>OX637297.1:5000000-7500000 GCA_951799445.1 Pseudisothecium myosuroides
GTCCTGCGGGCGTCGCGCCAAAATTCTTGAAGAGCGAAAGTTGAAGAGACTCTTTGTTGCTCTGGAGTACTATGATCCGCAGGACCAGACAATCGTAGCCCGCTCTGCCGCCGTTCTCCTCACAGATGCCGAAGGGTTCCACATGATTGTGGCTCACATAGAGAAACGAAGGATGGAAGTCAAAGCTAGGTTGTGGGACTGGCACGTTGTGAACTACATGGCAAGGCCCGAAGACTTCTTCCCTCAAGCTCCGGCCGGAGACGGGTACAATGTCTTTGTTGTCTTCATTTTTGGGCACAGCGAAGAGCACGAGCGGCGGACTTGCTTCAAAAGCTTCTTCCCGGGATTGGACCGCCTGACTCAAGTGTACAAGGCGGAAGATATGCCGGACGACTACCCTTACTGGCGTCGGCAGTAGATGCCGTATCTGAAGATCAGCAGTGCGTTGATTCTATTCGAAGGATTAGCTTGCACCGACTATGTCTTTGTGAATGTCAACGGGGGTTCGGAGTTCACATATCTGGGCTTGGTATGCACTACAACGATTGTCTTTTCTTTTGTTCTTCTGATAATCTCATTTCGATTTCGGGGATTTGAATGTCACTAATTTCCGGTTATTGTATTTCAGTATTCGGAAGGTGGTAAAGTGCTGGAAGTTGTCGATTCAGCGGAAGCTAAGACGTTAAGTCAGGTCTTTGCCAAGCAGATTTGGGACGACAAACATGCGCAGGCGGCACCCCTTCCTCTTCCGGAGGCCGAACACAAGGACGAAGATGTTGAGAGTGATGATGAAGCTGCTGTAGTTGAAGACATCACCCAACACAGACCGGGTTTAGGAACAAGGTCGGTTGAGCACCCTAAGGTTAGTGTGCATTATTTGCTGAACCATTGTGATATCTCCGGACGTTGGGCAGCGTATATCTCTCGCATGCTAATCTAGGAGGGCAAACTGAGCTCAATTGTGGTGGGATATTGCTTTTCTCGCAGGCGAAATCTCCGACTCCCTCCCCCCGGCAAGAGCAACTGATTGATCCGCCAAGTGCAACAGAGGATGCAGACGAAGTTCTCGAAGTTCATTTGGCGTAGGCGGAGCTGGCAGATTTGACAGAGGAGCATGAGAGTAATCCAGAGCTGTTACCAGCCGAAGAAATTGTAATTCCAATATCGAGCGGGTCGTCAGGCGAAGTGAATTCAGGGATCCAATTAACGGACCCATGGATATCCAAGAGGAAGCCGCGTGAGAAGCCGGTCAAGGAACCTGACACTGCAAAAGATATCGGGAGCACAAAGGCGGCCAAGCGAGCGCGGAAGACAGCAGCCGAAAATCGGAAGGGGGGGACCTCAAAGTGGATTCCAAGTAAGTCATTGGTGCAGCGCAAACAGTCGCCAACGAAGCCGACTGGGAGTCCCAATCCCGAAGCATCAATCGCGGCAGAAGCGCTTCTGACTTGTGCCTTGGGACCGTTACCATCGAACTCTGACAAGTCGACTCAGCCGCAACAGGAGGATGCGCAGGCATCTCGTGCTTCAGGAGCTGACAGACAGCTTCCGGACCTCGACTTATTAACCCTGGGGGACACTCACCGACCAGCATCGAGGGATCCCACGATGACGAACGAGTCACTGGTGAGGAGCGGGGAGGATGCGGCCGACCTCAACGAGGGGAGGAAAGAGTCGAAGGGGGATGATGACCACCTCGTATCGGGGGATCCCACGACAAGCCATGCATTACCTGTTGAGACTAAGTTAGCTGTCCCTCGACGTGGTGCAGGGAAGGATGACCAAGGCCGGACACCGAGACCTGAAGGATCGGGGGATCCCACGATCGTTGAAGAGTCAGTGGTCTCAATTCAACATGGCGATCCGGCAGAGAGCGAGGGGGTTTTACACCAGGAAGGACTGGTTGCATTGTCTTCGTCGGGGGATCCCACGACGGTGCCAGAGCGATTGCTCCCGCCGATGGGCATCACGGTTGCTGTACTGAACGACACCCTTGTTGACTTGGTCCCCCTGAGTCCCAAACCTGTTCCTGGAAGGAAGAGTAAACCTGTGATAGGGCGGGCGAGGATTGTCGACATTGCTTCACTGGCCTCCAGTGTTCCACTGGAGGTTGCAAGAGAGGTGGTTCCTGATGACGGTGAGTGCAATTCTGACGAAGTGCTAGAGGCCTTACCTTACGAGGCCGAAGAAATAATGAAGTTCTGTCTTGTCGATCGTATGAGAGCATTTGGTCATTTACCGAGTCTAAACCACTATGGGAAGAAGTGTCTCGATACCAACAAGGAAATTCATTTGGAATCCATAAGGCGAGCGAACCGTTTCCTTTACAAGCCCGTCTTTAAATGGATATTTCAGGATGGTCCTCGTGCGGTGTATGATGGAGGGGATCCACCTGATGCAGACGAAGAGTGGGAGGCAGTGGAACGCGGCGTTAGAGGGAGGAGGGTGGTGCCTTTGAGCGACGACGAGCTTGAGCCGGGATCTTTGAGTGGTGACTAGGGGGAAAGAGGACCAGTGAGTGCCGACGAGAGAGGAAAGGGGCAAATGCTCGTCGAGAGGAGGGGGGAAGGATCAGTGAGCGGCGGCGAGAGGGAAAGAGGACGATTGGGCGACGAAAGGAGGGCGGAAGGGTCGCCAGCTTGTAGCGTCCGAGCTCCCGCAGGTAACATGCCTACATTATTGTCAATGTTCATACGAGATAACGAATCTTGAATTGGCCGGTCACTGACTCTGTGCTTCTCTTGTATTCTGCAGTTTTTCGAGTGCCTGCTGAACCGGTGGCGAAGTCGTCGAATCAGGTAGAAAGGCGGCGGTATTATGTGGTCCTTGACCTTAATGGAGTTCTTGTTCACAGGTCATTCAATGAGTTGAACAGACGCGTCGTAACACTTCAACCGAATGTTGGTCAGTTACTTGACTTTGTGCATAGACATGCAAACATTGCATTCTGGAGCAGTATGACACCGGCAAATGTGACGAAGGTATTGAATCAAATGCTGCCAGGGACGTCTGTTAAGGCGAAGGACGTGCCTGTTCTCACGCAGGAAGACTGCACAAAGTCGTCCTACAGAGACCCCAAACACCCGGACAGGCCCTACTTCCTGAAGGATCTAAATCATTTCGCCACTAAGCTGGGTTTGAGGTCAACCGAGAATGTTCTCCTCGTTGATGACGATCCACTTAAAAACCTCCTGAACGATTGTCATAGCGCCATTTTCCCCCGCAAATTTGAAGGGGACTGGAAGGAGCAGTACCTTGTATGGATGCTCAGTCCTTGGCTCGCAGGTCTGTTTAAGTCACAGGAAGCTGTGCCGGCGTATGTCAAGAAGCATCCGCTCCACAATGGTCTGCCACCAGCGGTCCCGTTGACCAGACCGGGGTCTGACATTTTGAGGGCAGTAGTTTAGTTTTGGTTTTTCTTCCTCGACGGACTTCATCATGATATCTCACGATCTCCTTATGGCGTGCATATTATTGCTTGTAGCTTAAAACTCTTGAACATACTGTAAATATTGTAAATGCATTTTCGAAATACTGGACATTCTTTGTTTGTAGGAGGCATTGATTCTACCTCGGTAGTAAATGTGAAAATAAATTTTTTTCCTAAATGCCTTTGATTAAGATAATTATGAGTTCGAAGGGATCACCTCGACCTTGACTATTAATCCGTGTGCATGCACATCTAGAGATCTAATGGTATACCGTGGAAGTGGATTCTATCGGTAAATCGGACTGTTCTGGGCATTTATCCTTGTCTTTTAAATCTAATGTGAATGCATTTCCGGTGCATGACCCTCACTTAGAATTGTTTTCTTACTCTTCGTTCGCAGCTTTAATCTAAATTTGGTTCTGAAATTGTTTATCATATTACTCGGAAGAGTGGAATTTTTTGAACACCTCATTAGATTTTAACACTGGGCGTCATCATCTTGCGTGGCAAGCTTCATCAAGAGATCGCACGATACGACGTGACGTGTGAACATTGAAATGTCGTTTCCGTCCTTGTATTGTCTCATGATATTGTTTTTGTACTTGTGGATGACAGTGAAGTTGTAGTTGTGTTTCTACTGTTTGTTTGGGAGTTCTCCTGCAGTTCCGGTTTGCTGAAGTACGGATTTGAAATTGATAATTTTGTCCTCTGTCTTCGGCTTGATCGGAAGATCTCACGATCATTTTCCCTTGCATCAAATTATTAGTCTTAGGCGGATTATGTAATGTCCATTTTTGTTGCTTCAATCGAATACAATTGAATTTCTACTGCGTAACTTCCTTTGCTCGAGTATTTTCGGTCTTCTAGTATGTCACCCTAAACCTTTTTTTGTATTTGACGCGAATTCTAAATCTGCATCCCTTGTTAGTGCTGTATTCTGGGCTGCAGTGACACCGTAGAAGTATTGCTAATTTCCTTGCACTATGCAGCAAATAAGACATTCAGTCGCTGTTCTTCAAATAACTACCCATGCGTATTTTCAATTAGCGGTTCTGTTGTATTGCATATTGGTCGGGGGATCTCACGATCAATTGACGTCGTTTCTGTATGTTAATGTCTGCGTGCTGAGGCTTACTTGGTCTTTGCAGAAGGCGATGCTCTTAGTACTAACAGGGGATCTCTGCGTGAAGGGCGGTGTGGCGGATCTCCCACAGAATATCAAAATTCGGCCCGGCTTCCGTGGTCTTCTCCAACATTTCGTTCAAGAAACTCACTGTGGTTTGTGGTCCGCAATGCAACCTTTGACACTGGCCGCTCTTCTTCGACGTATTCTACCATCGGAAATTCTGTCAAGGTTTCTATTTTTTGCCGGGTCTGACAATCCAAGGAAGAACCAGGTGTATCCCCATTGTCGTGCAATACTGAAGACTGTCTTGAACATTCCTCGGATGCGCAGGGTACTCTTGAATAACAGTGTTGTAATGCTTGTCCTAGATCCTCTTGATTGGGCACGTCCGCACTTGCTTCGACCAGCGTTGCATATGAGGGATGATGTAGATCCTGTAGAGTTAGATCGTCCGCACATTATAGCACCGCCTTTTGATTGGTCTTGGGCCCCAAAAAACATGTAGTTGGAAGTGGACTAGCTGGGTTATATATCACCTGTTTGTTGCATCCAAATGATTATATAAGTGGCGAATCCACCTTTTCTATCTGACTGTGATTACACCTTACCAAATGTCTGTAATTGCATTATGTTGCTTCATCCATTCTTTTGTGTTATGTGATACTTTGGGAAGTATCTTCTGAGCTCTCCCGATCTGTGATGTTGCATATTAATGCAACCCCGGATACAAATGTACCGCTTACAGCAAATGTCGGAGTTGACATCATCTCAAATTCATTGATTTGTTCGAACACTCTATCTCGAAGGAGTATATTTCCTTTCATCGGGAAATCTCCAGACCACTTAGCATCCCAAAGCGATTTAAATCTCCTTTGAAAGGCATTACGGACTCATTGTACATACCATTGGGAAGATCTCCCGATGGACAGGACCTTCACAAAGTCCAGAATTCCCCGTAACTTCCAAAAGTAGTTAAATATGGCATGAATTAGCAATTGGGTCTCCTTTTGCATGTATTATGGAAGACAAACAATTTTAAATTAGGCCAATACTGTTATTCAATGTGTATTCTTGCAATTTGATCCCAAATGTGTTTAATGTGCAAAGTACTTTTACATCAAATAAATGAGCATTAGTTGTTTTCAAGAAATCAGTGGATAGTGTCACTCATTATTAGTAAACAAACTTTCCACGGTCAACAAGTAGGTGTTCAAGGGTGACAGATTGACATTCGGATCCCTATCAAATTTAGGGATTTGAATGTGCTCCATACAATACATTGTTAAACTAGATTCAATAAGTCATGAGAATTAGGGTGCCTTATACCAAGAAATATATACTTTTGGAAGCCATTGACGTGAATACAGAATACTGTAGATACTTCAATTTCTGTGGCTGCAGGTTTATGATATAATTACATCAATATTTAATTCAAAAGTACAACGTACTTATATATAATAATATTGACCTATTTATGGAATGTCAATTTCAAAAAGAAAAACTAGCTCGCTTGTGTAGGATGAACTACACAAAATAGTGAAACTAAATTGCTTTGTCAATTAGGTTGCCGTACTTCCAGAAAATTACTTTACAAGAAATTAAAGTCAACAAATCTTTCTACAAAACTTTTTGTTTGTATATTATATGGAGGTTCATCAGTCCCAATTACAACAATACTTAATTCCGAAGTAATCTATTCTTGTAGAGAAACAATAAATGTTTATATAGTGTAGACTGTCAAGAAATTTGTAATGGGCAACCTAATTTACTATTTTGTGTAGTAGGGTGAAGGTACTAGAGTTTAGGGCAACATTTGGGCTTGGTGTGGTTCAGGGCCGGTTATCAATGGAGAAGGCGTGTATTTAGAACCGGTTACAAGTACGGGTCCAATCGTGGCCAAGCGGGTATCAACCGGATATCTGTAGGAGAGGGCTAGGGTTTTGTAGATTGTGGTTAGGGTTTGGCACTCACTTTTGTCAGCGTAATTTTCTCCCGTCTGTGCTTAGCGGTTCTTGAGATTGAGTTTTGGCTTGTCGTTTTTCCCTGTTTGCGTGCAAGCCGGAGTTCTAGAGGAGCGTGGATTTCGTTCCATTCTGGAAACTTGCAGTGCGAGTGCAACGACGTAGGTTTTTTTTTTGTCACTTGCGAGTGCTTGTCGGCTGACAACAGAGCTTCTTCCTCGCGGTGACAGCCTGGTGCGTCGAAGCTTCTTCCTCGTGTTGACAGACTTGTGCGTCGAAGTTGCAATGGGACGACGGAGGTTCTTCCTCGCGGTGACAGCTAGGTGAGGGGCTTCCCATCTTCATTTTTTTCCTCTTGTTTCTTGTGTTACTCTTCTCTCCAGTACTTGCTGTTTTGTATTAGAGTTTGTTTTGGGTGGAGGTTGTGGTGGCGGGAGGTTGAGCATGCATTCAGCAAGTTGTACCGTGTATTACATGAGTGGGGACGTGTTTCTAGGGTTCACTGCGATCTTCTTCATTTTGCTTTTCAGTCGTTGCAAATGTAAAATTGAGGTGTCTAATTGAGTCCACCAGCAGGTTCCAGTGAGCCTTTGTGTGGCTGAGGTTTTCTTACCCTGAATGTGGTGCTTCGTTGATTGTGGGAGTTCCCTGTCAGTCACGACTTTAGAGCCGTGTTTAGGACCTCATTTGAAGCGGTGTATTTTGGTTCCATTTTGCGATGACTAACTTTCTGTTTGCGGTTGTAGTTTATAGTGACGACTACTGGATTTGTATCCGACCTCGGATCTCGTGAAGCTGGCTTATGAAGCCGGCTCGGGGGAAGAAGTATCGTGGAGTTTACGATGAGTTTGTTCTCATCAATTGTTAATTGCTCTTGAATTCTGCTTTGCTTGATTGGCTTCTTTAAGATTGTTTGTCATTGTCCGTTGGAAATGCATTTTGGAATTCCAGAGTTTGCAGTTGGCTAAGTTTGTTGTTGAAAAGTATACGGTTCCTAGGGTTTCCACAGTTTTATGTTGCTGGAATTGCTTGCAATTAGTAGGTTTCATAAGGAATGTACGTGATTAGGGCTTGAGGGTTTAGTAAAGGCTGCATTCGAAGGCATTTCAGTTCTCATGTGTGATAATGCCATAGATCTGTGTGACTGTGGATTCTATTAGTATCGAAAGCTCTGAATTTGAGCCTAGTTCAGTTCTGTAGGTCAAAATGAAAACGTGAATGTAATCACTAGAAGAAAATTGTGTTGTATTTGACAAAAACTGCGTTGTAACTCAACACAAAGTGTGGGGTGGATTTTGTTGAATTCTCCGTTCATAACACAAAATTCTGCGTTCTAATACAAAATTCTGCGTTTTACTTGTCAAATTTTGTGTTGAAATGGTGGAACGCAGAATTTTGTGTTATGAACGGAGAACTCAACAAAATCCACCCCACACTTTGTGTTGAGTACAACGCAGTTTTTGTCAAATACAACACAATTTTTGTCAAATTCAACGCAGTTGTGACAAGTTAAATGCAGTTTTTGACAAGTTAAACGCAGTTTTCTTCTAGTGAATAGTAGTGGTGCTTGGATCTTAAATTTTCGCCTACAGAAGGATTTGGGCATGTGCTTGGATTACGCAAGTTGTGGTTAGGATTCACATTCAGGATTGTGCTGGGGTTTTAGTTTGTAATGTCTATAGGGTCTGGTTAGGGTTGGGGTTACTTTTGCTTCAAGTCTGTAGGGTCTGAGCAGGATTTCTGTAGGGTTTGTGTCGATACCCCTGTTCCCTGAACCCCCCTTGCTTCGAAGAGTGTAGCTCGAAGCACATTTAGCTCGAGCCGAGCTAAATTTCAGTAACCTGATTTATGAAATTAGCTTGACCCGAGCTGAAATCAACAAAACCTGGCATGAAAATACAAAATATGCGTTAGCGGCCCTGAAGACACAATAAAATTGAACAAGGCTCGCCCATATAAAAGGCAGGACACCCTGAAAATCATCTCGAATCGAGCTAATTTGTAGCAATGCAGCGCGCGGAGTAGCTAGGGAAGAGGACCATTTCATCAAATAGAGCACCACGAACATAAAAGATATAAGAAACCACTCATTCAGCTCGACTCGAGCTAAAAAAATGACAAGATTATAAATAATACACAGTAAGAGAACCAAAATAAAACAGCTCAAATCGAGTTGACAGTACAATATTCTAAATTATAAACAAGATATAAATAGGAGAGAAGAAGTCACCTAAGTGCTGAACATGAAGCAAAACAAAAAAAGAGCCAAACGAACAGATGCATGAGGAAGGACCCAGAAAGATTTAGCTTGATTCAAGCTAAAGAGGACAAATAACTTGAGTTAAGTAGAAAACGCAAACAAAACTAACAAAAAAAACATAAATGAATAAATAAGAGGTCAACAAGTGGATATGAACCTCGATCAGTAGGTATAACAACAAAGCTCAACCTGTCAGCTCGACTTGAGCTACATACATGAGACAAGTAGAACATGAAAACAAAACAAGAGCTGAATACGGAAGCTCGAATCGAGCTGAAAAGATAATATTCTCAGACAAAAACAAATACAGAAAAAAGGCCAAACCCGTAGCAAGCTAACAGCCAAGGCGAAAGCGAACATAGAAACAGTCAGAGAGGTAGACATAAGTAGGGCAGGTAGGAAGAAGTCAGCTCGATTCGAGCTAACGGGACGGCAATCTAGAAGCAAGTGCAGAACGAAGAGTGTGGCATTCAAGAAACTGGAAATTTATGGGGAACAATGTGTGGCCGCTCTAAGGGAGGATATTCAGCTCGAGTCGAGCTAACATCGACTATAAAGCTAAGCAATGTTTGTCATGCTGCAGAATGGAGAGGCAGGTCGAGAAACTCGCGCACTACTACAAGAAGTCTGAGGTCCAGAGAGTTGAAGATGATGGGGAAGGAGATGACTTCCTCAATGACGGTGAGTACTGGGAGTTTGTGTTCCCAGAGAAGGTGGATAGCTGGACTCTCCTCATGATCCCATGCTCTGAGCAAATCTGCTTCCCCATGAAGTACAAAGGGACGGACACCTACCTCCCTCTCTTGTATGATGAAAGAATAAAAGACGTTGTGGAGGACGTCTTCCCCACCATCAAGGTCCACTGTATTACCACCCAGAACGACCTTCCTCTAGAAAAGCAGTACAACTTCACGTTGCACTTCGACTCCCAGCTGATTCCCTTCCACGTAACCCACTTCATGGAGTCCCTGGCGACGACGTCGTTCCAGGATGAGATCAAGGAACTGGAGGAGAAGGTTAACAAGAAGTGCTTCCAGAAAACAAAAGGAGAGCCTCTCACTGGTCGGAGGCTATGCACTAAAATCAGGGCTCTGTTCCAGGACTTCGCGGTCCTGAAAACTAAAATACAAATCGACCGTCAGAGCAAGGCTGCTAGGAGCGTCTCACTGAACGCCGGAAGTCAAGGACCCAGTCAGGTGTCTATTGACAACCAATCCCCTAGGGAGTCGTCAAAGCGGGGAACGCACAACCGGCAGTCGACGACAACACCAAACTGTCCACTTGCAAAGAGCAATTTAGCGACAACGTCAGCGGCGGTACCAGCTGAGAAAACTGGAGAGCACTCTGTTGTGGACGACATCAGTCAGGACATGAGTATAGTCCTAGAGTCATTGTAGACAAATCGAAACCCGGACTATGAGGAGTCCAATGAATCGTACAAGAATTTCTAGAAAACCTGCGCAGATGTGTTTCTCTACAAGATGGAGAAGAAAGAGCTCACCATTGACAAGCTGATTCAGGCTCCGGCCTCTCTAAATATCCGAAGCAAGGAACAAACCATCATTGAGGGCATGATGCACTATCTCTGCAATATGCCAAACCACAGCAACCGGCAAACGCTGTGCGTCATGCCCACAAAGAAGCCAACAAGGGAAGGTGACAACTCCTGGACCAAGATCAAAGACGGAGAGTTCTACATCATTAACGGGCAGCACAGTGTCTGGGCCAGCAAGCTCATGGAGGACCCGAAGTTCAACATTGACCCGGCCACAGTGAAGGACTTGAGGACTTGGAATTGCTACATTGCATGGACGGAGGACAATGAGACACTTCGTTCTATTTCAGCCTACTTCAACAGAGTCAACCATTTCCAAGCTATTCAGCCGTCGTGGGCAACTAATGTACTGGGCGCCCGACATGTCTGGGAGGAGATGGGATCACCGCACAATCCGAAAGAGGACACAGAAGCCGGAGCTGTCACCAAAGCGAGGCGCACTAAAGCTGCATTCGAAAACAAGAAGAAGTGGACGGTAAGTGATTCACCTCGAGTCGAGCTGAACTACGCTATGCTTGCTATTGTGAAGTAGTTGTTCACTGCACGGTCATTACCTTCTCGCTGATCAGCTCAAATCGAGCTAATAAGGATCCTGACGTTGGTTGTCCGGTGTTGATGCAGGAATTCACTAAGGCCATGCAGATGCGTTTCTCTATGATTGACGTTATGAAATCGCATCAGAAGTCCAAAGCCAAGGACTCAAAAGGCAGCACCACCATCACAAATGAGATTAGGCTCATCACCGCTTCTGCAGATGTGTTCAATCTCTAGAGCAAAGTCATCTCCAGTGCTGCGCATGGCAAGCTCATTGATGCGGACACCTTGAAGAAGTTCAATGTCAGATCGTCCTGGAAAACCGAGAACGGGATGCTAAACAAGGAATTCTTCAAGTTCTTTGGAAATCTCACAAACGACGACCTCACTGTCTTGGCTAACCACATTTTATACAAAACGGGTGACAAGAGGATGTATCCTCACCCGAAGGTGACGATTAAGCAGGCAATGTCAGTTCTCGAAAGTTGTTACGCTTCGAAGGATTGGATTGAGAGGCGCAAACGAAAGGCGTTCGTAAAGAAGGAGTTGAACAAGATTGATCTGACATTGGGTTTGCTAAACGCGGTGGGGGAGCCTGTGGCGGAGAAGTGGAAGGACTTTAAGAAGAAGTTCAACGTCACATCTGCGACGATGAATGTAATCCTGGAACAGCCGGGGGAGGCCTTCTTCTCCGACGTGAAGCAGAAGAAGTCGAAGAACAAGTCTACGGAAGAAATTTCGGACCAGGCTGCTAAATTCTTCAAAGTCTTCTTACGACAACGAAAGAATTTCGTCCCGCCATCGGCAGTGGCGCACTACGCGCCATACAACATCGCAAAAGACCAGAACGCTCTGTGGCCAAGGGGTGTGTGGATAGTTGACAGCCCTGGAGATCTTGGTCTCGGCGTTTTCGACTTTTGGTACATTTTGGGGGTGCTTTCGAAGAAAGACGGGACAATTGCAATTCCTTACTTCAACACCGTCATATTGTCTTTGAGAGGGAAGCAGCAGCCCAAATTTGAGGACGTCCCGGCGTGGCTATTCATATGCGCAGACATGCAGGAGCAGACGTAGGTGATCGCCTTCGTTGAGAACAATGATGTCCTCAGCAAGTACAAGTGCATGTTCGCGGACTACATACTAGCATAGTACGAGCGGATGGGGGACATGGCCTCCGCCAAGGCAAAGTCACACGACAAAGTGCTGTTGACGTTTTTGACGAGTCCAGCGTGTACGAGGGGAGGCAACATTCCGAAGGTGTTTATGGCTTCGGACAATGATACTTTTAATAAGCCCAGGGGGTACAACGAGTTGGAATTCCGTCTCTACAACACGGAGCTTCGCATGGAATTCTATCTGTGGGTGGTGAAGAAGTTCTACTCTCCCGGGATGAGCGTATTCTCTGTCTTTGCAGGAGGAAAAGTGACCTGTGCAGTAGTGGTAAGTTCCTTACAGCTCAAATCGAGCTGATGTATCACATCCATTTGTAGTGTTTCCTTCTGTTGCAATAAGTGTGACTCTTGGATGATCTGATTCGTTATGGAAGGAATTAGCTCAACTCAACTTGAATCAACGATTGGTTTAGCTCAAATCGAGCTGAAGCTATCGTGTACTCTCCAAACTAATGCTCGAAGTGAATTTCTTAATGTGCAGATGAGTTCAGTGAACGTCTGGGCGGCTGGAGTTACCAACGACACGGGGTTCTGGAATGATATTTCCATAGCGGCCATGAAGCTGGATAGGGCGGACTTTCTGGAGGGGGGGTATAAGGTGCAGGCTTCTGCGTGCAAGAAGCCTCCAATGCCTCAATTGACTCCTTCATTGTTGCGCAAGAGGAAGCAGTCACCCTGGGATTCGCCTTCCACTAGGCAGCGCGAGAAGGCGCCAACTGCAGAGCCCAAAGTCCTCTCTGACGATGAAGGCGACGAGCAGGACTACTATGTCTAGCAGGTGCTGGATGAGCAACTTCTGGTGGACGCCAGCACTCCAGTTCCTCCCACTCCGACTGAACATCGGGGATCGTCGGCCTCGAGCAATCACGTGCAAGAGGAGGAGCCCTCAAGCACGCCTTTGTCTGCCGTCACGCCAAAGAAAAGAAAATTATCGAAGCGGGACGAATACATGGAGTGGAGGTTCGCGGAGCTAGAGAAGAGACAAATGGAGGACCACGCGGCGAATCTACAATTCCAGTACCAGCATAACACGAGGATGGATAAACTGCAGACCTACATCTTGGTGGACTCTGCAAACAACACCAATAAGCTGGACTCCATCATCAATCACTTGAGGGGTGCGAGACCAATCTCTTCATTTGAACCCTCGACGCCGAGGCCGCAGCTGCTGCTTGAAGGTTTGCCTCCCTTATCATGCGATGTGGCTCCACTGGATCCTCTGGGTCTCCCTGAGTTTGCTGTCTCGGCACTCCCTTCGCAGGCTCCTCCTCCTCCCCCGTTGCCCCCGCCATCATCAGCTGACGCGCAGGCGACTCCTGCCGACGTTCAGGCCACGCCAAGCCTTCTAATCGCGGGAGGTGCTGAGCATCAGCTACCGGCCGAGCAGCCAACGCAATTAGATCTGTAGAGTCCTGCGGTGCCTAGCCTGGACTTGGGCACAGGTGCTCTTCAATAATCACTTGATGTCACTTGTACAGTTTAGCTTGACTCGAGCTGATTTTTGCCATAGGTTGTATGTAGTTGTAGTCGTTTTGCAGAGACTACAATCATTTTGCTAAAACGGAACTTCTAGTGGACTGAACCATGGAGTTCATACATTTTGCAGCTCATTCATGTAATTATATCTCATTTTATAAGGCTCTAATATACGGATTTCTTACGAATATTTCCTTGTACATTCTTGACATGCAGGCACTGCAAATATTGTAGAATGTGTTTCTCCTCCCGTCCCTGAACCTGTGAATACTACTGCTCAGCCTATGCTTGGTCCGGTGGAAAGTGATCAAACTAATCCCATTGAAAGCAATGACCTCGTGTCCGTCCTTGAGCCTGGACCGTCCACATCTCTGACACCGGCGGCAGATGACGTTGTCATCTCAGATGCGGACCTACTGGAGATTCACATTCCAGAGCCGGCCGTCGTGACGAAGGACGCTTCCGTGGAGACTACAGAGGCGTCGCAGCAGAAGGTATAAATCATGCTGCTGATTTGGAACCTTTGGGGGTATTCTTTTTTTGTGTTCATTTTTGTTTTATGAATGATTTAGTCACCTTGAATATGAGCGTCCCCGTCATTTTGCGTGAAGTTCCAAATGTGCCAGTACAGGGTAATAACTGGCTGCACATTTGTCTATTGTCTAGCAGGAATCCGGTCCTTCTTGTGATGTAGGAGGAACTTCGGAGGTAGTCGATCTTCCATTGAAGTCCAGGGTGGTGGAGAAGCAGATCAACGTCGTCCTGGACCTCAATGGGATATTATGTGTCTGTGAAGATTTGAAGTTTAAGGGTTGTTTCAAACGCATCCCCGATGCTGTTCAGCCGCACTCGGCTATCCATCCCGCCGTAGTGGGACCCAAGCTAGTTTACGTTCGCCCAGGATGTTCTGAGTTCCTACGTCAGTTAGGCAGGATAGCTTCCATTTCTGTGTGGAGCTTGATGAAAAAGTCCACCACCAAAGAGGTGGCGAAGTATCTCTTTGACGGGCTAGATAGGCCTTTAGTGATTCTCGAACAAGACTCCTGTAAGACACTTAAGTGCAGAGATAGGATGGGAAGACCGTCGACGTACAGGGAGCCAGGCACGGAGAAGGAGTTGTTTCTTAAGAATCTAAATAACCTGTTCACTGGCATCCGGGGTAGATTCACTGCTGAGAATACAATCGCCGTGGACGATAGTCTAAATAAGCACATTCTCAACAACTCTGAGAACGTCATTCTGCCTGAAACGTGGACGAATAGGGGACATGGTCCAAAGGACACGTTTCTCTTGGATGTCCTGCTGCCTTGGTTTCAGGGCCTTCACCTTGCTTGAGAGGTTACGGTGGCCAACACTATCTTTGGAGCTTTAGAAGAAAAGGTAGTCCATTGGGAGAAAGTCCTAGCAGGTATAGTGAAGAAACTGGTGTCGCACGTAGGGAAGGGGAAGCCAAGTCTTCTCAGTCCGTATCTGTTTCACCTATACCACCATCAGGAGGTGCTGACTGGTGAAGAGGTGGTGACTTACAACACCGGATTAGAAATAGTTAAGTATGGTCTCACGCACAAAATTCCACCGGATACTCCAATCGAGGGAGAGGAGGAGGGAGAAGAAGAAGACGAAGACGATGAAGAAGAACTGCAGCAGCAGGACCTGGTCGACAAACGGGAGAAGATAAGGAAGTCGACTGATCCAAACTCGAGGGTGGAACAGTCGACCCCGGAAAAAGGAGAGCCGAGTCAGCCCCCGGGATCGGAACTGCAGTCAGATTTCTTCGACGTCGGAACACAGTGGATGGAGGAGGCTAAGCACATGCATTTCGGGATGTCAAATATGATCCTAGGGATTGCTGCTGAGCTGAAGGTGGAGCCGGAAGATATTATAAAGGAGATCTGGCGACTACCGAACCCGGATCTGCTTCGTGAGAAGGACGAGCGGATCAAGAGCGTGGAGAAAGAAAGGGATGACCTGTTAGGTCGGGTGAATTGGGTGGAGACGAATGCCGCAGCTGCACGGCAGAAGGAGTCGGAAGCTCTCCAACTCGTCCACAATTTGACCGCGTTGGTCAAGCAACCAGCGGAAGCTGTGATCAAATCCCGACTCTTCAGCAATCAGCTGAGTAGCACTGGCCGCTTATCCGGGTCCAAGGTGGTAACTATCTTGGTGGACTTCCAGGCCTGGATGGAAGGAATTTTGAAGGACATGGCGCAACTGTTGGGGCACCTCGACCTAAACAAGCCCTTGGACTTCACCTACTTTCCGGAGCTGCCCAACGTCGACTTGTTAAAGACGCCCCAGAAGCCGGGGCCGGAGATCATTCTACGGCCATCCCCAAAACCGACTTCTAGTCAGACACGGATCCAGATGAAGCTACTAAGTTGGGCCATACGAGGAGTATCCAGTCAATTCCGGTAGTAGCAGGGAGTACCGTTCCGACATTCGGAACATCCGTCCGGAGCGATTTAATCCACCGGATGGGGGCCTTGTCAAACCCGGCTCGGACCAATCCGGTCGACTTCCCTCATATGCAGAAGGTATCGCCCAAGAAGAATACAACACCGATTCAGCTGGACGATTCACCAGAGAGAGAGACTAGAGTGGAGATGATCCAGGAGTCCGAGAAGGGGGAATTCACTTCCGGGGATGAGACAGCTTCGGATGACGACCCACCGCCGATCAAACGGAAGATACCAACCCGGGCTGCAACAAAGACCACTCCACCGAAAACAAGCAGGAAACCACCTGCAGGGTCGAGTAGCAGTGCGAAGAAATCAAAGCGAGGAAAGTAGTTAGTTAGTATGTTTGCAGCAGTTAGGATTTTGAATCTGGAGCGGATTTTCCGTGCATGGGGCCCGGTTCCGGATTCTTAGGAGTAGTTGAACTTTCCGGATAATGCGGTTAGTTACTGATTAGTCACCTGGATTTTCAGGTGTGCCCTTTTTGGCTTTTTGTTTGGGTTTTTAAGTGGAAGGCAGCTTGTTGCCTTCTCATTCTATCCTTGCCCATTTTATGTGCGTTAGTTTATGTTCATATTCCTTTTTCTCTAATCTGAGCCACTAAGTGGACATTCGGATTTCTGGCTATGTGTGCGTTTTCTTGAGTCGTTTATGGAGTGTCAAAAGTGTGAAAGAGGGCGGGTGAGGGGGAATCCGGGTTGAGAATTAGTTGGACCTGATTTGAGCAAGTAAGTTTGTAAGGAAACTTTACTAGACTTGTGAGTAAGGACTTGAGCGTGGTACCTTTAAATTGCCGTAACGGTGATCCGGTTCTAAGGAGTGGTGCGGATGCGAGTCCGGAATCCAGGGAGGGTTCCGAGCGGAGATAAGCGACCGCCAGCGGAAAATCCCCACTCATCGAAAGGTCTGCCAACCATAGGATCAGTCTGGTAGATAGATGCACGAATCTCTTTCAGTTCCGGCTGTCTTGATCTGTCGTTGTAGTAGAAGCGGAAGGATGCAATTCTGAGTGACCTGTTTTTCGGGCAAGCTACCCGGGGAATTGTGAGGATTATTACTTTCTCTATTCTACAATAAAAACTCGGTTAGGATTGTTTTGTGTGAAGTTTTGTGCAAAGAAATAGATTTCTATGAGTGGTGCGTTCCTACCCCTCTAAAGATCAAATGTGGACACCCTGAGGGTAAAACAGGAGAATAGAAAACCAGTCGCAATTAAGAAGTGAGACCCGGAATCCGGATCAAATCAGAAACCGGAAAGGGATAGATCCGGATTGGAATCCGGAAGACCATTGTGTCAGAAATAGAAAAAGAAAGAGGTGTTGCTTGGGGTTTTGTTGTTTGGATTACGACCCGGATATTCCTTAGCTTGCTGAAACATACTAGAATCTCCTGGGACGATATTTCGTGTTATCTTATCATCTTTTTGGTGTTAAGGATACTTACGCCTAGATTGCGCGTACGACAATCCCAACTCTCTAAAGTAATGAAGGGAGTTAACTCTACACAAAACCGGTAGGCCACCAAACCTAGTGCACTAGCATTAATGCACTGCGCCCTTGCCAAATCCGCACGCCACACCTCCCAAAACTCTGGCTCATGATCTTGAAGTCCTCGTGGCATTGGCACTCGCTCTTGGATGATGGTCAGTAATTCTGCGATGAAATCGGCCTCATGCAACCATTGCTCTACCTCTGATAGCTGGGAAAACACTGTTGGAGGCCTATACCAAGTCCTGTTGTATTGGCGTGCCGCTTGGGCCCTCGTGGTCACCATAAGCAACTTATGCTTTGGCCACCTATAACTACTCAAGTTTTGGATTTAAAAATTTAGGGTTTAGGGTCAAAACCAAAATCTCCCCTAAGATCACCCCCAAATCCACTCAAAACACTCCTCAAACCACCTATGAATGCTTCTAATCCATAGCACCCATTTTCCAAAGCCAAATTTGGATTTTTGGGCTCCTAAATAGGATTTCTAACCCTAATTAAGGTGCTGAAATTTTAGGGTTTGAAGTCAAATTCCCCCTATTTGACAAATTCTACACCCCAAATGGCCTCTAATCCACCTTACCTTTCTCTAATGCAAACTTCAAGATGTCTAAATTTTTCAAATTTGACTCTTTTTTTTTTTTTTTTAAATCCAAAAATGGACCCTAAACCCCCTCGGGAGCAGGCTGCAGCCCCTCGGTGACCGACTGAACCGGTCACCAAGCCCCTAATGACCGGTGACCACCGGTCACCAGGTCCTAACTACCGGTCAGTCCGGTCACTAGCCCCGTAACACACAAACAGATCCACGATAAGTTTTCTATCAATCTTGCCGTCCAAATCATTGGTCTTTACCTTCAGGTGAGAATTCGCATGGAGCTTGCAAGCACTTTTCCCTCAATGGCTTCATGGCTAATACAAGCTGCTCTCATGCCTGCATCTCGAAGAGGGCTTCAATTTGTCGGTAAGCCCAAGAGAGCGGAGACTCCACCTCGATCGACAAGCATCCACAATAACTGACACCCACTTGCCACTGCCGAAAGGCCCACGTTTGTACATTCAATAGGCTTCACCAAGTACAATACTTGAAAATTACTCCACCAATGTAGGTTTGCATAAACTCAGCATTAATATCAATGGCAAGAGGCCTGCTCTTGATCAAGTAGGCAGCCACCTGATCTTCATCAATGTTTGTGAAATTGGAGACCTTGGCTGCGACCTTGTTTGAGTTGAAGCTGCACTCAAACCCAAATAGCTTCTGAACCCCTCGCTAGAATGCACCCTCTCGATTCAGTACCAACTGGTAAACCGTGAATTGAAGATCCCGTCGCCAATGATCACAAGCATACAAAACTCATTCTGCCGAGACTCATGAACTGCAAGAAAGTATCAAAACAACACATTCTAGTCCATTCACAGCATACCGCAACTCACTCCATGCTAACCAATTCTGGACTAACAAATTTCAAGAATTCGAGATGCGAGCGCGCAAGCTCATGAGTCGCTGCAAAAAAGGTGCGCCCACAGTTCGGGACAAAGATTGCTGGATCTGAGCGACGAGTGAAGTGGCCCTCAAAACCCACAAGAACGTAGTTCTCGTGCCACCAAAAGAGACTTTCTTCTCTTCAAAAAAGTTTGACGAAGCTCTAGGTTTGAGATCTTCTCGGAGAACGTGCTCCCTCCGAATCTCTGTCACTTCTCCAAAGCAATGCAGGATCGACGAGTCATTCCAGATTCCTCGATCACAAACTCCCCTCCCAAACTCTTGATCACGTACTCCCTCTCTAAGGGAGGTCCACAGAGACCAATGTTGCCCTCAAAGGAAGCTTTGCTGAACATTGCCCCGAGGACAGTGGGTATCTCGCCATATAACTCATTCCAGGATACGTCCAGCAGTCACGTCGCCATGGGTGCCCTGATCCACCTAGGCATCTTGCTCATGCTTCAGAATGGGATGGTCTTGGTCAGCACTGGGATCACCCATGCACTTCTGCACCGCAATAACGAACTCCAGCCCCTACAAAACCAGATCTGCTATTCTCAACCTCAATTCTCAGTCTCAGCTACGAGAACAAACCCAGAACAAACCCAATTGGCCTCAAAACTTGAGCAAACAACCTCCCCCCCCCCAACTCCAAGTTTTTGCTTAGAGAAATTTTAAGAGAGAGAAAGTCTTTAGCCTTTAGCCTTTAGCCTTTAACCTTTAGCCAAGTGAATAGTGTTAGGATTCCCTTCGGTGGCTCATTCCTAACCCATCCTTTTCCTATCCTAATCTCCTAGCCAAGAGAATAGTGCACTCAACTTCCAAGTACGGGTTGAGGACCCATTTCTAAGGCTAAAACACCCAAAAATCGTGGCTATGGTGCTAAACCTTCAAGGTGTCTTGCAATTCCAGCACACGCAAAACACCTCAAAAACACTCTACAAACTCAATTTTGAACTACTTTAGGTGTCAAATTTCACTATGCATACACTCATGAACGCAATGAGATCTTTTTCAAGTAATAAATCGTGAGGAAAAGTTTCTAAAGAAACTGGAAAAACCTCACAATCAAACTACAACAGTCAAGCCAATGCCACTCTTGAAGAATGGTTGCATGTTTGGATGAAGTGTACGAGGCTAAACCTCTCACTCCATCACATGGAAGACTCAACTTGAAAAAGATGAGTCTCCAAAACCTCCACGTGGAGGTTAAGGGGTTTAAGGTCCCCAACTGAGATGTCGGGACCTTGTTGACGTCTCGGACGCTCCAAACCTCCCTTACAACCTCCACGACTCCACAACCACCATCCGATGTAGAATCCAAACCCACGCGACTCTCATGACAAGCCTCTTTCTAACCTTCTCCTTTTTTTAATAGTCTCTTCTAGCTTGACTAAGATTCCTCCTAATCTCCCAACTTCACTTCTTCTATTCTCCTCTAACTTCTATCCTAATTTATCCTTCTTCTATCCTATTAACTATGGCTAATTAATTCTCATGAAATCGCAACTTTTTCCTTATATTTTGTTCTCCGAAGGGGGGGGGGGGTAGAACCTAGCCTAATTCAGTTCAAAACTAGGGCCGAGCTGCCGGGGCCAAGTTGCCTGGGGTAAACTTTGGTGAGCTGCAGGGGTTAGCGCCAAGCCAACTGCCGGGCTGGCTGCCTGAGCGAGTTGCTGGTCGAGTTGATTGGTGACTTGCTAAGCGAGCTGCCGGGCCTTTTTTGCTAAATTTGGTGATGGATTGCGCCTTGACCTCCACGGTCTCCCCTTGGGATTTTCACAAAAAAAAAAAGAGAGGTTGGTAAGGATTAACCCTGGGGGGGTCAATAAAACAACAAACTAATTATTTGTGTCACTAACTTAGCTCTCTCGTCCTTGAGTGGATATTTGGAAACAAATGACAACTCCACTTGTGTGGATATTTAGAAACTAAGTAGGAGACTTGGGTTCCACTAAGGAGGGCTATGAGATATTTTGTATAAAAAATACCAAACTCTTCTAACAGTCGAAGCTTTGCCGTCCTAGGATTTGTTACATTCTTCTCTAACTCCCTCCTAACACTTAGGATTTTGACATCCCGTGGGACTGTAAAAAAATCGAAACTCTTCTATGGTAACTAAGCCCAAGCTTTGCCATGCTTAGGGACACGAGGGCCAAGGGTACCAATAAGTCACACTGTTTATCGGTTCATTAGTTAGTACAATACATCTCACGTGGACAAGACCCCAAATGGTCATACATGAGAATAAAAGGCAAGGGACTCAAGTTAGTACAACCTCACAATTACTTTCGGTCAAGAGTAATCCTAAAGGCCACCCAAAGCGGCAACACCAAGGTACGATGGGGGTGGCTTTGGGGTTAGTACACACACCTCAAATCACTCACAAGAATCTACAAAGGCTAAGTCCAAACACCATAAAAGCAGAAAGATAATCACAATGCTTGGAGGGACCTGTCGGAGCCCGGAATGCCAAATTCTATTACTTTGTAATGGAATTAGGTTAAAGATATTTTATTTCCAATTTTTTTCGTTGTTTTATAGGTTTATGTCCATATTTTAGTAGAGTTTTAGATTAGTAACCATCGGATCTTCTAAAAGAGATAAAATGGTTAAGACGGATCTTAGTTGTTCCTGTCTTGAACCGGAAACCGGAAACCTAGGTTGGATCCTAACCGGGATTCTAGGAGTTCGGGAACGGTCGAACCGGTTATCGGGAACGGAAACCGGAGCCAACAATCACTAACGGGAAAACTAGAGAGCCGTTGAACATAAATCATTTTCCGGTGTGGATGGGAACGGATAGTTCCAACGGCGGGGGAACCGGACGGTCAGGAGAGAAGTAGGGGTCAAGTAGAAGCCTCCACATTCTATCTTTTCATTCTGGTGTTTTCTGGTTAAGAGTGAATGTCTGCAATAGAGTTTGGAGCTCAGAGCTTGGAGGAGTGCAAGTTTGAGATTCCGGTTAAGCAGTTGTGAGGCTGATTGTTGTTGTGGGAGAGAGCAAGTAGTGCACAATTGTTTAGGGCAGGAAGAGCTCAGAGTTTGTAGTCGATCCAAGTTGTTGATTAGAGTCATGGTGAAGGCTGAAGCAAGTGAGGAGTCACCTTCATTCAAGCTCCGGTCAGTGGTACCCGGACTGCCGAAGAATGTCAAGGAGATGGCGTTCTTGAAGGAGGATCTGAAGGGACTGGGTTGTGATGGATTCCTGCGGAGGCCATGGAACCTGAAGAACGAGTCTATGGTGGGGGAGCTGCTGAAGGAGCAATCGAGTGAATGGCACCATACGATCCGGTCGCTGCCAACCGGATGGACTCCGGATACTTGGAGCGAGGTCTACAACTTTCCGAAGGACGGGGAAGGATTGGTCGGACAACAACATGAGTTTGATGGGGGTAAGTTTTGTAACCCTGTCCACCCCAAGGATGGCTATGCCGTGGCGGATTGTATCAATCTAAGGCATAGGAGGGTACTAGAGTTCCTAGTTCCGATTTTGAATCCGGAAAGTCCTACCCAAGCCAATCTCACCATAGCCAAGACAATATTTGGTGCGCTGACCGGAGGGAAGAAAGTTAGTTGGGGACTAGTGTTGAAGGAGGTGGTTGTGAAGATGGTAGCGATTATAGGGAAGTCAAGGCCTTCCGGTTTGTCTCCATTTCTCTTCCATCTGTATGAGCATAATGACTTGTTGAGAGGAAAGGAGGTAACTGAGTACAAGTCCGCAGTCGTCATGTTGCAACACGACATCAGTCCGGAACCGGAAGAGCAGAAAGAGATGTCTATAGACGAGTAAGAACCGGAAGTGGAATCGGAGAAGCCCCAGAAGAAAGGCAAGGAAGTAGCGAGCAAGGGGGCTAGTAAGGATCCGGTTTGGGCAAAGTCTACTGACCCTCTAGGAGTGATTATAAATGAACTAAAGGGCATCAGAGAGAAAATGTTGAGTGATAAAGAGGTGACCCTGAAGTTAGAAAACCGGATAGCTAGTCTAACCGGTCAGATAAAGGATCTGAAGAAGGAGTTAGAGAAGAAGTCTGAGAGTGAAGGTAGACAGCTCTCGGTTGAAGCCTTAGAAACTCTCAACCGGATCCGGAAATTTGTGGCAAATTCGGGCGAGGTGCTTAACAAAGCCCAAATTTTTGAGGCTGAGGTTCTCAAGGAGGGATCTCAGATGGGACCCAAGGTTGTTTCAGTCTTGGTGTCGTATCATGAGAAGATGGAGAGTACCTTTTTTGAATTGAGGGAGGTCATGGACAATGCGGGCTTCCAGTTGGAACCGGAACCGGTAAAGGCAACCGGAAAGGTGAAGAAGGAGACCTCAAGTAGGGCAACACCGTCCAAGGGTTCAGCTGACCGGAAGTCGAAGGAAGAACCGGAGGAGAAGACTACACCATCCAGCAAGACCAAGTTGAAGATTGACACGGTAACCGGAAAAGGGCTTTCATCCGCATCCCAGACCCGGAGCCAGAGCAAGTTTGCAGAACCGGACCAGGGAACGCCACAAAGTACCCTTTCCGGTCGATCGAACAAGCCTTCATTCGGGACACGAAGGAAAGAAACTTCCAAGCGAGGAAGGGAGGCATCACCCACAATCGAGATCGAATCAGAAGAAGGTGAATCGCCAAAGACCTCGGAGAAGGAGGAGGACCAGTCCGAGTCAAGCGAGGAGAGTGAGGAAGGTGAAGAGGAATCGGAACCGGAATCAAAACCGGCGCATGGAAAGGGCAAAGGAAAACCGCCAACTCCGCCAAAAGGGAAAGCTTCCAAGGCAACTGGAAGTAAGCCGCAGTCAGCAAAGAAAGGAGTAGCCAAAACCACACAAACACCAACCAAGAGGTAGAAGAAGTAGATAGAGTTTAAATTTAGAAGTTAAGTTAAGGAGTTAAGTGGAACTCCGGTTTTTGTAGTTCGAAAGTAAAAATAGATTTCAGTTGAGTTCAGTTTTGAAAAGTTAAAGATAGGAGGAGTTCAGTTTTGGAAAGTGAAAGATAGTTGGAGTTCAGTTAAGTAGAGGAAAGTAAAAGAAAGTCACTGTTAGTTACTTTCCGGCTGCATGTACTTGGATAGCAGGATCCGGTTTTAGAAAAAGGACCGGATGTTAGACAGTTAACACTTAGAGTTAGGATTTTGAAGATTGGGTGAATGACGCGTGTCATTCTTTGGTTTGCAGTTAGGATTTCCAGGAGGGCCTTCTTTGGGTTCCTTTGGGATCGTATTTAGGAGGTTGAAGTTAGTTTCAATCTTGGCGGTCTTTGATAGGATAATATACTTGTGTTCTTTTTCATTTTCCATTGCAAAGCGTGTGATTTCCACATCCCAAGCGTTGGTCTAAAAAGTCTTGATGCTAGGTTGGTATGCCGGTAATGCTAGAACCATTATTTGTGCGGGTAGCCATGGTTGCAGGTTTTGGAAGAAGATGAGTGCCCCCGGATGTTTCTTATATCCGGTTTCCGGTCCGAGCAGCGACTCCGCCTAGAAACTTGGGTTGGAAAAATCTGTCATTGTAGTATTGTGAGGACAGTAGGGGTTTCTTGAGTGACCTACTGATCTGGATTAAGCTTCCAGGTTAGTTGTGAGGAGAAACCAAGATCCTATTTCTTTTTGTGTTTTGTTATTTTTCTTCTTTTTAGTGAAACTTCAGTCACTCTAAAAATATCAAAGGGTAGGAATTCACGCCACCTTCCTTAACCAAAATATGCGGAATCCTCTGACATAGAGGCTAAACTTCAAACCGGTTACTTGTTTTGAGGATCCAAGAGCAGAAACAGGAAGAGGTACAGGGTAATGACACTCCTTCCGGTTCCGGTTTCGAATCCTAGAGTCAGAAGTTGTATTTGTGAGTAAGGGAGTGGTATATTGTAGAGACACTTCCCTGCTGTTGTTGAGCGGATTAGGACTGAAGTGAGATAGTCCAACCGGACGGAAAGAAATCATTTGTATATTTTTAGCTTTCCGTCTTAGAATCCGGTTCGCTTGTGGTTGTTGTGGTTTCCGAATCAGTTTCCGGTCATCACTATAGAAGTTCGATACAGATCTCTGAGGGAACGATACTCGAGTCACCCAAAAGATGGTTTTAACACTTTAGAACGTCTATTGGAGGGATTTTACTTTCTTGTGCTACGACAGGACCTCCGAGGCCCATCAAGAGCTTGCAAAATGCAAACAATGGGGCCAAAAGTGCCTTGGAAACACCGTCAAGGTTTTTGGGCTCAAACGCCAAAAATACCCAACACAAGTTGGACCCTACGGACCCCTGTGGGAGCACAAAAACTCATAAGGGAGAGATGTAGCTTAGAAATAGGGTAGGAGTTAGTCAAAAATTTCAAAATTTTGGTAGGAAGTAGGATATTAGATCCAAATCTAGATAAATTCTGGATAGTTAGATTCCGAGGTTCCAAATCCGTTAAATCGGGTTTTATCGAGAAAAGAAACGGATCTTAAATCCGAGTTAAGTCGGATCGGAACGAGCTACGGAATAGGTATCCGACCTACGCCGCTAGGGAACCGTTATGGGAACGGACCTCTTTCCGTTCACCAAGGGGAACGGTCGGCAGCTCGACTAGTACTTAAACCATCGCCAAACCGAATCTTCTTCATTCTTCACTTCGCTGATTGACTTGTGCACTTAGCTGAGAGAAAGAGTGGTGAGTTAGAGATCGCGACAGGGAGAGAAGGGTGAGGTCGGTGCCGATTGCACCGGATTTAGTGGTCGGTGTCGGTGAACTATGGCGGAGTCTAGCAACCCGATAGCGCGTCGATCTTCAGTCACAGCTCGTATAGTTAGGCCGGCCATTCCCACCGACCCAACTTTTTGTAAGGAATTAGAGACAGATCAAACCCGGATGGGTGCGTAGGTTTGATCCACCGGCCATGGAATGTTAAGGACCCGGAGATACTGGAGCAGCTGATCTCGGGGGTCCCAAATCAGTTTGAGTTGACCGTGAGAGGCCAACCCGGAGCATGGACGGCGGATGTATGGGCTGACGTATACGGGTTCGAGAAGAACGGATCCGGATTAGGTTCTCGGGTAGAGAAGTACGGGATTGGGAAGTTCCGTAACCCGGTTACCACTAAGGACGGATACCTCGTGAGTGATTGTAAGGACGCTAGGCAAAAACAGATGCTGGAATTTTTAATTCCGATCCTGTATCCGGAAAAGCAGACCCGAGTTACGGTTACGATGGCCAACACTATCTTCGGGGCGTTAGAAGATAAAGTAGTCCACTGGGGGAAAGTTATGGTGGGCATAGTGAAGAAACTGGTGGATCATGTCGGGAAGGGGAAACCTAGTCTCCTCAGCCCGTATTTGTTCCACCTGTATCATCAGCAGGAGGTGCTCACTAGTGAGGAGGTGTTAATTTACAACACCGGGTTGGAGATCCTCAAGTACGGTCTCACGCACGAGATTTCGCCAGATACTCCAGTTGAAGGGGAAGAGGAGGAAGAAGAAGAAGACAAAGACGATGAGGAAGAACAGCAGCAGCAGGACCTGGTCGACAAACGGAAGAAGAGAAGGAAGTCGACCGAGCCAAACTCAAGGGTGGGACACTCGACTCCGGAAAAAGGAGAGCCGAGTCAGCCCCCGGGATTAAAAATGCAGTCGGACTTCTTCGACGTCGGAACACAGTGGATGGAGGAGGCTAAGCACATGCATTTCGGAATGTCAGACACAATCCTGGGCATTGCCGCGGAGTTGAAGGTGGAGCCGGAAGACATCTTGAAGGAGATTCGGCGACGACCAAACCCGGATCTGTTGCGTCAGAAGGACGAGCAAATCCGGAACTTGGAGAAGGAGAGGGACGACCTCTTAGATCGGGTGAATTGGGCTGAGACGGATTCTGCAGCTGCTCGACAGAAGGAGACGGAAGCTCTCCACCTTGTCCACAACCTGACAGCATTGGTGGAACAGCCCTCGGAAGTCGTGATAAAGTCCAGACTATTCAGCAACCAGCTGAGTGGTACGGGCCACTTATCCGGGTCCAAGGTGGTGACTATCCTGGTCGATTTCCAAGCCCGGATGGAAGGAATTTTGAAGGAGATGGCGCAGCTGTTGGGGCACCTCAACCCAAACAAGCCCCTGGATTTCACGAACTTTCCGGAGCTGCCCAATGTTGACTTGTTAAAGACGCCTCAGAAGTCGGGGATCGTTCTACAGCCATCCCCAAAACCGACTTCCAGCCAGACCCGGATCCAACCAAAGGCTACTAAGGAGGGCCATACAAGGAGTATCCAGTCGATTCCGATAGTAGCAGGGAGTACCGTTCCGACATCCGGAACATCCGTCCGGAGCGATTTAATCCATCGGATGGGGGCCTTGTCCAACCCGGCTCAAACCAATCCAGTCGACTTTCCGCATATGCAGAAGGTGTCGCCCAAGAAGAATACAACACCAATTCAACTGAACGATTCACCAAAGAGGGAAGGTAGGGTGGAGATGCTCTAGGAATCAAATAAGGGGGAATTTACTTCCGATAATGAGACGGCTTCGGATGACGACCCGCCGCCGATCAAACGGAAGATACCAACCCGAGCTGCAACCAAGACTACTCCACCAAAAACGAGCAGGAAACCACCTGCAGGACCAAGTAGCAACGCGAAGAAATCAAAACGAGGAAAGTAGTGAGTTAGCATGTTTTTTTTTAGTTAGAAGTTTTTGAATCTAGAGCGGATTTTCCGTGCGTGGGGCCCGGTTCTGGATTCTTAGGAGTAGTTGACTTTGAACTTTCCGGATTAGGCAGTTAGTTTCTGATTGGTCACCTGGATTTCAGGTGTGACCTTTTTGAGTTTTTGTTTGGGTTTTTAAGTGGAGGGCAATTTGTTGCCCTCTCATTCCATCCTTGCCCATTTTCATGTGCATTTAGTTTATGTTCATTTCTTTTCTCTAATCTGAGCCACTAAGTGGACATTTGGAGTTCTGGCTATGTGCGCGTTTTTTTGAGTTGTTTATGGAGTGTCAAAGTGTGAGAGAAGACAGGTGAAGGGGAATCCGGGTTGAGACTAGTTGGACCTGATTTGAGCGAGTAAGTTTGTGAGGAAACTTTGCTGGACTTGTGAGTAAGGACTTGAGCGTGGTACCTTTAAATTGCTGTAACGGCGATCCAGTTCTAAGGAGTGGTGCGGATGCGAGTCCGGAATCCAGGGAGGATTCCGAGCAGAGATAAGTGACCGCCGGCGGATAATCCCCACTCACCGGAAGGTCTGCCAACCGTAGGATCAAGTCTGGTAGATAGGCGCATGAATCTCTATCGGTTCTGGATATCTTAACCTGTCGTTGTAGTAAGAGCGGAAGGACGCAGTTCTGAGTGATCTGCTTTTCGGGCAAGCTACCCGGGGAATTATGAGGACTAATACTTTCTCTATTCTACAATAAAAACTCATTTAAGATAGTTTTGTGTAAAGTTTTGTGTAGAGAAATAGGTGTATATGAGTGGTGAGTTCCTACCCCCCTAAAGATCAAATGCGGACACCCTGATGGTAAAACAGGGGAGTATAAAACCAGTCGAAGTTAAGAAGTGAGACCCGGAATCCAGATCAAATCGAAAACCGGAAAAGGATAGATCCGGATTGGAATCCGGAAGACAATTGTGTCAGAAATAGAAAAAGAAAGAGGTGTTGCTTGGGTTTTTGTTGTTTTGATTAAACCCGGATAAACCTTAGCTTGATAAAACATACTAGAATCTCCTGGGATGATATTTCGTGTTATCTTATCATCTTTTTTTTGGTGTTAAGGATACTTACGCCTAGATTGCGCATACGACAACCCCAAAACAAGAATGGATGGTGGTTTGAGAGAGAAATAGGGGCCCTTTTATAGTCTCCCAAGGCCCCGCCTCCCCTCTTTTTAATTTAGGTAATCCTATCTTTCTAGATTTTCATCCTTATTTTTTAGGATTTTCTCCTATTTTGGAGTTTACGCTGGTCCAAAATTCTAACTATTGGAGATCAACTCCAAATCAAAAACCAATTGTGCCATTGGCTTCAGATGGCCATTTTTAGCTCAAAGATCTCCCTACCTCCTATTCCAACACCAAAATCCCACCGTAAACTAGCGCCAACTAGAGTCAGTAAAAAAGGTAAAAATTTACTTCTTAGAGGTTATCTTTTCTGACCAAGGTAACTAGCCAAGATGGTTTGGAAGGTCTTAGGGAGTAAGAAAAGACCCTTTGTTGGCTTTGTTCCAACTTTGTGTGCTCTCGTGATGTCGATCAACTCCACGTAAATCCATCCAAGTTGATAATTTGAAAGGATGTCGGTGATTCGGGCACTTTCCGCTATCGAAACACCATGAAACTTGTCAAAACGCGTTATTAGCAAAGAAGAAGCTACATAAATTTTTAGTGAGATTTTACCACCACCTGGATAATTATCGTGAATCTCCCATCATGGTTTTAGGCGGTTGACCGTCTAGAAGGGGTATCTCTTCAATCCAGAAAATTCTAAAACTTCTTGGGAAACCTCTCGTGGAGTTCTCCAAGAGATGTGCAAGTTCATGTCTTGATCTTGCCTGTCTTAATACGGAAGGTAAAAATACATTTCCATTGGTTTACCGGTAGTCAAGGAATCTTCCACATACGGGGAAATCTTGGCAAATGAATTTTGCTTTTGACTTCATGGTATGGTTCCGACCCTAGATCATAATCCGGTAGCTATAGATTACTCTGCTGACCCGTCTTGAGAAAGTGACATTTGCATGCTAACAATTGGGGTTTCTACTATTTGTCGATGGGATGAGAAAATTGAAAACTCTCTCGGAGAATCTATCTAAGAATCTCCCTAGACTCTCCTCAGACCAATTTAGCCAAGCATGGTCATATGCAGAGTGGCTTTAGGCTATTTTGGATAAAAACCTTCAAACCTACTAGCTTCCACTACTTCCGTGGTTCTAACCTATTCACAAGTGGGTTTTAGGGTTGTTCTAGGGATGAAAGGCTATTTAGGACCAAAGGGCATATTGGTATGTAACATGCCCATTTTGATTTTACACTCTTTTTAGGGCTTTTTGTATATAATTACAACTTAAATTGCAAATTTTAGGAAAAAAACAAACTATGAGTTCCAAGTGACGAATTGGGAGCTCACAGGTAGGACATTCTAGTAGTGAGGAAAAATATGCAAAAGAGAGGCGTGTCCAAGGTATCGAGCTCATTATTGTATGTTCTGCTCCTCTTGAACAACAAAACGGCTGCAAGCGATGCATGGAGGACATTTTGAACTTCTGAGTCTTCCACAATCCGTCCACACATCAGTATTTATGTTTCCAAAACACCTCTTCCACTACAACCGCATGTTCTCATGACCATACCACTGAACGCCCACGACACCAACGCTAAAGAAAATAAAGGATGAAATAAAGTCAAAGCGGTACACATGCACTTCCTGTCAATGGATTCCGGTAATATGGCAATTCTCAATTCGGTTGAATAAGCGTCCACATACCTGAGTAAAGTCTCTTGAAAAAACGACGGCGCTCTATTTTGTGCTGTTGATTCCATCCGGCTGTCAGATCCAGGTCTGCAGCAAATAACCTCATGTCATCTTGCAAGCTCTTCAGCATGTTCTCGAACGGCTGACCTCCTTCATCTACCTTGATGGGTTTCTTCATCAAATCTCTACCTATTTTGCGGAGTCGTAGGACGAGCACCTTAGTATCGTCCTCTCCATCTTAGTTGTTCTCATTATCGTCATTGCTTCCATCTGTGCTGTCCCAGTCACCGTTGCAAAAAACACCAAACTTCATAAAATAATAATTTTATGAACTTCAACATGCACGTCCTCAACATGACAACAGTTCATTGTTTTGTAACTCCGTCTCATCTCATGAAGTTAAAACTGAAACGTTGCTTATTGCTTTGTTCAAATGTAAGTTGCGACCGCCATATACACGTGCATCCTTCACAACCATCCACTGATTGTATCCTACAATGTCCTCATATGCTAGATGTTGTTCTGCATAACATGTAGGAAAAAGTTGGCAACAAGAATGACATGGATCACCTACTGTCAAACATGCCCTCCAACATATTAGAGGATTATGATACGTACCTGTCGTCTTTTTCCATATCTTCTTGCTTGTCCTTGTGCAACATAGCACGAGCAATTTCCGAGGAAGACTGCTCCTGTACTTTCTTGTTTTTGCGCTTCTTCATGGGCGACAAGGACGACGACACCTTTGCCTTGCCCTTTCCTTTTACCAAATTGGAGGCCCATTTCTCTTCCTGTTGTGTACTCCTAATCTCCTCCAACAAGCGCATTTGAGTCTGTTTCCCACTCCGTTGTCTTGCGTCCTCTCTGTCACTGATTTCTTCTAGACGACCACAGGAGGTCGGCATGCTGCATTTTGTATTGGGAGTTCGCCGGGGTGCCATTCTTTGTCGTGGATGATTCCACCGCACAAAGTCTTCTCTAGCAACCTGCATTCAACACCATTCAAAAGTTAGTACTCCAGAACCTTCTCCTCAATCATACGCACAAAAACAACCATTCAGTGAGCAATTTCGAGCGTCCTCATCAAGACATGGAAAGCAAATGTTGGCTCCAAAATCAGAAGCACCAGTCTTTGACGCAATAACATAAAATCTGAATTGCAGACATTGCTAGCCACACACAAGCAAACTATAGCAATTTTTCATGCAGTCAAGCGTCACTTTTTCCAGCATCACAGGAAGTAGTGCTTAGACACAAACAAGCTATAGCAATTTCTCATACTGTGAAGCGTCACTTCTTCCAGCATCACAAGACATAGTCCTCATATACAAGCAAACTGCAGTAATTTCTCATGCTGTTGATCGTCACTTTTTCCAACATCACAAGATGTATTGCTTAGACACAAGCAAGTTATAGCTATTTCCGGACTTTTAGGATTTGAACAGCTTTCCGGGTTTCTTGGAACGGTTAGTTGGACCGCTGCCTTGGTTTTCTGGTGATTGTTAGGTCGCCTTGTTTTGTACTTAAGGGAGGGCATGTCTATTGCCCTCTCATTCCATCCGAGCCCATTTGAGTGCATTTATTTATGTTCATTCCCTTTCTTTAATCTGAGCCACCAAGTGGACATTCTGATTACTAGCAATGTGCACGAATTAGTTAGTTTGTTTATGAGAGTATTAAGGTGTAAGAAGGGATGGGTGAGGAGGAATCCGGATCTTAGGCAACTGGGTCTCATCGGTAGGGTACGTTTGTGAGGAAGTTTTAGACTTGTGAATGAGGACTTGTGCGTGGTGCCTTTGAATTGCCAAAATGGTACTCCGGTACTTAGGAGTGGTGTGGATGCGAGTCCAAAATCCAAAAAAGGTTTCGTGCGGAGATAAGCAACCACCAGCGGAAAATCCCCACTCATCAGAAGGTTTGCCAACCACAAGATCAGTCTAGTATCTAGAAACACAAACCTTTGTTGGTTCCGGGTGTCTTGATCTATCGTTGTAGTGAAGGAGATAGGCCGTGATTCTGAGTGACCTACTTTCTGGATAGGCCATCTAGGAAATTGTGAGAATTGCTACTTTCCCCTTCTCTATTACAAAACTCTGTTCGATTTGTGTGTTTGTTTAGTGGGAGTGGGGAGTGAGAGAGGATCAAGAGTGGTGAAGTCGCTACCCCTCTAAAAGACCAATACCGGACCCCCTGAGGATAAAATAGGGGTATATAAAACCAATAATTGGAAGAGAAGTAGAAACCAGAAATTGGATAGAACCGGAATCCGGATTGAATTCCGGATAGCGTTGTAATCAGAAAAAGAGAGTAAGACGTTGAGACGGATTGCTTGGGTGTTTGGGAGAAAATCTAGAAACCTTAGCTTGTGACAACATACTAGAATTCCCTGGGACAATATTTCTTGTCATTCTACCACATTTTTCTGTTGTAAGGATACTTACGCCTAGACCGCGCGTACAACATCGACAGTCATTTTTCTAAACATCAAGAGAAATTTTGGAATCAACAACAATAATTTGTACAAGTTTCCACATCATAAGAGTTAGTGCACTATCTACACTAGTAGAAAACAACCTATCAATGACTGATGTTTATGACTAGCTAACCAGTCATATAGGACACATATGACCAAAAAATGACCACATCCAGAATTTGGAATCAAAGACATTTGGAACAAGTCATATCGGCCAAGTCAATAATTTATTTTTTTGTCATTCACATGGAGGTGATGAAGTTCATTAGAGTGTGATTATATGGGGTAGATGACTTGGCAAGTAGGGTTGACGTGGTCATGGCACGTGCCTTCTTACGATTGGCGGGTTTGAACATGATGTGGCTAACGAAAATGCATGGATTTAGGTGATATGGAAAATTAACGTGGTTTTTGGTCATTCTTGGTTGACGCTTTTGTGGACGAATAGTCATTTCATAGTTATTTGAAAGGTTTTAGGACAGTCATTTATGAAGGATTGTTTATTCTCAGTGAGTCACATTTTTGAATACTGCTCCCTAGTCGAGCACTCTCGGCCACAACACATGCCTGCTTAGATAGTTATGTAGCCATACATGAGCTGAACACTAGTTGTACATAAGTGAAATTACGCGGTATGTATAAAACTAGGGATTCAGCGAGTAGTGTGATGGCGTCATCTTCTCTAGTGACAACTACAAAATGACTCCTAAAGGAAGGGTTTCAGAATGCGTCAAACATGATGACGACAACATGTGACTGAACAAAAATTGATGTGAATGACTACAATAGTAGTACATGTCACATGCATGGACCGTGACACACGGAAATGACAAGCAAAATAAAGACCATTATATTAAACAAAATAGGAAGGCACCGTTGTAAAGATAACAGTGATCACCAAAGTCGCGTACAAAATGTGACTCATGGGCGGTGCTCTAGTATGGCTCTGCCTACAATATAGTCTAGATATCGGCGCCTGTCATAGCTTCACATGGATTGCCATATTGTCCACAGTCATTTATCAGGTTTCATGTATTTCCCCTCTCAAACACAACATGAATTAACACAGTCCTTCACCTTTGTCTGCTCATCATTCCAGTTTGGAAACATGAGTAAAACTTGTGGCCAAATGGCCTCCGTGACATCCACTTTGTAGCAAGAGTCTGGAATCATGAGGAAATGGCACTTGTGTTGACCCCCCAAGCTACTAATCACACCCGTTGCTACGCTTTGCTTGGTGTTCTTCGGATTCAATAAGAACACTTCCTATCCAAACACAAACTGCAAAGGAAGACAACAATTTACATTAATCGTGAAACGACAATCCCATTCAAACCATTAACTAGTCATATAGCTGCTAGGGGGACACGAAGTCCGCAGAACGCTGGAGAGCAGGGCTAAAGCGGGTCTGAGCTGTTGCAGTAGAGTTATATGCGAGTCCACATGTAGTCACAAAGGATAAGGTGACTACCCTCATGACTACCTTGTTCAGACCCTAAGAATAGCCTATGATTGAAACGATGACTAAAAAGTGACTACTTGACCATCATCCAATGACTACCAACTGACTAGTTAGTCAAACACGAAGAAGGGAGAAAACTAGCATAAATTTCTGGTCTAAAGGAGACTTCACAATCCTGTTTACGGAAATGGAACACGACTTCACGAACATGCTCATCTGCGATTCACATATATCAACTAGCCCGGATGGAGCTAGTCTCCGTTGCCACATGACCCACAACAGAGTGCACAACCAAGCAGAAAGGAAGACTCTTCATCTGTAGTCCTCATGAGGTAGTGGCACTTTACCCAATACATTCGTCATAATTGCAAGAAACAAGCAAAATGGCCACAAAGAGGAAGGCCACAAACAACGGAACATGGCGTAGCCAACACTAGGAATATTTTTTTCTACTTGCAAAGAGGAGCCAAACTCTCTTCAGATGACAACAAGAAAGACAGATTCCTACAACCACCCTACGGTTGGAAAAGATGACCTACTTTTTGAAATGCACATTGGGCAGGGCTATTACCTTCTGAGGGACTAGTTTCTTCTTTAAAGGGGCCTTTGGCTTCGTGATGACCTTCCCTATTTTTGTCTGCAAAAAGCCAACGCAAATTGGTCAGTTTTGTGAATCAATGACTAGTGAGGGGACACCGGATGCTTACGAACCAGTGTAGTTCATAAGTCCCCTCACTTGCCAAAGTAGAGACAATGTCAGTCACAATGTCTGATGGCTCTGCTTCAGCGGTTAACATGTGTGGGCCCAAATGGCAATGTCTGCTATGCACTTGGATGCCCTAGCTGCTAACCTTTGCTGAATCTTCTTCTTGTGCTGCAAGAGCATCTTGAGGAGCCTTCACCGGCACCTTCTACTTTGGTGGAGAAGTCTGAAGGCGTGTTGCAACACCATCTAAGCTTCCAGAGGCACTTAGGACCACAATTTCTATTGATGGCCCAGCCTTCTTGGGTGTGGGAGACTCCTCTTCACTAGCCTCAACCACTTTCTTCAGCTTTTGGACACGTCCTGGTTTCTTGGAGTCAGGTGCAGAGGTTTCAGTTACAACCGCCTTGGAACCTTCCTCCTGTGCACCTTCTTTGCCTAAGGCTTGAACAACCACTTCCTACACCACCATTCTTTTGTTGTCAATGCCTCCAGGTTCTACCTCCTTAGCTGGCATGGATGTTTGCTTTGCTGAGGGTCCAGGCTTTGATGCTGGAGCACCTAGATGCACAAAGGCAGAGACAGCAGCAGGTGTTGCGGTGGACACCAGGTCTACGTCATTATTTCCAGCATTTGCCTCTTCTTCATCCTCCGTGGGCTGCTGTTGAGATCTAGGGGTATGCTCTTGGGCCTTCGGGTCAGATGGTGGTGTCCTCAGATGCTCGAAATCATCAGATGATTCTTGGAATACATGCAGGGAAAGCACTGCTGCAGGTGTCTTGAACTGGGAATTGGCACGGGCAGCAAGCAGAGGTAGGGGCATTGACTCCAGCTGCACCTGAGTCTCCATAGCAGAGACGCCAATGCTAGGACTGAAACCTTCGCCAGCAAAAAACCGCTCCATGCACTTCTTCAATATGCTCTTTACTTCTTCCATGGAGTTTGTACTCTCCGACTGGTTCAGCAGCATCTGGGTCATCTTGCCTTCCATGTCTTTGTGTGAGAACTCCAGTGCTGTCAGTCTAGCACGAAATTGGGTGAAGCCACCCTGCACATGATCCATTGCAGCCCACGTCATGATTAAAGAGTCCCCATGTTCCTAAGTCAACAACCAAAGAACATGTAACGGCCGGAGTCCATGTCTATCTACCGTCATTGTAGCAAATGGGATCCACTTACTCATTCAATCAAGCAACTACGGAGTTAGATTTGTATATGACTTCATAGTCAGTACTTGCAGACTAGGTTTGAAACTTCAATGACTGGGTGTGCTATAAATGACTTCAATATGACAGCTAATGACTGCCGACAACTAGAAAATGACTTTGGGGTTTGCTTTGTTAGAAGTGGGTGGATAGGTTGTGCCAATAGTGCCTATCTGCAAGAGAGGTAATGGCAGAAACCACATCAGATGAATAAATAAGAACATAGAAGAGAGGAGCTCTACTTCGACCTAGGTGAAGCATATGACCAAGAAATCTATAGCAAGGAATGACCCTCTTTGTGATTGTTCTAACATTTGAGATATGTTATATACAAATTATGCTAGAAGTTCCAAATGACTAATGCACAACACGGAAGTTGCATGGAGAAATATAGATACTTACCGGTGGCTGCTAGCCGTTTGGAGGCAACTCTTGAATTTTGTCCATAGTTTCAATAAGGCCATTGATCAACTAAGTTCCTTCTCTCTGCACAAAGAAAAAAAAGAAATGAACTACGCTCACAACAAACATCAGAGAACTTTGGAATTCCGGATAGGACAGCAGAAATTGGATATGATAGACTCAAATTATAAATACTTACCGCTGCTACCTCCTTCCCGGCTCTTCCCCTTCTGCCCATAGTAGTATAATCCTTCACATGGGCACGGGCACTCATCATTTTGGTAGTCTTGGCGACCTGCAATTTAGTCAACCAATATGCCATCAGTCTGTCCCACTCTAGGGGATCAATATGTGCAGGGCAAACTATAGAGCTACCCACAAATCTGCACTTCAGCCTAGCCCGCTCTACCTTCATGTATATTTTGATGGCTACTCTGAATCCGGGCATGATGTAGGAACCAGGAAAATGAGGATAGATCTAGTTTCTTAGGAATTTAGAGAAAGTAGTTAGTATTGGTAAAATTTTTACCTTTAGAAAAGTATAAAGTACAAGTTTTACCAAAATTATGATTCTTTCATTATGGAAGTAGTGGTAAATAGATAAATAGGTTAAGGAAGGAAATCAAAGTTTCCTATTCTTACCAGAAATCGAAACCGGATACGGATCTGGTAAACCACTCAGAAATGACTGGAAATATTCACTATAAGAAATTTGCATTTTAGGTGACGAGCCCTAATGTTTTATGACGGATTTTAGGTGATGTCAATGTTGACAACCAAAAAATTTTATGTCAACAAAAATGTACAACGTAACATCAATATTGACATAAAAACATTGGATTGTCAACATTGATGTTACATTGTACATTTCTGTTGACATAAATTTTTTTGGTTGTCAACATTGACATCACCCAAAATCCGTTATAAAAAATTAGGGCTTGTCACCTAAAACGCGGGTTTCTTATAGTGATTGGGGCCGTGTGCAGACACGTGCCGAAGGTTACTGGCGGACCTATTGGAAGCCAGTAGGGCAATCCTGAGATCCAACAGCCATACCGGAGATTAGAGATGACCATTCAACGGACGGAATTTTTTGCACGCAAGAGGATGACGGCTACCCTAATCCGGCGGACTCAGCATTTGATGGAAGTTCCAGGGGTCAGAACTCCCATCCTCATTCTCATCTTTGAGTTGGGATTGTGTCTAGAGCGCAATAGTGAAGCTTTCAAGTACGCGAGTGTGTCTGGATAGGAGAGGAAAGTTTCCATTCCGGAGTTGATCGAGCGGAAGAGGATAGTTGCCAGTCAGAAAACTGATTGTAGTTTTCTCTCTTGTAGACACCGAGTGAAGCTTTGGTTGAGTGGAGCATCAGCGCCTTGGAGAGCGATGGTGAAGGGTGAGGGTAGCGGAGTGGTGCAGCTAAAGTTCAAAATTGTTCTAGGCAGGAATTGTGAGGGATTTAGTTTAGAAGATGGTTACCTCTCTGGGAGGTACGAAGGCGACTACTATTGGACCTTTCCTCTTCCACCTGTACGATTATTTAGATGCGCTGAGGAATCAGGAGAGGGTAGTTTTGAAAGCGGCCTCTACCATTCTGAAACTCAATATCACTCCACCTCGAGAGAAAGAGAGTGAGGATAGGAAGAAGGGACCGGATGACGGGATGAGGAATCAGGGAGAGGCTCGTCAGCTAAGAAACAAAAGTCTTTAGGAACATCATATTCATTAAAATGGGAGTTTTTCAAGGAAATGGGAGTACAGGGACACCACAAATCATAAGTTCAAGAGAATTTGATCTCTATATATACAGAGCTTGCAATGCATTGACAAAGAAAGTATGCATATAGTAGCAAAATTTGTACATACCAAAGAGTACTTATAAAATACACTACAATTTCATGAAAGTAATCATTGAATGTATATATCACTAAATGTACAATCACACTGATATGTGACTTTGTTAAAGCAACTAAGCTCCTATACTATTGCATTACTAGTAGTTAATTGTTTCCGCTGGACACGTGCGCACCCTTCCAAAGAAAATGATACGTTGTTGACAATAAATGTTTGTAAAAAAGATACCTCAGTATTTGAAGGATGAAATTCATTGCAAGCTATATATAGCAACTAATTCCACAGAGGATATCAAGTCAAGATCGGAACTTAGAAAACTATAGAAACAAGCTATATCACTCTCCTTGACAAGTACTCTTACACACCGGAGTGTGTAAACTGCAGTCTATAAGAGTATTTGTGAAGAAGAATGACATAGTTTGATTTTAGAATATTCTAAGTTCCAGTCTTGAGTTCATATTCGCTGCGGAAATAGTTGCTACCTACACTTTGCAGTTCATTTAATCCTTCAAACACTGTAGCACTTTCCTCACAAATTCTCACTTATAACACCGTGGCACCTTCTCTACTCTATAATAGTCTTCAACCCTATCCACATTTATATTCTTTGTGAGAGAGCTATCCTATCTTGTATACAATTCCTATGACTCGGACATTTCCATCTTTTTCATGGCTTCAAATATCTCAGGTCCTCGACTATATCCAGTAAATTTGGCCGATCTTTGACTCGATGCCTCTCGTCTTTGTTTCCTCAAGGACCTCAACTCCCAAGCGTCCCATGGACGACAGTTTGGATGCTCCAATACAAGATTAACTTCACGGGGCTTTTGTTCACACCATCGTACCCCTATTGAATTGCATTTAGGCAAATTACATTGAAGAACATTACGTAATACAGTTTGTTCTTGACCATTGAACCTAGAAGACGTTCATCACAAAGTTTAGACCTTACGATTTGGCAACAATTATCGTGCGGTTATCGTTGTTTCATGGGTTCATACCATAATCGCACTAACTCAGTGTATTTTTACACACTAAATCAGTGCAAAAACAATGAATATCAATAGCGTACGGTTTATGTACTTTAATTATACAATTGTTGTGTCAAAACTACACAGCAATTATATAATTAAAGTACATAAACCATACGCTATTGATATTCATTATTTTCGCACTGATTCAGTGCGTAAAAATACATTGAGTTAGTCCGATTATGGTACGAACCCATGAAACAATGATAACTGCACGATAATTGTTGCCAAATTGTAGGGTCTAAACTTTGTGATGTTGAATCTTGAGAATCCGTGATGCGATAGCCAATAGACTCATGGCCTACGTAGTCACCCTGAAAAAACAAATGAAATCAAACCTTACACAAACATCTTAAAACATAAAACACACAGTAACAAATATTGGGTGGAGTATCAACTACAAGGAATCCATCCCATTACCTGAATGGTAGGCCTTATAGCTATTTCGTCGTCATAGAGCTTCCTTTGTTTCACTACATTCCCACTTGAATAATCCTATGGAGAGTTTGATAGTGGACAACATTTGAGTAAAGAAGGCGAGCTCACAGGGTGAGCTCTCTTTCTTCCCTTTGGTGGACTATCGACAACCCCATCGTCGACAAGCATCATCGAGAAATCCATTGTTGATTGCACAGTTAGCTCTGAATACAAGACATGCTTCAATCCACAATAGGATGCGATCAACTATCCACGGCAAGAAATGAAGACATTAGAAGTAATAGAAAATACAGACATAGCCACACACAAAAAATCATAAGGACAAAAGAAAAAAAATATTCATACGAACACAATACAATAACAAATCCCAGAACAATAAATAGGTTACTTCATATGGACTATTATATGGTGATTCTCAAAAATTCAAGTCACCATGATTCCGATACGTGATAGTATAAGAGACAAAATTCATCGACTTTGACCTCTCTATGTTGGGGTCTCTTGGATTCCTCAAACGCCGACGAGTAATTAGGATTCCCAACACTACATTGAAGGAAAAAACTATTGGAGTACTCCACTGCCTTTGTGAGCTCTTTGAACTCAGTTTGATCCTCTTCGTAAAAAAGGTGCAAACGCCCAAAAATATTGTTTCTCCGGAAAGGGTACAATTCGTGAGGCCTAGCAACATGCAAGCGTTCAATATAAGGAAGCAAGTGGTCAATGAGAATTCCATCCAACGCTTTGTACCCCACATAAGACCACGACTCGAAGAGAATCACATTCTTTGGGTGATTTGTCACGTGCTTCGCAGGACTGTCGTCCACTATAAGTGTATTTTCACTTGTGAATACGGAATCACTCATCTGGAACAACCTCTCCAGCGATTTTAGGAACAAGTCCTTGCTTGTTCCTTTCACCTTGTAGGTACCTGGCCTTCCATTTTTTAGCTTGCACTTCAGGATATCGCATTGCTCTTGTCCAAAGACATGCAAGGGGGGGTCTAGACCTTTAAACAAGTACCCACATACATCCCTAACTGTGGACCTCTTCATGGAGCTCTAGATGAAGAGGTTAACGATCTTGGATAACTCTCGTAGAACAGCTAAACAGTGAGGTCGAATTATGACCTTCTTGACCCCAACAATGAACGTGTCTAAACCCGAATAAATTTCCTTGGATTTGGTGTATCTACTCTCCCTCATATTACACTTCTTATCTTCACACATGCAGAGTACCCCATTCAGATCCAAGACAACATTGAGCCATTTTGTTGCCTCCCCGGACATGAATGGAGGGAGGACTTGGTCCTCCACCTCACCGCTTAGAACGATGGCCTCACTCCTATTATGTCCACGAATTACAACAAAATGTGCAGACAGTTAAACCGATGCACTGTCCAGCACATTCTACGTACAAAAATAAAAATAAAAGTGTACTAGTAATCCCAAAAGGAACAAAACATGTGAAGGCAAAAGACACCATTACAGAAACCAGGGAAAAAAACCACAGAAAAAAACTTACGGGATTCACCTCCTTAGTCCTAGGGGAAGGACTGATTGCATTGACTAATGATTCTGAGGCAGGGATGTGCAACTCGAGAAGTGCTTCGTCTGGAATACCATCTGCACCTTCTTCGGGGGACACTGATGGATCTATTTGAAGCGTGTCTAAAAGGGATTCACCATGTGGATACAATGACTTGGTGCAGACATGCTCAGGACATAATGAAGGAGCATCAATCACACCAGAGTTTGACAAAATTGGAACATATTTTGTCCCAACTCCATGATCTGCAAATTCAAGGTGGAAAAAAAAAACTATAAGATAGTAGTTGTCGTACGCGTAATCTAGACGTAAGTATCTTTAACACAAAAACGTGGTAAGATGACACAAGTTATTGTCCCAGAAGATTCCAGACGTTATCTCAATCTTAGTTTTCCTAGACCTTTAAGTTTCCGGATTTTGACCACCTCAAGAGGGGTTTGTCCAACTCACAAACTCTCTTCCGGAACTACTTTCTCTCTGGATTCTTTCCCGGATCTGGCTCTGTCCGGTCTTTCGGTTCCGACTTTCTGACAAATTGGTTTTTGGTACCTTTGTTTTACCCTCAGAGGGTTCCTCACTTGCTCTTTCCGAGGGGTAAGGAACTGCACCACTCTGTATTTGATACAAATTCTATTAGCATGAACAAAACACAACCCAAGAATAGATCTAGTTGAGTAAACAAGGTGGCATCCTCACAACATCCCGGATGGCCTATCCGGAAAGCTGGTCACATAGGGTAGCGTTAGGTCCTCCTTACTACAACGACAAATACTGGACTTCCAGAACTAAGGGAATGACTTCCTAGCTCTCGACTGCTCATGAGGTTGACTAGCCTTCCGGTGGGTGGAAATATTCCTTTGGCGATTGCCGATCTCTTCACGAAACCGCTCCTCGAATTCCGGACTAGCTTCCGGGCCACTCCCGGGCCTCCACCGGATCACCATACCAGCGATTTAAAGGCGCCACTTTCTCACTGTGCAAATCTAAAACTCATCTGCAAAACACACTTAGCCTAATCTGGCTACCCAAGAATCTGGACTCCTCCCCTTGCACACTCTCACTTACACATCCACACAAGTGACTATAGACACGATACGCAAGAGAATAATCCACCATGTGTTTTCCTGAATGCTTCAGATTAAATGAACAAGGAAAGGAATGACAGGCCAACAAGCCAGCCTGTCCTTAAAAACCCACAAAAAGGCGGCCCAAACGGCCACCAGAAACCCGGCCAACAGCCAAACAAAAAGCAAAAAGCAAAAAAAGCAACGACCTTGAGAACCATTACGGGAAAAACGGAAAGCCGTTAAACTCCTAAAAGTCTGGAACTTCGGGCCCCACATCCGGGCAACCCGGTTTTGGAACTACTATCCGGCTAAAATCCTAACTACCATAACTGCCGCCTGAACTAGTCATTTCCCCCTTTGGGGTTTCTTCACTGAAGGCCAACCCTTGGATGGCAACCCACTTGACTTCTTAGGCGGGGTGGTCTTCGTCTTCGACCGGGTCCGGGAATGATGCAACTCTTCCTCCGACTTGGTCTGTGGGGTCGTTTCTGCCTCCTCTTCTTCAAACTCCTCCGTTTCTTCACTGAAGAGCCGCCGTCCCCTTGGCTTCAGGACTGTGAGGTCTATGAGCTGGGACGGTGGGGGTGCTTGAACCATGGGCTGGAGCATGAGAATGAAACTCATCGGATCCGTCCAAGCCGGGTTCAGCATTGTTTCAAGGATAGCTGGCTCACGAAAATCGGAAGAAACTGGTCGGTCAAGGAAGAGATTTGCCACCGCCGTGGTCCTTCCGGCTGATACGACTGGAACCACGTCCTTCACCGGAGTTGTACTCGGGGTCGTTTTTGGATCTGGCCTAGATTCCGTAAACTGTTTAACAAGCGAACGTTTCTTCACGGCCGATGATGTTCCGGCCACTGATCTGGTCTTGGCTGGGGAAGGTTAGGAATGCGCTCCTCGTTCCTGAAAATCCTGAGTCAGCTCAAAAAGCCCCTGGTCCAATTCCTCAAGCGGATCGAGATTGCCCAATAGTTGTCGTACCTCCTGCAGCATTCCCTCGATCCGAACTTCGAAGTCCACTAGGATGTTGACCACCTTTGATCCCACGACGTGGCCCTCTTGCACCATCTGGGAGTTCTAGAGCGTAGCCCTTGCAAGCACATCTGCCGGATGCTCGAACAGCCCTCAGACATTCCGGACTAGATCGATGGCTTCCCCCTCTTTTGCTTTGGCGGTGTTCTTTTCTCTTTCCGCCCATGCAGCTTGCTCTTGGAACCAGTTCCATTCTTGCTCCAAGGCCAGGATCCGTTCTTCCAATTGCTTCACTACTTCCGGATCTGGCCTTTCCGTCAAAGCACCCAAAATCTGGACTTCTTCCGTCACACCCAACTTTTCGCACACATTCCGGATCAGAACTGTCATCCTCTCGTTCTGCCCCTTGGTGTCTCTAGTTGATGGTGGCCTCAAACTGATCTGATTCCGGAAGTGGATTTTGGGGCTGCTCCATCTCTCCGGCTTCTAGCTTCTCTCGAGCACCCGGATCCGGAGACTTCCGGCGTGTTCCGGCAACGTTGGGTGACGCGTGCTCCGTTTCCAGTTCATCTTCTTCTGACTCGGGCTCATCCGGTTCATCGTCCGAGGTGAGTCTGTATTTCAGAAGACTTTCCCCCTTCCGATACACGGTCATTTCTGGTCCGATCAGCGCATCCTCTGAGTGATATCGGTGAAAAAGGTAGGGGCTAATCAGGCTAGACTTTTTACTAGCAATATTGCTCTCTAACTTTTCCACTACGGACTGGATTATCACTCCCCAGCTGACGGTCTAAGAGCCGGATTCTTCCTATCTCCTAGTGCTCCAAAAATTGTATTTGCCATAGTCACTGTATTCAGGGTGGGCCTTTCCGGATACAGGATCGAGATGAGGAATTCCAACAAATGTCGATTCCAGGGACTCCTACAGTCACTCGTGGCGTTCCCTCCTTTAAATCCGGTTGGTTCCGAAATATGTTAGCCGCGTACCTATCTGTCCAGCCGGCTATCCCGGATCCTCTAGTTGGCGTAAAGTACGCCTTGGTCCACAACTTTGGAGTCCAAGCCCTAAAATGACCCCTAATAGTTAACTCGAACTGATTGGGAACTCCGAAAACAAGTTTGTCAATCATCTCTTCACTCCAGACGTTCCACGGCCTTTTGAGAAACCCTAGACAACCCATAATCTCTAGGTCCTTCTCTAACTCCTTGAGATGGCCCGGATCAGCAGAAATAACCGGGCGTACGCCCCGGGCTGACACTACCAGCCTCCGGACTTGACTCGCTTCCGCCATATTATCAACAACTAAAGCAATCTAGTACAAATGGCACCGTTATCCCCTTCTCTCCCTAACACGCCCTAACTCACCACTCTTTCTCTCTTCTAACGCACCGTGGAGAAGCACAGGAAAAAGAGGAAGAATGAGGCTGGCGGTGGGATTTAAATACCTGTCGGAACCCTAAGTTCCCGTCCAGGCAAAGTTCCTGTAAGTTCCCTAGCTGGAACCTAGGCGGTAGGTCCCTACGATCCGGAACTTTTCGGCTTTTCGGCTACTGATTCCGGATGACTGTGTAATCTAATTAGAGTTTTATCTTTTCAAGGAAAGGACTAATTTCTAATTCTAACTTCTAGTTCCTAATTTTGTATTCTAATGCAAAAATTGAAAAAGTTTTCCTACGTTTGCATCTATTTCTATGTTAATTTAGCTTTCCGGTTATTACTTACTCCCATAGTAGTATATTAGAAAAACCCTCCAACTGAGGAATATATACAAATATACATAACTAGAGTTCTATTCAAACTACCCCTGTCTAAGTACACGACAAACTATAGCAAGTGAACGGAAGGAGTTTTCAACTCGAATCAAGTTGAAACAGAGGCAAAGAGTCACTGGGATCAACCTGGAGGATTACCAGTCACAGGGTCCTGTGACTACTCGGCCTCTACTCCTTCTGAGTCACAAGCATCATCGATCTCCTGCTGCGTGTGGGCGCTAGATTACCCACCCTTGGTAATAAAGCAAACACCGACCAGGTTCTATGCCTTTATCCACATTTTTTAATATATGGGGGTGATGTGAGCGCGGTCCACTGTGCCTTCCAAGCAATAGATCTTTTTTGCTAACGTTTCCTAAGTGTCGTGGATGGCAGCGAATAATTAGTAATGCATGTAGTAACTCACAAGTTAACTGCGATGTTTAGAGTGATGGTGAAATCCGAACTCCCTAACTATCTATCCTATGTCGAGGGTCGACTGAGTAGTCGGCGTCATTTATAACGTCCCTAACTACATAAAAAGGGGAACCCCTATGTTCCTTCCATGAACCCCTAAGACTATCTTGGGTTTCTAAGACTTCACCTAGGAGTTCTACTTTTAAAAACTACCCCTAAAGTTCCAACTTCGGAATGTAACTCTAGATTTTACTTCTTTAACTTGATTCTTAAATATTAACTACCGACTTGTGCTCGATGTTTTGACTTTTGACTCTAGGTTTCTATTCCTAAATTAACTCTAAGATTTACCCTTGAATTTTAACTCTATGTTTTAACTTTTAACTCTAAGTTTTTACTCCTAAATTAACTCTAAGATTTACCCTTGAATTTTAACTCTATGTTTTAACTTTTAACTCTAAGTTTTTACTCCTAAATTAACTCTAAGATTTACCCTTGAATTTTAACTCTATGTTTTAACTTTTAACTCTAAGTTTTTACTCCTAAATTAACTCTAAGATTTACCCTTGAATTTTAACTCTATGTTTTAACTTTTAACTCTAAGTTTTTACTCCTAAATTAACTCTAAGATTTACCCTTGAATTTTAACTCTATGTTTTAACTTTTAACTCTAAGTTTTTACTCCTGAATTAACTCTAAGATTTACCCTTGAATTTTAACTCTATGTTTTAACTTTTAACTCTAAGTTTTTACTTCTAGAATTAATTCTAAATTTTAACCTCTAGGTTTGACTCTATGTTTTCACTTTGACTCTAGATCTTTTCTACTTCCAACAACTAACTCTAACTTTAACTTCTACCTCTTAACTTTTAGCTTCTACTTTTAGCCTTTCACTATAACTTTTTACTCCCCAATTGACTCTAAAGTTTAACCTTTAAATTTAATCTTAACTTTTGACTTTTGACTTTTGACTTTCTACTTCCAACTTTAATCCTATCGTTTTAATCCTAGTTTAACTCTAAGTGTTATCCTCCTAAATTTAACTCCAACTTTTTAACTCTAGGGCTTAACTTCTAAACTTACTTCCACAGTTTACTCTGAGTTTTGACTTCTAATTTTAACTCTATTTCTAACTAAAAATCTACTCGTAATTTCTACCCCCTAAATTTAGTCCAAGGTTTTACTTTTTAATTTCTACTTCCCACTCGGAATTTTTTACTCCTAATTAACCCTAACTTCCTTTTCTAAGCTACCCTAAGGTTTCATTGGAAATTTTAATCCCCTAAGTTAAACTTCCAAATTAATTCTACTTTTTAACTTCCCAAAGTTAACTCTAGATTTTGACCTTAGAATTTTAACTTTAAGAAATAAAATGTAAATTGATTCTAATTCTAACCGCTAATTAATCCCTAATTTTAATCCTAAATTCTCTTTCTAATTTAAAGCCCTTAGGTCCGTCCATGATTCTTTTTGGATGATTTCTACTCAAAATTCCTCCGTCCTACCCCCTACCGCTTAACTTAGCCTAACGCGGTCAGTTTACGGTCAAATCTTAATTATAAGATGTTTTCGGAAACCCCTATCACTAATCTATAGACTTTTGAATCTAAACTTCTAATTTGCACTAATCACGGCTCGCTAATCACACTTTTAGGGCTGATTAAGGAAATCAATGCTAATTAGGGAAAATACCAAGGGTTAATTTCAAAAACTCACCTCTTCACTACCGGTTTCGGAAATCACTTCGTCCACGTCCACGTGTACATCCTCACGCTCCATGGTAGTCTTTGGCTTTGTTTTGAATTTTTCTTCAAGCTCACCGCTTATTGAGAAAATATTACAATTTTTGATGATCTAAACTCCCTCTTTTCCTTCCTCCTTTTCTTTTCTTTCTTCCCCTCTCTTCTACACTAGCACTATTCCACCTAAGCTTTTATGAGTCTTACACTATGGTTTCAAACTACGAGAAGGGTTTAAATGTTCTTCCTACCCTCTTACACAATTTGTCTTTGTGTCATCCTAATCCTCCTCCCAACGGTCACCACGAATTCTCAAGATTTCCTTTTCTAATCCTACCTAAGCCTAAGCCTAGGTCACTATTTATCGTCTCTCTCACCTCTCCCCTATTTCATTCGATTGTTCTCTATCCTTCCTCCATTGTGTGTAGAGTGTTTTGTAGTTGTTGGTGAGGGTGAGACTTCCTTGTGTACAGGTACGGTGGTGCTCCGCTCTTTTCTCCCTTCTCCCTTTTTGATTTTAGACCCTAATCCCTACTTAGCAATAGGTCAACCCCCCATTTTCCTTTGTTTTGTTTATCTAGTGTGAGAGAAACCAAAAATCAAGAAAAAGGAGTTCAAAAATGGGGACCGAACTGGGGCCCCAACTGCCTGCCGGACCAAGCCTGGCCTCCCGGCTGGCTGGCTAGCTGCTGGGGGGTCGGGTTCAAACAAAATAAATAAATAATTTATTTATTTGTTTTCTTTTGATATCGGATGATGTGACCTGGTCTGTTCTGGCTCTCGACTTGATCTGGTCTGTTTGGTTCCCGACTTGATCTGGTCTGTTTGGTTCTCGACTGATCTGGTCTGTTTGGTTCTTGACTTGATCTGGTCTGTTTGGTTCTCGACTTGATCTGGTCTGTTTTGGCTCTGGACCTTGACTACTAAGGGAAAATTGGATTTTTGGGCAAACTGGATTTTTGGTGAACTAAGGGAAAGAAAACTTGGAGAAAATAGAACTTGGGGAAAACAACTTGGAGAAAATAGGACTTGAGGGAAATAGAACTTGGGGAAAATAAGACTTGAAAAAAATAGAACTTGGGGAAAATAGGACTTGAGGGAAATAGAACTTGGGGAAAATAAGACTTGGGGAAAATAGAACTTGGGGAACAACTTAGTCACACTAAAACTTGGGGAACACTCAGACTCACTAAACACTTGGGGAGCAACTTAGACACACTAAACACTTGGGGAACAACTAAACTAAAGAAAACGTTGGGATTAACTAAACTTCACTAAATGCAAAGGAACCTACATATCTTGGAAGCTAAACTCTGGAGGTTTCCACAAAGGTCTTGGAAACTAGACTTTGGAACTAAACACGAGGGAGGTACAAAGCTTCGCCGTTAGATTGGTTTTAACACCAACTTTAGGACTTCTTGGCACCTCGGGGGTTCAAAGCTCCGCCGTCTACACTTTTAACACACGCTTTAGGACTTCAACTTTGTCACTAGTTCAAAGCTTCGCCGTCCCGGAGGGGGGTCCACTCAACAAGGAGAAGATTAGAAGAGGGTTTGGAATAACTTAGAAAACATGCGCAAAGGAGGTTCAAAGCTTTGCCGTCCCGGAGGGGGGTCCACTCAACAAGGAGAAGATTAGAAGAGGGTTTGGGATAACTTTAGAAAACATGCACAAAGGAGGTTCAAAGCTTCGCCGTCCCGGAGGGGGGTCCACTCAACAAGGAGAAAATTAGAAGAAGGTTTGGGATAACTTTAGAAAACATGCATAAAGGAGGTTCAAAGCTTCGCCGTTCCGGAGGGGGGTCCACTCAACAAGGAGAAGGTTAGAAGAAGGTGTAAGAAAAACACAAAGAGGAAACACACAAGTTAGACCACGTGGCAACACAAAGCTCACACGCTAAAGGCCCCCCAAAGCGGCATCGCCAAGGTACGGTGGGGGGTGACTTTAGGATTAGTGCAAGATACAAAAAGATTCTAAAACTTCACAAGTTAGACCACAACACGTACAAGAGGGAGAGAGAGGCTCTCCACTTACAACAAGGTACCAAAAACTTCACAAAAGAGTACACAAAGCAAGGTAGAAGGACCCCCAAGGACCTTCAAAGCTTGAAAATAAGCAACAATGGAGCCAAAAGTGCTCCGAAAACACCGTAGAGGTTTTTGGCTTCAAACACCAAAATATCCAAAATAACTTGGACCCACGGACCCAAAACAAGAATTGGGGGTGTTCTAGAGAGAGAAATGGGGCCCTTATATAGGTTTCCAAGGGCCCATCCCTCCCTCTAGAGTTCTAAGGTAACCTTATCAACGGGGATTTTCATCCTCATCCTCAAAGATTTTCATCCTACATCCTAAATTTCTACTTCTACCATCTATGCTGGACCAACATCCTAACTTTTAGAGATTAGCTCCAATCGTCGAACGGATTGCGCCGTTGGATCCGGAACGCCGTGTTTAGTCCTACCTCCCGTACCGAGGCCAAAAACCCATCGTAGGCTAATTTAGTTTAAAAACCAAATCGTGGTAAAATCCTAGATCTTGGGGGTCTCCTATTTTGAGAAATGTGAATAGCCTAGGGTCTCCGGTAGGTGCAAGAGAGTCGGGAAGGACTTTTGGTTGACTTCGTTTCGCCATCGTATGGTCCCGGAATGCCGGTCAACGAGGCGGGGACCCCGCCACGTGGTTAATTCCCGAGGAATCTCGCCGGTTCGGGTACTTGCCGCTATCGGAATGTCGTGAAACTTCACGGAGCGCATTATTAACATAAAACAAGCTAGTCTAATTTTTAGTGAGATTTTATTGTAACCTGGGTAGTTTCCATGAAATTCCCGTTGGAGGTTAGGAGGGTTGACCACCCGGAAAAAGGTTCTTCTGCAAGTCGGAAGATGCCGGGATTTTTCACATGACCTCTCAGGGAGTCGCATGAAAGACGTGCGGGTGCGTTTCCGTACCTGGCACGATTGGTCAATGGAGATTAAAACTGGACATCTCCTTGAATTAGCAACGATGCGGGAATCTTCTGCAGGTGGAGGAATCTTGGCGAACCGATTTCGCCGTTGGACTCCTGGCATGGGATTCACCCTAGAACACCATCCTTGGGCTGTAGATTCCTCCACGGGCCCGGTCTTGCGTGAGTGGCTCCTGCATGCTAACAATCGGGACTTTGGGAATTCGTCGATCTAATGGGGAATTCTAAATCTAACTCTAGGACCCGACCTAGTGGCCTCGCTGTGGATCCCTCGGACCGACCTAGCCATGAATCGCCACATTCATGGTGGGATTTAGCCCTTTTGGGGCTGTGTGACTCGAATCCTCCAAATCTAACCTCTTCGTTATTTTTATACCATTTTTAGGCAAGGTTTGGGGGATTCTAAGTAAAAAACACAAATCTAGACCAAATACTATAATGGGTATGACACAACCCTATTTCGGTTCTACACTCTTTTTATGGATTTTTGTATACTTTTATCAACTTTAAATTGCAAATTTCCAAAAAAATAATTCTACGAGTCCCAAGTGACAAATTGGGAGCTCACAGCGTGTCAAGAGGAACAGGTTGTGCTGGCGCCGCGTCCACCACCATTGTCGAAAGTGGATCCACCTGCATGTGCTCGCCTAAGCCTTCTTCTTGGACAAGCACCAACTTTGCTTTATTAGAGGCAAAAGCTAGAGGCTGCTAAACCACAACCCGATCTGGCACCGTCTGCCTACCAGAAACTGTCCCAGATCCTGTTTCTTCCTGCCTCTTGCTGTTAGCTGACCCGTGAAATGATCGGCTATCTGCAAGGGCGCAGAATCTGATGGAGGCTCAATCGTCAGCACAGGTTTTACCAATAGCATTGTTGTGGCCACCACGGCGGGAAGTGTCTTCAAGAACTCACTCATCATTTCCTTCGTGTCCAGCCGAGCCCTCTTGTTCTCCTCCCTCTGCTCCTCCTTCATCTTGGCATTCTCCTCCATTTGCTGGTGCACGAGGTCAATCATCCATTGATTAGGCTTCTCAGGTGAATCCCTTCTTGCGGCTGACGCCTTTCTCTTCTACGTGGCCCGACGGTTGGATACCGGTGTTTGTCCATGCTGCGCTGAGGATCCAGATGAACCACGCATGTCGCTAGTCTCCAAAATGGCAGCCGAGCCCTGACCAGTTGTGGGTGTCAGCTCCACAATTGCATCCACTGCATCCTCCTCCTCCTTCCCTTGCTCCTGTGCCTGTGAGGACACATTCATAGTGGTGTCTATGAGAGAGGCCTCCTCGACATCTTCCTCCTCAACGTCAGCGGGCTCTTTCCCTTTCCTAGAAGACGAAGACGCTCTGCCCTGTCTAGGCTCGAAATCATCTTCGTCCAAGAAGTAGTGGGAGTCAAGGAAGTTGTCTTTGTCCATGTCCTTGGATCTGACGCAGAGGTTCAAGAAATCGTCTTTGTTATAACTGTCGTCAATCACGTAGTGATCGATGGAGTTCATCTGCAATACCAAAGCAAGAAATATTAGTGAAGATCAACTCAAAGCGAGTTAAAATCAAACAGTACACTCAGGTCAAGTTCATCCCAGGTCGAGTTAAAATCAAGAGAGACAGACTAGAACATACCCAGGCGGCACATGTTATCTTCCCTCCTGCAAAAATCGACAGAACTTCCTCTCGGGGGGAAACAAACAGGTCAAACACCTTCAAGTAGAACTCCATCCAAAGCTCCGTGTTGTACAACCTGTAGTCAATCTCATAACCCTGCTTGCAAATGTTGTGCCTGGACTTCTGGGCAACAATAAAATGCCTTGGAATTCTTGTGGTCTTTGGCGTCGTCCCATTCTTCACCAAGAAAAGCAATTAGATCTCTAGATAGGATCTCTGGCCCCTTTGCTTCTCTTGGGGATGTCTCCAACCCGCTCAAACAGTCCAGGAATGTAGTCGGCATAATGCACCGAATAGGACGTCCCAAACGAGGAGACCCTAATGTAGTTGCGCAGGTCCACCTCCACTTCTTTCTCCCCATAGATCCAAAGCCAAACCTGAGGGTCAATAACCGCAGGGTCCACATATGTCTCCAAGAGTGAAAGAAACGACTCATAATATGCGTCAGCTTCGGACTTTCAAATCCTTGTCATCTGAAGTCCATGACAGCCAACTTCAAAGTTGATTTCTTCGAATCGCTCCACACATTGGTGTCCCACTCTCCAAGGACATCATCCTTCATTTCGTAGGGCCTGAAGAACGCCCTCGCCTCTGGCTTCACAAATCGGCCCTTGCTCTCCAGAAAGACATTGAAGAACTCTTTTGCTATCCCAGATAGCTCGCCCAAGCTCTTGAACTTGTTTAAGGGCATCTTGGACAGCGAAAAAAAGTGATCCCTAGGTGCAATGACAAGCGTGTTCTTCGTTGCCTTGGTGACACTGTAATCTCTTTTAAACTTCTTCCACTCCTTCCTGTAGTTGCCTTCTTTGTCATAGAGTCGCAGAGCCGGGTTCAGGTGATGGAGTTGCCTTTTCACAGATGTCTTCCGCTTGCACCTCTTGAGCCACTCTTTTGCGTTACAAGTTTTGGGGATCACCTTCTTGGTGGACTTCATGGTGACCTTTGGGTACGGCAACGTCCTATCCTTGGTCCTGTTCAACAAATGCAGTGCTAGTCGCTTTGGGTCGGCCTCTGAGCAGTTGACCATCCACTTGAAAAACTCTCGGGTTATCACTCCGTCCTTCTCTGCATCCCAGCCCTTGGTATGCTTGAAATTCATCATGAAGTCGGGACTAATGAGCTCACCTTGGGCATGACTGGAGATGACCTGACTCCACAGGTCGTAGACATCCGGGGCCACCGTAATAATCTTTATTTTGTTGTGGACGTCCATCTCTTTCTTCTGATTCACATCCTTCTGGTTTCTCTTCGCGTTGATCATCGAGAATCGAAGCTTGACAGCTTCTTTGAAGTCCTTGTGACATGCATTGAGAACAAGTTAGTAAAGGAGTGTAAGGTGTTTTAACTCGCATCAAGCTAAATCCTGCATGAACTTGAAGCTTAAACTAGAAATACAAAGATTCACCACCAGTCCACATGCATAGAAATTTGGAAGAACTATTCAACTCAAGCCGAGTTAAAATTTTACCGCGAATTGAATTGCGTTGTTCACGTCCTTGGATGTTTGTTTTATGGGCCTAACAGGTTTTCCCAGCTCAATTGCCTCCCTTGGTGGCGTCAGGCTCCCCATCTGTGTCCACACGTATCGTGCCCCAATAATATTTGTTGCCCACCTTGGCATGAAGTTCTGGAAATGGTTCACCCGGTTATAATATGCTGAAATTTTCCGGATGATCCTGTGGTCTTTGTTCCAAACCACAAAGTACTCCCAAACCTTGAACTTATTTGCCTTCTCTTTCTTGATTTGGTCCATTTTCTGCATCCTTTTGGATGCCTCCACGCAATGCTGGCCGTTGACCATCTAGAACTTGCAGTCCTTGATATCGTCAAACTTCTCTGGTTTCTTCGTCTGGTCTTGAGGCATAACGCAGAGGGTCATCTTCTTATCTGGGTCTGGCATGTTCAAAAGAAAATTGAGTGACTTCTTGACGCCAACCTCCTCCAACTCGCGAATGTTCAATGTTTGAGGAGGCGTCTCCAGCTGCTCCAAGGGGATTCTTAAGTAGAGCCCAATCCCCTCGACATATGAATCCGTGCACTCCTTCCAGTAGTCATCATAGGACTTGCAAGACTCCACATATTTGATTTCCTTCACATGGCCGCCAATGTCCTCTGGTATGTTGAGAATTTCGGAGGCCATGCTAGTTTTGCCTAAATTTGATTTCTCGCTCTCTGCAGCTCCTTTCTTCTTCCGGCCTTTTGCAACTGGTGGAGGGGTCTTGGCAAGGTTACCTCGAGAGAGATGCTCTGTGGTTTTCTTTTTTGTGTGGCTCCGACCTGTCTCTGGCGTCATCAAGACGAGTGACTTTTGGCTCCCGCCTTGGCTGCTATAATTGCGTGTGAGGGACATTGGAGCCAGCCTCTTCAATCTTTCGTCCACGCTGACCTTCATGTAGTCAAACGACTTGATCAGTGCGTTGAGCTTGGATGCCAGAGACTTCCATATAAGCAGCCCCCCGTCTTTAGCGACCCACTTCTTGTCAGCTATATTCCTTTCCAAGTCCTTCTGCAGATCCTGGAAGCTTGAATTAGTAAGGCTAGTGTAGTACGTTGAGACGGAGTATATAGTCTTCCGTGTGTATGCAACGTACGAGAAGAACATTATATTCATTAAAATGGAGGGTGGCCGCCCTCTCAAAATAGTCTTAGGTATTTGAAGGCACAACTAGTGAATTGCATGGGCTCTACTTTAGTTCAACAATCTCTCAATTAATTGGTCTAAAGTAGCAATTTCCATTAAAATGAGAGTCATGCAAACAGTGAACGCCTTCCAACAAATGTTGTTATGTTCCATGTCAAACATTCCACGAGTTCAAGAAACAAATCGAAAATAAAACACAATAGCAAATACTTTAATATGATATTTAAATTGCACTTCCGATATGAATATGGGAAATGCGTCACCAAAACATGTATTATCCACTAGAAATCTATATTTATGAGTTCTATTTTATGAAAATGAACTGTAAACCGTTAAAGAAAACAAAATCCAGATGCCCACATTCATGAGAACACAAAATGATGTCTTCTACGTATACGCAAAAGCATATTCTAGGCATAGAAATGACAAATAATACACTATCATATAGACCTAAAAACATAATAAGGGAGCTTCCCTCTTGCAACTGTTGTACTTAAGACTAACGATTTGCAGCCAAACTTTGCTTGATGATTTCAATTTAAGCAGGAGGAATTTTGATCTTGCAGTGTGCAGTATCTTTCTTGGTCCTACACTTCCACGCTGTCATAACAGCATCCGTGTGCTGCCAAAGTGGTAGTTCCTTTGCATCAATCTCCCAACATAGACCCTGCCGTTGTCCCATCCAGTGTAGAATTTTTGAATATCGTCATCTATAGCTGTTGGACGGAAGTACTGAATGCGCACAGAATTTGGATGTAGTGGATCAACAAAAGGATCAGACAACGCCCTTGCAATCCACACTGGTTGCAACTCATTTTCCGCGGGAGTAATCACAACAAAATAGCCTTCGAAGAGATCTCGAGCCACCCTGAAGGACGGTTGTGGGCGACCACTCAATGGCCCGACGTACACATCATCTTCCCCAAACTCTTCACGATCCTCTCCATCGCTGTCTAATTGATCAACCCGAGTCGCTTGAATACGAGTAGTCGGCCAGAAGCCATCCTTCAAAACAGTAGAGTCAGGTAGTGTTTCTTCAAGTGCTACCTTCACACCACGCCAATAGTGCACTATATGCTCCAGTCGTCTTCGGCATTCCCCGGTGCGGTCTTGGTTGCACAAGTTCTCCCAGTACTTAATAAACGCGGATATACCCTTCACAATGTCTCTCTCAGCTTTCATTGGGAGTGGCAGAACTGCCTGTGGTACTCCACGGGGCCATAAACTTTGCCCCTCCGAATCCTCATGCCATAATTTAATTCCGCCACCTGCGCCTGAGGGCAACCAATCTAGGTCAGTGCACAACAATTTGTACTTCATGACAGGACAACCCGTGGAATCAAGGTAGAACTTCACTTGTTGGGGCTTTGTGTGCTCAATCATGATATGGCTGCCAGCCAAAAATTTGCCTGCAATGAAAGCCTTGAAATCAGGCACTTCTTCTATAAGATGGGGGATAGTAGGAATGGTTTCTACATCCATGAACGACTTCATAAGCGCAGGAATTGTCAAGAAATTTTCCTTCTTCAACAACATGCTCCATCTTCCAAAGAGCGCATCAATGTCGTCATGAGTATGACCCACAATCATGAAGTTCACATACACTTCACGAAAAATCTTGTTTGCAACCAGTAGAGACCAGTAGCAAAAAAAGTATCTGTTCTTGTTGTCCCCAGCGGCATTGTCCATTTGCACATTCAAAATGGGCGGCAAAGGCGTTGCTGGAACTAAGGTCTCCGGTGGCGAGGGGAGTGAGGCTTCACACATTTCCGCGCCCTTCAGAAGCGCCTTTGACAAATTTGTCGACCTTGTCCCAACAAACAATTGTCGAGAAGAAGACTTTGGCGGCAATTCCAAATCTCGCAATAACTTTGCCATGGAGCCAACGGTGTAGTTCGAATCTTTAGGAAACATTTCCAAGCCATAATGCACGTACCAAACATCACCATGACCATGCGCAATCATGCCGATGACAGCAACAGGCAATTTCGTGAGCCCGTCCAGCTCTTTAGTCTTGTGAGAGAAGACCGGGGATGCAGTTTTAGAATGGTCCATCTTGTCATGCATGATTGTCAAACACTCGTGTGGAAAACTGTGCGACTGGTAACGGTTTGCATAATACAGCTCCCTATGCGCCCGAGCAATAGCCAAGTGTCTATCTAGCCTCATTGTCCATTTCAGAGCGCTTTCAGATCCGACAAAACAACTCTTCCGTATCTCTTGTAATCTGTCACACTCCGAACACCGAGCAAAGTTATCTCCAGGCTTCTTGACCTCGTACTCCGGGAACTTTGAGGACCTAATCTTGCTCAAGTTTGAAGTTGAAACGTCCGGCAATCCGAAGGCCGCATTCACTTCATTGATTTCTTTCATTTTACCCTTCCATTGAAAGGTAGCGGGGAGACACATGGAGACAACTTTGTCCCCAGACTTCAGAGTTCGGGTACGATGTGGCATGTGATCCGCCTCCTTGTCAAGGATGCACTTCAACGTTGCCGTGGCTTGTTCAGTATGCTTCCTTGGCTTCGACAAGCCCGTATTACCGTGTGCACGCGCCTCTCGATCGTCCTTCCAGTATTTCAGGTAACGATAAAATGTTGCCTCCGGGACAGCAGCAATATGCATCCATGCTCACAAGCACACACTAATGCTTTCAATGGTCACCATCTTCCTCCCACGTGCATCAAGATGAACTGATCTGTGTACATCAGTCTTCATGTAGGACCTGAACTTAAATGATGAGCTGTCGTACATGCGTTCTCTGAAGGCTCGAATTTTCTCTCTGGGAAACGGCTGAACACAGTTTTTGCTGCAGCAGATTTTGCTGGAAACGAGGTTGATGGACTGTTGAGTGAGGAGCTCTTTAGACTTGAGGGCCGTCACGCGAGGTGGATTTTGAAGTAGACTTGAATAAGGCCGGGCAGAAGTTCGTGTAGGAAGATTCAGAAGAAGGGCCTGCTGAGTTCTGAAATTATCCCGTAGTTCATGGTCGCGAAGACTTGCCCCAGAGCAGTGGACTCTGTCAATGGGCCAAGCCATCAAATAGTAGATTCTCTCCTCCGGGATGTCCACTTCAGAATGAGTCCTCGTAATGTGCACAGCGACGTGGGTATCCCCGAGAGGTCCATTCGCACCGAGCACGAGGTCCGAATTGACGCTATGGCAAGTACCTTCGCCAACGAGTAGACCGCCATCGTTGTACAAAGTCACGGTTCTAGTATTCCAGAGACGACGTGGAATTCCTTTGCATTCCGGAATTTCGACATTCACGCTTTCAACCGCAGGATTTTCCTCGTCTAAATACTCCATAGGGTCAGCTACAATGTCAGAGGAACTCATGACAGATATCTGCAGAACAGGAAGCCAACATTTTGTAAGTGCTCATCATAACGTTCATCATTTCTCTATTCAGCTCGAATCGAGCTGAATGGGATAACCAATAGATATCAAAAGTCAACATATAATATTCACATACTCTTTTAAGGTGGGGTCCCTGTTCAACTGCGTAAAATACTACTCGTTCATGGGAAAGGTAATAGATTGACCCTTAAAGTGAAGGACAAAAAATAGTATTTTGTACTATAGAGTGGTTAGATCCACAACTGTTGACATGAAAATATTTTGCGAAATCATTCTGAACAACTGCAGAAATGAGAATAATATGGTCAACCCCTAAAACTGACAAGATCATATTAGCTCGATTCGAGCTAAACGACAGCCTCTGAAGGAGTCATATAGTCTTTTACATCTCTCTGTACTATAATGAGCTCAATTCGAGCTCATTGCACCTGACAGTCCTTTCGTCTTTATATATACTAAATTCATTACTTTTGCTAAAATAGAAAGAACTATAGATTTCTATTTTTCATAAATCATGTTACGCAAGCTTTTAGAATCAGCTCGAATCGAGCTGACCCACAGATGTGAGCTCGTGATGTACTCTTAATTCTGTGAATTCAGAATAATTCATTGGAAGTATATTAAGCTCGACTCGAGCTAAATCATATTCAGAAATTTCCAGACGTTCATGATTATGTGATCGTCATTAAATTATAGTAGTTTCACTAGGACACATTCAGCTCGATTCGAGCTGGCTCCTCAAGTACAAGAATTCAGAGTGGTCAGTCAATCAGCTCGATTCGAGCTGATTAATCCCGTAAATTGCGGGACATTAATTTTAATGTTCACGATTCCGTAATTTCCGACGCCAACATCGAAGGAACCATCACCTCCACTTCCACAAACAATTCCAGAGACGGGGAAATGAGATGCAGGATGTCTCATTCAATTGTACACCATACTGTACAACACAAACTACAATCTCTATGGCACTCTCTCCACAGTGGACCCGTTTCTTGAACGCAATCTTCTCTCAGGACTGCACGCAGAGTCAAACGTAATCTGCAATCAATTCAAACACAAAAATGGAGCCCGCAATGTGATGACAATAACTACATATGTTTACCGCGAGCGCTTGTGCAAATCGGAGATCCTCCTTCCAGAATTTGCCGGCCACGATATCTATCAATGACGCATACACTCAATAATTGGACTACACCTGCAACTCAAATTGATCTGCTCGACCACAGAAAGGAAGAAGCCGACGCGCACACGAGTTGATCCAGACAACAAGAAAGAGTGAAGAAGAATTTCGGAATAGTGGATGACGGCGTACAACCGGCTCACTCGCGGGAACTCGTGGGCGGGAACTGCATTGGAGTAATTTAATTTTGAACGCTCATATTTCGATGGCGGCAGAAAATAGAAAATCACCGGATTCAGGGATGACTTTGTAGCTGCACAGCCAAAAAAAAGGAATCCAATGCCGTAGGTTGTAATTATGTCACTGACATTTTCGGGTAATATTAGTTGGACACATTCCCCTCGCTTTTTCCTCAGAAAGGGTGATAACAATGGTTTCGGATTATATTTCAAACATGAATTTCGGATGTACAAGAGTTCGAAAATCATGACATTTAGTTCCGATTTTGTACGGTCTTAGGGTTTAGGGTTTAGGGTTTAGGGTTTAGGGTACCAAGCACACCCTTGCGGGATGCACGGTCCAAGAGATCTGAACGTGACATACAAACAAAACAAAACAAAACAAAACAAAACAAAACAAACAAACAAACAAACAAACAAACAAACAAACAAACAAACAAAAGGTATGGATTGTAAAATACAGTACCTCTTTATCCCCTAAATGCCCAAGGCCTCTGTGTAGCTTCTTGAAGTTTGCTCTGAATTGAACAAAAAGTCAACATTTCATAAGTTGTACCAATTTCTTCTGAATTGTAACCTTACTAACATATTGAAACTAGACATGTTACAGATCACATAGGGGGAAAAAACATAACAATATCACGTACAAATTGAAAGATTATAATGTTTGATCATGAGGGTGTTCAAACTAGGAAAAAATTTCAATTCTATTATTGCATGTCAACTCTAAAAAGTTCGTCACTCCAAAAATATGAGGTTGAAGTGCGTAGCATGCACAACCACAATCAATTCATGGTTTTTTAAAATGTAGTCTACAATTTTTTTAAATGAATTTCGAAGGTCATTTTTCCTCAAACATCTACTGTATTTGAGGCTCATTTTGAAGAGCCTTCAACACTACGGGAAGTCAATATTGCAACAGGTATGCTTGCACAAAATCTTGAATAGCAAAATCATAATCCTTCATTAATTTTTAGGATCAGCTCCTTGATCCTAAAACTAGATTTCAAAAAGAGTAATTTTAAAATTTTAAACTACTAAAAATAGCAACTTCATTGGATTTCACTTGACTTCAAAGTTCTCGAAATACCAGAAACTGGTGACTCGGGCATGTAGGGGATAAAAAAAAATCTGTCATGTACATTAAATAAATCCAATCCCATTAGTCACTATTGTCTCCTGTGATGTCGCCACAACCAAATAAAGGGAGACAAGTCAATTTTAAAACAAAAAAAGGCCTCAAAAGTCTATAACTTCCCTACTATGATAAGTCTACGCACTACGAAACAAAGCCCGTGCTCCCCTCCTTGTCAAGGGCTTTCAAATGGTATTCTTTATGTGAAAAAAAAAAAAATTTGTCTAACTTCGGCCTTATTAATGTGACCCAAACATACGGTATGTGTATAAAATAATATAACTCATATTCTATTGAAGGTGATGTCTTTGATCTTCTTTGACAATATTGTTAAAAAAATTTACCGCTGTGAAAAGAAAATATATACAATTTAAATGAAAGATAAGCAAGTTCAAAATTCATGTGAAAAATGATGTGAACTTTCGGCTTCTATTTCCGCTGCTGTGTGTTGCTGTGCATGCACGCGACTTCCAAAGCACAGTCGACCACCCTACAAAAGTTATAAGCTTACGAACGAGGCGGAATTTAAATGTTCATCCCAATTGCTTATAGAATTCAAATGGGTTACACATTTGGGCTCTCTCCTCTAAAATTACAAGGAGAACATCACATGAACACCCCCTTGTCCTTTGTTGTACTTCAATTTTAAAAAACTATAAAGCCGTAATAAAAAATGGAACAAGGAGGATATTAACAGAAATATGTACAAGTTGCAATTGTTGGCAACATTTGAAATCTATGAGGTCCTCCAATTTTGGACCTTTTTTCCTACATTAAGAGGGACAACAAAAAATAAATACCCATCATCATGCGCTGTAGTTTAAGTTAAATAAAACTTGAAAGTCATGAAATTAGAACGAGGAAGAAATAAAAATAATACGTAGAAGTTGCAATTGTCGGAAACATGTAAAATCCATGAGGTCCTCCAACTTGGGCCTTTTTTACCGACATTAAGGAGGACCCTAAACCCAAAAAAAAATCCTTTGTTGTACACTGTATAACTAAAGTCATTTTGAAAACCAAAGAAGACCTCAAAAGTCTGACTTTCCTACCATACGTCCATCGCCGCACAATAAAGCCCACGCAGCCCTCCTCGTCAAGGGCTTTCGAATGGTGCTCATTATGTGAGAAATTTGCACACAAAAGACAATTAATTTAGAATAATTATTTTATTAATTTAAAAGGACCAAAAAAAAATCAAATATTTATAATTTATGCACAAGACTTCAAGATGTTACAAAAAAAAGCCCGTACATCCCTCCTTGGTGAGGGCTTTCCGATAATACCGAGCACGTCCCCGGGAATGCACAGTTCGGGAGATCTAAATGTAACAAATAAAACAAAACTTACAAAACAAAACAAACTAACTAAGAGCCGAACTTAAGGACTAGTATGGATAAACTCTTTCAGGACGTGCACCCTGGCCATAAAAAAATTTGAGTGTGTACATATTTGGAATGTTAACAAACAATCTGTATGCCCTGAGGTGCTGTTTTTCAAAGTCAATAGAAATATGAATTCATGAGAATTATTTCAATGAGTACTTTCAAATTCAATAACTTTCACACCATACGTACAAACATCAAGAGACAAATTTAGTGCACCCCTCAGGCCTTGCAAACAGTTTTCAAAAAATACCCTCTACAATACAATCCGCACATGGTCCAGAAATTGAAGTTCACATAGCCTTACAATTGAAATACAAATAAATAGCTTCAATATTTTTTGAGATAATTAATATAAGTATTACTGAGTGAGGTACATATCATCTACAAATCCGGAATTTTATTGCTTCCCACTTTCTTTGCATTGTACTTTACGTTTGGGTCAGATTTGTTAAAAATTAATTCAATATATAATTATACATGGCATGCAATGAATTTTTCAAAAATTACAAATAATATGGAATATTTGAAATGTGGAAAATGTTGAAGACAATATTCTAAATCCTCAACAAAAGAAACTATGAAAATGAAAAATGAAATAAAAAACAAATACCCATCCGGCTTTGCTGTACTTTAATCCTTAAATGCCCAAGCCTTTCCAAGTGTGCTTTGACTATGAAAAAAGAGCATGGGCTTATAATTGTACCCAATGAAGAAAATTGTTTTTTTTTCAAAATCTAACCGTATCGATGTTTGAAGAGCTTGATTATTAGTATGCATACCAATTTTGAGTGCAAAATTGCATAGGAGTTGTGAGATTATAACAAGAGAAATGTATGCTTTCTATTTTTAGTATGCTGCCCTCCCCACAATGTTTTAGAAATTTGCATATAAAAGTTTTTTGGGATGGGAAGTGACATGAACGACTACAAATAATGTTAGCACACTAAAATGCACTTTCAAAAAACTTAATTTCACATGAAAAGCTATCAAACTTATTACACAATCCACCTTGCAATTGGTGAAATGCAATTTTTTGGGTTTTACACTTGATAAGTAAAAAAAGGCAAATAGCTCCAAATCAGCACTTGCATGTTGAAATGTTCAACGGTGAAAATCAAGAAAACGCTTTACTCTTTCCATCGGGACCATTTTCAAAGAAAATGGATAAGTACAACTTCTTAGATTTCAAAACTAAGTGAAATTGCTCAAAGTTGGGAACACTACCATGCATTGTCACCACCCTTTCTCTAAATCATGGGAGTCACCCCACTAAGGCACAAGGTACCTTCTAAATCAAGAAGGTAGTTCCCAATGGTGTCCCCAAAGCTCCCAGCCCCTCCCATTGAAGATGATGCCATCAAAACCAACATTTAGTCAAACGGCCATAACTTCTACAATAAATAATATTTTTGTATGAAACTTGTTGGGCCCATTAGATATATTCATGACACACCTTTTCTAAGTGGATATAAAAATAAATAAAAAATTTACTGTTTTTAGGGAAGCCTTCAAATGACAGCAGCTCTTTTGTAAAATTGCAAGGAGTGTCCAAACTACAGATGATCTTGAAGGTCACATAACTTTTGCATACCAACTTGGTTTTCAGTGATTTTTTTTCCTACTTCTAGGTACTCAAGCATAGCAAACTTTTGATTATGTAAAAATTCAAATAATAGATAATAATTTTATTCCACCTCCAATAAACACCACAACACACCAAATAGTTCATTCTCAACTTCAAACCCTTATAACTTTTGCAAACAAACATAGTTCGAAATGATTATTGTGACTACTTCAATATATTACAGACTAGCAAATATGACAATGCAAAATGATGGAAAAGTACCTTCAATTTAAAATTGGAAGGTGCACTGCCTTCCAACAATCTCCAACATGCATGTGGTGCCCAAGACAACATGGACAATATGTTTGGCACCGTATGTGGCATTGAACACAAAGTTTGCGAAGATCACTCCACATTGGCATGTGAAAAAGTGCCTCACGTTGATTGTAACGTGAAGTACATCTACGAGATCGAAGATGGTGTGATGCTAAAACCTTTGCAAGGGCAATTTGAAAAGATTTGTGGCTCAACCCTTTCATTCCCAAAGTCAAAGATTGTCGTGAATGAAGTTTCCACATGTTCACCACCGTGGTGTCCAAGAGGAAGAAAAGAAGCCTATGCCACCATTTTTGAGTGCAAACTTGGCAAGAATACTCGCCTCTCAATTGGTCGGCGACATCCACTCCTCGCATGAACGTAGTATATTGAAAATGCATAGGAGATGTTTCTATCGGCTTTCGCAAGTTTCCGACCCGCCGTTGAACTACCGGACACTTTTCATTAGCCTCATGGATAGGTGGTGCAATTGTAGACATAAGAAAAATGGGTTTCTTGTCAACCCACACTATGGCACTAAGCTGCTTAGATTTGTGCATCCTCCATTCCAAATGCCCTTGTGTACATTTTGTGTAAAGGGATTTAGTAGCCAAAGTCTTGGGAAGGCCAATGCGATTTGCCCTAACCGTGCCCGTTGCATAGGTGCCTTTGTTCAAAAGGTCCATAAATAAAGGTATCGAGGAAAAAAAATTATCCATGATCACTATATGTCTTCTATTTTCTAACCCACACAATAATCCATGTACAACATTTGCCCCTTGCATAGCTTCACCCTTCTTAGAACCTTTCATCCCTGGAACCCCTTTGTTGGCTCCACAATAAACTTCGAATGTCCATACATACTTCCCTTCCGAATCAGTAAGGCACCAAACTTTAATCCCCCATTTTGTTGGTTTCTTGGGCATGTACTGGCGAATGGCACAATACTTACCCTTGTATTGTATCATCATCTCATCAATTGTAACCTTATCCCCCAAATTCCACATATCTTTGCACCGATCTCTAATCTCATCCAAAAGCCACCTCAACTTCACCAATTTGTCAAATTCTACATTTGACCGGTCCGTAGTTGCTCCATGATCATTATGCACATGTAAACACCGTATTATATGCTCATAACGGTTCCGTGACATAATAGATGATATAACTGGGCACCACAAAAAGTCACATGATTTCTTCCAATAACATCGTACGTTTGGCTCAACTTTGATCCCCATATATAAAGATATAGCAAAAAATGCCCTCAACTCCGGCGGATGTAGCGCAACCCATGTCTCTCCACCCCGTAACTTCTTAGGGGTGCATCTAGATCGTGGATTTACCTCAGAGGCATACCTATTAGTCTCTGCACATATTTTGCGTAAAGTCTTCTGAGTCCAAAACTTATGGAATAATCCATATAAAGTAGGCATCCTCCGTGAAGGGTTGGGCAATCCCGGGGTGGGACCACTAAATGCAACTGGCACTGGATCAAATACAGAAAATGTCTTTTGCCATGAATCTTCATTGTAAACTTCCTTCAACCCTGGTACTTTTTCTTTGCCCATTTTCTTCCCATCCTTATTTCTACCCACAACTTCACTCTCTGCTCCACATGTTGTCACCCACACACAAAACTATAAATCACATGAAATTTGAATAAAGATAATGCAATAATAAATTTAAAAAAAAAACTATGACAATAAGAACAAAATATGTTTAATCCTAAAAGACCATCATGTTTAGAGGCCCAAAATTGCTTCAAAATACTTATTGTCCTAAAATTTTAGAGCAAATAATCCCACCAATTACAAATTCAATGTATCTAAACTTCAAAATGTAGGCTTTATATGTTTTTCCTACTGTCATTGCCCACAAAATAAAATTCTTCATAACTACTTTATCACAAATATTGAATCTCAAGGATTTATAAAATATATTTAGAGAAAGTAGCAATTCAATTTTAAATTTTTAATGAATTATAATTTAAGGAAACTAAAAAATATTATTATTTATAATACATATTTTTAATATGAAATTCTATTTTATTTAATTAATAGGGAGAATTAAAGCAAATGAAAAGAAATAACTAATTTCTATTAATAACTCAGATTAAAAATGAATAAAAATAAAAAAAACCCAAAAAACAGAATAAAAAGAAAAAGAAAAAAGAAAAATATACCTGCTGTTCCAACTGCAATTGCATCATTGGATCCCTTGGGCCCCTCCACTTTGTTATCCTTTGCAGGCACTACCTGTCCAACTGCAGGTGAACCCTCTGGCACACTAGCAGTGGCCATTGTTGCCTCCTTCCCCGCCTTCTCCCGCTTGCTCTCCCCACTCGCTTTTGAAATTGTCGTTGCTGCCTTCCCCGCGTTGCCATTGGAGCTCTCATAGCCCGCCTTTACACCCTCTGCAATCTTCTTCGCCTTCTTCCTCAGATGTTTGTTGTGGTCCTCGTCCTCCTCACTTGTTGATCTCCTTCCCGCAGCTGCTGCCTTCACGCTAGTACGAGGTGTTTGTTCTTTTCTCCCTGTGGATTTGTCTTTGGTTTGCTTGTTTTTTGCTTTGCTTGTTTCTTGTCTCAGCATTGCGCTTATGCTTTCTATTGATGCTTCCTTTGCCTTGGCAGGTTGACATTGCTCCCAAGCTTCCCATTCAGTAGCTTGGTTTTCAAGGTCACTCTCTTCATCTACAGGCCAACTGTCATCACCATCCCTACTGCCCTCTTCATCTTCTTAGTCATCATCACTAGAAATGTTATTCGTTGCCTCATTGTGGTGCGATGGTTGTGTTGCATTTAGTTCATGCCTTAGTATGTGCTCCGTAAATCCACTTGGAAGACATTTTGTAACTCCATTTGCAAATAGAACTTCATATATTCTTGCCTTTGATTGCTCTTCTATATAGCTCTTTTGCACCACACCTAGTATCCACTCTAAGTCTTGTTCTTCATCTGCTGATTGCTCTACTTCACTTAGAACATAACTTGGAACTCTCACCGCTACTTCATATTCTTGTACTACAACCTCTTTCAATCTAAGCTTATTGGAACCACTTAGGAAGGACTCTTGCCCCTCTAGACTTGCTTGTGGACCCAGAACTGCTGCCTTTCTCTTCTGTTTTGGGTCGTTTGTTGTTGCAGCTGCCTCTCCCACTGCTGCAGTTGCTTCTCCCACCACTGCTGCAGCTGCCTCTCCCATTGTTGCACTTGGAGCCTTCTTCACAGCAAGCTTCTGTCTCTGCCCCACTCGCTTCCATCCTTCCGACCAGCCTTTTGTGTAAGTCACTTGTCTCTTGCTTGTTGCCTTTGATGTGGACCTCTTGATTGCCAACTTCGGTGTCTCCCTCCTCAAGTTTACTGTCCTTGGCCATTGCAGATCGCCCCATTGAAGTGTGAGTGTAGCTGCTCCCCTTCTCTCCAATGCCTTCAATATTGTCTCCTGCCAAATCTCTCTGTTCCTCTCCATGATCTGGCCACACTAACTTCCTCAAGGGGTCTCTCACTGATTCTGAAAAACCATCCACATGCCTCTCCTTCCAACCCAAAATGTGAGCTACTTGTTGGTAGTACCTAGATCTAAAAGCTCTATTCTTTGAAGTAGCACCAATCTCTCTCCACTTCTTTGGCTTAGGCAACTTTGCAAGGTAGTTTGAATCTAAAGCTGCTAGAATAAGTCTCTCTTGTTGTGCACTTGCACCTTGTTGCCTTGCCCAATTTCTAACTATGTCTACTGGTCCTCCAAAGTAGCAAAGAGAGAGTGGAGGGTTTGGAATATTGTCCATTGTGACAAACTTGTATGCAAATGGAGAGCTGTGAATTCAAATTCAAATTGCTACCCCTTATAAATGTGTTTCTGGGCAATGTTTGGCAGTAGCCATTTTTCTTTACGATGTTTGTATAATTTATTGCTTCTTTCATTGATTTATTGGCTGAGATGCTTTGCAACGTTGTTTTGGTGTAAATTTTTTGGAGGTTTTGTCAGCTGAAACCGTTGTGACCACCGTCGTTTTCATGTCTTCATGCTGTGAAAAGTGTAGAAGCGGTTGTAAGTTATGAGTTGGCCGTTACCACCTGCCACAGTGGCTACAGTGTACTTTTCTATCATTTGGGAGGTTGCACAAATGGAATGTTCTCATTGGTTTGAATTTCTTATTTTTATGGTGCCAAACTAGGAACTGTTTTCACTAATATTGGGTCCATTCTACTAAAGGCCAGGTCCATTGTCTCCACAATTTTTTTTCACCTTGACCGCTTGATAAATGGCAATTCCTTACTGGTTCTCCAATGCTGCCCGCTTCCACTCATGGTACCTATATGCCTTTGAAGACCTCTCAAAAATCAAATATTTACCCTTTTTGGTTAAAAATAAATAAATTCAATAGTTAACCTTCAATACTGCCCGTAAAAAATTTCAAAACGGTCAAAGGAATTTAACTGCCCCCACACAAACGAGACAAAATTTTCGCGCGACCATATATGGTCGCTGAGGCAGTTAGGGGTTAAACTAAATAGAACTCTAAAGTCATGAAATTGGACCGAGGAGGAAATATAAAAATATGTAGAAGTTGCAAATGTGGGAAACATTTGAAACCCATGAGCTCCTCCAATTTGGACCTCCACTTCTAAAATTAAAAAGGAAAACAAAAAACAAATACCGGTCATCCTTTGCTGTACTTTAAATTAAATAAAAGTTTAAAGTCATGAAATTGGACCGAGGAGGAAATATAAAAATATGTAGAAGTTGCAAATGTGGGAAACATTTGAAACCCATGAGCTCCTCCAATTTGGACCTCCACTTCTAAAATTAAAAAGGAAAACAAAAAACAAATACCGATCATCCTTTGCTGTACTTTAAATTAAATAAAAGTTTAAAGTCATGAAATTGGACCGAGGAGGAAATATAAAAATATGTAGAAGTTGCAAATGTGGGAAACATTTAAAACCCATGAGCTCCTCCAATTTGGACCTCCACTTCTAAAATTAAAAAGGAAAACAAAAAACAAATACTGATCATCCTTTGCTGTACTTTAAATTAAATAGAACTTTAAAGTCATGAAATTGGAACGAGGAGGAAATATAAAAATATGTAGAAGTTGCAAATGTGGGAAACTTTTGAAACCCATGAGCTCCTCGAATTTGGACCTCCACTTCAAAAATTGGAACGAGGAGCAAAAAAAAATACCGCTAAGTAAAGACATCCGCTGCTGTAGGTTGAATAACTAAAAACTGTAGAGCCATTAAACATGAAATATGACAACTTTTATGCTATGAAATATAATATTTTCCTTTTGAATCCATTTGAACTTCTTCTGTCCGCAACAAAAAATTGGGAATGAAATGTGTCTTATATTTTAGTCGCCTTGAATATGAGTTGTAATGGATTCGTTTATGTGAATGCTTTATTTTTATTTTGAAGGAAATTTTACCCAATCATTAGAACTTCTCTAATTAAAAAATAAAGACCATGATATATTACTATGTTCATGAATCCTACATGAATGTTTATATCATTTTGAACTTCTATATTTTTTCCTTACACAACCCTATCATTCTCAAATTTATCACTTCTTGCTCTTAAATTTTTTGAAATACAACAGAAGGTCAATTGTTTATTAGACTCTTTTTGTAAATTAAGAAATGTAGCCAATGATTATAGTGTGCTTTTACAACTACACTCAATCTATGAATAGTTTCCAACTTCTATATTCTATTTTGAACACTGAAGCCTACAAACTTAATGATTTGTTTTTCAATTCTTTCAAATACAACACTTTCATTAGATTAAATTTATTTTTGCTTCCTCTTATAAATGAAAAAAACTAATACCATGCACATACTACATATAATAAAAATGGTTATTCATGGTTGTTTTTATAATTGGAACGCCTCGGTACTATACAAGTAACTCTAGGAATTACCAATTGGGTCTCCTTTTGCATGTATTATGGAAGACAAACAATTTTAAATTTAGGCCACTACTGTTATTCAATGTGTATTCTTGCAATTCTATCCCAAATGTGTTTAATGTGCAAAGTACTTTTACATCAAATAAATTAGCATTAGTTGTTTTCAAGAAATTAGTGGATAGTGTCACTCATTATCAGTAAACAAACTTTCCACGGTCAACAAGTAGTTGTTCAAGGGTGACAGATTGACATTTGGATCCCTATCAAATTTACTAGGGATTTGAATGTGCTCCATATAATACATTGTTAAATTAGATTCAATAAGTCATGAGAATTAGGGTGCCTTATACCAAGAAATATATACTTTTCCAAGCCATTGACGTGAATACAGAATACTGTAGATACTTCAATTTCTGTGGCTGCAGGTTTATGATATAATTACATCAATATTTAATTCAAAAGTACTTATATATAATAATAGTGACCTATTTATGGAATGTCAATTTCAAGAAGAAAAACTAGCTCGCTCGTGTAGGATGAACTACACAAAATAGTGAAACTAAATTGCCTTGACCATTAGGTTGCCGTACTTCCAGAAAATTACTTTACAAGAAATTAGAGTCAACAAATCTTTCTACAAATCTTTTTGTTTGTATATTATATGGAGGTTCATTAGTCCCAATTACAACAATACTTAATTCCGAAGTAATCTATTCTTGTAGAGGAACAATAAATGTTTATATAGTGTAGACGGTCAAGAAATTTGTAATGGGCAACCTAATTTCACTATTTTGTGTAGTAGGGTGAAGGTACTAGAGTTTAGGGCAACGTTTGGGCTTGGTGTGGTTCAGGGCCGGTTATCAATTATGGAGAAGGCGGGTATTGAGAACCGGTTACAAGTAGGGGATCAATCGTGGTCGGGCGGGTATCAACCGGATATCTAGTGTGAATCGGGAAGAGGGCTAGGGTTTTGTAGAATCGTGGTTAGGGCTTGGCGCTCACTTTCTTCAGCGTAATTTTCTCCAGTCTGTGCTTAGCGTTTCTTCAGATTTCGTTTTTGTTTGTCGTTTCTCCCTGTTTGTGCGCGCGCTTGAGATATTGAGGAGCGTGGATTCCGTTCGATTTTGGAAACCTGCAGCGCCAGTGCGACGAAGGAGGTTTAGGCGCGATTTAAGCTTCTCAGCTGACGACGGAGCTTCTTCCTCGCGTTGACAGCCTGGTGCGTGGAAGCTTCTTCCTCGTGTTGACAGACTTGTGCGTCGAATTTGCAGTGGGACGACGGAGGTTCTTCCTCGCGGTGACAGCTTGGTGAGGGGCTTCCCATCTTCACTTTTTTCCGCTTGTTTCCTCTGTTATTCTTCTATCCAGTACTTGCTATTTTGTATTAGAGTTTGTTTTGGGTAAAGCTTGTGGTGGCGGGAGGTTGAGCATGTATTCAGCAAGTTATGAGTGGCGACGTGTTTCTAGGGTTGAGTGCGATCTTCTTTATTTTGCTTTTTCAGTCGTTGCAATTGTAAAATGGAGGGGTCTGATTGAGTCCAACAGCATGTTCCAGTGAGCCTTCGTCTGGCTGAGGTTTGCTTACCCTGAATGTGGGAGTTCCCTGTCAATCACAACTTTAGAGCCGTGTTGACGACCTCATTAGAAGCGGTGTATTTTGGTTTCATTTTGCGATGACTAACTTTCTGTTTGGTGTTGTAGCCTGCAGTGACGACTACTGGATTTGTATCCGACCTTGGATCTCGTGAAGCCGTCTCCTGAAGCCGGGTCGAGGGAAGAAGTATCGTCGAGTTCACGGTGAGTTTGTTCTCATCAATTGTGAATTGCTCTTGAATTGTGCTTTGCTTGATTGGCTTCTTGAAGATTGTTTGTCATTGTCTGTTGGAAATGCATTTACAAGTTCCAGAGTTTGCAGTTGGCTAAGTTTGTTGTTGAAAAGTATACGGTTCTTAGGGTTTCCACAGTTTCATGTTGCTGGAATTGCTTGCAATTAGTAGGCTTCATAAGGAATGTAGGTGATTAGGGCTTGAGGGCTTAGTAAAGGCTGCATTCGAAGACATTTCAGTTGTCATGTGTGATAATGCCATAGATCTGTGTGATTGTGGGTTCTATTAGTACCTAAATCTTTGAATTTGAGCCTAGTTCAGTTCTTTAGATCCAAATGAAAACGTCAATGTAATAGTGGTGGTGCTCTGATTTTAAATTTTTGCCTACAAAAGGATTTGGGCATGTGCTTGGATTACAGAAGTTGTGGTTAGGATTCACAGTGAGGATTGTGCTGGGGTTCTGGTTTGTCATGTCTGTAGGGTCTGGTTAGGGTTGGGGTTAATTGTGCTTCAAGTCTGTAGGGTCTGTGCAGGGTCTGTGTAGGGTTTGTGTCGATACCCCTGTTCTAGGACCCCCCTAGCTTAAAAGAGTGTAGCTCGAAGCACATTTAGCTCGAGTCGAGCTAAATTTCAGTAACCTAATTTATGAAATTAGCTCGACTCGAGCTAAAATCAACAAAAACTGGCATGAAAACACAGAACACGCCCATAAAAAAGCCAGGACACCCTGAAAATCAACTCGAATCGAGCTAATTTGAAGCAAAGATATAAGAAACCACCCATTTAGCTCGACTCGAGCTAAAAGAAAAAAAGATTATAAATAATAAACAGTAAAAGAACCAAAATAAGTAAGTTCGAATCGAGCTGGGTGTACAACACTGTAAAATATTAACAAAATCTAAATTGGAGAGAGGAAGTCAGCAGAGTGCTGAACATAAAACGAAGCAAAAAAAGAGCCAAATGGACGAACGTAGGCCGAAGGACACGGAGAGATGTAGCTCGACTCGAGCTGAAGAGGAAAATAACTCGAGTTATGGGTTAAGTAGAAACAAATAAATTAAAAAGAATGAAGAACTGACTAACCAAGAAGTAAGAAGGTGGCTATGAACCTCGACTAGCGTTTAAATCAAAAGAGCCCACCCTGTCAGCTCGACTTGAGTTAAATACATGAAACGGGAAGAACATTAAAACAAAAGAAGGGTTGAACACGGAAGCTCGAATCGAGCTGAAAAAATCATATTCTCAGAAAAAAAGATACAGACAAAAGGTCAAATCCTTAGCAAGCTAAATGACAAGGCAAATGCAAAAGATAGACATGAATAGGGCAGCTAGAAAGAAGTCAGCTCGATTCGAGCTAACGGGACGGCAGGGTAGAAGCAAGTGCAGAACGAGGGGTCTGGCATTCAAGGAACTGGAAATTTATGAGGAACAATGTGTGGCAATTGTGAGGTTGAATATTCAGCTCGATTCGAGCTAGCATCGTCTTTAAAGCTAAGCAACGGTTGTCATGCTGCAGGATGGAGAGCCAGGTCGAGAAACTCGCGCACTACTACAAGAAGTCCGAGGTCCAGCGAGTGGAAGACGAAGGGGAAGGAGATGACTTTCTCAATGACGGAGAATACTGGGAGTTCGTGTATCCAGAGAAGGTGGATAGCTGGACTCTCCTGATGATCCCATGCTCTGAGCAAATCTGCTTCGCCGTGAAATATAAAGGGATGGACACCTACCTCCCTCTCTCATACGACGAACGAATAAAAGACGTTGTGGAGGACGTCTTCCCCACCATCAAGGTCCACTGTGTAACAACCCAGAACGACCTTCCAGCAGACAAGCAGTACAACTTCACGCTGCACTTCGACTCTCGTTTGATTCCCTTCCACGTGACCCATTTCATGGAGTCCCTGTCGATGACGTCGTTCCAGGATAAGATTAAGGAATTGGAGGAGAAGGTGAACGAGAAGTACTTCCAGAAACCTAATGGAGAGCCTCTCAATAGTCGGAGGCTATGTGCAAAAATCTGAGGTCTCTTCCAGGACTTTGCGGTGCTGAGAACGAAAATCCAGCTCGACCGTCAGAGCAAGGCTGCTAGGAGCGTCTCACTGAATGCCGGAAGCCAGGGGCCCAGTCAGGTGTCTATTGACAACCAGACCCAAGGGCAGACATCTCGAAGGGGCATGCGCAACAAGCCGCCGTCGGAAACTCCGAACGTTCCAGTTGCGAAGAGCAATTTGGCTAGCACATCAGCGGCAAAAACAGCTGAGAAAACTGGAGAGCACTCTGCTGTGGACGATATAAGCCAGGACATGAGTATCGTCCCAGAGTCGCTGCAGACAAACCGAAACCCGGACTACGAGGAGTCCAATGAGGCGTACAAGAATTTCTGGAAGACCTGCGCTGATGTGTTTCTCTATAAGATGGAGAAGAAGGAGCTCACAATCGACAAGCTGATCCAGGCTCCGGCGTCATTAAATATCCGGAGCAAGGAACAGACGATCATTGAGGGCTTGATGCACTACGTGTGCAATATGCCCGACCACAGTCACCGGCAAACGCTCTGCGTCATGCCGACAAAGAAGCCAACCAGGGAAGGAGACGACTCGTGGTCCGAGATCAAGGACAAGGAATTCTACATCATCAACGGCCAGCACAGTGTCTGGGCCAGCAAGCTAATGGAGGACCCGAAGTTCAACATTGACCCAGCCACGATCCAAGACTTCAAAACCTGGAATTGCTACATTGCATGGACGGAGGACAAGGAGACACTTCGTTCTATTTCGGCCTACTTTAACAGAGTGAACCATTTCCAAGCGATTCAGCCGTCGTGGGCCACTAACATACTGGGCGCCCGAAATGTCTGGGAGGAGATGGGGTCACCGCACAACCCAAAAGAGGACACAGAAGCCGGAGCTGTCAGCAACGCGAGGCGCACTAAAGCTGCATTCGAAAACAAGAAGAAGTGGACGGTAAGTGATTCAACTCAAGTCGAGCTGAACTACGCTATGCTGGCTACTGTGAATTAGTTGTTGACTGCATGGTCATTATCTTGTCGCAGATCAGCTCGAATCGAGCTAACAAGGATCTTGATGTTGGTTTCCCGTTCTATATGCAGGAATTCACTAAGGCGATGCAGATGCGTTTCTCTATGATTGACATTACAAAATCGCATCAGAAGTCCAAAGCCAAGGACTCAAAAGGCAACACCTCCATCACGAATGAGATTAGGCTCATCACCGCTCCTGCAGAGGTGTTCAATCTCTGGAGCGAGGTCATCTCCAGTGCTGCGCATGGCGAGCTCATTGACGCGGACTCCTTGAAGAAATTCAATGTCAAATCGTCCTGGAAAAGCGAGAACCGGATGCTGAACAAGGAATTCTTCAAGTTCTTCGGAAATCTCACGAATGAAGACCTCATTGTGCTCGCCAACCACATTCTGTTTAGAGATGGTGATAAGAGGATGTATCCGCACCCGAAGGTGACCATTAAGCAGTCATCGTCAGTTCTCGAAAGCTGTTACGCTGCGAAGGATTGGATTGAGAGGCGCAAACAAAAGGCGTTCGTGAAGAAGGAGTTGAATAAAGATTGATCCGTCCTTGGGTCTGCTGAACGCGATGGGGGAGCCTGTCCAGGACAAGTGGAAGGACTTCAAGAAGAAGTACAACGTCAACTCCACAACGCTGAATGTACTCTTGGAGTGGCCCAAGGAGGCCTTCTTCTCCGAAGTGAAGCAGAAGAAGTCGAAGAACAAGTCCACGGAACAAATTTTGGACCAGGCAGCCGAGTTCTTCAAAGTCTTCCTAAGTCAACGGAAGAATTTCATCCCACCATCGGCAATGGCGCACTATGCACCTTACGACATCGCAAAAGACCAGCACGCTTAGTGGCCAAGGGGTGCGTGGACAGTTGACAGCCCTGCAGATCTCGGGCTGGGTGTTATCGATTTCCGATACATTCCGGGGGTGCTTTCGAAGAAGGACGGGACTATCGCAATTTCGTACTTCAACACCGTCATCGTGTCTTTGAGAGGGAAGCAGCAGCCGAAATTTGAGGACGTCCCGGCCTGGCTTTTTATATGCGCGGACATGCAAGAGCAGACGCAAGTGATCGCCTTCGTGGAGAACAACGACGTCCTCAGCACGTACAAGTGCACGTTCGCGGACTAGATATCGGGACAGTACGAGCGGATGGGGGACATGGCCTCCGCTAAGGCGAAGTCGCACGACAAAGTACTGCTGACGTTTTTGACGAGTTCGTCGTGTACGAGGGGTGGCGACATTCCGGAGTTTTTTCTGGCTCCGGACACTGATACTTTCAATAAGCCCCGGGGGTACAACGAGTTGGAATTCCGGCTCTACAACACGGAGCTTCGCATGGAATTTTACCTGTGGGTGATAAAGAAGTTCTGCTCTCCCGGAATGAGCGTGTTCTCCGTCTTTGCAGGAGGAAAAGTGACCTGTGCAGCAGTGGTAAGTTCCCTACAGCTCAATCAGCTCGAATCGAGCTGATGTACCAAATCCGTTTGTTGTGTTTCCTTCTGTTGCAATAAGTGTGACTCCTGGATGATCCGATTCCTTATGGAACGAATTAGCTGGACTCGTCCTAAATCACCGATGGGTTTAGCTCGAATCGAGCTGAAGCCACTCTGTATTCTCAATATTGACGTCCTGTGATAATTTCTTAACGTATAGATGAGTTCTGTGAACGTCTGGGCGGTTGGAGTTGCCAACGATACAGGGTTCTGGAATGATATTTCCCTGGCGGCCATGAAACTAGACAGGGCCGACTTCCTGGAGGGGGGGTATAAGGTGCCGACGTCTTCGCGCAAGAAGCCTCCGGTGTCTCAAACGACTCCGTCGTCATCGCGCAAGAGGAAACACTCGCCCTGGGATTCGCCATCCACTGGGCGGCGCGAGAAGGCGCCAGCTGCAGAGCTAGAAGTCCTCTCTGACGACGAAGGCGACGAGCAGGACTTCTATGTCCAGCAGGTGCTGGACGAGCAACTTGTGGTGAACGCCAGCAATCCGGTTCCTCCCACTCCGACGGAACATCGGGGGTCGTCAGCCTCGAGCAGTCACGTGCAAGAGGAGCAGCCCTCAAGCACGCCTTCGTCTGCCGTCACGCCAAAGAAAAGGAAGTTGTCGAAGCGGGACGAATACATAGAGCAGAGGTTCGCGGAGCTGGAGCGGAGACAACTGGAGGATCGCGCGGCGAATCTACAATTCCAGTACCAGCAGAACACGAGGATGGATAAAATGCAGACGTTCATGTTGGTGGATTCTGCAAACAACACCGACAAGCTGGACTCCATTATCAATCACTTGAGGGGTGCGAGACCACTCTCCTCATTTGAGCCCCCGACGCCGAGGCCGCAGCTGCTGCTTGAAGGTTTGCCTCCCTTATCAGGCAATGCGGCTCCATTGGAACCACCGGGTCTCCCTGAGTTTGCTGTTCCGGCACCTCCTTTGCCCCCACATCCTATTCCCCCTCCGCCCCCGCCATCATCAGCTGACGCAGAGGCGGCTCCTGCCGAAGCACAGGCAGCTCCAATCCTTCCAGTCGCGGGAGGTGCTGACGAGCAGCATCCGATGGAACAGCCAGCGCAGTTAGATCTGCAAAGTCCCGCGGTGCCTAGCCAGGACTTGGGCGCAGGCGCTCCTCAATAATCACTCGATGTCGCTTGTACAGTTTAGCTCGACTCGAGCTGATTTTTGCCATAGGTTGTATGTAGTTGTATGTAGTTGTAGTCGTTTTGGAGAGACTACAATCATTTTGCTCAAACGGAACTTCCAGTGGACTGAACCATGGAGTTCACACATTTTGCAATTCATTCATGTATTTATATCTCATTTTATGAGGCTCTAATATACAGATTTCTCACGAATATTTTCTTGTACATTTTTGGCATGCAGGCACTGCAAATATTGTAGATTCTGTTTCTCCTCCCGTCCCTGATCCTGTGAATACTACTGCTCAGCCTGTGCTTGGTCCGGTGGAAAGTGATCAGACTATTCCCATTGAATGCAATGTCCTCGTGGCCGTCCTTGAGCCTGGACCGTCCACATCTCTTACACCGGTGTCAGATGACGTTGTCATCTCAGATGCGGACCTGCTGGAGGTTCGCATTCCAGAGCCGGCCGTCGTGGCGACAGATGCTTCCGTGGAGACTGGAGAGGCGTCGCAGTAGAAGGTATAAATCATGCTGCTCATTTGGAACCTTTTGGGGTACTGTTTTTGTGTGTGCATTTTGGTTTTCAGAATGATTTAGTCAACTCGAACATGAGCGTCCCCGTCATTATGTGTGAAGTTCCAAATGTACCAGTACAGGGTAATAACTGGCTGCACATTTGTCTATTGTCTAGCAGGAATCCGGTCCTTCTTGTGATGTAGGAGGAACTTCGGAGGCAGTCCATCGTCCATTGACGTCCAGAGTGGTGGAGAAGTGGATCAACGTCGTCCTGGACCTTAATGGGATATTATGTGTCTGCGAAGATTTGAAGTTTAAGGGTTGGTCAAAACGCATCCCCAATGCCGTTCAGCCGCACTCGGCTATCAATCCCGCTGTAGTGGGACCCAAGCTAGTTTACGTTCGCTCGGGATGTTCCGAGTTCCTACGTCAATTAGGCAGGATTGCATCCATTTCTGTGTGGAGCTCGATGAAGAAGTCCACCACCGAAGAGGTGGCGAAGTATCTTTTCGACGGACTAGATAGGCCTTTGCTGATTCTCGGACAAGACTCCTGTAAGACGCTTAAGTGCAGAGATAGGACGGGAAGACCGTCGACGTACAGGGAGCCAGGCACGGAGAAGGAGTTGTTTCTTAAGAACCTAAATAACCTGTTCACTGGCATCCGGGGTAGATTCAGTGCTGAGAACACAATCATCGTGGACGATAGTCCAAATAAACACATTCTCAACAGCTCTGAGAACGTCGTTTTGCCTGAAACGTGGACGAATAGGGGACATGGTCCAAAGGACACGTTTCTCCTGGAAGTCCTGCTGCCTTGGTTTCAGGGTCTGCACCTAGCTCGAGGGGAAGGACTGAAGGCGTTTAGGGGAACGGCGGTTGCTAGAATTGGTCGACGGATGCTCTGCGACGAGAGAAACCATCGGGAATACGACAAGCTGATGGAGATCGTCACAGCGTTGCCATTTATTCGCTAGAACTAGAGTGAGGGGTTTGTAGCTTAGGACGTACGAATCTGCGGGTATTTAGATTCTTATGTAATTCAGCTCGAATCGACCTAATTTGCTCATTTGGAACTGCCTGATGGGTTGCTTTCTTCTTAATCCAGAAAATAAAAATATTATTCTAAAGTTTTGCGTCGTGCACTCTGTGCCTCAAGTTAGCTCGGATCGAGCTGATTTGTTTGTTGCTTTGGCTATGGGATTTTTTGCATGTACGGATGGTTGCTGCTTAGAATTTATGGCGTTACCTGTGCTTTGTTAATATGTTTTACCTGATACTTGATTCTAGATTGTGCGCACATCAATTTCGCATGATGAGGATGCTGATCTGCCATGCGCCGCGTCCGTGGACTCAATAATGGACTACGGGCAATACAAAATCTTGAGCAGAGGAAACTTCCTCTGCTCGGCAGCCACGGCAAACTCCACTATGGACTTCTCCTCCAGGCCTTTAGAAGATGGAGTGGTCGACAGCCCGCCCAGTGGAGTTTCGCGTCAACCGGCCTCTCGATCCCCTTCTCCGCCGAGGACCTAGGGACCCCTTGCTTCTCAATTGTCGCCGGCTGTCTCGGACAAGGCGACGCAGAGAAGGCTCTACCAAGACGCTACAGATACGTTACCCGCGCCGGTGTTCATGGCCACATTTCCGGCTGGGTCGCCTGCCTTACAAGGAGGGACTCCGTATCGTCGGAGAGTACTTCCTCGTCGAAGCGTCTCGTCTGGAGGTGTGCAGAAGTTCAAAGCACCTCATAGAGTCCAGCCAAGTGGATGCATTCCTCCAGTGCATGATATGTGGGACCAAAAGTTCCTAGAATTGCAGAGGCTTCAGAGCAGGCGGGAGTACAATGGGACTAATACTAGGTACAGTCGGGGACCCGAGATTCTGAAAGCGATGGAGATGCAAAAGTGTAAATCGCACATGTAGGGTCTGTTCATATTGTAGATTGAGTGTCTATAGGTACATGCATGATAGCATTGTGTAGATATTATGTAGAACTCAAGTGCTAGAGTGAATCACACTCATGACAATTATATACGTTTCTCTGGTCTTTTAAGGATCGGAAAGGAATTGCCCTACAATTTTATGTTGGTCCAAAAATTTACTATAAATAGATGACCTTTTCATAATGAATGTTGTACTCCTGTCCATGTTTCAGCAAACACTCCTTGTTGTTGGTATTCTTCTCTTCTATTCTAATAGTTTTGATACGGTATTTGTCCATTATTTCTCTAAAAGTTAGCTCTTGCAACTCTCATTTCACTGGAAAACCCTCATTTTAATGAATATAATGTTGAAGAGATATTCTTCTTGCTAGTTGGGGTCAGTTGTTTTGCAACATACAAAAACAATACCATTTGGTCCCGTCGTGACCTCTCTGATTGACTCATGCAGTGACACCGGCAGGTTTGCTTCTGACCGCAAGTACTTGGTCATGAAGCTAAGCTTCGTGGACATTGGAACAAGCATGGTCGTCCAAAACTCCACTTGATCGGGCTCTTTCCACTCCCAGCATTCTCCTAGTACGTCCAAGTCCCCAAATTCTTGTGCATTCTCTTTGGGTATTTTGAAGACCTTGAAGTGTGTTTGGAGTTTCTCTTTCTGAGATTCCATCTGTACAATAATGAAAAGACAATCAGTCAGTTTATCTCAAGTTGAGTTGACTACCATTTGTTTATGTGTTTGGATTATCTCGTTGTTCTTCAGGTTATTTATCTCGGTTTGAGTTAACCAGATGCTATGATTTTGACTACCATCCTAAAGTCCTTATTACCTTAGTTAGTTGCTTCCAGAACACATTGGGTTTCTCTATGGTCTTCAAGCAATTTTAACTCGATTTGAGATAACTATTGTTTTTGGCGACCAATGCTTCTGTTTTCACTTGTCTCTTTGACGGCTTTTGAAACCACTAACTGTTCGGGTGACTACTCCTAGTCATTGGTTGATTGACATATTTCGAATTTTGTACTCTTTATCTTGAACCGAGTTGAATGTATCTTACATGCTTTTGTGTTTACATTTTTCCAAGTTATTTTCTCATCTCATCTGTTTACAATTGATTTAACTCTATTCGAGTTAAACAGCCTGATTAATGCTTGTCCTACTTTGAGTTTGAGTCATTGTATATTATCGTTCTCCCTGCAACCACTCACTGAGATTTTAGCTCGTGTCGAGTAGAAATTAGGGGGTCTCTGTTGTTTTTTGGATGTCATTTTATCTCGGGTCAAGTTAAGCTAGGCTGAGTTTTATCGATTCTGGTTGGTTGTCTTTGGAATAATTTTTGTCTTTACTCTTTTATCTCGGGTTGAGTTAAAGGTTAGAGGTTAGAGGACACTCTTTCTGAGGATCATTTTATCTCGGGTCAAGTTCTGTGAGGGCTGCCTGTGTCGGATCTGCTTGAACGTATTAGTGGTTTATTACGTCTTATCAGTTTCTACTCGGGTCAACTTATTAGCAGGAGTTTCTCGGGTGTTCTTTGGACATTTCATCTCGGGCCGAGTTAAATTAGGCTCAGCTCTATCCAATCTACTTGGATAATATCAGCCTTTTTTTTGTCCTACTAATTTCATCTTGGGTCGAGTTAATAGATGTCGGGTTTTTACTCGTTTTTCTTAGGTTCATTTTATCTTGGGTCGAGTTAAATTAGGCTGAGTTTGTCGGATCTACTTGTTAGTTATCTGATTTTATTTTTGTTCTACTAAATTTATCTCAATTTGAGTTAAATCGTTGGATTTCTGGACGCTGGTTTAGGGTAGGGCGGCTTTTTTGTTCTATTTTTTTGCGTTTGACAAGTTTCTAGGCAGTTTAACTCAATTCGAGTTTAAACAACTGGAGAAGGGCTCCAATATTTAACTCGAATACAATTCAATGGTATTGGCTGGGTTCTATTTCTATTCATATGACATCTTTTGTTTCCCTCGTTTTGGGGATGAAGACACTTCGGTCAAGATGAATTGGGACGGATCGAGATGATTTGACATCGATCGAGAGGGGTGCGAGAGGGGTGCGCACATTACAGGGTTCTATTGCCTGAGTTCACGGGATTCTAATACAATTGCATAGAAAGAGATCAATGTCTTCATTTACAGGACAAACAACAAAATTGAACAGTGTTTAATGACCAGAGAGTGCCCGAGCAAGCGTGCCCAATAGCTTCAAGCAGCTTCCAACCTGATCGAGAAGACAAGATTTGATGGCGGGTCTCTGGATCTCTAATCTGTGCAAGGAGAGCTGGGTCCTTGACGTCCTCTTCTCAATTAAAGCATGAAACCTGCTAAAAGCTAAACAGATCTTCCAGCCCAAACAACAACGCAGTAGCAGTTGCCAAAAAAATCATGAAATTTGCCAGTATTGACAATGAAAAATCGTTAATTCCTCTCCAACCACACCCTACAGTACAGCAATCCAAAAGACAGGACTCAATCTTTGCAGCTCAAACCCCAGCGACTGATTCATAATACACTGCACCTAGCTAAGCAAAACGTGACTGCAAAGAATTGTCCACTCTTATGTTACACAAATTGCTTCTCAATTTAGATTCCCAATTCCAGTCCACGCAGAAATTGCCACGAAACAAACGAATCCTAATTGACCATGTTCACTCATCACACAACAGCTAGACTGTCAACATTGGAAATCGGCATGCTACTGGACTGGGAATCAAAACGCAAAAGAGATGAATGCCTTCTCTTACAAAACAATTTCTAGGCTCACGCATGAAAATTACTTAAACGCTGAGATCAATGACTTCTCTTTTCACCAATTCCTGGACTCACGCATGAATATTACTTGAACGCTACAACCGTAACCATCACATTGTCCACTAGAAGCTCAAACACGGAATCGTTCAACCGTAACCTTCACCCTCTCCAATGGAAGCACAAACACGGAATCGTTCAAACGTAACCCTCACCCTCTCCAATGGAAGCACAAGTACGAAAGTGTTCAAGCATAACCCTCACACTGTCCACTGGAAGCACAAACACGGAATCCTTCCACCGTAACCCTCACACTGTCCACTGAAGCACAAACACGGAATCATTAAACCGTAACCCTCAGAGTGTCCATTGACGTACAAACACGGAATCGTTAAACCATAACCCTCACACTGTCCACTAGAAGCCCAAACACGGAATCGTTCAACCCTAACCCTCACACTGTCCACTAGAAGCACAAACACGGAATCGTTCAACGGCTTAAACCCTAAAGCACAATTGCAAAAATCTGACCAACTCACATTTCTATAGCACATTTGTTTGCTATGTTATCGACTGCCAAAACAAACCCCAAAATGAAGTGCATCGATACTTGAGTTGAAAGCCTCACCTGAAGAGTTTGATTCCCCATCAATCGCACCATCTCGCAGCCTGAAATGATGGCGGAAGCTTGACCCTGAACCTCGCAGCACTTGCAGCCCGTCGCCGCGCCTCGCACCCCCGTCGGCTCACTCCGTAGCCACGCCTCCCAACCTGGTGCAAGCTACAACAACGTCGCAGCGCCGAAAACCTCGCAAAACCGGAGACGTCGGAGCGCGGCAGATTTTTCAAATGAGAAGACCAAGAAAAGAACGAAGGCGCTCTACAAGCTCGAAGCACCACAACGAAGCCAAAATTCGGGAATCAAGCGGAAATCTAGCGGGCCAGGAATCACAACGAAAAATCCAAGAAAGTGCAGGAACCCAGAAACAAGAGAAGGTGCGAGAGAATGATTCTTCCCTGCGCCGCCCTTAGCTAGAAACCCTAAAACCCGGGGATCCTATAGCTGTCGACTCTATAGCCGGGGACCCTATAGCCGGAATCCTATAGCCGTGGGGGCATATATTCATAGGGAATTTAAATAGAAGTGGTGGATTTCGGGTTACATGAGCTTTAAAAAAATTTGAAAAATTTGAAAATGTCCAAAATATACTAACCTGTCATGGATTGTCTACTAACTACGGAAATCATCCTATTAAATACCGTAAGAATTAGTCGCTTAAAATAATGGACAAGCACTCACTAGTATCAAACTATTGTAAGAAGTTCAAAATACTATAATCCAATTCAAATTAAGGGTCCCACAACAATTTAAAATAATGGACAAGCACTCACTAGTATCAAATTACTGTAAAAAGTTCAAAATTCTATAATCCAATTCAAGTGAAGAGTCCCACAACAATGAATCCTTGAAACTTTTGAAAACATTATAAATGATTTACATATTCTTACTTTTTTTTAAAACAATGTGAAAAACAGGTTGTTATTTAACTTAAATATAAATAAATCAGACAACTATAAGAATAACATTTGTTTCTTTAATTCAATCTAATCCCTCCGAACAATATTTTCATCTACAATAGGTGGATATGAGTATAGTCCGGAATCCTATAGCCGTGGGGGCTTATATCCATAGGGAATTCAAATAGAAGTGGTGGATTTAGGGTTACGTCACCTTCAAAAACAATTGAAACAATTGAAAATGTCCAACACAAATTAACCTATCATGGACAATCTACTAATCATGGAAATCATCCTATTAAATACCATAAGAACCAGTTGCTTAAAATAATGGACAAGTACTCACTAGTTTCAAACTACTGTAAGAAGTTCAGAATTCTATAATCCAATTCAAGTTAAGGGTCCCACAGCAATTTGAAATAATGGACAAGCACTCACTAGTATCAAACTACTGTAAGAAGTTCAAAATTCTATAATCCAATTCAAATGAAGGGTCCCACAACAATGAAAACTTAAAACTTTTAAAGACATTATAAATGTTTTACATATTCTTATTATTTCAAAAACAATGTGAAAAAGAGGGTGTTGTTAAATTTAAATATAAATTAATCAGACAATTACAAGGATAACTTACATTTGCTTCTTTAATTCAATCTTATCCCTGTAAATGTTATTTTCACCTACAATAGCTGCATAAAAGGATTCCTTGAAAACAATAGACAGAAAACACAAAATAGGACAACTTATATTCTATTTCATCAATTTATGACATTTGTTTTTTGTGGCCATAAACAACAGAGCCCATTTCATTCCCGTTTTTCTTTGTTCCATGTGAGATGAAGTTTCCAATAGTCAAAAATTGAAAATAGTGGTGGAATTTGAAGCCTAGAGCAATTACAACTTCCTAAATAAAATTTTATGCATGGATGTATGAAATTCTATGACATTTATAAAATTGGGCCATTAAAGTACAATGCGCATTTCATTCCCAATTCATTTTATTTCACGTAAACATGAATTTCTCAATCGATAAGACTTTAAAATAGTGGATTAATCTAAAGCCTGAGAGTAATTACAACTTCCTAAATAAAGTTACATGCATGTATAAAATTCCATGACATTTGTAAAATAGGGACATTCAATGGCAAGGCCCATTTCATTCCCAATTTTTTTTAATTCACGTGAAGATGACTTTTCCAATAGGCAAGACTTGAAAATAGTAGTGGAATATGAAGCCTACAACAATTAGAACTTCCTAAATAAATTTTTATGCATGCACGTATAAAATTCCATGACATTTTCAAATGTGGGCCATTAAAGTGCACCAGCCATTTCACTCTTGATCTTTTTTAGTTCAACAGAAAATGGATTTCAAATGAAATTATATTAAAAATTCTTGTAGATTCTCAATTCTAGGTGTAATTCCAACTTCGAAAAAAAAATTGAACCATTCACGTGTGAAATTGCATGACATTTTCATATTTGGGCCATCAAGGAACCAAGGTCCATTTCATTCCCATTTTCTTTTAATTCATAAGAAAATGGATTTCAAATGCGAACAAATTAGAAATACTTGTGGAATGTAAACTCTAGGTAGAATTCCAACTTCTATAAAAAGAATTGAAACTTTCACGTGTGAAAATGCATGACATTTTCAAATTTGGGCCATGAAGAAGCCAAGGTCCATTTCATTCCCAATTTTTTTTAATTCAAAAGAAGATGGACTTCAAATGGGAATAAATTAAACATTCTTCTACAAGGTTGTCTTGTCTGACACGTTTTGGGGTTTCGGTGTCGTGTTGGACGTCTGACGTCGCATGTCGTATAGGACAACTTGACGGACGGGCGTCCAACCACGTCATATAATTTCATCTTCAGCAGCTAAAAAAATTTGAAATCTTACTATAACTATGAACCTAAAATTAGAATGTAATATGTATTCATAAAATTAAGACACTTTATTAACATGAAACATTAATATGTCAAAATCATTAAATATCTAATGATATATTTTTAAGTCAACTAGACGTCGCGGGAACTCTATTAGACGTCGTGTGACGTCAAATTGTTGCGATGTCGCGATGTTCGGGAAGACAACCTTAATCTTCTAGCATGTAAATCCTAAGTAGGTGTAATTCCAACTTCTATGAAAAAAATTTAAACACTCACGTACAAAATTCATGACATTTCAAAATGTGGGCCATTAAAGTATAGCAACCATCTCACTCCCGATTTTTTTTAATTCAAAAGGAAATGGATTTCGAATGAAATTATATTAAAAATTCTTGTGGAATGTAAACTTAGGTATAATTCCAACTTCTATAAAAAATATTGAAACATTCACGTGTGAAAATGCATGACATTTTCAAATTTGGGCCATGAAGGGGCCACAGGCCATTTTATTCCCAATTTTGTTTAATTCATAAGAAAATGGATTTCAAATGCAAATAAATTAGAAATTCTTGTAGAATGTAAACTCTAGGTGTAATTCCAACTTCTATAAAAAATATTGAAACATTCACGTGTGAAAATGCATGATATTTTCAAATTTGGGCCATTAAAGTGCAGCAGCCATCTCACTCCCAATTTTTTTTAATTCAAAAGGAAATGGATTTCGAATGAAATTATATTAAAAATTCTTGTGGAATGTAAACTTAGGTGAAATTCCAACTTCTATAAAAATTATTGAAACATTCACGTGTGAATGCATGACATTTTCAAATTTGGGCCATTCAAGTCAAACAGCCATTTTATTCCCAATTTCTTTTAATTCATAAGAAAATGGATTTCAAATGGAAATACATTAAAATTACTTGTGCAATGTCAACTCCAGGTGTAAGTCCAACTTCTATAAAAAATATTGAAACATTCAAGTGTGAAAATGCATGACAATTTCAAATTTGGGCCATGAAAGGGCTAGGGGCCATTTTATTCCCAATTTTTTTTAATTCATAAGACAATGGATTTCAAATGGGAATAAATTAGAAATTCTTCTAGCATATAAATCCTAGGTGGAATTCCAACTTCTATAAAAAATATTGAAACATTCACGTGTGAAAATGCATGACATTTTCAAATTTGGGCCATTCAAGTCAAACGACCATTTTATTCCCAATTTCTTTTAATTCATAAGAAAATGGATTCCAAATGGAAATACACTAAAATTACTTGTGCAATATAAACTCTAGGTGTAAGTCCAACTTCTATAAAAAGTATTGAAACATTCACGTGTGAAAATGCATGACATTTTCAAATTTGGGCATTAAAGTGCAGCAGCCATTTCACTCCCAATTTTTTTTAATTCAAAAGGAAATGGATTTCGAATGAAATTATATTAAAAATTCTTGTGCAATGTAAACTCTAGGTGGCATTCCAACTTCTATGAAAAATATTAAACATTCACGTGTGAAAATGCATGACATTTTCAAATTTGGGCCATTCAAGTTGAACGGCCATTTTATTCCCAATTTTTTTTAATTCATAAGGAAATGGATTTCAAATGGAAATAAACTAAAATTACTTGTGCAATGTAAACTCCAGGTGGAATTCCAACTTCTATAAAAAATATTGAAACATTCACATGTGAAAATGCATGACAATTTCAAATTCGGGCCATTCAAGTTCAACGGCCATGTCATTCGCAATTTTTTTTAATTCATAAGAAAATGGATTTCCAATGGGAATAAATTAAAATTACTTGTGGAATGTAAACTCTAGGTGTAATTTCAACTTCTATAAAGAATATTGAAACATTCACTTGTGAAAATGCATGACATTTGCAAAATTGGGTCATGAAGGGGCTAGGGCCCATTTCATTTCTGTTTTCTTTTAATTCACTAGAAGATGGATTTCAAATGGAAAACAATTAAACATTTTAAAGTTGTGGAATCTTAATCCTAAGTGTAATTACAACTGGCCTAATAGATATTTAAACATTACATATGAAAATCCATGACGCTTTACAACTTCAAGCCATTTTCAAGCAAGGTCTATTTCTTACCTAATTATTTTTATTTTCTTTGAAGATGATTGGATTTGAAATGTGAATAAATAGAATATTCTTGTAGAGTCATGAGTCCAAGAAATAATTATATTTTCCTCAAAAAGATTTTGTAAGTTGTATCTATTTTTTAAAAGTTGTAACCTTAAAAATATGACATGTTTAAATTCACATTCAATTAGAAAACGTATTTGTCTGAGTATGGATTGTAATGTTGTAAAGTTTATTTATGAGGGGGTCAAATTATGAAAGTAAGTTTAGGTCTTCCAAACTTCTTTGTTGATGACAAATAAAAATGTGAATTTCCAATGTGAATTGTTTCTAACATGCACAATGTTTAAGAGTAGCTTTCAAGAGCCCTAAATAGTACGGGAGGTGAATGGACATGCTTACTGGATACATTGAATAGCGAAATCCTATTTAGTGATTTTTGAAATTGACATTCATTATTTTAATAAAACTACACTTCAAATTGTTTTTTTTGTGAACCTAAAGTACTTCAAATAGCAACTTCCAAAGGTTAAATTAAACTTCCAAGTGTTGTGTAGACCAAAATTTTGTGCGTTGATCATCAAGGGGTGAAGTTTTTCATATTAATTTTAACTAGTGTACTAAAATTATGAAGTTTAACGTCTTCAGCAGTCCTAACTAAAATATTTCGAGTACCCTAAATCACTTTGGTCTACATCATTTTCGTGAAAGTGAAAGAAATGAAACTTTCAGTTGTAGTAACGTCGAAACCTTAAACCCTAAACCCTGCTTCGGCCTTCACTATTTCATACCCTGAAGCCCATATTTGTAGGCCGAAATTTGCAGGAAAGGTCTGGAAAGGGACCTGGACTAAGGTATTTTTAACAATCGGTACATGAAACTGGACCATTTCGAGCTTTAAATGAAGCAGATTCCTCCTGCCTAGTTGCAATGGTGTGATCCCTATTGGGCATAGCAATTTGTGTCCATTGTTTTCTTGTTACCTGGTCGTTCTTGTTGAAGTGGTCTGTGCGCTTGTGTAGAGTGCGTTTGTGAAGTGTACTCGTGGATCCCTTGCGGTCAGTGGTTTGATGCCTGCAGGTGTTCTTTGCACGTTAGAAACGTCTGGTGGATTCCATTTTGTATTTCTTGGTTATGTTCTTAAGAAATGTACGGTACCACTAAATGATTTCGACGGCGTCTAGATGTTTGCTGTACCGTCGTTCTTAGGGTATTGGAAGTTGAAAACCAGTGATTTCATAAAGCAAGTTGTACTGAAGTACATCTACTTTGATTCTGCGTCGTATGTTTGAATGTTAGCCACCATGCAGATGAAACCAATGCATTCTAAAGAGAAGATGTACTTAAATTGAAGCCTTTCGATTGGGGTGTCTTACAACGTTGCTAGGAAGCGAGCGGGGAGCGGGGAGCGGCGAGCGTAGAGCGGGAAATAGTGAGCGGGGAGCGTAGATGTTAAATGAAAAATGAAAAAATAAAATGAAATTTGGAAATTTTGTGGATGAAAGTGGTTGACATTTTAGATGAGACTGACTAAAATTTTGGATGAAAATAACTTTAAATTTGGAATTTTGTGGGTGAAAGTCACGTCAAATTTAGTGGATGTGAAGAGAATTTTAGATTAGTACATATGAAGGAGGAATTGTTTTGGATGAAAAAAATGGATGAAAGTAGATGAAAAGTTTGGATGGAAGTAGATGAAAAAGTGGATGGAAGTACATAAAATATTGGATGAAATCATATCAAATACTAGTTCAGGCATTATTAGAAAAAAAAAAAAAAAACGCAGGGAAAATGAGAATGTCAGTGAAAAAATTCCATTGCCATGCACATATGAATATTTCTACATGATGGGACCTATGACCGCGAAAATAGTGTGTCCTATTACCGTTGTTTAGGGTAGACTGTCATTTTGCATGGACATTACAGTAGAACTAAAATACACCTATTATTGTGGAAATAAAGAACACTAGGATATCGCTGGGCAATGCGGAGCATGAGCTCTTCCTTCCCTAGTCCCGTTCCAGCTTCGTTTCCCTTCAAGTAATGGTAGTACCTTACCATCTGCACGAAAGCTCTCACAAAATCGTCTACCATGGCAATGTACAGATCGTTCTCCCGATTTCTAGATTGTTGAAGCCACTTCTTATGTACTGTCTCAACGAGGTTGCAAGATGGCATTTCTGCTAGCTCAGAGTCGCTAAGATCTTGAATGAAAATAGTCCAAAATCCACATTAAATTTCTAGCGTCCACAAATGTACTTAGAATTTTTTTTAGGATGCAAGGTAATGAGGATCGAATAGCAATGGTGGTGTCTAATGGTCAAGCATCACTTTAAAGCACAATAAATAAATGTTACAAGATAGAGTCTACAGAAGAACCCCTATTGATTTAGACAGGATCCGACAAGCTAGTATTGCCATGCATGAACGCACATTTTTCCTATGTCAAACTACAATGGGGCGACGAAAAAATAAAGAAGTTTCAAGACGCAGCCTACGCCAATACCCCTCTTGGTACCAAGAGTCCCCTTCAAGGTACCAACACCATACATGACTCAGAGGTTTAGGCCTATTGCAGACGAGAATCGTCCTACCAATAAATGAAAAAGTTGCAAGAAGGAGCCAAGTTGTCACCCCTCTCGGTATTGAGAGGCTCTCCAAGGTCTCAACACCATGGACCATTCATAAATTTCTACTTAACAAAGCCACAAAACTATATCCGGTAAATGGTTGAAGTTCTAAGAGCGTATTCACTGAATCACCCCTGCAGGCGTTCAAAGTGATCTAGAACGTCCATCTGCCGTTGAACGGGTTGGGCAGCATTCCAAATTCTAGTCATACAACCTGAAGGGAAATAAGGACGCCCGCAATTTCATTGAGATATTGGAATTCGCAATTATTCTGAGATGATATGCAGGAGAATAAGGATTTACAACACTAGAAGAAAACTGCGTTTAACTTGTCAAAACTGTGTTGTATTTGACAAAAACTGCGTTGTACTCAACACAAAGTATGGGGTGGATTTTGTTGAGTTCTCCGTTCATAACACAAAATTTTGCGTTCCACCATTGCAACACAAAATTTGACAAGTAAAACGCAGAATTTTGCATTAGAACGCAAAATTTTGTGTTATGAACGGAGAATTCAACAAAATCCACCCCACACTTTGTGTTGAGTTACAACGCAGTTTTTGTCAAATACAATGCAGTTTTCTTCTAGTGCAAGTTGTATGAATTCACCCCATTGACGATACCAAAAGTGCCAAAAAGATAGCCACAGCTCCAATCTTTACAGTCCTCAATTGGTGGTGGCCCCTGATGATAACCACCACGCTTTTATGGCTAGGTAACGACTGTCAAATTCCTCGGAAGTTGTAGCGTTCTTGTATTGCTTACAAAGCATTTGATGTTGATCTTGTAAGTCCACGCAAATTATGTTTGCCTTCGTATGTTTTTCCATGGATTGAGTCCAATGAAAGAAGCATGTTCTTTCACAATGTTCCATTAGTATGCTAATGTCCCTGGATCCATACAGCGTCTACACTGCATTCCAATTTGCTTGAGCACTATCTGCCATAAATCCCTTGAACTAAGGGTCGGAAACCCTATGCCAATCGACAATAGAGTTCAAGTTTTTCCAAAATAGAATTTGAGCCTCATAGTCTTTATGCCATATTTAACTACTTCTGGAATTTACGGGGAATTCTGGACTTTGTGAAGGTCCTGTCCATCGGGAGATCTTCCCGATGGTATGTACAATGAGTCCGTAATGCCGTTCAAAGGAGATTTAAATCGCTTTGGGATGCTAAGTGGTCTGGAGATTTCCCGATGCAAGGAAATATACTCCTTCGGGATAGAGTGTTTGAACAAATCAATGAATTTGAGATGATGTCAACTCCGACATTTGCTGTAAGCGGTACATTTGTATACGAGGTTGCATTAATATGCAACATCACAGATCGGGAGAGCTCAGAAGATACTTCCCAAAGTATCACATAACACAAAAGAATGGATGAAGCAACATAATGCAATTACAGACATTTGGTAAGGTGTAATCACAGTCAGATAGAAAAGGTGGATTCGCCACTTATATAATCATTTGGATGCAACAAACAGGTGATATATAACCCAGCTAGTCCACTTCCAACTACATGTTTTTTGGGGCCCAAGACCAATCAAAAGGCGGTGCTATAATGTGCGGACGATCTAACTCTATAGGATCTACATCATCCCTCACATGCAACGCCGGTCGAAGCAAGTGTGGACGTTCCCAATCAAGAGGATCTAGGACAAGCATTACAACACTGTTATTCAAGAGTACCCTGCGCGTCCGAGGAATGTTCAAGACAGTCTTCAGTATTGCACGACGATGGGGATAGACCTGGTTCTTCCGTGGATTGTCAGACCCGGCAAAAAATAGAAACCTTGACAGAATTTCCGGCGGTAGAATACGTCGAAGAAGAGCGGCCAGTGTTGAAGGTTGCATTGCGGACCACCAACCACAGTGAGTTTCTTGAACGAAATGTCGGAGAAGACCACGGAAGCCGGGCCGAATTTCGATATTCTGTGGGAGATCCGCCACACCGCCCTTCACGCAGAGATCCCCTGTTAGTACTAAGAGCATCGCCTTCTGCAAAGACCAAGTAAGCCTCAGTACGCAGACATGTACATACAGAAACGACGTCAATTGATCGTGAGATCCCCCGACCAATTTGCAATACAACAGAACCGCTAATTGAAAATACGCATGGATAGTTATTTGAAGAACAGCGACTGAATGTCTTATTTGTTGCATAGTGCAAGGAAATTAGCAATACTTCTACGGTGTCACTGCAGCCCAGAATACAGCACTAACAGGATGCAAATTTAGAATTCGCGTCAAATACAAAAAAAGGTTTAGGGTGACATACTAGAAGACCGAAATACTCGAGCAAAGGAAGTTACGTAGCAGAAATTCAATTGCATTCGATTGAAGCAACAAAAATGGACATTACATAATCCGCCTAAGACTAATAATTCCATGCAAGGGAAAATGATCGTCAGATCTTCCGATCAAGCCGAAGACAGAGGACAAAATTATCAATTTCAAATCCGTATTTCAGCAAACCGGAACTGCAGGAGAACTCCCAAACAAACAGTAGAAGTACAACTACAACTTCACTGTCATCCACAAGTACAAAAACAATATCACGAGACAATACAAGGACGGAAACGACATTTCAATGTTCACATTTCACGTCGTATCGTGCGATCTCCTGATGAAGCTTGCCGCGCAAGATGATGATGCCCAGTGTTAAAATCTAATGAGGTGTTCAAAAAATTCCACTCTTCCGAGTAATATGATAAACAATTTCAGAACCAAATTTAGATTAAAGCTGCAAACGAAGAGTAAGAAAACAATTCTAAGTGAGGTTCATGCACCGGAAATGCATTCACATTAGATTTAAAAGACAAGGATAAATGCCCAGAACAGTCCGATTTACCGATAGAATCCACTTCCACGGTATACCATTAGATCTCTAGATGTGCATGCACGCGGATTAATAGTCAAGGTCGAGGTGATCCCTTCGAACTCATAATTATCTTAATCAAAGGCATTTAGGAAAAAAAATTATTTTCACATTTACTACCGAGGCAGAATCAATGCCTCCTACAAACAAAGAATGTCCAGTATTTCAAAAATGCATTTACAATATTTACAGTATGTTCAAGAGTTTTAAGCTACAAGCAATAATATGCACGCCATAAGGAGATCGTGAGATATCATGATGAAGTCCGTCGAAGAAGAGAAACCAAAACTAAACTACTGCCCTCAAAATGTCAGAGCCCGGTCTGGTCAACGGGACCGCCGGTGGCAGACCATTGTGGAGCGGATGTTTCTTGACATACGCCGGCACAGCTTCCTGTGACTTAAACAGACCTCCGGGCCAAGGACTGAGCACCCCCACAAGGTACTGGTCCTTCCAGTCCCCTTCAAATTTGCGGGGGAAAATGGCGCTATGACAATCGTTCAGGAGGTTCTTAAGTGGATCGTCATCAACGAGGAGAACATTCTCGGTTGACCTCAAACCCAGCTTAGTGGCGAAATGATTTAGATCCTTGAGGAAGTAGGGCCTGTCCGGGTGTTTGGGGTCCCTGTAGGACGACTTTGTGCAGTCTTCCTGCGTGAGAACAGGCACGTCCTTCGCCTTAACAGACGTCCTCGGCAGCATTTGATTCAATACCTTCGTCACATTTGCCGGTGTCATACTGCTCCAGAATGCAATGTTTGCATGTCTGTGCACAAAGTCAAGTAACTGACCAACATTCGGTCGAAGTGTTACGACGCGTCTGTTCAACTCATTGAATGACCTGTGAACAAGAACTCCATTAAGGTCAAGGACCACATAATACCGCCGCCTTTCTACCTGATTCGACGACTTCGCCACCGGTTCAGCAGGCACTCGAAAAACTGCAGAATACAAGAGAAGCACAGAGTCAGTGACCGGCCAATTCAAGATTCGTTATCTCGTATGAACATTGACAATAATGTAGGCATGTTACCTGCGGGAGCTCGGACGCTACAAGCTGGCGACCCTTCCGCCCTCCTTTCATCGCCCAATCGTCCTCTTTCCCTCTCGCCACCGCTCACTGATCCTTCCCCCCTCCTCTCGACGAGCATTTGCCCCTTTCCTCTCTCGTCGGCGCTCACTGGTCTTCTTTCCCCCTGGTCACCACTCAAAGATCCTAGCTCAAGCTCGTCGTCGCTCGAAGGCACCACCACCCTCCTCCCTCTAACGCCGCCTTCCACTGCCTCCCACTCTTCGTCTGCATCAGGTGGATCCCCTCCTTCATACACTGCAAGCGGACCATCCTGAAATATCCATTTAAAGACGGGCTTGTAAAGGAAACGGTTCGCTCGCCTTACGGATTCCAAATGAATTTCCTTATTGGTATCGAGACGCTTCTTCCCATAGTTGTTTAGACACGGTAAATGACCAAATGCTCTCATACGATCAACAAGACAGAACTTCATTATTTCTTCGACCTCGTAAGGTAAGGCCTCTAGCACTTCGTCAGAATGGCACTCACCGTCATCAGGAACCACCTCTCCTGCAACCTCCAGTGGAACACTGGAGGCCAATGAAGCAATGTCGACAATCCTCGCCCGCCCTATCACAGGTTTACTCTTCCTTCCAGGAACAGGTTTGGGACTCAGGGGGACCAAGTCAACAAGGGTGTCGTTCAGTACAACAACCGTGATGCCCATCGGCGGGAGCAATCGCTCTGGCCCAGTCGTGGGATCCCCCGACGAAGACAATGCAACCACTCCTTCCTGGTGTTCACCCCCCTCGCTCTCTGCCGGATCGCCATGATGAATTGAGACCACTGACTCTTCAAAGATCGTGGGATCCCCCGATCCTTCAGGTCCCGGTGTCCGGCCTTGGTCATCCTTCAATGCACCACGTCGAGAGACAGCTAACTTAGTCTCAACAGGTAATGCATGGCTCGTCGTGGGATCCCCCGATCCGAGCTGGTCATCATCCCCCTTCGACTCTTTCTTCCCCTCGCTGAGGTCGGCAGCATCCTCCCCGCTCTTGACCAGTGACTCAATCGTCATCGTGGGATCCCCCGATGCTGGTCGGTGAGTGTCTTCCAGGGTTAATAAGTCGAGGTCCGGAAGCTGTCTGTCAGCTCCTGAAGCACAAGATGCCTGCGCATCCTCCTGTTGCGGCTGAGTCGACTTGTCAGGCCTCGATGGTAACGGTCCCAAGGCACAAGTCAGAAGCGCTTCTGCCGCGACTGATGCTTCGGGATTGGGACTCTCAATCGGCTTCGCTGGCGACTGTTTGCGCTGCACCAACGACTTACTTGGAGTCCACTTGGAGGTCCCCCCCTTCCGATTCTTGCCTGCTGTCTTCCGCGCTCGCTTGGCCGCCTTTGTGCTCCCAGTATCCTTTGCGGTGTCGGGTTCCTTGACCGGTGTCTGAAGCGGCTTCCTCTTGGATATCCTTGGGTCCGTTAATTGGATCCCTGAATTCACTTTGCCTGACAACCCGCTCGATATTGGAATTACAATTTCTTCGGCTGGTAACGGCTCTGGATTACTCTCATGCTCCTCTATCAGATCTGCCACCTCCGCCTGCGCCGAATGAACTTCGGGAACTTTGTCTGCATCCTCTGCTGCACTTGGCGGATCAATCAGCTGCTCTCGTCGGGGGGAGGGAGTCGGAGATTTCGCCTGCAAGAAAGGCAATATCCCACCACAATTGAGCTCAGTTTGCCCTCCTAGATTAGCATGCGAGAGATATACGCTGCCCAACGTCCGGAGATATCACGATGGTTCAGCAAATAATGCACACTAACCTTAGGGTGCTCAACCAACCTTGTTCTTAAACCCGGTCTGTGTTGGGTGATGTCTTCGAGTACAGCATCTTCATCATCACTCTCAACTTCCTCGTCCTTGTGTTCGGCCTTCGGAAGAGGAAGGGGTGCCGCCTGCGCATGTTTGTCGTCCCAAATCTGCTTGGCGAAGACCTGACTTAACGTCTTCGCTTCCGTTGAATCGACAACTTCTAGCACTTTACCACCTTCTGAATACTGAAATACAACAACCGGAAATTAGTGACATTCAAATCCCCGAAATCGAAATGAGATTATCAGAAGAACAAAAGAAAAGACAATCGTTGTAGTGCATACCAAGCCCAGATATGTGAACTCCGGACCCCCGTTGACATTTACAAAGACATAGTCGCTGCAAGCTAGTCCTTCGAATAGAATCAACGCACTGCTGATCTTCAGATACGGCATCTGCTGCCGACGCCAGTAAGGGTAGTCGTCCGGCATATCTTCCGCCTTGTACACCTGAGTCAGGCGGTCCAATCCCGGGAAGAAGCTTTTGAAGTAAGTCCGCCGCTCGTGCTCTTCGCTGTGCCCAAAAATGAAGACAACAAAGACATTGTACCCGTCTCCGGCCGGAGCTTGAGGGAAGAAGTCTTCGGGCCCTGCCATGTAGTTTACAACGTGCCAGTCCCACAACCTAGCTTTGACTTCCATCCTTCGTCTCTCTATGTGAGCCACAATCATGTGGAACCCTTCGGCATCTATGAGGAGAACGGCGGCAGAGCGGGCTACGATTGTCTGGTCCTGCGGATCATAGTACTCCAGAGCGTCAAAGAGTCTCTTCAACTTCCGCTCTTCAAGAATTTTGGCGCGACACCCGCAGGACGTTGACTCGAATATGAACCAGATGTACAGGTGCTGCTTCTTCTTTCCCCTCCACGCTATGACGTCCCTTGCCGCCAAGGTGGCGCTGATGTCCGAGCTGCTTTCGTCCATGGTTTTACAGAGATAGTGCTCTAAAAAACCACGTGCATTTGCCTGCACCGATTCCTCCTCCGCCGTCAGCTTGAAATACGACTCCCACATTTGGATCACCGACTGCGGAAGGTCAGCTGGGTCGAACGTCCTGTTGAGATTTTACGTCCGATCCTGCAACCACTTCTTTCCAGCAGGGGTTTCCATTGCCTTGTTCACCCACATCTCCACATCCTCGTGCTCAATGTTCCTTTCCGTCGCAAACTCGACCCACAAAGAGTCCGGGTAAGGCTCGTACTCCACCCTCCTCGCCGGCAGCAGATGACCCTTGTAGTGTGACAAGAGTTCGTTCTTCATTGCCCTGACCAACCGAATTTTGGCGCCGGCGTCTGCAAGAGAGATAATGCGTTTTCCACCTCTCTGTGATTTCAACTTTGCAACGGAGGTCTTCATGCTAATAACTTGGGCTTCGACTTGATCTGCAAGGAAATTGATGCCCTCCGGTCTAAGTCCATAAAGGGGCTTGAAGTCGTTTGCCGCCAACGGTTTGCGATCCGTACTCCCCGACACATTGACCAGCCCCGCCGCGTTGGGAAGGAGACCTGCCATGAATCTCTCCTCTATCTTGATCCATCTCTGAACATCAGCGTCGTTCTCCAGGAAGATTAGAGGGATTCTCAGTTCGGCGATGTCTTTCGCCTTTGCTCCCGCAAATATTGATGCCACCGACGGCTGAAACGCCTGCCAACCAAAGGAGTAACAGTCAGTACGCGATCCGTAGACAGACCACGTGAACACAAGAAGTCCAATAAACAGTCGTGCGATCCCACGATCAGTCAGTTACCACGAGGAAGTCGTTTAGGCAACAGGCAGTCGTGAGATATCACGATGAGCCACTATCTTCTACATGCACAATTTGAAAAAAACCACGCACTGAACCCCCAGCACAAAAGACTAAACTAGCGACATCTGGTATTTCATAACTTAACGTCGTGGGATATCACGATCTCTTCATTCTAACGTAGAACTACCCCGTATCTCAAAGCCAGGACTTAGTCATGGGATCCCACGATGAGGAGGTTTTAACGTAATGAAGGTCTGAGGTGTAGTGCAGGACCATCGGGAGATCCCACGATGGATAGATAGAGCGCACTTTGATGACCCCCAAAAAAAAATATGTCAACTCCAGCAGCATTCTTACATTGTACTCTACTGAGTGTGATCTGCCCAATATTGATGGCTGTGGACTTCCCATACTTCGCCACTTGATTCTTGCGTTCAGCAGCTGCTTTGTGAAGTTCTGCTCCTTCTGTTCGCCAACGACATCTTGGTTCAGCGCCCGCGAGAAGTGCACTAGGTCTCCGTGGTGATCTTTGTCCGTCCATACAGGTAAAATATTGAAGGTGGAGGCGAGCTTCTTGTCCTTCTCGGGAATCACACCAAGCCTAATCAGGTCCTTGAATGCCTGGACAGTGTGTTGGCCCCCTATAATGTAGTAGTGCGTCTTGGGGTTTTCAAAGATCTCCTTCTTCGGCGCTTGCTTCTCATAGTGTGACACTACCTTCGCCGGGCCATAGGGTCCCGCTTTAAGGGGAAGCACTGTTATGACTCTGTTCTCCGAGTCATAATCAGGTGTGATTCGTGCCTTCCTTGTCAGCGCATCAAGCCGCTCTGCCTGAATTCCCCTGTACACGAGCAGTGCTACAGGTGCCTGGTGCAGATAGTCATAGTGCACGCGGATGAGCTCTCCTTTGCTGTCACAGATTGGTTTCCTGCCCCATTTGTACAGGCCACCGAAAGAGTTCTCCTACAGGGTCCTCATCTTATTCATCTCTTCCAGTGTCATCTTCTTCACGTCTGCCTCCCCTAGAGCCACAGCCCTATGAAGCGGAAGCGGGGTATCCGGTTTTTTCTTCTTTCCGGATGTCCCAGCTGCGGCTTCAACTTTGTCCCCGGGAGCACCAACTGCAGACTTCCTCTTCCTGGTCTTCTTTTTGGGGGACGGCGTGGGAGCAACCGTTGTCACGGCTTGGGGGGGAGTGTTCGTATCTCGTAAGTCTTCCAGGATTATGTCCCACTGGTTCTTCAGCTCCTTAGGCTTCCACCGAGGCTTAGACGTGTCTTTGTACATCAGATGTGACCTTGCAGTCACAGACTCGCAAAGAGTGAGGCTGAACTTCGCGTAGTCAAGGATCAACCCAAACGTTATGATCTCCCCGGAAAGGGGAACCTTCTCCTCAACAACTAGGAGCGCTATGTCGTCGTCAAGCCCCTTCATTTCTAATACCTTCAGTCCGGCAGTTGGGTGCCCCATTGTCCCATTCACCAGTGTGGGAAGAATAGTGGCGGAGCCGTCACTCTCTGCTTTCTAGGCGATTCCCCAATGCATAATCTGCTCGTCGCATCGGAAAAAGGCTTGTGGTGGATGTGGACCTATGTACTCCAAAGACGTAATGTAGCAGTCGATGAAGGTACCAAGCTTCCTGGGTGTCAGTTCTTCTGGACCTTCAACGACTTGCATTTCACTGCAGCATGGTAGAAAGAGATGTTAGTTTCCACATTGTCCGATAGAGAAGATGGTGGTGCGATATTATTCCCGTTCTAACTTTAATTTTTATCCTTAGTCATGGGATCCCACGACGGATGTTATGAAAGAGAAGGAATGGTTTCGTGATCATTTTGATGACCTGGTTTCACAATTTACCGTTGTCGTGGGATATCACGATCGGTTACATTCACGGACAGTAGTGGGCAGGAGGTTACTGCATCTCAACTCACTAACTGAAGGCGTCCCGGAATATGACGACGGCACCAAGTAACATAGAATGGATATTGGAATATCTTAGAAGGTGATCGGTGATGATCTGTGAAACTACTGTCTGTCGTGGGATCCCACGATTGATTGTTCACATAATCAGCGCTATTTATTAACGCGCCTTCATCTCAATTTCTCTACCCACGCTAGACTTTCTCGTCGTGATTTCCCACGACGGTTTAGTACTTGAATGCTCTATGTAGGTGGACTTCTAATTGTTAAGTCTGGGTCAGGCGCGGTCTTTACTATCCTCCATCGGGGGATCCCACGATGGGTTACTAATCCGCTGCCTGGTCTGTGCCTAATATGTGGTCTGGGTTTAGATTGCATCTTCATATCTTATCATCGGGGGATCCCACGATGGGCCACAAACCCTAAAACTCGTGTGGCCGCGCAGTAGTGGGCGGCTAGGGTTTCAAGTCAGGGATCCTACGATGCTCGAATCTACACAGGGACTGCCTTGTCGTGGGATCCCACGATGCATGGTTTTAGGGTCACTATCCGCGGTAACAGAGTCACGTACTCACTACCGTGTGTTCTTCTCGGCATATGTACTACCGTATTTCTCGGCCATGTTTATAACAGCGACTATGACAGAGGCTCTACTACCCTCGTTTTCAGCAAAGTGCGTACCAATGCAATTGCAAACAGCCATACCCTAATTATTGTTTATAACCTAGACATTGCAAGCAAGAAACGGAAAGTAATGAGAATATAGTTCAAAGTAACTTACGGGTCCTTCCAAACTGGGAGGTTTGCTGTACGCTGGGATGGAGCTGCTGCCATCGTAGCTTCCGCTTGCACGGGTCCGGCCTTGTTTTCAGCTACTACAAGAATGCCCTTCCGCTCTTCGAAAGACTGTTGCATGAAATTCAAATGCAGAAGAAATTGTAGCTTCAATCATTCACTGAGAATCACAAACTCCTAACTTGTTTCTTCATGACTAGCCAAGTGAATTTAATTGAAGAGAAGGTAAACTTAAATGTAAAGTGACGGACTAAGTAGCCTATCGCACAGAAAACAAGCGTGTCTGATCATAGTCATAAAATCCCTGCACAAACCATGTTCCTAATATCATTCACAAACGAGTACTGTCTAACTAAATAATATACAATGAACTCTTTGCTCCATTCCTCTTTGGGAGCAACATTCCCGTTCCTTACTTCACTTTGCTTCAATTCAAATACTCACAGCAGTCCATACACATTGAACTCTAGTTCGTGAACTACATCAAGGTTACTTAGCATTTTAGGGTCTACAGTTCATATGAACCGAGAACTACGATGCGTGAGGAGAGCCTACAGCTGCAAGGAAGGCGAGTGCTAAACATTCATTGTATCCATGTACTAGAATGATGCAATCTACAAGCTTGAATGGGATCATCAATTCTTTCCAAGCCTAGAAGCTGAAATCCAGAGCAAACGCGCAGCTCTATGCAATCAGAAATCCATAACAAAAAAGTAAATCAACCTCACAGATGGAGTGAGTCAGAACTACAAAATCAAAATGCTGCTTTGGAGGCTTGACTACGACAAACAAACCTGTTGGATGAGCCGAGTAAAATCCAACACCCTGTCCTTCTCACGCACTAGATCCGGAAGCTTGCACATCGCCTCCGCCAGGAAATGCTCCGCACACTCCACCACGAGATAGCAGTGTCGTTCTCCGCGCAGCTCCACACAGACTCCGCCAGCGAAATTTGAACACGCTCCTTCGATGTCCCCCGACGCACTCAGCTCCGCGCACAAATGTTGAACCAAGCAGAGAACCTCCAAACAACCAAACTCACTCGAAATGCAAACCTTCAGACACTGACCCAAACTCACGGACTGCAGCAACTGAGAATGAACGCACAAGGAAAGCGGAGAAGCGCACGACTGAGCAAAACGGAGAACGGAGAAGCACACGACGTCGGGAGAAAAACACAGCAAGCAGACATCGTGAGGAGGAAAGGAAACCAGGAGGAGAGGAAATCGTCGGGGGGAAATGCTGACGTGGCGCTGTCAGGTGAGAGACGGCGGAGGTCATGACTGCCCACCCTCCTCATGATTACTGACATCATGAGGAGGGCTTGACTAGAAGTCTTAAGCTAAATAATCACTCATTACACAAAATGCTGAAATTAGGTCGCACACTTACACCTCACTAATTTCGTGACATTCAATAATTACCACATACATTTTTTTTGTTTCTCTATAAGAATGCACTATTTGTTATTTAAGTATTGTTGCTATTGGAACTCTCGAAACTCCATGTCTACAAATAAAAATAATTGTAGAAACGTTTATTTACTTTGATGGCTTGTAACATAACTTTGTTGAAATAAGGCAACCTAGTTATACTATTTTAAATGTCGGTATGGGAAAAAAATGTACAAGTTGTAAATACTCCGCTCATAAAGTGAAGAGTCATGAGCAGAAAAAGTCCATGCTACGTTTTTCCAAACTTACCACGTAATCTAAAAAAAAACCTCGGTCTTGCGGTTCAAAGACCCTTCATTCCATAAATCATGCATGATGTTGTACGAGTTAATTTTAACAAAAAAAAATGTAGTTTTACTATTTTAAATACTCTGCCCATGCAAACATTAGTTACGAATCATGAGCGGTTTAATTTCATAGATTGCTACATTGATTTCTAGGTTTAACCTTTGGTTTCGATGATTATTATTTTTTTACAAGCCGCTAAATATGCCTTTAACATAATGAACTTTGATTTCTAGTTTGCACTTGTGTCATTTTTCTAGAAAATGATTAGTCCAAATTATTTAATTAAATAGAAATGACTGTAACGATTACATAAGTACAGGGAACATTGTTGATGATTATCCTATATAATTCTTTCTCATTCATCTCCTAGGCAATCATTTTCATGTATACAATCAACATGATTGGCAAATGTGTAATGAAGAAATAATATCTAAATTATCTTATTGTCTTCTATATTAATTGTCTTCCAATGATCATTGAATTGATGTGGACAAGAGCGTGATTGCCCGCGGTTTTAGGGGCATACTAGGTGTTAATCTATTTAATTTACTTGTGTTTTGGAGCATATCTGGAGACAGTTCTCCAAAGTACGTGACCAAGCCCAGCTGCCCATGATCTTGGAATTACTTGCAAAAAATGGAAATTAAAAAAAAATGTCAAACAAAGGACGTTCAGAAATGATCTTCAATTTATGAAAAAAAAATTAATATTAAGTTACAACTTCAATTTTTTGTTTATAATCGACTTGTAATATGTATCGCAATTTTGGAAAACGTACCAATCCATGGACTTTTCTTGCTCATGACTTCATGAGCGGAAGATTAAGAACTTATACATTCTTTTTTTGATACCGACATGTACTGTTTTATGTATGATTTATGGAATGAGAGTTCTTTGAAAGAACCGCAGGCGGAGGAGGACCTTTTTAGGTTACGTGGTAAGTTTGGAAAAACGTAGCATGGACTTCTCCCGCTCATGCCTCTTCACTTCATGAGCGGAGTATTTTGAACTTGTACCTTTTTTTCCATATCGACATGCACTGTCTTATGCATGAAATTGCCAAACATTTTTAGAATGAAACCATTCCATGGCAGGGCCCGTTTCATTCCCAATTTTTTTTACTTCACGTGAATTAGAATTTTGCAATGGGCAAGAAGTGAATAATTACAGTGGTGGAATCTAAATCCTGAGAGCAATTCCAACTTCCACGATAGAATTTTATGCATGCATGTATGAACCATCCATGACATTTTTAAAATGAAGCCATTCTATGGGAGGGCCCGTTTCATTCCACATTTTTTTTACTTCACGTGAATTAGAATTTTGCAATGGGCAAGAAGTGAAAAAATATAGTGGTGGAATCTAAATCCTAAGAGGAATTCCAACTTCCACGATAGAATTTTATGTATGCATGTATGAACCATCCATGACATTTTTAAAATGAAGCCATTTCATGGCAGGGCCCAATATTTCTATTCCCCCTTTTTTTTAATTCACGTTAAGATGGATTTTTCAACGGGCAAGAAGTAAAAATAGTGGTGGAATCTAAATCCTGAGAGCAATTCCAACTTCCACGATAGAATTTTATGCATGCATGTATGAACCATCCATGACATTTTTAAAATGAAGCCATTTCATGGCAGGGCCCAATATTTTTATTCCCCCTTTTTTTTAATTCACGTTAAGATGGATTTTTCAACGGGCAAGAAGTAAAAATAGTGGTGGAATCTAAATCCTGAGAGCAATTCCAACTTCCACGATAGAATTTTATGCATGCATGTATGAACCATCCATGACATTTTTAAAATGAAGCCATTTCATGGCAGGGCCCAATATTTTTATTCCCCCTTTTTTTTACTTCACGTGAATTAGAATTTTGCAATGGGCAAGAAGTGAATAATTATAGTGGTGGAATCTAAATCCTAAGAAGAATTCCAACTTCCACGATAGAATTTTATGCATGCATGTATGAACCATCCATGACATTTTTAAAATAAAGCCATTTCATGGCAGGGCCCAATATTTCTATTCCCCCTTTTTTTTAATTCACGTTAAGATGGATTTTTCAACGGGCAAGAAGTAAAAATAGTGGTGGAATCTAAATCTTGAAAGCAATTCCAACTTCCACGATACAATTTTATGCATGCATGTATGAACCATCCATGACATTTTTAAAATGAAGCCATTTCATGGCAGGGCCCAATATTTTTATTCCCCCTTTTTTTTATTTCACGTTAAGATGGATTTTTCAACGGGCAAGAAGCAAAAATAGTGGTGGAATCTAAATCCTGAGAGCAATTCCAACTTCCACGATAGAATTTTATGCATGCATGTATGAACCATCCATGACATTTTTAAAATGAAGCCATTTCATGGCAGGGCCCAATATTTTTATTCCCCCTTTTTTTTAATTCACGTTAAGATGGATTTTTCAACGGGCAAGAAGTAAAAATAGTGGTGGAATCTAAATCCTGAGAGCAATTCCAACTTCCACGATACAATTTTATGCATGCATGTATGAACCATCCATGACATTTTTAAAATGAAGCCATTTCATGGCAGGGCCCAATATTTCTATTCCCCCTTTTTTTTACTTCACGTGAATTAGAATTTTGCAATGGGCAAGAAGTGAATAATTATAGTGGTGGAATCTAAGTCCTAAGAAGAATTCCAACTTCCACGATAGAATTTTATGCATGCATGTATGAACCATCCATGACATTTTTAAAATGAAGCCATTTCATGGCAGGGCCCAATATTTTTATTCCCCCTTTTTTTTAATTCCCGTTAAGATGGATTTTTCAACGGGCAAGAAGTAAAAATAGTGGTGGAATCTAAATCCTGAGAGCAATTCCAACTTCCACGATACAATTTTATGCATGCATGTATGAACCATCCATGACATTTTTAAAATGAAGCCATTTCATGGCAGGGCCCAATATTTTTATTCCCCCTTTTCTTTAATTCACGTTAAGATGGATTTTTCAACGGGCAAGAAGTAAAAATAGTAGTGGATTCTAAATCCTAAGAGCAATTCCAACTTCCACGATACAATTTTATGCATGCATGTATGAACCATCCATGACATTTTTAAAATGAAGCCATTTCATGGCAGGGCCCAATATTTTTATTCCCCCTTTTTTTTAATTCACGTTAAGATGGATTTTTCAACGGGCAAGAAGTAAAAATAGTGGTGGAATCTAAATCTTGAGAGCAATTCCAACTTCCACGATACAATTTTATGCATGCATGTATGAACCATCCATGACATTTTTAAAATAAAGCCATTTCATGGCAGGGCCCAATATTTCTATTCCCCCTTTTTTTTACTTCACGTGAATTAGAATTTTGCAATGGGCAAGAAGTGAATAATTATAGTTGTGAAATCTAAATCCTAAGAAGAATTCCAACTTCCACGATACAATTTTATGCATGCATGTATAAACAATCCATGACATTTTTAAAATAAAGCCATTTCATGGCAGGGCCCAATATTTCTATTCCCCCTTTTTTTTAATTCACGTTAAGATGGATTTTTCAACGGGCAAGAAGTAAAAATAGTAGTGGATTCTAAATCCTGAGAGCAATTCCAACTTCCACGATAGAATTTTATGCATGCATGTATGAACCATCCATGACATTTTTAAAATGAAGCCATTTCATGGCAGGGCCCAATATTTTTATTCCCCCTTTTTTTTACTTCACGTTAAGATGGATTTTTCAACGGGCAAGAAGTAAAAATAGTGGTGGAATCTAAATCCTGAGAGCAATTCCAACTTCCACGATACAATTTTATGCATGCATGTATGAACCATCCATGACATTTTTAAAATGAAGCCATTTCATGGCAGGGCCCAATATTTTTATTCCCCCTTTTTTTTAATTCACGTTAAGATGGATTTTGCAATGGGCAAGAAGTGAATAATTATAGTGGTGGAATCTAAATCCTAAGAGCAATTCCAACTTCCACGATAGAATTTTATGCATGCATGCATGAACCATCCATGACATTTTTAAAATGAAGCCATTTCATGGCAGGGCCCAATATTTTTATTCCCCCTTTTTTTTAATTCACGTTAAGATGGATTTTTCAACGGGCAAGAAGTAAAAATAGTGGTGGAATCTAAATCCTGAGAGCAATTCCAACTTCCACGATACAATTTTATGCATGCATGTATGAACCATCCATGACATTTTTAAAATGAAGCCATTCTATGGGAGGGCCCAATATTTTTATTCCCCCTTTTTTTTAATTCACGTTAAGATGGATTTTTCAACGGGCAAGAAGTAAAAATAGTGGTGGAATCTAAATCTTGAGAGCAATTCCAACTTCCACGATACAATTTTATGCATGCATGTATGAACCATCCATGACATTTTTAAAATGAAGCCATTTCATGGCAGGGCCCAATATTTTTATTTCCCCTTTTTTTTATTTCACGTTAAGATGGATTTTTCAACGGGCAAGAAGTAAAAATAGTGGTGGAATCTAAATCCTGAGAGCAATTCCAACTTCCACGATAGAATTTTATGCATGCATGTATGAACCATCCATGACATTTTTAAAATGAAGCCATTTCATGGCAGGGCCCAATATTTCTATTCCCCCTTTTTTTTAATTCACGTTAAAATGGATTTTTCAACGGGCAAGAAGTAAAAATAGTGGTGGAATCTAAATCTTGAGAGCAATTCCAACTTCCACGATACAATTTTATGCATGCATGTATGAACAATCCATGACATTTTTAAAATGAAGCCATTTCATGGCAGGGCCCAATATTTTTATTCCCCCTTTTTTTTATTTCACGTTAAGATGGATTTTTCAACGGGCAAGAAGTAAAAATAGTGGTGGAATCTAAATCCTGAGAGCAATTCCAACTTCCACGATAGAATTTTATGCATGCATGTATGAACCATCCATGACATTTTTAAAATGAAGCCATTTCATGGCAGGGCCCAATATTTTTATTCCCCCTTTTTTTTAATTCACGTTAAGATGGATTTTTCAACGGGCAAGAAGTAAAAATAGTGGTGGAATCTAAATCCTGAGAGCAATTCCAACTTCCACGATACAATTTTATGCATGCATGTATGAACCATCCATGACATTTTTAAAATGAAGCCATTTCATGGCAGGGCCCAATATTTTTATTCCCCTTTTTTTTTACTTCACGTGAATTAGAATTTTGCAATGGGCAAGAAGTGAATAATTATAGTGGTGGAATCTAAATCCTAAGAGGAATTCCAACTTCCACGATACAATTTTATGCATGCATGTATGAACCATCCATGACATTTTTAAAATGAAGCCATTTCATGGCAGGGCCCAATATTTTTATTCCCCCTTTTTTTTATTTCACGTTAAGATGGATTTTTCAACGGGCAAGAAACAAAAATAGTGGTGGAATCTAAATCCTAAGAGGAATTCCAACTTCCACGATACAATTTTATGCATGCATGTATGAACCATCCATGACATTTTTAAAATGAAGCCATTTCATGGCAGGGCCCAATATTTCTATTCCCCCTTTTTTTTACTTCACGTGAATTAGAATTTTGCAATGGGCAAGAAGTGAATAATTATAGTGGTGGAATCTAAATCCTAAGAGGAATTCCAACTTCCACGATAGAATTTTATGCATGCATGTATGAACGATCCATGACATTTTTAAAATGAAGCCATTTCATGGCAGGGCCCAATATTTCTATTCCCCCTTTTTTTTAATTCACGTTAAGATGGATTTTTCAACGGGCAAGAAGTAAAAATAGTGGTGGAATCTAAATCCTGAGAGCAATTCCAACTTCCACGATAGAATTTTATGCATGCATGTATGAACCATCCATGACATTTTTAAAATGAAGCCATTTCATGGCAGGGCCCAATATTTTTATTCCCCCTTTTCTTTAATTCACGTTAAGATGGATTTTTCAACGGGCAAGAAGTAAAAATAGTAGTGGATTCTAAATCCTAAGAGCAACTCCAACTTCCACGATACAATTTTATGCATGCATGTATGAACCATCCATGACATTTTTAAAATGAAGCCATTTCATGGCAGGGCCCAATATTTTTATTCCCCCTTTTTTTTATTTCACGTTAAGATGGATTTTTCAACGGGCAAGAAGTAAAAATAGTGGTGGAATCTAAATCCTGAGAGCAATTCCAACTTCCACGATAGAATTTTATGCATGCATGTATGAACCATCCATGACATTTTTAAAATGAAGCCATTTCATGGCAGGGCCCAATATTTTTATTCCCCCTTTTTTTTAATTCACGTTAAGATGGATTTTTCAACGGGCAAGAAGTAAAAATAGTGGTGGAATCTAAATCCTGAGAGCAATTCCAACTTCCACGATACAATTTTATGCATGCATGTATGAACCATCCATGACATTTTTAAAATGAAGCCATTTCATGGCAGGGCCCAATATTTCTATTCCCCTTTTTTTTTACTTCACGTGAATTAGAATTTTGCAATGGGCAAGAAGTGAATAATTATAGTGGTGGAATCTAAATCCTAAGAGGAATTCCAACTTCCACGATACAATTTTATGCATGCATGTATGAACCATCCATGACATTTTTAAAATGAAGCCATTTCATGGCAGGGCCCAATATTTTTATTCCCCCTTTTTTTTATTTCACGTTAAGATGGATTTTTCAACGGGCAAGAAACAAAAATAGTGGTGGAATCTAAATCCTAAGAGGAATTCCAACTTCCACGATACAATTTTATGCATGCATGTATGAACCATCCATGACATTTTTAAAATGAAGCCATTTCATGGCAGGGCCCAATATTTCTATTCCCCCTTTTTTTTACTTCACGTGAATTAGAATTTTGCAATGGGCAAGAAGTGAATAATTATAGTGGTGGAATCTAAATCCTAAGAGGAATTCCAACTTCCACGATAGAATTTTATGCATGCATGTATGAACGATCCATGACATTTTTAAAATGAAGCCATTTCATGGCAGGGCCCAATATTTCTATTCCCCCTTTTTTTTAATTCACGTTAAGATGGATTTTTCACCGGGCAAGAAGTAAAAATAGTGGTGGAATCTAAATCCTGAGAGCAATTCCAACTTCCACGATACAATTTTATGCATGCATGTATGAACCATCCATGACATTTTTTAAATGAAGCCATTTCATGGCAGGGCCCAATATTTTTATTCCCCCTTTTTTTTAATTCACGTTAAGATGGATTTTTCAACGGGCAAGAAGTAAAAATAGTGGTGGAGTCTAAATCTTGAGAGCAATTCCAACTTCCACGATACAATTTTATGCATGCATGTATGAACCATCCATGACATTTTTAAAATGAAGCCATTTCATGGCAGGGCCCAACATTTTTATTCCCCCTTTTTTTTAATTCACGTTAAGATGGATTTTTCAACGGGCAAGAAGTAAAAATAGTGGTGGAATCTAAATCTTGAGAGCAATTCCAACTTCCACGATAGAATTTTATGCATGCATGTATGAACCATCCATGACATTTTTAAAATGAAGCCATTTCATGGCAGGGCCCAATATTTTTATTCCCCCTTTTTTTTAATTCACGTTAAGATGGATTTTTCAACGGGCAAGAAGTAAAAATAGTGGTGGAATCTAAATCTTGAGAGCAATTCCAACTTCCACGATACAATTTTATGCATGCATGTATGAACCATCCATGACATTTTTAAAATGAAGCCATTTCATGGCAGGGCCCAATATTTTTATTCCCCCTTTTTTTTAATTCACATTGAGGTGGATTTTTCAACGGGCAAGAAGTAAAAATAGTGGTGGAATCTAAATCCTGAGAGCAATTCCAACTTCCACGATACAATTTTATGCATGCATGTATGAACCATCCATGACATTTTTAAAATGAAGCCATTTCATGGCAGGGCCCAATATTTTTATTCCCCCTTTTTTTTAATTCACATTAAGATGGATTTTTCAACGGGCAAGAAGTAAAAATAGTGGTGGAATCTAAATCCTGAGAGCAATTCCAACTTCCACGATAGAAATTTATGCATGCATGTATGAACCATCCATGACATTTTTAAAATGAAGCCATTTCATGGCAGGGCCCAACATTTTTATTCCCCCTTTTTTTTAATTCACGTTAAGATGGATTTTTCAACGGGCAAGAAGTAAAAATAGTGGTGGAATCTAAATCCTCAGAGGAATTCCAACTTCCACGATAGAATTTTATGCATGCATGTATGAACCATCCATGACATTTTTAAAATGAAGTCATTTCATGACAGGGCCCGTTTCATTCTCAATTTTTTTTAATTCACGTGAATTAGAATTTTGCAATGGGCAAGAAGTGAATAATTATAGTGGTGGAATCTAAATCCTAAGAGGAATTCCAACTTCCACGATAGAATTTTATGCATGCATGTATGAACCATCCATGACATTTTTAAAATGAAGCCATTTCATGGCAGGGCCCAATATTTTTATTCCCCCTTTTTTTTAATTCACGTTAAGATGGATTTTTCAACGGGCAAGAAGTAAAAATAGTGGTGGAATCTAAATCCTGAGAGCAATTCCAACTTCCACGATACAATTTTATGCATGCATGTATGAACCATCCATGACATTTTTAAAATGACGCCATTTCATGGCAGGGCCCAATATTTTTATTCCCCCTTTTTTTTACTTCTCCTGAATTAGAATTTTGCAATGGGCAAGAAGTGAATAATTATAGTGGTGGAATCTAAATCCTAAGAGGAATTCCAATTTCCACGATAGAATTTTATGCATGCATGTATGAACCATCCATGACATGTTTAAAATGAAGCCATTCTATGGGAGGGCCCGTTTCATTCCCAATTATTTTTACTTCACGTGAATTAGAATTTTGCAATGGGCAAGAAGTGAATAATTATAGTGGTGGAATCTAAATCCTAAGAGGAATTCCAACTTCCACGATAGAATTTTATGCATGCATGTATGAACCATCCATGACATTTTTAAAATGAAGCCATTTCATGGGAGGGCCCAATATTTTTATTCCCCTTTTTTTTAATTCACGTTAAGATGGATTTTTCAACGGGCAAGAAGTAAAAATAGTGGTGGAATCTAAATCCTGAGAGCAATTCCAACTTCCACGATACAATTTTATGCATGCATGTATGAACCATCCATGACATTTTTAAAATGAAGCCATTTCATGGCAAGGCCCAATATTTCTATTCCCCCTTTTTTTTACTTCACGTGAATTAGAATTTTGCAATGGGCAAGAAGTGAATAATTATAGTGGTGGAATCTAAATCCTGAGAGCAATTCCAACTTCCACGATACAATTTTATGCATGCATGTATGAACCATCCATGACATTTTTAAAATGAAGCCATTTCATGGCAGGGCCCAATATTTTTATTCCCCCTTTTTTTTAATTCACGTTAAGATGGATTTTTCAACGGGCAAGAAGTAAAAATAGTGGTGGAATCTAAATCTTGAGAGCAATTCCAACTTCCACGATACAATTTTATGCATGCATGTATGAACCATCCATGACATTTTTAAAATGAAGCCATTTCATGGCAGGGCCCAATATTTTTATTCCCCCTTTTTTTTAATTCACATTGAGGTGGATTTTTCAACGGGCAAGAAGTAAAAATAGTGGTGGAATCTAAATCCTGAGAGCAATTCCAACTTCCACGATACAATTTTATGCATGCATGTATGAACCATCCATGACATTTTTAAAATGAAGCCATTTCATGGCAGGGCCCAATATTTTTATTCCCCCTTTTTTTTAATTCACGTTAAGATGGATTTTTCAACGGGCAAGAAGTAAAAATAGTGGTGGAATCTAAATCTTGAGAGCAATTCCAACTTCCACGATACAATTTTATGCATGCATGTATGAACCATCCATGACATTTTTAAAATGAAGCCATTTCATGGCAGGGCCCAATATTTTTATTCCCCCTTTTTTTTAATTCACATTGAGGTGGATTTTTCAACGGGCAAGAAGTAAAAATAGCGGTGGAATCTAAATCCTGAGAGCAATTCCAACTTCCACGATACAATTTTATGCATGCATGTATGAACCATCCATGACATTTTTAAAATGAAGCCATTTCATGGCAGGGCCCAATATTTTTATTCCCCCTTTTTTTTAATTCACATTAAGATGGATTTTTCAACGGGCAAGAAGTAAAAATAGTGGTGGAATCTAAATCCTGAGAGCAATTCCAACTTCCACGATAGAAATTTATGCATGCATGTATGAACCATCCATGACATTTTTAAAATGAAGCCATTTCATGGCAGGGCCCAATATTTCTATTCCCCCTTTTTTTTAATTCACGTTAAGATGGATTTTTCAACGGGCAAGAAGTAAAAATAGTGGTGGAATCTAAATCCTCAGAGGAATTCCAACTTCCACGATAGAATTTTATGCATGCATGTATGAACCATCCATGACATTTTTAAAATGAAGTCATTTCATGACAGGGCCCGTTTCATTCTCAATTTTTTTTAATTCACGTGAATTAGAATTTTGCAATGGGCAAGAAGTGAATAATTATAGTGGTGGAATCTAAATCCTAAGAGGAATTCCAACTTCCACGATAGAATTTTATGCATGCATGTATGAACCATCCATGACATTTTTAAAATGAAGCCATTTCATGGCAGGGCCCAATATTTTTATTCCCCCTTTTTTTTAATTCACGTTAAGATGGATTTTTCAACGGGCAAGAAGTAAAAATAGTGGTGGAATCTAAATCCTGAGAGCAATTCCAACTTCCACGATACAATTTTATGCATGCATGTATGAACCATCCATGACATTTTTAAAATGACGCCATTTCATGGCAGGGCCCAATATTTTTATTCCCCCTTTTTTTTACTTCTCGTGAATTAGAATTTTGCAATGGGCAAGAAGTGAATAATTATAGTGGTGGAATCTAAATCCTAAGAGGAATTCCAATTTCCACGATAGAATTTTATGCATGCATGTATGAACCATCCATGACATGTTTAAAATGAAGCCATTCTATGGGAGGGCCCGTTTCATTCCCAATTATTTTTACTTCACGTGAATTAGAATTTTGCAATGGGCAAGAAGTGAATAATTATAGTGGTGGAATCTAAATCCTAAGAGGAATTCCAACTTCCACGATAGAATTTTATGCATGCATGTATGAACCATCCATGACATTTTTAAAATGAAGCCATTTCATGGGAGGGCCCAATATTTTTATTCCCCTTTTTTTTAATTCACGTTAAGATGGATTTTTCAACGGGCAAGAAGTAAAAATAGTGGTGGAATCTAAATCCTGAGAGCAATTCCAACTTCCACGATACAATTTTATGCATGCATGTATGAACCATCCATGACATTTTTAAAATGAAGCCATTTCATGGCAAGGCCCAATATTTCTATTCCCCCTTTTTTTTACTTCACGTGAATTAGAATTTTGCAATGGGCAAGAAGTGAATAATTATAGTGGTGGAATCTAAATCCTGAGAGCAATTCCAACTTCCACGATACAATTTTATGCATGCATGTATGAACCATCCATGACATTTTTAAAATGAAGCCATTTCATGGCAGGGCCCAATATTTTTATTCCCCCTTTTTTTTAATTCACGTTAAGATGGATTTTTCAACGGGCAAGAAGTAAAAATAGTGGTGGAATCTAAATCTTGAGAGCAATTCCAACTTCCACGATACAATTTTATGCATGCATGTATGAACCATCCATGACATTTTTAAAATGAAGCCATTTCATGGCAGGGCCCAATATTTTTATTCCCCCTTTTTTTTAATTCACATTGAGGTGGATTTTTCAACGGGCAAGAAGTAAAAATAGTGGTGGAATCTAAATCCTGAGAGCAATTCCAACTTCCACGATACAATTTTATGCATGCATGTATGAACCATCCATGACATTTTTTAAATGAAGCCATTTCATGGCAGGGCCCAATATTTTTATTCCCCCTTTTTTTTAATTCACATTAAGATGGATTTTTCAACGGGCAAGAAGTAAAAATAGTGGTGGAATCTAAATCCTGAGAGCAATTCCAACTTCCACGATAGAAATTTATGCATGCATGTATGAACCATCCATGACATTTTTAAAATGAAGCCATTTCATGGCAGGGCCCAATATTTCTATTCCCCCTTTTTTTTAATTCACGTTAAGATGGATTTTTCAACGGGCAAGAAGTAAAAATAGTGGTGGAATCTAAATCCTGAGAGCAATTCCAACTTCCACGATAGAATTTTATGCATGCATGTATGAACCATCCATGACATTTTTAAAATGAAGTCATTTCATGACAGGGCCCGTTTCATTCCCAATTTTTTTTAATTCACGTGAATTAGAATTTTGCAATGGGCAAGAAGTGAATAATTATAGTGGTGGAATCTAAATCCTAAGAGGAATTCCAACTTCCACGATAGAATTTTATGCATGCATGTATGAACCATCCATGACATTTTTAAAATGAAGCCATTTCATGGCAGGGCCCAATATTTTTATTCCCCCTTTTTTTTAATTCACGTTAAGATGGATTTTTCAACGGGCAAGAAGTAAAAATAGTGGTGGAATCTAAATCCTGAGAGCAATTCCAACTTCCACGATACAATTTTATGCATGCATGTATGAACCATCCATGACATTTTTAAAATGACGCCATTTCATGGCAGGGCCCAATATTTTTATTCCCCCTTTTTTTTACTTCTCGTGAATTAGAATTTTGCAATGGGCAAGAAGTGAATAATTATAGTGGTGGAATCTAAATCCTAAGAGGAATTCCAATTTCCACGATAGAATTTTATGCATGCATGTATGAACCATCCATGACATGTTTAAAATGAAGCCATTCTATGGGAGGGCCCGTTTCATTCCCAATTATTTTTACTTCACGTGAATTAGAATTTTGCAATGGGCAAGAAGTGAATAATTATAGTGGTGGAATCTAAATCCTAAGAGGAATTCCAACTTCCACGATACAATTTTATGCATGCATGTATGAACCATCCATGACATTTTTAAAATGAAGCCATTTCATGGCAGGGCCCAATATTTTTATTCCCCCTTTTTTTTAATTCACGTTAAGATGGATTTTTCAACGGGCAAGAAGTAAAAATAGTAGTGGAATCTAAATCCTGAGAGCAATTCCAACTTCCACGATACAATTTTATGCATGCATGTATGAACCATCCATGACATTTTTAAAATGAAGCCATTTCATGGCAGGGCCCAATATTTTTATTCCCCCTTTTTTTTAATTCACGTTAAGATGGATTTTTCAACGGGCAAGAAGTAAAAATAGTGGTGGAATCTAAATCTTGAGAGCAATTCCAACTACCACGATAGAATTTTATGCATGCATGTATGAACCATCCATGACATTTTTAAAATGAAGCCATTTCATGGCAGGGCCCAATATTTTTATTCCCCCTTTTTTTTAATTCACATTAAGGTGGATTTTTCAACGGGCAAGAAGTAAAAATAGTAGTGGAATCTAAATCCTGAGAGCAATTCCAACTTCCACGATAGAATTTTATGCATGCATGTATGAACCATCCATGACATTTTTAAAATGAAGCCATTTCATGGTAGGGCCCAATATTTCTATTCCCCCTTTTTTTTACTTCACGTGAATTAGAATTTTGCAATGGGCAAGAAGTGAATAATTATAGTGGTGGAATCTAAATCCTGAGAGCAATTCCAACTTCCACGATACAATTTTATGCATGCATGTATGAACCATCCATGACATTTTTAAAATGAAGCCATTTCATGGCAGGGCCCAATATTTTTATTCCCCCTTTTTTTTAATTCACGTTAAGATGGATTTTTCAACGGGCAAGAAGTAAAAATAGTGGTGGAATCTAAATCTTGAGAGCAATTCTAACTTCCACGATACAATTTTATGCATGCATGTATGAACCATCCATGACATTTTTAAAATGAAGCCATTTCATGGCAGGGCCCAATATTTTTATTCCCCCTTTTTTTTAATTCACGTTAAGATGGATTTTTCAACGGGCAAGAAGTAAAAATAGTGGTGGAATCTAAATCCTGAGAGCAATTCCAACTTCCACGATACAATTTTATGCATGCATGTATGAACCATCCATGACATTTTTAAAATGAAGCCATTTCATGGCAGGGCCCAATATTTCTATTCCCCCTTTTTTTTAATTCACGTTAAGATGGATTTTTCAACGGGCAAGAAGTAAAAATAGTGGTGGAATCTAAATCCTGAGAGCAATTCCAACTTCCACGATACAATTTTATGCATGCATGTATGAACCATCCATGACATTTTTAAAATGAAGCCATTTCATGGCAAGGCCCAATATTTTTATTCCCCCTTTTTTTTAATTCACGTTAAGATGGATTTTTCAACGGGCAAGAAGTAAAAATAGTGGTGGAATCTAAATCCTGAGAGCAATTCCAACTTCCACGATAGAATTTTATGCATGCATGTATGAACCATCCATGACATTTTTAAAATGAAGCCATTTCATGGCAGGGTCCAATATTTTTATTCCCCCTTTTTTTTAATTCACGTTAAGATGGATTTTTCAACGGGCAAGAAGTAAAAATAGTGGTGGAATCTAAATCCTGAGAGCAATTCCAACTTCCACGATACAATTTTATGCATGCATGTATGAACCATCCATGACATTTTTAAAATGAAGCCATTTCATGGCAGGGCCCAATATTTTTATTCCCCCTTTTTTTTAATTCACGTTAAGATGGATTTTTCAACGGGCAAGAAGTAAAAATAGTAGTGGAATCTAAATCCTGAGAGCAATTCCAACTTCCACGATAGAATTTTATGCATGCATGTATGAACCATCCATGACATTTTTAAAATGAAGCCATTTCATGGCAGGGCCCAATATTTCTATTCCCCCTTTTTTTTACTTCACGTGAATTAGAATTTTGCAATGGGCAAGAAGTGAATAATTATAGTGGTGGAATCTAAATCCTGAGAGCAATTCCAACTTCCACGATACAATTTTATGCATGCATGTATGAACCATCCATGACATTTTTAAAATGAAGCCATTTCATGGCAGGGCCCAATATTTTTATTCCCTCTTTTTTTTTAATTCACGTTAAGATGGATTTTTCAACGGGCAAGAAGTAAAAATAGTGGTGGAATCTAAATCCTGAGAGCAATTCCAACTTCCACGATAGAATTTTATGCATGCATGTATGAACCATCCATGACATTTTTAAAATGAAGCCATTTCATGGCAGGGCCCAATATTTTTATTCCCCCTTTTTTTTAATTCACGTTAAGATGGATTTTTCACCGGGCAAGAAGTAAAAATAGTGATGGAATCTAAATCCTAAGAAGAATTCCAACTTCCACGATACAATTTTATGCATGCATGTATGAACCATCCATGACATTTTTAAAATGAAGCCATTCTATGGGAGGGCCCGTTTCATTCCCAATTATTTTTACTTCACGTGAATTAGAATTTTGCAATGGGCAAGAAGTGAATAATTTTAGAAGTGGAATCTAAATCCTAAGAGGAATTCCAACTTCCACGATAGAATTTTATGCATGCATGTATGAACCATCCATGACATTTTTAAAATGAAGCCGTTTCATGGCAAGGCCCAATATTTTTATTCCCCCTTTTTTTTAATTCACGTTAAGATGGATTTTTCACCGGGCAAGAAGTAAAAATAGTGATGGAATCTAAATCCTAAGAAGAATTCCAACTTCCACGATACAATTTTATGCATGCATGTATGAACCATCCATGACATTTTTAAAATGAAGCCATTCTATGGGAGGGCCCGTTTCATTCCCAATTATTTTTACTTCACGTGAATTAGAATTTTGCAATGGGCAAGAAGTGAATAATTTTAGAAGTGGAATCTAAATCCTAAGAGGAATTCCAACTTCCACGATAGAATTTTATGCATGCATGTATGAACCATCCATGACATTTTTAAAATGAAGCCGTTTCATGGCAGGGCCCAATATTTTTATTCCCCCTTTTTTTTAAATCACGTTAAGATGGATTTTTCAACGGGCAAGAAGTAAAAATAGTGGTGGAATCTAAATCTTGAGAGCAATTCCAACTTCCACGATACAATTTTATGCATGCATGTATGAACCATCCATGACATTTTTAAAATGAAGCCATTTCATGGCAGGGCCCAATATTTTTATTCCCCCTTTTTTTTAATTCACATTGAGGTGGATTTTTCAACGGGCAAGAAGTAAAAATAGTGGTGGAATCTAAATCCTGAGAGCAATTCCAACTTCCACGATACAATTTTATGCATGCATGTATGAACCATCCATGACATTTTTAAAATGAAGCCATTTCATGGCAGGGCCCAATATTTTTATTCCCCCTTTTTTTTAATTCACATTAAGATGGATTTTTCAACGGGCAAGAAGTAAAAATAGTGGTGGAATCTAAATCCTGAGAGCAATTCCAACTTCCACGATAGAAATTTATGCATGCATGTATGAACCATCCATGACATTTTTAAAATGAAGCCATTTCATGGCAGGGCCCAATATTTCTATTCCCCCTTTTTTTTAATTCACGTTAAGATGGATTTTTCAACGGGCAAGAAGTAAAAATAGTGGTGGAATCTAAATCCTGAGAGCAATTCCAACTTCCACGATAGAATTTTATGCATGCATGTATGAACCATCCATGACATTTTTAAAATGAAGCCATTTCATGGCAGGGTCCAATATTTTTATTCCCCCTTTTTTTTAATTCACGTTAAGATGGATTTTTCAACGGGCAAGAAGTAAAAATAGTGGTGGAATCTAAATCCTGAGAGCAATTCCAACTTCCACGATACAATTTTATGCATGCATGTATGAACCATCCATGACATTTTTAAAATGAAGCCGTTTCATGGCAAGGCCCAATATTTTTATTCCCCCTTTTTTTTAATTCACGTTAAGATGGATTTTTCAACGGGCAAGAAGTAAAAATAGTGGTGGAATCTAAATCCTAAGAGGAATTCCAACTTCCACGATACAATTTTATGCATGCATGTATGAACCATCCATGACATTTTTAAAATGAAGCCATTTCATGGCAGGGCCCAATATTTTTATTCCCCTTTTTTATAATTCACGTTAAGATGGATTTTTCAACGGGCAAGAAGTAAAAATAGTGGTGGAATCTAAATCCTGAGAGCAATTCCAACTTCCACGATACAATTTTATGCATGCATGTATGAACCATCCATGACATTTTTAAAATGAAGCCATTTCATGGCAAGGCCCAATATTTTTATTCCCCCTTTTTTTTAATTCACGTTAAGATGGATTTTTCAACGGGCAAGAAGTAAAAATAGTGGTGGAATCTAAATCCTGAGAGCAATTCCAACTTCCACGATAGAATTTTATGCATGCATGTATGAACCATCCATGACATTTTTAAAATGAAGCCATTTCATGGCAGGGCCCAATATTTTTATTCCCCCTTTTTTTTATTTCACGTTAAGATGGATTTTTCAACGGGCAAGAAGCAAAAATAGTGGTGGAATCTAAATCCTGAGAGCAATTCCAACTTCCACGATAGAATTTTATGCATGCATGTATGAACCATCCATGACATTTTTAAAATGAAGCCATTTCATGGCAAGGCCCAATATTTCTATTCCCCCTTTTTTTTAATTCACGTTAAGATGGATTTTTCAACGGGCAAGAAGTAAAAATAGTGGTGGAATCTAAATCCTGAGAGCAATTCCAACTTCCACGATACAATTTTATGCATGCATGTATGAACCATCCATGACATTTTTAAAATGAAGCCATTTCATGGCAGGGCCCAATATTTTTATTCCCCCTTTTTTTTACTTCACGTGAATTAGAATTTTGCAATGGGCAAGAAGTGAATAATTATAGTGGTGGAATCTAAATCCTAAGAGGAATTCCAACTTCCACGATAGAATTTTATGCATGCATGTATGAACCATCCATGACATTTTTAAAATGAAGCCATTTCATGGCAGGGCCCAATATTTCTATTCCCCCTTTTTTTTAATTCACGTTAAGATGGATTTTTCAACGGGCAAGAAGTAAAAATAGTGGTGGAATCTAAATCCTGAGAGCAATTCCAACTTCCACGATACAATTTTATGCATGCATGTATGAACCATCCATGACATTTTTAAAATGAAGCCATTTCATGGCAGGGCCCAATATTTTTATTCCCCCTTTTTTTTAATTCACGTTAAGATGGATTTTTCAACGGGCAAGAAGTAAAAATAGTGGTGGAATCTAAATCCTGAGAGCAATTCCAACTTCCACGATACAATTTTATGCATGCATGTATGAACCATCCATGACATTTTTAAAATGAAGCCATTTCATGGCAGGGCCCAATATTTTTATTCCCCCTTTTTTTTAATTCACGTTAAGATGGATTTTTCAACGGGCAAGAAGTAAAAATAGTGGTGGAATCTAAATCCTGAGAGCAATTCCAACTTCCACGATACAATTTTATGCATGCATGTATGAACCATCCATGACATTTTTTAAATGAAGCCATTTCATGGCAGGGCCCAATATTTTTATTCCCCCTTTTTTTTAATTCACGTTAAGATGGATTTTTCAACGGGCAAGAAGTAAAAATAGTGGTGGAATCTAAATCCTGAGAGCAATTCCAACTTCCACGATAGAATTTTATGCATGCATGTATGAACCATCCATGACATTTTTAAAATGAAGCCATTTCATGGCAGGGCCCAATATTTTTATTCCCCCTTTTTTTTAATTCACGTTAAGATGGATTTTTCACCGGGCAAGAAGTAAAAATAGTGATGGAATCTAAATCCTAAGAAGAATTCCAACTTCCACGATACAATTTTATGCATGCATGTATGAACCATCCATGACATTTTTAAAATGAAGCCATTTCATGGCAGGGCCCAATATTTTTATTCCCCCTTTTTTTTAATTCACGTTAAGATGGATTTTTCAACGGGCAAGAAGTAAAAATAGTGGTGGAATCTAAATCCAGAGAGCAATTCCAACTTCCACGATAGAATTTTATGCATGCATATATGAACCATCCATGACATTTTTAAAATGAAGCCATTTCATGGCAGGGCCCAATATTTCTATTCCCCCTTTTTTTTACTTCACGTGAATTAGAATTTTGCAATGGGCAAGAAGTGAATAATTATAGTGGTGGAATCTAAATCCTAAGAGGAATTCCAACTTCCACGATACAATTTTATGCATGCATGTATGAACCATCCATGACATTTTTAAAATGAAGCCATTTCATGGCAGGGCCCAATATTTCTATTCCCCCTTTTTTTTAATTCACGTTAAGATGGATTTTTCAACGGGCAAGAAGTAAAAATAGTGGTGGAATCTAAATCCTGAGAGCAATTCCAACTTCCACGATACAATTTTATGCATGCATGTATGAACCATCCATGACATTTTTAAAATGAAGCCATTTCATGGCAGGGCCCAATATTTTTATTCCCCCTTTTTTTTAATTCACGTTAAGATGGATTTTTCACCGGGCAAGAAGTAAAAATAGTGGTGGAATCTAAATCCTGAGAGCAATTCCAACTTCCACGATAGAATTTTATGCATGCATATATGAACCATCCATGACATTTTTAAAATGAAGCCATTTCATGGCAGGGCCCAATATTTCTATTCCCCCTTTTTTTTACTTCACGTGAATTAGAATTTTGCAATGGGCAAGAAGTGAATAATTATAGTTGTGGAATCTAAATCCTAAGAGGAATTCCAACTTCCACGATAGAATTTTATGCATGCATGTATGAACCATCCATGACATTTTTAAAATGAAGCCATTTCATGGCAGGGCCCAATATTTTTATTCCCCCTTTTTTTTAATTCACGTTAAGATGGATTTTTCAACGGGCAAGAAGTAAAAATAGTGGTGGAATCTAAATCCTGAGAGCAATTCCAACTTCCACGATACAATTTTATGCATGCATGTATGAACCATCCATGACATTTTTTAAATGAAGCCATTTCATGGCAGGGCCCAATATTTCTATTCCCCCTTTTTTTTAATTCACGTTAAGATGGATTTTTCAACGGGCAAGAAGTAAAAATAGTGGTGGAATCTAAATTCTGAGAGCAATTCCAACTTCCACGATACAATTTTATGCATGCATGTATGAACCATCCATGACATTTTTAAAATGAAGCCATTTCATGGCAGGGCCCAATATTTTTATTCCCCCTTTTTTTTAATTCACGTTAAGATGGATTTTTCACCGGGCAAGAAGTAAAAATAGTGATGGAATCTAAATCCTAAGAAGAATTCCAACTTCCACGATACAATTTTATGCATGCATGTATGAACCATCCATGACATTTTTAAAATGAAGCCATTTCATGGCAGGGCCCAATATTTTTATTCCCCCTTTTTTTTACTTCACGTGAATTAGAATTTTGCAATGGGCAAGAAGTGAATAATTATAGTTGTGGAATCTAAATCCTAAGAGGAATTCCAACTTCCACGATAGAATTTTATGCATGCATGTATGAACCATCCATGACATTTTTAAAATGAAGCCATTTCATGGCAGGGCCCAATATTTTTATTCCCCCTTTTTTTTAATTCACGTTAAGATGGATTTTTCAACGGGCAAGAAGTAAAAATAGTGGTGGAATCTAAATCCTGAGAGCAATTCCAACTTCCACGATACAATTTTATGCATGCATGTCTGAACCATCCATGACATTTTTAAAATGAAGCCATTTCATGGCAGGGCCCAATATTTTTATTCCCCCTTTTTTTTAATTCACGTTAAGATGGATTTTTCAACGGGCAAGAAGTAAAAATAGTGGTGGAATCTAAATCCTGAGAGCAATTCCAACTTCCACGATAGAATTTTATGCATGCATATATGAACCATCCATGACATTTTTAAAATGAAGCCATTTCATGGCAGGGCCCAATATTTCTATTCCCCCTTTTTTTTACTTCACGTGAATTAGAATTTTGCAATGGGCAAGAAGTGAATAATTTTAGAAGTGGAATCTAAATCCTAAGAGGAATTCCAACTTCCACGATAGAATTTTATGCATGCATGTATGAACCATCCATGACATTTTTAAAATGAAGCCGTTTCATGGCAAGGCCCAATATTTTTATTCCCCCTTTTTTTTAATTCACGTTAAGATGGATTTTTCAACGGGCAAGAAGTAAAAATAGTGGTGGAATCTAAATCCTAAGAGGAATTCCAACTTCCACGATACAATTTTATGCATGCATGTATGAACCATCCATGACATTTTTAAAATGAAGCCATTTCATGGCAGGGCCCAATATTTTTATTCCCCTTTTTTTTAATTCACGTTAAGATGGATTTTTCAACGGGCAAGAAGTAAAAATAGTGGTGGAATCTAAATCCTGAGAGCAATTCCAACTTCCACGATACAATTTTATGCATGCATGTATGAACCATCCATGACATTTTTAAAATGAAGCCATTTCATGGCAAGGCCCAATATTTTTATTCCCCCTTTTTTTTAATTCACGTTAAGATGGATTTTTCAACGGGCAAGAAGTAAAAATAGTGGTGGAATCTAAATCCTGAGAGCAATTCCAACTTCCACGATACAATTTTATGCATGCATGTATGAACCATCCATGACATTTTTTAAATGAAGCCATTTCATGGCAGGGCCCAATATTTCTATTCCCCCTTTTTTTTAATTCACGTTAAGATGGATTTTTCAACGGGCAAGAAGTAAAAATAGTGGTGGAATCTAAATTCTGAGAGCAATTCCAACTTCCACGATACAATTTTATGCATGCATGTATGAACCATCCATGACATTTTTAAAATGAAGCCATTTCATGGCAGGGCCCAATATTTTTATTCCCCCTTTTTTTTAATTCACGTTAAGATGGATTTTTCAACGGGCAAGAAGTAAAAATAGTGGTGGAATCTAAATCCTGAGAGCAATTCCAACTTCCACGATACAATTTTATGCATGCATGTATGAACCATCCATGACATTTTTAAAATGAAGCCATTTCATGGCAGGGCCCAATATTTCTATTCCCCCTTTTTTTTAATTCACGTTAAGATGGATTTTTCAACGGGCAAGAAGTAAAAATAGTGGTGGAATCTAAATCCTGAGAGCAATTCCAACTTCCACGATACAATTTTATGCATGCATGTATGAACCATCCATGACATTTTTAAAATGAAGCCATTTCATGGCAGGGCCCAATATTTTTATTCCCCCTTTTTTTTAATTCACGTTAAGATGGATTTTTCAACGGGCAAGAAGTAAAAATAGTGGTGGAATCTAAATCCTGAGAGCAATTCCAACTTCCACGATACAATTTTATGCATGCATGTATGAACCATCCATGACATTTTTAAAATGAAGCCATTTCATGGCAGGGCCCAATATTTTTATTCCCCCTTTTTTTTAATTCACGTTAAGATGGATTTTTCACCGGGCAAGAAGTAAAAATAGTGGTGGAATCTAAATCCTGAGAGCAATTCCAACTTCCACGATAGAATTTTATGCATGCATATATGAACCATCCATGACATTTTTAAAATGAAGCCATTTCATGGCAGGGCCCAATATTTCTATTCCCCCTTTTTTTTACTTCACGTGAATTAGAATTTTGCAATGGGCAAGAAGTGAATAATTATAGTGGTGGAATCTAAATCCTAAGAGGAATTCCAACTTCCACGATAGAATTTTATGCATGCATGTATGAACCATCCATGACATTTTTAAAATGAAGCCATTTCATGGCAGGGCCCAATATTTTTATTCCCCCTTTTTTTTAATTCACGTTAAGATGGATTTTTCAACGGGCAAGAAATAAAAATAGTGGTGGAATCTAAATCCTGAGAGCAATTCCAACTTCCACGATACAATTTTATGCATGCATGTATGAACCATCCATGACATTTTTAAAATGAAGCCATTTCATGGCAGGGCCCAATATTTTTATTCCCCCTTTTTTTTAATTCACGTTAAGATGGATTTTTCAACGGGCAAGAAGTAAAAATAGTGGTGGAATCTAAATCCTGAGAGCAATTCCAACTTCCACGATAGAATTTTATGCATGCATATATGAACCATCCATGACATTTTTAAAATGAAGCCATTTCATGGCAGGGCCCAATATTTCTATTCCCCCTTTTTTTTACTTCACGTGAATTAGAATTTTGCAATGGGCAAGAAGTGAATAATTATAGTTGTGGAATCTAAATCCTAAGAGGAATTCCAACTTCCACGATAGAATTTTATGCATGCATGTATGAACCATCCATGACATTTTTAAAATGAAGCCATTTCATGGCAGGGCCCAATATTTTTATTCCCCCTTTTTTTTAATTCACGTTAAGATGGATTTTTCAACGGGCAAGAAGTAAAAATAGTGGTGGAATCTAAATCCTCAGAGGAATTCCAACTTCCACGATACAATTTTATGCATGCATGTATGAACCATCCATGACATTTTTTAAATGAAGCCATTTCATGGCAGGGCCCAATATTTCTATTCCCCCTTTTTTTTAATTCACGTTAAGATGGATTTTTCAACGGGCAAGAAGTAAAAATAGTGGTGGAATCTAAATCCTGAGAGCAATTCCAACTTCCACGATACAATTTTATGCATGCATGTATGAACCATCCATGACATTTTTAAAATGAAGCCATTTCATGGCAGGGCCCAATATTTTTATTCCCCCTTTTTTTTAATTCACGTTAAGATGGATTTTTCACCGGGCAAGAAGTAAAAATAGTGATGGAATCTAAATCCTAAGAAGAATTCCAACTTCCACGATAGAATTTTATGCATGCATGTATGAACCATCCATGACATTTTTAAAATGAAGCCATTTCATGGCAGGGCCCAATATTTTTATTCCCCCTTTTTTTTAATTCACGTTAAGATGGATTTTTCAACGGGCAAGAAGTAAAAATAGTGGTGGAATCTAAATCCAGAGAGCAATTCCAACTTCCACGATAGAATTTTATGCATGCATATATGAACCATCCATGACATTTTTAAAATGAAGCCATTTCATGGCAGGGCCCAATATTTCTATTCCCCCTTTTTTTTACTTCACGTGAATTAGAATTTTGCAATGGGCAAGAAGTGAATAATTATAGTGGTGGAATCTAAATCCTAAGAGGAATTCCAACTTCCACGATAGAATTTTATGCATGCATGTATGAACCATCCATGACATTTTTAAAATGAAGCCATTTCATGGCAGGGCCCAATATTTTTATTCCCCCTTTTTTTTAATTCACGTTAAGATGGATTTTTCAACGGGCAAGAAGTAAAAATAGTGGTGGAATCTAAATCCTGAGAGCAATTCCAACTTCCACGATACAATTTTATGCATGCATGTATGAACCATCCATGACATTTTTAAAATGAAGCCATTTCATGGCAGGGCCCAATATTTTTATTCCCCCTTTTTTTTAATTCACGTTAAGATGGATTTTTCAACGGGCAAGAAGTAAAAATAGTGGTGGAATCTAAATCCTGAGAGCAATTCCAACTTCCACGATAGAATTTTATGCATGCATATATGAACCATCCATGACATTTTTAAAATGAAGCCATTTCATGGCAGGGCCCAATATTTTTATTCCCCCTTTTTTTTACTTCACGTGAATTAGAATTTTGCAATGGGCAAGAAGTGAATAATTATAGTTGTGGAATCTAAATCCTAAGAGGAATTCCAACTTCCACGATAGAATTTTATGCATGCATGTATGAACCATCCATGACATTTTTAAAATGAAGCCATTTCATGGCAGGGCCCAATATTTTTATTCCCCCTTTTTTTTAATTCACGTTAAGATGGATTTTTCACCGGGCAAGAAGTAAAAATAGTGATGGAATCTAAATCCTAAGAAGAATTCCAACTTCCACGATACAATTTTATGCATGCATGTATGAACCATCCATGACATTTTTAAAATGAAGCCATTTCATGGCAGGGCCCAATATTTTTATTCCCCCTTTTTTTTAATTCACGTTAAGATGGATTTTTCAACGGGCAAGAAGTAAAAATAGTGGTGGAATCTAAATCCAGAGAGCAATTCCAACTTCCACGATAGAATTTTATGCATGCATATATGAACCATCCATGACATTTTTAAAATGAAGCCATTTCATGGCAGGGCCCAATATTTCTATTCCCCCTTTTTTTTACTTCACGTGAATTAGAATTTTGCAATGGGCAAGAAGTGAATAATTATAGTGGTGGAATCTAAATCCTAAGAGGAATTCCAACTTCCACGATAGAATTTTATGCATGCATGTATGAACCATCCATGACATTTTTAAAATGAAGCCATTTCATGGCAGGGCCCAATATTTTTATTCCCCCTTTTTTTTAATTCACGTTAAGATGGATTTTTCAACGGGCAAGAAATAAAAATAGTGGTGGAATCTAAATCCTGAGAGCAATTCCAACTTCCACGATACAATTTTATGCATGCATGTATGAACCATCCATGACATTTTTAAAATGAAGCCATTTCATGGCAGGGCCCAATATTTTTATTCCCCCTTTTTTTTAATTCACGTTAAGATGGATTTTTCAACGGGCAAGAAGTAAAAATAGTGGTGGAATCTAAATCCTGAGAGCAATTCCAACTTCCACGATAGAATTTTATGCATGCATATATGAACCATCCATGACATTTTTAAAATGAAGCCATTTCATGGCAGGGCCCAATATTTCTATTCCCCCTTTTTTTTACTTCACGTGAATTAGAATTTTGCAATGGGCAAGAAGTGAATAATTATAGTTGTGGAATCTAAATCCTAAGAGGAATTCCAACTTCCACGATAGAATTTTATGCATGCATGTATGAACCATCCATGACATTTTTAAAATGAAGCCATTTCATGGCAGGGCCCAATATTTTTATTCCCCCTTTTTTTTAATTCACGTTAAGATGGATTTTTCAACGGGCAAGAAGTAAAAATAGTGGTGGAATCTAAATCCTCAGAGGAATTCCAACTTCCACGATACAATTTTATGCATGCATGTATGAACCATCCATGACATTTTTTAAATGAAGCCATTTCATGGCAGGGCCCAATATTTCTATTCCCCCTTTTTTTTAATTCACGTTAAGATGGATTTTTCAACGGGCAAGAAGTAAAAATAGTGGTGGAATCTAAATCCTGAGAGCAATTCCAACTTCCACGATACAATTTTATGCATGCATGTATGAACCATCCATGACATTTTTAAAATGAAGCCATTTCATGGCAGGGCCCAATATTTTTATTCCCCCTTTTTTTTAATTCACGTTAAGATGGATTTTTCACCGGGCAAGAAGTAAAAATAGTGATGGAATCTAAATCCTAAGAAGAATTCCAACTTCCACGATAGAATTTTATGCATGCATGTATGAACCATCCATGACATTTTTAAAATGAAGCCATTTCATGGCAGGGCCCAATATTTTTATTCCCCCTTTTTTTTAATTCACGTTAAGATGGATTTTTCAACGGGCAAGAAGTAAAAATAGTGGTGGAATCTAAATCCAGAGAGCAATTCCAACTTCCACGATAGAATTTTATGCATGCATATATGAACCATCCATGACATTTTTAAAATGAAGCCATTTCATGGCAGGGCCCAATATTTCTATTCCCCCTTTTTTTTACTTCACGTGAATTAGAATTTTGCAATGGGCAAGAAGTGAATAATTATAGTGGTGGAATCTAAATCCTAAGAGGAATTCCAACTTCCACGATAGAATTTTATGCATGCATGTATGAACCATCCATGACATTTTTAAAATGAAGCCATTTCATGGCAGGGCCCAATATTTTTATTCCCCCTTTTTTTTAATTCACGTTAAGATGGATTTTTCAACGGGCAAGAAGTAAAAATAGTGGTGGAATCTAAATCCTGAGAGCAATTCCAACTTCCACGATACAATTTTATGCATGCATGTATGAACCATCCATGACATTTTTAAAATGAAGCCATTTCATGGCAGGGCCCAATATTTTTATTCCCCCTTTTTTTTAATTCACGTTAAGATGGATTTTTCAACGGGCAAGAAGTAAAAATAGTGGTGGAATCTAAATCCTGAGAGCAATTCCAACTTCCACGATAGAATTTTATGCATGCATATATGAACCATCCATGACATTTTTAAAATGAAGCCATTTCATGGCAGGGCCCAATATTTCTATTCCCCCTTTTTTTTACTTCACGTGAATTAGAATTTTGCAATGGGCAAGAAGTGAATAATTATAGTTGTGGAATCTAAATCCTAAGCGGAATTCCAACTTCCACGATAGAATTTTATGCATGCATGTATGAACCATCCATGACATTTTTAAAATGAAGCCATTTCATGGCAGGGCCCAATATTTTTATTCCCCCTTTTTTTTAATTCACGTTAAGATGGATTTTTCAACGGGCAAGAAGTAAAAATAGTGGTGGAATCTAAATCCTGAGAGCAATTCCAACTTCCACGATAGAATTTTATGCATGCATGTATGAACCATCCATGACATTTTTTAAATGAAGCCATTTCATGGCAGGGCCCAATATTTCTATTCCCCCTTTTTTTTAATTCACGTTAAGATGGATTTTTCAACGGGCAAGAAGTAAAAATAGTGGTGGAATCTAAATCCTGAGAGCAATTCCAACTTCCACGATAGAATTTTATGCATGCATGTATGAACCATCCATGACATTTTTAAAATGAAGCCATTTCATGGCAGGGCCCAATATTTTTATTCCCCCTTTTTTTTACTTCACGTGAATTAGAATTTTGCAATGGGCAAGAAGTGAATAATTATAGTTGTGGAATCTAAATCCTAAGAGGAATTCCAACTTCCACGATAGAATTTTATGCATGCATGTATGAACCATCCATGACATTTTTAAAATGAAGCCATTTCATGGCAGGGCCCAATATTTTTATTCCCCCTTTTTTTTAATTCACGTTAAGATGGATTTTTCAACGGGCAAGAAGTAAAAATAGTGGTGGAATCTAAATCCAGAGAGCAATTCCAACTTCCACGATAGAATTTTATGCATGCATATATGAACCATCCATGACATTTTTAAAATGAAGCCATTTCATGGCAGGGCCCAATATTTTTATTCCCCCTTTTTTTTAATTCACGTTAAGATGGATTTTTCACCGGGCAAGAAGTAAAAATAGTGATGGAATCTAAATCCTAAGAAGAATTCCAACTTCCACGATACAATTTTATGCATGCATGTATGAACCATCCATGACATTTTTAAAATGAAGCCATTTCATGGCAGGGCCCAATATTTTTATTCCCCCTTTTTTTTAATTCACGTTAAGATGGATTTTTCACCGGGCAAGAAGTAAAAATAGTGATGGAATCTAAATCCTCAGAAGAATTCCAACTTCCACGATACAATTTTATGCATGCATGTATGAACCATCCATGACATTTTTAAAATGAAGCCATTTCATGGCAGGGCCCAATATTTTTATTCCCCCTTTTTTTTAATTCACGTTAAGATGGATTTTTCAACGGGCAAGAAGTAAAAATAGTGGTGGAGTCTAAATCTTGAGAGCAATTCCAACTTCCACGATAGAATTTTATGCATGCATGTATGAACCATCCATGACATTTTTAAAATGAAGCCATTTCATGGCAGGGCCCAATATTTCTATTCCCCCTTTTTTTTAATTCACGTTAAGATGGATTTTTCACCGGGGAAGAAGTAAAAATAGTGGTGGAATCTAAATCCTCAGGGGAATTCCAACTTCCACGATAGAATTTTATGCATGCATGTATGAACCATCCATGACATTTTTAAAATGAAGCCATTTCATGGCAGGGCCCAATATTTCTATTCCCCCTTTTTTTTAATTCACGTTAAGATGGATTTTTCAACGGGAAAGAAGTAAAAATAGTGGTGGAATCTAAATCCTGAGAGCAATTCCAACTTCCACGATACAATTTTATGCATGCATGTATGAACCATCCATGACATTTTTAAAATGAAGCCATTTCATGGCAGGGCCCAACATTTTTATTCCCCCTTTTTTTTAATTCACGTTAAGATGGATTTTTCAACGGGCAAGAAGTAAAAATAGTGGTGGAATCTAAATCCTGAGAGCAATTCCAACTTCCACGATACAATTTTATGCATGCATGTATGAACCATCCATGACATTTTTAAAATGAAGCCATTTCATGGCAGGGCCCAATATTTTTATTCCCCCTTTTTTTTAATTCACATTAAGATGGATTTTTCAACGGGCCAGAAGTAAAAATAGTGGTGGAATCTAAATCCTCAGAGGAATTCCAACTTCCACGATACAATTTTATGCATGCATGTATGAACCATCCATGACATTTTTAAAATGAAGCCATTTCATGGCAGGGCCCAATATTTTTATTCCCCCTTTTTTTTAATTCACGTGAATTAGAATTTTGCAATGGGCAAGAAGTGAATAATTATAGTGGTGGAATCTAAATCCTCAGAGGAATTCCAACTTCCACGATACAATTTTATGCATGCATGTATGAACCATCCATGACATTTTTAAAATGAAGCCATTTCATGGCAGGGCCCAATATTTTTATTCCCCCTTTTTTTTAATTCACGTTAAGATGGATTTTTCAACGGGCAAGAAGTAAAAATAGTGGTGGAATCTAAATCCTGAGAGCAATTCCAACTTCCACGATAGAATTTTATGCATGCATGTATGAACCATCCATGACATTTTTAAAATGAAGCCATTTCATGGCAGGGCCCAATATTTCTATTCCCCCTTTTTTTTAATTCACGTTAAGATGGATTTTTCAAGGGGCAAGAAGTAAAAATAGTGGTGGAATCTAAATCTTGAGAGCAATTCCAACTTCCACGATACAATTTTATGCATGCATGTATGAACCATCCATGACATTTTTAAAATGAAGCCATTTCATGGCAGGGCCCAATATTTCTATTCCCCCTTTTTTTTAATTCACGTTAAGATGGATTTTTCAACGGGCAAGAAGTAAAAATAGTGGTGGAATCTAAATCCTGAGAGCAATTCCAACTTCCACGATAGAATTTTATGCATGCATGTATGAACCATCCATGACATTTTTAAAATGAAGCCATTTCATGGCAGGGCCCAATATTTCTATTCCCCCTTTTTTTTAATTCACGTTAAGATGGATTTTTCAACGGGCAAGAAGTAAAAATAGTGGTGGAATCTAAATCCTGAGAGCAATTCCAACTTCCACGATAGAATTTTATGCATGCATGTATGAACCATCCATGACATTTTTAAAATGAAGCCATTTCATGGCGGGGCCCAATATTTTTATTCCCCCTTTTTTTTAATTCACGTTAAGATGGATTTTTCAACGGGCAAGAAGTTAAAATAGTGGTGGAATCTAAATCCTGAGAGCAATTCCAACTTCCACGATACAATTTTATGCATGCATGTATGAACCATCCATGACATTTTTAAAATGAAGCCATTTCATGGCAGGGCCCAATATTTCTATTCCCCCTTTTTTTTAATTCACGTTAAGATGGATTTTTCAACGGGCAAGAAGTAAAAATAGTGGTGGAATCTAAATCCTCAGAGGAATTCCAACTTCCACGATACAATTTTATGCATGCATGTATGAACCATCCATGACATTTTTAAAATGAAGCCATTTCATGGCAGGGCCCAATATTTTTATTCCCCCTTTTTTTTAATTCACATTAAGATGGATTTTTCAACGGGCAAGAAGTAAAAATAGTGGTGGAATCTAAATCCTGAGAGCAATTCCAACTTCCACGATAGAATTTTATGCATGCATGTATGAACCATCCATGACATTTTTAAAATGAAGCCATTTCATGGCAGGGCCCAATATTTTTATTCCCCCTTTTTTTTAATTCACGTTAAGATGGATTTTTCAAGGGGCAAGAAGTAAAAATAGTGGTGGAATCTAAATCTTGAGAGCAATTCCAACTTCCACGATAGAATTTTATGCATGCATGTATGAACCATCCATGACATTTTTAAAATGAAGCCATTTCATGGCAGGGCCCAATATTTTTATTCCCCCTTTTTTTTACTTCACGTGAATTAGAATTTTGCAATGGGCAAGAAGTGAATAATTATAGTTGTGGAATCTAAATCCTGAGAGCAATTCCAACTTCCACGATAGAATTTTATGCATGCATGTATGAACCATCCATGACATTTTTAAAATGAAGCCATTTCATGGCAGGGCCCAATATTTCTATTCCCCCTTTTTTTTAATTCACGTTAAGATGGATTTTTCAACGGGCAAGAAGTAAAAATAGTGGTGGAATCTAAATCCTCAGAGGAATTCCAACTTCCACGATACAATTTTATGCATGCATGTATGAACCATCCATGACATTTTTAAAATGAAGCCATTTCATGGCAGGGCCCAATATTTTTATTCCCCCTTTTTTTTAATTCACGTTAAGATGGATTTTTCAAGGGGCAAGAAGTAAAAATAGTGGTGGAATCTAAATCTTGAGAGCAATTCCAACTTCCACGATAGAATTTTATGCATGCATGTATGAACCATCCATGACATTTTTAAAATGAAGCCATTTCATGGCAGGGCCCAATATTTCTATTCCCCCTTTTTTTTAATTCACGTTAAGATGGATTTTTCAACGGGCAAGAAGTAAAAATAGTGGTGGAATCTAAATCCTCAGAGGAATTCCAACTTCCACGATAGAATTTTATGCATGCATGTATGAACCATCCATGACATTTTTAAAATGAAGCCATTTCATGGCAGGGCCCAATATTTTTATTCCCCCTTTTTTTTAATTCACGTTAAGATGGATTTTTCAACGGGCAAGAAGTAAAAATAGTGGTGGAATCTAAATCCTGAGAGCAATTCCAACTTCCACGATAGAATTTTATGCATGCATGTATGAACCATCCATGACATTTTTAAAATGAAGCCATTTCATGGCAGGGCCCAATATTTCTATTCCCCCTTTTTTTTAATTCACGTTAAGATGGATTTTTCAACGGGCAAGAAATAAAAATAGTAGTGGAATCTAAATCCTGAGAGGAATTCCAACTTCCACGATACAATTTTATGCATGCATGTATGAACCATCCATGACATTTTTAAAATGAAGCCATTTCATGGCAGGGCCCAATATTTCTATTCCCCCTTTTTTTTACTTCACGTGAATTAGAATTTTGCAATGGGCAAGAAGTGAATAATTATAGTGGTGGAATCTAAATCCTAAGAAGAATTCCAACTTCCACGATAGAATTTTATGCATGCATGTATGAACCATCCATGACATTTTTAAAATGAAGCCATTTCATGGCTGGGCATAATATTTCTATTCCCCCTTCTTTTTAATTCACGTTAAGATGGATTTTTCAACGGGCAAGAAGTAAAAATAGTGGTGGAATCTAAATCTTGAGAGCAATTCCAACTTCCACGATAGAATTTTATGCATGCATGTATGAACCATCCATGACATTTTTAAAATGAAGCCATTTCATGGCAGGGCCCAACATTTTTATTCCCCCTTTTTTTTAATTCACATTAAGATGGATTTTTCAACGGGCAAGAAGTAAAAATAGTGGTGGAATCTAAATCCTGAGAGCAAATCCAACTTCCACGATACAATTTTATGCATGCATGTATGAACCATCCATGACTTTTCTAAAATGAAGCCATTTCATGGCAGGGCCCAATATTTCTATTCCCCCTTTTTTTTACTTCACGTGAATTAGAATTTTGCAATGGGCAAGAAGTGAATAATTATAGTTGTCGAATCTAAATCCTGAGAGGAATTCCAACTTCCACGATACAATTTTATGCATGCATGTATGAACCATCCATGACATTTTTAAAATGAAGCCATTTCATGGCAGGGCCCAATATTTTTGTTCCCCCTTTTTTTTAATTCACGTGAATTAGAATTTTGCAATGGGCAAGAAGTGAATAATTATAGTGGTGGAATCTAAATCCTAAGAGGAATTCCAACTTCCACGATAGAATTTTATGCATGCATGTATGAACCATCCATGACATTTTTAAAATGAAGCCATTTCATGGCAGGGCCCAATATTTTTATTCCCCCTTTTTTTTAATTCACGTTAAGATGGATTTTTCAACAGGCAAGAAGTAAAAATAGTAGTGGAATCTAAATCCTGAGAGCAATTCCAACTTCCACGATAGAATTTTATGCATGCATGTATGAACCATCCATGACATTTTTAAAATGAAGCCATTTCATGGCAGGGCCCAATATTTTTATTCCCCCTTTTTTTTAATTCACGTTAAGATGGATTTTTCAACGGGCAAGAAGTAAAAATAGTGGTGGAATCTAAATCCTGAGAGCAATTCCAACTTCCACGATAGAATTTTATGCATGCATGTATGAACCATCCATGACATTTTTAAAATGAAGCCATTTCATGGCAGGGCCCAATATTTCTATTCCCCCTTTTTTTTAATTCACGTTAAGATGGATTTTTCAACGGGCAAGAAGTAAAAATAGTGGTGGAATCTAAATCTTGAGAGCAATTCCAACTTCCACGATACAATTTTATGCATGCATGTATGAACCATCCATGACATTTTTAAAATGAAGCCATTTCATGGCAGGGCCCAATATTTTTATTCCCCCTTTTTTTTAATTCACGTTAAGATGGATTTTTCAACGGGCAAGAAGTAAAAATAGTGGTGGAATCTAAATCCTGAGAGGAATTCCAACTTCCACGATAGAATTTTATGCATGCATGTATGAACCATCCATGACATTTTTAAAATGAAGCCATTTCATGGCAGGGCCCAATATTTTTATTCCCCCTTTTTTTTAATTCACGTTAAGATGGATTTTTCAACGGGCAAGAAGTAAAAATAGTGGTGGAATCTAAATCCTGAGAGCAATTCCAACTTCCACGATAGAATTTTATGCATGCATGTATGAACCATCCATGACATTTTTAAAATGAAGCCATTTCATGGCGGGGCCCAATATTTCTATTCCTCCTTTTTTTTAATTCACGTTAAGATGGATTTTTCAACGGGCAAGAAGTAAAAATAGTGGTGGAATCTAAATCCTGAGAGCAATTCCAACTTCCACGATAGAATTTTATGCATGCATGTATGAACCATCCATGACATTTTTAAAATGAAGCCATTTCATGGCAGGGCCCAATATTTCTATTCCCCCTTTTTTTTAATTCACGTTAAGATGGATTTTTCAAGGGGCAAGAAGTAAAAATAGTGGTGGAATCTAAATCTTGAGAGCAATTCCAACTTCCACGATACAATTTTATGCATGCATGTATGAACCATCCATGACATTTTTAAAATGAAGCCATTTCATGGCAGGGCCCAATATTTCTATTCCCCCTTTTTTTTAATTCACGTTAAGATGGATTTTTCAACGGGCAAGAAGTAAAAATAGTGGTGGAATCTAAATCCTGAGAGCAATTCCAACTTCCACGATACAATTTTATGCATGCATGTATGAACCATCCATGACATTTTTAAAATGAAGCCATTTCATGGCAGGGCCCAACATTTTTATTCCCCCTTTTTTTTAATTCACGTTAAGATGGATTTTTCAACGGGCAAGAAGTAAAAATAGTGGTGGAATCTAAATCCTGAGAGCAATTCCAACTTCCACGATAGAATTTTATGCATGCATGTATGAACCATCCATGACATTTTTAAAATGAAGCCATTTCATGGCGGGGCCCAATATTTCTATTCCTCCTTTTTTTTAATTCACGTTAAGATGGATTTTTCAACGGGCAAGAAGTAAAAATAGTGGTGGAATCTAAATCCTGAGAGCAATTCCAACTTCCACGATAGAATTTTATGCATGCATGTATGAACCATCCATGACATTTTTAAAATGAAGCCATTTCATGGCAGGGCCCAATATTTCTATTACCCCTTTTTTTTAATTCACGTTAAGATGGATTTTTCAACGGGCAAGAAGTAAAAATAGTGGTGGAATCTAAATCCTGAGAGGAATTCCAACTTCCACGATAGAATTTTATGCATGCATGTATGAACCATCCATGACATTTTTAAAATGAAGCCATTTCATGGCAGGGCCCAATATTTCTATTCCCCCTTTTTTTTAATTCACGTTAAGATGGATTTTTCAACGGGAAAGAAGTAAAAATAGTGGTGGAATCTAAATCCTCAGAGGAATTCCAACTTCCACGATAGAATTTTATGCATGCATGTATGAACCATCCATGACATTTTTAAAATGAAGCCATTTCATGGCAGGGCCCAATATTTTTATTCCCCCTTTTTTTTAATTCACGTTAAGATGGATTTTTCAACGGGCAAGAAGTAAAAATAGTGGTGGAATCTAAATCCTGAGAGCAATTCCAACTTCCACGATAGAATTTTATGCATGCATGTATGAACCATCCATGACATTTTTAAAATGAAGCCATTTCATGGCAGGGCCCAATATTTCTATTCCCCCTTTTTTTTAATTCACGTTAAGATGGATTTTTCAAGGGGCAAGAAGTAAAAATAGTGGTGGAATCTAAATCTTGAGAGCAATTCCAACTTCCACGATAGAATTTTATGCATGCATGTATGAACCATCCATGACATTTTTAAAATGAAGCCATTTCATGGCAGGGCCCAATATTTCTATTCCCCCTTTTTTTTAATTCACGTTAAGATGGATTTTTCAACGGGCAAGAAGTAAAAATAGTGGTGGAATCTAAATCCTGAGAGCAATTCCAACTTCCACGATAGAATTTTATGCATGCATGTATGAACCATCCATGACATTTTTAAAATGAAGCCATTTCATGGCAGGGCCCAACATTTTTATTCCCCCTTTTTTTTAATTCACGTTAAGATGGATTTTTCAACGGGCAAGAAGTAAAAATAGTGGTGGAATCTAAATCCTGAGAGCAATTCCAACTTCCACGATAGAATTTTATGCATGCATGTATGAACCATCCATGACATTTTTAAAATGAAGCCATTTCATGGCGGGGCCCAATATTTCTATTCCTCCTTTTTTTTAATTCACGTTAAGATGGATTTTTCAACGGGCAAGAAGTAAAAATAGTGGTGGAATCTAAATCCTGAGAGCAATTCCAACTTCCACGATAGAATTTTATGCATGCATGTATGAACCATCCATGACATTTTTAAAATGAAGCCATTTCATGGCAGGGCCCAATATTTCTATTACCCCTTTTTTTTAATTCACGTTAAGATGGATTTTTCAACGGGCAAGAAGTAAAAATAGTGGTGGAATCTAAATCCTGAGAGGAATTCCAACTTCCACGATAGAATTTTATGCATGCATGTATGAACCATCCATGACATTTTTAAAATGAAGCCATTTCATGGCAGGGCCCAATATTTCTATTCCCCCTTTTTTTTAATTCACGTTAAGATGGATTTTTCAACGGGCAAGAAGTAAAAATAGTGGTGGAATCTAAATCCTCAGAGGAATTCCAACTTCCACGATAGAATTTTATGCATGCATGTATGAACCATCCATGACATTTTTAAAATGAAGCCATTTCATGGCAGGGCCCAATATTTTTATTCCCCCTTTTTTTTAATTCACGTTAAGATGGATTTTTCAACGGGCAAGAAGTAAAAATAGTGGTGGAATCTAAATCCTGAGAGCAATTCCAACTTCCACGATAGAATTTTATGCATGCATGTATGAACCATCCATGACATTTTTAAAATGAAGCCATTTCATGGCAGGGCCCAATATTTCTATTCCCCCTTTTTTTTAATTCACGTTAAGATGGATTTTTCAACGGGCAAGAAATAAAAATAGTAGTGGAATCTAAATCCTGAGAGCAATTCCAACTTCCACGATACAATTTTATGCATGCATGTATGAACCATCCATGACATTTTTAAAATGAAGCCATTTCATGGCAGGGCCCAATATTTCTATTCCCCCTTTTTTTTACTTCACGTGAATTAGAATTTTGCAATGGGCAAGAAGTGAATAATTATAGTGGTGGAATCTAAATCCTAAGAAGAATTCCAACTTCCACGATAGAATTTTATGCATGCATGTATGAACCATCCATGACATTTTTAAAATGAAGCCATTTCATGGCTGGGCCCAATATTTCTATTCCCCCTTTTTTTTAATTCACGTTAAGATGGATTTTTCAACGGGCAAGAAGTAAAAATAGTGGTGGAATCTAAATCTTGAGAGCAATTCCAACTTCCACGATAGAATTTTATGCATGCATGTATGAACCATCCATGACATTTTTAAAATGAAGCCATTTCATGGCAGGGCCCAACATTTTTATTCCCCCTTTTTTTTAATTCACATTAAGATGGATTTTTCAACGGGCAAGAAGTAAAAATAGTGGTGGAATCTAAATCCTGAGAGCAATTCCAACTTCCACGATACAATTTTATGCATGCATGTATGAACCATCCATGACTTTTCTAAAATGAAGCCATTTCATGGCAGGGCCCAATATTTCTATTCCCCCTTTTTTTTACTTCACGTGAATTAGAATTTTGCAATGGGCAAGAAGTGAATAATTATAGTTGTGGAATCTAAATCCTGAGAGCAATTCCAACTTCCACGATACAATTTTATGCATGCATGTATGAACCATCCATGACATTTTTAAAATGAAGCCATTTCATGGCAGGGCCCAATATTTTTATTCCCCCTTTTTTTTAATTCACGTGAATTAGAATTTTGCAATGGGCAAGAAGTGAATAATTATAGTGGTGGAATCTAAATCCTAAGAGGAATTCCAACTTCCACGATACAATTTTATGCATGCATGTATGAACCATCCATGACATTTTTAAAATGAAGCCATTTCATGGCAGGGCCCAATATTTCTATTCCCCCTTTTTTTTACTTCACGTGAATTAGAATTTTGCAATGGGCAAGAAGTGAATAATTATAGTTGTGGAATCTAAATCCTAAGAGGAATTCCAACTTCCACAATAGAATTTTATGCATGCATGTATGAACCATCCATGACATTTTTAAAATGAAGCCATTTCATGGCAGGGCCCAATATTTTTATTCCCCCTTTTTTTTAATTCACGTTAAGATGGATTTTTCAACGGGCAAGAAGTAAAAATAGTGGTGGAATCTAAATCCTGAGAGCAATTCCAACTTCCACGATAGAATTTTATGCATGCATGTATGAACCATCCATGACATTTTTAAAATGAAGCCATTTCATGGCAGGGCCCAATATTTTTATTCCCCCTTTTTTTTAATTCACGTTAAGATGGATTTTTCACTGGGCAAGAAGTAAAAATAGTGATGGAATCTAAATCCTAAGAAGAATTCCAACTTCCACGATACAATTTTATGCATGCATGTATGAACCATCCATGACATTTTTAAAATGAAGCCATTCTATGGGAGGGCCCGTTTCATTCCCAATTATTTTTACTTCACGTGAATTAGAATTTTGCAATGGGCAAGAAGTGAATAATTATAGTGGTGGAATCTAAATCCTAAGAGGAATTCCAACTTCCACGATAGAATTTTATGCATGCATGTATGAACCATCCATGACATTTTTAAAATGAAGCCATTTCATGGCAGGGCCCAATATTTTTATTCCCCCTTTTTTTTAATTCACGTTAAGATGGATTTTTCAACGGGCAAGAAGTAAAAATAGTGGTGGAATCTAAATCCTGAGAGCAATTCCAACTTCCACGATACAATTTTATGCATGCATGTATGAACCATCCATGACATTTTTAAAATGAAGCCATTTCATGGCAGGGCCCAACATTTTTATTCCCCCTTTTTTTTAATTCACGTTAAGATGGATTTTTCAACGGGCAAGAAGTAAAAATAGTGGTGGAATCTAAATCCTGAGAGCAATTCCAACTTCCACGATAGAATTTTATGCATGCATGTATGAACCATCCATGACATTTTTAAAATGAAGCCATTTCATGGCAGGGCCCAATATTTCTATTCCCCCTTTTTTTTAATTCACGTTAAGATGGATTTTTCAACGGGAAAGAAGTAAAAATAGTGGTGGAATCTAAATCCTCAGAGGAATTCCAACTTCCACGATAGAATTTTATGCATGCATGTATGAACCATCCATGACATTTTTAAAATGAAGCCATTTCATGGCAGGGCCCAATATTTTTATTCCCCCTTTTTTTTAATTCACGTTAAGATGGATTTTTCAACGGGCAAGAAGTAAAAATAGTGGTGGAATCTAAATCCTGAGAGCAATTCCAACTTCCACGATAGAATTTTATGCATGCATGTATGAACCATCCATGACATTTTTAAAATGAAGCCATTTCATGGCAGGGCCCAATATTTCTATTCCCCCTTTTTTTTAATTCACGTTAAGATGGATTTTTCAACGGGCAAGAAATAAAAATAGTAGTGGAATCTAAATCCTGAGAGCAATTCCAACTTCCACGATACAATTTTATGCATGCATGTATGAACCATCCATGACATTTTTAAAATGAAGCCATTTCATGGCAGGGCCCAATATTTCTATTCCCCCTTTTTTTTACTTCACGTGAATTAGAATTTTGCAATGGGCAAGAAGTGAATAATTATAGTGGTGGAATCTAAATCCTAAGAAGAATTCCAACTTCCACGATAGAATTTTATGCATGCATGTATGAACCATCCATGACATTTTTAAAATGAAGCCATTTCATGGCTGGGCCCAATATTTCTATTCCCCCTTTTTTTTAATTCACGTTAAGATGGATTTTTCAACGGGCAAGAAGTAAAAATAGTGGTGGAATCTAAATCTTGAGAGCAATTCCAACTTCCACGATAGAATTTTATGCATGCATGTATGAACCATCCATGACATTTTTAAAATGAAGCCATTTCATGGCAGGGCCCAACATTTTTATTCCCCCTTTTTTTTAATTCACATTAAGATGGATTTTTCAACGGGCAAGAAGTAAAAATAGTGGTGGAATCTAAATCCTGAGAGCAATTCCAACTTCCACGATACAATTTTATGCATGCATGTATGAACCATCCATGACTTTTCTAAAATGAAGCCATTTCATGGCAGGGCCCAATATTTCTATTCCCCCTTTTTTTTACTTCACGTTAAGATGGATTTTTCAACGGGCAAGAAGTAAAAATAGTGGTGGAATCTAAATCCTGAGAGCAATTCCAACTTCCACGATAGAATTTTATGCATGCATGTATGAACCATCCATGACATTTTTAAAATGAAGCCATTCTATGGGAGGGCCCGTTTCATTCCCAATTTCTTTTACTTCACGTGAATTAGAATTTTGCAATGGGCAAGAAGTGAATAATTATAGTTGTGGAATCTAAATCCTCAGAGGAATTCCAACTTCCACGATACAATTTTATGCATGCATGTATGAACCATCCATGACATTTTTAAAATGAAGCCATTTCATGGCAGGGCCCAATATTTTTATTCCCCCTTTTTTTTAATTCACGTGAATTAGAATTTTGCAATGGGCAAGAAGTGAATAATTATAGTGGTGGAATCTAAATCCTAAGAGGAATTCCAACTTCCACGATACAATTTTATGCATGCATGTATGAACCATCCATGACATTTTTAAAATGAAGCCATTTCATGGCAGGGCCCAATATTTCTATTCCCCCTTTTTTTTACTTCACGTGAATTAGAATTTTGCAATGGGCAAGAAGTGAATAATTATAGTTGTGGAATCTAAATCCTAAGAGGAATTCCAACTTCCACGATAGAATTTTATGCATGCATGTATGAACCATCCATGACATTTTTAAAATGAAGCCATTTCATGGCAGGGCCCAATATTTTTATTCCCCCTTTTTTTTAATTCACGTTAAGATGGATTTTTCAACGGGCAAGAAGTAAAAATAGTGGTGGAATCTAAATCCTGAGAGCAATTCCAACTTCCACGATAGAATTTTATGCATGCATGTATGAACCATCCATGACATTTTTAAAATGAAGCCATTTCATGGCAGGGCCCAATATTTTTATTCCCCCTTTTTTTTAATTCACGTTAAGATGGATTTTTCACCGGGCAAGAAGTAAAAATAGTGATGGAATCTAAATCCTAAGAAGAATTCCAACTTCCACGATACAATTTTATGCATGCATGTATGAACCATCCATGACATTTTTAAAATGAAGCCATTCTATGGGAGGGCCCGTTTCATTCCCAATTATTTTTACTTCACGTGAATTAGAATTTTGCAATGGGCAAGAAGTGAATAATTATAGTGGTGGAATCTAAATCCTAAGAGGAATTCCAACTTCCACGATAGAATTTTATGCATGCATGTATGAACCATCCATGACATTTTTAAAATGAAGCCATTTCATGGCAGGGCCCAATATTTTTATTCCCCCTTTTTTTTAATTCACGTTAAGATGGATTTTTCAACGGGCAAGAAGTAAAAATAGTGGTGGAATCTAAATCCTGAGAGCAATTCCAACTTCCACGATACAATTTTATGCATGCATGTATGAACCATCCATGACATTTTTAAAATGAAGCCATTTCATGGCAGGGCCCAATATTTTTATTCCCCCTTTTTTTTAATTCACGTTAAGATGGATTTTTCAACGGGCAAGAAGTAAAAATAGTGGTGGAATCTAAATCTTGAGAGCAATTCCAACTTCCACGATACAATTTTATGCATGCATGTATGAACCATCCATGACATTTTTAAAATGAAGCCATTTCATGGCAAGGCCCAATATTTTTATTCCCCCTTTTTTTTAATTCACGTTAAGATGGATTTTTCAACGGGCAAGAAGTAAAAATAGTGGTGGAATCTAAATCCTGAGAGCAATTCCAACTTCCACGATACAATTTTATGCATGCATGTATGAACCATCCATGACATTTTTAAAATGAAGCCATTTCATGGCAGGGCCCAATATTTTTATTCCCCCTTTTTTTTAATTCACGTTAAGATGGATTTTTCAACGGGCAAGAAGTAAAAATAGTGGTGGAATCTAAATCCTGTGAGCAATTCCAACTTCCACGATACAATTTTATGCATGCATGTATGAACCATCCATGACATTTTTAAAATGAAGCCATTTCATGGCAGGGCCCAATATTTTTATTCCCCCTTTTTTTTAATTCACGTTAAGATGGATTTTTCAACGGGCAAGAAGTAAAAATAGTAGTGGAATCTAAATCCTGAGAGCAATTCCAACTTCCACGATAGAATTTTATGCATGCATGTATGAACCATCCATGACATTTTTAAAATGAAGCCATTTCATGGCAGGGCCCAATATTTCTATTCCCCCTTTTTTTTACTTCACGTGAATTAGAATTTTGCAATGGGCAAGAAGTGAATAATTATAGTTGTGGAATCTAAATCCTAAGAGGAATTCCAACTTCCACGATAGAATTTTATGCATGCATGTATGAACCATCCATGACATTTTTAAAATGAAGCCATTTCATGGCAGGGCCCAATATTTCTATTCCCCCTTTTTTTTAATTCACGTTAAGATGGATTTTTCAACGGGCAAGAAGTAAAAATAGTAGTGGAATCTAAATCCTGAGAGCAATTCCAACTTCCACGATAGAATTTTATGCATGCATGTATGAACCATCCATGACATTTTTAAAATGAAGCCATTTCATGGCAGGGCCCAATATTTCTATTCCCCCTTTTTTTTACTTCACGTGAATTAGAATTTTGCAATGGGCAAGAAGTGAATAATTATAGTTGTGGAATCTAAATCCTAAGAGGAATTCCAACTTCCACGATAGAATTTTATGCATGCATGTATGAACCATCCATGACATTTTTAAAATGAAGCCATTTCATGGCAGGGCCCAATATTTTTATTCCCCCTTTTTTTTAATTCACGTTAAGATGGATTTTTCAACGGGCAAGAAGTAAAAATAGTGGTGGAATCTAAATCCTGAGAGCAATTCCAACTTCCACGATAGAATTTTATGCATGCATGTATGAACCATCCATGACATTTTTAAAATGAAGCCATTTCATGGCAGGGCCCAATATTTTTATTCCCCCTTTTTTTTAATTCACGTTAAGATGGATTTTTCACCGGGCAAGAAGTAAAAATAGTGATGGAATCTAAATCCTAAGAAGAATTCCAACTTCCACGATACAATTTTATGCATGCATGTATGAACCATCCATGACATTTTTAAAATGAAGCCATTCTATGGGAGGGCCCGTTTCATTCCCAATTATTTTTACTTCACGTGAATTAGAATTTTGCAATGGGCAAGAAGTGAATAATTATAGTGGTGGAATCTAAATCCTAAGAGGAATTCCAACTTCCACGATAGAATTTTATGCATGCATGTATGAACCATCCATGACATTTTTAAAATGAAGCCATTTCATGGCAGGGCCCAATATTTTTATTCCCCCTTTTTTTTAATTCACGTTAAGATGGATTTTTCAACGGGCAAGAAGTAAAAATAGTGGTGGAATCTAAATCCTGAGAGCAATTCCAACTTCCACGATACAATTTTATGCATGCATGTATGAACCATCCATGACATTTTTAAAATGAAGCCATTTCATGGCAGGGCCCAATATTTTTATTCCCCCTTTTTTTTAATTCACGTTAAGATGGATTTTTCAACGGGCAAGAAGTAAAAATAGTGGTGGAATCTAAATCCTGAGAGCAATTCCAACTTCCACGATACAATTTTATGCATGCATGTATGAACCATCCATGACATTTTTAAAATGAAGCCATTTCATGGCAGGGTCCAATATTTTTATTCCCCCTTTTTTTTAATTCACGTTAAGATGGATTTTTCAACGGGCAAGAAGTAAAAATAGTGGTGGAATCTAAATCCTGAGAGCAATTCCAACTTCCACGATACAATTTTATGCATGCATGTATGAACCATCCATGACATTTTTAAAATGAAGCCATTTCATGGCAGGGCCCAATATTTTTATTCCCCCTTTTTTTTAATTCACGTTAAGATGGATTTTTCAACGGGCAAGAAGTAAAAATAGTGGTGGAATCTAAATCCTGAGAGCAATTCCAACTTCCACGATACAATTTTATGCATGCATGTATGAACCATCCATGACATTTTTAAAATGAAGCCATTTCATGGCAGGGCCCAATATTTTTATTCCCCCTTTTTTTTAATTCACGTTAAGATGGATTTTTCAACGGGCAAGAAGTAAAAATAGTAGTGGAATCTAAATCCTGAGAGCAATTCCAACTTCCACGATAGAATTTTATGCATGCATGTATGAACCATCCATGACATTTTTAAAATGAAGCCATTTCATGGCAGGGCCCAATATTTCTATTCCCCCTTTTTTTTACTTCACGTGAATTAGAATTTTGCAATGGGCAAGAAGTGAATAATTATAGTTGTGGAATCTAAATCCTAAGAGGAATTCCAACTTCCACGATAGAATTTTATGCATGCATGTATGAACCATCCATGACATTTTTAAAATGAAGCCATTTCATGGCAGGGCCCAATATTTCTATTCCCCCTTTTTTTTAATTCACGTTAAGATGGATTTTTCAACGGGCAAGAAGTAAAAATAGTAGTGGAATCTAAATCCTGAGAGGAATTCCAACTTCCACGATACAATTTTATGCATGCATGTATGAACCATCCATGACATTTTTAAAATGAAGCCATTTCATGGCAGGGCCCAATATTTCTATTCCCCCTTTTTTTTACTTCACGTGAATTAGAATTTTGCAATGGGCAAGAAGTGAATAATTATAGTTGTGGAATCTAAATCCTAAGAGGAATTCCAACTTCCACGATAGAATTTTATGCATGCATGTATGAACCATCCATGACATTTTTAAAATGAAGCCATTTCATGGCAGGGCCCAATATTTTTATTCCCCCTTTTTTTTAATTCACGTTAAGATGGATTTTTCAACGGGCAAGAAGTAAAAATAGTGGTGGAATCTAAATCCTGAGAGCAATTCCAACTTCCACGATACAATTTTATGCATGCATGTATGAACCATCCATGACATTTTTAAAATGAAGCCATTTCATGGCAGGGCCCAATATTTTTATTCCCCCTTTTTTTTAATTCACGTTAAGATGGATTTTTCACCGGGCAAGAAGTAAAAATAGTGATGGAATCTAAATCCTAAGAAGAATTCCAACTTCCACGATACAATTTTATGCATGCATGTATGAACCATCCATGACATTTTTAAAATGAAGCCATTCTATGGGAGGGCCCGTTTCATTCCCAATTATTTTTACTTCACGTGAATTAGAATTTTGCAATGGGCAAGAAGTGAATAATTATAGTGGTGGAATCTAAATCCTAAGAGGAATTCCAACTTCCACGATAGAATTTTATGCATGCATGTATGAACCATCCATGACATTTTTAAAATGAAGCCATTTCATGGCAGGGCCCAATATTTTTATTCCCCCTTTTTTTTAATTCACGTTAAGATGGATTTTTCAACGGGCAAGAAGTAAAAATAGTGGTGGAATCTAAATCCTGAGAGCAATTCCAACTTCCACGATACAATTTTATGCATGCATGTATGAACCATCCATGACATTTTTAAAATGAAGCCATTTCATGGCAGGGCCCAATATTTTTATTCCCCCTTTTTTTTAATTCACGTTAAGATGGATTTTTCAACGGGCAAGAAGTAAAAATAGTGGTGGAATCTAAATCTTGAGAGCAATTCCAACTTCCACGATACAATTTTATGCATGCATGTATGAACCATCCATGACATTTTTAAAATGAAGCCATTTCATGGCAAGGCCCAATATTTTTATTCCCCCTTTTTTTTAATTCACGTTAAGATGGATTTTTCAACGGGCAAGAAGTAAAAATAGTGGTGGAATCTAAATCCTGAGAGCAATTCCAACTTCCACGATACAATTTTATGCATGCATGTATGAACCATCCATGACATTTTTAAAATGAAGCCATTTCATGGCAGGGCCCAATATTTTTATTCCCCCTTTTTTTTAATTCACGTTAAGATGGATTTTTCAACGGGCAAGAAGTAAAAATAGTGGTGGAATCTAAATCCTGAGAGCAATTCCAACTTCCACGATACAATTTTATGCATGCATGTATGAACCATCCATGACATTTTTAAAATGAAGCCATTTCATGGCAGGGCCCAATATTTTTATTCCCCCTTTTTTTTAATTCACGTTAAGATGGATTTTTCAACGGGCAAGAAGTAAAAATAGTGGTGGAATCTAAATCTTGAGAGCAATTCCAACTTCCACGATACAATTTTATGCATGCATGTATGAACCATCCATGACATTTTTAAAATGAAGCCATTTCATGGCAAGGCCCAATATTTTTATTCCCCCTTTTTTTTAATTCACGTTAAGATGGATTTTTCAACGGGCAAGAAGTAAAAATAGTGGTGGAATCTAAATCCTGAGAGCAATTCCAACTTCCACGATACAATTTTATGCATGCATGTATGAACCATCCATGACATTTTTAAAATGAAGCCATTTCATGGCAGGGCCCAATATTTCTATTCCCCCTTTTTTTTAATTCACGTTAAGATGGATTTTTCAACGGGCAAGAAGTAAAAATAGTGGTGGAATCTAAATCCTGTGAGCAATTCCAACTTCCACGATACAATTTTATGCATGCATGTATGAACCATCCATGACATTTTTAAAATGAAGCCATTTCATGGCAGGGCCCAATATTTTTATTCCCCCTTTTTTTTAATTCACGTTAAGATGGATTTTTCAACGGGCAAGAAGTAAAAATAGTAGTGGAATCTAAATCCTGAGAGCAATTCCAACTTCCACGATAGAATTTTATGCATGCATGTATGAACCATCCATGACATTTTTAAAATGAAGCCATTTCATGGCAGGGCCCAATATTTCTATTCCCCCTTTTTTTTACTTCACGTGAATTAGAATTTTGCAATGGGCAAGAAGTGAATAATTATAGTTGTGGAATCTAAATCCTAAGAGGAATTCCAACTTCCACGATAGAATTTTATGCATGCATGTATGAACCATCCATGACATTTTTAAAATGAAGCCATTTCATGGCAGGGCCCAATATTTCTATTCCCCCTTTTTTTTAATTCACGTTAAGATGGATTTTTCAACGGGCAAGAAGTAAAAATAGTAGTGGAATCTAAATCCTGAGAGCAATTCCAACTTCCACGATAGAATTTTATGCATGCATGTATGAACCATCCATGACATTTTTAAAATGAAGCCATTTCATGGCAGGGCCCAATATTTCTATTCCCCCTTTTTTTTACTTCACGTGAATTAGATTTTTGCAATGGGCAAGAAGTGAATAATTATAGTTGTGGAATCTAAATCCTAAGAGGAATTCCAACTTCCACGATAGAATTTTATGCATGCATGTATGAACCATCCATGACATTTTTAAAATGAAGCCATTTCATGGCAGGGCCCAATATTTTTATTCCCCCTTTTTTTTAATTCACGTTAAGATGGATTTTTCAACGGGCAAGAAGTAAAAATAGTGGTGGAATCTAAATCCTGAGAGCAATTCCAACTTCCACGATACAATTTTATGCATGCATGTATGAACCATCCATGACATTTTTAAAATGAAGCCATTTCATGGCAGGGCCCAATATTTTTATTCCCCCTTTTTTTTAATTCACGTTAAGATGGATTTTTCAACGGGCAAGAAGTAAAAATAGTGGTGGAATCTAAATCCTGAGAGCAATTCCAACTTCCACGATACAATTTTATGCATGCATGTATGAACCATCCATGACATTTTTAAAATGAAGCCATTTCATGGCAGGGTCCAATATTTTTATTCCCCCTTTTTTTTAATTCACGTTAAGATGGATTTTTCAACGGGCAAGAAGTAAAAATAGTGGTGGAATCTAAATCCTGAGAGCAATTCCAACTTCCACGATAGAATTTTATGCATGCATGTATGAACCATCCATGACATTTTTAAAATGAAGCCATTTCATGGCAGGGCCCAATATTTTTATTCCCCCTTTTTTTTAATTCACGTTAAGATGGATTTTTCAACGGGCAAGAAGTAAAAATAGTGGTGGAATCTAAATCCTGAGAGCAATTCCAACTTCCACGATAGAATTTTATGCATGCATGTATGAACCATCCATGACATTTTTAAAATGAAGCCATTTCATGGCAGGGCCCAATATTTTTATTCCCCCTTTTTTTTACTTCACGTGAATTAGATTTTTGCAATGGGCAAGAAGTGAATAATTATAGTTGTGGAATCTAAATCCTAAGAGGAATTCCAACTTCCACGATAGAATTTTATGCATGCATGTATGAACCATCCATGACATTTTTAAAATGAATCCATTTCATGGCAGGGCCCAATATTTTTATTCCCCCTTTTTTTTAATTCACGTTAAGATGGATTTTTCAACGGGCAAGAAGTAAAAATAGTGGTGGAATCTAAATCCTGAGAGCAATTCCAACTTCCACGATACAATTTTATGCATGCATGTATGAACCATCCATGACATTTTTAAAATGAAGCCATTTCATGGCAGGGCCCAATATTTTTATTCCCCCTTTTTTTTAATTCACGTTAAGATGGATTTTTCAACGGGCAAGAAGTAAAAATAGTGGTGGAATCTAAATCCTGAGAGCAATTCCAACTTCCACGATACAATTTTATGCATGCATGTATGAACCATCCATGACATTTTTAAAATGAAGCCATTTCATGGCAGGGTCCAATATTTTTATTCCCCCTTTTTTTTAATTCACGTTAAGATGGATTTTTCAACGGGCAAGAAGTAAAAATAGTGGTGGAATCTAAATCCTGAGAGCAATTCCAACTTCCACGATACAATTTTATGCATGCATGTATGAACCATCCATGACATTTTTAAAATGAAGCCATTTCATGGCAGGGCCCAATATTTTTATTCCCCCTTTTTTTTAATTCACGTTAAGATGGATTTTTCAACGGGCAAGAAGTAAAAATAGTGGTGGAATCTAAATCCTGAGAGCAATTCCAACTTCCACGATACAATTTTATGCATGCATGTATGAACCATCCATGACATTTTTAAAATGAAGCCATTTCATGGCAGGGCCCAATATTTTTATTCCCCCTTTTTTTTAATTCACGTTAAGATGGATTTTTCAACGGGCAAGAAGTAAAAATAGTAGTGGAATCTAAATCCTGAGAGCAATTCCAACTTCCACGATAGAATTTTATGCATGCATGTATGAACCATCCATGACATTTTTAAAATGAAGCCATTTCATGGCAAGGCCCAATATTTCTATTCCCCCTTTTTTTTACTTCACGTGAATTAGAATTTTGCAATGGGCAAGAAGTGAATAATTATAGTTGTGGAATCTAAATCCTAAGAGGAATTCCAACTTCCACGATAGAATTTTATGCATGCATGTATGAACCATCCATGACATTTTTAAAATGAAGCCATTTCATGGCAGGGCCCAATATTTCTATTCCCCCTTTTTTTTAATTCACGTTAAGATGGATTTTTCAACGGGCAAGAAGTAAAAATAGTAGTGGAATCTAAATCCTGAGAGCAATTCCAACTTCCACGATACAATTTTATGCATGCATGTATGAACCATCCATGACATTTTTAAAATGAAGCCATTTCATGGCAGGGCCCAATATTTCTATTCCCCCTTTTTTTTACTTCACGTGAATTAGAATTTTGCAATGGGCAAGAAGTGAATAATTATAGTTGTGGAATCTAAATCCTAAGAGGAATTCCAACTTCCACGATAGAATTTTATGCATGCATGTATGAACCATCCATGACATTTTTAAAATGAAGCCATTTCATGGCAGGGCCCAATATTTTTATTCCCCCTTTTTTTTAATTCACGTTAAGATGGATTTTTCAACGGGCAAGAAGTAAAAATAATGGTGGAATCTAAATCCTGAGAGCAATTCCAACTTCCACGATAGAATTTTATGCATGCATGTATGAACCATCCATGACATTTTTAAAATGAAGCCATTTCATGGCAGGGCCCAATATTTTTATTCCCCCTTTTTTTTAATTCACGTTAAGATGGATTTTTCACCGGGCAAGAAGTAAAAATAGTGATGGAATCTAAATCCTAAGAAGAATTCCAACTTCCACGATACAATTTTATGCATGCATGTATGAACCATCCATGACATTTTTAAAATGAAGCCATTCTATGGGAGGGCCCGTTTCATTCCCAATTATTTTTACTTCACGTGAATTAGAATTTTGCAATGGGCAAGAAGTGAATAATTATAGTGGTGGAATCTAAATCCTAAGAGGAATTCCAACTTCCACGATAGAATTTTATGCATGCATGTATGAACCATCCATGACATTTTTAAAATGAAGCCATTTCATGGCAGGGCCCAATATTTTTATTCCCCCTTTTTTTTAATTCACGTTAAGATGGATTTTTCAACGGGCAAGAAGTAAAAATAGTGGTGGAATCTAAATCCTGAGAGCAATTCCAACTTCCACGATACAATTTTATGCATGCATGTATGAACCATCCATGACATTTTTAAAATGAAGCCATTTCATGGCAGGGCCCAATATTTTTATTCCCCCTTTTTTTTAATTCACGTTAAGATGGATTTTTCAACGGGCAAGAAGTAAAAATAGTGGTGGAATCTAAATCTTGAGAGCAATTCCAACTTCCACGATACAATTTTATGCATGCATGTATGAACCATCCATGACATTTTTAAAATGAAGCCATTTCATGGCAAGGCCCAATATTTTTATTCCCCCTTTTTTTTAATTCACGTTAAGATGGATTTTTCAACGGGCAAGAAGTAAAAATAGTGGTGGAATCTAAATCCTGAGAGCAATTCCAACTTCCACGATACAATTTTATGCATGCATGTATGAACCATCCATGACATTTTTAAAATGAAGCCATTTCATGGCAGGGCCCAATATTTTTATTCCCCCTTTTTTTTAATTCACGTTAAGATGGATTTTTCAACGGGCAAGAAGTAAAAATAGTGGTGGAATCTAAATCCTGTGAGCAATTCCAACTTCCACGATACAATTTTATGCATGCATGTATGAACCATCCATGACATTTTTAAAATGAAGCCATTTCATGGCAGGGCCCAATATTTTTATTCCCCCTTTTTTTTAATTCACGTTAAGATGGATTTTTCAACGGGCAAGAAGTAAAAATAGTAGAGGAATCTAAATCCTGAGAGCAATTCCAACTTCCACGATAGAATTTTATGCATGCATGTATGAACCATCCATGACATTTTTAAAATGAAGCCATTTCATGGCAGGGCCCAATATTTCTATTCCCCCTTTTTTTTACTTCACGTGAATTAGAATTTTGCAATGGGCAAGAAGTGAATAATTATAGTTGTGGAATCTAAATCCTAAGAGGAATTCCAACTTCCACGATAGAATTTTATGCATGCATGTATGAACCATCCATGACATTTTTAAAATGAAGCCATTTCATGGCAGGGCCCAATATTTCTATTCCCCCTTTTTTTTAATTCACGTTAAGATGGATTTTTCAACGGGCAAGAAGTAAAAATAGTAGTGGAATCTAAATCCTGAGAGGAATTCCAACTTCCACGATACAATTTTATGCATGCATGTATGAACCATCCATGACATTTTTAAAATGAAGCCATTTCATGGCAGGGCCCAATATTTCTATTCCCCCTTTTTTTTACTTCACGTGAATTAGAATTTTGCAATGGGCAAGAAGTGAATAATTATAGTTGTGGAATCTAAATCCTAAGAGGAATTCCAACTTCCACGATAGAATTTTATGCATGCATGTATGAACCATCCATGACATTTTTAAAATGAAGCCATTTCATGGCAGGGCCCAATATTTTTATTCCCCCTTTTTTTTAATTCACGTTAAGATGGATTTTTCAACGGGCAAGAAGTAAAAATAGTGGTGGAATCTAAATCCTGAGAGCAATTCCAACTTCCACGATAGAATTTTATGCATGCATGTATGAACCATCCATGACATTTTTAAAATGAAGCCATTTCATGGCAGGGCCCAATATTTTTATTCCCCCTTTTTTTTAATTCACATTAAGATGGATTTTTCACCGGGCAAGAAGTAAAAATAGTGATGGAATCTAAATCTTGAGAGCAATTCCAACTTCCACGATAGAATTTTATGCATGCATGTATGAACCATCCATGACATTTTTAAAATGAAGCCGTTTCATGGCAAGGCCCAATATTTTTATTCCCCCTTTTTTTTAATTCACGTTAAGATGGATTTTTCACCGGGCAAGAAGTAAAAATAGTGGTGGAATCTAAATCCTGAGAGCAATTCCAACTTCCACGATAGAATTTTATGCATGCATGTATGAACCATCCATGACATTTTTAAAATGAAGCCGTTTCATGGCAAGGCCCAATATTTTTATTCCCCCTTTTTTTTAATTCACGTTAAGATGGATTTTTCAACGGGCAAGAAGTAAAAATAGTGGTGGAATCTAAATCCTGAGAGCAATTCCAACTTCCACGATAGAATTTTATGCATGCATGTATGAACCATCCATGACATTTTTAAAATGAAGCCATTTCATGGCAGGGCCCAATATTTTTATTCCCCCTTTTTTTTAATTCACGTTAAGATGGATTTTTCAACGGGCAAGAAATAAAAATAGTAGTGGAATCTAAATCCTGAGAGGAATTCCAACTTCCACGATACAATTTTATGCATGCATGTATGAACCATCCATGACATTTTTAAAATGAAGCCATTTCATGGCAGGGCCCAATATTTTTATTCCCCCTTTTTTTTACTTCACGTGAATTAGAATTTTGCAATGGGCAAGAAGTGAATAATTATAGTGGTGGAATCTAAATCCTAAGAAGAATTCCAACTTCCACGATAGAATTTTATGCATGCATGTATGAACCATCCATGACATTTTTAAAATGAAGCCATTTCATGGCAGGGCCCAATATTTTTATTCCCCCTTTTTTTTATTTCACGTTAAGATGGATTTTTCAACGGGCAAGAAGCAAAAATAGTGGTGGAATCTAAATCCTGAGAGCAATTCCAACTTCCACGATAGAATTTTATGCATGCATATATGAACCATCCATGACATTTTTAAAATGAAGCCATTTCATGGCAAGGCCCAATATTTCTATTCCCCCTTTTTTTTAATTCACGTTAAGATGGATTTTTCAACGGGCAAGAAGTAAAAATAGTGGTGGAATCTAAATCCTGAGAGCAATTCCAACTTCCACGATACAATTTTATGCATGCATGTATGAACCATCCATGACATTTTTAAAATGAAGCCATTTCATGGCAGGGCCCAATATTTTTATTCCCCCTTTTTTTTACTTCACGTGAATTAGAATTTTGCAATGGGCAAGAAGTGAATAATTATAGTGGTGGAATCTAAATCCTGTGAGCAATTCCAACTTCCACGATACAATTTTATGCATGCATGTATGAACCATCCATGACATTTTTAAAATGAAGGCATTTCATGGCAGGGCCCAATATTTCTATTCCCCCTTTTTTTTAATTCACGTTAAGATGGATTTTTCAACGGGCAAGAAGTAAAAATAGTGGTGGAATCTAAATCTTGAGAGCAATTCCAACTTCCACGATACAATTTTATGCATGCATGTATGAACCATCCATGACATTTTTAAAATGAAGCCATTTCATGGCAGGGCCCAATATTTTTATTCCCCCTTTTTTTTAATTCACGTTAAGATGGATTTTTCAACGGGCAAGAAGTAAAAATAGTGGTGGAATCTAAATCCTGAGAGCAATTCCAACTTCCACGATAGAATTTTATGCATGCATATATGAACCATCCATGACATTTTTAAAATGAAGCCATTTCATGGCAGGGCCCAATATTTCTATTCCCCCTTTTTTTTACTTCACGTGAATTAGAATTTTGCAATGGGCAAGAAGTGAATAATTATAGTTGTGGAATCTAAATCCTAAGAGGAATTCCAACTTCCACGATAGAATTTTATGCATGCATGTATGAACCATCCATGACATTTTTAAAATGAAGCCATTTCATGGTAGGGCCCAATATTTTTATTCCCCCTTTTTTTTAATTCACGTTAAGATGGATTTTTCAAGGGGCAAGAAGTAAAAATAGTGGTGGAATCTAAATCTTGAGAGCAATTCCAACTTCCACGATAGAATTTTATGCATGCATGTATGAACCATCCATGACATTTTTAAAATGAAGCCATTTCATGGCAGGGCCCAATATTTTTATTCCCCCTTTTTTTTAATTCACGTTAAGATGGATTTTTCACCGGGCAAGAAGTAAAAATAGTGATGGAATCTAAATCCTAAGAAGAATTCCAACTTCCACGATACAATTTTATGCATGCATGTATGAACCATCCATGACATTTTTAAAATGAAGCCATTCTATGGGAGGGCCCGTTTCATTCCCAATTATTTTTACTTCACGTGAATTAGAATTTTGCAATGGGCAAGAAGTGAATAATTATAGTGGTGGAATCTAAATCCTAAGAGGAATTCCAACTTCCACGATAGAATTTTATGCATGCATGTATGAACCATCCATGACATTTTTAAAATGAAGCCATTTCATGGCAGGGCCCAATATTTTTATTCCCCGTTTTTTTTACTTCTCGTGAATTAGAATTTTGCAATGGGCAAGAAGTGAATAATTATAGTGGTGGAATCTAAATCCTAAGAGGAATTCCAATTTCCACGATAGAATTTTATGCATGCATGTATGAACCATCCATGACATTTTTAAAATGAAGCCATTTCATGGCAGGGCCCAATATTTTTATTCCCCCTTTTTTTTAATTCACGTTAAGATGGATTTTTCAACGGGCAAGAAGTAAAAATAGTGGTGGAATCTAAATCCTGAGAGCAATTCCAACTTCCACGATACAATTTTATGCATGCATGTATGAACCATCCATGACATTTTTAAAATGAAGCCATTTCATGGCAGGGCCCAATATTTTTATTCCCCCTTTTTTTTAATTCACGTTAAGATGGATTTTTCAACGGGCAAGAAGTAAAAATAGTGGTGGAATCTAAATCCTGAGAGCAATTCCAACTTCCACGATACAATTTTATGCATGCATGTATGAACCATCCATGACATTTTTAAAATGAAGCCATTTCATGGCAGGGCCCAATATTTTTATTCCCCCTTTTTTTTAATTCACGTTAAGATGGATTTTTCAACGGGCAAGAAGTAAAAATAGTGGTGGAATCTAAATCTTGAGAGCAATTCCAACTTCCACGATAGAATTTTATGCATGCATGTATGAACCATCCATGACATTTTTAAAATGAAGCCATTTCATGGCAGGGCCCAACATTTTTATTCCCCCTTTTTTTTAATTCACATTAAGATGGATTTTTCAACGGGCAAGAAGTTAAAATAGTGGTGGAATCTAAATCCTGAGAGCAATTCCAACTTCCACGATACAATTTTATGCATGCATGTATGAACAATCCATGACATTTTTAAAATGAAGCCATTTCATGGCAGGGCCCAATATTTTTATTCCCCCTTTTTTTTAATTCACGTTAAGATGGATTTTTCAACGGGCAAGAAGTAAAAATAGTAGTGGAATCTAAATCCTGAGAGCAATTCCAACTTCCACGATAGAATTTTATGCATGCATGTATGAACCATCCATGACATTTTTAAAATGAAGCCATTTCATGGCAGGGCCCAATATTTCTATTCCCCCTTTTTTTTACTTCACGTGAATTAGAATTTTGCAATGGGCAAGAAGTGAATAATTATAGTGGTGGAATCTAAATCCTAAGAGGAATTCCAACTTCCACGATACAATTTTATGCATGCATGTATGAACCATCCATGACATTTTTAAAATGAAGCCATTTCATGGCAGGGCCCAATATTTTTATTCCCCCTTTTTTTTAATTCACGTTAAGATGGATTTTTCAAGGGGCAAGAAGTAAAAATAGTGGTGGAATCTAAATCTTGAGAGCAATTCCAACTTCCACGATAGAATTTTATGCATGCATGTATGAACCATCCATGACATTTTTAAAATGAAGCCATTTCATGGCAGGGCCCAATATTTCTATTCCCCCTTTTTTTTAATTCACGTTAAGATGGATTTTTCAACGGGCAAGAAGTAAAAATAGTGGTGGAATCTAAATCCTGAGAGCAATTCCAACTTCCACGATAGAATTTTATGCATGCATGTATGAACCATCCATGACATTTTTAAAATGAAGCCATTTCATGGCAGGGCCCAATATTTTTATTCCCCCTTTTTTTTAATTCACGTTAAGATGGATTTTTCAAAGGGCAAGAAATAAAAATAGTAGTGGAATCTAAATCCTGAGAGGAATTCCAACTTCCACGATACAATTTTATGCATGCATGTATGAACCATCCATGACATTTTTAAAATGAAGCCATTTCATGGCAGGGCCCAATATTTCTATTCCCCCTTTTTTTTAATTCACGTGAATTAGAATTTTGCAATGGGCAAGAAGTGAATAATTATAGTTGTGGAATCTAAATCCTCAGAGGAATTCCAACTTCCACGATACAATTTTATGCATGCATGTATGAACCATCCATGACATTTTTAAAATGAAGCCATTTCATGGCAGGGCCCAATATTTTTATTCCCCCTTTTTTTTACTTCACGTGAATTAGAATTTTGCAATGGGCAAGAAGTGAATAATTATAGTGGTGGAATCTAAATCCTAAGAGGAATTCCAACTTCCACGATAGAATTTTATGCATGCATGTATGAACCATCCATGACATTTTTAAAATGAAGCCATTTCATGGCAGGGCCCAATATTTTTATTCCCCCTTTTTTTTAATTCACGTTAAGATGGATTTTTCAACGGGCAAGAAGTAAAAATAGTGGTGGAATCTAAATCCTGAGAGCAATTCCAACTTCCACGATACAATTTTATGCATGCATGTATGAACCATCCATGACATTTTTAAAATGAAGCCATTTCATGGCAGGGCCCAATATTTTTATTCCCCCTTTTTTTTAATTCACGTTAAGATGGATTTTTCAACGGGCAAGAAGTAAAAATAGTGGTGGAATCTAAATCCTAAGAGGAATTCCAACTTCCACGATACAATTTTATGCATGCATGTATGAACCATCCATGACATTTTTAAAATGAAGCCATTTCATGGCAGGGCCCAATATTTCTATTCCCCATTTTTTTTAATTCACGTTAAGATGGATTTTTCAAGGGGCAAGAAGTAAAAATAGTGGTGGAATCTAAATCTTGAGAGCAATTCCAACTTCCACGATAGAATTTTATGCATGCATGTATGAACCATCCATGACATTTTTAAAATGAAGCCATTTCATGGCAGGGCCCAATATTTCTATTCCCCCTTTTTTTTAATTCACGTTAAGATGGATTTTTCAACGGGCAAGAAGTAAAAATAGTGGTGGAATCTAAATCCTGAGAGCAATTCCAACTTCCACGATAGAATTTTATGCATGCATGTATGAACCATCCATGACATTTTTAAAATGAAGCCATTTCATGCCAGGGCCTAATATTTTTATTCCCCCTTTTTTTTAATTCACGTTAAGATGGATTTTTCAACGGGCAAGAAGTAAAAATAGTGGTGGAATCTAAATCCTGAGAGCAATTCCAACTTCCACGATACAATTTTATGCATGCATGTATGAACCATCCATGACATTTTTAAAATGAAGCCATTTCATGGCGGGGCCCAATATTTCTATTCCCCCTTTTTTTTAATTCACGTTAAGATGGATTTTTCAACGGGCAAGAAGTAAAAATAGTGGTGGAATCTAAATCCTGAGAGCAATTCCAACTTCCACGATAGAATTTTATGCATGCATGTATGAACCATCCATGACATTTTTAAAATGAAGCCATTTCATGGCAGGGCCCAATATTTTTATTCCCCCTTTTTTTTAATTCACGTTAAGATGGATTTTTCAACGGGCAAGAAGTAAAAATAGTGGTGGAATCTAAATCCTGAGAGGAATTCCAACTTCCACGATACAATTTTATGCATGCATGTATGAACCATCCATGACATTTTTAAAATGAAGCCATTTCATGGCAGGGCCCAATATTTTTATTCCCCCTTTTTTTTAATTCACGTTAAGATGGATTTTTCAACGGGCAAGAAGTAAAAATAGTGGTGGAATCTAAATCTTGAGAGCAATTCCAACTTCCACGATACAATTTTATGCATGCATGTATGAACCATCCATGACATTTTTAAAATGAAGCCATTTCATGGCAGGGCCCAACATTTTTATTCCCCCTTTTTTTTAATTCACATTAAGATGGATTTTTCAACGGGCAAGAAGTTAAAATAGTGGTGGAATCTAAATCCTGAGAGCAATTCCAACTTCCACGATAGAATTTTATGCATGCATGTATGAACAATCCATGACATTTTTAAAATGAAGCCATTTCATGGCAGGGCCCAATATTTTTATTCCCCCTTTTTTTTAATTCACGTTAAGATGGATTTTTCAACGGGCAAGAAGTAAAAATAGTGGTGGAATCTAAATCTTGAGAGCAATTCCAACTTCCACGATACAATTTTATGCATGCATGTATGAACCATCCATGACATTTTTAAAATGAAGCCATTTCATGGCAGGGCCCAATATTTCTATTCCCCCTTTTTTTTACTTCACGTGAATTAGAATTTTGCAATGGGCAAGAAGTGAATAATTATAGTTGTGGAATCTAAATCCTCAGAGGAATTCCAACTTCCACGATAGAATTTTATGCATGCATGTATGAACCATCCATGACATTTTTAAAATGAAGCCATTTCATGGCAGGGCCCAATATTTTTATTCCCCCTTTTTTTTAATTCACGTTAAGATGGATTTTTCAACGGGCAAGAAGTAAAAATAGTGGTGGAATCTAAATCCTGAGAGCAATTCCAACTTCCACGATAGAATTTTATGCATGCATGTATGAACCATCCATGACATTTTTAAAATGAAGCCATTTCATGGCAGGGCCCAATATTTTTATTCCCCCTTTTTTTTAATTCACGTTAAGATGGATTTTTCAACGGGCAAGAAATAAAAATAGTAGTGGAATCTAAATCCTGAGAGCAATTCCAACTTCCACGATACAATTTTATGCATGCATGTATGAACCATCCATGACATTTTTAAAATGAAGCCATTTCATGGCAGGGCCCAATATTTTTATTCCCCCTTTTTTTTACTTCACGTGAATTAGAATTTTGCAATGGGCAAGAAGTGAATAATTATAGTGGTGGAATCTAAATCCTAAGAAGAATTCCAACTTCCACGATAGAATTTTATGCATGCATGTATGAACCATCCATGACATTTTTAAAATGAAGCCATTTCATGGCTGGGCATAATATTTCTATTCCCCCTTTTTTTTAATTCACGTTAAGATGGATTTTTCAACGGGCAAGAAGTAAAAATAGTGGTGGAATCTAAATCTTGAGAGCAATTCCAACTTCCACGATAGAATTTTATGCATGCATGTATGAACCATCCATGACATTTTTAAAATGAAGCCATTTCATGGCAGGGCCCAACATTTTTATTCCCCCTTTTTTTTAATTCACATTAAGATGGATTTTTCAACGGGCAAGAAGTTAAAATAGTGGTGGAATCTAAATCCTGAGAGCAATTCCAACTTCCACGATACAATTTTATGCATGCATGTATGAACCATCCATGACTTTTCTAAAATGAAGCCATTTCATGGCAGGGCCCAATATTTCTATTCCCCTTTTTTTTACTTCACGTGAATTAGAATTTAGCAATGGGCAAGAAGTGAATAATTAAAGTTGTGGAATCTAAATCCTAAGAGGAATTCCAACTTCCAGGATAGAATTTTATGCATGCATGTATGAACCATCCATGACATTTTTAAAATGAAGCCATTTCATGGCAGGGCCCAATATTTCTATTCCCCCTTTTTTTTAATTCACGTTAAGATGGATTTTTCAACGGGAAAGAAGTAAAAATAGTGGTGGAATCTAAATCCTCAGAGGAATTCCAACTTCCACGATAGAATTTTATGCATGCATGTATGAACCATCCATGACATTTTTAAAATGAAGCCATTTCATGGCAGGGCCCAATATTTTTATTCCCCCTTTTTTTTAATTCACGTTAAGATGGATTTTTCAACGGGCAAGAAGTAAAAATAGTGGTGGAATCTAAATCCTGAGAGCAATTCCAACTTCCACGATACAATTTTATGCATGCATGTATGAACCATCCATGACATTTTTAAAATGAAGCCATTTCATGGCAGGGCCCAATATTTCTATTCCCCTTTTTTTTACTTCACGTGAATTAGAATTTAGCAATGGGCAAGAAGTGAATAATTAAAGTTGTGGAATCTAAATCCTAAGAGGAATTCCAACTTCCAGGATAGAATTTTATGCATGCATGTATGAACCATCCATGACATTTTTAAAATGAAGCCATTTCATGGCAGGGCCCAATATTTCTATTCCCCCTTTTTTTTACTTCACGTGAATTAGAATTTTGCAATGGGCAAGAAGTGAATAATTATAAATGTGGAATCTAAATCCTGAGAGCAATTCCAACTTCCACGATAGAATTTTATGCATGCATGTATGAACCATCCATGACATTTTTAAAATGAAGCCATTTCATGGCAGGGCCCAATATTTTTATTCCCCCTTTTTTTTAATTCACGTTAAGATGGATTTTTCAACGGGCAAGAAGTAAAAATAGTGGTGGAATCTAAATCCTGAGAGCAATTCCAACTTCCACGATACAATTTTATGCATGCATGTATGAACCATCCATGACATTTTTAAAATGAAGCCATTTCATGGCAAGGCCCAATATTTTTATTCCCCCTTTTTTTTAAATCACGTTAAGATGGATTTTTCAACGGGCAAGAAGTAAAAATAGTGGTGGAATCTAAATCCTGAGAGCAATTCCAACTTCCACGATAGAATTTTATGCATGCATGTATGAACCATCCATGACATTTTTAAAATGAAGCCATTTCATGGCAGGGCCCAATATTTTTATTCCCCCTTTTTTTTAATTCACGTTAAGATGGATTTTTCAACGGGCAAGAAGTAAAAATAGTGGTGGAATCTAAATCCTGAGAGCAATTCCAACTTCCACGATACAATTTTATGCATGCATGTATGAACCATCCATGACATTTTTAAAATGAAGCCATTTCATGGCAGGGCCCAATATTTCTGTTCCCCCTTTTTTTTAATTCACGTTAAGATGGATTTTTCAACGGCAAAGAAGTAAAAATAGTGGTGGAATCTAAATTCTCAGAGGAATTCGAACTTCCACGATAGAATTTTATGCATGCATGTATGAACCATCCATGACATTTTTAAAATGAAGCCATTTCATGACAGGGCCCGTTTCATTCCCAATTTTTTTTAATTCACGAGAATTAGAATTTTGCAATGGGCAAGAAGTGAATAATTATAGTGGTGGAATCTAAATCCTAAGAGGAATTCCAACTTCCACGATAGAATTTTATGCATGCATGTTTGAACCATCCATGACATTTTTAAAATGAAGCCATTTCATGGCAGGGCCCAATATTTCTATTCCCCCTTTTTTTTAATTCACGTTAAGATGGATTTTTCAACGGGCAAGAAGTAAAAATAGTGGTGGAATCTAAATCCTGAGAGCAATTCCAACTTCCACGATAGAATTTTATGCATGCATGTATGAACCATCCATGACATTTTTAAAATGAAGCCATTTCATGGCAGGGCCCAATATTTCTATTCCCCCTTTTTTTTAATTCACGTTAAGATGGATTTTTCAAGGGGCAAGAAGTAAAAATAGTGGTGGAATCTAAATCCAGCAATTCCAACTTCCACGATAGAATTTTATGCATGCATGTATGAACCATCCATGACATTTTTAAAATGAAGCCATTCTATGGGAGTGCCTGTTTCATTCCCAATCTTTTTTACTTCACGTGAATTAGAGATTTGCAATGGGCAAGAAGTGAATAATTATAGTGGTGGAATCTAAATCCTGAGAGCAATTCCAACTTCCACGATACAATTTTATGCATGCATGTATGAACCATCCATGACATTTTTAAAATGAAGCCATTTCATGGCAAGGCCCAATATTTTTATTCCCCCTTTTTTTTAATTCACGTTAAGATGGATTTTTCAACGGGCAAGAAGTAAAAATAGTGGTGGACTCTAAATCCTGAGAGCAATTCCAACTTCCACGATACAATTTTATGCATGCATGTATGAACCATCCATGACATTTTTAAAATGAAGCCATTTCATGGCAGGGCCCAATATTTTTATTCCCGCTTTTTTTTAATTCACGTTAAGATGGATTTTTCAACGGGCAAGAAGTAAAAATAGTGGTGGAATCTAAATCCTGAGAGAAATTCCAACTTCCACGATAGAATTTTATGCATGCATGTATGAACCATCCATGACATTTTTAAAATGAAGCCATTTCATGGCAGGGCCCAATATTTTTATTCCCCTTTTTTTTTACTTCACGTGAATTAGAATTTTGCAATGGGCAAGAAGTGAATAATTATAGTGGTGGAATCTAAATCCTAAGAGGAATTCCAACTTCCACGATACAATTTTATGCATGCATGTATGAACCATCCATGACATTTTTAAAATGAAGCCATTTCATGGCAGGGCCCAATATTTTTATTCCCCTTTTTTTTTAATTCACGTGAATTAGAATTTTGCAATGGGCAAGAAGTGATTAATTATAGTGGTGGAATCTAAATCCTAAGAGGAATTCCAACTTCCACAATAGAATTTTATGCATGCATGTATGAACCATCCATGACATTTTTAAAATGAAGCCATTTCATGGCAGGGCCCAATATTTTTATTCCCCCTTTTTTTTAATTCACGTTAAGATGGATTTTTCAACGGGCAAGAAGTAAAAATAGTGGTGGAATCTAAATCCTGAGAGCAATTCCAACTTCCACGATACAATTTTATGCATGCATGTATGAACCATCCATGACATTTTTAAAATGAAGCCATTTCATGGCAGGGCCCAATATTTTTATTCCCCTTTTTTTTTACTTCACGTGAATTAGAATTTTGCAATGGGCAAGAAGTGAATAATTATAGTGGTGGAATCTAATTCCTAAGAGGAATTCCAACTTCCACGATAGAATTTTATGTATGCATGTATGAACCATCCATGACATTTTTAAAATGAAGCCATTTCATGGCAGGGCCCAATATTTTTATTCCCCCTTTTTTTTAATTCACGTTAAGATGGATTTTTCAACGGGCAAGAAGTAAAAATAGTGGTGGAATCTAAATCCTAAGAGGAATTCCAACTTCCACGATAGAATTTTATGCATGCATGTATGAACCATCCATGACATTTTTAAAATGAAGCAATTTCATGGCAGGGCCCAATATTTCTATTCCCCCTTTTTTTTAATTCACATTAAGATGGATTTTTCAACGGGCAAGAAGTAAAAATAGTGGTGGAATCTAAATCCTGAGAGCAATTCCAACTTCCACGATAGAATTTTATGCATGCATGTATGAACCATCCGTGACATTTTTAAAATGAAGCCATTTCATGGCAGGGCCCAATATTTTTATTCCCCCTTTCTTTTAATTCACGTTAAGATGGATTTTTCAACGGGCAAGAAGTAAAAATAGTGGTGGAATCTAAATCCTGAGAGCAATTCCAACTTCCACGATAGAATTTTATGCATGCATGTATGAACCATCCATGACATTTTTAAAATGAAGCCATTTCATGGCAGGGCCCAATATTTCTATTCCCCCTTTTTTTTAATTCACGTTAAGATGGATTTTTCAACGGGCAAGAAGTAAAAATAGTAGTGGAATCTAAATCCTGAGAGCAATTCCAACTTCCACGATACAATTTTATGCATGCATGTATGAACCATCCATGACATTTTTAAAATGAAGCCATTTCATGGCAGGGCCCAATATTTTTATTCCCCCTTTTTTTTAATTCACGTTAAGATGGATTTTTCAACGGGCAAGAAGTAAAAATAGTGGTGGAATCTAAATCCTGAGAGCAATTCCAACTTCCACGATAGAATTTTATGCATGCATGTATGAACCATCCATGACATTTTTAAAATGAAGCCATTTCATGACAGGGCCCGTTTCATTACCAAATTTTTTTAATTCACGTGAATTAGAATTTTGCAATGGGCAAGAAGTGAATAATTATAGTGGTGGAATCTAAATCCTCAGAGGAATTCCAACTTCCACGATAGAATTTTATGCATGCATGTATGAACCATCCATGACATTTTTAAAATGAAGCCATTTCATGGCAGGGCCCAATATTTTTATTCCCCCTTTTTTTTAATTCACGTTAAGATGGATTTTTCAACGGGCAAGAAGTAAAAATAGTGGTGGAATCTAAATCCTGAGAGCAATTCCAACTTCCACGATACAATTTTATGCATGCATGTATGAACCATCCATGACATTTTTAAAATGAAGCCATTTCATGGCAGGGCCCAATATTTTTATTCCCCCTTTTTTTTAATTCACGTTAAGATGGATTTTTCAACGGGCAAGAAGTAAAAATAGTGGTGGATTCTAAATCCCGAGAGCAATTCCAACTTCCACGATAGAATTTTATGCATGCATGTATGAACCATCCATGACATTTTTAAAATGAAGCCATTTCATGGCAGGGCCCAATATTTTTATTCCCCCTTTTTTTTAATTCACGTTAAGATGGATTTTTCAACGGGCAAGAAGTAAAAATAGTGGTGGAATCTAAATCCTAAGAGCAATTCCAACTTCCACGATACAATTTTATGCATGCATGTATGAACCATCCATGACATTTTTAAAATGAAGCCATTTCATGGCAGGGCCCAATATTTTTATTCCCCCTTTTTTTTAATTCACGTTAAGATGGATTTTTCAACGGGCAAGAAGTAAAAATAGTGGTGGAATCTAAATCCTGAGAGCAATTCCAACTTCCACGATACAATTTTATGCATGCATGTATGAACCATCCATGACATTTTTAAAATGAAGCCATTTCATGGCAGGGCCCAATATTTCTATTCCCCATTTTTTTTAATTCACGTTAAGATGGATTTTTCAACGGGCAAGAAGTAAAAATAGTGGTGGAATCTAAATCCTGAGAGCAATCCCAACTTCCACGATACAATTTTATGCATGCATGTATGAACCATCCATGACATTTTAAAAATGAAGCCATTCTATGGGAGTGCCTGTTTCATTCCCAATCTTTTTTACTTCACGTGAATTAGAGTTTTGCAATGGGCAAGAAGTGAATAATTATAGTGGTGGAATCTAAATCGTAAGAGGAATTCCAACTTCCACGATAGAATTTTATGCATGCATGTATGAACCATCCATGACATTTTTAAAATGAAGCCATTTCATGGCAAGGCCCAATATTTTTATTCCCCCTTTTTTTTAATTCACGTGAATTAGAATTTTGCAATGGGCAAGAAGTGAATAATTATAGTGGTGGAATCTAAATCCTAAGAGGAATTCCAACTTCCACGATAGAATTTTATGCATGCATGTATGAACCATCCATGACATTTTTAAAATGAAGCCATTTCATGGCAGGGCCCAATATTTTTATTCCCCCTTTTTTTTAATTCACGTTAAGATGGATTTTTCAACGGGCAAGAAGTAAAAATAGTGGTGGAATCTAAATCCTGAGAGCAATTCCAACTTCCACGATAGAATTTTATGCATGCATGTATGAACCATCCATGACATTTTTAAAATGAAGCCATTTCATGGCAGGGCCCAATATTTCTATTCCCCCTTTTTTTTAATTCACGTTAAGATGGATTTTTCAAGGGGCAAGAAGTAAAAATAGTGGTGGAATCTAAATCCTGAGAGCAATTCCAACTTCCACGATACAATTTTATGCATGCATGTATGAACCATCCATGACATTTTTAAAATGAAGCCATTCTATGGGAGGGCCCGTTTCATTCCCAATTTCTTTTACTTCACGTGAATTAGAATTTTGCAATGGGCAAGAAGTGAATAATTATAGTGGTGGAATCTAAATCCTAAGAGGAATTCCAACTTCCACGATACAATTTTATGCATGCATGTATGAACCATCCATGACATTTTTAAAATGAAGCCATTTCATGGCAGGGCCCAATATTTTTATTCCCCCTTTTTTTTAATTCACGTTAAGATGGATTTTTCAACGGGCAAGAAGCAAAAATAGTGGTGGAATCTAAATCCTGAGAGCAATTCCAACTTCCGCGATACAATTTTATGCATGCATGTATGAACCATCCATGACATTTTTAGAATGAAGCCATTTCATGGCAAGGCCCAATATTTCTATTCACCCTTTTTTTTAATTCACGTTAAGATGGATTTTTCAACGGGCAAGAAGCAAAAATAGTGGTGGAATCTAAATCCTGAGAGCACTTCCAACTTCCACGATACAATTTTATGCATGCATGTATGAACCATCCATGACATTTTTAAAATGAAGCCATTTCATGGCAAGGCCCAATATTTCTATTCCCCCTTTTTTTTAATTCACGTTAAGATGGATTTTTCAACGGGCAAGAAGTAAAAATAGTGGTCGAATCTAAATCCTAAGAGCAATTCCAACTTCCACGATACAATTTTATGCATGCATGTATGAACCATCCATGACATTTTTAAAATGAAGCCATTTCATGGCAGGGCCCAATATTTTTATTCCCCCTTTTTTTTAATTCACGTGAATTAGAATTTTGCAATGGGCAAGAAGTGAATAATTATAGTGGTGGAATCTAAATCCTAAGAGGAATTCCAACTTCCACGATAGAATTTTATGCATGCATGTATGAACCATCCATGACATTTTTAAAATGAAGCCATTTCATGGCAGGGCCCAATATTTTTATTCCGTCTTTTTTTTAATTCACGTTAAGATGGATTTTTCAACGGACAAGAAGTAAAAATAGTGGTGGAATCTAAATCCTAAGAGGAATTCCAACTTCCACGATAGAATTTTATGCATGCATGTATGAACCATCCATGACATTTTTAAAATGAAGCCATTTCATGGCAGGGCCCAATATTTCTATTCCCCCTTTTTTTTAATTCACGTTAAGATGGATTCTTCAACGGGCAAGAAGTAAAAATAGTGGTGGAATCTAAATCCTGAGAGCAATTCCAACTTCCACGATACAATTTTATGCATGCATGTATGAACCATCCATGACATTTTTAAAATGAAGCCATTCTATGGGAGGGCCCGTTTCATTCCCAATTTCTTTTACTTCACGTGAATTAGAATTTTGCAATGGGCAAGAAGTGAATAATTATAGTGGTGGAATCTAAATCCTAAGAGGAATTCCAACTTCCACGATAGAATTTTATGCATGCATGTATGAACCATCCATGACATTTTTAAAATGAAGCCATTTCATGGCAAGGCCCATTATTTTTATTCCCCCTTTTTTTTAATTCACGTGAATTAGAATTTTGCAATGGGCAAGAAGTGAATAATTATAGTGGTGGAATCTAAATCCTGAGAGCAATTCCAACTTCCACGATACAATTTTATGCATGCATGTATGAACCATCCATGACATTTTTAAAATGAAGCCATTTCATGGCAGGGCCCAATATTTTTATTCCCCCTTTTTTTTATTTCACGTTAAGATGGATTTTTCAACGGGCAAGAAGCAAAAATAGTGGTGGAATCTAAATCCTGAGAGCAATTCCAACTTCCACGATACAATTTTATGCATGCATGTATGAACCATCCATGACATTTTTAAAATGAAGCCATTTCATGGCAAGGCCCAATATTTTTATTCCCCTTTTTTTTTAATTCACGTTAAGATGGATTTTTCAACGGGCAAGAAGTAAAAATAGTGGTCGAATCTAAATCCTAAGAGCAATTCCAACTTCCACGATACAATTTTATGCATGCATGTATGAACCATCCATGACATTTTTAAAATGAAGCCATTTCATGGCAGGGCCCAATATTTTTATTCCCCCTTTTTTTTAATTCACGTTAAGATGGATTTTTCAACGGGCAAGAAGCAAAAATAGTGGTGGAATCTAAATCCTGAGAGCAATTCCAACTTCCACGACAGAATTTTATGCATGCATGTATGAACCATCCATGACATTTTTAAAATGAAGCCATTTCATGGCAAGGCCCAATATTTCTATTCCCCCTTTTTTTTAATTCACGTTAAGATGGATTTTTCAACGGGCAAGAAGTAAAAATAGTGGTCGAATCTAAATCCTGAGAGCAATACCAACTTCCACAATACAATTTTATGCATGCATGTATGAACCATCCATGACATTTTTAAAATGAAGCCATTTCATGGCAGGGCCCAATATTTTTATTCCCCCTTTTTTTTAGTTCACGTGAATTAGAATTTTGCAATGGGCAAGAAGTGAATAATTATAGTGGTGGAATCTAAATCCTAAGAGGAATTCCAACTTCCACGATAGAATTTTATGCATGCATGTATGAACCATCCATGACATTTTTAAAATGAAGCCATTTCATGGCAGGGCCCAATATTTTTATTCCGTCTTTTTTTTAATTCACGTTAAGATGGATTTTTCAACGGGCAAGAAGTAAAAATAGTGGTGGAATCTAAATCCTGAGAGCAATTCCAACTTCCACGATAGAATTTTATGCATGCATGTATGAACCATCCATGACATTTTTAAAATGAAGCCATTTCATGGCAGGGCCCAATATTTCTATTCCCCCTTTTTTTTAATTCACGTTAAGATGGATTTTTCAACGGGCAAGAAGTAAAAATAGTGGTGGAATCTAAATCCTCAGAGCAATTCCAACTTCCACGATAGAATTTTATGCATGCATGTATGAACCATCCATGACATTTTTAAAATGAAGCCATTTCATGGCAAGGCCCAATATTTTTATTCCCCCTTTTTTTTAATTCACGTTAAGATGGATTTTTCAACGGGCAAGAAGTAAAAATAGTAGTGGAATCTAAATCCTGAGAGCAATTCCAACTTCCACGATAGAAATTTATGCATGCATGTATGAACCATCCATGACATTTTTAAAATGAAGCCATTTCATGGCAGGGCCCAATATTTCTATTCCCCCTTTTTTTTAATTCACGTTAAGATGGATTTTTCAAGGGGCAAGAAGTAAAAATAGTGGTGGAATCTAAATCCTCAGAGCAATTCCAACTTCCACGATACAATTTTATGCATGCATGTATGAACCATCCATGACATTTTTAAAATGAAGCCATTTCATGGCAGGGCCCAATATTTTTAATCCTCCTTTTTTTTAATTCACGTTAAGATGGATTTTTCAACGGGCAAGAAGTAAAAATAGTGGTGGAATCTAAATCCTGAGAGCAATTCCAACTTCCACGATACAATTTTATGCATGCATGTATGAACCATCCATGACATTTTTAAAATGAAGCCATTCTATGGGAGGGCCCGTTTCATTCCCAATTTCTTTTACTTCACGTGAATTAGAATTTTGCAATGGGCAAGAAGTGAATAATTATAGTGGTGGAATCTAAATCCTAAGAGGAATTCCAACTTCCACGATAGAATTTTATGCATGCATGTATGAACCATCCATGACATTTTTAAAATGAAGCCATTTCATGGCAGGGCCCAATATTTCTATTCCCCCTTTTTTTTAATTCACGTTAAGATGGATTCTTCAACGGGCAAGAAGTAAAAATAGTGGTGGAATCTAAATCCTGAGAGCAATTCCAACTTCCACGATACAATTTTATGCATGCATGTATGAACCATCCATGACATTTTTAAAATGAAGCCATTTCATGGCAGGGCCCAATATTTTTAATCCTCCTTTTTTTTAATTCACGTTAAGATGGATTTTTCAACGGGCAAGAAGTAAAAATAGTGGTGGAATCTAAATCCTGAGAGCAATTCCAACTTCCACGATACAATTTTATGCATGCATGTATGAACCATCCATGACATTTTTAAAATGAAGCCATTCTATGGGAGGGCCCGTTTCATTCCCAATTTCTTTTACTTCACGTGAATTAGAATTTTGCAATGGGCAAGAAGTGAATAATTATAGTGGTGGAATCTAAATCCTAAGAGGAATTCCAACTTCCACGATACAATTTTATGCATGCATGTATGAACCATCCATGACATTTTTAAAATGAAGCCATTTCATGGCAGGGCCCAATATTTCTATTCCCCCTTTTTTTTAATTCACGTTAAGATGGATTCTTCAACGGGCAAGAAGTAAAAATAGTGGTGGAATCTAAATCCTGAGAGCAATTCCAACTTCCACGATACAATTTTATGCATGCATGTATGAACCATCCATGACATTTTTAAAATGAAGCCATTCTATGGGAGGGCCCGTTTCATTCCCAATTTCTTTTACTTCACGTGAATTAGAATTTTGCAATGGGCAAGAAGTGAATAATTATAGTGGTGGAATCTAAATCCTAAGAGGAATTCCAACTTCCACGATAGAATTTTATGCATGCATGTATGAACCATCCATGACATTTTTAAAATGAAGCCATTTCATGGCAAGGCCCATTATTTTTATTCCCCCTTTTTTTTAATTCACGTGAATTAGAATTTTGCAATGGGCAAGAAGTGAATAATTATAGTGGTGGAATCTAAATCCTGAGAGCAATTCCAACTTCCACGATACAATTTTATGCATGCATGTATGAACCATCCATGACATTTTTAAAATGAAGCCATTTCATGGCAGGGCCCAATATTTTTATTCCCCCTTTTTTTTATTTCACGTTAAGATGGATTTTTCAACGGGCAAGAAGCAAAAATAGTGGTGGAATCTAAATCCTGAGAGCAATTCCAACTTCCACGATACAATTTTATGCATGCATGTATGAACCATCCATGACATTTTTAAAATGAAGCCATTTCATGGCAGGGCCCAATATTTTTATTCCCCCTTTTTTTTAATTCACGTTAAGATGGATTTTTCAACGGGCAAGAAGTAAAAATAGTGGTGGAATCTAAATCTTGAGAGCAATTCCAACTTCCACGATACAATTTTATGCATGCATGTATGAACCATCCATGACATTTTTAAAATGAAGCCATTTCATGGCAGGGCCCAATATTTTTATTCCCCCTTTTTTTTATTTCACGTTAAGATGGATTTTTCAACGGGCAAGAAGCAAAAATAGTGGTGGAATCTAAATCCTGAGAGCAATTCCAACTTCCACGATAGAATTTTATGCATGCATGTATGAACCATCCATGACATTTTTAAAATGAAGCCATTTCATGGCAAGGCCCAATATTTTTATTCCTCCTTTTTTTTAATTCACGTTAAGATGGATTTTTCAACGGGCAAGAAGTAAAAATAGTGGTGGAATCTAAATCTTGAGAGCAATTCCAACTTCCATGATAGAATTTTATGCATGCATGTATGAACCATCCATGACATTTTTAAAATGAAGCCATTTCATGGCAGGGCCCAATATTTTTATTCCCCCTTTTTTTTATTTCACGTTAAGATGGATTTTTCAACGGGCAAGAAGCAAAAATAGTGGTGGAATCTAAATCCTGAGAGCAATTCCAACTTCCACGATACAATTTTATGCATGCATGTATGAACCATCCATGACATTTTTAAAATGAAGCCATTTCATGGCAGGGCCCAATATTTTTATTCCCCCTTTTTTTTAATTCACGTTAAGATGGATTTTTCAACGGGCAAGAAGTAAAAGTAGTAGTGGAATCTAAATCCTGAGAGCAATTCCAACTTCCACGATAGAATTTTATGCATGCATGTATGAACCATCCATGACATTTTTAAAATGAAGCCATTTCATGGCAGGGCCCAATATTTTTATTCCCCCTTTTTTTTAATTCACGTTAAGATGGATTTTTCAACGGGCAAGAAGTAAAAATAGTGGTGGAATCTAAATCCTGAGAGCACTTCCAACTTCCACGATACAATTTTATGCATGCATGTATGAACCATCCATGACATTTTTAAAATGAAGCCATTTCATGGCAGGGCCCAATATTTCTATTCCCCCTTTTTTTTAATTCACGTTAAGATGGATTTTTCAAGGGGCAAGAAGTAAAAATAGTGGTGGAATCTAAATCCTGAGAGCAATTCCAACTTCCACGATACAATTTTATGCATGCATGTATGAACCATCCATGACATTTTTAAAATGAAGCCATTCTATGGGAGGGCCCGTTTCATTCCCAATTTCTTTTACTTCACGTGAATTAGAATTTTGCAATGGGCAAGAAGTGAATAATTATAGTGGTGGAATCTAAATCCTAAGAGGAATTCCAACTTCCACGATACAATTTTATGCATGCATGTATGAACCATCCATGACATTTTTAAAATGAAGCCATTTCATGGCAGGGCCCAATATTTCTATTCCCCCTTTTTTTTAATTCACGTTAAGATGGATTTTTCAAGGGGCAAGAAGTAAAAATAGTGGTGGAATCTAAATCCTGAGAGCAATTCCAACTTCCACGATACAATTTTATGCATGCATGTATGAACCATCCATGACATTTTTAAAATGAAGCCATTCTATGGGAGGGCCCGTTTCATTCCCAATTTCTTTTACTTCACGTGAATTAGAATTTTGCAATGGGCAAGAAGTGAATAATTATAGTGGTGGAATCTAAATCCTAAGAGGAATTCCAACTTCCACGATAGAATTTTATGCATGCATGTATGAACCATCCATGACATTTTTAAAATGAAGCCATTTCATGGCAGGGCCCAATATTTTTATTCCCCCTTTTTTTTAATTCACGTTAAGATGGATTTTTCAACGGGCAAGAAGTTAAAATAGTGGTGGAATCTAAATCCTGAGAGCAATTCCAACTTCCACGATACAATTTTATGCATGCATGTATGAACCATCCATGACATTTTTAAAATGAAGCCATTTCATGGCAAGGCCCAATATTTTTATTCCCCTTTTTTTTTAATTCACGTTAAGATGGATTTTTCAACGGGCAAGAAGTAAAAATAGTGGTCGAATCTAAATCCTAAGAGCAATTCCAACTTCCACGATACAATTTTATGCATGCATGTATGAACCATCCATGACATTTTTAAAATGAAGCCATTTCATGGCAGGGCCCAATATTTTTATTCCCCCTTTTTTTTAATTCACGTTAAGATGGATTTTTCAACGGGCAAGAAGCAAAAATAGTGGTGGAATCTAAATCCTGAGAGCAATTCCAACTTCCACGACAGAATTTTATGCATGCATGTATGAACCATCCATGACATTTTTAAAATGAAGCCATTTCATGGCAAGGCCCAATATTTCTATTCCCCCTTTTTTTTAATTCACGTTAAGATGGATTTTTCAACGGGCAAGAAGTAAAAATAGTGGTCGAATCTAAATCCTGAGAGCAATACCAACTTCCACAATACAATTTTATGCATGCATGTATGAACCATCCATGACATTTTTAAAATGAAGCCATTTCATGGCAGGGCCCAATATTTTTATTCCCCCTTTTTTTTAGTTCACGTGAATTAGAATTTTGCAATGGGCAAGAAGTGAATAATTATAGTGGTGGAATCTAAATCCTAAGAGGAATTCCAACTTCCACGATAGAATTTTATGCATGCATGTATGAACCATCCATGACATTTTTAAAATGAAGCCATTTCATGGCAGGGCCCAATATTTTTATTCCGTCTTTTTTTTAATTCACGTTAAGATGGATTTTTCAACGGGCAAGAAGTAAAAATAGTGGTGGAATCTAAATCCTGAGAGCAATTCCAACTTCCACGATAGAATTTTATGCATGCATGTATGAACCATCCATGACATTTTTAAAATGAAGCCATTTCATGGCAGGGCCCAATATTTCTATTCCCCCTTTTTTTTAATTCACGTTAAGATGGATTTTTCAACGGGCAAGAAGTAAAAATAGTGGTGGAATCTAAATCCTCAGAGCAATTCCAACTTCCACGATAGAATTTTATGCATGCATGTATGAACCATCCATGACATTTTTAAAATGAAGCCATTTCATGGCAAGGCCCAATATTTTTATTCCCCCTTTTTTTTAATTCACGTTAAGATGGATTTTTCAACGGGCAAGAAGTAAAAATAGTAGTGGAATCTAAATCCTGAGAGCAATTCCAACTTCCACGATAGAAATTTATGCATGCATGTATGAACCATCCATGACATTTTTAAAATGAAGCCATTTCATGGCAGGGCCCAATATTTCTATTCCCCCTTTTTTTTAATTCACGTTAAGATGGATTTTTCAAGGGGCAAGAAGTAAAAATAGTGGTGGAATCTAAATCCTCAGAGCAATTCCAACTTCCACGATACAATTTTATGCATGCATGTATGAACCATCCATGACATTTTTAAAATGAAGCCATTTCATGGCAGGGCCCAATATTTTTAATCCTCCTTTTTTTTAATTCACGTTAAGATGGATTTTTCAACGGGCAAGAAGTAAAAATAGTGGTGGAATCTAAATCTTGAGAGAAATTCCAACTTCCACGATACAATTTTATGCATGCATGTATGAACCATCCATGACATTTTTAAAATGAAGCCATTTCATGGCAGGGCCCAATATTTTTATTCCCCCTTTTTTTTATTTCACGTTAAGATGGATTTTTCAACGGGCAAGAAGCAAAAATAGTGGTGGAATCTAAATCCTGAGAGCAATTCCAACTTCCACGATAGAATTTTATGCATGCATGTATGAACCATCCATGACATTTTTAAAATGAAGCCATTTCATGGCAAGGCCCAATATTTTTATTCCCCCTTTTTTTTAATTCACGTTAAGATGGATTTTTCAACGGGCAAGAAGTAAAAATAGTGGTCGAATCTAAATCCTGAGAGCAATTCCAACTTCCACGATACAATTTTATGCATGCATGTATGAACCATCCATGACATTTTTAAAATGAAGCCATTTCATGGCAGGGCCCAATATTTTTATTCCCCCTTTTTTTTAATTCACGTTAAGATGGATTTTTCAACGGGCAAGAAGTAAAAATAGTGGTGGATTCTAAATCCTGAGAGCAATTCCAACTTCCACGATACAATTTTATGCATGCATGTATGAACCATCCATGACATTTTTAAAATGAAGCCATTTCATGGCAGGGCCCAATATTTCTATTCCCCCTTTTTTTTAATTCACGTTAAGATGGATTTTTCAACGGGCAAGAAGTAAAAATAGTGGTGGAATCTAAATCCTGAGAGCAATTCCAACTTCCACGATACAATTTTATGCATGCATGTATGAACCATCCATGACATTTTTAAAATGAAGCCATTTCATGGCAGGGCCCAATATTTTTATTCCCCCTTTTTTTTATTTCACGTTAAGATGGATTTTTCAACGGGCAAGAAGCAAAAATAGTGGTGGAATCTAAATCCTGAGAGCAATTCCAACTTCCACGATAGAATTTTATGCATGCATGTATGAACCATCCATGACATTTTTAAAATGAAGCCATTTCATGGCAGGGCCCAATATTTTTATTCCCCCTTTTTTTTAATTCACGTTAAGATGGATTTTTCAACGGGCAAGAAGTAAAAATAGTGGTGGAATCTAAATCCTGAGAGCAATTCCAACTTCCACGATAGAATTTTATGCATGCATGTATGAACCATCCATGACATTTTTAAAATGAAGCCATTTCATGGCAAGGCCCAATATTTTTATTCCCCCTTTTTTTTAATTCACGTTAAGATGGATTTTTCAACGGGCAAGAAGTAAAAATAGTAGTGGAATCTAAATCCTGAGAGCAATTCCAACTTCCACGATAGAATTTTATGCATGCATGTATGAACCATCCATGACATTTTTAAAATGAAGCCATTTCATGGCAGGGCCCAATATTTCTATTCCCCCTTTTTTTTAATTCACGTTAAGATGGATTTTTCAAGGGGCAAGAAGTAAAAATAGTGGTGGAATCTAAATCCTCAGAGCAATTCCAACTTCCACGATACAATTTTATGCATGCATGTATGAACCATCCATGACATTTTTAAAATGAAGCCATTTCATGGCAGGGCCCAATATTTTTAATCCTCCTTTTTTTTAATTCACGTTAAGATGGATTTTTCAACGGGCAAGAAGTAAAAATAGTGGTGGAATCTAAATCTTGAGAGCAATTCCAACTTCCACGATACAATTTTATGCATGCATGTATGAACCATCCATGACTTTTTTAAAATGAAGCCATTTCATGGCAGGGCCCAATATTTTTATTCCCCCTTTTTTTTATTTCACGTTAAGATGGATTTTTCAACGGGCAAGAAGCAAAAATAGTGGTGGAATCTAAATCCTGAGAGCAATTCCAACTTCCACGATAGAATTTTATGCATGCATGTATGAACCATCCATGACATTTTTAAAATGAAGCCATTTCATGGCAAGGCCCAATATTTTTATTCCCCCTTTTTTTTAATTCACGTTAAGATGGATTTTTCAACGGGCAAGAAGTAAAAATAGTGGTCGAATCTAAATCCTGAGAGCAATTCCAACTTCCACGATACAATTTTATGCATGCATGTATGAACCATCCATGACATTTTTAAAATGAAGCCATTTCATGGCAGGGCCCAATATTTTTATTCCCCCTTTTTTTTAATTCACGTTAAGATGGATTTTTCAACGGGCAAGAAGTAAAAATAGTGGTGGATTCTAAATCCTGAGAGCAATTCCAACTTCCACGATACAATTTTATGCATGCATGTATGAACCATCCATGACATTTTTAAAATGAAGCCATTTCATGGCAGGGCCCAATATTTCTATTCCCCCTTTTTTTTAATTCACGTTAAGATGGATTTTTCAACGGGCAAGAAGTAAAAATAGTGGTGGAATCTAAATCCTGAGAGCAATTCCAACTTCCACGATACAATTTTATGCATGCATGTATGAACCATCCATGACATTTTTAAAATGAAGCCATTTCATGGCAGGGCCCAATATTTTTATTCCCCCTTTTTTTTATTTCACGTTAAGATGGATTTTTCAACGGGCAAGAAGCAAAAATAGTGGTGGAATCTAAATCCTGAGAGCAATTCCAACTTCCACGATAGAATTTTATGCATGCATGTATGAACCATCCATGACATTTTTAAAATGAAGCCATTTCATGGCAGGGCCCAATATTTTTATTCCCCCTTTTTTTTAATTCACGTTAAGATGGATTTTTCAACGGGCAAGAAGTAAAAATAGTGGTGGAATCTAAATCCTGAGAGCAATTCCAACTTCCACGATAGAATTTTATGCATGCATGTATGAACCATCCATGACATTTTTAAAATGAAGCCATTTCATGGCAAGGCCCAATATTTTTATTCCCCCTTTTTTTTAATTCACGTTAAGATGGATTTTTCAACGGGCAAGAAGTAAAAATAGTAGTGGAATCTAAATCCTGAGAGCAATTCCAACTTCCACGATAGAATTTTATGCATGCATGTATGAACCATCCATGACATTTTTAAAATGAAGCCATTTCATGGCAGGGCCCAATATTTCTATTCCCCCTTTTTTTTAATTCACGTTAAGATGGATTTTTCAAGGGGCAAGAAGTAAAAATAGTGGTGGAATCTAAATCCTCAGAGCAATTCCAACTTCCACGATACAATTTTATGCATGCATGTATGAACCATCCATGACATTTTTAAAATGAAGCCATTTCATGGCAGGGCCCAATATTTTTAATCCTCCTTTTTTTTAATTCACGTTAAGATGGATTTTTCAACGGGCAAGAAGTAAAAATAGTGGTGGAATCTAAATCTTGAGAGCAATTCCAACTTCCACGATACAATTTTATGCATGCATGTATGAACCATCCATGACTTTTTTAAAATGAAGCCATTTCATGGCAGGGCCCAATATTTTTATTCCCCCTTTTTTTTATTTCACGTTAAGATGGATTTTTCAACGGGCAAGAAGCAAAAATAGTGGTGGAATCTAAATCCTGAGAGCAATTCCAACTTCCACGATAGAATTTTATGCATGCATGTATGAACCATCCATGACATTTTTAAAATGAAGCCATTTCATGGCAAGGCCCAATATTTTTATTCCCCCTTTTTTTTAATTCACGTTAAGATGGATTTTTCAACGGGCAAGAAGTAAAAATAGTGGTCGAATCTAAATCCTGAGAGCAATTCCAACTTCCACGATACAATTTTATGCATGCATGTATGAACCATCCATGACATTTTTAAAATGAAGCCATTTCATGGCAGGGCCCAATATTTTTATTCCCCCTTTTTTTTAATTCACGTTAAGATGGATTTTTCAACGGGCAAGAAGTAAAAATAGTGGTGGATTCTAAATCCTGAGAGCAATTCCAACTTCCACGATACAATTTTATGCATGCATGTATGAACCATCCATGACATTTTTAAAATGAAGCCATTTCATGGCAGGGCCCAATATTTCTATTCCCCCTTTTTTTTAATTCACGTTAAGATGGATTTTTCAACGGGCAAGAAGTAAAAATAGTGGTGGAATCTAAATCCTGAGAGCAATTCCAACTTCCACGATACAATTTTATGCATGCATGTATGAACCATCCATGACATTTTTAAAATGAAGCCATTTCATGGCAGGGCCCAATATTTTTATTCCCCCTTTTTTTTATTTCACGTTAAGATGGATTTTTCAACGGGCAAGAAGCAAAAATAGTGGTGGAATCTAAATCCTGAGAGCAATTCCAACTTCCACGATAGAATTTTATGCATGCATGTATGAACCATCCATGACATTTTTAAAATGAAGCCATTTCATGGCAGGGCCCAATATTTTTATTCCCCCTTTTTTTTAATTCACGTTAAGATGGATTTTTCAACGGGCAAGAAGTAAAAATAGTGGTGGAATCTAAATCCTGAGAGCAATTCCAACTTCCACGATACAATTTTATGCATGCATGTATGAACCATCCATGACATTTTTAAAATGAAGCCATTTCATGGCAGGGCCCAATATTTCTATTCCCCCTTTTTTTTAATTCACGTTAAGATGGATTTTTCAAGGGGCAAGAAGTAAAAATAGTGGTGGAATCTAAATCCTGAGAGCAATTCCAACTTCCACGATACAATTTTATGCATGCATGTATGAACCATCCATGACATTTTAAAAATGAAGCCATTCTATGGGAGGGCCCGTTTCATTCCCAATTTCTTTTACTTCACGTGAATTAGAATTTTGCAATGGGCAAGAAGTGAATAATTATAGTGGTGGAATCTAAATCCTAAGAGGAATTCCAACTTCCACGATACAATTTTATGCATGCATGTATGAACCATCCATGACATTTTTAAAATGAAGCCATTTCATGGCAGGGCCCAATATTTTTATTCCCCCTTTTTTTTAATTCACGTTAAGATGGATTTTTCAACGGGCAAGAAGTTAAAATAGTGGTGGAATCTAAATCCTGAGAGCAATTTCAACTTCCACGATAGAATTTTATGCATGCATGTATGAACCATCCATGACATTTTTAAAATGAAGCCATTTCATGGCAAGGCCCAATATTTTTATTCCCCCTTTTTTTTAATTCACGTTAAGATGGATTTTTCAACGGGCAAGAAGTAAAAATAGTAGTGGAATCTAAATCCTGAGAGCAATTCCAACTTCCACGATAGAATTTTATGCATGCATGTATGAACCATCCATGACATTTTTAAAATGAAGCCATTTCATGGCAGGGCCCAATATTTTTATTCCCCCTTTTTTTTAATTCACGTTAAGATGGATTTTTCAACGGGCAAGAAGTAAAAATAGTGGTGGAATCTAAATCCTGAGAGCAATTCCAACTTCCACGATAGAATTTTATGCATGCATGTATGAACCATCCATGACATTTTTAAAATGAAGCCATTTCATGGCAGGGCCCAATATTTTTATTCCCCCTTTTTTTTAATTCTTGTTAAGATGGATTTCTCAACGGGCAAGAAGTAAAAGTAGTAGTGGAATCTAAATCCTGAGAGCAATTCCAACTTCCACGATAGAATTTTATGCATGCATGTATGAACCATCCATGACATTTTTAAAATGAAGCCATTTCATGGCAGGGCCCAATATTTTTATTCCCCCTTTTTTTTAATTCACGTTAAGATGGATTTTTCAACGGGCAAGAAGTAAAAATAGTGGTGGAATCTAAATCCTGAGAGCAATTCCAACTTCCACGATACAATTTTATGCATGCATGTATGAACCATCCATGACATTTTTAAAATGAAGCCATTTCATGGCAGGGCCCAATATTTTTATTCCCCCTTTTTTTTAATTCACGTTAAGATGGATTTTTCAAGGGGCAAGAAGTAAAAATAGTGGTGGAATCTAAATCCTGAGAGCAATTCCAACTTCCACGATACAATTTTATGCATGCATGTATGAACCATCCATGACATTTTTAAAATGAAGCCATTCTATGGGAGGGCCCGTTTCATTCCCAATTTCTTTTACTTCACGTGAATTAGAATTTTGCAATGGGCAAGAAGTGAATAATTATAGTGGTGGAATCTAAATCCTGAGAGCAATTCCAACTTCCACGATAGAATTTTATGCATGCATGTATGAACCATCCATGACATTTTTAAAATGAAGCCATTTCATGGCAGGGCCCAATATTTTTATTCCCCCTTTTTTTTAATTCACGTTAAGATGGATTTTTCAACGGGCAAGAAGTAAAAATAGTGGTGGAATCTAAATCCTGAGAGCAATTCCAACTTCCACGATACAATTTTATGCATGCATGTATGAACCATCCATGACATTTTTAAAATGAAGCCATTTCATGGCAGGGCCCAATATTTTTATTCCCCCTTTTTTTTAATTCACGTTAAGATGGATTTTTCAACGGGCAAGAAATAAAAATAGTGGTGGAATCTAAATCCTAAGAGGAATTCCAACTTCCACGATAGAATTTTATGCATGCATGTATGAACCATCCATGACATTTTTAAAATGAAGCCATTTCACGGCAGGGCCCAATATTTTTATTCCCCCTTTTTTTTAATTCACGTTAAGATGGATTTTTCAACGGGCAAGAAGTAAAAATAGTGGTCGAATCTAAATCCTCAGAGGAATTCCAACTTCCACGATACAATTTTATGCATGCATGTATGAACCATCCATGACATTTTTAAAATGAAGCCATTTCATGGCAGGGCCCAATATTTTTATTCCCCCTTTTTTTTAATTCACGTTAAGATGGATTTTTCAACGGGCAAGAAGTAAAAATAGTGGTGGAATCTAAATCCTGAGAGCAATTCCAACTTCCACGATACAATTTTATGCATGCATGTATGAACCATCCATGACATTTTTAAAATGAAGCCATTTCATGGCAGGGCCCAATATTTTTATTCCCCCTTTTTTTTAATTCACGTTAAGATGCATTTTTCAACGGGCAAGAAGTAAAAATAGTGGTGGAATCTAAATCCTGAGAGCAATTCCAACTTCCACGATACAATTTTATGCATGCATGTATGAACCATCCATGACATTTTTAAAATGAAGCCATTTCATGGCAGGGCCCAATATTTTTATTCCCCCTTTTTTTTAATTCACGTTAAGATGGATTTTTCAACGGGCAAGAAGTAAAAATAGTAGTGGAATCTAAATCCTGAGAGCAATTCCAACTTCCACGATACAATTTTATGCATGCATGTATGAACCATCCATGACATTTTTAAAATGAAGCCATTTCATGGCAGGGCCCAATATTTTTATTCCCCCTTTTTTTTAATTCACGTTAAGATGGATTTTTCAATGGGCAAGAAGTAAAAATAGTGGTGGAATCTAAATCCTGAGAGCAATTCCAACTTCCACGATACAATTTTATGCATGCATGTATGAACCATCCATGACATTTTTAAAATGAAGCCATTCTATGGGAGGGCCCATTTCATTCCCAATTTCTTTTACTTCACGTGAATTAGAATTTTGCAATGGGCAAGAAGTGAATAATTATAGTGGTGGAATCTAAATCCTAAGAGGAATTCCAACTTCCACGATACAATTTTATGCATGCATGTATGAACCATCCATGACATTTTTAAAATGAAGCCATTTCATGGCAGGGCCCAATATTTCTATTCCCCCTTTTTTTTAATTCACGTTAAGATGGATTTTTCAACGGGCAAGAAGTAAAAATAGTGGTGGAATCTAAATCCTGAGAGCAATTCCAACTTCCACGATACAATTTTATGCATGCATGTATGAACCATCCATGACATTTTTAAAATGAAGCCATTTCATGGCAGGGCCCAATATTTTTATTCCCCCTTTTTTTTAATTCACATTAAGATGGATTTTTCACCGGGCAAGAAGTAAAAATAGTGGTGGAATCTAAATCCTGAGAGCAATTCCAACTTCCACGATACAATTTTATGCATGCATGTATGAACCATCCATGACATTTTTAAAATGAAGCCATTTCATGGCAGGGCCCAATATTTTTATTCCCCCTTTTTTTTAATTCACGTTAAGATGGATTTTTCAACGGGCAAGAAGTAAAAATAGTGGTGGAATCTAAATCCTGAGAGCAATTCCAACTTCCACGATAGAATTTTATGCATGCATGTATGAACCATCCATGACATTTTTAAAATGAAGCCATTTCATGGCAGGGCCCAATATTTTTATTCCCCCTTTTTTTTAATTCACGTTAAGATGGATTTTTCAACGGGCAAGAAGTAAAAATAGTGGTGGAATCTAAATCCTGAGAGCAATTCCAACTTCCACGATACAATTTTATGCATGCATGTATGAACCATCCATGACATTTTTAAAATGAAGCCATTCTATGGGAGGGCCCGTTTCATTCCCAATTTCTTTTACTTCACGTGAATTAGACTTTTGCAATGGGCAAGAAGTGAATAATTATAGTGGTGGAATCTAAATCCTAAGAGGAATTCCAACTTCCACGATACAATTTTATGCATGCATGTATGAACCATCCATGACATTTTTAAAATGAAGCCATTTCATGGCAAGGCCCAATATTTTTATTCCCCCTTTTTTTTAATTCACGTGAATTAGAATTTTGCAATGGGCAAGAAGTGAATAATTATAGTGGTGGAATCTAAATCCTAAGAGGAATTCCAACTTCCACGATAGAATTTTATGCATGCATGTATGAACCATCCATGACATTTTTAAAATGAAGCCATTTCATGGCAGGGCCCAATATTTTTATTCCCCCTTTTTTTTAATTCACGTTAAGATGGATTTTTCAACGGGCAAGAAGTAAAAATAGTGGTGGAATCTAAATCCTGAGAGCAATTCCAACTTCCACGATAGAATTTTATGCATGCATGTATGAACCATCCATGACATTTTTAAAATGAAGCCATTCTATGGGAGGGCCCGTTTCATTCCCAATTTCTTTTACTTCACGTGAATTAGAATTTTGCAATGGGCAAGAAGTGAATAATTATAGTGGTGGAATCTAAATCCTGAGAGCAATTCCAACTTCCACGATACAATTTTATGCATGCATGTATGAACCATCCATGACATTTTTAAAATGAAGCCATTTCATGGCAGGGCCCAATATTTCTATTCCCCCTTTTTTTTAATTCACGTTAAGATGGATTTTTCAACGGGCAAGAAGTAAAAATAGTGGTGGAATCTAAATCCTGAGAGCAATTCCAACTTCCACGATACAATTTTATGCATGCATGTATGAACCATCCATGACATTTTTAAAATGAAGCCATTTCATGGCAGGGCCCAATATTTTTATTCCTCCTTTTTTTTAATTCACGTTAAGATGGATTTTTCAACGGGCAAGAAGTAAAAATAGTGGTGGAATCTAAATCTTGAGAGCAATTCCAACTTCCACGATAGAATTTTATGCATGCATGTATGAACCATCCATGACATTTTTAAAATGAAGCCATTTCATGGCAGGGCCCAATATTTCTATTCCCCCTTTTTTTTAATTCACGTGAATTAGAATTTTGCAATGGGCAAGAAGTGAATAATTATAGTGGTGGAATCTATATCCTAAGAGGAATTCCAACTTCCACGATAGAATTTTATGCATGCATGTATGAACCATCCATGACATTTTTAAAATGAAGCCATTTCATGGCAGGGCCCAATATTTCTATTCCCCCTTTTTTTTAATTCACGTTAAGATGGATTTTTCAAGGGGCAAGAAGTAAAAATAGTGGTGGAATCTAAATCCTTAGAGCAATTCCAACTTCTACGATACAATTTTATGCATGCATGTATGAACCATCCATGACATTTTTAAAATGAAGCCATTTCATGGCAGGGCCCAATATTTTTATTCCCCCTTTTTTTTAATTCACGTTAAGATGGATTTTTCAACGGGCAAGAAGTAAAAATAGTGGTGGAATCTAAATCCTGAGAGCAATTCCAACTTCCACGATAGAATTTTATGCATGCATGTATGAACCATCCATGACATATTTAAAATGAAGCCATTCTATGGGAGGGCCCGTTTCATTCCCAATTTCTTTTACTTCACGTGAATTAGAATTTTGCAATGGGCAAGAAGTGAATAATTATAGTGGTGGAATCTAAATCCTAAGAGCAATTCCAACTTCCACGATACAATTTTATGCATGCATGTATGAACCATCCATGACATTTTTAAAATGAAGCCATTTCATGGCAGGGCCCAATATTTTTATTCCCCCTTTTTTTTAATTCACGTTAAGATGGATTTTTCAACGGGCAAGAAGTAAAAATAGTAGTGGAATCTAAATCCTGAGAGCAATTCCAACTTCCACGATAGAATTTTATGCATGCATGTATGAACCATCCATGACATTTTTAAAATGAAGCCATTTCATGGCAGGGCCCAATATTTTTATTCCCCCTTTTTTTTAATTCACGTTAAGATGGATTTTTCAACGGGCAAGAAGTAAAAATAGTGGTGGAATCTAAATCCTGAGAGCAATTCCAACTTCCACGATACAATTTTATGCATGCATGTATGAACCATCCATGACATTTTTAAAATGAAGCCATTCTATGGGAGGGCCCCGCTTCATTCCCAATTTCTTTTACTTCACGTGAATTAGAATTTTGCAATGGGCAAGAAGTGAATAATTATAGTGGTGGAATCTAAATCCTAAGAGCAATTCCAACTTCCACGATACAATTTTATGCATGCATGTATGAACCATCCATGACATTTTTAAAATGAAGCCATTTCATGGCAGGGCCCAATATTTTTATTCCCCCTTTTTTTTAATTCACGTTAAGATGGATTTTTCAACGGGCAAGAAGTAAAAATAGTGGTGGAATCTAAATCCTGAGAGCAATTCCAACTTCCACGATACAATTTTATGCATGCATGTATGAACCATCCATGACATTTTTAAAATGAAGCCATTTCATGGCAGGGCCCAATATTTTTATTCCTCCTTTTTTTTAATTCACGTTAAGATGGATTTTTCAACGGGCAAGAAGTAAAAATAGTAGTGGAATCTAAATCCTGAGAGCAATTCCAACTTCCACGATAGAATTTTATGCATGCATGTATGAACCATCCATGACATTTTTAAAATGAAGCCATTTCATGGCAGGGCCCAATATTTCTATTCCCCCTTTTTTTTAATTCACGTGAATTAGAATTTTGCAATGGGCAAGAAGTGAATAATTATAGTGGTGGAATCTATATCCTAAGAGGAATTCCAACTTCCACGATAGAATTTTATGCATGCATGTATGAACCATCCATGACATTTTTAAAATGAAGCCATTTCATGGCAGGGCCCAATATTTCTATTCCCCCTTTTTTTTAATTCACGTTAAGATGGATTTTTCAAGGGGCAAGAAGTAAAAATAGTGGTGGAATCTAAATCCTTAGAGCAATTCCAACTTCTACGATACAATTTTATGCATGCATGTATGAACCATCCATGACATTTTTAAAATGAAGCCATTTCATGGCAGGGCCCAATATTTTTATTCCCCCTTTTTTTTAATTCACGTTAAGATGGATTTTTCAACGGGCAAGAAGTAAAAATAGTGGTGGAATCTAAATCCTGAGAGCAATTCCAACTTCCACGATAGAATTTTATGCATGCATGTATGAACCATCCATGACATTTTTAAAATGAAGCCATTCTATGGGAGGGCCCGTTTCATTCCCAATTTCTTTTACTTCACGTGAATTAGAATTTTGCAATGGGCAAGAAGTGAATAATTATAGTGGTGGAATCTAAATCCTGAGAGCAATTCCAACTTCCACGATACAATTTTATGCATGCATGTATGAACCATCCATGACATTTTTAAATGAAGCCATTTCATGGCAGGGCCCAATATTTCTATTCCCCCTTTTTTTTAATTCACGTTAAGATGGATTTTTCAAGGGGCAAGAAGTAAAAATAGTGGTGGAATCTAAATCCTTAGAGCAATTCCAACTTCCACGATACAATTTTATGCATGCATGTATGAACCATCCATGACATTTTTAAAATGAAGCCATTTCATGGCAGGGCCCAATATTTTTATTCCCCCTTTTTTTTAATTCACGTTAAGATGGATTTTTCAACGGGCAAGAAGTAAAAATAGTGGTGGAATCTAAATCCTGAGAGCAATTCCAACTTCCACGATACAATTTTATGCATGCATGTATGAACCATCCATGACATTTTTAAAATGAAGCCATTCTATGGGAGGGCCCGTTTCATTCCCAATTTCTTTTACTTCACGTGAATTAGAATTTTGCAATGGGCAAGAAGTGAATAATTATAGTGGTGGAATCTAAATCCTAAGAGCAATTCCAACTTCCACGATACAATTTTATGCATGCATGTATGAACCATCCATGACATTTTTAAAATGAAGCCATTTCATGGCAGGGCCCAATATTTTTATTCCCCCTTTTTTTTAATTCACGTTAAGATGGATTTTTCAAGGGGCAAGAAGTAAAAATAGTGGTGGAATCTAAATCCTTAGAGCAATTCCAACTTCCACGATACAATTTTATGCATGCATGTATGAACCATCCATGACATTTTTAAAATGAAGCCATTTCATGGCAGGGCCCAATATTTTTATTCCCCCTTTTTTTTAATTCACGTTAAGATGGATTTTTCAACGGGCAAGAAGTAAAAATAGTAGTGGAATCTAAATCCTGAGAGCAATTCCAACTTCCACGATAGAATTTTATGCATGCATGTATGAACCATCCATGACATTTTTAAAATGAAGCCATTTCATGGCAGGGCCCAATATTTCTATTCCCCCTTTTTTTTAATTCACGTTAAGATGGATTTTTCAATGGGCAAGAAGTAAAAATAGTGGTGGAATCTAAATCCTGAGAGCAATTCCAACTTCCACGATACAATTTTATGCATGCATGTATGAACCATCCATGACATTTTTAAAATGAAGCCATTCTATGGGAGGGCCCATTTCATTCCCAATTTCTTTTACTTCACGTGAATTAGAATTTTGCAATGGGCAAGAAGTGAATAATTATAGTGGTGGAATCTAAATCCTAAGAGCAATTCCAACTTCCACGATACAATTTTATGCATGCATGTATGAACCATCCATGACATTTTTAAAATGAAGCCATTTCATGGCAGGGCCCAATATTTCTATTCCCCCTTTTTTTTAATTCACGTTAAGATGGATTTTTCAATGGGCAAGAAGTAAAAATAGTGGTGGAATCTAAATCCTGAGAGCAATTCCAACTTCCACGATACAATTTTATGCATGCATGTATGAACCATCCATGACATTTTTAAAATGAAGCCATTTCATGGCAGGGCCCAATATTTCTATTCCCCCTTTTTTTTAATTCACGTTAAGATGGATTTTTCAACGGGCAAGAAATAAAAATAGTGGTGGAATCTAAATCCTAAGAGGAATTCCAACTTCCACGATAGAATTTTATGCATGCATGTATGAACCATCCATGACATTTTTAAAATGAAGCCATTTCACGGCAGGGCCCAATATTTTTATTCCCCCTTTTTTTTAATTCACGTTAAGATGGATTTTTCAACGGGCAAGAAGTAAAAATAGTGGTGGAATCTAAATCCTGAGAGCAATTCCAACTTCCACGATACAATTTTATGCATGCATGTATGAACCATCCATGACATTTTTAAAATGAAGCCATTTCATGGCAGGGCCCAATATTTTTATTCCCCCTTTTTTTTAATTCACGTTAAGATGGATTTTTCAAGGGGCAAGAAGTAAAAATAGTGGTGGAATCTAAATCCTGAGAGCAATTCCAACTTCCACGATACAATTTTATGCATGCATGTATGAACCATCCATGACATTTTTAAAATGAAGCCATTTCATGGCAGGGCCCAATATTTTTATTCCCCCTTTTTTTTAATTCACGTTAAGATGGATTTTTCAACGGGCAAGAAGTAAAAATAGTAGTGGAATCTAAATCCTGAGAGCAATTCCAACTTCCACGATAGAATTTTATGCATGCATGTATGAACCATCCATGACATTTTTAAAATGAAGCCATTTCATGGCAGGGCCCAATATTTTTATTCCCCCTTTTTTTTAATTCACGTTAAGATGGATTTTTCAACGGGCAAGAAGTAAAAATAGTGGTGGAATCTAAATCCTGAGAGCAATTCCAACTTCCACGATAGAATTTTATGCATGCATGTATGAACCATCCATGACATTTTTAAAATGAAGCCATTTCATGGCAGGGCCCAATATTTTTATTCCCCCTTTTTTTTAATTCACGTTAAGATGGATTTTTCAACGGGCAAGAAGTAAAAATAGTGGTGGAATCTAAATCCTGAGAGCAATTCCAACTTCCACGATAGAATTTTATGCATGCATGTATGAACCATCCATGACGTTTTTAAAATGAAGCCATGATTCCATGGCAGGGCCTGACTGTTTCATTCCCAATTTATTTTTGTTCACGTGAATTAGAATTTTGCAATGGACAAGAAGTGAATATAGTGGTGGAATCTAAATCCTGAGAGCAATTCCAACTTCCACAGTAGAATTTTATGCATGCGCGTGTGAAATTCCATGACATTTTTAAAATGAAGCCATAATTCAATTGCAGGGCGCGTTTCATTCCCAATTTTTTTATTTTCATGTGAATTAGAATTTTTCAACGGGCAAGACTAGAAAATAGTGGTGGAATTTAAGGTTGGAGCTATTACATTTTTCTAAATCAAATTTTATACATGCATGTATGAAATTTCATGACTTTTTAAATATTATTTAAGCCGTTTCAAGCCATCACGCATTTCATTCCCGATTTTTTGTTTCACATCGGTGGAGATTGTTCAAATAAAAATAAAAAATAACAATATTACGTACATTGTTGTCAAATAATGATGTAGATGTATACCACGTTCGATCATTTCAAAAATCCAGATGAAGATTGCATGACCTACAATATTCTCATGAATGACATGATTCCAGGTTTAAGCATTCATCACCCGTCAAAGTGCATTAACAAATTTGAAAGCATTTAACTCATTTAATCATTCAGGCTGAGATTTAAAATACAAAATAAATAAATGGTTCAGTTTGTTCTTTGTTCCATCATGATTGCACATCCAAAGTCCTTCACAAGGGGCTTTTTTGCGTTTCCCTCTCTTACTTTCCCCTATGTAAACACCAATCTTATGACTTTTCATTGTGTCAACAGATTGTGACACAAGGAGAAGTCATGGATTGCCGTTTACGCAGGAAAAAATGAGAGAGGGAAACGCAAAAAAGCCCCTGGTGCTTTATTTAAAAATTCGTAGATGAAATAAAAATTGTGTCAATCATTGTTTAATCCGTAAAGTCCCATATTAAACCATAGGATGTTGTACTACATAACAAGAATTATATATGAAATCAATCTGTTAACTGACATTTTTAATTAGCAATATTGAATTAGATTGAATTTTAAGTTTATATGTTCCCAGTCTGAGATGACGTAAACTTAATTGAGGAAAAAATTGGAAACAAATAATCAGCGTCATTTTCATTTTTCATAATATCCTAAACCCTAAAAGCCGTAAACCATGAACTGCAGACCCTGAAAACGTTAATGTAAAGCGCTGCCACTGTATACCCTAAACCCTATTAAACCCTGAAACCCTGAACCCTGAAACCAAGAACCATGACCTTGAAACCGTGAACACTACACTACAACATGTACCCTAAACCCTATGACTGTGGACTGTAGACCCTATGACTGTGTACCCTAGACCCTAAGATTGCATTCATTGGAATAGAAAATAACAAATATGAACATTTGAGAGTTCAAAATTTTTGTTGATTCTTTTTGTAAGTGAGGTGTTCCACATGTTTCAGGTGCTCAAGCTTTTGGGTTCACGAGATTTGGTACAGTTCGTTTCTGTAGGATACGTATGATCAGGTCGTGTAGGGGAAGAATTTCGAGTATTGATCGGGGAAGCGTGTGACATTCTGTGAAGTGAAAGTCTTCAGAGTTTGATCCGCTTGGTCAAAGCATCATTGACTCCTAGAAAACGGTGCAATGATACCATCCTTGAATGCGGCGAATTTCAAAATGTCAGTGAAGAATTGGAATTTCAGTGAAGCCTGGATTTGCGAAGTTCCAGTCAGAAAGTCAAGAGCCCCACGCCCTCCCTCCTTGTAGTCGGAGATGCGCGGAATTCAAGAATGCAATCAACTTCCGAAGTGAAGGACCACGCGTAACCCCCAGCCGTTGTTGATTGTGGCACGGCATTCAAGAACGCATCCAACATTCGAAATCAAGGATCGCTTGGTGATTTCAAAATTCGCGGCGGGAATTCAGAGCTGAAAAATTCCAACCAGCCACCTGGTGTATAACCCGAAAAGAACCTGGAGCTTGCTCTTTTCGATTGCACACGTGAACAGGCGGAGCAGGCTGCGGAGTGGCGAGTGGGTGTCTGCCGGCGTTGGCGACAGAGTGGGCGTGGAGGCGTATGAAGTTCTGACCGAGCCAGTTGCTGCAAGGTAAGAATGCATCCCTTGCAAGTGTTATGCGATTCCAAATGCTGAGGATTTTGTAGTCGAATTGACGCCACTGCACTCTGTCACAAACTGAGGATGTCGTAGATTGAAAGTGAAACGGAGTCTGCGATAATTTTCTTCGCGCATTGGTCTCATTTTGCGAAAAACTCACGTGCTTAAGGAATCACCATGCTGTGGTGACATCAAGGTTCTTTTTGAATCGCGGGACGGCACTGCCCTGAGGGCAAGTTGATATGAGAACCTTGTACGTGGATGACAACCGGTCAGAACGTCTTCACAAAGTACTGAAATTAGGTTGCGTTAGGAATTAGGCGGGCTTACATGAGGAAAACCCAGCCATCAAATTCAACTACTTCTAAGAACGTTTCTTATTGTACCCATGGAGGTTCAAGAGTCTGAATTACAACAAAATCCACTTTAAAAGTAGAGAATTTTTGTACAGAAACTGAGAATAGTTATAGAGTGTCGAATGTCATGAAACCAGTGACAGGAAACCTAATTTCACGATCTTTGGTAAATACGTCGGTCTACGACAGTAGAATACGTGTATATATCCAATATACGTAAGCATCGTGGGATCCCACGATCTCCGCGTATTGAGTTCTGTCAAACCTCTCCTTATTGTGTAACCTCGATGCTTTCAACTTCTCTAATGCAATTTGATGGTCTTCTGGCAACCTTTCAAGTTGTTGAACACGAAGCTCAAGTAGTCTCTCCGTACTGATACCATCTTCCCATGATAAAAATATCCATGATGGAACAGATTCTTCTCCAGGCAACATGGATTTATGCCTATGTATAAGCTCTATAGGCATATAACCAGTGACAGTACTATGTGTGGTTCTGTCAGCCCACAAAGCAAATGGAAGTAGTTTTGGCCAAAAGTTAGGCCTTCCTCTGCAAGCTTTAACCAATGCATGGATGATAGGAGGATGTCCTCTCTCAATTTTACCATTGGCCTCAGGATTATAAGATGTTGTCAATTTCAACTTCACATCATATCTGCTGAAGAATTCTCGTGCTTCGGTTGCATCCAATTCTCCTCTGTCTGCTCTCATTCCGCCAATACTTCCATATCGGCTAAAAATATCTTCAAGTATAAAGCGGCAGACATTCTCTGTTGTCTTGGTTCTAAGAGCTCTTCCTTCCACAAAGTTTGAAAGCTCTTCTCTTGCCAATACAAGATACTTCATGCCCCATATTCCAGATGGCATGGCAACTAGATCAATCAACCATCGAAAATGAATGGAAAGAGGATATGTGGAATGTAGCTCATCTCTATGCCGAATTTTAGATTGTAATTGGCATATAGTGCATGAAGCTACAAATTCTTCAACATCTTTGTACAACCCTTTCCACCAATAGCGTTCTTTGATCTTTGTATATGTAGCCCAAATTCCTCTATAACCAGCCCAAAGTGTATCATGAAATTCTTGAAGAATGTTGGATTTGGTCTCAGAATCTCCAACTACTCTCAATGGCATTTCATTTCTTCTTTTTGCCCTCTTCCATAAAAATCCATCTCTCAAAAGGTATCCATAGGACTGATGCCTGATATCCTTGAATGTTTTGTCCAACCAACCTTCTTGTCTTTTCAAAGTACTCAAATAGAGTCCAATCTCTTTCAATCTTCCTTCATATAGTTCTTCTTTGATTGGCAAGACTCCATCAGTAGAACTCTCTCCTTCTGTAGCTAAGATATAGCCACCATCTGAAAGCTCTTCACATCCTTCATTAGCCATTATTTCTTCTTCGTGAAAATACTTGGCTCTTGATAGCATATCTGCCATTGAGTTGTCTTTTCCAGCAATATGCATCAAAACTGGATTAAGAGATTTGATATATGCTATCCATCGCAGCATAGCAATATCCGGTGTAGAGCAATTGGCTATCATGCCAAGTAGGGGTAAGCAGTCTGTTTCCAATATAACATTGGCTCCAATCAAATAATTTCTATCTGCTTTTAACGCTGTGAGCGCACCCCATAGTTCTCTTTTCACTTGCGGATATGCTCTTTGCCGCTCTGTAAGGATCCTTGCTCCAAATCGGATAGCAAATCTTCTTCCTTCTGCATCATCTTGTCCAACAGCCCATCCAATGGCTATCAGGCTCGTATCGACAGTCACAATCACCGGTCTACCACTATCATAATCAACTTGTTTTAGAACCGGTGGTGACTTCAAAATCTTTTTCAACTCCTCCATAGCCAAATCTTGCTCGTGCTTCCACGCAAACTTGTTTTTCTTCCTTAAAAGCTTATAAAGAGTCTCTGATATGTGAGCAAAATGGGGTATCCAAATTTGGTAGAAGACACATGCTCCAAGAAACCTCCTTACTTCAGTGATATTGCTACAAGCTTTCATTTTTCCAATAGCATCCACCTTCTCAGGGTTAGGTTTTCGTCCATATCTTCCGCATAGATGTCCAACTACCAGAATCTCATCAACTCCAAACTTTGACTTGTCAATAGAAAGAGTCAAGTCTACCTCTTCAAGCCTCTTCAGGATTTTATCCACATCATTGATATGATCATTTACAAACGTTCTACAGCCATTATCTTGAAGATTTGAGTCTTTGATGACCTCCTTGCAACCTTTTATTGAAATGTCATCCACAAAAGGTATTGTTTTCTTAGGTACAAAATCTCGTAAAATTTGATTCATGGCATTTTGCATGTGTGCCACTGAGTTTGTAGCACCTTGAGGCAATGTACACATTCTAACCAATCCAAGTGGAGTCTTCATGGTCGTCAAATCTTTGCTCTCATTAGCTAACTGAAATTGATCATAACCAGAATATAGATCTCCAATGGAATAAATGGCATGCCCCGCAAATGCTTCGGCCACTTCATCAACAATAGGTCCAGATCCTTTATTTCTGATTATTACTCTGTTTGCTGGCTACATATCTTGAATGAACCTCAATGCTCCCGACTTCTTTGGTACAGTAAACCAGCGATTGGAATATGGAGCCATTGAAGGTTCAAGAATATCCATGCGCATCTTCTCTTTGAGCAGCTCAACCAATTTAGGAAGTAATGCCCTTGGTACTGGTATAGGTTTCAAATCCCACGGCACATGCGGTACAGTGAAAATCACCATTGGTGCAATTATACTTGGATTTACACATCCAATCTCATCCGGTGAAGAAGCAAAGGCTTTTTCGTGTCTAGAGATCATATCTTGGAATATCTTCTTCTCCGGTTTAGTCAAGAATTCATTCCCTCCTATCTTCAAATTGGACAATGTCTCCTCCGTAAATTTATGTCCAATTTTTCTTGTTTCTCTGAGACCCGGCTCTTTCTCCGCTTGTCTGATGTGTTCATCCGTATCAAAAGGTAGTTGAGTTGCTACTAGCTTCACTTTCTTGGCCACCGTTTTGTATTTGGTATTTACCATGGCCTCATGTTTCAAACCGTAGCTCTGAAACTCATCAACCCTTGATAGTATCTTCAATATCTCATCATATAGTGATCGTGTATGAATTTCTACTACAACATCACTATCATCAACTTCCACCTCATCAGTATGTAAGGCATGCAAAACTTGTAATATGTCGTCTGCAATGCCTTCTTCTTCAAATATTCAAGATATATACTCATCATCTGAAATCACCTTCATATTTTTTAGATTTTTCTCTGTTTTTCTTATAACCCTTTTACATATAGGGTCTAGATTCTTCACACTTGTGAAGCTCACAGAATCACACTCTTTCACACTCAAAATTCCACAGCCAACTCTTTGTACATTGGGATTTTCAAAAGACTTTGATCTTTTTGCACCCGTGGATCCCCTCTCTCCACGTGTGCGTTTCAAAAATCCACGAAGTTTAGAGAAGTGGGTAGAGATCCCTCTCTGAGCTGAACTCGATGTCTTTCATTTTTAGGCCTCACAGTAAGAAATTGTACCGTTTTCTTGCCATCACAACTTCGAATTCGAGCATAATGGGATCCATCATCCAACACCTTTGTCTCCATTCTGGATGCAGTAATGTATGGCTGACCCAAAATTATAGGATAAGCTCCATGATTTTGTACAAAATAATTTTGGTCCACTTCCACATCTCCAATTCTTGTTGACACAGTTGGGCAAGCTCCATACAATTCTCCTCGTCCATTGTTGGCAGCCCTCATCACCCAACCGTGATTTGTATCAATTGGCCATTTACCTTTCTCATAAATCTTCCGAGACATGATGTTAATTTCGGAGCCATGATCTACAAGAGCTAAAATGGAGTCATCTAACTCCCCTAGCTTTACACGAGTTTCCGTGGTGGCTCTGGCCCAAAATGGATGAAAATAATCCATTCTTCCTTCAATTTCTCCTTCTGCCTTATGGACAACTGCACATCCATAAGTGTATGCCTCCATCTCAATCTTTTCTTCACATGTTACCTTGGACATCATCTTCTTGTCTTCTACTTGAGTTTTTAGTGAACAAACTTTCTTTTCTAAGTCTCTCACCCCCTCTAGCTCTTTCCCCTCCACATTTTGATGTTTGATGGGATGTTCGATTTTGGCAACATCGTTTTCTTTGCTAAATGCACACGCTTCAGCAAACATGAGCAGAAACTCTTCTTCTTCATCATCCATCACACTGCTTAGACGGACATCCACTTCTTCACTTCTCTGCTCTTCATCTATCTTAGATGCTCCATTTGTGACACTCTCTTTTGTTGTCTCAAGATCACACATCAATGCAAAGGCTTGCCCAATTTCAGCTTCTTTGTCTTTGGTCATGTGGGTGTCCAAAGCTTCCACCATGATTGTTTCGGCGGTTATCTGCCTCTTTCTCTTGATAACATCAATGATCAACTCATGAAAATCTTTTTTTGCAATGCCAAGAGCTTCCCTCAATGTAAACTCTATTTTGGCATCCAAAATTCTCTCTTCTAGTACGCCCTTCATGTCTATAGATGATTCGATGTCTGATTGAAGTTTGTAGGCCGGTCCCTTGCCCTTGCTCTTGTTTGAATCTTCTTTTTCTTTTTTACTTGTACTTGGACCTTCCCACATCTCCTAAGGAAGTGGTCCATCTCCTGGATGAACAAAGATAGGTGATTTCCCAGGCCTTTGCCGTGTATGAGCGGCAGAACCTTCCCCTCTTTCAGCTTCTTTGAGCCCTTGAGGCTTTCTTTTGGATGCTGGCTCTTCCACATCATCATCTCCAGCAATCCGCCCTCGTTTTTCTTCAACAATGACATCATGCTTTTCTCTATCTCCTTGAATTTCTCCCAAAAAGGCTCTTATGCTGACCGTAGCAACAGGATCCTCCCAACCAGTCACCTTACGAATGGCTTGAGCTCCTCTGCGCAAAATCTCAACAGACAGAGCTTGAGTAGCTTCAATTGTGTGTTGTTCCACCTGTATGTGGAATGATTCAACACTCTTTCCATGTATGCTACTAGATCTGCCCATCTTGTCCTCAAGGATCTTCTTCATCCCTCCTTTGCCAAAGTTAGTGTTCAAAGGCAAATTTGTGGATGCTTCGTGAATCTTTCCATCTTTGAAGACAACCGTTCCTTCTTTAAGAGCTTTATCATAAGGTTTACAACCTCGAAGACTGTGGCTCTCTTCTTCATCGCAAAAGATGCATCTCCTTGTAAAAGTTCTCGAACCATCTGATGATTGGGCTCCTCGTGACTTCTTCAACTCACTCATCTCCACCCTCAATTCTCGGATACCTTTGATAAGCTCATCAAGGGTACCCTCATCAACTGTCTTAGAGCTCTTTGAAGTTGAAGCAGCAGGTATAGGCGCAAATGATACCTTAGGAGTCTTTGCAACTGATACAGGTGTTACATCTATATGTGTAGCAACACTTCTGGATCTCACTCTCCGTTGTTTTGCCACTAGAGTAACCGTTTCTTCTACTCTCCTCCAGTCATCAGTGAAGCCTCCTTTAGTGGTTCGGTCATCTAAAAGCAGCAGAAGTCTATCCTCCAAAGCATCATCAGCTGCTTGTAAAAACAGTTCCGCCTTTCTAGTTTCAAGAAGGCCTCTCTCTGCCAGAGTTAGTTGCTTGTATTTTTTGTCAAAATCTCGTAGCAACTCATTTGGGCCCATGTTGTTCCTAGGACGTTGCTCAATCCAGTTAAGAAAAGACCTCTTGGTCATCCTCTCCGAATCTTCATCAAAGTACTCATCCCGCAATCTTTCTTCAAACGTCAACCATGGAGTCACGTTTGCATCTCCTCGCATTTCTATCACTCTATCACGAATCTCGGGTACAACAGCCAAGCTAAAGGTCTGTACCATCCAGTTCTCAGGCACTTGATGCACCTCCATCTCACAGACGTAGGTCCTCAAGAACTTGGTGATATTCTTCCCATCAAATCTTCCAATCTTATCAACAACACCTTTTAGAGCTTTTGTAGCTCCTTGACCAGCATGGCCACCAGGGTGTACTCTTTGTTGATCCATAAATATGCCTAAGGCACCGATTAGGGCCTCCATGTTAACTTGGGCTCCAAGAGGAGCCCCTCCCCCTTCTTCCATCGTCCTCAACCAAAACTAGTTGTCCCAAAGCTTCTCTCAGTGGAAGCACCAAATGTCGTGTAGAGAGAGTTTGCTTCGGGAAATCGCAGGGATTCTGGCTGCAACCAGAAACGGCTTAAAGACAAGAAGGATGAGGGCAAGTGATCTTGTCACCCGCAAATTCACCAAACTAACTGGAGATGGCTTATGAGCCAAAGAAATCGCTTAGGATCTTTTATACTATCTTCAGTCTTCAATCTTCGATCTTCAATCTTCAGTCTTCAAACTTCACCTCGTTGGCCTATCCTGTGGTGGCTCTATAAGGGCCAGGGTAAGGGTAGGTGATAAGAAACAAGGCCTCGGACGGGTAAAACGGGACGACCAAACCACGAGCTGGTCGTCCGAAAGAATGGCTCCTAAACTTCAAACCCACGGTGACTAGCAATCGTGCCTCACCAATGGGAACGACATAAAAATGACCATGTGGGTGATCAATCCCACTTCGTCATCAACAAACACAAAACGGGGCTAATCCTAAGTTACCGCATAGCCCGCAACAAGATTACGATGCAAAATTGAAAACAACAAGCCTCCAAAACCGGCTAGGAATAACAATAAAAGAACAACGAGCTTCCAAATCCGGCTAGGAATAACAAAACAACAGACCACAAGCCACAACACACAATGACCCTCCAAACATTCGGGTCCTCCCTAAACTCACAACGGGGAAGAAGATGAATAGTATCCACCTTATCCTCCACCTTATCTTCATTCTAACCATACAAACAAGTGGGGTCAGCCCCTAACTCACTCCCAAAGCTATCACAACAATAATTGAGCACTTATTTGGCCCCACAACTATTTTCTTATCTTTATCTTTGAAGAAAATTCATTACAAGTTCACCTGAAAGGCAAACTAATTGAATATTTCCCTCATACTACTTCACAAGCACAAATTTATTCTAAGAAATCACTCCAACTATGGAATGAACAACTAAAATCCAACATATATCTAGTAGAGGTAAAAAACTAGAGTTCCAATCGAAATGTCACTCCATCTGCAAAAATTTGAGGATGCGTTTGACGGTAGCGGCAACATAATCAGCACGATTTGCCTTGATTAAGGAATTGACTGGCCCTTCCAACCATCGTTGGTGACCACGACTCCTTCTTCTGATGCTTCTTGCTCCGGTTCTCTCTTCTTTCGCTCTTCTTGATGGATCTTCTTAGTGACTGGGCGGAGTTTTCGTAATTCTGAGCTGTCTCCATAGCTTCTCGTAACGTGGCGGGTCGAGCCTGCCGGATTTGGAATCCCATTTCTTCCGGAAATCCTGCCACATACCACTCTACTTGTATGCTAGGTGACACATCCGTTGTCAGTTTCTTCATCAACGCTTTCACCCTCTGGCCATACTTCCTGACTGATTCAGAGGATCGCATTGATATTTTACTCAACCTTCCTAGAGCTCTAGCCTCCCCTCCGACTTCCCGGAATGTCCGAAGAAACGCATCCGTAAGGTCCTCCCAGTTATTCCGGATAATTTCCGGAACACCCTGATACCACTTCAACGCTTCCCCTTTCAGTAATCCTTGGAAGACACGCTGTCTAGAGGCTGGATCTTCTTGGTTGGCTACGGCGGTGGCCTCAAACTCTCCCATCCAGTCATCCACATCCGTAGTACCATCGCCCGTAAATTTACTATATTTTAGGCGTGTGGATGTCACCATCGGTTCTGCTTCGTCAGAGGATATCTCCTCTTCTGAATCTACCGGCGTGGGTTCTCTATCCGGTTCCGGTTCTATATTATCCGGATTCGTAACTGGTTCCGGATTGGTGGGACTTGGGGTTTCACTAAGATTTCGCCTAGCAACATGTACCAAATCTTCTTCTGATTCTGATGCTGAAATAGCTTCGGAACCTCTACCAAAACTAGGGATTCCGTGTACTACCGGTCTTCTAGCAGCAGCCTCTTCTAATCTTCCGGAACGTCTTCCGGCTGGAATTCCTCTCTGAGGTCTACTCATGAAGTACGAGGTAGGTACTCTTTCAAGATCTACTTCATCAATTTGGGGATACGGATCCACACTGCTAACTCGTTTATCAACTCCTGTTCTTTTCGACTAAAGGTCTCTTTGCAAATTTTCTAATTTCAGAACAATCTATCAGAATCCCCGGCAGCGGCGCCAAAAGTGTCGTGCGCGTAATCTAGGTGTAAGTATCTTTAACCACAAAAACGTGCTAAGATGACACAAGTTATCGTCCCAGGAGATTCCAGACGTTGCTTCAAAATTAGTTTCTCGAGACCCCTAAGTTTCCGGACTTTGACCACCTTGAGAGGGGTCCTTTCAACACACAAACACTTTTCCGGAACTACTTCCTTTCCGGATTCTCTTCCGGATCCGGCCCTATCCAATATTCCGGTTCCGTCTTTCTAACAAGTTGGTTTTCGATACCTCTGTTTTACCCTCAGAGGGTTCCTCACTTGCTCTTTCCGAGGGGTAGGGAACTGCACCACTCCGTATCTGACATAAACTCTAATAACATAAAACAAAACACAACCCAAGAATAGATCTAGTTGAGTAAACAGGGTGGCCCCCTCACAACATTCCGGATGGCCTATCCGAAAAGCTGGTCACACAGGGTAGCGTTAGGTCCTCCTTACTACAACGACGGATACCGGACTTCCGGAACTAAGGGAATGACTTCCTAGCTCTCGACCGCTCATGAGGTTGACTAGCCTTCCGGACGGGTGGAAATATTCCTCTGGCGGTTGCCTATCTCCGCACGGAACCGCCCCTGCGAATTCCGGACTAGCTTCCGGACCACTCCTTGGTCTCCACCGGATTATCGTACCAGCGTTTTAAAGGCGCCACTTTCTCACTGCGCAAGTCTAAAAACTCATCTGCAAGACACACTTAGCCTAATCCGGCAGTCCACGAATCCGGACTCCTCCCCCTTGCACACTCTCACTTACACATCCACACAAGTGACCATAGACGCGATACGCAAGAGAATAATCCAACGAGTGCTTTCCTGAATGCTTTAGATTAAATGAACAAGGAAAAAGGAATGACAGGCCAACAAACCGGCCTGCCCTTAAAAACCCACAAAAAGGCAGCCCAAAACGGCCACCAGAAAACCGGCCAACGGCCAACTAAAAAGCAAAAAGGCAACGGCCCTGAAGACCGTTCCGGGAAAACTGCAAAACCGTTTAACTCCTAAAAGTCCGGAACTACTGGGCCTATATCCGGAAAATCCGGTTCCGGAACTACCATCCTGGTAAGAATCCTAACTACAATTACTGCTACTGCTACCCTAGATAGTCATTTATTTCTCTTAGCCTTCTTTACAGACGTGCCACCCTGAGCTGGCGATCCACCTGTCTTCTGGGGTGGGGTGTTCTTCGTCTTCGACCTGGTCCGAGGAGGCTGCAACTCTTCCTCCTCCGATTGAGTCGTATCCCCCTCTTCCGATTCCGGGTCCGTCTCGCTCAGTAGCCGTCGTCCCCTTGGTTTCGGAACAGTAAGATCGATGAGCTGGGACGGTGGCGGTGTCTGGAGAAAGGGCTAGAGCATGTGGGTGAAACTCACCGGATCCGTCCGGGCTGGATTCAACACCGTTCCGGGTAAAGCTGGTTCCCGGAAAGTAGAACCCACCGGTCTGTCGGGGAACAGATTTGCTACGGACGCAGTTCTTCCGACTGGGACGCCTAAGACAACATCTTTTACTGGAGTGGAGGCCGCAAACTGCTTCACCAGCGACCTCCTCTTCTGTGCCGATGTTGTTCCGGCTTGCGACGTTCCGGCGATTGTCTTGCTCTTTGCCGGAGAAGGCTGGTTCTGTGCCCCTCCTTCTTGGAGATCCTGACCTAGGTCAAAAAGGCCTTGGTCTAACCCCTCAAGCGGATCCAAGTTTCCCAACAGTTGCCGGACTTCCTTGAGCATTCCCTCAATCCGGACTTCAAAATCCACAAGGATGCTCACCACCTTCGATCCCGCCACGTGACCATCCTTCACCATGTGATTATTCCAGAGTGTAGCTCTGGCAAGAATATCCGCCGGAGTGTCAAACAGACTTCTGACATTCCGGACCAGATCGAGGGCTTCTCCCTCTTTTGTTTCAGCGGCCATCCTCTCCTTCTCCGACCACGCAGCTTGTTCTCGAAATCGGTCCCGTTCTTGCTCCAAGGTCAGAATCCGGTCCTCCAGCTGCTTCACCGCTTCCGGATCTGGCCTTTCCGCCAACGTCACCAGGATTTGGGTTTCTTCCTTCACACCCAATTTCTCGCACATTTGCCGGATCAGCGCCGACATTCGCTCATTCTGTGCCCGGGTAGCTAACAGCCATTTGATGGTGGCCTCTAGCTGATCTGTTTCCGGAAGTGGTTCTCGGGGCTTCTCTTCCTCCTCGGCTTCTTGCTTCCCCCGCGCACCCCGATCAGTCGATTTCCGGCGCGTCCCTCCAACGTTTGGTGATGCCTGCTCCGGTTCTGGTTCCTCTTCTTCCGGCTCGAGCTCATCCGGTTCATCTTCTGCGGGAAGTCCATACCTCAACAAATTCTCGCCCTCCCGGTATATGGTCATTTCCGGTTCGGCCAGTGCATCCTCGGAGTGATACAGATGGAAAAGATAGGGGCTAATCGGACTTGACTTCTTGTTCGCGATATTGACCGCTAACTTTTCCACTACGGAGTGAATGATCACTCCCCAGCTGACCGGCCTGGGAGCCGGATTCTCTCTATCTCCCAGCGCTCCGAAAATGGTGTTTGCCACGGTCATTGTAATCCGGGTGGGCTTTTCCGGATACAAGATAGGGATGAGGAATGCTAACAACTGCCCATCCCGTGGACTCTTACAATCACTCGCGGTGTTTCCCTCCTTGGAATCCGCATGACTCCGGAATACCTCCACGGCGTAAGTATCCGTCCGGGACGCCATTCCGGAACCCCTGCTCGGCGTAAAGTATGCCTTCGCCCACAACTCCGGAGTCCAGGCCCTAGATTGACCCCTAATCGTCAAATCGAACTGATTACTTACTCCGGAAACCAGCTCATCAATCATCTCTTCACTCCGGACGTTCCATGGACATTTTACCAATCCTAAACACCCCATGATTTCTAGGTCCTCTTCTAACTCCTTCAGGCGCTCCGGATCCGATGGGACAACCGGACGTACGCCCCGGGCTGTCACTACCGACCTCCGGGATCGACTCGCTTCCGCCATCTCACCGACTGCTAGGACAATCCGGTGCAATCGGCACCTTTCTCCCTTTCTCTCCCTAACACGCCCTAACTCACCACTCTTTCTCTCTTCTAACGCACCGTGGAAGAACACGGGTAAAAGAGACTGAATGAGGCTGGCGGTGGGGTTTAAGTACCTGTCGGAACCCTAAGTTCCCGCCGCCAAAAACGTTCCCGTAAGTTCCCTAGCCGGAACCTAGGCGGTAGGTCCCTACGATCCGGAACTTTCCGGAACTTTCCGGCTACGGTTTCCGGCAGCCTGCGTAACCTATTTAGAGTTTTATCCTTTCTACCTAGAAACTAATTTCTATTTCTAATATCTAAGTTCTAACTTGGTATTTAAATGCAAAAATTGAAAAAGTTCTGCTACTTTTATCTCCACTAAATTGCTAATTGGGACTTTCCGGATGATACGTACTCCCACAAGAGTAGGGAGGCTGCCTTAGTGAATTTGAATCGGGCAAACGTGGTGGACCCATGATTGAGTGCCTAGTCCGGGGTCGCTACTGCCATCGTGGGAACTCCCGACGCATTGTGTCGGTCGTCGCGGCAATCATGAGATGTCACGATGTATTCTGCGGGGCGCGACTGCCATCGTGATATCGCACGACGCATTCTACATCCAGTAAGCGCAGTCGCAAGTGGGGATTTCGAAGTACAGTCCGTTGAGTCAGTAGGACTGTTCTTCGATTAGTTTTTCAGAGCTGCTTTTTGTGACTTGTATATGTAAAATAAATCTGTATGAATATATTAATATGTTTATGATTTCTATTCTTTGCGTGCGGCACGGGGGCAATGACTTGATAGCAGAAGGGCGGGATGTCTTTCTTCCTCTCGTCTCCTGAAATGGAAGTGGTTTATGTTTGTGTCCGGAACAGAATACATTGCTCGGGTCACACATGCACTCAAATGAGTCTGAATAATGCATTTCTTTTCTCTCACAGTTACACTGTTGGAATTCTAGTCTTCTAGGTTTTGCATCTTCACAATTATATAGCAGACATTCAACCAAGTACGAATCTATTTTTTGCAGTGAAAGAACCTTGATGTTCTTTACACAAACTGAAACTACTGTCATTATTTCGGATGGAATATTATGTTTACTTAGCCGTTATTCATCTTCAGATGTATGTTGAACGTCTGAGCACCTGTGACTCAGTGGTCTACAGTTCTTCAAATGTCACTGTGAGTAAGTTACTGTGATATGCCCCTGTCACTTTGTCATATCCTGACTACCTTAGCTCCACTATGTTAGCAGTCTGTCGGGGGATCTCCCGGTGAATCCTAGAACCGGACTCCTTATTCCCAAGAGCAATTGCACATTTGGTAATTGTCAACTGATGTTTGAATTTCAAATCCACTTGTGTGTACTTCCTTTGAACTCTCGGGATACCATATATCTTTGAAAGAATCGCCCCCCTCGTGCCTTATTGTGAATCATTCTTGATGAACTCGGATATCACTTGCACTTTAGCACAAGAATCAAATTGTACCCCACTTCGACACCAAGATTGTCAGTGAAGCCGACTCATATTCTACACCCCCGTCAGGGGATCTCCCGATAGAATTATGTGAAGATCAGCGCTCACTGAGGGATTAATATGGGATGGGAGCCATGTTTGCAACAAGTGGTGGTCATCGGGGGATCTCTCGATAGGTTCTGAGACTTCAGTTGTGCTGTAAATTGGATGCCTAAACTACGGAAACCTGGTCCACAGATCTCCCAATACAATCATGTGAACTCTACCACGGATCCGCTATGTTACAACTACACGATTTCTTTCATTTCCAAGCACATGAAGCACTCCCCGACATACTTGTGGGTGCTGAATTGGATGCATGCAAAGCGTTCCTATTTCAGGAGATCTCTAGATCCATAGAAAAACATTAGGGGATTTCACCGCCTCTTTAATTCTGGACTATTGAAAGTCCAGAAGTAGTTAAATATGGCATCTTTGGATTGCATGTCACAGACCATGATAGTCATTACACAACAATACACGGAGTCATATACTTGACAAGCCATGGTGGTCCACTCCTTCACATGTTTGACATGGTCAAACATTACCCATGCGTCCTGAAGGTCCCCTCTACTTTGCATTCACTTCACCAGGTCAACTCCACTTCTAAGTCCTACTTCTGACATTTTGAAAACAAATACTTTGTCTACATCCGTCCCCTGACCTGGGAATTTACTTTCCTAAACAAATGCCCACGTGCTTCACCCCCTCAATTAGGTAATGTTGTCAATCACTCCAAATCTCCTCAAATACTTGAAAGATGTTACCTTGTTTCGAATACTTGGCGAGCTGAAGTATTTGCATTTGTCCAGCACTGGGACGAGCTCGTCAAAGTCAAGAGTCTTGGTCTGTAGTCCATCCGGTTGCAGAATAAGCTCGCTCAAGAGTTCCTTCGTAGCCTCCATGACAATTGAGGAGTTCGTGCCACTCAGTGTTCTCTCCATCTGTTCTCCAATCAGAGTCCAAGTTCTGTCCTTCATGTTGCGGAGTTCTCCATCCTTCACCGAGTGTATGTGAGTGCCAAGATGAACAAACACAAGAGTACGCGACTCATTCCCAGTGACATAATAGACCTTCACACTACACCGCGCAATACAGGATGGAGGCTTTTTGCAAATTTTACAAACAAGAGACGACCCTAGAGGATGGATATCGCCAACATCGAGTGTGGTAGGTGACAATCCTTTCCATTCCATTTCATTCAAGGCCTTGGTTTGGTGGATGCGACTGAGGAACTCACACGAGGAATTAATGCAATGGAGATGACCTAGACAAAAAGCAGTGCGGAACGACAACTCCATGTGGTTTGATATATTGGTGGTCACCATCTTTGACCACATGTGACCATTACAGCGCCTATCCATACCAACCATGTTCTTAGCTTCAGATTGCGTAGGGTAGGACTCTAGTGCAGGCAACTCAAAGATTACATTTCCATTAAACTTGGGAGGCAATGCCTAGACTCTTTTGATGGGAATAGTATTGTAATCCAGTTTGGACAATACATTTCTAGATCCTTTTAGCGTCCGAACTCCGAGGTTTCTTTAAACAGTCTACAACAAATATCCCAAAGACAACACTTGTCGATTTAAAAATTGTCACTGCAGGGGTCAAGTTGATGGGGCTAGATAATGTTGACTGGGAAGGAGTGTCCATGTTCCTGTCGTCCGGAGGGGGATCAACGTCAGAATCATCACTCAAAATGCTGACAAGTTCTGGAAGTGGCTTTCTCTTCACAAGAATAAAGGGAGGGGTTTGAAACGACGACGAAGAGGATCGATGGGGTGTGACCTCATCGAAGGAAGCGGACCGAAAGGTTTCAAGTACTCCATACGCTCTAAATCTTGTGGGCTTCAAATGCCAGTACCGATCCTCAGAGACAGAAGCAGGGACTTGTCCTATGCTGTGAGTGATGTTACCAGTGTTGGCGTCATATATATCTTCATCGACATGAATTGACTCTACTTTCAAATTAAACCTTAAGCTCAATCTACATGTTGAGACGACGGCAACTCCATCTTGACCTGCGAGAAAAATGATTGGAACCTCGTCCCCAAATGCACTGACCACTATCATATCCTTGAAGTCCACCATGGCTAATGATCACTAATTGGAGACCCTAAATTGAACAGATCTAAACCTCCGATCTAAGTGAAGGCGAGCATGATCAAGGACTGCGTCCTAAACAATTGTCTTATTGGTCTGCTGTTGAAAAGAATGCCTGCAGTGGAAGTGGAGCATGATACAATGCGAACATTGAACTTCAATAAAATCACAATATGTACGCCCTAGAAGAGATATTTTGAAATCTTGAAGTTCGATTGTCAAGGCCATTTCAAAGGGTGAATTCTAGAAATGAGGGTGACAACAATTTTAAGACGACAGCTCAGACAATATTTGTTAGGACAGATCATGATTGGTCTTAGACGTCATTCTGTGATGTACATGCTAATGAATTGAGTTCCTGACAGATATGGCTCTGATGAAAATTGGAGACTCCTATTTATTGCGTGTCATCAAACAACGGTCTCCGACAAAGTGCATGCATGAATGTGATTGTCGCCATGTGCGACAAAGAAGAATCGGTAAGTACAGTAGCATCCATCACTTTAGGATGCCACTAATAATGAAGAAGGCAATTGTGTGTAAAGATTATATATGCCCCTTTAAGTTTGAAAGGGAAGACGTCTACACTGGAGCATAAAATATACTATTATAAATAAGTAAAGTTTGTAATCTTTATATTGCAAAATTAAGAAGATCAACCCAAAATTCTAGAGATTGAATAGATGAATCTCACATGGGTCTCTTCGTGAACGGAAAAGGAATTCCACTATTATCTAACTTTCATTCTGAAGCCACCGTGTGACTGCTATGACATGGCGTTTGGAAGAGTATTTTTGCAAGGACTAGGACTAATAAGTACAATACTACTTAGGATTAAGGGTAGGAATGATAACAATCATGTGTAGGATAATGTATTGGAAATATATAATTTTATGCCCAAAACCACAATAACACCAGGAAATTGATATATTAGGTTCTTTATTCGAGTTCCTTCACATTTGACACCATAGAAATTGGATCTATTATTGTATAACATTGCACTACTTTATAATTTGGTAATGCATCACTCCGGTTTCAGTAACATGAAAGTATACAAAGAGAAATATTTTTATTAGTTTTTTATAGCTTTCATTTTCTGATAAATAACTTTCTGAACGAAGGCACCCAATCTAGAGAGGCACCCAAATTTTACTATTTTTGATGAAGTACTCAATAGATCCCCAATGTGATGAAAGTCATCAATCCAAAAACAAAACGGCACCAACCCAATATTGTAAGAAGACTGAACCATATTTGAAAATAGGAATTCAAGAACCACATTCCAGAGTTGGTTCGGAGCCAAGTTCCAATGCCGATTTTCAAATTGGTCCTGAATGACATTAGAAAGCGGGCAACTACATATAACCCGAGTGACCAGCTGGGCCGGTCGCCAGTACTCGCACTACTCTCCTGCCGCAACCCTGAACCCTAATTAGTATTGTGGTGGGGATCAATCACTCCGAGCCTCTTACTTCATTTCCACCACCATCGGAATGTACGGCGCCTGCACCTACCTGTTTATTTTTTTTGGTTTGCATCGCTTTAGTAATTGCTACCTCGCGAGGTGGCATTTCATGATTTCCATTATTCTAATTTCCATCACAAAACTTTGTGCTTGCATCCGAACAGAAAGAATCATGGAGCGGAATACAAGATCGAAGTGAGCACTGCAAGGACCAGGAGGTGCTAGTGCTCCTTCAAACAATGACACGGCTATTCTTGAGGAAGTATAAGTCCATCTTATGATTCAGCTACTCAGTCGGAGGAGGGATTTGGTCACCCTCTCCATTTTTTTTTGCTCACTGCTTGTCTGGTCTCGACAGGCCGCGTGGGTTCATTCTTAGTATTCAAGTGTGCTCTTAAATTTTTGAAAAAAAAAGCAGGGACCTACCCACAGGGGCCTCCCAATTATGCTTCAATGCCAAGCCTCTGACCCTCCCGGGTGGCCTCTTGGCACCCAGAGGAGTCATCTCGGAGGACTCCTTTTAAGATTCAGCTACTCAGTCGGAGGAGGGATTTGGTCACCCTCCCCATTTTTTTTTGCTCACTGCTTGTCTGGTCTCGACAAGTCACCAGGGTTCATTCTTAGTGTTCAAGTGTGCTCTTAAAATTTCGAAAAAAAAAGAGGGGGAGTTGCCCTTCGAGGCCTTCCAATTATGCTTTGTTGCCAAGCCTCCGACCCCACGGGGTGGCCTCTTGGCACCGAGAAGGATCATCTCAAGGGCTCCTTTTAAGATTTAGCTACTCAGTCGAGGGAGGGACTTGGTCACCCTTCCCTTTTTTTTTTGCTCAAAGCTAGTCTAGTCTCGATATGCTACATGGATTCATTCCTGGTGTTTAAGTGTGCTCTTAAAATTTTGAAAGAAAAGTGGGGAAGTTGCCCTTCAAGGCCTTCCAATTATGCTTTGTTGCCAAGCCTCCGACCCCCTGGGGTGGCCTCTTGGCATCGAGAAGGGTCATCTCGGAGAGCTCCTCTTAAGATTTAGCTACTTAGTCGAAGGAGGGATTTGGTCACCCTTCCCTTTTTTTTTTGCTTAGAGAGTCTGGTCTCGATATGCTACATGGGTTCATTCCTGGTGTTTAAGTATGCTCTTAAAATTTTGAAAGAAAATTGGGGAAGCTGCCCTTCAAGGCCTCCCAATTATGCTTTGTTGCCAAGCCTCCGACCCCCCGGGGTGGCCTCTCGGCACCGAGAGGGGTCATCTCAGAGAGCTCCTCTTAAGATTTAGCTACTCAGTCGAGGGAGGGATTTGGTCACCCTTCCCTTTTTTTTTGCTTAGAGCTAGTCTGGTCTCGATATGCTACATGGGTTCATTCTTGGTGTTCAAGTGTGCTCTTAAGATTTTGAAAAAAAAGCGGGGGGGCTACCCTTTGAGGCCTCCCAATTATGCTTTGTTGCCAAGCCTCCGACCCCCCGGGGTGGCCTCTTGGCACCGAGAGGGGTCATCTCGAAGAGCTCCTCTTAAGATTTAGCTACTCAGTTGAGGGAAGGATTTGGTCACCCTTCCCTTATTTTTTTGCTCAGAGCTAGTCTGGTCTTGATATGCTACATGGGTTCATTCTTGGTGTTCAAGTGTGCTCTTAAAATTTTGAAAAAAAAGCGGGGAAGCTGCCCTTCGAGGCCTCCCAATTATGCTTTGTTGCCAAGCCTCCGACCCCTTGGGGTGGCCTCTCGGCACCGAGAGGGGTCATCTCGGAGAGCTCCTCTCAAGATTTAGCTACTCAGTCGAGGGAGGGATTTGGTCACCCCTCCCTTTTTTTTTTGCTCAAAGCTACTCTGGTCTCGATATGCTACATGGGTTCATTCTTGGTGTTCAAGTGTGCTCTTAAAATTTTGAAAAAAAAGCGGGGGGATTGCCCTTCGAGGCCTTCCAATTATGCTTTGTTGCCAAGCCTCCGACCCCCTAGGGTGGCCTCTCGGCACTGAGAGGGGTCATCTCGGAGAGCTCCTCTTAAGATTCAGCTACTTAATCGGGGGAGGGATTTGGTCACCCTCCCCAGTTTCATTTTTGTCTAGAACTTGTCTGCTCCCGACAAGCTGCGTGAGTTCATTCTTAGTGGGTGGGTGATAATTTGTTTATATTTTTGGAAAAAGCTGCCTTTGAAGTGCTCAAGGATATAGATCACAAGTTAATTGTTATATTTTTACCTAAAACTAATAGTGGTCCCATGCCTTTTAAAACCATGTGTTCAGTGTCCAGAGTCTGGCGAGGCACTTCCGAGAAAATCCCTCTTGGTAACGAGAGGGGTCTTCTCGGAGGTGTACCCTCGGTGTTGAGAGGGGGTTTGGAAGGCACTACCTCTTGCACATTTTTTTAATTTTAAATCTAGCATTTTGAATTTCCAACTTTTTAGAGAAACTTTTTTTTGAAAATGTGCAAGAGGTAGTGCCCTCCCAACCCCCTCTCGGTGCCGAGAGGGGGTTGGGAGGGCACTACCTCTTGCACATTTTTTTAATTTTAAATATAGCATTTTAGAAATTCCAACTTTTTTGAGAAACCTTTTTTAAGAATGTATAAGAGGTAGTGCCCTCCCAACCCCCTCTCAGTGCCGAGAGGGGGTTTGAAGGGCACTACCTCTTGCACTTTTTTTTTAAATTTAAAATTTAGCATTTTAGAAATTCCAACTTTTTAGAGAACCCTTTTTTAAAAATGTGCAAGAGGTAGTGCCCTCCCAACCCCCTCTTGGCACCGAGAGGGGGTTGGGAGGGCACTACCTTTTGCACATTTTTTTAATTTTAAATATAGCATTTTAGAAATCCCAACTTTTTGGAGAAACCTTTTTTAAAAATTTGCAAGAGGTAGTGCCTTCCCAACCCCCTCTCGGTGGCAAGAGGGGGTTTGAAGGGCACTACCTCTTGCACTTTTTTTAAAATTTTAAATCTAGCATTTTAGAAATTCCAACTTATTAGAGAACCCTTTTTTAAAAATGTGCAAGAGGTAGTGCCCTCCCAACTCCCTCTCGGTGCCGAGAGGGGTTTTGATGGGTTCTATCTCTTGCACATTTTTTTTAATTTTAAATCTAGCATTTTAGAAATTCCAACTTATTAGAGAACCCTTTTTAAAAATGTACAAAAGGTAGTGCCCTCCCAACCCCCTCTCGGCACCGAGAGGGGGTTGGGAGGGCACTACCTCTTGCACTTCTTTTTAAATTTTAAATCTAGCATTTTAGAAATTCCAACTTTTTAGAGAACCCTTTTTTAAAAATGTGCAAGAGGTATTGCCCTCCCAACCCCCTCTCAGTGCCGAGAGGGGGTTTGATGGGTTCTACCTCTTGCACATTTTTTTAAATTTTAAATCTAGTATTTTAGAAATTCCAACTTTTTAGATAACCCTTTTTTTAAAATGTGCAAGAGGTAGTACCCTCCCAACCCCCTCTCTGTGCCAAGAGGGGGTTTGAAGGGCACTACCTCTTGCACTTTTTTTTTAAAATTTTAAATCTGGCATTTTAGAAATTCCAACTTTTTAGAGAACCCTTTTCTAAAAATGTACAAGAGGTATTGCCCTCCCAATCCCCTCTTGGCTCCGAGAGGACTCTTCTTGGCATCGAGATGGGGTTGGGAGGGCAATACCTCTTGCACATTTTTTTTTTAAGTGGCTTCATTTTACTTCATTTGTTGAATTGTCAAATTTAACAATTGAAGTAAATAGAAGGCATCTGTAATGGATTCTAAAGCTAGATACTAAATGTATTGAGCATTAGATAGCACTTTTTGAAGTTCTTCTTGATGATGTTGAGAAGTGGAGCTCTTTATACTAGTGGGGTAGTAGTAGGGGAGGCAATCCATGTGGGATATGTAAATTAGGAACACTAAGAGCTCAACCGCTCATAGTTTAGTCAAATGCAGGAATTGTGTTAAAAGTCAATTTTGAGACCTCATTTAGGCATAGTAGAGTAAATTCTTTCAAAAAACTTTAAACTAAAAAAAGTTGGATAATCAAGCAAAGTTTTCTCTCAAAAAATCCGTTTCAGGTTTTAAGACTTCAATGAAAAGTTATGGACAAATTTCAGAGGAGGGTTGAATGGGACATTTTTTTGAACATTTTCAGACACCCTCTGTGAAATTTGTCCATAACTTTTCATTGAAGTCTTAAAACCTAAAACGGATTTTTTGAGAGAAAACTTTGCTTGATTACCCAAATTTTTTTTGTTCAAATTTTTTGGAAAAAAGTAATACCACTATGCCTAAATGAGGTTTGAAATTTGAGTTTTTAACACAATTTCTATGTTTTGACAATGAGCGGCCAAGCTCTCAACTTCAAGTTATGTGACACTCTTTGAGGACTCATGATTGTGGGCGCTAGATTACCCACCTTTGGTAATAAAGCGAACACCGACCAGGTTCTATGCCTTTATCCACATTTTTTAATATATGGGGGTGATGTGAGCGCGGTCCACTGTGCCTTCCAAGCAATGGGTCTTTTTTGCTAACGTTTCCTAAGTGTCGTGGATGGCAGCGAATAATTAGTAATGCATGTAGTAACTCACAAGTTAACTGCGATGTTTAGAGTGATGGTGAAATCCGAACTCCCTAACTATCTATCCTATGTCGAGGGTCGACTGAGTAGTCGGCGTCATTTATAACGTCCCTAACTACATAAAAAGGGGAACCCCTATGTTCCTTCCATGAACCCCTAAGACTATCTTGGGTTTCTAAGACTTCACCTAGGAGTTCTACTTTTAAAAACTACCCCTAAAGTTCCAACTTCGGAATGTAACTCTAGATTTTACTTCTTTAACTTGATTCTTAAATATTAACTACCGACTTGTGCTCGATGTTTTGACTTTTGACTCTAGGTTTCTATTCCTAAATTAACTCTAAGATTTACCCTTGAATTTTAACTCTATATTTTAACTTTTAACTCTAAGTTTTTACTCCTAAATTAACTCTAAGATTTACCCTTGAATTTTAACTCTATGTTTTAACTTTTAACTCTAAGTTTTTACTCCTAAATTAACTCTAAGATTTACCCTTGAATTTTAACTCTATGTTTTAACTTTTAACTCTAAGTTTTTACTCCTAAATTAACTCTAAGATTTACCCTTGAATTTTAACTCTATGTTTTAACTTTTAACTCTAAGTTTTTACTCCTGAATTAACTCTAAGATTTACCCTTGAATTTTAACTCTATGTTTTAACTTTTAACTCTAAGTTTTTACTTCTAGAATTAATTCTAAATTTTAACCTCTAGGTTTGACTCTATGTTTTCACTTTGACTCTAGATCTTTTCTACTTCCAACAATTAACTCTAACTTTAACTTCTACCTCTTAACTTTTAGCTTCTACTTTTAGCCTTTCACTATAACTTTTTACTCCCCAATTGACTCTAAAGTTTAACTTTTAAATTTAATCTTAACTTTTGACTTTTGACTTTTGACTTTCTACTTCCAACTTTAATCCTATTGTTTTAATCCTAGTTTAACTCTAAGTGTTATCCTCCTAAATTTAACTCCAACTTTTTAACTCTAGGGCTTAACTTCTAAACTTATTTCCACAGTTTACTCTGAGTTTTGACTTCTAATTTTAACTCTATTTCTAACTAAAAATCTACTCGTAATTTCTACCCCCTAAATTTAGTCCAAGGTTTTACTTTTTAATTTCTACTTCCCACTCGGAATTTTTTACTCCTAATTAACCCTAACTTCCTTTTCTAAGCTACCCTAAGGTTTCACTGGAAATTTTAATCCCCTAAGTTAAGCTTCCAAATTAATTCTACTTTTTAACTTCCCAAAGTTAACTCTAGATTTTGACCTTAGAATTTTAACTTTAAGAAATAAAAATGCAAATTGATTCTAATTCTAACCGCTAATTAATCCCTAATTTTAATCCTAAATTCTCTTTCTAATTTAAACCCCTAAGGTCCGTCCATGATTCTTTTTGGATGATTTCTACTCAACATTCCTCCGTCCTACCCCCTACCGCTTAACTTAGCCTAACGCGGTCAGTTTACGGTCAAATCTTAATTATAAGATGTTTTCGGAAACCCCTATCACTAATCTATAGACTTTTGAATCTAAACTTCTAATTTGCACTAATCACGGATGCTAATCACGCTCTAAGGGCTGATTAGGAAAATAAATGCTAATTAGGGAGAAACATCAAAGACTAAATCAAAAACTCACCTCTTCACTACCGGTGTCGGAAATGACTTCGTCCACGTCCACGTGTACATCCTCACGCTCCATGGTAGTCTTTGGCTTTGTTTTGAATTTTTCTTCAAGCTCACCGCTTATTGAGAAAATATTACAATTTTTGATGATCTAAACTCCCTCTTTTCCTTCCTCCTTTTCTTTTCTTTCTTCCCCTCTCTTCTACACTAGCACTATTCCACCTAAGCTTTTATGAGTCTTACACTATGGTTTCAAACTACGAGAAGGGTTTAAATGTTCTTCCTACCCTCTTACACAATTTGCCTTTGTGTCATCCTAATCCTCCTCCCAACGGTCACCACAAATTCTCAAGATTTCCTTTTCTAATCCTACCTAAGCCTAAGCCTAGGTCACTATTTATCGTCTCTCTCACCTCTCCCCTATTTCATTCGATTGTTCTCTATCCTTCCTCCATTGTGTGTAGAGTGTTTTGTAGTTGTTGGTGAGGGTGAGACTTCCTTGTGTGTAGGTACGGTGGTGCTCCGCTCTTTTCTCCCTTCTCCCTTTTTGATTTTAGACCCTAATCCCTACTTAGCAATAGGTCAGCCCCCCATTTTCCTTTGTTTTGTTTATCTAGTGTAAGAGAAACCAAAAATCAAGAAAAAGGAGTTCAAAAATGGGGACCGAACTGGGGCCCCAACTGCCTGCCGGACCAAGCCTGGCCTCCCGGCTGGCTGGCTAGCTGCTGGGGGGTTGGGTTCAAAAATAAATAAATAAATAATTTATTTATTTGTTTTCTTTTGATATCGGATGATGTGACCTGGTCTGTTCTGGCTCTCGACTTGATCTGGTCTGTTTGGTTCCCGACTTGATCTGGTCTGTTTGGTTCTCGACTTGATCTGGTCTGTTTGGTTCTCGACTTGATCTGGTCTGTTTGGTTCTCGACTTGATCTGGTCTGTTTTGGCTCTGGACCTTGACTACTAAGGGAAAACTGGATTTTTGGGCAAACTGGATTTTTGGTGAACTAAGGGAAAGAAAACTTGGAGAAAATAGAACTTAGGGAAAATAGAACTTGGGAAAAACAACTTGGAGAAAATAGGACTTGAGGGAAATAGAACTTGGGGAAAATAAGACTTGGGAAAAATAGAACTTGGGGAAAATAGGACTTGAGGGAAATAGAACTTGGGGAAAATAAGACTTGGGGAAAATAGAACTTGGGGAACAACTTAGTCACACTAAAACTTGGGGAACACTCAGACTCACTAAACACTTGGGGAACAACTAAACTAAAGAAAACGTTGGGATTAACTAAACTTCACTAAATGCAAAGGAACCTACATATCTTGGAAGCTAAACTTTGGAGGTTTCCACAAAGGTCTTGGAAACTAGACTTTGGAACTAAACACGAGGGAGGTGCAAAGCTTTGCCGTTAGATTGGTTTTAACACCAACTTTAGGACTTCTTGGCACCTCGGGGGTTCAAAGCTCCGCCGTCTACACTTTTAACACACGCTTTAGGACTTCAACTTTGTCACTAGTTCAAAGCTTCGCCGTCCCGGAGGGGGGTCCACTCAACAAGGAGAAGATTAGAAGAGGGTTTGGGATAACTTTAGAAAACATGCACAAAGGAGGTTCAAAGCTTCGCCGTCCCGGAGGGGGGTCCACTCAACAAGGAGAAGATTAGAAGAGGGTTTGGGATAACTTAGAAAACATGTACAAAGGAGGTTCAAAGCTTCGCCGTCCCGGAGGGGGGTCCACTCAACAAAGAAAAGGTTAGAAGAAGGTGTAAGAAAAAACACAAAGAGAAAACACACAAGTTAGACCACGTGGCAACACAAAGCTCACACGCTAAAGGCCCCCCAAAGCGGCATCGCCAAGGTACGGTGGGGGGTGACTTTAGGATTAGTGCAAGATACAAAAAGACTCTTAAACTTCACAAGTTAGACCACAACACGTACAAGAGGGAGAGAGAGGCTCTCCACTTACAACAAGGTACCAAAAACTTCACAAAAGAGTACACAAAGCAAGGTAGAAGGACCCCCAAGGACCTTCAAAGCTTGAAAATAAGCAACAATGGAGCCAAAAGTGCTCCGAAAACACCGTAGAGGTTTTTGGCTTCAAACGCCAAAATATCCAAAATAACTTGGACCCACGGACCCAAAACAAGAATTGGGGGTGTTCTAGAGAGAGAAATGGGGCCCTTATATAGGTTTCCAAGGGCTCACCCCTCCCTCTAGAGTTCTAAGGTAACCTTATCAACGGGGATTTTCATCCTCATCCTCAAAGATTTTCATCCTACATCCTAAATTTCTACCTCTACCATCTATGTTGGACCAACATCCTAACTTTTGGAGATTAGCTCCAATCGCCAAACGGATTGCGCCGTTGGATCCAAAACGCCGTGTTTAGTCCTAAATCCCCCTACTCCCCGTACCCAGGCCAAAAACCCATCGTAGGCTAATTTAGTTTAAAAACCAAATCGTGGTAAAATCCTAGATCTTGGGGGTCTCCTATTTTGAGAAATGTGAATAGCCTAGGGTCTCCGGTAGGTGCAAGAGAGTCGGGAAGGACTTTTGGTTGACTTCGTTTCGCCATCGTATGGTCCCGGAATGCCGGTCAACGAGGCGGGGACCCCGCCACGTGGTTAATTCCCGAGGAATCTCGCCGGTTCGGGTACTTGCCGCTATCGGAATGTTGTGAAACTTCACGGAGCGCATTATTAACATAAAACAAGCTAGTCTAATTTTTAGTGAGATTTTATTGTAACCTGGGTAATTTCCATGAAATTCCCGTTGGAGGTTAGGAGGGTTGACCACCCGGAAAAAGGTTCTTCTGCAAGTCGGAAGATGCCGGGATTTTTCACGTGACCTCTCAGGGAGTCACATGAAAGACGTGCGGGTGTGTTTCCGTACCTGGCACGATTGGTCAATGGAGATTTAAATTGGACATCTCCTTGAATTAGCGACGGTGCGGGAATCTTCTGCAGGTGGAGGAATCTTGGCGAACCGATTTCGCCGTTGGACTCCTGGCATGGGATTCACCTTAGAACACCATCCTTGGGCTGTAGATTCCTCCACGGGCCCGGTCTTGCGTGAGTGGCTCCTGCATGCTAACAATCGGGACTTTGGGAATTCGTCGATCTAATGGGGAATTCTAAATCTAACTCTAGGACCCGACCTAGTGGCCTCGCTGTGGATCCCTCGGACCGACCTAGCCCTGAATCGCCACATTCATGGTGGGATTTAGCCCTTTTGGGGCTGTGTGACTCGAATCCTCCAAATCTAACCCTTTCGTTATTTCTACACTATTTTTAGGCAAGGTTTGGGGGATTCTAAGTAAAAAACACAAATCTAGACCAAATACTATAATGGGTATGACACAACCCTATTTTGGTTCTACACTCTTTTTATGGATTTTTCTATACTTTTATCAACTTTAAATTGCAAATTTCCAAAAAAATAATTCTACGAGTCCCAAGTGACAAATTGGGAGCTCACAATGATGGACAATTGATTTTTTATTATAACAACCTCTTCACCCTTCCTTCTCATCTAGTGTCAATGAGGTAAGTCTTTCACATTGTCATCAAAAGTTTTGGTTGATAGTAGATGGTCATTGGATTATTTTGGACATTTGCTTTATTTTCCACAACTTGGTTAAAGTTCAATTAGCATCTGAGTTAAAGGTGCTCAATAATCAAACCTAAGGAGGTCATTTAGTGCGCATATTAGAAGCCACGTGAGATCTAAGATAGGGTACTATATACCTCTCGATACCTAAAATTTAAAATAATATTATATCTAATATAAATTGTGTAGAATTACATGTAGGGTATTATAACTAATATAGGGTTATGTTTAATACATGTATTAGATTTTATTTAGAAAAATATAGGGTGGCAAGAATATGTGGGAAAAAATAATTTTGTAGAGTGGATATTTAATATCCATAAAGAAGATATAGACGAAGAATGACACATGATTTGTCCTAAATTATCCATAAACCTTGGATGAGGGGCTCTAGTTGCCTTGAGAGATATCTGCAAAGTAGTTTAAAGTCATTTAAAATTTGAAAAATCTATCATGAATTTTGCTTTAATATACTCTTATTTGTTCTCTTTAAATAATAAAAAGGTATGAAAGAGCTTCGTGGTTGATCATTATTAGGTGTGTAAGAGCTTGGTGGTCTTCAAATTTGGGTTAAAAATTTTGAAGGAGCTAAAAAACTTTTCACCCAAATTTGAAGACAACCAAGCTCTTACACACCTAATATTTAATAATGATATACCACCTAGCTCTTTCATACCTTTTTACTATTTGGAATGAAAAAATATGAATATATTAAAGCAAAATTCATGATAAATTTTAGGTGACTTTAATACCCAATTATACTGTAATGTTGTGTCATCTTTTCTTTGCTGAAGTACTTGCACTTGATTGTTGTATTCATTAGAATATATTGTAGATGATTAGCAATAAGTTGTTTGACAGAACTAAAGTATATTATTTATAGCCTCTAAATGTATTTGTTTGGCTATAGTACATTCGTCCAAACATATTGTATTTTAGTTTTTAGTAACCATAAAAAATGGTTTGAAAGGACAAAAGAATAAAGAAAAAAAAGATAAAAAATAGTAATAGGAAAAAAAATCATACAACACCTATTAGTTCTAATTTTTAAATCTAATATAGGGGCCAAAATATTGGACTCAAAAGTATATTACAAATAATATAGGGTGCTATAAAAAAAGGCAATTTAGAATTATTTTTAACAATAGGGTATATTAAATTACAAAATATTAGGTAAATAACCCCCTCTAAAATATCCCCTAATCTCACGTATATATAAAACCTCTAAGCTAGTGACTCCCTTGTGTAATCAAATTAAGGTGCATCAAAGTACCTTAACCTTAATTATTGAACACTTCAACTTGGATTTGGAGCCACTGACAGAGTGACAGTCATCCGACAGCCCGACAGAAGGTGAGCAAGAATAGGAGAAAAATAAATCCCTAAGCTCCAAAAAAGGTAAACTTTGGGGTCCTCTAAGGGCTGCAAACCAGCCCCCCAAAGACCTAATTATTTCTCTAATGGTAGTGCCTCCAAACCCCCTCTCGATACCAACGGGGGGTTTGAAGGGCACTATTTCATGCAACTTTTCATTTTTCATTTTACTTGTTGTGAAACGAATCTTGTCAAACATCATTGGTTGTTGATTAATATTTGTAAAATATGCATGAGGTAGTGCCCTCCAAACCCCCTCTCGGCACCAAGAATGGGGTTGGAGGGCACTACCTTGTGCAACTTATTATTTTTAAATCTTGATTGTTGTGAAATGAATCTAGTCAAACTTCGTAAGTTGTTGATTAATGTTTGCAAAAGTTCCATGACTCTTCACCAACAAAAGGCCTCTCAGTGCTAAGAGAGGCTTCAAGGGCGCTAGCTTATGTAATTTTTTCTTAAAGTTTATGATGGCTTTTATCTGAATCTCAAAATGTTTCAAGAGTTGCGGTGTTTAAATTGAGTTGTTTTGACCATAAGGACCAGCATAAGGCTTCTCGGTGGCAAGAAGGTCTTTGAAGACTCTTACTTTTGGGAATTTTTTTTTTTGGATTATTGATGTCATTATTTTTCATCTCTTCAAGTTTCGTTTGTTTTTTATTTTAATTTTAGAGGTTTCGACCAACTACACGAGCCTCTAGTTTTTTTGGCAATACTGGCCTTTGGAGCTCTATCTTACAAAGTTTGTTGCTTTTTATTTTGTAATGTCTTTTAATTGAATCTCTTAATTATCTTCAAATGCGGTATTTTTTGTTTTGAAACTTTTGACTTCATACATTATACCAAGGCCTTTTGGTAGTGAGAGGGGCTTTAGGGGCTCTAACTTATGAAAGAATTCTTTTTTGGGATTTTGATTTGTATCAAATTATGAGGCTTCCAATTTAGATTTTGGTTGTTGGTGGGACCAGTAAATCCCTACAAATATTGTTTTTGGTCCGACCATGAGGATTAAAAGTCGGTGTTTCTACACCATACTAGACATGTAGGGGTCTTTGCTTGCAATAGTTATATGGTTGTTGTATTCATTTACATTGTCTCTAATATCCATTTGGTTTTTGAATTTTACCCCAAGCTAATTCACCGTTGGAGAACGTACAAGATGTTATGGAGAGGCCGTTGGTAAGCCTCAATGCTCTTTGGAGGAAATGGACAGAGAATGGGATTGGCCATCTCTAAAATCATGCTGCACATGACTGGGGTCAGATGAACTAGTTCTTGTTCTTTTATATTTTCCAAGGACATTTGGACTTGATCATATTAGGTACAATGGCCTGGAGGTGTCATCCAGCTATCGTATCTTCTCAAATTTTGTTAGTTTGTATCTTGTGTGTTTATTGTAGACTATGGAAGTCTCTACTCCAAACATACAGTTGTAGACTTGAATAATGTACATCCTTTATAATATACAAATGAAACTTAATGTACCAACTTATACTTTGTTTGGTGACATAAAACTATACTCTTGTTCATCTACCAAACAATCTTGTTTACATTGTTCTTCATTATTTGAACTACAATCGGACTCCATTTGTGCACTTTTATAGTAATCTGGTTTTCCATTCAAAACTTAGTGTCCGAGGTGATCATGATCTCTCTTTCAAAGTCTTCAGCCCCCTTGATGAGGCCCGGTGATGAAGTAGATGCTGAAGATAATTTTTTATTGGCATAAAAGGAGAGGCAAATGATGACATGGGTGATGGTCATGGGCCTATGGTGGAAGATGGTGTAGAAGATGAAGATGAGATTCAAAAAACTCAAACACTGAACTTTGTGGCTCACGCTCCAAGGCTCACAAAATAGCCCCCTTGTACGTTGCAGTGAAAAAATTGATTGAAAAATTGAAAATGTGTCCTAAATCCATGATTGTAGGAACCCTACACCTCCACGGTCATAGGACAAGTTACTTCCATGGGAATGGGTTCTATAGAACGAACAAAACCATTTTTAATTGAATGGAATTTTTTTCCAGATTTTAACCCTTTCTCTTCTATTTCTTTCCTAACCTTTCATCCATTTCTGACAATTTTTCATCCATATCTTTCAACCAATTTCATCCATTTTTTTCATCTAGTTTCATCCAAATTTTTCATCCAAATTTTTACCAACTTTCATCCATTTTTTCATCCACTGTCATCTAGTTTCATCCAATTTTTCACCAACTTTCATCCATTTTTTCCAACCACTTTCATCCATTTTTTCCAACCACTTTCATCCATTTTTTTCAATTCCTTTCATCCATTTTCTCCAACCACTTTTTTCCATTTCTTCCATCCAATTTCATGAATTTTTTAAAAAATTTCATCCATTTTTCCATCAACTTTCATCAACTTTTTCATCCATATTTTTCCAACTTTCTTGTTTTTCCTTCTAATATTTCAGCTCCCCGCTCACCAATCCCTGCTTCCCGCTCGCTGCTCGCCGCTCCACGCTCGCTTCCCAGCATTCCCCGGGTGTCTTATGCAACAATGTTATCTACCGTGATGCGATTCCATTGTTGGTCGTTACGATTCTGGAGTTTCTTGTGTGCGGAGCTTGAAAATGTTAATGATCCCGACAGTTGCGCCGGTTTTCTTGAAATATGACCGTCATTCTTAATAAGCCGATGATTTATACAATTCCAGATCTCTCAAATGTACTTTTTGCGAACTAAACAGTACAAGCTACAGGTCTGGGGCTCCAGCATTTGAAGTCAACTCGAGTCGAGATAAACAGTTGACAGTCAGGCTTACTTTATGAGTTGATAATGCCATTGATTTAACTCGAAGCGAGTTAAAAAATCTACTGGAGGAATGCATAATACAAAGCATAAATTTGGGGTATTATTGTGTTGCAGCAATGTAGTTCTTCTCGAATCGAGTAGAATGTGATAGTGAATACAAGCGTCCACATGAACCGATCACGTTCTGAATCTAAAACTATATGATTAAAAAACGTGTCTTACCTTTTAAATGTTGTTTGCTTATGATCTATCATTTATGCCGTACACTTTGGCTAATACTATCTCTCAGTAGATGATAAAATTATTATACCTCATATTGAGTAAATATTGTGGGATCTATAATGTATGTGTTCTAGTAGAAAGTTCCCAGCAGTCGATCAAAATACTTTAACTCATATCAAGTTAAATCTTGTTGGAACTGTAATCTCTTTGTTAAAGAGAAAATATGCTTTTGCTTGTGAGACTTGTTTGTGTGCGACCTGTTATCCCTTAAGACTGTAGTTGTAAAATCTGTACTTGTCAAAGATGTAGTCTTTTGTAAATATTTTCTTCTTTGGACGACCGTTCGATATTTTACTTATTAATTAAATATGATTTAGTCCATCAGTATTCTTAACTCAATGCGAGATGAAATTCAGGATGGATTATAGGAATGGTTTGTTCATTGTAGACTTCAGTTGCATAGGTTTTTCTGTGATTCTGACTTCACGAGGACGTCAATTTTTTCTTTACATCTTCAGTGCCGGTTATATAATCTGTTATGTTACGTATTCTAATGGTAGTCGAGAGAGTTATTAGGTTGACATTGTTTCTTCTGTGCATGTAGTTTAACTCGTGTCGAGTTGATTATGAAGTACCTGTGTTTGATTTACGATGGAAGTCACTTCTGTTGGTTTTGCATAGGGGGTCTTCTAACTGTCTCTGGTATTTGTGCAGACATTATGGAACCCGATCAGCAGCCCTTCCAAGATTACTCGTCGGATGAAGGGGAGATTGAAAATGTTCCCAAAGAGATGCTCTTGTTGCGGTCCAGATCTCAAAATCGTTGAATGTTTTAGAAGTTCCGGATGAGTGGAGGTACTCTCTTCGAGCATGGCCCATTGAGAGAGTGTACTTGAATGGGGCAAGCCTACGCAATCATGAGTTATGTGACAAGTACAACCGTCGCCAAGCCCATCTGTTGCGACCTTCGACTTCCCATGGAAGGCCATATACAAGCTTGATCAAAAATCCCCCATGTGAGACTTGTGTGAAGTCTAAGGCATTGCTCTCCCAAGAGTCGATCAATTCTGTTTTGAGCAAGTCTTGTTGCTCGAATAACTGTGTTCAACCTTTTTCAAGGAAAAAAATTGGGCATTTCGAGAGCGTATGTACGAGAAATCAACATTCGAATTCCGGTACCATATGAAGTTGGATGTACATTGACAAGTCCATAGGAATGCTCAAAGAAAGAGAGTGGTTACTGTTGAAGGGGCTGATGTTTGTTTGGCGGCATGGAGGCATATTGCAGGTGTCTCGGAGACTACCTTTCACCGTTTTGAAGGGTTTGCTGCCAAAGGTGAACAGGATCAGCCTCATGGTAATTTGGGCACGGTGAAGACTAGAAAGCATATGCTGCAGGCCACCGCAACATTGAAGTGCGCGCTTGAGAAGTCGGCAGACCATATGCCACATCGCACACATACACTTCCATCTGGGGAGAAGGTAGTGGCTATGGTGTTACCGGCTACTTTTAAATGAAAGGAGACTATACCCGAGGTCAACGCAGCAAATGCTGTGTTTGGGTTAAAAAAAAGTGTCCGCTTCTAATATCAGCAAGATTAGGAAGTTGAACTTTCTTGAATTCAGTGCCAAAAAGCCTGGAGACAATTTTGCGCGTTGTTCCAAATGTGATAGGTTACACACTTTGAAGAGGACTCCTGTTGCTGGTTTACAACAGAAATGGACCCTTCTCTTAGAGAAGCATTTGGCTAAAGCTCGGGTGCATCGAGACCAATATTATGCCAATTGCTATAGGTCAAGTGCGTACCCTGCTGAGTGCTTGACGATCATGCATGACAAAATGGATCATGCTAAAACGGCTTTTCCTGTCTTCTCGCACAAAAGCAAGCAATTGGACGGACTCATGAAACTGCCGATGTCCGTGACGGGAATGATTGCCCATGGGCATGGAGATGTGCGTTATGCACATAATGGACTTGATATCTTCCTTCATGACTCGAACTACATGGTGGGGTCGTTAGCAAAGCTCTTGCGGGACCTTGAGCTGGCCCCAAAGTATTCCTCAAGGGAATTGTTTGTTGGGTCGGGCTCGGCTCCTTTATTTCACGTGGTACTGCAAGGAGCTGATATGTGCAAGTCATCACTTCGACCTGCTCCGGAAGTGGAAATTCTAGGAACTCCTCTTCCTTCGATTCTGAACGTGCAAATGGACAATGCCACGGGGGACAACAAGAATAGATTTGTGTTTGCGTTTTGGTCCCTTCTTGTTGCTAAGAAGGTCTTTTGTGAGGTTCATGTGAGGTTCATGTTAGTTGGTCACACGCATGACGACATTGATGCCTTATTCGGGAGATGGAGTATGCAATTGAAAAAAGATAACTTCCCAACCATCCCATCCCTCATGAAGTCCTTCATGGATGTAGATTCCGTTCCTACAATTCCTCACCTTATTGAAGAGGTACTTGATTTCAAAGCCTTCATAGAAGGCTCGCTTCTAGGAGGGGAGGATGCACTAGTTGGTCATATGAAGGCACAACAATTCAAGTTTTATTTGAATTCTGCAGGTGTCCCTGTCATGAAGTACAAGCTGTATTGCACGGATAGTGATTGGCTCCCACAAGAAGGTGGAGGGATCAAATTGTGGCAAGAGGATTCCAAAGGACGTAGTCTATGGCCTCGTGGGGAGCCTGTTGAACATCTTCCAATGCGCACCGTGGACGACATTTATAAAATATTATCTGGGTTCATCAAATACTGGGAGGCATTATGCGATGAAGACGGAAGTGGAGAGTACAAGAGACATTTTGAGCACTTGGTGTTCTATTGGCGGGCTGTGAATGTAACTATAAAGGAGCCAATCAAACCAGCTATAGCTTTGAAGGATGGCTTTTGGCCTTCTTCTCAAATCAAAACAACAGAGGGGGATGAGCTGGATGAGGATGGTGAAGATCGTGAGGAGTTTGCTGAGGATGATGCCTTCGTGGGGCAACTCCGCAATCACCCATTGCCATCTTTTTGAGTGGCGCGTGATGTTTACAAGGGATATCTTGTTGCCCTTCGAGCAGAGGATACAAAACCTGTATGGATTGCTATAGCCTTGTCTGATCCTTTTACAAACCCAAATCATCCCAATTGTGTACACATTCAATATTTGAAGCCCACGGCTCGAGAGCGAGATATCCAAGCATCCTATTCTGGATGGGACTCTGCCAAAGGACTGCGTTGGAGAGTGAATGTGGATGAGGATCCGGTCTGGGAAGACACGAAAGGTCTACTCACTGCATGGAAGTCTTGGGTGAAGAAGGACAAAGTGGATCCTATCTATAAAATCCCATTGGTTCAAATTGATATTATCAAAGAGAGTTTGGCTTCAAGCCCCTCTGATTGAGCATGTATGGGGTACAATAGAGATACTTTTTAGTATTTTGACGTACGTTTGGTAGTTTGTATTTGATGTTCTATTTTGTCCTTTTGCATGACTACATATGTTTTTTATAGAGCAGATAGTATAGTGTGGAATACTTTGAATGATTTGATTTCATTGATTTGTATTGGAACTTTTATTTTATATTATACGAAGTTCCTTGCGGAGCAAGTGCATTCATACAAAGTATGAAATATATTTACAATTACATTTATTTCTATCTATATTCACATCATTTTCATAATGTATGTACTTTATAAAGTTCTTTTGAAAATAGAAGACGAGTAGAAAAAAGTGGTAGTGGATTAGACCACTTTTTATTTTGCTAATGCATTAAGCACTTGTCATAGTTCTGGGGATGGGGCTAGTTGGTTGTTACCACTTTCCTGCCTGTAGAGCTCACTAAGCAGCACCAAGTCATATACATCTCATAGCCGCTCATACAAAGTCAATGGAAATCGAACCCAAACCGAATAAATGAGATGAATAGCCTCTTACAACTAATCGTTCAGCTCATGACTTGGTGTCCAATAGGTAACACAGTATGAATTTATATACCAAAACCACTGAAACAATAGTGAACCGTAGTTTGTACAAGGTGCTGTGACTGCCTTCAACTCCCATTTTTGCACCTTATATTCCTACACCCAACTACCCTCAACATAAAATTCCTTCAACTCAAGTTAAAATTACTTCGACTCAATTTCAATTTTTTGGCGTACGAATGGACAATATTATTTTGGGAGGGTCCAGAACTCCCATCTTAATGAATATGATCTTCTAGCATTCTATACACATTTTGCAGTACATGATGCCTCATAAAAGAAAGGAAAAACACAATGAAGCTTTGTTGTCTGAATGGTTTTGGAATACACAATTTGTAATGACATTTTCTACATCATTATGCAAATAAGTACAATGAAAAGTTCTACCAACAACCAATCCATTCTCTTCATGTGTTCAATGCATCTGAGCGTGCAAGTCTCCTATGACAACAACTCTACAATTCTTATTTGCTAAGGCCTGTAATCACTATCTCCTTTCACCTCAGCTCTGCTACAATCTCCTGCATTTCCCCATCCAATGTCTTCATTGTCGGATGTGTCTGCCATGTCGTCCGATGAAGAATTTAGAACTGTCACTCCTTCCTTATGAACTTTACTAAACGTACTTGATCTCCTTCGTTTGCCTTGGTTCTTTTCTTTCTTTACTTTCAATATAGCCTTTATTTTATCTTCCTTGAGGGAAACACTCATCATTTTCTTCTGTGGAACAGGAAGATGTGCATCAAGGGGGATTCTACCTATGTTTTGTCGTCTTCTTGGGCTAGCTGCAAACGGTTGCATTTTGCTTTTGTTTTTGGATTTGATGGAATGTTTCGCCTTCAATTTCAGTACTTCGACCTCTCCTTGAATGTTTACCTTCACTGCATTCATAGACAACCCTGTAGGGGTCAATGATTTGGTTGAACGTTGTGGCAGTGCACAGCTAGTTTCCCGAACAAGCATTTCACCCAATGTCTCGCCCTCCTCATCACCGTTGGATGGTGACTTTGTTTCATTTGAATTGATGCAAGGCCATGTTTTTTTTGACATCTTCACAATATGGTCCCAACGGCCAGAGTTTCCCGAACCACGTACAGTTGGTGCCGCTGTTTTTGACACTGCACGCAGAGGACCGCTACGTCGTGGTACTTGAGGATCTTCCTTGACGTGCTTCTTGCCTCTGTCGTTGTTCACCTGAATTGGGCTCCTAGATCCATGCATCAAACCAGGATCAACATTCTCTTGAACTTCAGTTCCTCCATTATGTGCAGTACTTGGTTCGGCACTATTGTAGTTTGGCAATACCACAGTACATGGGACCAAAGCATTGTCCACGTTCATTGAGACATTGAGCTCAAACTGTGCTGTGCCATTCTGTTTGTCCCTCTTTTGCACTTGTTCCACTGCCGTGGATGTATCCTTTGAAGTTTCAAGAACTTCATCCAATTTTCCAGTGCCATCATTGGCTACAGTTGTCTCATTTGCTACCGCTACCTCTACGTAGCTACCTTCCCTTTCTGGTACAAGGTTTTGGCTACTGAGAAACCTGGTTCCATCTACAAATCTGGCTATAGGAATTTGGACCTCATCCCCACCAATACCACCATCTTCATCATCTGCACTGTTGTCCTCATTTAAACCGTTGTCTGCATCTGATTCAAACTCAAAAGGATCTCTGTGATTGACATCAAAGTCTTCATTACTCCAATTTCGGCTAGGAAACGGTGCATCATCAAAGTCCTCAACATCGTTGTTCATGACATCTTCGTCATTAATTTGAAGCCCGACGTCGTCAACCTCTTCTTTGTCTTCCAAGATAAACCCCTCTGAATCCTCCGACTCTACGTTGTCCTCGTATCACTTCTTCTCATCATGTACCTTCGATGCGGCCAAGACTTTTGAATTGGTGTACACATACACCAAATTTGCTGCTCTCTGTGTCTTCAACTTGTTCGGAGACTTGCTGTGAACAAACGAATAGCTACTCCAATTTTGTTCGCATGAAGATGATGATACCGGTTGGGCCAATATCCTCTTGGCAATTGGAGCAATGAGCTTCCCGCATGCACCCTCAAAATCCCACCAGGCATGTGCTGACAACATTTGTTCATCCGAATTCAACATGTTATGGAACGGAGGGGTTCTATGTTGAAAGGCTACAAATTCCTTCACCACCATCGCGTACTCCCCTGGTTTACATATTTTTTGAATAACCCGCTTGCATGCCTCCGTTGCTTTTGTATCGTCGGTTAGTTCTTTATCATGAAGCATGTAGGGGTTTAGAAGTGCTCCTGCATAGTGTAGATCTGTCTCCCCCATTTTGCGTCACTTCAAGAATGAGGTCTTCAATCGTTCGGCTCGATTTACAGACAATTTAAAAAGCACGCTCTGTAAAGAGAAGACATGTTTCTGTAAACCTCTCATAAGATGCAAGACCTTGCCCATGCATGGCGTCTTGGCATCCAAATCACGTAGAGCATACACAACTGAAGCCACCACTTCCTTGATATTCATCAAACGTTTCCAGAAATGATCATTCAAAATGAATTGGATTACAGCTCCAGACTTTGAGCTCGGCTTTGTGTTTGGGGTGTCTTTCAGCTTCCACACGTACCCGACCCATTGTGGATCCACCACACTTTGTTGTAATGCTTGTTTAACTTTCAACAAACGGTGAATCATGATAAAATTAGAGGCATACCTTGTTTTTGCCGGCAACAATAAGCTCAACTTCGTCTTGTGCTTTTGAAATATGGCAAGCGGCATTTGCCTACTCTTGAAGAATTTCACTATAGCATGGGCTTTCTCCACGTAATTTGAAATCCATTTTGACTTCCCCCAATCTTTTAGCAACAAATTCAAGGCGTGCACCACGCACCCTTGAAAAAATATGTGCGGATACCTAGCGGAGACCAAATTCCACCTTACCGAATTCACTGGTGCATTATCCGCAGTCACTTGTACCACATTTGAGGGACCCACGTGTTCTATGAATCTCTCCATCACAGACGCCAAATACTCTGCGTTATTTTCCACCCCACTTGTATCCACCAATCCAATGAATTCCTCCCCTGAGGCTGAGACTAGTATGGCATTTATTAATGGGCGATTCGAAACGTCACTCCATCCATCGATAGACAATGTTGCTCCAAACTTCCTAACGCTATCTTTAGTTCTGTTATGGAGCTTTGTTCGAAGGTCTACCTTTGCTTGGTCTAGCAACTTGTGTCGTAGATCATGGTACGATGGCAGGGTGTATGGCTGATTCCACTCTGCCGTTTTCTTCACTGTTTCTTTGAAGTTTGGATTTCGGGCTACAGCAAATGGTATGTTTGCCGCGTAAAAAAAGTATGCCCATACAACATTCAATTTCTGTTTGGTTATTTCTTCAAAGCCATCGGCTAGACTACTTTGTTTATGCAGCCTACTACTTGATGCCCTTGGAGTTCCACGTTCAACGGATGTTTCAGTGGTTTGATTTATTTTTGAACCCGCACCTAGAAGTTCTTGTAGTGCCGTGCACGAATCCTCTTGCATAGAATGCATCGTGCCCATGCCATTTGAAAAGTCGTTTCTGTCCATAGGCGTGCTGTTTCCATCTACGTTGTTAATGGCCGTGGAAATTTCCCTTCACAATGAAGAAATAGAACTTGAACCTTTGATGTCAACCTAGGACAAAGGGTGACCCCAGTATCACAAAAGCCTGGTCTGCCTTGATATCCTAGGTGGCTCAATATACGGCAACCATGGATTTTTGGCAAAGATGAGTTGACAAGCCTTGCACTGCACTTTATTTGGTGACAAGACTCCATACCAAGTAGAGAAGTCCTTACTCATAGTGACAGGTTCAAATTTTTTATATTTTAAACAAGTTGAAAACGTAAACACTAGATTCAAAATATCCAAAAGGTAACAAGCACTACGTGCACAAAGCCTTGAAAATTCAAGGCCCCCCCGTCCACTGAATTATGCATTACCAAGCAAGGAATACAAAAAATTGCAGCTCCTAGCCCTTGGAAACCTTAGTATTCAGTTTCTCAAGAGTGCTTTGACATACCTTCTTCCTCCCATTTATACTCTTCAGCCTTGTGCAGTTGGCCACGACCGTAAGAGAGGAATCCCAACGGCCAGTAAATCCTAACCATCCGATGAGACGGCCTTCGGCGCAAACGGGGCGGTCGGGTGGTTGGGTGCGTGGTCAGACAAGCGGACAAGCGCAGGGCTGCGCGAGGCCGACACGCATTCGGTTGGGGCCGATGGGCGGGCACGAAGGGCGCGCAGTCGGGTCCGACCGCCGCGCAAACGGAACGGCGGTCACCAGTGGGACTGTCGATCGCAAATGGTTGTAACTGGAGTAAGACAATCTGTCTAGCACATTCAGGCCACAGCAGGCATTCCAATGGGTGCAACCACCTAAGGGCTAGTTAACTAGTTTGATTGTTGGTCTCGAAGAGGTCATGGGTTTGAATCTTAGTTTGATGTATTCGTATTCAATGCTGAGCTCTAATTATTAGTTACAAATTGAATTCTACTTGAAGTGGGAGTATTATACATATTTGTTGCTATTAATCAAAGCTTTTACCTGGGACTTAGGATCTTGTTTGTTCATATTTCATTCACATTTTTTATTTACGCCTTTGAGCAATGAAGCTGGACAAAAAGGAATGCAATTCTATGGTACTACACACGCATGGCATTACATGGATTTAATAACTATGGATGTGAAATTATCTTGTACGCGAAGGACACAAAATACATTGTTGACAAAATTCCAAATTAAAACACATTTCCATTGCACAGACATTTATATATTATAAAGAACTCATGACATACCATGAGTGCAATGACTTAGTACTACTCAATCCTTGTACCATCAAAACAACAATTACTATTCTATTTATAGCTGCATCTTAAGAGAGAAAAAAAATTTCCCCTACAAGTTCTAATCATCTGCCGCTACCCTCTCCCGAAACAGGAGACGTCCCTTCTTGAGCCAAGCGTCATCTACTTCCTTGGCGAGTTTCCCGCTGTTGACTCGGGCGGACGATGGAGCCTCCACTTCGCACTTCCACGTCAACCATAGAAAGTAGCCGTTTTGACTGTGGAAAATGGTCATCCTCTTTTTCAATCCTTTTGCGTTTTTTATTCCTTGTGAGAGTCAAATCCACGTCTTCTGCCTTCAAGGCTCTCAAAGCACTATCTATTTGATCTACCATTGCCTGGACTACTTCGTCATCACTTTTCAACTGTAATTTGCTTGGTCGGTCTCCTTCCAGCAAGAATGCTCTCCATTGACCTACAATGTCGGCCATCCTCCTATCGAATGCCCCCACCACATCCACTAATGCATGCTCTGTACTTGTTTGTCCACCTATTTGTGTAGGAGCACAAAATTTTGCAACTTCTTCCAACTTCGATAGAAAAAGGGCCTTGCCTATCAGATCGTGGTTATACGTGCCATACTGGTCATTGAACTCTTTCAAACGCTCCACCTCTGTCCATTTCCCATCTGGTCCTTTCTTCACTTCCTTCTCGGGAAACCGGAAGAATTTTTTGTGTTGCACGCTCCAATGCCCCCCATGTTGCGACAAAACAATTCACGAGCCTCTCCATCCTCAAAACCTCAGGCTCGCAACTCCACCTCTCTGTTTATAGTCATCCATATGAAGTCATCTTCCGCCTGTTCAGTCTTTTCGTACAGTCCATGCTTCCGTTCACTTGCATCCCATATCAAAGGTTTACCCCAATGTAAATAATTATGAAATTTGAATGGCCCCTGGTCAAGTGGAAGGTTCCAACGAGTGTATTCGTGACCGGAGGGCATCACTTGTCGTATTCCAAGCATTTTGTAGAATCTAAGGTACAAAGGAGCATGGCACTCCGCACAAATCTTTGAAGGACCAATTCACACTCTTAGGTTGTGGTTCTTTCTTTGTGTGATTCAACCGCTCAAACATGGCATCCATGTCTCCCCAATATGTTATTTTGGTGTAATTCCCCATACGTTCATCGAACGCATTCTTGAACCTTTTTAAAGACGTCAAAATGGCATTGCAATCTTCATCCAAATTCCTTGCCAATTTTTGGACGCTTTGCATTGCTTGTGATATCATGGAGGGCTTGTCTTCTAGTTTCTGTATCCACGCGCGCCAACCATCTATCTTCCAATTTGCTCTTAGGCATGTAGTCGTCCATGTGAAGAGTTTCTTTCAATCGTTCCAACTCCGACTGCACAAGCACTTTTTCTTGGATTGCCTCCTCCAATTTCTGCTTTAGCTCTTCAAACTCATGGCCTTCAGTTTGCATGGAAGCATCTATGCCAATTGGATTAGGCGCCGGATTGGCGGAACGTACTTTCACTTTCCATTTGCGGGTGTCCTCATTGTCATCCAAATACACTACCTTAGGCGGCCTCGACGGACCGGCTTTCGCTATCTCGTCCATCGGCACTGCTCGAGGTTTGAATCTGGTGGGTCTCATTTCACACAACTGAGTGATAATCGTGTCTAATCGGTCAATTACATCCGCCTGTGCAAGCACTTCAGCATTCTTGCGCTTCACGAGCTTCTTCTCCATCTTCCACTTCCATATCAAGTCCTTACACTTTGCCCTCAACTTCATATTCTCTGACTCTAAGCCACTCAATGTGTTTGTTGGGCTCACTTTGTCGTCAAGAACTAGCACCCAGGACTTAGTGAAATCTAAGAAAGACAAGGCACCAGTCAAAAGTGCAGGCGACATTCTAGAAAATTCCGAAGCCAGCTCAATAAGCTTGGGGACAATTTGAGATACAATATGAGCTGAACACGTCAATTGGTAAGCAGTTTCCGCAATGGACGGCCTGGCAGCTCCCCCTGCATGGAATGTAGAACTAATGGCCTTGTTGTTTGGGCTTTTGACGGGTGTGCCTTCTTCAGATTTTTTCAAACGCTCATCACACTCCAGCGAATACTCTAGCTCGTCAGCACTTGGCATTTGACAGAATTGCCAAAGAGCGCGATCACTCATGTCTGACAAATGCGGATGCTTGTTGCGAATCTCTATAAAATCAATGGTAGAATTTTTGGCCACGTCCTCGTGTTCTTTTCCATTTTTTTGTGGCGGTTGCACCTCCATTTCTGGGCTTATGACTGGACTCATTGGCAAGGAAGTAGAAGGAGGTGTGTACATTAGGGGGTCTAGAGCATTTCTCTCTATAAGACTATCAATTTGGGCATACGCCTTTGCCACTTCTTTGTCACCGACCTCTTTTCGTGGTAAAGAAGTTGCCTTGTTTTGTATTGCAAAGTTGTCCTTCTTTGGAGGAAGATCCCGACATAGTACGGTTGCCAAAATTGGGGCAGATGTCAACCCCTCTCCCATCATAGCAAACGAGAAGGCACTACTTTGTTTTGTTTGCGGAGTGATAAACAACTCTCCTTTTGCACCTCCCGAGGAGGCACTGCTTACTTTTGTCGGGGGAGTTGAGAACACCTCTCCTATTGCACCTTCCATGACTGCATTGCTCAATTTCGATAGGGGAGCTGGAAAGAACTTTTTTTTTGCACCTCCCACACCTGCACTGCTCACGTTCATCAGGGGAGTGGAGAACACCTTTTCTTTTGCACCTCCCACAAGAACATTGCTCACGGTCCTCTGGGGATTTGAGGACACCTTTCCGATTGCACCTCCCATAGCAGCAGTGCTCACGGTTGTTGGGGGAGTTGAGAAGACCTCTCCTTTTGCACCTCCCACGGAAGCATTGCTCATTTTGTTAGAGGAGTCGAGAATACCTCTATTTCTACACCTACCAAAGAGGCATTGTTCAATTCCGCTGGAGAACCAAATTGTAATGAATCACTTGTTTCCTCCAAGGCCTCAGACACAAAGGCTGTAGTATTTTTTAATACTTTTTCTCATTCTGCCTCATGATTGGGCACATGCGGAATATCTTTTTCATCTTTTCCAATCAAAAGTGGAGCCTGCGTTGTCATTGGAAACATGCTCCAATGCACCTTGCAGTTCAATATGAGTTCCGCGTACACCATACACCCTAAACTGTAGTTTATGTACCCCTTACTCATTGCCTTATCTCCAAAGAGGGCCCGCCACACTTCCTTCGATCAATGGACAAAATCATCGTTGTTGCAAGTCCATGGCTTACAACCAAAAGCCTTTGTGTGACTGTCGTGCAAATCCCAAGGCCCCAAATTGTCAATGTGGTACATTTTTACATATTGCCTGCACAGTTTGGACGCCCAGTACTTTGCTTCTTCTTCCTCCCAATGGCTCTCGGCTTTGATGTCCGGATCATCTAAAATCTCGTAGTGAAGCTCATGCTTCGCTCCCTTTGGTTTAACCTTCTTGTTTTTCTTAGCGACTGAAGTTATCCCATCAATATCCGCAGCACCTTCACCCGTCATGATTGGCAAATTCAAATTGCAGGCACTTCAAATTAAATAAATTTTGCATGCCAATGACCTCCAATGTCTGTGCATAAGTGAATTTGTGAAAAGAAACCAGTAATGAAAGCTCAATGACCCCAATTCTCCACCATGTAGGAGCAACTGGCGCTTATAGCAACAGTAGCACAACCAACTTGGCGTCGGAAGAGAGAAGAAGTGAGGAAGTCCGAGGAGGCCGTCCCCCCTTATACCCGACCGATCCCAAACCTAAACCGCAACTGCCGCCAAACCGACCGCGGACTGCGCGGACCGCTTCGGCAGCAGACGCGGGCGGGCCCGTCCGCGCCAACCGCTGTCAGTGATCGCAGCGATCGGCAGGTTGGGCGAGGGACGGCGGAGGACAACCCGATCGCCGAGGGCCTCCGCCTGAGGCCGCCCAGTCCGTACTGGCCCCGACCGACCCGATGGCTGCGTCGGCCGACCGCCTGTCGTACTGTACCTCCATTCACCGGCTTTTTTTTTTTTCCGACTCTGTTGACTACTTTCAAAGTCCAACTTCGTCTGAACATTGGATTCTACTAATTTCAGATGGGACTTTAAACAATGCCACTTCATTTCACAAGCATCCAATGTACCTTTAATGCAGTGAAGGGTAATTTCAGCTATTCTTTCACATATTTTAAATTTCAATAAAGTAATAAATCCTATACCCTAAATCCTATACCCTAAACCCTAATCCTATACCCTAAACCTTACACAATAGACACTGAGTATAGTAAATACTAAACACAGAAAACTAACTTTATGTTACATTTAGTTTTAGTTCTTTCGGAAGAAATGGAATGATGCATTGCTTTTTTTTTAATACCAAACATCGAACCTCACATTAGTTAGCAGAAACTTTGTTGCGGTATTAGGAATAGGGTCAAATAGGATTTTTCTTAAATCCTACACAATGAAGGCTTCTTTTAATGAAAATACATTGATTTTGAAATGCGATGGTCCGGCATTTGGTCCTTGAATTCCCACGAAAATATAGACTTCTCATTTTTATTTGTTTTTGCCTTTAAAAATGAAGGCAAGAGTTTAATCCCCACTAGGGTTCTTCTAGTTGAGAATATTTACAACTTGCACATTTATTTTAATGTTTCAATCCCCATTAAATTCTTGACATTTGGATTTGAGTTCCACTAAATACAACAAATGGTTTCTTTTTATTTGTTTTTCTCTTTGAAAATGAGGGCAAGAATTTAATTCCCACAAGGGTTCTTCTAATTGAGAATATTTACAACTTGCACATTTATTTTAATGCTTCAATCCCCATTAAATTCTTGACTTTTGGATTTGAGTTCCACTAAATACAACAAATGGTTTCTTTTTAATTGTTTTTCTCTTTTAAATGAGAAGTCCAATTAGAATGAATTAGAGTTTCAAGTGTAGACACAAATATAATAGAAAACTATACAAAATTGAACAGAATTCATTTTGATTTCATATGATAATTTTTTGCTCCACTCCAATCTACGGTGCTAGCTAAAATTGAAAGGAGCTTCAGCTGTGAAGCAACAATTGAATTAAAAATAATATATCCACTATTCTATGAACTTGTGGCATATCCTAAAACCTAAAAAAATCCAATAAAGTGAAATGATTTCATTACAAACATATTCAATATTAAGTTCTCTAACTTACTCATTTATTGCAATGATTTGTTTTTGGCTTCTTCCATTGACTAACATTGTAGCCATGTACAAATGTGGAACATGCGACAGTATTGAACGTGGTCATTTTCAACTATGTTGTAAAATACATTCACATCTTCAATAGCAAGATACGTAGTACAAGCACTAGACAGTATTATTATTTCATTTTATTAGAAGATGCATTTGCTCAATTTAAATTTGCAAATATGCTAGTTCATGTAACCTTATGTACTTTGAATTGCGTAAACGTTGTGCTCCGTATTATTTGAAGGTGAAAACAAGCAAAATCCCATTTCACTACCAAAAATGGTTCAAATATTGGCATCATATGCCAAAACGTTAATTAGATTTATTTTCCTACACCCTAAACTCTATAGGCCTATAAATAAAATTCCAACTTGTAAATTGTCAATGACAGAATGCATAACAAATACTCCCTCTGTCCCACTAAAAACCTCCAAAATTCTTCCCGTTAAGAAATTAACTATATTTTCAATCAAAGTGCCAAAAATACATTCATTCAAGAATAAATAATCCATCCTTTAGATCTATGCAAAATCTCAAGCTTAGACACTATCATTTAGGCACCCAAAATTCATGTCAAAAGTGTGATATTTGAACATATTTTATAATTGCTGCCAGCTTTGTCATTTTAGATGATTTAAAGGGTGGTGGCTGCAATGGGATTGTAATGACATGTTCTCCAACCTAAATATCCAAAAATAAAAAAACTATCCCACTTTATAATCAAATTTTAATAGCACCAAAGCAGTCACTAAATAGGCTGTCAATACTATTATTTGACAAAGAAATTAGTACTGTAAGGTGTCTCATATCGCCAAGGCCAAGCTTACAAGGCCACGGGAATGCTTTTTGATTGTCTCACTTGCCCCCACAAGGTTGTTCAATGTAACAAACACTCACTAAACAATAAAAAACACAAAAAGGAGCTTTTTAGTGGGACAAAAATTTTGCCTTATTTGTAGGTTTTTAGTGGGACAAAGGGAGTATAGGATAAATGGAAAAATGGACAACCACCCATATCCAACAGAGAGCAAAGAACATGCGGCATGATGTTGGAAAAAAATAGAGTCAACCTGTACAAAGCAGACTCAATTCCAGTTCTCCAAGCTCCCCACTTGCAAATGCTCGGTAGGCAACTAATAAAGCAGCCTCACTGCAACAAGAACTCGCACGAAGTGCAAGACCGTTGCATTGTAGAAGTAACGCACTTGCACCCAAACATATCATAGATCATGCAATTCAATTGAAGGAAGCACAAATATTCTATAAGCAAAAATTGGAGCCGTATCTTAACGAAAGTTGTTGCAAAATTCAAGGGACGCGAAAACAAAGGAACACGGCAGGTGGGCACTCGGCAACCAAAATGTCAACAAAACGAGGCGCGCTCTTTCTGAGGAGAGACGAACATCTTGCCCATCCATCTTCAAAATTCATCTTGCGGTGGTGGAGAGTAGGCCGAGGCCTGTGGCAATGCGGGATGGGATTGATTGGGGATGATGACTGCATTGGGGGGACATGAGTGACCTTAATAAGATAGTGCGACCTATAACATTGTTTATAAATAGAGGCAGGGGTTCCTTGGAAAGGGTCCCTTTACACGAAACAAAATTGTCTTACAATAATCTGATGGCTCCTCAGCTAGTCTATACCTTAATTGTTTTTATTTTTATTTTTTTGTTTTGTTTTGTTTGTCACGTCGAGATCTCCCGGACCATGTGTCCCTCGACCGCATGATTTGTACCGTCGGAAAGCCCTCGGCAAGGAAGGATGCACGGGCTCAATTTTCTAGTGTTTGGACCAACAATGGGAAAGTTATGGATTTTTTATTTTTTTGTTCTTAAAAATTACTAAATTATGTATCTTTTGAACCGTATGTCAAATTATCACGTTCTTGGTACCGTTAGAAAGCCCTTGGCAAGGAGGGGTGTCCGGGCTTTCTTTTGTGGCATCTGCAATGACTTGTTGAAAAGTTATGAATTTTTGAGTTATTTTTTGTTTTTAAAATGACTTCTACTTTTGAGCGTTGCAAATGGAAGACATTAGCATTCAAAGTTGGATAATTATGTTTTTTAAAACGGTTTCCTGCATTTTAAAATAACTTCAAAGGCCACTTGTGGGTTTTTTTGCAGTGCACACCATAAATATCAAATTTTTCATGTTAATCATTTCAATTGAGAGTTCAAGAAAGAAATTCCAGCATATAAAAACTTGATTTTCAGTTTTCACATGTACAAAAATCATTAGATAGTATTTGAGCAAAGAGAAATTATTGAATGCTGGTAGATTATAATTACAGAATTTGATTTAGTGTTATTGTCCCATTATGGTGAATTGCTCAAAAGGGTAGCCGTACAAGTTTACAAAAGGAAAATGTATTTAAAATTTAGAGTGATCTAATTCATTAAATTTGGGAGGACAACACAATGACATTTAATTCTAGGCAGTGAAATTTTTTTCCTACGTGAATACGTGATGCTGCGTATCCATAGAAGTGAAATGTGCAAAATGATGAAGGGAATAAAAAAGGCTATAAATTTTCTGAATGTCGTGTCTTAATATGTAAAGCTAGAAAATCATGAACATGAAGAGGAGTAGTTGTGAAATTGGGAATCGTGATCACAATGAAGAACACCTTCAACCTTTTCTACAAATTTTTTCATTATTTTAACAAATAGAACTCTTAAACAGACTACCAGCCCGCTAATCCACCTGACCACCCGACCATCGTCCATCATCCGTCGCCCGCCCGTTCGTCCGACCGCAAGGCCGTTTGCAAGGTTTGTGCGCCGACTGCCTGCTCCGTTCGCCGGTTTCGTCCGCCCTTTGTCGGTGACCGTGCGATCTAGCGGCCGACGGATGTGGTCCGCTGGATCTTTGGGTCCATTTTTTTGCCGTCCGATGTAATCGCCTTGGCTGGTCCGCCAAGCCCCCGTTCGACCGCATAAATAGCAGAGCGGACGGCTCATTTCTTCACAGTCCGTTCCCTGCTGGGGTGGGTGAACCAACGCCTTCGGGAATCTGCACGCCCCTTCCGGCTAGGTGTGTGAATGGCTATGCTTGGATATTACATTGATTCTTGCATTTAATTTCCACTTATATAGTGGGGGTCCGAATGGTCTTGTCGAATTGACTCATTCATGCGGTGGAACTCCTGTAGTCTTCATCCGCGTGTTTGACAACGTGATTTAAAATTTGTAATCGGTTCTTTTCATTTTAAGCAAGGTCACTATGCCACATGGAACTCCCTGGAGAAAAGTTCGGAAGGCCAGAAGGAGAAAATCGCAGGACATGAGATGGGAAGATTGAGCTAATCCGTTTTGTGTAGCGGAACCTGGATGGGAAGAGGAGCCCACGAAATTGTGGAACGCCACAATGTGCAAAAAGTACATCAAAATCAAGTACATCTCTAAACTTTGGGATCAAGACTGCGCACTACAACAACAACCTTGTTGGAAAGGACAAACTACTACGTGTAAGAGCGCTCACTTTGTGCAATGATACAAGGAAATCCGACAGGCAACCAGTTTACCAGAGGGGAAAAAAAATATCATGTTTTATGGGGTCATGGCCATTGTTTGGGCAGAGATTGTACTCCACAAAGAAGTGGATTGGCGCACAGCTCCAAGTAGAAATGTGAATACACTAAATCGCACAGCCCACGTGATTGATACAGAGTGGGATAAAAAAAGCGATTGCATGAGGGAGTGGTCCAATCGAGGCTTTGGACATTTTTCGTTGGTTGTGATGCCGGATGCAGAGGATGAATCGAAAGAAGACAATGATGTCAATGATGCTGCTGCACCCGTGACATTTGGAGAGAGGCACAAACATCAAGAAGACCGAGATGACATTATGTACTATAAATAGGTTTTTATTTCTTTTCTAAAATAAATCCCTAGGATAGAGTTCGAACTCTAGAAGGTAAATTACTTCAAAAAGGAATCTTAAATACACCTAAGAGATCCAATTGCAAGATTCTTTAAGTACAATTCCCATACATCATATCAATAACCATCGTTTTAGAACCACTTATCATAATTTCAATTGGTTTTGGTATGCTATCTTTTGCTCCAATTAAACTTTACTTCAATTGTTCTTCTCTTTTATTTCTTTTCTCCAAGATTCTCCTCATTGCTATTCATCTTTAGCTTTTCTCCAATTGGTTTCTTGGCTTTGTCTTCTTCTATAAAATTCTCTTCTTTTGTCTTGCACTCCATCTTTATATTATCCAATCGTTGGCAAAATGCACACTTCTTTATTTTCTTTTTAGAATATTCTTTATCCATTTTTATTTTATTTATTAATCTCAATTTTTCTTTTTATATTTAATGACATTAATCTAAATTATATTTCTCAATTAATTACTCTCAATGATTCTAATAATCACTCCAAGTTATCACCAATTGGAATTGTTTATAATCAAACCTATTATATTCCAATTGGTATTAATTCTGTAACTTCTTCGATTGGTTTCACACAAGATCTCTCAGTCACTCCACAGGCTTATCACATCAAATATAATTTAACTCCAATTGGTTCACTTACAAATTTCTCACTCCTTCACAATTATCCAAGTTCCCATCAATTCAATCCCATTGGTAAATACCACACAGTTCTCTCCATTACAAATTATGTTAACCATTTTCTCACAATCGTTCTCACATCCAGATCACAGTTTTACTTCACCGATTGATATTCTTCATTCACCGCATACACATCTATTTCCAATTGAACTCACACTCAAACTCATAGTTTCTCAATTAACTCCAATTGAACTTTCCAACATACACACAACCATTGAACAAACTCGCAATTGTAAACATTCTTTTTATATTCATGAAATCAAAAACAACATTACAGAACACACAATTGTTTTACTTCCGGCGATTGGAAGGAGCTCCTGCACCATGCAAAGAAAAACTAAACTACCAATTGAAACTACCTTCCTATAAGCTCAAGTTTCCAACCAACTTAATTACCAATTGGAATTCTATTCCTTTACCGCACACTTCAACTGAATCTTGATCCCAATTGGTAACTTCCGCTAGTAAACTCTTAAACTACACATCCAATTGGTAAAATCTACAAATAGACATGGAAAATAGCCAATTGAACAAAAAGTAAAATAGCATTCAGACTATATGGCCCCCTTCTCATCTATTTGCGTCCCCGCAAACATCACTTTTTCTGCTTTTTACCACTAGGCTTGGACAACTTTGGCTTCGCCTGCTGCTTCCCTAACTTCGCTGGCTTCTTCAATTTCTCCAATCGGGCACTCTTGGACGAAACTCCGTAGAGAATCAAAAGTAACTCGGCTCCCGGCTGCCACTGCAAAGGCATCTGATAAACTGGGCGTGATGCTCCCTTCAGATTGGCCTCCTCATTGGCCTTGTCACATGCGACTGATAACTCTCTCCAATTGGCACGCTCCCACTTAAGAGAACCATCTCTGTCCTGGTTCAGAAACACATCCATGGGACCTCTCCGATTGGCATTTTTATCACCAATCAGATTGTGATGAGCCCCCTGTAAGAACTGCATCATAAACATTAACTCCAACAACCGCATCTTCCGGCAACAATTGTAATTCAGCCTAGCATACAGCTCACCGTCCTGTAGCATGCGTGCTCCCAATCGTGGATCGATAATAATCTTGAAAAACTGGCACCATTCCGCCAAAGCTTTGCAAAAAATGGCCGCCCGAAAACAAACAGGATCCCGATGGGTTTTGTGCTCCTGCCAGAATTTAAGATACAAAACTACACATTCCTGCCAATCGACCCATTTCCCTTCAATCATTGGCCAGTTATACCACACCGTATCCAATTGTGCGTCAATTCGCCATTTGTAGCGGCGGGCCACTGAACAGAAATTTGGATTCTCCTTGACTTTCTCGGGCACCTCACCAATATCCAATCGGAGGTTGGATTCTCCGGCAATCAGCGCTTCAATTGGTTTGCTCAAAGCTGATTGCTCGTGATGGTAATCCTTGCCAATCCACAGCAGTGCCTCCCATAATAGCACTTCCGATTGGTCGCTCATATTGGAGAATAAATTCTCCCATTTCCCCAAGAACTGCTCATTAGTAAAACTCCCAATTGTCGCAAAACTCCACGTATCCAGATTCAACGGCATCCCCACAATGGCCTCGGGTGACACTTGCCAATTGTATTTATTCTTGAAATTGGCCTATGTGTCCAACTCAAACGGCAACAATTGAGAGAAACTGCGTGCCTTGATCATTCGCTCCAGCCGGATCTTGGTATCTCGATAGGTGTAGAAATACTCACTGGGATGTACATCAGAAAATTGCGTTCTGACCGATCGAGCTTGATTGTCTTGCACCATCTGGATCAGCCACCCCTCTGATTGGTACTCATCTCACAATTTATGCAATATCAATCTCCAATCGTCAAGAGGGCACTGCGTCCAATTGGTCACCAATTTTGCCGCCACTGTCTTCCCCCAATCGGTACACTTGGGCTCCCTCAGTCGCTCCGCACATTGAACTTCCAATCGTTGGCGTTCCGCTTGAACCTCCTCCAATTGGCGATAGTACCGAAGTAGACGAGCTCCGAGGTCTCCCATGTACCAATACACCTCAACATAGTCTTCCAAAAGCAAATCTCCTCGCACAATAATCTCCACCAATAGGTCTTCTTGTTTAAGCATTTCAACCACCTCCCACACAGCTTGGAATTCGGTCAACGATAGATTCTGTTGCAACGAGACTTCTGCAATCAAGAAGAATACCTGCCGATCGTACATGTAAGCTCGCTCCAGGTTATGTGCAGGCGGAATATAAGAAGACAATGCCAATAGGCCTTCGACAATAATCCCGCCCGCTTGCAATCCCAATTGATCTTCTTCGTGCTCCTCTGCAAGAACGATCGCATTCCCCTTTTGATTGGTCACCGACTACGTGAATAATTCACGTTCCCGCTCCGATTGTTGTAAAGATTTGCTCAAGTCCTCAATCTTCTGCTTCTGGTTCAGCACGTCCAAACGCAATTGAACGTGTTTGGTGTTGAGGTCTGTAAATGCTTTCTTCCGTGCCACTGCCTCCTTCTCACGATTCTCCACTTGTAACTTGAGGTCTGCCAATTGTTTATGCAGCTCACCCGTATCAGTAGTCTTCAATCGGGTCGCCTGAATCTGCAACAATTGGTGTTGGCTTTGAAGAAGCCCATTCTACTCCTTGAGTCGCGCATAGTCTTCAAACACTGTGGGGTGCGCTGATAACTTGGCCAATTGGTTTGCCTCTTGCGCCAGCTTCTGATAAAACTCTGGCCCCTGTAAAACTTGGGACACTGGTGCACTTACCAATTGGTCTTGCTTTTCTTCCTCCTCAGCCTTCACTACAACAACAATTAAATCAGCTGCATCAAAGATCTTCGTGAGGTAAAAACCTCCACAAAAAGTCTTCTCCGAATCAATTGGATTCAATTTAACATTCTCCACCGATTGGTGAAGCTTCCGCGCCACCAACTTTGCCCAATTGATTGTAACGCCTCGCTGAAACAAGGCCACTGTTGCCACCACCACCGCAAAGTCGATCTAATCATTTTCCAATTCTAGGAAGAGCCAACGCTGCAAAAAGTCCACCATTTCCCTCCACTCCGGTGTCAATTGGCCCTTTGAAATCAGGTTGGTGTTCTTGTGAGCTCCCAATTTGTCACTTGGGACTCGTAGAATTATTTTTTTGGAAATTTGCAATTTAAAGTTGATAAAAATATACAAAAAACCATAAAAAGAGTGTAGAACCGAAATAGGGTTGTGTCATACCCATTATAGTATTTGGTCTAGATTTGTGTTTTTTACTTAGAATCCCCCAAACCTTGCCTAAAAATGGTATAAAAATAACGAAAAGGTTAGATTTGGAGGATTCGAGTCACACAGCTCCAAAAGGGCTAAATCCCACCATGAATGTGGCGATTCAGGGCTAGGGCGGTCCGAGGGATCCACAGCGAGGCCACTAGGTCGGGTCCTAGAGTTAGATTTAGAATTCCCCATTAGATCGACGAATTCCCAAAATCCTGATTGTTAGTATGCAGGAGTCACTCACGCAAGACCGGGCCTGTGGAGGAATCTACAGCCCAAGGATGGTGTTCTAGGGTGAATCCCATGCCAGGATTCCAACGGCGAAATCGGTTCGCCAAGATTCCTCCACCTGCAGAAGATTCCCGCACCGTCGCTAATTCGAGGAGATGGCCAGTTTTGAATCTCCATTGACCAATCGTGCCAGGTACGGAAATGCACCCGCACGTCTTTCATGTGACTCCCTGAGAGGTCACGTGACAAATCCCGCCATCTTCCGACTTGCAGAAGAACCTTTTCCGGGTGGTCAACCCTCCTAACCTCCAACGGGAATTTCATGGAAACTACCCAGGTTACAATAAAATCTCACTAAAAATTAGACTAGCTTGTTTGATGTTAATAATGCGCTCCGTGAAGTTTCACGACATTCCGATAGTGGCAAGTACCCGAACCGGCGAGATTCTTTGGGAATTAACCATGTGGCGGGGTCCCCGCCACGTTGACCGGCATCCCGGGCCCATACGATGGCGAAACGAAGTCAACCAAAAGTCCTTCCCGACTCTCTCGCACCTACCGGAGACCCTAGGCTATTCACATTTCTCAAAATAGGAGACCCCCAAGATCTAGGATTTTACCACGATTTGGTTTTTAAACTAAATTAGCCTACGATGGGTTTTTGGCCTCGATATGGGGGACAGGGGGATCTAGGACTAAACACGGCGATCTGGATCCAACGGCGCAATCCGTTCGGCGATTGGAGCTAATCTCCAAAAGTTAAGATGTTGGTTCAGCATAGATGGTAGAAGTAGAAATTTAAAATGTAAGATGAAAATCTTTGAAGATGAGGATGAAAATCCCCGTTGATAAGGTTACCTTAGAACTCTAGAGGGAGGGGTGAGCCCTTGGAAACCTATATAAGGGCCCCATTTCTCTCTCTAGAACACCCCCAATTCTTGTTTTGGGTCCGTGGGTCCAAGTTATTTTGGATATTTTGGCGTTTGAAGCCAAAAACCTCTACGGTGTTTTCGGAGCACTTTTGGCTCCATTGTTGCTTATTTTCAAGCTTTGAAGGTCCTTGGGGGTCCTTCTACCTTGCTTTGTGTACTCTTTTGTGAAGTTTTTGGTACTTTGTTGTGAGTGGAGAGCCTCTCTCTCCCTCTTGTACGTGTTGTGGTCTAACTTGTGAAGTTTAAGAGTCCTTTTTTTGTATCTTGCACTAATCCTAAAGTCACCCCCCACCGTACCTTGGCGATGCCACTTTGGGGGGCCTTTAGCGTGTGAGCTTTGTGTTTTTCGTGGTCTAACTTGTGTGTTTCTCTTTGTGTTTTTTCTTACACCCTCATCTAACCTTCTCCTTGTTGAGTGGACCCCCCTCCGGGACGGCGAAGCTTTGAACTCATGTGTGGTTGTTTTCTTTAAAAGTTTAGCTTTTCCCTCTTCTAAAGTCTCTCTCACTGTGTGGACCCCCCTCCGGGACGGCGAAGCTTTGAACTCACGTGTGGTTGTTTTCTTTAAAAGTTTAGCTTTTCCCTCTTCTAAAGTCTCTCTCACTGTGTGGACCCCCCTCCGGGACGGCGAAGCTTTGAACTCACGTGTGGTTGTTTTCTTTAAAAGTTTAGCTTTTCCCTCTTCTAAAGTCTCTCTCAGTGTGTGGACCCCCCTTGGGAACGGCGAAGCTTTGAACTAGTAACAAAGTAGAAGTCCTAAAGCGTATGTTAAAAGTGTAGACAGCGGAGCTTTGAACCCCCGGGGAGTCTAGAAGTCCTAAAGTTGGTGTTAAAACCAATTTCACGGCAAAGCTTTGCACCTCCCCCGTGTTTAGATCCAAAGTCTAGTTTCCAAGACCTTTGTGGAAACCTCCAGAGTTTAGCTTCCAAGATATGTAGGTTCCTTTGCACTTAGTAAAGTTTAGTCATTTCCCAAAGTTTAAGAGAGTTTAGTGGTTCCCCAAGTTTTATTTAATTAGTTGTATCCCAAAAATCTTAGTAGATCTAGCACCCCCCAAAGTTCTATCCCCCCCTAGGTTAGCAAGAATCTAGTCTTTTTATTTGGCTTTAGCCAAATTTTCAGTCTCTTTAGCCTTAGTCAAAAATCGAGTTCCAGAACCAGCATGCGGCCAGCCAACATCAGACCAGCAAACGAGCCAGCCAACAAACAGAACCAGCAGCCATAACCGGGAAAAAAAAGAGAGAAATTAATTAAAATTTTTGGCCGACCCCCAAGCTAGCCAGCCGAGAAGGCCAGCCAGCCGGAGGGCCAGCAGCTCTCCCGATACAGCAGCTCTCCGGTACAGCAGCTATCCCGGTACAGCGGCTCTCCCGGTACAGCGGCTCTCCCGGTACAACAGCTCTCCGATACAGCAGCTCTCTCGGTACAGCAGCTCTCTCAGTCCAGCGGGGGAGGCTGGGGCCATTCGGGCTCCTCCCCAAATTTTGGACTCTCTCGTTTTTATTTATTTATTTTTGGTTCTCCCCAAACCCGAACACAAACAAAGGCAAAACAAACCAAAAGCATGTTGGACTAATTTTGTGCTAAAAGGGGTTGAAGTAGGACTAGGGCTAAAAATACAAAAGGGAGGAGGGAGAAATAGAGGTTGCCATTCCACACGCCACCTGCACAAAAACATCCGGTTCAACCTGCATCACCACTCACACCTACATACAATGGAAGGAAATTAGGGAGAAGGATGTGTTATAGGAGTGGAAGGGAGAGAGACGATGAATAGTGCCTATTTAGGAGATTAGGTAGGAAATCTAGAAGAACTCCTTGCAACCGTTGGGAGGAGGATTAGGATGACACAAAGCAAGGTTGCGTAAGAGGGTAGGAAGAACATTTAAACCCTTCTCGTAGTTTGAAACCATAGTGTAAGACTCATAAAAGCTTAGGTGAAATAGTGCTAGTGTAGAAGAAGGAGGAGAGAAAGAAAAGGAGAAGGAAATGGGGGGAAAGGGTTAGAACATCATACGTGTAACGTTTTCTTTTCTACAAATTAAGCCGTGGGCCTTGAAAAAAATAAAATAAATAAAAACCGTAACGCAAAAATAAAAGAAGACAATCGCGAGTGGTCACCATGGAGCACGAGGACGCGCATGTGGACGGGGATGACGTCATTTCCGACACTAGCAGTAACGAGGTGGGTCATTAAACTAATCCTAGTCGTTTCTCCCTAATTAGCAATTGTTTTCCTAATCAGCCCTTAGAACGTGATTAGCATCCGAGATTAGTGTAAATTAGAAGTTTAGATTCAAAAGTTGATAGATTAGGAATAGAGGTTTCCGAAAACATCTTATAAATAAGATTTGACCGTAAACTGACCGCGTTAGGCTAAGTTAAGCGGTAGGGAGTAGAACGGAGGAATTTTAATTAAAAGTGAACCACAAGAAACAATGGACGGAAATTAGGATTAGATTAGAGGGAGGATTTAGGATTAAAATTAAAGATCAAATAGCGAGTTAAAAACCTAGGATTAAATTGAGATTTTAATTAGGGAAGTTAAAATTCAAAAGTCGAAAGTTGGAGTTAACTTTGGGAAGTAAAAAGTAGAGTAGGAAATAGAAGTCAAAAGTAGAATCCACTTAGGAAGTAGATTGTTGAGTTAGGAATAGAGTTAAAATTAGAAGTCAAAACCCTAGAGTTAAAAGTTGGAATTAAACTTAGGAGGATAACATTTAGAGTTAATCTAGGATTAAAACGATAGGATTAAATTTGGAAGTAGAAGTCAAAAGTCAAAAGTCAAAAGTTTAGATTAAATTTAAAGGTTAAATTTTAGTCAATTGGGGAGTAAAAAGTTAGAGTGAAAAGCTAAAAGTAGAAGTTAAAAGTTAGAGGTAGAAGTAAAATTTTAGAGTTAGTTGGAAGTAGAAAAATCTAAAGTCAAAGTGAAAACGTAGAGTCAAACCCAGAGGTTAAAATGGGGGATTAATTTTAGAAGTAAAAATTTAGAGTTAAAAGTCAAAAACCTAGAGGTAAATTAGGAATAAGAATCTACAATAGAAAGTGAAGAGGTAGAGTTAACTTTAGAGGGTAAATCTTAGAGTAGTTTAGAAATGAGAACATAGAATTCAAGGGTATATCTTAGAGTTAATTTAGGAGTAAAACCTTAGAGTCAAAAGTTAAAACATAGAGTTAAAATTCAAGGGTAAATCTTAGAGTTAATTTAGGAGTAAAAACTTAAAGTCAAAAGTTAAAACATAGAGTTAAAATTCAAGGGTAAATCTTAGAGTTAATTTAGGAGTAAAACCTTAGAGTTAAAAGTTAAAACCTAGAGTTGAAAATTCAAGGGTAAATCTTAGAGTTAATGTAGGAATAGAAACCTAGAATTAAAAGTCAACACCGAGCACAAGTCAGTAGTTAAGAACCAAGTTAAAGAAGTAAATCTAGAGTCACATTCCAAAGTTGGAACTGTAGGGGTAGCTTTAAAAAGTAGAACTTCTAGGTGGAGTTTTAGAAACCCAAGATAGTCTTAGGGGTTCATGGAAGGAACATAAGGGTTCCTCTTTTTACGTAGTTAAGGACGTTATAAATGGCACCCACTACTCAGTCGACCCTCGCCATAGGATAGATAGTTAGGGAGTTAGGATTTCACCAACACTTTGAACATTGCAGTTAACTTGTGAGTTGCTACATGCATTACTAATTATTCGCTGCCATCCACGAAACTTAGGAAACGTTAGCAAAAAAGATCCATTGCTTGGAAGGCACAGTGGACCGCGCTCACATCACCCCCATATATTAAAAAATGTAGATAAAGGCATAGAACCTGGTCGGTGTTCGCTTTATTACCAAGGGTGGGTAATCTTGTGCCCACAGTTCTCCATCTGTTTCCCACTTAGTGACATGCGTGCCGGTGTTGAAAAACACCCAACAATCGGATACTTTTCTTCACTCAAGCTCGTCCACAAAATTCCAGAATTGGGCAACTTTAAAGCTTTGCTCACCACCTCCGCCTTCAATTCCAATCGTTTCCCACGTACAAAACCCACTCGCTCCGCCGATTGGTATTTCTCCACAAACTTGGCCACATCGTGATTTTGGACTTTAACTTGCACCAAATTGGAAGAAATAAAGCCCAAAATCCTAGCTTCATTCATGTTTTTTACAATCTCCATCTTTCTATAAAACCCCAATTTCTCATCCAAAGCCGGCCAGGGCACCGATCGGATCAAACTGGCGCTACTCGCACTGGCTTCGCTTCCTCCCACCGATCCGGACGCCGCACCTTCTTTCTTAGGCTGCCTGATCAATCGAAGATAATCTGCCAACGTCTGGTCCCCCGCAGCAGGAACCTCCTTCAGAAACACCAATTCATCATCTGAATCCTCCTCCGCTCCCGACATTGCTACAATTTGTGTTTCTCACGCGCTTCCACTCTCGATTTCTCTCCAAATGCACTCAACGGTCAACAATTGCTTCAAGTTTCATGCTCTGCAATCAATCGCTCACACACTACAAAAGCTCCAATTGATTTCGCAAATGTGGGAGTACCTATGGCGCCAATGTCTCTCCCAATTGAAAACACAAAAGATCCGTTATCCTCTCCCTGCGCCGTCTTTCCCACCAACCCCGCCAATCAAGTTCAGGTATCCTGGTGGTGCTTTTCCCAATCGATTACTCGCCATCATGTGGCATCACGTCCAATTGGTTATGAATACTTTTTTTTTCTTTTTTTCTTTTTTTCTTTTTTCTAGCTTCCATATTCATGTATTAGAATTTGGACAAAATCATGGTCATGTGGTAATTTTCTATTAATGAAAAAGATTACTACCAATTTATGCTGACTCATTTCAACTAAAATCTGTATCAATTAGATTTTAGTACTTGGACACATTATCTCTGTTCTAAAATTAATGCCTGGCTTACTGTCTCAGCTCTGAGAAATGATACCTCTGGCCTCTTGTTTAACAAAACAAGTCCATTAATTGTTTACTCAGGAAGCTAACCTCCATTCAGTCTATAATTGCAATCAAATCAAACGTTCAAAAATAGCCACCATATCTTATATGGTGTAAGGTGATCAGGTTGCTCCCTACCATTGATTAATGGTACCATCTTTATTGAACCAGATGGAGGGCCACCATGAACTGTTGAGTGGTTCAGGCTCCTAATATAGACTGGACAGATCCGACTTTACTCCTTACCTTCTAAGTTTTCGGCCTTGCCTCAGGGATGCTGTTTGAAAGTCTGAATGTTTTGTTGCCTGAGAGTTTTAGCTTACCAGAGAGGCTGTGACTCTCGAGCTACCAGTTAAGTCTTCTGCTACAGTTACGGAGCTTTGGGAGATTTACCAGCCTGCGTTTCTCACGAGTAGCAAACAGTGCATTTCATCAGGGATATATGGCGTCTTCACAGCGCATGTCTAATGACCAGGTTTTTTGAAAGTATTTGAATGGAATGGATCTCATGTTGTATTTTGCTTCCTTATGAGTTTTTAAATTCCTTGTGAAGGCTATAACACGCGTATATGGCTGCAGACACCTGGTGCACCTCTCTAACCTCACATTTGTTTGTTTGTGTTATTGGGATGGGTACAGGTGAGGCCCATGACCTCTTGGAATTTTGGAGGATTTTTGAGCAAATTTGTGACCATCCATTACTATAAGTTTTTATCTTTATAGATATAAAGACTTGGTACTATATTAGTATGATTTGCATTTTCATAAGCAATTCCTTATACCTTTGCCTATTTCTTGTACTATAAAAGACTGGATGTATGAGTCTTAGTGATCTTTATGGACAAAAATAGGATTTGTGAGTTCTAATGCTCCTTTAAGGAAATATAAGATGCTGTTGTTGTAATGCTCTTCTATGTAAAAATAGAAACTATATGCCTTGGTACTCCCGTGGTTAAATTAGGATACATAAGGCTTAATATCTTGAGATATAAAGGACTAGAAAAATTTGTTCTCTGTACATGCTTTAATATGGATACACCGGATATGATAGAGAAACTATATGAATGGAAATAGACTGAATATTGCCCAGAAATGGGATGTACCAGAAAGGAATTTATATATATATATATTTAAATTAAATTAAAAAAAAATTTAATCCATTAAAATATAAAATCCTCCCTCGTCTATATTAACTTCCTTCCCAAAATATTTCTTTCCAATTGGTCTCTCACCTAAACTAATATACTTATTATATAATAATCAATTTTAGACCCTATCTTTTAAGCACTCAAAATTATTACTATCACTTGATTATTGTTATCAATATCATGTTATCCAATTGGTGACACCCTCATCATTATTACTTTTATTAATAACTATATTCTCTCATTTACAATTATTCCTTCACATTGATACCTATTCCTTTATTCACATTAATTGCTTTATTCTCTCATTATTATTTTAAGTAATTAAATTAGTATTATTAAGTTATTGTGTTTTTTTTTTTAGTTTTAATTTAACTTCAACAACCAATCGGAATTACTCCTCCCTAACTCCATCATTCAAACCGTCCCAGGTTGAACTATGATAGAGCCGTAACCGATAGCCATTGATACGTGTAGGAAGGCGTTTACCCTCAAAATCTTGCAATTGGGCCGAACCATTAGGGTTCATATCTACAATAACATAAGGTCCCAACCAATGGATCTGAAATTTTTCCGGAAATTTAAGGAACCGACTATCATATAGCAAAACTAAATCACCTTCTTTAAATTGTTTAGGACGTAGTTTACTATCATAGAACGATTTCCGTTTTTGTTGAGCCACATATGCATTATAGACAGCCTCTCTTCTATGTTCATCTAAATGTTCCAATTGGCAAAGTCTAGCTTCAAGACTAGGAATATCACCTATCCTATTGGCAATAGCTATTCACAAAAAAGGTAATTCAAATTCAATTAGAAGAATAGCTTCCTGCCCGTAGACCAATTGGAATGGCGTATATTTAGTAGTGACCTTAAAGGCTGTACGATAAGCCCAAAGGGCTCCCCATAGTTTGTCATCCCAATCGGTACCTGACCCAGCAATTGTTTTAGTCAAGATATTACATAACAACCCATTAGTTTTCTCGGTCTGCCCATTGGCCTGAGGATGGTAAGGACTTGTTTTGCGATGCTTAATAAGAAATCTATTAGTTAAGGTTTCAATTGTTTCATTCAAAAAATGTGTACCCCTATCACTAATTAATTCAATTGGACACCCAAACCATGAAATGATATTCTCATATAAAAACTTAGCCACCGATTGGGCATCATTATTTCTAGTGGCCACGGCCTCTGCACATTTAGTGGCATAATCCGTTGCCACTAAAATATATCATTTACGACCACGTTTGGAAGGGGGGGCAATAGGACCAACAAAGTCGATCTCCCACTTTTCAAACGGGGCTAAAGCCAATAGGGGTTGTAATGGCATGGCCTTAGAAGGTGTTGGCCGCCCCTCACGTTGACACGGGTCAAAAATGCGGGCATATTGGTGAGCATCTTTAAAAAGAGTTGGCCACCAATAGCCAGCCAATAAGGCCTTACGTGCGGTGCTATCACCGGCAAAGTGGCCACTACACCCATCGGTATGACACCCTTCTAACACCATTGGTATTTCATTAGAAAAAATGCAACGGCGTAAAATTCCATCCACCCCCTTTTTATATAAAACATCATTTATTAATGTATATGGTGCACATCTATGCAACAAATGCTTAATTTGTTTATCACTCAATTGGATAGGAATTTGACTGGTTCTCAAGTAATCCAGTATTTCTTTGTATTCCGATTGGATAGCCTCTATTACAAACAATTGGCCATCCGGTAATGCATCATCAATTGGTACAGTGTTACTCAAAACAGTAGGTTCCAATCGGGATAAATGGTCAGCATTGGCATGTGTTTTGCCAGGGCAAACCACAATGGAAAAATTAAATTCCTGTAACAATAATACCCATCTGGACAATCGGCCACTTAAATCTGGTTTATTTATTAAATATTTTAATGCATCGTGATCCACATAAAATGTGAATGGATAACCTAATAGGTAATGACGAAATTTCTGAACACCAAAAATCATACCAAGAGCCTCACGCTCCGTAGTGGTATAATTTTTCTCTGCCGCTATCAATTGTCTACTTGCAAAATAAATTGGATGGTCCATATTTTTAGTGTCTTTTTGGCTCAAGACACATCCCGATGCTATATTAGAAGCATCCACGTATACGAGGATGGTTCATCCCAATTGGGTGGAATTAATACCGGAGCGATACTCAATTGTTCTTTTAATATATTAAATGCTTGAGTACATTCCGAGGTCCACATAGGACTAGCTCCTTTTTCCAATTTTTTAAGTAAATTAGTTAATGGGGCAGCATGGGTAGCAAAATCCTTAACTGCTCGCCTATAATAACTTCCAAGACTGACAAAACTTCTTACTTCAATAATTGTCTTAGGTTGAGGAGTATTAATAATTAAATGAATTTTATCTGGATCGGTACTTATACCCTCTTTACTAACAATATGCCCCAATAGTTTACCATATGGAACCGCAAATTGGCATTTAGAGGCATTAAGAGAAATTCCAAATTGGTTACATTGATCAAAACACAAAGCCAATTGGGTAGGATGTTCTAGTTTTGTGCCAAAAACACAAAAATCGTCGAGGAAGATTTCCATGAACTTATGGAGAAATTCATGGAAAGCAATTGTAACAATTCTTTGGAAAGTGGCTGGCCCATTGCACACCCCAAATGGCATTCTCCGATGGGCATAGGTACCCCAATCGATTGTAAATGTAGTCAACAATTGGTCTTTTAAAGCAATAGTGATTTGGTTATAACCCAAGAAACCATCTAAAAATGAGTACATCTCATGCCCTGCCACAGCGTCTAAAACACTATCGGTAAAAGGCAATGGGAAGTAATCTTTTTTAGTAGCCGCATTTAATTTCCTATAGTCTTGGCATATACGTATTTTGCCATTCTTTTTGGGTACAACTACAATTGGACTAACCCATTCACTAAATGGGACGGGATAGATATTCCTATTTCAAGGAGTTTATCTATCTCCTCCTTAACTAGTAAAGAATATTTTGGGTTAAGGCGGTGTTGCCTTTGGCGCACTGGTTTGACATTTTCTTCTAAGGTTATATGGTGTTCACACACCTCGGGTGGCACCCCTTTTAAATCCTTATAAGAAAATGCAAATGTATCCAAATATGATTTAAAGAAATCCAACCATTGGTTAATTTCTTCTAATTTTAAATCCCCACTAATTTGAATTATTTTTGGATCATTTTCACTTCCAATATTTAAATCTTGACATAAGTTTTTAGGGACATGTTTCTCAATTGGTATTGAATTAGAAGAATAGTCCCATAGCCCTTCTGTTTCACTAGAGGGTTCCAGTTCCGATTGGTTGTCTGTCACACCATAGACAGGTTTGTCCAACAACCAGGATTCAATTACCCGATCGGAATCCTCATCCTCTTTATAGGGCAATATATATTCTCCAGATCCTACTTCTTTGAATAATCTAACAATGGGTAATTTAAGTTGTTGGGAAGATGCATGTAAATGAACCCGATTGGCATTAACATTATCTTCCTTGCTAGAGTCATAATCGAAATCACTGGTATACTCCGGTGATTCCCATTGTGTCTCCCCATAATACTTTTTTGAATACATTTGTAGTTTGACTTTAGTTAATTCTGAACCAATTGTCAACAAACTCCTACCCCAATCGTCTTTAGCCTTGGCTTAGTACAGCCAAGGTCGTCCTAATAAAATAGGATAGGATGTATTAGGTGACAATTGTTGAAAAATAATATAATCTATAAGGTAAATAATACCCGCTATCATTGTTTTTATTTTAGATAAAATTCCTTTTGGTATTACACGGCTTTGATCTGCCATTTGTAATACTAATTTAGTTTCTTGTAATCCCTCTAAATGAAGACTAATCATGGTTTCCCAATTCATCAAATTTACACTCGACCCCCCGTCAACTTGCACCCCAGTAATTAAAACTCCATCAATTGTTACATCAATCATGGGAGCACCCGGATCAGGACTAATAGCAACTTCATTTACCATATTTCTTCCTCTCTTCCTCACTAAATTAGATTGTAGAGTAGCCCTACAATGGGGTGCTACTCCTAACAATTGTTTAATAGATATATTTGCTTTTAGATTTCCTAAGTCTTCTAGGATATCATATGCAGGCACTCCATGCATTATACCAATTGGTTTAAGCCTTTTATTTTTAATGTGCCGATTGGACTTAACCGGTAATGATCGTTCTCCAATTGGTACTGTTTGCTTCCGCCAATTGGGAAGTTCTGGCAATTATTCCAGTTCCTCATCAATTGGACTTTGCAAATTTAAATTAGTGTTATTTAATTGCGACTGCTCTTTTAAAGGATGATTAAAAATTCCAGGTGCTGGATGATAGTCTTGAAAGTCCCCATTGGTTACTGGATTCAAAGTTTTAAAAGTTGATTTCTCTGGAACTACCAATGGGATTGAATTTTTTAATTGTGTTACAGATTGCACCAATGGGAAAATGTTTGGTGGTACAATCTCACTGGATTTGCTGTTTAGCAATTTATTATTAATATTGATTGGAACATTACCAATTGGAATTGTGGTGGACCCTGATTGAATCAGTGGTGTCACTACAGGGATTTGCGGTATCTCAGCCCGATTGGAATTTTCAATCCCTTTTGGTAAGGTCACATCAGCATTAACAATAGGTAGACTCCCAATTGGTATTTCTTTAGCAACCCTGGCTCTAGTTATAACTCGTTCAACATTTTTAATATCCTTATGAATATTATTAATTAAAATAGAATTCTCACAATTGGTTTTTCCACTATCTTGACTTAAAGAAACTTGATGCACTTCCCTATCATCTTGAATGAGTACTAATTTTGCACTGGTATCTTTATTTCTCACTAACCCATCGATATTTCTAGGATTTTCTCATTTTGGCCCATTACATTCCTCGGCCGTATGACCTGCTTGGTTACAATTGCCACACAATGGCACATAAGGAACATTTGTCCTTGCATTGGAGCAATTTCTTGCATAATGCCCCAATTGTTTGCAATTGTAACAAGTCACATTATCTAGCCAAGTAGGATTATTTCCCCCATAGGTAGGATTTCCTTGATTAGGATTGCCATATGGCATTTGATTCTGTCCTTTATTTTGATTTGTTGGATTTTGTGGAATATATTGATTGGAAGTCCCAGTGTATTCCCCACTATTAAAATTCCTTGTATTAAAATTTCGAGGTGGTGCATAATTTGGATTAAAATTATTTCCCTTGTAATTAGATTGTCGTACAAATCTATTGTTATTGTTATTGTTGTTGTTATTGTCATAATTGTTATTATTGCTATCCATAAGGTATACTTGACCAAAGTTATTACGTTGAGTAGCATCAGCTATTAAACTTTGTTGTAATTTACGACATGATTCAGTTTCATGTTTCCCCGCACAAAACCTACATTTTGGAGGTAAGTTTGGTGGGGATGGACAATCATTTAACATATGTCCTTGACCCTTACAATTGGTACACCTAATATTGGCTCTATCATTAGGGGGTTGACCTTTCTTTTCCGTAGCATTATTTATATGAACAGCTAGATCCTCAAATTTATGGGCTAAGTCCATCAATTGAGTTTCAATCTTAGTTTGACTTGAAGGTATTGAATTAACAATTGTTGGACCAACCGGTATAGGTTGTACTAGACCCACATTTATTGGTATAGGTACTTGTATTACAGAATTTGATGGTGCATAAGGAAGAGATGGATGAGGAACTATAGATGGTTGTCTAATAGGTCTCATTTGTGGTTGAGATTGAATAGCCACTCCATAGCTATCCTCAAAGTTTACCTCCTCCCATAATTTAGCTCTTCTATAAGCATCATTTAGATTACCGGGGGTAATTTCTTTTACATATGTTTTCAATCTATGTGGTACCAGACCTCTAATGAAAAAGCGCATTTGCATTTGATCTGTATAACCATGATCAACTGGTAGCCTTAAGACTAAATCTTCCAGTCGGCCATAATAAGAATCAATAGATTCTCCCAAAGTCATGGTAATATCTTGCAATTGTTCACTCAATCTTTCCTCATAAGCTATTGGTTGGAAATGATTTAAAAATGCATCCTTTAATGCAATCCAATTGGCAAAGTGTCCAGGTGGTTGACATTGGAACCATTGTTTTGCATGGTCTTGCAACGTAACTGGAAATATACTAAGCCAATGGCCCTCAGTTCTAGCATTATTGGGATTACACACTGTTAAAAATTCATGAACATGCCTATCGGGATCACTACCAATTTGTCCATAAAAATGGGGAAATTGGACTAATGAATATGGCCGATCGGCATCATTCCCAGCCCGCATAGCCACTGGCAGTACATCAGCAACCGCCATTGGCTTAGTGTCAAATTCGGAACAATCACTATCAAACCAATCGATTTGAATACTTGGTCTAGAAGATGTTGAACTTTCTTCACTACCAATTGATTTAGTATCCTCTTCAGGACTATTAGGATGCGGTACTCCCGAAGGTTCTGCCGGACCAATTGGGGAAAACAACGGACTGCCTGGTTCTTCTACAGGCACCCTATCTAAATCCGAATTATAATTTTCCCAATTGGGACTATTAGGTAAAGACACTCCCCGATTGGGCTCAAATTGAATGAGACACCATCGGTATCTTGACCGTCGACGGGCTCTTTCCTCCCTCTCATGAGCTCTTTCTTCTCTGGTAATTACATTAGACTCGAGAAATTCATTAAAACTCATGAGTTTCCCTCATGATCAAACTTATTACCATTCCAATTGGACAATTAGGGCATAAAAGTTCAACTATTCCGATTGAATATAAATTATTACCTCCCCAGCATGGTCGCCAAAATGTAAATAGGTTTTTATTTCTTTTCTAAAATAAATCCCTAGGATAGAGTTCGAACTCTAGAAGGTAAATTACTTCAAAAAGGAATCTTAAATACACCTAAGAGATCCAATTGCAAGATTCTTTAAGTACAAATCCCATACATCATATCAATAACCATCGTTTTAGAACCACTTATCATAATTTCAATTGGTTTTGGTATGCTATCTTTTGCTCCAATTAAACTTTACTTCAATTGTTCTTCTCTTTTATTTCTTTTCTCCAAGATTCTCCTCATTGCTATTCATCTTTAGCTTTTCTCCAATTGGTTTCTTGGCTTTGTCTTCTTCTATAAAATTCTCTTCTTTTGTCTTGCACTCCATCTTTATATTATCCAATCGTTGGCAAAATGCACACTTCTTTATTTTCTTTTTAGAATATTCTTTATCCATTTTTATTTTATTTATTAATCTCAATTTCTCTTTTTATATTTAATGACATTAATCTAAATTATATTTCTCAATTAATTACTTTCAATGATTCTAATAATCACTCCAAGTTATCACCAATTGGTATTGTTTATAATCAAACCTATTATATTCCAATTGGTATTAATTCTGTAACTTCTTCGATTGGTTTCACACAAGATCTCTCAGTCACTCCATAGGCTTATCACATCAAATATAATTTAACTCCAATTGGTTCACTTACAAATTTCTCACTTGTTCACAATTATCCAAGTTCCCATCAATTCAATCCCATTGGTAAATACCACACAGTTCTCTCCATTACAAATTACGTTAACCATTTTCTCACAATCGTTCTCTCACATCCAGATCACAGTTTTACTTCACCGATTGATATTCTTTATTCACCGCATACACATCTATTTCCAATTGAACTCTCGGGGGGGTCACTTAGAGTGTCCATTAGAAAACACGTGCGAACAAAACTTTGGACCCCCTATATTATATCCTAAAATTTAAATAAAATGAAATAAAAAAAATATGACTAGATTTTCCTACTTCAAAAGTTTATGTTTTGAATTATTGATATTTTTATTTGTTAATGATAATTAGTTACAAATTTTTGAAGTAATTAGATACACTGTACAACTGAAAAATAACTTTCACACCCCTATATTATATCCTAAAAAATTGTCTAAAAAATGAACAAAAAATTCCTAAAAATAGCTCTCTATTGAAAGTTCATTTTGAGTTGAGTATTGATGCAATGGTCATCTAAATGTGATCTCTATAAATATTTGAGTTGAAAAACATGCCATTTTAGGCCATTTTCAACCTCTTGTACAAATCATTTCAACTAGTATTTTAGTTTGAAATTTTGGCAATAGAAACCTATAGTCATTATTAAGCAACCCTCAAAATTTTAAGTTGAAATTATAGTTCATTAGAAACCACTTGTTCGCACGTAGTTTGTAGTAAAATTCTAGGTGCCCCCCCCGAGATTGAACTCACACTCAAACTCATAGTTTCTCAATTAACTCCAATTGAACTTCCCAACATACACACAACCATTGAACAAACTCACAATTGTAAACATTCTTTTTATATTCATGAAATCAAAAACAACATTACAGAACACACAATTGTTTTACTTCCGGCGATTGGAAGGAGTTCCTACACCATGCAAAGAAAAACTAAACTACCAATTGAAACTACCTTCCTATAAGCTCAAGTTTCCAACCAACTTAATTACCAATTGGAATTCTATTCCTTTACCGCACACTTCAACTGAATCTTGATCCCAATTGGTAACTTCCGCTAGTTAACTCCTAAACTACACATCCAATTGGTAAAATCTACAAATAGACATGGAAAATAGCTAATTGAACAAAAAGTAAAATAGCATTTAGACTACATGTACAAACAGGATATGCTAGAGGCAATACGTAGAAGCGTAGATGATCGTGGTCGACAGCATGGGCACGGTAGGTCATACGAAATTGACCACGGTGCACATGGCCCAGAAAGAGGGGGACGTGGTTCTTACTACGGTAACAACCCACGAGACGACTCTCAAATTGAGGGAAAAAGTCGTGAAATCACGCAGTATGGTCATTCTAGCCAAGGAGGCTTGGAGTACTATCTTGGGTCCACAAGAGGGGGGTCATACTACGCAAACAATCCCCAAGGTGGCACGGACCGCAAGGAAGAGAGTCAAGGAACCACGCAATATGGCGGTTCTAGCCAAGGAGGCTACCATTATTATGGTGGGCCCACTAAAGGTGGGTCATACTACGATAACAATCCTGAAACTGACTTTATGAGTGGGGTAGGAAGGCATGGAAGCATGCAATACGGTGGTTCGAGCCGAGGAGGCTCCCATTTCTATGGTGGAAGTGCTCCAGGTGGGTCATATCAACATTATGGAGGTTCTTATTCCGGCGGTTCAGAACCTTCAGGTGAAGGAAGATCTCAATACAATGTTATAGTTCCTCCTCAAACTTTTGGAGGTCCTTTTTCGGGCAATTATGGACATGGAGGTGTGCCAAGCGGACATGGAGACATTTATGGCGGAGGACCATATGTCGGTATACTCGGGTCCGGTCGTATAGGCCCCAATCAGAGAGATGACACCGATTTTGATTCTGAGTAAAGGAGTGTGTGTTATCGTAGTTCCTGTGTCTTAAAGTAGAAGGCTTTTATTTTAGTATTCCTATAATGTTATTTGGGGCACGCATACTATAGTGACCTCGGTAAACGACTAAATTGCAGGCATGTTTTTTGCAATGTTGATATAAATAACTCTTATGCAAATATGTCATGACATGGTAGATATGTGGTGGTGTTACTATTTGAAACCATTATTGTACTACCAATTTTTTTCAGGAATATAAATTTTTGATCGAACTATTTTCTCCCATTTTCTCATTTGAATGTCAGTGCGGACTCTTCAACGGAAAGCCTAACCCGAAGGTGTACGCGTGTACCCTCAAAAATAGAGTACCTTTTAACAATGCAAGTGTGCAGTGTGTATAATTTTTCCCTGAGCCTCTCGAAGTTGACATTTTTATAAGCATCTGCCCAACAAAAGATTGTAGAATGTAGACCATTTTCGATTCCAAAATTATTATCCAAAGCCCTTTTCCTGAAGTTGTCCTACCTATATACCTGATGTCCTTGGAAGTTTACGAACTGTAGAATGGCCAGAAATTGTAAGGTATAAACATTTGAAGTTAGAAAAATTGGAAGCTTTTAACGCTGAGTTGAAGTTTAAAACTTCTTGAATTGGACTCAGTTTGTGGAAATATTAGATACTACGAATGTGTAGTGTATAATTTCTCATCTTTGTCAATTAGCTTCAGAATTTAGTAATTTTTTTTTAAGAAGAGAACCCTGAATTAACATGTTGAAGTGAACATCATGTGAAGGCGTGAAGTAAAACAAAATTTTAGAAAAATGAAAGTGCATACGACAAGAACTTGTAAATGTAAGTATTCAAATGAGGCAGGTGCTTCAACTGCTTATACAAGAATTTAGTGTAAAATAATTTGGAGGTCAAATATAGACTAAAAAATGGTGGAGATAAAAAAAAAAAGACTAAAACTTGACCTTCATCTCTGAATGCCAAAGGCCTTCTTCTAGGTTCTTGAATTTAGGTCTAAATTGAACAAGAATCCAACATTTTGATAAGTTGTATAAATGTTTTCTAAATTGTAACCATACAAATTCAAATTGCACATGTTAGAGATCAAATAGGGAAAGAGAACACTACAATATCAATTATTCATTGAAAGATTATAATGTCTGGTCATGACTGGTGAGGGTACTAAAAGTAACTAAGTAAGAAACAATTTGCCGGACTTTTTTCACAAGTGAGACTGTTTGTTTCCTGACTGAGGACCGGCCCCTAATACCCGACCCTGACCGACCGCTGACCCCCGACCGACCCCAACCTCCCAACAAGGACCGGCCCCCAATTGAGGACCGACACTCGTCCGAGGACTGGCCCCCGCCCGAACACCATCCATCCGACCGGACGCACAACCCCAACCCCCAACCGACCCCGATCCCGACCAAGGCCCCCTTGGGTGCCCGACCCCCACCCGACCCCGCTCGACACCAAACCCCGCTCGACACCGACCGACACCGAACCCCGACCGAGGCCCGCCCTGGTGCCCAACCCCGACCGACGACCCCCAACCCTCGACCAAATGACACCCGCAAGGTACCCGCCCAAACGAGACCCGCCCGACCCGACCGCCCGTTGCCCAACCTCGACCGCCGAGCGACGGCCGACCGCTCGTCGCCCGAGCCCGGACCGTCCAATGAGGCGATCGGCCGATTTAATCCTAGACTGCGGTCGGCCGGCGCGGCAGACCACACGATGGGTGGTCGGCCAACCTAAAGCGCCCCACGGCCGTCTGATGCTGCCGACGGGTGGTCGACTTTGCGGACGGTTGTCTGGCGCAGTCGGGCCGTCCGCAAAGTATAAGAAGGGCGGTCGCCCGGACCGCCCTTCACTTTTGCTTACCCCCTTGCTTGTGCAAGTAGAGCGGAGAGCTTGGTGGTTTATCCTCCATTGGCTCTTTTCTTTGGGAAAGCAGGAGTCTTATTTGGAGGCACTTTATTGCTAATTTTTTTTGCAGGTTTGTGTGTGATAGCGTTAACTTCGAATTTGAGGTTCCACACAATTCATAATCTACATTAAAAATTGGAATTAAATACCAACACTTCATCACCATGCCAAGGACGAAAAAGGCAATGAAGGAAAAACAAGTGATGCAAATAAGGCAGAGCAGCATAGAAGTGGTGAGGAAAATTCCCTCAGATGCATGCAAGAAGTTTTTCATCAAATTGAACATCAAATTCTATGAGGCCGAAACCACTTTATCCTTGGACAGCAAGTACATTAGGTACCAAGAGGAGTGTCCACAAAAATTTAAAGATGACATGAAGCAGAGAATGTTGGAGGCCCTCAATATTCCGGAATGGAGTCATGAGATGGATAAGAGGGGCTTTTTAAAAAATTTGGATAACAGAGCGAATGATGCGTTGTGGAACGCGAAGGTTGTTTTAGCAAAATACGGGAAGGAGCACTGCCCAAACGATGACGCATTGGATGAAGTCATCCTCAAAGCTGAATTGTTTACCAAGCGATACTATCTATTTGCTAAGAAGCAAAATAGAGTGGGGTTCGTGGGATGGTGAGGAACCAGTGATGGGAAGGCTGAAGTGCAACATGGCAGAGGTTATCTGATAGCGCTTTCAGACACGGCACGGGTGATTTTTTAAGAGGAAAAAATCATGAGAGGTGGATATGCCACAATTTGGAGGGTATAAATTGAAGGATGTGCTCCGATAGCTTCATTTTGGGAGCTCGCTGCAAAAAGATCCAATCACCATAGTACAAGGCCAGAGCTAGTAAAGTTGGAGCACATGGACGAATCAATGGCAGTGAAGATTCCACATGCCGGCGTGATACGATTTGTTGCAGTGCATGCAACAAGGAATGAAGGATACTCGTATTGGTGGAACAGCGGAACACTGTGTGAGATGTTGAACTTGAATAATTACTATCCGGATGACATACATGTTCGTCTGCTATATGAACATACAACGGAAGAAGGTGTGATTAACGCTTTCCACCTTGGTCGGTTTAGAAAGAAGCGGACAGAGCTCGCATGGGCATTGGCACACATTATGCATGCAATGCATGTAGCTAGACATCTCCACAATGATCTTTCTCCAGACAACATCATGTTTCACTTTCCTAACAACGAGTCTCGCGTCTACATTGGAGTTTGTGATTGGGGCATGACCACCTTAGGTAGTGACCCCCCTACAACCTAATATACGTTCACATCTACTGCTGAGAAGGAAAAAACTCTGAGAGAGAGGTGGTGGTTGGATCCGAAGCTTGTGTACTTGCACGGGAAAGATAAAGATGTGCACCTCATTTCAAAATTATCACGTGAAACGGAAGAATATGCAATAGCTAAAATACCTCAGAGGATCAACAAACAATGCATGTCCGAGGCCTACACTCAACTGCAAAGGGAAACTTCCAAGATGAGCCAATTGACCCACAACGTATTAGCAATGGCATTTCATCTGTACTGGGACCGGGTCATCACAAAAGAAGGCGATTTGGCGCACGTTGTCAAGCAATTCAAGAGTACTCATAGGTGGCCTGTGCCAGATGAACACTTTTGACATTCATATTAAATACTAGTATACTACTAATGTACCGGCTTACCATAGTATATAGAACTGTAGAAGTAGTACATGAATACGGAGGTGAGGATTTACGTGTAAGCAATGAGTAGTGTATGTGCTCCAACAATGTATACCAATGTATGTGAAATTGGATATACGTTTCGAATTGTTGGGTGTTTTTTAAACTGTAATGACTACAAGTTTGTGCTATATGAAGCGTAAGGCATGTTTGGATGAAAAACGGAGTACTTTTTCTTCATGTATATTGTGTTGGCAAGATTGCATAACAAAAAGAGTCATAATAGGAGAAGAATGCCACCGTAAATCCACCCTTACATATAATTTGAGCTATGAATATAACTCTTGAAATTACAAGTGTAAACCTTCTATCCGATCCCTGTTTTGGTAGAACTCACAAGTATTAATTTTCTTGCATAATTGATAATTCCAATCCATACCTATAAAAATGAATGAACACATCAATGAAAATTAAATAATTTTGTTCCATACCAATGAAACTATCAAACTATGAACTTATCATTTGTTTCATAGAGGTTGTGAAGAAAAAGCGAAATGTTTGAAGAACAAAAGAATTGTGCCCACAGAAAAATGGACGTTAGATAAGAAATTCATAGTAGCCAAAGAGGTTTTATAAAAAAAATGGGAGTGTAGTGCACTAGTGCCCCCCTCCACCAACAAAAATACGTACCAATGAAGGAGTTTCACCCTTTCAAAAAAATACGTACAAACAAAAGTGTTTCCTCCCGACCCCTACTCCACAGAACAAAGGGTATACAAAGAAAAGTAGAATATCTCAAGAACCAAACAATCTTCACTCAAGGCACAGAAAATACGGTGTGAAATAATGAATTCACAATTTCACATCAATTAAAGTGTGTTGTTAAAAAAAGGGTGTAAAATGAACCCAAAATTTAAAATTCATACCAATAAAAGTATGAAACAATTCTTCCCACCTCCCGGCCCTCGGCCTTCCTCTTTTAGAAAAAAAAAGAAGATGTCCAAATAGAAGTGAAGTTTTGTAGAGAAGAAAGAGTCATGCCCACAAAAGTGATTGTGAAATAAAGAAATCACACGAAGCCAAGTGTATTGTCCCAAAAAATAGAGAGGGAATTTTAAAAAAAAGGTATTGCATGATATGTTATTTTTCACAATCGGCAGACAAGGCCCGAGGAGGTAAAAAGAGTTCTTTAAAAATCATTTTTTTGAAAAATCAAAATTTGGAATTGGTTCTATAGATGTATAAGTATATGGAGAGCTTGGAATCATTCCATTTGGATTTATGAGTCATAATTTATGAGGAGTTTTAGTTTGAGGGTAGTTATGCACGTAAATGGCTCATGCAATCTCTACTATAAAGAGAACTTCAAAGTCTTATATTTTACTCAGTTTTCAATATTTTCAAAAAATGAGTAAATCATAGGATGAATATTGGTTATTACAACATTACAACCGCTGGTATTTGCACTTATCAATTCCATAACTAAATTGTTGAAAATTTAGTATTTTGAGTCATTCTCTAGCTCTTTCTACTTAATATTTTTTTCCTATACATTGCACAATTCCAAATGATTTGAAAGGTTTCAAGCATGTAGCTAACTTGCTTTGAAAAATGAATCCAAAGACTACCACCATTATGGACTTTTTTTCATACGAATGTGACCTTGTAAAGAGTAGGTGTCTGTTTTTCGGAAGGGATAGAAAAGGTTTATTGTCAATTCGAACACTAATGTCTTGTAATCCACATGGTGAGAAATTGTGAAATTTGTACCACATGTTCAAAAGTCAACACTTTTGCAAATGCTATGGTTACATGTATTCAAAAATGTTTTTTTCCTAGAAATGGGTACTTGTATTACAAATTGTACTATCAGATCCATTTTGGTGAAAACATAGTCAAAAACATTTAGGAATCAAAACAAAGGGTGTCCAAATTTAAGAAAAAGAAATTCATGCCAATCAAACTGTCTCCACCCCAAGAAAACTATAAGGTGTTAGAAGAGAAGTAAAATTTAAAAAAAAACAAAGGGTCGTACTCCTCCAAAAAATGGGTGTGAAAAAAGAAATTTGCATCGATGAAAGTGTATTTTAAAAATAAATTGGGTGAACCCTAAACTCAAAATAAACCAACTAAAAATCATATAAAACAATGTGTGTCTCCCCCATCCTCCAAAGAAGGTGTGAAGAGATAGGTAAATGGTTTCAGAAAACAAAGATGGAATACTGTCGAAACAAAGAATTGACAGTAAAGGAAAAAATAAAAATAAATTGATTACAAATTTAAAATAAAAATAAATAAAAAATGAAGGAATAATGGACACCAGTGAATGTATCAAAGTATCCAACCAAAAATAAGACGGTGTGAAAATGAAAAAAAAAATTCCTAATACATGTTTCAATTTAGAATTATTATTACATGTCATTTGATGTTAAAACTGTTTTCGGCTAAATACTTCAATTTCGAATGCGAAAAAAAAATTGAGGATCCCAAAATTCTATTTTCATTCATTAAAAATTGATAAAGGAAAAAATGATTGAAGGATGTAAAATAAATGAAACCATAAATAGATTTAATATGGAATTAAAAAACAATATACGGAAGTTTTAATGGTGAGATTGCTTGAGCAATCTAATTCAATCATGTGAAACACTTATTATTTGAAAACTGTAGAAATTGCATTAAAACTTGAATCCTATGACTATTTCTTGGAATAAAAGTCTTAGATTGTCCAATAAATTTAGATTGTTCATATTTGTTTCATTATAAGTTCAAGTTCAATAAATTAAAGCTTCACGGATAGACATCCATATTTTATATATATATATTTTTTATTTTTTTGAAACATATGGAAATCATATTATATTTTAGTAAAATTAAATTCAGATTAGTGTGATTGAAGGACGACTGGGCTGAACAGAATCGGGGTCGGGATCGGGCGCGTTCCGGCGGACGGGGGAGTTCGGGCGGTCGGGCGCAATCAGCCGCGTTCCAGCGGACGGGCGATATAGGGCGGTTGGGCGCTCTGGGGCCGACGGGCGGTTGTCCACGCTCCGGCAGGTGCGCAGTGGGGACCGCGGTCGCTGCGTGGTCGGCTCGACGCAGCCGACGGGCGATCGCGGGGTCGGACGGCCTATTTACCGGCCGGTATATTTTCAAAAACTGAATGTCATGGGACGTCTGGGGGGTCGCGTCCCGGGACTCCGGACGTACTGGCGTCAAGACGTCCTAACAACCCAGCACTTGTGAGCTCCATGACTGGGATTACATTCCCTGAATCGGACCTCCTTGTGAGCTCCATGATTGACCCAACATTCCCGGCGTTGGCCCCCCTTGTGCACTCCATTGTTGGGACTGCATTCTTGCACTAGAAGAAAAATGCGTTGGCCCTCGCAGTTTTGCGTGGGCTGTTTTTTGTTGAAAACCATGTTTAGAACGCAGAAAAATGTATTAAAACGTGTTTTAACACATTTTTCTGCGTTTTAAACGTGGTTTTCAATGAAAAATAGCCCACACAAAACTGCAAGGGCCAATGCGTTTTTCTTCTAGTGCTGACGCAGGACCCCCTAACGAATTCTATGGTCGGGGTTGCATGCTGGGCAGTGGCGCTCCCTGTGAGCTCCATTGTCGGGACTCACCAATGGTCGACTGATCTCACAGGGACTACACCCAATGTAGAGGCCCCCAATACCCCGGCAGAGGCATCTAGGAAGCATCTCTGCTTAAGTGACCGACAGCAGCAGGCACTATTGTAGGAGGAGGCACCAGTCGGGGTCGTTTTCGCTTGGTCAAGGTCAAAGTCGATTCAGCTTCTTTGTCACTCGAGGAGTCCATAACACCTGCCAAAAAGAAGGCAAAATATAGACTCACATACCAGAGTCACTACAAAAGTATTGGAATATGCGTGAGTGGAGACTCCAACATGACAGTCATTGAAAGCAGTGACTACCCCGGAACCAGATGCTGCTTCATTGCAACCACGATCACATAATGTGAGACTCACCAAAAAAGTGTGGGCAGGTTGAAACCACCAGTTACTCTAATCAATTTAAAGTTAGAATCTAGCTTCCGTGACTTGACTTCAAGAGAATGAGTAGGACATCAATGAGAATGTAAAGTGAAAAAAAAAATGGGGAGGGAAATGAGATCCACTTACTTATATAAACTCCTACTTCCAATCAATGAGAATAAAAACTAAGATTAAATTAGGGAGGGAAATGGGATCCACTTACTCATATAAACCTCAGCATTCAAGCAATGAGAAGGAAAATTGGAAGAAAATGGGGAGGGACATTAAATCCTACACTAAATTAACCCTCAACTGTCAACCACTGAGAATGAAAATTGAACCAGAATGGGGAGGGAAATTAAATCCACTTACTCATATAATCTTCAACATTCAAGCAATGAGAAGGAAATTTGAATCAAAATGGGGAGGGTTATGGGATCCACTTACTCATTAGAACCTCAACATTCAATCAATGAGAAAGAAAACTAAAAAAAAAATGGGGAGGGAAATGAGATATTGAGATCCACTTACTCATGAAATCTCAACACTCAAGCAAGGAGAAGGAAAACTAAATCAAGCCGGGGAGGGAAACGGGATCCACTAACTCATTTGAAGCTCAAAATGCAAGCATTGAGAATGAAAACTGAAAAAAATGGAGAGGAAGATGGGATCCACTTAGTCATTTTAACCTGAGCATTCAATCAAGGAAGATGATAAGTGAAAAGTAATGGGGAGGGAAATTAAATCCTTCACTAAATTCAGCAAAGCAGAACTTTGAAGCAAAATCGAGAGATGTCAGCCTTGATTGCATTAGCTTCAAACAACAATAAGGCACAAAAACCCGACATGGCCCAATTCATCTTCAGCAAATAGGGTGAGGATGAATTACCTGATTACATTTAGCCAATTGCAATCATGCAGGGTGATGAAATCTAACTGATCACAGTACATTAAGAGAGCACAGAGAAGTTAAACACCAAGGAAATGTGCTCGATTTTGGTTCCCCTTTCTCCCAATATTGGTTAGGTCTTAGGACTACAATAGAAAAACAAAATGGACGTAGAGCCGCCCAAGAAGAAGGATAGGCAACAACAAGAACGTGGCCAAAACCAGTCCAGATGTCGGAGCCCGGAAAATGAGGACAGGATAAATTACTTAGAAATTTAGAGAAGGTAGTTAGTATTGGTAAAAAATTTTGCTTTGGAAAAGGGTTAAGTACGAGTTTACCAAAATTATGATTACTTCAGTCTCGGGGGGGGCACCTAGTATTTTACTACAAACCACGTGCAAACAAGTGGTTTCTAATGAACTATAATTTCAACTTAAAATTTTGAGGGTTGCTTAATAATGACTATAGGTTTCTATTGCCAAAATTTCAAACTAAAATAATAGTTGAAATGATTTGTACAAGAGGTTGAAAATGGCCTAAAATGGCATGTTTTTCAACTCAAATATTTATAGAGATCACATTTAGATGACCATTGCATCAATACTCAACTCAAAATGAACTTTCAATAGAGAGCTATTTTTAGGAATTTTTTGTTCATTTTTTAGACAATTTTTTAGGATATAATATAGGGGTGTGAAAGTTATTTTTCAGTTGTACAGTGTATCTAATTACTTCAAAAATTTGTAACTAATTATCATTAACAAATAAAAATATCAATAATTCAAAACATAAACTTTTGAAGTAGGAAAATCTAGTCATATTTTTTTTATTTCATTTTATTTAAATTTTAGGATATAATATAGGGGGTCCAAAGTTTTGTTCGCACGTGTTTTCTAATGGACACTCTAAGTGACCCCCCCGAGACTTCAGTATGGGAATAGTGGTAAGTAGATAAATGAGTTAAGAAGGGGAATTAGTGTTTCCTATTCTGGACAGAAACAGGAACCGGAAACGGATCCGGGAAGCTACTCCAAAGTTGCTAAAAGGACTAGGGCCGGTAGCAGACAAGTACCAGAGTTAGCCGATGGACCTACCGGAAGCCAATAGGGCAATTCCGTGATCCAACGGCTCTGCTGGGAATTAGAGATGACCGTTTAACGGTCATAATCTTCCGGGATTCCGGCGAAAACGTTAACCCTAAATTGGTTGGGAACGGCTGGATAGGGAAAACCTAGGGGTCGGCTCTTTCATTCTCATTTTTCATTTGGAAAGATTGAAGAATCCTTGGATTGCTCAAAGCGAGTGGGTTGTGAGTCAGGTTGTGAAGAGAGAGGGAGAACTTTGAGTTTCCGGACCCGGTAGAGAGGATTAGGACCGGCGCTTGGTCGGAAAGATCTGTAGCTTAGCATTTTTGAGGGAATGTGTGAGGTTTGTGCTTGAGAGAGAGAGTGGCAGAGCTTTGGAGTGCGATGGTGAAGGGTGAAGGTAGTGGAGCTGCCGCACTGAAGTTCAAGAACATCCACCTGGTTATTCCGAAAAGATGAGGGGCATCGGAAGCAGTTGGAGGAAGACTTAGGTCAGATGGGATGCGCGGGTTTCCTACACCAACCTTGGAAGTTGAGAAACGAGGAGATGATCCGGGAGCTGACGAAGAATCAGTCAAATGAGTGGGACAAGACTTCCCGGGCACTTCCCAGCAGTTGGACCATTGAAACCTGAAAACGGGTTTACAATTTTCCTTGTCCAAGAGAAAATATAGCTTCTCAAACGCTTAAGTTTGCGGAGGGTAAGTTTTTTGACGCTCCTCACCACAATGATGGGTACACAGTCTCGGACTGCAAGGATGCAAGAGAGAGAAGGTTGCTAGAGTTTTTAGTCCCGATCCTGTATTCGGAGTGGCCAAATTGGATCACAGTAACTTAGGCAAATACTATATTCGGGGTTGTGAGTGGAGAGAGGAAAGTGTTCTGGGCAGGGATTATGAAGGACAGAGTAGCAAAAATGGTCTCGTCTTTAGGGAATACTAAGGCAACCCCGATTGGATCATTTATCTTTCACCTATATGAGGATCTAGGAACCTTTAGAGGCCCTGAGAGGACTACCTATAAGGCTGCCGCTACCCTCATGAAGTTGAATATCACTCCAATTGGAGAGGAAGAGAGGGAGAAAGATGAGGAGTCAGGGAGAGAATCATCAGAGAGGAAAGAAGAATCTTGAGAGAAAGTCCCAGCCTCAAAGAAGAAAAAAGGACCCAAGAGTGAGAGTCGGGAATCCCCGGAACCGGAAGTTCCACGAGATGACTCACTAGGGAGGATAATTGAGGATCTGGGAAGGATCCGAGAAGAGATAGATGCCGAGAGGGGAGCAGTCAAGAACGTGTGTGGGCTGCTTGGTGGGATCGAGGTGTCTGAACTCGCGGAGAAAGTAGAGGGTTTACTTCGGGATAGAGAGTCCCGGAAGTGGGAAACCCGGGTTAGGGAATTGACCAATCAAAATCAAGAACTAACCCAGAAACTAGAGGAGAGGAAGAGGAAGAGGAAACTTTGTCCAGAGGCTGAGGAGACTCTCCGTAAGGTTAGGGCTTTTGTATCAAATTCGGAGAATGTGATTAACAAAGCCAAATTGTTGGATGACAAAATCCATAAGTCCGGGACTGAAGTAGCAACTAAGTCAGTGTTGGTTCTGGCCGAATACTCGGACATGATGGAGAAGCTGATGTACAAGATCCGGGATGTGCTCCGGCAGTCAGGACTGTTTCCGGGCTCCAAGAAGATACCCATGTCACCACTTGCAAATGTGAAGCCGAAGGAAAGGTCCAAGGAAGAGAAGACACCTGCCAAAGACATTTCTAAGCGAAAGTCTGAAGGAGGAGAAGGATCAGCATATGGGTCCGGATCTAAAGAGAAGGCCCAGAAGTCCGGATCCAAACTCGGGACACCCCAGAGTAAGGATTCAAAGCCCTCTCCAAAGATACCCAACACGACGAAGAAGAAGACAACAGTGAAACGAGCCAGGGATGTGTCCCCAGTGAGTTACCATTCTGAGGAGCATGAATCACCTAGTAACTCAACAAAGGAAGGCAGCCAGCCCGGATCCGGATCCCAATCCGAGTCACATCCGAGAACAAAATCTGAAGAGGAGTCAGAACTGGAGGCCATCTCACCTTCGCGATTCAAGGGTAAGTCTCCCTTGGCGTCTAAAGGGAAGACAACGAAACCACCTAAACCGTCTCCAAGCAAGAAAGGAGCCGTCCCGGAAAGGAGCCGTCAAGCAAGAGGAACCTTCCCCGAAGCGTGCTAAGAAGTAGTTAGGAGATTTCTTGGGTTAGACCTAGCATGGTTAGTAGAAAATCCAAGTTTTTGATAGGAGGAAAGCAGTTAGTTAGTTGCTTTTTGCTTGGATGCACCTGGACTACACTTTCCGGGTTTTTAGGATTTGAGATCCACATTTTGCGGATCGGATGGGATGGTAGGAAAGTAAACGTAGAGGATAAGGAATGACAGCTGTCATTCTCTAGTCCTCTGGTTTTGATTCCATGGGGCCTTTTAGGGCTTCTTGGGGATTAGTATTTAGAGGGCTGACTTTGGTTTGAAGCCCCGGGTGTTCGTACGTGTATTTTCCAGCATTTTATAAATTGATTCAAATTTCCACTTCACAAGTATTAGTCTGAAAAGTCTCATTCTGTGTTGGTATGCCAAGTAGTGTTTTCAATCATTGTTAGTGCGGGTAGTTGGTTTGCAAGTGCTGGAGCGAAATAGATAGCCCCCGGATTTTGTCCGGATCCGGTTCTAAGAATACTTGGGATTGTTTAAAGAAATCTTGTGTACTAGGAGAAAGTTTCAGCTACTGATGTTTCTTGGGTTTCTTCTGAGCGGGATAGCTGTTCTTAGGTTAGGTGAGTTCTTCAGATTAGGGTTTGAGCGCTAACCGACGTCTGATGAGGTCCTACTGTATCCGAAAGAGAAGAACGGGAAGGTAGATGGGATCTACTAGTTAGCAGGGTACCTGATCCAACTCTTGGGAATTTTATCTGGATAGGTCTGTCATTGTAGTAATGTGGGGATTGTAGGGGTTTCCTGAGTGACCTTCTAGTCTGGAATATTTTCCCGGATCAGTTGTGAGGAAGAACTTGCTTTCCGATTTTCTGTGTTTTCTTTGTTATTTCTCTTTTAGTGGAACTTCAGCCACTTTAATCTAGTGGAGGGTAGGATTTACGTATCCTTCCTTAATCCCAAAAGCGGACCCCTCTGATGTAGAAGTTAAACTATATTATTGTTTACTTTGCTTACTGGATCCAGATCCGGAAAAGGTACAGGATCAAGACACTCTTTCCGGTTCCGCGTTTAATTAAGTAGGATACTAAGTTACTACTACTGTTGTGAAGAAATGCAGACTTGTTTCTTGTTGATTGGTAACATGTTTAATAGAAAGGTTGAAATAGGAGGAAGTTGAAGGAATACGGATAAGGAAGGGCAGGTACTAGGTTTCAATCCCGGAGTCCTTTTGTCTTGGGTTTGTGTTCCAGATCCTGTTTCGATTATTTTGAGGAAACTACAAGTTAAAATCCTGTGGGAACGATACACGAGTCATCTAAGGTGTTTTACACTAATTTAACACCTAAAGGAAGGATTTGTGCTTTCTTGTGTTACGACACCAGACCCTGCAAAGCTGAATTTTTGAGAAACCTCAAAAAAGTGGCTACATCGCTAAATTTTTGCCTCATTTTGTCCACACAAGTCACAAGGCCCCCAGATCTGACACTTCTTATCACTAAGCAAGGGACAGCAATGATCAGTGAAACAGTGATTTAGGGAAGTTGCTAAACTGAAAATACTAGACATGCACGACCGATTGTATGATAAGAATACTAGAAACGCACAAGCAATTGTGTAATAAGATTGTACTTACAAGGGAGATTTGATGTGATCAGACACTTCCATGGAAAAAGAAGAGATTGTGGAGCAAATGCTGCCTTCTAATCCGTGCATCAATAATTTCAGCTAATCTACAGCTCCAACTATGGAAAACTATGCTAAGATCGCACAGCCCCCTTGGCTTCCTCAGCAAAACCCTACAGCCTAAACCAAAACCCTCAGACTCCTCCATTTCAAAATGGACGCGTTTTCCTTTTTGGCGGCGAGAGCCAAAAAAACAAAAAGGGAATGGAATGTTGGAGTATTGGGAGAGACCATCAAACCTGGTTTGTTAGCCTCGTATTCAAACTGGGTGTCCTCCTCTCCTGAGCCGTCGTGGTTGCTCATTGTTGGATCCAAGTCGATGACGCCTCCCTCCGGCCCTCGTGATCGCGCGCCTATATGAGCTCCTCAATGAACCCTAAGATGCGCGCTCCTACGGGTAGGCCGCCCTGCTCCAGCAACGGACTTCAAGGCCGGCCGCACTCTCTGCTTTGTGATGGTGGAATTGCTAACGAACAAACACTAGATCGGCGGAGAGTGAGCCCAAAGCTAGACCAGCACAAAACGACGACAAGTAAGCGGAAGAAGAAAACACCCACGATGGGGGAACAAACGACGGCGTTGTTGCTGGTACGAGGAGAGAGACAAAATCGGGGCCATCCAATTAAAACCCAAGTGCAAGGAGATGATGACACGTGGACAGACCGCCCGCCTACGTGGCATATAAAGAATGCCTTGGATGACACTGAAGCACTACTAGGTGACTACATGGGCGGAAGTTTCTCACAGTATGACTTCAGGAGAACTCTAACCACACTAGAAAATTACTACCACCAAAAGGGCCGCCTGCATTTACTAATCATTAAAGCTTGAATTTGAACTGTAAGGCGGCGGCTCCTCTTCTCACTATCACTGTGTTTCACGTTTGTTTATCACTCACATCAATTGGGTGCTTAAGAGGGGACTCACAAGACTGCAGCTGCAAGCCGGACATGTTCAAAGCGTTTCTGCAGCTCCTTCACGCGTGCATCTCTCCTCAGCTCATATTCAGATTTCTCTGGGGTTCCGCTGTCTTCCATAGTGTTAAGTCAAAGCAGATGTCAATGGCAGTGGCTCAGTAACTGGAGTGCAGATCAGCACGTAGCAACCACGGCGAGCAAGAGGACATCACCAAGAAAGGGCGCTAGTTTGCAACAAGAGTAGCCTCATGAGCGGGAGCAGATGGACTGAAGAAGAAGACTACAAACCAGGTAATTCACAGCGCACCCTCATGTCTAAGTCATGCAAGTTATAATCATGATGACACAATCTGTTTTAAGGGCCACTACCGATTTCAATCATGCTCTGAATGTAGTAATTGCACATTGAATTGATCAAGGAAGCTGATCAGACGCAAATTTGATTTAAAACTGTGGATTCTAATTAAGTGAAGTAGATGGCTATGATTGAAATCAAATAGTTGCAGTGATGTTGTACCTTCACAAGGTAGCTAGGCTTTCAATCGCCGTAAACTCACTGACTGACTGCCGGTCTTCAAAAGGCCTTCTTCCTGCGGATGCTTCGGAGCAAATAGTTGCCAAGAAGAACGACTTGAATATGTGACTCCTGTGTATGCAGCCACGTCTGGCAATGGATGTTTAGAAAATAATGTTGCGTAGAGTACTGACGGCGGAAGTTGTTGCAATGACTTGCATGCAACTGGAACGAATTCATCAATAGGAGACTGTGGACTGTGAAATACCTCTTAGCGATTGCGTTCTTTGTGGCCACCCTCCTCGGCATTAACCACCAAACACCCAAGTAAGTGAACGCAGGCTCTCTCATTTTCAAGCCACCAGAATTTTCACTGAAATAAAGTAGCATGTATTGCGACAGTACATAATAATGTGACTCCATATTAATGACTTTGCTATTCACTTAACCTGAAACCGTGTCTTCCCTGATTTTTGAGTCATTCTCACTGACAGGGGCCCTTATTCCTAAAATGACTGCACTGGTTCATTTCTATAACTTACTCCTAGTGGCCTTCTTAGCCATCAAGTGATTGTGTAGTCATTTATTCAACTATGAGCTTCAGAATGACTGAATAGTGTCTCCCGTCGATTTGAAGATGTATTTAATATGATTTTCTGACCAAAGAAGGTGCGGAACTTGAAGATACACATTTTGAATTTGCGATTGTGTGATAAGAATATTGTCTCTCAGAGAAACTTGTAGTTTTAAACCAGGGTTGCCCTACAGAACAAACCACTTCACAATATTAGTCACAAGCAGGAACTTCATGTCTGGTATAGTTAGTTCAATTGCTGTCTAGAACATTAATCAATGCAATTACATTTCCCTGCTTAGCTCACCCAACATTTATCTGGCCTTTAATTATTAATTGATATGAGTAGTGGTATATGTATATGAGTAAGTGGTTCAAAATTTTGCTCCCCACAATTTTGGGGGATTTAGAATAATTTTCCATTAGAATGTAGAGGTATATATGATAAATCCTAATTTCATTTTGCTCCCCATTTTTTTGGTCACTTGTCACATTCATTGTTTGGTCTTCATGAGGTATGTGTAGGAATAAGTGGATTTCTTTTAGCTCCCCATTTTTTTGGTCACTTATCACATTCATTGTTTGAATTTAGAGGTATGTGTACCTAAGAATAAGTGGATTTCTTTTAGCTCCCCATTTTTTTGGTCACTTATCACATTCATCGTTTGAATTTAGAGGTATGTGTAGGAATAAGTGGATTTCTTTTAGCTCCCCATTTTTTTTCACTTAAACTGACGAATAGTCATTTTATATAGAGGTTTATATGACTAAGTGGATCCCATTTTGTTCCCCCATTTTTTGTAGTTCTCATTCTCAGTGATTGAATGCAGAAGTATATATAAGTGGTTTAGGCTCCATTTTGCATCCCATTTCTTGTTGGTGATGCTCATTCTCACTGATTAAATGAGTAAGATCCTAGTGATTCTATTTTCATTCTTTTGTAGGTAGGGCTATCACCAACGGCTTAGCATAGTTCTAAGTCATGCGATGAGTGGATTTGCAGGAATTGCACCTAGGGAGCCACAATGCAGCAGTGCTCAAATTTCTTCACTGAGCGGAGAAAGTTTAGAAAACACTAGAAGTAGTTTGTAATCGGTCACGCTACTTACAAACCTTAGAATTGCTCCTCCATCCTCAGGTCACTTATCACATCCACTGCACTTGTACCAGCACTTGTTGGCGGCAAGTTATACTCCATTGTCGGGACTCTTGCCTTCTCATATGGTAATGGTGAATGAAGATGGACAGTGTGGTTCCCACAAAATCTGCCCTTGACAAAGACGCCCAGTCCATTGGGGTGAGGGAGATTAAGTCACTGAATTGGAAATTTGATGCACTAAAAAGAAAGGCGGCACCTCCTGTCACAGGAAAGCCTTTGGCTCACTTCACTAAGGCAGCTGGCCAAGTGTTATCCATCACGTAGCTCCAGAAAATCGTGTCACAAAAGTGCAAAAGTTTCTCAGGGAGGCAATGAAAGTGGGTATGAGAGCAGAATTGTTGTGTTTGTCTCTTATAGATTTATGTGACGTAGATAGTTTCCCCATCTATGGAAAAGACGTAGAGAACACTGAGTTTAACCCAAGGCCTATAGGAACCCCTTCCGCGCACATAGGAATCCAGAAGGATGACTAATGCTTTGATTTGGGATTGCACCACTGCAGTTCACTGATCGCATTGGCAACATTCAGCTAATCAAGGAGGCAACGCAAAAAAGGAAGAGCTTCTAGCTTTTCCCGCTCATTTTTTCAAGTGGTAACATCTTTAATCTTAATTCTTTCTGCTAATAGACAGGTCTTTACTTCAAAGGTGGGCCTGGACCCTTATCCTCAATATCCCTAAGTGTGCTTTGAATGACTGCCACTTGGAAAATGGAAATTTTATATTCATTGTTTGTTTTCATATCAGTAGAATGAAGGTTGTCATACTGGACAGACCGTCCACCTACCCGTCCGACCGGTTCGCCCTTCGGGTAGAGATGTTGCCTGTCCAATGTAGTCAACGGGCAGTTGACTTTTTGTGTTAGTAAAAATAGTCGACGTGGACTTACCTTGTGGACACCTGGCTGAGTTTGGACATGGACGCAAGTCAGTCGAGCGCAGACTCGGGGTTAGGCGCGGTCGCAATACAGGATTGAGCACAAACGCAAGGAGGGGGGGGGCGCGGACTCAAATCGGTGTGGGCGCGGATGCCCGACAGGGCGTGGACAGAAATCGTCAGGGGCGTGGACTTTAGCTTGGACGCAGACAAAAGTCGTCAGGGGCATGGACGCCTGCCTGGGCACGGACGGAAGTCTTGAGGGCGCGGACTCCGGTTTGTATAGTAATTTGCGCTATTCCATTTACAAACTGCCTATTTGAGTATTCAATTTTTTTTACAATGTGTACTGTAGTAAAATTGTTTTATTTAGGTAAGCATAATTATCATTGCATCTTTATGCAATTCCACTCAAGCACACCAAATTTCAATTCCTAAAAAGCAAAATTCCATTTTTGGTGAATTTTTGAAGTCTATCATCATGGTTTTACATAATATTTTATAAAAAACGACTGGTGATGAATTTTTTTAATTCAGTTGTATGGATATGTAAGGAGCATCTATACGCACATCTTTCATATTGACCCCCCCTTTAAGTACCAAAAATTTGACTAGGAAGAGTTCAAAAGTGAAGTATCATATGACCAAACTTTGTAAAACAAATATTTTCTATATTTTAACTATATTAGTATATTTTGGCAAAGTAATTGTACCATCATATTCAAATGTACAAAATTACTCACAATGTGGGGGGTACTTTGCCAAAATATACTAACGTAGTTAAAATATAGAAAATAGTTGTTTTACAAAGTTTGGTCATATGATGCCTCACTTTTGAACTCTTCCTAGTCAAATTTTTGGTACTTAAGGGGAAGGGGGTCAATATGAAAGATGTGCATATAGATTCTCCTTACATATCCATGCAACTGAATTAAAAAAATTCATCACCAGTCGTTTTTTATAAAATATTATGTAAAACCATGATGATAGACTTCAAAAATTCACCAAAAATGGAATTTTGCTTTTTAGGAATTGAAATTTGGTGTGCTTGAGTGGAATTGCATAAGAATTAGGTTTTAGTTATGCAAGATAAAAAATTCCATTTTTTTCCTATACTATACAATAAAAATTGGAATGGCTTACATCGACAGTTTCTAAATGAAATAGACCTTATTGTACAACACACTTCATTTACTCATTTTTGGTCTCATTTTTGGCCCAAATGTTGGGTGTAATTGTGATTGAATCATTCAAAACTTTGGACATAAAAACATCAACATCTTGTACATGGAGCTATAAAAAATCAAGAATTGCCAATGTATTGTTTTCAATATATTTGTACTTTTATATATGGTATGTTATTGGCAAATGCCAATTACATGTGATCTCCTTTGAGGATGATGGGTGAACATCCCCTACCTTTTAGATGACCAACACATGCTAAAGTTCAAAAACTAAAAACTAAAAATTACTGTCTACGATAACAACACTTGGGCATACTCCAGCAGTGCGGTGCCTTCTTCAATGTGTCTAGAACATCCGGGATAGAAGCCCGTTCTTGCACATCCTCTTCCATTAGGCTTTTCAATTTCAAAATAAGGTTCGTATATTGTTCCAAGGTTGGTTTAGAAAAATAAGTTGGATCCCATTTTTCCTTCCAAATCTTCTTTGCTATCCATCCCGTTGCAAATGCATCAGCAACCTTAGAGTACTGATGGGTTTGTTGCATGGCCTCCAGCGAGTTCTCTAAGTTTGCATTGCCATATACATAAAACAATTCCGGAGCAACAAACTTTCGGAACTTTTTCACCTTCACAATCTCTTCATAGATTTTATAGCCATACTTTGACAGCTCATTTTCCACAATTCAGTTCGAAAGTCTCCAGTCACAAAGCCCTATGTATACCCTATTTTCTGCATAAGGATTGAAATGAAGCAGAACATTGGATGTAGAGATGTCGTTGTGTATATAGTCCGCCTCGTGGCATTTCCCCACAATAACAAGCAATGATAGTGCTAAGTGAGTGCAATTTCTGCGGTATGTGGTGATCCAATGCAGTTCCTCCAATGTCAACACTATATCAGTCATCTTCACAATGTCCTCTTTTCTCATGTTTTTGGGAACTTTGGAATCAAAGTTGTATAGAAAAGAAATTAAAGATCCCCCATTCCACCAAAGCGAATAACCTTCCATCGTTTTTGGATTCAAGTACGTAAGTCTAATGATGCTTGGATGCTCCACCGAACATCCCATAGCCTCAATCATGATTTCCCGACACTTCTCCTTTGCGTCTTTAATATTCAAATCCTTTCCTGCAAAGTCTACCCAGCTGGGGATGCTTGCAATTTTAGTGATCCGCACCTTCCTCACGGTCCTGTACAAACCTATTGCTTTCCTTCCCAGCATTGCTATCACTTTCAATGAACGTAGAAGCCAACAAACGTGTCCGTCACCGCATTCAGCCATAATACGGTTCTCTATTGTTTCTTTCCACTCGTATCTCCTCTTTTTGCAGCAAGCAGAATATAATTGCCACCATGTTTGGACCATTTGTAATTTTGCAATTAATTCTTGCTCCAAGTGATTCAAATTTGGGTCATTTGGGAATTTTTTATTGACGTACTTCCAGCATGCCACTACATTGGTGGTCAAGGCAATCACCGCTTTATCAAGAAACTCTGAATAATCCCAATAATCAGAGCAATTGCTGAATTTCTTAGATGCTTCCAATCTTGCTTCGAATACCTCCCGTAACTCCTTATTCAACGCATCATAACCATTTTCATTCCTGTTCAAATAGGACCTCTCCAATGTTTGAAGAGTGTGAACTTTGTAGAATTCTAGCTCGTAGCCCCTACATGCCGCTAGATACTCTTTTGGAAGATAGTTGTTGTTTGGCTCCTTCATCTGCTTCTTCTGGCTTGATGACAAAGGGTTTGATGAACCTGATGCCATTGGCGTGTCCCACGGTCGAGGTCCTTCCTCCGTAGGCCTGTCTAAGTCCACATATCGCGGACGCTTTCCGGATGAATCACTTCCCTCTGTAGCCATGTTTGAACAAATTTGTATGTAATTAGCTTCTTGTCCTCGTAAGTGTTCATTGAAAAAAACTAAAAAAAAACGGGTATGCTCTTGGGGCCAAGCCTTAACATCCACCAAATGCACTACTAGACCACAAAAGAGCTAGCACACGAGGCGTCAGGAGAGGGCTTGGCAAGGAGAATTGAAAAGGCTCGAGGGGTGCAGTAAGTGGTAGAAGTAGCAAACTATGTGCGAACAAATGATAGGGTGCCAAAAAAACATTGGAGCTAAAAAATTATAAACTGATTGATTATACTATAGCGTATGTAAAATGTCATTGGGTGTATTATAAATACTATAGGGTGTGGAATAATGGGATGCATTAGAAAAAATTTAGACTTAAGATACCCCCTTTTTTATTAGTGTAGTAGGTCAAAAGTCTTAATTATAGGTTTAAGGCTGGCATTTAACCCCACCTTTATACTACATTGTCTTTTTATTTTAGATTCTTTAATTAAGCTATGATGATCTATTATATTTTACCTACCACTCTTAGTCTCAAAGTTAAATGACGGTATTAGCCTACCATGTGCAAGCTGTGGTTATAACTCCATGTGACTAATAAATTGTAAATATATAAGTTATGGGGGTGCATTCAGAAATGCATTTCCCCAAAAGCAGTATCATCAAAAGTTTAGAATGGAATGGTTGACTAAGCTTACAATCCAGATAGCCTAATGTCTTTTTTCTTCCCTAGTCTTACTTGGTTTGGTCATGTACGTGTTGTTTCTCTTCTGGCCAGGCCACCTGTAAAGCCTGGATGAACTAACCCCCTCACTTGCTCCCAAGGAAAAATGTTGATTTTTTAAATTTGCAATTCATGAAAAAATTTGCAAATTTTGAATTTATAATTGCAATCAAAAGCCCCAAAATTAGCGAGGAAGGTTGTACAAGATTAATTAATCATATACAAAGTAGGGGGCTTTTTTTTACATGCACGCCTAGAATGACTTGGGGGAACAAGCGATGGGGGCAATTCACCTTGGCCATTTGTGGCTAGCTGGCTTGTAAGTTACTTCTTACCATTGGCAATAAAAATATGTTTCATTTGTTTCAAAAAAAACAAAATAATCTAGATAATGACAAAGCCTACAATTGGATTATGACTTTTGAAGCTGCAAATATCTGCACTTTACATGAATACCAATTCCGCTACTAAAAATCTGTCAATGAGAAATTGATTACAAATTGAGCTTAAAAGATAAGAGGTCCATAAATCACCCGTTTAAGAGCTAAAATTGAATTTTGAGGAGGTGAAACTTCTTAAAGTATTTCTCAAGAAATTCTCCTTGAAATACGAGTAGAATTGGCATCTAATCCAAGTTGTTTCATATTTTCGGAGCTTTGTCAAATTAGATATGAATTTTTGGACTTCATTTGAAGCACTAGATGGTTAAGAAGCCCCCTAATTGTGAATTCTAAACCCTACACCAAATTTTGTAATTGCAAGTAGTGCAAAAAATTTGAACCAATATAGCATATGACATATTCATGGCAATTAGGAATTATAATTAATGTATGCCCCTTCTTAATGGTTCAAATTAGAAAATTATATAATGATAGACCTTAGAATAATCAATGGATAAAAAGTAATACCCCCCATTTAAATACCCGGTGTTCGCACCTATATCATTATTTTTTTCAAGGAGTGCACCCTTTGAGTGAAAAGGGCAAGGCTTATATAGTCCCCGCTCGTACGTGCCGTGTTCTTACCTGGTTGAGTCCACGTTCCTGCACGGCCCAAGAGAGTCTGCGCCCGATAGGTCAACGTCCCCAAATGAGTTTTCACCTGATCACCGGGCGTTCTCACCCATCCCCCTCCGCACCTCTGGCCCCGCCTCTACTATTTTTTAATTTTTTTTCCGTAACTACAAGGAAACCCCCTACATGCCCAAGGCACCAAAATGTGGTGTCGAAGAAACTTGGAAGTTAAGTAAAACCTTATCAAATTGCTATTTGTAGTCGTTTATATTTTTGAAACATTCTTTTTGAAGTCAAATTTTAGCATCACAAATCCGATTTTGAAAATGAATGATTGTGATTTTTCTATTCTAGGTTTTGTGCAGAGGTACCCATTGCAATCTTGACTTTTTGGAGTGTTGAGGGCTCTTGGAAATGAGCCTCAAAATACAATAGATCTTGGAGAAAAAATCACACTAGAAATTCATTTAAAAAAATTGTAGAGTAGATTTTGAAAAGTCATAAATTGATTGGAGTTATATTTGTTAGGCCCTTCAACATCATATTTTTTTGGTCTTAAACTTTTTAGATTTGAGATGCAAAAAGAGAGCTCAAAGATTTTCATAGTTTTAACACCCTGATCATGAAACATTATAATCTTTCAATCCTTAACCCCTAAAGGACCAACATGCCTTTTTTGGCAACATAAAATTTTTGGGCAAGTACTTGTGATTGGAGATTTGCATATTTTGGGCTGAAATTTTTACAGAAGGTGGGGACAAGGAATGTCTTTCATGTGCATAAAATTTCATGACATTTGGAAATACGAGTCAAAAGTTATGGCCAAAAATGTTGTTTGTTGGTCAACTCGGGCAATCCGGGCAGATTTGAAAAAAACCACTTTTTCAAAATTAAAAATTAAAAATTGGTTTTCTAGAGTTATGTATACGTAGAAAGCTTTAAATCATTCCATTTCGACCAATGAGTAAAAAGTTATGAGGTTTTTTAGTTTGCAGGCAGTTATGGGTTCTCTACTCTTAAATAAACTTTGAAGTTGTTTATTTAACTCAATTTTTAATTTTTTTTGAAAAAAATAAAATAATAGGATATAGATTGTTTATTAGAACATTACAACCATTGGGATTGACATTTTTCAATTCCATAATTAAATTCTTAACAATTTAGTGTTTTGAATCATTCTCTACTTCTTTCTACTTACTATTTTTTTTGTATATGTTGTACAATTCCAAATAACTTGAAAAATTTTAAGCATGTAGCCAACTTGTTTAGGAAAAACAATTCAAAGTAGCACCACCATTTTGGGCATGGTGGATATTCATACAAATGTGACCTTGTGAAGTGCAGCTGCCCTATTTTTTGTAGGAACAAAAAAAATATTTTTGCCAATTTAGATGCTAATATCTTCCAATCTACATGGTGGAAAATTTTGAAATTTTTTCCACATCTTCTAAAACTAGTTTACTGTAAGATCCTATAGTTACATGTGTCAAAAAAGTTTTTTTTCAAAAATTTGGTACTTGTACTAAAAATGGCAGTTTTTGAGTGTTTTCATGGAACTTTAGGGGTTAAATGATATTGTTGTGTTTTCTTTTCCTATGTGATCTCTAACATGTCTAGTTTGAATTTGTACGATTACAATTCAAAAAAAATTGATTCAACTTATCAAAATGTTGGCTTTTTGTTCAATTTAGAGCAAATTCCAAGAGGCTCAAAATAGGCCTTGGGCATTTAGGGGTTAATGTAGTTTTTTTCCGTGGGTGGATTCGAAGCTTCTAGGATTTCAATGAACTTTTATTCACTTCAACCCCACCAATACCCATCCCTGTTAAGTCCCCGACCGGACAAGAAACTGTTTGCGGATTGTCAACACATCCCTGCTACAATCTATCTTCATCAACCATTTTTATAATAAAATTTCAACCTTCAGCCCTACAGCCTACAGGACCATCGTGTTTAGAGGCCCAAATCCACTTCAAAATATTCATCTTCAAATCAAGGTCAAAATGTTCATCAATAATTATTTTTTACCAAATCATACCGTAGGATGTTTTATTTGACATGTTTTAGATCATTGTCTTAAAATTCCAGAGAAAACATCCCCACCAATTGCAAGTTCAATGTGCTTGAACTTCAAAATGTAGGGTTCTATTACTTCTATAGCCCTTCAAAAATATAGAGTTTTGTCTTTCAACATTTCTACCCTAAACCACATATGTCGTATAACTTGTGCATTTTAATCAATATATTGAAAAATGGGTTTAAAACCTACGCAAAAAGTTTTAATCCATAAAACTTTCATATTCATCTTCCAAAAAACTATAAAATAGAAGGTCGTACTAAAGGAAAGAAAAAACTAATATGCTAATAACTTTTGAAGGAATTCGAGAATTTTTTATCCCAATGGTGAGAATGTTGTACTAAGCAATTAGTATCCTTTATTTTTATTTTTACTTGAAAAATTTCAAAATTGAAAGCAATAGACAACTTCATATGTATTTTCTACCTATATGGCTCGCCAAAAAAACCTCCTCTTCACTTTTACCTCATTGTCTGGAATTGAATGGTTCAAATGTTCTTGAGTAGGTATCCATCTATACAAATCCTAAAAATTTAGAAATATTTTGAGGAAGAATATTTTGAAACTAAAGTACACCAACAATTTTCACATTATGAATTGTAAATTGCATCTGTACTATTAGATTCACAAATCTTATCACCAATATTTCTTCAAAAAATTGGAGAGGAAAATTCTAAAATTCCTTCCTAATTTGATTATAAGTAGAATATGTTATCATTCACTAAGTATAATTTGTTAGAATTGATTTCAAATGAGGCTCTCTTAACCTTTACAAGTCCACGCATCCAAAAAGTGTATGCGCCTTGGTCAACCTCCATTGTAACTTTTAAAATAACTTCTTCTGGAATTCAATTTAAAAAAAGAAAATGATGCTTCAAAAGTTTTCTTTCTACTCACAATGGAATTGAAAGCATCATAAATTAAAATCCATGTGTTAAAAGCTTAAAATTGAAAGCTCCATGTGTTAAAATCCGAAAACCACATTATGGTGTGTTTTTCATTTGTATATTTAAGTTTTTCAATGAATTATAAATTTAAACTATAAAATTATAGTTCTCACTGTATCGTTCACTCGGATAAAAATTAAAGATTATTCTAATATATTTTCTAATTGATATTATTTTATTTCTTCTTTTAGTTTGAAAAATTACAGTAATTTGATTTTTTATCAAAATTATTGAAAAAAAAGGACTTTTCCACTAGTAAAAAAATCAAATAATTGAACATCAATAAAATAAAAGGATAGCTTTGGTTTGGTTTAATAGTCTAATTTGACTTCAAATTAGTTGTTGTGGTTGTTTACGGTGTAAAAAATGAAATAACCAATTTAAATTTTGCCTAACTAATCTCCATTGCTACTTGTACCTCTTGAAATAAATTCTAATAATTTGGATTGTTTTTTCTACTTGGATTGTTCTTATTTTTTTATTTTTTGTTCAGTTTTGCATCAAAGATGATAACAACTACAATTTTTGATGAAACAAGTTCAAATTTCTCATAGTGATATACAATTTACAGTTTCAAGTAATCAAAATTTAAGATTTTTGTTTTAACACAATTTAGAAGGTTAAATTTAGATGAGACATGGAGTTTGACCATTTCACAATGGATAAAGTTGTTTAGGGGTTCAATGATTAGGTATGGGTGGTCCAACCTCAATGTGATATTTTAGAAATTTGGTTTTCTCTACAACCTGATTTTAGTCTACGCCCGGCCACAGTAGAGTCCACGCCTAAGCAGTGGAGTCCGCGCCCGGACTGGCGTCCGCGCCTGGATGCATGAATGTCCACACCCATCCGCTTGTGCACCCTGGCCACATGCTTGCGCACCCAAAGTATATAAGGGCGTCCGCGCCCCACTCAAAGGCCGCCCCACAACCTCCCTCGTTCCTCCACCTCTTTGTAGTTGGTTGCCTGGGCGCAATTGTGGGGTCCTCTTCATTTTACCTACACAATTTTTTGCAAAATTCCATACACAATGTTGACCTCAGTAAGGATGACAAAGGAGGAACGAGACAAGATACGGAAACGTCCTGGACAAAAACATCAAAAACGAATGTATATTTTATGCAATCCAGACAAAATTGCCTCCAAGGGATGGAATGTGGTACCTGATCCATGGACCGCCGATCATTGTGCTCAATATATAGAGTGGTGTCACATTAACAAGGCCTTCCCAGAAGAACAACACAACTACCATCGACGTTTCCACAAGGCAAACTTGAGATACTGCACTGATGATGCATTCAAGAATCGATGTATTGAGGTGTATCAGGTCTTATACGACCAGCCCAATGTTTAACAGAATGAAGTTCATCTCTTTATTGCGCAAGGTGCCCATGCCGAAGTGAAGCTTGGGAAGAGAGTGGATTGGTCAACCTTGAAGAAAACTAGCCCCAATCTTTGCATTCCAACACCTTCCAACGGATTAATTCCAAAGAGAGTGCGGAGGTACCCAGAGGGCGGATTGGTCGAGCATAGGCCACTGGTTGTCTCTATTGACAACTACCAAACTCATGATTCTCCTTTGGATGACGACTTGAATGGGACTCATGTTGTTCCACACAAACGGGCCTATAGGGCACAACTACGTGCCAAGAGAAAGAGGGCCAATCAATTTGCTTTGGAAGCAGCTTGAGCTGGCGCAACAATGGTTGTAGATGAGGAGCCAATGACAACAATTGATGACACCGCAGACATAGTCAACACTTTGAAGGCTGATCTTTGGGACAAAATTGAAGACATTTGGCTTTTACATGAAGATATGAACAAGTTTAGGGCTGAATTCAAAGAGAAGACCAACCTTCTTGCAAAGCAAGAACGTGACATGGAAGAACTTCAGCACGCTCTAGAAGCCGCTACATTGCAAAATAAGGGTTGTGATCAACAAGGGGAAGCTTACAGCCTTCTTCCTAGGTTGTTACCAATGCCACAAGAAGTATAAGCTGGAGCATCCATCTCAGCACTAGAGGACTCTTTGTCATTTGACTAAACCCAGGCTACTATGAACATACCAATTCTACAAGCAGTGGGGGCTGAAGTAGTCCAAAAGAACGAAGAGGTCCCAGCCTTGCATGCCAAAAACGTGGAGCTTCAAAATCGTTTGGATGCATTAGTAGTACAATATTATCAGTGGAAGTTGGCGCGCGTCTTTACAGTGGATAGAAACAATCAAATGGTAGCAGAGTTCAAAAAGGTTGCCAACAACTATTTTGAGCACAATCAAAAAAGGATCTTCGGCTTGCTGTCTTAGGCCCACGTGGACAACCTTTTTGACATGACGGAAATGGAAACGCAATCCATTGATGGTCAGGCAACCACCATTGATTGGTCAGGCAACCACCATTGATTGGTCCTAGTACAATTGGGATTTCAAGAACACGATTTCCTCACAAGTGAATGCACAAGGGGATCCATTGTTGTTGTGGCAAATTCCTTCTAGCTTTGTGTCGGACGGTACTTTGTGCCCCGTTTGCTTAAATCCATTTGGCCTGGAAGGTGGAATACACTTGGGCACATGCGAACACCTGTACCACCCATTTTGCTTGATTAGCTGGATGATAAGTCATAGGCCGTGCGCACTGTGCAAGGCGCCTTTCCACGAGCGCTTGTACGAGTTATTTGACTTGGTTCCATACATGCCACCACATTGGGAGTACACTTTTGAAAATGCCCCTAACAAACCGTGCTCGTGGGGCCATGACCTTGTTTGGAGTTGGCATTATTAGAACCACTCTCTAAATAAGCCTCAACTTTCTGACGAATGGGGTTGGGAGAGCAATTCAGAGGAAGTTGTCAAAGTATGCTAGAACTTGATCAAAGTGACGGACAAGTTCAGTCTAGGGAAACAGAATTTCTTCTACCAATGCTTCAATGGGCACTAGGTGAAGACCGTGCAGAATTCTGATTTGGGCCACATCCCAAAGGATGGATCTGGGACATTGATGGAGTCCATGTCACTAACAGGGTTGTCTTCCCGAACATCGCGACATCGCGACAATTCGACATCACACAACGTCTAGTAGAGCCCCCGCGACGTCTAGTTGACCAAACGTCTAGTTGACTTAAAAATATATCTTTAGAAATTTATGATTTTGACATATTAATGTTTCATGTTAATGAAGTGTCTTAATTTCATGAATACATATTACATTCTAATTTTAGGTTCATAGTTATAGTAAGTGTCGGAGCCTAGAACGCCAAATTCTATTATTTTGTAATGGAATTAGGTTAAAGATATTTTATTTCCAATTTTTTTCGTTGTTTTATAGGGTTAGGTACATATTTTAGTATAGTTTTAGATTAGTAACCATCGGATCTTCCAAAAGAGATAAAATGGTTAAGACGGATCTTAGTTGTTCCTGTCTTGAACCGGAAACCAGAAATCTAGGTCGGATCCTAACCGGGATTCTAGGAGTAGGGGAACGGTCGAACCGGTTATCGGGAACGGAAACCGGAGCCAACAATCACTAACGGGAAAACTGGAGAGCCGTTGAACATAAATCATTTTCCGGTGTGGATGTGAACGGATAGTTCCAACGGCAGGGGAACTGGACGGTTAGGAGAGAAGTAGGGGTCAAGTAGAAGCCTCCACATTCTATCTTTTCATTCTGGTGTTTTCCGGTTAAGAGTGAATGTTTGCAATAGAGTTTGGAGCTCAGAGCTTGGAGGAGTGCAAGTTTGAGATTCCGGTTAAGAGGTTGTGAGGCTGATTGTTGTTGTGGGAGAGAACAAGTAGTGCACAATTGTTTTAGGGCAGGAAGAACTCAGGGGTTGTAGTCGATCCAAGTTGTTGGTCAGAGTCATGGTCAAGGCTGAAGCAAGTGAGGAGTCACCTTCATTCAAGCTCCGGTCAGTGGTGCCCGGACTGCCAAAGAATGTCAAGGAGATGGCGTTCTTGAGGGAGGATCTGAAAGGGCTGGGTTGTGATGGGTTCCCGCGGAGGCCATGGAACCTGAAGAACGAGTCTATGGTGGGGGAGCTGCTCAAGAAGCAGTCGAGTGAATGGCACCATACGATCCGGTTGCTACCAGCCGGATGGACTCCGGATACTTGGAGCGAGGTCTACAACTTTCCGAAGGACGGGGAAGGATTGGCCGAACGACAACATGAGTTTGATGGGGGTAAGTTTTGTAACCCTATCCACCCCAAGGATGGCTATGCCGTGGCGGATTGTATCAATCTAAGGCATAGGAGGGTACTAGAGTTCCTAGTTCCGATTTTGAATCCGGAACGTCCTACCCGGGCCAATCTCACCATAGCCAAGACAATATTTGGTGCGCTGACCGGAGGGAGGAAAGTTAGTTGGGGACTAGTGTTGAAGGAGGTGGTTGTGAAGATGGTAGCGATTATAGGGAAGTCAAGGCCTTCCGGTTTGTCTCCATTTCTCTTCCATCTGTATGAGCATAATGACTTGTTGAGAGGAAAGGAGGTAACTGAGTACAAGTCCGCAATCGTCATGTTGCAACACGACATCAGTCCGGAACCGGAAGAGCAGAGAGAGGCATCGGTAGATGAGTCAAAACCGGATGTGGAACCGGAGAAGCCCCAGAAGAAAGGCAAGGAAGTAGCAAGCGAGGGGGCTAGTAAGGATCCGGTTTGGACAAAGTCTACTGACCCTCTAGGGGTGATTATAAGTGAACTGAAGGGCATCAGAGAGAAAATGTTGAGTGATAAAGAGGTGACCCTGAAGTTAGAAAACCGGATAGCTAGTCTAACCGGTCAGATAAAGGATCTGAAGGAGTTAGGGAAGAAGTCAGAGAGTGAAGGTCGACAGCTCTCGGCTGAAGCCTTAGAAACTCTCAACCGGATTCGGAAATTTGTGGCAAATTTAGGCGAGGTGCTTAACAAAGCCCAACTTTTTGAGGCTGAGGTTCTCAAGGAGGGATCTCAGATGGGACCCAAGGTTGTTTCAGTCTTGGTGTCGTATCATGAGAAGATGGAGAGTACCTTGTTTGAATTGAGGGAGGTCATGGACAATGCGGGCTTCCAGTTGGAACCGGAACCGGTAAAGGCAACCGGAAAGGTGAAGAAGGAGACCTCAAGTAGGGCAACACCGTCCAAGGGTTCAGCTGACCGGAAGTCGAAGGAAGAACAGGAGGAGAAGACTACACCATCCAGCAAGACCAAGTTGAAGATTGACACGGTAACCGGAAAAGGGCTTTCACCCCCATCCCAGACCCGGAGTCAGAGCAAGTTTGCAGAACCGGACCAGGGAACGCCACAGAGTATCCTTTTTGGTCGATCAAACAAGCCTTCATCCGGGACACGAAGGAAAGAAACTTCCAAGCGAGGAAGGGAGGCATCACCCACAATCGAGATCGAATCAAAAGAAGGTGAATCGCCAGAGACCTCGGAGAAAGAGGAGGACCAGTCCGAGTCAAGCGAGGAGAGTGAGGAAGGTGAAGAGGAATCGGAACCGGAATCAAAACCGGCGCATGGAAAGGGCAGAGGAAAATCGCCAACTCCGCCAAAAGGGAAAGCTTCCAAGGCAACTGGAAGTAAGCCGCAGTTAGCAAAGAAAGGAGTGGCCAAGACCACTCAAACACCAGCCAAGAGGCAGAAGAAGTAGATAGAGTTTGTTTTTAGAAGTTAAGTTAAGGAGTTAAGTGGAACTCCGGTTTTTGTAGTTCGAAAGTAAAAATAGACTTCAGTTCAATTTAGTTTTGAAAAGTTAAAGATAGGAGGAGTTCAGTTTTGGAAAGTGAAAGATAGTTGGAGTTCAGTTAAGTAGAGGAAAGTAAAAGAAAGTCACTGTTAGTTACTTTCCGGCTGCATGTACTTGGATAGCAGGATCCGGTTTTAGAAAAAGGACCGGATGTTAGACAGTTAAACTTAGAGTTAGGATTTTGAAGATTGGGTGAATGACGCATGTCATTCTCTGGTTTGCGATTAGGATTTCTAGGGGGGCCTTCTTTGGGTTCCTTTGGAATGGTATTTAGAAGGTTGAAGTTAGTTTCAATCTTGGGCGGTCTTTGATAGGATAATATACTTGTGTTCTTTTTCATTTTCCATTGCAAAGCGTGTGATTTCCACATCCCAAGCGTTGGTCTGAAAAGTCTTGATGCTAGGTTGGTACGTCGGTAATGCTAGAACCATTATTTGTGCGGGTAGCCATGGTTGCAGGTTTTGGAAGAAGATGAGTGCCCTCGGATGTTTCCTGTATCCGGTTTCCGGTCCAAGCAGCGACTCCGCCTAGAAACTTGGGTTGGAAAAATCTGTCATTGTAGTATTGTGAGGACAGTAGGGGTTTCCTGAGTGACCTACTGATCTGGATTAAGCTTCAAGGTTAGTTGTGAGGAGAAACCGAGATCCTATTTCTTTTTGTGTTTTGTTATTTTTCTTCTTTTTAGTGAAACTTCAATCACTCTAAAAATATCGAAGGGTAGGAATTCACGCCACCTTCCTTAACCAAAATATGCGGAACCCTCTGACATAGAGGCTAAACTTCAAACCGGTTACTTGTTTTGAGGATCCAAGAGCGGAAACAGGAAGAGGTACAGGGTAATGACACTCCTTCCGGTTCCGATTTCGAATCCTAGAGTCAGAAGTTGTATTTGTGAGTAAGGGAGTGGTATATTGTAGAGACACTTCCTTGTTGTTGTTGAGCAGATTAGGACTAAAGTGAGATAGTCCAATCGGACGGAAAGAAATCATTTGTATATTTTTAGCTTTCCATCTTAGAATCCGGTTCGCTTGTGGTTGTTGTGATTTCCGCATCCGTTTCCGGTCATCACTATAGAAGTTCGATACAGTCATCTCTGAGGGAACGATACTCGAGTCACCCAAAAGACGGTTTTAACACTTTAGAACGTCTACTGGAGGGATTTTACTTTCTTGTGCTACGACAGTAAGATTTCAAATTTTTTCAGCTGCTGAAGATGAAATTACATGACGTAGTTGGACACCCGTCCGTCAAGTTGTCCTATACGACACGCGACGTCAGACGTCCAACACGACACCGAAACCCCAAAACGTGTTTGACAAGACAACCTTGGTCACTAATGATGATGGAGTTCATATCTTAGACGATGACGAATTTGAAATGCCTACCCCTCATGCGTTGGTGCGGATGTCGAAATCTGAATGAAGAGAATATTTTAAGAACGATGTGATAAACTTCTTGCTTGACGCACACAGCCCAGGGACTCGTGAAGCTCTTCAATGAATGCAAGGATTACAGTTCATGAGGACCATATTGGAGGAGGATGGGCCAGCCCGACAAATCTGGTCCAAAGTTCGGCAACTTCATTTGGGCTCTAACAAAGACCACATTGTGGAAGCGGAGACGCACAACAACAAAGTAGGCCCAAGTGGCACAACTAGCAGCCCCATGATCATTGGCTAAGTGCACTTCTATATTCTCTACTGAGTTGTGAACACCAAAGAGAATCAAATAGAAGAACTTAGCACTTTACAGGCTTCTAGAATTTTGGCTTCATTGTAATTAACTATAGACACCGACGTACGGATATTCATATAGTGACCACCTGATGCAATTTTCCTATATTGTATTGTTTGATGGATATGAAATACATATATACTTTTTTTGAAAATATGTGCAAGTGTATTTTTGGAATTATTCATTTCATTGATATTTATACAAACTACAAGTCCAGGATAGTCGAACAATTTCTTGGCATCTCTCATTTTTCATTTGTTATTCATTCATCCCCAAAAGAAAAGGTCCTTAGGCAAGTAGTTGAACATCACGTGTGAGGTCAATGTATCTTATATTCCTAATTCCTATTAGATTGTATTGAAAAATGATTCATTAATTTTGTTTAAATTAAATTATGCATTACATATTTGCATTATCATGAAACATTTTTACTTTGTTTCTAGGAATATTTGAATTTTTATCATTTTTGTGAAAAATATGTAGGAAAAATAATTGAAACGGACCCCAAAATTCCTCATTTGTTAAAGACTAAGGTTTTCACTATTAGTGGAAGTAAGAATGGAACATGCTTAGAAAATGTGTGGGATGGACTAATAAACTTCTAACGTCCAAAACAACCACAATTAAGACATGGAAGTCCTATTTTGCACTTGCATAAAAATAAAAAATGTATCCTTCAATTTTGTTTAAGCATACATTCTTCATATTTTTTATTAGGGGAAATTTATGGTATGTACTTTCGTTATTTGGGGGGGGAAAATCAAATTATGGAAAATGAAAGTGTTTTTTAAAACAAAATTAAGTGGACATAGAATTACCTCAATTGTTATGTACACTAGAATTATTAATCATTTTAACCACAAATGCAGTGTACAATCGATATTTCAAGTTCGTACTTAAAGTTTTGAATTTATTTGAGAACAGAATGTGGTGGAATTGCCTCCCTCTAGGGTCTAGACTTCTTCTTCCCAATTTATAAAATTAAATGAACAAATTGGAATGAGAAAAGGAAGCAAAAGAGCCTCCTTCTCAAATTCCTTGTGTCCTAAACCAATTACATATGCAGAGGATAGTGAGGAAATAGGACATTGGAAATTTGGAAGTTAGGCTAAAAAAATAGAAATATTTCTCTTCTACTCATTTACAAATTGCACTCGATAAATATCTTCATGTGGCTACTTCATCTTAAATTCCAAGAATACGTGAACACTAGTACAAACCTCAAAGAAACCAAATAAGAATGAAGTCCCCTAAAGCGTACTAAATGTTAATCCTTTGTTTTCTACTTCATCAATTAAATGAGGAAGTACAAAAAAAGAAGCAAACATGTAGCCGAAAGGAAAAAAATATACATATGAGTGAATTCCTTCCATACAAAATATTAGGATGTATATCCATTTTTGCTACTTCATCAATTAAATGAGGAAGTAGAAAAAAAAAAAAAACATGTACCCGAAAGGAAAAAAATATACATATGAGTGAATTCCTTCCGTACAAAATATTAGGATGTATATCCTTTTTTGCTACTTCATCAATTAAATGAGGAAATTCTTTATGCGGAAGCAAACATGTATTTGAATGGTGAAAAATATATTTTTGATTTCATTTCCTTCCTCCCAATTTTTCCATGTCTCTAACCTCAACAACAAGTACCTTGGCAAATGCTTGTGAAGAAGTAACACATGGTATTGTAATTATTTTTTGGAAGTTCAAATGTAACCGAAATTGGAGTAGGTGAACTTGCCAAAGGGCCTAATTAGTGATCTGAAATTAAGTGCAAGCCAAGAGCTCGCACCCAAGAAATGTACTCTTCCTTTAATGGGGAGGAAGAATCCAACGCCAAAGTCAACTTCAGTGTCATCGGAGTTTCGCTCTTTCTGCCACATCCGCGCCCGACTCTCAGGTTTGCGCCCCACAGTCCGCACCTGGACATCACGAAATCGTTAGTCCCGACGTCCGCACCTCAAAGTCCGCGCTTGAACATCCATCCACGCTGAAGCGTCTGCACCCAAACATGCGTCCACGCCCTAGAGTCCGCGCTCAGACACTCCGGAAGTCTCCCCAAACGATGGGAGTGAACTTCTGGCCTTACGTCCCCGCACTAGAATCCAGAATTGCGCTCAGGTACTCAGGTAAAAATTGAATTCTTAAAAATTCCAAACTTCTATACCCCAAACCCTATACCGTAAATATTGAGGAATAAAAAAATGAAAATGAAGTACCTTGAAGTGTACAAAATGACAATTCCCTCTTTTCTACTTCCTTAATTAAATGAGAGGGTCTTTAGCCAGAAGCAAACATTTATGCCAAAGGCCAAACACATATATATAAGTGAATTCCCCTCCTAATAAAAATTTAGGATATGTATCAATTTTTTCTACTTCATCAATGAAAGGAGGAAGTGAAAAACAAAAGCAAACATGTACACGTAAGGAAAAAAATATATATATGAATGAATTCCCCTCCTAAAAACATTGAGATGTAATTCCCCTCTTTTTCTACTTCCTCAATTAAATGAGAGGGTCGTTAGGCGGAAGCAAACATTTATTCCAAAGGCCAAACACATATATATGAGTGAATTACCCTCCTAATAAAAATTTAGGATGTGAATCAATTTTTTCTACTTCATCAATGAAATGAGGAAGTAAAAAAAAAAAGCAAACATGAACCCGAAAGGAAAAAAATATATATATGAGTGAATTCCCTCCGTATGAAATATTAGGATGTATATCCTTTTTTTCTACTTCCTCAATTAAATGAGAGGGTCTTTAGGCGGAAGCAAACATTTATTCCAAAGGCCACACATATATATGAGTGAATTCCCCTCCTAATAAAAATTTAGGATATGTATCAATTTTTTCTACTTCATCAATGAAATGAGGAAGTAAAAAACAAAGCAAACATGAACCTGAAAGGAAAAAAATATATATATGAGTGAATTCCTTCCATACCAAATATTAGGATGTATATCCTTTTTTTCTACTTCCTCAATTAAATGAGAAGGTCTTTAGGCGGAAACAAACACTTATTCCAAAGGCCAAACACATATATATGAGTGAATTACCCTCCTAATAAAAATTTAGGATGTGTATCAATTTTTTCTACTTCATCAATGAAATGAGGACGTAAAAAACAAAAGCAAACATGAACCCGAAAGGAAAAAAATATATATATGAGTGAATTCCTTCCATACCAAATATTAGGATGTATATCTTTTTTTTCTACTTCTTCAATTAAATGAGCGGGTCTTGAGGCGGAAACAAACACTTATTCCAAAGGCCAAACACATATATATGAGTGAATTCCCCTCCTAATAAAAATTTAGGATGTGTATCAATTTTTTCTACTTCATCAATGAAATGAGGAAGTCAAAAACAAAAGCAAATATGAACCCGAAAGGAAAAAAGTATATATATATATGAGTGAATTCCTTCCATACCAAATATTAGGATGTATATCCTTTTTTTCTACTTCTTCAATTAAATGAGAGGGTCTTGAGGCGGAAGCAAACATTTATTCCAAAGGCCAAACACATATATATGAGTGAATTACCCTCCTAATAAAAATTTAGGATGTGTATCAATTTTTTCTACTTCATCAATGAAAGGAGGAAGTAAAAAACAAAGCAAACATGAACCCGAAAGGAAAAAAATATATATATGAGTGAATTCCCTCCGTACAATATATTAGGATGTATATCCTTTTTTCTACTTCCTCAATTAAATGAGAGGGTCTTTAGGCGGAAGCAAACATTTATTCCAAAGGCCAAACACATATATATGAGTGAATTCCCCTCCTAATAAAAATTTAGGATGTGTATCAATTTTTTCTACTTCATCAATGAAATGAGGAAGTAAAAAACATAGCAAACATGAACCCGAAAGGAAAAAAATATATATATGAGTGAATTCCTTCCGTACCAAATATTAGGATGTATATCCTTTTTTTCTATTTCCTCAATTAAATGAGAGGGTCTTGAGGCGGAAACAAACACTTATTCTAAAGGCCAAACACATATATATGAGTGAATTCTCCTCATACTAAAAATTTTGGATGTGTATCAATTTTTTCTACTTCATCAATGAAACGAGGAAGTCAAAAACAAAAGCAAACATGAACCCGAAAGGAAAAAAATATATATATGAGTGAATTCCTTCCATACCAAATATTAGGATGTATATCTTTTTTTTCTACTTCTTCAATTAACCCCTAAAGGACCGTTGTCCCTTCGGGGGACAAATGCGTTTTCGGGCAGGTACCTACGGGCTGAAATTTTTTCCTGATTTTTTTAAACTTTTTCTGGAGGTAGAAAATCTGATTAGCTTTGTGGGAATATAATTTTTTTCACAATCGGTGCCCGGGAAAAAAATTTATGACCAAATAAGCTCAAACTAGGGGACGGCGGGCAGCCCGGGCAGCCAAAAAAAAATGGAAAAAAATTTGAATTTTTTTTTTTAATATTTTTTTTCTCATAGATTATATTTTTTTCTATTTGGAAAGCTTTGATTCATTTCTTTTGGATATGTTATGAGAAAGTTATGGACATTCTTGTTTTTCGGGCAATTAGAGCATCTTCTTGAAAAAAATAACTTGTAGGATTCATTTCTGAATGCAATTTTTCAAATTTTTCAAATTTTTTTTTTTGCATGGTCTGATTTACATGTTAGAACAATCTCACCATTGGGATTAGTGCATTTTAATTCCATCTAAAATATATTAATATTTTCGATTTTCCTTCTATCTCATACCTACTTCTACTTAACAATTTTTTTAAGAATGATAATTAAGTTTTTTTGAATTTCTTTTTTTTTCCTAGACTCTCAACTCAATTCTTCACTATAAAGATTTAAAGCTCAAATCTCTGTAGTGCAAAAATTTTAAGTTAAAAATGTTCAAAGTCAAAAAATCTAGTCCCGCAATGTGCTGAAAAACTGTTTTTTCCCACTTTAAACGCAGATATCTTGCAATCTATGCGGTCAAAAATTCTGAAATTTTTTCCACACACTCTCATACTAGTTAGGTGTAAGATCCTACGGTTAGATGTGGGAAAACAACAATTTTCAATTTTTTTTACTCTTTGCTATAGATATGGCAATTTTGCGTGTTTTTTGGCAGAAAAAAAGCCTTGGTCCTTTAGGGGTTAAATGAGCGGGTCTTGAGGCGGAAGCAAACATTTATTCCAAAGGCCAAACACATATATATGAGTGAATTCCCCTCCTAATAAAAATTTAGGATGTGTATCAATTTTTTCTACTTCATCAATGAAATGAGGAAGTCAAAAACAAAAGCAAACATGAACCCGAAAGGAAAAAAATATATATATATATATGAGTGAATTCCCTCCGTACCAAATATTAGGATGTATATCCTTTTTTTCTACTTCCTCAATTAAATGAGAGGGTCTTTAGGCAGAAGCAAACATTTATTCCAAAGGCCAAACACATATATATGAGTGAATTCCCCTCCTAATAAAAATTTAGGATGTGTATCAATTTTTCTACTTCATCGATGAAATGAGGAAGTAAAAAAGAAAGCAAACATGAACCCGAAAGGAAAAAAAAATATATATGAGTGAATTCCCTCCGTACAAAATATTAGGATGTATATCCTTTTTTTCTATTTCCTCAATTAAATGAGAGGGTCTTTAGGCGAAAGCAAACATTTATTTCAAAGGCCAATGTCGTACGCGTAATGTAGGCGTAAGTATTTGTAACATCAAAACGTGCTAAAATGACACAAGTTATCGTCCCAGGAGATTCCAGACGCTGATTCAAAATTAGTGTTTCTAGACCTCTAAGTTTCGAGACTTTGACCACCTCGAGAGGGGTCCTTTCAACACACGAACTCTTTTCCGGAACTTTTTCCTTTCCGGATTCTCTTCCGGATCCGGCTCTACCCAATCTTCCGGTTCCGTCTTTCTAACAAGTTGGTTTTCGATACCTCTGTTTTACCCTTAGAGGGTTCCTCACTTGCTCTTTCCGAGGGGTAGGGAACTGCACCTCTCCGTATCTGATATAAACTCTATTAACATAAAACAAAACACAACCCAAGAATAGATCTAGTTGAGTAAACAGGGTGGCATCCTCACAACATCCCGGATGGTCTATCCGGAAAGCTGGTCACGCAGGGTAGCGTTAGGTCCTCTTTACTACAACGATGGATACCGGACTTCCGGAACTAAGGGAATGACTTCCTAGCTCTCAACCGCTCATGAGGTTGACTAGCCTTCCAGATGGGTGGAAATATTCCTCTGGCGGTCGCCTATCTCCGCACGGAACCGCCCTTGCAAATTCCGGACTAGCTTCCGGACCACTCCTTGGTCTCCACCGGATTACCGTACCAGCGATTTAAAGGCGCCACTTTCTCACTGCGCAAGTCTAAAAACTCATCTGCAAGACACACTTAGCCTAATCCGGCAGTCCACGGATCCGGACTCCTTCCCTTGCACACTCTGACTTACACATCCACACAAGTGACTATAGACGCGATAGAATAATCCACAAGTGCTTTCCTGAATGCCTCAGATTGAATATACAAGGAAAAGGAATGATAGGCCAACAAGCCGGCCTGCCCTTAAAAACCCACAGAAAGGCAGCCCCAACGGCCACCAGAAACCCGGCCAACGGTCCAACACAAAGCAAAAAGCAAAAAGGTAACGGCCCTGAAGACCGTTCCGGGAATACCGGGAAACCGTTAAACTCCTAAAAGTCCGGAACTACTGGCCCCACATCTGAAAAATCCGTTTCCGGAACTACTATCCTGGTAAGAATCCTAACTATTATTTCTGCTACCCTAAATAGTCACCTATTCCTCTTAGCTTTCTTTACAGAAGTGCCACCCTGAGATGGCGATCCACCTGTCTTCTTGGGCGGGGTGGTCTTCATCTTTGACCTGGTCCAGGGAGGTTGCAACTCTTCTTCCTCCAATTGAGTTGTCTCCTCCTCCTCTTCCGATTTTGGGTCCGCCTCGTTCAGTAACCGTCGTCCCCTTGGTTTCGGAACAGTAAGATCGATGAGCGGAGACGGTGCTGGTGTCTGGAGAAGGGGCTGGAGCACGTGAATAAAACTCATCGGATCCGTCTGAGCCGGATTCAACACCGTTCCGGGTAAGGCTGGTTCCCGGAAAGTGGAAGCAACTGGTCTGTCCGGAACGAGATTTGCCACCGATGCAGTTCTTCCGGCTGGCACGACTGGAACAACGTCCTTCACCAGAGTGGTAGCCGCAAACTGCTTCACCAATGACCTCTTCTTCTGGGCCGATGCTGTTCCGGCTTGCGACGTTCCGACGATTGTTCTGCTCTTTGCCGGAGAAGGCTAATTTTGTGCCCCTCCTTTTTGGAGATCATGACCCAGGTCAAAAAGGCCTTGGTCTAACCCCTCAAGCGGATCCAGGTTGCCCAACAGCTGCCGGACTTCCTTCAGCATTCCTTCGATCCGGACTTCAAAATCCACGAGTATGTTTACCACCTTTGATCCGACCACGTGACCATCCTGTACCATCTGGGAATTCCAGAGTGTGGCTCTGGAAAGGACATCTGCCGGATTGTCGAAGAGGCCCCGGACATCTCGGACCAGATCGAGGGCTTCTCCCTCCTTTGCTTCAGCGGCTATCCACTCTCTATCCAACCACGCAGCTTGCTCTCGAAACCAGTCCCGTTCTTGCTCCAAGGTCAGAATCCGGTCCTCCAGCTGTTTCACCGCTTCCGGATCCGGCGTTTCCGTCAACGCCACCAGAATCTGGGCTTCTTCCGTCACACCCAGCTTCCCGCACACGTCCCGGATCAGTGCCGACATCCGCTCATTCTGTGCCCTGGTAGCTATCAGCCATTTGATGGTGGCCTCGAACTGATCCGTTTCCGAAAGTGGGTCTCGGGGCTGTTCCACCTCCTTGGCCTCTTGATTCCCCCGAGTACCCGGCTCAGTAGACTTCCGGCGCGTCCCTGCAACGTTGGGCGATGCATGCTCTGTTTCTGGTTCCTCTTCTTCCAGCTCGAGCTCATCCAGTTCATCCTCCGTGGGAAGTCCGTATTTCAACAGATTCTCGCCCTTCCGGTACATGGTCATTTCCGGTCCGGCCATTGCATCCTCAAAGTGATACAGATGGAAAAGATAGGGGCTAATCGGACTAGATTTCTTGTTTACAATATTGACCGCTAGCTTTTCCACTACCGAGTGAATGATCACCCCCCAACTGACCGGTCTGGGAGCTAGATTCTCCCTATCTCCCAGTGCTCCAAAAATGGTATTCGCCACAGTCATTGTAATCCGGGTGGGCTTTTCCGGATACAAAATAGGGATGAAAAATGCTAACAACTACCCATCCCAGGGACTCCTACAGTCACTCGCGGTGTTCCCTTCCTTGGAATCCGCATGATTCCGGAATACGTCCGCAACGTAACTATCCGTCCAGGCTGCCATTCTGGAACCCCTGGTTGGCGTACAATACGCCTTCGCCCACAACTCCGGAGTCCAGGCCCTAGAGGAACCCCTAAGGGTTAAATCAAACTGATTACCCACTCCGGACACCAGCTCGTCAATCATTCCTTCACTCTGGACGTTCCATGGACGTTTAATCAATCCTAGACACCCCATGATTTCTAGGTCTCCCTCTAACTCCTTAAGGCGCTTCGGATCCGATGGGATAACCGGTTGCACGCCCCGGGCTGTCACTACCGACCTCCAAAATCGACTCGCTTCCGCCATCTCATCGACTGCTAAGACAATCCGGTGCAATTGGCACCTTCCTCCCTTTCTCTCCCTAACGCGCCCTAACTCACCACTCTTTCTCTCTTCTAACGCACCGTGGAGGAGCACGGGTAAAAAGAGACTGAATGAGGCTGGCGGTGGGGTTTAAATACCTGTCGGAACCCTAAGTTCCCGACCAGCCGAGAGTTCCCGGAAGTTCCCTAGCCGGAACCTAGGCAGTAGGTCCCTACGTTCCGGAACTTTCCGGCTTTCCGGCTACGGTTTCCGGAAGACTGCGTAAGTTTTATCTTTTCTACGTAAAGATTAATTTCTAATTCTAATATCTAGGTCCTAATTCCATATTCAAATGCGAAAATTGAAAAAGTTCTACTACTTTAACCTCTACTTGCTTGTTAATTGGGACGTTCCGGATGTTACGCACTCCCTCAGCCAAACACATATATATGAGTGAATTCCCCTCCTAATAAAAATTTAGGATGTGTATCAATTTTTTCTACTTCATCAATGAAATGAGGAAGTAAAAAAAAAAAGCAAACATGAACCGGAAAGGAAAAAAGTATATATATGAGTGAATTCCTTCCGTACCAAATATTAGGATGTATATCCTTTTTTTCTACTTCTTCAATTAAATGAGAGGGTCTTGAGGCGGAAGCAAACATTTATTCCAAAGGCCAAACACATATATATGAGTGAATTCCCCTCCTAATAAAAATTTAGGATGTGTATCAATTTTTTCTACTTCATCAATGAAATGATGAAGTAAAAAAAAAAAGCAAACATGAACCGGAAAGGAAAAAAGTATATATATGAGTGAATTCCTTCCATACCAAATATTAGGATGTATATCTTTTTTTTCTACTTCTTCAATTAAATGAGAGGGTCTTGAGGCGAAAGCAAACATTTATTCCAAAGGCCAAACACATATATATGAGTGAATTCCCCTCCTAATAAAAATTTAGGATGTGTATCAATTTTTTCTACTTCATCAATGAAATGAGGACGTAAAAAACAAAAGCAAACATGTACCCGAAAGGAAAAAAATATATATATGAGTGAATTCCCCTCCTAAAAACATTGAGATGTAATTCCCTTCTTTTTCTACTTCCTGAATTAAATGAGAGGGACTTTAGGCAGGAGCAAACATTTATTCCAAAGGCCAAACACATATATATGAGTGAATTCCCTTCCTAATAAAAATTTAGGATGTGATTCCTTTCTTTTCTCAATTCCTCAATTAAATGAGAGGGTCTTCAAGCAGAAGCAAATATTTATTCCAAAGGCCAAACACTTTTATATGAAGGATTTCTCCCCCCTAAAGTAAGTGATTTTTGAAATTGGAGTAGGTGAAGTTGTTGAAGGGCCTTATTAGTGATTTGAATTGAAGTGCAAGAAAGAGCTGCCACTCAAGGAAGGTATTCTCTCATAAATGGGGTGGAAGAATCCAAAGCGAAAGCCCATTTGAATGGCATGGGAGGTCTGCTGTTTATGTAGAGTCCGTGCCCAAGCGTCTGCGCCCAGACACTCCCGGAAACCAGAATTGGTTTGGGGTTCGATTTTGGCTTTTGGCGTCCACGCCCGAATACTCCCACTCTTGTTGCGCCTCCTTGTGACGCCACCACTCCCACTCCCGATGCGCCTCTTTCTTGTCACGCCGGGAGTAGAAATGAAGCTCCAAACCAATTCTGGTTTCCGGGAGTGTCCGAGCACGGACTCTTGGGCACGAACGTTGGGAGGCGAAATGGAGCCCCAAACTGGTGAAAGTTCGCGCTCGAACAAGAAATTATTGAAAATATGAATATACTAAATTATACTCCTTAACCCTAAACATTAAAACATCACACTGAGGGACAATAGACCATAAATCAAATACATAAGAATAAAGTGTCCCCTTATAAAATGTAAATTCCCTCTTTTCTACTAAATGAGCAAGTCCTTATGAGGAAGTAAACATGCACGTGAATGGAAAATAATATATGACCAAGTAGTTATGACTTGTAAAGAAGGAATCATTTTGTCCTATGGGGAAAAAATAGGAATGAAGGGCCCTCCCTAAAAAGTGATTTCCTTGTTTTGTACTTCATCAAAAAAATGAGGAAGTGGTAATGTAGAAGCAAACATGTACTCCAAAGGCAATAAATAAATAAATATATATATATATATATTTTAATGACTCCCCCTATAAAGTTTAAATCCCTTATTTTGTACTTTGTCAATGAAATGAGGAAGTTGTTATGAAGATTGAGGAAGTAAACATTTAGTCCAACGGGAAAAAATACATATGAAAGAAGGACACCCTATAAAAAAATGGAAATCCCTTATTTCCTACTTTGTTAGTGAAACAATTGAAATATTAAATGATAAAACCCTTCAAAAGAAGTACCTTTTTCCTCTAAAGAAAAGTAGTAAGTAAGAATGAATTCCCCCCTTCAAAAATGTAAGTCCCTTCTTTTTTGTTTGAACAATTTAAATATTAAATGAAGAAGCCCTCAAGAGGAAGTAGCCCTTTATTCTATAGGAAAAAGAGAAGTGAGAATAGAAAAGGCCCCTATAAAATATAAATCTCGCTTCCTTTGTACTTCATCATTTCGAAGAGGAAGTTTTCATGAAAAAGGAAGCATGTACTACAACAGAAAATCCTAAATTAGAATGAAGGGCCGTTCTATAAAATGTTCAAATACCTCTCGAAGGCCTTCTAAATCCCTTGTGTCTTATATTGACATTATATTGGATGGAAAGCTTTATGAGGAAATAACCTTTTGTTCATCCCAAATTATATAAATACATGAAGTGCTTTCCTCGTTAATTTGCCATGTCCCAGAGGCTAATGCTTGTGAGTAAATAGAATATGACCCTTAGGTCCAAAGAAAAACACCAAATACATTAAGTGCCTCCCTTCTAAATTACTTATATTAAACGTAGGAATTAAATTAGCAAATGCTTGAGAGAAATAATAAAATAACACAGACCTACAAAAGACAAAAAATTAAAATCCTTTCAATTTTTGGAGCAATTTTTTCTACAGGTTAGAGTGAAAATCCCTAACAAATATTTTAAATTTATTAATTACTATCCCGGAAATCCAAAATCTAGAAATACTTTGGTGAACTTCAGAATTCTCTATTTGAATTCATGAATGTGTATAAAGGAAAAATAAGCATTCATAGACCATCACACCCTAGTCCAAGAACACTAGGTCACATATAAAATTTTGATCCTCTACACGCCACGTGCATAAAGCCATAAAGGGATATGGCGTTTTAGATTCAAATTGCCTCCAAAAAAGAATAAAGGCACAATGTTTATATATGCATATTGGATACATGACCAAAGATTTGGTCATCAATGCTTCCAAGTCCAATCATGTAATATACACTAAAACCTAAAGCCCGTACGCCCCTATGTGTATTTCAGTATCTCACTAGTTTCCTAAGCCCTAAGGTCCTATCCGCGGGATTGGCCTATCATTTAACAGATGCCATGCTTAATGGATTGGGCGGAGGACGCTCTGGAGGTCTTCAATCTTCTTTTTGTATGCTTCTTCTTTGATACTAAAATCTCTCATTAAGTTTTCTATCAGTACACAATTGTTTGCCTTATCTTGACAAAGTCTTGTGACTTCTGTCTCTAGGTCTTGAATTCTTTTCAACAAGGACATATCACCCTGGTTGGACATTCCCTCTCCTTCATCCATGACATATAATAAGTTCTCTGCCATTACAATAGGAATCAATGTTGGTTCTTCTCTTGAATTCTTGGGTACTTTATGGCCCTAGTTGTCAAGTTCAGTAAGGTGATGGGTTATACAATCTGTAGCATAGGACGATGGCCCAGCTACCATGCTGTCTTCTCTGATTTCTCTTGTCCCAAAGTGAACACCTTCGTTGCCTTCCTCAAAAAGTTCCTCCATACATTTGACATATACATTATTTTTTAGAAATATCAATTTCTTGTCCATCTCCTGCTTTGTGCATCCCGATTTTAGGTCAATGTCAGAGTCATTAGACCATTCCACACGTGCATCTGCAATAAAGACAGCTTTGGGTTTCGAGTTTGTCAAGCCCCTGTGATCTGGATACTTCCTTTCCCAAGAGATGTCAATGTTCTCTAGAGCTTTCATGACATGATGCAAAAAAATGCTGAACGACCACCAATCCACAGTACGAAGATGCTTTAGTTCCGCATACACCATATGTAAGATTGTAAGTTTGCATTCGTTTTTTAGCACAAACGGCTTGTCATATATGTGTTGATGCACCTGGATGCATCTTTTAAGGAAGTCAGCGTCCTTGCAATAGTGAAGGTTGGCTACATCATATTTGCAATGATTCTTGTGCTCACTATGTCCAAACACTTTACCTATGTGGCACCACTGTATGTATTTTGCACATGTCATCTTGGTCCACAGTTGTGGTTCATCCTTCCAACCAGCAAAAGCCTCGTTATCAGGATCAAGTAGAATGTGCAAACGCTTCTTGGACGTCTTCGAACGCCAAGCCCGTCCTACATCTTGAGGCCTTCTAGTCTGCTAAAGCACGTTGGATTCAGTCGGAGGTGCTGCCATACTTGTAGAATTTGGTTTCACTCAGAGATTTTTAGCACAGTAATTGTATATATTGCCAAAAAGGCAAATAATGCACAAAACGTACAAGCCTATGTGGTGAGAATGGTGGTGACCAACATGAGGCTATGTGATGAGTGATGCTAGAAGTCGCTGGTTGACCTTAGTACTTACGCCCCAACTTGGAGCTCATAGTTGAAGTCCAAGATTTTTGGGCTGACATGGAAGATGGGCAGCTCTACTGACAGGGGGTATTTATGCAGTCAAGGTGCGCAGGCGCGTTTTGAAAGTGTGCAGACGGGTCAGGTTTGGACATTCGCGCAGGTACATTGTGTCTGGGCGTGGTTGCTCTCGCGCCGAGGCGCGGACGTCTGCGCTCAGACAGTCTGTCTAGGCGCAAACTTTGCCTTCCGGTACAACCGGGTGCGATCTTTGTCAATCTGGGCGCAAACGCTATGATGTGGGTGGGGACGCCAGAAGAAACCATGGAAGTGCATCCGCGCCTGAACCATTATTGTCCCCGCCCAGACAACAAAGGTTCGCGCCCGAACCATTACCGTCCCCGCCCAGACAACAGAAGTCCGTGCCCGTACTATGACAAGCTATAAAAATGGGCCAGAGCGGTAGCAATCTTCACGTTTTTCCCTATGCCTCATAATCTTGGACCTCATTTTGAACTCCGAGTTGAGTTAATTGGATAGAAGACGGCCCTGGTTCTCTGCTGAGGTGATGTCAAAATTGCTTCAAGTGGATAACTGGTGCTAACTGTTGTTACTGGCACTACGTTTTGGACCTATGGAAAACATATCTATGGGTGGTACAAATTTACGACCCCAATGGCAACTACACAAAAACAAACAAAAGAGTGGGAACTGTGGTATAACTTTTCAGAATGTGGGGCCAAAATCAATTGCGTTTTTTGCGGCGTCACATTCAGCTACAAACGCGAGTGTGCTTTTGCACACTATGGATACAAGGTGAAGTCGGAGAGGTCGGTGTATTCGCACATACCTCGGGCGGTGCACCAAAGATTTGCAAATTGCAGCAACTTCGTTCCGTAATGAATGAATCTTGAGTCCATGGAGGACGCTGAGTCCATTTCAAGTGGTCCATCCAGAGTACATCCAATGGTGAGTTCAAGCCAATCCACTCAAAATGAAGTAATAGGAGGGGCACCTGAAGATGAAGGAGGTCCGGTTGGAGGAACAGAACCTCCTCATCAATCCAACAATCTTGTAGCATCGAATTCTACAAGATCAGGGCTGTTGCAACAACAACGCATGAATGATGCCTTGAATATTGCAAAGCGGAAGGAGTTGGATGAAAAATGGGCAAGTTTTTTCTATGACGCGAATGCGCCATTCAATGTGGCAAGGAATCCGGCTTTCATCGAGGCGATGAAGGCAACCTCGTTGGCACAATTTGAATACTATCCACCTTCCTACCATCAATTCAAGACTCAATTGATTGAACCCAAGAGGATGCAAATTGAAAAAGAGATCCAAACAAAAACGGCCTTTGCGGTGAAGAATTATGGGGTGGCAATAAGCACTGACGGTTGGGACAATGTCAATCGGCAGCCCCTCATGAACGTGATGGTGTCTTGCCCCACTGGTGATGTATTTCTTGGGTCCATTGACACTTCTGGGGAAACTAAAACGATGGCGTACATAGCAGACTAGTTGAGGATATTCATCGACAAGGTGGGTCCCAAGAATGTAACGCAAATTTGTACGGACGATGCAACAAACATGCTTGGAGCAATTGATGATATTATTCGTGATTACAAGCACATCTTTAAGCAAGGTTGCATGGCACATGCATTGGACCTGTTGTTAGAAGATTGGACTAAGGCGTAGGATTTCAAAGATTTAATAGAGAGGGCAAAAAGGTTTTGCCATTACATTAGGGGCCATCATGCAACAATGTCCACCTTTTGCAAGTTGAGCCTGAACAACCAAATCTTGGTGCCCGCCGAACCAAAATTGCTTATAACTTCCTCATGATGCAATGATTGGTTTTACTAAGACCAGTCCTCGAGGCCTTGATTGTACACCCTCGTGTTACCAATTATTTTGTGACGCTACGAAATCAACAGAATGGTCCGCAACCCCATACCGCCTCAAATAACATCGTGAGGACCATTAATGAGTTGGGCTTCTGAGGCCGATGTACGGATTATGTGCACATTGTAAAAGACGTGTTGAAAGCCTTGCGTGTATTTGATGGCTGAGAATCGGCCATGGGCAAGGCTTGGCTCATGATGAACAACTTGCGAAGACATGTGCACTCATTGAGAGAGGCACCCTTTTAGTTGCCCAGCTTGATAGCTGACGTTTTGGAGATGACCTTTGATGAAAGATGGGAAATGGCTTTCAATGACCTTCACTATGCCGGTGCATTGTTGAACCCATACATCAAGGATCATCTACACTTAAAGACAAACGGAGTTACACTTCAAGCATTGTACCAAGTCATCCGCCAAATGGAGAACGTCGTGGGGGTGCATTTTGATGATGTGATGGCAAAATTAACGGAATATGAGGAGAGCTCTGGACCATATAGCCCAACTGAATACCCCAACATTTTTGAGGCTGGTATGCTTCTCTACCAATGGTGGCATAGGATTGGGGACCGGGCCTTGTCCAAAATTGCCGTGCGTGTTCTATTCCTTACATGCTCCGCATCATCTTGTGAGCGGAATTGGAGTATGTATTCCTTTGTCCACAACAGGAGCAAAAATCGCTTGGCGGTGGAAAAGGCAGAATCTTTGATATACATTTATACCAATAGCCGTGTCCTACGTCAAAAACTGGGTGCCGATCCAGTTCATTGGTATAACACAAACATCTTCTCAAAGGATTCCGATCCAGATGCCCTTGGCCCCATCCCGGTGACTGAAGCTAATCGTGCCTTTGCCGCCATGCAAGCAGAGGGTGTGGAGGACAACAATATGGAAGCAAATTGGGCACCTCCAATCTACCAAGCAAACCAAAATTTGTGGCAGGAAGGTGCCGATCACCTTGAAAAAGCAAAGAATTACTACGGAAATGAACAAGATAATGAAGATAATGTTCCTTATGATCATTGGGGACCCATTCTCCATCGCAGGCCTTTTCCTGTCCACGTTCCAAATGAAGGCGTTGCTAAAGCACAAGCTTTATCTTCTTCTTCAGAGAGCGACGAATTGAGTGCAGCAATTCCTGACCACAATGCCTCCCCCTTTGATGATAACAACGATGACAATCCCCCCTAGAAATAATGGTGGGAATAGAGATGACCAGAATGACGAAAATGGAGGGAATGTGGATAACCGAACGGCTCCGAACAATCGAAGGTCTACTAACAAGGGTGATGGCCATAGGGAATTTGGTCAGGCGGGTGGCCAAAGTGGAGGCAATACATTCGTAAACCATTGCATTGCAATGAATGAAAGAAGCGTTGGTGTTGTGGGGCATTTTGATCCTGAGCGTATTGAAAATGACATTCCCAAAACTGAGATTCCTGACAATCTACCCCTACGTTTTGCAATCCCTATCATTGGTCGTGGACGAGGCACATTGGTACAACGTTCCACCCCCTTTCTAGTACCAGAACTTCAATTCCCATCAAAGGGCATTTTCAAGAAGGGTTAGGCTCTATGGGGAATGCTCACGTGATAGTGGAAAACGTTCCCAATGTTGCTAGAGGTGGTAGACCACCTCAATCCCCTCATCATTATGAAGTGGATCAATATGCGCGCGGTCGTGGTCCTCTTAGAGGAAGGAATTCTCACAAAGCGTCATCATCAAGAGCCCCTAAACGTCCTCTGTGAGGAATTGGAGCATGTTGTCCTGAAGAGGTGATCGAACCGTTCATACAAACGTGTACTCCGGGGCCGACTTCCTAAACTCTAGCGTTTGCTGTTTCCAGAGTTCATCGGGGCCCTATAGTAAATTCCGATGCCGAGGACCCAACTGCAAGGCAGCACAAGACGCTGCACGTGGGGCGATGTAAACGTGGCACACCAAGAGTTGCTGAGCTTCAAAATGAGAATTCAAAAATTGAAGGCCAACGGACATCTTATGATAGCAACGGAGAAGAACTACCACTACAAGAAAGTGAGAGAAAGAATGACTGCAGAAATGACTGCAAAACAAACATTGTGGACACAAATGACTGAAAAATGACTAGAGGGTCTTGGAGTCATTGTGGACAAGTCGTTTACGTAAATGACTGCAAGTTTATTATCACCATCCAATTTTGCCTTGGATGTAGAAATGGATGAAGTGATAAAGAAAGTTTTGCTTAAAGAAATGTCTACAGAGCTGCCATGTGGAAAGTAGGACCCCTAAAACATCTGACGTGGACATCCACGTGGCCAGTCATTCTTTAGTCATTTTGAAGTTGTGACTGACCCATGATGAATCTGACGTGGAAAGCCACGTAGGCAGTCGTTACTAAGTCATTCAAAAGTCATTTTCTAGTCGTTTTGGAGTGACGCCTATTTAGGATTTAGGTGACGTGGCCGCTGACATCTCTGGTCATTTTCAAGTCAATTTTAGATATGACATCTATAGAAAGGAATGTGCGGCCTATTTTTTGGAGACTAGTCATTCTATAATTGCGAAGAGGTACATTTATTATTGCAGTCCAATCATTGAATTTCACTCAATTAGGAATATAATGACAATTGCATGGGGAGTAGTCATTTTGCATTTGCATATCAATACATTCTAAGTTTCACAACAATATACCATACACAATACACAATACGCCATATACAATACACCATGCACCATACAAAGTAGTTAGCATATGTGTCACATGGCTTTTGAAGCCACTTAGTGTGTGAGTATGAAGAGACAAAATGACAAGCCTTTTATACTAGTAAGGTGGTAGGAAGCAAGACAAACCATGTGGGATATGTAAAACGCAGGAATTGTGTTACAAGTAATATTTCAAACCTTATTTAGGCATAGTAGATTAATTTTTTTCAAAAAACTTTGAACTCAAAAAAGTTGGGAAATCAATCTCACTTTCATTTCCAAAAATCCATTTTAGATTTCAAGCCTCAAATCAAAAGTTATGGACAAATTTGAGAAAGGGATTGGAGAGGATATTTTCTTTTGACATTTTCTAACATCCTTTCTAAATTTTGTCCATCCTCATTGTATATGATGCATGATGGAAATGTGTTGTGGATGCAGAGGAAGTGTAATGAAAAATATGCAAGATGTTTGAAAATTGCATAATGCATCACAATATACAAGGCGCCTAAGCAATAGTTGAGTAGTTGCCTAGTATTCTAAGACGTTTCAATTCATTTTGCAGTCTCAAGAAGTCATCTTGTCGTCTCAAAAAGTCACTCAGCAGTTGTAGGAAGTCATTCTGCAATCGCAAGAAGTCATTTTGCAATGGCATCGGAGAGGCAATGTTGTTCTCCATGTAAGGGGAAACTAGACTTAACGACTGCCTCTAGGACTATGAAAATACCTTCTAGCCTTTATGTTGGAACCTCAGGAATCATATAAACTGTCCGGAAATATTGTGAAGTACTTAACGCAAATGGACTGAAATCATAGCTGCTGTCTTGGTAGGAGTGGAAATGAATCTTAAAGTAGACCCCACTAAAAAAAATCAACAAAGCAAAAAGGCCATTGGAAATGCATGAGAAGGAAAGAAGAATTTTTAAAGAAGGTCAAAGAAATAATCTTAAGAAGATAAACAAAGAGTAGATTTGAGAAAAAGTTAAAAGAAATATTTAAAGAAATGAAGAAAAAAAGAGGAAAGGAAAAAATTGAATAACAAAAAAAATTACAAGGAGTGCAAAGTAGGAAAAAAACCTGAAGAAACGAAAATTACCGGAAAGAAAAAAATAATTTTGTTGGTTTCTTAAAAAAGATTTAGGAAATGATAGCAAATAAAACTGATAAGAGAAAAAATAAAAAATCAACAACACATTTAAAAGGAAAAATGGAAGAAAAAGAGATGAAAAGATTAAAATAAATTTTAAGAAGAAAATGAACAAGAAATAAAGAAGAAAACGGAAAATGACAGAGAAGGGAGAAGCCTTTTTGTAAGCATCATTTTCTAAAGCTCAAAAAAATAACTTCAAATCATTTGATTCCAATTTTAAAAAACTAGAACATACAAAGAATGCATACTCAAAGTAATTAGAAGCTAAGGTACTTTAATTGCCTAGCATTTATTAATTTATTTGTGGACGACACATCATCTTGTCAAAGTTGCATCCTTTAACAATGTGGCATATAGAATAATCCTAAAGAATAGAACTATTTTGTGCCAAAGTACCTAGTAAGGTGCAGTGACTAGTTAGTCATTCCGTAGTGGCCCTGCAGTGAGACCCGGGTTGCTCGGAACATCTTTTTCTGCCATATCTTTTATAGTGGCCTCTCTCTTTTATCTTTTTCCATCTCTAAGCCAAAACTTTCCAAAGTTGTTTGCCAGTTACACTCCAGTCATTTTTTAGTCGTGGTATAGTGAAGGTAAACTACCGCCCTACCACATCAAAATGTCGACGATGTTGTGAACGAAATGTGGCGGATGAAACTTGTCCCTTGTTCACTCTTCATCTTGCAGTCGCGGACGTGACTCCGGCTTCACTCGGATGTTGTGGAGTTAGTGGCACTGGTGCAATTAGGGAGCCTTAGTCATTCTATAGTCACATTTTCCATGCAGTCATTCTTTGTAGTCGCATTTTTGCCCATTTTCTTGTAGTGTACCTGGAAATGAAGACGATGGAGACGACGAGGACGAGGATGTGGAGGATGACCATGAATGTGACGAGGCATCAATAGATGAGGATGTGCACATTCCAGATGCCCATTTGGCAAGTTCATCTAACCTTGAAGTCTGCAGATCTAGTCATTTAAACAATGCAGGACCTGTACCACCCACCCTTCAAGACAATTCGAGCACTTGAAAATCGCCAAAAAAGTGAATTCTTTAGATAACCAATGCAGAAGCCTACGTGATATGGAAGTATAGGTTGATTGTACTCTTATATTGCTTTGCAATGCATAAAATCTATAAAAAAATTTGGTTATCGTAAGGACAATTGCATGTGTGCTATTTTTCAATTTGGCATGGATGTTGAACACATTTGTAACCCATAGTTGGATTACATGCTTTGCAATTCTAAAGGTCAATTTGACAATGTCGCAAGAAAATTACCTTGAAATTATCCATTCCATTACTTTCCATGAACACTAATAGAGCCTAAACCTTATGTCAATTCAATTTGTGAACAATGTTGCCACAGCGTTTGCGCCTAGTCAGGTGAGGTTTCTATCTGTCTGAGTCCGTGCCTGCACACAGACATTTGCGCCCTCACACATAGGTCCACGCCCGGGCACATTAAGTTTCCGCCCGGCAGAGTCCACGCCTGGACAAAGGCGTTCACGCCCGCACTCATAGGTTCGCGCCCGGGCATATTAAGTTTCCGCCCGACTAAGTCCACGCGCAAACAAAGACGTTCGTGCCCGCACCCATGGGTCCGCGCCCGGACATACTAAGTTTCCGCCCGGCCGAGTCCACGCCTAGTGAACGGGAGTTTTCGCCCCTACTAGACGTCCCCGCCTTGGCATCTGTGCCCAAATTTCAGCAGGGAATACCACATTTGCAGAGACCAGCCACATCACATATTGAAGGAAAATTTCCGGGCAAATTTTTGCTGCACTACCCGTCCAACATCTCCGGACTGTTTGGTTGTCCCGTTTGGGCCGCTTGTCTGTCTAAGACGTCTGGTGACCTCGACCCGTCCGATGTGACAATCCTGAGTAGAATGACTTTGAAATGACTGTGACGAGTCATTAAGCTATCAATTTTGCACACAGAGAGCGGTGATTGGTCTCCACTAACTCATATTTTTGAATTACTTATTCTAATTGCTGTGGTGTGCCTTCTCATTCAGGTGCGTCATTGTAGCCTTCCCAATCACTTCCTTAAATTCACAACATGCCACTCCCAGGTGTGTCCCTATCACAATGGAGGAGACAACAACTTCGCAACGATCGCCTATGGGTTTTGAAGTCCACAGAGCTCGATTGTTGAACATGCAGCGTATACATTGTCCATGTTCAATGTGTAAGGGTTGGCGAACACTGCTGCTTTTGAATGTGAAATATCACCTCTTCTTTAATGGTCGAGATGCTGGTTTTAGAGTGTGGAGAGGTCCTGGTCCGATCAATTCATCTAATGACAAGTGAGAGGAGGGTTTCTTGAGGCCTATAGAGCACAAAGAATCCATTTTAGATAAAGACACCAACACATGATATATGATTGATGATACCTTTGACACAATGGATGAGGCAGTGGATGAGGCTCCAGACTTAGAAGAAAGAATCAAGGATGTGGTCATGGAAGCATTTGCAGTGGCTGATGCTGTTCACAAATCGTTCAGTGACACTAGCCCTGATTCGGATGCTGAGTTTGTGCCTGGTGATGGTGGACCAGATGCTACGGATGAAGTGGATAGCGCTGACCCGATTGCTAATGTTGAATTCAATGCAGTGGTGCTCAAAGATGCCTTGCAAGAATTATATGTTGGGGCAAAGCGCACAACACTAGTGGCCACTATACTATTGATGAAACTGTGTACTGTACACGGGGCCAGCAATAGCTTTGTAGATGAGCTATTAACCATACTGCAGAGCCATCTTCTACTTGAGAACAATTCTTTACCTAAGAATCATTATGCTGCGAAGACATTGATATGGAAACTTGGCCTAGCATACAACAACATTCATGCATGCCCCAAAGGTTGTATGCTCTTCCGAGGAGAGCATGCTGAGGCAGTTCGGTGTCCCAAGTGCAATGCCCCACGGTATAAGGATGAGCGCCGAAAAGTGCATTTACTAAAGTGTTGAGGCATTTCCCAATTATTCCAAGACTGCAGAGATTGTTTCGTGGCCCAGCCATTTCAGAACTTATGTTGTGGCATTCTCAAAATCAAAGCAATCATTCGGGGGGTGACAACCTAATCCGACAGGCTTGTGATTCAAAGGCATGGCACCATTTCCATAATAATGTAGACTCAAAATTCAAATCTGATCCGCGAAACGTTCACTTTGCCCTAGCAGCAGATGGATTGAATCCCTTCAAACAGACTAGGTCCACCTGGTCAACATGACTCATGTTGCTTCTGAACTATAATTTACCCCCCTAGCTGGCCACAAAGAAGTTTTTTGTGTTGTTGGCTTTGCTTGTCCCTGGGAAATCCTCCGTTACGTCAGAGGTCTTTGATGTGTACATGCAGCCCCTAGTGGATGAGTTCTTGCAATTGTGGAAAGGCATTCCAGCCTATGATGTCACAAAGGAAGTGGGTAACCGGAATTTTAGCGTGAGGGGCGTATTGCTGTGGACAATTAATGATTTCCCAGGGTACGGTACAATGGGTGGCTTTGCTCACCAAGGGTTTGCAACATGCCCTTGCTGTGGTGCTGATTTGGTATGTGAGCATTTAGATGAGTTAGGGAAGCAAACGTATGGTGGAATACGGAGGTGGCTTCCAGACGACCATCCTTACAGAGCACCTGCAATGAAGGATCACTTTGATGGAACAATTGAGAATAGAGGGAAACCAAGTGTGGTATCAGTGGAAGAACAATTGCAATATGCTGCCAAATACAAAGCATGGAAATCAGCAGGGAATCGGGATGGTGCATCGGGTTACCCATCAAAAGTACATGGAGTAAAACGAAAAAGTATCTTCTACATGTTACCATATTGGAAGGTGCGTGTGTTTGACAAGTGACTGGCACTACCTGAATATGTGTGGAGTTTTAAGAAGGTTGTTCCCGAAAATGGGACTACTGTCACAAAATCAACAAAATGACTTAACGATGACTATAGGAGTCATGAAATGACTAAAGAAAATGACTTGGAAGTCCTTGAATGCTTGTGAATGAGTAATGATGTAGTGCATCTTCAGTCATATGGGATAGTCATTTTGGACGAGTTCTGCTTCCTAAAATTGGCGTCTCTTTTGAAGGTACTCGACCTATCTAAGATGTGGCATTCTCTTGTTTGTGGTGTGGCAGCATCTACTTATCAGGCATACACTAGATGTCATGCACTATGAAATGAATCTAGCAAAGAATTTTTTGAAGACCATCACAAAGAACAAGGACACAATAAAAGTGAAGAGGGACTTGCAGAGGAAAAACCTACGTCGCCATCTATGGCTCACTCCAAATCCAAGGAGGGGCAGGAAGATGATGAAGCCCATTGCCCCCTATGTTCTATTTGACAAGGAGTTTGACAAATTTGCTAGCAAGATAGAGTCTTTGAAGACACCTTCTAGTTATTCTTCTGCCTTGGAGCAACACATTCGGAAGAAGAAATTCGGTGGTTTGAAATCACACGATTACCACGTGTTGATGTAGCAAATACTATCGTTGGCCCTGCGTGGCTTATTGAAACTAGGTCCAAGGATGGCTATCATGAGGATGTCCAAGGTATATCGCAGACTTTGTACCACAATGTATAATCCAGAGCATTTTCAATCCCTTGAGATGGACATGGTAGAGAGTATGGCGCTATTGGAGATGGAATTTCCACCATCTTTTTTTGACATCATGACCCACTTAACATACCACTTGGTACAGCAGCTGGATATGTGTGGACCTGTTGCAAGCAGGTGGATGTACCCAGTGGAACGCTACATGAAGACGCTAAAGGATTATGTTTGGAATATGGCCCGTCCTGAAGCCTCAATGGCAGAAGGGTACTTGAAGGATGAGTGCATTGGTTTTGTAACAGAATACCTCTAGAGATTCAATATTGTACAAAGGAGAGTGTGGGATGCAGAAAAAGAATTTGGGGATGTTGAGGAGGTGCTTAAGGGTGCTAGTAGAACGTACATGATGCCAGCAGCACTTCGCGACATTGTTTATGAATATGTGCTAAACAACACAGCTGTGATGCAGCCTCGGCTCATGTACAACCCTCAACCCTCATTTCACAAAGTGAATTTTCTTTTTAGCCAAATGTAATAGGATTGTCAAGTTTAGTAGTCATATATGGTGAGGGGGGCCTTGTGGGAGTTGTATTTCCTGCTTGTCATGCTATTTTTTGGGCTAAGACAGTGAATGTTGGAGCAGGAAATGGTAGGAAGAGCGTGACCTCAACCCAACAATTGAACCTTTTTGAGAATGGGTGTTGCGTCATTCAGTTGCCACAGAGATTGATGTTGCTAGTGCAGAAGATGTTGACAGAATGCTGCTATCCAAAAGACCTTCTTAGAGAGCAATGCGATATGCTCGAATGAAGGCATTTGGAAGCCACTGTAGAGTAGCAGATGATGCGTCTGCTGCCATGTTGATGTATGATAGTGGTGTTGCATCTGTATTCCAGGTGCCCAAGCTCGATGCAAGGGATGTTGTCATGAATTACGTTGGAGTATTGCATGACATACTCAAGCTAGATTATGGGCCACTAAATACACCAGTGGTGCTCCTTCGCTGCGAATGGATGAAAAGATCAGATAATCGAGGAAGTCCTACATATGTCCGTGATGACGCAAGTTTCTTGGTGGTCAATTTTCGGCACAAGCTCCCACGCTTAGCTGAGCCATTTATTTTTTCAAGCCAAGCAACCCAGGTTTTTTTCTCCGACATTGTAGAAAAACCTGGGTGGAAAGTTGTCTTGCGAAAAGAAGCCCGTTCAAGGAGGGAGGTAGTGGAGCCTTCAGATGTTTTCATTATAACAACGGTAGAGTGTAGTGGCCTCATGGCTCCAGAAGTTGTACCTGCCAGGTCAAGTCATGTTTCCCTAGTTGGGGCCATAGAACTCTTTGAACAAGATAACCTTCTAGCATGTGCACAGTACTAGCTCCCTAGTTCATTCAGTCGACAATCCTCAGACAAAAACCAATCATTTGAAATGGGAGTTACATTTCATAGTGCTGCCTACTTTGTAGTGAATTTTGTAGATCCATGCCCCAACAGAGCTTGGCATGAAACATTTCCATTTTGTTAGTAAAATGGCTATATTTTGTCTATCAATTTACGCTTGTATTATAGCTATCAAATGCACCTGAAATTCTAAAAGCATATGAGAAAGTCACCCCTCAGTTATTGCAGAGTTTTTTGTTGTCCTCAGTTTCTGCCCACTAAATGACTACAATGAAACTAGTCCTTTATAGAAGGAAAATTTTGGAAATTAATAAATTAAAATTCCAGGGTGTTAAACTGACCGTCATTTCCGCGTGATATTTAAGTCATTTTACTTGTTTATGGATCTACGGTGATGACTTCTTCACTCATCAATGACTCCACACAATCCACATCAGCAACCAGCCTATACAGCATAGACAAAATCGTCAATGATAGTAGTTGACGGACATGTTCTCATCCGGATGTCATCCACTGCTCACTACAGTTACTGCCCAATGACTTCTACACGCACCACGTCATCAGCTTTTGCGCCAGTTCAATGACTCACGAGCTAAACCCAGTTGCTCCTCAGTCACCAGTCATTTCTTTGCTAGTCACATTTGACCCCCTTTTCTACTAGTGCTAGTTGACAATATCTATGGCTTTAGGCCTCACGGAAGGCACTTGCAATGCTGAGGAAACCACTATGTATCAGACTGCATAATTTGCACACTTGCAGATTCCCTACGCAATTGCAACGTCAATTTACAACACCACCTTTGTAGAGCAATCCTACCAGCACTATGGTTTATGGACATCCAAGACAATTCTCTGTGACAAATACACGGCTTTGGACTCATCCAATTGCAGCAACTGACTCTATAATTTAACCGCTTGTTTTTTATTCATCAATCAATAGCTCCGTCTCACTTCAGTAAAAGCAAGCGACCGTTCTGCCCTCCTCTTCATTGTGGAAGCAACACTGACGCACTTCAATTGGTCCACAAAGTTCTTGAGAATATAGAGAGCAACATCGGAGATCCCACAATCAAACAACCCCTCTTGCGGTAAAGTGCTTCTCAACCATTCTCAGGTTCATGACAAAATTGAGCAATGGCAACCCTAATCAATTGCGAGTAATTGCATCCACCAACTATAACGTAATAATTAGAGTTCCCTACAACAAGCAACTATGGTTGTTGTTGCATGTCAATGTATATTGGATGGAAGCTTCACAAGTGGGGTTCCTTTCAGTTCAATGTATTGGTCATCCTCTGTCATCCACGATGTCCAATACCACATCGGCTGAAACGCGGCTTCCTTGCATGCCCTGTTCTGTGAGATGTCCACTTCTTTCAGTGAATGTTCACAAAATTGACAGCCCTTTTCACTATAACAAAACATGGTAAAAAAGAACCGCACTCAAAATCGAGTGCGGTTCTTTTTGCCACCGTTCTGCACAGTCCCAAAACGACTGCAGAATCTTCTTTTTGGATTTCTGACCTCAATATTTTGAATTTTAGGGCGTGTAATATACCATCGGAAAGCTATTTTTAAGACATTTCTAATGGTATATTCCAAGATCCAAAATTCAAAAAATTGAGGTCAGAAATCGAAAAAGAAAATTCTGCAATTGTTTTGGGACTGTCCAGAACGGTGGCAAAAAGAACTGCACTCGATTTTGAGTGCGGTTTTTTTTTACCATGTTTTGTTATAGTGTTTGAGATTGAATTCCAAATGGTCCATGTCTGCGTTGATTAAAAAAAACATGTTCTCTATAGGCTGGTCAACTTACATAGACTCTCTTAGTACGTCTCAATTTTTGGTGAAGTCATTAACGATGCATTCTACTATTTCCCTCTTTGCAGGTACTTCAAGACCTAGTCACGTACTACATAAGGTCCATAGTAGAAGTTCAACAACAATCTCTACATGCTACACAGGTGAAGCCTGCAGATGTGAAGTTGTCTTTCATTGCATACTCTTTGTAAACTATTTTTAAGTGTCGCTATGATTTTGGGGCATTCCAATGTTGTTGCACATTAGAAGAGAAATGAGGCCAAAGAAGGGCCGCGAGTTATCATGGAGTTCCCAAGCTTGGGAGCTTTGTTCCACTGGAATATTTCCATGCCACATAGACTGTTGACGTGGCGGGGACACTACCAATTAAAAAAATATTTTTTTAAAATATTTTTTCTAAAATTAATTAAAAAAATTCCAAAAATAGATTTATTTTTATTTTTATTTTTTTCCCTCTCAATGATGGGAACATCTTGTTCCCAACGTAGGGAACAACCCTAAAACGGCCCTTTCATGGCCTCATTTTTCTTCTAATGTATTAAGGATCTGCTACATGACATTAGCAATGTCTAGGTCATAGAATAAAACTAGGTCACATGTTGTTTCACACTTAGTTTCTACCATTCCGAAGTTAAATAGATTCATGATAAGTGAGGATTCATGAAAACTGAGAATTTACTTTGGAGGGCTGGCCCCATATTCACATTCACTTGAATACATGCGGCTCGATGTACTTTTAGTACTTTCAAGGGTTATTGCCTGGACATAGTTCGAAGGCAATGCATATATGCTTATTTGAAGTAGCCGCAGTTGATGTAAAAAGCATTGGTACACGCTTTTAAGTTTTCCTCTACATTGTAGATCCAATAAGCTACCACGTCCAAATGTGTAGCTATGAATTTTCAAGTGCATTAAATACGGTTAGATTCATTCATGTGTGCGTCTTGTTCTTGACGACACTTACATTCTTGTAGGAAGCAAATACAAATTGCACAGGTTTGTAAGTAATACATATATTGCATTTTCCATTGCACTTCCTAATAAGAAACTATTGGGCGCTAAAGCCCATCATACTCTGTGCTCCCTCCCTAGCTTCTGGCTTCTCATGTTGTTCACTATGTGGTCCATGTCCATTTCTGTCCCCTACTATTCAGCGCCTGGATTCTAACACATGCACAGGGCTCTTTCACTATCGTTCTGTCCATAGTACCTAAGAGGCAACGTCTGTGTAGTAGACAACGCGTTCTTGTGTGCAACGGAGCACAATGAAGTGGTAAACGCGGCTTAGCATGGATTACGAACTAGTTCCTGGAATTCAATGCACATTGCTAGCTTCAAGAAAGAGGTGCATAAACTTCGAGAACCGTCACAGTAAGTAGTATTGAATTAGCCACAGTTTGTTCGAGTTTTCGCCATGTTGTGGACCTTCCTAACATTAGTTATAAATATTTCACATAGAAAGGATGTGGCCATAAGAAGCGGCCACATCATCACTTATACACCTCTAGTACATTGTATAAAGTATAGTGTACCAATCTGCTTGTATTGGCCACTCCCTTGTAGGAACTTCTACCTTCAAAAGGTAGAAGTAGTAATGGAAATCTAAGGCATGGGAATTGAACATCTTCACAGAGTTCTTATATTCCACTACTCACTGGATGTATTGTGCCACATAGTTTAGTGGGTGATGCTACACGTTCTTGTCCTTATTGCAACTAACTTCACGTCAGTGCACAAAACAAATTAGTGAACATCTGATGACAAAGAAAATCGTTTAAAAAAAAAGTTATGACATAAAGACTACCATTTTGTAATTGTATTTACCAGGTACACGCACTATAATGTCTTCGACTGACGCAGTTGTGGAAGGGGTGACACTTCCGACGACGAATCTATCGGAGACTCTAGCGTTGTTCTAATAGGAGACTATGAACAAAATCCTTGTCATCAATATGAAGAGGACTGCTCAACTTTTCTAGAGCATCTAGTTCTTTGTTACAAAGAGCACATGTACTAATGTGACCAAGGTATGGTAAGCAGCAAGGATTTTTGGCCGAGCACAATTGAAGATGTGTACAACCAGAATATTTATTGCATATCATGGTTCTATAAAGGATGTGACGCAAGCAAATAGTGGGAGGAAGACTGATAATTGGTTGTATGAAGAATTGTTGCTTCTAATGGCAAAAGAAGAATTGGGTGCATACTACTAGAAATCTTCAATTCTGATAAATACCTGCACACTGCTGACATTGAGGGCAGGCATTGTGTGTGCCTTCAGAAATGGCTTAGTATCCATATATTTTGGTATTCCCATGTACAAGACGTGGTCATTGTGAACCTTTATGTAATGCAAAAACTAAGTAGCTGATAAAGCATGCAGTACTTGCGTTTTTGTAGGGCACGATGACGAATATAGAAGGCGCAATTCTTGACATTTGATGTGTTGTGTTGTATTGAACCTGGAGTTCAAGGACTTAAGGTGGGTAGCACTTGTAGTTTCTTGAACGACGTCTTCTTATCAAGGAAGAGCTGAAAGACTTTTAGGATCTCTACTTCTTAGTTCAAAAATGCGTGTGAACTGAATGTGGATTCGATGGCAACTTGCCATATCATTTAAAAAAACATGACCTGGTTGTTTATTGGAATTTTTGTAGACTATAGTCTAAAGTAGCGACAGGCACATGTTTCTATGACCACAATTTGCATTATAAATTATGCATTGGACGGGGTGGCAGAGAAGTCAATGGCTTCTTTTTTTATAGTGTAAGAACTACCTCATTTAAATGTCTTCTAAAACCTGCCTCTGTGTTCCCCAGAACATATTGTACCGGCATTCGTTGATGATGTAAATTTTGACATGATGTTCACGTGCATATCTACTGAGAAAGACATGGACGGCTGTCCTTATCATTTGTAACTCAGAGAGGAATCTCACTTTGTTAATCACATTGAAGTACAACTTAGGAACAACCCTCTGTTAGGCACTTCCAACAATTACGGAAAGACGTTCTTGACTTTGGTTTACTAGAAACAGAGCATTAGAACCAAATACAAACACGTCTTCTAATTGTACTAGGCATTCAGTGGTTTTGCAAATTCAATCATTGGTGGACTGGGATTGCCTAGTATAAGAGGAGGAGGAAGAACAACTAGCGTATGCATGAAAGGACAGTCATGAATTTGGCAGGTTGTCAACGCACAACAAGAGTGCGCATTGCTAGTGATAGCCAAACACTACGTCACATTCTGGATGGAGATTTGATCCTACAGACGGAGTTGCGCGTTGCAAAGGAGCAGAATATACATGCATACACTATCCTTGCAAGGATTGCCATGGTGGCCTGCAAAAGAGATTTTCTGTCATATGAAAACACCATGCAACAGTGAGTTGGGATCCGTTTCTAACAAAGTCCCTGCTTGGAGGCAATCCGCTAGATGGATACCCCCCTCTAGGGATTTGGATGGAGGATATAGCATACGACGATGATGTATTGGACAATCAACACTCGAATGCAGAGGAAGCTCATGTTGTGGATGACCATTCTCATGGTGACGACGTCCACGCAAGAGTTGATGCTTCTGTTGTAGTAGACGAGTTCCATGATGTGCAACGGCAAGTGATGGACACTTGCTGTAACACGTGAAAGCACAAATCCCTCCCTTAGGTGTTAAATTAGTGTAAAACACCTTAGATGACTTGTGTATCGTTCCCACAGGATTTCAACTCGTAGTTTCTTCAAAATTCCTAGAACAGGATCCGGAACCCAAACCCAAGACAAGAGGATCCGGAATTGAAAACTAGGAATTGCACTTCCTTGTCCGTATTCCTTCAACCTTCTCCTCTTTCAACTCATACTATTCACCATACTAAACCCAAACAAAAAACAGGTTTGTATTTCTATCCAAAAATAGCCGTAACTTAGTATCCTACTTAACTAAATGCGGAACTGGAAAGAGTGTCGTGATCCTGTACTTTTCCTGGATCTGGATCCTGTAAGTAAAGTAACCAATATTATAGTTTAACCTCTATATCAGAGGGGTCCATTCTTGGATTTAAAGAAGGGAACGTATACCCTACCCTTCAAAGGATTAGAGTGAATGAAGGTTCACTAAAGAAAACATAAAACACACACACAAAACTTGGATGCGGATTCTTCCTCACAACTGATCCGGAGGTCAATCCGGATTAGCAGGTCACTCAGGAAACCCCCACAATCCTCTCTTACTACAATGACAGACCTATCCAAATCTGGTTCCTAAGGCAGAATCTGGTGACCAAATAACTAGGCAATCCTAAGCACTTGCACATCACTCACTTCCGGTTATAGTAGGACCTCATCAATTTTTCAATCAGCATACACCTGCCTCCTGCAAAATGCACCCAATCTAAAAGCGGTTATTCCACACAGAAGCATCCAAGTAACTACAATAGCTAAATTTCACTCCTAGTACACACAGTCTCTTCAACCAGCTCACTTCAACTCCCGGAACCGGATTCAGACAAAATCCGGGGAAACTCTTCCTCCCTCCCAACACTAGCAAAGCAGCTACCCGCATTAAACAATGGTTCTAGCATTGCTAGCATACCAACCTAGAGTCAAGACTTTTCAGAGCAACTCTTAGGAATAAGAAATCTGAATGACTTTACTAAAATGCTGAAATTTACAAGAAAGAAATGCCCGGGGCTTCAAACCAAAGTCAGCCCCCTAAATACTAACCCTTAAGAACCCCTAAAAGGCCCCAAGGAACAAAACCAAAGGACCAGAGAATGACAGCTTTCACTCCTTATCCTCCACGTTGACTTTCCTACCATCTCATCCGATCTTTAAAATGTGGATCTCAGATCCTAAGAACCCGGAAAGTACAGTCCAGGTGCATTCAACTAAAAAGTAGCTGGCTAATAGCTTCCTACCAATCCAAAACTTCGGCTATAGCCCTACTGGTCTAAGTCTATCCTAAGAAACTTCCTATCTACTTCTGGTCCCACCCACAAAAAGTGAATCTCAGATCCGACAAATCTGGATTCGGGTGTCCAGGTTCCTCCTAACAAAAAACAACTTGCAAGTAACTTTCTAAATCAAAAAAACTTTAGTCCTAAACTGCCTACCTACTTCCTTCCTAAAATAATTGCAACTCACTTCAGCCGCTTTGGAGGCGCTTTTACTTGATGGGGCTTTGGTAACACGTGTCACCTTGTCTTGAATCCGAGTTCCGGGTTCCGGTTTCCGATTTAGGACAAAAAATAAATTTTCCTCCTTAACCATTTTATCTTACTAAGAAATCATATGTTTTGCTAATAGATAATTTTACTAATTCTTCTATTTCTGACCCACAAAATCAAAAAAATTTACTAAGAATGGATTCCTTACTTCTAATTCTATCTTAATAACTAGGATCTTGTTTTCTGGGTTCCCACAAACATTATATTCATTAAATTGAGAGTTTTCAAGTGAAATGAGAGCTAGAAAGGCTGAAGTTTAGACATAAAATGGATAGAAAACGTATAAAAACTAAGAAAATAGGAGTGAAGAATACCAGCAGAAGTGAATGATTGCTGAAAACATAGACAAGAGTCCCACATTCACTATGAAAAGGTCATCTATTTATGGTAAAATTTGGTTCACCAATACAAAATTGCAAGGCAATTCCCTTTTGATCCACAAAAGACCAAAGTAATGTATATAACTGCCACGAGTGTGATTCACTCTAGCACTTGAGTTCTATATATTATCTACACAATGCTATCATGTACGTCTGTATAGACACTCAATCTACAATATGAATAGCCCCTACATGTGCGATTTACTCTTTTGTATCTCCCTCACCTTGAGATTCTCTGGCCCCCGACTGTATCCAGTATTAGTCCCCTTATACTCCCTCCTGCTTTGAAGCCTCTGCAACTTTAGGAACTTCCGGTCCCACATATTGTGCACTAGAGGAACGCATCCACTCGGTTGGACTCTATGAGGCGCCTTGAACTTTTGCACACCTCTAGACAAGATGCTTCGACGTGGGAGCACTCTTCGACGGTAAGGAGTCCCTCCTTGGTAGGCCTGAGATCCAACCGGAATTGTGTCCATCGTCACCGGCATGGATAATGGATTTGTAGCCTCCTTGTAAAGCCTTCTCTGCGTCGCCTTGTCCGAGACCGCGGGCGATAGTCACGAAGCGAGGGGTCCCTGGGACCTCAAAGGAGAAGGGGAGCGAGAGGTCCGGTGACGCAAAACTGTACTTGGCGGGCTGTCCACCACTCCATCTTCTAAGGGCTTGGAGGAGAAGTCCATAGTCGAGTTTGCTGTGGCCGCCAAGCAGAGGAAGTTTCCTCTACTCAAGATTTTGTATTGCCCGTAGTCCATTATTAAGTCCACCGACGCAGTGCACGGCAAGCGACCATCCTCGTCATGTGAAGTTGAAGGGCCCACATTCTAGAAACAAGTATAATTTAGAACATATAAACGAAGCACAGGTAACGCCATGATAACTAAAAGCATTGGCCATCCGTACATGCAAAAATCGCATTAGCAAAAACATCAAACAAATGAGCTCGATCCGAGTTGAATCCAGACATACAAAATACCACTCCAAACGATAAAATATTTTTTTATGTATTGAATTATTAGACAACAATCCAACGTTCAGTCAAAATCAGGTCAACTTGAGCTAAATCACTGCAAATTTCCAACTTCGACCATGTAGTCACCCCAGCCTCTATTCCTCCAGAGCTACAAATCCCATAGTCTAATTCTAACAAATACTAGGCGACGCTTTTACGACCTCCATGAGCCTGTCATACTCCTGACTATTCCTTTCGTCGCAAAGCATCCGGCGACCAATTCTAGCGACAGCAGTTCCACGATACGCCTTCAATCCTTGCTCTCTAGCAAGGTGAAGTCCCTGAAACCAAGGCAGCAGGGTATCCAAGAGAAATGTGTCCTTCGGACCATTTCCCTTATTCGACCACGGCTCTGGAAGAATGACATTCTCAGACTTGTTGAAAATGTGTTTATTTGGACTATCGTCCACGGCGATCGTATTCTGTGGAGTAAATCTACTCCGAAAGCCAGTGAACACATTATCCAAATTTTTAAGAAACAAGTCCTTGCTCGTGCCTGGCTCCCTGTAAGTCGATGTATACCCCTTCTTATCCCTGCACTTGAGTGTCTTATAGGAGTCTTGTTCCAATATGAACAAAGAAAAGCCTACGCCTTCGAGAGATACATGGCCACTTCTTTAGTGGTGGTCTTCTTCATTGAGCTCCACACAGAAATCGAAGCTACCTTGCCTAACTCACATAGAAACTCAGAGCACCGTGGGCGAATGTTCACTAGCTTCGGCCTGACTACGGCGGGATGGATAGCCGAGTGCGGCTGCAAGGCATCAGGGATGCGTTTGGACCAACCCTTTGACTTCACATCTTCACAGACACATAATATCCCATTGAGGTCCAGGACGACGTTGATCCACTTCTCCACCACCCTGGACTTCAATGGCAGATTGCCCTTCTCTGAAGTACCTCCAAGATCACATGGAGGACCGGATTCCTGCTAAACAATAGACAAATGTGCAGCCAGTTATTACCCTGTACTGGCACATTTGGAACTTCACGCGAATGACAAGGCCGCCCATGTTCATGGTGACCAAATAAAAAAACAAAATAAGAAGGAACAAAAAAATGAGGAGTACCCAAAATGTCTCATATCAGCAACAGGATGCATACCTTTGGCTATGATGCCTCTGTGGTCTCTACGGAAGCATCCTTTGCCACGACAACCGGCTCTGGAATGCGAATCTCCAGCAGGTTTGCATCCGAGATGACAACGTCATTTGCCACCGGTGTGACCAATGTAGACGGTCTAGGTACAAGGACGGACGCGAGGACATTACTTTCGTTGGGATTTATTTGATCACTTTCCACAGGACCACCTACAGGCTGAGCAGTAGTATTCACAAGTTCAGTGATGAGAGGAGAAACACAATCTACAATATATGCAATGCCTGCATGTCAAGAATGTACAAGGAAAGATCCGTAAGAAATTCATATATTAGAGCCTTAGAAAATGAGATATAAATATATAAATGAGTTGGAAAATGTTTGAACTCCATGGTTCAATCCACTAGAAGTTCCATTTTAGCAAAATGATTGTAGTCTCTTCAAAACGACTACAACTATATACAACCTATGGCAAAAATCAGCTCAAGTCGAGCTGAACTGTACAAGTGACATCGAGTGATTATTGAGGAGCACCTGCGTCCAAGTCCTGGCTTGGCACCGCGGGACTCAGAAGATCTAATTACGCTGGCTGCTCGACCGGTAGCTGATGCTCAGCACCTCCTACAAGTGGGAGGCCAATTGTGGCCTGAGCATCGACAGGAGCTACTTGTGCGTCAGCTAATGATGGCGGGGGCGGCGGAGGAGGAGGAGGAGCGTGCAAAGGAAATGCTGGGACAGCAAACTTAAGAAGACTCGGAGGAACCGATGGCACCACATCGCCTGATGTAAACGAAAGACCCTCAAGCAGTAGCTGCGGCCTCGGCATTAGGGCTTCTAATGAGGAGATTGGTCTGGCACCCCTCAAGTGATTGATGAGGGAGTCCAGTTTATCGGTATTGCTTGTTGAGTCCACCAAGATGTACGTCTGCAGTTGATCCATCCTTGTATTATTCTGGGCCTGGAATTGCAGATTTGCCACGCGGTCCTCCATTTGTCTCTTCTCCAGCTCCGCAAACCTCTACTCCATGTATTTGTCGCACTTGGGTAACTTCCTCCTCTTTGGTGTGACGGCAGATGAAGGCGTGCTTGAAGGCTGCTCCTCTTGCACGTGACCGCTTGAGGCCGACGATCCACGATGCTCAGTCGGAGTGGGGGTTACCCGGAGTACTAGCGTCCACCAGAAGTTGCTCGTCCAGCATCTGGTGGCCATAGTAGTCCTGCTCATCGCCTTCAGTGTCAGAGAGGACTTTGGGCTCGGCAGCTGGCGCCTTATCGTGGCGCCCAATTGAAGGCGAATCCCATGGTGACGTCTTTTTTTTGTGCAAAGACAAAGGCGGCGTTTGAGACACTGGAGGCTTCTTGCATGATGAAGCCTGGACCTTATACTCCCCCTCAAGAAAGTCCGCCTTGTCAAGTTTCATGGCGGCTAAAGCAATGTCATTCCAGAACCCCGTGTTGTTGGTAACTCCAGCTGCCTAGACGTTCACAGAACTCATCTGCACGTTAAAAAATAAACTCAGAACATTAGTGTGCAAAAAACGTAATTAGCTATAGCTCGAATTAAGCTAAACCCGTTGCAGGTTTAGATCGAGTCGAGCTAATGCATGCAATGAGAAATCAGATCTATTTCACATGCATGTCATCCTAAAAATGAAGTGTATTGAATGTGGTACATCAGCTTGATTTGACCTGATTGGGGAATAAGAAACTTACCACTGCTGCGCAGGTCACCTTTCCTCCTGCGAAGATAGAGAAGATGCTCATTCCGAGAGAACAGAATTTCTTCACTACCCACAGATAGAACTCCATGCGAAGCTCTGTGTTATAAAGGTGGAATTCCAACTCGTTGTACCCCCGAGGCTTCAAGAAAGTATCAGTGTCCAGAGCCAGAAACACCTCCAGAATGTCCCCTCCCCTCGTACACGCAGGACTTGTCAGAAACGTAAGCAGCACTTTGTTGTGCGACTTAGCCTTCGCGGAGGCCATGTCCCCCATGTGCTCATACTGTGCCGGTATGTAGTCCGCGATTTGGCACTTGTATGTGGAGAGGAACTCAATGTTCTGAACGAAGGCAAGCGCTTGCGTCTGCTCCTGCAGGTCTGCGCATATGAGAAGCTAGGCCGGGACGTCGTCAAATTTTGGCTGCTGCTTCCCTCTCAAGGATAGCATGACGGTGTTGAAGTATGGAATTGCGATTGTCCCGTCCTTCTTAGAAAGCACCCCCAGAATGTACCGGAAGTCGATAACCCTGAGACCCAGATCTCCGGGGTTGTCAACTATCCACACACCCCTCGGCCAAGGAGCATGCTGGTCCTTTGCAATGTTGTATGGCGCGTAGTGCGCCATTGCCGATGGTGGGACAAAATTCTTTCGTTGTCGTAAGAAGACTTTGAAGAATTCGGCAGCCTGGTCTGCAATTTCTTCTGTGGACTTCTTCTTTGACTTCCTTTGCTTCACGTCGGAGAAAAAGGCCTCCCCCGGCCGTTCTAGAAGTACATTCATTGTCGCAAAAGTGACGTTGTACTTCTTCTTGAAGTCCTTCCATTTCTCCGCCACAGGCTCTCCGACCGCGTTCAACAGACCGAGCATAGGATCAATCTTGTTCAATTCCTTCTTCACAAATGCCTTCCGTTTGCGCCTCTCAATCCAATCCTTTGAAGCATAACAACTTTCGAGAACTAACATTGCCTACTTTATCGTCACCTTTGAATGAGGATACTTCCTCTTATCACCCGTTCTGTATAGAATGTGGTTTGCTAGCGCAATGAGGTCATTGTTTGTAAGGTTGCCAAAGAACTTAAAGAATTCCTTGTTCAGCATCCCGTTCTCTGTTTTCCAGGACGATCGGACATTGAACTTCTTCAGGGTGTCCGCATCAATAAGCTTGCCATGCGCAGCACTTGAGATGACCTTGCTCCAAAGACTGAAGACAGTATCAGGAGTAGTGATGAGCCTAATTTCATTTGTGATGGTGGTGCTCTGTTTTGAGTCCTTGGCTTTAGACTTCTGATGCAATTTCGAAACGTCAATCATAGAGAAACGCATCTGCATGGCCTTAGTGAATTCCTGCATTGACACCGGACGACCAACATCAGGACCCTTGTTCGCTCAATTCAAGCTGATCTGTGAGGAGGTAAAGACCATGCAGTGAACAACTTCTTTAGAAAATCACGCACAACATAGTTCAGCTCGATTCGAGCAGAATCACTTACCGCCCACTTCTTCTTATTTCTGAAAGAAGTTTTAGTCCTCTTGGCGTTGATGACGGCTCCGGCTTCTATGTCCTCTTTCGGGTTATGCGGTGATCCCATCTCCTCCCAGACACGTCGGGCGCCCAGTTTGTTAGTTGCCCATGACGGCTGAATAGCTTGGAAATGGTTGACTCTGTTAAAATAGGCCGAAATCAAACGAAGTTTCTCCTTGTCCTCCGTCCAGGCAATGTAGCAATGCCACGTCTTGAAGTCTTTGATAATGGCCGGGTCAATGTTGAACTTCAAGTCCTCTATAAGCTTGCTGGCCCAGACACTATGCTGCCCGTTAATGATGTAGAACTCTCCGTCCTTGATCTCGGTCCACAAGTCGTCCCCTTCCGTTGTTGGCTTCTTTGTTGGCATGACATAGAGCATTTGCCGGTGGCTATGGTCGGACATATTGCAGAGATAGTGCATCGTGCCCTCAATGATAGGCTATTCCTTGCTTCAGATATTTAGTGAGGCCGAAGCCTGGATCAGCTTGTCAATGGTGAGCTCTTTCTTTTCCATTTTGTAAAGGAACACGTCTGCACAGGTTTTCCAAAAATTCTTGTACGCCTCATTGGACTCCTCGTAGTCCGAGTTGTGGTTCGTCTTCAGCGACTCTGGGACTTGAGACATGTCCATGCTTATGTCGTCCACACCCGAGTGCTCTCCAGTTTTCTCAACTGGAATTGCCGCTGATGTGGTAGCCAAATTGCTCTTTGCAAGTGGACAGTTTGGTGTTTCCGTCGACTGCCGGTCGCGTGTTCCCCGCCGTGACGACTCCCCAGGGGATTGTTGTCTATAGACAACTGACTGGGTCCTTGGCTTCCGGCATTCAGTGAGACGCTCTTGACAGCCTTGCTCTGACAATCGATTTGGATTTTCATTTTTAAGACCGCAAAGTCCTGGAATAGAGCTCTCACTTTAGCGTACAGCCTCCAACCTGTCAAAGGCTCTCCGTTTGCTTTTTGGAAGCCCTTCTCATTAACCTTCTCTTCTAGTTCCTTAATGTCATCCTGGAACAACGTTGTCTCCAGGGATTCCATGAAGTGGGTTACTTGGAACGGAATCAACTTCGAGTTGAAGTGAAGCGTGAAGTTGTACGGCTTGTCTAGAGAAAGGTCGTTCTATGTGGTGACACAGTGGACTTTGATGGTGGGGAAGACATCTTCCACTACGTCTTTTATTTGTTTGTCGTATGAGAGAGGGAGGAAGGTGTCCATCCCTTTATACTTCACGACAAAGCATATTTGCTCAGAGCACGGGATCATCAAGAGACTCCAGCACTCCACCTTCTCTGGGTAAACGAACTCCCAGTAATCTCCGTCGTTCAGGAAGTCATCTCCATCCCCTTTGTCTTCAACTCGCTGAACCTCAGACTTCTTGTAGTAATGCATGAGTTTTTCGACCTAGCTCTCTATTCTGTATCATGAGGCTCATATCAGTATTTATAAGCAATACTAGCTCGAATTGAGCTAAACTGCAATGCTTCCTTGATTGTTGTACTACTTCTTTCGGTTTTGTTTCAGCTCGATTCGAGCTGAATATTATTTGAGTTCTCTATTTCTGTCGTTGTCGTCCACCATATATGTTTTTCTTCAGAGGTTTTAACTAACATTGTGTCTTACGATAGCATTTGACTTCTTAAATTTCTTCACATGTGGGTTTTCTGACTAGCTGGTTTTATGATGTTTTACGGATTCGCTCTTTCATTTTCTATCAGTTTCAGATTTCCTTAATTGATTTCTATAGTCTTTAGGCTGTCTTATTTTCTTTACTTGGTTTTGTGTATTCGGTTAGCTCGAATCGAGCTTATCTTTTTCGGGATTCCGGTTCGTCGATTGAGTTTGGTTCCAATTATTTTTCTTTATCGATCATTTGACTAGCTCGATTTGAGCTAATCTTGCGCAGGCGTAAGGTTTGACTAATTAGCTCAATTCAAGCTAATCTCTCTTTGGCTTGGGATTTCTTGAGTCGTTTTTACTTTATCTGTTAACCTATTATTTGGTCGGTTTATTAGCTCGAATTGAGCTAGTCTTACGTAAGTTCTGGATTTTTTGAATCAGCTCAAATCAAGCTCTGTACTCATTATTGTTCATTTGATCAACTCAAATCAAGCTAATTTTGCGTGGGCTTGGGATTTGTCGAATTAGCTCGACTCGAGCTGTGTACTCATTATTGGTACAGTCATCAGCTCGAATCGAGCTAAACTTACATAGGCTTGGTTGCTCTGGAATCAACTTGACTCGAGCTGGTTCAGTTGGGTGCTTTGCCCTACAAGTGTTAAAAGTCTACTACCTAGACAAGTGCTAAATTAATGCACGCATTGTTTACTATTTAGCTTTGTTTGAGCTAAATTTATATCGAGCTGAATATACATCAAGCTTACCTACATTGAAATGTCACTACTTCAACCTCAGACGTTGAGTTCGACTTCAACCGTAGTTGTTCAACCTCATGCATCGACAATAATATGCTCAAGTTGTTGCTAAATTACTTGATTCGGCTTCAGGCTCTTTACTACAACCAGCCCGTCCTCTGTATTTCTATACAGTTCGTCACTTGCCGCTCTTCTGTTCAATTTCTGCAACAATCGCAAGTCCTGCATCATTTACAACCCCATGCCATACAATGAGCACTTCTTTAAGTCCAATGTCTGTCTCCAACACCAACGCCTGTATCACAACAGTATCAGTTGCTCTACAAAAGAAAACAAACTAACAATGCAAGAATAAAATGATCTGACAATTTAGAAATACATTCAACTGCTGCACAAATCAACAGAAGCTCAACAAAATCTAAATGCATTCATTGTTACCATAAGCACAGCTCATTTCCACAACAATTAAAGCAAACAATGATACCAAACCTAATCCATGCAAAACCTTTCAGAACCCTAAAAACATGCAAATACAGACCCCCAAACAAAACCACTGCCATAAACCCTGATCCTTTTCAACCCATACCCTCACTTACTCCATGAGCCTAGAAAGAATATCATTCCAAAACGAGTAAGCGACACTCATTCATTCCATAAGATAGCGTCTTTATAGAAACATAAAAACTTTAACTACTTTGGAAGGGTTCACTGTATCCCAACCTGCCGATCTACTTGAACGCAAACTCTGTTAGTCAAACCCTAGAATGACTGCCACATTTTTGTAAGTACCAAGCAATCATGCTTCGGCTTCAAAACACTGCAAAAAGCCTGGAAATGTAAATCTGTGGGTACTACTTCGGAATTGAAATGCGAGTCTTCTGCGGGGTTTTCAACAATCTCTACTTCGTTTTAATCTAAAGCGCACAAGATCGCAAATAGACTAACTACTTCTTTAACAAAATCACACGGAATCACACAGAATCACACTCCAGCTAATAAAACTGTACTAGAGCCCTGACACCCTAAACCCTAAAACCACAAATGCCAAGCTTTTCACTTCACCTATACCCTTACAAGAACCCTAACAAAACAAAGCCAAACTGAATACCTAACAATTTGTAACAACGACCCCAGCAGAAGTCTCAAGTCGCCACAAGCAAAGCAAACCAACCAACCAACAAGACAAAAGTAACTCATGGCGGACTGAAGCAGCGACAAGAGGATCGAGTGAGAGATATAAATGAATTCGGACCAGGCTGCACAAAACATACCTCTAGTTCATTGAAGAAAACCAGAAGCGTAGCAGTAGGCACTCCCGAAGCATAGCCGCCCACCCTAAAAAAATTTGCTTCGCGTAGACCGAATCAACCGCGGCAAGTTGGAAGAAACTAGACTTCACAAGCGCCTAGAAGACCGCACACAAATAGCGAATACAAAGAAATTTTCTCCCGCCCGAAAAGACAACAAGAATCACACAAAGAAAGCCAAAAAACTGGGAGCTCTGGAGCAAGTTCAAAAATTAGCGGTGAAAACAAAAACTACGCGCCAAACCCTAGACTACAGTTCATCGCTCCTTTTTCACTTGATACCCGGATTCTTTTCTTGTGATACCCGGATCCTTGTTTTTTCTCCCTTGATACCCGGTCCCTTGTTCTTTTTTTACTTCATACCCTGTTCCTTGTTCTTTTTCCCTTCATACCTTGGTATTAAAAAAGGAGTAGCCTTTTCCATGCACGAAACTCATCTACACTAATGAAGGTATTTAATGTTACCTACACTACTTGCTTTCAAAATGCCATAAATTTTTACTTTTGATGAATATTTTTACCAACTACGTCCGCAACTTTGGAACACATTAATACCAGTGCTTTTGGTAAAATATTCATCAAGAGTAAATAGTTATAACATTTTAAAATCAATTAGTGTAGGTAACACTAAATCCCATTATTAATGTTACTAAGCAATTATTTAGGTAACACTAAATACCATTATTAATGTTATCTAGAGACTTTTAGAAGTGTTGTACCCTCTAAATTGATACCCGGACACTTTATAATTCATGGACGTCTGTTAATTATACCCGGACCGTTTCATAACAAGAAATATTTATAAAGTGCAAAATATGGTCCCTGAATTATTTGAGGGAAACAAGTATTTCACCATTATTAACCCTTGTGGACCCGTCAATAGAAATTATCCCTTAGTTTTGTTACCGCGTGATTCTTTGGCTTTAAAATTTGCAAAAGCTCTTAGTCGTATTCAAAATACTATTAATAGGAGTTCTGCCCTTTTGACAACAAAATTTGAAAAATAATGACTTGCACTTCTATCCTACTATAAGGATTATTTGAGTGTCATCGACTGGACCCAAAATGGCCTTGTTTAGGATTTTGGAGTTACAAAATTGACTTAAGATTGTAAAAGTCAATCCTAACTTATAATACTAACACTTATTTACATTATGCAAATTGAAAAAAATAGTTTAAGAAGAACGTACAATGCATGATTTCCAAGTGTTGCACAAAATTGCAGAGATGAACAATTATTGTACTTCCATCTAGTACAAAAACATTCTTTGTCATTAATTTATCGGGAAAAGGCCACATATTTTTTTTTTAGTTTTGCTTAAACTATAAATCCTTTCTATTAGTTTTGAAACAAATTCAACTATGTATAATATTAGAAGATAATATATTGGAATAAACTAAAAAATGTTTATAAAACTTATGATTGTTTGTAAACTCCATTTTGTGAAATTCAATGAAATTAATGAAAAGAGGTCACAAATATAATTTTAAATTCCAAATTCAAATTCGTAGAATAATTAAAAGATTTGTTATGCACTACCTTTTTTTATTTCCTACTCGTTCCAATTTCATGACTTAAGAAATTTTTTTAATTTAAACTATAGCAAAGGATGAGGGATATTTATTTTCTATTCCCTTTCTTAATTTAAGAAAAAAGGCCCAAATTGGAAGAGCCCATGGATTTTAAATGATTCCCACATTTGCAACTTCTACCTATTTTTTTATTTCCTCATTGTTTTGACTTCATGAGTTTAGGGTATTTTTTATTTTAAACTATAGCAAAGGATGAGGGATATTTATTTTTTGTTCACCCTCTTAATTTAAGAAAAAGAGTCCCAAATTGGAGGAGCTCATGGACTTCAAATGTTTCCCGCATTTGCAACTTTTGCATATTTTTTTTAATTCATCATCGTTTCAATTTCATGAGTTTAGTGTATTTTCTAATTTAAACTATAGCAAAGGATGAGGGATATTTATTTTTTATTCCCCCTCTTAATTTTAGAAAAAGAGTCCCAAATTGGAGGAGCTCATGGACTTCAAATGTTTCTCGCATTTGCAACTTCTACATATTTTTTTAAAATCCTCTTTGTTTCAATTTCATGACTTTAAGGTATTACTTAACGTAAACTACAGCAAAGCAAGAGGGGTATTTATTTTTTGTTCTCCTTCTTAATTTAAGAAAAAGAGTACCAAATTGGAGGAGCTCATGGACTTCAAATGTTTCCCGCATTTGCAACTTTTACATATTTTTTTTTAATTCATCATCGTTTCAATTTCATGAGTTTAGGGTATTTTCTAATTTAAACTACAGCGAAGGATGAGGGATATTTATTTTTTGTTCCCCCTCTTAATTTAAAATAAAGAGTCCCAAACTGGAGGAGCTCATGGACTTCAAATGTTTCCCACATAAGCAAGTTCTACATATTTTTTTGAATTCATCAATGTTTCGATTTCATGACTTCGTTAAATATTTTTAAATTCATGACTGTGGACATATTAATATTTCAATGGATACGAATTGCATATTTTTGGGGATTCTAAGTCGTAAGAGTGTTTGCAACTTCCTCTAGTGTGTTTCAAGCATTTGCGGACAAGTATCTTTGACATTTGATATTGGTGGCCATTAAAGGCTAGCCCACACTACATTCCCAATTTTTTGTAAAACACGTGGACATGCATTTCATAGTAGTATGAATTCAACATTTTCCTGGATTCTAAATTCTAAAAATACTTGCACATTCCTGAAAATAATTAAAGCATGCACGTACAAAAATCAATGACATTTCATAATTGTGGCCATGAAAGTAGAAGGCACAATTCATCTCCAATTTTTTTAATTCATATGATTGGTGATGAATTCAAATGGGTATAAATTCAGTATTCTTGTGGAATAAAAATCCTAAGATATTTTATAATGTCCACCAAAAACAATTAAAGCATGTACGTATAGAAATCCATAAAATTTCTTGTTTGTGGCCATTGACGTGCAGGACACAGTTCATTTTCCCTTTTTTGTAATATGCGTGGATATGAAGTTTAAATGGATTTTAGGGTGGAAATTCTAATAGAATAAAAATCCGAAGAATATTTCAAAACTTTCTCCAAACTAAATTAGAACTTTGACATTCAAAAACGTAGAACATATTGTTTTTGTGGCCTTTTAATTACAAGGCACATTGTATTTTGAATTTATTTTATTTTATGGAGAGATGAAGTTTGAATGGATACAAATTGAAAATTCTTGTGGAATAATAATCCACATAATATTTACAACTTCCTTTGAATAAAATTAGAGCATGCATGTATAGAAATCCTTGACATTTTCTATTCGTGGCCATAAAAGCATAGGGTAGATTTCATTTCCAATTTTTTTTTAATTGACAAGGAGATGAAGCCTCAAGAATGTAGAGTACGTTTTTGAAAATTAGATTTAATTTGAATGAACTCTTCAATTTGAATGTCATGGAAGGTCATGGAGTTTTGTATGTCATTGGAATGTCATGGAATGTCATGGATTTTGAATGTCATTTTGAATACATGGAATGTCATGGAATGTCATGGAATATCATGGATTTGAATGTTATACAATAAAATTGCAATGAAGTTCATTTCTTTAATGTAAATTACGTAACAAGTTTTTCTTTAAAACTTCATTTTAATACAAATTTACTTGCTTCAAGTAGAATACAATATGGAATCCTATGAAAAAAATTGGCTTTCATTGATTAAAGTTATTGATATGATTCCTGAAGCTGCAATCAGGACTCCGTTACAGTTTTTATTTTCATTCAGTAATTGAGAACAATCATTAATATTTAGTAGAAAATGTTTCAAATCATTTTATTGATTTATGACATTTTAATACCCAATTGTACAAATCTATAACTTGATATGACACAATGAATTATTTCTTATTATTTTTCAAGTCATCTTAAATATAACAAGGAGGGGCTACCTTTAAAACTTAAAAAGAATTCAGAATTCGAGATTCTTTTGGATGTCATAATAAAAACATGAAAATTAAGTTATAAAGTAGTAAATAAGCAAACAATCATTGTAAAATTCTTGTATATACATGTCTATTTTCCATTCATATGATATCAGCTGCTACATTGTAATAAGTATGAAAATTAAAAATTAAAGCAATCACCTTTCAATTGATTCATGAAAATGATTTGACTATATGTGTTTTAACAATGACCAATGGTTTCAGCTAAAATTACTTTAATTTTTATTTGTAAAATAGGCTAATTCAAAATTATTTCATTATTGTTCCTTGATTCCTGACAGGGATATCTCAAGCATGCTTGTACCCTAATGTCTAATGTAACAAAATAGTGGCCAACACCAAATCTAGAGCTTAATAAATGGTATTCATCATAATATACACTAATTGACGGTGCTCTTTGTACTGTACTATAGGCTTATGAAGTAATGTGTCACACACCAAATAGAATAAACAGTACAGCTGAATTAAAAGTACTGAATTAGCGGTTGATTATTCAAAAGAAACTGAACTCGTTTCTTTTGAATAAGACTTCATGCAATGTCTTATTTGAATAGTGATATAAACCTCGGCTTCTAGCAACATAAACTGTCAATTATATAAATGAGCTGAAAGGAGGACATGACCACCACTCGTCAGATGGCGGAGGCTACCTGGAAAGTAGCTGAAGACGTGAAGGCCACTTTTGGGGAAACCGGAGAGGCCGCCACCAAGGCAAAGCTATTTGACGAGGGAGTACTCAAGGACAAGAAGATATCCGGAACCAGGTTGGTCCGGATCTTGACGGACTACTCCGAGAAGGTAGTATTGGTGATGGTGGAAGCACGAGAAGCAGCAAATCGGATGGAGGTGAGCAGTCGAAAGCTGAACGGAGCGACGTTGTCAAGGTCGTTCCATCTTTCCGATCTTCTGATGCCAGGGTCTTTTTCCAAACGTGGGCATTCAGACGGAAGGGAAGGATCAGACTCCCTAGTCAAAGAAGAGTGGGAGGAAATTCGCGAACGCCATCAACTTAGATTCGTCACCGGATCTCCCAGAATGTGAAACCGGGGAGCGGAACCGGAATCTGACGGATGTCTTCGAACAGCTTGGAACGGAAACGCCCAGGAGTCCCACACCGAACCAAGGACAGGATCAAAGTATGGATCTCACCCCGGATCAGGGTGCGGATCAAGGTCTAGATCAGAGCGTGGACCAAGGCGGAGACCAAGTTATGGACGAAGGAACGGATCAAGGAGTTGATTCGGTTGTGATAGGATAGGTAGGATTTTAGTTTTGTAAATATTTGTTAGGATGGACCGGACAGATTTGATCCGGTCTGTTTGGTTAGGATCGGATGTTTTCCGGTCTGGCCGGCTCGGCAGGGACTGAAAGTTCCGCACGGACTTTCTGGGTCCCCTTTTTGTTGACTTTGAGTTTTAAAGTGTGTATAAGTCAGTCTCTGCGAAGGAGACTGGGAGTCTTTTCTTCTGAGTTTTCTTGCATTTTCTATTAGTTTCTTGTTGTACGTCTCTCCCGCGCGTGGCAGGGCTGTTTGGTGAGGAGTTAAGAAGATGCATGTAGATTCTAGAGAGATTTCTCCCCTTGGTGTTGTTGTTTTGCTCTTATGTGCATGTGAGTGGGTATTCTAAGTGTTGGGAGTGGATTTCAGTTCCTCAGCACCTCTACAGTTCACGATTCCGGGGGAGAAAACCGTTGTTAGGCTAGGCGGATAGGGAAGGAGTCCTTAGTTGCGCTAGAGCTCCTGGATAGGAAATCCGGTTGAGTGTTCGATCTCCTGTGAGGTCTCGCTGCCCTAGTTGGTAAATGGAAGGATTTTAGTTGATGTTGGAACGGACAGATTCACTTCTAACCACCTAACTTCGCACGGAGGGAACATAGCGTCAAGGTCGTTGTAGTATGAGAGGATCGTACGGGGGGTCTTTGTGTGACCTGCAAACCGGATCGCTATCCGGTTGGCTGTGAGAGATCAAACCGGATCCGAGCTAGTGTAGGAAGTAGTGGAATAGTGAAGTGGGTCTTCAGCCACTATAAGTCACGGAAGGAGTGGCGGGCTTGCCACTCTCAAAAGCAAGCGGCGAACCCTCTGATGGTGAAACAGAGGCAAAACTAAACCGGAGTGGAGTGAGAGTACGTGTGAGCGAACCGGAACGGATCGGTCCAGAGGAGTGCCAGGATCGGAAATTGTAGGATCCTGGGTTGTGGTAGTTTTACAGGACCGGATAGCTTGACAGATTGGAAGAGATAGAGAGAGGTCTGGTCGTAGTTTTCGGTGTTTTGGTGTTTCCGGTTTTAGATCTAGGACCGGAAAGTAGAAATTGGAGACTGACAGGAGCTTAAGTTGGGAATAGAGCTAGACACTTCATAGAATCTCGTGGGTTCGATCTTTAGAGTCATTTTGTTATGCTTTAGAGTGGTTTTTGGGAGTATAACAGGGAATTTACTTACTCTGTGCTGCGACAGCCTTCCACGCAGAGATCTCCTGTTATTACTAGGAGCATTGCCTTCTGCAAAGACCAAGTAAGCCTCAGCATGCAGACATGTAAATACTGAAAACGTCGTCAATTGATCGTGAGATCCCCCGACCAATATGCAATACAACAGAGCTGCTAATTGAAAACACACTCTGGGTAGTTATTTGAAGAACAACGACTGAATATCTTATTTGTTGCATAGTATAAGAAAATTAGCAATACTTCTACGGTGTCACTGCAGCCCACAATATAGCACTAACATGGGATGCAAATTTAGGTTTTGTGTCAAATACAAAAAAAAGGTATAGGGTGACATACTAGAAGATCGAAAATACTCGAGTAAAGCAAGTTACGCAGCAGAAATTCAATTGCATTCGATTGAAACAACAAAAATGCAGAGTACATAATCCGCGTAAGAATAATAATTTGACGCAAGGAAAAATGATTGTGAGATCTCCCGATCAAGCCGAAGAGAGAGGACAAAATTATCGATTTCAAATCCGTACTTCAGCAAATCGGATCTGAGTGGCAAGACTTCAAAGGTGACAATGTAATCGACTCCCCCGGTCTGAATCCGGAGGTCTTTGATTCGGCCAATGGTCTTGACCGACCTCTGATCAGCGCATTTGAGGGTCACGCAAGAAGGGTGCGTAATCTCTAGACCTAACTTGCGCATAGTATAGGCTGGCATGATGTTGACGCCGCTGCCGTCATCCACTAGGGTCCGGGGGATGATTTTGTCGACTATTTCGACCTCAATCTCCACCGCTTCAAAGCTCTCCAAAGTGGTTTGAAGGTTCTTGCGGGACGTCTTGACTAGTGGGGTAGACTCTTCAAGGTCAGACTCCAGCTCTTCGGGGATGACTTGGGACGCAACTCGGTTAACAGAGGCGAGCTTCGGAGCGCGGGGAATGGTGGCCCCCTCCTTTAGCTGCTTGCGTAAGGCGGGAGAGGTCTTGACCAGCTGTCCAAAGGAAATGTTTGCTTTGGTGTGTGCCAAATCCCCCCACAAGTCATAGGGGCCAGAGGGGTTGTTAGTTCTTCGGGCTTTAGGTCGATGGGGAAGAACCCTGGGAGGGAAGGCATCTCCCTGCTGGACAAATTGGTATTCGTTCTCGTCCATCTCAGTGCGAGTGGGGAGATTCTCGTGGGAGCGTACCTCCTTCGCCGTGTCCCTTAGTGTACTTTGGAGGTCAGAGAACTGAGGGGAGTCTTGAGAGGATTCCAGGGGAATGCCACTATGGGAACTAGAGTCAGGGGAATCTATAATTCCAGGCTCGGGCAGTGGAGGAGGGATCGTTTGTGCTCCTCCTCTCGTGACTACGAGAGCGGGCAACACTTCTTGACGTGAGGTATCCTTCGCCGGCTTGACTCCCTCGGGTTCAACTGCGACGTACATACTCCGATGACACTCATGAGCCCTAGAAGACTCTGCCATGGTGGCTGCCACAAATCTCGCATCCTGTGTCACTTGAGGGGGCAAGGCTGAGTTCAACGGAATGGTACCTTGGGCAGTTTGGACTGCCGCTGGGGATTTTTGTGTCTGTCTGTTGTTGGCATGGTCATAGTACATATTTGGTGGTCCGGTTGACACAACGGGGTCGGCAAAGCGGACGCCTCTCTGGTTGTCTTGCGCCTGCTTGGCGTAGTCTGCTTTAGGAAATTCCATTGGAATGACTCTATCCGCCGTTGTACACCGGATCGTGGGGTGGGGGCCATCACAACGTTCGCACCTGATGTTGTTTTGAGCCCAGCAGTCGCCTGGAGCATGTCGCCTCTTGCAAGCGGGACATCCGTCAGCGGGGTTGGATCGTCCCTGACGTGCGGCATTGGGATGTTGATACGGCTGTGGCTCTTGCGGTCGTGGTGGCGGAGGATCTTCTTTCGACAGCGGACAGAAGGGAGGCGTGTGATTTTTCTGGCCACAATGGTTGCACCACATGGTGGTTGCGTGTTGACCCGACTTATGGTATCTTGGACGAGCTGGCGGGGCTTGTCCTCGCACTAGGAACGCCATTTGATCGGCCAGCTCGTGCACCGCTCGTGTCATCTCCCCCGAAGCTTGCCGCATCTCTGTTCGTAACTCATCGACAGGCGCAGTTAGCGTTAGCATGGGTTCGTGGGTAGATAGTGGATTTACCTTGAGGGTGGTCGAGTGGTACGGCCCCATACTTATCCCTTGGTTATGGACCGGGATGAAAGCTGGGATGGGGTCCAACCCTTGCCGTACCATCCGATCGTTCTCCTTTTTGATGAGTTCGACATCGTACGCTACGCGGACAGCGTCCTCGAGAGTTTCTGGCCTACGTGCCAGAATGTCTCGGATGAGTAGAGGGTTGTTAATCCCCTTGATGAAGTAGTATCAAATTGTGTCGTTGTTGAGTAGATTACCCACGAAACGAATACATACCATTTGGAATCTCGTGATGTAGGAAGTCACATCCTCCGTGAAGTCCTTACGGATCCGGTCTAGGGTTGCCAGAGCATACTGTTGCCCCGTTGCCGGTCGGAACTTCCGGAGGAAGGCCGTCTGAAGTTGCTGGTATGTGGTAAACACACCTTCGCCATGAGATCGATACCATGAGTAAGCTGCTCCTACCAACGTGCTAGGGAACCAAATCAAATAGTAGCCAGGGTTAGTGACCAGACTGGATATGAGGGCTTCCTCGAACCTTTCCACGTGGGCTGTGGGATCATCATCCCTATCCCCCGAAAACCTGGGTAGGTTGTAAGGGATAGGTACTTCCCGCAGTCCTTCCGGTACCACGATGGGCAATCTTCTTGGTAGCATCATCGGATCGATGTCTAGTACAAAGGGCGCTGCCGGCGGAACATCGCCGGCGTTGAGCGGAGCAGGAGGTCGAAGAGGCTCGTGGCCGTCCATCTCCCCGGATGAGTCCGACGCACTTACTCTTTCGACAGGTTCGGGGAGGTGGATTTCCTCTTCTATATTCCCCGGTGAGCCTACCCTTATTAGGGGTTCGGGCGAATTAAGGTCTTCCCGGATAGATGCCATAGGGGACGTTGGAGGCGTTAGTCGAGACAAACTCCCGCCTCCGCCTCTCGATCGTGCTACCCTTTTGGGTCTCGGGGATTTTGAAGACCTTGGTGGCATCTAACTCTAGGCGAGTCGAGGTATACACCAATCAAATCCACGCATATATATATAGTAAGTCAATACAACACAAATACCAAATCAAATCCACACTATCCGTAATCAAGCTGGAGATCTTAGACGGGTACAAGATCTGTCCCATAGAGGGCCAAGCTAGCTGCAATCTCTGTAGCGGTTGGCCGGTATTCGAAAAAGTAAGGGGCTTGTTCCCTCTCGATGCGGTCGATGGATGCTTGGTGGCGAGTCCAAGAGGCTTCGTTCGTAAAGAACGTAGCGTTCTTGATACGGACGAAGCGTGTTATCTTCCCTCGACACGGGTACCGATAGAAGAGAGGGTGAAATTGAGGCTGGTGCAAAGTTTTGAGCCCTGGTGCTGTATTAAGCGCCACTCGGATGTCTTCGGCGTCTTGGCACGGCTCACAAGCTGAGTGATATTCGGCGATGTAGCTCAGCTGGTGCACGGTGGCGGCGTGGAAGGGTACGTAGCGAGTCGAGATGCCCTTGCACCCGTCTTTGGTGAGATGGCCACCGCGGTCGTGCCACGATCGGAAGTGTTGAAGACAAGTGTAGGGATTCTCTGGTACCTGAAGGTTTTCGATGTCTGACGCGTCGAACCGATACAGCTGGCCGTCAAAGAGGGGCTTCGGGGCCTTATAGCAGATGTTGATGTGCGACAGCTCTTGCAAGGGCGCGTCCCGCTGATGTGATGGAAGTCGCGATCCAAAACACTCTCTCACATAATGATTTTTGAAAAACCAAAAGTGGACCACTAGGTGCCAATAGAAACAGATGTGCTTGTGGAAACTGTGTGACGGTACCCCGAATGACCCTGCTGCAATTGCGTGGGCAATCTCTGGAGTATGCCGATTCGGGTCATGTAGGTAGAGGCGAACAAGATGCGCCCAATACTCGAAGGATATCTTTAGCGCCCTTGGCCCGGTTGCCAAATTTGCTAACGAGATTATCTGGACAACACCCTCTTCTCCCTGGCCAAGTTCGAAGTCAGAGTAATCCTTGAGGGGGATGCCGTGGAAAGTAGACGCCCAAACCTCAAGGTCGGAGTGGCCCCTAGTATTGGAAAACGGCTCAGATGATCCCGAGTCCGAGTCCCCTTCAGAGCCCTTCATATGCAACACTTGTTAATCAAACATGCAATTGTAATCTAATGTTTTCAACTCCCGGCAGACGCACCAAAACTGTGGGCGCTAGATTACCCACCCTTGGTAATAAAGCGAACACCGACCAGGTTCTATGCCTTTATCCACATTTTTTAATATATGGGGGTGATGTGAGCGCGGTCCACTGTGCCTTCCAAGCAATGGATCTTTTTTGCTAACGTTTCCTAAGTGTCGTGGATGGCAGCGAATAATTAGTAATGCATGTAGTAACTCACAAGTTAATTGCGATGTTCACAGTGATGGTGAAATCCGAACTCCCTAACTATCTATCCTATGTCGAGGGTCGACTGAGTAGTTGGCGTCATTTTTAACGTCCCTAACTTACATAAAAAGGGGAACCCCTATGTTCCTTCCATGAACCCCTAAGACTATCTTGGGTTTCTAAGACTTCACCTAGAAGTTCTACTTTTAAAAACTACCTCTAAAGTTCCAACTTCAGAATGTAACTCTAGATTTTACTTCTTTAACTTGATTCTTAAATATTAGCTACCGACTTGTGCTCGATGTTTTGACTTTTGACTCTAGGTTTCTATTCCTAAATTAACTCCAAGATTTACCCTTGAATTTTAACTCTATGTTTTAACTTTTAACTCTAAGTTTTTACTCCTAAATTAACTCTAAGATTTACCCTTGAATTTTAACTCTATGTTTTAACTTTTAACTCTAAGTTTTTACTCCTAAATTAACTCTAAGATTTACCCTTGAATTTTAACTCTATGTTTTAACTTTTAACTCTAAGTTTTTACTTCTAGAATTAATTCTAAATTTTAACCTCTAGGGTTGACTCTATGTTTTCACTTTGACTCTAGATTTTTTCTACTTCCAACAACTAACTCTAACTTTAACTTCTACCTCTTAACTTTTAGCTTCTACTTTTAGCCTTTCACTATAACTTTTTACTCCCCAATTGACTCTAAAGTTTAACCTTTAAATTTAATCTTAACTTTTGACTTTTGACTTTTGACTTTCTACTTCCAACTTTAATCCTATCGTTTTAATCCTAGTTTAACTCTAAGTGTTATCCTCCTAAATTTAATTCCAACTTTTAACTCTAGGGCTTAACTTCTAAACTTACTTCCACAATTTACTCTGAGTTTTGACTTCTAATTTTAACTCTATTTCTAACTAAAAATCTACTCGTAATTTCTACCCCCTAAATTTAGTCCAAGGTTTTATTTTTTTAATTTCTACTTCCCACTCGGAATTTTTTACTCCTAATTAACCCTAACTTCCTTTTCTAAACTACCCTAAGGTTTCACTGGAAATTTTAATCCCCTAAGTTAAACTTCCAAATTAATCCTACTTTTTAACTTCCCAAAGTTAACTCTAGAGTTTGACCTTAGAATTTTAACTTTAAGAAATAAAATGTAAATTGATTCTAATTCTAACCGCTAATTAATCCCTAATTTTAATCCTACATTCTCTTTCTAATTTAAACCCCTAAGGTCCGTCCATGATTCTTTTTGGATGATTTCTACTCAAAATTCCTCCGTCCTACCCCCTACCGCTTAACTTAGTCTAACGCGGTCAGTTTACGGTCAAATCTTAATTATAAGATGTTTTCGGAAACCCCTATCACTAATCTATAGACTTTTGAATCTAAACTTCTAATTTGCACTAATCACGGATGTTAATCACGTTCTAAGGGCTGATTAGGAAAATAAATGCTAATTAGGGAGAAACATCAAAGACTAAATCAAAAACTCACCTCTTCACTACCGGTGTCGGAAATGACTTCGTCCACGTCCACGTGTACATCCTCACGCTCCATGGTAGTCTTTGGCTTTGTTTTGAATTTTTCTTCAAGCTCACCGCTTATTGAGAAAATATTACAATTTTTGATGATCTAAACTCCCTCTTTTCCTTCCTCCTTTTCTTTTCTTTCTTCCCCTCTCTTCTACACTAGCACTATTCCACCTAAGCTTTTATGAGTCTTACACTATGGTTTCAAACTACGAGAAGGTTTTAAATGTTCTTCCTACCCTCTTACACAATTTGCCTTTGTGTCATCCTAATCCTCCTCCCAACGGTCACCACAAATTCTCAAGATTTCCTTTTCTAATCCTACCTAAGCCTAAGCCTAGGTCACTATTTATCGTCTCTCTCACCTCTCCCCTATTTCATTCGATTGTTCTCTATCCTTCCTCCATTGTGTGTAGAGTGTTTTGAAGTTGTTGGTGAGGGTGAGACTTCCTTGTGTGCAGGTACGGTGGTGCTCCGCTCTTTTCTCCCTTCTCCCTTTTTGATTTTAGACCCTAATCCCTACTTAGCAATAGGTCAGCCCCCCATTTTCCTTTGTTTTGTTTATCTAGTGTGAGAGAAACCAAAAATCAAGAAAAAGGAGTTCAAAAATGGGGACCGAACCGGGGCCCCAACTGCCTGCCGGACCAAGCCTGGCCTCCCGGCTGGCTGGCTAGCTGCTGGGGGGTCGGGTTCAAACAAAATAAATAAATAATTTATTTATTTGTTTTCTTTTGATATTGGATGATGTGACCTGGTCTGTTCTGGCTCTCGACTTGATCTGGTCTGTTTGGTTCTCGACTTGATCTGGTCTGTTTGGTTCTCGACTTGATCTGGTCTGTTTGGCTCTGGACCTTGACTACTAAGGGAAAACTGGATTTTTGGGCAAACTGGATTTTTGGTGAACTAAGGGAAAGAAAACTTGGAGAAAATAGAACTTGGGGAAATAGAACTTGGGGAAAATAGGACTTGAGGGAAAATAGAACTTGGAGAAAATAGGACTTGAGGGAAATAGAACTTGGGGAACAACTTAGTCACACTAAAACTTGGGGAACACTCAGACTCACTAAACACTTGGGGAGCAACTTAGATACACTAAACACTTGGGGAGCAACTTAGATACACTAAACACTTGGGGAACAACTAAACTAAAGAAAACGTTGGGATTAACTAAACTTCACTAAATGCAAAGGAACCTACATATCTTGGAAGCTAAATTCTGGAGGTTTCCACAAAGGTCTTGGAAACTAGACTTTGGAACTAAACACGAGGGAGGTGCAAAGCTTTGCCGTTAGATTGGTTTTAACACCAACTTTAGGACTTCTTGGCACCTCGGGGGTTCAAAGCTCCGCCGTCTACACTTTTAACACACGCTTTAGGACTTCAACTTTGTCACTAGTTCAAAGCTTCGCCGTCCCGGAGGGGGGTCCACTCAACAAGGAGAAGATTAGAAGAGGGTTTGAGACAACTTATAAAACATGCACAAAGGAGGTTCAAAGCTTCGCCGTCCCGGAGGGGGGTCCACTCAACAAGGAGAAGATTAGAAGAGGGTTTGGGATAATTTAGAAAACATGCACAAAGGAGGTTCAAAGCTTCGCCGTCCCGGAGGGGGGTCCACTCAACAAGGAGAAGATTAGAAGAGGGTTTGGGATAACTTTAGAAAACATGCACAAAGGAGGTTCAAAGCTTCGCCGTCCCGGAGGGGGGTCCACTCAACAAGAGAAGGTTAGAAGAAGGTGTAAGAAAAAACAAAAAGAAAAAACACACAAGTTAGACCACGTGGCAACACAAAGCTCACACACTAAAGGCCCCCTAAAGCGGCATCGCCAAGGTACGGTGGGGGGTGACTTTAGGATTAGTGCAAGATACAAAAAGACTCTTAAACTTCACAAGTTAGACTACAACACGTACAAGAGGGAGAGAGAGGCTCTCCACTTACAACAAGGTACCAAAAACTTCACATAAGAGTACACAAAGCAAGGTAGAAGGACCCCCAAGGACCTTCAAAGCTTGAAAATAAGCAACAATGGAGCCAAAAGTGCTCCGAAAACACCGTAGAGGTTTTTGGCTTCAAACGCCAAAATATCCAAAATAACTTGAACCCACGGACCCAAAACAAGAATTGGGGGTGTTCTAGAGAGAGAAATGGGGCCCTTATATAGGTTTCCAAGGGCTCACCCCTCCCTCTAGAGTTCTAAGGTAACCTTATCAACGGGGATTTTCATCCTCATCCTCAAAGATTTTCATCCTACATCCTAAATTTCTACTTCTACCATCTATGCTGGACCAACATCCTAACTTTTGGAGATTAGCTCCAATCACCAAACGGATTGCGCCGTTGGATCCAGAACGCCGTGTTTAGTCCTAGATCCCTCTACCCCCCGTACCGAGGCCAAAAACCCATCGTAGGCTAATTTAGTTTAAAAATCAAATCGTGGTAAAATCCTAGATCTTGGGGGTCTCCTATTTTGAGAAATGTGAATAGCCTAGGGTCTCCGGTAGGTGCGAGAGAGTCGGGAAGGGCTTTTGGTTGACTTCGTTTCGTCATCGTATGGTCCCGGAATGCCGGTCAACGTGGCGGGGACCCCGCCACGTGGTTAATTCCCGAGGAATCTCGCCGGTTCGGATACTTGTCGCTATCGGAATGTCGTGAAACTTCACGGAGCGCAATATTAACATAAAACAACCTAGTTTAATTTTTAGTGAGATTTTATTGTAACCTGGGTAATTTCCATGAAATTCCCGTTGGAGGTTAGGAGGGTTGACCACCCGGAAAAAGGTTCTTCTGCAAGTCGGAAGATGCCGGGATTTTTCACGTGACCTCTCAGGGAGTCGCATGAAAGACGTGCGGGTGTATTTCCGTACCTGGCACGATTGGTCAATGGAGATTTACAACTGGCCATCTCCTCGAATTAGCGACGGTGCGGGAATCTTCTGCAGGTGGAGGAATCTTGGCGAACCGATTTCGCCGTTGGACTCCTGGCATGGGATTCACCCTAGAACACCATCCTTGGGCTGTAGATTCCTCCACGGCCCGGTCTTGCGTGAGTGGCTCCTGCATGCTAACAATCGGGATTTTGAGAATTCGTTGATCTAATGGGGAATTCTAAATCTAACTCTAGGACCCGACCTAGTGGCCTCGCTAAGGATCCCTCGGACCGACCTAGCCATGAATCGCTACATTCATGGTGGGATTTAGCCCTTTTGGGGCTGTGTGACTCGAATCTTCCAAATCTAACCTTTTGGTTACTTCTACACTCTTTTTAGGCAAGGTTTGGGGGATTCTAAGTAAAAACACAAATCTAGACCAAATACTATAATGGGTATGACACAACCCTATTTCGGTTCTACACTCTTTTTATGGATTTTTCTATACTTTTATCAACTTTAAATTGCAAATTTCCAAAAAAATAATTCTACGAGTCCCAAGTGACAAATTGGGAGCTCACACGGACGGAGAGCGGTCAAGGGGGTTTTGGGCGGACAGGGGGTGGGTTGGGCGGTCGCTCATTTGGACAGCCGTTTTCCTGGCGGACAGAGAGTGGTCGGGGGGATTTTGGGCGGACGGGTGGTTTAGGCGGACGGCTATCTGTCCGATACGGCGGTTTAAGGGTATCTCTCTGAAACGGCAGACGGGCGGTTTTTAGGTGGACGCAAGTCGGGCGGATGGGAGGGAAGGGTTTACCCCTTACCCCCTAAATGCCCAATTTTTTGTTAGACCTTCTACAAATTTGAGCTAAGTTGAATAAGAAGCCAACTAATTCATTAGTTCCATACATTTCTTCAAATTGTAACGGTTCAAATTCAAATTAGACATGTTAGACATCACATAGGAAAGGAATATACAACAATTTCAGTTATGGATTAAAACATTATAATGTTCCATCAAGTGGCTGCTAAATCAAAGAAGTTCTTTCAATCCTTTTTTCACATATCAAATCTAAGAAGTTGGGCACCCAAAAATATGATTTTAAAGCTCCTAATAGGCATAATCCCAATCAATTTATGGCTTCTCAACATCTTCTTTCTATTTTTTTAAAATGAATTTTTAATGTGATTTTTGCTCCTACATGTAGTGTATTTGAAGCTCATTTCCAAGAGCCCTCAACACTAAAGAAAGTCCACACATGAAGCATATCCTACGTCATTATATAATATATATAATTCAACTACAACATACCATGCCTCATTCAAGAAAATAAATGCACATTAGATTCGGATTCAATTCTTCCTTAGTTTACACAACCAAGTAAAACCATCCATGACTCCATGCCAACTCAACATCAACAAGCATGGTACTTCTACAATAAAAGTTGAGAACAACCTTCTGTCATTAGAAGCTTCTGATACATGTAATATGAGCAAGTAAACACCTAAGCCTACATCCCTTCAAGCCCTTCAACAAGACGGACTGTAATCAAAATCTCCTCTCACCTCTGCCCCACTACTTTCACATCCCTTCTTCCATCGAATGTCTTCATCGCTTGATGTCTCTTCCATACTGTCAGATGAAGATCCTCCTTCTTTTACTTGCTTACGTGTGCGTGACTGCTTTCGTTTCACCTTCTTGTTTTCAACCTTGACCTTCAGTATGGCTTTCCTCTTCGACTCCTTAACGTCTTCAATCGGTTTTATTTTCCTCTTTGCAGCCGGCAAACGTGCATCGAGGGGGGTTCTACTAACATTCTGTTTTTTAATTGGCAAAACCGCAAAAGGTTTCATACCTTTTTTCTTCTTCTCTTCAACGGATTCTTTGGCCTCTAATTTTCTAGATGTAGGCCCTCCATCAATGGTTACATTCATTGCATTCACAGAGTGCGGTATAGGGGTTGACGATTTCATCATGCGTCGTGGTGGTGCACCGCGCAAAATGCTCCATTGCAACATTGAAGCCAATGTCTGATTTCCATCATCATCGGTTGATGATACGATCCGACTTTGATCACTGCTACGTTTAGGATCTTTTGGAATGTTGGCAAGTCGTTTTCCAAAGCCGGAGCTACCTGAACCATCCCAAGTTCTGCTCGCGCTTGCAAATAGTGCACGTGGAGGACCGCTACGTGAAGGTATTTGTGGTTCGTGCATGACTTGCTTCTTGCCGTGAATTGTATTGGCAAAAACTGGGCTTCCAACCTCCATCAAACATTGATCACCATTAGTTTTTTCTTCATCTACTTTGTCATTTTCAATAGTTTGATCTCCTGTACTCTTGCTCGCTAATGTCGACATTGTCGACACAGTCGTGTTGCACACGCTTTGTTGGACCTCCACGTGATGTCCTCCACTACCATTTTGTTTGTCATTCTCTTTTTTTGCCGACACTGCCGCGGGCGGAAACTCGGGAATTTGAATTGATTCATCCGGATCCTCTCTCACAACATCGGGAACTATTGTCCCATTCTCCTCTCTCACAACATTGGGAACCGTTGTCCCATTCTCCTCTCCTATCTCTATATAGGCATCCTTCTTTTCCGATAGAACATTTTCACTATTCATGAACCCGGTTCCATCCATGTATCTTGCTATTGAAGGTACAGGTGCACCATCAGGTTGTTTACTATTACCATCATTGTCACCGTCCAAGTCAAAGTCATAGGGGTCTGGACTATTGCATCCAAAGTCTTCATCGCTATGGTTGGAGCGATTGTCTGTTTCATTATTTGCACTATCCGTGTCGTCGTCCAGGGTAGCTTCATCATCCACTACGGGCACAGTAACCTCATCTTCCGAACCGGACCCCGCCTCTGACTCCTTTGAATCTACATTTTCTTTATACCACTTCTTCTCATCCTTTTCCTTTGATGCAGCCACGACTCTGGAATTGCTGTACATATATACCAAATCAGCTGCCCTCTGTGTCGTCAACTTGTTCCGAGATTTGTTGTGAACAAAAGAGTAGCTACTCCAATTTCGTTCGCATGAAGATGATGACACTGGTTGTGCCAATATCTTCTTTGCAATTGGAGCAATGAGCTTACCACATGCACCCTCAAAATCCCACCAAGCGTGCGCTAACAACATTTGCTCGCCCGGGTCCAACATGTTATGGAACGGAGTTTCCCTATGTCGAAAGGCTACAAATTCCTTCACCACCTTCGCGTACTCTCTAGGGTCACATATTTTCATTATGACTTTCTTGCACTTCTCTGTTGCGGCTTGATCGTCGGCCAGTTCCTTATCGTGAAGAAGGTAGGGGTTCAAAAGAGCTCCTGCATAATGTAGATCTGTCTGGAACATTTTCCGTCGTTTGCGAAAAGACTTCTCAAGTGGTCTAGCTAGGTGCGGAGCCAATTCAAAAGGCTTTTTTTGTAGAGTGAAGACATGGCTATCCATATTCCTCGTAATATGGAGCACCTTCCCCATACACAATGTCTTTGCATCCAAATCACGTAGACTGTACACAACTGGGGCTGACAATTCACGCACATTGGTCAAGCGGTCCCAGTCGTGCTCATTCAAAATAATTTTGGACACCTCTCGAGACTGCGTACGTGACTTGCCTTTGCCGTAGTCATTCAACGTGTTCACGTAGGCAACCCACTGTGGATCCAGCACACTCTGTTGCAATGCTGTTTTCACTTCCAACAAGCGATCAATCATGATAAAATTAGAGGCAAATCTTATTGCCACCGGCTTCAATAAACTATGCGTCGTTTCGTACTTTCAAAATATGGCAAGCGGCATATGCCTTTTTCAAAAGAAATTGACTACAAGCAAGGCCTTCTGCACCAACTCGTCAATCCATGCTTGCTTTTCCCAATCTTTGAGCAACAAGTTCAAAGCGTGCACCACGCACCCTTGGAAAAAAATGTGTGGATACTTTCTGGATACCAATTTCCATGCTACCTTGTTTGCGGGAGCATTATCTGCAGTAATTTGCACGACATTTTGTGGACCCACTTCTTCTATGCATTTCTCCAAGACAGCACACAAATATACTGCTGTCTTCTCTTTTTCACTTGTATCCACCGATCCAAGGAACTGTTCACCCGCTGAGGATACAAGCATGGCATTTATCAATGGGCGATTACTAACTGAACTCCATCCATCAATGGACAATGTTGCTCCAAACTTCCTCACGCTGTCTTCGGTCCTGTTGTGCAACTTTGACGCAAGGTCTATCTTTGCTTGCTCAAGCAATTTGAGCCGCAAGTCATAGTATGTCGGAGGAGTGTATGGCTTGCTGCACTCTGCCGTTAGCTTCACTGCTTCTTTAAAGGCTGGATTTTGGGCAACAAAAAATGGTATGTTGGCCGCATAAAAAAAAAGGGCCCATGCTGCATGCAATTTTTGTTTATTCACTTCTTGGAAGCCATCCAATAGGCTACTTTGTGTCCAAATTCTACTGCTGGATGCCCTCGGAGTCTCACGTTCACAAGATATTTCCGTACTTGGTGTCATTTCGGATCCTACATGAACATCTTCTTCAGGTGCTCTGCATGAGTCCTCTTGTGTAGAATGTGGCGTGCCCCTCCCATTTGACATTTTGCTTCCGTCCATAGGCGCATCATTACCATCCAAATTGGGAGCCTGAGGTCGTGCTGGAAATTTTCCATCGCAACAAGCGAATAGAGTTCAAATTGCGACTGTCAATTGCGAACACAAGCTCACTCTAGTATTGCGAGAACCTGAACGGCCTTGATATCCCAAGTGGCTTAATATACGGCCGGTCTTCTTCGCAAATACCGACTTGCAAGCCTTACACTGTACTTTATTCGGTGATGGGACTCCATACCAAGGGGAGAAATCCTTACTCATACTAGCAAGTTTGAATTCTTGATATTCAAAAGAATTTGGAAACGTAAACACTGGATAAGCGTTGCTCAAAATCTGAAAATTAGTGCGTCCTCAAAGCCTTGGATACCAAGGCCCCCCCTTCTACTGAATTATGCATTACCAAGCAAGGGACACAAATAAATTTGTAGCTCCAGACCTAGCCCTCGGAAATCTTAGTGTTCAGTTTCGCAGGAGTGCTTGTAACTGCCAATTCCCTTGCCCTTATACTCTTCAGCTCACTACAGCTGTCACTGACCGTTGGAGAGAAAATCGGAATTCCTCCAACGGTTGGGACGATCGCGGAGGTCGGGACGGACGGCGTCCACGGTCGGTGCGGATGGACAGGCGGACGGAGACGTCGGACCGGACGGGGAACGCGGTAGGGGCGGACGGGAGGCGCGCTCGCCGCGGACGACCAACGTGGACGGCCGGCAGACGCGGTTGCCGCGGACGCCCGATGCGGACGGCAAGCGTGGTCGCCGCGAACGGCCAAAGCGGTTGGAGCGGACAGGGCGGTTCGAAACATGCACCCCTCAGTGACAAAGTCCTCCTTAAGCCTCCTCTGAAATTGTTCTACAGTTTAAACCGAATAACCAATCAACATGCCTGCATTACTTATATAGAAAATATCAACTAATTTGCACTGCATTTCAGCCGTACCCGGTACTAATTGAAGCCAGACATGTTGTACATGAAATATGGAAACACAGTAAAAGAATACCATTTACTAAAAGGAAGTCAATCTTCCATTTAGTATCCCTGAACGAAATGTCCAATATACAAATTCTAATCATGCATTTGCAAGGGCTAGGTTTTATAGATTTTCCACAACTACACTTCAAGAAGCATTTGTCAAAATTCAAAACTATAAAGTACTAGAGAAAACCAGCTACTTAAATTTCCTTTATCTTCAAAGTATTGACTAGTAAACGATATGGCCCATTAATTCCAAGAATTGGAAGCACATCAAAACGTATTTGCAGTACACAGATATACCCATACATATATAAATATAATTTCTTATCAAAGGAGATATACACATACAAATTTCAAAGGCTGACCAAGTATTAATTGTACGTACAGTACTACAATTACTTAGTAAAGTTGAATACGAAAAAGAACCACGCAATAATGCATACACTTGTATCCTACTAGACCGAGAGGTCCATCTCTATTTAAGTACCACTACCCTCTCCCGTACCACCCGACGGACCCTCTTTATTGTGGGCGGCCACTATAGCAGCGATTCTCACACTTTCTCGGCGTTGTTGGCCCCCTAGACTTTTTTGGCCTGTGACGCGTCCGGATTTACCCGCTCGCTCAACCACGGCAAATTTCTTAGCTTCTTCCAGGGAATAGTCAGCGTCATCTTCCACCCTCCGTTTCTGCATTTGCTTCGGAGTCAAATCCACTTGATTAGCCTTCAAGCCTCTCAAGGCGGCATCCACTCAATTTATCATCCCATTCAATACTTTGTCATCAAGTGTACTGCGTACCTCCGTCCCTTCGAAACTGCCTTCCAATAGGAAGGTCCTCCAATTAGTTATTATGTCGCCAATCCTCCTATCAAATGCCGTTATAACATCCACTAGCTGATCCCCTGTGCTTGATTCACCATCTACTTCCACACAAGCACGCACTTCGGCAGCTTCTTCCAACTTCGACAAGAAGAAGGCCCTGCCCATCAAATCATGGTTGTATGCCTAGTATTGCTCAGTGAACTCTGGTGTACGCTCCACCTCCACCCACTTGTCGTCTGGCCCTTTCTACACTTCCGGTTTTGGAAAACGAAAGAACTTTTCATGTTGCACGCTCCAATGCCCCCCCATGCTGCGACAAAACAATTCACGAGCCTTGTCATTGTCAATACTACGGGCCCGCAACTCCACTTCTCTGTTTTGGATCATCCACATGAAGGAATCCACCGGCTGCAAGCTTGCCTCATGGAGTCCATGCAATTGTGACTTTGCATTCCATGCCAGAGTTTTCCCCCAATGCTTGTAATTCTGAAATTTAAATGGCCCTTGGTAAAGTGGAAGGTTCCATCTATTGTATTCGTGACCTGGGGGCATACCTTCCAAGAGACCGAACCATTCGTAGAACCTAGGGCTCAAAGGAGAACGGCACTCTGGACAAACCGAGCTAAAACATGATGCGGAGACAATGCATTTGTGATGAAAAGTGTGGCGACAGTGGCCCAAAGTCACGCTTCCTTCAGGACCAAAAGCCGTTTGGCACACGCTACAATGACCCTTCAACATGTCACTACTTTTATCAGCACCATGCACCACTACCTTCTCTTCTTTCTTGAAGTGTGCTGAGAGCGTTTCGTAAGGCATCCATCCTTCCTCTGCTTCCAAGGTCCAATCAATGGGGCCATGTTTTTCATTTTTTGTGTGAATCAACCGCTCCAACATGGCATCTGTGTCTCCCCAGAATGTGATGTCCGTGGAGCCCCATGGATATTCCTCCAACACCCTCTTAAACCTCCGCAAACAGGCCTCAACAGCAGTGCATTCTTCATCCGAATTCATTGCGGTTCTGCGAAGCCTGTTCATTGCTCGGGATACTAAGGAGGGTTTGTCTTGGAGTCTCTGTACCCATCCCAACCACTGAGACTCCAATCCGCTCGGAGGCCCGTAGTCTTCTATGTTGAATACTCATTTCATTCGTTCCAATTCTGCCTCAAGAAGGGCAATTTTTTTATTTGCCTCATACAATTTTGGATTCGAATTTGGAATGTCATCCAAATCCACTATACAAATCTGCTCCTTTACTTTGCCCTTGTCGAGAGGAAAAGAGAGTTGATCGCTTTCTTGAGTTGCATGCGACCCTGGTAGTTCGGGCTGCAGGTCCTTCAGGCCTAAACCATGATTCCTGTATGCACAACATCCGCAACCGGTAGTAGAAGTGAGAATCTCCAACTTCTTTTCCAAGGCATTGCGCTCCATCCTCAATTCTTCGTTGAGGAGCTCCACTTCTACCGCTGACTCCAAGCTTTCTTTCCTAGCATCGAGCATTGGTAACAACTCATCGATGGTGAACTTGTAGAAAGCCATTGCACCCGTCAACAGCTATGGCGCCATGCTTGCTAAATTGTTAGCAAAGTCCATAACTAGCGGGGAAATTCCAGCTATATGTCGAGCGGACATTGCCAGCCTTTCAGCAGTGTCCGAAAAAAACTTACTCCCATATTGTTTTTGTGGTGGAACAGAGCCCTCGGGGTTCTGGGACGCTTCAAGCCGGATCCCTTTGTCCTAAAATTTTCTCATCCGTATTGCGCACCTACGGAAAGCTTCTAGTTGCTCTGCATGGGGCATCTTATAGACAGTGTCAAGATCCCCTATGTTTTCAGTTGACAAGGACGAGTACTTTCTTCGAGTCTCAGCGCCATCTGTGGTGTGATTCACAGGCACGTTCTCGGGCTAATCCACATTCGTTTGCAACGGATGCACTTCAACACTCGGACTCAGGATTGGGCTCTGTGTCGTTGGTGAGTCACAATTGGGAGGTACATATGCTAGGCTATCTAGAACATTGCTTTCTATAATACGTCCAATTGTAGCATTAGCCTTTGCAAGTTGGATCTCTTGTCGCGTAGAACGGTCACCACATTCTTTTGGGACGTCTTCTGTGTTCGAACCACCGTTTTGCTCACCCACGTGTCTTACATGATGTGGTGTGGATAGCAAACTTGTCGAAGCAGTTACAAACACCTGTCCATCCACACCTCCCGAAGAAGCACCGTTCACAGTCGTTGGTATCTTTGTAGAACCCAACAGTGCTGCATCCCTCGAGCCCTTTCGGACCTTCTTGGCCGGCGTCTTAGGATTTTCTAATACTCCTCTTTGTTCCGTTGGTTGTGCCTCGGCATTGTACAAATCAGGAATGTCTTTTTGATTCTTCGCAAGCAGAAGTGGAAATTCGGTTTTAGTTGGATACATGCTCCAATCCACCTTCCGATGCAATACAAGTTCTGCGTACACCATGCACGCCACGCTATAATTTATGTACCCCTTACACCTTGGCCTGTTCCCAAAGAGGGCCGTCCACACCTCCAGCAATCGATGCTTGAAGTGCATGTCGTTGCAAGTCCATGGCTTACAAGAGAAATCAATTGTGTGACGCTCGTGGGAATCCCGAGGCCACAACTTGTCAATGTGGTACATTTTAACAAATTTTCTGCATGTTGGGGATGGCCAATACTCGCCCTTTTCCTCTGCCCACCCGCTCGCGGCAATGATGTTGGGATCATCTAAAATGTCGTAGTGCATCTCATGTGAAGCCCCCTTTACTTTAACCCGCTTGTTTTTTTAACCCTTGAAGTTGTCCCCTCCGTACCCACACCACCTTCAGCGGCCATGATGGCAATTTGGATTTGTAAACACTTCAAATTCAATAATTCCCGCACGTGATAAGTCTGTTTGTAAGTGAATGTGTCAATGGTTTGTCGTAATAAAAGATGAATGACCCCCTCTCTCCACCAAGTAGGAGCAACTAGCGCATGAAGCAACAGCAGCACATCCAACTTGGCCTTGTAGGAGAGAAGAAGTGAGAGAAAATGAGGAGGCCGTCCACCCTTATAGGCGTCCGCCACCAAACCTAAGCGGACGGGAGCAGCGGACGGGCCCCGGACCTCGCGAAGCAAACCCAGACGTGCTGACCGCCAGTCGCAGCGTCGGGGTCCGCTTCGGCAGCGTCCGCCGAACCTGCCGTCCGCTTCGGCGACGCCCGGACGACCTGCCGTCTGTCCCTCGGCTGTCTGACCTTCCGACCATCCAGGCCGTCCGCCTTCCCGACCGCCTCCGCCATCCGACCACCCCGACCGCCTAGGCCGTTCGCCCTCCCGACCGCCTCCGTCATCCACACTGTCGACTGCTTCTCCCATTGGATTCCAGCAGTCTCAGATTCTCTGTCGAAGACGGCTTTGAATGCAAAAAGTATCCAATGTGGCAACCCACTTGTAAGAGGATAATTCCAGTTTTCTTGTGCATTTTTCATCCACCTCGGTGAATGCTAGATGTTGAATCCTAAACCCTAGAACCTAAACCTAAATCTATACCCTATATCCTACACTCAAATTGATTCTCACTTACAATAAAAAAATGAGGAGGGAGTACAACCACATGCAAAGTGATGGTCATTTTTACTATGGATAGGGAATTCAATTACAATAAAAAAAATGGGGAAGGATTGCACCCACATGCAAAGTGATGGTCATTTTTACTATGGATAGGGAATTCAATTACAATAAAAAAAATGGGGAGGGAGTGCAACCAAATGCAAAGTGATGGTCATTTTTACTATGGATAGGGGATTCAATTACAATAAAAAAAATGGGGAGGGAGTGCAACCACATGCAAAGTGATGGTCATTTTTACTATGGATAGGGGATTCAATTACAATAAAAAAAATGGGGAGGGAGTGCAACCACATGCAAAGTGATGGTCATTTTTATTATGGATAGGGGATTCAATTACAATAAAAAAATGGGGAGGGAGTGCAACCACATGCAAAGTGATGGTCATTTTTACTATGGATAGGGGATTCAATTACAATAAAAAAAAAATGGGGAGGGAGTGCAACCACATGCAAAGTGATGGTCATTTTTACTATGGATAGGGGATTCAATTACAATAAAAAAATGGGGAGGGAGTGCAACCACATGCAAAGTGATGGTCATTTCTTTAATCAAATATGTACTTCATTTTTTTGAATTTTCACAGTGCGGCTTGTACAAATTCTTTCCCCTTTCTTTGTCCACGTACATGTAAAGACATTGGAGACTGTAGGCTATACAAACAAGATGACTTGGTTTATTATTTTAGGACATGATGTTATAAAATAAAAATGAAACATTGTTCTAATGCTCTACGTTGAATTTGTCCAAGAAAGCAACATCCGATACACAATTTTCTTTTGGAGGGTTGATTTGTCCTTCATTAAACATGTTTAGCATTTCTATAATTTCATTGCTCAATATTTGGAGAAATTCAAAAAAGAGTCCCCAATCATTTAGCAAAGAATGCCTTCTTGGTTTTAGTTTCAATGACATACTCTAGAAAATTTATTCAAGGTACCTTTCCTTATTACATTCATACGAGATATACCGTACCATAAGCCATTACGACTTGTCTCACATCCTTGCCACGCCTATAATTCAACAACCAATTACAATAAAAATTGTCATGCTCATCAAACTATATCATCATGCTCTATGTACGCTGTTTCATGCTTGTATGTCAAAAAAGATTGTACTCATTCATACTGGAAATACGATGGACATTTCAAAATGTATATCCACTTTTATATATAACGCCATACATTGATTTTAGGGTATATTATGTACTATGCAAGCATACATGCCGGGACTCACATTCACTACATACTTCTGTAGTTCTAAATAGTAATGAACTACTCATATGAACGACGAAAGTGTTCATCCGGTATAGGCCACTTGAACATACTGGAAAATCGATTGATGATGTGGGCCAAACCGCCCGCATCTACTGCACCCGGTGGGCGTTCCTCGCACGGCCACTCCAAGTACGTCCTAAATGTGGTTGCCAAGTTGTGGTGGCTGAACCGCGTCACATTTTCCGTTTCTTGGTGCAACTTCCAATAGGCCTCTGACATGCACTCCTTTTGGATGCGGACAGCTATTTTGCAAATTGCAAATTCCTCCGATTTACGTGATAAATTGGAAATGCTTTGCGCATCCGCTCCTTCTTTGTGCAAATATGCAAGACATGGCTGCATCCACCACCTACTTTGCAAAGTTTCCGCCATCTCCCTTGCAGATGTGAATGTGTACAAGGATTTCTTCGGTTTAGTAGCTACGATGGTCATGCCCCAATCGCACACCCCGATGTACACTCGTGACTCGTCCTGGGGGAAGTGAAGCATGATGTTGTCTGGAGAGATATCATTGTGGAGATGTCTAGCAACATGCATTGCATGCATGATGTGCACCAATGCCCATGCAAGCTTTGTTCGCTTCCTCCTGAATCGAGCAAGACGGACAGCATCAAGCCTGTCTGACTCCGTTGGATTAGAATGCAGCAACCGAATACCTATGTTGTCGGGATACATATGATCCAGGTATAGCATGTGGCGCAGTGTTTCGTCGTTCCACCAATACGCATACCCTTCATTTCTTATTGCATGAACTGCAACAAATCGTATAACTCCAGGATGTGAAATCCGCACTACCATTGACTCGTTTTGGTGTTCCAATCTTGCAAGATGAGGCTGCCTGAGATGTTGGTTGGATACCTTTGCTGCAAACTCCTAAAAAGGGAGTATACCGGAACATCCTTCAATTCGAACCCTCTTAATTGTTGCATAGCCGCCCTGCATGATTTTTTCATCTTGTGGAATCACCCGTGCCGTGTCTGGAAGCGTTATGAGATGCTGTCTACGAGTATCAATTTCAGCGAGTCCCTGCTCGCTATTCCACCAACCCAATGACCCTCGTCTATTACGGTTCTTTGCAAAAGGAGTGCACCGACCAGCAAACAAGTCCGCTCTGAGAATGACTTCTTGAAAGGCTTCATCATTATCGCGGTGCAGCTTCCCATACTTTGTGAGGATGTCTTTTGCATTCCACAATGCATCGTGCACTTTGTTCCTCAAGAATTGATTGAAGTCCTTCTTCTCCGTCTCATGGTGCCATTCAGGAACGCTCAACAAAACCATCATCCGTTGCCACATGTCTGCCTTGAATTTCGTCGAGCACTCTTCACCGTACCTGACATATTTGTTATGCAAGGACATAGTGGTTTCCGACTCATAAAAGTCGGCGATGCATTTCATCAACACTCCCTTGCATGCTTCGGACGGAGCTTCCTTTGTTCCCTGCCTGCTTGACTGTCCTTCTTGATGCCCATGTTTCTTCTTCGCAGCCTTTTTTGCTCTCGGCATCATGAAGGCCTTGTAGTATCAATGAATACTTTCAAGATTGAATGATAAGTGTCGTGTGAAATCAAGTTCATATAAAGTATAAACCGTAAAATGCAGCTGAAAATTTCGGCAATAAGGGGCCCTCTGAAATCTAACTTCTGTCTTCCCGAGGAGAGGAACCAATGGAGGGGGAGACCCACCAAGCTCTCCGCTCCGCTCTTGCTGAACACAAGGGGAAAAACAGAAGTGAGAGGCGGACGGGTCGTCCCCTCCTTTTATAGGTGGCGGTCGGCCGCCTCGCGTCCGACCCATCGGACGGCTCCGATGCGGCGTACGACCCTCCGTCCGCCCGATCCGACGGTCTGAGATGGTCGGACGGTCTGACCGCCGCCTCATCGGACGACCGATCCGACCTTTCGGCACCCATCAGACGCCGACGAGCCGTCGGTCCATGTGGACGGCTCCGATGATGCGGTCGCCCGGCTGTCCGCAAGATCCGATGGTCGGAGATGGTTGGACGAGCCGACCGCCGCTTCATCGGACGGCCGATCCAACCTCCTGACCACCCATCAGACGCCGACGGGCCGTCGGTCCATGCGGACGGCTCCGATGATGCAATCGGCCGGCCGGCCGCGAGATCCAACGGTCGGCATTGGGTTTAGGATTTGGGGCCGACCATTTCGTCGGATGGCTGGATCGCGGACGCTTTGGACGGCCCCGACGAGGTAGCCGACCGGCCGTCCGCCCCCATTCTACAGTCGCAGCTGGGTGGACCGTCGAACGGCCGCCTGAGATTTGTTTTTTTCATCAACATTGACGTATTTGCTCGAATTTTTTTGGGTCACACATTTGAGAAGTGCAGAGTTCCAGCTTCCAACTCATGTTCTAGAATTCTGTATTGGAAGCACTTTAAAAAAAAAATTGGGGAGGAAGCGCAAATGAAATTTGAGGACTACTCAAAAAAGTTTAAGGAATATTGGAAAAAAGGGGACTGCAATGCCGAATTCCAATCCATCTTTGGAAAAACATCATTAAAAGCTTACAGTTATTATTTAACCCCTACCTGACCATTTGTTCCCTTTGTGGATACATAATTTTTATTTCAATCGTGCCCTCTAGCCAAAAATGTGGCACACTAAGACAGAAGCGGAGATTGGCAGTTCTAAATCAAAGGAATCCCATAAAAACAAAATAATTGGTCATTTTTTTCCCCTAAAATATTAAATTTTGGAACAACACGTGAAGCTTCAATTCATTCAATGTGGACTTGTAATGATATTTTTTTGGACAATTTCAGTTTTGGTGTGCAATTTAAGCATCGTCTTCAAAAACAAAATCGTACAAATTAATTTTGAATGCAATATGTACAATTTTTCCTGCAAATAAGGGTAAACATGGTGAAGTTTGCTTACTTCAACAATCTTAGCATTGGGATTATAGTGTTTCAATTCCATCTTCAAGCTATTAATGATCTCTTTTTTCATTCATTTTTAAAACTGTTAGTATTTAACAATTTCTATATGATTGGAAATTCAGTTTTGTTTTCCTACTTTTTTTCCTAAGATTCTGAACTAGTGAACTTAAACATTAAACATAAAAAATTAAAAAATTAAAATCAATAGTACAAATATTTTGAGTTCAAAATACTCTAAGCCCAATAATGTAGTCATTAAGTCATACAAGGTGTAAGCAAACTTGTTTTCTTCACTTTGGATGCAACTATCTTACAATGCAGGCTGTCGAAATTCTTTAAATTCGGTCCATACATATTTATACTAGTCTATTATAAGATTGTACGCTAAGATATTTTCCGAAAAAAGAAATTCAGTTTTTTCCTCTTTGCAATAGAAATGGCAATTTTGAGTGTTATTTCATGGCCTAAACCCACGGTCCTGTAGGGGTTAATAAATAAATAAAACCTTCACTTATAGAGATAATGAATTACCAATTCTATTAGATATCACAATTAAACATATTAGAAGACTTCAACTAACTTCACATATTTACAACCCTATGGTAAAATATTAGGATTTACAAAATCCATAAACAATAGTATGGAGATACCATAGAAATGAATCCTTCGTTAAAGGGAAGAAGAATTGAATTCTTTTTGATTTAGTTGGGTTTCCCTTGCCCGAAACAAATGAGGAGGGGGTGAAATCAAATACAGATTCATGCAATTTTTTGTCATTCACTATGGATTGCCCTCCGCCCAAAAAAATGGGGAAGAAGAGTAATGAAAATATGAAATGCAAAGTGATGGAGTTTCTTTTCACTGAGATGGAATTCACTTACGTTGCAAAAAATTAGGAGGGAGGCAACCCAAATGCAAAGTAAGGCAATTTCTTGGGTTTCACATGAAATTCAAGTACGCCAAGAAAATGGAGAGGAAATACAATGAAGTACGGATTATTATATTAAAAAATATCGAGGTTCATATATCAGTGCTTTTTAAACAAATACACCTATCTCCTCACATATCTAACTACAATGTATTTTTATCAAAATTTCAAAATATTGGAGTACTTCTCGCCGGTATCATTGTATTATGCTTGTAACACTGTACATTACATGGCTAGATATTACAAGCACTCCATTGCACTGTGAGACAAGCACTATAATAGTTCACTATACTTCACTCGGAATCAGATTCGTCATTGTCATCTCCCTGACTAGGGCCTCCAGAACCAAACCCCTGAATGCCAATATATGGTCCTCCGCCATAGATGTTTTCATATCCGCTTGGCACACTTCCTTGTCCATAATTTCCGTAGTATGGACCTCCAAAAGTTGGAGGAGGAATTGAATCATTGTGGTCAGATGCTCTTGCACTTGAACCGCCACGATGAGAGCCTACTTGATGCCCATATGAACCAACAGCACTAGATCCTGAATAGTACTGTGAGCCTCCATGGGTAGAACCAACATAGTGTATAGTTCCATGGCTTCCGCCTCCGCTCTGAGAGTGAACTTGGGGGTCGTTGTCATAGGATGATCCTCTGTGCCCATCTTGTGAGCCATATACACCACGGTCATGGCGGTACAGCCCGTCCCGTCCTCCAAGATCATCTCGGCTTCTGCGCATCGCTTCCATCATGTCGTGCTGAAACTGAATGTCTTCTCGAGATTCTCTATGTTCGTGCGTCCCATGGAATGTCACGGGTGCTGGATCATCATGAACATCATCGTCGTCCGAATCTTCGTCGTCCGGATATTTGTCCTCCGCATCTGGCATTACAAATTGTGGAAATGTGTCGTAGCCTCGATTTGACCACTCTCGAACGCAGTCGCTTGTGCCTTTCCAGTTGGCACTAATTACTGCAGCACTGCGATTAAGGTTGGCCACATTTTTTCTATAAATTGTGCACCAGTCAACGTCTTTGTGGAGTACAATCTCCGCCCAAACCATGGCCATGCTATAATAGTTCATAATTCCTGGTTTGGAATCAGGTATACCAGCGGACCGCGTCACTTCCTCATATCAGTGTATAAAGTGTCCGCTTGTACACGTGGCCATGTTTCCTTCCCAACGACCAACTTGTGTGGACGCACTGTTTTGTGGCCAAATCTTCGAGAGGTGTGTCATTTTCACATACTTCTTGCACGTGGTACAAGTCCAAACTTTCTTCGGCTCCTCTTGCCATCCAGGTTCAGCTACGCAATTCGGGTCTGCCCAAGCTTGCCAGTCCATCTCTTGGGATTTGCCCTTCTTACTGCTCTTTGATGATTTTTTGGATGGTGTTTTTGATGGTGTTTTGGGAGCCATGGTGACCTGTATTGAAGTGAAAGAAATGTCGAGTTTGTCTGACCCAATGTATTACAAAAATTAACTAAACTGCTTGAAGCAGTTTAGTATCCCAATACATGAACACAACTATTCACACACCAAACCAGAAGGGGCGCACAGAGCTGCTGAGCGGACGTTGGGCATTGGATTACCCACTCCGGACGGGAAACAGTTGTGAAAGAAGTACTGTCTGCCCAGCTATTTATGCGGACCAGGCGCGGACGCATACGTCTGCATCGGACAACCCCGAGGCGGACGGCCACATCGTGCGGCCAGAAATCGTCGTCCGCTAGATCGCACGGCCACCGACGGACGGCGGACGACCGTGCGGACGGAGAATGCGGTCGGTTGGCCATGCGGATGGATGGAGCGGTCGGACGGTTGGGCGACCAGGCGTCCGCACGGACGGCCGGACGAGCGACCGGGCATAAGCGCGGACAGGGACCGCCCAGTCGGCGCAGTGGACAGGAGGAGCGGTTGGCCAGGCGGATGGGAGGACGTAGGGTCAGTCGAACACTCGGTAGGCCGGACAAGCGACCGGGCGTGGGCGCGAACATGGACCGCCCGGTCGCTTATTATTTTAATCCAAAAATGTCCAAGGCACCTAATTAGAGTGTCCAAAAAACTTGAATTTATTCCCAACTTATTTTTTTGCTTTTTAACCAACAGAAGTGCATTCACTACAGGAGTACAATGTGAAAATAAACAATAAATTTTCTACGAAGTCAACAATTAAAGGGTTTGATAATTCTTAGTTTATAGTTCAAGACCCATTCTTGTGCTAGCTGTGGATCCAGTATTGTTCTTCTATCGTTACTAAGTTACTTTAGTATAAAGGATTTTATGTAAAACTAAGTATAAAAATAAAAAATGAAATAAAGGTAAAAATGACATAGAAATTGTACAACAATTGAAGTCTTTAAACTCTGAACCCGGGTAAGTGGATGCAAAAACAAAATAAAAATTGCACACCAATGAAATTGTTTTACCCACAGAGAATTGAGGTTCAAGGACATTCCCTGTAGAAATCCGAATCTCCAATCAATTTATTGCTCCTGAAATTATACCTTTTAATTTTTTGAGATGAATTTCTATTGTAATGTATCCCAAAAGATTGATTGTATATGAGGTGCACTTCCAAGAGCCCTCAAGACTATGAGGAGTTCAAATTGAAATGAAAACTTTGCCACAATATATTGATTTGGCAAAATCCTAAATTTGTAATCAATCTTTTTTTATATTGGTTTTTGGATTCTATAATAGTATAACTAAATTTCAAAAACTTAAATATTACAAAAATACGAACTACTCAGAGTATTATTGTCCTTTTGATTTTGGATACTTCAAAGTTTTGATGATTCCAATATATACGGTGCTAAGGGCATAATGGCATATAACCATTTACAGGTTTGAGGCCAACATATGCACGCTAAAGTATATATGTGCCCAGAGAGAGTAATAGATCTTTGCATGCTTAAGAAAATGTAAGATGCAAAGATTTGGAAGATTTCACCCACCTCCCTCCCCCCTCGAAAGAGCATAAAAAACAATGTAAAAATGTAGTAATGTATATAAATAAAAAGAATACAATTTTCTGCATTCTCTACAAAAAAACAGAACTTGCGGCTACTAAAATGATCGTCAACCTCATTTATTAATGAAAATTCTCTTAAATGATTTCTCTCTCATTATTCTAATTAGAACATAAGAAGTTTTACGGGGCCCTCATGAATTCTAAGTTGCACTCCTTCAGTGTTGCTCAAATGTTATTGAGATATTCAGATAAGCATTACTTCTTCCATGGGGAATGAGGCATGACATGCTTAAGAAGGGCGACCTCCAAAAAGGAGAGGTGTTCCCTGTTTGAGGTTGAAGCCCAACTTCAGATTTTCATGCTCCCCGATTGCAATTGTTCAATTTTGACAGAGTAAAGCCCACTGCACCGAGAATGCAAAATATAACTACACTTTATCACTTTTACCCTTTAAAAGCAATACGCATGCAGTCAAACATGTCATACATTCATTACATTGCAGATTCTGAACTTACGTAGCTTATTCATGTACATCCAAAAATCGCAAAATAGCTCCTCGATGTCCTTTTCAAGCAGTACGGCAACATTCAAACGTAGAGTACATTCATTACGTTGCGCAATGAAACCTGACTGTGAACATGCTTAAGAAGGGCAACCTCCAAGAAGAAGTAGTGTTCACTTAAAATGACAACTAAACCGGGATTGTGAATGCATTATCTTCTGTCAAGTTCGCGGAGAATGTTGACGTTAAGGATGAGTTGGAGATTGAACTCAAATTGACTTTAGTAGACGCAGGATGTGCTTACAGAGACACCATCCTTTAGGAAGACATTATAAAAATTAAAAGCTAAAGAAGACAAAGATTTTGGGTAAACTAGTGGTGTTGAAGCCCTAATACTCAAAACTTGAAGTTGAAAACCAGGAACATGTAATTGTTGTCCTAAAGGAAACAAACACAACGTTATACAGAATTCAGAATAAAAATAAAGTATATTCAAGGTTAAGACTTTGACTGCATACTTAGAATCAAGAACTGAATATTTGACCTACTCATGCACTGCCATTAACATAGTTCACATACAGTGTAAATTAGAATAACAAAGGACCCTAAACCTAAAGACCCAAAACACCCAAAACATTAAACGGATGGACGGTGCGGACGGGTCTATGTGGGCGCTAGATTACCCACCTTTGGTAATAGAGCGAACACCGACCAAGTTCTATGCCTTTATCCACTTTTTTAATATATGGGGGTGTTGTGAGCGCGCTGCACTTTGCCTTCCAAGCAATGGATCTTTTTTGCTAACGTTTCCTAAGGGTCGTGGATGGCAGCGAATAATTAGTAATGCATATAGTAACTCACAAGTTAACTGCAATGTTCAGAGTGATGGTGAAATCCTGACTCCCTAACTATCTATCCTATGTCGAGGGTTGACTGGGTAGTTGGCGTCATTTCTAATGTCCCTAACTACGTAAAAAGGGGAACCCCTATGTTCCTTCCATGAACCCTTAAGACTATCTTGGGTTTCTAAGACTCCACCTAGAAGTTCTACTTTTAAAAGCTACCCCTAAAGTTCCAACTTCTTAATGTAACTCTAGATTTTACTTCTTCAGCTTGGTTCTAGGTATTAACTACCGACTTCTATTCTATGTTTTGACTTTTGACTCTAGGTTTTTACTTCTAAATCAACTTCAACTCCTAACTTCCAAGTTTTAACCTTCTAGGGTAATTCTAAGTTTCACTTTTAATTCTATATTCTCATTTCTAAACTACTCTAGGATTTACCCTCTAAAGTTAACTCTAACTTTTCACTTTTTTACTGTAGATTTTTACTCCTAATTTAACTCTAGGTTTTTGACTTTTAACTCTAAATTTTTACTTCTAAAATTAATCCCCAATCTTAACCTCCGAATTTAACTCTACATTCTCACTTTGACTCTAGATTTTTCTACTTCCAACTAACTCTAAAATTTTACTTCTACCTCTAAGTTTTAACTTCTACTTTTAGCTTTTCACTCTAACCTTTTACTCCCCTATTGACTTTAAAATTTAACCTTTAAATTCAATCTAAACTTTTGACTTTTGACTTTTGACTCCTACTTCCAAATTTAATCCTATCGTTTTAATCCTAGATTAACTCTAAATGTTACCCTCCTAAATTTAATTCCAACTTTTAACTCTAGGGTTTTGACTTCTAATTTTAACTCTATTCCTAACTCAACAATCTACTTCCTAAGTGGATTCTACTTTTGACTTCTATTTCCTACTCTACTTTTTACCTCCCAAAGTTAACTCCAAATTTCGACTTTTGAATTTTAACTTCCCTAATTAAAATCTTAATTTAACTCTAGGTTTTTAAACCGTTATTTGATCTTTAATTTTAATCCTAAATCCTCCTTCTAATCTAATCCTAATTTCCGTCCATTGTTCCTTGTGGATCAAATTTAATTAAAATTCCTCCGTTCTACCCCCTACCGCTTAACTTAGCCTAACGCGGTCAGTTTACGGTCAAATCTTAATTATAAGATGTTTTTGGAAACTTCTATCACTAATCTATAACTTTTTGAATCTAAACTTCTAATTTGCACTAATCTCGGGTGCTAATCACGCTCTAAGGGCTGATTAGGAAAATAAATGCTAATTAGGGAGAAACATCAAAGATTAAATCAAAAACTCATCTCTTCACTACCGGTGTCGGAAATAACTTTGTCCACGTCCACGTGTACATCCTTACGCTCCATGGTAGTCTTAAGCTTTGTTTTGAATTTTTTCCGAGCTCACCGCTTATTGAGAAAATATTACAATTTTTGATGATCTAAACTCCCTCTTTCCCTTCTTCCTTTCTTTCTTTCTTCCCCTCTCTTCTACACTAGCACTATTCCACCTAAGCTTTTATGAGTCTTACACTATGGTTTCAAACTACGAGAAGGGTTTAAATGTTCTTCCTACCCTCTTACGCGACCTTGCTTTGTGTCATCCTAATCCTCCTCTCAACGGTTGCAAGGAGTTCTTCTAGATTTCCTACCTAATCTCCTAGCTAGGCACTATTCATCGTCTCTCTCCCTTCCACTCCTATAACACATCCTTCTCCCTAATTTCCTTCCATTGTGTGTAGGTGTGAGTGGTGATGCAGGTAGGATCGGATGTTTTTGTGCAGGTGGCGTGTGGAGTGGCAGCTTCTATTTCTCCCCCCCTTTCTCTTGTGTTTTTGAAGTTCCAAGTTGAGTTTTTTCCTCTCCCCAACTGAATTCCAAAATTTCAGACTTTAAAAGATCAAAAAATAAAAAAAAAGTGTGGTTGGGGCCCCGTAGGGCATCGTCCCGTTTAGTTCTGGAAATCCAGAAATTTAGTTCAATTAGCCAAGCTGACTAGCTCGATGGCTGATGTTCAATTCAATCAAACAAACTAGCCCGATGCTGATGTTCAACTCAGTCAAGCTGACTGCCCGATGTATGCTAGCTGTATGGCTGGCTGCCGGCTGGTTTGGTATGCCGGTCCGGTATGGCTGGCTGTATGCTGGCCGGTATACTGGCCCGGTATGCTGGTCCGGGTTACTAGCTGCCCTTCCCAAAAAATCCACACAACCGGGTTCCCTTAGGGGAACCCACTAACACAAACTTAAATTGGATTTTTAGTAGGGGATTAGGGCCAGGATCGAAGCTTCGCCGTCCGGGGAGTTAGGCCCCAAATTTTTAGAACGGTCACCTAAGCTAAGTATTACTGGATGGTCACTCTCTTTCTAGAAACTCGTGACCAATCTTGGAAGCTAAACTCTGGACTTTTCCAAGAAGGTCTTCGAAACTAGACTTTGGAATCTAAGGCTATGGAGGTTCAAGGCTCCGTCGTAAAATTGGTTTTAACACCAACTTTAGGACTTGTAACACTCCACGGGTTCAAAGCTCTGCCGTCTAAGACTATTTTAACACACACTATAGGACTTGACGTGGTCACTAGTTCAAAGCTTCGCCGCCGTGGGGGGGTTTCCCACAACAAGGGGAATATTAGAAGAAGGTAGAAAAGACAAACTTAAGGAACACACGTGACAAAGCCAAAGCTTCGCCGTCCCGAGGGGGGGTCCACGTAACAAGGGGAATATTAGAAGAAGGTAGAAAAGACAGACTTGAGAAACACACGTGACAAAGCCAAAGCTTCGCCATCCCGGAGGGGGTCCACACAACAAGGGGAAGATTAGAAGAGGATGAGAATACACAAGTGAAGAAAAACAACACAGTTAGGACACGTAAAAGACACACAACTTCACAAGCTAAAGGCCCCCCAAAGCGGCATCGCCAAGGTACGGTGGGGGGTGACTTTAGGATTAAGACAAGACTCCAAAAGACTCCTAAACTCACAAGTTAGCTCACAAAGGAACTACAAGAGAGAAACGGGGACTCTTAACTCTTAACAAAGGTACAACAACGTATGAGAAGTACACAAGGCAAGATAGAAGGACCCCCTAAGGACCTTCAAAGCTTGAAATCTAGCAACAATGGAGAAAAAAGTGCTCCGAAAACACCGTAGAGGTTTTTGGCTTCAAACGCCAAAATATCCAAAATAACTTGGACCCACGGACCCAAAACAAGAATTGGGGGTGTTCTAGAGAGAGAAATGGGGCCCTTATATAGGTTTCTCAAGGGCTCACCCCTCTCTCTAAAGCTCTAAGGTAACCTTATCAACGGGGATTTTCATCCTCATTCTCAAAGATTTTCATCCTATATCTTAAATTTCTACTTTTACCATCTATGCTGGACCAACATCCTAACTTTTGGAGATTAGCTCCAATCGCCAAACGGATTGCGCCGTTGGATCCAGATCGCCGTGTTTAGTCCAAGACTTCCTCTACCCCCGTACCGAGGCCAAAAACTCATCGTAGGCTAATTTAGTTAAAAAACCAAATCGTAGTAAAATCCTAGATCTTGGGGGTCTCCTATTTTGAGAAATGTGAATAGCCTAGGGTCTCCGGTAGGTGCAAGAGAGTCGGGAAGGACTTTTGATTGACTTCGTTTCGCCATCGTATGGTCCCGGAATGACGGTCAATGTGGCGGGGACCCCGCCACGTGGTTAATTCCCGAGGAATCTCGCCGGTTCGGGTACTTGCCGCTATCGGAATGTCGTGAAACTTCACGGAGCGCATTATTAACATAAAACAAGCTAGTCTAATTTTTAGTGAGATTTTATTGTAACCTGGGTAATTTCTATGAAATTCCCGTTGGAGGTTAGGAGGGTTGACCACCCGGAAAAGGTTCTTCTGCAAGTCGGAAGATGCCGGGATTTTTCACGTGACCTCTTAGGGAGTCGCATGAAAGACGTGCGGGTGTGTTTCCGTACCTGGCATGATTGGTCAATGGAGATTTAAAACTGGCCATCTCCTCGAATTAGCGACGGTGCAGGAATCTTCTGCAGGTGGAAGAATCTTGGCAAACCGATTTCGCCGTTGGACTCCTGGCATGGGATTCACCCTAGAATACCATCCCTGGGCTGTAGATTCCTCCACGGGCCCAATCTTGCGTGAGTGGCTTCTACATACTAACAATCGGGATTTTTGGAATTCGTCAATCTAATGGGAAATTCTAAATCTAATTCTAGGACCCGACCTAGTGGCCTCGCTGTGGATCCCTCGGACCGACCTAGCCATGAATCGCCACATTCATGGTGGGATTTAGCCCTTTTGGGGTTGTGTGATTCGAATCCTTTAAATCTAACCTTTTCGTTATTTCTATACTATTTTTAGGCAAGGTTTGGGGGATTCTAAGTAAAAAACACAAATCTAGACCAAATACTATAATGGGTATGAAACAACCCTATTTCGGTTCTACACTCTTTTTATGGGTTTTTCTATACTTTTATCAACTTTAAATTGCAAATTTCCAAAAAAATAATTCTACGAGTCCCAAGTGACAAATTGGGAGCTCATAGTCTACCACTTACATAGGATAAACAAAGAAGTTTTTAATTGAGAAGACCTTTCCAACAATATATTACACGCCCCAAAATTCCAAAAATTGCAGTCGGAAATTAAGAAAGAAGTTCACTGCTACAACATAGTGGGCGTCGACTTAGCCGTCTGCTTGTTCCATGTCTGGTTGGTTCGCCCCGTTCGCTCCGTAAAGTGTGTAAGAAAGTACTTTGTTGAATTTCTTTTCGTCAACCACGATTTCTAATTTCAAAACTTCGTAGAGGTTCAATTCACTATGAAATCAGGTATTTGGAGCTTAGGATTCAAACTTCATGAAGCGGAATGCTAGAAGGGAAGGTTTTCAATTTGAAACTCAGGCACTTATTGGAAGACCTTTCGAACAGTATATTACACGCCTCGAAAATCTCAAAACTGCAATCAGAATTTGCAAACGTAAGTAATTGGAGGTATAAAGTGGTCGTCCGCTTGTCTTGCGTCCGCTCAGTCGACCTCGTTGGCCCTGTCTGCCTAGTCAAGCGGATGGAGCATTGCCGTCAAATGGGGCGGACGAGTAATTATTTTCGCCTCCCCCGTTAAATTTAAAATTTAAAATGACAGAAGAAGTCCGGGGGGGTGTCGGACACGGATGCTGGACGTCTAGCCAACCCCGGTTCACACATCTCATATCTTTGTGTGCAATTTTTTTCATTTCTTTGGTAGCAGCCGGGGCCCTTTGTTTTCGCGTCCCTTGAATTTTGCAATGACTTTCGTTAAAATACAGCTCTAGTTTTGGCTTATAGAATACTTTTGCTTCTTTCATTTGAATTGCACAATCCATGATATCTTTGGGTGCAGGTGATCCACTTCTACAATGCAACGGTCTTGCACTTTGAGCGAGTTCTCGTTGCAGTGAGGCTGCTTTATTAACTTTCTACCGAGCATTTGCAAATGGGGAGCTTGGAAAAGTGGAGTTGAGTCTGCTTCGTATATGTTGACTTTTTTTTTTCCCAACACCATGTCGCATGTCAGCATGTGCTTTGCTTTTTGTTGGAATGTTGGATATGGGTGATTGTTCATTTCTTCATTTTTCGTGTATTTGTTATGCATTCTATCGTTGACAGTTTACAAGTTGAAATTTAATTTGTAGACCTATAGAGTTTAGGGTGTAGGAAAATAAATGTTATTTGGCATATGATAACAATATTTGAACCATTTTTGGTAGTGAAATGGGATCTTCCTTGTTTTCACCTTCAAATAATACGGAGCACGACGGTTACGCAATTTAAAGTACATTAGGTTACATGAACCGGCATATTTGCAAATTTAAATTGAGCAAATGCATCTTCTAATAAAATGAAATAATAGTATTGTCTACTACTTGTACTACGTACCTTGCTATTGAAGATGTGAATGTATTTTACAACATAGTTGAAAATGACCACGTTCGATACTATCGCATGTTCCACATTTATACATGGCTACAATGTTAGTGAATGGAGGAAGCCAAAAATAATTCATAGCACTAAATGAATAAGTTAGAAATTTTTTATTGAATATATTTGTAATTAATTCATTTCACTTTATTGGATTTTTTTGGGTTTTAGAATATGCCACAAGTTCGTAAAATAGTGGATAATTGGCTAGTGGTCTTTTCTTTTTTTAGAATTCATAAACAAGAATGTTCCTAAACTGTGGAAAACTTAGATGTTGTATTAGAAATGCATAAAGTTTTTTTGGCGGTGAAGTTCTAAAGGCTTTTGTTCCTGCATTATAAGAAATATAGAATTTCTGAATCAAACTCCAAGGAAGAGTATTTCAATCACTTTTCTAATTTTATTAAAAAATGTACTAGTGGGTGATTGCAAGAAAGTCTTGTACTATTTTGCGTCATAATGAGAGCGACTCTTTTGTCATCTACTATAACTTCTTCAGCGTGCACATGATTCACTTGAAATTTTTAATGAAGATGGCTAATTTTATAGTCTTCAGATCCCTTATGTTTTAGGAATTTTTAAAAATCACTTTATATTTAAATTTTGATTTAGCTAATTTGTCATACTTTGGGTTTAGGGATTCTGGGCATTGGAAAGCACACAAAATCAATGATTTAGAGTTGAAATTTCTATGGTCTATTCCTATAGTAGAAAGTCATGTTTCTACCAAAGGAAATTCAAAAATATTTTATTTTGCGTCCAATACAAGGGTGCTAATAGAGCTCCTCTGCACACGTTTTTTTGAACATTGATGATGCTTTTAAGATCATTCTATTGGTGAAATTTTTTGATCATAAAGTTCTTCGAAGTTGACATTTTTTGGTTTTAAAAAAAATTGATTTTTTTATTTTTTACAAATTAAAATATAAAAGTATCTATTTTTTTGACATTTTGCTAAATTTTCAGACTCTTCTAGTTCTCGTATTTAGAGATTTTTCCTATGCTTTTCCTTCTTAAGATATATTCTTCTGAAAGGTTTAAATATTAAAAATATTTTTTTATTTTTAAAAATTATTTTTTTAATTGTATAGTACTCCGAAATGAAAAACAGAGTATTGTGGAAAACACTATGGAAACCGGTCGAGAAACCGGTAGGTATTTCTGGCAACCACCCTAATATTAAATAATGAATTACTAATCAAATTTAATTAATTATAACTTATTCCCTAAAAAGGCTAAACAAAATTACAGGCCCCTCCCTAAAAAAGTTAGAAAAACATTAATTAATATTTATAATTTTTTCCCAATAATAAATTTATTTCACTTATGAGGTCAGAAACAGATTTTCAAAATTCTAAGAACAATTTTTACAAAATTTTCAATCCATCCACGCAGTCCTTGCCGTCTGCCACCGGACGGCACCCGGATGCCCCATCCAACCTGTCGGAGGCATCCCAGCCATCGGATCCGGCGGACGCCCACCCGGTCGCGCAATCACGCTCGTCGGATCTGGCGGACGGGACCACGGACGCCTAGCCTTCCGACGACGGCAGCTCTCGCGGTCATAGCGGACGGAAAGTCCGACCGTCGGGTCCGGCGGACGTCGACGCCGACGGGCGCGGTCTGGGTGTCCGATTTCTCCCAACGCCACGCAGTCGGCGGATATGGCATACGCCCCACTGACCGCGCAGCCTAAACCGTCGGATCGGGCGGACCAAGTTGCGGACGGCCGCGGTCGGGGCGTCTGAATTCAAAGTAGGCCGTCAGATCAGGCGGACACTGTCGCAAATGGCCTCAGTCGGGTCGAACGGGGCCAGGTCGTCCGCAGTGCGGACGGGTTTTTTTTTTACCCCAGGTAAAATACAGAATTTCCAAATGGCGGATGACTTCCGGCCAACCCTGCTCTGGTAGCATATAACCAAGGTCTAACTAGTAACATAGGAAACGGTCTTCCTTTGTCTACCCGGATAATGACAAAGTTAAGAAGATAAGTTACCTTCCCAATCCAGGTTGCTACTTGAGAGAGTCTTCCAACCGGAACAACCCTGGATTGATCCACCATCCTTAGTACTTGGTTAGTGGATTTGAATGTGGTAAACCCCAAATCGAAGGCCGTATCCTCCAACATCAGATTTACCCCAGAAACTCCATCTACCAAAACTTTGGGGACGGAACATCCTTCTATCTCCACGACCAGCTCAGGTGGTCCGTAATCCTCAACTTGGGTAAAGTTTACAGCTACAGCCGGAAGCTTAAACCGTCGTTTTCTTCTCTTGGTCTAGGCATCCCGGATCAGCTATTGATAGTTGGTATTATCATTTAGAAGCTGCCCGATGGTCACGTTGGCCTTCTGATCCTTGATGTCCTGCAGAATGTCGTAATTGTTTTCTCTTTTCTCTAGTTCAATGAAAATTGGGGTGTCATTAAACCTGACTTCCTGAGTGGAAGTTGGTAAACCGGAACCTGGAACTTCCTTGTCCTGTTTAGTAGATTCGGAATTCCTCAATTCACGTCTAACTTCCTCATCTATATCCTCGGAAATACCTCTGGGGCGTACCCCATTTTCCGAGTTTGCTACGGGTTGGGATCTAATGGATTTGTCAGAGTGATTAGAATCACTTGAATCTGGATCCGCTCTCCTACTTTTTCTACTCCTAGTACTGGCTCTGGTTCTATTACTAGCTTCCTTCCGGTTCTTGGTGGAGCTACGTGTATCTACTCTATGAACCAACGTTTCTACTCTATTCGGTAGCCCCACTCATACGGGTCATTTATCCGGGGTTTCAATTCCGGTTTTAGATCTATAGTTGAGTGCGGTCTGATCTCTAGGAGGAACCTCAACCTGCTTGTAGATTACTCTATTCTGTGGTGGCTTTGGACACTGGCCTGCACCATGCCCATATTCTTGGCAATTTTGACATGGTAAAATCATAGGTGCTCCCTGTCCGGGTCCTTTAAAAGGACACCCATTGGCATAGTGTTCCGGGCTACCACAAATGAAGCAAAACCCATAAGGTTTTGGCTGAGACATCATACCTGGATTCATCCTGACTTGAGCAGATCTGGGAACGACATTGGCTCTCATCAGCTGCTGGGGTGCCCTCCCTCGTCCGTAAGTGGGTTGGACTTGAAAAACCGGGTTCAGATCTTCCTCTTCCTCGTCCTCCGGGATGGTGACGTAGACTTCTCCTTCCGGGTTCACGTAGCGGACCCGTTTCACATACGGTCTATTACATTCACTGGGGAAGTGTCCTGCCTCTCTACATCGGGGGCACCAAACATTTGCTCTGCTCATGGGGACAGTCCGTCTTGGATTCCAGTTCTCAGCCATGTTGACTCTAATGGCTTCAAGCAATTCTTGGATGCTCTTAATCACCTTCTTCGTTTCGTCTTCTTCAATCTTGACCTTGACAATGCCCTTGCCCTTGTCGTCCTTGGAGCTCTTGTGTTGATGATGTTTGGATCCGGTTCCGGATCCGGATGCCACTTCAGGGTCGGTCTCTGAGCTATCAGATGAAGAAGTGGTGGATCCACTACTTGAACTTGAGCTCTCAGAGTACTTCCTTCGCCTTCTCCCTTTCTTGGAATGCTTCTTGCTCTTCCTCTTGGTCCTCCTCAAAGCATTTCGAAGTGATTGGGCTAAATCCTCATAATTCTGAGTGGCTTCCATAGCTGCTCTCAACGTGGCCGAGCAAGCCTGCTGGATCTGAAAATGCATTGTTTCCGGAAACCCTGCCACATACCACTCAACTTGCACACTTGGAGCAATTTCAATAGTCAGTTTTTGGATAAGGGCCTTCACTCTCTGCCCATATCTACGAACTGATTTAGATGGTTTCATTTTCATCCTACTTAGTCAACCCAAGGCACGAGCTTCACCTCCGACTTCCCGGAATGTTCTGACAAAGGATTCGGTCAACTGCTCCCAGTCATCCCGAATAGCAACCGGAACGTCCTGATACCATTTCAGAGCCTCTCCCTTAAGGAGACCCTGAAATATACGTTGCTTTGCGTCCAAGTTTTCCTGATTTTCTATGGCAATGGACTCAAACTCACAAAACCAGTCATCAACATCCTGACCTCCATCTCCCTTAAAACTGCTATACTTCAAACGAGTGGAACCCATGACATTGAGATTCCTAGGCTCAAGTTCAAGTCGATCCTCTTCTTCTTTAGATGAAACCGCAGCTTCTTCCACAACCACTAGATTTGGGTTTGGTACAGGATCGGTACCGCCTACCTCTCCTGATGATTCTACGACCAATTCTCCTTCTTCTTCTAAGCTAGGACGTGCTCGCGGTTCTAAGTTCACACCTGGAATTTCAAGAACAAGATCTTCCTCTCTCCTAAGCCGGGCAGATCTTCTTTTGGAAGTTCCTCCTTTTTCCTTTCTTTTCATGAGGAAGGAATCCTTTTCAATCCCAGGACTCCTTTCAAAGGAAAAAGATTTCTACAAGTATGCCTATCCGAAAGAATTACTTGTTACAACAAAATAGACTCTTGTGGCGATTCCTAACACTAAACTGGAATCTCAAAGACACTATCTTTGGAAATCCCCGGCAGCGGCGCCACTTTTGTCGTGTCGTAACACATGAAAGCACAAATCCCTCCCTGAGGCGTTAATCTAGTGCAAAAACACCTAAGATGACTTGTGTATTGTTCCCACAGGATTTCAACTAGTAGTTTCTTCAACATTCCCGAAACAGGGTTTGGAACACAAACCCAAGGCAAACAGAATCCGAGACTAAGAATGAGGATCTAGACTTCCCGATCTGTATTCCTTTAACTTTCTCCTATTTCAACCTAGCTCTCAAACATATTGCCAATCAACAAGAACCAGGTTTGCATGTCTTCACAAAAATAACAGTAACTTACTATCCTACTTGACTAAATGAGGAACCAGGATGAGTGTCGTAATCCTGTACCTTTCCCGGATCCGGATCTAGTAAGCAAAGTGAACCATATTATAGTTTAACTTCTTCATCAGAGGGGGCCGCTCTTGAGATTAAGGAAGGACACGTAAATCCTACCCTTCACTAGATTAAAGTGGCTGAAGTTCCACTAAAGGAAGAATAACAAAGAAAACAAAGAAAACCAGAAAGCAAGTATTTCCTTACAACTGATCCAGGAAGTTACTCCAAACAAGAAGGTCACTCAGGAAACCCCTACAATCCCCACATTACTACAATGACAGATCTATCCAGAAAGAATTCCAAGAGCTGGATCATATACCCTGATACTAAGAGATCCCATCTACCTTCCCGTTCCTCCCTTCCGGACACAGCAAGACCTCATCAGATGTCGTCTAGCGCTCACTCTCCAATCTGAAGAACTTACCTAGCCTAAGAATGGCTATCTCGCTCAAAAGATACTCTAAAAACATCAGCAGCTGAAACTTCCTCTTGGTACACAAGGTTTCTAATCCCAATTCCAATTACTCCCAGAACCGGATCCAGACAGAATCCGGGGGCTATCTACTCTGCTCCAACACTTGCAAACCAGCTACCCGCACTACCAATGCATAACACACTAATGGCATACCAACACAGACTGAGACTTTTCAGACCAGTACTTGCGAAGTGGAAATCTGAATTCAATTTGCAAAGTCCTGAAAATGCACATAAGAATACCCGGGGCTTCAAACCAAAATCAGCCCCTTAAATACTAAACACCCAGAGAACCCTAAAGGCCCCTGGGAATCAAAAGCAGAGGACCAGAGAATGACAACTGTCATTCCCTTATCCTCCCCACATTGACTTTCCTATCACACCCAGCCGATCCGCAAAATGTGGATCTCAGATCCTAAAAACCCGAAAAGTGAAGTCCAGGTTCATCCGACTGAAAAGCAGCTAACTAACTGCTTCCTACCTATCAAAAACTTGAGTTTTAATATTAACCATGCTAGGGTTAACTCAAGGGACTACCTAACTACTTCTTCTGCCGCTTTGAAGAAGGTTCCTCTAGCTTGACGGCTCCTTTCCGGGCGGGCTGTTTCTTGCTTGGAGACGGTTTAGGTGGTTTCATCATATTCACCTTAGTCGCCGAGGCAGACTTACCCTTGAACCGCAAAGGGGAGATAGCCTCCAGTTGTGACTCTTCTTCAGATTCCGTGCTCGGATGTGACTTGGACTGGGAACCGGATCCAGACTGGCTGCCCTCCTTCGCTGAGTTACTCGGCGACTCGTCTTCCTCGGAATGGTAACTCACAGGGGTCACCTCCCTTCCTCATTTTGGTGTTGTCTTCTTCTTTGTGGTGCTTGGCATCGTTGGAGATGGCTTCCAATCCTTGCTCTGGGGTGTCCCGAGTTCGGATCCGGACTTCCGGGCCTTCTCCTTGGATCCGGATCCATGTCCTGACCCTTCTCCACCTTCTGACTTCCGTTTGGAAGTTTCCTTGGCGGGTGTCTTCTCTTCCTTGGACTTACTCTTTGACCTCACATTTGCGGGAGGCGACATTGGCACCTTCTTAGAGCCCTTGAACAGTCCCGATTCTTGGAGAACATCCCGGATCTCGTACATGAACTTCTCCATCACATCAGAATACTCAGCCAAGACCTCTATTGACTTAACGGTTGCCTCAATCCCGGACTTATGGATTTCCTCATCAAACAGTTTGGCTTTGTTATTCACATTCCCCGAATTTGACACAAAAGCCCTAATCCTACGAAGAGTCTCCTTAGCCTCTGGGGAAAGTTTCCTCCCCCCTTTACTCTCTTCTAGTTCCCGGGTAAGTTTCTGGTTCTGATCAGTCAACTCCTTAACCTGGGTTTCCCACTTTCGGTTCTCCCTATCCCGGAGTAAATTCTCTACTTTCTCAACGAGTTCAAATGCTTCAATCCCACCTAGCAGCCCACATACGCTCTTGACTGCTCTTCTCTCAACATCTAACTCTTCTCTGACCCTCTCCAAATCCTCAATGATCCTTCCCAGCGAGTCATCTCGGGGAACTTTTGGTTCCGGGGATTCCCGACTCTCACTCTTGAATCCTTTCTTCTTCTCTGAGGCTGGAACTTTCTTTGGGGTTTCCTCTTTCCTCTCTGACGATTCTCTCTCTGACTCCTCATCTTTCTCTTCCTCTTCCTCTTCTTCTCCCTTAGGAGTGATATTCAGTTTCATGAGCGTGGCAGCAGCCTTATAGGCAGTCCTCTCAGGACCTCTCAAGGTTCCTAAAAACTCATATAAGTGAAAGATAAATGGTCCTATTGCGCTTGCCTTGGTATTTCCTAAAGATGAGATCATCTTTGCTACTCTCTCTTTCACAATACTAGCCCAGAACACTTTCCTCTCTTCGCTCAGTGCCCCGAATATCGTATTGGCCCAAGTTACTGTAATCCGGGTTGGCCTCTTCGGATATAGGATTGGGAGTAGGAACTCTAGCAACCTTTTCTCTCTATCATCCTTGCAGTCTAATACAGTGTACCCATCATTGTTGTGAAGAGCTTCAGAGAACTTACCCTCATGAAACTTGAGCGTTCGGGAAGCCATACCCTCTCCTGGACAAGAAAAATCGTAAACCCGTTTCCAGGTATCGATAGTCCAACTGCTAGGAAGTGCCCGGGAAGTCTTGTCCCACTCATTCGACTGGTCCCTCGTCAGCTCCCGGATCATGTCCTCGTTCCTCAGCTTCCAGGGTCGGCGTAGAAAACCCGCGCATCCCATTTGACCCAAGTCCTCCTCCAATTGTTTCCGGTAACCAGGATCTTTCGGGATAATTGGGAGAACGTTCTTGAACTTCAGGGTGGCAGCTCTGCTTCCTTCGCCCTTCACCATTGCACTCTAAAGTTCTACCAATCACTCTAAAAAACAATCCTCACATAGTCCCTCACTAATGCAAAACTACAGATTTTCCGACCCAGCACTGGTCCTTATCTCTCTCCCGAGTTCGGAAACTTGGAGTTCTCTCTTTCTCCTTGCAACCTGACTCACCACACAACCACTCCGAGCGCTCCAAGGTTTCTACAACTCTCAGAATGAGCAATGCGAGCAGAAACGCCGACCCCTAGGTCTTCTCCCGTCCAACCGTTTTCCAACCGTTAGGGTTTCCCGTTTCCGCCGGAATCCCGAAAGATTGTGACCGTTAAACGGTCTTCCTTATCTTCCGGTAGAGCCGTTGGATCGCAGAATTGCCCTAACGGCTTCCTCTGGGATCTCCAGTATCCTTCGGTACATGTTCATACCCGGCCCCGGTATATTGAACAAGTCCAGATTTAATCCCCAGTTCCATATCTGGTTCCGAACATCTGGTAAAATCAGAAAATTCTAATCCCCTTTATTAACCTATTTATCTATTTACAATTATCCTATACTGGAGAAATCTTAATTTTGGTAAAACTCATATTTAAGCCTTGCGAAAAGCTAAAAATTTTACCATTTTTCACTCCTTTCATATTACTAGCTAACTAACCTTATTCTTAGATTTTGTACTCCCACATGTACTGTTATTGTACTGATTTGTACAATTGATATTGACTGTGTACGGATTTGTTCAATTGGTACTGATGGTGTACTGATTTATACAGGTATTGTCGGAAGAGAAGTCATTTTGCAATTTACAATGTTGTGAGGAGCAGGGTTCTGCTTGCCTTGGTCATACCATTAGGGTTTTTGTTCAAGAATGCAACGACTGTTGCAGCTGCGGTACTTCCTGTGGCAACGGAGTAGTTCAGAAGGGATTGCGCATTTCCATTGAGGTTTTCTGGGCTGGAGAGAAGGGCTGGAGATTGCGGACGAAGAAGAAAATCTGCAAGGGGACTTTTCTCTTTGAATATGCAGGAGAGATCGTTACAAATGCTGAGCTCATGCACGTAGGATTTTTTCAAGATTGGGGAAATCGGAGGCTTTCACGCTAGCACTTAACGCTGATTGGAAATTTGAGCAAGTGGCGACCAATGATGTGGCATTGTGCATAGACAACACTTTTTGTGGAAATATCAGTAGATTTCTAAACCACAGGTATTTGCCAAAAATTGTACTTTGTGATTCCGAACTGCTTTTGTTGTTGTGACGCATATTGTACAAATTGAGGGTTGATTGTACTTGTGTTGCTGCGAATCTCATTATATGTAGTCGCTTGTCTCCAAGATGTGAAGACGCCAACCTCATTGATGTGCCCGTCAAAATGAGCTGCTCGGACCCAAGACTCTACCGTGTTGCATTCTTTGCACAAGTAGACATTCCACCGTTGGAAGAATTGACTTGGGATTATGGCTGTAGCTTCAAAATGCCAGAAGTCAAGGCTGTAGATGCTGTAATTCCCTTCCATTGTAAGTGTGGTAGCACTCATTGCCGTGACATAGTAATTGACGATCACTCAATTCAACCCATCACCAATCGCTTGCCGTCGCCTGCAAACTGATGCCGTAGGCTGCATTGTGGAGTATCTACTTTGGTGGATTTTTGAATGAAATAACCAATGTTGGGTGGCTATTTGACATTTTTGAAACTAATGTTGCAATGTAATGTTCATAGTAGTCTCATATGTCTGGGTAACCGCCCAACACATGTTAATATTCGTGGTACTTTTGGAAGGCATCAATGTTGAAAGAGGGGAATGCTGGGAAGCGAGCATGGAGCGGCAAGCGGGGATTGGTGAGCAAGGAACTGAAATATTGGAAGGAAAAACAAAATAGTGGGAAAAAAATGGATGAAAAAGTGGATGAAAGTTGATGGAAAATGGATGAAATTTCAAAAAAAATTCACAAAATTAGATGGAAGAAATGGTAGATAGTGGTTGGAAAAAATGGATGAAAGAAATTGGAAAAAATAAATGAAAGTGGTTGAAAAAAGTGGTTGAAAGTTGGTGAAAAATTGGATGAAAAAATTGGATGAAACTAGATGAAAGTGGATGATAAATTGAATGAAAGTGAATGAAAGTGGTTGGAAGAAATGGATGAAAAATTGTTAGAAATGGATGAAAGGTTAGGAAAGAAATGGAAGAAAAAGGATTAAGATCTAGAAAAAAATTCCAGATGACTTGAAATTCAATTGAAAATGGTTTTGTTTGTTCTATAGAACCTATTCCCATGGAAGTAACTTGTCCTATGACCATGGAGGTGTAGGGTTCCTACAATTGTGGATTTAAGACACATTTTTTATTTTTCAAACAATTTTCCCACTACAACCTCTAGAGGGGCTAATTTTGTGAGCCTTGGAGCGTGAGCCACAAAGTCCAGTGTTTGAGTTTGTTGAATCTCATCTTCATCTTCCACACCATCTCCCGCCATTGGCCCATGACCATCATCCCCGGGGGGCGTACTTCCATTTTATTTTTTATTTATGTGCAATCAAACGAAGGGGTATTATAATTACCTCGGTCCTAAATTTTAGAAAATTTTTAGGATTAACATAGGCTCTATAGAATGAGAAAAATAGATGTATAAAGAAAGAAGGGTAGTAAAAAATATTAAAATTTAGCTTAATTTTTTTTCTACAATAGGTGTGCCAAAAAGAAATTGGAAAAGTTAAAAGTTTTGTCCAGGGCTGTGACAAGGATCCAAAGCCCAATTTATGAAACAAATTGGATATAATTCGTAGCCAAGCTGGTTTGAGAATTCTTTGGGATTTTTCCTTGGATACCTAACTAGGGGCTTAGGGTCCTTTTTTTACTCTTATCTTCACATTGTTTGACACCAAGTTTGTGGTTTTGAATTCTGACCTTCCCACCTTAGGGTTCACAAAGTTCCGTTAGTGCAAATTTTGTACTGCAGTTTAGGGTTTACAAGTACCTTGTGCAATTTTGCGAATGTGTTGTGCAACTGTTTGTTGTTTTGTTGTAGGATTTCTAGGTGTTGTGATGTTCTTTCATTTTGGGAGGGGCCCATGGTTTGAGGTTCCTCTTTAGGGTTGGGTGTATCAGTTGTCTTGTTTCCAACTCTTAGAAACTGCTTGGAGAGGTTCCGATTTTGTACATGTTCATTTGTGTTTAGAAATTACGATTTTAGTGATTTTGAAATTGTGCTAGGGTTTGGGTTCAAGAATTTATCTTGGGTTGCAAGAAGGAAAGTTCACAGTGAGTGTGAAGTATGGCTTTTGTTAGCTCAAACATTGCTCCTGCATTGTAGACTTTTGGATGCAGACTTTCTGATACTTTGACATGCAACCTTCATTTTTGTAAACTTTGTAAATGCTTCGTGCTGTGTTTGGAAACACATGCACTTGTATCTGCACAATGCATTTTGACCATGAATGCATGTTTCAAATTTGACGTGAATACATTGTGCGTGGTTCTCTACTTTTTGTATGCTTGACTTCTTCTTTACTTTGAATTGCTTTATGTTAGAAATGTTTCAATTTAGAAGTATTTCTTCTTTGAATTTGATTCCAGTTTGAAAGCATAGTGGGTTTACAGGTACTCCAACACAATTTCCCTGATGTTTTGTACATCATTGTTTGTATGTGTAGTTTGATGTCATAAATTTCAATGTTCCCAGTGTTTGAATTTTTTTTAGCAATTTTCTGTGCTTATAATGAACATAGGGTATAAAAAAATAGTACAAGAAAAAATTTCAAATGAAATATAGGATATATGTAATAGGGTGAATTTAGAAATTTAGATAAATATACCCCTATAGAAATTTAAAAAATTTACGTACATAGCCTCCATGTAATAGGGGCTTGGTCACATGCTACCAATAAAAATTACATATAGTTCACCCCTGAGCCATCATCCATGTCATCATTTGCCTCTCCTTCTATGCCAATAAAAAGTTGGTCTTTAGCATCTACCTCATCAAGGGCCAAAGACTTTGAAAGAGAGATCATGTTTACCTTGGACACTAAGTTTTGAATGGAAAACCACATTACTATAAAGTGCACAAATGGAGTCCGATTGTAGTTCAAATAATGAAGAACAATGTAAACAAGATTGCTTGGTAGATGAACAAGAGTATAGTCTCATGTCACCAAACAAAATATAAGGTGGTACATTAAGTTTCATTTGTACATTATAAAGGATGCACATTATTCAAGTCTACAACTACATATTTGGAGTAGAAACTTCCATAGTCCACAATAAACACACAAGATATAAACTAACAGAATTTGACAAGATACAGTAGCCGGATGACACCTCCAAGCCATTGTACCTAACATGATCAAGTCTAGATGTCCTTGGAAAATCAGAAAGAACAAGAACTAGTTCACCTGACCCCAATCATGTGCAGTATGATTTTAGAGATGGCCAATCCCATTCTCTGTCCATTTCCTCTAAAGAGCATTGAGGTATACCAATGGCTTTTCCATAACATCTTGTATGTTCTCCAACAGTCAATCAGCTTTGGGTAAAATTCAAAACCAAATGGATATTAAAGACAATGTAAATGAATACAACAACCATATAACTATTGCAAGCAAAGATCCCTATCTGCCTAGTATGGTGTAGGAATACCGACTTTTAATCCTCATGGTCAGACCACAAGCAATATTTGTAGGGATTGATAGGTCCCACCAACAACCAAAATTTAAATTGGAAGCCTCATAATTTGACACAAATCAAAATTCCAAAAAAGAATTCTTCCATAAGTTAGAGCCCTTGAAGCCCCTCTCACTACCGAAAGGCCTCAATATAATGTATGAAGTCAGAAGTTTCAAAACAAAAAGTACCGCACTTGAAGATAATTAAGAGATTCAATTAAAAGACATTACAAAATAAAAAGCAACAAACTTTGTAAGGTAGAGCCCCAAAGGCCACTATTGCCAAAGAAATCTAGGGGCTCGTGCAGCTGGTTGGAACCTCTAAAATTAAAATCAAGAACAAACAAAACTTGAAGAGAAGAAAAATAATGACATCAATAATACCAAAAAAAAAATTCCAAAAGTTAAGAGTCTTCAAAGACCTTCTTGCCACTGAGAAGCCTTATGTTGGTCCATGTGGTCAAAACAACTCAATTTATACAGCCCAACTCTTGAAACATTTTGAGATTCAGATAAAAGATATTATGAACTTCTTAAAAAAAATTACATAAGCTAGCGCCCTTGAAGCCTCTCTCAGCAGCGAGAGGCCTTTTGTTGGTGAAGAGTCATGGAATTTTTGCAAACATTAATCAACAACTAACGAAGTTTGACTAGATTCATTTCACAACACTTAGGATTTAAAAATAATAAGTTACATAAAGTATTGCCCTCCAAACCCCCTCTTGGTGCCAAGAGGGGGTTTGGAGGGCACTGCCTCATGCATATTTCACAAACATTAATCAACAACTAATGATGTTCGACAAGATTTGCTTCACAACAAGTAAAATGAAAAATGAAAAGTTGCATGAGATAGTGCCCTCCAAACCCCCTAGCGGCATCGAGAGGGGGTTTGGGGGCACTACCATTAGAGAAATAATCAGGCTTCTAGAGGTCCGCTTTGCAGCCTTGAGAGGACCCCAAAGTTTACCTTTTTCGAAGGTTAGGGACTTATTTTTCTCCTATTCTTGCTCACCTTCCGTCGGGCTGTTGGATGATTGTTAGTGGCTCCTGAATCCAAGTTTAAGTGTTCAATAATCAAGGTTAAGGTACTTTGATGCACCTTAATCTGATAACACAAAGGAGTCACTAGTTTAGAGGTTTAGTATATACGTTAGATTAGGGGATATTTTATGGGGGGGATATTTACCTTATATTTTGTAATTTAATATATCCTATTGTTAAAAAGAATTCTAAATTGCCTTTTTTTTATAGCACCCTATATTATTTATAATACATTTTTGAGTCCAATTTTTTGACCCCTATATTAGATTTAAAAATTAAAATTAATAGGTGTTGTATGATTTTTTTTCTATTACTATTTTTTATCCTTTTTTTCTTTATTCTTTTGTCCTTTCAAACCATTTTTTATGGTTACTAAAAACTATAATACAATATGTTTGGACAAATGTACTATGGCCAAACAGATACATTCACAGGCTATAAATAACACACTCTAGTTCTGTCAAACAACTTATTGCTAATCATTTACAATATATTCTAATGAATACAATAATCGAGTGCAAGTACTTCAGCAAAGAAAAAATGACACTACATTACAATATAATTGGGTTATAAAGTCACATAAAATTTATCATGAATTTTGCTTTAATATATTCATATTTGTTCACTCCAAATAGTAAAAAGGTATGAAAGAGCTAGGTGGTATATAATTATTAAGTATTAGGTGTGTAAGAGCTTGGTTGTCTTCCACCTAATAATGATTGACCGCAAAGCTCTTTCATACCTTTTTATTATTTAAAGAGAACAAATAAGAGTATATTAAAGCAAAATTCATGATAGATTTTTCAAATTTTAAATGACTTCAAAGGACTTTGTAGATATCTCTCAAGGCAACTAGAGCCCCTCATCCAAGGTTCATGGATGATTTAGAACAAATCATGTGTCATTCTTTGTCCATATCTTCTTTAAGGATATTAAATACCCACTCTACAAAATTATTTTCCCCCACATATTATTGCCACCCTATATTTTTTCTACATAAAATCTAATACATGGTATAAAACATAATCTTATATTGGTTATAATATCCTACACGTAATTCTATGCAATTTATATTAGATATAATATTATTTTAAATTTTAGGTGCAATAAATATATAATATTCTATTTTAGATCTCACGTGGCTTCTAATATGCGCATTAAGTGACTCCCTTAGGTCTGATTATTGAGCACCAAGAACTCGGATGCTAATTGAACTTTAACCAAGTTGTGAAAAATAAAGCAAATGTCCAATATAGTCCAATGACCATCTACTATCAACCAAAACTTTTGATGACAATGTGAAAGACTTACCTCATTGACACTAGGTGAGAAGGAAGGGCAAAGAAGCGGTTGTTATTATAAAAAAATCAATTGTCCATCATGAGTCCTCAAAGAGTGTCACATAACTTGAAGTTGAGAGCTTGGCCGCTCATTGTCAAAACATAGAAATTGTGTTAAAAACTCAAATTTCAAATTTCATTTAGCCATAGTGGATTTACTTTCTTCAAAACACTTTGAACAAAAAAAATTTGGGTAATCAAGCAAAGTTTTAATTCCTCAAATCCGTTTTAGGTTTTAAGACTTCAATGAAAAGTTATGGACAAATTCCAGAGAGGGTATCTGAAAATGTGCAAAAAAATGTCCCATCCAGCTCTCCTCTGAAGTTTGTCCATAACTTTTCATTGAAGTCTTAAATCCTAAAACGGATTCTTGGAGATAAAACTTTGCTTGATTACCCAACTTTTGTCAGTTCCAAGGTTTTTGAAAAAAAATATTCTACTATGCCTAAATGAGATGTGGAAAATGACTTTTAACACAATTCCTGCATTTGACTAAACTATGAGCGGTTGAGCTCCTAGTGTTCCTAATTTCAATATCCCACATGGATTGTCTCCCTACCACTACCCCACTACTATAAAGGGCTCCTGTCGTACGCGTAATCTAGGCGTAAGTATCTTTAACACCAAAAAGATGATAAGATAACGTGAAATATCGTCCCAGGAGATTCTAGTATGTTTCAGCAAGCTAAGGATTATCCGGGTCTATTCAAAACAACAAAACCCAAGCAAAACCTCTTTCCCTTCCTATTTCTGACACAAACATCCTCCGCACTCCGATCCAGATCTATCCCTTTCCGAGTTCCGATTTGATCCGGATTTCGGGTTTACAATTCTTGAATTTGATTGGTTTTATATTCCCCTGTTTTACCCTTAGGGTGTCCGCATGTGATCTTTAGAGGGGTAGGAACTCACCACTCATAGACACCTATTTCTCTACACAAAACTTCACACAAAATGATCCTAACCAAATTTTTATTGTAGAATAGAGAAAGTAATAGTCCTCACAATTCCCCGGGTAGCTTGCCCGAAAAGCTGGTCACTCAGAACTGCGTCCTTCCACTTTTACTACAACGACAGATTAAGACATCCGGAACTGACAGAGATTTGTGCATCTATCTACCAGACTGATCCTATGGTTGGCAGACCTTCCAATGAGTGGGGATTTTCCGCTGGCGGTCGCTTATCTCTGCTCGGAACCCTCCCTGGATTCCGTAGCTCGTTCCATTCCGGTTAAACCCGGATTTAAGATCCGTTCCTTCTCCCAGTAAAACCTGTTTTAATGGATCGGGAACCTCGGAATCTGATTATCCGGTATTTATCTGTATCCGGATCCAATTTCCCAGATCTTACGTCAAATTTTGAAATTTTTGACTAACTCCTACCCTATTTCTAAGCTACATCTCTTCCTTATGAGTTTTTGTGCTCCCACAGCTCCACTTCTCAACATCATCAGTAAGAACTTGAGAAAGTGCTACCTAAAGCTTAGTACCAACACTATCTAGCTTTAGAACCCACTACACAAGCCTTTTATTTACTTCAATTGTTAAATCTGACAATTCAACAAATGAAGAAAAATCAAGTCACTTTTTAAAAATGTTTAAGAGGTAGTGCCCTCCAAATTCCCTCTCGGTGCCGAGAGGGGGTTTGGAGGGCACTACCTCTTAAACATTTTTAAAAAAGTTTTTTCTAAAAAGTTGGAATTTCTCAGATGCTAGATTTTAAAATAAAAAAATGTGCACGAGGTAGTGCCTTTCAAACCCCTCTCGGCACCGAGAGGGAGTTTGGAGGGTACTACCTCTTGCACACTTTTAAAAAAGGTTTCTCTAAAAAGTTGGAATTTTTCAAATGCTAGATTTTAAAATAAAAAAATGTGCATGAGGTAGTGCCTCCCAAACCCCCTCTCGGCACCAAGAGGGGGTTTGGAGGGCACTACCTCTTGCACATTTTAAAAAAAGTTTTTTCTAAAAAGTTGGAATTTCTCAAATGCTAGATTGAAAATTAAAAGAATGTGCAAGAGGTAGTGCCCTCCAAACCCCATCTCCGTTTTAAAGTTTGGAGGGCACTTCCTCTTGCACATTCTTAAAAAATGTTTCTCTAAAAAGTTGGAATTTCTAATAAGTTAGAACTTAAAATATAAATGGGTTTGGAGGGCATTACTTTATGCACAATTATTTCAAAAAAAAATTCTAAAGCATTTCCAAACTTTAATTTTGAACTAACATAGTTTGAGCAGATTCATTTCACAATAGTCAAAGTTAAAAGTAAAATGTTGCATGAGGTGATGACCTCATTTCATTAATATGAATATGTCAAGAGGAGACCCACACGAGGACCCCTCTTGGTATTGAGAGGCCCCTAGGAGGGGTCCTCCTCTTGAGTAGCTCATGCCAAACTTGAATCTGTGCTTAGAAAGGAACATCATTTTTTGAAAAAAAATATAGTCCCAATATATTTGAATCTCCTTTTCAAAAAACAAGTAAGCATGCCTTGCCAACCTAAATCCCAGTAACTCACAAACTCAAGAAACTAGAGTGCATCCTGATAAATTTAAAATGGGAAGTGGATGAGCCCAGCCTAACACTAAGTCAAAAAAGGCCAAAAGGTGCCCCCCTCGGGGACCCCTCTCGGTACCAAGAGGCCCCCTGGGAGGGTCCTCTTCTTAAGCAATTGTCGCCTTACTAGCAGCTGCCCTCATTAGAACGCATCTTTTTTTGAAAAGAAAATTTGACCCCAATATATTTGAATCTCCTTTTCAAGAAACAAGTAAGCCTACCTTGATGACCTAAATTCCAGTAACTCACAAGCTTAAGAAACTAGAGTATATCTTGATAATAAGAAAATAGAAAGTAGGTGAGCCTAGCCTAACACTGAGTCAAAAAAGACCAAGAGGTGCCCCCCTCGGGAACCCTTCTCAGTACCGAGAAGCCCCTTGGGAGGGTCTTCCTCTTGAGTCTTGAACACCTGCCCTCACAACAATGAGTCTTTTTTTGAAAAAAAAAATTGACCACAATATACCTAAATTTCTTTATGAGGAGGCAAGAGAGCCGACCCTGCCAAGCTAAATTCCAATCACTCACAAACTCAAGAAACCAAAGTGCATCCTGATAAAGAGAAATGGAAAGTGGGTGAGCTCAGTCTTACCCTGAGTCAAAAAAAATCCAAGAGGTGCCCCTTTTGGGGACTCTTTTGGGTATCGAGAGGCCCATTGGGGGGACCCTTGTCTTTAGCAACTGCCGCCTAACTGGCAGCTATGCTCACAAGAGCGCATCCGTTTTAAAAAAAATTTGACAATGATATCCTCAAATCTTCTTTTCAAGAAATGTAAGGGCCTACCCTGGCGAGCTAAATCCCAATCTGTCACAAAATAGAGAATCCAGAGTGCATCCTGATCCAAATAAATTAAAAAGTCGGTGAGTCCAGTCTTACCCCGAGTCAAAAAAATGCCAAGTGGTACCCTCTTGAGAAGAGTGCAATCTCTTTTTAAGAAAATATTTGGAACCAATATCATAGAATTTCTTTTTTAGAGAACTAGAAAGCCTAACATGGCAAGTTAAATCTCAATCACTTTCAAACCAAACAAAGCTTGAGTACGTCCTCTTCCAAAAAATGGAAAGTTGGTGAGCTAAAGCCTATTCCCAAGTCAACAATTAGGGAAGAGGTTCCCCCTCGGATACCCCCTCTCGATATTGAGAGTCCTCCTGGGGGGTCCTTGTCTTGAGCAGCCGCCGCCTAGTGGTAGTTGCGCTCTTAAGACCTCACTAGTTTTTTTTGGGGTATTTTCCATTCTGATATCTTCAAATCTCCTTTTCAAAATTCTAGAGAGCCTAACATGCCAAGCTAAATTCCGGTCTTTTACCAAACACACATAACCAGAGTTAAAGGTTTTAGGGAAGCCAACTAGCCAAGCCTATTTCCAAATCAAAAAAGTGATGCAGGATGGCAACTCCGCTATTAAGTGCTCTTTTTTTTTTTAATAAAAATGATTATACCTGTATCTTTGAATGTTTTTTCATGAAACAAGAAGGCCTAAAAGCGCAATTCGATTCTTAATTTATCACAAGCTCACAGGCAACAGGAGTCAAGCCTGATGAAAAAAGATGGAGATTAGGTTATAGAGAAGCCTTATTCCGAATCAAAATTCCAAGGACTAGTCCTTAGACGTGATCTGCGGACCTCCTCAGGCGGAGGCAGTAATTGGAGTTCTTTATTAATTGTCAAAAACGTTTACACCCTAAAATCTCAAATGTCCTTCATCGGAATAAAAGAGCCTCACACCGCATCCCAATTCTCAGTCACTCATAAATACGCCAGAACTGGAGCAATGTTTGAAACCCCATAAAATGGAAAATAGAATCAATCTAGGCCAACTGCCTTGAAAATGTGGTGATCTGAACAAATCTCAACATTGAACATTTCCGTTTACAATCTGTCTTGCGGACTCAATATTTCTTGAATGAAAATACAAAGGCCTTCCGTCAAAATCCAAATATTCAGACTAGTCGACTATGTTTCAAAATCGTGACCTAGAAGCCATAAACCTTAAACCACAAACAAGTGATGTACAATTTTCAAATCTAGATTTCTAGATTGTATATTTATACCTCTTCAGTTGAAGGCCTTAAATGCAATGGAATGGGAAGGACTATCACGCACTCCACTTGATTTTGGTGACATACATCCTCCAAGGTCATCTCTTATTTGTAAAATTTGCAAGAAGCTTCCCTCATGTATTGCAAGGTATAGTATAAAGGTCTATTATGTGATTGGGAATGAGTCGCAAACTTGTGCTTTTGTACATCTGGACACTCATGAATACCCTGTGAAAGATGGGGAACTCCGCGACATGAAAGAGAGAACTCAGACTCTGATTGGTGAACAGATGGAGAGAACACAGAGTGGCATTAACTCTTCAATTGTCATGGAGGCTACAAAGGAACTCTTGGGCAAGCTTATTCTACGTCTGGATGGAATGTAGGCCAAGACCCTTGACTTTGATGAACTCGTCCCAGTGCTTCACAAATACAAATACTATAGCTCTCCAAGTATTCGAAACAAGGTAACGTCTTTCAAATATTTAGGGAGGTTTGGTGTGATTGACAGTATTATCAAATTGAGGGGGTCAAGCACGTGGGCATTTGTTCAGGAAAGTAAACTCCCAAGTCAGGGGACAGATATGGACAAAGTTTTTGTTCTTAAAATGTCAGAAGTAGGACTTAAAAGTGGAGTTGACCTAAAAAAGCAAATGCAAAAGGGAGGGGACCTTCATAATGCATGGCTAATGTTCAATCATGTCAAACGCGTGAAGGGATGGACAACCATGGCGTGTCATGTATATGACTCCATGTATTGTTGTGTAATGACCATCGCTATTTGTGACATGCAATCTAAAGATTGCGCTGCTCAAATTCTTTATTGAAAAAATCTAAACTCTGTCCTCGACCAACATAGGGTAGGCGAGCCTCAGTTCAAGGGGTTTATGGCAGATAGTGCACAACCAAATTGGAATGCTGTGTGGACCATCTATGGATTTGGGGATAGTGCCTTATGTGAGCTCCCAATTTGCCACTTGGGACTCGTAGAATTATTTTTTTTGAAATTTGCAATTTAAAATTGATAAAAGTATAGAAAAATCCATAAAAAGAGTGTAGAACCGAAATAGGGTTGTGTCATACCCATTATAGCATTTGGTCTAGATTTGTGTTTTTTACTTAGAATCCCCCAAACCTTGCCTAAAAATGGTATAAAAATAACGAAGAGGTTAGATTTGGAGGATTCGAGTCACACAGTCCCAAAAGAGCTAAATCCCACCATGAATGTGGCGATTCATGGCTAGGTCGGTCCGAGGGATCCACAGCGAGGCCACTAGGTCGGGTCCTAGAGTTAGATTTAGAATTCCCCATTAGATCAACGAATTCCCAAAGTCCCGATTGTTAGCATGCAGGAGCCACTCACGCAAGACCGGGCCCGTGGAGGAATCTACAGCCCAAGGATGGTGTTCTAGGGTGAATCCCATGCCAGGAGTCCAACGGCGAAATTGGTTCGCCAAGATTCCTCCACCTGCAGAAGTTTCCCGCACCGTCGCTAATTCGAGGAGATGGCCAGTTGTAAATCTCCATTGACCAATCGTGCCAGGTACGGAAACACACCCGCACGTCTTTCATGCGACTCCCTGAGAGGTCACGTGAAAAATCCCGGCATCTTCCGACTTGCAGAAGAACCTTTTTCCGGGTGGTCAACCCTCCTAACCTTCAACGGGAATTTCATGGAAATTACCCAGGTTACAATAAAATCTCACTAAAAATTAGACTAGCTTGTTTTATGTTAATAATGTGCTCCGTGAAGTTTCACAACATTCCGATAGCGACAAATACCCGAACCGGCGAGATTCCTCGGGATTTAACCACGTGGCGGGGTCCCCGCCACGTTGACCGGCATTCCGGGACCATACGATGACGAAACGAAGTCAACCAAAAGCCCTTCCCGACTCTCTCGCACCTACCGGAGACCCTAGGCTATTCACATTTCTCAAAATAGGAGACCCCCAAGATCTAGGATTTTACCACGATTTGGTTTTTAAACTAAATTAGCCTACGATGGGTTTTTGGCCTCGGTACGGGGGATAAGGGGATTTAGGACTAAACACGGCGTTCTGGATCCAACGGCGCAATCCGTTCGGCGATTGGAGCTAATCTCCAAAAGTTAGGATGTTGGTCCAGCATAGATGGTAGAAGTAGAAATTTAGGATGTAGGATGAAAATCTTTGAGGATGAGGATGAAAATCCCCGTTGATAAGGTTACCTTAGAACTCTAGAGGGAGGGGTGAGCCCTTGGAAACCTATATAAGGGCCCCATTTCTCTCTCTAGAACACCCCCAATTCTTGTTTTGGGTCCGTGGGTCCAAGTTATTTTGGATATTTTGGCGTTTGAAGCCAAAAACCTCTACGGTGTTTTCGGAGCACTTTTGGCTCCATTGTTGCTTATTTTCAAGCTTTGAAGGTCCTTGGGGGTCCTTCTACCTTGCTTTGTGTACTCTTTTGTGAAGTTTTTTGGTACTTTGTTGTGAGTGGAGAGCCTCTCTCTCCCTCTTGTACGTGTTGTGATCTAACTTGTGAAGTTTAAGAGTCATTTTTTTTTGTATCTTGCACTAATCCTAAAGTCACCCCCCACCGTACCTTGGCGATGCCGCTTTGGGGGGCCTTTAGCGTGTGAGCTTTGTGTTGCCATGTGGTCTAACTTGTGTGTTTTCTCTTTGTGTTTTTTCTTACACCCTCTTCTAACCTTCTCCTTGTTGAGTGGACCCCCCTCTGGGACGGCGAAGCTTTGAACCTCCTTTGTGCATGTTTTCTAAAGTTATCCCAAACCCTCTTCTAATCTTCTCCTTGTTGAGTGGACCCCCCTCCGTAACGGCGAAGCTTTGAACCTCTTTTGTGCACGCTTTCTAAAGTTATTCCAAACCCTCTTCTAATCTTCTCCTTGTTGAGTGGATCCCCCTCCGGGACGGCGAAGCTTTGAACCTCCTTTGTGCATGTTTTCTAAAGTTATTCCAAACCCTCTTCTAATCTTCTCCTTGTTGAGTGGACTCCCCTCCGGAACGGCGAAGCTTTGAACTAGTGACGAAGTTGAAGTCCTAAGGCGTGTGTTAAAAGTGTAGACGGCGGAGCTTTGAACCCTCAAGGTGCCAAGAAGTCCTAAAGTTGGTGTTAAAACCAATCTAACGGCGAAGCTTTGCACCTCCCTCGTGTTTAGTTCCAAAGTCTAGTTTCCAAGACCTTTGTGGAAACCTCCAGAGTTTAGCTTCCAAGATATGTAGGTTCCTTTGCATTTAGTGAAGTTTAGTTAATTCCAACGTTTTCTTTAGTTTAGTTGTTCCCCAAGTGTTTAGTGAGTCTGAGTGTTCCCCAAGTTTTAGTGTGTCTAAGTTGCTCCCCAAGTGTTTAGTGAGTCTGAGTGTTCCCCAAGTTTTAGTGTGACTAAGTTGTTCCCCAAGTTCTATTTTCCCCAAGTCTTATTTTCCCCAAGTTCTATTTCCCCAAGTCCTATGTTCCCCAAGTTCTATTTTCCCCAAGTCTTGTTTTCCCCAAGTTCTATTTCCCTCAAGTCCTATTTTCCCCAAGTTTGTTTTCCCCAAGTTTGTTTTCCCCAAGTTCTATTTTCCCCAAGTTTTATTTTCCCCAAGTTTTCTTTCCCTTAGTTCACCAAAAATCCAGTTTGCCCAAAAATCCAGTTTTCCCTTAGTAGTCAAGGTCCAGAGCCAAAACAGACCAGATCAGGTCGAGAACCAAACAGACCAGATCAGTCGAGAACCAAACAGACCAGATCAAGTCGGGAGCCAGAACAGACCAGATCAAGTCGAGAACCGAACCAGACCAGGTCACATCATCCAAATATCAAAAGAAAACAAATAAATAAATTATTTATTTATTTATTTTTGAACCCGACCCCCCAGCAGCTAGCCAGCCAGCCGAGAGGCCAGGCTTGGTCCGGCGGCAATTGGGGCCCCAGTTCGGTCCCCATTTTTGAACTCCTTTTTCTTGATTTTTGGTTTCTCTCACACTAGATAAACAAAACAAAGGAAAATGGGGGGCTGACCTATTGCTAAGTAGGGATTAGGGTCTAAAATCAAAAAGGGAGAAGGGAGAAAAGAGCGGAGCACCACCGTACCTGCATACAAGGAAGTCTCACCCTCACCAACAACTACAAAACACTCTACACACAATGGAGGAAGGATAGAGAACAATCGAATGAAATAGGGGAGAGGTGAGAGAGATGATAAATAGTGACCTAGGCTTAGGCTTAGGTAGGATTAGAAAAGGAAATCTTGAGAATTCGTGGTGACCGTTGGGAGGAGGATTAGGATGACACAAAGGCAAAATTGTGTAAGAGGATAGTTGGCATCTTAAAAACCTCCTTGAAATTGGAGACCATAGTGTAACACTCATAAAAGCTTAGGTGGAATAGTACTAGTGTAGAAGAAGGGAGGAAGAAAGAAAAAGAAGGAGGAAGGGAAAGAAGGAAGTTAGATTGCAAGGGTGTAATATTTTCTCAAATTAAGCGGTGAGCTTGGGAAAAATCAAACAAAACAAAGGATTGCTATGGAGCATGAGGATGTCTACGTGGACGTGGACGAAGTGATTTCCGAAACCGGTAGTGAAGAGGTGAGTTTTTGAAATTAACCCTTGGTATTTTCCCTAACTAGCATTGATTTCCTTAATCAGCCCTAAAAGTGTGATTAGCGAGCCGTGATTAGTGCAAATTAGAAGTTTAGATTCAAAAGTCTATAGATTAGTGATAGGGGTTTCCGAAAACATCTTATAATTAAGATTTGGCCGTAAACTGACCGCGTTAGGCTAAGTTAAGCGGTAGGGGGTAGGACGGAGGAATTTTGAGTAGAAATCATCCAAAAAGAATCATGGACGGACCTTAGGGGTTTAAATTAGAAAGAGAATTTAGGATTAAAATTAGGGATTAATTAGCGGTTAGAATTAGAATCAATTTACATTTTATTTCTTAAAGTTAAAATTCTAAGGTCAAAATCTAGAGTTAACTTTGGGAAGTTAAAAAGTAGAATTAATTTGGAAGTTTAACTTAGGGGATTAAAATTTCCAGTGAAACCTTAGGGTAGTTTAGAAAAGGAAGTTAGGGTTAATTAGGAGTAAAAAATTCCGAGTGGGAAGTAGAAATTAAAAAGTAAAACTTTGGACTAAATTTAGGGGGTAGAAATTACGAATAGATTTTTAGTTAGAAATAGAGTTAAAATTAGAAGTCAAAACTCAGAGTAAATTGTGGAAGTAAGTTTAGAAGTTAAGCCCTAGAGTTAAAAGTTGGAATTAAATTTAGGAGGATAACACTTAGAATTAAACTAGGATTAAAACGATAGGATTAAAGTTGGAAGTAGAAAGTCAAAAGTCAAAAGTCAAAAGTTAAGATTAAATTTAAAGGTTAAACTTTAGAGTCAATTGGGGAGTAAAAAGTTATAGTGAAAGGCTAAAAGTAGAAGCTAAAAGTTAAGAGGTAGAGGTTAAAGTTAGAGTTAGTTGTTGGAAGTAGAAAAAATCTAGAGTCAAAGTGAAAACATAGAGTCAACCCTAGAGGTTAAAATTTAGAATTAATTCTAGAAGTAAAAACTTAGAGTTAAAAGTTAAACCATAGAGTTAAAATTCAAGGGTAAATCTTAGAGTTAATTTAGGAGTAAAAACTTAGAGTTAAAAGTTAAAACATAGAGTTAAAATTCAAGGGTAAATCTTGGAGTTAATTTAGGAATAGAAACCTAGAGTCAAAAGTCAAAACATCGAGCACAAGTCGGTAGTTAATATTTAAGAATCAAGTTAAAAAAGTAAAATCTAGAGTTACATTCCGAAGTTGGAACTTTAGAGGTAGTTTTTAAAAGTAGAACTTCTAGGTGAAGTCTTAGAAACCCAAGATAGTCTTAGGGGTTCATGGAAGGAACATAGGGGTTCCCCTTTTTACGTAGTTAGGGATGTTATAAATGACGCCAACTACTCAGTCGACCCTCGACATAGGATAGATAGTTAGGGAGTTCGGATTTCACCATCACTCTGAACATCGCAATTAACTTGTGAGTTACTACATGTATTACTAATTATTCGCTGCCATCCACGACACTTAGGAAACGTTAGCAAAAAAGATCCATTGCTTGGAAGGCACAGTGGACCGCGCTCACATCACCCCCATATATTAAAAAATGTGGATAAAGGCATAGAACCTGGTCGGTGTTCGCTTTATTACCAAGGGTGGGTAATCTAGCGCCCACACCTTACCAATGGAACACCGTGAAAGAATGTGCCTCTTTCATTAGACACAACTCATGGAAAAACATACCAAGGCGGAGATTCGCGAGGACTTATAAGATCAACATTGTTTGCTCTATAAGCAGTATAAGAAAACTTTGACTCCTAAAGAGTCTGAGACTTGTCACCTAGCCATAAAAGCATAGTGGTTATCATCAAGGGCCATCACGGAATTGGAATTGCATTGATTGGAGTTGTGGCTTTCTTTTTTTCATTTTTGGTATCGTCAATAGGGCAGATTTATGCAACTTATAAGTCCTTATCCCTCCTGCCTGTCATTTCAAAAAAATCCAAAGTTTTGCTCTGTCAACTTATTTTTCAGTGTCCTTATTACCATTCTGGTTCTATAACTAGAATTTGTAATGCTCTCCATGCCAGTTGGTTGTACTACATTCCTTTGGATGCCATGAGGGGTGCTTGGGTGAAAATCCTTTTGAAACTTCTACTATTATTTGGAATACATATGCAAGCTTTGATAGGCAAAAATCTGTGAATTATGCATGGCGTTCATACCTTGGAGACCCTTCTTGATATCGAGAGGAGTATTAGGGCAGGCTCCCTCTTGCACCTTCTTCTTTGATTGGGAGGACAATTGTAGTCTGCAATAGGCAATAATGTATGAGTGATGCATGGGGTTTGTACCTTGAAGAGGCCTCTCGGTATCGAAAGGAGTATGGGTGTGGGCTCTCTCTTGAATTTTTTTAATTTATTTGTAGAATGGTTATGGTCTGCAATTGGCAAAATTTGCAAGTGATGCATCGCGTTGGTATCTTGAAGGGGCCTCTTGTTACTGAGAAAGGTGCTTATATAGGCTCTCTCTTGAAACATTTATTTATCTTTTAGAAAGTGATGCGTGTCCATTTGACACTACAATGGGTATTTGATCTTGAATATCATAAATCCTAAGAATAATTTCAAAGTAGATCTATGGGCGTTGGAAAATGATTGTGGTGTATGGACTATTTTCTTTCAGGATCTTAGTGAGTGAAATCTAGAAGAAATGCCATCGAGCAACCTCACTAAGACAATACATAACAAGTGGCTTCAACAACCTGGAAATTAGAAGAACGATTTGTACATTGCCACGTTAGACAATTTCATCAAAGTGTTCATACAGATGGTAAGGTATTACCAATACTTGAAGGGAGATGAACCAGGTACGGGACCAAGAAAGGAAGAACTAATGCTCCGCATGGCCCAACGTCTAGCAGAACAAACGGGAAATTCAAAACCACTCACAGAAGCTATTTCAAACATTTCAGGTGTTGAAGAATTCTTCAATAGATTGAGAGCCTCATCTTAAAGGTGAAGAAGAGTTTGGATCGCAATTTTTCTTTTGCAACGACAACATTGAAAGATGTGTGAAAGGTATGCAGCACAATTGGGTGTCATCAGTACCAACTATTCCAACCATTTGGCTAGTGAAAATGGGCACCAAATTCTCAAAGGCTAAGATTTTGGCCTTGGAAGTAGTAGGCTTTCAACTTCCACAACGTCAAGTCATTTCACCCCAGAGATTGTTTAGTGGAGAAGCTGGCATACAAATTGTATGTGCCTACCCTGTTCCATCTTTACCAGAGGAACATCCCACAACTTGAGCAAAGAAGATCGTCCGCCACAACCTGAAGGCCCCAATTGTAAAGCACCAGAACAATTGTGCATCGGCCTTGACAATGAATGCACGCATAGAAAGGGTCATTATGATTCCCTACCTTGGATTTGGTTGCACAGTGTCACTCATCTCTGGTGTAGAGCCTCGACATGAAAAGTATATGGTCACTGTATCCTTGTTTTTGGATTGCACCTGTCCAAATTTCAATAATAGAAAAAATTTCACTATAAGAAATCTCCGTTTTAGGTGACAAATCCTAATTTTTTATGACGGATTTTAGGTGATGTCAATGTTGACAACCCAAATTTTTTATGTCAACAAAAATGTCCAACATAACATCAATGTTGACATAAAAACATTGGATTGTCAATATTGATGTTACGTTGGACATTTTTGTTGACATAAAAATTTTGGATTGTTAACATTGACATCACCTAAAATCCGTCATAAAAAATTAGGGCTCATCACCTAAAATGGGGATTTCTTATAGTGTTTGCGTTTGCCTCAACAAAATCTACATGACGTGTTTGTTGAGGCAGAAGCAAAATCCGCGTTTTACTGCGTTTTTTAATGTAGATTTTGTATTTGCCTCAACAAACACGTCATGTAGATTTTGTTGAGGCAAATGCAGATTTTTTCTAGTACAAAGACATGAAGTTGAAGTGCTTGAGCAAGTGAGGAACGTGGGCAAATTGTAAGCATCTTTATTTTATTTTCACTATCATCTGTAATCTACAACCTACATCAGAGGCCTTCATTCATGCAGCAAGTTCAAGTTTCAATGAAGTGTAGCAAGTGCTTCTTAGCGGGATACTGAATCATTTGGTATCAAATTAGATTGTCTTTTTGCATACAAGGACCCTACCTATGTTTATTGAACACATGAATGGAAAAGTATTGAGACTAAAAGGGCTAGTACTGACATAGTTGCATTTCATTGGACCTATTCCCACCTTTTCAGAAATTATTTCTAGCATCATTGTATTGTACGTAATGTTTCTCTACATGTAGTGATACCCATCAAGTGTTTTATTTTTCTACTCTCTGGCATCGTGCCGACATCATTAGCTTAAAAGCCAACATATGAAACAAGTAATCTGATCTGTTCTCCAAAATTAATGTTTAGCTAAAACCTTGGACAAGCACAGAGGTTTAGCTCCAAAGTTGTTCTACATTTCCATGGTAATAGGTGTATTTCAGTTCTATTGTTATGTGCGTGCAAAATGACATTCTGCCCTAAACCACGGTCATAGGTTCCATCATCTAGAAATATTCATTTGTGCATGGCAATGGAATTTTGTCACTCATTTTCCCATTTTCATAGCATTGTCCCCTTGTTTTTTCAAATAACGCCTGAATTCCTAATGGATATGATTTCATCCAAGATTTCATGTACTATCATCCAATATTTCAGCTATTTTCATCCAAATTATTCATCTACTTTCATCCAAATCAATCATCTACTTTCATCCACTTTTTTCATCCAAACCATCTCTTTCTTTTTATGTTCTTATCTAAAATTTTGTTCACATCCACTAAATTTTTAGTCACTTTCACCCAAATTTTCAGTGACTTTCATCCAAAATCTCAACCACTTTCATCCAAAAATATTCCTAATTTCATTTCATTTTTCCATTTTCCATCCAAGATCTACGCTCCCCACTCACTATTTCCCGCTCTACGCTCCCCGCTCGCTTCCTAGCAATGTTGCATTGAAAGACAAGACGTTCTATACCAACAATAAGCCAGTTAATAACAAGGGGTGCTCACAGAAGGCATCGCCATGTTTAGTTTAGTACATCTTTGTAGAATTTATAGATTTTGTACATAATTGTACATAGTATATGGTATATGCATGCGTTGCAAAGTACCATGACAACACAAACCTGTGTACAACGTGTATTCACGTACTCCGAGTAAATATTTTTAGAAGCAAAGCAAGTTTACTGATGAATTACAAACATACATGCACTCTACAAACTAACTCTGCAACAACTTCCTTAAGAATGTACTTAAAAAAAACACCCACCCTATAATCGATTGTTCGCTCTCGTCTTCTTAGCCCGGGCATCATGAATGATGGCCTCCATTTTCCGTTTCTATGTAGCTGATAAAGGAGTCATAGTAATGTGGTAATGCTTGGTGTTGCCGTTTTCGTCACAACAGCACCCCATATCGGTGATGGATTTGGAACATTTTGTTTAGAATTGTACGCCAAATACACGTTGATATTAGTGCTGAAGGCATCAACATTGAAAGACCATACTTTGGAATGGGGCAGCAAAAAGCCAGTTAACAGCCAGGGGTACATCCTTGTTGTACAATTTGTACATTTTGTATAGAATTGTACATAGCGTATGACATATGCATGTTTTGCAAACTACTGTCAGAACACAGACCTGTAAACAACGTGTATTCACATACTCTGAGTATCTATTTTATGAAGGGAAGGAAATTTACCGATGAATTACAAACATACATGCATTGTACGAACTAAGTCTGCAACAACTTCTTTAAGATTGTACTTTGAAAAAACAAAACCACCCTACCCTATGAGTCACAATGAGGGGCATTTTGACCCTCTTGCTTTTGCATCCCGTACTACAGCATCTACCAATTGTTGTTGTTCAGGTGTATAAGGATCCCAAGTGACGGGGAAGTACCGTTCTGGCACCATGTCGTCGTCGATTCCCCAAGCTTGTCCACCCTGTCCTCATAGCTTGGTACGCCCCTCTCATCGTACAAAACTTCAGTACATAATTCGATAGCCCTGAACTCGTTAATTGTAGCTGCTGTCCACTCCAATTCCTCGCCGTCTTCTCTCAATAGAAGCGCCTGCAATTCATCCGAACAAAAATTGGGAAGCTTTTCTTTACGCCTTTCCACCTCCCTCTCCACCTCCGCAAGGTACCAAAGCAGCTCAGCTTTGCAATTGGGAAGGGGAGACATCATAACCCTACCGCAATCTGTCCAATAGTAGACAAAAAGAAGACAAAACAAGGTTAGCCTCGCAATTCGGAAGGAAAGAAAAAAGAAAAAAAGGCATCGAAGCAGGAAAAAAGGAACCAAAACCACGAACCACGAACCAAGACATGCGGCGACAGAACATGGACGGGGGCACCGGAGGCAAGTATGAGGTGAACGACGCGCTAGAACAGACTTGAACAAGAGGAGGTGTTGAGTGCAAAGTTGAACTAAGTGATTTTGCAAAGGCGGCATTGAGGCAGACGTACACGTACACTAAATGTACACCAAACGTACATCAAACGTACACCAAACATACACTAAAACGTACATGTACAATTTTCATAATCTCATTGTTCTATGAAGATTGATTAGTACTAATGTAAGTATCAAAAGTACATTATGCAAGTACAAACACTACAAACATTAGAATTTGTACAGAACGTACTATTGGAAGCATAAAATGGTAGTGTAGCAACTACGAACATTCCTTTCAGTCACCACTATCGGTACAAATGCAGTTGCCCTACTACAAACACTAGAAACACTACAATTTTAGAATTGATTGTATTCTAGCAATTATGAATCCTAATACAAACACTACAAACATTACAATTTCAGAATTGAATGTATTCCAACAATTCTAAATCCTGCACCTCGGTTACAATGAGTACATTCCTTACTGTTGGAATCATAGGATGGTAGTGCAACACTCTAAGAACATTCCTTTCACTCACCACTACGGTACAAATGCAGTAGTCAGAGTACAATAGGTACCACATGTATAAAACTAATACATGAACCGATACAAAAATTGACGATGTACAGTACAAGGAGATGAGGGAACTGACATAGTGATTGTACAGGTAGTACTTCCTGAATTGCACCTCCATTCCTGCCAATGTACAGTGTGTGAGCACTTGAAATACAAAGAGTCTATTGTCGAACTTGAAAGATGCGACTAAATCCAAACAGTACGCTCATTTCTATAGACAAATAGGCCTTCATTCCATGCATCGACTGAAATGTGAAGTTTGCTACCATTTACAACACCCTCAACCTCACAATTTCTTGGAAGAGTATAAGTCTCTATGATCATCCTACACTCAAGCTGAGCAATCAAGTTCCATGCAATGAACAACTACAATGGGTAAAACATAGCAAGATAATAATGAGTACAGTAGGTAAGTTGAAATTTAAGTGGAATGAAACTAATAGGAATTGTGTATACAAACCTTCACATACTTTGATTAACTGAGTCACACGAGACTATAGGGGCATCAGTTGCCACTGCTCGCTCAAACAATGCCTCGCTGCTCCTGATGACAGTAGTACTAGACATATGTCTAGTACTACAAAATGGGAAGTAAGCCGTGATGCATTGTTGAACTAGTCTAGAGGTATGAAATGGAAAGTAATCCGTGATGCATTGTTGAACAAGTGTATAATTACGGTTAGACATCTCCACACCGCAAATTCAACTAGTGCAAGATTAAAAATAAGAAGCCAAACACGAGTACAAGATTGGAAACAAGAAGGCGAACACCCGTAAGTCTCTCGGGCACCAAAGCTAATGAGATTTTGTAAGCAGCGACAAAGGTCAACATGAAACGAGAAGGCAAACACCCCTAAGTCTCTCAAGGCACCAAAGCGAATGAGCTATCAAAAGCGGCGACAAAGGTCAGCATGAAACGAGAAGGCAAACACCCCTAAGTCTCTCAAGCACCAAAGCAAATGAGCTATGGAAAGCAACGATGAAGGTGAGCATGGAACCCAATGGCCCCAATTTCACAGGGCTGACAAGCTGCTCTATTTTGGGAGCCCTTTCTAGGGAATATGATCAGTCCAGATTTCACAATCTAAAAGTCAATCCAAAATACCGTTACTGTGGCTTCCAAGATGATTCGGTTCAATACGGCGGGTCACCACACCGCATGGACAAGAACAATAGAGTACACATTTGTAGAAAGAGTATAAAATTGTACAAAAAGTACAAAACTGTGGACAGAGAGTCGGAGAGGACCGTAAGCTGAATTGAAACCGTGTACATGTTGCTTTGGACACCCTTGTAATGCAAATGAGAAGCCAGTTTAAGAGCTGAAATGGTAGATTCAACGAATGGACAATAAATACGAGTACAGTTGTATACAAAGAGTATGAAATTGTATAAAACGTATCTTTTAGTACTTACAAAAGAAAAGATCTGCACAGTTTCCACACCATACACAACAAAATTCAGTGGTCGACACCACAATATTGTCTATTGTCCTGATTTACTCCGCAGCTTCTCCATCAAATTTAGTCCCTTATTCACTGCCTATGTCATTGTCACACACCGGAAATGGCCATTGTATGTTGGAATTTCTCTGAACGGTAACATCAAAAACAGCCATCTCCAAGTGCCTGAATATTACCCGGTCACCTACAACTAATTGATGGAATTCACAATAATATTTCCATCCTTTAGCAAGCATCACTTGTGGCCGTCCCTGCCTGGTGCTTGATATTTTCACTTTGACAAGCAAAGTGTAAAGTTTCCCTATACTCCGAAGTCTAACAAATCCTTGGGAAGCCTCTCCGTCGAAATCTTCTTGAAACCTCCGGAAGAACTGGACGGGCACCCTCTGAGACCAAATTTAAAAGAATAAGAGACGCATCCCTTTAAACAAAAAAACAAAAATAAAAAGCAAAACCAACAGTTCTAATTACACACTTTGAATTAGAAATGAATTGCAGTTACCATGCGTCAGAGCGACGCCTTCTTCAGCATCTTGTGGAAAACCTCTTCTGCTCGAATTGCCTCGGCTGGCGCTCCTCTAACAAATGCCCGCGCCACTGCTCCATCCGGCGGCGGCACTCTTCCAGCGAATACTTGGGCCGGCGCTCCTCCAACGACTGCTTGGGTCGACGCTCCTCCACCGAATGCTCGCGTCGACACTAGTGGTCCATTTGGAGGCCCTCCTCCATCAACCGCCGGTGCCACTGCTCCTTCCAGCGGAAGTCCATGAAATTTCCATTGCTCCATCCAGCGCCTTTGCTTCAATTCACAGTAGGGAGTTTTGTACACAAGATGTGTTTACCAATTTGAAAATGGCAGTTTATAGCTGTATTAGTGGAGTTCAATTCCTTGCTGATGATGCCTACTACATGGACTTAGGTCCAATAATTTATTATCATTGTAGTTCATGGGAGAATGATGTATAGTTAATGACTATCATGCATTTGGAGAGTACCAAGGTAAGTATTCATACAAGTCCAAATGACTATGATGCATTTTAAGTGTGCCAATGTAAGTTTTGAGTCTCAAGGTAATGCTTATAAAATAAATAAATGCATATGATAATTCAAAATGGCAAGTAAGTACTTATTGTACAAAGAAGCTGGATGGTAGTGTACAAATAGGTGTATAAGAATACAGATTGTACAAAAATACTAGCTGAACGCTATTGCTATAAAAGTATATAAGCTAAGAGAAGTATACTACTAAGAAATTCATTTTCGATTATCCCTAGTACTCTTCCTCTACTAAAACTTTTCAAAAATAAATTCAATCATAGGTATACTGTTAACGAATATGAGGTACACTGACTTCTTTGAAACCAAGAACTGGACTTAAAAAGTTTCCTTTTTCTTTTGAACAACCTATTCAAATGAAAAGAATTGCTATAGATAAAATAAAAAAAGACCTATAACTTGTGCTCATACAGCAATAGTGTTAACCTTTCGATTTTGTCCAACAAGTTCAAGAAAACCGGCGGTCAACTGTTAGTTCTCCTTCCGGCAATCTGAAACCATGTTGGTGTGCATATGAGGCATGAATAGAGACATAAGATTAACGTGAATATGATACCTTGAGCTAAAACCGCAGTTGTAATTGACAATGCAGGATCATGGACCATGTCTTCAGAGTAGATTCAAGAGAAGTCAGATAGAATGACGAGAACGCATCAAAGACGGCAGATGATTCCGTAATAACTGAGTAAATATTACTTTGAACATCCTTAGAATGCACATGAATAGCAATCTCAAGAGCTGCAACGGTAGACACAGCGGACGGACAAGAATAACCCAGTGCAAAATTGTACAAAGCGTATAAAATTATACAAAACGTATGGAATTATATACAAAATATCCCGGGTTGTACTAATAGAAGTAAAGTTGCTAGTCTTCTTTCTCCCTGAACCGATGTAAACCGACCCTAATAATAGCGAGGTTATTGTCACTTATGTCATAAGTAACCTCCCCACTTCTCCGCCTACCTGGCTTCGGAATCATAGCAAATTTCCCATGCACCACAAGGTGTGCATCAATATGGGCTAGTTGGAAGTTGCCCAGATGAACGTACCCATTATTCCACTTTTGATAGTAAGTTCCCAGTATGATGAAGTCGCCAGCTTCAAACTCCGGGCCCCAAGCACATTTGAACCTGCTATCAACCTCATACTTCCCCCTGGTGCACTGTAAAATATAGAACTCCACTCCCTCGTTGTTGCCTTCTATAGCAGGGACAACAAAGTTGTCACCTGGCTGAATGAGATCGCCAAATCCCTCGCCTTCCACGACCTCCTCCCAATCCTCGTCATCTGCAACGTCGTGGTCCGTCATGTGGTCAGCAACTAGTTGGAGATCGTATGGCTTCAACTTTACCAAATCCCAGTTCTCAACATGGGACTTATTAACGCAGTTGACGAAATTGCCGTCAAGGCAATAAACACAGAAGCACGATAATTTGCGCACAAAAAGTTGCGTTGGGTCTTCAACAACAAAAGAGTAAATCGAATGTAAGGCTTGGGAGCCTGAAACAGTCTTGCAATGGTAACTGCACTCCCTCGTGACGTCCTTCGGTATTTCCCAGAAGTATCTCTGAACTTTCTTGATGTCGGTCTTCTCGAAGTTCGTATCCACAGTCCCTCCCATGGTCTCATTCCAAAACGCCACTGCATTGTGGGCGTTTTGCATCCTCCTCCACGTATGGTGTAGCTAGGACTGCCTTAGAGCGCGCTTCACAACAGCACCAGCTCCATCCCACTCTCCCTTCCCGTGACCTGTTTCGGAAAAATTCCAGTTCATAGTGCAACCATTTGTCAGGCCGGGTCATCTGGCCACAAAATAAAATGGTCGGGCACCCTTGAACTGCCCCGCACAGCCGTCGGACCACACGACGTGGTGCTTTGGTCGAATCCCTGTCGATGCACATACAGAAGTCAATACACTCCGTAACATTTACAAGTGCTGTATAAAATTAGTACAGAAAGTACATTTTACAGTATACACGCATCATAGTCGGAGAGTTCCATGCCACCCACAATTAACTCTTATATAAGAACTAGGCATGGAGAACGAATGAGAAAGAGATATGATAAATACAAAACTTGGGGCAATGTGAAGCATACCTTGAGACTCTAGCCATCGCCAGTGTTGCATTAAGCAATGCTGTACAAAAAGGGGATTGTGCTTTTCATCATCAATTATGTAGAAATGGGATTCCTTCACCATAACTCCGTCTGGTTTAAAGCGATACGTGATGTGGACAAGGATATTGATCTGTGTGGAGCACCAATACATGCTCTGGATCTGATTTTGAATCTCAAAAGTGTAGTTCTCAACAAAATCAATATGTGACAAAATCACATCTTTGCCCAAACTTTGCATAGAACGCTTGCAGTGGTCATCCTGCCACCTCGCAATGAAGTTGTGCTTCACAAACTGGGGCAGTTTAGACTTGAAGTATTCAAAGAACACTTGTGGAGAGGTCTCTTTGTATACCTCGACAATCCTCTTCCGGGGCTTCCCATCCCGTGTCATTCCAATGATTTCATTCTCAAAACACTTTTGGGTGACATTTGAAGACGATGATAACTCAAGAGGGCAAATCGGAAGCTTTGAAATACCACAGTGTCCACACGTACCCATGACACATTGCGGAGCATACCACTCTCCGTTCTCAGGCTTAGGGCAAACGATCTGTTGCCACAACGCTGTTGTACCTGCATATGTCTTCAGATGCGCTTTACACTTTGCTTCTTCTTCCAGTCAAAAGAGGCACACATCACACACGCACTAGCAATTCTCTAAGAAGTGGATTCCCTTTGTGCCATCTCGAATCCGATTGAACCCCTCCCTGAGCATGTCGATCTCCACGTGGTATCTACAACAGTAGACGTTCCTCTCATTGCACGCTCTAACAAAGTAAGGCTTCAGTTTCTCAAAGGCTCTCTGTTTGATTGGCACGTCTGGATGTGCCACCTTAAATCGCTGGTAGAATGCGGCCTATAAGAATGCAAATTTTTTTGAAAAATCAAAAAAGGTAATCAAAAGTACAAAGCCCGTACAAAACATACCTTGGACCATAATGCCCAGCATAATACGTCAAGTACAAGCCTCCAACAAAGCAGACCACCCGACTACAAAGACTTTCTGAATACTCGACCATGAGACCCACGGTAGTCTTTGTACATAATGTATAGTTGTTAATACAATATGTACCTTGTAACATTGTAATCAATGTATTGCAGAGTACACATTCAGACCATTAGAGAACTGAGGGAAATACAACAAGGTGCGTAGCGTACGTGTTGGATGGAAACGATGTCTAGGATTGTATATTTGACAATGCAATGATTGTACAGGGTGCTACATCACTGCAATCAAATCGATTTGTACTTGACTTTCGAGCAAATAGTGAGTGCAATGCTTGTCGTACGTATTTGGACTTCTTCATTTCTGTACAATTTCCTTCCTATTGGGACTTACACAGGTCTCTTCTGTCCATCGCTTTGTAACAAGGTCTTTAATCTCACCAGGCAGTCCTGGCCTCTTTCTACGTCTTACAAGTGCAAAAGGTGAAGCTTGCAATCGTACACTACTTCAACGGGTTATTGCCACCCTCAAATTGGATGGGTGAACATTCAAAACCCGTGACAAAGCTTTGGTGTTTGTAACTCGAGTAGATATAGCCGCATCTAGGAGAACAACCTTCCTAGCAAGCATATCTGCCGATTGAACACCCTTCACAGCGTCCAACTCCAATTGATAATTTTTTAATAATTCAAATTGAGCCTTGGCATCTTGCCCACGAGGATAATACTCAAGAAGAAATGGAGAAATACGTTCGTCCTACAAAAATGCTCCATAATTTTTAGCCTAGAAGATGCTTCCGGACAACCTTGCATCTTCATTGTGAAAAAATCCACAATTTCGGACAAAACCTCCGCAAGTTGTCATGAAGACATCTCCCTTCCGACCTCCAATTCATCTTGCACAGCAAGCAACCTTGCTGCTTCTTCTCTCTCCCTCAACAACTGTCTACGTTTACGTTGCCTCTCTGCTTCCCCGTCTCTTAGACCCTCCCTCACCGCATTGTGATCCTCCGCCCTTCCACGAGGTCCCTTCCTCTTGAATCCAGCACATTGCTCTCCAAGTCTTCTATTCGCCATTGTAAAACTTCACAAGAAAATTGTAAACTCAAAAAGTATCGAAGCATTCAGGCAACTACGTGAAGCACTAGAGTTCATGGATCCGTTGCCCGAGTTCACGGGTCCTTTGTTAGAGTACCGAAAAACCCGCCGGAATACGAGGCGTACCAAATGTCATGCAGTTTGTATTGTGTGTAAATGTTTGTATATCGGGCCAAGGGGGCGACTGTAGCGTGCGATCACCCAGTAACAGAAATGTACTGTAGTAATGGATGATAACCTTTACAGAAGTAGCCACACGTCCCCTTCCGTATGGTCAATTGCCATGCATAGTCAACATCAATTCAACTGAGAACTGACCAAATCAACACAATAGGAACAACAGATCCCTATTCCCTACTACACTGGACAACGCAACCAAAACAGCACAAGAAAACAACACATTCTTGTTGAATTTCTATTGAATTGACCTTGGGTTTTTCTAGTAGTGCAAAAAAAATCCGCTAAGACCTTGTCCTCCTTCTATTTACGATATGTGGGACAGGAAGTTCTTAGAATTGTAGAGGCTCCAATGGCTTTGGGAATGCAAGGGGGGGATTAATACAGGGTACAGTCGTGGACCGGAGATGCTGAGGGCAAGGGAGTTGCAGAAGAATAAATTGCACATTATATAGACATATAGTCTCTGTTCATATTGTAGATTCAGAGTGTATACGTACATGATAGCATTATGCAGGAATTATATAGAATTCAACACTAGAGTGAATCATACTCACGACAATTATATACATTTTCATAGTCCTTTTTGTGAATCGAAGTGCAAAAAATGTATACCCATTATTTGAAACATTCATAGTTCACTATAAATACAACAATTTTTTATATGTATTTCAATTTGGTTGATGCATTTGAGATGATCTTTTTCATTTTCAGTTTATATGCTACGGTTGTGTTCAATTTATATGGGTCCTGAGTACTTTGGGATGAAACTTGGGCCAAAATGTTGGCCTTAGCGACTTCCAATTCGGTGGAAAATTCCCATTTTAATGAATATAACGTTGTAGGAGCATCATCTTGCAAATATCAAGTGGATTGAAGAGCAGCCAACACCATACTTCTTTGAAATTTGATTGCCTACCGCAGATATAGTCAATACCCTAATCTATACAAATCATGAGATAGCACCAGCATTAGTATTGTAGTGTTGACTAGTTAGCTCCTATCACACTTATACGTAGTATTTGAGTGAATTATATATATATATATATGATTGGATTGAATTTGTGTGCATCTGGACTCTACTAGATCTTAGATGCTACCAAAGACAAATACACCCAAATCCCACCGAACTTTAAGATCACAAGCTATAGCAGAAAGCTCAACACCGACTGAAACACCTTTGCCAATCACAGAAGAATAGGTTGAAGTTCCTCAACCTATTAATATTAATCCAATGGATTCCAAAGGGTCACAAGTGCCTTCAAGACTAGAAGAAGCACAGGCAAGAGGACCGGGATCTGATATTCCGGCCATAGACCCGATGATATTGCCAAGGGATTTATCCATACGAGTTCCTTAAGGATTAAGGGAAATTCCTATTCTGCATCGGTTACCATAGTTCTTAGGCTCAAAAGATGAAGATCCATTAGCCCGCGTAGAAAAATTCATGGAAATCTTTACTTCAAGCCTGGTTACAAACCCAGGTTATTACTTGATTTGGTTCCTAAATATCCTGACAGGAACCGCTTATGCGTGGTATAGATCCCACATGGCTGAATTTTTTCTCACATGGGACCAACTATACTTGCCCTTTTTATGATATTTTCGACCCAAGACTAGGCAACAACAAGCATTGACGGCCTTGAACAATTTACAAAGAGGATCATTGGAAGACATCACGATGTATGTACGGTGATTCCAAATAGTACAAACCTACTTTGTGGGAGATCTCCTCAACAAAACAACTATCTGGCATTACTTCATCCAGCCATCTAGGGAATTAACTCACAATCAACCAAGAGACATTCTTTTTAGAATGCCAAAGACTTTAGAAGATGCAATCAAAGCAGCCTTGGAGGTGGAGAAGATTGACAAGGAGAATGAACAAATGGTCAGAAGGGGAAAAATGACAATACCGGCATTCATTCCGGTACATCATTACCAAATCAATAATCCAGTAATGTACCAGTACATGTCACCTAAGAATGGCTTTAATGGCTTGAATGATTCTGATTCAGTGCCATTAGCCATAAGAGATCCTAATGATGTATTGATGTTATTGGTCCTACAAGACGAGATGGATCAGCTATGCTCCAAAATGCGACAAGTCACCAACGACATGGTTAAATCAGTACAAGAACTAACGGAGCATATGACAAACATGGTTTATGGAGGAGGTAAATAAGCACCCATCTACCCCAAGTTGGGATCACATACAACTGGCGTATGGTGCAACAACTACGGCCAACCCAACCATACGCCTCCAATTTGTCCGTTGTTGAAGGACTCCAGCAACAACAGTGGCCAAGAACACCATAGCAACCGCAACCATATTGTCATCCAAATTTAAATCAAGTTAGACCCAACAACGGTTCATATCTACAATGTCCTTCTTGCAAAAGCCATCATGCCATTGGGAATTGTTGGGCAGAAAATAACATCATCTGTAAACGATGCGGAGATCATCATCCAACTTCGCGGTGCTGGACAATAGACAAGGTCACTCTTTGGAATTTCCACGAGCTGACTACTTAGAGCAAGTTCAAAATAACATGAAGGGGGCTCGATTTACAAAATCTAGGAAGGAAAATGTACCACCCAATTTATATTATAATCATACAAACAACAGACAAACTCAAAATGCACCTAAAGCTGTGCAAACTGCTCTAAGGGTTATGCCCTTGAATGCTGAGCCTAGAGTTTAAGATGTACAATTCATAGACTTGCGACTTGACAATAATCAAGCCTTGTTACGTGTTGAGACTGAATTAGCAGACGATCAACAAACGCGAACGTCATTGCCAACATTGGTAGTGACAAGGGGAGGATCCAAGACCAACCCCCCTCCATTGGCAATGCCAAACAACTTTGAACTTGAAGGAATTCCACTTAGATAGTAGTTCCACTTCATTCAATGACTCACCACGCTGAACTTGCAAGATCTTTTACAAAGAGCTACTAAAGAAGTCAAATTTGAACCAAATCCTCTAATTCAAATGGAATTTGATGAAGATAAATATCAATTTGTTCCAATGAATGATATTGATGGGTCTAAGTGAGGTATTAGGAGCCAATCATAGCAAGCTTTGTAGTGCTTATTGGACTACTTTGGATAGAATTTGAATTTTTATTTTTTGTTCATTTAGCTCTTGGAATGCCTATACATTCATATATGGCTTCATTTATCTATTTATTATCCATGAACATCATTAAAGTATCTATTTTACATCCAATTGAGTATGATTTTCATCCTTTTTATACTTCATTAAGCACTGGTTACGTGCTTAATTTAGATGAAATAATGATATCATAGACTATACATAATTCAAATGTGACACTATAACATTTACAATTAATGAGGCATGTTTTTCCTTGGTAAATCCAAAAAAAATTGAGCTACACAATCTATAATAGTTTCAAAAAAGTAGTGGTTACGCCAAAGTTGGCTCCTAATACCTCATTTGAATCCTAATGATGATCTGGCTCCTAAGACTCATACTACGGCTCCAAAATCTTCAAATCCCTCTATTCCATAAAATTTATGGAAATATTTGTCACGAGCTAAAGCCAACATCTCATTTGGGCAATTAATACAGTTAGCCCCCTCATTGCCCAGACAAAAGGAGGGAACTACGATGCCTTGTATTAAAAAGGTGAATCAAGTCAACAAGGTGGAATTAGTGCTTGACTTGAGGAATTCTAAGGAATCATTTGATGCTGTGAATATTGAGGTGGAAATTGTTGACAAAACCATACTATTGGTGTTAGTCAATGACGGAAGCAGTGTCAACATTATGCCAACTTTTACCATGGATAGACTTGAGTTACAAGTGACTCAACCATCATATATTACCTTGAAATGCGCTGATCAGAGTTCGGTCAAGATCCTAGGCCAAATCAAGGATCTTCGCATCCAGACAGGAGGAGTTGACTACGCGGTAACTTTTGAAGTAATTAAGCTCAAAGAGGAAGCCAATGAAGACTATCTACTTTTATTAGGCCGTGGATTTTTTTGTCAATGCATTGGAGTAGTAAATTGGGTAGAGAACCACGTTGATTTATAGACCCACCAAATCTAGAACAATAGTAGCTATCGTCTCCTGAGGCTCCTTGCTAGAACTTGACGGGAAACACAAACTACCAACTGTCCAGTCCAGCAGGGCAGAAGCAACCTTGGATCTAGCTTGGACCCATTAAATGTATTGGGTCAGGATTATATGACTTTGAAGATGATGGTACTTTTGCCAAATGGATTCAAGACCATCCACATTCAGAGGACAAAGCAACTGTCCTCATGGATGAAGATATGACCAACTCTCTACCTACCGTGGGTGAACCATTGACTTCTGTCAAAGAAAAACCTATAGTTCTTCCCGAAGAATTCAACACGGGTCAAGTAGAGATAGAAGTTCTAGTCAAGGAAGCCAATATAATTGTGGAACTTGCTACCCTAAATTTAAATGCACTTCCACCAACGACAGAAGAAGATAAGTCCATGGATAACCCAACTAATAAAGAAATACACCAACCAAGCCCACCTATGGCAATTACAAACACAAATATTGAAGGAAGCGGTGAGTTGGAGGAACTTGCAACCATCAAATTGCCATTACAACAACAACAATCTATCAAAACCACATTGCTATTAGCATTCACACCAATTCCTTCACAACTATGTCAGTTTAAATTTTCAACTCAAGTTGGTTCTTGCATATTTTGCTATGGTACTTATTTAGGCCAAGATTGCCCTCATGAACGACAAGATTGTCATTTAGCTCCTTTACAATGGCCGAGTCCACCTCAGCACCTCTTGACATTTAGGAATAGTGCCAACATTTGGATTTATCACTTGCAGTAAAGCCGCCATCATTAGTCTCTGATTTAGTAAAAGAGAAGAGAATCATTAGACAACCACATCCATATTCAGGAACATTTAGCACTTCTCATGCATCATTGCTAGGACCCACGAGATTCCGAGACCAATCTGTAGCAGAAACTTCCGAACAACAGCCTAATAAGGAAGAAGTACCTAACGATGTGGAAAATGATGCCCTTATCTTGCTAATTAAACAATTAATCGACGACATTACGAAGGAAGAGCCACTTCATTGCCCACCTAAGCTCGGAAACTTAACATTCCAAAGTGATCTAGCTGGAATAACAAATGCACCCGAGATCTTTCAACAACGACTTTTAAATACCTCACAAAGTAGAGAGACACCAGGAGAGCCAAAACAATAAAAGAAAACCAATTGGCGCCGAGCTAAACGGAAGGTAAGTACTCCCTTTAGTTTCTTTTCTTCTCTTTTGCAATTTGCTTTTTGAATTTTGAATTTGTTTTTTATTTTGCTTTTCATTTGCTTTTAGTTTTTATTTTATTTATTTATTTTTATTTCTTTATTTCTTTCTAACCCCTAAAAAAAATAAAAAATAAAAAATAAAAATAAATCTTTGATTTTAATTGATAAGTCTTAGAATCCTAGTATTTAGAATAGGCACTATGGTTTTGATTTCCGGATTAAATCTAAAATCTAATTCTTTAAGATTCAAATTTATTCAATGTAGAAATTGTGGTTTCGATTTCCAAATTCATGAATGAATCTTTTACCTTGGATTTCATAGTTCTAGAATCCTAAAAAAGGAAGTAGTAGGCAAATAATTGTTTTGAAACAACTTAGCTTTTTAAAGAAGTTATCAAAGTCTATCAAAAGCCACTATGAGCGAAAATCATGTAAATGTAAAGGCTTCTTAGTGCCCACCATACCCTATACTAAGCATATTCTATCAATCCTCCAATAATGGACGGCCGAGGGACTATGATTCACTAGGTAAGACAACCAGATAAGAACTTATCACCTAAACTTTTTCATTTATGTTTTTTTTTAAAGTTTTTTGATTAAAATTTTTGATTAAAATTTTTTCAATTAAGTTTTCAATTTATAAAACCCAAAAATCCAAAGATATGCTTTTGATTTTTTTTAACTACTTAGAGTGTTCATCTCTGAACATTTCCAAGCAGGGTTGTCTTGATTGGCACGTTTTTGGGTTTAGGTGTTATGTTGGACGTCTGACGTCGTGTGTCGTATAGGAGAAAATGTTGGATGGGCGTCCAACCTTGTCACGTAAGGAAAAAAATATTTATCCCTCGGTAACTCGATTTTGCTTATGTGGCAGGCTCCAAAAACTGACGTGGAAATTGATGTAGGCAACTACGGGTGGGGGTGCGTGCAGGCACTATAAGAAACCGGTGTTTTTTATGATGTCAAAAAAAACTTCATCTGACGTTTGTTTTGATGCGGAAGGAATCACCGTGGATGTCACCTAAAATCCACTATACTGGACGGGCAAAAAATGTGCCAAAAATTAAGAAAACGTGCTCTTTTTGACCTTGTTTTTTTTGACATCCCATAAAACATGGCCTTCTAAGCTTCCCAAAATATGCCATTTGGCAGACACATCATATCCATGTGGGTAGGCCGGGCCACGTGGGCTTTTTTTTCATCCATTGCCCTGGTTATGTGGACTGTGAGGTGGACCCCCTAAAATCTAATGTGGCATGCCTTGTCAGCACACTTTTATGCCATTTAAGAATTTTAATATTTCTTTTTGAAACGTCAATTTAGACGTCAAGATAGACATCTTTGGAAACATCGACTGTAGCATACGATACCCACAAGTCAAGATCAGTAGAAAACATTTATTTAAAAATAAAATAAAATAAAATGAATAAAAACAATTGTTGAATTCAACAAGAATTTAAAAACACTTACCATCTACCATCAAGAGAATTTTTGATGGCCAAATGAAGGAATTACTTCATTAAAAGTTAGTAAAAATAAAGGGTTGAGAGGTCCTATTTATATCCATTGTCCGTCCATAGTGAGACAAAAGATATGGGATAACTAAAAATGGAAACTTGACTATTGTAAGTCTCCATGTTGTTTTAGACATCTCAATGTTGTTTTAGACATCTCAATGTTGTTTTTGACATCTCAATGTTGTTTCAAACATCTCAATGTTGTTTCAAACATCTCAATGTTATTTCAAACATCTCAATGTTGTTTCAAACATCTCAATGTTGTTTTAGACATCTCGATGTTGTTTCAGACATGTGGATCATGTTGTTTCAGACAGTTTGCATTGAACACAATTCTTGCTTTACGTATCCCATATGGATTGCTTCACTTCCTACCACCTCACTTGTATAAAGATCATGTCTTTTCATCCATGGTGCACATCCATCCATTGTCCTTTTTTTGCAAAGCATGCCAAATGGCTGCCCTTCCCCTAAATTTTTCACAAATGGTCAACGATTTACCATAAACCGTAGTAATTTTTACAAACTTATCAATAGTCAAAATTGGTCTACTTGCTGACGTGGCAATCTATATTTTTTGGACGTTCCAAAAAACATCAGTATGTCTTCAGTTATGTCAAATAAAACGGCAGCGTCAATGATAACATCGACATGGATTTACAAAAACGTACCAATGTTTTTTGCAACATCCACGAAAATCTACCTTGTCCGACCAGATGTCCTCTGATATCATCATGTTTTATCGGACATTGCATGTTAGTGGTAAAACATCGCCAAAAACGTGGTTTTCTTATAGTGAGGTCACGATAAGGCGACATTGGATCCAAATTTCAGGGCGACATTGGGTCTAGGAAGAAGGGTGCCTTTGGGTTCAATGGCGACCTCGAGTATAGGGGGATAGGGCAAATTCGGGTCCTGAGACGACCACGGGTTCAAGGGTCATTAGACGACAGCGGGTGAATAATGCTGGGCAACTTTGGGTCCTTGGGACCTCAAAGCCACCGCCTTGGGCGACCTCGGGTTCAAGGGCGACCGCTTCTTGAGGTTTAGGTAGGCAACCGCAGGTCTGAGGGCGATCGCGTGCAATTTGAAGTGCAGCTGCCGGTTCAAGGGGCGACTGCGGGTCAAGATGGCAACCTCATGTCTACCTTTCTAGGGTCTTCGTGGATATAGGTCCCACTTAATCCCTAAATGCCCAAAGCCTTTACTTTATTCTAGGGATTTGCTCCAAATTTACAAGAAAAGCCAACAATTTTTAAAATTGTATGAATTTTTGGAAAATTGTTATTGTACAAATTCAGAGGGGATTTGTTAAAGATCACATAGGAAAAGAATACACAACCATATCACTTATGGATTCAAAAATTATAATACACGGTTCTGAGGGTGTTCAAACTCCTATACCGATTTGAAGTCTTCCAATTCGCTTTTCAGATGTTAAATCTTAAGAACTGGTTACATTCAAAAATACGAAGTTCAATGGCCTAACATGTATAACCCCTATCAATTTGAGGCTTCTCACAAATAAGCTATTCAATTATTCAAAATGAAGCTTTTACTCACAAATAAGCTAAAAGTCTATGAACTTCAACCGCAAATCTTTACTACAAAATAGATATGCTAAACCCTTAAAACAATATTATCTACTATACTGCCTAGACATCTAGTTCCTTGGTCCGTAAGTAGAATCGCTTTGTACTTCATTAGCGTCAGGGTCTGTGTCCTCATGCAACTCGGGGGTGCTCCTATTGTCCTCCAAACTCTTGTTCTTGTCACCTTCTCTTGTTATTGGTTCAATTTGTACCTCATGTTCAATCTCAGAGTTAAGGTTCCGCACTTCAATATCTATATCACTTGGGACTTCCATTGGCACCAATTGCTTCGTGATCCTCATTGCATCGGTGGTTCCATCAGTGTTGGGTCCTTCTCTATTCGGTTGACCAACAATCTGCGTGGAACATCCGGCCCCCATGCTATATTGTCGGACAACCTTGTTTACACGTTTAGGATTCCTCTCTAGAGGCCCTCTCATCCCTAGTTCTGAAATGCTTGTGTCTTCCTCTTCTGCGTCCATGCACTAGATGTGATGATTCTCCAGGGCCAAATAGAGGTGGCGGTTGAGTGGGTTGTGGAGCTGAGCCACAAACGTCTTCATCAACGCTTGGTATTACACTTCAGTGTCTAGAATGCCTTGCTGGAGGGGTTAAGACCTCTTGACCGTAGCCAAGTTTATGGCTTATCCATGATTGGAGGATGTATTACGCACCATATTCAAGACACTATCCAATGAAACATTATTTGAATCATATATTCTAGTATTGGATGTTTGGGTGGTTCCTTCATTCAATACTGCAAGAATTAGAATTCTCTCGTGTGCCACTTCATCAACATGAGGTGCCTCTTCTTGAAGTTCACTTCCCAAATTTCTACGTGCAACACTCCAAAGATTCATTGTTGGGCTCAAAGGCACCCGTGCCAGTACCGGAGATCTCGTCTGCCGTTCTGATGCTGGCATAGGACTAAGTAAGCCTTCTTTGTTTAATATTGCAGGAATTGGAATTCTCTCGTGTGCCACTTCATCAACATGAGATCCCTCTCCTTGCCATTCAATTTCCAAACTTCTACGTGCAACGCTCCAAAGATTCATTGTTGGGCTCAAAGGCACCCGTGCTAGTACCGGAGATCTTGTTTACATAGGACTACGTAAGCCTTTGATGTCCAAATCATGAGTTACTTCCCTCAATGGCGGTGAATCTTCTATTGAATCCGCATGCCATGCACAAACACGGACCGGTGATGGTGAATATAAGACTTCTTCCTCAGCTAAATTGTTCCCATCATTGCCAGCCGCAAATATGTTTGGATAAAATCATCGTCATCGATAAAGAGATACTTGAGGGAGAATCATTGCAGCCCAGACATTGTCGCGCAAGCGCTCTTCTTTGTCCCTATGGTTCTCGTTCGCTTCCATGAAATCGGGAATCACCTCCTCCTCATCTTCCAAACCCAACCGCTCATCGTGCTCCAAAGCGTCATATCATCTGGGGAGGATAAGGAATGACACCTGTCATTCCCTTGTCCTCTGATTTTGTTCTCTGGTGCCTTTTAGGGTGCCTTGGGGTTTGTATTTAGGGGGCTGACCTTAGTTTGAAGTCCTGGGTGTTCTTATTTGTATTTTTCAGCATTTTGTAAATTGATTCAAATTTCTACTTTACAAGCACTGGTCTGAAAAGTCTCAGTCTGTGTTGGTATGCCATCAGTGTTTCAATCATTGTTAGTGCGGGTAGCTGGTTTGCAGGTGCTGGAGCAGAATTGATAAGCCCCCAGATTCTGTTTGGATCCGATTCTGGGAGTGTTAGGAATTGGTTAAAGAAACCTTGTGTACTAAGAGGAAGTTTCATCTGTTGATGTTCCTTGGGAGTCTTCTAAGTGAGATAGTCATTCTTAGGTTAGGTGAATTCTTCAGATTGGAAGTTTGAACGCTAGCCGATGTCTGATGAGGTCCTGCTGTATCCAGAAGGGAGGAATAGGAAGGTAGGTGGGATCCTTTAGTTAGCAGGGCACCTGATCCAGCTCTTGGAATTCTGTCCAGATAAGTCTGTCGTTGTAGTACTAAAAGGATTGTAGGGGTTTCCTGAGTGACCTGCAGGTGCGGATTAGTTTTCAGATCAGTTGTGAGGAAGAATCTACAATCTAACTTGTTTATCTTTTTGTTTTCTTTAGTGAACCTTCAGTCACTCTAATCATCAAAAGGGTAGGATTTACGCGTCCTTCTTTAAGCCAAGAGCGGATCCCTTTGAATGAGAAGTTAAACTTCTATTCTCAGTTACTTTTGTTACAGGATCCGGATCCAAATTAGGAAGAGTTATAGGATTACGACACTCCTTCCGGTTTTGCATCCAACATTATATTCATTAAAATGGGAGGGTGGGACCCTCTCAAATTAATATTAGGCCTTCAAAGGCTCGATGAGTGAATCAAAATGGGCTTCACTTTAGCTCTATAATCACATATTATAATACATTCAAAGTAGCAATTTCCATTAAAATGAGAGTCTTTCAAACAATATGTGTCTTGAACTAAATATTGCATCGTTTTTTGTCAAAAACTCTATATACTCCACAACGAAGCAAACATTAAATGTAATACCAAATACATTAATACGGTCTACATATTGATTGCAATATGGAGTTTGCAAACACATCAAGAAAATATGTATTATCCACTAGATATATATATAACTCTAGTTGTACCTATAGAAATCATTACTAAAACATTGATAACCCTAAAACAACAACCTCTCATCTATATGAGAAAACAACATAATGTTTCCCTTACAATCATGTGAAAGCATATTGTAGACATATAAAAACCAAAAAGCACTCTATAACATATAGCTAACAACGTACTTCGACTCTCATAAAACCACCAGTCTACCGCTGCGTTGAAGACGAAGCCTCATTTGCCAAACTCTGCTTGATGACTTCAATTTGAGCAACAGGAATCAAAATTGTGCACTCTTCCGTAGTTTTTTGGGTACGAGACTTCCACGCTGTCATAATAGCATCAGTGTGTTGCCAAATTGCCGGTTCATCAGCATCAATTTCCCAAAACAAACCTCCTTTGTTGTCCCATCCAATGTAGAAGTCTTGAACATCCTGATTTCTAACTGTTGGACGAAAGTATTGAATGAGCACGCAATTCGGATTCTGCGGATCCACGAAAGGATCAGACAGCGCCCTTGCAATCCAAACTGGATGCAAGTCATTGTCTGCGGGAAAAAGCGCAACAAAATAGTCTTTGAAGAAATCTCGACCCACCCTGAACGATGGTGGTGGGCGACCCCGTAATGGCCCAACATATGCATCATCTTGTCCAAACTCCACATGATCATCACCGTGTTCATTAAACTGATCGGCTTTAGTCGCTTGAACTTGAGTAGTCGGCCAAAAACCATCCTTCAGAACACTAGTTTCAGGCAGTGGTTCCTGCAAAGCCATCTTCACATCACGCCAGTAGTGCACCACATGCTCGTAGCGCCGTCGGCATTCTCTAGTGACGTCCGCATTGCACAAGTTCTCCCAGTACTTCATAAAAGCAGACAAACCTTTCACAATGTCTTGCTCGCTGTGAGCTCCCAATTTGTCACTTGGGACTCGTAGAATTATTTTTTTGGAAATTTGCAATTTAAAGTTGATAAAAGTATACAAAAATCCATAAAAAGAGTGTAGAACCAAAATAGGGTTGTGTCATACCCATTATAGTATTTGGTCTAGATTTGTGTTTTTTACTTAGAATCCCCCAAACCTTGCCTACAAATGGTATAAAAATAACGAAAAGATTAGATTTGGAGGATTCGAGTCACACAGCCCCAAAAGGGCTAAATCCCACCATGAATGTGGCGATTCATGGCTAGGTCGGTCCGAGGGATCCACAGCGAGGCCACTAGGTCGGGTCCTAGAGTTAGATTTAGAATTCCCCATTAGATCAACGAATTCCCAAAATCCCGATTGTTAGCATGTAGGAGCCACTCACGCAAGACCGGGCCTGTGGAGGAATCTACAGCCCAAGGATGGTGTTCTAGGGTGAATCCCATGCCAGGAGTCCAACGGCGAAATCGGTTCGCCAAGATTCCTCCACCTGCAGAAGATTCCCGCATCGTCGCTAATTCGAGGAGATGGCCAGTTTTGAATCTCCATTGACCAATCGCGCCAGGTACGGAAACGCACCCGCACATCTTTCATGTGACTCCCTGAGAGGTCACGTGAAAAATCCCGGCATCTTCCGACTTGCAAAAGAACCTTTTTCCGGGTGGTCAACCCTCCTAACCTCCAACGGGAATTTCATGGAAATTACCCAGGTTACAATAAAATCTCACTAAAAATTAGACTAGCTTGTTTTATGTTAATAATGCGCTCCGTGAAGTTTCACGACATTCCGATAGCGACAAGTACCCGAACCGGCGAGATTCCTCGGGAATTAACCACGTGGTGGGGTCCCCGCCACGTTGACCGGCATTCCGGGACCATACGATGGCGAAACGAAGTCAACCAAAAGCCCTTCCCGACTCTCTCGCACCTACCGGAGACCCTAGGCTATTCACATTTCTCAAAATAGGAGACCCCCAAGATCTAGGATTTTACCACGATTTGGTTTTTAAACTAAATTAGCCTACGATGGGTTTTTTGGCCTCGGTACGGGGGGTAGGAAGGTCTAGGACTAAACACGGCGATCTAGATCCAACGGCGCAATCCGTTCGGCGATTGGAGCTAATCTCCAAAAGTTAGGATGTTGGTCCAACATAGATGGGAGAAGTAGAAATTTAGGATGTAGGATGAAAATCTTTGAGGATGAGGATGAAAATCCCCGTTGATAAGGTTACCTTAGAACTCTAGAGGGAAGGGTGAGCCCTTGGAAACCTATATAAGGGCCCCATTTCTCTCTCTAGAACACCCCCAATTCTTGTTTTGGGTCCGTGGGTCCAAGTTATTTTGGATATTTTGGCGTTTGAAGCCAAAAACCTCTACGGTGTTTTCGGAGCACTATTGGCTCCATTGTTGCTTATTTTCAAGCTTTGAAGGTCCTTGGGGGTCCTTCTACCTTGCTTTGTGTACTCTTTTGTGAAGTTTTTGGTACTTTGTTGTGAGTGGAGAGCCTCTCTCTCCCTCTTGTACGTGTTGTGATCTAACTTGTGAAGTTTAAGAGTCATTTTTTTTTGTATCTTGCACTAATCCTAAAGTCACCCCCCACCGTACCTTGGCGATGCCGCTTTGGGGGGCCTTTAGCGTGTGAGCTTTGTGTTGCCACGTGGTCTAACTTGTGTGTTTCTCTTTGTGTTTTTTCTTACACCCTCATCTAACCTTCTCCTTGTTGAGTGGACCCCCCTCCGGGACGGCGAAGCTTTGAACTCACGTGTGGTTGTTTTCTTTAAAAGTTTAGCTTTTCCCTCTTCTAAAGTCTCTCTCACTATGTGGACCCCCCTCCGGGACGGCGAAGCTTTGAACTCACGTGTGGTTGTTTTCTTTAAAAGTTTAGCTTTTCCTTCTTCTAAAGTCTCTCTCACTGTGTGGACCCCCCTTGGGAACGGCGAAGCTTTGAATTAGTAACCAAGTAGAAGTCCTAAAGCGTATGTTAAAAGTGTAGACGGCGGAGCTTTGAACCCCCGGGGAGTCTAGAAGTCCTAAAGTTGGTGTTAAAACCAATTTCACGGCGAAGCTTTGCACCTCCCCCGTGTTTAGATCCAAAGTCTAGTTTCCAAGACCATTGTGGAAACCTCCAGAGTTTAGCTTCCAAGATATGTAGGTTCCTTTGCACTTAGTAAAGTTTAGTCATTTCCCAAAGTTTAAGAGAGTTTAGTGGTTCCCCAAGTTTTATTTAGTTAGTTGTATCCCAAAAATCTTAGTAGATCTAGCACCTTCCAAAGTTCTATCCCCCCCTAGGTTAGCAAGAATCTAGTCTTTTTATTTGGCTTTAGCCAAATTTCCAGTCTCTTTAGCCTTAGTCAGAAATCGAGTTCCAGAACCAGCATGCGGCCAGCCAACATCAGACCAGCAAACGAGCCAGCCAACAAACAAAACCAGCAGCCATAACCGGGAAAAAAAGAGAGAAATTAATTAAAATTTTTGGCCGACCCCCCAGCCAGCCAGCCGGAGGGCCAGCAGCTCTCCCGATACAGCAGCTCTCCGATACAGCAGCTATCCCGGTACAGCGGCTCTCCCGGTACAGCAACTCTCCGGTACAGCAGCTCTTCCGGTACAGCAGCTCTCCGATACAGCAGCTCTCTCGGTACAGCAACTCTCTCAGTCCAGCAAGGGAGGCTGGGGCCATTCGGGCTCCTCCCCAAATTTTGGACTCTCTCATTTTTATTTGTTTATTTTTGGTTCTCTCCAAACCCGAACACAAACAAAGGCAAAACAAACCAAAAGCATATTGGACTAATTTTGTGCTAAGAGGGGTTGAAGTAGGACTAGGGCTAAAAATACAAAAGGGAGGAGGGAGAAATAGAGGTTGCCATTCCACACGCCACCTGCACAAAAACATCCGGTTCAACCTGCATCACCACTCACACCTACACACAATGGAAGGAAATTAGGGAGAAGGATGTGTTATAGGAGTGGAAGGGAGAGAGACGATGAATAGTGCCTATTTAGGAGATTAGGTAGGAAATCTAGAAGAACTCCTTGCAACCGTTGGGAGGAGGATTAGGATGACACAAAGCAAGGTTGCGTAAGAGGGTAGGAAGAACATTTAAACCCTTCTCGTAGTTTGAAACCATAGTGTAAGACTCATAAAAGCTTAGGTGGAATAGTGCTAGTGTAGAAGAAGGAGGAGAGAAAGAAAAGGAGAAGGAAATGGGGGGAAAGGGTTAGAACATCATACGTGTAACGTTTTCTTTTCTACAAATTAAGCCGTGGGCCTTGAAAAAAATAAAATAAATAAAAACCGTAACGCAAAAATAAAAGAAGACAATCGCGAGTGGTCACCATGGAGCACGAGGACGCACATGTGGACGGGGATGACGTCATTTCCGACACTAGTAGTAACGAGGTGGGTCATTAAACTAATCCTAGTCGTTTCTCCCTAATTAGCAATTGTTTTCCTAATCAGCCCTTAGAACGTGATTAGCATCCGAGATTAGTGTAAATTAGAAGTTTAGATTCAAAAGTTGATAGATTAGGAATAGAGGTTTCCGAAAACATCTTATAATTAAGATTTGACCGTAAACTGACCGCGTTAGGCTAAGTTAAGCGGTAGGGGGTAGAACGGAGGAATTTTAATTAAAAGTGAACCACAAGAAACAATGGACAGAAATTAGGATTAGATTAGAGGGAGGATTTAGGATTAAAATTAAAGGTCAAATAGCAAGTTAAAAACCTAGGATTAAATTGAGATTTTAATTAGGGAAGTTAAAATTCAAAAGTCGAAAGTTGGAGTTAACTTTGGGAAGTAAAAAGTAGAGTAGGAAATAGAAGTCAAAAGTAGAATCCACTTAGGAAGTAGATCGTTGAGTTAAAAATAGAGTTAAAATTAGAAGTCAAAACCCTAGAGTTAAAAGTTGGAATTAAATTTAGGAGGATAACATTTAGAGTTAATCTAGGATTAAAACGATAGGATTAAATTTGGAAGTAGAAGTCAAAAGTCAAAAGTCAAAAGTTTAGATTAAATTTAAAGGTTAAATTTTAGTCAATTGGGGAGTAAAAAGTTAGAGTGAAAAGCTAAAAGTAGAAGTTAAAAGTTAGAGGTAGAAGTAAAATTTTAGAGTTAGTTGGAAGTAGAAAAATCTAACGTCAAAGTGAAAACGTAGAGTCAAACCCAGAGGTTAAAATGGGGGATTAATTTTAGAAGTAAAAATTTAGAGTTAAAAGTCAAAAACCTAGAGTTAAATTAGGAATAAGAATCTACAGTAGAAAGTGAAGAGGTAGAGTTAACTTTAGAGGGTAAATCTTAGAGTAGTTTAGAAATGAGAACATAGAATTCAAGGGTAAATCTTAGAGTTAATTTAGGAGTAAAACCTTAGAGTTAAAAGTTTAAACATAGAGTTAAAATTCAAGGGTAAATCTTAGAGTTAATTTAGGAGTAAAACCTTAGAGTTAAAAGTTAAAACCTAGAGTTAAAAATTCAAGGGTAAATCTTAGAGTTAATGTAGGAATAGAAACCTAGAATTAAAAGTCAACACCGAGCACAAGTCAGTAGTTAAGAACCAAGTTAAAGAAGTAAATCTAGAGTCACATTCCAAAGTTGGAACTGTAGGGGTAGCTTTAAAAAGTAGAACTTCTAGGTGGAGTTTTAGAAACCCAAGATAGTCTTAGGGGTTCATGGAAGGAACATAAGGGTTCCTCTTTTTACGTAGTTAAGGACGTTATAAATGGCACCCACTACTCAGTCTACCCTCGACATAGGATGGATAGTTAGGGAGTTAGGATTTCACCAACACTCTGAACATTGCAGTTAACTTGTGAGTTGCTACATGCATTACTAATTATTTGCTGCCATCCACGAAACTTAGGAAACGTTAGCAAAAAAGATCCATTGCTTGGAAGGCACAGTGGACCGCGCTCACATCACCCCCATATATTAAAAAATGTGGATAAAGGCATAGAACCTGGTCGGTGTTTGCTTTATTACCAAGGGTGGGTAATCTTGCGCCTACACTCGCCTTTCATTGCCCTTTGCGGAACTGGCAAGGGTACACCACGCGGCCACAAACTTCGTCCTTCAGCATCTTCTTTCCACAACTTAAGGTTTCTACCATTTGCCCCTGACCAGTCTACATCAGTGCATTTCAATTTGTACTTCATGACTGGACACCCCGGTGAATCTAGGTAGAACTTCACTTGTTGTGGTATTGTATGTCCAACGAGGGTGTCTGCACCGTCTACTAACGCATCTTCAATGAAACCCTTGAAATCGGGCACCTCTTCTATAAGGTGAGGGATAGTGGGGATGGATTCGACATCCATAAATGACTTCATAAGTGCAGGAACAGTAGAGAAATTCTCTTTCTTCAACTGCATGCTCCATCTCCCGAATAATGCATCAATGTCGTTGTGTGTATGATCCACAATCATGAAGTTCACATACACTTCACGGAAGATCTTATTTGCAACAAGTAGAGACTAGAAACAAAAAACAAATCTATTCTTGTTGTCCCCGGTGGCATTGTCCATCTGCACATTGAGAATGGGTGGCAATGGTGTTGCTGGAACTAAAGTAATCGGCGGTGGAGGAAGCGATGCTTCGCACATCTCCGCACCCTTCAACACAGCCTTAAACAAATTTGTCGACCTCGACCCCACAAACAACTCCCGAGAAGACGACTTCGGTGGCAATTCTAAATCCCGTAGCAACTTCGCCATCGAACCAATGGTATAGTTCGAATCATGGGGAAATAGATCCAAACCATAATGTGCATACCTCACATCAGCGTGCCCATGTGCAATCATGCCAATGACAGTCACTGGCAACTTTGTCAAGCCATCAGTGTCTTTACTCTTGTGGGAAAAAACCGGACAAGCGGTTTTGGAATGATCCATCTTGTCGTGCATGATTGTAAGGCACTCGTGTGGAAACGTATGCGACCGTTAATGGTTTGCATAGTATAACTCCCGATGAGCACGAGCAACAGCCAAATGTTTGTCCAATTGCCGTGAATACATTAGAGCAATTTCAAAGCCAGCAAGAGCACCCTTCTTCAACTCCTGCAATCTGTCACATTTTGCGCAACAAGCAAAGTTGTCTCCAGGCTTCTTCACCTCGTACTCTGAGAACCTAGAAGATCTGATTTTGCTTAAGTTCGAAGTTGACACTGCAGCCAATCCGAAGGCAGCATTGGCATCATTGATTTCCTTCATTATTCCCTTCCATTGAAAGGTAGGGGGCAGACACATGGACACCACCTTCTCTCCAGACTTCATGGTTCGCATACGATGTGGCATGTGATCGGCCTCCTTGTCAAGGATGCACTTCAACGTAGCAGTAGCTTGTTGAGTGTGTTTCCTTGGCTTCAGCAATCCCGTATTCTCGTGATGCATCGCTTCTCGACGATCCTTCATGTGTCCTTGATAGCGGAAGAATGTGGACTCCGGGACCCCGGAAATATGCATCCATGCTTGCATGCACACAGGTATTTCTTCAACCATCACCATCCTTCTTCCGCGTACATCACGATGGACCTGCCTGTGCACTTCAGTCTTCATGAAGGCTCTATGCTTGAATGTCGAATTCCGGTACATACGTTCGCGAAATGCACGAATCTTCTCCCTCGGAAATGGCTGAATGCAATTTTGGGTGCAGCAGACTTTGCTGGACACCGCATTGATGGAGTCCTGAGTAAGAAGATCCTTCGTTTTGACAGAAGTTTGTCGAGGAGGATTCCGAATGGTACTTGTATACGTTCGAGAAGACGTCATAGATGGCGGGTTCAGGAGAGCCGCTTGATGAATGTTGAACTTGTCACGGGCCTCATGGTCACGAAGGCTTGCACCACGGCAATGGACTAGATGAATAGGCCAGGCTAGAGGAGCACACCCTCTCTTGCGGCATATGCTCAACGGAATGTGTCTTCGAAATGTGGACAGCTACATGAGTATCTCCCAGAGGACCGTTGGCACCAAGCACCAAGTCACAGTTAACGCTATGGCAAGTACCTTCACCAACAAGTACTCCCGCCTCATTATAAAGAGTGACAACCATTGTATTCCAGAGGCGACGCGGAAGTCCCTCACACTCTGGAACATCAACATTCAATCGCTCAGGATTCTGGACCTCATCGTCGGATGCACCCATAATCTCGTCAAGTATGGCGGAGAGATCCATCGTACCTATGAACATTCACAACACCACCTAAGGTAAGGAAAAGGGAAAAGAATGATGACAACTTGCCGGTAAAATTAGAGTTCCTGAATATCAGATCGGCTCGACCTAAATGCAGAACAGTGAGCATAATGTGTATCACTTGCATTTCTAGATTTATCTCCGCCAAGAAATGTCATCTGTACTCATCTCTCATCGCCTCTCCAACATAAAAAATGTCAATCTCTCATTTAGATCGAATCGACCTGAAACATAAAGGTTCATCGTTCATTACATGAACACTCTTCGTACTTTACATAGAAAGACATTGGGTACATGAATGTGCCAGTCCAGAATGAACGAATCTATGGCGATGAATTTCGGAGGTTGTGCCCACTTGTAAATAGTTACGAAACTACTCACGACCTAAGATGACGAAGCACACCATTCAGATCGACTTGACCTGAATGGATAATCTCAGAGAAGAATACATTAAATTCAGCACTTTTATTCAGACAATGAAAAGTCATCCTATACATGAATAAGACTCTGACTCTGAAACACGATGGATTGATTACGATACAGGTGGACCCAACCTAAAACATGTTCCTTTACCCGCTAGAATATCCTTGTCCTTCAATCATGTTCCTCGGATTTGGTCTCTGTCATCTACCATGTTTAGGTCGACTCGACGTGAATGGATACAGTGGATGACAATCTCTTGTCTCTTCCAATCAATGATATTATCATCTTATATTGTGATTCTCAAATTCAAGTCGAACCGACCTGAATTATTTATAGAATAAACAGTCCCATTTACTAATACTAGATAGTGTCCTCTTATTATCACCCAGATTGTTATTAGATTCAGGTCGACCTGACCTGAAACGACAATCTTCCAGGTCGGTCAGACTTGTTCCGGGATTTACGGGACTCTCATTACATACATTGGAATGAACTGTGTTCCGGTTTTTACGGCGGTAAATTAGGGAACTATTTCTGCATTCACAGGCACACATGTAAGAAAACAAAGAGCTGAACTGAACCATCGCACGCATGATTCAACACTCACAATTATAACAGGAAATATCATTCACTTTCAGCAGTTCCTGCAATTGTTCTCCACCTAAAGAACTTCCGTGTAGTACAACAAGAGAATGAATACTGAATACAGGGAAATATCATGGAAGACACTAAAGAATCGTGCGTTACATACTCACAGCGGCAAGCGCCTTCACCAGGAAATCTTCTGCAACAGTCTAGCACGGCGTTCACTCAAAGTGTCCTTAACAAAATGCAACAATCTAAGCCAGGTCAAGAAATGGACAGCACGCATACAGAGGTGCACACAACGATCCGAGAATCAGAGAAAGATTGACCTCAACCGGACGACGATGGAAGTGGAGGACTTCTTCGCGGAAAGGCAGAAGGCGGGAAGGTCAAAAGAGAATTTCAAAAGTTCTGAACATCATGAAGGCTATAGTAGCCGGATGCTAAGTTCGGGTTCCCGCCGCTTTTTTTAAGTATTCATCAAACGGCACATATACAGCTGTTCACTTTACATCACCCGTGTCCTCAGAATGGGATCAAAAGTACTCTGCACATTCCCCCTTCAATAAAAAATAAACGTGAAGTCTAAATTTTTATTTATTTATTTATTTATTTTTAGGAAATACTCTGCACTATCTGAAAGTTCTGGGTTTTTTCACAATTTCCGGCGAACAACATTTGACAATATTCTTTGTGTATTTTAAAGGCACTCCAAAGTCAACACTTTACTTAAAAAGTGTAGTGCATCCTAAATTTCAGTAATTACTGCAGAATCTTAGGATATCTTAGGATATCTTCATTAAAATTAGCATTAAAATTTTGCATGGTTGGTAAAGATAACTAAAATAATTTAGGGTATCCAATGCTAATTCTCCAATGACAAGCGTTTCAAAGGCTTAGGGTTTAGGGTTTAGGGTTTAGAATTTTTTATTTCAAAAATTTGGATTTATAGGGTTCACAGTTTGCAAACTCTACACCCTATTACCACATCCAAAGACTTTGACATAACACTTCCACTTATGATTTTCAACATATTAATGGTTTTAATTCATTTAAGCAGACGGCGGTTGTGAAATTAAAGATTACGTTTTGATTTTTGATTTTTTAAAAACTACTAGAACTTTGAACACATACAATTAGTGCCCCATTTTTTAACATATACAACGAGAAAGGAAAACAAAACATCGGCCATGCCCTATAGACTGTGGTTCAAAGAGCTAAAATCTCAAATGTCATGAAATTGGCATCCAAAACAAGGAACAAAAAAATGTACAAGTTGTAAATACTCCAAGGACTAATAATTCATGAGTGCACTAAATTTAGTGCCCCATTTTGTAGCATTTACTACGCGAAAGAAGAAAATTTGAATTAGCCATGCCCTGTAGTTTATTGAACTAAAATCTCAAATGTCATGGAATTGGTATCCAAAAGAAGACCCAAGAAAATGTACAAGTTGTAAATACTCCAAGGACTAATAATTCATGAGTGCACTAAATTTAGTGCCCCATTTTGTAACATTTACTACGCAAAAGAAGAAAATTTGAATTAGCCATGCCTTGTAGTTTATTGAACTAAAATCTCAAATGTCATGGAATTGGTATCTAAAAGAAGGCCAAAAAAATGTACAAGTTGTAAATACTCCAAGGACAAATAATTCATGAGTGTTCTAAATTTAGTGCCCCATTCTCTTATTTGTACGACGAGAAAGAAAAAAAAAGAATTAGCCATGCCCTGTAGTTTATTGAACTAAAATCTCAAATGTCATGGAATTGGAATCCAAAAGAAGACCCAAGAAAAATGTACAAGTTGTAAATACTCCAAGAAATAATAATTCATGGGTGCACTAAATTTAGTGCACCGTTTCATAACATACACGACGAGAAAGAAAAAATAAACAATTGGCCATGCCCTGTAGTTAGAGAACTAAAATCTCAAATGTCATGGAATTGGAATCCAAAAGAAGGCCAAAAAAAATGTACAAGTTGTAAATACTCCAAGAAATAATAATTCATGGGTGCACTAAATTTAGTGCACCGTTTCATAACATACACGACGAGAAAGAAAAAATAAACAATTGGCCATGCCCTGTAGTTTAGAGAACTAAAATCTCAAAGGTCATGGAATTGGAATCCAAAAGAAGGCCAAAAAAAATGTACAAGTTGTAAATACTCCAAGAAATAATAATTCATGGGTGCACTAAATTTAGTGCACTGTTTCATAACATACACGACGAGAAAGAAAAAATAAACAATTGGCCATGCCTTGTAGTTTAGAGAACTAAAATCTCAAATGTCATGGAATTGGAATCCAAAAGAAGGCCAAAAAAAATGTACAAGTTGTAAATACTCCAAGAAATAATAATTCATGGGTGCACTAAATTTAGTGCACCGCTTCATAATATACACGACGAGAAAGAAAAAATAAACAATTGGCCATGCCTTGTAGTTTAGAGAACTAAAATCTCAAATGTCATGGAATTGGAATCCAAAAGAAGGCCAAAAAAATGTACAAGTTGTAAATACTCCAAGAAATAATAATTCATGGGTGCACTAAATTTAGTGCACCATTCTCTTATTTGTACGACGAGAAAGAAAAAAAAATGAATTAGCCATGCCTTGTAGTTTATTGAACTAAAATCTCAAATATCATAGAATTGGTATCTAAATGAAGGCCCAAGAAAATGTACAAGTTGTAAATACTCCAAGGAATAATAATTCATGGGTGCACTAAATTTAGTGCATCGTTTCATACGCTACGTGACGAGAAAGAAAAAAATTGAATTAGCCAGGCCCTGTAGTTTAGAGAACTAAAATCTCAAATGTCATGGAATTTTTATCCAGAAGGAGGCCAAAAAAATTCTACAAGTTGTAAATGCTCCAAGAAATAAAAATTTACGGGTTCGTTCAAGATGTACGATTTCAAAAAGCATTTGCTAATTCTTGAAGAAGTATGATTAAATCTCAATGTTAATTTATACTGGATCTTTTTACAGTTTATGTGTGTTTTTGAAATTATTGGTCATGCATACTGGAACTACAGCAAATTAAAGAGGTACAACACATTGTGGCGCCCATGTCCAAGTTTTTTTTTTGTGGAATAGTGTGTTTTAATATAGATTATTACAAGTGCTGTACTTAAAGGGACACTACATTCATGTCGTGTAATTTCTATCATATCCCGTGTCATGAAATTATGAATTAAGTTAAATTTTTTAATATTTTCTTCAGTTAGTCATGACATTCTCTTTTCAATTGAAAATATGTTGTGTTTGTACCACTAACCAAAAAATAGAATACATGTCATTACAACATGATTTGAATGTTATTGAAGTATTTATAAAATGTTGACTACATATGTTTGGACATTTTACTACTTTCTATTAATATTGAGTCCATGATTTTTTTTAATGATTGGATTGCTTCTAAGTTCACAAAATGAATGCTGTTTCTTTTATGAATCTTTTAAATTATTGGTTAATTTGTTGCATGAGCTAAATTCTATGAGCTGAATTGCATGACGTAAACTCTAATCATTATCTTTTTATGGATTCTTTTGCATAGCTTAAAATAAAAAATGAAAAACATGTCTAGGACAAATGTTCAATTCTACCAACAAATTTTTTGGAAGGCTGGTACGCTTTGCTTTATAAAGCACTTTAAAAAAATAGGGATGAAGTGAAAAGGCTTCACTTCCTCCCATGCTCCATTGAAAGAAATACAACTAAGAGTGTTTGAGGAAACGAAGGACAAAAAAAGTGAGGGTAATAGAGTAACAACCATATTGTTAAAGGTTTGATTTCTAGTATAAGTTTTCAATTTCCTTCCTAAATCCTCTATTTTATCATTCATTTTGTGCATTCAAATTCTATTGAATTCTATAATTATGTGCTCATAGGAAGATAATCTATGACATGTTAATTTCCTTCATTTTCTAGGGAGGCTGTGGGCGCTAGATTACCCACCCTTGGTAATAAAGCGAACACCGACCAGGTTCTATGCCTTTATCCACATTTTTTAATATATGGGGGTGATGTGAGCGCGGTCCACTGTGCCTTCCAAGCAATGGATCTTTTTTGCTAACATTTCCTAAGTGTCGTGGATGGCAGCGAATAATTAGTAATGCATGTAGTAACTCACAAGTTAACTGCGATGTTTAGAGTGATGGTGAAATCCGAACTCCCTAACTATCTATCCTATGTCGAGGGTCGACTGAGTAGTCGGCGTCATTTATAACGTCCCTAACTACATAAAAAGGGGAACCCCTATGTTCCTTCCATGAACCCCTAAGACTATCTTGGGTTTCTAAGACTTCACCTAGGAGTTCTACTTTTAAAAACTACCCCTAAAGTTCCAACTTCGGAATGTAACTCTAGATTTTACTTCTTTAACTTGATTCTTAAATATTAACTACCGACTTGTGCTCGATGTTTTGACTTTTGACTCTAGGTTTCTATTCCTAAATTAACTCTAAGATTTACCCTTGAATTTTAACTCTATGTTTTAACTTTTAACTCTAAGTTTTTACTCCTAAATTAACTCTAAGATTTACCCTTGAATTTTAACTCTATGTTTTAACTTTTAACTCTAAGTTTTTACTCCTAAATTAACTCTAAGATTTACCCTTGAATTTTAACTCTATGTTTTAACTTTTAACTCTAAGTTTTTACTTCTAGAATTAATTCTAAATTTTAACCTCTAGGTTTGACTCTATGTTTTCACTTTGACTCTAGATCTTTTCTACTTCCAACAACTAACTCTAACTTTAACTTCTACCTCTTAACTTTTAGCTTCTACTTTTAGCCTTTCACTATAACTTTTTACTCCCCAATTGACTCTAAAGTTTAACCTTTAAATTTAATCTTAACTTTTGACTTTTGACTTTTGACTTTCTACTTCCAACTTTAATCCTATTGTTTTAATCCTAGTTTAACTCTAAGTGTTATCCTCCTAAATTTAACTCCAACTTTTTAACTCTAGGGCTTAACTTCTAAACTTATTTCCACAGTTTACTCTGAGTTTTGACTTCTAATTTTAACTCTATTTCTAACTAAAAATCTACTCGTAATTTCTACCCCCTAAATTTAGTCCAAGGTTTTACTTTTTAATTTCTACTTCCCACTCGGAATTTTTTACTCCTAATTAACCCTAACTTCCTTTTCTAAGCTACCCTAAGGTTTCACTGGAAATTTTAATCCCCTAAGTTAAGCTTCCAAATTAATTCTACTTTTTAACTTCCCAAAGTTAACTCTAGATTTTGACCTTAGAATTTTAACTTTAAGAAATAAAAATGCAAATTGATTCTAATTCTAACCGCTAATTAATCCCTAATTTTAATCCTAAATTCTCTTTCTAATTTAAACCCCTAAGGTCCGTCCATGATTCTTTTTGGATGATTTCTACTCAACATTCCTCCATCCTACCCCCTACCGCTTAACTTAGCCTAACGCGGTCAGTTTACGGTCAAATCTTAATTATAAGATGTTTTCGGAAACCCCTATCACTAATCTATAGACTTTTGAATCTAAACTTCTAATTTGCACTAATCACGGATGCTAATCACGCTCTAAGGGCTGATTAGGAAAATAAATGCTAATTAGGGAGAAACATCAAAGACTAAATCAAAAACTCACCTCTTCACTACCGGTGTCGGAAATGACTTCGTCCACGTCCACGTGTACATCCTCACGCTCCATGGTAGTCTTTGGCTTTGTTTTGAATTTTTCTTCAAGCTCACCGCTTATTGAGAAAATATTACAATTTTTGATGATCTAAACTCCCTCTTTTCCTTCCTCCTTTTCTTTTCTTTCTTCCCCTCTCTTCTACACTAGCACTATTCCACCTAAGCTTTTATGAGTCTTACACTATGGTTTCAAACTACGAGAAGGGTTTAAATGTTCTTCCTACCCTCTTACACAATTTGCCTTTGTGTCATCCTAATCCTCCTCCCAACGGTCACCACAAATTCTCAAGATTTCCTTTTCTAATCCTACCTAAGCCTAAGCTTAGGTCACTATTTATCGTCTCTCTCGCCTCTCTCCTATTTCATTCGATTGTTCTCTATCCTTCCTCCATTGTGTGTAGAGTGTTTTGTAGTTGTTGGTGAGGGTGAGACTTCCTTGTGTGCAGGTACGGTGGTGCTCCGCTCTTTTCTCCCTTCTCCCTTTTTGATTTTAGACCCTAATCCCTACTTAGCAATAGGTCAGCCCCCCATTTTCCTTTGTTTTGTTTATCTAGTGTGAGAGAAACCAAAAATCAAGAAAAAGGAGTTCAAAAATGGGGACCGAACTGGGGCCCCAACTGCCTGCCGGACCAAGCCTGGCCTCCCGGCTGGCTGGCTAGCTGCTGGGGGGTCGGGTTCAAACAAAATAAATAAATAATTTATTTATTTGTTTTCTTTTGATATCGGATGATGTGACCTGGTCTGTTCTGGCTCTCGACTTGATCTAGTCTGTTTGGTTCCCGACTTGATCTGGTCTGTTTGGTTCTCGACTGATCTGGTCTGTTTGGTTCTCGACTTGATCTGGTCTGTTTGGTTCTGGACCTTGACTACTAAGGGAAAACTGGATTTTTGGGCAAACTGGATTTTTGGTGAACTAAGGGAAAGAAAACTTGGAGAAAATAGAACTTGGGGAAAATAGGACTTGAGGGAAATAGAACTTGGGGAAAATAAGACTTGGGGAAAATAGAACTTGGGGAACAACTTAGTCACACTAAAACTTGGGGAACACTCAGACTCACTAAACACTTGGGGAGCAACTTAGACACACTAAACACTTGGGGAACAACTAAACTAAAGAAAATGTTGGGATTAACTAAACTTCACTAAATGCAAAGGAACCTACATATCTTGGAAGCTAAACTCTGGAGGTTTCCACAAAGGTCTTGGAAACTAGACTTTGGAACTAAACACGAGGGAGGTGCAAAGCTTCGCCGTTAGATTGGTTTTAACACCAACTTTAGGACTTCTTGGCACCTCGGGGGTTCAAAGCTCCGCCGTCTACACTTTTAACACACGCTTTAGGACTTCAACTTTGTCACTAGTTCAAAGCTTCGCCGTCCCGGAGGGGGGTCCACTCAACAAGGAGAAGATTAGAAGAGGGTTTGAGATAACTTAGAAAACATGCACAAAGGAGGTTCAAAGCTTCGCCGTCCCGGAGGGGGGTCCACTCAACAAAGAGAAGATTAGAAGAGGGTTTGGGATAACTTTAGAAAACATGCACAAAGGAGGTTCAAAGCTTCGCTGTCCCGGAGGGGGGTCCACTCAACAAAGAGAAGGTTAGAAGAAGGTGTAAGAAAAACACAAAGAGAAAACACACAAGTTAGACCACGTGGCAACACAAAGCTCACATGCTAAAGGCCCCCCAAAGCGGCATCGCCAAGGTACGGTGGGGGGTGACTTTAGGATTAGTGCAAGATACAAAAAGACTCTTAAACTACATGAAAGGTACGGGGAGCGGAAGCGGAAATACGTCACGCTATAGGGAGTTGATGTTTGTGGCAAGGCGTGGTACATAATTCACGGCATCCCGAAGTCCACTTACCACAGTTACATCGAGATGTACAACGACGGCGTCGTATCAGGGACGCATGGAAACAAAGGGGTTAAGCGCCCGCGAACTTGGACTGTTCAGGTCGCTGGGACTATGAAAGCCATTATTGACCAGAATGCTGATCAAATGCCCCACCAAATGCGCGGCATTGGGAACGGGCGAACGGACACTCTAAAATTCCTTCCTCCCAGAAGAAATTGGAAACGAGTCTGAGCAGACGCCAACGAGGTAGTGCCCCTTATCTCCTGTCATTGCTTTATTGATCGTGAGATCTCCCGATGAGATCAATGATCGTGAGATATCACGATCACTGTTCTAGTGCATTGCTTGTCATTTGCATTCCTTCCCCTTCACTCGTACCGATGCTTAAGCGTACCAATTCTGGATGTGCAGTTGAATGCCGACTACGGTCTGCCGCCCGTGAGCCAGTCGACTATTAGTAGACTCAAGCGAGAGTACTTCAACAACGTTTCCATTAAGCCTGTCGGAAGTTCGTTTGCAAAATGTACTACGTGCGACGACCTACAGCAGTTTATTCTGAAGTCTCCGAAAGGAAGCCCCGAGTACGTGGAGTTCGTGAAGCAGCGGACTCATCATCTGAATCACCAAGCTTCTTGCCGTCGTTTGTATGCGTCTTGGCGTGAGGAATCCAAACGAGATCCTCGAAGAATTTTATGTATAATTCACGACAAGATGGATACATCCAAGACGGCTCTATCCAGACTCCGGGTGACAACGAAGGCCACGGCCGGTTTGGGGCAGCTTCCGATGAGCGTTATTGGAATGGTAGCTCATGGCCATGGTGACGGTGCTTACGCCCATTATGCTCCATCTTGCTGGCCGGCGGACTCCAACTTCACCATTTCATCTTTGGCGAGGTTGTTGCGCCGGCTGGAGGGTCCACCTATTCGAGAGGCAGGCAACCTCTTTCCATATCCGCCGGCTAACTCATTGTTCGAGGCACTGCTTAGAAGAAAGTCTAGATGTATGGACAGCCTAACCCTCACCGAACCTGGAGCTCGGGTCGGAAGTACCCCTCTTCCTGAAAATTTATATCTTCAGCTTGACAACTCTGCCAAGGATAACAAGAACAAATATCTGATGGCGTTCTTATCCTTGCTCACTGCACGAGGTGTCTTCAAGGAAATTCAGGTTGGGTTTCTACTAGTCGGACACACTCACGAGGACATCGATGCATATTTCAGCCACCTTTCCAAGGCCCTGAAGACCAAGAACACTTTTATCGTCGCTGACCTCATGAAAGCCTTCATGCAGTCCCAAGAACTGTCATTTATGTCGGAGTTCATACAGGAGGTGGGGGATTTCAAGTCATTCGTGGAGGGTTACCAATGCGATCGCGGGGAAAAATTAATTGGATTGGGGGAGATGCACCTGTTCAAGTTCTACGTGGACACTGATGGAGTCCCCGTCATGAACTTCAAAAGGTCAGCAGTTGATTCGAACTGGTTGCCGTCGAAGAAACCTTCTGAACGCATTTGGAAGACAGACAGCAATGGTCGGCCCATGCTCCCTCTCGGCTATCCAAAGCCTGTTCCGTTTAAGCCCATGTGGGGCAGCGAGGTTCCGATACCGAATGGAAATCAAGAGAAGGCAAGGGATGCGGCGCGGAAAGCTACCTTGAACAAGGGTTTCATGCTGGTAGGACTCGAGAAATACATTCAGTACTGGCAATACGGTATTTCTAGATGCGAGGGATTTGCAACTGCGTTCGGTCCATACGTGGATTACTAGAAGTGTGTTCTCGATGAGCTAAAGGAACCACTACCCGAGTGTCCTCCGAAGTTGGTGGAAGGCTTCTGGCCACAACACGATTGGAGGGTGGCGCGTAATGGAGTCCCTTGCCCAGGATCGACGATGAATCCCATGGACGTGATTCTGGAGGAAGAAGAGGAGCCGGAGCCTTACTGCGGCCCTACAAATGAAGCGCCAAGGGAAAGCTTTAATCCATGGCTAGACATACGACCAGGCTGTTGGGTACTTGTCAGACTGGAAGTCCCGGAATCATGTGCTGTTTGGCAGGGAAGAGCATTGTCTACTGTATGCAGAGTGGAAGGAGATGTGAATAACGGGAAGTTCTTGCTTCAGTACTGGCGAACCGATAACTCCGAAACAAGGCTGGAATTGATTTATCGAAATTGCTGGTACGGTAAATGGGTCGTTGAAAAAAGTCCCCCCACCTAGGTGGACGCGGGTGCTGCAGTGTATGCAAATTGGTCCAGGAGAGTGGATCAAAAATCACGGACGATTCCTCAAAAGAGTAGGGAGGCTACCTTAGTGAATTTGAATCGGGCAAACGTGGTGGACCCATGATTGAGTGCCTAGTCCGGGGTCGCTACTGCCATCGTGGGAACTCCCGACGCACTGTGTCGGTCGTCGCGGCAATTGTGAGATGTCACGATGCATTCTGCGGGGCGCGACTGCCATTGTGATATCGCACGATGCATTCTACATCTAGTAAGCGCAGCCGCAAGTGAGGGTTTCGAAGTACAGTCCGTTGAGTCAGTAGGACTGTTCTTCGATTAATTTTTCAGAGCTACTTTTTGTGACTTGTATATGTAAAATAAATCTTTATGAATATATTAATATGTTTATGATTTCTATTCTTTGCGTGCGGCACGAGGGCAATGACTTGATAGCAGAAGCGCGGGATGTCTTTCTTCCTCTCGTCTCCTGAAATGGAAGTGGTTTATGTTTGTGTCCGGAACAGAATACATTGCTCGGGTCACATATGCACTCAAATGAGTCTGAATAATGCATTTCTTTTCTCTCACAGTTACACTGTTGGAATTCTAGTCTTCTAGGTTTTGCATCTTCACAATTATATAGCGGACAACCAAGTACGAATCTATTTTTTGCAGTGAAAGAACGTTGATGTTCTTTACACAAACTCAAACTAATGTCATTATTTCGGATGGAATATTATGTTTACTTAGCCGTTATTCATCTTCAGATGTATGTTGAACGTCTGAGCACCTGTAACTCAGTTGTCTACAGTTCTTCAAATGTCACTGTGAGTACTGTGATATGCCCCTGTCACTTCATCATATCCTGACTACCTTAGCTCCACTATGTTAGCAGTCCGTCGGGGGATTTCCCGGTGAATCCTAGAACCGGACTCCTTATTCCCAAGAGCAATTGCTCATTTGGTAATTGTCAACTGATGTTTGAATTTCAAATCTACTTGTGTATACTTCCTTTGAACTCTCGGGATACCATATATCTTTGAAAGAATCGGCCCCCTCGTGCCTTATTGTGATTCATTCTTGATGAACTCGGATATCACTTGCACTTTAGCACAAGAATCAAATTGTACCACTTCGACACCAAGATTGTCAGTGAAGCCGACTCATATTCTACCACCCCGTCAAGGGATCTCCCGATAGAATTATGTGAAGATCAGCGCTCACTGAGGGATTAATATGGGATGGGAGCCATGTTTGCAACGAGTGGTGGTCATCGGAGGATCTCTCGATAGGTTCTGAGACTTCAGTTGTGCTGTAAATTGGATGCCTAAACTACGGAAACCCGGTCCACAGATCTCCCAATACAATCATGTGAACTCTACCACGGATCCACTATGTTACAACTACATGATTTCTTTCATTTCCAAGCACATGAAGCACTCCCCGACATACTTGTGGTAGCTGAATTGGATGCATGCAAAGCGTTCCTATTTCAGGAGATCTCCAGATCCATAGGAAAACATCAGGGGATTTCACTACCTCTTTATTTCTGGACTATTGAAAGTCCAAAAGTAGTTAAATATGGCATAACTATTTTGCTCATGACTTGGTGTCCAATAGGGAACATAGTATGAATTTATATACCAAAACCACTAAAACAATAGTGAACTGTAGTTTGCACAAGGTGCTACGACTACCTTCAGCTCCCATTTTAATGGAAATTGTACTTTATATTCTTACACCCAACTACCCTCAACTTAAAATTACTTCGACTCAATTTCAATTTCTTGGCCTATAAATGGACAATATTATTTTGGAAGGGTCCATTTTAATGAATATGATGTTATAACTATTTTACTGTAGGAGGTAGACAATGCAAATTAATAGTTAGAATACACATTCAGTAAGCTTGCAATGTACGTGCCAAATGAGCACATACAATTCCAATAGTTGGTTGAAAATATTGCACCACGTTGGACAAAATATAGACTGACTAACTAAGAATTTGTTTAGTTGTAAGGATGTTTGAATTGGAAGCTTTTTACCGTAATTAATTGAGAGGGACACAATGAAGCAATTGGGGTGACAGTTGTTCTACATTCAACTGTAAGTACTATCATTGAAGCTAGTATCAACCATTTGCATCTGTACACAGTTGTTTGCGTATATTTTGAAGTCTATAATTGATGATCACTGTGTTGATTGAATTGTCTCTCTTCACCACACTTTAACTATTGATATTGGCCCAGCGTATTGTAGTCAGACACTTATCATGTCATTGAATGGTAAATTTTACAAGAAGCAGTCAAAAGTCTTCCGTTGCTTCAAGGCGTAAGACTTGGAGATTGCAATGACATAATTTAGATTCAAGACATTGGTCTTGAATCTGAATTGAGGACGATGGCAACATCCTTGGGGCATGTAGAAATCATCCAGCTATGGAATAACCTATAAGTTCCAGTTTCCAAAGACTCAATATACGTACTTGTAATTTCAAAAATTTCGTTTATTTGAATGGCTATAAATTGTGATAATAGCAAGTGAAAATCAATGTATAGTAAGGTCTACTTCATTTACAAAATTTTGCATTCTGTTGAGATTATGTCAACTTTGGGAGGCCCGTGTATGCTCAAAATTGAATAGAATTTTGAATTTTGAATTGTGTTGGAATCACACTAAAGTATACTTCTTTATAATTACAAACACACATATGTAATTGAAAACCATACAAAGAGTTTGATGTTTTCTATACACTATGTACTATCTAGTGTTGCCAACGTTGTGAAAGTTTCAACTTATATTCAATAATATATATGAGAAATGAACCTTCACAATTGCTTTAGAGATACTTGATCTCATACCACTTGGATTGCTTGTATGAATTCTTGCTTGTTCTTCACCCCATTGCAAAAAAACTTTGATTGTTTTCTAAAGGTTCTCTATGAAATGGTAGGCAAAGTATAAAAGAAATCCAAATTGTTGTATACTTTGAAATTATTCATTTTTCACTTATTATTAAGCTGAAGTGCACTTCGTTTCAATTCCAACGTAATTTGCAGTTCCAAAATCGGTTCATTTTATGCTAGAGCTTCCTAAAGTTGTTGAACTTTCTAGTGAAAACTGACTGAAAAATTTGTAAATGAAGTAGACCTTACTGTACAATCAAATGACAATGTTAGCTAGTATAAACTAAAAGCGCGTAGAAGGAAAACTTCATATGAAGCACAGTAGATTCTAAATCCACAAGACATTTTTTGGATGGCATATTACCCTGCACATCTGGGAATTTTCATAGAATGCCGTATTACTGCACACATTGTGAAAATCTCCTAATGGCCTATAACCACATGCATCAAGAGATTTTCATCTAAATGGTGTATTTCCTACTCCCGCGCACATCCGTAGATCTTTTTGTTGATGCCCTAATCTCACGCATTGGAAGATCCCCCTATACTTCTCTAGTAGGGTTTCATAGTAGACATCATTGTCAAATCTCACGGTGTCTTATATCAATATCATTCTATCCTTAGCATGTAGTGTCTTCAACTGTGAAAGAGTATCCTGAGATCTCATGATGGTTGGTATGATTATAATACCACCGTAGACACATAGAACCTTCAGTTGCAGAAGAATATCATGAGATCTCACAATACTTGGTGTTGTTGTAGGACCTCCATAGACGCATAATAGCTTCAACTGTAAAAGAGTATTGTGAGATTTTAGAACAATTGATATTGTTATACAACCACCATGCATGCTTACTAGCTTTAGCAAAAAATGAGTACGTACCATGAGATCTCACAATAATAATAGAATTCCACCTTTGACACATTGTAGCTTCAACTGTGAAATCACAAGAATTGCAAGATCCCACAATCGATGATATTAATAGAGAACTACAACCGACACACAATACATACCTTTAGTTGCAAGATAGGACCGTCAAATCTCACGGTTGCTTATATTGATATCCTACTAGCCTTGACACATGGCACATTTAGCAACAAGAAAGGACCATGGGACCTTACAGTCGCTAATAGGAATATCCTACCACCCACAACACATAGTACCTTCAGTTGCAAAGTAGGACCTTGAGATTCCACGGTCGCTAATATGAGTATCCTACCACCCTTGACACATAGGACGTCCAGACGTAAGGTAGAACCTTAAGATCTCTCGGTCACTGATATCAACATCTTACCACATTGGAACTTGACCTAAAAGATAGGACCTTGAGATTGATCTCATGGTTGCTAATATCAGTGTTCTAGTACACTAGACACATAGTACATTCCATTGAAAGATAGGATTGTGAGATCTCATATATGGTCACTAATACCAAAGTCTGACCACCCTTGAGACATAGTACCTTCAACAAGAAGAGAAGATCGTGAGATCTCACGCTCCCTGATATCAATGTCCTACCACCTTCAGTTCATAGTTCCATCATTTAACAGAGAAGACCATGAGATCTCACAGTTGTTGATATCAATGTCCTTCATATAGTACCTTCAGCTACAATATAGGACCATAAGACCTCACGGCCTGTTATCCATGCAAAATCCTTACCTAATGAAACTTGATCTAAAACGTCATCAATCTCTAACAAATCTTTAGAAGATTACAATTTAAAAATGCTAATGCATAGCCGTCATTTTAACCATTTTGTGTGATATAGTGCAATGAAGATGTCTTATGTATATGGCTAGAGGAATACTTGCCTAAGAAACTTGCAATAATCATGGACACTTAGGTGCATACGTTCCAATACACTGGTGATCATCGCCTAGGAGTAGTTTTCTGATGTGACCACAGAGTTACAGCTTGGGGTATTGAGCAAAAAGAAAGGCAAGATGGAATTATTTTGATCCTTTCCAAACTAAAATACATGGACAAAGTTCACCCTACGGTGAGGTTGAATGTGTTGGAGTAGTAGGGACTCAATAACTGCACTATTTTTTTTCTGATTCTTGAGAAGATACCAAAGTTTGATGAATCTAAAATATATGGGATCATTTTCGATTACGAAAGCTATATCTGGATATGTGCAAGACCGTCATTAAGAGGGGAATGTTGAACTCCAAAAACGATTTGCATTTCTTTACTCTCAAGGAAATGAAGACGGAATGGAACATCATTGATGAGGACCGCCACAAATCCAATCCTTCAAAAGCAATTGTGGGAGTAATACCTCTAGGCTCCAGGGCCGTCCCCAAAGAAAAAAGCGCAAAAGTAAAAATCTATTGTTGAAGCACCAACGAACAATATGAAAATTGAAGTCAAAAGGAAAGACAAGAAGGCCTTACCTTAGTCTTTACAGATGTGTGAATATGATGGAAACTAAAGTAAATAAACTCAAATTGACTCAGATGAAAGCAATGAACACGCTCTACAAGTCGATGTTCAAGCTCGTGTTCAAGCCAATGTACGCATGGGGGAAGAAGCCATTGGTTGGTGCTTTTGGTGACCCAATACACATACACTACAAGTACCTTTACAAAGCTCTAGCAGGAAGATTTGTATACAAAAAAATTAATAAGAAGCACTAGGATGGGATAGAGTACCAAATTTGCATCAATGCGGACTACCATTAGAAGGGATTTGGGGCCAAGAAAGGGTCGTTTCAAGCCTGTTCCCCAATTTGTCCCCATGCTGTGAAAAGTAGTATGGGCTATCAAAAAAATTTATTTTCAAAAAAAAAAAAAAAAAAAAATTCTTTCTAAATCTCATTTTATATAAAAAAAAAAGAATTAAAAAAAAAAAAAAATCTCATGTGGCCGAAGTTCGGCCATATCACCCTGTTGCGGTGGCGCAGTTCCAGCAATCGGGAACTGGGCAAAACTTGTAGAGAATTTATGGGAACTCGTGGCTCTTTAAAGGGCCTGAATTCTCTCTAATGAAGTCTGCAAACAGATTTATTACTGTTCTTCCCCTGAAGCGCGGTCCTTGTGGTGAGAAAAAAGTGGTTGATTACTGGGATGCTTGTCCCAAAAGAGAATATCTTACAACCACAACGCACTATTGGAGAATTGGCGGACAACCCACTGTCACAACCCACAAGAAAGTTGTGGAGAGCGGCAAGATTCTTGACTATGATAAGGATACGGCCTCCACCTTCAACATTATTCCAATGTGGGCACCTAAAGCAAACTTGTTGGAAATAATGCACCTCTCTAAGGTACTAAACCAAAACATTGCTGGTGAGCAGAAGTAACCGACCTTCCTAATGCAACTTATATACGCTCAACTAAAGTGGAGGGATATGGGAAGCCTGCAACCATCCATCATAGGAAGAGCACACTTGAAAGAATAGCTTGTAAGTATTCCATTTATTTGTTTTTGTTGGTGCTTTGAGTTCAATTTTTGTTGGCCGCAACAACAATTGTGAGATCTCACAATGCTTGAATGAGGTAATAAAAAATTCTTTCCCTCTTTGATGTTGGCATCTAATAGTTTTTGTGTTTAAATGAACCGGCGTATCCAGTGATGTCAACTATCTTCACTAGTGTGAAGGGCAATGACTCTCCCAAGTTGAGAATTGCGCTTGTCTTCATGGAGAATGACTCCAATGTAAAGAGATGGATTAAGATTGAGAAAAAATACCTCAATTATTTCCTACCCCACGATACTTCATTTGATTCAAAAGCAAAACAAAAATCCCTCACACAATTTGATTTCAAGGCGCTCTATGGATTCCAAACGGAGGATATTAACTATTTGGTGGCCCTCGTGGAAGCAAAGAAGGTTTGCATAAAGAGTTCAAAGGCAAATTTGGGAATGCACATGACATCTCTCTTTGCTACAGGTGCTAGGCTGAGGCTAGTGAGGGGCATGCAGAACAAGCTCATGTGCCACTATCGCCACATTTTCTTCCTAGCAAAAGGGTGGAGTAAGTCCCTTACACATTAGCAGAGTGGAATGCGTTTGCGGAGGAGAAGATACCCAGATTTCAACTTGAATTTTGGATTACAAAACCATGGCTACAGTCCTTAGAAGGGACTGGTTAGTGTTGTGGACAAAAAATCTTAACAAGACGGCCAATCTAGACTAGTGTCCATCGTTGGTGAAGGCAATGTAAGCGTTGTTCTTTAGTGCCCATGCCAAAACATGTCGTAGAGGAGGTCATTGCAAATGAATTTGCAGACAATCACTTTTGTAAGGTAATAGACCAGAGGAGCTGGAATATCAACACTATCCTTGCAAACCTTGTTGTCAAATCATGGTGGGGCAAGGATAAGACGCATATTTATTTCTAGTTTCTATTTGAGGTCACAACTGCTAGACCTTGGGCAAAATTGCTAGAGAATTGTAAGCTGAAGAGACTATTTGATGCTATCAAATACAAGGACACCACTAGGAATTTCTTGAGGGCCTAATCTCTAGCAGTTCTCATAATTAACGCTCAAGGATTCCACAACATTATCTGTCACTTGTAGAAACGTGTGGAAGACACCAAGGCAAGGGTCTAGGACTGGCATATCATTACCTATGCTCCGGAAGTTGACAATGGCTTCTTCACCTCTATTACCAGATGTGCATACAACATCTTCTTTGTCTTTTTATTTGGGTACAGCAAGGGCCAGGATGCAAATAGCTGCTTCAACAACTTCTTCACCGACATGACTACATCCATGGAAGTAGTCTACCAAGCAAAGGACATAGATAAAGTCAATACTTTCTATAGGCAATGTCCAAAGCCTTGGCTAATGATCTCCACTACATTATTTGTATTTGGTGATCACATGATTGATAATATGGTGGTTGTGAATGTTCATGGCAGTTCAAAGTTCACTTATCTAGGAGTGGTATGTTTTGTAACCATTATTCCTTCCTTGAATTTCAAGGCTTTAGTCTTTGCAATCTTTATGAGCCATCTTGATTTGTGCTTCTTGCTTTTCACTAGTGGGCTAGTACAAAGTCTTTGGAAGTTGTGGATTATTTGGACGCCAGATCATCAACTCTATCAGTGTCCAGATCGATTTGGGACTCATTTCATCCGGCACCCCTGTCGCAATGTGAATTTTTGGTTTTTGTAAGTTATCTAAACCTTGGAACGGAAACCGTGATCTGGGATCCGGAATTGGGTAAGAGATAATGGAAAACCGGAAATTAACTACGGAACGGAATAGGTGACAATCCGGATTTGATCTGAATCTAAACCGGATTAGAATTGGAGCGGATCTGAGTTGGAACGGATTGGGTCAGGAACGGATTTGGTCATGATGACAGATCAGACTATAAATAGGCTGACCAATCCAGTTGCCACTCTTTTTCAAATTTCTTTTGCGGAAATCGCTCTCCAGCGCATACTTAGCTTCCTTCTCCAGCGATTTGCTCCCTTGTTCTGTGAGTTTGTGTGTGCGTGTGTGTGTGAGGGCGCGCAGCGCTTTAGTGTTTGTTGCAGGTTTAGAGGTATTCCGGTTGAGATCGGAAGAGCGAAGGTGAGAAACGAGACGTGCGGCTAAGAGAGGGAAAGGTAGCCTCAGTCAGAATCCGGTTTAGCACAGCTCGTGTCCATGCCTCAGCTCCGCAAGAGTAGAGCAGGGCCGTCCAGTTCCTCCACAGTAGAAGTTAAACTCCGGAAGGTGTGTCTGATTATTCCAGCAGACGAGAAGGAAAAGGACAACCTAATAGAGGATCTTGCCAAGATGGGTTGCGGAGGACTGATCGATAAACCCTGGGGGTTTAGGGAGGAGCGGATGATTCGAGAGCTGTTGGGAAAACTCTCGAATCAGTTCGACAAGACCATCCGCGGAATTCCGGGCAGTTGGACGGAAGAGATGTAGAAGGCCGTGTACGAATTCCGGTCAGGAGGTCGAGGGATGGCCACCTCGAAGGAGGGTTACACTCGGGGGAAGTTCCGGTGCACGGTGGACTCGAAGGATGGGCATGCGGTTGCGGATTGTTTGGACGATCGGCATCGAAACCTTCTACAGTTCCTGGTTCCGATCATCCACCCGGAGAAGCCGACGAGGGTGACCATTGCCATCGGGAACCTGATTTTCGGAGCCCTGAGCGGGGAACGGAAAGTAGACTGGGTTAGGATCTTTTCCGATCTGGTCAACCGTCTGATTTCAAAGATTGGAGGAAGTAGGCCGACTCCGTTGAGTCCCTACATCTTCCATCTTTACAAGCACAATCAACTCCTCACAGATACGGAGGAGAAGGAGTGGAAGACTCATGAGTCACTCCTGAAGTATGGGGAATCGGATTCGGAAGAAGAAGAACAGGAGGAAGTATCCGGTTCCGAGGAAGAAGAAGAAGAAGAGGAGGAGCAACACCGGCCGCAGCACAAGCGGCAGAAGACGACGCCTCCTCACTGGAGAGGAACCCCAACCCCTCCGGGTGAGACCTCCAACCTTGGGAAGAAACCGGTTTCTGAAGAACCGGGTCCTTCCAGATCGGATCCGACGGATCCGTTCAACTAGCTGATCAACATCCTGAGCGATGTGCGAGCAGATTGGACAATGAAGAAGCTGATTCTGAACCAGATCAGCAAGCTGGTGGGAGCACCAGCGGATAGCAACCTCGCAGGAGTGGTTGCAGAATTCATCTCCAACCCGGATGAGATCCGGAAGCAAGAAGCGGAGATACGACGACTCCAAGAGGAGAACGAGTCGTTGAAGACGGAATTGTTGCTCCTCAAGGAGGACATGGCTACCATACGGGAGATGGCAGAGGCTACCCGGAAAGTAGCCGAGGATGTGAAGGCCACTTTTGGGACAACCGGAGAGGCTGTCACCAAGTCCAAGCTGTTTGACGAGGGAGTCCTCAAGGAGAAGAAGATATCCGGAACCAGGTTGGTCCGGATCTTGACGGACTACTCCGAGAAAGTGGAATTGGTGATGATGGAAGCGCGAGAAGCTGCAAACCGGATGGAGGAGAGCAGCCGGAAGCTGAACGGAGTGACGTTGTCACGGTCGTTCCATCTGTCCGACCTTTCAATGCCCGGGTCTTTTCCGAACGTGGGCATTTAGACGGAAGGAAAGGAGGGAACTCCCTAGTCAAAGAAGAGTGGGAGGAAGCTCGCGCACACCATCAACTTGGATTCGTCACCGGATCTCCCAGAACGTGAAACCGAGGAGCGGAACCGGAACCTAACGGACGTCTTCGAACAACTTGGAGCGGACCCGCCTAGAAGTCCCACACTGAACCCGGGGCAGGATCAAGGTATGGATCTGACCCCAGATCAGGGTGAGGATCAAGATCAGAGCGTGGACCAAGGCGAAGACCAAGTTATGGACGAAGGAACGGATCAAGGAGTAGATCCGGTTATGATAGGATAGTTAGGATTTTAGTTGTAAATATTTGTTAGTTAGGACCGGACCGGATTGGATCCGGTGTGTCTAGTTTGGATCGGATGTTTTCCGGTCTGGCCGGCTCGGCAAGGACCGAAAGTTCCGCGCGGACTTTCCGGGCCCCTTTTTGTTGACTTTTGAGTTTTAAAGTGTATATTAGTCAGTCTCTGCGAAGGAGACTAGGAGTCTTTTCTCTTGAGTTTTTGTGTGTTTTCTATTGACTTCTTGTTGTACGTCTCTCCCGCGCGTGGCAGGGTTGTTTTGGTGAGGAGTTAGGAAAATGTATGCAGATTCTGGAGAGATTTCTCCCCTTAGTGCATTTGTTTTGCTCTTATGTGCATGTGATTGGGTATTCTAAGTGTTGGGAGCGGATTTCAGTTCCTCAGCGCCTCTACAGTTCACGATTCTGGGCGAGAAAACCGTTGTTAGGCTAGGCGGATAGGGAAGGAGTCCTTAGTCACGCTAGAACTCCTGGATAGGAAATCCGGTTGAGTCTCTGATCTCCCGTGAAGTCTCGCTGCCCTAGTTGGTAAACGGAAGGACTTTAGTCGATGTTGGAACGGATGAGTTCGCTTGTAACCACCTAACTTTGTACGGGAGGACACTTGGCATCAAGGTCGTTGTAGTATGAGAGGATCGTACGGGGGGTCTTTGTGTGACCTGCAACCCGGATCGCTGTCTGGATTGCTGTGAGAGATCAAACCGGATCCGCGCTAGTGTAGGAAGTAGTGAATTAGAGAAGTGGATCTTCAGCCACCCAAAGTCACGGAAGGAGTGGCGGGCCTGCCACTCTCAAAAGCAAGCGGCGAACCCTCTGATGGTGAAACAGAGGCAAAACTAAACCGAAGTAGAGTGAGAGTACGTGTGCGAGGACCGGATCGGATCGGTCTAGAGGAGTTCCAGGATCTGAAGTTGAAGGATCCTAGGTTGTGGAAGATTTACAGGACCAAATAGCTTGACAGGTCGGAAGAGATAGAGAGAGGTCTGGTCGTTGTTTTCGGTGTGTTGTTGTTTCCGGTTTTAGATCTAGGACCAGAAAGTAGAAATTGGATACTGGTTGAGCTTAAGCTGGGAATAGAGCTAGACACTTCACAGAATCTCGTGGGTTCGATCTTTAGAGTCATTTTGTTATGCTTTAGAGTGGTTTTTGGGAGTATAACAGGGAATTCACTTACTCTGTGCTGCGACAACCCCCATCTAAAAATGAGGTGGACCAGGAACCCCTTGATGAAGACATTGAGAACCTTAGCGCAACTTTTGAGGAGACTAAAGATGATCCTAATCAATTGTACTCCTTATATAGCAAAGAACCAGTGACCCCCCCCTTGTGACAAAGGCTGGTTAATTTCTACTTGCACCGTGAGATCTCACAATTCAGGCAGACTACATTTGTTCCATATTTAGGGCATCACTTTTAACTTAGTGGCTTATGTAAATTGTTGTAGGAGAAGTCTCTAGAGCTGCAAAAGCGGCCTAAGAAATTGAAGAATCCGACCACCAAACAACGTTGTCAAAATGTTACATTTTTTTAGCAATCTAGGAAAGAGAAGACGGCTAAAACGACCAAGAAAAGGGGTTCACCATCAGCGTGGGATTGGAGGAAGTCAAGCCTTAGGATGATGAGACAACAGAGAGGATAGTGGATGTTTTGCATAGGTCTTCTAGCACATCTAACATTCTTCTTAATTCTGGACTTGTACATACAAAAGAACGGGGCCGTAGCATATCCTCCCATAATCCTTCAGAGTACACCACGAATGTGGTACAAAATCCGGAAGCAAGGGATGCGGCAGCCATTTTAGACTGTCTTGTAGCGGGTGTTGGCCCTTCTTAGATTTCTAAGACCCTCTGCCAGCGAGGACTCAAGGTGGAGGAGGATGCCATGCATGCAGAGGTTCTCAAAGGAAATGAGTCTCTCTCCCCTAGTCTGGAGACAAAAACTCAACATTTGGGTAGGAGTGGCGGTGCATCAGAAGATCTCACAATGTCTGTTGTTTCCCAGCCAAATTCTATAGTTTCCATAGTTGATATATTGTGGAAGATACTTTGATGGATTTGAACCAAATGAGTCCGGAGGCAGACACAATGAAGGTGACTCCCACAAAAACTGCATTATACTTTGGAATAATGTATGTGGAGAGGGTCATTATCAAGAATAGGTTTAAGAATCTTGCTCAATTTCCAGGTTTGATTTGCCCCTTAATTACTAAAATGTCTAAGGAAATTTAGAATGTATGGCTTGTATACCAATTTATTTACAAAAGCATTTTTGAAATTGCCCTTGGATAGGATACGCAAACAAAAGTGGTTGACAAGGTTGAGGGGAAAGGGACCGTGGAGGACAACTCCAAAGGTTTATGAGGTGACATCCTGCATTTCTTGAGGGATGGTATTCCTATCCTATCGTATAAAACAAACTTGTCTCTAACAAGGTGATGATCCCTTCAGTTGCAGATTGTAACTGGGCTATGGCAACACTACTAGGGACATTTAATGAGGTACTTTGCCGGAAGTATATAGTGGTCCTTGATTTGAATGGAGTTCTTTTTCACAAGACTTATACACGTACTAAACTCCATATTCAGTGTCGTCCAGGTGTCATGGACTTTGTGGATTGGTTGCGTGAAAAGGCTGACATTGTATTCTAGAGTAATGTTACAAGCAACAGTATGAACAATTTGTTAGACGTTGTACTTGCTGATGCTTCGATTGATCCTAGGGACGTTACTTGTCTAACTCAAGAAGCTTATACGTAGTCAAGATACAAAACCCCAAATGCACCAACTAAACCAATCTTTTTGAAAGATCTAGCCACATTAGCATGCATGGCTAGTTTATCATCTTTAGAAGATGTTTTCCTAATTGATGACAGTCCAATTACAAAAATTCCCAATGATTCCACTACAAAAAATGGGTATTTTGTGACTGCAAAAATATGACTGGGGATGATTGGCGGCTGCGCGCAGTCATATTCTTGGAAGCCAAGACCTTGGAGAAAAAAATGACTGCAAACATGATTGCCAATCATATTTTGCCCTTGTGCTTTATGGGCGTATAGTGTATGCCCATTAGAAATGCCAAAGAATTCCATAGGGAATAATACGGAACATGTTTGGGGAACGACAAGTCATATTTCTCAGTCATATTTTTGGTTGAGTCATATTTTGGAGCCATATCTCCATGGTAGTGACTTTTTTTTTGGGGGGGGGGGGCAGCCAAAGAAAAATTTGGGCGAGCAATTGTATTTTTGCTTCAGTCATATTCTATAGTCATATTTTATTGTTATTCATATTTTGTAGTCACATTCTTTTGGTAGTAATTTTTTTTTAGGCAAGACAAGCAAAAGGAGGACAATCTAAGAAGGCCTTCTTGTATTCTTTTGGGTGTAAGTGTGACTTGATTTCAAACCTATTAAAAAATATATATATATTTTGGATGTTTATCCATTATACAATTAGCGTCGAATATCTTTGGGTGGCACATGTTTTTACTTTAATTAATTAATCAAATTTTTTGTATTATTTACAAAGGAAGTAGAGAAAAATGAAGCAAATAACAATAGAAGACAATTGATGGGTCATTCTTGAAGGGAAAGGGGGAAAGCTGGAAAGCATACATGTTAAAGGTGTTTTGGTTTTTTTATTGTATTTTTGTTTTGAGGTTGACATATACATTTGGTGAAAGAGGATTTTTTCAAATGCAGTGGTTCAAATATACAATTTCTTGAGTTTTTTGAATTATATAGAGGGTTCACTGTTTAACAAATACATTAGTCATTAGGGACATGATCACTTGTTGAATTTGTGCTTGAAAAAAGTTAGTGGTTGCTGTGTCGTGTGACAAGCACTGACCATTTCAATGACATCTTTCACCAAAGACAAGCATAGTGACATAGTGTATTTGTCTGTTATGCGCTAAAGACAATGATGTACAAAAAACTCAAACTTGATTATAAAAGAGAATTTCATATATACAATTGATTGTCATGGTTGTGGACTCACTCACAATCTGCATTGGAGTAGTGCAAGTCTTCTACCTCTATGTTATAGTCTTGCCTAAGATATTGCAATGTAGTTGCAACCACATCAAGTTCTACTTCCATTGCATCACGCAAGATGGGTGTCTTTGGTAAGAGGTCTTTGTACAAGACTGCAACTTCTAGTCCTTGAAAATTTATTGTCTTGCCTAAGGATATGCACTCTACTTCAAGCATTGATTGACATGTAGAGAATAACCGAACACTTCTTGGTTCCTTGCGGAGTACAACTTCCCATCCATGTTGGGCGCAAAAAATACTTGTTCAATGTAGAGAAGGAAGGCAAATGACTATACAGAGTATGGAATCAATCTATCAAAGTTTACACTGAACCTCATATTCATTAAAATGAGAGGTTTCTAGCAAAATGGGAGTTCCCAGATGCACTACTTAATATAAATTGAGGAGACACTACCAAGAAATAGATACATAAGTAGCCATGAAATGGTACAAAAGCACACATGTTGTTGCCAAACTTCAAAATATGAAGCATTAACTTAAAGAAAAATATTAATTTATAGAAAATATTCTTCAAATATATATGCAATGGATCTATAAACCATGGAATGAGATTGCATAGAAGCACTCAATTCCAACTCATGTATTCAATGTCTCACCTAAAATGTGGCTCTCCGCTGCAAAAGACCACAGCATTCATTAAATTGTATGTATGAGCCTGTAATGGACATCACTATATTGTATGTACGAGCACCAGTTGGATATGCAAAAGCATATTGTTCTATGAAATATGTATACATCACATTCATATATGTACATTATTCAACCATCTTTTATAGACAACTATTAACTATGTGTTGTACCCTTCAACTTTTTCCAAGCCTTTAGAATTTCTGGTCCTCGACTATATCCTTTTGCAATCTTCCCGGCCTGAAGCATGTGCTCCTTCTGTTGCACCTCTAATGATCTAAGCTCCCACAAATTCCAACTTAGAGTAGAGCATTGATTACCTACATGATGGCCCATTATGTTTTCTCTTTAGTCTCTTCCCTCCAGTCAATGCATGTTGATGTGGAAGCAAGGGCGAAATAACAAGGACCGGAACATTTATCTTACGTAGATCTTCCTAGACTTCCTTGCTTAAATTCCGATGTAGACATCATGTAATTAGCATCCCCATAAAGCCTCCTTTGCGTCCTTGTGTTAGAGGCAATTGGCGACATTAACAAAGCCTGGATTTCCCTTGAGAGCAAAGGAGACGGCGAGCACAAAATAGACAAGCGTAGCTTCCAATCTAGAAGACTATCCACCATACCATCTTCGATGGGCTTGATAGAGAAGTCCATACTAGAATTGATAGTGGGTGCCGAGCAGAGGAAGTTCTCTTTACTCAAGATCATGTATTGTCCATAATCCAGGATGGAATCCATGGACGCTTGGCATGGAAGGACCTCATTAGACTCGGGGGACTCTGACGTGCTCCTCATCTGATTTGAAGAGAGTCTAAATTAGAAACACAATCTGTAGAGGTGTGGAGATGAAGAAGGTATTGCAATGAGCACACCCACAACATAGGCCCATGGAAAGTTTCTTCGCATATCAGCTCAATTCAAGTTGAAATGCAAAGGGTTGATAAGTAAAGCAAAATGCTTCCATAAGCCCTATCATACGCACGGTCTAGGCGTAAGTATCCTTACAACACCAAAACGTTGTAAAATGACTCAAAATATCGTCCTAGGGGATTTTAGTATGTTGTCACAAGCTAAGGTTTCCGGATTTTCTCCCTTTTCCTAAAATCCAAGTAACCCATCCAATATCTTACTCTCTTCCGGCTACAAATACTACCCAGAATTCAATCTAGATTCCGGTTCTATCCAATTTTTGGTTTTCACTTCTCTACTTTGACAGTTTTATATATCCCTGTTTTACCTTCAGGGGGGCCACTATTGGTCTTTAGAGGGGTAGGGACTTCACCACTCTTGATCCTCACACTCTCCACTCACATTAAACAAACACACAAATCAAATAGAGTTTTGTAATAGGGAAGGGAAAAGTAGTAATTCTCACAACTTCCCAAATGGCCTATTTGGAAAGGAGGTCACTCAGAACCACGTCCTATCTCCTTTACTACAACGACGGATCAAGACATCCGGAACCGATGGAGGTTTGTGTTTCTAGATACTAGATTGATCCTATAGTTGGTAGATCTTCCGGTGAGTGGGGATTTTCCACTGGCGGTTGCTTATCTCCGCATGAAACTCTCCTTGGATTTTGGACTTCCATCCACACCACTCCTAAGTACCGGATTACCGTTCCAGTAATTTAAAGGCACCACGCATAAGTCCTCATTCACAAGTCCAAAACTTCCTCACAAACATACCCTACCAATCAGCCCCAGTTGCCTAAGATCCGAATTCCTCCTCACCAATCCCCTCTTACACCTTAACACTCTTATAAGCAAACTAACTAATTCGTGCACATAGCCGGTAATCAGAATGTCCACTCGGTGTCTCAGATTAAAGAAAAAGAATGAACATAAACAAATACACTCAAATAGACTCGGATGGAATGAGAGGGCAACAGACCTTCCCACCCTTTAAATCAAAAACAAAAAGCCAAAAAGCCACCCCAAAGCCAAGGTGACCGCACAATGATCTTCCGAGATATCCGGAGAATCAAAGGCCAGTTGTCTCTAAAAATCCGGAATTAAGGCCTACACCCGGAAAACCCATTCCAAAACTAAAATTCAAAATCCTAACTAATTGAAAACACTCTAACTAACTACTTCCCCTTCCAAGGCTTCTTTGAACTGCTACCGCCCTGACCTGTAGGTGGCTTGCTAGCGGACTTTACTAGAGGCGACTTGACTACGGCCCGAGTTTGAATCTTGCGCGTAATTGGTGGGGACAAGCCATCATTAGAATCCGTCCCAGATCCGGTCTCGTACTCTTCTTTCTCGAATTCTTCGATCATCTCCACATTCGGTTCCTTCTAAGGCGACGCTTCTTCAAGATCTATCGTCGTATTGTCTTGTTTAGGCAAAGGCTGCTGCATGTGAGGGAAGTTTTTCGGATGGATTCGGGCTGGATTCAACAAGGCCCCAATCCAATCAATGAAATTGCTGCGGACTTCCCGTCCAGATAACCTGAATGACCTTGTCTCAGTCATTCAGGTTGACGGAACCATTGGTGGGACGGAAACTTCTTGCTGCACCAAAATCGACTTTACACTTGTCTCCCTCGCAAGTTCGCTACCTCCTTTGCGCTTTTCCGTGGTATCCGTGCTTGACTCAAGACGGACCCACAGGTGGCTGCAGAAGGGACCCCAGGCCCAATTTGATTGGAGTCTTCAGGAATATGGAGGTGGGGACTTCTGAAAACTGCAAGAAGTCCATGACCTTATCCGGATCAAGGTGTCCCAACAGCTGGCCCATTTCCTTCAACACCACATCCATCCGGGCTTGAAAGTCGACAAAGATCATTACTACCTTTGATCCGTGTGGGAGTACGGAAACTTAGAATAAAGGAAAATAGCATAGGAATAGGGTAGGAGTTAGTAAAAAATTTCAAAACTTTGGTAAGAAGTAAGAAATTAGATCCGGATACAGATAAATTCTGGATAGTTAGAATCCGAGATTTCAGATCCTTTAAACCGGGTTCTTTCAAGAGCAGGAACGGATCTTAAATCCGAGTTAGGTCGGATCGGAACAAGCTACGGAATAGGTATCCGACCTACGCTGCTAGGGAACCGTTACGGGAACGGACCTCTTTCCGTTCGCCAAGGGGAACGGTCGGCAGCTCGACTAGTACTTAAACCATCGCCAGACCTAATCTTCCTCATTCTTCACTTTGCTGATTGTCTTGCGCACTTAGCTAAGAGAAAGAGTGGTGAGTTAGAGATCGCGACAGGGAGAGAAGGGTGAGGTCGGTGCCGATTGCACCGGATTTAGTTGTCGGTGTCGGTGAACTATGGCGGAGTCTAGTAATCCGGTAGCACGACGGCCTTCAGTCACAGCTCGGATAGTTAGACCGGCTATTCCCGCCAACCCAACTCACCTGAAGGAGTTAGAGACAGATCTGACCCGGATGGGGTGCGTAGGTTTGATCCACCGACCGTGGAATGTTAAGGACACGGAGATGCTGGAGCAGCTGATCTCAGGGGTCCCAAATTAGTTTGAGTTGACTGTGAGAGGCCAACCCGGAGCATGGACGGCGGATGTATGGGCTGATGTATACGGGTTTGAGAAGAACGGGTCTGGATTAGGTTCTCGGGTAGAAAAGTACGGGATTGGGAAGTTCCGTAATCCGGTTACAACTAAGGACGGATACCCAGTGAGTGACTGTAAGGACGCTAGGCAGAAACGGGTGTTGGAATTTTTGATTCCGATCCTGTACCCGGAAAAGCCCACCCGAGTTACGGTTACGGTGGCCAACACTATCTTTGGGGCTTTAGAAGATAAGGTAGTCCACTAGGGGAAAGTCCTAGCCGGTATAGTGAAGAAACTGGTGTCACATATAGGGAAGGGGAAGCCGAGTCTTCTCAGTCCGTACCTGTTTCACCTGTACCACCATCAGGAGGTGCTGACTAGTGAAGAGGTGGTGATTTACAACACCGGATTGGAAATAGTGAAGTATGGTCTCACGCACGAAATTCCGCCGGATACTCCAATCGAGGGAGAGGAGGAGGAAGAAGAAGAAGACGACGACGAGGAAGAAGAACCGCAGCAGCAGGATCAGGTCGACAAACAGGAGAAGAGAAGGAAGTCGACCAATCCGAACTCGAGGGTGGAACAATCGACCCCGGAAAAAAAAGAGTCGAGTCAGCCTCCGGGATCGAAAATGCAGTCGGACTTCTTCGACGTCGGAACACAGTGGATGGAGGCTCGGGGGGGTCACTTAGAGTATCCATTAGAAAACACGTGCAAACAAAACTTTGGACCCCCTATATTATGTCCTAAAATTTAAATAAAATGAAATAAAAAAAATATGACTAGATTTTTCTACTTCAAAAGTTTATGTTTTGAATTATTGATATTTTTATTTGTTAATGATAATTAGTTACAAATTTTTGAAGTAATTAGATACACTGTACAACTAAAAAATAACTTTCACACCCCTATATTATATCCTAAAAAATTGTCTAAATAATGAACAAAAAATTCCTAAAAATAGCTCTCTATTGAAAGTTCATTTTGAGTTGAGTATTGATGCAATGGTCATCTAAATGTAATCTCTTTAAATATTTGAGTTGAAAAACTTGCCGTTTTAGGCCATTTTCAACCTCTTGTACAAATCTTTTCAACTATTATTTTAGTTTGAAATTTTGGCAATAGAAACCTATAGTCATTATTAAGCAACCCTCAAAATTTTAAGTTGAAATTATAGTTCATTAGAAACCACTTGTTCGCACGTGGTTTGTAGTAAAATACTAGGTGCCCCCCCCGAGGATGGAGGAGGCCAAGCACATGCATTTCGGTATGTCGAATATGATCCTGGGGATTGCTGCGGAGCTTAAGGTGGAGCCGGAAGATATCATAAAGGAGATCCGGCGACTACCGAGCCCGGATCTGCTTCGTGAGAAGGACGAGCGGATCAAGAGCTTGGAGAAGGAAAGGGATGACCTGTTAGGTTGGGTGAACTAGGCGGAAACGGATGCCGCAGTTGCACGGCAGAAGGAGACGGAAGCTGTCCAACTCGTCCACAATTTGACCACGTTGGTGGAGTAGCCCTCGGAAGCTGTGATCAAATCCCAACTCTTCAGCAATCAGCTGAGTGGCATAGGCCACTTATCCGGGTCCAAGGTGGTAACTATCTTGGTGGACTTCCAGGCCCGGATGGAAGGAATTTTGAAGGAGATGGCGCAACTGTTGGGGCACCTCGACCCAAACAAGCCCTTGGACTTCACCCACTTTCCAGAGCTGCCCAACGTCGACTTGTTGAAGACGCCCCAGAAGCCGGGACCAGGGATCAGTCTACAGCCATCCCCAAGACCTACTCCAAGTCAGACACGGATCCAAACGAAGACCACTAAGTTCGGCCAGACAAGGAGTATCCAGTCGATTCCGGTAGTAACAGGGAGTACCGTTCCGACATCCGGAACATCCGTCCGGAGCGATTTAATCCACTGGATGGGGGCCTTGTCAAACCCGGCTCGGACCAATCTGGTCGACTTTACTCATATGCAGAAGGCATCGCCCAAGAAGAATACAACACCGATTCAACTGGACGATTCACCCGAGAGAGAGACCAGAGTGGAGATGATCCAGGAGTCTGAGAAGGGGGAATTCACTTCTGGGGATGAGACGGCTTCGGATGACGACCCGCCACCGATCCAGCGGAAGATTCCGACCCGAGCTGCAACGAAGTCCACTCCACCGAAAGGGAGCCCGAAACCACCTGCAGGGCCAAGTAGCAGCGCGAAGAAATCAAAGCGGGGAAAGTAGTTAGTATGTTTGCAGTATTAGGATTTTTAATCTGGGGCGGATTTTCCGTGCGTGGGGCCCGGTTCCGGATTCTTAGGAATAGTTGACTTTGAACTTTCCGGATATTACGGTTGGTTACTGATTGGTCACCTGGATTTTTAGGTGTTCTTTTTTTGGCTTTTTGTTTGGGCTTTTTAAGTGGAGGGCAGCTTGTTGCCCTTTCATTCCATCCTTGCCCATTTTGTGTGCATTAGTTTATGTTCATATTCTCTTTTCTCTAATCTGAGCCACTAAGTGGACATACGGATTTCTGGCTATGTGTGCGTTTTCTTGAGTCGTTTATGAGTGTCGAAAGTGTGAGAGAGGACGGATGAGGGGGGAATCCAGGTTGAGAATTAGTTGGACCTGATTTGAGCAAGTAAGTTTGTGAGGAAACTTTACTAGACTTGTGAGTAAGGACTTGTGCGTGGTACCTTTAAATTGCCGTAACAGTGATCCGGTTCTAAGGAGTGGTGCGGATGCGAGTCCGGAATCCAGGGAGGGTTCCGAGCGGAGATAAGCGACCGCCAGCGGAAAATCCCCACTCACCGGAAGGTCTGCCAACCATAGGATCAGTCTGGTAGATAGATGCACGAATCTCTTTTAGTTCCGACTGCCTTGATCTGTCGTTGTAGTAGAAGCGGAAGGATGCAATTCTGAGTGACCTGTTTTCCGGGCAAGCTACCCGGGGAATTGTGAGGATTATTACTTTCTCTATTCTACAATAAAAACTCGGTTAGGATTGTTTTGTGTGAAGTTTTGTGCAGAGAAATAGATGTCTATGAGTGGTGCGTTCCTACCCCTCTAAAAGATCAAAGGCAGACACCCTGAGGGTAAAACAGGGGAATAGAAAACCAGTCGAAGTTAAGAAGTGAGACCCGGAATCCGGATCAAATCGGAAACCGGAAAGGGATAGATCCGGATTGGAATCCGGAAGACTATTGTGTAAGGAAGAGGAAAAGAAAGAGGTGTTGCTTGGAGTTTTGTTGTTTGGATTACGACCCGGATACTCCTTAGCTTGCTGAAACATACTAGAATCTCCTGGGACGATATTTCGTGTTATCTTATCATCATTTTGGTGTTAAGGATACTTACGCCTAGATTGCGCGTACGACACTTTTGGCGCCGCTGCCGGGGATTCTGAAAGCTTGAAGCAAGCTCTGGATAGGATCCGGAAAGTGACCAAAAGATAGAGAAAATTTAATTTTAGGACCTTCTGTTGAAGCTAGGATTGGAAAAGCTACCTAGCCCCTACTTCATGAGTAGAACTGAGAGTACTACCCCGATAGGTCGACGGTCAGCCCGTTTGGAAGAGCTTTCCAGAAGAGTTATAGTACACGGAATTCCAGCCTCAGAATCAGAGGAAGATTTGGTAGTGGTCCCTAACTTAGATAATAGACCGGATATTCACCCGGAACGTCTGGCTAGCCCGGAACCAGTTGCGGAACCGGAAGAAGTTAGGGAGGAACCCGAGAGAGGACCCACATCGGAAACTTCTGAAGAAGAGCCATCCTCTGACGAAGCTGAGATCATGGTATCCACTACACGCCTCAGGTATAATAGGTTCCGAGGGGATGGCAGCAAGGATGTAGATGACTGACTGGGAGAATTTGAGGCCACAACAGTAGCTAATCAGAAAGACCCAGCTGCCAGACAGCGAATCTTTCAAGGATTACTGAAAGGAGAGGCTCTGAGATGGTATCAGGACGTTCCGGAAGCTATCCGGAATGACTGGAACCAGCTCACCAATCTGTTCCTCCGAACTTTAAGAGAAGTTGGAGGAGAGGCCAGAGCGTTGGGTAGAATCAGTAAAGTGACCATGCGTTCTCATGAGTCTGTGAGATCATATGGACAGAGAGTGAAAGATCTGCTTAAAAAGCTAACTACGGAAATAGCTCCAAGTATACAGGTGGAATGGTATGTGGCAGGATTCCCGGAGGCAATGGGCTTTCAAATCCGACAATCCCGACCCACCACGTTACGTGAGGCTATGGAGTCAGCTCAGAATTACGAGAACTTGGCGCAGTCTCTGAGAAGATCCATCAAGAAGAGTGAGAAGATGGAGAAGGGACGAAGCAAGAAGTAAGAAAGGAAGGAAAGACGTAGACGGAACTTTTCCGATTCCGAGACCGCGAGTTCCGGAACCGGGACGGATTCGTCTACCACGGAATCTAACAGCTCTACCAGCGAAGCGGAAACTTCCAGAGGAAAGCGCAGTGTGCAAAGCAAGGCTGCTAGATCCGGTCGTAAGACGATCAAAGTGAAGATAGAAGATGACGATTCCAAGAAATTTTTGAAGAATATCCAAGAAACCTTGGAAGCGATCAAGGTCAATATGGCGGAGAATCGGATGCCGAGACGGATAGTGCCAACCTCACGTGCAAACGTTTGGTGTACAAGATGTGGAGGACCGGGTCATCATGCGAGTGAGTGTCAACCACAACCTCAGAAACAAGTGCACTTTGTGGACGAGGAAGGGATGTACTACACCTTACCTGATCCCGAAGAATACGAGGAGCACATCAATCCGGTATTCCAGATCCAGGCGGGATACGGAAGAGGGAAGATTCCACAACAGCTGATCCGGACCAGTGTGAATCTGCATACTGGGATGGCCGGATCTAGTCAAGGAAATTTTCCACCTTCTAGATTTCCACCCGGATGCTGTTTCATCTGCGAGAGTCCTCAGCATTACGCGAATACCTGTCTTCATAAGGGACATAGGCAAGGTGCGCCCTTAACCTTACCTTGTCAAAATTGCCATGAGTACGGACACAGAAGTGTCCCAAACCTCAGCAAGTTCGAACCCTCTATAGGCAAGTAGAAGTCCCACCGCGAGATCAGACTACGCTCAATTACGGCTCTACTGTCGGGATTGAGAAACCGGATAAGTGACAATCAACAGTGGAACTTCCGGAAAGGCGAGACGGATCTGTTCATCGAGTAGTAACCCGGAGTTTCGCCAAAGACCGGTTAGATAAGCATAGGAGTAGAGATAGAAGAAAGAAAAGTAGATCCAGACCGGACATTATAGATGCAGGTCCGGATCCGAGTGATTCTGATCGCTCGGCAAGACTAGAACCTATCCCACCCGTAGTAGAGTTAGAAAAAAGGGTAGGATCAGGCCCAATCCCCTTTGACATTAGTCAAGAGGTACGGAAAGATCTAGACAAAACTGTCAATCTTCCGGAACCTATAGGACGGAAAGTTACGTTCGAGGATGTTCCGGTTTTCATTAACCCGGAACTTAAGGTGGATGAATATGATATTTTGCAAGACGTCAAGAATCAGAAGGCAAATGTTACTATTGGACAACTCCTTCACGACAACGTCAACTACTAGAAGTTGATCCGACAAGCCTGGACCAAGAGAAGAAAGAGAAGGTTGAAGCTGCCATCAGTGGCTGTTAACTTTTCCCAGATGGAGGATTATGGAGCTCCTGAACTGGAAGTCGATATTGGCGGATGTATGGTGTCACGAGTTCCAGTTGACAGAGGATCCGGGATAAATTTGATGTTAGAAGATACGGCTTTTGACCTCGGTTACACGTCTTTCCAAGCAACGGATCAAGTATTACGGATGGCGGATCAGTCACGAGTATTTCCGGTAGGAAGACTATCCCAAGTACCAACCCGGATAGGGAAGGAAACTTACCTCCTGAACTTTGTAGTCATCCGGGTAACTAAGAGAAGACCTTTTCCTATGTTACTCGGAAGACCCTGGCTGTATGCCGCCAGAGTATTGGTAGATTGGGGAGCCAAGGAGTTTGTTGTTGGGAAACCAGCAATCCGGATTCCCTGGAAACATGAGGCTCATCTCGGGGAAACCAGTGAATTGGACGGATACACTACGGATTGGTCCGATCCGGAAGACTCCGACTCGGTTCCAAGCTACTTCACCTCTGTCACGGAAATCGACTTTGAGTTTCCGGAACCCACTCTGGAGGTTGCAACAGAAGAACCCGTCGTCAAGATCCCGTGTATTCCACTGGAAGATCGATCTCTGGGAGAATTAGATGTACCACTGTCCTTCGACTGGATCAAACAGCAAATAGAGGGAGGAAGTCTTCCAGCTATGGGTCTGGGTGAATCTGGTCAAGAATCATCATGGAGCGAGTTCCGGAGTGTAGCCGAAGAATCGGAACCTGAACGAATCAAAACCATTGTAAGTCCTTCAGATTACGAGAAAGTAGAACTTGATTCCGGAAAAACTTTCTTTATGAGTAAATCTATGAATATAGCAGAGAGGAAGGAATACGGCAAATTACTGGACGAATATTTGGATGTCTTTGCCTGGGTACCTTCCAATCTGACCGGAATCCCAGCAGATTTGGGAGAACACCGGATTGATCTAATTGAAGGGGCAGTCCCTATTCGACAACGCCAGTATCGGTTGAATCCGAAATATTCCTTGATGGTAAAAGAGGAAATCGATTCCCTTTTGGAGGCTGGGTTTATCTATCCAGTGAACAACTCGGAATGGGTCTCTCCCATTGTCGTTGTTCCTAAGAAGGCAGGACCGGAAGGGAAGATCAAGATCCGAGTTTGTCAGGACTTCAGGAAGTTGAATACAGCAACCCGGAAAGATTACTTTCCGCTGCCATTTACGGATATCATACTAGATCACGTTTCCGGAAACGAATGTTATAGTTTTCTGGACGGCTTTTCTGGGTATAACCAAGTCTTCATCCGGTTGCTGGACCAGTTGAAAACTACGTTCACCACGGAATGGGGAACATTCACTTTTACCCGGATGCCGTTCGGATTGTGTAACGCCCCGGGAACTTTTCAAAGGCTGATGATGGATATCTTTAAGGATTTCCTTCGACACTTTTTGGAAATCTTCATTGATGACTTCGCGGTGTTCAGTCCTCGGGCCGCCCATCTGAAATGTTTGAGGCAAACTTTCCAGCGATGTAGGGAGACCAATCTCAAACTACATCCGGGGAAATGTTTCTTTGGAATGGTATCCGGAATCTTGTTGGGCCACGTGGTGAGCGAAAGAGGACTAGAGGTAGATACGGATAAAGTCAAAGCAATGCTCACCCTTGCTGCTCCGACCAACGTACGAAAGATCCGAGGTTTTCTCGGATGTGTAGGTTATTACCGAAGGGTCATTGAAGGGTATGCACGGAAGGCAACTTCCCTTACTGAACTATTGAAGAAAGAGATGGAATTTATCTGGAATCCGGAAAGACAGATGGCCTTTGAAAGCCTGAAGTCGACTTTGGTAAAAGCCCCCATGCTATCTCCACTAGATTGGGAAAAGGAATTCCACGTTACTCTAGACGCTTCCGGATGGTATTTGGGTGCCATTCTTTGGCAACATGACAAAGATCAACGGGAGTGTCCCATCTATTATTCAAGTAGATAGATGAGTATTGCTGAGAAAAAGTATACAACTACTAAGCGGGAAGCTTTAGCAGTCGTATATGCTTGCAAGAAATTCCGTCACTACTTACTCGGATATCGGATTGTGTTTCACACGGATCATGACTCACTGAAATACTTGGTGAACAAACCAGATCTTTCCAGGAGAATAGCTAGATGGGTGCTATTGTTACAGGAGTTCAATTATGAGGTCATGGTGAAATCCGGGAAATCCAACGCGAATGCAAATTATCTATCAAGACTGCGGGGGACACCTGCGTTGGAAGACATTTCCGCCGACTTTCCGGATGAATTTCCGAGTCAGTCACAGAAGAAGTTTCCGGAAGAAGGAGATATTCCAGTATTCCACCTCCAGGGGGACTCCAACTCGGAATATCAGGATATCGTTGATTATCTTACTAAGCAGAGATATCCAAGAGGGTTAACTCGGGAGGAAAAGAGCGTCTTCCAGCAAAAGGTAGCACCTTACTCAATGATTAAGGGAACCCTTTTCAAGATGGGAGCAGATGAACAACTCAGGCGGTGTCTTGAAGTCAGAGATCGGAAACAAGTCATGCGGGCTTTACATTCCGGTCCGTCTGGGGGTCATTTTGCTGCCCTCACTACGGTTAACCGGATTCGTGGAGCCGGATACTGGTGGCCATACTTGATACGTGATGTCAAGACATTCGTAGGGGCTTGTGACCAATGCCAAAGGACGGGAGCTCCTTCTTTCCGAAATCATTGGCCACTTACTCCAATTATCCCTCTTGCACCGTTTGAGAAATGGGGGATAGATTTGATCGGCCCCATTGCTCCTATTAGTGCCAGAAGGAAGAGATACATAATCCTTGCAACGGATTATGCAACCAAATGGGTAGAAGCACGTGCGACACGAAACTGTTCCGCCCGGACGGCTGCTTCCTTCCTGTTTGCAGAAATTATGATGAGGTTTGGACATCCACTGGAGTTGGTCAGCGACAGAGGATTGCACTTCCTCAATGATGTAGTTCAAGACATCACTGCAAGGTACCTGATCAAACACCGGAAAACCACTCTATACAATCCGAGGGCCAACGGATTGACGGAACGGGCCAACGGCATCATTGAGAAGAGCTTGAACAAAATGGTTTCCGAACATAAGACGGATTGGGATCTCAAACTCCCATCAGCTGTTCATGCGTACAGCACCTCCGAGAAGAAGACTACAGGACAAACACCCTTCTTCTTGGTATTTGGACACGAGGCTGTGCACGAAATAGAGTTGGAGATGGAGACTCATCGGATCATGGCTACCCAAAGTGCAATACGCACCAATGATCAAGATATCCGACTCCTCGCGATTGAAGATTTGGAGGAAGCCCGACTGATCGCCTTGGATCAGACTCAAGAGGTACAGCAGAGAAGAAAGGCGGATCACGACCGGAAACTCCCGACAAATCACGGAATCAAGGAAGGAGGTCTCATATTACTTTATGACAGTCGATACCGGAACTTACCGGGTAAGTTGCACACTCGATGGATGGGGCCGTATAGAGTTAGGACCATCTTCAAAAATGGATCCATTCAGCTAGAGGATCTTCAAGGAGTATGGCTTGACACCCGAGTGAACAAATCCCGTGTCAAGAAATATGAACTAGATCCGGATTCTGGAGATTCAGAAGATGATGTTCGCGGGGACTCTCACATTTGAAAAAGGGATCATGTGGGAGTACGGAAACTTAGAATAAAGGAAGATAGCATAGAAATAGGTTAGGAGTTAGTCAAAAATTTCAAAACTTTGGTAAGAAGTAAGAAATTAGATCCGGATATAGATAAATTCCGGATAGTTAGAATCCGAGATTTCAGATCCTTTAAACCGGGTTCTTTCGAGAGCAGGAACGGATCTTAAATCCGAGTTAGGTCGGATCGGAACGAGCTACGGAATAGGTATCCGACCTACGCTGCTAGGGAACCGTTACGGGAACGGACCTCTTTCTGTTCGCCAAGGGGAAAGGTCGGCAGCTCGACTAGTACTTAAACCGTCGCCAGACCTAATCTTCCTCATTCTTCACTTTGCTGATTGTCTTGTGCACTTAGCTGAGAGAAAGAGTGGTGAGTTAGAGATCGTGACAGGGAGAGAAGGGTGAGGTCGGTGCCGATTGCACCGGATTTAGTTGTCGGTGTCGGTGAATTATGGCGGAGTCTAGCAACTTGGTAGCGCGTCGACCTTCTATCACAGCTCGGATAGTTAGACCTGCTATTCCCGCCGACCCAACGCACCGGAAGGAGTTAGAGACAAATCTGACCCAATGGGGTGCGTAGGTTTGATCCACCGACCGTGGAATGTTAAGGACACGGAGATGCTGGAGCAGCTGATCTCGGGAGTCCTGAATCAGTTCGAGTTGACTGTGAGAGGCCAACCCGGAGCATGGACGGCGGATATATGGGCTGACGTATACGGGTTTGAGAAGAACGGGACCGGATTAGGTTCTCGGGTAGAGAAGTACGGGATTGGAAAGTTCCGTAATCCGGTTACAACTAAGGACGGATACCCAGTGAGTGACTGTAAGGACGCTAGGCAGAAACGGGTGTTGGAATTTTTGATTCCGATCCTGTACCCGGAAAAGCCCACCCGAGTTACGGTTACGGTGGCCAACACTATCTTTGGGGCTTTAGAAGATAAGGTAGTCCACTAGGGGAAAGTCCTAGCCGGTATAGTGAAGAAACTGGTGTCACACGTAGGGAAGGGGAAGCCGAGTCTTCTCAGTCCGTATCTGTTTCACCTGTACCACCATCAGGAGGTGCTGACTAGTGAAGAGATGGTGATTTACAATATCGGATTGGAAATAGTGAAGTACAGTCTCACGCACGAAATTCCACCGGATACTCCAATCGAGGGAGAGGAGGAGGAAGAAGATGAAGACGAAGACGAGGAAGAAGAACCGTAGCAGCAGGACCTGGTCGACAAACGGGAGAAGAGAAGGAAGTCGACCAATCCGAACTCGAGGGTGGAACAGTTGACCCCGGAAAAAGGAGAGCCGAGTCAGCCCCCGGAATCGGAAATGCAGTCAGACTTCTTCGACGTCGGAACGCAGTGGATGGAGGAGGCCAAGCACATGCATTTCGGCATGTCGGATATGATCCTGGGGATTGCTGCGGTGTTGAAGGTGGAGCCGGAAGTTATCATAAATCAGATCCGGACACTACCGAGCCCGGATCAGATTCGTGAGAAGGACGAGCGGATCAAGAGCTTGGAGAAGGAAAGGGATGACCTGTTAGGTCGGGTGAACTAGGCGGAAACGGATGCCGCAGTTGCACAGCAGAAGGAGACGGAAGCTCTCCAACTCGTCCACAATTTGACCATGTTGGTGGAGCAGCCCTCGGAAGCTGTGATCAAATCCCAACTCTTCAGCAATCAGCTGAGTGGCATAGGCCACTTATCCGGGTCCAAGGTGGTAACTATCTTGGTGGACTTCCAGGCCCGGATGGAAGGAATTTTGAAGGAGATGGCGCAACTGTTGGGGCACCTCGACCCAAACAAGCCCTTGGACTTCACCCACTTTCCAGAGCTGCCCAACGTCGACTTGTTGAAGACGCCCCAGAAGCCGGGACCAGGGATCAGTCTATAGCCATCCCCAAGACCTACTCCAAGTCAGACACGGGTCCAAACAAAGACCACTAAGTTCGGCCAGACGAGGAGTATCCAGTCGATTCCGGTAGTAACAGGGAGTACCGTTCCGACATCCGGAACATCCGTCCGGAGCGATTTAATCCATTGGATGGGGGCCTTGTCAAACCCGGCTCGGACCAATCTGGTCGACTTTACTCATATGCAGAAGGCATCGCCCAAGAAGAATACAACACCGATTCAACTGGACGATTCACCCGAGAGAGAGACCAGAGTGGAGATGATCCAGGAGTCTGAGAAGGGGGAATTCACTTCTGGGGATGAGACGGCTTCGGATGACGACCCGCCACCGATCCAGCGGAAGATTCCGACCCGAGCTGCAACGAAGTCCACTCCACCGAAAGGGAGCCCGAAACCACCTGCAGGGCCAAGTAGCAGCGCGAAGAAATCAAAGCGGGGAAAGTAGTTAGTATGTTTGCAGTATTAGGATTTTTAATCTGGGGCGGATTTTCCGTGCGTGGGGCCCGGTTCCGGATTCTTAGGAATAGTTGACTTTGAACTTTCCGGATATTACGGTTGGTTACTGATTGGTCACCTGGATTTTTAGGTGTTCTTTTTTTGGCTTTTTGTTTGGGCTTTTTAAGTGGAGGGCAGCTTGTTGCCCTTTCATTCCATCCTTGCCCATTTTGTGTGCATTAGTTTATGTTCATATTCTCTTTTCTCTAATCTGAGCCACTAAGTGGACATACGGATTTCTGGCTATGTGTGCGTTTTCTTGAGTCGTTTATGAGTGTCGAAAGTGTGAGAGAGGGCGGATGAGGGGGGAATCCAGGTTGAGAATTAGTTGGACCTGATTTGAGCAAGTAAGTTTGTGAGGAAACTTTACTAGACTTGTGAGTAAGGACTTGTGCATGGTACCTTTAAATTGCCGTAACGGTGATCCGGTTCTAAGGAGTGGTGCGGATGCGAGTCCGGAATCCAGGGAGGGTTCCGAGCGGAGATAAGCGACCGCCAGCGGAAAATCCCCACTCACCGGAAGGTCTGCCAACCATAGGATCAGTCTGGTAGATAGATGCACGAATCTCTTTTAGTTCCGACTGCCTTGATCTGTCGTTGTAGTAGAAGCGGAAGGATGCAATTCTGAGTGACCTGTTTTCCGGGCAAGCTACCCGGGGAAATGTGAGGATTATTACTTTCTCTATTTCTACAATAAAAACTCGGTTAGGATTGTTTTGTGTGAAGTTTTGTGCAGAGAAATAGATTTCTATGAGTGGCGCGTTCCTACCCCTCTAAAGATCAAATGCGGACACCCTGAGGGTAAAACAGGGGAATAGAAAACCAGTCGCAATTAAGAAGTGAGACCCGGAATCCGGATCAAATCGGAAACCGAAAAGGGATAGATCCGGATTGGAATCCGGAAGACCATTGTGTCAGAAATAGAAAAAGAAAGAGGTGTTGCTTGGGGTTTTGTTGTTTGGATTACGACCCGGATACTCTTTAGCTTGCTGAAACATACTAGAATCTCCTGGGACGATATTTCGTGTCATCTTATCATCTTTTTGGTGTTAAGGATACTTACGCCTAGATTGCGCGTACGACAATCCGGATAGGTGCCTTTCACTTATTAGTCGATTGTTGAAGAGTTTGGATTTGACCACGAGATTTGTTGGCTGCGTGACCAATGTCGTCAAATTCCGGATGACTTGGAAAGCTTTTGTCTCCTTCTGCCTTGCTACTGCCGCCTCTCCTTCTACCCAATTTACCCGAGATTGGAGGTCATCCCGCTCCTTCTTCAAGTTCTGGATTCGCTCATCCTTTTCGTGCAGCACATCAGGACCCAGTTGTCGCTTGATTTGCTCCAAAATCTTCTCCGGCTTCACCTTCAACTCTTCACTGATTTTGATTACGAAATCCACCATATTGACGTGCAGCTGCCAAGCATGCTGCTCCCATTGGATTCCGGCATCAAAGAACTCCAAAGGTTCTTTTGCTGCCGGACTTTGGCTGGGCTCTCAGATTTCCGGTGCTGGCAGCTTTCCTCTTGCGGACGGATCGGTTGACTTGTTCCGCTTATCCCGTTTATCGACCAGTTCCTCATGCTATTCTTCCTCTTTTGACTCCAGCTGCTCCCGCTCAACCTCCTCCGTAAGGCCATACCGTAGGATTGTGGCTCCGATTTCGTACGCTATCACCTCCTGGCTATTCAGAACCTCGTTTTGGTGATAGAGGTGGAACAAGTACGGGTTGAGAGGGCTATACTTACCTTTCGACACATGTTCCACCAATTTCGACACCACACCCGCGATAACCCTACTCCAATGTACGAACCTATCCTCCATAGCTCCAAAGATGGTGTTAGCCACCGTGACTGTAACCCGGGTAGGCTTTTCCGGATACAGAAGCGGAATCAGGAATTCCAGCACCCATCTATGCCTATCGTTCTTACATTCACTAATGGTGTACCCATCCTTTGAATTGGTCGGACCCCGGAACTTTCCGCTCGCATACTTATCCATCCGAGAGGCTAATCTGGATCCGGACTTATTGAACTCATACACCTCCGCCCAAACATCCTCAGTCCAAGCTATGGGTCGACCCCTAACTGTCAACTCCTATTGATTTGGAACCCCTGAAATGAGCTCCTCAATCATCTCCTAGTCCTTGACGTTCCACGACCTTTGTATCAATCCGACACACCCTATACCCATTAGATCCTCCTCTAACTGCTTCTGGATGGTCGGGTTGGTAGGAATAGCCGAACAAACTATTCGAGCCGTGATCGTATGTCTACGGGTTTTTGGATCGCTACTTTTCGCCATGGTTTACCAACACAAAGAACACTAATCCAGCGCAAACGGCACCGACCTCACTTTCTCTCCTTGGCATGATTCCTAACTCACCATTCTTTCTCTCAACTACACGTGCACAAAGTCTTGCGAAGCAAAAAGAGAGAAGAATGAAGCGGCGGTAGACTTAAGTACCCAACGAGTAGCCAACCGTTCTCGGTAGACAACTGGTAGGAGACTGTTCCCATAACAGTACCCTAGTTTCCTAGACCGGAAGTCTAGACCATAGGGTCCATCCATCCGGTGCATTTCCGGATTCTGGATCAGTTTTATTGTTGGTGACAAACCAGCCATAATAGTTCTAGTAATACGGAAACTGACTATTCTCAAATTATTTATAAGTAACTCGAAATCTCTATGTTTTACCAAAAATCAATTTTTTTTGACTCTATCCTAATCCTATTCTAATCTATTTCTATCCATTTTGGGTTTCCATATTCCCACAAGCCCATTTAAGCTCCATTTGAGCTGAAATGCAAAGGATTGATAATTGAAGCAAAATGCATATATAAGCTCCATTTCAACTCATCTCCACCTGAATTGCATACCTCCAAACATTGCACGAACTAACACTAGACAACCTAGACACCCCCTCCAAGAGTTTGTCATACTCTTGATGACTCCTTTCCTTGCACAACATTTGCGTCCAATTTTCCATTTGTTATTTTTCCAAAACAATTTGAGCCCACACCACGATTGGCGTACAAACCCTGAAACCATGGAAGTAGGACAACAAGGGGAAACGCGTCCTTATCGCCATTCCCCCGGTTAGTCCAGGAATGCAAAAGTATAACATTCTACTGGTTGTTCATGATGTGCTTATGATGGCCATTGTCCACTATGACAATATTGTCAAATGCGAAATTACCTTGTGAGTCACCAAAGAGCACATCCAAGTTTTTTAGAAACATTTCCTTATCGGTTCCTGGTTCCTTATACAAGATCGCCTTATTTGCTCTATTTTTGCCCTTAATTGTCTTGCAAGAGTCTTGCCCAAGGACAAAGATGGGTAAGCTTCCATCTCGGAAAAGATAAACGCAAATGCCTTCAGTGGAAGACTTCTTCATGGAGCTCCACACTAAAACAAAGGCTATCTTCTCTAACTCTTTCAAAAACATGGAGCAATTGGATCGGACGCACACTGCTTTGGGGCCCACAATCCAGCCAATTGTGGCCGAGTGTGGCTCCGATTGATGGTTGAATTATTTGATGGACCCCTTGGACTTCCAATTTTTGCTGATACACAAAATGCCATTGAGGTCCAAGACGACATTGATCCACTTTTCCGCCACCCTGGACCTCAATGGCTGATGGACACCTTCTAAAGATCCCTTACAAGGTACTAAAGGATCTAATTCTTGCTAAAAAATGGATGAATGCTTTGCTAGTTACAATTGTAAAACTGGCTCATGTAGACATCATGCAAAAACACTTAACATTCCATGCAGACAACCATTGAAAACAACGACATTAATCTAAAGAAATGACAACATTAGAAGAGACAGATATTACCTTCCCCATTGCAAAACTTGAAGACTACTCAGTGTTACCACGACTTGTTGGTGCAAGATCCAAGACAAACATATCCACACCAAAAGCCATAGACTAAAAATAAATTAGTGAGTAAATCTGCTCATGAAAAATGTCAACTTCAAAATGTATCTTTGAAATGTGCACTGCTTCATGAGTATCACCAAGGGGACTGTTAGCACCAAGCACCAGGTCCAAGTTCATGTTGTGGCAAGTACCTTCTCCAACTAGCCTGCTTTCATCGTTGTAAAGAGTGATGCACATAGTGTTCCAAAGTCTGCGCAGAAGACCTTTGCATTCTGGAATGTCCTCATTCATTTCCTGAAGAACAAGGAGATCCTCCTCTGATTCTTCCATACTATTGATTGTGTTAGTAGTTGAAGACATGTCACTTGGATTGCACAAGGTACAATTCAAGGATGAGAAAATGGATACATACGAATAATGTTTGAATTAATCTGTAAAGAACAATACGGTCTCCAAGAGAGGATCAACGCTGCCCAAGCTGAAATGTCTACAAATACTATTGGTCCGTCATTGTCAATCATCTCGAGTCAAGGTAAAACTTACGATATACTTTAGTTATCACTTCAAATGACAAAGGAGCAAAAAAGAGTCTCACTTTGCAATTTAGCTCAACCAAAGCTGAATTGCATTTTATCGCTAGTCGAGCTAAATTGTAATATTGTCATATCAGCTCTAGTCGAATTGAATCAATTTACCGTCAATTCAGCTCGACTAGTTCAGCTGAATTGCATTTCAACTCTGCTTGACAGTAATGCAATTCAGATTGTCCAGCACATAATTGCAATTCAAGTTGACTAGAGCTGAATTGCATTTTAGCGCTTGTCGCAGTGTGAATTTTTGGTTTTTTCTTAGTTACTCCAAAATTGGAATAGAAATCGTTGACAGGGATCCGGATCCGACTAGGCGGGTAATGAAAAACTAAAAATAAGCAAAGGAACGGAAGTAGTGGACCACCCAGATTCAATCCGAGTGGATTAGGTTTGGAGCGGATTAGGGCTGGAACATAATAGGTCATGATGACCCATCTAGAGCCCTTAGACTATATAAGGCCTGACCTTTCCAATTACAACCCTTTTCAAACTCTGTTTGCTGAAGACGGTCCTCCGCGCGTACCTTGTTTCCTCAGCGCCTTGATTTTCTGTGAGTGCGTGAGTATGCGAAGTGCGTGAGTGTGTTAAAGTGTGCTGCAGGGTTAGACTTCCGTGCCTGCAGGGTTTGTGGTTTTCTAGTTGAGATTGGAATAGAGGAAGTGAGGAACGGGACGTGCGGCTAGGAGAGGGTGAAGTAGTATCAGAAAGGATCCGGCCAGTCCAGTCTGTATCCATGCCTCAACTTCGCAAGAGTAGACCAGGGCCGTCCAGTTCCTCCGCAGCCGTGGTTAAGCTCCGGAAGGTGATTCCGATCATCCCCTCCACAGAGCAGGAGAAGGCCCAGCTCATGGAGGACCTCATCGCGATGAGTTGCCAGGGGTTGATAGATAAACCCTGGGGATTTAAGGAGGAATGGATGGTGAGAGAGTTACTGGGGAAATTGTTGAATTAGTTCGACAACACCATCCGGGGGCTTCCGACCCTCTGGACGGAAGAGATGTGGAGAGCGGCCTACGACTTCCGGTTAGGAGGTTTAGGGATGGCAAGCCGAAAGGATGAATTCATCCGAGGGAAGTTTCGAGGAGCAATGGACTCAAAGGACAGATACGTGGTCTTAGATTGTTTAGATGACCGACACCGTAACCTTCTCCAGTTCATGATTCCGATCCTCCACCCGGAGAAGCCAACGAGGGTGACGATAATCCTCGGCAACCTTATTTTCGGAGCCCTGAGCAAGGACCGGAAAGCAGACTGGGCCCAGATCTTTTCCGATCTGGTGTCCTAGCTTGTTACCAGGGTAGAAAAGAGTAGGGCCACTCCCTTGTGTCCCTATCTCTTTCATCTCTACAAGCACAACCAACTCCTCACTGACACAGAGGAGAAGGTGTGGAGGACTCTGGAAGTTCTTCTGAAGTATGGGGAGTCGGAAATGGATGACAAACCCAAGGACAAATCCGGATCTGACCCAGAAGAAGAGGAGGAGGAGGAGCTGCAAAAGCCGCCAACCAAACAGCAGAAGACGACGCCTCCTTACGGAAGAGGAACACCTCCTGGCGACAAGTCTGCTCCGGAGAAGGGACCGGAAGTTGAGAAGACGGTCTCCGAGGAAATGGATCCCGATGATCCATTCAATCAGTTGATCTCCATCCTCTACTACGTGCGAGCGGACTGGGAGGTCAAAAAAATAATCTTCTCCAAGATCGGAAAGTTGGTGGATGCGCCTGCAGACAGCGAGCTACTGGCAAAGGTGGCGGATTGCATCACCAGTCCGGCCGAAACCAAGAAATTAAGAAGTAGAGATTTGCTGACTTCAGGAGGTCGATATGTTGAAGGTAGAGATTTTCACCCTCAAGGAAGACATGACCGCCACTTGGGAGATGGTGGAAGAGACTCAGAAGGTAGTGGAGATGGTGAAGGCCACTTTCGGAGAAGCCGGAACAGCCGTCACCAAGGCGAAACTATTTGACAAGGGAGTGCTCAAGGAGAAGAAACTATCCGGTTCCCGGATGGTTTGGATCCTGACCGACTTTTGGATCCTTTGACAAGCAAGTGGAAGCGGCAATGGTGGGAGCCCGAGAGGCAGCAAACCAGATGGAGGTGAGCAGCCAGAAGCTGACCGAATCAGTGTACTCGAAGGAGATCCATCTTTCGGATATCTCACTACCGGAGTCATTTCCGGTTGAGGTTGATCAGAGGGAGGGTAAGGATCAGACTCCCCAGTCAAAGAAGAATGGGCGGAAACCTATGAGGACAATTCATCTAGATTCATCGCCAGGGTCCGACACCCCGAATCGTGAAGCCGGGGAGTGGAACCGAAACTTGGAGGAAGTTTTCAACCAATTGGAAACGGATCCCAAAAGTCCCACACTAGATCAAGGTGTTGCAAAGTAGGTAGGAATTATTTTTGTAAAGTATAAGATAGGGTGGACTGGACCAGATGTTGATCCGGTTTGACAGGATAGTATCAAACCGAAAGTTCCGCGCGGATTTTTGGGGGCCTTTTTGCCTTTGTAATTTTAATTGTATATAAAAGTCAGTCCCTACGGGAAAGGCGAGGAGTCTTTTCACCTGAATTTTCTTGTATTTTCTATTTGCTTCTCATTGTGCGTCTCTCCCGAGTGTAATAGGGTTGTATGGTGAGGAGTTAGGAGGGCGCAAGTTGTTTTTGGGAGTGATTTCTCCCCTTGGTCTTCTTGTTTTGATCTTATGTGCAAGTGAGTGGGTAGTAAAAGAGTTGGGAGTGGATTTCAGTTCCTCAGCACTTCTAAGGTTTAGGATTCCACGCGAGAAAGTTGTTGTTAGGCTAGGCGGATAGGGAGGGATTCCTTAGTCGCGCTAGAACTCTTAGGTGGGAAATCCGGTTGAGTGTCCGATCTCCTGTGAGATCTCGCTGTCCTAGTTTGTAAACGGAAGAACTTTAGTTGATGTTGGAATGGGCGGATACACTTGTAACCGCCTAACTTCACATGGAGAGAACTTGGCGTCAAGGTCGTTGTAGTATGAGAGGATCGTATGGGGGGGTCTTTGTGTGACCTGCAACCCGAATTGCTATCTGGGTGGCTGTGAGGGACCAAACCGGATCCAGAGTAGCTTAGGAGATTAGAGGATAGGATAGTGGGTCTTCAGCCACTATAAGTTACGGAAGGAGTGGTGGGCCTACCACTCTAAAATGCAAGTGGCGACCCCTCTGATGGTAAAATAGAGGCAAAACTAAACCAGGTAGGAGTGAAGATACAGATAGACAGTCTGGAACGGATTAGTCTAAGAGGGATACTCAGAACCAGAAGTAGTAAGATCCTAGTGTTGAGGTAATTTCACGGACCAGATAGCTAACAGGACCGGAAGAAGGGAGAAATCCGGACTACAGCTTTCAAGGTGTTTTGGTGTTTTTGGTTTTAGACATAGGACCAAAAAGTAGGATTTAGACACTGACTGAGCTTAAGTGCTTAATAGAGCTACATACTTCACAGGATCTTGTGGGTTCGATCTTTAGAGTCACTTTGTTATGCTCTAGAGTGATTTTTGGGAGTATAACGAGGAAATTGCTTACTCTGTGCTGCGACAGCGCTGGTCAAGCTAAAGTGACAATAATGTAATTCAATTCAACCTACAGTGAAATGCATTTCAGCTTGAGATAGAAAGTTATCTATTTATAATATTCCAAACTTTGCGGCTCTTGAGTATTTGGACAGTGTTGCACATTAGCCAATTGCATTCCAAGAACGACGTACCAAAATGAAAATCAATTGCAAGGTGAGTAGTACAACGCATGACAATATGGAATGCATAGGCAACAACTAAATAACAACGCATTGTTATTGACAAGCAAGGAATGACAGGTGACATGTTTACCTCTATCGTGGTGGAGTGAGAAATGTTCAACAATACAAAGTGGACAGATTGGCTTTCTAGCAACGGTATGCAACGGAGTGGTTCCTCAAACAATGCAACGGACAACAACACTACGATCACAATACAATCACTCACGAAACCAAACTCTTGCAATTCTTCACATAACTAAACAAAATAAGCCAAAGACGCACATAAAGAACGCAACGCTTGCAGACGTTGACATAGTTTAGGAGAAAGGTGGAAAGAGATGTTTGCAACTCAATTGATGACGCACACCCGACTTGTAGGTGGGCATGAAAGAGCATGAAGCAAATCGAAGTTTTTGAACACCTACCTCTAATTTCAAAAGTCCTGGAAATAGTGTTGGCCTCCGTAGCTATATACCACGAAAAGGTTGTGCAATGCTGGGCCCCATAAAAATTAGGGGATCACCAGTCATGCGGTGATTCCCTTCATAAGTACTTGTGAATTTCTTTACAGTATACTAACGTGGCTCTGTGCCATTGGCATAATCAACCACTTGAATGTGTACTTTAAGCAAGTTGTCGCTACCACATCTTTTTGCATGCGGAATAATTAATTACCACAAAGTAGGGATTTAGATTTATTTTGTCAGGATAGCAACTTTATTGCTAAGTTAATCCCATCTATAGCATTGTTGTTCAAAAATCATGGAATTCTTTTGTGAAAGCCTTACTAAAAAAATGGAAAAGTTGTAAATATTCTAAATAGTATTTCCAAATCTAGGGCCACATTTAGTTCATTACCCTTTTTTAAAAAATTCTATGTACCGTAAAAGAAATGGGCCATTGCCTATATTTTAAAGCACTTCAAATTTATGAGTCATGAAAATAGTACACATGGGCTTTCCCTGAAAAATGGAAAATTTGTACATATCTTTAGCATTATTTCCAAATTTATGGCTGCATTCAATTCATCACCCATTTTATTTAGTTTTCTATGTAACGCAAAAGACATGGGCTGTGCGCTATATTTTAAAGCATTACAAATTTATGAGTCATAAAAATAGTACACGTGGGCATCTTCAAAAATACCCTAGAACATTCCATACCCTGTACTAAATGGAACTAAAATTTTAAAAGTCATGAAATTTGAACAACAATGCTAGCATGCAAGCTTGGAGTGGCGAGCTTGGAATATGTGAGCGTAGAGCTTGAAAAAACTTTTTTTAAAGAAGTTCTTCAAAAAAAAATTTGTTCTAAATTTTTCTTTGAAAATGGAAGAAACCTTAATATTTATAGTAAGGTTTAGGACCTATGACCGCTACCCCTATAACCGTGGATTTTAGTTTATAGAACTATTATACTTTGAAATTTGCCATTTCCTAGGAAGTGAGACCTTATTAATTCTATTCATAGTTTCAACTTGGTTCACCCACTACAATTCTACTCTATATGCAATGACAAATTATTTTTAGGACACAATATAAGCAATTGAGCAACTAATATTCACAAAATCAAAGGTAGGTATTACCTAGCCTCTTCTACAGCTGCTCTACATCAATTCTGCTCTACAAATGAGTTGTCATGCAATACGGGTGGAATTTCACAAGTTTGCTTCTGAAGCGTCAAATCAGAGGACTCTCCTTCCGTTTCACTAGACAACTCTTTGATAGTATCTAGTTTCTCAACCTTCACTGTTTGAAGGATGCCACTGCTAGGAAAGACAAGGAACACTAGACGAGGAGGATTAGGCAAAACGGATTGAGACATGTACAGCATGTCCATAGTATAGTTATCTGATTGTCGACTTACTATCTCAATGGACGTAGCTAGCATAGACAAGGGAAGTCTATAAGCTCTATAATTCCCCGAAGACAAATACCAACACTGACCTTCTTCTTTAACGGACTTGACAACCGGGATGGATTGCTGTAATACACCAAACTTTGACTTCTTCTCTATTTCCACATAGATTGAGGACTCCACAAATCTAAAGCGTACATGAAGCAAGTGGCTCAAAACTCTAGCATGCCCTCCTTTTTCTACCGGAAACACCAAACAAACCTCATGACCATCTACTCAAACACAAGCCATGCTTTCTATACATGCAATGTGGAAAGCGGATCTGAAAGCAATGGTCCTTGGTGTGCATTACAAAACTCCTGAACTTTATATAAAAGTAGAGTATCAAAATAGATAGTGAGAGTCAATCATGGAAGACTCCAACGTAATGTAGGAAGTGAATTTCAAATTCAATCACCATGATGACGTACCTAATTTAAATTGCCATCCTTTACCTTCATGAAGACCGTCTTTTATAAAGAATTTTAAGGAGGCTAGGTGGCTATGTTAGACACTTTGATGAGTGTGTGTTCTCCTTTCTTGTAGTGAGTACTTTAGGAGGAATCACAATGAAAATAGGTGGCCATGCCAGGTATCTTTAGGGTTGTCTTGTCTGACACGTTTTGGGGTTTAGTCGTCGTGTTGTTTGTCTGACGTCCGATGTCGCATATGACAAATGTCGAGTGTGGGCGACAAAGTCGTCGAGTAAGGTTTTAGGGTTTTGGTTTTTTTTACCCCTCAGTAAAAAAACTGTCTTACGTGGCTTGCTTCCAAGATTGACGTGGAATGCCATGTCGACGTCAGCAAGGGTGACTTTGCGTCAGGGCGCGTGCGGGTGCTGCCTGGGCGACTGTGGGTCTGAAATTGAGGGTGATTGCGGGTAAAAAACACTGGGCAATTGCGGGTACAAAACACTAGGCGACTGCGGGTAAAAAGAAGGCGACTTCGGGTCACACATATATAGGCGACTTTGGGTCCCAAGTCCAAGGCGACTGCGTGTCAATGGGAAGAATGCAACTATGGGTTTTAGGACTTTAGGATACATAGCACTATTCAAATAAATAAATTTGGAAGTAAACTTTGGAAAGGATGGTTTTGTAGTACACTTTCAGCTATTCTTCAGAGCATTTATAGAAAAATAGTAATAATGTGTGGTATACAAGTCTAAAAAGTGAGTTTAGGAGAAGTTCCATTTCAAAGAATGCAAATAATTATTTTGGTGCTTTACTTGGTGACTGACCATCATTTCATAAAGCAATTACAAATGACCTTCTTCAATCCTTTAATTCCTTTTTTTTTGTTTTTTGTCTATACATAATACCAATCTTTATATTATTGTGGAATTTGGCACTGCTATTTTGTTCCCACAATCCAAATTACAATATTTGAAAAAGTTCAGGGCTCTTTTTCTAAGTTCCAAGTATTCCAAATACAAAAAGGCACGAGTAGAGTCTTCTTAAATTATGCATTTGTTTTGTACAATCACCTTGATAAAGTCTAGAAAATGCCAAATTCTTTTTTGTGGTCCAATTTATAGCCCAGAACTAATATAACGATGCAATTCAATAATATCAATAGAAATTATAGAAATAGAAATAAAAATATTTATAAAAACAATAGTAACTCGTACATATTAGCAGGAGGCAAAAGGTTGATTCGAACACTCACATGAACTTCCAGATCTCCGTTATATTCAACACTCCAACGTTTGTAAAAGTCAACACAACAAACTTAAAACATTGCTATGTAATTCAAACATTGCCACGTCTAATTAGACACTACACAAAATCCAACCATAAGCTATTTGGTTCTACACTTCAGCTATAAGTATATATGCATTGGAAAAAAAAATTGTTGATACTAACAATACTACTTATTGCCTCTACATGTATAATGTTATAATTTTATTAATTATAGGGTGAATGTATCATCGCTAGAAACTTCATTAGCTTCAGGATCCGTGTCTTCACGCGGTGAATCCGTGCTCTCGTAATCGCCAGAGCTCTTGTTCTTGTCCTCTTCTCGTGGTACTGGTATTTGTTGTAGCTCACGTTCTACCTCGGAGTTTAGGTTTTGCACCTGAGTGTCTATACCACCGAGTACTTGAGTGGACACCAAACGTTTCACCAGCCTCAATGTATCAGTGATTCCATCAATGTTAGATACAGGGGATCGTGCAGCTTCTCCACTTGATTGTCCAAGGTTCAGGGTGGAATTACTTGCACCTATAATAAACCGCTAGACAACTTGGTTGGGTTGTTTAGGATTCCGCTGTGTCCTGTCATTCGTCTTCCCAATATGTTTTTTTGATTTACGTGCACGCGCTTCCAATGACGATTCTCCAAGGCCAGACCTTGATGAAGGCTGAGTGGGTTGAAGAGCTGAGCCACGGACTTCCTCATCAACACTCTGCATTGGACCCTGACTCAGATCCGGCCTTGTCGGAAGGGTTGGAATAGACCTCGTGGCCCTAGCAATGTCCATGGTTGCTCCTCGATTAGAAGACGCGTTACAATTCCTGTTCAAGAGAGTACCCAATGGCAAATCGTCATCGTCGTCTGCATCTGCTGTTGCTGGAGTGCTACGTGCTGCAGAAATTGGATAGCCTGCAGGCAAAACCTCTTCTTCATGTGTTGCCTCCTCTTGCCCTTCACTTTCTACGATAACTAGCATGGTAATTGTTGCAACGGCCTGACGAGTCACTGGTCTGCTGAAGGACGGAAGAGTTGATATGGGAGATGTAGCATGTTCCACTTCCTGTGACATGAGAATATCTACACCTTCATTGTTGTTCTCAGGAGTTCTTGCCCTCAGTGGCGGTGAATTTATTATAGGAAATGCATCCCAAGCAGAGACGTGGGGTCGATCAGGTGTGCGTCGATCTTCCTCCTCTATTCCCATCAACGCCACCCACAAATATATTTGCGTAAGGTCGTTGTTGTCATGGAGGACTATCTCGTGGAGGGACCAATCCAGCCCATCTATTTTCGTGCAAACGCTCTTCCACCTCTATACGATTTTCAGCTCGTCGTGCTGCCGTTTGCACAACTTCATCTTCGGATCCTGAGGACAATGGTTCCTCGTTCTCTTCGTCTGTATCTGCATCCTCCAAATACTTTTCGTAAAAATCAGCAGGATTTTTTCCACGTTTCTCCCATCCTAGTTTGCTATTGGTGCAGATATACACCAATGCTTCAGCCTTAGATGCAGTCAAACAGTTTCGCACTTTACTGTGCACAAACGAATACATGCTCCAATTCCTTTTGCATGATGATGCTGAACATGTTAAAGACAAAATTCTCCTAGCAATTTTTGGAAGAGCATTGCCACCCACACGATTCCACCACGGATGAGGCAGTAGTTTACAGCGGGTGATATCGGGAGCCTCCTGTAAGGGGTCGAATGGGCTTGTATTTTCTTCAAATTCTGTCAACTTGCTCATTGCATCATCCTCCGACACTCCCAATGGCTTGCTTAGTTTTCGTATAACTCGATTCAAGGCTCGCTTGGCCTCACCATTGTTGTGAATGATTTCTACCTCAGCCAAATACGGGTTAAGTAGTGCCCCAGCAAAATGGAGATCAGTATGCATCAATTTCCATCGAGCGTCAAATTGCTTTCTGAACTTTGCCACTGTTGCGTCATCTAGAAAATACGGCTCATTATGGAGAGAGTAAACGTGGAGCTTCAGGGTGTGCATTACCATCCAAGCTTTGAGCATTACCGAAACTTTTCCATCAAACACTCGAAGGGCTAAGAGAGCGGGCTTCATCAAGTACTGATAATTGGCACATTCTTGCCAAAACGTTCCCGAATGAATGTCTTCTCGAGTTTTACGCGCTCGCATTCTGACCACTTGACCATTCTTCCGATAAAACAAACTACTCTCAAACGCTTTGTACGACTCGTCCAAAATCACGGATAACAACGCTTGCTTGCAATCCACCAAACGGTCTATCATGAGGAAGTTCACTGCGAAGCGTGTTTTTGAGGGAAGTCGCAATGACAATTTTGGTGAATACTTCCAAAAGAGACCCAAGGTATGATGGTACTTCTTGATGAGCTTCACGATAGCTTGGCACTTGGTAACTAGATCCGAACCCTCTTTTCCTTATCCCAATCTTCCATAAGTAAATCCATAATGTGCGCTATACATCCCTGCCTAAACATGTGAGGATACTTTTCTTCCAATTTTGCCAGGGTCCTCGTCATCACTACTGCATTGTCCGTACATAGTTGGACAATGTTCTTAGGGCCAACTTCCTCTATGTACTGCACCATTGTATTTGTTGTATAGGCAATGTCCTTCCCTTCTCCAGTGATGTCAACAGATCCCAAAAACACATCCCCGACAAGACACACAAGCATTATATTCAACAACGGACGAGAATTAGTATCAGACCACCCATCCGAACAAAAGGTCGCTCCATAAAATTCAATAGACTTCTTTGTCTGCTCTGACACCATCTTCAAAACTGCAGCCTTCTTCACATCTATCATTTTGGTGCGCACTGCATTGTATGATGGCGGTTGATACCCTAATCCAGCTGCCGCTGTTTCCTTCACTGCTTTCACAAAGGCTGGATGACGCACAACGTTGAAAGCAATGTTATCCTCGTAGAAGAAAGAAGCCTACAATGTATCCAATTTTTGTCTGACACCCACCTGTAACGCCTCATCCATGCTCATTTGGTGAGAAATGGAAGGAGTATTCCTCCTTCTCTCAACCGTTGCTGGAGTAGAATCAACCGAATCTGGATTAGAAGGCCGCATTTTGCTCGTGTCGACAGCATCTGCGGATTCTTCTGCTAACAAGGCCACAATAGGCTCAGCAATGGGCGCAACAACGGACTCACCAATACCATCACCTTCCTCAATCACCTCAAACATCTCTTCGTATAGCATTTCTTTTGGGATAGTCCCCTCACAGTTCCTGAACTTCTCCAATACTAACCTTAGAGCACGTTTACAACGATCTGATGAGGGGTTGCCGCCATATCCAAAGTGCATGAGAGCCCTCTTCTGAACAAAGACATTGTTCCACCCACAAAAAACGCATGTCCTCAAATTCGCGGCTTTATTCGGATCAGTTTCCAAAACCAACCAAGGGTCCCATTCCTTTGTGGCCCTCCATATATCATTACCATTGGTTCTCCCAGCAACTTGATTAGCCATATTGGTGATTGCCCAAAGTGTCTTTCACCTACAAAAAATATAATCCAACAACGTGTAGTATCAAAAAAAATAATGACAAAGCCACCCGCTTCAAGGGGTCTTTCAAACCCCTCAAAGCAAGGTTGTTGCCCTCCGAAGATCTGAAGTCCACAAGAAGCCTCTTTAGAAGTTTCAAGTCGTGAGTTCGTCAACGGAGCAAGGTGGGAAGAAAATGGTGACCCTCTGGGCTTTATAGTCACTCTTACTTGCACCAGAGGTCGCCCAATCAGCGACTGCGGCTCACTGCAGGCGACCTCACAACACCTACAATCTCATATTCGCCGCACGCGGGAGTACGTCGAATGGGGCGACTTCGGGTCAGGAAAGGCGACTACCGCTCTAGAAGGGCAACTTCAGGTACGAGGATGGAGACCTCGGGTACAAAGAGGGCAACCGCGGGTGTTTGTTGTTTTTTTTTTTTTTCCCCTTCCCTTTCCCCTTCCCCTTAAAATATGGACATGGATTCAGATTTTTTAATGTATTCTGTCGGGTACTAAAAGCTTAGAAACTACATTTTTATCCATTCAAAGATTTGTACATAATATAGAATGAAATAGGCTTTTTTTTGTCTTGCATAATTTTCACTCAATTATTACCCAATTCCAATGAAGCATACGGAATTTCAATTTCAAAAATGCAAAATTGGATTTCTGGTCAGTTCTGAAAGTCAATTTTTGTACCTTAACATAATATTTTATTGAAAACAATTGATGGTGCCTTATCTGAATTTGATTGCATGGATGCGTAGGGAATATCCATACACACACGTTTCATATAAAAAAAAATCCTTACGTAACAATAACATGATCAATGAAGTGTTCAATGAAAAGTATTGTATGACCAAACTTTGAAGAAATGGATATCTCTATATTCTAACTACATTTTGGCATATCACTCTCACCCTATAACTAATTTTGTACATTTCAATATGATGATACAATTACTTTGCCAAAATCTAGTTAAAATATAAAGATATCTATTTCATAGAATTTGGGCATACGCCACCTCATATTGAATTCTTAATAGATTATATTTTTGTTACTTAAGGGGGTGTTTTTTAATATGAAAGATGTGCGTATGGATGTTCCCTACGTATCCATGCAATCAAATTAAGAGAAGTCACCATCAATTGTTTTCAATAAAACATTATATTAACCCCTAAAAATCTGAGGCCTATTTTCTGCCAAAAACACTCAAAACTGCCATTTCTATAGCAAAGAGTAAAAAAAATTTAATTATTTTTTTCACATCTAACCATAGGATCTTACACCTAATTGGTATGAGAATGTGTGGAAAAAATTTCAGAATTTTTGACCGCATAGATTGCAAGATATCTGTGTTTAAAGTAGAAAAAACAAGTTTTTCAGCACATTGCGGGACCAGATTTTTTGACTTTAAACATTTTTAACTTAAAATTTTTGCACTACAGCATTTTGAGCTTTAAATCTTTATAATGAAGAATTGAGTTGAGAGTCTAGGAAAAAAAATTATTCAAAAAAACTTAATAATCATTCTTAAAAAAATCATTAAGTAGAAGTAGGTACAAGATAGAAGGAAAATCTAAAATATTCATATATTTTAGATGGAATTAAAATGCACTAATCCCAATGGTGAGATTTTTCTAGCAAGTAAACTAAACCATTCCAAAAAAAAATTTGAAAAATTACAAAAATTGCATTCCGAAATGCATCCTACAAGTTATTTTTTTGCTCTAACTGCCCGAAAAACAAGAATGTCCATAACTTCTTCATAACGAATCCAAATGAGATGAATCAAAGCTTTCCAGATAGACAAAAATATAATCTATGAGAAAAAAATATTAAAAAAAAAAATTCAAAATTTTGCAAATTTTTTTTGCTGCCCCCCGTCCCTACGCATTCCAAGAAATGGCATAATTTCTTGCTCAAAGGTCCGATTTCAAATTTTTTTTTGCCACGTACCTCTCTCAATTCTTCATGTTCACAAAAAGTTTCAAAAAATTAGGAGAAAATTTCAGCCTGTAGGTACCTGCCCCAAGTCCCATTTGTCCCCCGAACGAACAATGGTCCTTTAGGGGTTAAAGTACAAAATTTGACTTTCAGAACTCACCAGAAATCCAAATTTGCATTTCTGAAATTGAAATTTCGTATGCTTCATTGGAATTGGGTAATAATTGAGTGAAAATTATGCAAGACAAAAAAAAAATTATATTGCACATTGACCAAAAAAATGTGAATGATTCAAATTGGTCGGTTGTAAGATTACAATCCCCGACTGTACCTTGCAAGATAATAGCAGGTGAATTCATAAAACCCCTCTTCATAGCCTTCCGAAAAAGCAAGCAACTGCAGTTTACAAGCTCACATTTCTATGAAAAAAAGTGGTTACTATTTGGGTTCATTTTTCAAAGCAAATTGGCTACATTCTTGAAAAGAAAATTAGATCTTTTTGGAATTGTACAACATGGAGGAATAAAATAATAAATGGGAAGAAGTAGCCAATGATTCAAAACATTCAATTGTTCTAAATTCAATTTTGATATTTGATAATGACCATTCTGATGGTTATAATGTGTAAACTTGTAATAAACAATCTACACCTAGTGTTTTGATTTTTCTCCTAAAATATTGAAAATTGAGTCAAATAAAAGACTTCAATGTTTATTTTTTAATAGAAAGTTGACGACTACCCAAAAAATTGAAATTTCATCTCATTAATCAAAATGGTATGATCCTAAACTTTCCATGTACATATAGAAACCGAGGAAAACAATTCCAATTTTTATTTCTTAGGAAAACAAAATGAAATACCTCTTTGAGTTGCCTACTAACCAATGAAAGTTATATACCATACCAAACCTTTTTATTCATGTAGTCAAAAGTTTAAAAAATTGTAGTGCATTAAAGTTCTTCCTTGGGCACATGTTTTTTGAAATTTTCAAAGAAATATAATAATTTCATTATCAGGGAGCCCCTCAAGACTGCTATATTGCCAAAAAATGTCGTTTGGTCTTTTAGGGTCAATTCAAAAAATGTAACACAACTGACTACTTTACATATTTCTTCTACCTTTAATGCCTGCAAAATTCAACTACTTTGAATTAATAACTCATTATTTAAATTTAATGATTCAATTTTTGGAAAAGACGTATTACTCTACAAAATTCCAAACAAATTCTTATTTATTTCTTCATTGACTTCATTTCTATCGCCTCTCTCAACACAATCTCTCGAAAGCCACTAGTTTAGAAGTTTACTATATACGTGAGATTGGGGGATATTTTATGGGGGGCTATTTTTCTAATATTTTATAATTTAATACACCCTATTGTTATTGCCATTTATTATAGCACCCTATATTATTTATACTACACTTTTGAGTCCAATATTTTGGCCCCTATATGAGATTTTAAAATTAAATTTATTAGGTGTTGTATGATTTTTTTTCCATTATTGTTTTTTATCCTTTCTTCTTTCTCCTATGTCCCTTCTCTTTCAAACTATTTTTTTATGGTACTGAAATGACTAGTACAATATGTTTGGAAAAATGTACTATGGCCAAACAAATACATTTGTATACCATATGAAACAATGGACTCTAATTGTGTCAAATAACTTACTGCTAATCATCTACAAATTGGAGTGAACAAATAAAAGTTTATTAAAGCAAAATTTAAATTCTAAGTGACTTCAAAAAACTTCATAGATAATTGTTAAGACAACTAGAACCCCTTTAACAAGGTACGTGGAGAATTTGAGACAAATAATGTATCATTTTTCATACATCTCTTCTTTAAGGACATCAAATACCTACTTTACAAAATTATTTTTTACACTTATTATTGCCTTCCTATATTTTTTCTACATAAAATATAATACATGATATTAAACATAATTCTATAATAGTTGTAATATCCTACATGTAATTCTACACACTCTATATTAGATATAACGATTTTTAAAATTTTAGATACAATGAATAAATAGTTCCCTATATTAGATCTCACGTAGTTTCAAATATGCACACTAAGTGACCTTCCCGTGAACAAAATAATTAAAAAAACACTCCTAATTTATGCAATACTCATTGGAATGACATGAACAAAGCTTCTATCCACATTATGGTGAGTACCGTCCACCCTAAAAAAATTGGCTCCAAAACTCTTAATTCTCAAGTCAATAGAATTTGCCTGAGTTTGCATAAAATCCAAACAGGGTTTACAATTCTTTTAGAGGACCACTGAACCCTAACACGCCCAATACCTTTTCAAAGCTTCTACAAATTTGCGGAAAAATAAAACATGAGACCAACATTTCAATAAGTTACATCTATTCCCCTTGAATTGTAACCATACAAAATCTAACTACGCATATTACAAATCACATTGGAAAAAAAAATTAACTATGCATATTAAAAATCACATTGGTTTTTGGGTTTCATCCTCTACACTTATCACGTGCCACAAATTCCAATTACCACGTTCATTTCAAGAATAAAAATAAAATGAAGAGGCCATGGGCATTAGGATTTCTCCCTCCCAATTTTTGCACTCCCAATTAAAATCAAGCCACCGAGGCACGCTTGAGGAAGTGGAATTAAAAAGGAGATTCTATGTTAAATCTTTAAAAAAATTGTAACAAAGCCCTCCCACTTCTTTTTTTAAAAATTCCCTCCCCATTTTTTGGGTTTCATCCTCTACACTTATCACGTGCCACAAATTCCAATTACCACGGTCATTTCAAGAATAAAAATAAAATGAAGAGTCCATGGGCATTAGGAATTCTCCCTCCCAGTTTTTGCACTCCCAATTAAAATCAAGCCACCGAGGCACGCTTGAGGAAGTGGAATTAAAAAAGAGGTTCTATGTTAAATCTTTAAAAAAATTGTAACAAAGTCCTCCCACTTCTTTTTGTTTAAGGGTTATGATTTTAAGGTTTAGGGTTTAGGGTTTAGGGTTTAGGGTTTGGGAGGACCTTATACTTTAAACTAAATTGTAACTAAATTGTAGTTTACTTTTGACACTATATTCCTTCACAAGGAATTCACAGTGATCATTTAATGCAAAATCCCTTTATAGAATTATGGAATAGGGAGCACCCACACACCCTCGGATTAGGGAATCCTGCAGCTGTTACCTTACTGTCTGGCTTGGTGGACCAAGGGCGAGTGCGGGTCCTTGTCAACCGCTGCTACAGAAAGTGCCACAGAATGTGCCCACAATTCGTTCCTCGGTGAGGGCGACTTTGGATCACAGGGCGAGTGTGGGACTTGTCGACCGCTGGTGTAGGGAGTGCCCAAAAATTTGTCCACAATTGCTCTTTCAAGGGGCGACTTCATGTCACAGGGCGAGTGCGAGTCCTTGTCGAGCGGTGGTGCACGAAGTACCACAAAAAATGGCCACAATTGGTTTCTTGGAAGGGGCGACTTCGGGTGAGAGGGCGAGTGCGGGTCCTTGGCGATCGCGGGTGCACGAAGTGCCACAAAAAAGTGGCGACAATTGCTCTTTCAAGGGGCGACTTTGGGTCAGAGGACGACTGCGGGTGGGCTATCCAGGGCGACTGTGGGTCCTCGGCGGCCTCGGGTGGAAGACGGACCTCAGGTTTTCAGCTGAAGTATGTAAGTGTGGCACAGAAATTAAAAAAAGGCAAAACAGTTTTTGTGAATTTCTTTTTCTTGAGTACTAAACTTCTGTCCACATGTGAAGCTTTAATTCATTCAATTTGGAGTTTTGATAAGAAAGAAATGGACAATCTTAGTTTTGTGGGAAATCCAAGCATAACTTATAGGACTTGTTTTTAAATGAAATTATTACAATTATCCAAGAGAAATTGTTAGGCATGCTTAAATTTCTTGGTTACAACATTCTCATTGTCGAGCTTATTGTGTTTTCATTCCATCTTCAAGCTATCAATAATTTTACTTTCCCTCCCACTGTTTTACCTACTTCTGGTAATCAATTTTTGTATTTAGTGAGTTTGTTTGTTTGTTTGTTTGGATTTTTCTTAATAGATTAATAGATTTTCAGATTTTTATGATAAAAAGTCCCCCAAAAAAGGTTTTAGTAACCCAATAAAATTTAGTTCAGATGATTGAAAGCCAAAAAATCTAGTCTTAGAAGGTGTAAAAGAATTTGTTTTCTTCACTTTGGATGGAATGTTTTTTCAATCTCGATGGTCAAAGTTTTAGAAATTTTGGCCATACATATTTAAACTACTGTAGTATAAGATATTACGGTTAGATGTGAAAAAATTTATTTTTGTACTTGGATTTCTTCCTTTTGCAATAGAAATGGCATTTTTGACTGTTGGGGAGGTAATAAGCCTTGGTCCATGAGGGATGAAAGTACAAAACTTCTGAGTATGCCATTTGCATTTACATCATTAGCAAAGCGTTTATTGGTTGTTGACTTCAAATCCCTATATCTAGAAGTCAATTTTAGGTCCTCTTTGAATTCTTACCAAATTTAATCTCAAATGTGTTGCTTGACAAGTTCTATGAATATTCTTTAAGGCAAAAGGCAAAAGCATACAACCTAAAACAAGACATGTTAATGATTATATGAGCCAAAACCCCATGACAATATCACTTATTGAAATGTTATTGGGGTTGGCTGGTGGCCATGAGGGTATTAAATTAGTGAAAAGGATTTAGTTCTTGAAATACTCGTTTTCGGTTTTCATACTTACAAATTGGTGACCACAAAAATTTGAAAATGAAGTGCATAAACTACATAAGCCTAATTTTATTGAAAAATTATCAAATAGACTATATAATTTCAATAACCTAATTCACAAAGACATTTGTTCTCTCTAATCTTATGAATTTGAGGCCTATTTTTGAGAGGCTTAAATACTACAACATAAAGGGTTGCAACTCTAAATGGATATCAAATCATCAAGAATACAAAAACATAATCATTGAATTTTCAAAATTGAATGGAAGATGCTCATACAATATCACTTGAAAATGACTTTAGGAGAAACATAAACTACTACAAACCAGAATTTGATTACGGTTCTTTTCACTTCAAAGTATTGTGGAATGGTGCCTTTTCTTCTAAATGCCGAAGGCCTCTTTTAAGTTTGCAGGAATTTTAGAAAATTCATGAAAAACCTAAACTTTGATAAGTGCTCCCACTTTTTGTAATTCTTAACCTTAGGAATTCGAACTTGAAATGTTAGAACTCACAAAGGATGAAGAACAACAACAATATCACTTATGGGTTTAGGATTTATTATAAGGTTTTATCATCAAGGTGGTGGAATAGTGAACGGGATTTTAGTTCTTTCAGTAATCATTTCACATGTAGACTGATAAGCTCGGGAAATTTGACATACTAGTGGTTTAGCGGACATTATTGACATAAAAATGTAGAATTATTTTTTGGGGGAATCTTGAAAATGGGAGTGATTGACTTTCACCCCTCAAAATTTAGGAAAGGAAAAAAAGCGTAGAGCTTGAAAAACCCAGGCCCCGACAAATGTGAGTGACTCAGTTGCACTTTAATCCCTAAAGGTCCAAACACCGTTTTTTGACAACATAGCAATTTTGGGGAGCTCATTACGAGTGGAGTTTTTATTTTTTTTTCTTTGAAATTTTCACACAAGATGTTCCCCAGGAGTAGCTTTAAGGCCCAACAATTTTCATAACTTTTGACTACATGGTTAAAAAGTTATTGTATGATATGTAATTTTCTATGTACGACGGGCAGTCCGAGCAGCTCAAAAAAATTCTTTAAAAATAATTTTTTTTTAAATAAAAATTTGAAATTGTTTCTTTAGATTTATATGTAAGTAGAAAGCTTTAAATCATTCTATTTGGATTAATGAGTCAAAAGTTATGAGGATTCTTAGTTTGAGGGTAGTTATGGAATCTCTACTCTAAAATAAACTTTGAAGTCCTTTATTTCACTCAATTTCCAATATTTTTGAAAAAAAATTAAAAAATAGGATTTAGATTATTTATTACAACATTACAACCGTTGGGATTGGCATTTTTCAATTCCATAAATAAATTCTTAACAATTAAGTGTTCTGAATCATTCTCTACTTCTTTCTACTTACTATTTTTTTCCTATATGTTGTGCAATTCCAAATGATCTCAAATTTTTTTAAGCATGTAGACAACTTACCTAGAAGAATGAATCCAAAGAGTGACCACCATTTTGGGCATTCTTTCAAACAAATGTGACCTTGTGAAGTGCAGCTGCCCGGATTTTCGAAGGGACCAAAAAAGGGGTTTTGTCAATTCAAATGCTAATATCTTCCTATCCACACGGCTGAAAATTCTGAAATTTTTTCCACATCTTCTCAAACCAGTGTTCTATAAGATCTTATGGTTACATGTGTCCAAAAATGTTTTTTTTCTAAATTTTGGTACTTATATTAGAAATGGCAGTTTTGGAGTGGTTTTGGTGAAAACATAGTCTCTGACCTTTAGGGGTTAAATAATTAATGACGGGCGACAAGCCGGAGGTCTTTTCTAACCCGAGACTAAAAATGGGAGTCATTGCTTGAGGTGGTAAATTGACCCTTCTGGAGTCCGCGCACCTGATAGCCTTTTTTTAAGTAGTTTGCTCATTGTATTTGGCCAATTGGAGATTTTTTCAACTAGAAACTCCAACCTACAAAAAATTATTGTACGAAATTGCCAAGTGGTGGATGAATATAGAGTTATAGACATGTAATATGTGCAAATTTGATATTTTCTTTCCAATATGTGGATTAATGTTGAAATTTGGAGCACCACTCTAACATTTTATATCGCCATTTTGGCATAAAGTTAAAAAAATGAGAAAAGACGCCCTCCAGTACCAGAGGTCTCCCTATTCAAAGTCTCCCTACCCAAAGTCGCCTGCTAACGCACCTGAGGTTGCCCACTGTCGCAGTCGCCCAGTCTCCGCCGAAACCCGCAGTTGCCCCTTTCACCAGCCGAGACGGATGCGTGCAGGAACCCGCGGTCGCCCAAACCCACGATCGCCATCAAACCTGCACGCGCCCCAGTGCGAACTCGGGTATTTAAGCAGTTCCCTGGACCCGAAGTCACCACTCTTGGCCCTGCGCAACGGCTTTCACCCACTTCGAAGTGGCTGAATGCGTGCCTGTGGGCCAAGGGTGAGTTGGGAGGGGGGAGTTTTTGCAGTTTCTATGCCCGAAGTTGAAGAAAGCAATCACTATCACTAACAACAACCATGTTTGATCCACGGGAAGGAAGCAGTACATCACGGATCTCCATTTGGGATAGGGACCTTCACCATCCTAGTCAGTTTCTTCCGGATATATCTGCAAGTGGGCAAATGGGGGGCGCAGGTCCATCAAAACCAAAGAAGCCAAGGACAGCAAACGAGAAGGATCCGGATTATCCTCCGCCAAGATATACGACCTTCGTACACAGGATGGCCTTGCAATGGTACGAGGAAGAAAGCACCCAATATTTGGAGAAGAAGTACTTGAGAAATAAAGGGCCAGGCATTGAGAAGTTGAAGGATGATTTCCTGGCTCTAATTACGGAAAAGTGCAATGAGAATGTAGAATATAAGGACGTGGAAGATGTTTACCATAACCAAATTCACACTTGGATATCAAATTGTCAACAAGCATGCATATTCAACACTAAGAGATTGATGCTTGAATTGCGCCCTCTTGTACCCGGATTTCCAAAGGGTGAGGCGGCAAGGGAGTTTCGCCAGAAGATGGATTGGTAGCAAGATGCAGCAAAAAGATTGTCAAGACAACAAACTAGGGGTATCAGATGGCTTGCTAATGCATTGAAGGCTCAATTGTCAAAGGATGGTGCATCATGTGTCACTTGGATCTCTAGAGAGGCTCAGGTTGTTGCCCTCACTGGATACGACAACCTGGGTGGATACGGGAAGGTGCGCAAAGTATGCATTGAAGGAATGGATATAATCCCGCGACATGTACATTTTGCAGGGAAAGTGTCAAAAGCAACAAACCCGCGTGAGGCAAGGGTGGATCGTTCCACAGAGGCCCTTGCCTGTCCATTGAATCATCCAGCCATTATTAAATTCTTGGTTGTCCATGACTATACAATGGAGGCGTACACATTGTGGTGGAATGGTTGTCATTTGAAGAACATGATTGTTCTCAACGACAAGGTGGTGCTGCATGCTGAATGGAATCAAATCAAGCTGGTGAAGGAACTTACAGGGAAAGAGGTACAAATAATTAGCTTGTTCCGAAGGCACAAGGTGAAGTTGGCTTGGGCTTTGGTGTATGTCACAAGTCTTATGCACCAAGCAGGTGTGCTATACAATGACTTGTCCCCTCAAAACGTATTGTTCCATTTTCCGGGATACTCGGAAGACGTTATCAACATCGGGATTTGTGATTGGGGACTTGCTAGTCGCATCCACAAAGGATACGCCTCACAATATAGATATAGAAGAGAAGAAGACAAGGATCGTTACTTCAAAGGAAAATGGTGGGTGGCTTCGGAGTTGTTCTAGATGTATTCAAATGAAGACCCGGAAAGGAGCCTAGAGATGATGCAAGCAACACACAAATATACGGTGAAGTCGGACTCGTTTTCTATAGGGAAGCTGGCCCAGTTGATGAAAATTGGAAATGGGCAAGACTTCGATGAGGACTTATTCATAAATGTCGACACACAACGATACTTTGCAATGAAGCTACGCGAACTTACCGAGCCTGATGTTGAAAAAAGACAAACATGCGCTCAAGTGGTGGACATGCTCATGGGTAAACCGTGGTTGATGAAGCCTCCCGAATTAGTTTTCCGGGATTCTGTCGTGTAGTAGAGTAGTTGGATACAATGTTATTGTTTTTAGCAAGAACAAGAATGTACGGGACGTTGTTCATCTCCCATTTGGGAATAGCACTATAAACTCATAAACTATATTTTATATGAAGTGCTAATTTTTGAAAAGTATGGATGATTGTATGTGCAAACCGTGTTATTCAATGTGTTCTACCTCAAATTCTTATTTTAGGCACAAACATTGTATAATTTATGTCACGAGTGTTTTTGTTACCAATGATTGAATTCTATTACCAATGACTAAAAGCGACGCATGTTCAACATTAATGAGGTTCTGAAGACCTAAATTCTTAGCGTACCTGATTGCAACACGGACCAAGGACCAAGGAGCCCACTTTTGGCTTTTTGAGAACTCGGGCGGGCTCTATTGACTTTATAATTTGAATTTTTTGCATGAAACTTATATGACGGATGCTACTCATCATAATGTACATGTGAAGCTTTGTTTTGTGTCATTCCAATAAGTAATGCAGAAGTTAGAAAGTTTTTTTCAATTTCAATGTTAAACTGGGCAACAAAAAAAAATTCTGAAAAAATTGAAATTTTTTATTTGGAATTGTGTAGATTGATACCTACCTTAAAAAAATTGAACCACTCAATTCCAAATAATGAATTAATGAGGTAAGAGTTATGAGGAGTTTTATTTTGCGCTACCCGAAGGTAGAAAAAACATTTACAGTCATCTTTTGGTCTCAATTTTGAAATTTTGAAATTAAAATGAAAATAAAAGATACTAATTTTCTATTAGAGTATTCACACCATTGAAATTAATAATTTTCAAATTCTTCCGAAAATTATTAGCATATTAGTTTTGGGCCTCTAAAGACATTGGTCCTTTAGGGGTTAAACCCTACAAAAGCATTGTTTCTTTGATTGCCCAAATGGAATTTAGGGCACATAGCCTAGGAAATTCTTTTTGTTTTGATAGTCTGAATTGTCTTTTGAATATAGGAAAATTAAAGACTTCCGTGGAAATGTATTCTTTTTTCTAATCGATGCTGGAGATAGAAAGTTATGCCCAAATAAGCTTAAAATAGGGGAGAATGGTCAACAAAGACACTTTTTCCTAACTTTTTATTTATTTTTTATTTTGTTTCCCCTTATAGAGTATATTCTAGGATACATGTGAACCTTTGATTTGTTTCATTTGGGTTTGTAAGTTTGCTATTAAAAAAATATGGACAATCTTTTTTTCGGGCAATTACATTATTTTTTGGAAAAAATTAATTGTAAGATTAAGGATTCATTTATAAATGCAATTTTCAGAATTTTTCACCCTAGAAAGTTTCAAATGTTTTACCTAGAACAATTGGACGGTTGGAATTACTAACTCTTCATTCCATCTTAGACATTTTCATAATTTACATTTCTCTTCTATCATGTACCTATTTCTACTTAACAATTTTTAGAATTAAATTTTTTAGAAAATATATTTTTTTTTGGAGATTGTGAATTCAATTTTTGACCATAAGATTTAAATTTCAAAACTCTTTAATGCAAATAATTGCAGTTCAGAAGGTTCAAAGTGAAAACATGTAGCCCCGCAGTGTAGTAAAGAACTTGTTTTCTTTACTTTGAATGCAGATATATTGCAATGATTGCGGTCACCATTCATAAAATCTTCTGACAACATTCTCATACTAGTTGGTGTAAGATCCTACGGATTTATGTTTGAAGAAAACCGTTTCTTCACTTTTGTACTCTTTACTATACTAATGTCATTTTTTACTTCAAATGTTTGAATTTCATTTCATTTTTTTCCTCATAGATTATCTTTTTGTCTATTTGGTAAGTTCTTATTCATTTCATTTGGATTTGTCATGAGAAAATTAAGCACAATCTTGTTTTTCGAGCAATATGAACATATATTGGGAAAAAAAATCTAGAAGGATTCATTTTGAAATGCAATTTCTCCCATTAGAAAAAACTAAAAAAAGACCCGCACAATTTTGTTTGCTCACTAGACCAATGTCACCATTGATATTAGTGCATTTTAATTCCATATTAAAGATTTCAATATTTTAAATTTTCCTTTTATCTCATACCTACTTGTACTTGACATTTTTTTGGAGAATTAAAATTAAGTTTTCTTGAATATATTCTTTCGCTAGACTCTCAACTGAATTCTTCACTATTAAGATTTAAAGTTCAAAGCTCTGTAGGCCTATAGTGGAAAACCTGTAAGTTAAAATTGTTCAAAATCAAAAAGCTAGTCCCGCAATGTGCTGGAAAACTTTTTTTTTCCACTTCAAATGCAGAATGATATCTTGCAATCTGTTCGGTCAAAATTTAGAACTCATTCCATGAAGGTCCCTAAACCCTAAAACGACCCAAGTCTGGTTTAAATCTTCAGTTATTGTTACTCATATAGGCAATCAAATCAGCTGGACCAGGGAGGGTCCTCCTCCCTACCTTTCTCTTTACTCTTGCTATGCTTCTCTTTTCTTTTTTTGTTTATAATCTCTTCATTGTCCATGCTTTTGCCGTGGTCGTCTTGTACTTCTTTTTTTATGCAATGAGTTTCACGTTTGTTCACCCCCCAATAAAAACACCTTGAAACGATTTGGGTTAGATGCAAATTCCATTTTAAACAATATATTCATTATTTTGGGAGATGGAAGACCTCCCATAATAACATTGTTGATTTCTATGCCCAGAAATTGAAGTCGACTTGAAGCAAATTTAAATGAAGAGGACCTGAATTTTACAATTGGTAGATGCAATTTCCATTAAAATGACAGTTTCATGTATTTGAGCATGTCCAATACTTTATTGAGGCAGGTGATCACAATGGTTTCCCTAATAAATGCAATGAATGATCCTCACAGAACACTAGGTCATGAGCTGAACAGTTGGTTGAAAGAAGCTATTTGTCTCATTCAGACGGTCCGGGTTCGATTCCCATTGAATTCGTTTGAGCGGCAATGAGATAGACATGACTTGGTGCTGCTGAGTGAGCTTTGTAGGCAGGAAAGTTATAAGAACCAACCGGCCCCTACCCCAAAATTGTGACAAGTGCTTCACACATCAACAAAATAAAAAGTGGTCTTACCCACTACAAATTTTTAAGACCCTAAACTCTATTTTCAAAAACAATTTTTTGAGAAAATCAATAAATATTGAAATGCTGCCAAAATACACAATATTATATGTATTGTAATGTAATCGTAAATATATTAAATATTATAAAGAAGTGCACTTGCTAAGCAAGTGACTACATACAAATTAAGTATAGAAGTAGTCCCAATACAATTCTATAAAAAAATCCAATCACAATATTTGAAACCACACCATCTACTCGACAATAGGCAATACAAAATCATATGAATACGTCTATGGTTCTGCAATAACGTTACCGTAGAATAACCAAAAAACTGAAACTATAAAACTTAGTTTCAAATACTACAAAACATCTCTAAAATATCCGCTACATGCTCAATCGGAATTGTACAAAGACAAACTCCCGTTGATGACATCAACTTGAGCAGAAGGGATTTTAAGGACACACTCTACAGTGTCCTTCTTGACCTTTGGCTTCCATGCCGTGACGAGAGAATTCGTGTCTTCCCATACAGGCTCCTGTGTCTCATCCACTTTCCACCGCAATCCTTTGGCGGAGTCCCAACCACTGTAAAATTCCTGAACATTTCGCCCTCGTGACGTGGGTCGAAAGTTCTGGATCAGGATACAATTCGGATGATCCGGGTTACTGAAAGGATCAGACATAGCTCTGGCAATCCATATAGGCTTCTCATCACCATCAGCGGGTCAAACTGCAAGAAAATATCCTTCGAAAACATCACGCGCGATACGGAAAGTTGGCAACGGGCGATCTCAACGTTGCCCCACAAAAGCATCATCCTCAGCAAACTCCTCGCAAACTTCGCCATCGTCATCAAGTTCATCCTCCTCTGTCATTTTGATTCATGTAGAAGGCCAGAAACCTTCGTTCAATACCTCAGATGGTACAATTGGCTCGATCAAATTTGCTTTCACCGCCCGCCAATAAAACACCAAATGCTCGAAACGTCTTCTGTACTCTCCACTCCCGTCTTCATTGCATAACGCCTACCTTTATTTGATGAACCCGGATATACCCTTTGAAATGTCATCCACGCCCCGCATTGGAAGGGGGGCCACAGGTACAGGTTCCCCACGAGGCCATAGACTCCGTCCTTCAGAGTCTTCTTGCCACAACTTGATGCCCCCTTCTTCTGGGAGCCAATCACTATCTGTGCAGTACTTCTTGTACTTCATAATCGGAATACCCGCCGAGTTGAGGTAAAACTTAAATTGTTGCGCCTTTGTATGACCAATAAGTGCTTCTTCCCCTTCCAAAAGCGAGCCTTCTATGAAAGCTTTGAAATCTGGCACCTCCTCAATCAAGTGAGGAATTGTAGGCACAGAATCAACATCCATGAAGGACTTCATCAAAGACGGGATAGTAGGAAAGCTTTCCCTCTTCAATTGCATGCTCCACCTCCCAAACAAAGCGTCGATATTGTCATGCGTGTGCCCTACCAACATGAAACTCACATAAACCTCCTGGAAGATCTTCTTTGCAACCAAGAGTAACCAAAATGCAAATACAAACCGGTTTTTGTTGTCTCCTGTGGCATTGTCCATTTGAATGTTGAGAACCAGAGGAAGGATACTTGGTGGAATCGGGACTTCGGGCTCTAGCCGAAGTGATGACTTGCACATTTCAGCTCCTTTCAAAACCGCTTCAAATAGAGGAGCAGAGCCCGATCCAACAAACAATTCCCGAGAAGAATACTTTGGAGGGAATTCAAGGTCTCGTAAGAGCTTTGCTAATGACCCTATCGTGTAGTTTGAGTCGTGTAGAAAGATATCAAGACCGTAATGTGCATAACGGACATCACCATGTCCATGAGCAATCATTCCGATCACTGATACCGGCAATTTTGTGAGTCCGTCAAGTTGCTTGCTCTTGTGGGAGAACACAGGAGACGCCGTTTTTGCATGATCCATTTTGTCATGCATGATCGTCAAGCATTCGTGAGGGTAGGCGCTGGACCTATACCAGTTCGCATAATAATTATCTCGATGAGCCCGTGCTGATGCATTATGTGTTTCCAATAGACGGTCCCATTTCCGTCGTAAGCCAACCGGAGCGGTCCTTCTCTGTGCTTGATATCTGTCACACTCGGCGCAACGAGCGAAATTATCTCCTGGCTTCTTCACAGAGTACTCTAGAAAGTTCAATTTCCTGATCTTGTTGATACTCAAACTTGAGACTTCTTTCAATCCAAACACAGCATTTGCTGCGTTGATCTCGGGAATAATCTCTTTCCACGTGAAGGTGGCAGGTAGAACCTTTGACACCACCTTCTCTCCAGAAGGAAGAGAGTGTGTGCGATGAGGCATATGGTCAGCCGACTTCTCAAGCATGTACTTCAACGTTGCTGTGGCTTGCGACGTATGCTTCCGAATCTTATGCGTGCCCAAATTTCCATGCGATTGAGCTTGTTCACCTCTCGCAGCATATCCTTGAAAACGGTGGAAGGTGGATTCCGACACACCTGCAATATGTCGCCATGCTGCCATACACACATCAATCCCTTCGAGAGGTACCACCCTCTTGCCTTGACCGTCACGATGAACTTGTCGATGCACGTCCAACTTCATGTGGTAGTGAAATTCAAACGTTGTCTTGTGATACATACGTTCACGGAAAGCTCAAATCTTCTCTCTTGAAAAAGGTTGGACACAGTTGTCCGAGCAGCACACCTTGCTTAAAACAGAATTGATAGACTCCTGAGTGAGTAGATCACTGGCTTTCACACAAGTCGGAGGAGGAGGATTCCTCACAGCGCTCACATATAGTCTTGCACCTGATGAGGTTCCATGCATGAGGCCTGCCTGCTGACGATTATACTCGTCTTGAACCTCGTGATCGCGGAGGCTTGCCCCATTCAAGCACACTTGTTGAATAGGCCATGCTCGAAGAGAGTACTTCCAGTCCTCCGGAACATCTTGAACGTGCAGTGACTTCGAGATTTGTACCGCGACAAGAGAATCTCCAAGAGGTCCATCACTACCTAAGACAACATCCGAGTTCACGCTGTGACAGATTCCCTTAGCCACGTCCAACCCAATAGCATTGTGCAGAAGGACAACCTTCGTCATCCACAATCGTCTGGGTACGCCTTCGTAGTCAGGAATGTTGACAATCTCCCCAGGCACATTTGCAATTTCCTCATCATCGGAAGAATGCTCTTGGAAAGGATTTTGGATCGCCTCCATGATGACTGCACAAAGAATCACGACTGTCACTTCTCCATCCATAGAAAATTAAAGGAACCATGCTGCTATTGAAGTACACAACTGTGGTCATCAATCAAGTCGACTCGACTTCAATGATCGCAGACATCAAACACAAATAGTCGCCAGTAATTCTGAAGATCATAGTCGAGGTAAAGAGACTGAATCAACGAAATAACTATTACCCCAGAATGTGACCACAACAATATATGATGTATCTTTCCTTAATTAATTATAATTCTCGTAGAATCCAAAGTGAAATAATGTTTTCGGGTCGTCGAATATTGGTTTTTGAATCATCTGATGAATTCGGTATTTGCGAGACATGAATGATAAAATTCAGCAAAAATACTTCAACTCGCATCAACTTAAACTGAAGAGATTACATCAAGATTTCTGATCTGGACAATCAGAATTGGACAACTAGTCCACTAAATTCAAAGGTAAGACGTACTTTAGAGTATCTGATATCGAAAGCAATCAGTAATTCAACTCGAATCGACTTGAACTGAGGCGAGTGAGCATCATAATACACAAATTTTTGGTATGCTACTTAGGTAAATTCCATCCCTTTTAATTTAGTACAGAACATTCATGTCGAATCGACCTGAATCCAGAACATGGTAATTTGTGACCCTAATCGGAGGTCTAAGTAAGTTCAACTCGTATCGAGTTGAACAAGCAGAATACACTTCCGTAATCCTTCCAGAAGTTGGAAGTCAATATGCATTTCCCCATTATGTTCATGATTGATCACTTCAAGTCAACTTGAGTTGAAAACACAACTGTCTTCCATAAGTATTACCAGTCAGTTTCACAGTAGTTCAACTCGAATCAACTTGAATGGACACAAGTAAGATTCACAATTGAGTGTTCTGATGTGCTTTAACTCGAATCGAGTTGATCAACTTTATTATTTGATGACCTTTTATTTCATGTCGAATCGACCTGAACAGATTTCCTTCGACTGTCTGAAATTTGTGTGATTATATCTGTCTTCAACTTGATTCGACTTGAAGTCCACGGCGTCCTACTGTTGAGAAACTGTGAACATCTCCATGCACTATACACTTCCATAAAACACGGCGCATTTATCGGAGCTTCCTCAAATCAGATTTCCAAAGCCATTGCCATTCAAGAAAAGCAACACCACCATTGACAGTAGAATAGGTACGACACACAACGATGACAATCATTGCATTGAGCTGCAATCCCGTACATTACTATACTAATGCAGCAGTGTCAGACATGAAGACTGAGAAGAAATCATTTAAATGGCTTAAAAAACACATCAATAGTACTTACCCGAGTACGTTATGCTGCAACTAAAAAATCGTGACGTTCAAACTATCAGAAACTTGTCACTCAAAATGAAAGAACCGCAACATAAGAACGACACTCCACCGACGTAAGAGACACAAAGCAAGTAAGAGACACAACGCAGGAACGAGACGTAACGCGAGAGCAAAATGATCATGAATTATGGACGACGGAAACACAAGCACAAAACGACAAGTAGGCAAATGGACAGCGGACTAGTTTGCAAGAGAGGAAGGAGGCAGCGCATTTGGGCGGGGAAACCCGGGCGGGAATTTCAAACAGCTCTGGGCATAAGTCGCCGGGCAGAATTTAGAAGGAATCTTCTTTTCCTGACAAGTGGCCGCATTCGGTATTAAAGACAAGAGAATTTTTGTGCAGAAAAGTGGATGCAGTCCTTCTTTAGGTGTGGGTAGTACGTGGGTGGGCTTTAGTCACAGTCATTCGACATATCATATATTTTGTATTTTTTCCTATTTTTTCCTTTATCATTTTACAGTTGGAGACGCTTAGAACTAGTTTTGGGGGAATACTAGGCTACTTTGTAGTGACGTTGAAAATATCGCTGAAAATAATGATGCGCAAAAATAGAGGATGGTGCTAGAGCTGTTTAATTTTGATTCTAGTAGGGGTTTCGTAGGGTTCAGGGTCAACTAGGGCTTCTGTAGGGTTTAGGGTTTAGGGTTAATTAGGGCTTAGGGTCTAGGGTTCACTGATTGGGGTTAAATTTCGAAGATCCTTTTTTTTGAGTGCGACTCAAAAAGGTCGAAGAATGTAGGTGAACATTATGGGATCAAGAATCTGTAGAAGTTGTACTCATTTATTGATGAAATATGTTTTTGAGCAGTATTAGACTTTTGCACGTCCTACTTCATGCATGTAAATCACAAAATTGGAGAGACAGTCAAATCAAATATTTACCCCTAAATGCCCTAGGCACCACATTCCAGTGTCTACAATACTTCGAAACTAAAGAAATCCTAACGAAGTTATTCTCTTTAATAGTTTTTATTTTTGTAAAACTAGTTGTAAAGTGCAGTTTGAGCATCAATAATGCGATTATGCAAATGATTGACTATGATTTCTCTATTGAAGGTTTTGGGCAAGGGTACCCATTGTAATCTTCACTTTCTGTATTGTTTTGGACTCTTGGAAATGAGCCTCAAATACACTAGATTGTTTAGAAAAAATCACATGGTCAATTCATTTAAAAAAACTCTAGAGTAGCCATAAATTGATTTAGGTTATGCATGGTAACACTTAAACTTCTTATATTTTGGATGACCAAATTTTTAGATTCGACTTGTGAAGAAAAGATTGAAATTTTTTTTAGTTTTCACACCCTCATGATCCAACATTGTACTCCTTTAATCCATAAGTGATATTGTTGTGTTTTGTTTTCTTTTGTGATCTCTAACATGTCTAGTTTGAATTTGTACGGTCACAATTCAAAAAGAACTGATACAACATATCAAGAACTTGGCTTTTTGTTCAGTTTACATCAAATTCCTGGAGACTCAAAAAGGCCTTGGGCATTTAGAAATTAAACAATGGAGTGACATTTTTTATTTTTTGAGTTGGAATTCATGTGTGATAAAAAAATTGGGGAGGGAATGGATCCAAATACTAAGTCATGGATTGAATTTTTTTTTATTTGTGTATGGATTCACTTGTGATAAAAAAATTGGGGAGGGGGTTAAGTGATGGAGTGATATTTTTTATGATGGAGTTGGGTTTCACTTGTGATAAAAAAAAATGGGGAGGGAGTTCAGTGATGGAGTGATATTTTTTATGATGGAGTTGGGTTTCACTTGTGATAAAAAAAAATGGGGAGTTAGTTCAATGATGGAGTTATATTTTTTATGATGGAGTTGGGATTCACTTGTTTTAAAAAAATATGGGGAGCTACTTAAGTGATGGAGTGATATTTTTTATGATGGAGTTGGGTTTCACTTGTGATAAAAAAAATGGGGAGGGAGTTCAGTGATGGAGTGATATTTTGTATGATGGAGTTGGGATTCACTTGTGATAAAAAAAAATGGGGAGGGAGTTCAATGATGGAGTGATATTTTGTATGATGGAGTTGGGATTCACTTGTTTTAAAAAAATATGGGGAGCTACTTAAGTGATGGAGTGATATTTTTTATGATGGAGTTGGGTTTCACTTGTGATAAAAAAAATGGGGAGGGAGTTCAGTGATGGAGTGATATTTTTTATGATGGAGTTGGGTTTCACTTGTAATAAAAAAAAATGGGGAGGGAGTTCAGTGATGGAGTTATATTTTTTATGATGGAGTTGGGTTTCACTTGTTTTAAAAAAATATGGGGAGCTACTTAAGTGATGGAGTGATATTTTTTATGATGGAGTTGGGTTTCACTTGTGATAAAAAAAAATGGGGAGGGAGTTCAGTGATGGAGTGATATTTTTTATGATGGAGTTGGGATTCACTTGTGATAAAAAAAAATGGGGAGGGAGTTCAGTGATGGAGTGATATTTTTTATGATGGAGTTGGGTTTCACTTGTGTTAAAAAAAATAGGGAGTTAGTTCAATGATGGAGTTATATTTTTTATGATGGAGTTGGGATTCACTTGTTTTAAAAAAATATGGGGAGCTACTTAAGTGATGGAGTGATATTTTTTATGATGGAGTTGGGTTTCACTTGTAATAAAAAAAAATGGGGAGGGAGTTCAGTGATGGAGTGATATTTTTTATGATGGAGTTGGGTTTCACTTGTAATAAAAAAAAATGGGGAGGGAGTTCAGTGATGGAATTATATTTTTTATGATGGAGTTGGGTTTCACTTGTTTTAAGAAAATATGGGGAGCTACTTCAGTGATGGAGTGATATTTTTTATGATGGAGTTGGGTTTCACTTGTGATAAAAAAAAATGGGGAGGGAGTTCAGTGCTGGAGTGATATTTTTTATGATGGAGTTGGGATTCACTTGTGATTAAAAAAAATGGGGAGGGTGCTAAGTGATGGAGTGATATTTTTTATGATGGAGTTGGGTTTCACTTGTGTTAAAAAAAATGGGGAGTTAGTTCAATGATGGAGTTATATTTTTTATGATGGAGTTGGGATTCACTTGTTTTAAAAAAATATGGGGAGCTACTTAAGTGATGGAGTGATATTTTTTATGATGGAGTTGGGTTTCACTTGTAATAAAAAAAAATGGGGAGGGAGTTCAGTGATGGAGTGATATTTTTTATGATGGAGTTGGGTTTCACTTGTAATAAAAAAAAATGGGGAGGGAGTTCAGTGATGGAATTATATTTTTTATGATGGAGTTGGGTTTCACTTGTTTTAAGAAAATATGGGGAGCTACTTCAGTGATGGAGTGATATTTTTTATGATGGAGTTGGGTTTCACTTGTGATAAAAAAAAATGGGGAGGGAGTTCAGTGCTGGAGTGATATTTTTTATGATGGAGTTGGGATTCACTTGTGATTAAAAAAAATGGGGAGGGTGCTAAGTGATGGAGTGATATTTTTTATGATGGAGTTGGGTTTCACTTGTGTTAAAAAAAATGGGGAGTTAGTTCAATGATGGAGTTATATTTTTTATGATGGAGTTGGGATTCACTTGTTTTAAAAAAATATGGGGAGCTACTTAAGTGATGGAGTGATATTTTTTATAATGGAGTTGGGATTCACTTGTGATAAAAAAATGGGGAGCTAGTTAAGTGATGGCATGATATTTTGTATGATGGAGTTGGAGTTCACTTGTGATAAAAAAATGGAGAGCTAGTTAAGTGATGGAGTGATATTTTTTATGATGGAGTTGGAATTCACTTGTGAAAAAAAAATGGGAAGGGAGTTAAGTGATGGAGTCATATTTTTTAGTAACTTTAAGAAAATGGCGTAGCAATTGAATGTGTGCGTCGAACCTACATGTTGGGAACATGTACTTCTTCCACAATTTTCTCCGTCCTCCACATGCCAACAAATTCCATAACATTCGGGGTTGAGGTCCATAAACTATAGGGAATGGCGTGGAAGTCATTCAACAAAGGTTTTCGTTAGTGAAAAACTCCAATTAGATGAATTGTTTTAAAAAAATGTCTTTGCAAAATGTTGAAGTAGTTAGTGAAAACATTTTGTGAAAAAAAATGTTGAAATCCAGAACTTTCCAAACAACCATACAGAAGGCATGCTAGCATGAAATGCCATAAACATACTTTTTAAACTCACACTAATCTACATATCAGTGAACATGAGTCAGAGTTTGCGTCTTCTATTTTCAAGGACTTTTTTTGTCAAGATTCATAGAAATTGTTAATATTATGGAGGTCAATTTAAAATTTCTGAGCAACAACTTGTGCTTCATGCAATTCCTTCTTTACGAAACTTTGTTTCAACTGGCATGAAGTAGAAATAATTCAATTCACTCATTGTAGATGTCAACATTTTCAATAAATTTATATATGAAGTTCAGAAGTGCCTGTATTATTACATGTTTGCAAATGTCGTGAACATTGAAAGTTCAGGAGGTCATTAAATGTAGGCCTCATTTTCCAAATTTGACTTCAATAGTCCAAAATATATATGAAAAAGATTGAAAAAGAATTTGAAGAAGCCATGGCCTATACTTAGTGGAAGTCGATCCGAAATGTCACGGAATGAAAAGGTAAGTGGAAGAGGGAAAAGAATGTGGAAGTTCTAATAAAATAATCTCCACATTAAATATGCATGTGGGGATTCAATTTTAGGGTCTTACTTACGTTAGAGAAATTAAAAATTAAGAATAAACCATGCGTTGTAGTAGTTGAAATTGAATATCAACTATTATGCAATGAAATGGCAAGCGTTGGAGGAAAGAAATGTGCAAATTGTAATTGAAATGCATATGAATATTTTCCATACACACCTGCACTTATTTCAAGAGTTTCATGCTACAGTTCTCCACTAACTAGAGGGCCTTTTTGTTTTATTTTTCAAATTTGAACAACTATAATTCATGTGGCAATTAAATTCTTGCCTCTTATTCAAATAAGAGAAACAAAATGAAATATAAATAAGTTAGCCGTGCTTGGATGTTCGTGGAACTGAATTCTAAATTTGATAAAATTTAATGGCAAATGGAAGAAGGAAATATTGTAGAATTTGAAAATATTCTAAATTTAACTTCCAAATATGTGGCCTCATTAAATTTGTCACCCATTTGTTTAAATGGGTTTTAGGCATGCCCTAAAACAAGGCCATCGATTGCCTTGTATTTAAGAGAACCATCATTTCATGACTCCTAAAATAAGTGCACGTGGGTATGGAAAAAATTATCATGTCAACATTAGAAGTATTCTACACTTTACTTTCGAAATTGTGGCCACATTCATTTTTACTTTTTCTTGTGTTCTTTGCTACATAACCTAAGAAGGTTATTTCATGCCTTCATTTTAGTTTATAGATTGTAAATCTAGAAAGTCATGACACTCCTATTCAAAAGAAGACAAGTAATAAAAATTTGTGCAAGTTGGAAACATTCTAAACATTTTGAGTTGATAAGCACGACGAATTTTTGGCACACTTTTTGAAATTCCATATGATTTTTAAAAAATAAAGCATATTTCAAAATAGTTTCAGTAATTTCATAATTTTGACAAGTACCCTACATTTTTTTGTGAAGTTGAAAAAAAATAATAAGAAAAAATTAATTTTTGATGCCCCACATTATATTCAAATGAACAATGTATCTTTTAGAGGACAAAAAGAGGGTTTAGGGTCTTAATAACTGATATAAATATCGTAAATCTTGCTCTATGAACATCTAAAGTCTCGAACTTACTACCTCCATTTCAAGTTCTAAGTCTCTTAAAGTAGCCACTTAAACAAATTTAAGTCAACAGTGGGCCCAAAATGAAAACGTCTGTTGTTTACAGTGATTCACTAAGTGACTTCCAAAGGATAGCTTTATGAGGACAAAATTTTTCACATGTATCCTCTGTTTAGGAGTGAAGTTCATAAATAATGAGCAACAAAACTAATTATATATGTGTAAATTGCAATTTAAACTACCAAAATGCTAGAAAACATTGCATTGCCCTACAAGGCCTCTAATTAGTGCATTTCTATACTACAATGATTTTCTAGTTTAGATACTAACGAGGATGCAAATTAAGAAGGTAAACCGTGAGATAGTCGTCGTGGAAACCATTTGTCTTTGTACCCAGTTGGCTTAACAGTTTTTGACTTCCAAAAATGCAAAAGTAGTTCGTGCAAGTCAAAATATTGTAGAATACATTTCCTTTTTACAAAGAATGTGAGAGATGAATAGTTACACGTTACTTTTTCATGAATTCGCCAAAAATGTTCCAAAACTGGCTTTTTCTTCCGTTTCTTATGAAGTGCGAAAGTGGCGTTATCAAATGTTATTAGGTAATTCCCCCTCTAACTGACCGAATAAGGAATTTTGACATGATCTAGAGTAGTGAAGGCAAAACAAATATTTTTCAGAGGTACATAAATTGAAAAGACACATATTGCAAAGAATTTGGTAATTTTATCGCTTAAATTGAAATCACTATGAATTTTGGGAGGCAAAAAGTGCACCGGACCCATGGCCAATATATAGATTCTTCCAATTCCGATCATTCAATAACTTTTTACCTAATCATTATTTTCCACTTTTTTTTTCACAACTTGCGACATGTGTCATGTATTTATTAGTTCCAACCTTGAAAATGAAAAAAACATGCATTCTAAGCGTGGTCGGAAATACGTGCACCTATAGGTCGGGAATGGGTCAATGGTCGGGAATGGGGGGGGGTACCTTAGTAGTGCTCCAAATTTCAGTATTCAACAACATATTGGATAGAAAATATCCAATTAGCACATATGACAGGTCTCTAACTCTGTTTTCATTCACAATTTGGCAATTTCATTCAAGATTTTATTTTAATTTGAAGTTTAGGGGCGGAAAACTTCACAATTTGTTGCCACTATTTAGCCAAATTATTTTTTTCTGGTGCAATCTGGCACTACAAATCCCAAAATAAAACATTGGTCCTCAACATCGTTCATAGGCTTAAAAAGAGGCCTTCATACTGTGAGTGACCCTATACCGGGGCCAGGGCTTCTTTTCTGGACTTTGTAGTGCCAAATCGCACCAGAGAAAAGTAATTTGGCTAAATACTGGCAAGCTATTGTAAAGTTTTTTGCTAGAAAACTCCAAATTAAAATAAAAACTTGGATGAAATTGCCACATTCTGAATTAAGACAGAATTATAAACATGTCATATGTGCTAATTGGATATTTTCTATCCAATTAGTGTATGAATACTGAAATTTGGAACACTACTATAACATTTTATATCACCACTTTGTGACTTCATAAAAAATAAAAATAAATGGGGTCCCAAGCCTCAGCCTTTAGCCTTTAGCCGGTTGCCGGTTGCCGGTTGCCGGTTACCGGTCCTATTGCCGCTTGGCCTAAGGCCGCTTGGCCCTGTGCCCGTGGGTCGTCTCTCCCAAAAAACCCTGGGCGCGCCGACCTCCCTCCCTGATTTCTCTCCCACTTCATCGCTCCGCGTCTTGCTGTCTGTCTCTGTGCACTCCTCCGCTCCGCTTTCTTTTGTGTGTCTACGATCCGTGTCTCTCTCTTCGGTTCCGTGCTCGTTTTTCATTGGCGGCGTTCGATTCTCCGAAGCGAGTCCGCAATTAGGCTTGTGTTGTACAGAAGGCCGCATTTTGGGTTTTGTTTTTTGTTGGTGGTCATTTCTCCCTTCACTTGCCGTCGCGAGTCGCTGTGTGGGGCGGCGGACTCTGCAGCTAGTGGCGGCCGTCATTCGAGTGGATGTGAGGAAGATTGTGGACGGCTTTAGTGGATGCAGCAGCTGCTCAGGGTTTTTCGGGGACGGCCTCAAGTTTGTCTGTCAGCTGTTGCTTGTTTGAAGGCGACTGCTTCGGTTCTCAGGTTCGATCAATTCATTTGCCTTCTTTCTACTTGTTTTCATTAGTTTTGTGTTTGATTATCTTTGTTTAGGGTTTAGTTATTTTCCAGTGCTTTCTTGTGATTATTATCTGATGCTCTTTTGCCTTACTTTCAAGTTGGTGTCTCCTGTTCATAATGCTACTCTTGATGAGGGTTCACGGTTTAGGCATTGTGATTCTCATATAAATGTGAATGCCAATTTAGCAACCCTGTTTTTGCTATGACTGTCAATGAATGTCGATACCAATTTCGCTGTGACTGTCAATGCGATTTAGCAATTCTTGTTTGTAAGCAGACTCTGGGATTATTTTGCAGGTTCTTCGCACCAACTTCAGGAACTCATGTCAGTTTCGAAAAAGGCGGTTTTTAAGTTTTTCATTACATCCACATTCTAGGTTTGTTCTGTTTTATTGGGATTGTCAATGCTAGTTTTGTTGTGCAAATGCTCCTTCATTTTCTCAGATTAAAAAACAACATACGGACAGAGTACAGCCTCATTCTCTGCAAGTTGGACCACGCAGTGAAAGCTAGTTTAACACGAAGGTTGTTTAACTCGAAGGCTGTTTAACTCGAAGTCAATTCAACTTGAAACAGACCCGAAAACCCTAAAAACAAGCAAGGACACGAGCTGAACCCAACTAGTAATTCAACTCGCATCGAGTTGAATCAGAGAAATAGTACATCCGAATAGACGTAGCCATCAGAAGCACAGGGGCTCTCCAATCAACTCGACTTGAGTTGAAACACAGAAGAAGAACCCCGTCTGTGAAACTGTGACATCTAAACCGTAAACCCACCGTTCAACTCGAATCGAGTTAAACGGATCACCAGCCTCAGCCGCCCATTGACCGACATTCCCTAACCCAGAGAGACGAAGCCCAAAATCCAGCACGACACGAGTTGAATCAAACCCCAGAATACTCACGCGAACACCAGAGAGCCCCATAAGGCGCAATTCAACTCGATCCAAGTTGAATTCATTTCTAAGAGGTAGACTGAGTAGGGTCAACAAAGCTCAGTCATGAAGAAAGCAATAGTCAGCTCAACTCGACATGAGTTGAAGTACTCCGAACAAATCCAGACAGCCAAAAAATCCCGTTCAACTCGATACGAGTTGAATTGCCAACACCCCGTCCCAGTAGAGTGAGACGTCAGGTGCAACTGATGTCCAGTCAACCGATTACCAGAACAGCGGAGAGACTCAGTCATAGGAATTTAGTCAAGTCAACTTGAATACTAATCCGTGTCAAGTAGTTGTGGAAAGGCCATTAACAAAACAGATGCCCTAACCTACTAAAACTACAAGATGAACACGTGTTGACATGAATGATATTGTAGAAACAAAACAGAGACCCTTAAGGTATTCAAGTCGACTCGACTTGAAATGACAAGGTCCATATCGATACAACATGAATTTTTTCGTAGAAGTAGAACATAACCATGTAGTGTAACGAACCCGAGCTAATCAAACTAGTCCTTCAACTCAACCCGACTTAAAACTAATAAAGCATCTGTTATGTGCAGATATGGAGGAGCAGAGGACTAAACTTCACATGAACTTCAAGCGTTTCCTCATCGAAGGGGACAAAGACCCGGAGGACTTTGGAGATGACCTCATCCTCGGAGAATGCTGGATGTGGAAAGAGCCAGAGAGTGTAGAGTGCTAGAGCATCTGTCTTACACCGTGTACAGGACACCTGAGCTTCAAGACCAAGTATAAAAACTGCCAGGAAACGCTGCCCGTGTCCCTAACCGAGTCTGTGACAGAGTTCAAGACTGGTCCAGACAACATGTTCATAGTTTCGTGCAAGACGGTTGACCCTGACCAGGTGAAGGAGTACGCATTCTCCTACCTCGTCCCCGCCAAGGATATTATTTACTCAGTCTCAATGACAAAGCGGAGCCTTGAAAACTCAGCATACAAGGGGGTTCACTTGAACCTGATTAATGCCATCGAGAACAAGAGGTGGGTCAGCAAGGACGGAGGACCACTATCCCACAAGGTCCTTCTGTCTTGGCTTAACTACCTTCTAAAGGGGTTCGAGAATGAGCGAGACAAGCTCAAGGAAAACAAGGCTAAATTAGCATCGATGGCGATATCGAGGGAGTACACACCAGGGGGGGCTAGTCACGGGTCTCTTGTCGTCGACACGGCAGAGACGCAGAAGAGCCGGGCAAAGCGCAAGTCCACTGCCGTCGATGCAAGAGGGGCGTGGGACAAAACTCCAGCAAAGGGGAAGAAGCTTTAGGCCAAGGCTGATGCCGAGGAAAGAGTGAAGGAACTGGAGGAAGAGAGCATGGTCTCCGCGCTCACTGAAATTCCTAGAGACGCGCAGAACAGTCGAGTGGAGGTCAATTACGAGGAGTCCAGGAAAATTTACGAGGACTACTGGTCACAATGCACGGACTCCTACATTGACGGGGTCGAAGTGTCCCAAGAGATCTCGATCGACCAAATCGAGAGCCCACCAGCAGAACTGAACGTCCGCTGCCTCGAAGACAAGAGCATTAAGTCGGCTCTCCAATTTTACCTGGAGATGCCCGACTCAGAAAGAAGATGACGCTTTGTGCGATGCCTCAAGGCCTGACTGAGCGGCCCGAGGACTTTAAAGATGTCGCCTCAGGTAAATTCTGGATGATCAACGGGCAGCATAGCGTGGAGGCTGCGAAGAGGATGAGAAACCTTCCCGGGTACGAGGCTAAGTTCGAGAAATTCAAGACCTGGGAGTGCTACGTTGTCTGGAACAAGGACGCCAGGATTATTCGAAAAATATCGGCATGGTATAACCGAGTCAACCACTTCCAGAACTACCAACCGACCTGGGCAAGCAACATCCTCAGTGCCAGAAATGTCTGGATTAGCCTCAACAGGCCACCTCCACCGAAGGAGCCGACAGAGGTGGGATCGACCGTTAGGAAAGACCCGAAGTCCATGACAGATGTGGCATCGACTCTGAAGTGGAATGTGAGCACCTCGTTCTACTCGATTCGACTTAAGTCATTTTTCTATGTCATTGCTTCAGCATAATTCCTCTTCTCTCTGGTTCAAGTCAATGCGAGTTGAATCGTCAGCAGGACTGATTTCTGACGTTGTCGAGTTTCGTGCAGGAATTCCAAGACGCCATGAAGCTTCGCTTTGCCATGATCGACGTCAAGAAGAACCAAGACGCGATGAATAAAGCGCAGCTTGAAAAACTCGACATCCACAACGAGATGAAGCTGATCACTGCATCCGATGAGGTCCACAACTTGTGGAAGGAGGTTATTTCAAAGCACACAGAGGGGCTTCTCATTGATCCGGAGTCATTGAAGCCGATGAAGGATACGAAGGTCTGGGACCAAGAGAAGGACGGTGCATTCTCCCGCGAGTTCTTCAAGTGGATGGGGAACACCACTGAGAACGATCTGAAGAGACTTGCTCTGCACCTCCTCAATAGAACACCAAACAGGACCCTCCCGTATCCGAAGGTGACAATGAAGAAGGTCCCGGGAGTCATTCCCGATTGCTACAACTTGGGGTAGTGGCTGGAGAGAGTCAAGAGGAAATGGGCTGTGAAGAAGTTTCTCTGGCTTGAGAAGCACAGCTTGGGATTCTTTGGATCGAAAGGATTGTACTGTCGGGAGGCGTGGAAGACTTTCAAGAAAAAGTATGACATCACACAGGCCACGAAGCAGCTGCTCTTGACGGGTCCCAAGGAAGAGTTTTTTTCGCAGGTGAAGAGGCCATCCACAAAGAACAAGAAATGCGAGGAGTTGTCGCCTTATGCTGCGGAATTCTTCAAGGTATTCCTCAGGAGCAAAGGGAAGTATAAGAAGCCCGAGGCTCGGGCTTACTTGAGGTCATATGACTCTGAGGAAGACGTCATGGGGTCTTGGGCCCCCGAGGTGTGGGATGATTCGATGAAGAGCTCTATCAAGCTTGCGCTGCTGGACTTCCGCAACATCCCGAGAGTGAAGTACAAGAGCACGGCCCCAAAGGAATCTCCCTATTACAAAGAATTCATGGATAGGGCGCTTCAGCTGACTGACCCATGCATCACTGTTCCGCAGGTCTGGCTGTGGATTACCAGGGACAAGGAGGTGGACGACCAGGTGAGGGGATTCATAAGGACGGGGAAGATGGCGGGTGTCTACACCTTGCACTATGCAATGTACATCCCGGCCGTGCCTGCAGAGCGCCTCATGGACCTCAATCCGAATTCTTCTGCTGCCAAGGCTCCCGTGCACCTCATCTTCCTAATAAAGAGAGGTGCTCAAATTAAGCCCAGGTCAATACCGAGAAGATTTGAGGTGCCAATGGACGGCAAGTGGTCGAAGGCGGGGTCCTACAACGAGCTGGAGTACCGGATCTATGACACAGAACTCTGAATGGAGTTCTACCTCGGAGTGCTCGACCTCTTCTGCAACTGCCAAAACGATGTCCTCTCCGTTTTCGCCGGAGGCAAATTCGTGTGTGCTGCCTGGGTATGTTGAATTGTCCTGTATCGTTTACTTTCAAGTCGAGTCGAGTTGAAAACACCGGGTGTTTTGGCGACCCTGTGGTGTGTCTCATTTGTTATGTGCTGGTTCGTTGTCATTTTATAGTTGTTTCAAGTCGGTCCGAGTTAAACTTCTTGTACAAATTCTGCTTTCGAGATTCAAGTCGGTCCGAGTTAAACTTGCATTGCAGTGTCTGCTTTCCAGATTCAAGTCAATTCGAGTTAAACTTATTATGCACTATCCGTTTCCCAAGTTCAAGTCGGTCTGAGTTGAAACCTTATTTATCATACCGGATTTCTCTTGTTGGGCCAGTCAAATCGAGCCGACTTGATTTTCAGATTTTCAGTACTGAATCATGTATTGATTGGCAGATGTCTGGCATGGATCACTTCTCCATCAATGACGCGGACTTCCATGAAAGATTTCAGGACATTGTAGTGAAGTCGGAGAATCTGGACAAGGATGACTTCCTTCAATCCAGTTATTTTGTGGACGAGCATGCCTACCCCGAGAAGGCGCCGCCGACACCCGGCAAGAAGGGAACGCGCTCGCAAAAGGGAAAGGAGAGGGCAACATCTCCCGTACATGAGGCAAGTCTAGAGATGGTATTGCTGGACACGGTGGTCAACTTGGAAGGAGGCGATGGGGAGGAAGAAGGATGGGTTGACCCAGTGGATGCCGTCATTGCTGCTCACCCGACCGCTTTCCCGGAGTCGGGTAACCGTCAGGAATCGAGCCTCATGCAGGGATCCTCAGCATCTACCGGGGATCACGTGAATGTGACTCCGACTTCCGATCAGTGCATCCTGGCAAAGAGGAGGAGAGAGGACTCGACAGCGCAGTTCTCCAAGCCGGACTTCATGAAGTGGCAGGCTATGATGGACCAAACTCGACAGTCTGACAAGGCGGAGATGATGTCCTACATGAAGACCCTGGTGCGGAGCGTCATTTCTGAGTACACGGAGCAGCCACATCAGAAGGCTCTACCGTCTCTTGTACTTCAGATCGAGGCTCAAGAGGCAGAGAACTTGAGACCGGCCTCTAGGATCCAAGACGTCTCGAGTTCGTTAGCGCCGTCACCATCCACATTGCCGAAGGATGTAAATGCTGGGGTCGTTATTCCTGAGGTTGCTGACCAGGCTGAGGAGTTTCAAGATGTGGGTGGCGACGAGCGAGACGTTGAAGATGACCAGGCCGAGGTGTTTGAGGACCAGGTGTCTGAGGAGGTCCACGAGTTGGATGAGGTTCTGCCTGAGCAGGCCTCGGATCCAATCACAGACACCCAGCCAGGTGGTTCCCAGGACCTTCCCTGACCTCTCATTCAACTCGACCCAAGTTGATTCTTGTGAATCGTCTATCGTCATTTCCTTGAAGATGCACTACGTAGTTACAGGTAGATAGGTGGACGAAGACTATGAAGTTGTATATATTGTAAATGTATTTCTTGTTCCGAGACTTTGTAATAAATATATTTTTTCTCACAAAGTTCTTTCTGTGTACGATTTTTACAGCCGCAGACCCTCTTCTTTCTGAAAATCTGGCTGTTGGTTGTGCTCGTTCGTCTAGTCCCCGGAATGTGTGCACTCTGTCGTTGTCCGCGCATGAGGAATCAGTGGTAGGCTTAGGTGCTGCACATCCCACACGGCCTGATTCGCCAAGAATTCCCGACGATGTTCCGTCTTTGGCTGAGGAGGTGGCTAGAGCCTGCAGTCCGAACGACGCGATTTTCCAGCTTGAAATTCCTCCATCGGCGACCTTGGCGGATGCAGTCATCCCTTCACCAGTCCGCGAGGATGCAGATCGAGTGAGTGCTCTGCCTCACACGTAATTTGTACTGTTCTGCTTAGTGGTTGTTAGTTAACCGTAGTCGTTATGTGCTTATGTGGATTTTCAGTAGCAAGGTGCGCTTGGGTTTGACGAGTTGAAAATTGTCGCTGTTCATTCTGAACATGTTAGAAGTGAGAGAAGGATACATGTAGGTGAGGAGGACAAGCAAGTTCTTCCCCCATTCTCATCCAGGGTGACAAAGAAGAAATGGCTCAATGTCGTCCTGGATCTGAATGGCTTGCTTTGTGTGTGTGAGGATATAATTTATGACTTAGATGAAAAGAGAATTTGCTCTCCCTCTGAGGTAGATCCTAAGCTAAGGCACATGACAGCGGAGATCAACAAGGTCACTTGTCGACCGCACCTCAGGAAGTTCCTGCAGGAGTTGAATTCCATAGCCAACGTGTCGGTTTGGAGCTCCATGAATAGGTCGTATGCCGAATTGGTTTGCGTGAACCTGTTCTATAAATTAGATCCACCAATTTATATACTCGGACAAGAACAATGCAACGTTCTGAAGTGCAGATCGAGAGATGGAAAAAGTTTAGTTAACTTCAGATTGAGCGGGACAGAGAAGGACCTCCTCTTCAAACCGTTGGAGAAGTTGTTCAATTTCAGCGGTTCTTGCTTCTCGAAACATAATACAATTATTGTGGACGACAAACCGGAGAAGCACTTCATGAACGACCTCGTGAATGTGGTGCTCTTCGACACGTGGTCGCGTGAGGGGTATAGAGCGAGAGATTCGATCCTCATAGATCATCTTCTTCCTTGGATTTGAAGACTGCACATGGAGAGGCCTTGGGAACTGTATCCCTTTCGGAGAGACGATAATATGGGGGGCCTCCACCTTGCCCTGCAGCCCGACCAAAGCAAGTACAAGGAGCTGGCCAGGGCACTGGAGGTCTCCAATTTTATCATTGACGAGTTCAGATAGAAGAGTGGTAGGCCTTACGTGTCTCCTAAAAGGCCCAGCAGATCGAAGCGCAAGGAGCTTGATATAGAGGACATTATGTTCATAAATTGTCCGCGACCTGACATAGATGGGGATTTTTAGGTACTGTAGTGCGTTGCCCTCTCTTCATGTGTGCTACAACATGTGCTTGTCAAACCACTACCCTTCATAATATGTACTTATTTGTTGTGGATATTGAAGAAGTTAGCAATTGCACAACACATTGTATTGCATACGTACCTGAATTTCCTTCCTTTGTTTGCCACAGGCTTCGCCCCGTATTTCGTTCTCAAGTGTTCAGTGTGGCGACAAGTCTACTGCCTCTCATGATTCGTTTTTAGACTATGGTCAGTTTGCAATATCAGAGGGTGCTGTGGGGCACATTATATTTCCTGCTAAAACGGCGCAATCCACAATGGACTTCTCTGCGATGCCTGTCGATGATGGGGTAGTGGATAGTCCACCAAACACGAAGAAGCACACCAACACTGTCAGCTCTCCTTCTCCGTTGAAATCCTGTCGAAGGTCAACTTCACCCCAAGATCGCTTTGGGTTGAATCTTGAGACACAAAGAAAGCTGTACGGTGAACAAATAGGTGTGCTCCCCACCCTCGAGGTAAAAAAGGTCTTCATTTTCTGATTTAGCTTTTGAACTTGTGTTTGTCAACTCATGGGATTGCAAATTTCTGATTTCAGTTGGCTTGGCAGGGTGGTGACATCTTGACTAAGTCTGTTGCCAACGCCGGCAATGGTGTGCATGGTTTGCCACTTCCAATTTTCAATTCAAGAGATTTGCCTACAACAGCAAGAGTATCCAGAGCTCGTTTGCCTCGATGCAATTTGTTGGGAGTTGAGACACGACAATCCAAGTCACATAATATTGTTATTAAACCGAGTTTTCTTGATCCCAAACCATGGGACGCTCGGGAAGAGAGGTCCTTGCGGGTGCAAAGGCGGGAGATTGCAAGAACGACATCCTTGCAGAAAAAAAATGGGTACAGTCGAGGGCCTGAGATCACTGCCGCCATGGAGAAGTTGAAGAGTACATCGCAATTGTAGTATGTAGATAAAAGACCATGGAGGACATCCTATTGTCTCTAGTTGAGTAATGTAGAATTTTGGTGTATCACTTAATTGTTATTGAGTGGTTTACAATTTTGGGTTCCGATCGTTGTGCCATTTTGTAGAAAATACCTGAAATTCGGTGCTAGGAATCATGAATTGTTTCAGACTATGAAAGAAGGTGCCATAGTGTTGTCGGTGACAATTTCTGAAGAGGCTACCTCAGTGTTCAAAGGATAAAATAAATTGAAAAGTGTAGGTAGCAAACAATTCCACAGCGGATATGACATCAAGAACGGAACTTAGAAAACTATAGAAACAAGTTATGTCAATCTCCTTCGCAAATACTCTTATAGACTACAGTTTACACACTGCAGTGTGTAAGAGTACTTGCCAAGGAGCATGACATAACTTGTTTCTATAGTTGTCTAAGTTCCGGTCTTGAATTCATATCCGCTGTGGAATTGTTTGCTACCTATAGTTTGCACCTAAATTTCATCCTTCGAATACTGAGGTACCCTTTTCAGAAATTCTTTATTTACAATAGCATGTCACTTTCTTCAAAGGTCGCGTTGAACTGCTATACAAAATCACATTTCATAGTGATTGTACATTGACCCATTATGTATAGATACATTCAAACATTACTTTCAATAAATTGCAGTGTAATTTGTAAATACTACATGGTATTTAGGAATTTTCCTTCTACATGCGGTCTTCTTATCTCATTGCATTGCATAATTTGTATATATAGAGATCAAATTTTCTTCCATTTATGAGTTGTAGTGATTGAAATAACTCCCATTTCCCTAGAAAACTCCCATTTTAACGAATATGATGTTTTTAATTCTTATGAAAATTTATTGATAATTGTTTTGAAGGGTTCAGCTTCTCAAGAAAGGCAATTAAAGTAGGAGGCTCAAACTCCGTTAGGGCATTTAGCACCGCCCTTATAAACAGTTGTGAAATTGATATGGGGTGGTTCTAAAATTGACCTCCATAGTCCTTGAAAGGATGAAGGAAAAAAGTATTATGAAATTGCTAGAGCCAATCGTTCTCTTTGATTTCCCCACCTTTCTTTAGAATTGATTGTAAACAAACCTAGGGTCATAAATAGGGACCTACGACCCAACTCCTTTGAAAATTCACAAATAATTCAAAAAAGCTTGGAAAAATACAAAGCCAACGTTTCAATCTTTTCTCATCTATTTCTCTTTGTCTGAAAAAGTAGTTAAAACTATTCTCATCCAAGAAAATACGTGGAAAAGGAGGACCAACCCTTAGATGGTCGATTCTTAAGCCTCCTACAGTCCTACCTCCTCTCTGAGTTGGTCCCTTGAACAGCAGAGTAAATGAACTTTGCTTCCGACCATGCTTAAAAAAAAATAATTTGCCTCTGTTGGACCCGCGGTCGCCATCGCGGCTCCCAAACCTACGGTCGACCCGGTCCTCCACTCGCCCCACCTGGTTCGTTGACCTACGGTCGACTTAGAACCGGACGAGCTGGCCTTGGAGAATGCGGGTATTTCAATGGAGACCGCGGGTACCTCCCTTCCCGCACTCGCCCCAGCGACCTTGGGTATCAATTAGGAGCACGTGGGTACCTCCAGAGCTGAAGTCGCCTCCGCGACCTCGGGTATCAATTAGGCGCACACGGGTACCAATTGGATGACTTCGGCTAGGCGGGACCCGCACTCGCCCCACAACAACTTCGGGTACTTCAGCAATCTCCTGGATTGGCGGTCGTCAGTTGTCCCCTCTGTGCGATGACTCACCCACCTCGAAGTGGCTGACTGCACGCCTGTAAGGGGAGGATTCCTAGTTTGGGGGGGGATATTTTGTCCTTCTTGAACTCATGTTCTTCCATTCCGGTGCATAGACCGTAAATTACACGAGATTATTTCTAGAGTAGATTGTGGTGGTAAAGGTCTATGATTGTATTTTTGTAAATGTGAAGGTCAAGGGGTTGTAGTGTCACTCTCGTAGAACAAGTGTTTGTGCATCCCCATTTGACATAGTATCTAGAATAGCGTTGAATATACGAAGTGATCACCATGGAGAACGACCTTGAACCATTGCCCCCTTCCAAAAGTGAACCACTCATTGCCTTAGAGAAGAAGGCCATTCGCGACAAGGTTCGAAAACGGAAAGGAAAAAACCGCAAGAAGCGTGTGCCCATCTTACTCAATCCTAAGATTAAGGCTTTCAAAGGTTGGAGAACTGAACCTGAACCCTGGAGTTACAAAATGGTTCAAAAATATGTGGATTGGTGCCACATTGACAAGTTATTTCCTCTATGTTGTCATAAGCAACACGTTAAGCAAAACAAAGCTAATCTTGCACACGCCAAGGACCAAGACTTCATGATTAGATGCTGCGAGGTATGGCAACAATTGTACTTGGAGTCTGAAACCTATCGAAACGATAATTTCTGTTTCTATCTTGTGAGAATGGTGTATGCTGAACTTATATTGAAGAAGAAGGTGGATTGGACAACACTAAAGGAGATTCCAGTCGGAGTGCATCCAGAGAACGCATCAGTTTTGGCGGGAGACAAACCAATTGATTTGACAAAGATGTTGACCTCCGTAAAGCGTGGAAAGTCATTCGTTTCGGATGATTTGGTACAGTGGTCAGCTACTTCTAACTCAGATGAGCATACACATGAGTACGATGGCTACTCTTTCCATAGTGACGATGAAGATGTCGTCATGAAAGAACTAGACAAGGGCGACTTGGGAGTTCACCAGAAGAGGAAAAGGGTCAAAGATCCCATCATAGTTTCCCCTTGCTCTAATGAAGTCATGGAAGATGTGGCCCAGGCTGTACAAGCAAAACCCTCTTTGCAAGAGCAGCTGCAGAGTGGTAGTGAAAGCGATTCAGAAGATGATAGAACTTTGTTGATTGCAAAAATTGATAGTACAAGGTTTGCTCTGCGTGCCAAGACTGAGCAATTGAAGAATTTAAAGCAACGTGAAGCAAATCCAACCGCCGTGGATGTGTTGAAGCAACAAGTGAAGGCTTTAGTGAACATCGTTGAACAAAACGAGAAGGATTTTGTTGAATTGAAGAGAAATTGAGATTTTTATGTGAAAGAACTTGAAAGTAGAAAAGAGTTCACAGTGGACATCTACCTTTTATAGCAATCTAAACTAGAAACCCTTGAACGCAGACGTCGTCAAGCAGAGAATAAGAAGCGAAGCTTAAATCTTGAAATAAAAGAGAAAGAAAAAGAATATTTTGATACCGTCGTCCATGACATCCTGAAGGTGGATGCTGAGGCTGCAGCCTCCGAGTATGGTTGTAATCCTGAGGAATTAGCAATGCTTCAAAATTGTGTATAGTTGCGTGAGCAGAGAGTACATTTATTGGCCAATGAGCTTCTTGATCTTATGGCCGAGAATGATTATCGTTTCAAGTGGTACAAGTGGTGTAAGGATACCATAGGAAAGACTGGTCCAGAATTAGACGAAATAGGCCCGGAGCCTATGTGGAGTGACTTCCTCCCACACAAAAAAACAACCTATGAACACATGACAAAGAAACGTTGTGAACACAATTTTGTTGGATGACACTTCTCTATTGTGACTATGTAAATTCCAAATTTTGGCATTTATTAGCATGTACATTGTGGTTCCGCTTGATACAGTGCGTACAAGAAGATTAAATTTGTGGGTTGCCCTATGTAGAAGTGTAGAAATACTATAACAATATTGGGTCTTAGAACTTCTTGGATTCTATGAATTTTCATGTATAGTCTTTTGGTAGAAGTGTAGAACGTACTATGAATCATGAATTGAATATGATTTTTGCAAATACGATGTTGTATATAGTATTTGAATTGTTATATAGGTAGATATTGCCAGTCAAATTGCATATGATGTTTTCTCCAATACATCTTACAATTGCCTACAATGTAATATGCTCCATGAATTTTCAAATGAGTTTGAGACATGGATAACTTTAAAACTTAAATTGAAAAGCAAAATTATTTTTGTATGAAAAGAATAATTACATTTTGTGTCATATTCAAGAATCCTTCCAATGTATAGTATAGGAAGTCAAACTTTATACTTTAGAGTTATTGTCCCATTAACTCCTAAAGGACCAAGGCCTTTTTTTTGCCAAAAACACTCAAAACTGCCATATCTATATTCTATAGCAAAGAGTGAAAAAAATTGAAAATTGTTTTCTTTTCAAATCTAACCGTAGGAGCTAATACCTAACTAGTATAAACAAGTGTGAAAAAAAATTCAGAATTTTTGATGGCACAGATTGCAAGATATCTGCGTTTAAAGTGAAAAAAACAAGTTTTTCAGCACATTGCGGGATTACATTTTTTTACTTTGAACATTTTTAACTTAAAATTTTTTCACTACAGAGTTTTGAGCTTTAAATCTTTATAGTGGAGAATTGAGTTGGGAGTCTAGGAAAAAAAAATTCAAAAAAACTTAATTATCCTTCTTCAAAAAATTGTTAAATAGAAGTGGGTACGAGATAGAGGGAAAATCTAGAATATTAATATATTTTAAATGGAATTACAATGCACTAATCCCAAATGCTGAGATTGTTCTAGCAAATAAATCAGACCATATAAATTTTTATTTTGTTTAAATCGGAAAAATTGCATTCAGAAATGAATCGTACAAGTTATTTTTTCTAAGAAGATGCTCTAAGTGCTCGAAAAACAAGAATGTCCATAACTTTCTCATAACAAATCCAAATGAAATGAATCAAAGTTTTTAAGGTAGACAAAAATATATCCTATGAGGAAAAAAATTAAAATAAAAATAATTCAAATTTTTGTCCACTTCTTTTTTTGCTACCTGGGCTCCCACCGTCCTCTATTTTGACTTTTGAGCTTATTTGGTCATAACTTTTGTTTCCAGGCACTGATTTTGAGAAAAGTTATATTCCCACAAAGCTTATCAGTTTTTCTATGTCCAAATTTTTTTCAAAAAATCATGACAAAATTTATGCCCATAGGTACTTGCCCAAAAATGCATTTGTCCCCCGAAGGGACAAGGGTCCTTTAGGGGTTAATAGGCACTTGAAATTGAAAAAAAAGTAATAATTGTAGATTGTAAATCCAATTCTTGAACATGAAGAAATAGAAGTTCGTTGTCCTTAGTAGAAATTTTGTAACCGGAAAATGACTAAAAGCCTGTAAATGTATTCAACTAAGGTTCATTCTATATTTAATTTTTCTCCACAGCAAATGCAAAGATCACACATTTAAAGTTCATAAATTGTCTTTGAGACATTTATGTACTAGTGCCTAGATAGATCCTACAATTAAATATGCGAAACACACAAATTCTAAATTTTTTTGTCACAAGGTGGAAAGCAATGCCAATTTTGATTTTTGAATGATTTGGAGCCTTAGTGACTTCAAAGATTCATCTATCAAGAATACATTCACCAAAATTGTAGAAATGGCATGCACAATTGAATTTCAATGTTATTTTTTGGAAAAGCATGCTTAGAGAATTTTTTATCAAAATGATCCACCGTCCATCGTCAAAGGATTGCGGATCCCAAAATGGGAATCCTGACAGGTATGCAGAATCTCAAATTCTGTCATGATTTTGGTAACCCGTAATTAAAAATGGCAGAACCCTAAAGTTTTCCGGGAATATAATTTTTTTTCCTAATCAGGATCCTTATGCAAAGTTTTGCCCGGTTCTGGATTTTGGGTGCACATAGTGTTTGAAAAGGGTTTAGGTAGGGTGTGCTCAGGGTGTGCTTAGGGTTTAGATACATTTGCTCAAGGTTTGGGTAGGGTTTGATCAGGTTGTGCTTGGGGTCTAGGATCTAGCTACGTTTGCATAGGGTTTGGCTAGGGTCTAGAAGAGTTTAGATACAGTCTGCAGACAGTAACCACAAGATTTGGTGACATGCTCAAATAACTAATCGTTCCAAAAATTTTGTAGGTGAAGTGTCTATGAGCTCTTCAATGCTTGGCGTGTACATCTCCAGAAACAGTGGCAGGTACGTGTTTAGAAAGAAGTAGAAATTCAAGTCGATGACAGTCAATTTAATTGAAAGTAGTATTTTGTAAGTGCCTTTCTTAGAAATTTATACAGCCGGAAATCTAAGACCTTTGCAAATGCTTCCGCAAACCCCTACTTTCAAAAGCATACATAGCCAATAGCAACAACTCCTTATCCACCTTACATGAAAACAAGGAAAAGGAAGTGCAATTCAAGTCAGTCTGACATGAATTGCAGCATTACGCAAACCTGAACTCAAAGTCAAAGTGAAACAATATTTTCCACGTAGCAAGGAGGAACAGACCAAGCTATTTAACTCGATGCAAGTTGAATTGCAGCGCTGCAGATCAGAAATGAGTAGAACCACCTCAGGCATTGCAATTCAAGTCACCTTGAGTTAAATTGCAGTACTAGTATGAGGAAGGACCAGTAGTGAGCAGGTTACAAAGATACTTGTTAGAGACCCAGACTTAGCAGACCAACAAAAAGCAACTAGTTGCAATTCAAGTCGCCTCAAGTTAAACTGCATTTAGAGTATATACAATAATTCAGAGTAAGGAAACAAGCTATCGAGTTACTTGTTAGACACAGACATAGCAGCTAATTAGATATCACCTACCTGCAATTCAAGTCGCCTCGAGTTAAGCTGCATCTAGAGTATACACAATGATTCAGACTTAGGAATCAAGCTACTGAGTTACTCGTTAAATACAGATGTAGCAGACAAATAGATATCACCCAGTAGCAATTCAAGTCGCCTCGAGTTAAATTGCAATTGTAGCCAATACAATATAGTAGACTAGGAGGCGAGATACAAAGATACTTGTAAGACCTAGGCTTTGCGAATAAAATAGAAAAACACCCAAAAGCAATTCATCTTGCATTGAGTTAAATTGCGTATACAACAATTGTATTAAATCAAAGAAGAAATCCAGCTGGCGAGTTACTTGTAAGACCAAACATAGCCAACAAGAAATATAGAAACAGCAAGTAGCAGTTCATCTTGCCTCGAGTTAAATTACAAATAGAGAAAATTCAATAAAGGAGTCTAGAAAATATACAAAAACAGTATGTTTGGTTCAATATCAATTTAAAGATAACAAAAATTATACCATAATCTCATAACTCCAAACATCGTATGAGAACCACAGAGTTTGGTCCAAATATCTAACCTATATAGGCAGAGCGTCAATACATCAGAGACCCAATTACGATTCTACTCGAATTGAGTTGAATAACGTTCTAGTAAGTGCCCAATACCATATATAGACAGACCAAAAAATCAAATGCATAACTAGAGACAATATGTTGTCATATATCAAAACAAAATTGATATTAACAGGACAATACAATGCAAGAATGGAAAATCAAGTCAAGAAGCTAGAGACCTTCTTCAAGAGATATATTCAATCCTTCCCAAAGAGGTAGAAGATGTTGGCGACAAGAAGGTGCTAGGAGAGTGCTGGGAGTGGCAAGAGCCAGAGAAGGTGGAGTATTGGTCATTGATCCTAGTTCCAACGACAAACAACCTGAGCTTCAGAACTAAATATGCAAACTCTCCAATAAACCTACTAGTCTCTCTCACGAAGACCGTCACAGAGTTTAGCCATGGCAGAGAAGGAACGCTATTCATCACTTGTGAAACAGTCGCCCCTGACCAAGATGAACCCTACATGTTCTCGTACGTAGTGGATGCAAAGAAAGCAATCTTCAGCATTAGCACGTACTACAAAAGTCTCACGGGCACGGACTATAGCAAGCTTTCCAAAACCTTTACAACCACATCAACGCCAAGAGGTGGCAAGGACCGAAAGGAGTTCCATTATCACCTCCAGCGCTCTTGTCCAGATTGCTCAACTTGAAGCAAGGATTTGATCGAATGACCCTCAAAATTCTTCACAAAGTAAAGAACATGAGGCCAATCACTGTCAGCAGTCAAGGAGCAAGCCAGGGTTCATTGCCCCTTGGTACACCAAAGATGGGGAAAAGCCACACTCGGCTAAATCAAACCGACAAATTTTCTAGGGGAAACACATCATGCATTCCACCCCCAGCTGCAAAGAAGGGTGGGAAAAAAGCTTCCGCATCAGAAGACAAGGAGGCTACTCCAGAGGGCAGTATGGTTTTGGAGGTTACAAACATTCCACAAGACATTGGGGGGGAGTGAAGGAAATTGACTACGAGGAGTGCACACGGACACACGGAGTATTGGGCCGAGTATACCGACTCCTACATTCCATCTCACAATCAAAAATTTGTGATCCCACTTGAGCAACTGGAAACTCCACCAGAAAAACTCAACATCCGGGGTTTGGAGGAGCTTGGAGTGAAGAAAGCACTGAACTTCTTGCTAAACATGCCAAACCTTGAGAAGAAAATGACACTCTGCGTCATGCCACAGGGGCTTACAAAAAACCCAAAGAACTTCAAGGAGGTGATGAATAGGAAATTTTGGATGGTGAATGGGCAACACACAGTGAAGGCCTCAAAGCGGATTTAGTTGCTACCAAACTTAGGTGAGAAGGCAGAGAATTTCAAAACATGGGAGTATTTCGTCACGTGGAACAAGAACGATCACATCATCCGGAAGATTTCTGCCTACTACAACCGAATTAACCATTTTCACAACTTCAACCCCATCTGGGCAACTAACATTATTGGTTCCAAATTTGTGTGGAAGAAGATGGATTGCCCTCTTTTGGATAAAGAACCAGCCGAGGTTGGTACTGTGTCGGACAAGCAGTGAAAAAATACGAAGGAAATGGCGGCCAGCAGAAAGTATAAGGTAACCACTCCAATTCAATTCGGGTCAAGTTGTTTGGCAAAATGATCATTTTGATGTTTATGTTTGGTTTCATGGGCATTTTAACTCAGCTCGAGATGAAGTGCTAACTGAACATTTTGTTGTTATTCTTGCTCTCAGGACTTTGCAAACGCAATTAGGCTGCGCTTTTCAATGATTGACGTGAAAAAGTCGCAAAAGTCGGCAAACGCAAAAAAAGAAATAGACATCCACAATGAGCTGAAGATTATTACTTCTCCAAAGGAAATCTATGACCTCTGGGCTGAGGTTATATCCGCCCACGTCCAAGGACAGCTCATTGATCCAGATACACTTTTGAAGTTCAATCAAATAGACAAGTGGGATTAGGAGAGAGACGGCGTGCTCACATGGGAGTTCTTTAGGTCTCTCAGGAACCTCTCTGAGAATGACTTCAAGAGGCTGGCCTTGCATCTTCTGGGCAGAACACCAAATAAAGAATTGACGCACCCAAAGGTGACTATGAAGAGTGTGAAGTCCATCCTCCCCGACTGTTACTCAGAGAAGGATTGACTGGAGAGGTGTAAGCGGAAGCAGATTGTCCGCAAAGCAATCCATGCCCTCAAGAATAATTTGAAGTTGTACAACAATGAAGGTAAATTCAAAAGGGAGAAGTGGAAAGACTTCAAGAGGAGGTACAACATCACAAAAGCAACAAAGAATACCCTTCTAGTCGGACCGTTGGAAGAGTTCCTCTTGTTGGCAAAGTTGCCGTCGAACAAGGACAAGAGTCTGGTCGATTTGTCTCCATATGCTGCTGAGTTCTTCAAAATCTTCCTGGCTAGCAAAGGCAAGTTCTCAAAGCCGGCTTCATGAGCATTTTTCAGACCATACGACATGGAAGACGATGTAATCGGCAGTTGGAATAAAGACGTCTAGGGTGAGACCACGAGCTCAAAGATCAAGCTAGCTGTGATGGACTTTCGGAACATTCCCAGAGTGATATACAAGGAAACATCTAAGGATGGGGAGCCGTGGTATGCAGCATTCCTAGACACTCTGGCAGTTGATGAGGAGCCTAAATCGATTGACCTTGAGGTTTGGCTGAGGATATGCGAAGAGAAAGACGTCAAGGTCAATCTGCTGCAAGAGATCCAAACGTCGAAGTTTGGTGAGACGTACGCCTTGCACTACATAGAATACGTCCCTTCTCCATTCGAGCATTTAGGAGATGTTAGTGAACAAAGCACAAAGGCAAAGGAATCGGTGCAATTGCTCTTCCTGATCAAGAAGAACGCCAAGGTGAAGAAAATCCCAAAGAAGTTTGAGGCCAACATTCTTGGGAGGTATCACAAGTCAAAGTCTAGTATGGACGTGGCTTGGTGGATGCACAATACCGAATTGTGCATGGATTTTTACTTGCAGGTGTTCGGTTTGTTTGCGTCACCAAAGGATAGTGTCCTGTCAATTTTTGCAAGAGGAAAAATCATTTGCGCTGCATGGGTATGTTCTATTCTTGTTTTTGTCGGTTTAACTCGGGACGAGTTAAATTGTGGTCCTCAATCATATGGGTTGGGTTTTATTGTTGATTTAACTCAAGCCGAGTTAATTTGCAGTTCTGAAATAGGTTGGAACTAATTGTCAATTTAACTTGGACCGAGTTGAAGTACGTCTATTCTACGGCTTTCAATGTTGATTTAAGTCGATCCATGTAGAATTGACATGCGCCATGAACTGAAATGAGAACTTGTTTTGGTTATTCCAGTTGTAATTCATCTCGAGGCGAGTTGATTTGTTTTCTGTATGCCTTCTAATTCTCCTGGGTTGTTTGTACAGATGCTATCCTTGGACCACTACGTCGTTGGAAACGAAAAGAGGTGTGACAATTCAAGAGTTTGACAAGGAAGTCTGAGTTCCTAGACAAGGATGACTTTGTGGATGTAAGTTACTTCAGTGACGAAGGTAAACACACAAAGAAATTGGCGAAGGGCCCTTCCAGTTCAGGGAGGGGAAAGCGAAAGATGATGGACAAGGAAGAAGCTGAACACAATGGGTCTCAGAGGGAGACAGCTCTCAATCTAGACAACAAGGAAGAAGAAGGGGACGAAGCCATTGGGACTGAAGCTATTGAGTTAGGGGAGTCAATTGATCTAGCGGCTGCGATTGTCAATGAACTGGCGGGTGAAGGCATTGGAACTTCAATCGCAGTTCCCGAATCCAACCAGATGAGGGGTCGTCGGGTACTTTAGCTCAGCCGAATCCCACGCCGGTTTCAACCAAACCTGACCATACTCCGAGTTCTGGTAAACGGGCTTCTCAGAAGCGCAAGAGGCAGTTGACAGTCTTTAAGAAGCAATGGATGATCAACTTATTGATGGCCTAGAAGGAAGAAAATCTGAAAGTACGGCAAGAGAACTGGGAAGAGAACAAGTCACGGGTGGAAACCTAGGATATGGTGAATCAAATGATGGAGAAAATCCCAAATATGATGGCGGCCATGCTTGTACAGTCCATGCCAAGTATCACTCAGGAAATCCTAAATGCCAAGCCCATGATGGCATTGGATCTGATCGCGACATCACCGCAGCTGATGATCGGACAGGGCTCAGCAGACAGCGCGAGGCTGCAGCCAGTGGGGTCGTCAAATCCCTCTGCTAACACCCCTGCATCGGAGCTCGTTCCGTCGCAGCCCACGCCAGCCTCCCCCGCCAACATCGTTGACTCTACGCCATTACCCCTTATCGTTGCCTTGGATACATTGGAAGGGGTAGAGGCCGAGCAGTCCCAGGACCCTGAGACTGGTAATCCTCCAGGTTGTTCCCAGTGACTCACTCAGCCTCTATTTCAACTTGACTCGAGTTGAAACTCCTTCCGCTATTTTCCTTGTGTGCTTGCAGTTAGTGTATGTTAGTGGGAGTTAGGTGTAGAGTTTGTGTTTGCTGTACAATTTGTAATGGTTTTCTTCTTCGTGGGACTATGTAATATATTTGTATCTTACAAAACATTTTTTGTGTTCAATCGTAACAGTCGCAGGCTCTAAGGATGTGTGTACGGTGTCAGTGCCATTGCACAATGATACCTTAATAGACATAGATACAACTTGTCCACCATTGCCTACATTGCAAGACTTTGAGCTCGCTCATGTTCATCCTAGCGAGTTGGAAGTTGGACATGACATTCCTGACAATGCGCTTATGGAGATGCATATTCTTCTATCTGAAAGCTTGGTTACTGCGACCGTGTATTCTCCGGAGAATGAGAAGGCAAGTGAGGTGAGTTTCAGATTTGCCTTTGAATGTATTATTTTTTGGAGAAATTGCAGAAATTTCTTGTCTTTCATTGCGGGACTACCTTTTCTTATATTGGTTTCTTATATGATTACGCTTTATTTTTGGGGCGTTTCATTTTCAGTACTCAAAATGTTGTGGACAATGCAATCATTTAATTGTCTGCACATTTTGTTGTAATTCTTGAGCAGGCTAGCATTGAAGCATACGTGACGAGTGGTGAGGCAAATGGCCTAGTCCTCCCTCCATTCACGTTCGGGGCAATATCAAAATGGCTCAATGTCATTCTGAATTTGAATGGAGTACTTTGAGTCTGTAAGGATAAGAGGTACAATATGAGGGAGAGCAGGTACATCGAACCCGAGGAAATTTATTCGGGCTTAGAAACGTTCATCATAGGTGTCAAAAAAGTCATAATTCGACCTCATTGTCTAACTGTTCTTCGGGAGTTATCAAAGATTGCAAACCTCTCAGTTTGGAGTTCTATGAAGAGGTCCACGGTTGTGGATGTTTGTGGATACTTATTCAAAGACTTAGACCCCCCCTTGCATATCTTTGGGCAAGAACAATGTGACATCCTCAAGTACAAATCCAAAAATGTAAAGGCAATAACCTACAAGGTGAAAGGAAAAAAACAAGGATTTGTTCCTTAAACCGTTGGAGAGGCTATTTGGGATGAGTGACTCCGTATTCACAATTGAAAATATGATTGTAATCGATGACAGTCCAGCCAAACACGTAACAAATCATCCTAACAATGTGATTCTTTTTGAGTTGTGGTCATATGAGGGCTACGGAGCATTGGATGGGATTTTTTTTGACCACCTTCTTCTTTATATTCAACGGTTGTATGTGGCAAGGCCAACAGAATTGTACCCCTTCCAAAGAGACAATATTTTTGGGCGTTTGCACCTTCTTTACGAAGAGGATCAAACCGAGTACAAAGAGCTCAAAGAGGCAGTGGAGTGCTCAAATAGGATTGTTCTAGAGTCCAATGTCGGATATACTAATTTCATCATGTTATTTGAAGAATCCAAGAGGCCCCAACATAGGGAGGTCAAAGTAGAGGGATCACAACTGGTTTCAAGGTTTTATAAGTCCTAGGCGTTGGATGGACTTCAATTATGTTTGTAATTTTTGTTGGAGATTGTGCTCATGATTTGTGCATCTTTCTAAAGCTGTCCAAATATATGAGTGTTTGACTTTCTTGTGTGATGCTAGCCCTTGGCCTTCATGCAATTGCGTACCTCAACAAGCGTTGTTTTGACAATGGATTCCATGTTTGTTCCCAGGCTTCCTCGAGTGAGGCTCCAGTCCGTGTTTTGGAATGTAGCAACAAGTGTGCTGCTTCTGCTGATTCCTTCTCTGACTATGGACAATTTGACATATCGCAAGGCGGATTGGGACACATCATGTATTCGGCCGCCACCGCATAGTCGACGATGGATTTCTCTATGATGCCTGTGGATGACGAGGTTGTAGATAGTCCTCCAAATGGTGGAAAGCGTCCCCACCTTGTGAGCTCCCCTTCTCCACTTAAAGCCCGTACTGTGGTAACTTCACCTCTTAAATCCTCTGGGGCGAATGTGGCAACGCAAAGAAAACTCTATAATGAGCAAATGTGTAACGTGCCTTTATCTGAGGTATAGAGTTCTGAAATTCTCATGTGCGATTTCAAAATGTTTTTTAAGATTGCCTTAATAATGTTTAGGGTTGATTTTGAAAGTTCTAATTTCATTTGCATTTGCAGGCCATTGATTCATTGACTACAGCCAATGCCATTTGCACTAATTGTTTGCGTCAATTTACGCCTTTAAGTTGCACTTCTCTAGAGCATCCTTGTCGCAGCACAGAGTAAGCAAATTCCCTGTTATACTCCCAAAAACCACTTTAAAGCATAACAAAATGACTCTAAAGATCGAACCCACGAGATTCTGTGAAGTGTCTAGCTCTATTCCCAACTTAAGCTCAGCCAGTATCCAATTTCTCCTTTCCGGTCCTAGATCTAAAACCGGAAACAACAACACACCGAAAACAACGACCAGACCTTTCTCTATTTCTTCCGGTCTGTCAAGCTATTCGATCTTGTCAAACTACCAAAACCCAGGATCCTAACACTTCTGATCCTGGAACTCTTCTGGATCGATCCATTCCGGTCCTCACACACGTACTCTTACTCCACTCCGGTTTAGTTTAGCCTCTGTTTCACCATCAGAGGGTTCGCCGCTTGCTTTTGAGAGTGGCAGGCCCGCCACTCCTTCCGTGACTTATAGTGGCTGAAGACCCACTTCTCTAATCCACTACTTCCTACACTAGCGCGGATCCGGTTTGATCTCTCACAGCCCCCCGGACAGCGATCCGGTTGGTTGGTCACACAAAGACCCCCCGTACGATCCTCTCATACTACAACGACCTTGATGCCAAGTTCCCTCCGTGCGGAATTAGGTGGTTACAAGCGAACTCGTCCGTTCCAACATCAACTAAAGTTCTTCCGTTTACCAACTAGGGCAGCGAGACCTCACGGGAGATCGGGCACTCAACCGGATTTCCTATCCAGGAGTTCTAGCGCGTTTAAGGACTCCTTCCCTATCCGCCTAGCCTAACAACGGTTTTCTTGCCCGGAATCGTGAACTGTAGAGGCGCTGAGGAACTGAAATCCGCTCCCAACACTTAGAAAACCCACTCACATGCACATAAGAGCAAAACAAACACGCCAAGGGGAGAAATCTCTCTAGAATCTGCACACATTTTCCTAACTCCTCACCAAAACAGCCCTGCCACGCGCGGGAGAGACGTACAATAAGCAATCAATAGAAAATGCACAAAAACTCAAGGGAAAAGACTCCCAGTCTCCTTCGCAGAGACTGACTATATACATTTTAAAACTTCAAAAGTCAACAAAAAGCGGCCCGGAAAGTCCGCGCGGAACTTTCGGTCCCCGCCGAGCCGGCCTGACCGGAAAACATCCGATCCAGACCAGGCACATCCGGATCAAATCCGGTCCGGTCCTAACTAACAAATATTTACAACTAAAATCCTAACTACCCTACCATAACCGGATCTACTCCTTGATCCGTTCCTTCGTCCATGACTTCGTCTTCGCCTTGGTGCACGCTCTGTTCTTGATCCTCACCCTGATCTGGGGTCAGATCCATACTTTGATCTTTCCCCGGGTTCAGTGTGGGACTTCTCGGCGGTTCCGTTCCAAGCTGCTCAAAAACGTCCGTCAGGTTCCGGTTCCGCTCCCCTGTTTCACGTTCTGGGAGATCCGGTGACGAATCCAGGTTGATGGTGTGCGCGAGTTTCCTCCCACTCTTCTTCGACTGGGGAGTCCGATCCTTTCCTTCCGTTGGAATGCCCACGTTCGGAAAAGATCCGGGCATTGAAAGGTCGGACAGATGGAACGACCGTGACAACGTCACTCCGTTCAGCTTCCTGCTGCTCTCCTCCATCCGGTTTGCAGCCTCTCGCGCGTCCATCATGACTAACTCCACCTTTTTGGAGTAGTCTGTCAAAATCCGGACCAACCTGGTCCCGGATATCTTTTTCTCCTTGAGGACTCCCTCGTCAAACAGCTTTGACTTGGTGACGGCCTCTCCGGTCGCTCCGAATGTGGCCTTCACATCCTCCGCTACTTTCCGGGTAGCCTCTGCCATCTCCCGGGTGGTAGCCATGTCCTCCTTGGGGAGCAACATTTCCGTCTTCAACGACTCGTTCTCCTCCTGGAGTCGTCGGATCTCCGCCTGTTGCTTCCGGATCTCGTCCGGGCTGGAGATAAAATCTGCAACCACTCCTGCCAGGTTGCTGTTTACTGGTGCTCCCACCAGCTCGCTGATCTGATTCAGAATCAGCTTCTTCACCGTCCAGTCTGCTCGCACATCACTCAGGATGTTGACCAGCTGGTTGAACGGATCCGTCGGATCCGATCCGGAAGGACCCGGTTCTTCAGAAACCGGTTTCTTCCCTGGACTGGAGGTCTCAACCAAAGGGGTTGGGGTTCCTCTCCGGTTAGGAGGTGTCGTCTTCTGCCGCTTGTGCTGCGGCCGGTGTAGCTCCTCCTCTTCCTCTTCTTCCTATTCGGAACCGGATACTTCTTCCTGTTCTTCTTCTTCCGATTCCGATTCTCCATATTTCAGGAGTGACTCATGCATCTTCCACTCCTTCTCCTCCGTATCCATGAGGAGTTGATGGTGCTTGTACAGATGGACGAGGTAGGGACTCAACGGAGTCGGTCTACTTCCTCCGATCTTCGGAATGAGCCGGTTGACCAGGTCGAACAAAATCCTGGCCCAGTCCACTTTCCGTTCCCCGCTCAGGGCTCCGAAAATGAGGTTCCCGATGGCGATGGTCACCCTCGTCGGCTTCTCCGGGTGGATGATCGGAACCAGGAACTGGAGAAGGTTCCGATGCCGGTCGTCCAGACAGTCTGCCACCGCGTGTCCATCCTTGGAGTCCACGTCGCACCAGAATTTCCCCCGAGTGTAACCCTCCTTCGAGGAGGCCATCCCTCGACCTCCAGACCGGAATTCATACACGGCCTTCCACATCTCCTCCTTCCAGTTGCCCGGACTTCCGCGGAGAGTTCTCTCAAACTGGTTGGAGAGCTTTCCGAGTAACTCTCGAATCATCTGCTCCTCCCGAAACCCCCAGGGTTTATCGATCAGTCCTCCGCAGCCCATCTTGGCCAAATCCTCCATCAGGTTGTCCTTTTCCTTCTCGTCTACTGGAATGACCGGACACACCTTCCGGAGTTTTACTTCTGCTGCGGAGGAACTGGACGGCCCTGCTCTACTCTTACGGAGCTGAGGCATGGACACGAACTGTGCTAACCGGATCCTGACTGTGGCTACCTTTCCCTCTCCTAGCCGCACGTCCCGTTTCTCACCTTCGCTCTTCCGATCTCAACCGGAATACCTCTAAACCTGCAACGCACACTAAAGCGCTGCGCGCCCTAACACTCTAACACGCACACACAAACCAACTCAAAATAAGAAAGCAAATCTCTGGGAAGAGAGGCTAAGTACGCGCTGGAGCGAGATTTCCGCAAATGAAGATTGAAAAAGAGTGGCCACTAGATTGGTCAGCCCATATATAGTCTGATCTGTCATCATGACCAAATCCGTTCCTGACCCATTCCGATCCAACTCAGATCCGTTCTAACTTTAATCCGGTTCAGATTCAGATCAAATCCGGATTGTCATCTATTCCGTTCCATTAGTTAATTTCCGGTTATCGGTTACCTCCTACTTGAATCCGGATCCCAGATCACGGTTTCCGTTCCAAGATTTAGATAACTTACAAAAAACCAAAAATTTACCTTGCGACAATCCTACATCATCTATTGGTCTCTGACGTATTCTACCTCGTTGTACTTCATTAGGGATTGGAAGACACCAGATCAAGTCCCATGACAGAAATACAATTCCAATTCATCTAGGTCGTCGTCCATGGGATGCTTGGGAAGAAAAGTCCTTGAAGGAGCAAAGACAAGAGATAGTGAGGCAAACATGTTCAAGGATTATAGGATACAGTCGAGAACCAGAGATGTTGGCGGCAAGGGAAAAGTTGAAGCCTAAGACCCACTTGTAATTGTTGTTCATAGGATAGGGTAGCGTAAATACATAGTTGTTTGAAAGTCATAAGAATTCTGAATCTTCATGTTATGCCAAGATTCATATTTGGAGTGGATAATATTAGTACTATCCGCAAATTGTAATGATATAACACATGTATATTTGATGATAGAAATATAGATTTAATACATGGATTATTCCATATTTACTGTGTATACATGTAATACGTGTATAATTGATGATTACTTTCTATAAAGTGCTAAGCATTTTGGAAATACTATATGGGATTCTATAATTCTATAATGTTGTATATGCTACGCATGTCATTTGATAGCTAATTTTGTATTTTTTTATTTCAAATTGTCTTTAATTTGTGGTTTATAGTGTTCTTTAAAACTGCCATTTCCCTAGAAAACTCCCATTTTGATGAATATGATGTTCCTGTTAGTTGATCCATCAAGGTTCGCTTGATTAAATTAACATTCTTTTAAATAGAGCCGCATGTTGGTATTTCTGGTCTGTCATTAGGTTTGACCTAGATATTGACCGTGTACCCAAAAATAGTCAGAGCAAGAGGCTCTGGGTCCTCATGATTTTGCAAATCATACCGCAGATGGTCGCCATATGTGAGCTTCCAATATGTCACTTGGGACTCATAGAATTCTTTTTTTTGAAATTTTCAATTTAAAGTTGATAAAAGTATACAAAAGCCATAAAAAGAGTGTAGAACCAAAATAGGGTTGCGTCATACTCATTATAGCATTTGGTCTAGATTTGTGTTTATACCTAGAAATCCTCCAAACCTTGCCTTAAAATAGAGTAGAAATAACAAGATAGCGAGATTTTGAGGATTTGAGTCACATAGTTCCAAAAGGGCTAAATTCCACCATGAATGTGGCAATTCATGGCTAAGTCGGTCCGAGGGATCTATAGCAAGGCCACTAGGTTGGGTCCTAGAGTTAAATTTATAATTCTCCATTAGATCGACGAATTCTCAAAATCTCAATTATTAGCATGTAAGAGCCACTAACGCAAGACAGGGCCCGTGGAGGAATCTATAGCCCAAGGATGGTATTCTAGGATAAATCCCGTGCCAGGAGTCCAACGACTTAATCGATTCTCCAAGATTCCTTCATCTGCAGAACATTCTCGCACCATCGACAATTCAAAGAGATGGCCAGTTTTAATCTCCGCTGACCAATTATGCCAAGTACGGAAACGCACCTACACATCTTTTGTGGGACTCCCTAAGACGTCCCATAAAAATTCCCGGCATCTTTTGACTTGCAAAAGAACCTCTTTCGGGTGGTCAACCGTTCTAACCTCTAATGGGAATTATGTGGAAATTATCCAAGTTACAATAAAATCTCACTAAAAATTCACATAGCTTGTTTTATATTAATAATGCGCTTTGTCAAGTTTCACGACATTCCAATAGCGGCAAGTACTCAAACCGGCGAGATTCCTCGGAAATTAACCTTGTGGCGGGGTCCCCGCGATGTTGACCGGCATTTCGGGACCATAAACTGGCAAAACAAAGTCAACCAAGAGTCCTTTCCGACTCTCTCGCACCTACCGGAGACCCTAGGCTAGTTACTTTTCTCAAAATAGGAGACCCCTAAGATTTAGGATTTTATCACGACTTGGTTTTAAAACTAAATTAGCCTACGATGGGTTTTTGGTCTCGGTACGGGGGGTAGAGGGATTTAGGATTAAACACGACAATCTAGAGCCAACGGCACAATCCGTTTGAAGATTGCAGTTAATCTCCAAAAGTTAGGATGTTGGTCCAACATAGATGGTAGATAGTCATTTTTAGGGATTAGGATGAAAATCTTTGAGGATGAGAATGAAAATCTAAGTTGATAATGTTATGGTTAGGAAATTAGAGGAGGGAGTGGGCCCTTGAAAACCTATATAAGGGCTCCGTTTTCCTCTCTAAAATCACCTCCAATTCTTGTTTTGGGTCCGTGGATCCAAGTTATTTTGGATATTTTGGCGTTTGAAGTCAAAAACCTCTACGGTGTTTTTAGAGCACTTTTGGCTCCGTTGTTATATTTCAAGCTTTGAAGGTCCTTGCTGGTCCTTCTACCTTGCTTTTGTGTACTCTTTGTATCTTCTTGTGTACTCTTGTTATGAGTTGAGAACCCTTCTCTCTCTCTTGTGCGTTCTTGTGAGCTAACTTGTGTGCCTTGAGAGTCTTTTGGTGTCTTATACTAATCCTAGAGTCACCCTCCATCGTACTTTAGCGATGCCGCCTTGGAAAGCCTTTAGTGTGTGAGTTTTTTTGTGTTACCATGTTGTCCTAACTCATGTGTTTTCTTAAGTACGTTCTTACTTTCTTCTAACGTTTCCCTTATTAAGTGGATCCCCTCTGGGACGACGAAGCTTTGAACTTCACATGTGTGTTTTTCCCTAAGTGTGATCTTACCTTTTTCTAACGCTCCCCTTGTTGAGTGGACCCTCCTCCAAGACAGCGAAGCTTCAAACTTACTTTGTGTGTTTTCTTTAAGTGTGATCTTGTTTTCTTCTAAAGTCCCCCTTGTTGTATGGACCTCCTGTGAGTGTTTCTAACTCCACCCTTGAGTCAGAAAGTTACACACGGGCTCTAGCAGCTGTTTCGTTGGAGATTTACTCCTAGTTCAGTGGTTCCTAATTAAGTGTTTGCCTTCCAAGCAATGGACACTTTTTGTGACTGATAATCCTGTAAAATTTCACTAATTCGAAGAAAAACTATTTGTTTAACTAGTTTAAACGTTATAGTTAAGTAAAATGAAAAAAAAAAACAAATAAAAAACAATCTAACTAAAATTGTATCTAAGCGTCCTAATAGAATATAATTTCCCCTTTCCAAAATGGTAAAAAAAGTTAGATTCCAAGATTCCTAGCAAAAGTTACCACAGGTTAAGTTTTGGCCCCTTACTTGTGCTAAACTTCATCCACTAATCTAAAATAGCAAATCAATTCTAAATAGTTCCAAATTCTAGAATTAGATTATTAGTTCATTTAAATTTTTGATTATTAAGATTATTTGGAATTTTAATCTATTTGGATGTTTTTCATCCAAATTTAGCTTCAAATTTCATCCAAACTTTTACCCTTCAAAAATAAAGTATTTTTAAAGTAAAAAGGGATTTTGGAATCTTTATAGATTCTTTGTTTGATTCCTTCCTTAAAATATTCCTTAAAGATTTTTTTGGATGAAAGTCTTAAATTCTCATTAACTTTATGGTTAAATTCAATTGTTAGTAACTACTTCGTGGTTTGGTTAATTTCTAAGTGTGATTTGGTTTTGGAAATATCTGAAAATTACCTATTAGGTTCTAAATTCTAACTTAGATTCTAAAATTCTAATCTAAAAACTAACTTCTAAAAGCAATGATTCTAACTTCAATTTAAAGGAAAAAACAAAGCAAAAGAAAAGAGAAAGACTAACATACCTCTGTGTTCATCGTAGCCATGATTCCGTCATTGCAAATTACCAACATAATGGATTTGAAATACCCGTCGTCCTCCATCATGTGTGCTCCTTCTGTTTAATGAAAATCCAGTGTCAGAATGTTTGGAAAATCTTCCTTTCTACATTCTTTCTGGCTAATTTCCTACAAAAGGTGGTTAGTTTAAAGTATTTAACTTAATTCCTTTGAGTTTAGGAATTTATGCTAAATTTCTAGTGGTTTTTAGTTGGTTTTTAAAACAATTATTTGAAATAAAATAAACTTCAAGGCCCTATTTCCAACTATCTTGAAGATTTATTTTATTTGAGAATTAATTTAAAAGATTAATATTTTCCAATTTTAATAATATTCCAATGAATAGTTAAATTTGTTTGTTATTCATTAGTTTATTATTTTTGTTGGATTAATCTAATATTTTTGTTGACTTTTTGTCTTTTTCTATTTGACTTATTAGGCCTAATAAAACAGAACCTAAATCAACATTCACCCAATTAATTCCTTCCAAAAATCCTAATTGATGAAAGAAACCAAATTCTTCAATAGTAAAAGGAATAAAACCAAAGAATTATTCCAAATGAATAGTAAATGAATAGTAAAGAAAGAATTAAAAAAAAAACAATTGTCCCAAAATGAATAGTAAATGAATAGTAACGGAATAAAAAACAAAACAAATCCAAAATGAATAGGAAATGAATAGGAAAAAAGCACAACAAAACAAAACCAAGGCCCACGTAAATAGTTAGATGAATAGGAAAAACGAACAAAATCAAGAATAATTCCAAGTGAATAGTTACATGTGTTAAAAGTATTAGTTTTTTAATCCTAATTCCTTCCCAAGCTGCCACTTTGTCTTCTTTAAGTGTGTTTCAATTCAATTCTTGATTGTCATTTGGACTTGGCTATGGAGAGAGAGAGTTGTTGGTGAGCTTCATGACTTTTTATGGATTTGTTTTGTTCAAAGTTTTTTAAGATTAAACGTACCTTAGTTTGTTCGAAATTGGTCCGTTAGTTGTAAGTTGGGACTTCAAATGATTAAATTTGAGTGACTAGACAGCCTTGATGGTTTGAAATTTGGAAGCCTGGACTGAGCTTGATGGTCTAAAATTTGGAAACCTGAACTGAGCTTGATGGTCTGAAATTTGGAAGCTTGGACTGAGCTCTCACGATCCCCACAACTCCAATTGTTGCGTGGTTGGTTCTGATTCGCCGAACCCCTCGTAGTTCAACGCCTTGTTCCTGGTCTTTTGCCCGATCCCAGTCTTCTTATCGCTCCCCGTCTTCTTGATTGCTCCTCGTCTTCTAATCTCTCCCCATCTTCTTGATTGGTTTGGATTCTGGACTTCGGGTTTTGAACTAATATGATCCTAAACTGCTGGTTTCTGGTCCTAATTTTTGGCATCTAATCAAACTACTAAAACTAGTTTAAGAAAACTAAATAAATCACAAAACTAAGATATAAAGAAAGAATTCAAACAAACTAAATGTTTTGGGTTTTTTGGGATAACTAAGCAAAGCAAATCTAAACTAAATGTTTTGGGTTTTTTCGGATATATAAGCAAAGCAAATCTAAACTAAATGTTTTGGATTTTTTGGGATATCTAAGCAAAGCAAATCTAAACTAAATGTTTTGGGTTTTTTGGGAAAACTAAGCAAAGCAAATCTAAACTAAATGTTTTGGATTTTTTAGGATAAACTAAACTAAAACAAAAGCTAAACTATCAACTAAAATCTATAACTTTGGCAATGGAAGCAAAAAGCAAAATGAGCAAATTCCAGCAAAAGAAAGGGAGTCACTGGGTGTGGTTTCTCGGCTTAAGTAGCCAACAAGCTGAGGGTTTTTCCCAATTATTCCTTCCACTTTTCAAGTGTTCAACGTAACTTTTGTTTGAGGTGAAAGCTTCGCCATGCGAAGGCAACCCCCAAGCTAAACTCGTGCAATGTGGTCCAAAATTGTCCAGAAATGTTTCAACCTTTAACTGAGGTACACATGACAATGCTTAAACCAAAAATTAAGGATCAAAAGGCTTTCCAAGGTATCAAATAGTCTTAATTCCTAAATGAGGTACACATGACAATGTTTAAACCTAAATTTAGGAGTTAAGTCAAACCAAACTCTGTTATACAACAAGGTTTTTTCCGGATTTTGAGTATTAGAACCTTCTGGTGAAGATTAGCTTCACCCCCTTAAGAATTCTGACTCAATGACTATTTCAAAACATAAAATTAGTACACAAACAAAAGTATGCAAATTTTTGGGGATAAAACCTTCCAAAAGTGTATTTTTAATGTGGTTTTGATGATTAAAAGGGAACCCCGAGTCCTTTAACCAAATCCTCCACTAAAAGAAAGCAAAGTGAGCAAAAGATGACCAAAATTTGGCTTAAATAATTATTTCCGACGAAGTCGGTAAGCAAATTCACAACAAGAGTCTCTACACTCCGGCAAAATGTCGACAAGCAGATAATGAGGTATGAGAAACTTTGGAGGGGGGCCTAATATACTCGCTAGAAGGCCCCACCATCTTAGTTGACCATGAGATATTAGTTCTTTTACTCTAAAACTATCCTAAGCTAAATCCTAAACTACCCTAAGATATTTGCTAAATAATCTTTGTTTAATCTTTAAAATTTTCTAGAACAAGCATTAATTAGCAAGGAAATCTTGTCCAAATAAAATCTAAGATTTTTTCCAAAGATATTTAGGAAATTAACTATTTTGACCTTGAAATATTTCGTGAATAACCCTAGGATATTTCCAAATATTCTTAATTTAATCTAAATTGGTTTTTAAGACAAAGATTTGAAATCTTAACTAAATCCAATCTTCAACTTTCACCAAGATATTTTGCAAATTAACCTCGAATTACCGCTAATTAATCTTAAAAAGTCAAACTTGCAGTTGAACTCTTCTTATCTTCTTAAAAACAACTCCAAGTTAAAAACCGATTGCACCATCGCGTTTATAAGACCGCAATTAGTCTTGTGAATCTCGTACCTCCCTTCTCCCAGGCTGTAAATACTCGTAAAAACCATTAACGGTAATTCCAAAGAAAAGTCAAAACCCAACTAATGGAATTTGCAATTTCCAAGTTGAATGGACCCCCCTCCGGGACGGCGAAGCTTTGAACCTCCTTTGCGCATGTTTTATAAGTTATTCCAAACCCTCTTCTAATCTTCTCCTTGTTGAGTGGACCCCCCTCCGGGACGGCGAAGCTTTGAACTAGTGACAAAGTTGAAGTCCTAAAGCGTGTGTTAAAAGTGTAGACGGCGGAGCTTTGAACCCCCGAGGTGCCAAGAAGTCCTAAAGTTGGTGTTAAAACCAATCTAACGGCGAAGCTTTGCACCTCCCTCGTGTTTAGTTCCAAAGTCTAGTTTCCAAGACCTTTGTGGAAACCTCCAGAGTTTAGCTTCCAAGATATGTAGGTTCCTTTGCATTTAGTGAAGTTTAGTTAATCCCAACATTTTCTTTAGTTTAGTTGTTCCCCAAGTGTTTAGTGTGTCTAAGTTGCTCCCCAAGTGTTTAGTGAGTCTGAGTGTTCCCCAAGTTTTAGTGTGACTAAGTTGTTCCCCAAGTTCTATTTTCCCCAAGTTCTATTTTCCCCAAGTCTTATTTTCCCCAAGTTCTATTTCCCTCAAGTCCTATTTTCCCCAAGTTCTATTTTCTCCAAGTTTTCTTTCCCTTAGTTCACCAAAAATCCAGTTTGCCCAAAAATCCAGTTTTCCCTTAGTAGTCAAGGTCCAGAACCAAACAGACCAGATCAAGTCGAGAACCAAACAGACCAGATCAGTCGAGAACCAAACAGACCAGATCAGTCGAGAACCAAACAGACCAGATCAAGTCGGGAACCAAACAGACTAGATCAAGTTGAGAGCCAGAACAGACCAGGTCACATCATCCGATATCAAAAGAAAACAAATAAATAAATTATTTATTTATTTTGTTTGAACCCGACCCCCCAGCAGCTAGCCAGCCAGCCGGGAGGCCAGGCTTGGTCCGGCAGGCAGTTGGGGCCCCAGTTCGGTCCCCATTTTTGAACTCCTTTTTCTTGATTTTTGGTTTCTCTCACACTAGATAAACAAAACAAAGGAAAATGGGGGGCTGACCTATTGCTAAGTAGGGATTAGGGTCTAAAATCAAAAAGGGAGAAGGGAGAAAAGAGCGGAGCACCACCGTACCTGCACACAAGGAAGTCTCACCCTCACCAACAACTACAAAACACTCTACACACAATGGAGGAAGGATAGAGAACAATCGAATGAAATAGGAGAGAGGCGAGAGAGACGATAAATAGTGACCTAAGCTTAGGCTTAGGTAGGATTAGAAAAGGAAATCTTGAGAATTTGTGGTGACCGTTGGGAGGAGGATTAGGATGACACAAAGGCAAATTGTGTAAGAGGGTAGGAAGAACATTTAAACCCTTCTCGTAGTTTGAAACCATAGTGTAAGACTCATAAAAGCTTAGGTGGAATAGTGCTAGTGTAGAAGAGAGGGGAAGAAAGAAAAGAAAAGGAGGAAGGAAAAGAGGGAGTTTAGATCATCAAAAATTGTAATATTTTCTCAATAAGCGGTGAGCTTGAAGAAAAATTCAAAACAAAGCCAAAGACTACCATGGAGCGTGAGGATGTACACGTGGACGTGGACGAAGTCATTTCCGACACCGGTAGTGAAGAGGTGAGTTTTTGATTTAGTCTTTGATGTTTCTCCCTAATTAGCATTTATTTTCCTAATCAGCCCTTAGAGCGTGATTAGCATCCGTGATTAGTGCAAATTAGAAGTTTAGATTCAAAAGTCTATAGATTAGTGATAGGGGTTTCCGAAAACATCTTATAATTAAGATTTGACCGTAAACTGACCGCGTTAGGCTAAGTTAAGCGGTAGGGGGTAGGACGGAGGAATGTTGAGTAGAAATCATCCAAAAAGAATCATGGACGGACCTTAGGGGTTTAAATTAGAAAGAGAATTTAGGATTAAAATTAGGGATTAATTAGCGGTTAGAATTAGAATCAATTTGCATTTTTATTTCTTAAAGTTAAAATTCTAAGGTCAAAATCTAGAGTTAACTTTGGGAAGTTAAAAAGTAGAATTAATTTGGAAGCTTAACTTAGGGGATTAAAATTTCCAGTGAAACCTTAGGGTAGCTTAGAAAAGGAAGTTAGGGTTAATTAGGAGTAAAAAATTCCGAGTGGGAAGTAGAAATTAAAAAGTAAAACCTTGGACTAAATTTAGGGGGTAGAAATTACGAGTAGATTTTTAGTTAGAAATAGAGTTAAAATTAGAAGTCAAAACTCAGAGTAAACTGTGGAAATAAGTTTAGAAGTTAAGCCCTAGAGTTAAAAAGTTGGAGTTAAATTTAGGAGGATAACACTTAGAGTTAAACTAGGATTAAAACAATAGGATTAAAGTTGGAAGTAGAAAGTCAAAAGTCAAAAGTCAAAAGTTAAGATTAAATTTAAAGGTTAAACTTTAGAGTCAATTGGGGAGTAAAAAGTTATAGTGAAAGGCTAAAAGTAGAAGCTAAAAGTTAAGAGGTAGAAGTTAAAGTTAGAGTTAGTTGTTGGAAGTAGAAAAGATCTAGAGTCAAAGTGAAAACATAGAGTCAAACCTAGAGGTTAAAATTTAGAATTAATTCTAGAAGTAAAAACTTAGAGTTAAAAGTTAAAACATAGAGTTAAAATTCAAGGGTAAATCTTAGAGTTAATTTAGGAGTAAAAACTTAGAGTTAAAAGTTAAAACATAGAGTTAAAATTCAAGGGTAAATCTTAGAGTTAATTTAGGAGTAAAAACTTAGAGTTAAAAGTTAAAACATAGAGTTAAAATTCAAGGGTAAATCTTAGAGTTAATTTAGGAATAGAAACCTAGAGTCAAAAGTCAAAACATCGAGCACAAGTCGGTAGTTAATATTTAAGAATCAAGTTAAAGAAGTAAAATCTAGAGTTACATTCCGAAGTTGGAACTTTAGGGGTAGTTTTTAAAAGTAGAACTCCTAGGTGAAGTCTTAGAAACCCAAGATAGCCTTAGGGGTTCATGGAAGGAACATAGGGGTTCCCCTTTTTATGTAGTTAGGGACGTTATAAATGACGCCGACTACTCAGTCGACCCTCGACATAGGATAGATAGTTAGGGAGTTCGGATTTCACCATCACTCTAAACATCGCAGTTAACTTGTGAGTTACTACATGCATTACTAATTATTCGCTGCCATCCACGACACTTAGGAAACGTTAGCAAAAAAGATCCATTGCTTGGAAGGCACAGTGGACCGCGCTCACATCACCCCCATATATTAAAAAATGTGGATAAAGGCATAGAACCTGGTCGGTGTTCGCTTTATTACCAAGGGTGGGTAATCTAGCGCCCAAAACCGCCTGAGGTCGTCTTGAAGTTTTTGTGGGATCCCTTTTCCTTCTAAGATTTTGTCCTTGATTGACGGATCTTCTTTGCTGTCCCAAACGCATCGACTTGTGGGGTTGTAATCCGCCATGTACTCCATCACAAAACCTAAAGCTTCCTCCACTTGATAACCATGAGCAATGCTCCCCTCTGGTTTAGCAAGATTCCGGACAAATTCCTTCAATCCTTTGAAGTACCTCTCGTAAGGGTACATCCATCTGGTATGTACCGGCCCACAAATAAAAAGTTCCTCCACAAGGTGCACAGTCAGGTGTACCATAATGTCAAAAAAAGAGGGTGGGAATTCCCTCTCCAGAGTTGCTAACATTTCAGCCACATCGTCCATTAATTGTGCCTTCGAGTTCGAGTCGATTGCTTTCATGCACAACCTCTAAAAAATTCTGCTCAACCTCATTATCACTGCAACAATACGTTTACTGCCAACGTTCCTAAGGCACGCGGGCATGATCTGATGCAGTAATATATGGTAGTCGTGAGATTTGAGTCCTCTCAGCTTTCCTCCGCTGATCCTTGAATGCAGGGCTGACACATAGTGTGATGGGGTCTTGATTGCGGCCAATGTCTCCAAAAATTCCTGCTTATCGACTCTGGATAAAATGTATGGAGCGTCTGGTAGCCAAAACCGTTCATCGTTGATGCCTTGTCGTTGCAGCCACAATGCGGCCGAATTCCTCTCCTCTGCATGTCCATTCTCACGACTGCCTTGTCCTTTCCCCCATCAAAGTTTTCAAAAGGTTCTCACACGTTTTTTTCGCAGTGCATGACGTCAAGCAATTGTCAAACTGGAAGATCCTGCACACGACAAATTTTTCCCAATTGGATTACACTTCCACATCAACACTGGCGACCAAAGTTGCCATAAGATTAAGAACAGTTTCCATGCATTGACACAGAACATCTTCTATTTCAATACCGTCTCTACATTTAGCAATGCAATTCTTTAGTACTTTGTTATAAAATGAAAAATATCTTGCAAGCGCATCAAAGACACGTTGCTAGACTGTACAATTATAAGGACTACTACTTACACGTGAGTTTAGCTATTTTTCAACCTTCACATACTCACACTTCATGACTCCAGTACGTTCGCCATTCAAGCACTTGGCATTTTTATGGATTTTAATTGCCAACAAATACAACCGCTGGTTTCAGCCATTTTTTCATACAGGCCCATTCCATTCGAGAACACTCTTCTACGAACTCAAGCGACAACTGCTACATACAAAACCTGGGGGCTTATTCATCTCTAGCACTTCAGTTAAACTAAGGACCGACTAGTCATAAGCAATGTCAAATACTTTGCAAAGTTAACCTCCTACCCTTACCCAAGACAATACAAGGAATTAAACAAGTTTTCGACATTACCGAAATGATCACTGCCACAAACAAAGGATCGGAGATTACAACTTCAAAAATGCTTCGCTTTTTGACAGTCAATTTCCGCAGCGACATCACTTAAGGAGGCAAAAAATGACTAAAGACTTACCGCCCAATATGGCAGTTCGTAGAGCACGCTCACTCTCTTCACACCATACAATTTGACTGGATCGTCCTCTCCATCCTTACGTCCCCCATCTGCCAAGTACATGGCACGTTCTTCCGCAATACGCAGGATCTCTTCTTCCGAGGGTCTCCTCGGAGGTTCACGTAACTCCGTGTTACCATCAAAAGCAATATGGGCTCGTCTAAATCTGTGTTCACGTGGAAGCCACCTTTGACTTTCTAAATAAACCATCTTCTTCAACAAAATCAAGTGACTCGTACAAGTTTCAGTGACACACACAGGGCATCCTTTATATCCTTTAGTTTGCTGCCCTGAGATCAGTCCATATGCAGGAAAATCGTTAATTGTCCACAGTAGAATGGCTTGCAACATGAACATGCGGATGCCATCTTGCACTAACGTCTCCACGGCTGGTACCCCTGCCCAAAGTTTCAGAAAATCTTGCACCAAAATACCCATGAATATATCAAAAGCTTCCCCGCTTGGAGCCTTCTCCCTGGGGATCAACAGGGTCAAGGATATAAAGAATTTTTTGGCTACAAGCCATAGAGGGGGGCTATAAATCACAAGCAAGACTGGCCACATGGAGTACTTGGTACTTTGGTTTCCATAAGGATTAACCCCGTCAGCTACCAAGTCCATATACTAATTGTTATCCTCGATTTTGAAGGTCGGATCGATTTCATCCACAGCCGCCCACTGAGGGCTATTAACCACAGATTGCATGCACCCGTCAGCAGACCTATTTTCGACATGCCACTTCATAAGTTGCGCCATTTCAGGGCATCGGAATAGCCGTTGTAGCCTCGGTATTATGGGGAAATATCGGAGGACCTTCTGTAGAATACTCGTAGACCCAACAATGTATCGGTTCTTGCCACAAGTGGGGCACTCTGTCAAGTCTTCATGATCAGGGCCCTCGTATATAATGTGGCCCTCACTACAGTAATGGATAGCCTGATGCTCCAAGCCCATTTTCATGATCATTTTTTTTCATCTCATATGTTTTCCGCGGTAAACAATTTGATTGAGGAAGCAAATCCGTTGCTACAAAACTAAGCAGCTCATCCACAAAGGTGTGAGGAACACCGTAAAGGTTCACCATGTTCATTAACACAATTCCTGCTTGCAAGCGATTCACGCCGCACCCTTCATAAAGCGGTTGCGTACTTTCTTGAATGAGCTGCTTCATGTCGGCCATATTCATTTCTGCGTTTTGCTCTGTCGGGTCATTCATGGGGTCCTCTGGGTCACCTTCATTGCCGCTTGCTTCTGCATGGATGTGGTCGGCCCGTGCAAAGGCATCGTGGACCATGCCCTCAACTTCCACTTCGGTTCTTTGAGGCCAAACAAATTGCCGATCATCTCCGTCTTCTCTTCTCCACGCATAGTCCTCTTCACCTTCTTCAACTTCTGCCATGGGTCCACGGATATTTCGACCATCTTCAATCTGTATGAGCACCACAGGGCACAACAAACTTCTTTAATTAATTGTAATTTCGAAGACTCCTTGTATGTTGGGACCAAAATGCTTTGATCTAGATTCTAGACTTGGCATGATTAATTATGTCCGACCGGTGACAATTTCAGGACTATTTGTAGACGTCAGTGCCTTTCTTTGGCTAATTATGCTCACTTTTTAATAAATGAACCATTCTCACTTTGGGGTGAATTTACTATCATGGACCCATGAATCCATGATACTATTCATGTACTTATCTTGAACTCGAAAATACCCATCTCATTTGGACGTGACCTCATTGACCACATTTGATTCTAACTAGTTTTAAATTGTTCATGGGAGTTCTGAAAATTGGAAGACCACATGGCTGCTTTTGTTGTTTCCCTCGGGAATTAATAAAAAAATTGATGAAAATATACTCATTTGAATAGAGGACTGAAATGCATCATGGAGCGTGTCTCTCACCAAAACCGGATACCGCATGTAAGGATCGCGTCCATACTCTCTATGGTGCCTTGCCACAAGAGAAGTGCTTTTTAAGCGTGCACCGTTACATCTTCGGCATGCACAAGGATACTCCTGGATCCCTTGCCTTAAAGCAATAGCTCTTTCAATGTGGTATGCTGCTCCGTAGCCTTGGGGTTGCATTTGCAATGTACTTATATGTTAGTTTACACTCCAAATTTGCTTCCCATGTGGGAGACAAAATGCAATGTACATCTTCCTAAAGAATATTGCACATGTAATTAAGAATTAAAAACCGCCGTTCATGGTATGAAATTTGTTGTTTTTTATTCCATAACGGATTTGAACAGTTTGAATAGAAATATTTTTCTCTTCTCAAGGACTAGAACAACATTTTTTCCTTCATCTTCTTGTTCTAACTGTAATGGATTTGACAAGCTCCCGTACTAGGCTTCGTGTAGCTTGGTCTCCAACATCACTTGCTCAACACGCGCTCTGTAGCTAACTTTACGTTTAGACACCGGTGCCACACTGATGTCCTCAGGTGATACATCGTCCAATGAACATGGGCCGTTGGTCCCGAATTGTCTATCCTGCCAGATACAAACTACTGACTGAGGGGCATCGGGTAACTGAGGGTGCTTCTCTGTCAAGTTAGACAGAACGGCAACTTCCATGTCTTTCAAGGAAGCCAAAGCCAGATTGACTATATTCTATATCATCTCCCTGTCCTCATCAGGGGAAGGGCTTCTAATTACATTTTGGTCTCCTAAAGAGAGGAGCAGCCCTCAAAACTCTTCCATTCCGCATTCTCAACAAAGTTGGTGAACCTCCCTCTGTTAGTAGAAGGTTATGTTTCTACTGTTGCTATTCAATGACAGATGAAAGTAGATGACATCCTCCATTGACCTTGAAAACCACAACCAGCAAATGGAATTTGATGATACGCAGTCACGTTGATATGGACTTGTCGTGCCGCTAGAATCCCCAAGATTTGTCGTTCCGTCTGTAAGACATACCATGTGATAAATTTTAGAAAACATGTTGACTCAGAAGGTCGGATGGAATGAAATTTGACATACCTTTATGGGTACTTAAGCTTCACTGTAACCTCAATTAAAGTGCAAATCAATAGATTGCCCCATCTGACTTATATTTGTCTTTATAATCTTTAGTTTTAAGGAGGTTGATGGAATATTATATTCCAACTTGTAATTATCACTGAACGTGTACCGAACGTGAATCTCACTATCACTGAACGGGCCATTTCACAATCCTATATAATCATAACAAAATTTGCTATGAAATAAAAAATAACCTTGTGTCATTGAGGTCTCAATGGCTCGCAATTTATGTCTATACGGTCTGATTCATAGATATTGTCCTCACCGTTTTATTACTTTGTCTTTAAGTTATGTCGTAAATACAGAAGCAGTATGGGCTAATTCACTTTCTAGTTTCTGAGTTCCAACTAGGAAACCCGCATTCAACCCATGTCCACTATATTTCATGGTTTATTATTACCTAAAGATTCAAATTAAAATCAAAATTTTCAGATTCAAATTCTAATTTACAGTGAATGCTACAAAACTAGAAGAAAGAGTCTAGACTGTGTAATCATAGAAGCCTGTAATTAAGACATTGAGGTGCAAGTGTATGGATTTGAATGTCTAGATTATTTGTTGGAATTAATAAGCCGCATTCAGATCTTGCTCAACATTTCAGCTGTCAGAGTTAATGAGCATTTAAAACAACATACCTGAACCATCAACTCCATAGTGATTGCGCCCTTGCAGCTGACCTCATGCGCAGCTTATATTTGAGAAAGAGTTCATACAATCCATTAGTGCGAAGTAGAAAGGCAAGTATTGTGCGAACGAGATCCAACCACAGTTGCAAAACAAATTGTACCTTGCATCGCATACTTTTACCCAGCATGAGTAAAGAAACTTACTCAAACTTTGAGCGATTGCTCATCGTCACTAACTGACTGATGCAAGAAAAAGGAGTTCTGGATAGTCAGGAAGTGCCTTACCTTATTCCGAGAAAACTGCAACGTCTCTTTCGTGGGCGGGAAAAGATGTCGTCATGCATTTTCCTTCTGTACACCCGTAATGGGTAAAGTGATGGCCTTGCTGCCGCGTTTCCTTTTCCTGAATTTGTGAAGGTGTGGACCCCATCCAGCACAACAAATTTGTTGGCAATTTCCATTTGAAGAAAGCGGCCGCTAACTGCGCTGTGCTTTGTCAGGCCTTGAAAGAATTTTTGGAATTTTAGTAGGAGCTGTGTCTCCTAAAAATATAGAACAACCAACGCTTTTAAAAATAAGTCTAATTGGCGTGACAACAGCCACATGCATTCATAAAGTAAAACTTAAGGCACGGAATTCAAGAAAGCAAGTGGAGAAGGCGTGGATGAAAGTATGGCGCTTGTTAACAGACTACGAGATGACGAGGGTTGTTTAGTACGCGGCCGCCAAGCAAGAAAGCGTCCTCCCATTTGCAGTAGGGTTGTTAGTCATGAGCGCTTTGAATTTTAATAGGGAAATGTAACTTACCTTGGTATGGACCAAAATTGCTTCCAAAGTCATTGAAGTGGAGAATGTGAAGACCACTTTGGCAGCTAGGTTTTCAAGTCCAAAGGAACAGCTGTCACGGAGATTGTCGGAGCCTCGAACGCCAAATTCTATTATTTTGTAATGGAATTAGGTTAAAGATATTTTATTTCCAATTTTTTCGTTGTTTTATAGGGTTAGGTACATATTTTAGTATAGTTTTAGATTAGTAACCATCGGATCTTCCAAAAGAGATAAAATGGTTAAGACGGATCTTAGTTGTTCCTGTCTTAAACCGGAAACCGGAAACCTAGGTCGGATCCTAACCGGGATTCTAGGAGTGGGGGAACGGTCGAACCGGTTATCGGGAACGGAAACCGGAGCCAACAATCACTAACGGGAAAACTAGAGAGCCGTTGAACAGAAATCATTTTCCGGTGTGGATGGGAACGGATAGTTCCAACGGCGGGGGAACCGGACGGTCAGGAGAGAATTAGGGGTCAAGTAGAAGCCTCTGCATTCTATCTTTTCATTCTGGTGTTTTCCGGTTAAGAGTGAATGTTTGCAAGAGAGTTTGGAGCTCAGAGCTTGGAGGAGTGCAAGTTTGAGATTCCGATTAAGCGGTTGTGAGGCTGATTGTTGTTGTGGGAGAGAACAAGTAGTGCACAATTGTTTAGGGCAGGAAGAGCTCAGAGTTTGTTGTCGATCCAAGTTGTTGGTCAGAGTCATGGTGAAGGCTGAAGCAAGTGAGGAGTCACCTTCATTCAAGCTCCGGTCAGTAGTGCCCGGACTGCCAAAGAATGTCAAGGAGATGGCGTTCTTGAAGGAGGATCTGAAGGGGCTGGGTTGTGATGGGTTCCTGCGGAGGCCATGGAACCTGAAGAACGAGTCGATGGTGGGGGAGCTGCTCAAGAAGCAATCGAGTGAATGGCACCATACGATCCGGTTGCTGCCAGCCGGATGGACACCGGATACTTGGAGCGAGGTCTACAATTTTCCGAAGGACAGGGAAGGATTGGCTGGACGACAACATGAGTTTGATGGGGGTAAGTTTTGTAACCCTGTCCACCCCAAGGATGGCTATGCCGTGGCGGATTGTATCAATCTAAGGCATAGGAGGGTACTAGAGTTCCTAGTTCCGATTTTGAATCCGGAACGTCCTACCCGGGCCAATCTCACCATAGCTAAGACAATATTTGGTGCGCTGACCGGAGGGAGGAAAGTTAGTTGGGGACTAGTGTTGAAGGAGGTGGTTGTGAAGATGGTAGCGATTATAGGGAAGTCAAGGACATCCGGTTTGTCTCCATTTCTCTTCCATCTATATGAGCATAATGACTTGTTGAGAGGAAAGGAGGTAACTGAGTATAAGTCCGCAGTTGTCATGTTGCAACACGACACCAGTCCGGAACTGGAAGAGCAGAGAGAGGCGTTTGTAGATGAGTCAGAATCAGATGTGGAACCGGAGAAGCCCCAGAAGAAAGGCAAGGAAGTAGCAAGCGAGGGGGCTAGTAAAGATCCGGTTTGGGCAAAGTCTACTGACCCTCTAGGGGTGATTATAAGTGAACTGAAGGGCATCAGAGAGAAAATGTTGAGTGATAAAGAGGTGACCCTGAAGTTAGAAAACCGGAGAGCTAGTCTAACCGGTCAAATAAAGGATCTGAAGAAGGAGTTAGGGAAGAAGTCGGAGAGTGAAGGTAGACAGCTCTCGGCTGAAGCCTTAGAAACTCTCAACCGGATCCAGAAATTTGTGGCAAATTTAGGCGAGGTGCTTAACAAAGCCCAAATTTTTGAGGCTGAGGTTCTCAAGGAGGGATCTCAAATGGGACCCAAGGTTGTTTCAGTCTTGGTGTCGCATCATGAGAAGATGGAGAGTACCTTGTTTGAATTGAGGGAGGTCATGGACAATGCGGGCTTCCAGTTGGAACCGGAACCGGTAAAGGCAACCGGAAAGGTGAAGAAGGAGACCTCAAGTAGGGCAACACCGTCCAAGGGTTCAGCTGACCGGAAGTCGAAGGAAGAACAGGAGGAGAAGACTACACCATCCAGCAAGACCAAGTTGAAGATTGACACGGTAACCGGAAAAGGGCTTTCACCCGCATCCCAGACCCGGAGTCAAAGCAAGTTTGCAGAACCGGACCAGGGAACACCACAGAGTACCCTTTCCGATCGATCAAACAAGCCTTCATCCAGGACACGAAGGAAAGAAACTTCCAAGCGAGGAAGGGAGGCATCACCCACAATCGAGATTGAATCAGAAGAAGGTGAATCGCCAGAGACCTCGGAGAAGGAGGAGGACCAGTCCGAGTCAAGTGAGGAGAGTGAGGAAGGTGAAGAGGAATCGGAACCGGAATCAAAACCGGCGCATGGAAAGGGCAAAGGAAAACCGCCAACTCCGCCAAAAGGGAAAGCTTCCAAGGCAACTGGAAGTAAGCCGCAGTCAGCAAAGAAAGGAGTGGCCAAAACCACACAAATACCAACCAAGAGGCAAAAGAAGTAGATAGAGTTTGTTTTTAGAAGTTAAGTTAAGGAGTTAAGTGGAACTCCGGTTTTTGTAGTTCGAAAGTAAAAATAGACTTCAATTAAGTTTAGTTTCGAAAAGTGAAAGATAGGAGGAGTTCAATTTTGGAAAGTGAAAGATAGTTGGAGTTCAGTTAAATAGAGGAAAGTAAAAGAAAGTCACTGTTAGTTACTTTCCGGCTGCATGTACTTGGATAACAGGATCCGGTTTTAGAAAAAGGACTGGATGTTAGACAATTAAACTTAGAGTTAGGATTTTGAAGATTGGGTGAATGACGCGTGTCATTCTCTGGTTTGTAGTTAGGATTTCCAGGGGTTGCTTCTTTGGGTTCCTTTGGGATGGTATTTAGGAGGTTGAAGTTAGTTTCAATCTTGGGCAGTCTTTGATAGGATAATATACTTGTGTTCTTTTTCATTTTCCATTGCAAAGCGTGTGATTTCCACATCCCAAGCGTTGGTCTGAAAAGTCTTGATGCTAGGTTGGTATGCCGGTAATGCTAGAACCATTATTTGTGTGGGTAGCCATGGTTGCAGGTTTTGGAAGAAGATGAGTGCCCCCAGATGTTTCCTGTATCCGGTTTCCGGTCCGAGCAGCGACTCCGCCTAGAAACTTGGGTTGGAAAAATCTGTCATTGTATTATTGTGAGGACAATAGGGGTTTCTTGAGTGACCTGCTGATCTGGATTAAGCTTCCAGGTTAGTTGTGAGGAGAAACCGAGATCCTATTTCTTTTTGTGTTTTGTTATTTTTTTCTTCTTTTTAGTGAAACTTCAGTCACTCTAAAAATATCGAAGGGTAGGAATTCACGCCACCTTCCTTAACCAAAATATGCGGAACCCTCTGACATAGAGGCTAAACTTCAAACCGGTTACTTGTTTTGAGGATCCAAGAGCGGAAACAGGAAGAGGTACAGGGTAATGACACTCCTTCCGGTTTCGGTTTTGAATCCTAGAGTCAGAAGTTGTATTTGTGAGTAAGGGAGTGGTATATTGTAGAGACACTTCCTTGTTGTTGTTGAGCGGATTAGGACTGAAGTGAGATAGTCCAACCGGACGGAAAGAAATCATTTGTATATTTTTAGCTTTCCGTCTTAGAATCCGGTTTGCTTGTGGTTGTTGTGATTGCCGCATCCGTTTCCGGTCATCACTATAGAAGTTCGATACAGATCTCTGAGGGAACGATACTCGAGTCACCCAAAAGACGGTTTTAACACTTTAGAACGTCTACTGGAGGGATTTTACTTTCTTGTGCTACGACAAAGTTTCGCAGTTGCAGTTGTCATAGCACCCGAAACTTCAGTTGAGGGGGTCTTTCCTACGCTTCTGTGTCTAAGCACAACTTCAGCGCAGTCGTAGAAGACTGTGGGCCGACGAAGCTGCTGTGAGTGCGAGGCAGAGTCCACCAAAGTAAAGCGCATTGCAGAGGTCGAGGAGGAGGTAGAAGACGTCTGCAAAACCATCACATTAGAACGTCCACACGGAAAAGGTGTGTACAACAAAAACTGCAGCGTAGCTTTGGACATTAGGAGGACCATCGCGTACAAGCATTTGTCATCCCTTGAGTCCAAAAAATGGAGTTCCAAGTCTTCTCAAAGTGAAGAGGACAAGTCTAACAGAAACTAGCTTCCCAAAGTCGATGTGTATTCAAGGCACTCTCATACTATAAGTGAGGGAAAAATTTCATGACGTCCAGTATTGGTATGTGAGATCCATCATAATACCGTATTTGTTTTGTTGTATACTGGGTGAAGAAGGGTAGTTTAGGGCACATTTTTGAAATTTTTGTGTACGTGATGTAGTCCTTATATCCATGACTCGGTTAATGTTCAATAGCAAGCAGGTGGCCTTTTTGTAGTGAAGACCTCTTTAGGAAAAGTTTGTTTTATTAGTATTCCTCCTAGAATCGCCTCAATCACGATGTGGAAGATATATTTGCAGTTTTGGCAGAGTGTATTGAAGCGAAGGAAGTGTCAGCGTCTTATAAGGATAGCCGCGCTAGGAAAAACTTGTTCAGGTAAATTTTTTTCCAATTGATTTTCATTGCAAAGGTCAAGAAGTATTATTTTGCACCAACCTGTTTTTGTTGAGACTTCAGAAATGCAAGTGGCAGTCATGCCATTTGGGAGATACTAATTGAAAAGAAATGCTAGAATTGTTGTGTTTTCTTCAATGTGTACCTCACTTTGACAGAAAACGTGCTGTAAGTGTTTCTGGCATACTCACGTGCTTTTCATGTAAGGTTGGTGTTTGCAAATTTTCATGGACTTTGATTCTCCCATAGTCATTTTTGGCGTCATGCAAAATTTCACACGGGGAACTATAATATTGGGAGGCTACCCCTGCATGAAGTCTAGACTGTTTTTCCATTTGTTAATGAAATTAGATATATTGATGTGAGATGGCAAGTCGCTGAAGTGTACATTGGATCTCACATTGCAAAGGACTATGTTGAAAACTGGAAAAGGCAGTAGAGTTTTAAAATCAATGATGTGGTTGGAGTTTAAATATGTAGAGGCTTCATGAGTTTAAGATGTCCCTTTGTAAGCACCAATTCCATGCCAAAATATTTGGTTACTGAAGGTCAGCATCTTCTATCGGCTTCTTTGCAAAGTTTGATATTAACATTACTTGCTTTCCTTCTGGGTAGACACGGAATTGCTTTTTGGAGAAGAAGCAATCGCAAAAACCAACTAGGTCTTCTAATTCATCAACATCAATCCCGGTATTTCCTTTAAAATTATGTTGTTTTGTCACATGTAAATTCACTTTATGTTCAATGTCCAATGCAAGTGCCAGAAAATGTTTATACTGTATATTTGTCCAAAATCGTTGTGATTGTCATCAATTCACTATTGGCATGTTTTTTCCATAAATTTTTGGACAGACACCGGAGTTTGCAGAATGAAGGTGGGCATCGAAAATGTAAATTCTAAAGGAAATGTAATGAGTGTATTCCAGCCTTCATGGTTATCTGACATGTCATTTACAAAAGTCCTTCCAAGGTTTTTTGTAAGCTTCAAAATACCCTTTTTAGAGATTACATTAATTTCAATTAAACTTTATATGAATCGAGGATTTTAACGCCGTGCTCTTATTTGTGAATGGTAAAATCAGGGGGGAGTGCTTTCCGGCATCCAACCGGAAGTTTCATTTGCCATGCGGACTGATCAGGTACCCTTCCGAGAGTCCAGACGTGAATTGCCTAAATCCTTGCGATACTTCCATATAGTGCTTACCATATTTGGACGCCGTGAAGTGAAAGATTTCTCTTTCAACGTAGAGGAACATTCCGTTGCTGTTATCTCACATCTATCCTAATTACTTAATGTACAGGTTGCACCTAAACCTCGAGCTGAAATGGAAAAACAGAAGGAAACGTTTGAAGTGTGGAGGAAGCCAAAGAATAAAGGTAAGGTGGGAACTAGGGCTAACCCATCTGACGCCACTCAAAACGCAATCTCCATAAATACAAAGAAGAATGGAATCAGTGGAGTTGCTTTGGCGCTAAATGGAGAGAAGGCAAGGGGAATGAAGAACGTCAGGGTTGTGAAGCCATCAGACCGGTCTATGGCTGAAGTGCACATTCAAGAGAAAATAGTACATGACGAAGGAGGGACGTCAAAACAAGTTCCGAATGGAAGTACAAGTCTTAGTCTTGTTGGAAGACAGTAAGGACAAGGAGACATGACCAAGCTTGCAAGGAAATCCCCCATCCAACCCAAATCAGTCATTTCCAAGAAATTAAACCTCAAGGAAAACACATCCTCAATGGCGGATGGCAGAGACCGTGTAGGGAAGGGTAAAATATAGTGGAAGCTGTTGGTTACATTTTTTTGAATTGTATTGTCATAGGAGTGTCTAAATTTAGTATGCACAAAGAGGTTACGATGTCGATTTAGAGGAGGTTGGTCTATTTCCAAAAAAATGTCACTGAATTCAAGGGGTTTATTGATGTGTTTCCAGGAACATGATGACCAGGGAAAGAAATCTGTAGGTCTCTATCTCGAAGCCTAGAACCCAAAGAAGAGGCATTTCCCGTGTCGGATATTGACAAGGACAACCTTCAAATTCTTCAAGGAAAGAGAGGCTGGGATCCAAGCGACTTAGAAGATAACTCAATTGGAAGTCAAGAGATGCGTTGTGGATGTAGGAAGGGAAGTGGTTCACAAAGGAATGGCGGGCGTCATTTGAATTCAGAGTCGCAATCACCTAAGGTAAGAATAGAGCATCGAGGATATTGAGGTTCTCTATTTTTTAGTTTTGTATTAGAGCATGTCCACATGGTCACGTAGTACTATGTGAGCCGTACATGTTCTTGACTACCAGAACGGGTTCCATACGTGACTGATGTGGTTCAGTTGTTCCTCTATTTTTGAAGAGAGCCTGGAGAAAACAGCTGCGTGGGTCTGGATGTCGTGATTGCCAATTTGATGGCAAACTCGTGCAATACGACCACTGGAGGAAGAAGAGAGCGGATGGAAGTGCTGGTAGTGAATATGAGGATGATAGTCCTTGATCAACTAATGAACGCCATTGGAGCCGGCGGATGCCTAGTTCAAGGCAAGCATTATCCAAGCGCGATCGAAAATCAAACCGGACTCGTGATTATAATCACTCTGATGAATCATCTGGTAGTAGTTCGGAGCAGGAGAGTTTTGGACGTAATAATGAAGAAGAGAGTACTTTGGTGGCCCAGAATGAGTCACCTAAAACAAAGACCACGAAGAAGAGAGGAAGACACCATCGTCAAGGAAAGAGAGAGAGTTCAAGACGCCAACATGAGTCTCAAGGGCTAAAGGAGCATTTCATTTCCATTAACCACCACGGAATACCGCATGGTTTTGGCATTGGAGTATGGCATCAAGAGATCAACAAACTTAGTATGCATTTGGATCCCTCAATAACTAATATCCGTTACCAGTCAAAAGAAGCCATGGCTATGTTGAGACGCCGTCTAAAAGACAACTTTGAATATGGAGCACCCGTTGATTGTGGACACATCAGGATGCTTGCAAGCAAGGCCGTAACTCAAAGACGCTCTCATTTATTGGGTTCAATGAAAGATGGTGATGTTTGCCCAACGGGATTTGATTTGGAAGTATGGCGGCGTCTAGATTGAATGCGTCAGGATCCACACAGGGATTTGTTGAGTCAACGCATGAAGTTTGCTAACTCGGCCACATTGAATAAAGGCAAGACCAGACCAAAGGGTGAAGAAGGGGTTAGGCAAGATCTTCACATGCTACTTGAAAGAGACCCGGATCCAGAGGAAGTTCAGAAGGAGATGAGGAGGCTAAAGGGTTATGGTGGTGTGTCTTCTAGGAGGAGAGAAGCCAAGGCAATTAAAGACTCTCATTCAAATGACCAGGAAGACTCCATTGCTATCAAAGGAGGAGAAGGAGAGAAGGGGGATGACGGGAGGGGGGTACAGCGGAAGCGTCTCCGAGCAGGGTTGTTAAAAGAAAGTGGGGTGTACGATGTCAATTACGTTCTGTAGATGGAACAGGAGCTGCTTATGTTACGTGCCGAGAAGAGAAGGGAGAGCATCATTGGAACAAGTGATGCATGAGCCGGGACCCTCGAACTGCATGCCAGGAGGAGAGCAGGAAAGCGCGGCGACTGAAGCGCCTTTGAATTTAAGTAGAGTGAGTTAATTTTTTTTTAATTTGAATTATGAAGGTTTGCAGAATTGAAGCATGGAGAGTCATGTTGGCAATTGTACTGGAATGGAATATGTATCCTTAATAACGTCACCACCTTGCATGTGCATAGCAATTGTTTTTTTGTAGTCCTCTTTCACTTAGCACATGTCGGGCATTCAATTATTGAAAGACCCTTGCATAGCAATAGTATAACCCGATGCAATGTAGGCAACTCCAAGCGAAGAAGGTGAAGGAAATGGGGAGGACGATGAGTTTGTTGATGAGGAAACGCCGTCGAAGAAGAAGTCCAGACGAATTCAAAAGTAAATGAAGGTACCGTTTTTTTAAGAGTCTGATTCCTTTCTGTGCCGGCGTTCCAGCAATGTGAATCCAGAAGTTTTTTATTTAGGCGAAGGTTATGTAAGTATTTCACCCATGCATGTCCGGACAATTGCTCCATTCTTGACCCGAAGATCCAATGGAGCGGCTGTCAGCCTGTAGTTTGGAGTCTGCAGGAGGAACTCATGAATTAGACGTACCCTGAATATGAGATGTGGTTTTGAAATGTATTGGCAAAGGAGTTCTGAAGTGACCGAGGAGTCCTCCAAGATGCTTTGTGATTAAATTTTCAGTCACAAGTTGTATATTTTGTGTTGAATTCTACATTCCGAAACTGTATCTCAACATCCTTTGAAGTACTTGGCGTATCGGAAATTGAAATGATCATGGCTTCAGTTGAGGTGTAATTGATAGTTGTTTCTCTTTTGGATCAATTGTGACGGGGTTTTTTTTTTGTAGGTTGCATTGAATTGGTCAAAGAATGAGGTAATTGAAGGAGATGAGTTGGAGAACAGTTTTCATGCCTACAGCGCTAGGAATGTCGTTGTGCACCTAATTTCGAACATGCCCCACTTTATTCTTGGGTGACTTTGATTTATTAATTGTCGACTGGTTGCAGGTTTTACGAGAGGGAGTAGATCAAGAGAAAAGAAGGGAAGGTCACGAAATTGTTAGCGGGCCTGTGGAAGATTGTTTGTTGCCATCAAAGCGATGACGCCTCAACATCATCAAACGTTATTGTTTAAGGTGGAACCGTAGTTTCCAGAGCATAGGATTTCTGTTGAACTGTACGTTGAGGATCTTAGAATGTGGGTTTATTCATTTACGTGCAAGATGGTGCACAAAAATGATGTGGGGTTGTGGCATGTAGCTTTGAAGTGGAGGTAAGAGACAGTGCAAGCAGTTTATTGTAGTGAAGATGTAGGCAAGTGCGCGGGTGTCAATTGCCTGCAAAGGCTTGTAGTGTGGAAAATAGTACGGTGTGCATGCATAGTTTTGTGGTAGAGTGGGGCAACAAATTCAGGTATGAAATTTGTAAAAAACGAAGTTGAAAACTATTTGTGTCAACCTAAACCATGATGATAAATGTTGCATGTTTTATTGTGAGTGTTTAGACTTCGAAATCAACACCCGAGTTTGTTGCGCACATTCGTAGAAGAGCAGTTTCCCTGAATTGGTGTGTGAAAGATTTGATTTACTCCAAATAACAAATAGCAAACCCGTGGTCCAAGAAATGGCGTTTGCAATTGGGTTCTTTGAGAAGGATCAGTGGCTGAAATTTATAATGTCACAAGTATGTTGATTTAGCATGGTCACTGATCCCATTTTTTGGTATGATTAAAATATTATAGGGCACTGAAAAAATATTCGAAAACTAAAATTCTGTCGATGAGAACATGGATCTGTATTCGTGCATGCATTGGTTAATGATATTGAATTAGATTGATCCATGTGTGACTTTGTAAGGATAATCGAAGGGCAATTGCTGAATCCCGAAATGAATTAGATGCAAATTTCTGGAAATTCATGACCAATGAGACTTGAGAAATGATGTCAGAAGGTGTAAATAGAAAACTTTGATTGGAAGCTGAGCAGACAATTTGGAGTGAAAGATGACAACAACCTGCCAATATTGAAAGGCAAGATCCAGTCAAGAATAGGTAGTGACTGTGTTAGGAATGCAATGCTTTGGCTAATTAATTAACAAGGAGAATAACTTTGTCAGTCTGTAAGTCCTTATATAAACAACAATTCTAATTTTACTCAGAGTAGTCGCCGTCCCTGTCCCAGCAGCCTTCCAAAAGTGCCTCATTTTGTGACATTCTTTAATTGACTTGTTGCCCTCAGTGAAAGTGAAAAGATGGTGTAATGACAACGTGGCAAGACTATCGAGGGTTTCACATGACGTGGCCTGAATCAACAAAAGTATGCAAGAAATTGACCGAACCAAGTTGACCGAATCAACCGTGCAAAACAATAGAGGTATGCGAATTCTATGTTGAGAAGGACATGGAATTGAGTAGTGAATTGCAGGCAAGTTCAGCCCATCGAATGGATCATGAGTTTTGGGTTTTTGAATGTTCGTGGCTGTCATTGCCTTGGAGGTGGGAGTGAAGAGTGGACGAAGTTGAAGATAGAGTGCGACACTGCTATTAGTGGAGGATTAGTAGCTAGGAATAATACTGCAGTAGAAGCTTGTACAACCGTCCAACAATATAGAACAACAACCATCAAGGAGGAGGAAGGTAATATTGTAAAACTGCATTTGGAGTGGTACACCTTTATACTGATTGCACTATAAGAAACCCTCATTTTAGGTGATAAGCCCTAATTTTTTTATGACGGATTTTAGGTGATGTCAATGTTGAAATTAAGCCCCAAAAAATTTTGTCAACAAAAAATTTTGTACAGCGTAACATCAATATTGACAATGCAATGTTTTTATATCAACATTGATGTTACGTTGTACATTTTTGTTGACATAAAAATTTTGGATTGTCAACATTGATGTCACCTAAAATCCATCATAGAAAATTAGGGCTCGTCACCTAAAACGGGGGTTTCTTATAGTGTTGGTACATATATTAATACCGGTCGTACTGTTTGTATCATGCTATGTCAATTTCGTACAGTTATTTTGAGGTTTTGGATAAATCGTTATCAAAGAGTGTTTGGAGTGCATTGATTTGTACTTGATTTGTTTTTGATGTTTACTATTTCCCTTGCAGTTGTATTGTCTTTATTTCTGCAATACAAACTTGTATAGGTTGAAAACATTCCTGGTACATCGTTATTTGCATATTTTTTGGTTCCTGATTTGTACTTACATGTTTAGTATGGTCCTTGTTGTACTTGTTGTAATCTAATTTGTACAGTTTTTATAAGAGAAGATAACAAAGACAGAGGGAGATAGAAGGGCGTAGGCTCCCAAAGAGTATAAAATCACTCCGCTATTTGAAAAAATGCTAGACCAGGACATAGATTATATTCTCCTATATCTCTCCGTAGTTAACAACAAGGATCTGCACAGGCTACAGATGCTGAAGAACAAGTATGAAGAAATTGAAACCAAAGCAAGAAATGAGGAAGTGGAAGAAGCTGCGTTTCTCAACACAAAGTATCTTGATATTGAGGGCAACTGGTAAGACTATAGGTGGGTTGAACCACCTATGGTTCATCTGCTATTCTAACTATACCTGCACATGACACAGCCACTAGCATACAAAGACGAGGGTTGGCCCCCCCTCGTTCTTATACCCAAACATGGGGGACAAGATGCACGATTTTTTCTAATCTAGCCTTTTTTTAAGCCCTGGGCATTATTACAACGGTCTTGTATCTAATGCCCCTTTTTAAACTAGTCACCTCCTCAACATGTCAGCTTGTTCGACAATCTAGCAATGGATAAGCTTCAATCTTAAGCCACCCGCCCTTTCAACGCCTAGGGCTTTTATTATGACAGTCTGACAAGGTTAGTGTCCTCTCAACTAGCTGCTTTTTCAGCCCCTCAAGTGGGCTTGTATTACAACGTTCTCGGGAGTACCTATCTAAAATGGAAAGCTGGATCTAGCTTCTACATGACGCTAACTTCTGACAGGTTGGTGATGTGTGGAGATCTCCCATCACACTCAACGTTTTCCTGTCATCTTAAGAAGTTAGGTAAGCTAAAACAAAAAACAAAGTTGGCTAGCCTCACAGCTTTTCCTTTTACGTTAGATGTGAATTATCCTCAAAAATCTTAATATTTGAAGAATTTTTAAGCTTTCATTTTTTTTGGTGTGTTTTGGTATTTTTTCTAGCTATCTTATTATCTGTTTTAATAAGATGTTAGCTATTTAATTTTTTTGGCATGAAGGGCTAATTATGCCTTTTACACAATCATTAAAAACATAAGACATTACCTTATACTATTAATGATTGTAACCATGAGGATGGTTTAGGTGCCTAGTAACCAACAGACCAAGGTGTGAAAGAGAGTGGTGGCAGAGATACTTAGTACCTGGCCGATGGATGGTTGGCCCTCGTGGTCGCCAATTGGTTGCGATCCTTGGCTCGTAGTCTCTTGGATCCTCTCGGCTGGTTCCTTCTAACAGAAGGTGGCAAAGGGGTTGTGTATTCTAGTAAGAGCAAGAGTGACACCAAAGCATTTGTCACCATGTCCCTTATGGCTGCATGGATGAGGGACGCCCTTTGCTCTCCGCTGCATCTTGTTTTGGATTTTATTCGTGAAATTCCCAAGGTCTTCCTCCCCCGCAGTTACACATATCACTGGATGTGTTAGGCGGTGCTCAACTCTTGAAGGTGCCTATCAAGGTGTTGGCCCTTTTGTCTTGGTGTAGGGGAGATAATGCGCTTGTTAATGATTATGGTGTGGGATCTTTGCGATGATAGGCCGGAACCTAAAAGAGCGCAGTCAATCATATTTTTGACCAAGACGGTTTCTTGGGAACCTTGGAGTTACGCACATATCGTGTTACGTGTGTGTAAATAGATAGGCCATCCAATCTAAGGCCAATCAAAAATAATTTATAGTTGCTAATATGATAAACATCTAAGCAAGGGTCATCACTTGGTCGGCCCCAATCAAAGTGGACCAAATTTCTCCGGCCGTAGATCATATTTCAAAGAAACACAAGGCCAAGGTCTCTTCACTCCTCATGATAGTAGGTAGATGGTGGCCCCAAGAAGCAGCAGTAGTAAAGTAAGTCAAATGCTTGAGTCACTCAGGCCGGCTCCTTGCTCTTCGGCTAAGGAATTGTAGTGCAGTGGATGGTAGCAAAGGTGATGGATTAGTTCAGCCCTTGGGATGGTAAAAATGGAAACACGTGAATCTTCTGCATCTTAGCAAGGCTCATAGGTCGATGCATACTCGGAAATGTATTAGAGGTGGTGGTGTATTTTCGCTGCGGCGGGTATTAGTCAACTTGATTTTCTTGGGCAACCTTCCATTGTCAGTGGATAAAGCTCGATATGCCAGGTTCAAAAATCATCTGATTACTGATAGGGGTTTGGCCCAAACTAGTCAAAGTTGTCAAACCAAGAGCTAAATTGGTAATATCGACCCATCTTGTCATAGATTGGTTTTGGTGCTGCATGTCAAAGGCCGATGTGAGGCCTTCTAATGAGTGGATCATAGGTGGTGAAGGAAGGTAGTTGAGCATTAAAGCATTCTTGTGTGAACACCTTCTCAAATCGTCACGTGGCTAGCATGACCAACCAGTAGAAGCGTAAATACTCAAGTATTTCTTCCTCAAATATTCTGAACTTCCCGGCTTGCACAACCTCGATGATGTAGACCACTATATTCATTAAAATGAGAGTCTTCCACCGAATTGGGAGTCGCCGAGGTCTTCATTTTGGCCCAAGTTTCATCCCAAAGCATCCACAACCCGTATAAGTTGAACACAACATAAGCATATAAAACTAAAATTGCAAGACATCATCTAAGATGCAGTAACCAAATTGAAATACATCCTAAAAATTGTTGTATTTATAGTGAAGTATGAATGATTCATACAATGGGTATATATATTTGCACTTGGATTCACAAAAAGACCATAAAAATGTATGTAACTGCCGTGAGTGTGATTCACTCTAGCGTTGAGCTCTATTTAATCCCTGCACAATGCTATCATGAATGTATAGACTCTGAATCTACAATATGAACAGACACTATATGTGCGATTTACTCTTCTGCAACTCCCTTGCCCTCAGCATCTCCGGTCCACGACTGTACCCAGTATTATTTCCCCCCTTGCATTCTCAAAACCACTGGAGCCTCTGCAATTCTAGGAACTTTCGGTCCCACATATCGTGAACAGAAGGAGGACAAGGTCTCAGCGGATTTTTTTCGTGTGTCTTGGTCTTCCGCACACCTAGAGATCGGACACGATTACGAGGGACTGGCGGAGGCATAGAGGGGCCTCCAGCAAGTCCATCACTTGATGGGGGCTCTGACATCACCCTAGTCATGGAGACCGGAGTTTCGGCAACCTCGTAAAGTCTTCGTTGCGTGACTCTCTCCGAGGCCGAAGGCGACATTCGCGAACTACTAGGATCTCTGAACCTAAGAGGAGACGGAGAGCAGGACTTTGGAAGAGGGAGCGCTCCATTTGGGGGACTGTCAACCACACCGTCTTCTATGGGCTTTATTGAGAAGTCCATTGTTGAGTTGGCCGTAGCAGCGGAGCAGAGGAAGTTCCCTGTACTGAAAATAGCGTTGTGGCCATAGTCGAGGAAGGAGTCCGCTGACGCTTCGCTGGTCAGACTCGCTTCTTGCAGTGGCGAGGTTGCAGTGCGAAAACTCTGGAAGCAAATGTTGTTTAGAACACATTCAATTGAGGCAGGGAGAGAGATTCACACAAAGAAGAACAATCCACAACCATGTAAAAAAATCAGTTTGACAAACCAGCTCAGCACATTAGGTCGACTCAACCTAAACCAACATAGTCATTATTGTAGTGATAAAGCTTTCCCGTTAAATTTATTGCAAAAATGGTAGCTACAAAATGAAAAAAGATAACGCATCAGAATTATGTACAGATGAGGTCGATGCGATCTAAACTGCAAAAGCGTAAAAAAAGGCCGCAATCTAATTGCCCCCAAGCTTGGTTGGGCCTAAACACCGGAACCTTAAAATGTTATCTATTTTAAACTAGAGGACATTCTAACGACCTCCATAAGTCTATTGTTCTCTCGACGGTTGCGTTCGTCGCAGAGCATTCGCCGCCCCATCTTTCCCTTACTGTTTTCCCGAAACGATTTCAACCCTCCATCTCGAGCACCGTGTATTCGGCGAAACCAGGGCAGGAGTACGTCGAGGAGGAACGTGTCCTTCGGACTGTTTCCTCTTTGACTCCAAGTGTCAGGGAGAATTACGTTCTCCGTCCTGTTCATTATTTGATTAATTGGGCTGTCGTCTACTACAATGGTATTTTCCGCCGTGAAATTACCCCGCAAGCCGATGAACAAGTAACTAAGTTTTTTTAGGAAAAGTTCCTTGTTTGTGCCTAGCTCCTTGTATGTCGTTACGTGACCAGAACCGTCCCTGCACTTCAACGTTGTGCAGGCGTCCTGTCCTAAAACAAGAAAAGGCTTCTCCTGATCCTCGAAGAGGTACAAGCTGACTTCTTTGGTGGTGGACTTCTTCATGGAGCTCCAGACCGACACGAATGCTATCTGTCCTAACTCTCGGAGGAACTGTGTGCACCCTGGCCGTACGAACACTGCCTTAGGTCCGACAATCGCAGGAATTGTGGTAGAGTGCGGCTGCCTAGCCTCACCAATGGGCTTGGATAACCCTTTGGACTTTGCATCTTCGCAGATGCAAAGAATTCCATTCAGGTCCAGGACAACGTTGAGCCACTTCTCTGTCACCCTGGACGTCAATGGAAGTCTGACTTCCCTCGACATTCCTCCATGAAGACAAGGAGGACTCGATCCCTGCTATCAAAGGGACAAATGTGCAGCCAGTTACTATGCTGCACTGACACATTTTGGATTTCACGCCAAAGGAACGAAAATTAACCTGTTGGCTTAATCGAAACAAAGAGAAAGAAAAAAACAAAAATGTAATGAAGTCAGAAGCCAATGAGAATGTGAATTACCTGTCCCCTAGAAGAAGCAGCCGGGTCGACGGAAACTTTAGGTACGACTACGGCGGGTTCTGGAATCAGCACCTCCATGAGCACGGCGTCCGGAATGGCCGACTCATCCGGCAATTTACTTTGCGGATGCGAACCATGAAGTGGGCCCGCGGCATGAACCACTGCAACAAGACTGTCATCCTCTGAAATATTGATGGGAGATTGTGGAAGAAAGCTTTGTGGAGTTTCCAAAGTGGCAAATGCCGGCAGATCTACAATTTTGATTGAGCCTGCGATGAAGGAATATGCAAGAACAAATTATGTAAGAACTGAGTATATTAATTCCTGAAGTAAAGCTTTTTGATTACAAAATCATGGTCAAAATGTAGAGCTTTACAGTTCTGTCCAAAATCAGATCTGAATAAAAACATTAGATTTTGGTCACTGAAAGTCTACAACTATATACACACTATGTTACAAATCAGCTCGAGTTGACCTAAAACTACACAGATGCCATTGAGTGATTATTTGTGAAAACCTGCAGGCATGTCTGGGCCAGGCAATAGAGAATTCTGTTGATCTTCCCGAGAAGGCAATGCAGACACGTCGTCTGCAGTCGTTGGCGCGGTGGATGTTGCAGACGGAGGGACCACTGCAGTTTCTACACCAGCTACAACATCAGTCTCCGGTGGCGGCGGAGGGGTGTTGGGGCAGACTTCATTCGGAAGAGCTGGAGGAGGAGGTGTAACAATTCCGGGAGCCGCAGTAGGAGGAGCAGAAGCAGGAGGAGCAGGAGTAGGACCAGGCAGAGCAGGCAGTACTGGAAGAACTGGAAAAACAGGCACACTAAAACGTCCCTGCGAAGATGATCCTTCTCCAAATATTGGTGCGATCAAAGGAGCCTGGATTGCTAGCTGCGGATTCTCTTGAGCCGGCATTGCTGAGTTGATAGGCAGAACACCTGCAAGCTGGTTCATGAGCGCCGTGAATTGGTTTTCACTCTTCGCCGTCGAACTCAGCAGCAGGTCGGAAATATCATCCATTCTCTTGTTTGTCTCCGCGTACATTTTCAATGAATCGAGTCGATTGTTTACACGATCTGCTCTAAGTTGAGCAATTTCGTCCTCTCGATCATCGTACACCGTCCCTCTCCTCTTCCTCTTCCCACGTCGGGTTGTAGGCGTTGGCGTGCAAGACGGTTGCGTCGAAATTGGCTGGGCCAACAAATCCGATGCTGACCCCCGAACACTCTGAGACAGATTCACAGGAGTGAACTGTTCATCCGGGATGTCGTCGGGCCCATAATCCAACTCTTCCTCCTCCGATTCGTCCTCATCGTCATCACTGTCGTTGTACAACGCCTGTTTTTTCTTTGACGATAAGTTGGGCTTGTCCCAAGCGGACTTGCGCCTTCTCTTGGAGGACGGTGTCGCGGACCCACTAGGTCTTCTGCTGTATTTTTCCTCGTCCACGAAATACCCAGCTGCCAGGAAGTCATTCTTGTCGAGGTACTTGGCCGTCTGGGCAATAGACGTCCACTGGTCCGACTCCTCAGTTAATCCCACGACAGACACATCGAGTCCACTCATCTACAGAAGTGCAAGACAAGTAAGTACTCGAGACATGCAGAAGTAACTATTTAGGTCGGCTCGACCTGAACACAAAGTACACTGGTTGCAACCGACAAGTCACAGATGTACAATTAGGTCAACCCAACCTAAAGAGACATACAGCAGAGATTATTTCATATGTCGTCAGGCCTGTACAAGTTAGGTCGACCCGACCTAAATGAAGCTTACCATGGCAGCGCACGTAAATTTTGATCCTGCAAACACCGACAGCACACTACTCCTCACGATGCAAAATCTTCTCAATAAGCCTAAGAAGAACTCCATCCGCAGCTCCGTGTTGTGGATTCTGTACTCCACTTCATTGTGTGCCCAAGGATGGTTGAACACTTCGGTGTCAGGAGTGTAGTACACGGGCTTTGATATTACGAGGTTTGTGTTTTTTGGGTTCTGCAGGAATGCAAGGTAGACTTTCTCCGTTGCCTTGCTGTTGTTAGCAGAATAGTCCCCCATTCTCTCAGCCTTTGCCGGACAGTACTCGAAATAATCGAGTTTGAAGCCCTTCAGAATCTCATTGCTCTACACATAGTGTAGAGCCTGTGCCTGCTCAGTCAAGTCCGAGCAAATCAACAGCCACGCATTGATTTCTTCTAGCCTCGGCTGCTTCTTCTCCTCGAAGGATTTCATCACGGCAAAGAAATATGGCATCGTCAACGTGGCCTTACCCTTGTTGGCCACGAGGGGCGTGTATCGAAAGTCCACCACTGCAAATTTGATGTTGCTCGCCGTGGTCTCCGTCCACACCCCTTTTGGCCAGTCTGCGTGCTTCTCATTCACGATGTTGTATGGCCGGTAGTGCGCGGTAGACGTTGTAGGAACGAAGTTAGACCGCCGTGCCATGAACACTCTGAAGAATTCTGCGGCGTACGGCGACATCTCCTCGGCCGACTTGTTTTTGGCCCTGGTGTTCTTGGCCTCCATCCAGTAGTCAACTCCCGGCTGCTCCAACAAGACGTTCATCGTCGCACTTGTAATATTCCGGCTGCGTTTGAACTGTCTCCACTTCTCATGATTGATTTCGTCAAAGCCATTCAATAACCCGAGCTTTGGTTCAATCAAATGCAGTTCCCTTTTGACAAGGTACTTGCGCTTCCGGCGTTCGACCCACTCCTTGTGAGTGTAGCAGCTCTCGAGAACAGAGGTGATAGCCTTGATTGTCACCTTAGGGTAATTCTTGTTTATTGGCTTCGTGTCTTCATGGAGAAGGTGTTTGGCAAGTTTGGTGAGATCATCGTAAGTGAGATTCTCTAGCCACTTGAAGAATTCGTGCGTCAGGTTGCCATTCTCTGACTTCCAGCTGGACTTCTCGTTAAATTTCATCAACGTATCAGGGTCAAGAAGTTCCCCGTGTGCGGATCTGGTTATCACCTCGCTCCATATCTTGTAGACTTCGGGGGGAGCGGTGATTATCTTGAGCTCGTTTCTAATATTGAGCTTCTCCTCCGTGCCTTTTGCTTTACCGGCCTTTGGGGCCTTGACAACGTCCAACATGGCGAAACGGTTGTTCATTGCCGTCACAAATTCCTGCAAATCATTCACGAGAAATTCGACAAGTGCATCAGCTAGGATTCAGGTCAACCCGACCTGATTATTGCATGGACCTTAACGAATTCAGATTGACAGGACACATGAATATTTAGGTCGACTCGACCTTAACTGCTCACCTTGTATCTCTTCTTGTTTCTTTTGTTCTCCGCGTTTCTCCATGCGTTTGACGTCGTCCCAACCGGGGGGAGATCTTTTGGGTTTTTTGGGCTCCCCATATTCTCTCAGACTGTCTTGGCACCCAATATATTAGTAGACCACGACGGCTTCATTGCCTGAAAGTGATTTACTCTGTTGTAATAAGCAGAGATCGTCCTCAGCTTCTCTTTCGTCCAGACGACATAACAGTCCCATTGCCGGAAGTGCTTCAAAATCTCTTCGTCTAAGCCTTTCTCCACCATCATGTGGCTAGCCGACACGCTGTGCTGCCCGTTGATTAGGTAGAAGTTACCCATTTTTATTGAGTCCCATTCTTCTTTCCTGGGCTTCTCCTCCAGACCGACCGGCATGACACATAGTGTTTGCTTGGTGGACTTGTCCGACATGTGCCAATAGTAGTGCATCAAGTCTTTGACTAGCCGCGTCTCGTGGCTGCGCATGTTCAGTTGCGCCGGTGGCTTAATTAATTGGTCAATGGAGATTGTCTTCTTTTCGTCTATTTTGAAGACGTACGCATCATCGCAGGTTGCCCAATAGTTCTTGTACGCTTCAGCGGAGAGCTTGTAGTCATGCTCTTTGTTTGGGTTGTGAGCCTCCAGCACCTGGGTGACAGCTGACGCGAAACTTGGCTCACCGACTACGGAGGCGTCCGGTGCCTTACTTGGAGCTTGCTTCGCCGGGGACGCCGCCAAGTTACTCTTCTTCGCTCCTATGGGAGGAGTCTGTGCTTTTTTGGCTTTTCTGTTCCCTTGACTGTTCTGAGTCCCCGGAGTACCTTGTGACCCCTGCCCTTCTCCAAGACTAGGGCTGTTTAGGGATACGGATTGGGCAGCCATCTCTTTTCTTTTGATATCCAACTTTGCCCCCAAGACTGCGAACTCGACGAAGATCGTTCTCAGGCGCTTGCACAAATTCCTTCCAATGATGGGTGTCCCGGAGGAATTCTTGAAGAAGTTTTCGTCGACCTTCTTCTCCAGATTTGGGATTTCAATTCTGTAATCCGTTGGTTCGAGGGACTCCAAGAATGGGAGATGTTGAAGTGCACTTTCGAGGAATCAAGGACGAATGTGAAGTGGTATTGATCTTTATCCTCAACTCCAATTTGAGCGGTGACACAATGGATTTTTATCATGGAACCACTATCGTGCACAATGTCTTTTAGTTTCTCATCGAACAAGACCGAGTTGTAGACGGTACCGTCCATAAATTTTGCTGAGAAGCAAATGAGGTTTAGAAATGGTATCATTCTTAAACTCCAGTTTCCCATCTTCTCGGGGTTTTGGAACGTCCAGTACTCTCCGTCAGTGTCACAGTCGTCCCCATCTTCTCCACTCTCTGATCTCTCTACACGCTTGTAGAAGGCCTTGAGTTTTGGAACCTCAACTTCCATCCTGTTTACAGACAATGACATTAGCAGGTTAGGTCGATTCGACCTGAAGTGTTGCTGACGTCTTTCATTGTAGTCATTTGTTTACTTGTAAGGTTACTATGCTCTTTTGCTATATTATTTGAGACCCCTTTACTATGTGTCCTGATTTAGGTCGGTTCGACCTAATATGGTATTAGAGGTTTCTTGTTTTTTGTTACGTATTTTGTCTTACCATGCCCCGATTGCTTAGCGTTATGGGTATTGTCTGTTAGTCATCTTCCTAGACTTGGTTGGAGAACCTTTCCAATTCAGGTCGGGTCGACCTAATTACAGTCTGCTGGTTCTGGTTGTCTAGATTGTCTATTATGTGGTGACACTTTCATGGTTATGATTTACACCTTGCTGCCGTTCAGGTCGAGTCGACCTAAATCAGGTTTACTAAATGAATTTTAGCGGTTTCCTTTTTTGATTTGGTTGCCGACTTTGGTTGTTTAGGTCGATTTGACCTTAATCACCTGCATGGGGGTAGCGTATGTATGGGTTGACTGGATGAGCTTCTTACTTGGTGGAGGTTATACTAGTTTAGGTCGGCTCGACCTGAATCACTTCACCACAAATAATTTTTTAGTTTTATGAGTGTCGGGGATTTATTTTTTTGTTGTCTTTGATATTAGTTGAAAACTAGGGTGTACCGACCTAAACTACTGCGTATTCACCTAAACTTCTGCAGGGTACCAGTTTTTATTAATTTGAACGATGTCATTTCAGATCGGCTCGACTTGAAATGAGGCACTCTTCTTTGTGCTGAAAACAAGAGTCGACCTGAATTGCACAAGTCCTGAAAAATGCTCGGCGTGATTCTATAATCGACCTAAATTGACATCAACCTAAACCTACTCGCTACAGCGGCATCGACCTGAAGTGTCATTGCTCTTAGGTTTCATCGACCTGTTCTGCTAAATTCGGGCCGGGAGAAAAACGCGAACCTGGTCTTCGGTACTTATTTTACAGAAGACTGGAAGCTTTGAGCTCAATGTACACCTGCACAATGCAAAAGAAAGGGATGTCAAACAACAAAAATACTTGAAGCAGCATCTACCATGAAACATTACATTCACAGATTCACCAGCATTTAGAGAGTCAACAGCATTCATCAGATTCAACAGCATTCACCAATTCCCAACCGACCTCTCCTTCCTTTGACATTGCTCTGATCTTAAACCCCGCCCATACCAAAACCTCAAACGTGAAGCGAACTAATGTTCAATCTTCACATGCATCTCCAAACACATTGAACACCCCAGTCCAAAGATCAACCAAATTTCAAACAACAACGCCATGAGCCAAACGTCTTACCCTAAATCCCAACAGCACAAGCAACAAGAATAACAACCAACACAACTGAGCTCCAAACTACAAGTAGTCAAACTATTTGAAGTAAACTTCAGGGTATGAATTACATTCAAGCAATAATAGTAACTGAACCCTACTTCATCGTTGCTAGACAATGAAGTTTCTAAACCCTGCACCCTAATTATTGCAAGCTTGTTCCTGCAAGTTTCTAAATCTTCTTGTGAAGAGCTTCATAGGACTTAGCATTTCAAGTTCTGACTGGTTCCAAACTTCATTGATAGTGACATGCAGGTTACACACATTGGACCACCTTCAAGCTATACTTGAACAAGCATGCACAAACAAAAGAATAATGAGCTTTCTACAAAATCAATGATGGAGAAAACAAAAAAATTGTGCAATACAAAAGTTAAAAGACTCACCATGAAAATGAAGAAACTTGTGGAGATGCTTGTCCCCAGCCCTGAAGGAATCCCCAGCTTGTCCGAAGCTCCAAAGAGATCCGTAGGTCCTCCACAGCTCCTTCACCAGCTCGTCCACAGCTTGTCTACAGCTCCTCCACAGCTCCTCCAGAAGCAAACCCGTAAACCCTAAAACAAAATTTGGAAAAAAACTAAAACCCACCCCGAAGCCCCAAATCTCGCTGGCAACCCTAACAATGCCCTTCTTCACTTCAATGCTATTGAAGAGATGATACAAACAATCACCACCCTCTCAAAAGAAAACTCCGTAAACACCGAACCCTAGGATAACACGCAGACACAAAACACAAGAAAAAAAGCGCACGCACAAGCAAAAACAGTAACCGCTTCAAGTTCCGTAGTACGCCTCAACCCTAAGCGACAGAAAAGCACGCAAACCTTCACACAATCGCACACACACAAAACACAAACGCACACTTACAGAAAACAATCGCATAGATAGAAAACACAAACCCAAACCGACAGCGCCGAGGAAAAAGCAGAGAGACGACCCTATACCCGCGCGCGTGAACCTATAGCCGCGCGCCTGAATCCTACAACCATGCGCCTAAACCTAAAGCCGTGCGCTTGAACCCTATAACCGTGCGCTAAACCCAAAGCCGTGGACTTGTACCCTACAAGCGTGTGTACATAATGCCTACACAAAATAGTGAAATTAAATTGTCTCACACTAATTTCTAGACATATGCTAGGTGATACATATATTGTTGTACGTGAAGGTACTATTTTTGGATTATGGATTACTATAATTGAAAATCCTAAACCTCCATACGTATAAATGGAATATTTTCATAAATATTTAGTGGCTTAATGGCTTGTAAAGTTGTTGTTTTGATGTAGGTACTTTTATTATTAAAGGAACCTAATTTCACTACTTTTTAGAGTGGACTATACTTTACAGTATTGACAAATTCAATTTTAAGAACTTCGTTATTGGTAGAAGAAAGAAAATTCAACACGTACATACTATAACATATATATATATTTCTTTTTTCCTTGCAAAATATATTCATTGCATTTTATCCTAGAAGGACTAGGGAGGATTCAGATATTCAAAATTGTGTAGATTTATTAAAAAATGCAACTTTAAACAATAGTTTAATGCTAACTCTGGAACAGTAGTTTAATGGTAACTCTCGAACAACAGTTGTAACATATAATTTATAGATCACATCCATATGTTTAGATCAAGAAATACACAAATTAATATTTTACAATAGAATTTGAAACCAGAAATTGAAAAATTATTCTACAATCAATTGTAGATTGACTATTATTTTATGATTTACACAAGTTTTTTTTCCTATAAATTGAAAATGCAAAGTTATAATTATATTTTTTTTTTTTTATTATTTTGATTCAAGTTGTTTTTGAAATGCTATTTTTGAATTGAACACGTTACTTTTTGAGGCTAGACCTCCCAATATCTATTGAATTACAGAATATTTGCAAACCATAATGTGCATAATCTAAATTATACAAATTGCAACAAAATAGTATAAGAATCTTAAAACAAAATAGATAGATGAAAAAATCATTGTTCAAAATCCACAGTCAACGTACTCCTTATTTAAGGAGTTAAGCTACTTCACAATATTTTGCATAATAAAAGTACGATTAGGAATTCCAACATTCAGAGAGTGACTCGCTTTTTTAGTTTGCCTCTGTGAGCTCCCAATTTGTCACTTGGGACTCGTAGAATTATTTTTTTTGAAATTTGCAATTTAAAGTTGATAAAAGTATAGAAAAATCCATAAAAAGAGTGTAGAACCGAAATAGGGTTGTGTCATACCCATTATAGCATTTGGTCTAGATTTGTGTTTTTTACTTAGAATCCCCCAAACCTTGCCTAAAAATGGTATAAAAATAACGAAGAAGTTAGATTTGGAGGATTCGAGTCACACAGCCCCAAAAGGGCTAAATCCCACCATGAATGTGGCGATTCATGGCTAGGTCGGTCCGAGGGATTCACAACGAGGCCACTAGGTCGGGTCCTAGAGTTAGATTTAGAATTCCCCATTAGATCGACGAATTCCCAAAGTCCCGATTGTTAGCATGCAGGAGCCACTCACGCAAGACCGGGCCCGTGGAGGAATCTACAGCCCAAGGATGGTGTTCTAGGGTGAATCCCATGCCAGGAGTCCAACGGCGAAATTGGTTCGCCAAGATTCCTCCACCTGCAAAAGATTCCCGCACCGTCGCTAATTCGAGGAGATGGCCAGTTGTAAATCTCCATTGACCAATCGTGCCAGGTACGGAAACACACCCGCACGTCTTTCATGCGACTCCCTGAGAGGTCACGTGAAAAATCCCGGCATCTTCCGACTTGCAGAAGAACCTTTTTCCGGGTGGTCAACCCTCCTAACCTTCAACGGGAATTTCATGGAAATTACCCAGGTTACAATAAAATCTCACTAAAAATTAGACTAGCTTGTTTTATGTTAATAATGCGCTCCGTGAAGTTTCACGACATTCCGATAGCGACAAGTATCCGAACCGGCGAGATTCCTCGGGAATTAACCACGTGGCGGGGTCCCCGCCACGTTGACCGGCATTCCGAGACCATACGATGGCGAAACGAAGTCAACCAAAAGCCCTTCCCGACTCTCTCGCACCTACCGGAGACCCTAAGCTATTCACATTTCTCAAAATAGGAGACCCCCAAGATCTAGGATTTTACCACGATTTGGTTTTTAAACTAAATTAGCCTACGATGGGTTTTTGGCCTGGGTACGGGGGGTAGGCGAGGGTAGGACTAAACACGGCGTTCTGGATCCAACGGCGCAATCCGTTTGGCGATTGGAGCTAATCTCCAAAAGTTAGGATGTTGGTCCAGCATAGATGGTAGAAGTAGAAATTTAGGATGTAGGATGAAAATCTTTGAGGATGAGGATGAAAATCCCCGTTGATAAGGTTACCTTAGAACTCTAGAGGGAGGGGTGAGCCCTTGGAAACCTATATAAGGGCCCCATTTCTCTCTCTAGAACACCCCCAATTCTTGTTTTGGGTCCGTGGGTCCAAGTTATTTTGGATATTTTGGCGTTTGAAGCCAAAAACCTCTACGGTGTTTTCGGAGCACTTTTGGCTCCATTGTTGCTTATTTTCAAGCTTTGAAGGTCCTTGGGGGTCCTTCTATCTTGCTTTGTGTACTCTTTTGTGAAGTTTTTGGTACCTTGTTGTAAGTGGAGAGCCTCTCTCTCCCTCTTGTACGTGTTGTGGTCTAACTTGTGAAGTTTAAGAGTCTTTTTGTATCTTGCACTAATCCTAAAGTCACCCCCCACCGTACCTTGGCGATGCCGCTTTGGGGGGCCTTTAGCATGTGAGCTTTGTGTTGCCACGTGGTCTAACTTGTGTGTTTTCTTTTTGTGTTTTTCTTACACCTTCTTCTAACCTTCTCTTTGTTGAGTGGACCCCCCTCCGGGACGGCGAAGCTTTGAACCTCCTTTGTGCATGTTTTCTAAAGTTATCCCAAACCCTCTTCTAATCTTCTCTTTGTTGAGTGGACCCCCCTCCGGGACGGCGAAGCTTTGAACCTCCTTTGTGCATGTTTTCTAAGTTATCTCAAACCCTCTTCTAATCTTCTCCTTGTTGAGTGGACCCCCCTCCGGGACGGCGAAGCTTTGAACTAGTGACAAAGTTGAAGTCCTAAAGCGTGTGTTAAAAGTGTAGACGGCGGAGCTTTGAACCCCCGAGGTGCCAAGAAGTCCTAAAGTTGGTGTTAAAACCAATCTAACGGCGAAGCTTTGCACCTCCCTCGTGTTTAGTTCCAAAGTCTAGTTTCCAAGACCTTTGTGGAAACCTCCAGAGTTTAGCTTCCAAGATATGTAGGTTCCTTTGCATTTAGTGAAGTTTAGTTAATCCCAACATTTTCTTTAGTTTAGTTGTTCCCCAAGTGTTTAGTGTGTCTAAGTTGCTCCCCAAGTGTTTAGTGAGTCTGAGTGTTCCCCAAGTTTTAGTGTGACTAAGTTGTTCCCCAAGTTCTATTTTCCCCAAGTCTTATTTTCCCCAAGTTCTATTTCCCTCAAGTCCTATTTTCCCCAAGTTCTATTTTCTCCAAGTTTTCTTTCCCTTAGTTCACCAAAAATCCAGTTTGCCCAAAAATCCAGTTTTCCCTTAGTAGTCAAGGTCCAGAACCAAACAGACCAGATCAAGTCGAGAACCAAACAGACCAGATCAGTCGAGAACCAAACAGACCAGATCAAGTCGGGAACCAAACAGACTAGATCAAGTCGAGAGCCAGAACAGACCAGGTCACATCATCCGATATCAAAAGAAAACAAATAAATAAATTATTTATTTATTTTGTTTGAACCCGACCCCCCAGCAGCTAGCCAGCCAGCCGGGAGGCCAGGCTTGGTCCGGCAGGCAGTTGGGGCCCCAGTTCGGTCCCCATTTTTGAACTCCTTTTTCTTGATTTTTGGTTTCTCTCACACTAGATAAACAAAACAAAGGAAAATGGGGGGCTGACCTATTGCTAAGTAGGGATTAGGGTCTAAAATCAAAAAGGGAGAAGGGAGAAAAGAGCGGAGCACCACCGTACCTGCACACAAGGAAGTCTCACCCTCACCAACAACTACAAAACACTCTACACACAATGGAGGAAGGATAGAGAACAATCGAATGAAATAGGAGAGAGGCGAGAGAGACGATAAATAGTGACCTAAGCTTAGGCTTAGGTAGGATTAGAAAAGGAAATCTTGAGAATTTGTGGTGACCGTTGGGAGGAGGATTAGGATGACACAAAGGCAAATTGTGTAAGAGGGTAGGAAGAACATTTAAACCCTTCTCGTAGTTTGAAACCATAGTGTAAGACTCATAAAAGCTTAGGTGGAATAGTGCTAGTGTAGAAGAGAGGGGAAGAAAGAAAAGAAAAGGAGGAAGGAAAAGAGGGAGTTTAGATCATCAAAAATTGTAATATTTTCTCAATAAGCGGTGAGCTTGAAGAAAAATTCAAAACAAAGCCAAAGACTACCATGGAGCGTGAGGATGTACACGTGGACGTGGACGAAGTCATTTCCGACACCGGTAGTGAAGAGGTGAGTTTTTGATTTAGTCTTTGATGTTTCTCCCTAATTAGCATTTATTTTCCTAATCAGCCCTTAGAGCGTGATTAGCATCCGTGATTAGTGCAAATTAGAAGTTTAGATTCAAAAGTCTATAGATTAGTGATAGGGGTTTCCGAAAACATCTTATAATTAAGATTTGACCGTAAACTGACCGCGTTAGGCTAAGTTAAGCGGTAGGGGGTAGGACGGAGGAATGTTGAGTAGAAATCATCCAAAAAGAATCATGGACGGACCTTAGGGGTTTAAATTAGAAAGAGAATTTAGGATTAAAATTAGGGATTAATTAGCGGTTAGAATTAGAATCAATTTGCATTTTTATTTCTTAAAGTTAAAATTCTAAGGTCAAAATCTAGAGTTAACTTTGGGAAGTTAAAAAGTAGAATTAATTTGGAAGCTTAACTTAGGGGATTAAAATTTCCAGTGAAACCTTAGGGTAGCTTAGAAAAGGAAGTTAGGGTTAATTAGGAGTAAAAAATTCCGAGTGGGAAGTAGAAATTAAAAAGTAAAACCTTGGACTAAATTTAGGGGGTAGAAATTACGAGTAGATTTTTAGTTAGAAATAGAGTTAAAATTAGAAGTCAAAACTCAGAGTAAACTGTGGAAATAAGTTTAGAAGTTAAGCCCTAGAGTTAAAAAGTTGGAGTTAAATTTAGGAGGATAACACTTAGAGTTAAACTAGGATTAAAACAATAGGATTAAAGTTGGAAGTAGAAAGTCAAAAGTCAAAAGTCAAAAGTTAAGATTAAATTTAAAGGTTAAACTTTAGAGTCAATTGGGGAGTAAAAAGTTATAGTGAAAGGCTAAAAGTAGAAGCTAAAAGTTAAGAGGTAGAAGTTAAAGTTAGAGTTAGTTGTTGGAAGTAGAAAAGATCTAGAGTCAAAGTGAAAACATAGAGTCAAACCTAGAGGTTAAAATTTAGAATTAATTCTAGAAGTAAAAACTTAGAGTTAAAAGTTAAAACATAGAGTTAAAATTCAAGGGTAAATCTTAGAGTTAATTTAGGAGTAAAAACTTAGAGTTAAAAGTTAAAACATAGAGTTAAAATTCAAGGGTAAATCTTAGAGTTAATTTAGGAGTAAAAACTTAGAGTTAAAAGTTAAAACATAGAGTTAAAATTCAAGGGTAAATCTTAGAGTTAATTTAGGAATAGAAACCTAGAGTCAAAAGTCAAAACATCGAGCACAAGTCGGTAGTTAATATTTAAGAATCAAGTTAAAGAAGTAAAATCTAGAGTTACATTCCGAAGTTGGAACTTTAGGGGTAGTTTTTAAAAGTAGAACTCCTAGGTGAAGTCTTAGAAACCCAAGATAGTCTTAGGGGTTCATGGAAGGAACATAGGGGTTCCCCTTTTTATGTAGTTAGGGACGTTATAAATGACGCCGACTACTCAGTCGACCCTCGACATAGGATAGATAGTTAGGGAGTTCGGATTTCACCATCACTCTAAACATCGCAGTTAACTTGTGAGTTACTACATGCATTACTAATTATTCGCTGCCATCCACGACACTTAGGAAATGTTAGCAAAAAAGATCCATTGCTTGGAAGGCACAGTGGACCGCGCTCACATCACCCCCATATATTAAAAAATGTGGATAAAGGCATAGAACCTGGTCGGTGTTCGCTTTATTACCAAGGGTGGGTAATCTAGCGCCCACAGCCTCCCTAGAAAATGAAGGAAATTAACATGTCATAGATTATCTTCCTATGAGCACATAATTATAGAATTCAATAGAATTTGAATGCACAAAATGAATGATAAAATAGAGGATTTAGGAAGGAAATTGAAAACTTATACTAGAAATCAAACCTTTAACAATATGGTTGTTACTCTATTACCCTCACTTTTTTTGTCCTTCGTTTCCTCAAACACTCTTAGTTGTATTTCTTTCAATGGAGCATGGGAGGAAGTGAAGCCTTTTCACTTCATCCCTATTTTTTTAAAGTGCTTTATAAAGCAAAGCGTACCAGCCTTCCAAAAAATTTGTTGGTAGAATTGAACATTTGTCCTAGACATGTTTTTCATTTTTTATTTTAAGCTATGCAAAAGAATCCATAAAAAGATAATGATTAGAGTTTACGTCATGCAATTCAGCTCATAGAATTTAGCTCATGCAACAAATTAACCAATAATTTAAAAGATTCATAAAAGAAACAGCATTCATTTTGTGAACTTAGAAGCAATCCAATCATTAAAAAAAATCATGGACTCAATATTAATAGAAAGTAGTAAAATGTCCAAACATATGTAGTCAACATTTTATAAATACTTCAATAACATTCAAATCATGTTGTAATGACATGTATTCTATTTTTTGGTTAGTGGTACAAACACAACATATTTTCAATTGAAAAGAGAATGTCATGACTAACTGAAGAAAATATTAAAAAATTTAACTTAATTCATAATTTCATGACACGGGATATGATAGAAATTACACGACATGAATGTAGTGTCCCTTTAAGTACAGCACTTGTAATAATCTATATTAAAACACACTATTCCACAAAAAAAAAACTTGGACATGGGCGCCACAATGTGTTGTACCTCTTTAATTTGCTGTAGTTCCAGTATGCATGACCAATAATTTCAAAAACACACATAAACTGTAAAAAGATCCAGTATAAATTAACATTGAGATTTAATCATACTTCTTCAAGAATTAGCAAATGCTTTTTGAAATCGTACATCTTGAACGAACCCGTAAATTTTTATTTCTTGGAGCATTTACAACTTGTAGAATTTTTTTGGCCTCCTTCTGGATAAAAATTCCATGACATTTGAGATTTTAGTTCTCTAAACTACAGGGCCTGGCTAATTCAATTTTTTTCTTTCTCGTCACGTAGCGTATGAAACGATGCACTAAATTTAGTGCACCCATGAATTATTATTCCTTGGAGTATTTACAACTTGTACATTTTCTTGGGCCTTCATTTAGATACCAATTCTATGATATTTGAGATTTTAGTTCAATAAACTACAAGGCATGGCTAATTCATTTTTTTTTCTTTCTCGTCGTACAAATAAGAGAATGGTGCACTAAATTTAGTGCACCCATGAATTATTATTTCTTGGAGTATTTACAACTTGTACATTTTTTTGGCCTTCTTTTGGATTCCAATTCCATGACATTTGAGATTTTAGTTCTCTAAACTACAAGGCATGGCCAATTGTTTATTTTTTCTTTCTCGTCGTGTATATTATGAAGCGGTGCACTAAATTTAGTGCACCCATGAATTATTATTTCTTGGAGTATTTACAACTTGTACATTTTTTTTGGCCTTCTTTTGGATTCCAATTCCATGACATTTGAGATTTTAGTTCTCTAAACTACAAGGCATGGCCAATTGTTTATTTTTTCTTTCTCGTCGTGTATGTTATGAAACAGTGCACTAAATTTAGTGCACCCATGAATTATTATTTCTTGGAGTATTTACAACTTATACATTTTTTTTGGCCTTCTTTTGGATTCCAATTCCATGACCTTTGAGATTTTAGTTCTCTAAACTACAAGGCATGGCCAATTGTTTATTTTTTCTTTCTCGTCGTGTATGTTATGAAACGGTGCACTAAATTTAGTGCACCCATGAATTATTATTTCTTGGAGTATTTACAACTTGTACATTTTTTTTGGCCTTCTTTTGGATTCCAATTCCATGACCTTTGAGATTTTAGTTCTCTAAACTACAGGGCATGGCCAATTGTTTATTTTTTCTTTCTCGTCGTGTATGTTATGAAACGGTGCACTAAATTTAGTGCACCCATGAATTATTATTTCTTGGAGTATTTACAACTTGTACATTTTTTTTGGCCTTCTTTTGGATTCCAATTCCATGACATTTGAGATTTTAGTTCTCTAACTACAGGGCATGGCCAATTGTTTATTTTTTCTTTCTCGTCGTGTATGTTATGAAACGGTGCACTAAATTTAGTGCACCCATGAATTATTATTTCTTGGAGTATTTACAACTTGTACATTTTTCTTGGGTCTTCTTTTGGATTCCAATTCCATGACATTTGAGATTTTAGTTCAATAAACTACAGGGCATGGCTAATTCTTTTTTTTTCTTTCTCGTCGTACAAATAAGAGAATGGGGCACTAAATTTAGAACACTCATGAATTATTTGTCCTTGGAGTATTTACAACTTGTACATTTTTTTGGCCTTCTTTTAGATACCAATTCCATGACATTTGAGATTTTAGTTCAATAAACTACAAGGCATGGCTAATTCAAATTTTCTTCTTTTGCGTAGTAAATGTTACAAAATGGGGCACTAAATTTAGTGCACTCATGAATTATTAGTCCTTGGAGTATTTACAACTTGTACATTTTCTTGGGTCTTCTTTTGGATACCAATTCCATGACATTTGAGATTTTAGTTCAATAAACTACAGGGCATGGCTAATTCAAATTTTCTTCTTTCGCGTAGTAAATGCTACAAAATGGGGCACTAAATTTAGTGCACTCATGAATTATTAGTCCTTGGAGTATTTACAACTTGTACATTTTTTTGTTCCTTGTTTTGGATGCCAATTTCATGACATTTGAGATTTTAGCTCTTTGAACCACAGTCTATAGGGCATGGCCGATGTTTTGTTTTCCTTTCTCGTTGTATATGTTAAAAAATGGGGCACTAATTGTATGTGTTCAAAGTTCTAGTAGTTTTTAAAAAATCAAAAATCAAAACGTAATCTTTAATTTCACAACCGCCGTCTGCTTAAATGAATTAAAACCATTAATATGTTGAAAATCATAAGTGGAAGTGTTATGTCAAAGTCTTTGGATGTGGTAATAGGGTGTAGAGTTTGCAAACTGTGAACCCTATAAATCCAAATTTTTGAAATAAAAAATTCTAAACCCTAAACCCTAAACCCTAAGCCTTTGAAACGCTTGTCATTGGAGAATTAGCATTGGATACCCTAAATTATTTTAGTTATCTTTACCAACCATGCAAAATTTTAATGCTAATTTTAATGAAGATATCCTAAGATATCCTAAGATTCTGCAGTAATTACTGAAATTTAGGATGCACTACACTTTTTAAGTAAAGTGTTGACTTTGGAGTGCCTTTAAAATACACAGAGAATATTGTCAAATGTTGTTCGCCGGAAATTGTGAAAAAACCCAGAACTTTCAGATAGTGCAGAGTATTTCCTAAAAATAAATAAATAAATAAATAAAAATTTAGACTTCACGTTTATTTTTTATTGAAGGGGGAATGTGCAGAGTACTTTTGATCCCATTCTGAGGACACGGGTGATGTAAAGTGAACAGCTGTATATGTGCCGTTTGATGAATACTTAAAAAAAGTGGCGGGAACCCGAACTTAGCATCCGGCTACTATAGCCTTCATGATGTTCAGAACTTTTGAAATTCTCTTTTGACCTTCCCGCCTTCTGCCTTTCCGCGAAGAAGTCCTCCACTTCCATCGTCGTCCGGTTGAGGTCAATCTTTCTCTGATTCTCGGATCGTTGTGTGCACCTCTGTATGCGTGCTGTCCATTTCTTGACCTGGCTTAGATTGTTGCATTTTGTTAAGGACACTTTGAGTGAACGCCGTGCTAGACTGTTGCAGAAGATTTCCTGGTGAAGGCGCTTGCCGCTGTGAGTATGTAACGCACGATTCTTTAGTGTCTTCCATGATATTTCCCTGTATTCAGTATTCATTCTCTTGTTGTACTACACGGAAGTTCTTTAGGTGGAGAACAATTGCAGGAACTGCTGAAAGTGAATGATATTTCCTGTTATAATTGTGAGTGTTGAATCATGCGTGCGATGGTTCAGTTCAGCTCTTTGTTTTCTTACATGTGTGCCTGTGAATGCAGAAATAGTTCCCTAATTTACCGCCGTAAAAACCGGAACACAGTTCATTCCAATGTATGTAATGAGAGTCCCGTAAATCCCGGAACAAGTCTGACCGACCTGGAAGATTGTCGTTTCAGGTCAGGTCGACCTGAATCTAATAACAATCTGGGTGATAATAAGAGGACACTATCTAGTATTAGTAAATGGGACTGTTTATTCTATAAATAATTCAGGTCGGTTCGACTTGAATTTGAGAATCACAATATAAGATGATAATATCATTGATTGGAAGAGACAAGAGATTGTCATCCACTGTATCCATTCACGTCGAGTCGACCTAAACATGGTAGATGACAGAGACCAAATCCGAGGAACATGATTGAAGGACAAGGATATTCTAGCGGGTAAAGGAACATGTTTTAGGTTGGGTCCACCTGTATCGTAATCAATCCATCGTGTTTCAGAGTCAGAGTCTTATTCATGTATAGGATGACTTTTCATTGTCTGAATAAAAGTGCTGAATTTAATGTATTCTTCTCTGAGATTATCCATTCAGGTCAAGTCGATCTGAATGGTGTGCTTCGTCATCTTAGGTCGTGAGTAGTTTCGTAACTATTTACAAGTGGGCACAACCTCCGAAATTCATCGCCATAGATTCGTTCATTCCGGACTGGCACATTCATGTACCCAATGTCTTTCTATGTAAAGTACGAAGAGTGTTCATGTAATGAACGATGAACCTTTATGTTTCAGGTCGATTCGATCTAAATGAGAGATTGACATTTTTTATGTTGGAGAGGCGATGAGAGATGAGTACAGATGACATTTCTTGGCGGAGATAAATCTAGAAATGCAAGTGATACACATTATGCTCACTGTTCTGCATTTAGGTCGAGCCGATCTGATATTCAGGAACTCTAATTTTACCGGCAAGTTGTCATCATTCTTTTCCCTTTTCCTTACCTTAGGTGGTGTTGTGAATGTTCATAGGTACGATGGATCTCTCCGCCATACTTGACGAGATTATGGGTGCATCCGACGATGAGGTCCAGAATCCTGAGGGATTGAATGTTGATGTTCCAGAGTGTGAGGGACTTCCGCGTCGCCTCTGGAATACAATGGTTGTCACTCTTTATAATGAGGCGGGAGTACTTGTTGGTGAAGGTACTTGCCATAGCGTTAACTGTGACTTGGTGCTTGGTGCCAACGGTCCTCTGGGAGATACTCATGTAGCTGTCCACATTTCGAAGACACATTCCGTTGAGCATATGCCGCAAGAGAGGGTGTGCTCCTCTAGCCTGGCCTATTCATCTAGTCCATTGCCGTGGTGCAAGCCTTCGTGACCATGAGGCCCGTGACAAGTTCAACATTCATCAAGCGGCTCTCCTGAACCCGCCATCTATGACGTCTTCTCGAACGTATACAAGTACCATTCGGAATCCTCCTCGACAAACTTCTGTCAAAACGAAGGATCTTCTTACTCAGGACTCCATCAATGCGGTGTCCAGCAAAGTCTGCTGCACCCAAAATTGCATTCAGCCATTTCCGAGGGAGAAGATTCGTGCATTTCGCGAACGTATGTACCGGAATTCGACATTCAAGCATAGAGCCTTCATGAAGACTGAAGTGCACAGGCAGGTCCATCGTGATGTACGCGGAAGAAGGATGGTGATGGTTGAAGAAATACCTGTGTGCATGCAAGCATGGATGCATATTTCCGGGGTCCCGGAGTCCACATTCTTCCGCTATCAAGGACACATGAAGGATCGTCGAGAAGCGATGCATCACGAGAATACGGGATTGCTGAAGCCAAGGAAACACACTCAACAAGCTACTGCTACGTTGAAGTGCATCCTTGACAAGGAGGCCGATCACATGCCACATCGTATGCGAACCATGAAGTCTGGAGAGAAGGTGGTGTCCATGTGTCTGCCCCCTACCTTTCAATGGAAGGGAATAATGAAGGAAATCAATGATGCCAATGCTGCCTTCGGATTGGCTGCAGTGTCAACTTCGAACTTAAGCAAAATCAGATCTTCTAGGTTCTCAGAGTACGAGGTGAAGAAGCCTGGAGACAACTTTGCTTGTTGCGCAAAATGTGACAGATTGCAGGAGTTGAAGAAGGGTGCTCTTGCTGGCTTTGAAATTGCTCTAATGTATTCACGGCAATTGGACAAACATTTGGCTGTTGCTCGTGCTCATCGGGAGTTATACTATGCAAACCATTAACGGTCGCATACGTTTCCACACGAGTGCCTTACAATCATGCACGACAAGATGGATCATTCCAAAACCGCTTGTCCGGTTTTTTCCCACAAGAGTAAAGACACTGATGGCTTGACAAAGTTGCCAGTGACTGTCATTGGCATGATTGCACATGGGCACGCTGATGTGAGGTATGCACATTATGGTTTGGATCTATTTCCCCATGATTCGAACTATACCATTGGTTCGATGGCGAAGTTGCTACGGGATTTAGAATTGCCACCGAAGTCGTCTTCTCGGGAGTTGTTTGTGGGGTCGAGGTCGACAAATTTGTTTAAGGCTGTGTTGAAGGGTGCGGAGATGTGCGAAGCATCGCTTCCTCCACCGCCGATTACTTTAGTTCCAGCAACACCATTGCCACCCATTCTCAATGTGCAGATGGACAATGCCACCGGGGACAACAAGAATAGATTTGTTTTTTGTTTCTAGTCTCTACTTGTTGCAAATAAGATCTTCCGTGAAGTGTATGTGAACTTCATGATTGTGGATCATACACACAACGACATTGATGCATTATTCGGGAGATGGAGCATGCAGTTGAAGAAAGAGAATTTCTCTACTGTTCCTGCACTTATGAAGTCATTTATGGATGTCGAATCCATCCCCACTATCCCTCACCTTATAGAAGAGGTGCCCGATTTCAAGGGTTTCATTGAAGATGCGTTAGTAGACGGTGCAGACACCCTCGTTGGACATACAATACCACAACAAGTGAAGTTCTACCTAGATTCACCGGGGTGTCCAGTCATGAAGTACAAATTGAAATGCACTGATGTAGACTGGTCAGGGGCAAATGGTAGAAACCTTAAGTTGTGGAAAGAAGATTTGACTGGCCCAACAAGAGAAATCCGGTATGATAAATAAGGTTTCAACTCAGACCGACTTGAACTTGGGAAACGGATAGTGCATAATAAGTTTAACTCGAATTGACTTGAATCTGGAAAGCAGACACTGCAATGCAAGTTTAACTCGGACCGACTTGAATCTCGAAAGCAGAATTTGTACAAAAAGTTTAACTCGGACCGACTTGAAACAACTATAAAATGACAACGAACCAGCACATAACAAATGAGACACACCACAGGGTCGCCAAAACACCCGGTGTTTTCAACTCGACTCGACTTGAAAGTAAACGATACAGGACAATTCAACATACCCAGGCAGCACACACGAATTTGCCTCCGGCGAAAACGGAGAGGACATCGTTTTGGCAGTTGCAGAAGAGGTCGAGCACTCCGAGGTAGAACTCCATTCAGAGTTCTGTGTCATAGATCCGGTACTCCAGCTCGTTGTAGGACCCCGCCTTCGACCACTTGCCGTCCATTGGCACCTCAAATCTTCTCGGTATTGACCTGGGCTTAATTTGAGCACCTCTCTTTATTAGGAAGATGAGGTGCACGGGAGCCTTGGCAGCAGAAGAATTCGGATTGAGGTCCATGAGGCGCTCTGCAGGCACGGCCGGGATGTACATTGCATAGTGCAAGGTGTAGACACCCGCCATCTTCCCCGTCCTTATGAATCCCCTCACCTGGTCGTCCACCTCCTTGTCCCTGGTAATCCACAGCCAGACCTGCGGAACAGTGATGCATGGGTCAGTCAGCTGAAGCGCCCTATCCATGAATTCTTTGTAATAGGGAGATTCCTTTGGGGCCGTGCTCTTGTACTTCACTCTCGGGATGTTGCGGAAGTCCAGCAGCGCAAGCTTGATAGAGCTCTTCATCGAATCATCCCACACCTCGGGGGCCCAAGACCCCATGACGTCTTCCTCAGAGTCATATGACCTCAAGTAAGCCCGAGCCTCGGGCTTCTTATACTTCCCTTTGCTCCTGAGGAATACCTTGAAGAATTCCGCAGCATAAGGCGACAACTCCTCGCATTTCTTGTTCTTTGTGGATGGCCTCTTCACCTGCGAAAAAAACTCTTCCTTGGGACCCGTCAAGAGCAGCTGCTTCGTGGCCTGTGTGATGTCATACTTTTTCTTGAAAGTCTTCCACGCCTCCCGACAGTACAATCCTTTCGATCCAAAGAATCCCAAGCTGTGCTTCTCAAGCCAGAGAAACTTCTTCACAGCCCATTTCCTCTTGACTCTCTCCAGCCACTACCCCAAGTTGTAGCAATCGGGAATGACTCCCGGGACCTTCTTCATTGTCACCTTCGGATACGGGAGGGTCCTGTTTGGTGTTCTATTGAGGAGGTGCAGAGCAAGTCTCTTCAGATCGTTCTCAGTGGTGTTCCCCATCCACTTGAAGAACTCGCGGGAGAATGCACCGTCCTTCTCTTGGTCCCAGACCTTCGTATCCTTCATCGGCTTCAATGACTCCGGATCAATGAGAAGCCCCTCTGTGTGCTTTGAAATAACCTCCTTCCACAAGTTGTGGACCTCATCGGATGCAGTGATCAGCTTCATCTCGTTGTGGATGTCGAGTTTTTCAAGCTGCGCTTTATTCATCGCGTCTTGGTTCTTCTTGACGTCGATCATGGCAAAGCGAAGCTTCATGGCGTCTTGGAATTCCTGCACGAAACTCGACAACGTCAGAAATCAGTCCTGCTGACGATTCAACTCGCATTGACTTGAACCAGAGAGAAGAGGAATTATGCTGAAGCAATGACATAGAAAAATGACTTAAGTCGAATCGAGTAGAACGAGGTGCTCACATTCCACTTCAGAGTCGATGCCACATCTGTCATGGACTTCGGGTCTTTCCTAACGGTCGATCCCACCTCTGTCGGCTCCTTCGGTGGAGGTGGCCTGTTGAGGCTAATCCAGACATTTCTGGCACTGAGGATGTTGCTTGCCCAGGTCGGTTGGTAGTTCTGGAAGTGGTTGACTCGGTTATACCATGCCGATATTTTTCGAATAATCCTGGCGTCCTTGTTCCAGACAACGTAGCACTCCCAGGTCTTGAATTTCTCGAACTTAGCCTCGTACCCGGGAAGGTTTCTCATCCTCTTCGCAGCCTCCACGCTATGCTGCCCGTTGATCATCCAGAATTTACCTGAGGCGACATCTTTAAAGTCCTCGGGCCGCTCAGTCAGGCCTTGAGGCATCGCACAAAGCGTCATCTTCTTTCTGAGTCGGGCATCTCCAGGTAAAATTGGAGAGCCGACTTAATGCTCTTGTCTTCGAGGCAGCGGACGTTCAGTTCTGCTGGTGGGCTCTCGATTTGGTCGATCGAGATCTCTTGGGACACTTCGACCCCGTCAATGTAGGAGTCCGTGCATTGTGACCAGTAGTCCTCGTAAATTTTCCTGGACTCCTCGTAATTGACCTCCACTCGACTGTTCTGCGCGTCTCTAGGAATTTCAGTGAGCGCGGAGACCATGCTCTCTTCCTCCAGTTCCTTCACTCTTTCCTCGGCATCAGCCTTGGCCTAAAGCTTCTTCCCCTTTGCTGGAGTTTTGTCCCACGCCCCTCTTGCATCGACGGCAGTGGACTTGCGCTTTGCCCGGCTCTTCTGCGTCTCTGCCGTGTCGACGACAAGAGACCCGTGACTAGCCCCCCCTGGTGTGTACTCCCTCGATATCGCCATCGATGCTAATTTAGCCTTGTTTTCCTTGAGCTTGTCTCGCTCATTCTCGAACCCCTTTAGAAGGTAGTTAAGCCAAGACAGAAGGACCTTGTGGGATAGTGGTCCTCCGTCCTTGCTGACCCACCTCTTGTTCTCGATGGCATTAATCAGGTTCAAGTGAACCCCCTTGTATGCTGAGTTTTCAAGGCTCCGCTTTGTCATTGAGACTGAGTAAATAATATCCTTGGCGGGGACGAGGTAGGAGAATGCGTACTCCTTCACCTGGTCAGGGTCAACCGTCTTGCACGAAACTATGAACATGTTGTCTGGACCAGTCTTGAACTCTGTCACAGACTCGGTTAGGGACACGGGCAGCGTTTCCTGGCAGTTTTTATACTTGGTCTTGAAGCTCAGGTGTCCTGTACACGGTGTAAGACAGATGCTCTAGCACTCTACACTCTCTGGCTCTTTCCACATCCAGCATTCTCCGAGGATGAGGTCATCTCCAAAGTCCTCCGGGTCTTTGTCCCCTTCGATGAGGAAACGCTTGAAGTTCATGTGAAGTTTAGTCCTCTGCTCCTCCATATCTGCACATAACAGATGCTTTATTAGTTTTAAGTCGGGTTGAGTTGAAGGACTAGTTTGATTAGCTCGGGTTCGTTACACTACATGGTTATGTTCTACTTCTACGAAAAAATTCATGTTGTATCGATATGGACCTTGTCATTTCAAGTCGAGTCGACTTGAATACCTTAAGGGTCTCTGTTTTGTTTCTACAATATCATTCATGTCAACACGTGTTCATCTTGTAGTTTTAGTAGGTTAGGGCATCTGTTTTGTTAATGGCCTTTCCACAACTACTTGACACGGATTAGTATTCAAGTTGACTTGACTAAATTCCTATGACTGAGTCTCTCCGCTGTTCTGGTAATCGGTTGACTGGACATCAGTTGCACCTGACGTCTCACTCTACTGGGACGGGGTGTTGGCAATTCAACTCGTATCGAGTTGAACGGGATTTTTTGGCTGTCTGGATTTGTTCGGAGTACTTCAACTCATGTCGAGTTGAGCTGACTATTGCTTTCTTCATGACTGAGCTTTGTTGACCCTACTCAGTCTACCTCTTAGAAATGAATTCAACTTGGATCGAGTTGAATTGCGCCTTATGGGGCTCTCTGGTGTTCGCGTGAGTATTCTGGGGTTTGATTCAACTCGTGTCGTGCTGGATTTTGGGCTTCGTCTCTCTGGGTTAGGGAATGTCGGTCAATGGGCGGCTGAGGCTGGTGATCCGTTTAACTCGATTCGAGTTGAACGGTGGGTTTACGGTTTAGATGTCACAGTTTCACAGACGGGGTTCTTCTTCTGTGTTTCAACTCAAGTCGAGTTGATTGGAGAGCCCCTGTGCTTCTGATGGCTACGTCTATTCGGATGTACTATTTCTCTGATTCAACTCGATGCGAGTTGAATTACTAGTTGGGTTCAGCTCGTGTCCTTGCTTGTTTTTAGGGTTTTCGGGTCTGTTTCAAGTTGAATTGACTTCGAGTTAAACAGCCTTCGAGTTAAACAACCTTCGTGTTAAACTAGCTTTCACTGCGTGGTCCAACTTGCAGAGAATGAGGCTGTACTCTGTCCGTATGTTGTTTTTTAATCTGAGAAAATGAAGGAGCATTTGCACAACAAAACTAGCATTGACAATCCCAATAAAACAGAACAAACCTAGAATGTGGATGTAATGAAAAACTTAAAAACCGCCTTTTTCGAAACTGACATGAGTTCCTGAAGTTGGTGCGAAGAACCTGCAAAATAATCCCAGAGTCTGCTTACAAACAAGAATTGCTAAATCGCATTGACAGTCACAGCGAAATTGGTATCGACATTCATTGACAGTCATAGCAAAAACAGGGTTGCTAAATTGGCATTCACATTTATATGAGAATCACAATGCCTAAACCGTGAACCCTCATCAAGAGTAGCATTATGAACAGGAGACACCAACTTGAAAGTAAGGCAAAAGAGCATCAGATAATAATCACAAGAAAGCACTGGAAAATAACTAAACCCTAAACAAAGATAATCAAACACAAAACTAATGAAAACAAGTAGAAAGAAGGCAAATGAATTGATCGAACCTGAGAACCGAAGCAGTCGCCTTCAAACAAGCAACAGCTGACAGACAAACTTGAGGCCGTCCCCGAAAAACCCTGAGCAGCTGCTGCATCCACTAAAGCCGTCCACAATCTTCCTCACATCCACTCGAATGACGGCCGCCACTAGCTGCAGAGTCCGCCGCCCCACACAGCGACTCGCGACGGCAAGTGAAGGGAGAAATGACCACCAACAAAAAACAAAACCCAAAATGCGGCCTTCTGTACAACACAAGCCTAATTGCGGACTCGCTTCGGAGAATCGAACGCCGCCAATGAAAAACGAGCACGGAACCGAAGAGAGAGACACGGATCGTAGACACACAAAAGAAAGCGGAGCGGAGGAGTGCACAGAGACAGACAGCAAGACGCGGAGCGATGAAGTGGGAGAGAAATCAGGGAGGGAGGTCGGCGCGCCCAGGGTTTTTTGGGAGAGACGACCCACGGGCACAGGGCCAAGCGGCCTTAGGCCAAGCGGCAATAGGACCGGTAACCGGCAACCGGCAACCGGCAACCGGCTAAAGGCTAAAGGCTGAGGCTTGGGACCCCATTTATTTTTATTTTTTATGAAGTCACAAAGTGGTGATATAAAATGTTATAGTAGTGTTCCAAATTTCAGTATTCATACACTAATTGGATAGAAAATATCCAATTAGCACATATGACATGTTTATAATTCTGTCTTAATTCAGAATGTGGCAATTTCATCCAAGTTTTTATTTTAATTTGGAGTTTTCTAGCAAAAAACTTTACAATAGCTTGCCAGTATTTAGCCAAATTACTTTTCTCTGGTGCGATTTGGCACTACAAAGTCCAGAAAAGAAGCCCTGGCCCCGGTATAGGGTCACTCACAGTATGAAGGCCTCTTTTTAAGCCTATGAACGATGTTGAGGACCAATGTTTTATTTTGGGATTTGTAGTGCCAGATTGCACCAGAAAAAAATAATTTGGCTAAATAGTGGCAACAAATTGTGAAGTTTTCCGCCCCTAAACTTCAAATTAAAATAAAATCTTGAATGAAATTGCCAAATTGTGAATGAAAACAGAGTTAGAGACCTGTCATATGTGCTAATTGGATATTTTCTATCCAATATGTTGTTGAATACTGAAATTTGGAGCACTACTAAGGTACCCCCCCCCATTCCCGACCATTGACCCATTCCCGACCTATAGGTGCACGTATTTCCGACCACGCTTAGAATGCATGTTTTTTTCATTTTCAAGGTTGGAACTAATAAATACATGACACATGTCGCAAGTTGTGAAAAAAAAAGTGGAAAATAATGATTAGGTAAAAAGTTATTGAATGATCGGAATTGGAAGAATCTATATATTGGCCATGGGTCCGGTGCACTTTTTGCCTCCCAAAATTCATAGTGATTTCAATTTAAGCGATAAAATTACCAAATTCTTTGCAATATGTGTCTTTTCAATTTATGTACCTCTGAAAAATATTTGTTTTGCCTTCACTACTCTAGATCATGTCAAAATTCCTTATTCGGTCAGTTAGAGGGGGAATTACCTAATAACATTTGATAACGCCACTTTCGCACTTCATAAGAAACGGAAGAAAAAGCCAGTTTTGGAACATTTTTGGCGAATTCATGAAAAAGTAACGTGTAACTATTCATCTCTCACATTCTTTGTAAAAAGGAAATGTATTCTACAATATTTTGACTTGCACGAACTACTTTTGCATTTTTGGAAGTCAAAAACTGTTAAGCCAACTGGGTACAAAGACAAATGGTTTCCACGACGACTATCTCACGGTTTACCTTCTTAATTTGCATCCTCGTTAGTATCTAAACTAGAAAATCATTGTAGTATAGAAATGCACTAATTAGAGGCCTTGTAGGGCAATGCAATGTTTTCTAGCATTTTGGTAGTTTAAATTGCAATTTACACATATATAATTAGTTTTGTTGCTCATTATTTATGAACTTCACTCCTAAACAGAGGATACATGTGAAAAATTTTGTCCTCATAAAGCTATCCTTCGGAAGTCACTTAGTGAATCACTGTAAACAACAGACGTTTTCATTTTGGGCCCACTGTTGACTTAAATTTGTTTAAGTGGCTACTTTAAGAGACTTAGAACTTGAAATGGAGGTAGTAAGTTCGAGACTTTAGATGTTCATAGAACAAGATTTACGATATTTATATCAGTTATTAAGACCCTAAACCCTCTTTTTGTCCTCTAAAAGATACATTGTTCATTTGAATATAATGTGGGGCATCAAAAATTAATTTTTTCTTATTATTTTTTTTCAACTTCACAAAAAAATGTAGGGTACTTGTCAAAATTATGAAATTACTGAAACTATTTTGAAATATGCTTTATTTTTTAAAAATCATATGGAATTTCAAAAAGTGTGCCAAAAATTCGTCGTGCTTATCAACTCAAAATGTTTAGAATGTTTCCAACTTGCACAAATTTTTATTACTTGTCTTCTTTTGAATAGGAGTGTCATGACTTTCTAGATTTACAATCTATAAACTAAAATGAAGGCATGAAATAACCTTCTTAGGTTATGTAGCAAAGAACACAAGAAAAAGTAAAAATGAATGTGGCCACAATTTCGAAAGTAAAGTGTAGAATACTTCTAATGTTGACATGATAATTTTTTCCATACCCACGTGCACTTATTTTAGGAGTCATGAAATGATGGTTCTCTTAAATACAAGGCAATCGATGGCCTTGTTTTAGGGCATGCCTAAAACCCATTTAAACAAATGGGTGACAAATTTAATGAGGCCACATATTTGGAAGTTAAATTTAGAATATTTTCAAATTCTACAATATTTCCTTCTTCCATTTGCCATTAAATTTTATCAAATTTAGAATTCAGTTCCACGAACATCCAAGCACGGCTAACTTATTTATATTTCATTTTGTTTCTCTTATTTGAATAAGAGGCAAGAATTTAATTGCCACATGAATTATAGTTGTTCAAATTTGAAAAATAAAACAAAAAGGCCCTCTAGTTAGTGGAGAACTGTAGCATGAAACTCTTGAAATAAGTGCAGGTGTGTATGGAAAATATTCATATGCATTTCAATTACAATTTGCACATTTCTTTCCTCCAACGCTTGCCATTTCATTGCATAATAGTTGATATTCAATTTCAACTACTACAACGCATGGTTTATTCTTAATTTTTAATTTCTCTAACGTAAGTAAGACCCTAAAATTGAATCCCCACATGCATATTTAATGTGGAGATTATTTTATTAGAACTTCCACATTCTTTTCCCTCTTCCACTTACCTTTTCATTCCGTGACATTTCGGATCGACTTCCACTAAGTATAGGCCATGGCTTCTTCAAATTCTTTTTCAATCTTTTTCATATATATTTTGGACTATTGAAGTCAAATTTGGAAAATGAGGCCTACATTTAATGACCTCCTGAACTTTCAATGTTCACGACATTTGCAAACATGTAATAATACAGGCACTTCTGAACTTCATATATAAATTTATTGAAAATGTTGACATCTACAATGAGTGAATTGAATTATTTCTACTTCATGCCAGTTGAAACAAAGTTTCGTAAAGAAGGAATTGCATGAAGCACAAGTTGTTGCTCAGAAATTTTAAATTGACCTCCATAATATTAACAATTTCTATGAATCTTGACAAAAAAAGTCCTTGAAAATAGAAGACGCAAACTCTGACTCATGTTCACTGATATGTAGATTAGTGTGAGTTTAAAAAGTATGTTTATGGCATTTCATGCTAGCATGCCTTCTGTATGGTTGTTTGGAAAGTTCTGGATTTCAACATTTTTTTTCACAAAATGTTTTCACTAACTACTTCAACATTTTGCAAAGACATTTTTTTAAAACAATTCATCTAATTGGAGTTTTTCACTAACGAAAACCTTTGTTGAATGACTTCCACGCCATTCCCTATAGTTTATGGACCTCAACCCCGAATGTTATGGAATTTGTTGGCATGTGGAGGACGGAGAAAATTGTGGAAGAAGTACATGTTCCCAACATGTAGGTTCGACGCACACATTCAATTGCTACGCCATTTTCTTAAAGTTACTAAAAAATATGACTCCATCACTTAACTCCCTTCCCATTTTTTTTTCACAAGTGAATTCCAACTCCATCATAAAAAATATCACTCCATCACTTAACTAGCTCTCCATTTTTTTATCACAAGTGAACTCCAACTCCATCATACAAAATATCATGCCATCACTTAACTAGCTCCCCATTTTTTTATCACAAGTGAATCCCAACTCCATTATAAAAAATATCACTCCATCACTTAAGTAGCTCCCCATATTTTTTTAAAACAAGTGAATCCCAACTCCATCATAAAAAATATAACTCCATCATTGAACTAACTCCCCATTTTTTTTAACACAAGTGAAACCCAACTCCATCATAAAAAATATCACTCCATCACTTAGCACCCTCCCCATTTTTTTTAATCACAAGTGAATCCCAACTCCATCATAAAAAATATCACTCCAGCACTGAACTCCCTCCCCATTTTTTTTTATCACAAGTGAAACCCAACTCCATCATAAAAAATATCACTCCATCACTGAAGTAGCTCCCCATATTTTCTTAAAACAAGTGAAACCCAACTCCATCATAAAAAATATAATTCCATCACTGAACTCCCTCCCCATTTTTTTTTATTACAAGTGAAACCCAACTCCATCATAAAAAATATCACTCCATCACTGAACTCCCTCCCCATTTTTTTTTATTACAAGTGAAACCCAACTCCATCATAAAAAATATCACTCCATCACTTAAGTAGCTCCCCATATTTTTTTAAAACAAGTGAATCCCAACTCCATCATAAAAAATATAACTCCATCATTGAACTAACTCCCCATTTTTTTTAACACAAGTGAAACCCAACTCCATCATAAAAAATATCACTCCATCACTTAGCACCCTCCCCATTTTTTTTAATCACAAGTGAATCCCAACTCCATCATAAAAAATATCACTCCAGCACTGAACTCCCTCCCCATTTTTTTTTATCACAAGTGAAACCCAACTCCATCATAAAAAATATCACTCCATCACTGAAGTAGCTCCCCATATTTTCTTAAAACAAGTGAAACCCAACTCCATCATAAAAAATATAATTCCATCACTGAACTCCCTCCCCATTTTTTTTTATTACAAGTGAAACCCAACTCCATCATAAAAAATATCACTCCATCACTGAACTCCCTCCCCATTTTTTTTTATTACAAGTGAAACCCAACTCCATCATAAAAAATATCACTCCATCACTTAAGTAGCTCCCCATATTTTTTTAAAACAAGTGAATCCCAACTCCATCATAAAAAATATAACTCCATCATTGAACTAACTCCCTATTTTTTTTAACACAAGTGAAACCCAACTCCATCATAAAAAATATCACTCCATCACTGAACTCCCTCCCCATTTTTTTTTATCACAAGTGAATCCCAACTCCATCATAAAAAATATCACTCCATCACTGAACTCCCTCCCCATTTTTTTTTATCACAAGTGAAACCCAACTCCATCATAAAAAATATCACTCCATCACTTAAGTAGCTCCCCATATTTTTTTAAAACAAGTGAAACCCAACTCCATCATAAAAAATATAACTCCATCACTGAACTCCCTCCCCATTTTTTTTTATTACAAGTGAAACCCAACTCCATCATAAAAAATATCACTCCATCACTGAACTCCCTCCCCATTTTTTTTATCACAAGTGAAACCCAACTCCATCATAAAAAATATCACTCCATCACTTAAGTAGCTCCCCATATTTTTTTAAAACAAGTGAATCCCAACTCCATCATACAAAATATCACTCCATCATTGAACTCCCTCCCCATTTTTTTTTATCACAAGTGAATCCCAACTCCATCATACAAAATATCACTCCATCACTGAACTCCCTCCCCATTTTTTTTATCACAAGTGAAACCCAACTCCATCATAAAAAATATCACTCCATCACTTAAGTAGCTCCCCATATTTTTTTAAAACAAGTGAATCCCAACTCCATCATAAAAAATATAACTCCATCATTGAACTAACTCCCCATTTTTTTTTATCACAAGTGAAACCCAACTCCATCATAAAAAATATCACTCCATCACTGAACTCCCTCCCCATTTTTTTTTATCACAAGTGAAACCCAACTCCATCATAAAAAATATCACTCCATCACTTAACCCCCTCCCCAATTTTTTTATCACAAGTGAATCCATACACAAATAAAAAAAAATTCAATCCATGACTTAGTATTTGGATCCATTCCCTCCCCAATTTTTTTATCACACATGAATTCCAACTCAAAAAATAAAAAATGTCACTCCATTGTTTAATTTCTAAATGCCCAAGGCCTTTTTGAGTCTCCAGGAATTTGATGTAAACTGAACAAAAAGCCAAGTTCTTGATATGTTGTATCAGTTCTTTTTGAATTGTGACCGTACAAATTCAAACTAGACATGTTAGAGATCACAAAAGAAAACAAAACACAACAATATCACTTATGGATTAAAGGAGTACAATGTTGGATCATGAGGGTGTGAAAACTAAAAAAAATTTCAATCTTTTCTTCACAAGTCGAATCTAAAAATTTGGTCATCCAAAATATAAGAAGTTTAAGTGTTACCATGCATAACCTAAATCAATTTATGGCTACTCTAGAGTTTTTTTAAATGAATTGACCATGTGATTTTTTCTAAACAATCTAGTGTATTTGAGGCTCATTTCCAAGAGTCCAAAACAATACAGAAAGTGAAGATTACAATGGGTACCCTTGCCCAAAACCTTCAATAGAGAAATCATAGTCAATCATTTGCATAATCGCATTATTGATGCTCAAACTGCACTTTACAACTAGTTTTACAAAAATAAAAACTATTAAAGAGAACAACTTCGTTAGGATTTCTTTAGTTTCGAAGTATTGTAGACACTGGAATGTGGTGCCTAGGGCATTTAGGGGTAAATATTTGATTTGACTGTCTCTCCAATTTTGTGATTTACATGCATGAAGTAGGACGTGCAAAAGTCTAATACTGCTCAAAAACATATTTCATCAATAAATGAGTACAACTTCTACAGATTCTTGATCCCATAATGTTCACCTACATTCTTCGACCTTTTTGAGTCGCACTCAAAAAAAAGGATCTTCGAAATTTAACCCCAATCAGTGAACCCTAGACCCTAAGCCCTAATTAACCCTAAACCCTAAACCCTACAGAAGCCCTAGTTGACCCTGAACCCTACGAAACCCCTACTAGAATCAAAATTAAACAGCTCTAGCACCATCCTCTATTTTTGCGCATCATTATTTTCAGCGATATTTTCAACGTCACTACAAAGTAGCCTAGTATTCCCCCAAAACTAGTTCTAAGCGTCTCCAACTGTAAAATGATAAAGGAAAAAATAGGAAAAAATACAAAATATATGATATGTCGAATGACTGTGACTAAAGCCCACCCACGTACTACCCACACCTAAAGAAGGACTGCATCCACTTTTCTGCACAAAAATTCTCTTGTCTTTAATACCGAATGCGGCCACTTGTCAGGAAAAGAAGATTCCTTCTAAATTCTGCCCGGCGACTTATGCCCAGAGCTGTTTGAAATTCCCGCCCGGGTTTCCCCGCCCAAATGCGCTGCCTCCTTCCTCTCTTGCAAACTAGTCCGCTGTCCATTTGCCTACTTGTCGTTTTGTGCTTGTGTTTCCGTCGTCCATAATTCATGATCATTTTGCTCTCGCGTTACGTCTCGTTCCTGCGTTGTGTCTCTTACTTGCTTTGTGTCTCTTACGTCGGTGGAGTGTCGTTCTTATGTTGCGGTTCTTTCATTTTGAGTGACAAGTTTCTGATAGTTTGAACGTCACGATTTTTTAGTTGCAGCATAACGTACTCGGGTAAGTACTATTGATGTGTTTTTTAAGCCATTTAAATGATTTCTTCTCAGTCTTCATGTCTGACACTGCTGCATTAGTATAGTAATGTACGGGATTGCAGCTCAATGCAATGATTGTCATCGTTGTGTGTCGTACCTATTCTACTGTCAATGGTGGTGTTGCTTTTCTTGAATGGCAATGGCTTTGGAAATCTGATTTGAGGAAGCTCCGATAAATGCGCCGTGTTTTATGGAAGTGTATAGTGCATGGAGATGTTCACAGTTTCTCAACAGTAGGACGCCGTGGACTTCAAGTCGAATCAAGTTGAAGATAGATATAATCACACAAATTTCAGACAGTCGAAGGAAATCTGTTCAGGTCGATTCGACATGAAATAAAAGGTCATCAAATAATAAAGTTGATCAACTCGATTCGAGTTAAAGCACATCAGAACACTCAATTGTGAATCTTACTTGTGTCCATTCAAGTTGATTCGAGTTGAACTACTGTGAAACTGACTGGTAATACTTATGGAAGACAGTTGTGTTTTCAACTCAAGTTGACTTGAAGTGATCAATCATGAACATAATGGGGAAATGCATATTGACTTCCAACTTCTGGAAGGATTACGGAAGTGTATTCTGCTTGTTCAACTCGATACGAGTTGAACTTACTTAGACCTCCGATTAGGGTCACAAATTACCATGTTCTGGATTCAGGTCGATTCGACATGAATGTTCTGTACTAAATTAAAAGGGATGGAATTTACCTAAGTAGCATACCAAAAATTTGTGTATTATGATGCTCACTCGCCTCAGTTCAAGTCGATTCGAGTTGAATTACTGATTGCTTTCGATATCAGATACTCTAAAGTACGTCTTACCTTTGAATTTAGTGGACTAGTTGTCCAATTCTGATTGTCCAGATCAGAAATCTTGATGTAATCTCTTCAGTTTAAGTTGATGCGAGTTGAAGTATTTTTGCTGAATTTTATCATTCATGTCTCGCAAATACCGAATTCATCAGATGATTCAAAAACCAATATTCGACGACCCGAAAACATTATTTCACTTTGGATTCTACGAGAATTATAATTAATTAAGGAAAGATACATCATATATTGTTGTGGTCACATTCTGGGGTAATAGTTATTTCGTTGATTCAGTCTCTTTACCTCGACTATGATCTTCAGAATTACTGGCGACTATTTGTGTTTGATGTCTGCGATCATTGAAGTCGAGTCGACTTGATTGATGACCACAGTTGTGTACTTCAATAGCAGCATGGTTCCTTTAATTTTCTATGGATGGAGAAGTGACAGTCGTGATTCTTTGTGCAGTCATCATGGAGGCGATCCAAAATCCTTTCCAAGAGCATTCTTCCGATGATGAGGAAATTGCAAATGTGCCTGGGGAGATTGTCAACATTCCTGACTACGAAGGCGTACCCAGACGATTGTGGATGACGAAGGTTGTCCTTCTGCACAATGCTATTGGGTTGGACGTGGCTGAGGGAATCTGTCACAGCGTGAACTCGGATGTTGTCTTAGGTAGTGATGGACCTCTTGGAGATTCTCTTGTCGCGGTACAAATCTCGAAGTCACTGCACGTTCAAGATGTTCCGGAGGACTGGAAGTACTCTCTTCGAGCATGGCCTATTCAACAAGTGTGCTTGAATGGGGCAAGCCTCCGCGATCACGAGGTTCAAGACGAGTATAATCGTCAGCAGGCAGGCCTCATGCATGGAACCTCATCAGGTGCAAGACTATATGTGAGCGCTGTGAGGAATCCTCCTCCTCCGACTTGTGTGAAAGCCAGTGATCTACTCACTCAGGAGTCTATCAATTCTGTTTTAAGCAAGGTGTGCTGCTCGGACAACTGTGTCCAACCTTTTTCAAGAGAGAAGATTTGAGCTTTCCGTGAACGTATGTATCACAAGACAATGTTTGAATTTCACTACCACATGAAGTTGGACGTGCATCGACAAGTTCATCGTGACGGTCAAGGCAAGAGGGTGGTACCTCTCGAAGGGATTGATGTGTGTATGGCAGCATGGCGACATATTGCAGGTGTGTCGGAATCCACCTTCCACCGTTTTCAAGGATATGCTGCGAGAGGTGAACAAGCTCAATCGCATGGAAATTTGGGCACGCATAAGATTCGGAAGCATACGTCGCAAGCCACAGCAACGTTGAAGTACATGCTTGAGAAGTCGGCTGACCATATGCCTCATCGCACACACTCTCTTCCTTCTGGAGAGAAGGTGGTGTCAAAGGTTCTACCTGCCACCTTCACGTGGAAAGAGATTATTCCCGAGATCAACGCAGCAAATGCTGTGTTTGGATTGAAAGAAGTCTCAAGTTTGAGTATCAACAAGATCAGGAAATTGAACTTTCTAGAGTACTCTGTGAAGAAGCCAGGAGATAATTTCGCTCGTTGCGCCGAGTGTGACAGATATCAAGCACAGAGAAGGACCGCTCCGGTTGGCTTACGACGGAAATGGGACCGTCTATTGGAAACACATAATGCATCAGCACGGGCTCATCGAGATAATTATTATGCGAACTGGTATAGGTCCAGCGCCTACCCTCACGAATGCTTGACGATCATGCATGACAAAATGGATCATGCAAAAACGGCGTCTCCTGTGTTCTCCCACAAGAGCAAGCAACTTGACGGACTCACAAAATTGCCGGTATCAGTGATCGGAATGATTGCTCATGGACATGGTGATGTCCGTTATGCACATTACGGTCTTGATATCTTTCTACACGACTCAAACTACACGATAGGGTCATTAGCAAAGCTCTTACGAGACCTTGAATTCCCTCCAAAGTATTCTTCTCGGGAATTGTTTGTTGGATCGGGCTCTGCTCCTCTATTTGAAGCGGTTTTGAAAGGAGCTGAAATGTGCAAGTCATCACTTCGGCTAGAGCCCGAAGTCCCGATTCCACCAAGTATCCTTCCTCTGGTTCTCAACATTCAAATGGACAATGCCACAGGAGACAACAAAAACCGGTTTGTATTTGCATTTTGGTTACTCTTGGTTGCAAAGAAGATCTTCCAGGAGGTTTATGTGAGTTTCATGTTGGTAGGGCACACGCATGACAATATCGACGCTTTGTTTGGGAGGTGGAGCATGCAATTGAAGAGGGAAAGCTTTCCTACTATCCCGTCTTTGATGAAGTCCTTCATGGATGTTGATTCTGTGCCTACAATTCCTCACTTGATTGAGGAGGTGCCAGATTTCAAAGCTTTCATAGAAGGCTCGCTTTTGGAAGGGGAAGAAGCACTTATTGGTCATACAAAGGCGCAACAATTTAAGTTTTACCTCAACTCGGCGGGTATTCCGATTATGAAGTACAAGAAGTACTGCACAGATAGTGATTGGCTCCCAGAAGAAGGGGGCATCAAGTTGTGGCAAGAAGACTCTGAAGGACGGAGTCTATGGCCTCGTGGGGAACCTGTACCTGTGGCCCCCCTTCCAATGCGGGGCGTGGATGACATTTCAAAGGGTATATCCGGGTTCATCAAATAAAGGTAGGCGTTATGCAATGAAGACGGGAGTGGAGAGTACAGAAGACGTTTCGAGCATTTGGTGTTTTATTGGCGGGCGGTGAAAGCAAATTTGATCGAGCCAATTGTACCATCTGAGGTATTGAACGAAGGTTTCTGGCCTTCTACATGAATCAAAATGACAGAGGAGGATGAACTTGATGACGATGGCGAAGTTTGCGAGGAGTTTGCTGAGGATGATGCTTTTGTGGGGCAACGTTGAGATCGCCCGTTGCCAACTTTCCGTATCGCGCGTGATGTTTTCGAAGGATATTTTCTTGCAGTTTGACCCGCTGATGGTGATGAGAAGCCTATATGGATTGCCAGAGCTATGTCTGATCCTTTCAGTAACCCGGATCATCCGAATTGTATCCTGATCCAGAACTTTCGACCCACGTCACGAGGGCGAAATGTTCAGGAATTTTACAGTGGTTGGGACTCCGCCAAAGGATTGCGGTGGAAAGTGGATGAGACACAGGAGCCTGTATGGGAAGACACGAATTCTCTCGTCACGGCATGGAAGCCAAAGGTCAAGAAGGACACTGTAGAGTGTGTCCTTAAAATCCCTTCTGCTCAAGTTGATGTCATCAACGGGAGTTTGTCTTTGTACAATTCCGATTGAGCATGTAGCGGATATTTTAGAGATGTTTTGTAGTATTTGAAACTAAGTTTTATAGTTTCAGTTTTTTGGTTATTCTACGGTAACGTTATTGCAGAACCATAGACGTATTCATATGATTTTGTATTGCCTATTGTCGAGTAGATGGTGTGGTTTCAAATATTGTGATTGGATTTTTTTATAGAATTGTATTGGGACTACTTCTATACTTAATTTGTATGTAGTCACTTGCTTAGCAAGTGCACTTCTTTATAATATTTAATATATTTACGATTACATTACAATACATATAATATTGTGTATTTTGGCAGCATTTCAATATTTATTGATTTTCTCAAAAAATTGTTTTTGAAAATAGAGTTTAGGGTCTTAAAAATTTGTAGTGGGTAAGACCACTTTTTATTTTGTTGATGTGTGAAGCACTTGTCACAATTTTGGGGTAGGGGCCGGTTGGTTCTTATAACTTTCCTGCCTACAAAGCTCACTCAGCAGCACCAAGTCATGTCTATCTCATTGCCGCTCAAACGAATTCAATGGGAATCGAACCCGGACCGTCTGAATGAGACAAATAGCTTCTTTCAACCAACTGTTCAGCTCATGACCTAGTGTTCTGTGAGGATCATTCATTGCATTTATTAGGGAAACCATTGTGATCACCTGCCTCAATAAAGTATTGGACATGCTCAAATACATGAAACTGTCATTTTAATGGAAATTGCATCTACCAATTGTAAAATTCAGGTCCTCTTCATTTAAATTTGCTTCAAGTCGACTTCAATTTCTGGGCATAGAAATCAACAATGTTATTATGGGAGGTCTTCCATCTCCCAAAATAATGAATATATTGTTTAAAATGGAATTTGCATCTAACCCAAATCGTTTCAAGGTGTTTTTATTGGGGGGTGAACAAACGTGAAACTCATTGCATAAAAAAAGAAGTACAAGACGACCACGGCAAAAGCATGGACAATGAAGAGATTATAAACAAAAAAAGAAAAGAGAAGCATAGCAAGAGTAAAGAGAAAGGTAGGGAGGAGGACCCTCCCTGGTCCAGCTGATTTGATTGCCTATATGAGTAACAATAACTGAAGATTTAAACCAGACTTGGGTCGTTTTAGGGTTTAGGGACCTTCATGGAATGAGTTCTAAATTTTGACCGAACAGATTGCAAGATATCATTCTGCATTTGAAGTGGAAAAAAAAAGTTTTCCAGCACATTGCGGGACTAGCTTTTTGATTTTGAACAATTTTAACTTACAGGTTTTCCACTATAGGCCTACAGAGCTTTGAACTTTAAATCTTAATAGTGAAGAATTCAGTTGAGAGTCTAGCGAAAGAATATATTCAAGAAAACTTAATTTTAATTCTCCAAAAAAATGTCAAGTACAAGTAGGTATGAGATAAAAGGAAAATTTAAAATATTGAAATCTTTAATATGGAATTAAAATGCACTAATATCAATGGTGACATTGGTCTAGTGAGCAAACAAAATTGTGCGGGTCTTTTTTTAGTTTTTTCTAATGGGAGAAATTGCATTTCAAAATGAATCCTTCTAGATTTTTTTTCCCAATATATGTTCATATTGCTCGAAAAACAAGATTGTGCTTAATTTTCTCATGACAAATCCAAATGAAATGAATAAGAACTTACCAAATAGACAAAAAGATAATCTATGAGGAAAAAAATGAAATGAAATTCAAACATTTGAAGTAAAAAATGACATTAGTATAGTAAAGAGTACAAAAGTGAAGAAACGGTTTTCTTCAAACATAAATCCGTAGGATCTTACACCAACTAGTATGAGAATGTTGTCAGAAGATTTTATGAATGGTGACCGCAATCATTGCAATATATCTGCATTCAAAGTAAAGAAAACAAGTTCTTTACTACACTGCGGGGCTACATGTTTTCACTTTGAACCTTCTGAACTGCAATTATTTGCATTAAAGAGTTTTGAAATTTAAATCTTATGGTCAAAAATTGAATTCACAATCTCCAAAAAAAAATATATTTTCTAAAAAATTTAATTCTAAAAATTGTTAAGTAGAAATAGGTACATGATAGAAGAGAAATGTAAATTATGAAAATGTCTAAGATGGAATGAAGAGTTAGTAATTCCAACCGTCCAATTGTTCTAGGTAAAACATTTGAAACTTTCTAGGGTGAAAAATTCTGAAAATTGCATTTATAAATGAATCCTTAATCTTACAATTAATTTTTTCCAAAAAATAATGTAATTGCCCGAAAAAAAGATTGTCCATATTTTTTTAATAGCAAACTTACAAACCCAAATGAAACAAATCAAAGGTTCACATGTATCCTAGAATATACTCTATAAGGGGAAACAAAATAAAAAATAAATAAAAAGTTAGGAAAAAGTGTCTTTGTTGACCATTCTCCCCTATTTTAAGCTTATTTGGGCATAACTTTCTATCTCCAGCATCGATTAGAAAAAAGAATACATTTCCACGGAAGTCTTTAATTTTCCTATATTCAAAAGACAATTCAGACTATCAAAACAAAAAGAATTTCCTAGGCTATGTGCCCTAAATTCCATTTGGGCAATCAAAGAAACAATGCTTTTGTAGGGTTTAACTCCTAAAGGACCAATGTCTTTAGAGGCCCAAAACTAATATGCTAATAATTTTCGGAAGAATTTGAAAATTATTAATTTCAATGGTGTGAATACTCTAATAGAAAATTAGTATCTTTTATTTTCATTTTCATTTCAAAATTTCAAAATTGAGACCAAAAGATGACTGTAAATGTTTTTTCTACCTTCGGGTAGCGCAAAATAAAACTCCTCATAACTCTTACCTCATTAATTCATTATTTGGAATTGAGTGGTTCAATTTTTTTAAGGTAGGTATCAATCTACACAATTCCAAATAAAAAATTTCAATTTTTTCAGAATTTTTTTTTGTTGCCCAGTTTAACATTGAAATTGAAAAAAACTTTCTAACTTCTGCATTACTTATTGGAATGACACAAAACAAAGCTTCACATGTACATTATGATGAGTAGCATCCGTCATATAAGTTTCATGCAAAAAATTCAAATTATAAAGTCAATAGAGCCCGCCCGAGTTCTCAAAAAGCCAAAAGTGGGCTCCTTGGTCCTTGGTCCGTGTTGCAATCAGGTACGCTAAGAATTTAGGTCTTCAGAACCTCATTAATGTTGAACATGCGTCGCTTTTAGTCATTGGTAATAGAATTCAATCATTGGTAACAAAAACACTCGTGACATAAATTATACAATGTTTGTGCCTAAAATAAGAATTTGAGGTAGAACACATTGAATAACACGGTTTGCACATACAATCATCCATACTTTTCAAAAATTAGCACTTCATATAAAATATAGTTTATGAGTTTATAGTGCTATTCCCAAATGGGAGATGAACAACGTCCCGTACATTCTTGTTCTTGCTAAAAACAATAACATTGTATCCAACTACTCTACTACACGACAGAATCCCGGAAAACTAATTCGGGAGGCTTCATCAACCACGGTTTACCCATGAGCATGTCCACCACTTGAGCGCATGTTTGTCTTTTTTCAACATCAGGCTCGGTAAGTTCGCGTAGCTTCATTGCAAAGTATCGTTGTGTGTCGACATTTATGAATAAGTCCTCATCGAAGTCTTGCCCATTTCCAATTTTCATCAACTGGGCCAGCTTCCCTATAGAAAACGAGTCCGACTTCACCGTATATTTGTGTGTTGCTTGCATCATCTCTAGGCTCCTTTCCGGGTCTTCATTTGAATACATCTAGAACAACTCCGAAGCCACCCACCATTTTCCTTTGAAGTAACGATCCTTGTCTTCTTCTCTTCTATATCTATATTGTGAGGCGTATCCTTTGTGGATGCGACTAGCAAGTCCCCAATCACAAATCCCGATGTTGATAACGTCTTCCGAGTATCCCGGAAAATGGAACAATACGTTTTGAGGGGACAAGTCATTGTATAGCACACCTGCTTGGTGCATAAGACTTGTGACATACACCAAAGCCCAAGCCAACTTCACCTTGTGCCTTCGGAACAAGCTAATTATTTGTACCTCTTTCCTTGTAAGTTCCTTCACCAGCTTGATTTGATTCCATTCAGCATGCAGCACCACCTTGTCGTTGAGAACAATCATGTTCTTCAAATGACAACCATTCCACCACAATGTGTACGCCTCCATTGTATAGTCATGGACAACCAAGAATTTAATAATGGCTGGATGATTCAATGGACAGGCAAGGGCCTCTGTGGAACGATCCACCCTTGCCTCACGCGGGTTTGTTGCTTTTGACACTTTCCCTGCAAAATGTACATGTCGCGGGATTATATCCATTCCTTCAATGCATACTTTGCGCACCTTCCCGTATCCACCCAGGTTGTCGTATCCAGTGAGGGCAACAACCTGAGCCTCTCTAGAGATCCAAGTGACACATGATGCACCATCCTTTGACAATTGAGCCTTCAATGCATTAGCAAGCCATCTGATACCCCTAGTTTGTTGTCTTGACAATCTTTTTGCTGCATCTTGCTACCAATCCATCTTCTGGCGAAACTCCCTTGCCGCCTCACCCTTTGGAAATCCGGGTACAAGAGGGCGCAATTCAAGCATCAATCTCTTAGTGTTGAATATGCATGCTTGTTGACAATTTGATATCCAAGTGTGAATTTGGTTATGGTAAACATCTTCCACGTCCTTATATTCTACATTCTCATTGCACTTTTCCGTAATTAGAGCCAGGAAATCATCCTTCAACTTCTCAATGCCTGGCCCTTTATTTCTCAAGTACTTCTTCTCCAAATATTGGGTGCTTTCTTCCTCGTACCATTGCAAGGCCATCCTGTGTACGAAGGTCGTATATCTTGGCGGAGGATAATCCGGATCCTTCTCGTTTGCTGTCCTTGGCTTCTTTGGTTTTGATGGACCTGCGCCCCCCATTTGCCCACTTGCAGATATATCCGGAAGAAACTGACTAGGATGGTGAAGGTCCCTATCCCAAATGGAGATCCGTGATGTACTGCTTCCTTCCCGTGGATCAAACATGGTTGTTGTTAGTGATAGTGATTGCTTTCTTCAACTTCGGGCATAGAAACTGCAAAAACTCCCCCCTCCCAACTCACCCTTGGCCCACAGGCACGCATTCAGCCACTTCGAAGTGGGTGAAAGCCGTTGCGCAGGGCCAAGAGTGGTGACTTCGGGTCCAGGGAACTGCTTAAATACCCGAGTTCGCACTGGGGCGCGTGCAGGTTTGATGGCGATCGTGGGTTTGGGCGACCGCGGGTTCCTGCACGCATCCGTCTCGGCTGGTGAAAGGGGCAACTGCGGGTTTCGGCGGAGACTGGGCGACTGCGACAGTGGGCAACCTCAGGTGCGTTAGCAGGCGACTTTGGGTAGGGAGACTTTGAATAGGGAGACCTCTGGTACTGGAGGGCGTCTTTTCTCATTTTTTTAACTTTATGCCAAAATGGCGATATAAAATGTTAGAGTGGTGCTCCAAATTTCAACATTAATCCACATATTGGAAAGAAAATATCAAATTTGCACATATTACATGTCTATAACTCTATATTCATCCACCACTTGGCAATTTCGTACAATAATTTTTTGTAGGTTGGAGTTTCTAGTTGAAAAAATCTCCAATTGGCCAAATACAATGAGCAAACTACTTAAAAAAAGGCTATCAGGTGCGCGGACTCCAGAAGGGTCAATTTACCACCTCAAGCAATGACTCCCATTTTTAGTCTCGGGTTAGAAAAGACCTCCGGCTTGTCGCCCGTCATTAATTATTTAACCCCTAAAGGTCAGAGACTATGTTTTCACCAAAACCACTCCAAAACTGCCATTTCTAATATAAGTACCAAAATTTAGAAAAAAAACATTTTTGGACACATGTAACCATAAGATCTTATAGAACACTGGTTTGAGAAGATGTGGAAAAAATTTCAGAATTTTCAGCCGTGTGGATAGGAAGATATTAGCATTTGAATTGACAAAACCCCTTTTTTGGTCCCTTCGAAAATCCGGGCAGCTGCACTTCACAAGGTCACATTTGTTTGAAAGAATGCCCAAAATGGTGGTCACTCTTTGGATTCATTCTTCTAGGTAAGTTGTCTACATGCTTAAAAAAATTTGAGATCATTTGGAATTGCACAACATATAGGAAAAAAATAGTAAGTAGAAAGAAGTAGAGAATGATTCAGAACACTTAATTGTTAAGAATTTATTTATGGAATTGAAAAATGCCAATCCCAACGGTTGTAATGTTGTAATAAATAATCTAAATCCTATTTTTTAATTTTTTTTCAAAAATATTGGAAATTGAGTGAAATAAAGGACTTCAAAGTTTATTTTAGAGTAGAGATTCCATAACTACCCTCAAACTAAGAATCCTCATAACTTTTGACTCATTAATCCAAATAGAATGATTTAAAGCTTTCTACTTACATATAAATCTAAAGAAACAATTTCAAATTTTTATTTAAAAAAAAATTATTTTTAAAGAATTTTTTTGAGCTGCTCGGACTGCCCGTCGTACATAGAAAATTACATATCATACAATAACTTTTTAACCATGTAGTCAAAAGTTATGAAAATTGTTGGGCCTTAAAGCTACTCCTGGGGAACATCTTGTGTGAAAATTTCAAAGAAAAAAAAATAAAAACTCCACTCGTAATGAGCTCCCCAAAATTGCTATGTTGTCAAAAAACGGTGTTTGGACCTTTAGGGATTAAAGTGCAACTGAGTCACTCACATTTGTCGGGGCCTGGGTTTTTCAAGCTCTACGCTTTTTTTCCTTTCCTAAATTTTGAGGGGTGAAAGTCAATCACTCCCATTTTCAAGATTCCCCCAAAAAATAATTCTACATTTTTATGTCAATAATGTCCGCTAAACCACTAGTATGTCAAATTTCCCGAGCTTATCAGTCTACATGTGAAATGATTACTGAAAGAACTAAAATCCCGTTCACTATTCCACCACCTTGATGATAAAACCTTATAATAAATCCTAAACCCATAAGTGATATTGTTGTTGTTCTTCATCCTTTGTGAGTTCTAACATTTCAAGTTCGAATTCCTAAGGTTAAGAATTACAAAAAGTGGGAGCACTTATCAAAGTTTAGGTTTTTCATGAATTTTCTAAAATTCCTGCAAACTTAAAAGAGGCCTTCGGCATTTAGAAGAAAAGGCACCATTCCACAATACTTTGAAGTGAAAAGAACCGTAATCAAATTCTGGTTTGTAGTAGTTTATGTTTCTCCTAAAGTCATTTTCAAGTGATATTGTGTGAGCATCTTCCATTCAATTTTGAAAATTCAATGATTATGTTTTTGTATTCCTGATGATTTGATATCCATTTAGAGTTGCAACCCTTTATGTTGTAGTATTTAAGCCTCTCAAAAATAGGCCTCAAATTCATAAGATTAGAGAGAACAAATGTCTTTGTGAATTAGGTTATTGAAATTATATAGTCTATTTGATAATTTTTCAATAAAATTAGGCTTATGTAGTTTATGCACTTCATTTTCAAATTTTTGTGGTCACCAATTTGTAAGTATGAAAACCGAAAACGAGTATTTCAAGAACTAAATCCTTTTCACTAATTTAATACCCTCATGGCCACCAGCCAACCCCAATAACATTTCAATAAGTGATATTGTCATGGGGTTTTGGCTCATATAATCATTAACATGTCTTGTTTTAGGTTGTATGCTTTTGCCTTTTGCCTTAAAGAATATTCATAGAACTTGTCAAGCAACACATTTGAGATTAAATTTGGTAAGAATTCAAAGAGGACCTAAAATTGACTTCTAGATATAGGGATTTGAAGTCAACAACCAATAAACGCTTTGCTAATGATGTAAATGCAAATGGCATACTCAGAAGTTTTGTACTTTCATCCCTCATGGACCAAGGCTTATTACCTCCCCAACAGTCAAAAATGCCATTTCTATTGCAAAAGGAAGAAATCCAAGTACAAAAATAATTTTTTTCACATCTAACCGTAATATCTTATACTACAGTAGTTTAAATATGTATGGCCAAAATTTCTAAAACTTTGACCATCGAGATTGAAAAAACATTCCATCCAAAGTGAAGAAAACAAATTCTTTTACACCTTCTAAGACTAGATTTTTTGGCTTTCAATCATCTGAACTAAATTTTATTGGGTTACTAAAACCTTTTTTGGGGGACTTTTTATCATAAAAATCTGAAAATCTATTAATCTATTAAGAAAAATCCAAACAAACAAACAAACAAACTCACTAAATACAAAAATTGATTACCAGAAGTAGGTAAAACAGTGGGAGGGAAAGTAAAATTATTGATAGCTTGAAGATGGAATGAAAACACAATAAGCTCGACAATGAGAATGTTGTAACCAAGAAATTTAAGCATGCCTAACAATTTCTCTTGGATAATTGTAATAATTTCATTTAAAAACAAGTCCTATAAGTTATGCTTGGATTTCCCACAAAACTAAGATTGTCCATTTCTTTCTTATCAAAACTCCAAATTGAATGAATTAAAGCTTCACATGTGGACAGAAGTTTAGTACTCAAGAAAAAGAAATTCACAAAAACTGTTTTGCCTTTTTTTAATTTCTGTGCCACACTTACATACTTCAGCTGAAAACCTGAGGTCCGTCTTCCACCCGAGGCCGCCGAGGACCCACAGTCGCCCTGGATAGCCCACCCGCAGTCGTCCTCTGACCCAAAGTCGCCCCTTGAAAGAGCAATTGTCGCCACTTTTTTGTGGCACTTCGTGCACCCGCGATCGCCAAGGACCCGCACTCGCCCTCTCACCCGAAGTCGCCCCTTCCAAGAAACCAATTGTGGCCATTTTTTGTGGTACTTCGTGCACCACCGCTCGACAAGGACTCGCACTCGCCCTGTGACATGAAGTCGCCCCTTGAAAGAGCAATTGTGGACAAATTTTTGGGCACTCCCTACACCAGCGGTCGACAAGTCCCACACTCGCCCTGTGATCCAAAGTCGCCCTCACCGAGGAACGAATTGTGGGCACATTCTGTGGCACTTTCTGTAGCAGCGGTTGACAAGGACCCGCACTCGCCCTTGGTCCACCAAGCCAGACAGTAAGGTAACAGCTGCAGGATTCCCTAATCCGAGGGTGTGTGGGTGCTCCCTATTCCATAATTCTATAAAGGGATTTTGCATTAAATGATCACTGTGAATTCCTTGTGAAGGAATATAGTGTCAAAAGTAAACTACAATTTAGTTACAATTTAGTTTAAAGTATAAGGTCCTCCCAAACCCTAAACCCTAAACCCTAAACCCTAAACCTTAAAATCATAACCCTTAAACAAAAAGAAGTGGGAGGACTTTGTTACAATTTTTTTAAAGATTTAACATAGAACCTCTTTTTTAATTCCACTTCCTCAAGCGTGCCTCGGTGGCTTGATTTTAATTGGGAGTGCAAAAACTGGGAGGGAGAATTCCTAATGCCCATGGACTCTTCATTTTATTTTTATTCTTGAAATGACCGTGGTAATTGGAATTTGTGGCACGTGATAAGTGTAGAGGATGAAACCCAAAAAATGGGGAGGGAATTTTTAAAAAAAGAAGTGGGAGGGCTTTGTTACAATTTTTTTAAAGATTTAACATAGAATCTCCTTTTTAATTCCACTTCCTCAAGCGTGCCTCGGTGGCTTGATTTTAATTGGGAGTGCAAAAATTGGGAGGGAGAAATCCTAATGCCCATGGCCTCTTCATTTTATTTTTATTCTTGAAATGAACGTGGTAATTGGAATTTGTGGCACGTGATAAGTGTAGAGGATGAAACCCAAAAACCAATGTGATTTTTAATATGCATAGTTAATTTTTTTTTCCAATGTGATTTGTAATATGCGTAGTTAGATTTTGTATGGTTACAATTCAAGGGGAATAGATGTAACTTATTGAAATGTTGGTCTCATGTTTTATTTTTCCGCAAATTTGTAGAAGCTTTGAAAAGGTATTGGGCGTGTTAGGGTTCAGTGGTCCTCTAAAAGAATTGTAAACCCTGTTTGGATTTTATGCAAACTCAGGCAAATTCTATTGACTTGAGAATTAAGAGTTTTGGAGCCAATTTTTTTAGGGTGGACGGTACTCACCATAATGTGGATAGAAGCTTTGTTCATGTCATTCCAATGAGTATTGCATAAATTAGGAGTGTTTTTTTAATTATTTTGTTCACGGGAAGGTCACTTAGTGTGCATATTTGAAACTACGTGAGATCTAATATAGGGAACTATTTATTCATTGTATCTAAAATTTTAAAAATCGTTATATCTAATATAGAGTGTGTAGAATTACATGTAGGATATTACAACTATTATAGAATTATGTTTAATATCATGTATTATATTTTATGTAGAAAAAATATAGGAAGGCAATAATAAGTGTAAAAAATAATTTTGTAAAGTAGGTATTTGATGTCCTTAAAGAAGAGATGTATGAAAAATGATACATTATTTGTCTCAAATTCTCCACGTACCTTGTTAAAGGGGTTCTAGTTGTCTTAACAATTATCTATGAAGTTTTTTGAAGTCACTTAGAATTTAAATTTTGCTTTAATAAACTTTTATTTGTTCACTCCAATTTGTAGATGATTAGCAGTAAGTTATTTGACACAATTAGAGTCCATTGTTTCATATGGTATACAAATGTATTTGTTTGGCCATAGTACATTTTTCCAAACATATTGTACTAGTCATTTCAGTACCATAAAAAAATAGTTTGAAAGAGAAGGGACATAGGAGAAAGAAGAAAGGATAAAAAACAATAATGGAAAAAAAATCATACAACACCTAATAAATTTAATTTTAAAATCTCATATAGGGGCCAAAATATTGGACTCAAAAGTGTAGTATAAATAATATAGGGTGCTATAATAAATGGCAATAACAATAGGGTGTATTAAATTATAAAATATTAGAAAAATAGCCCCCCATAAAATATCCCCCAATCTCACGTATATAGTAAACTTCTAAACTAGTGGCTTTCGAGAGATTGTGTTGAGAGAGGCGATAGAAATGAAGTCAATGAAGAAATAAATAAGAATTTGTTTGGAATTTTGTAGAGTAATACGTCTTTTCCAAAAATTGAATCATTAAATTTAAATAATGAGTTATTAATTCAAAGTAGTTGAATTTTGCAGGCATTAAAGGTAGAAGAAATATGTAAAGTAGTCAGTTGTGTTACATTTTTTGAATTGACCCTAAAAGACCAAACGACATTTTTTGGCAATATAGCAGTCTTGAGGGGCTCCCTGATAATGAAATTATTATATTTCTTTGAAAATTTCAAAAAACATGTGCCCAAGGAAGAACTTTAATGCACTACAATTTTTTAAACTTTTGACTACATGAATAAAAAGGTTTGGTATGGTATATAACTTTCATTGGTTAGTAGGCAACTCAAAGAGGTATTTCATTTTGTTTTCCTAAGAAATAAAAATTGGAATTGTTTTCCTCGGTTTCTATATGTACATGGAAAGTTTAGGATCATACCATTTTGATTAATGAGATGAAATTTCAATTTTTTGGGTAGTCGTCAACTTTCTATTAAAAAATAAACATTGAAGTCTTTTATTTGACTCAATTTTCAATATTTTAGGAGAAAAATCAAAACACTAGGTGTAGATTGTTTATTACAAGTTTACACATTATAACCATCAGAATGGTCATTATCAAATATCAAAATTGAATTTAGAACAATTGAATGTTTTGAATCATTGGCTACTTCTTCCCATTTATTATTTTATTCCTCCATGTTGTACAATTCCAAAAAGATCTAATTTTCTTTTCAAGAATGTAGCCAATTTGCTTTGAAAAATGAACCCAAATAGTAACCACTTTTTTTCATAGAAATGTGAGCTTGTAAACTGCAGTTGCTTGCTTTTTCGGAAGGCTATGAAGAGGGGTTTTATGAATTCACCTGCTATTATCTTGCAAGGTACAGTCGGGGATTGTAATCTTACAACCGACCAATTTGAATCATTCACATTTTTTTGGTCAATGTGCAATATAATTTTTTTTTTGTCTTGCATAATTTTCACTCAATTATTACCCAATTCCAATGAAGCATACGAAATTTCAATTTCAGAAATGCAAATTTGGATTTCTGGTGAGTTCTGAAAGTCAAATTTTGTACTTTAACCCCTAAAGGACCATTGTTCGTTCGGGGGACAAATGGGACTTGGGGCAGGTACCTACAGGCTGAAATTTTCTCCTAATTTTTTGAAACTTTTTGTGAACATGAAGAATTGAGAGAGGTACGTGGCAAAAAAAAATTTGAAATCGGACCTTTGAGCAAGAAATTATGCCATTTCTTGGAATGCGTAGGGACGGGGGGCAGCAAAAAAAATTTGCAAAATTTTGAATTTTTTTTTTTAATATTTTTTTCTCATAGATTATATTTTTGTCTATCTGGAAAGCTTTGATTCATCTCATTTGGATTCGTTATGAAGAAGTTATGGACATTCTTGTTTTTCGGGCAGTTAGAGCAAAAAAATAACTTGTAGGATGCATTTCGGAATGCAATTTTTGTAATTTTTCAAATTTTTTTTTGGAATGGTTTAGTTTACTTGCTAGAAAAATCTCACCATTGGGATTAGTGCATTTTAATTCCATCTAAAATATATGAATATTTTAGATTTTCCTTCTATCTTGTACCTACTTCTACTTAATGATTTTTTTAAGAATGATTATTAAGTTTTTTTGAATAATTTTTTTTCCTAGACTCTCAACTCAATTCTTCATTATAAAGATTTAAAGCTCAAAATGCTGTAGTGCAAAAATTTTAAGTTAAAAATGTTTAAAGTCAAAAAATCTGGTCCCGCAATGTGCTGAAAAACTTGTTTTTTCTACTTTAAACACAGATATCTTGCAATCTATGCGGTCAAAAATTCTGAAATTTTTTCCACACATTCTCATACCAATTAGGTGTAAGATCCTATGGTTAGATGTGAAAAAAATAATTAAATTTTTTTTACTCTTTGCTATAGAAATGGCAGTTTTGAGTGTTTTTGGCAGAAAATAGGCCTCAGATTTTTAGGGGTTAATATAATGTTTTATTGAAAACAATTGATGGTGACTTCTCTTAATTTGATTGCATGGATACGTAGGGAACATCCATACGCACATCTTTCATATTAAAAAACACCCCCTTAAGTAACAAAAATATAATCTATTAAGAATTCAATATGAGGTGGCGTATGCCCAAATTCTATGAAATAGATATCTTTATATTTTAACTAGATTTTGGCAAAGTAATTGTATCATCATATTGAAATGTACAAAATTAGTTATAGGGTGAGAGTGATATGCCAAAATGTAGTTAGAATATAGAGATATCCATTTCTTCAAAGTTTGGTCATACAATACTTTTCATTGAACACTTCATTGATCATGTTATTGTTACGTAAGGATTTTTTTTTATATGAAACGTGTGTGTATGGATATTCCCTACGCATCCATGCAATCAAATTCAGATAAGGCACCATCAATTGTTTTCAATAAAATATTATGTTAAGGTACAAAAATTGACTTTCAGAACTGACCAGAAATCCAATTTTGCATTTTTGAAATTGAAATTCCGTATGCTTCATTGGAATTGGGTAATAATTGAGTGAAAATTATGCAAGACAAAAAAAAGCCTATTTCATTCTATATTATGTACAAATCTTTGAATGGATAAAAATGTAGTTTCTAAGCTTTTAGTACCCGACAGAATACATTAAAAAATCTGAATCCATGTCCATATTTTAAGGGGAAGGGGAAAGGGAAGGGGAAAAAAAAAAACAAAAAAAAACACCCGCGGTTGCCCTCTTTGTACCCGAGGTCTCCATCCTCGTACCTGAAGTTGCCCTTCTAGAGCGGTAGTCGCCTTTCCTGACCCGAAGTCGCCCCATTCGACGTACTCCCGCGTGCGGCGAATATGAGATTGTAGGTGTTGTGAGGTCGCCTGCAGTGAGCCGCAGTCGCTGATTGGGCGACCTCTGGTGCAAGTAAGAGTGACTATAAAGCCCAGAGGGTCACCATTTTCTTCCCACCTTGCTCCGTTGACGAACTCACGACTTGAAACTTCTAAAGAGGCTTCTTGTGGACTTCAGATCTTCGGAGGGCAACAACCTTGCTTTGAGGGGTTTGAAAGACCCCTTGAAGCGGGTGGCTTTGTCATTATTTTTTTTGATACTACACGTTGTTGGATTATATTTTTTGTAGGTGAAAGACACTTTGGGCAATCACCAATATGGCTAATCAAGTTGCTGGGAGAACCAATGGTAATGATATATGGAGGGCCACAAAGGAATGGGACCCTTGGTTGGTTTTGGAAACTGTTCCGAATAAAGCCGCGAATTTGAGGACATGCGTTTTTTGTGGGTGGAACAATGTCTTTGTTCAGAAGAGGGCTCTCATGCACTTTGGATATGGCGGCAACCCCTCATCAGATCGTTGTAAACGTGCTCTAAGGTTAGTATTGGAGAAGTTCAGGAACTGTGAGGGGACTATCCCAAAAGAAATGCTATACGAAGAGATGTTTGAGGTGATTGAGGAAGGTGATGGTATTGGTGAGTCCGTTGTTGCGCCCATTGCTGAGCCTATTGTGGCCTTGTTAGCAGAAGAATCCGCAGATGCTGTCGACACGAGCAAAATGCGGCCTTCTAATCCAGATTCGGTTGATTCTACTCCAGCAACGGTTGAGAGAAGGAGGAATACTCCTTCCATTTCTCACCAAATGAGCATGGATGAGGCGTTACAGGTGGGTGTCAGACAAAAATTGGATACATTGTAGGCTTCTTTCTTCTACGAGGATAACATTGCTTTCAACGTTGTGCGTCATCCAGCCTTTGTGAAAGCAGTGAAGGAAACAGCGGCAGCTGGATTAGGGTATCAACCGCCATCATACAATGCAGTGCGCACCAAAATGATAGATGTGAAGAAGGCTGCAGTTTTGAAGATGGTGTCAGAGCAGACAAAGAAGTCTATTGAATTTTATGGAGCGACCTTTTGTTCGGATGGGTGGTCTGATACTAATTCTCGTCCGTTGTTGAATATAATGCTTGTGTGTCTTGTCGGGGATGTGTTTTTGGGATCTGTTGACATCACTGGAGAAGGGAAGGACATTGCCTATACAACAAATACAATGGTGCAGTACATAGAGGAAGTTGGCCCTAAGAACATTGTCCAACTATGTACGGACAATGCAGTAGTGATGACGAGGACCCTGGCAAAATTGGAAGAAAAGTATCCTCACATGTTTAGGCAGGGATGTATAGCGCACATTATGGATTTACTTATGGAAGATTGGGATAAGGAAAAGAGGGTTCGGATCTAGTTACCAAGTGCCAAGCTATCGTGAAGCTCATCAAGAAGTACCATCATACCTTGGGTCTCTTTTGGAAGTATTCACCAAAATTGTCATTGCGACTTCCCTCAAAAACACGCTTCGCAGTGAACTTCCTCATGATAGACCGTTTGGTGGATTGCAAGCAAGCGTTGTTATCCGTGATTTTGGACGAGTCGTACAAAGCGTTTGAGAGTAGTTTGTTTTATCGGAAGAATGGTCAAGTGGTCAGAATGCGAGCGCGTAAAACTCGAGAAGACATTCATTCGGGAACGTTTTGGCAAGAATGTGCCAATTATCAGTACTTGATGAAGCCCGCTCTCTTAGCCCTTCGAGTGTTTGATGGAAAAGTTTCGGTAATGCTCAAAGCTTGGATGGTAATGCACACCCTGAAGCTCCACGTTTACTCTCTCCATAATGAGCCGTATTTTCTAGATGACGCAACAGTGGCAAAGTTCAGAAAGCAATTTGACGCTCGATGGAAATTGATGCATACTGATCTCCATTTTGCTGGGGCACTACTTAACCCGTATTTGGCTGAGGTAGAAATCATTCACAACAATGGTGAGGCCAAGCGAGCCTTGAATCGAGTTATACGAAAACTAAGCAAGCCATTGGGAGTGTCGGAGGATGATGCAATGAGCAAGTTGACAGAATTTGAAGAAAATACAAGCCCATTCGACCCCTTACAGGAGGCTCCCGATATCACCCGCTGTAAACTACTGCCTCATCCGTGGTGGAATCGTGTGGGTGGCAATGCTCTTCCAAAAATTGCTAGGAGAATTTTGTCTTTAACATGTTCAGCATCATCATGCAAAAGGAATTGGAGCATGTATTCGTTTGTGCACAGTAAAGTGCGAAACTGTTTGACTGCATCTAAGGCTGAAGCATTGGTGTATATCTACACCAATAGCAAACTAGGATGGGAGAAACGTGGAAAAAATCCTGCTGATTTTTACGAAAAGTATTTGGAGGATGCAGATACAGACGAAGAGAACGAGGAACCATTGTCCTCAGGATCCGAAGATGAAGTTGTGCAAACGGCAGCACGACGAGCTGAAAATCGTATAGAGGTGGAAGAGCGTTTGCACGAAAATAGATGGGCTGGATTGGTCCCTCCACGAGATAGTCCTCCATGACAACAACGACCTTACGCAAATATATTTGTGGGTGGCGTTGATGAGAATAGAGGAGGAAGATCGACGCACACCTGATCGACCCCACGTCTCTGCTTGGGATGCATTTCCTATAATAAATTCACCGCCACTGAGGGCAAGAATTCCTGAGAACAACAATGAAGGTGTAGATATTCTCATGTCACAGGAAGTGGAACATGCTACATCTCCCATATCAACTCTTCCGTCCTTCAGCAGACCAGTGACTCGTCAGGCCGTTGCAACAATTACCATGCTAGTTATCGTAGAAAGTGAAGGGCAAGAGGAGGCAACACATGAAGAAGAGGTTTTGCCTGCAGGCTATCCAATTTCTGCAGCACGTAGCACTCCAGCAACAGCAGATGCAGACGACGATGACGATTTGCCATTGGGTACTCTCTTGAACAGGAATTGTAACGCGTCTTCTAATCGAGGAGCAACCATGGACATTGCTAGGGCCACGAGGTCTATTCCAACCCTTCCGACAAGGCCGGATCTGAGTCAGGGTCCAATGCAGAGTGTTGATGAGGAAGTCCGTGGCTCAGCTCTTCAACCCACTCAGCCTTCATCAAGGTCTGGCCTTGGAGAATCGTCATTGGAAGCGCGTGCACGTAAATCAAAAAAACATATTGGGAAGACGAATGACAGGACACAGCGGAATCCTAAACAACCCAACCAAGTTGTCTAGCGGTTTATTATAGGTGCAAGTAATTCCACCCTGAACCTTGGACAATCAAGTGGAGAAGCTGCACGATCCCCTGTATCTAACATTGATGGAATCACTGATACATTGAGGCTGGTGAAACGTTTGGTGTCCACTCAAGTACTCGGTGGTATAGACACTCAGGTGCAAAACCTAAACTCCGAGGTAGAACGTGAGCTACAACAAATACCAGTACCACGAGAAGAGGACAAGAACAAGAGCTCTGGCGATTACGAGAGCACGGATTCACCGCGTGAAGACACGGATCCTGAAGCTAATGAAGTTTCTAGCGATGATACATTCACCCTATAATTAATAAAATTATAACATTATACATGTAGAGGCAATAAGTAGTATTGTTAGTATCAACAATTTTTTTTTCCAATGCATATATACTTATAGCTGAAGTGTAGAACCAAATAGCTTATGGTTGGATTTTGTGTAGTGTCTAATTAGACGTGGCAATGTTTGAATTACATAGCAATGTTTTAAGTTTGTTGTGTTGACTTTTACAAACGTTGGAGTGTTGAATATAACGGAGATCTGGAAGTTCATGTGAGTGTTCGAATCAACCTTTTGCCTCCTGCTAATATGTACGAGTTACTATTGTTTTTATAAATATTTTTATTTCTATTTCTATAATTTCTATTGATATTATTGAATTGCATCGTTATATTAGTTCTGGGCTATAAATTGGACCACAAAAAAGAATTTGGCATTTTCTAGACTTTATCAAGGTGATTGTACAAAACAAATGCATAATTTAAGAAGACTCTACTCGTGCCTTTTTGTATTTGGAATACTTGGAACTTAGAAAAAGAGCCCTGAACTTTTTCAAATATTGTAATTTGGATTGTGGGAACAAAATAGCAGTGCCAAATTCCACAATAATATAAAGATTGGTATTATGTATAGACAAAAAACAAAAAAAAAGGAATTAAAGGATTGAAGAAGGTCATTTGTAATTGCTTTATGAAATGATGGTCAGTCACCAAGTAAAGCACCAAAATAATTATTTGCATTCTTTGAAATGGAACTTCTCCTAAACTCACTTTTTAGACTTGTATACCACACATTATTACTATTTTTCTATAAATGCTCTGAAGAATAGCTGAAAGTGTACTACAAAACCATCCTTTCCAAAGTTTACTTCCAAATTTATTTATTTGAATAGTGCTATGTATCCTAAAGTCCTAAAACCCATAGTTGCATTCTTCCCATTGACACGCAGTCGCCTTGGACTTGGGACCCGAAGTCGCCTATATATGTGTGACCCGAAGTCGCCTTCTTTTTACCCGCAGTCGCCTAGTGTTTTGTACCCGCAATTGCCCAGTGTTTTTTACCCGCAATCACCCTCAATTTCAGACCCACAGTCGCCCAGGCAGCACCCGCACGCGCCCTGACGCAAAGTCACCCTTGCTGACGTCGACATGGCATTCCACGTCAATCTTGGAAGCAAGCCACGTAAGACAGTTTTTTTACTGAGGGGTAAAAAAAACCAAAACCCTAAAACCTTACTCGACGACTTTGTCGCCCACACTCGACATTTGTCATATGCGACATCGGACGTCAGACAAACAACACGACGACTAAACCCCAAAACGTGTCAGACAAGACAACCCTAAAGATACCTGGCATGGCCACCTATTTTCATTGTGATTCCTCCTAAAGTACTCACTACAAGAAAGGAGAACACACACTCATCAAAGTGTCTAACATAGCCACCTAGCCTCCTTAAAATTCTTTATAAAAGACGGTCTTCATGAAGGTAAAGGATGGCAATTTAAATTAGGTACGTCATCATGGTGATTGAATTTGAAATTCACTTCCTACATTACGTTGGAGTCTTCCATGATTGACTCTCACTATCTATTTTGATACTCTACTTTTATATAAAGTTCAGGAGTTTTGTAATGCACACCAAGGACCATTGCTTTCAGATCCGCTTTCCACATTGCATGTATAGAAAGCATGGCTTGTGTTTGAGTAGATGGTCATGAGGTTTGTTTGGTGTTTCCGGTAGAAAAAGGAGGGCATGCTAGAGTTTTGAGCCACTTGCTTCATGTACGCTTTAGATTTGTGGAGTCCTCAATCTATGTGGAAATAGAGAAGAAGTCAAAGTTTGGTGTATTACAGCAATCCATCCCGGTTGTCAAGTCCGTTAAAGAAGAAGGTCAGTGTTGGTATTTGTCTTCGGGGAATTATAGAGCTTATAGACTTCCCTTGTCTATGCTAGCTACGTCCATTGAGATAGTAAGTCGACAATCAGATAACTATACTATGGACATGCTGTACATGTCTCAATCCGTTTTGCCTAATCCTCCTCGTCTAGTGTTCCTTGTCTTTCCTAGCAGTGGCATCCTTCAAACAGTGAAGGTTGAGAAACTAGATACTATCAAAGAGTTGTCTAGTGAAACGGAAGGAGAGTCCTCTGATTTGACGCTTCAGAAGCAAACTTGTGAAATTCCACCCGTATTGCATGACAACTCATTTGTAGAGCAGAATTGATGTAGAGCAGCTGTAGAAGAGGCTAGGTAATACCTACCTTTGATTTTGTGAATATTAGTTGCTCAATTGCTTATATTGTGTCCTAAAAATAATTTGTCATTGCATATAGAGTAGAATTGTAGTGGGTGAACCAAGTTGAAACTATGAATAGAATTAATAAGGTCTCACTTCCTAGGAAATGGCAAATTTCAAAGTATAATAGTTCTATAAACTAAAATCCACGGTTATAGGGGTAGCGGTCATAGGTCCTAAACCTTACTATAAATATTAAGGTTTCTTCCATTTTCAAAGAAAAATTTAGAACAAATTTTTTTTTGAAGAACTTCTTTAAAAAAAGTTTTTTCAAGCTCTACGCTCACATATTCCAAGCTCGCCACTCCAAGCTTGCATGCTAGCATTGTTGTTCAAATTTCATGACTTTTAAAATTTTAGTTCCATTTAGTACAGGGTATGGAATGTTCTAGGGTATTTTTGAAGATGCCCACGTGTACTATTTTTATGACTCATAAATTTGTAATGCTTTAAAATATAGCGCACAGCCCATGTCTTTTGCGTTACATAGAAAACTAAATAAAATGGGTGATGAATTGAATGCAGCCATAAATTTGGAAATAATGCTAAAGATATGTACAAATTTTCCATTTTTCAGGGAAAGCCCATGTGTACTATTTTCATGACTCATAAATTTGAAGTGCTTTAAAATATAGGCAATGGCCCATTTCTTTTACGGTACATAGAATTTTTTAAAAAAGGGTAATGAACTAAATGTGGCCCTAGATTTGGAAATACTATTTAGAATATTTACAACTTTTCCATTTTTTTAGTAAGGCTTTCACAAAAGAATTCCATGATTTTTGAACAACAATGCTATAGATGGGATTAACTTAGCAATAAAGTTGCTATCCTGACAAAATAAATCTAAATCCCTACTTTGTGGTAATTAATTATTCCGCATGCAAAAAGATGTGGTAGCGACAACTTGCTTAAAGTACACATTCAAGTGGTTGATTATGCCAATGGCACAGAGCCACGTTAGTATACTGTAAAGAAATTCACAAGTACTTATGAAGGGAATCACCGCATGACTGGTGATCCCCTAATTTTTATGGGGCCCAGCATTGCACAACCTTTTCGTGGTATATAGCTACGGAGGCCAACACTATTTCCAGGACTTTTGAAATTAGAGGTAGGTGTTCAAAAACTTCGATTTGCTTCATGCTCTTTCATGCCCACCTACAAGTCGGGTGTGCGTCATCAATTGAGTTGCAAACATCTCTTTCCACCTTTCTCCTAAACTATGTCAACGTCTGCAAGCGTTGCGTTCTTTATGTGCGTCTTTGGCTTATTTTGTTTAGTTATGTGAAGAATTGCAAGAGTTTGGTTTCGTGAGTGATTGTATTGTGATCGTAGTGTTGTTGTCCGTTGCATTGTTTGAGGAACCACTCCGTTGCATACCGTTGCTAGAAAGCCAATCTGTCCACTTTGTATTGTTGAACATTTCTCACTCCACCACGATAGAGGTAAACATGTCACCTGTCATTCCTTGCTTGTCAATAACAATGCGTTGTTATTTAGTTGTTGCCTATGCATTCCATATTGTCATGCGTTGTACTACTCACCTTGCAATTGATTTTCATTTTGGTACGTCGTTCTTGGAATGCAATTGGCTAATGTGCAACACTGTCCAAATACTCAAGAGCCGCAAAGTTTGGAATATTATAAATAGATAACTTTCTATCTCAAGCTGAAATGCATTTCACTGTAGGTTGAATTGAATTACATTATTGTCACTTTAGCTTGACCAGTGCTGTCGCAGCACAGAGTAAGCAATTTCCTCGTTATACTCCCAAAAATCACTCTAGAGCATAACAAAGTGACTCTAAAGATCGAACCCACAAGATCCTGTGAAGTATGTAGCTCTATTAAGCACTTAAGCTCAGTCAGTGTCTAAATCCTACTTTTTGGTCCTATGTCTAAAACCAAAAACACCAAAACACCTTGAAAGCTGTAGTCCGGATTTCTCCCTTCTTCCGGTCCTGTTAGCTATCTGGTCCGTGAAATTACCTCAACACTAGGATCTTACTACTTCTGGTTCTGAGTATCCCTCTTAGACTAATCCGTTCCAGACTGTCTATCTGTATCTTCACTCCTACCTGGTTTAGTTTTGCCTCTATTTTACCATCAGAGGGGTCGCCACTTGCATTTTAGAGTGGTAGGCCCACCACTCCTTCCGTAACTTATAGTGGCTGAAGACCCACTATCCTATCCTCTAATCTCCTAAGCTACTCTGGATCCGGTTTGGTCCCTCACAGCCACCCAGATAGCAATTCGGGTTGCAGGTCACACAAAGACCCCCCCATACGATCCTCTCATACTACAACGACCTTGACGCCAAGTTCTCTCCATGTGAAGTTAGGCGGTTACAAGTGTATCCGCCCATTCCAACATCAACTAAAGTTCTTCCGTTTACAAACTAGGACAGCGAGATCTCACAGGAGATCGGACACTCAACCGGATTTCCCACCTAAGAGTTCTAGCGCGACTAAGGAATCCCTCCCTATCCGCCTAGCCTAACAACAACTTTCTCGCGTGGAATCCTAAACCTTAGAAGTGCTGAGGAACTGAAATCCACTCCCAACTCTTTTACTACCCACTCACTTGCACATAAGATCAAAACAAGAAGACCAAGGGGAGAAATCACTCCCAAAAACAACTTGCGCCCTCCTAACTCCTCACCATACAACCCTATTACACTCGGGAGAGACGCACAATGAGAAGCAAATAGAAAATACAAGAAAATTCAGGTGAAAAGACTCCTCGCCTTTCCCGTAGGGACTGACTTTTATATACAATTAAAATTACAAAGGCAAAAAGGCCCCCAAAAATCCGCGCGGAACTTTCGGTTTGATACTATCCTGTCAAACCGGATCAACATCTGGTCCAGTCCACCCTATCTTATACTTTACAAAAATAATTCCTACCTACTTTGCAACACCTTGATCTAGTGTGGGACTTTTGGGATCCGTTTCCAATTGGTTGAAAACTTCCTCCAAGTTTCGGTTCCACTCCCCGGCTTCACGATTCGGGGTGTCGGACCCTGGCGATGAATCTAGATGAATTGTCCTCATAGGTTTCCGCCCATTCTTCTTTGACTGGGGAGTCTGATCCTTACCCTCCCTCTGATCAACCTCAACCGGAAATGACTCCGGTAGTGAGATATCCGAAAGATGGATCTCCTTCGAGTACACTGATTCGGTCAGCTTCTGGCTGCTCACCTCCATCTGGTTTGCTGCCTCTCGGGCTCCCACCATTGCCGCTTCCACTTGCTTGTCAAAGGATCCAAAAGTCGGTCAGGATCCAAACCATCCGGGAACCGGATAGTTTCTTCTCCTTGAGCACTCCCTTGTCAAATAGTTTCGCCTTGGTGACGGCTGTTCCGGCTTCTCCGAAAGTGGCCTTCACCATCTCCACTACCTTCTGAGTCTCTTCCACCATCTCCCAAGTGGCGGTCATGTCTTCCTTGAGGGTGAAAATCTCTACCTTCAACATATCGACCTCCTGAAGTCAGCAAATCTCTACTTCTTAATTTCTTGGTTTCGGCCGGACTGGTGATGCAATCCGCCACCTTTGCCAGTAGCTCGCTGTCTGCAGGCGCATCCACCAACTTTCCGATCTTGGAGAGGATTATTTTTTTGACCTCCCAGTCCGCTCGCACGTAGTAGAGGATGGAGATCAACTGATTGAATGGATCATCGGGATCCATTTCCTCGGAGACCGTCTTCTCAACTTCCGGTCCCTTCTCCGGAGCAGACTTGTCGCCAGGAGGTGTTCCTCTTCCGTAAGGAGGCGTCGTCTTCTGCTGTTTGGTTGGCGGCTTTTGCAGCTCCTCCTCCTCCTCTTCTTCTGGGTCAGATCCGGATTTGTCCTTGGGTTTGTCATCCATTTCCGACTCCCCATACTTCAGAAGAACTTCCAGAGTCCTCCACACCTTCTCCTCTGTGTCAGTGAGGAGTTGGTTGTGCTTGTAGAGATGAAAGAGATAGGGACACAAGGGAGTGGCCCTACTCTTTTCTACCCTGGTAACAAGCTAGGACACCAGATCGGAAAAGATCTGGGCCCAGTCTGCTTTCCGGTCCTTGCTCAGGGCTCCGAAAATAAGGTTGCCGAGGATTATCGTCACCCTCGTTGGCTTCTCCGGGTGGAGGATCGGAATCATGAACTGGAGAAGGTTACGGTGTCGGTCATCTAAACAATCTAAGACCACGTATCTGTCCTTTGAGTCCATTGCTCCTCGAAACTTCCCTCGGATGAATTCATCCTTTCGGCTTGCCATCCCTAAACCTCCTAACCGGAAGTCGTAGGCCGCTCTCCACATCTCTTCCGTCCAGAGGGTCGGAAGCCCCCGGATGGTGTTGTCGAACTAATTCAACAATTTCCCCAGTAACTCTCTCACCATCCATTCCTCCTTAAATCCCCAGGGTTTATCTATCAACCCCTGGCAACTCATCGCGATGAGGTCCTCCATGAGCTGGGCCTTCTCCTGCTCTGTGGAGGGGATGATCGGAATCACCTTCCGGAGCTTAACCACGGCTGCGGAGGAACTGGACGGCCCTGGTCTACTCTTGCGAAGTTGAGGCATGGATACAGACTGGACTGGCCGGATCCTTTCTGATACTACTTCACCCTCTCCTAGCCGCACGTCCCGTTCCTCACTTCCTCTATTCCAATCTCAACTAGAAAACCACAAACCCTGCAGGCACGGAAGTCTAACCCTGCAGCACACTTTAACACACTCACGCACTTCGCATACTCACGCACTCACAGAAAATCAAGGCGCTGAGGAAACAAGGTACGCGCGGAGGACCGTCTTCAGCAAACAGAGTTTGAAAAGGGTTGTAATTGGAAAGGTCAGGCCTTATATAGTCTAAGGGCTCTAGATGGGTCATCATGACCTATTATGTTCCAGCCCTAATCCGCTCCAAACCTAATCCACTCGGATTGAATCTGGGTGGTCCACTACTTCCGTTCCTTTGCTTATTTTTAGTTTTTCATTACCCGCCTAGTCGGATCCGGATCCCTGTCAACGATTTCTATTCCAATTTTGGAGTAACTAAGAAAAAACCAAAAATTCACACTGCGACAAGCGCTAAAATGCAATTCAGCTCTAGTCAACTTGAATTGCAATTATGTGCTGGACAATCTGAATTGCATTACTGTCAAGCAGAGTTGAAATGCAATTCAGCTGAACTAGTCGAGCTGAATTGACGGTAAATTGATTCAATTCGACTAGAGCTGATATGACAATATTACAATTTAGCTCGACTAGCGATAAAATGCAATTCAGCTTTGGTTGAGCTAAATTGCAAAGTGAGACTCTTTTTTGCTCCTTTGTCATTTGAAGTGATAACTAAAGTATATCGTAAGTTTTACCTTGACTCGAGATGATTGACAATGACGGACCAATAGTATTTGTAGACATTTCAGCTTGGGCAGCGTTGATCCTCTCTTGGAGACCGTATTGTTCTTTACAGATTAATTCAAACATTATTCGTATGTATCCATTTTCTCATCCTTGAATTGTACCTTGTGCAATCCAAGTGACATGTCTTCAACTACTAACACAATCAATAGTATGGAAGAATCAGAGGAGGATCTCCTTGTTCTTTAGGAAATGAATGAGGACATTCCAGAATGCAAAGGTCTTCTGCGCAGACTTTGGAACACTATGTGCATCACTCTTTACAACGATGAAAGCAGGCTAGTTGGAGAAGGTACTTGCCACAACGTGAACTTGGACCTGGTGCTTGGTGCTAACAGTCCCCTTGGTGATACTCATGAAGCAGTGCACATTTCAAAGATACATTTTGAAGTTGACATTTTTCATGAGCAGATTTACTCACTAATTTATTTTTAGTCTATGGCTTTTGGTGTGGATATGTTTGTCTTGGATCTTGCACCAACAAGTCGTGGTAACACTGAGTAGTCTTCAAGTTTTGCAATGGGGAAGGTAATATCTGTCTCTTCTAATGTTGTCATTTCTTTAGATTAATGTCGTTGTTTTCAATGGTTGTCTGCATGGAATGTTAAGTGTTTTTGCATGATGTCTACATGAGCCAGTTTTACAATTGTAACTAGCAAAGCATTCATCCATTTTTTAGCAAGAATTAGATCCTTTAGTACCTTGTAAGGGATCTTTAGAAGGTGTCCATCAGCCATTGAGGTCCAGGGTGGCGGAAAAGTGGATCAATGTCGTCTTGGACCTCAATGGCATTTTGTGTATCAGCAAAAATTGGAAGTCCAAGGGGTCCATCAAATAATTCAACCATCAATCGGAGCCACACTCGGCCACAATTGGCTGGATTGTGGGCCCCAAAGCAGTGTGCGTCCGATCCAATTGCTCCATGTTTTTGAAAGAGTTAGAGAAGATAGCCTTTGTTTTAGTGTGGAGCTCCATGAAGAAGTCTTCCACTGAAGGCATTTGCGTTTATCTTTTCCGAGATGGAAGCTTACCCATCTTTGTCCTTGGGCAAGACTCTTGCAAGACAATTAAGGGCAAAAATAGAGCAAATAAGGCGATCTTGTATAAGGAACCAGGAACCGATAAGGAAATGTTTCTAAAAAACTTGGATGTGCTCTTTGGTGACTCACAAGGTAATTTCGCATTTGACAATATTGTCATAGTGGACAATGGCCATCATAAGCACATCATGAACAACCAGTAGAATGTTATACTTTTGCATTCCTGGACTAACCGGGGGAATGGCGATAAGGACGCGTTTCCCCTTGTTGTCCTACTTCCATGGTTTCAGGGTTTGTACGCCAATCGTGGTGTGGGCTCAAATTGTTTTGGAAAAATAACAAATGGAAAATTGGACGCAAATGTTGTGCAAGGAAAGGAGTCATCAAGAGTATGACAAACTCTTGGAGGGGGTGTCTAGGTTGTCTAGTGTTAGTTCGTGCAATGTTTGGAGGTATGCAATTCAGGTGGAGATGAGTTGAAATGGAGCTTATATATGCATTTTGCTTCAATTATCAATCCTTTGCATTTCAGCTCAAATGGAGCTTAAATGGGCTTGTGGGAATATGGAAACCCAAAATGGATAGAAATAGATTAGAATAGGATTAGGATAGAGTCAAAAAAAATTGATTTTTGGTAAAACATAGAGATTTCGAGTTACTTATAAATAATTTGAGAATAGTCAGTTTCCGTATTACTAGAACTATTATGGCTGGTTTGTCACCAACAATAAAACTGATCCAGAATCCGGAAATGCACCGGATGGATGGACCCTATGGTCTAGACTTCCGGTCTAGGAAACTAGGGTACTGTTATGGGAACAGTCTCCTACCAGTTGTCTACCGAGAACGGTTGGCTACTCGTTGGGTACTTAAGTCTACCGCCGCTTCATTCTTCTCTCTTTTTGCTTCGCAAGACTTTGTGCACGTGTAGTTGAGAGAAAGAATGGTGAGTTAGGAATCATGCCAAGGAGAGAAAGTGAGGTCGGTGCCGTTTGCGCTGGATTAGTGTTCTTTGTGTTGGTAAACCATGGCGAAAAGTAGCGATCCAAAAACCCGTAGACATACGATCACGGCTCGAATAGTTTGTTCGGCTATTCCTACCAACCCGACCATCCAGAAGCAGTTAGAGGAGGATCTAATGGGTATAGGGTGTGTCGGATTGATACAAAGGTCGTGGAACGTCAAGGACTAGGAGATGATTGAGGAGCTCATTTCAGGGGTTCCAAATCAATAGGAGTTGACAGTTAGGGGTCGACCCATAGCTTGGACTGAGGATGTTTGGGCGGAGGTGTATGAGTTCAATAAGTCCGGATCCAGATTAGCCTCTCGGATGGATAAGTATGCGAGCGGAAAGTTCCGGGGTCCGACCAATTCAAAGGATGGGTACACCATTAGTGAATGTAAGAACGATAGGCATAGATGGGTGCTGGAATTCCTGATTCCGCTTCTGTATCCGGAAAAGCCTACCCGGGTTACAGTCACGGTGGCTAACACCATCTTTGGAGCTATGGAGGATAGGTTCGTACATTGGAGTAGGGTTATCGCGGGTGTGGTGTCGAAATTGGTGGAACATGTGTCGAAAGGTAAGTATAGCCCTCTCAACCCGTACTTGTTCCACCTCTATCACCAAAACGAGGTTCTGAATAGCCAGGAGGTGATAGCGTACGAAATCGGAGCCACAATCCTACGGTATGGCCTTACGGAGGAGGTTGAGCGGGAGCAGCTGGAGTCAAAAGAGGAAGAATAGCATGAGGAACTGGTCGATAAACGGGATAAGCGGAACAAGTCAACCGATCCGTCCGCAAGAGGAAAGCTGCCAGCACCGGAAATCTGAGAGCCCAGCCAAAGTCCGGCAGCAAAAGAACCTTTGGAGTTCTTTGATGCCGGAATCCAATGGGAGCAGCATGCTTGGCAGCTGCACGTCAATATGGTGGATTTCGTAATCAAAATCAGTGAAGAGTTGAAGGTGAAGCCGGAGAAGATTTTGGAGCAAATCAAGCGACAACTGGGTCCTGATGTGCTGCACGAAAAGGATGAGCGAATCCAGAACTTGAAGAAGGAGCGGGATGACCTCCAATCTCGGGTAAATTGGGTAGAAGGAGAGGCGGCAATAGCAAGGCAGAAGGAGACAAAAGCTTTCCAAGTCATCCGGAATTTGACGACATTGGTCACGCAGCCAACAAATCTCGTGGTCAAATCCAAACTCTTCAACAATCGACTAATAAGTGAAAGGCACCTATCCGGATTGTCGTACGCGCAATCTAGGCGTAAGTATCCTTAACACCAAAAAGATGATAAGATGACACGAAATATCGTCCCAGGAGATTCTAGTATGTTTCAGCAAGCTAAAGAGTATCCGGGTCGTAATCCAAACAACAAAACCCCAAGCAACACCTCTTTCTTTTTCTATTTCTGACACAATGGTCTTCCGGATTCCAATCCGGATCTATCCCTTTTCGGTTTCCGATTTGATCCGGATTCCGGGTCTCACTTCTTAATTGCGACTGGTTTTCTATTCCTCTGTTTTACCCTCAGGGTGTCCGCATTTGATCTTTAGAGGGGTAGGAACGCGCCACTCATAGAAATCTATTTCTCTGCACAAAACTTCACACAAAACAATCCTAACCGAGTTTTTATTGTAGAAATAGAGAAAGTAATAATCCTCACATTTCCCCGGGTAGCTTGCCCGGAAAACAGGTCACTCAGAATTGCATCCTTCCGCTTCTACTACAACGACAGATCAAGGCAGTCGGAACTAAAAGAGATTCGTGCATCTATCTACCAGACTGATCCTATGGTTGGCAGACCTTCCGGTGAGTGGGGATTTTCCGCTGGCGGTCGCTTATCTCCGCTCGGAACCCTCCCTGGATTCCGGACTCGCATCCGCACCACTCCTTAGAACCGGATCACCGTTACGGCAATTTAAAGGTACCATGCACAAGTCCTTACTCACAAGTCTAGTAAAGTTTCCTCACAAACTTACTTGCTCAAATCAGGTCCAACTAATTCTCAACCTGGATTCCCCCCTCATCCGCCCTCTCTCACACTTTCGACACTCATAAACGACTCAAGAAAACGCACACATAGCCAGAAATCCGTATGTCCACTTAGTGGCTCAGATTAGAGAAAAGAGAATATGAACATAAACTAATGCACACAAAATGGGCAAGGATGGAATGAAAGGGCAACAAGCTGCCCTCCACTTAAAAAGCCCAAACAAAAAGCCAAAAAAAGAACACCTGAAAATCCAGGTGACCAATCAGTAACCAACCGTAATATCCGGAAAGTTCAAAGTCAACTACTCCTAAGAATCCGGAACCGGGCCCCACGCACGGAAAATCCGCCCCAGATTAAAAATCCTAATACTGCAAACATACTAACTACTTTCCCCGCTTTGATTTCTTCGCGCTGCTACTTGGCCTTGCAGGTGGTTTCGGGCTCCCTTTCGGTGGAGTGGACTTCGTTGCAGCTCGGGTCGGAATCTTCCGCTGGATCGGTGGCGGGTCGTCATCCGAAGCCGTCTCATCCCCGGAAGTGAATTCCCCCTTCTCAGACTCCTGGATCATCTCCACTCTGGTCTCTCTCTCGGGTGAATCGTCCAGTTGAATCGGTGTTGTATTCTTCTTGGGCGATGCCTTCTGCATATGAGTAAAGTCGACCAGATTGGTCCGAGCCGGGTTTGACAAGGCCCCCATCCAATGGATTAAATCGCTCCGGACGGATGTTCCGGATGTCGGAACGGTACTCCCTGTTACTACCGGAATCGACTGGATACTCCTCGTCTGGCCGAACTTAGTGGTCTTTGTTTGGACCCGTGTCTGACTTGGAGTAGGTCTTGGGGATGGCTATAGACTGATCCCTGGTCCCGGCTTCTGGGGCGTCTTCAACAAGTCGACGTTGGGCAGCTCTGGAAAGTGGGTGAAGTCCAAGGGCTTGTTTGGGTCGAGGTGCCCCAACAGTTGCGCCATCTCCTTCAAAATTCCTTCCATCCGGGCCTGGAAGTCCACCAAGATAGTTACCACCTTGGACCCGGATAAGTGGCCTATGCCACTCAGCTGATTGCTGAAGAGTTGGGATTTGATCACAGCTTCCGAGGGCTACTCCACCAACGTGGTCAAATTGTGGACGAGTTGGAGAGCTTCCGTCTCCTTCTGCTGTGCAACTGCGGCATCCGTTTCCGCCTAGTTCACCCGACCTAACAGGTCATCCCTTTCCTTCTCCAAGCTCTTGATCCGCTCGTCCTTCTCACGAATCTGATCCGGGCTCGGTAGTGTCCGGATCTAATTTATGATAACTTCCGGCTCCACCTTCAACACCGCAGCAATCCCCAGGATCATATCCGACATGCCGAAATGCATGTGCTTGGCCTCCTCCATCCACTGCGTTCCGACGTCGAAGAAGTCTGACTGCATTTCCGATTCCGGGGGCTGACTCGGCTCTCCTTTTTCCGGGGTCAACTGTTCCACCCTCGAGTTCGGATTGGTCGACTTCCTTCTCTTCTCCCGTTTGTCGACCTGATCCTGCTGCTACGGTTCTTCTTCCTCGTCTTCGTCTTCATCTTCTTCCTCCTCCTCTCCCTCGATTGGAGTATCCGGTGGAATTTCGTGCGTGAGACTGTACTTCACTATTTCCAATCCGATATTGTAAATCACCATCTCTTCACTAGTCAGCACCTCCTGATGGTGGTACAGGTGAAACAGATACGGACTGAGAAGACTCGGCTTCCCCTTCCCTACGTGTGACACCAGTTTCTTCACTATACCGGCTAGGACTTTCCCCTAGTGGACTACCTTATCTTCTAAAGCCCCAAAGATAGTGTTGGCCACCGTAACCGTAACTCGGGTGGGCTTTTCCGGGTACAGGATCGGAATCAAAAATTCCAACACCCGTTTCTGCCTAGCGTCCTTACAGTCACTCACTGGGTATCCGTCCTTAGTTGTAACCGGATTACGGAACTTTCCAATCCCGTACTTCTCTACCCGAGAACCTAATCCGGTCCCGTTCTTCTCAAACCCGTATACGTCAGCCCATATATCCGCCGTCCATGCTCCGGGTTGGCCTCTCACAGTCAACTCGAACTGATTCAGGACTCCCGAGATCAGCTGCTCCAGCATCTCCGTGTCCTTAACATTCCACGGTCGGTGGATCAAACCTACGCACCCCATTGGGTCAGATTTGTCTCTAACTCCTTCCGGTGCGTTGGGTCGGCGGGAATAGCAGGTCTAACTATCCGAGCTGTGATAGAAGGTCGACGCGCTACCAAGTTGCTAGACTCCGCCATAATTCACCGACACCGACAACTAAATCCGGTGCAATCGGCACCGACCTCACCCTTCTCTCCCTGTCACGATCTCTAACTCACCACTCTTTCTCTCAGCTAAGTGCACAAGACAATCAGCAAAGTGAAGAATGAGGAAGATTAGGTCTGGCGACGGTTTAAGTACTAGTCGAGCTGCCGACCTTTCCCCTTGGCGAACAGAAAGAGGTCCGTTCCCGTAACGGTTCCCTAGCAGCGTAGGTCGGATACCTATTCCGTAGCTCGTTCCGATCCGACCTAACTCGGATTTAAGATCCGTTCCTGCTCTCGAAAGAACCCGGTTTAAAGGATCTGAAATCTCGGATTCTAACTATCCGGAATTTATCTATATCCGGATCTAATTTCTTACTTCTTACCAAAGTTTTGAAATTTTTGACTAACTCCTAACCTATTTCTATGCTATCTTCCTTTATTCTAAGTTTCCGTACTCCCACATGATCCCTTTTTCAAATGTGAGAGTCCCCGCGAACATCATCTTCTGAATCTCCAGAATCCGGATCTAGTTCATATTTCTTGACACGGGATTTGTTCACTCGGGTGTCAAGCCATACTCCTTGAAGATCCTCTAGCTGAATGGATCCATTTTTGAAGATGGTCCTAACTCTATACGGCCCCATCCATCGAGTGTGCAACTTACCCGGTAAGTTCCGGTATCGACTGTCATAAAGTAATATGAGACCTCCTTCCTTGATTCCGTGATTTGTCGGGAGTTTCCGGTCGTGATCCGCCTTTCTTCTCTGCTGTACCTCTTGAGTCTGATCCAAGGCGATCAGTCGGGCTTCCTCCAAATCTTCAATCGCGAGGAGTCGGATATCTTGATCATTGGTGCGTATTGCACTTTGGGTAGCCATGATCCGATGAGTCTCCATCTCCAACTCTATTTCGTGCACAGCCTCGTGTCCAAATACCAAGAAGAAGGGTGTTTGTCCTGTAGTCTTCTTCTCGGAGGTGCTGTACGCATGAACAGCTGATGGGAGTTTGAGATCCCAATCCGTCTTATGTTCGGAAACCATTTTGTTCAAGCTCTTCTCAATGATGCCGTTGGCCCGTTCCGTCAATCCGTTGGCCCTCGGATTGTATAGAGTGGTTTTCCGGTGTTTGATCAGGTACCTTGCAGTGATGTCTTGAACTACATCATTGAGGAAGTGCAATCCTCTATCGCTGACCAACTCCAGTGGATGTCCAAACCTCATCATAATTTCTGCAAACAGGAAGGAAGCAGCCGTCCGGGCGGAACAGTTTCGTGTCGCACGTGCTTCTACCCATTTGGTTGCATAATCCGTTGCAAGGATTATGTATCTCTTCCTTCTGGCACTAATAGGAGCAATGGGGCCGATCAAATCTATCCCCCATTTCTCAAACGGTGCAAGAGGGATAATTGGAGTAAGTGGCCAATGATTTCGGAAAGAAGGAGCTCCCGTCCTTTGGCATTGGTCACAAGCCCCTACGAATGTCTTGACATCACGTATCAAGTATGGCCACCAGTATCCGGCTCCACGAATCCGGTTAACCGTAGTGAGGGCAGCAAAATGACCCCCAGACGGACCGGAATGTAAAGCCCGCATGACTTGTTTCCGATCTCTGACTTCAAGACACCGCCTGAGTTGTTCATCTGCTCCCATCTTGAAAAGGGTTCCCTTAATCATTGAGTAAGGTGCTACCTTTTGCTGGAAGACGCTCTTTTCCTCCCGAGTTAACCCTCTTGGATATCTCTGCTTAGTAAGATAATCAACGATATCCTGATATTCCGAGTTGGAGTCCCCCTGGAGGTGGAATACTGGAATATCTCCTTCTTCCGGAAACTTCTTCTGTGACTGACTCGGAAATTCATCCGGAAAGTCGGCGGAAATGTCTTCCAACGCAGGTGTCCCCCGCAGTCTTGATAGATAATTTGCATTCGCGTTGGATTTCCCGGATTTCACCATGACCTCATAATTGAACTCCTGTAACAATAGCACCCATCTAGCTATTCTCCTGGAAAGATCTGGTTTGTTCACCAAGTATTTCAGTGAGTCATGATCCGTGTGAAACACAATCCGATATCCGAGTAAGTAGTGACGGAATTTCTTGCAAGCATATACGACTGCTAAAGCTTCCCGCTTAGTAGTTGTATACTTTTTCTCAGCAATACTCATCTATCTACTTGAATAATAGATGGGACACTCCCGTTGATCTTTGTCATGTTGCCAAAGAATGGCACCCAAATACCATCCGGAAGCGTCTAGAGTAACGTGGAATTCCTTTTCCCAATCTAGTGGAGATAGCATGGGGGCTTTTACCAAAGTCGACTTCAGGCTTTCAAAGGCCATCTGTCTTTCCGGATTCCAGATAAATTCCATCTCTTTCTTCAATAGTTCAGTAAGGGAAGTTGCCTTCCGTGCATACCCTTCAATGACCCTTCGGTAATAACCTACACATCCGAGAAAACCTCGGATCTTTCGTACGTTGGTCGGAGCAGCAAGGGTGAGCATTGCTTTGACTTTATCCGTATCTACCTCTAGTCCTCTTTCGCTCACCACGTGGCCCAACAAGATTCCGGATACCATTCCAAAGAAACATTTCCCCGGATGTAGTTTGAGATTGGTCTCCCTACATCGCTGGAAAGTTTGCCTCAAACATTTCAGATGGGCGGCCCGAGGACTGAACACCGCGAAGTCATCAATGAAGATTTCCAAAAAGTGTCGAAGGAAATCCTTAAAGATATCCATCATCAGCCTTTGAAAAGTTCCCGGGGCGTTACACAATCCGAACGGCATCCGGGTAAAAGTGAATGTTCCCCATTCCGTGGTGAACGTAGTTTTCAACTGGTCCAGCAACCGGATGAAGACTTGGTTATACCCAGAAAAGCCGTCCAGAAAACTATAACATTCGTTTCCGGAAACGTGATCTAGTATGATATCCGTAAATGGCAGCGGAAAGTAATCTTTCCGGGTTGCTGTATTCAACTTCCTGAAGTCCTGACAAACTCGGATCTTGATCTTCCCTTCCGGTCCTACCTTCTTAGGAACAACAACAATGGGAGAGACCCATTCCGAGTTGTTCACTGGATAGATAAACCCAGCCTCCAAAAGGGAATCGATTTCCTCTTTTACCATCAAGGAATATTTCGGATTCAACCGATACTGGCGCTGTCGAATAGGGACTGCCCCTTCAATTAGATCAATCCGGTGTTCTCCCAAATCTGCTGGGATTCCGGTCAGATTGGAAGGTACCCAGGCAAAGACATCCAAATATTCGTCCAGTAATTTGCCGTATTCCTTCCTCTCTGCTATATTCATAGATTTACTCATAAAGAAAGTTTTTCCGGAATCAAGTTCTACTTTCTCGTAATCTGAAGGACTTACAATGGTTTTGATTCGTTCAGGTTCCGATTCTTCGGCTACACTCCGGAACTCGCTCCATGATGATTCTTGACCAGATTCACCCAGACCCATAGCTGGAAGACTTCCTCCCTCTATTTGCTGTTTGATCCAGTCGAAGGACAGTGGTACATCTAATTCTCCCAGAGATCGATCTTCCAGTGGAATACACGGGATCTTGACGACGGGTTCTTCTGTTGCAACCTCCAGAGTGGGTTCCGGAAACTCAAAGTCGATTTCCGTGACAGAGGTGAAGTAGCTCGGAACCGAGTCGGAGTCTTCCGGATCGGACCAATCCGTAGTGTATCCGTCCAATTCACTGGTTTCCCCGAGATGAGCCTCATGTTTCCAGGGAATCCGGATTGCTGGTTTCCCAACAACAAACTCCTTGGCTCCCCAATCTACCAATACTCTGGCGGCATACAGCCAGGGTCTTCCGAGTAACATAGGAAAAGGTCTTCTCTTAGTTACCCGGATGACTACAAAGTTCAGGAGGTAAGTTTCCTTCCCTATCCGGGTTGGTACTTGGGATAGTCTTCCTACCGGAAATACTCGTGACTGATCCGCCATCCGTAATACTTGATCCGTTGCTTGGAAAGACGTGTAACCGAGGTCAAAAGCCGTATCTTCTAACATCAAATTTATCCCGGATCCTCTGTCAACTGGAACTCGTGACACCATACATCCGCCAATATCGACTTCCAGTTCAGGAGCTCCATAATCCTCCATCTGGGAAAAGTTAACAGCCACTGATGGCAGCTTCAACCTTCTCTTTCTTCTCTTGGTCCAGGCTTGTCGGATCAACTTCTAGTAGTTGACGTTGTCGTGAAGGAGTTGTCCAATAGTAACATTTGCCTTCTGATTCTTGACGTCTTGCAAAATATCATATTCATCCACCTTAAGTTCCGGGTTAATGAAAACCGGAACATCCTCGAACGTAACTTTCCGTCCTATAGGTTCCGGAAGATTGACAGTTTTGTCTAGATCTTTCCGTACCTCTTGACTAATGTCAAAGGGGATTGGGCCTGATCCTACCCTTTTTTCTAACTCTACTACGGGTGGGATAGGTTCTAGTCTTGCCGAGCGATCAGAATCACTCGGATCCGGACCTGCATCTATAATGTCCGGTCTGGATCTACTTTTCTTTCTTCTATCTCTACTCCTATGCTTATCTAACCGGTCTTTGGCGAAACTCCGGGTTACTACTCGATGAACAGATCCGTCTCGCCTTTCCGGAAGTTCCACTGTTGATTGTCACTTATCCGGTTTCTCAATCCCGACAGTAGAGCCGTAATTGAGCGTAGTCTGATCTCGCGGTGGGACTTCTACTTGCCTATAGAGGGTTCGAACTTGCTGAGGTTTGGGACACTTCTGTGTCCGTACTCATGGCAATTTTGACAAGGTAAGGTTAAGGGCGCACCTTGCCTATGTCCCTTATGAAGACAGGTATTCGCGTAATGCTGAGGACTCTCGCAGATGAAACAGCATCCGGGTGGAAATCTAGAAGGTGGAAAATTTCCTTGACTAGATCCGGCCATCCCAGTATGCAGATTCACACTGGTCCGGATCAGCTGTTGTGGAATCTTCCCTCTTCCGTATCCCGCCTGGATCTGGAATACCGGATTGATGTGCTCCTCGTATTCTTCGGGATCAGGTAAGGTGTAGTACATCCCTTCCTCGTCCACAAAGTGCACTTGTTTCTGAGGTTGTGGTTGACACTCACTCGCATGATGACCCGGTCCTCCACATCTTGTACACCAAACGTTTGCACGTGAGGTTGGCACTATCCGTCTCGGCATCCGATTCTCCGCCATATTGACCTTGATCGCTTCCAAGGTTTCTTGGATATTCTTCAAAAATTTCTTGGAATCGTCATCTTCTATCTTCACTTTGATCGTCTTACGACCGGATCTAGCAGCCTTGCTTTGCACACTGCGCTTTCCTCTGGAAGTTTCCGCTTCGCTGGTAGAGCTGTTAGATTCCGTGGTAGACGAATCCGTCCCGGTTCCGGAACTCGCGGTCTCGGAATCGGAAAAGTTCCGTCTACGTCTTTCCTTCCTTTCTTACTTCTTGCTTCGTCCCTTCTCCATCTTCTCACTCTTCTTGATGGATCTTCTCAGAGACTGCGCCAAGTTCTCGTAATTCTGAGCTGACTCCATAGCCTCACGTAACGTGGTGGGTCGGGATTGTCGGATTTGAAAGCCCATTGCCTCCGGGAATCCTGCCACATACCATTCCACCTGTATACTTGGAACTATTTCCGTAGTTAGCTTTTTAAGCAGATCTTTCACTCTCTGTCCATATGATCTCACAGACTCATGAGAACGCATGGTCACTTTACTGATTCTACCCAACGCTCTGGCCTCTCCTCCAACTTCTCTTAAAGTTCGGAGGAACAGATTGGTGAGCTGGTTCCAGTCATTCCGGATAGCTTCCGGAACGTCCTGATACCATCTCAGAGCCTCTCCTTTCAGTAATCCTTGAAAGATTCGCTGTCTGGCAGCTGGGTCTTTCTGATTAGCTACTGTTGTGGCCTCAAATTCTCCCAGTCAGTCATCTACATCCTTGCTGCCATCCCCTCGGAACCTATTATACCTGAGGCGTGTAGTGGATACCATGATCTCAGCTTCGTCAGAGGATGGCTCTTCTTCAGAAGTTTCCGATGTGGGTCCTCTCTCGGGTTCCTCCCTAACTTCTTCCGGTTCCGCAACTGGTTCCGGGCTAGCCAGACGTTCCGGGTGAATATCCGGTCTATTATCTAAGTTAGGGACCACTACCAAATCTTCCTCTGATTCTGAGGCTGGAATTCCGTGTACTATAACTCTTCTGGAAAGCTCTTCCAAACGGGCTGACCGTCGACCTATCGGGGTAGTACTCTCAGTTCTACTCATGAAGTAGGGGCTAGGTAGCTTTTCCAATCCTAGCTTCAACAGAAGGTCCTAAAATTAAATTTTCTCTATCTTTTGGTCACTTTCCGGATCCTATCCAGAGCTTGCTTCAAGCTTTCAGAATCCCCGGCAGCGGCGCCAAAAGTGTCGTACGCGCAATCTAGGCGTAAGTATCCTTAACACCAAAATGATGATAAGATAACACGAAATATCGTCCCAGGAGATTCTAGTATGTTTCAGCAAGCTAAGGAGTATCCGGGTCGTAATCCAAACAACAAAACTCCAAGCAACACCTCTTTCTTTTCCTCTTCCTTACACAATAGTCTTCCGGATTCCAATCCGGATCTATCCCTTTCCGGTTTCCGATTTGATCCGGATTCCGGGTCTCACTTCTTAACTTCGACTGGTTTTCTATTCCCTTGTTTTACCCTCAGGGTGTCTGCCTTTGATCTTTTAGAGGGGTAGGAACGCACCACTCATAGACATCTATTTCTCTGCACAAAACTTCACACAAAACAATCCTAACTGAGTTTTTATTGTAGAATAGAGAAAGTAATAATCCTCACAATTCCCCGGGTAGCTTGCCCGGAAAACAGGTCACTCAGAATTGCATCCTTCCGCTTCTACTACAACGACAGATCAAGGCAGTCGGAACTAAAAGAGATTCGTGCATCTATCTACCAGACTGATCCTATGGTTGGCAGACCTTCCGGTGAGTGGGGATTTTCCGCTGGCGGTCGCTTATCTCCGCTCGGAACCCTCCCTGGATTCCGGACTCGCATCCGCACCACTCCTTAGAACCGGATCACTGTTACGGCAATTTAAAGGTACCACGCACAAGTCCTTACTCACAAGTCTAGTAAAGTTTCCTCACAAACTTACTTGCTCAAATCAGGTCCAACTAATTCTCAACCTGGATTCCCCCCTCATCCGTCCTCTCTCACACTTTCGACACTCATAAACGACTCAAGAAAACGCACACATAGCCAGAAATCCGTATGTCCACTTAGTGGCTCAGATTAGAGAAAAGAGAATATGAACATAAACTAATGCACACAAAATGGGCAAGGATGGAATGAAAGGGCAACAAGCTGCCCTCCACTTAAAAAGCCAAAACAAAAAGCCAAAAAAAGAACACCTAAAAATCCAGGTGACCAATCAGTAACCAACCGTAATATCCGGAAAGTTCAAAGTCAACTACTCCTAAGAATCCGGAACCGGGCCCCACGCACGGAAAATCCGCCCCAGATTAAAAATCCTAATACTGCAAACATACTAACTACTTTCCCCGCTTTGATTTCTTCGCGCTGCTACTTGGCCCTGCAGGTGGTTTCGGGCTCCCTTTCGGTGGAGTGGACTTCGTTGCAGCTCGGGTCGGAATCTTCCGCTGGATCGGTGGCGGGTCGTCATCCGAAGCCGTCTCATCCCCGGAAGTGAATTCCCCCTTCTCAGACTCCTGGATCATCTCCACTCTGGTCTCTCTCTCGGGTGAATCGTCCAGTTGAATCGGTGTTGTATTCTTCTTGGGCGATGCCTTCTGCATATGAGTAAAGTCGACCAGATTGGTCCGAGCCGGGTTTGACAAGGCCCCCATCCAGTGGATTAAATCGCTCCGGACGGATGTTCCGGATGTCGGAACGGTACTCCCTGTTACTACCGGAATCGACTGGATACTCCTTGTCTGGCCGAACTTAGTGGTCTTCGTTTGGATCCGTGTCTGACTTGGAGTAGGTCTTGGGGATGGCTGTAGACTGATCCCTGGTCCCGGCTTCTGGGGCGTCTTCAACAAGTCGACGTTGGGCAGCTCTGGAAAGTGGGTGAAGTCCAAGGGCTTGTTTGGGTCGAGGTGCCCCAACAGTTGCGCCATCTCCTTCAAAATTCCTTCCATCCGGGCCTGGAAGTCCACCAAGATAGTTACCACCTTGGACCCGGATAAGTGGCCTATGCCACTCAGCTGATTGCTGAAGAGTTGGGATTTGATCACAGCTTCCGAGGGCTACTCCACCAACGTGGTCAAATTGTGGACGAGTTGGACAGCTTCCGTCTCCTTCTGCCGTGCAACTGCGGCATCCGTTTCCGCCTAGTTCACCCAACCTAACAGGTCATCCCTTTCCTTCTCCAAGCTCTTGATCCGCTCGTCCTTCTCACGAAGCAGATCCGGGCTCGGTAGTCGCCGGATCTCCTTTATGATATCTTCCGGCTCCACCTTAAGCTCCGCAGCAATCCCCAGGATCATATTCGACATACCGAAATGCATGTGCTTGGCCTCCTCCATCCTCGGGGGGGGCACCTAGTATTTTACTACAAACCACGTGCGAACAAGTGGTTTCTAATGAACTATAATTTCAACTTAAAATTTTGAGGGTTGCTTAATAATGACTATAGGTTTCTATTGCCAAAATTTCAAACTAAAATAATAGTTGAAAAGATTTGTACAAGAGGTTGAAAATGGCCTAAAACGGCAAGTTTTTCAACTCAAATATTTAAAGAGATTACATTTAGATGACCATTGCATCAATACTCAACTCAAAATGAACTTTCAATAGAGAGCTATTTTTAGGAATTTTTTGTTCATTATTTAGACAATTTTTTAGGATATAATATAGGGGTGTGAAAGTTATTTTTTAGTTGTACAGTGTATCTAATTACTTCAAAAATTTGTAACTAATTATCATTAACAAATAAAAATATCAATAATTCAAAACATAAACTTTTGAAGTAGAAAAATCTAGTCATATTTTTTTTATTTCATTTTATTTAAATTTTAGGACATAATATAGGGGGTCCAAAGTTTTGTTTGCACGTGTTTTCTAATGGATACTCTAAGTGACCCCCCCGAGCCTCCATCCACTGTGTTCCGACGTCGAAGAAGTCCGACTGCATTTTCGATCCCGGAGGCTGACTCGACTCTTTTTTTTCCGGGGTCGATTGTTCCACCCTCGAGTTCGGATTGGTCGACTTCCTTCTCTTCTCCTGTTTGTCGACCTGATCCTGCTGCTGCGGTTCTTCTTCCTCGTCGTCGTCTTCTTCTTCTTCCTCCTCCTCTCCCTCGATTGGAGTATCCGGCGGAATTTCGTGCGTGAGACCATACTTCACTATTTCCAATCCGGTGTTGTAAATCACCACCTCTTCACTAGTCAGCACCTCCTGATGGTGGTACAGGTGAAACAGGTACGGACTGAGAAGACTCGGCTTCCCCTTCCCTACGTGTGACACCAGTTTCTTCACTATACCGGCTAGGACTTTCCCCTAGTGGACTACCTTATCTTCTAAAGCCCCAAAGATAGTGTTGGCCACCGTAACCGTAACTCGGGTGGGCTTTTCCGGGTACAGGATCGGAATCAAAAATTCCAACACCCGTTTCTGCCTAGCGTCCTTACAGTCACTCACTGGGTATCCGTCCTTAGTTGTAACCGGATTACGGAACTTCCCAATCCCGTACTTTTCTACCCGAGAACCTAATCCAGACCCGTTCTTCTCAAACCCGTATACATCAGCCCATACATCCGCCGTCCATGCTCCGGGTTGGCCTCTCACAGTCAACTCAAACTAATTTGGGACCCCTGAGATCAGCTGCTCCAGCATCTCCGTGTCCTTAACATTCCACGGTCGGTGGATCAAACCTACGCACCCCATCCGGGTCAGATCTGTCTCTAACTCCTTCAGGTGAGTTGGGTTGGCGGGAATAGCCGGTCTAACTATCCGAGCTGTGACTGAAGGCCGTCGTGCTACCGGATTACTAGACTCCGCCATAGTTCACCGACACCGACAACTAAATCCGGTGCAATCGGCACCGACCTCACCCTTCTCTCCCTGTCGCGATCTCTAACTCACCACTCTTTCTCTTAGCTAAGTGCGCAAGACAATCAGCAAAGTGAAGAATGAGGAAGATTAGGTCTGGCGATGGTTTAAGTACTAGTCGAGCTGCCGACCGTTCCCCTTGGCGAACGGAAAGAGGTCCGTTCCCGTAACGGTTCCCTAGCAGCGTAGGTCGGATACCTATTCCGTAGCTCGTTCCGATCCGACCTAACTCGGATTTAAGATCCGTTCCTGCTCTTGAAAGAACCCGGTTTAAAGGATCTGAAATCTCGGATTCTAACTATCCAGAATTTATCTGTATTCGGATCTAATTTCTTACTTCTTACCAAAGTTTTGAAATTTTTTACTAACTCCTACCCTATTCCTATGCTATTTTCCTTTATTCTAAGTTTCCGTACTCCCACACGGATCAAAGGTAGTAATGATCTTTGTCGACTTTCAAGCCCGGATGGATGTGGTGTTGAAGGAAATGGGCCAGCTGTTGGGACACCTTGATCCGGATAAGGTCATGGACTTCTTGCAGTTTTCAGAAGTCCCCACCTCCATATTCCTGAAGACTCCAATCAAATTGGGCCTGGGGTCCCTTCTGCAGCCACCTGTGGGTCCGTCTTGAGTCAAGCACGGATACCACGGAAAAGCGCAAAGGAGGTAGCGAACTTGCGAGGGAGACAAGTGTAAAGTCGATTTTGGTGCAGCAAGAAGTTTCCGTCCCACCAATGGTTCCGTCAACCTGAATGACTGAGACAAGGTCATTCAGGTTATCTGGACGGGAAGTCCGCAGCAATTTCATTGATTGGATTGGGGCCTTGTTGAATCCAGCCCGAATCCATCCGAAAAACTTCCCTCACATGCAGCAGCCTTTGCCTAAACAAGACAATACGACGATAGATCTTGAAGAAGCGTCGCCTTAGAAGGAACCGAATGTGGAGATGATCGAAGAATTCGAGAAAGAAGAGTACGAGACCGGATCTGGGACGGATTCTAATGATGGCTTGTCCCCACCAATTACGCGCAAGATTCAAACTCGGGCCGTAGTCAAGTCGCCTCTAGTAAAGTCCGCTAGCAAGCCACCTACAGGTCAGGGCGGTAGCAGTTCAAAGAAGCCTTGGAAGGGGAAGTAGTTAGTTAGAGTGTTTTCAATTAGTTAGGATTTTGAATTTTAGTTTTGGAATGGGTTTTCCGGGTGTAGGCCTTAATTCCGGATTTTTAGAGACAACTGGCCTTTGATTCTCCGGATATCTCGGAAGATCATTGTGCGGTCACCTTGGCTTTGGGGTGGCTTTTTGGCTTTTTGTTTTTGATTTAAAGGGTGGGAAGGTCTGTTGCCCTCTCATTCCATCCGAGTCTATTTGAGTGTATTTGTTTATGTTCATTCTTTTTCTTTAATCTGAGACACCGAGTGGACATTCTGATTACCGGCTATGTGCACGAATTAGTTAGTTTGCTTATAAGAGTGTTAAGGTGTAAGAGGGGATTGGTGAGGAGGAATTCGGATCTTAGGCAACTGGGGCTGATTGGTAGGGTATGTTTGTGAGGAAGTTTTGGACTTGTGAATGAGGACTTATGCGTGGTGCCTTTAAATTACTGGAACGGTAATCCGGTACTTAGGAGTGGTGTGGATGGAAGTCCAAAATCCAAGGAGAGTTTCATGCGGAGATAAGCAACCGCCAGTGGAAAATCCCCACTCACCGGAAGATCTACCAACTATAGGATCAATCTAGTATCTAGAAACACAAACCTCCATCGGTTCCGGATGTCTTGATCCGTCGTTGTAGTAAAGGAGATAGGACGTGGTTCTGAGTGACCTCCTTTCCAAATAGGCCATTTGGGAAGTTGTGAGAATTACTACTTTTCCCTTCCCTATTACAAAACTCTATTTGATTTGTGTGTTTGTTTAATGTGAGTGGAGAGTGTGAGGATCAAGAGTGGTGAAGTCCCTACCCCTCTAAAGACCAATAGTGGCCCCCCTGAAGGTAAAACAGGGATATATAAAACTGTCAAAGTAGAGAAGTGAAAACCAAAAATTGGATAGAACCGGAATCTAGATTGAATTCTGGGTAGTATTTGTAGCCGGAAGAGAGTAAGATATTGGATGGGTTACTTGGATTTTAGGAAAAGGGAGAAAATCCGGAAACCTTAGCTTGTGACAACATACTAAAATCCCCTAGGACGATATTTTGAGTCATTTTACAACGTTTTGGTGTTGTAAGGATACTTACGCCTAGACCGTGCGTATGATAGGGCTTATGGAAGCATTTTGCTTTACTTATCAACCCTTTGCATTTCAACTTGAATTGAGCTGATATGCGAAGAAACTTTCCATGGGCCTATGTTGTGGGTGTGCTCATTGCAATACCTTCTTCATCTCCACACCTCTACAGATTGTGTTTCTAATTTAGACTCTCTTCAAATCAGATGAGGAGCACGTCAGAGTCCCCCGAGTCTAATGAGGTCCTTCCATGCCAAGCGTCCATGGATTCCATCCTGGATTATGGACAATACATGATCTTGAGTAAAGAGAACTTCCTCTGCTCGGCACCCACTATCAATTCTAGTATGGACTTCTCTATCAAGCCCATCGAAGATGGTATGGTGGATAGTCTTCTAGATTGGAAGCTACGCTTGTCTATTTTGTGCTCGCCGTCTCCTTTGCTCTCAAGGGAAATCCAGGCTTTGTTAATGTCGCCAATTGCCTCTAACACAAGGACGCAAAGGAGGCTTTATGGGGATGCTAATTACATGATGTCTACATCGGAATTTAAGCAAGGAAGTCTAGGAAGATCTACGTAAGATAAATGTTCCGGTCCTTGTTATTTCGCCCTTGCTTCCACATCAACATGCATTGACTGGAGGGAAGAGACTAAAGAGAAAACATAATGGGCCATCATGTAGGTAATCAATGCTCTACTCTAAGTTGGAATTTGTGGGAGCTTAGATCATTAGAGGTGCAACAGAAGGAGCACATGCTTCAGGCCGGGAAGATTGCAAAAGGATATAGTCGAGGACCAGAAATTCTAAAGGCTTGGAAAAAGTTGAAGGGTACAACACATAGTTAATAGTTGTCTATAAAAGATGGTTGAATAATGTACATATATGAATGTGATGTATACATATTTCATAGAACAATATGCTTTTGCATATCCAACTGGTGCTCGTACATACAATATAGTGATGTCCATTACAGGCTCATACATACAATTTAATGAATGCTGTGGTCTTTTGCAGCGGAGAGCCACATTTTAGGTGAGACATTGAATACATGAGTTGGAATTGAGTGCTTCTATGCAATCTCATTCCATGGTTTATAGATCCATTGCATATATATTTGAAGAATATTTTCTATAAATTAATATTTTTCTTTAAGTTAATGCTTCATATTTTGAAGTTTGGCAACAACATGTGTGCTTTTGTACCATTTCATGGCTACTTATGTATCTATTTCTTGGTAGTGTCTCCTCAATTTATATTAAGTAGTGCATCTGGGAACTCCCATTTTGCTAGAAACCTCTCATTTTAATGAATATGAGGTTCAGTGTAAACTTTGATAGATTGATTCCATACTCTGTATAGTCATTTGCCTTCCTTCTCTACATTGAACAAGTATTTTTTGCGCCCAACATGGATGGGAAGTTGTACTCCGCAAGGAACCAAGAAGTGTTCGGTTATTCTCTACATGTCAATCAATGCTTGAAGTAGAGTGCATATCCTTAGGCAAGACAATAAATTTTCAAGGACTAGAAGTTGCAGTCTTGTACAAAGACCTCTTACCAAAGACACCCATCTTGCGTGATGCAATGGAAGTAGAACTTGATGTGGTTGCAACTACATTGCAATATCTTAGGCAAGACTATAACATAGAGGTAGAAGACTTGCACTACTCCAATGCAGATTGTGAGTGAGTCCACAACCATGACAATCAATTGTATATATGAAATTCTCTTTTATAATCAAGTTTGAGTTTTTTGTACATCATTGTCTTTAGCGCATAACAGACAAATACACTATGTCACTATGCTTGTCTTTGGTGAAAGATGTCATTGAAATGGTCAGTGCTTGTCACACGACACAGCAACCACTAACTTTTTTCAAGCACAAATTCAACAAGTGATCATGTCCCTAATGACTAATGTATTTGTTAAACAGTGAACCCTCTATATAATTCAAAAAACTCAAGAAATTGTATATTTGAACCACTGCATTTGAAAAAATCCTCTTTCACCAAATGTATATGTCAACCTCAAAACAAAAATACAATAAAAAAACCAAAACACCTTTAACATGTATGCTTTCCAGCTTTCCCCCTTTCCCTTCAAGAATGACCCATCAATTGTCTTCTATTGTTATTTGCTTCATTTTTCTCTACTTCCTTTGTAAATAATACAAAAAATTTGATTAATTAATTAAAGTAAAAACATGTGCCACCCAAAGATATTCGACGCTAATTGTATAATGGATAAACATCCAAAATATATATATATTTTTTAATAGGTTTGAAATCAAGTCACACTTACACCCAAAAGAATACAAGAAGGCCTTCTTAGATTGTCCTCCTTTTGCTTGTCTTGCCTAAAAAAAAATTACTACCAAAAGAATGTGACTACAAAATATGAATAACAATAAAATATGACTATAGAATATGACTGAAGCAAAAATACAATTGCTCGCCCAAATTTTTCTTTGGCTGCCCCCCCCCCCCCAAAAAAAAAGTCACTACCATGGAGATATGGCTCCAAAATATGACTCAACCAAAAATATGACTGAGAAATATGACTTGTCGTTCCCCAAACATGTTCCGTATTATTCCCTATGGAATTCTTTGGCATTTCTAATGGGCATACACTATACGCCCATAAAGCACAAGGGCAAAATATGATTGGCAATCATGTTTGCAGTCATTTTTTTCTCCAAGGTCTTGGCTTCCAAGAATATGACTGCGCGCAGCCGCCAATCATCCCCAGTCATATTTTTGCAGTCACAAAATACCCATTTTTTGTAGTGGAATCATTGGGAATTTTTGTAATTGGACTGTCATCAATTAGGAAAACATCTTCTAAAGATGATAAACTAGCCATGCATGCTAATGTGGCTAGATCTTTCAAAAAGATTGGTTTAGTTGGTGCATTTGGGGTTTTGTATCTTGACTACGTATAAGCTTCTTGAGTTAGACAAGTAACGTCCCTAGGATCAATCGAAGCATCAGCAAGTACAACGTCTAACAAATTGTTCATACTGTTGCTTGTAACATTACTCTAGAATACAATGTCAGCCTTTTCACGCAACCAATCCACAAAGTCCATGACACCTGGACGACACTGAATATGGAGTTTAGTACGTGTATAAGTCTTGTGAAAAAGAACTCCATTCAAATCAAGGACCACTATATACTTCCGGCAAAGTACCTCATTAAATGTCCCTAGTAGTGTTGCCATAGCCCAGTTACAATCTGCAACTGAAGGGATCATCACCTTGTTAGAGACAAGTTTGTTTTATACGATAGGATAGGAATACCATCCCTCAAGAAATGCAGGATGTCACCTCATAAACCTTTGGAGTTGTCCTCCACGGTCCCTTTCCCCTCAACCTTGTCAACCACTTTTGTTTGCGTATCCTATCCAAGGGCAATTTCAAAAATGCTTTTGTAAATAAATTGGTATACAAGCCATACATTCTAAATTTCCTTAGACATTTTAGTAATTAAGGGGCAAATCAAACCTGGAAATTGAGCAAGATTCTTAAACCTATTCTTGATAATGACCCTCTCCACATACATTATTCCAAAGTATAATGCAGTTTTTGTGGGAGTCACCTTCATTGTGTCTGCCTCCGGACTCATTTGGTTCAAATCCATCAAAGTATCTTCCACAATATATCAACTATGGAAACTATAGAATTTGGCTGGGAAACAACAGACATTGTGAGATCTTCTGATGCACCGCCACTCCTACCCAAATGTTGAGTTTTTGTCTCCAGACTAGGGGAGAGAGACTCATTTCCTTTGAGAACCTCTGCATGCATGGCATCCTCCTCCACCTTGAGTCCTCGCTGGCAGAGGGTCTTAGAAATCTAAGAAGGGCCAACACCCGCTACAAGACAGTCTAAAATGGCTGCCGCATCCCTTGCTTCCGGATTTTGTACCACATTCGTGGTGTACTCTGAAGGATTATGGGAGGATATGCTACGGCCCCGTTCTTTTGTATGTACAAGTCCAGAATTAAGAAGAATGTTAGATGTGCTAGAAGACCTATGCAAAACATCCACTATCCTCTCTGTTGTCTCATCATCCTAAGGCTTGACTTCCTCCAATCCCACGCTGATGGTGAACCCCTTTTCTTGGTCGTTTTAGCCGTCTTCTCTTTCCTAGATTGCTAAAAAAATGTAACATTTTGACAACGTTGTTTGGTGGTCGGATTCTTCAATTTCTTAGGCCGCTTTTGCAGCTCTAGAGACTTCTCCTACAACAATTTACATAAGCCACTAAGTTAAAAGTGATGCCCTAAATATGGAACAAATGTAGTCTGCCTGAATTGTGAGATCTCACGGTGCAAGTAGAAATTAACCAGCCTTTGTCACAAGGGGGGGGTCACTGGTTCTTTGCTATATAAGGAGTACAATTGATTAGGATCATCTTTAGTCTCCTCAAAAGTTGCGCTAAGGTTCTCAATGTCTTCATCAAGGGGTTCCTGGTCCACCTCATTTTTAGATGGGGGTTGTCGCAGCACAGAGTAAGTGAATTCCCTGTTATACTCCCAAAAACCACTCTAAAGCATAACAAAATGACTCTAAAGATCAAACCCACGAGATTCTGTGAAGTGTCTAGCTCTATTCCCAGCTTAAGCTCAACCAGTATCCAATTTCTACTTTCTGGTCCTAGATCTAAAACCGGAAACAACAACACACCGAAAACAACGACCAGACCTCTCTCTATCTCTTCCGACCTGTCAAGCTATTTGGTCCTGTAAATCTTCCACAACCTAGGATCCTTCAACTTCAGATCCTGGAACTCCTCTAGACCGATCCGATCCGGTCCTCGCACACGTACTCTCACTCTACTCCGGTTTAGTTTTGCCTCTGTTTCACCATCAGAGGGTTCGCCGCTTGCTTTTGAGAGTGGCAGGCCCGCCACTCCTTCCGTGACTTTGGGTGGCTGAAGATCCACTTCTCTAATTCACTACTTCCTACACTAGCGCGGATCCGGTTTGATCTCTCACAGCAATCCAGACAGCGATCCGGGTTGCAGGTCACACAAAGACCCCCCGTACGATCCTCTCATACTACAACGACCTTGATGCCAAGTGTCCTCCCGTACAAAGTTAGGTGGTTACAAGCGAACTCATCCGTTCCAACATCGACTAAAGTCCTTCCGTTTACCAACTAGGGCAGCGAGACTTCACGGGAGATCAGAGACTCAACCGGATTTCCTATCCAGGAGTTCTAGCGTGACTAAGGACTCCTTCCCTATCCGCCTAGCCTAACAACGGTTTTCTCGCCCAGAATCGTGAACTGTAGAGGCGCTGAGGAACTGAAATCCGCTCCCAACACTTAGAATACCCAATCACATGCACATAAGAGCAAAACAAATGCACTAAGGGGAGAAATCTCTCCAGAATCTGCATACATTTTCCTAACTCCTCACCAAAACAACCCTGCCACGTGCGGGAGAGACGTACAACAAGAAGTCAATAGAAAACACACAAAAACTCAAGAGAAAAGACTCCCAGTCTCCTTCGCAGAGACTGACTAATATACACTTTAAAACTCAAAAGTCAACAAAAAGGGGCCCGGAAAGTCCGCGCGGAACTTTCGGTCCTTGCCGAGCCGGCCAGACCGGAAAACATCCGATCCAAACTAGACACACCGGATCCAATCCGGTCCGGTCCTAACTAACAAATATTTACAACTAAAATCCTAACTATCCTATCATAACCGGATCTACTCCTTGATCCGTTCCTTCGTCCATAACTTGGTCTTCGCCTTGGTCCACGCTCTGATCTTGATCCTCACCCTGATCTGGGGTCAGATCCATACCTTGATCCTGCCCCGGGTTCAGTGTGGGACTTCTAGGCGGGTCCGCTCCAAGTTGTTCGAAGACGTCCGTTAGGTTCCGGTTCCGCTCCTCGGTTTCACGTTCTGGGAGATCCGGTGACGAATCCAAGTTGATGGTGTGCGCGAGCTTCCTCCCACTCTTCTTTGACTAGGGAGTTCCCTCCTTTCCTTCCGTCTAAATGCCCACGTTCGGAAAAGACCCGGGCATTGAAAGGTCGGACAGATGGAACGACCGTGACAACGTCACTCCGTTCAGCTTCCGGCTGCTCTCCTCCATCCGGTTTGCAGCTTCTCGCGCTTCCATCATCACCAATTCCACTTTCTCGGAGTAGTCCGTCAAGATCCGGACCAACCTGGTTCCGGATATCTTCTTCTCCTTGAGGACTCCCTCGTCAAACAGCTTGGACTTGGTGACAGCCTCTCCGGTTGTCCCAAAAGTGGCCTTCACATCCTCGGCTACTTTCCGGGTAGCCTCTGCCATCTCCCGTATGGTAGCCATGTCCTCCTTGAGGAGCAACAATTCCGTCTTCAACGACTCGTTCTCCTCTTGGAGTCGTCGTATCTCCGCTTCTTGCTTCCGGATCTCATCCGGGTTGGAGATGAATTCTGCAACCACTCCTGCGAGGTTGCTATCCGCTGGTGCTCCCACCAGCTTGCTGATCTGGTTCAGAATCAGCTTCTTCATTGTCCAGTCTGCTCGCACATCGCTTAGGATGTTGATCAGCTAGTTGAACGGATCCGTCGGATCCGATCCGGAAGGACCCGGTTCTTCAGAAACCGGTTTCTTCCCAAGGTTGGAGGTCTCACCCGGAGGGGTTGGGGTTCCTCTCCGGTGAGGAGGCGTCGTCTTCTGCCGCTTGTGCTGCGGCCGGTGTTGCTCCTCCTCTTCTTCTTCTTCTTCCTCGGAACCGGATACTTCCTCCTGTTCTTCTTCTTCCGAATCCGATTCCCCATACTTCAGGAGTGACTCATGAGTCTTCCACTCCTTCTCCTCCGTATCTGTGAGGAGTTGATTGTGCTTGTAAAGATGGAAGATGTAGGGACTCAACGGAGTCGGCCTACTTCCTCCAATCTTCGAAATCAGACGGTTGACCAGATCGGAAAAGATCCTAACCCAGTCTACTTTCCGTTCCCCACTCAGGGCTCCGAAAATCAGGTTCCCGATGGCAATGGTCACCCTCGTCGGCTTCTCCGGGTGGATGATCGGAACCAGGAACTGTAGAAGGTTTCGATGCCGGTCGTCCAAACAATCCGCAACCGCATGCCCATCCTTCGAGTCCACCGTGCACCGGAACTTCCCCCGAGTGTAACCCTCCTTCGAGGTGGCCATCCCTCGACCTCCTGACCGGAATTCGTACACGGCCTTCTACATCTCTTCCGTCCAACTGCCCGGAATTCCGCGGATGGTCTTGTCGAACTGATTCGAGAGTTTTCCCAACAGCTCTCGAATCATCCGCTCCTCCCTAAACCCCCAGGGTTTATCGATCAGTCCTCCGCAACCCATCTTGGCAAGATCCTCTATTAGGTTGTCCTTTTCCTTCTCGTCTGCTGGAATAATCAGACACACCTTCCGGAGTTTAACTTCTACTGTGGAGGAACTGGACGGCCCTGCTCTACTCTTGCGGAGCTGAGGCATGGACACGAGCTGTGCTAAACCGGATTCTGACTGAGGCTACCTTTCCCTCTCTTAGCCGCACGTCTCGTTTCTCACCTTCGCTCTTCCGATCTCAACCGGAATACCTCTAAACCTGCAACAAACACTAAAGCGCTGCGCGCCCTCACACACACACGCACACACAAACTCACAGAACAAGGGAGCAAATCGCTGGAGAAGGAAGCTAAGTATGCGCTGGAGAGCGATTTCCGCAAAAGAAATTTGAAAAAGAGTGGCAACTGGATTGGTCAGCCTATTTATAGTCTGATCTGTCATCATGACCAAATCCGTTCCTGACCCAATCCGTTCCAACTCAGATCCGCTCCAATTCTAATCCGGTTTAGATTCAGATCAAATCCGGATTGTCACCTATTCCGTTCCGTAGTTAATTTCCGGTTTTCCATTATCTCTTACCCAATTCCGGATCCCAGATCACGGTTTCCGTTCCAAGGTTTAGATAACTTACAAAAACCAAAAATTCACATTGCGACAGGGGTGCCGGATGAAATGAGTCCCAAATCGATCTGGACACTGATAGAGTTGATGATCTGGCGTCCAAATAATCCACAACTTCCAAAGACTTTGTACTAGCCCACTAGTGAAAAGCAAGAAGCACAAATCAAGATGGCTCATAAAGATTGCAAAGACTAAAGCCTTGAAATTCAAGGAAGGAATAATGGTTACAAAACATACCACTCCTAGATAAGTGAACTTTGAACTGCCATGAACATTCACAACCACCATATTATCAATCATGTGATCACCAAATACAAATAATGTAGTGGAGATCATTAGCCAAGGCTTTGGACATTGCCTATAGAAAGTATTGACTTTATCTATGTCCTTTGCTTGGTAGACTACTTCCATGGATGTAGTCATGTCGGTGAAGAAGTTGTTGAAGCAGCTATTTGCATCCTGGCCCTTGCTGTACCCAAATAAAAAGACAAAGAAGATGTTGTATGCACATCTGGTAATAGAGGTGAAGAAGCCATTGTCAACTTCCGGAGCATAGGTAATGATATGCCAGTCCTAGACCCTTGCCTTGGTGTCTTCCACACGTTTCTACAAGTGACAGATAATGTTGTGGAATCCTTGAGCGTTAATTATGAGAACTGCTAGAGATTAGGCCCTCAAGAAATTCCTAGTGGTGTCCTTGTATTTGATAGCATCAAATAGTCTCTTCAGCTTACAATTCTCTAGCAATTTTGCCCAAGGTCTAGCAGTTGTGACCTCAAATAGAAACTAGAAATAAATATGCGTCTTATCCTTGCCCCACCATGATTTGACAACAAGGTTTGCAAGGATAGTGTTGATATTCCAGCTCCTCTGGTCTATTACCTTACAAAAGTGATTGTCTGCAAATTCATTTGCAATGACCTCCTCTACGACATGTTTTGGCATGGGCACTAAAGAACAACGCTTACATTGCCTTCACCAACGATGGACACTAGTCTAGATTGGCCGTCTTGTTAAGATTTTTTGTCCACAACACTAACCAGTCCCTTCTAAGGACTGTAGCCATGGTTTTGTAATCCAAAATTCAAGTTGAAATCTGGGTATCTTCTCCTCCGCAAACGCATTCCACTCTGCTAATGTGTAAGGGACTTACTCCACCCTTTTGCTAGGAAGAAAATGTGGCGATAGTGGCACATGAGCTTGTTCTGCATGCCCCTCACTAGCCTCAGCCTAGCACCTGTAGCAAAGAGAGATGTCATGTGCATTCCCAAATTTGCCTTTGAACTCTTTATGCAAACCTTCTTTGCTTCCACGAGGGCCACCAAATAGTTAATATCCTCCGTTTGGAATCCATAGAGCGCCTTGAAATCAAATTGTGTGAGGGATTTTTGTTTTGCTTTTGAATCAAATGAAGTATCGTGGGGTAGGAAATAATTGAGGTATTTTTTCTCAATCTTAATCCATCTCTTTACATTGGAGTCATTCTCCATGAAGACAAGCGCAATTCTCAACTTGGGAGAGTCATTGCCCTTCACACTAGTGAAGATAGTTGACATCACTGGATACGCCGGTTCATTTAAACACAAAAACTATTAGATGCCAACATCAAAGAGGGAAAGAATTTTTTATTACCTCATTCAAGCATTGTGAGATCTCACAATTGTTGTTGCGGCCAACAAAAATTGAACTCAAAGCACCAACAAAAACAAATAAATGGAATACTTACAAGCTATTCTTTCAAGTGTGCTCTTCCTATGATGGATGGTTGCAGGCTTCCCATATCCCTCCACTTTAGTTGAGCGTATATAAGTTGCATTAGGAAGGTCGGTTACTTCTGCTCACCAGCAATGTTTTGGTTTAGTACCTTAGAGAGGTGCATTATTTCCAACAAGTTTGCTTTAGGTGCCCACATTGGAATAATGTTGAAGGTGGAGGCCGTATCCTTATCATAGTCAAGAATCTTGCCGCTCTCCACAACTTTCTTGTGGGTTGTGACAGTGGGTTGTCCGCCAATTCTCCAATAGTGCGTTGTGGTTGTAAGATATTCTCTTTTGGGACAAGCATCCCAGTAATCAACCACTTTTTTCTCACCACAAGGACCGCGCTTCAGGGGAAGAACAGTAATAAATCTGTTTGCAGACTTCATTAGAGAGAATTCAGGCCCTTTAAAGAGCCACGAGTTCCCATAAATTCTCTACAAGTTTTGCCCAGTTCCCGATTGCTGGAACTGCGCCACCGCAACAGGGTGATATGGCCGAACTTCGGCCACATGAGATTTTTTTTTTTTTTTAATTCTTTTTTTTTTATATAAAATGAGATTTAGAAAGAATTTTTTTTTTTTTTTTTTTTTGAAAATAAATTTTTTTGATAGCCCATACTACTTTTCACAGCATGGGGACAAATTGGGGAACAGGCTTGAAACGACCCTTTCTTGGCCCCAAATCCCTTCTAATGGTAGTCCGCATTGATGCAAATTTGGTACTCTATCCCATCCTAGTGCTTCTTATTAATTTTTTTGTATACAAATCTTCCTGCTAGAGCTTTGTAAAGGTACTTGTAGTGTATGTGTATTGGGTCACCAAAAGCACCAACCAATGGCTTCTTCCCCCATGCGTACATTGGCTTGAACACGAGCTTGAACATCGACTTGTAGAGCGTATTCATTGCTTTCATCTGAGTCAATTTGAGTTTATTTACTTTAGTTTCCATCATATTCACACATCTGTAAAGACTAAGGTAAGGCCTTCTTGTCTTTCCTTTTGACTTCAATTTTCATATTGTTCGTTGGTGCTTCAACAATAGATTTTTACTTTTGCGCTTTTTTCTTTGGGGACGGCCCTGGAGCCTAGAGGTATTACTCCCACAATTGCTTTTGAAGGATTGGATTTGTGGCGGTCCTCATCAATGATGTTCCATTCCGTCTTCATTTCCTTGAGAGTAAAGAAATGCAAATCGTTTTTGGAGTTCAACATTCCCCTCTTAATGACGGTCTTGCACATATCCAGACATAGCTTTCGTAATCGAAAATGATCCCATATATTTTAGATTCATCAAACTTTGGTATCTTCTCAAGAATCAGAAAAAAAATAGTGCAGTTATTGAGTCCCTACTACTCCAACACATTCAACCTCACCGTAGGGTGAACTTTGTCCATGTATTTTAGTTTGGAAAGGATCAAAATAATTCCATCTTGCCTTTCTTTTTGCTCAATACCCCAAGCTGTAACTCTGTGGTCACATCAGAAAACTACTCCTAGGCGATGATCACCAGTGTATTGGAACGTATGCACCTAAGTGTCCATGATTATTGCAAGTTTCTTAGGCAAGTATTCCTCTAGCCATATACATAAGACATCTTCATTGCACTATATCACACAAAATGGTTAAAATGACGGCTATGCATTAGCATTTTTAAATTGTAATCTTCTAAAGATTTGTTAGAGATTGATGACGTTTTAGATCAAGTTTCATTAGGTAAGGATTTTGCATGGATAACAGGCCGTGAGGTCTTATGGTCCTATATTGTAGCTGAAGGTACTATATGAAGGACATTGATATCAACAACTGTGAGATCTCATGGTCTTCTCTGTTAAATGATGGAACTATGAACTGAAGGTGGTAGGACATTGATATCAGGGAGCGTGAGATCTCACGATCTTCTCTTCTTGTTGAAGGTACTATGTCTCAAGGGTGGTCAGACTTTGGTATTAGTGACCATATATGAGATCTCACAATCCTATCTTTCAATGGAATGTACTATGTGTCTAGTGTACTAGAACACTGATATTAGCAACCATGAGATCAATCTCAAGGTCCTATCTTTTAGGTCAAGTTCCAATGTGGTAAGATGTTGATATCAGTGACCGAGAGATCTTAAGGTTCTACCTTACGTCTGGACGTCCTATGTGTCAAGGGTGGTAGGATACTCATATTAGCGACCGTGGAATCTCAAGGTCCTACTTTGCAACTGAAGGTACTATGTGTTGTGGGTGGTAGGATATTCCTATTAGCGACTGTAAGGTCCCATGGTCCTTTCTTGTTGCTAAATGTGCCATGTGTCAAGGCTAGTAGGATATCAATATAAGCAACCGTGAGATTTGACGGTCCTATCTTGCAACTAAAGGTATGTATTGTGTGTCGGTTGTAGTTCTCTATTAATATCATCGATTGTGGGATCTTGCAATTCTTGTGATTTCACAGTTGAAGCTACAATGTGTCAAAGGTGGAATTCTATTATTATTGTGAGATCTCATGGTACGTACTCATTTTTTGCTAAAGCTAGTAAGCATGCATGGTGGTTGTATAACAATATCAATTGTTCTAAAATCTCACAATACTCTTTTACAGTTGAAGCTATTATGCGTCTATGGAGGTCCTACAACAACACCAAGTATTGTGAGATCTCATGATATTCTTCTGCAACTGAAGGTTCTATGTGTCTACGGTGGTATTATAATCATACCAACCATCATGAGATCTCAGGATACTCTTTCACAGTTGAAGACACTACATGCTAAGGATAGAATGATATTGATATAAGACACCGTGAGATTTGACAATGATGTCTACTATGAAACCCTACTAGAGAAGTATAGGGGGATCTTCCAATGCGTGAGATTAGGGCATCAACAAAAAGATCTACGGATGTGCGCGGGAGTAGGAAATACACCATTTAGATGAAAATCTCTTGATGCATGTGGTTATAGGCCATTAGGAGATTTTCACAATGTGTGCAGTAATACGGCATTCTATGAAAATTCCCAGATGTGCAGGGTAATATGCCATCCAAAAAATGTCTTGTGGATTTAGAATCTACTGTGCTTCATATGAAGTTTTCCTTCTACGCGCTTTTAGTTTATACTAGCTAACATTGTCATTTGATTGTACAGTAAGGTCTACTTCATTTACAAATTTTTCAGTCAGTTTTCACTAGAAAGTTCAACAACTTTAGGAAGCTCTAGCATAAAATGAACCGATTTTGGAACTGCAAATTACGTTGGAATTGAAACGAAGTGCACTTCAGCTTAATAATAAGTGAAAAATGAATAATTTCAAAGTATACAACAATTTGGATTTCTTTTATACTTTGCCTACCATTTCATAGAGAACCTTTAGAAAACAATCAAAGTTTTTTTGCAATGGGGTGAAGAACAAGCAAGAATTCATACAAGCAATCCAAGTGGTATGAGATCAAGTATCTCTAAAGCAATTGTGAAGGTTCATTTCTCATATATATTATTGAATATAAGTTGAAACTTTCACAACGTTGGCAACACTAGATAGTACATAGTGTATAGAAAACATCAAACTCTTTGTATGGTTTTCAATTACATATGTGTGTTTGTAATTATAAAGAAGTATACTTTAGTGTGATTCCAACACAATTCAAAATTCAAAATTCTATTCAATTTTGAGCATACACGGGCCTCCCAAAGTTGACATAATCTCAACAGAATGCAAAATTTTGTAAATGAAGTAGACCTTACTATACATTGATTTTCACTTGCTATTATCACAATTTATAGCCATTCAAATAAACGAAATTTTTGAAATTACAAGTACGTATATTGAGTCTTTGGAAACTGGAACTTATAGGTTATTCCATAGCTGGATGATTTCTACATGCCCCAAGGATGTTGCCATCGTCCTCAATTCAGATTCAAGACCAATGTCTTGAATCTAAATTATGTCATTGCAATCTCCAAGTCTTACGCCTTGAAGCAACGGAAGACTTTTGACTGCTTCTTGTAAAATTTACCATTCAATGACATGATAAGTGTCTGACTACAATACGCTGGGCCAATATCAATAGTTAAAGTGTGGTGAAGAGAGACAATTCAATCAACACAGTGATCATCAATTATAGACTTCAAAATATACGCAAACAACTGTGTACAGATGCAAATGGTTGATACTAGCTTCAATGATAGTACTTACAGTTGAATGTAGAACAACTGTCACCCCAATTGCTTCATTGTGTCCCTCTCAATTAATTACGGTAAAAAGCTTCCAATTCAAACATCCTTACAACTAAACAAATTCTTAGTTAGTCAGTCTATATTTTGTCCAACGTGGTGCAATATTTTCAACCAACTATTGGAATTGTATGTGCTCATTTGGCACGTACATTGCAAGCTTACTGAATGTGTATTCTAACTATTAATTTGCATTGTCTACCTCCTACAGTAAAATAGTTATAACATCATATTCATTAAAATGGACCCTTCCAAAATAATATTGTCCATTTATAGGCCAAGAAATTGAAATTGAGTCGAAGTAATTTTAAGTTGAGGGTAGTTGGGTGTAAGAATATAAAGTACAATTTCCATTAAAATGGGAGCTGAAGGTAGTCGTAGCACCTTGTGCAAACTACAGTTCACTATTGTTTTAGTGGTTTTGGTATATAAATTCATACTATGTTCCCTATTGGACACCAAGTCATGAGCAAAATAGTTATGCCATATTTAACTACTTTTGGACTTTCAATAGTCCAGAAATAAAGAGGTAGTGAAATCCCCTGATGTTTTCCTATGGATCTGGAGATCTCCTGAAATAGGAACGCTTTGCATGCATCCAATTCAGCTACCACAAGTATGTCGGGGAGTGCTTCATGTGCTTGGAAATGAAAGAAATCATGTAGTTGTAACATAGTGGATCCGTGGTAGAGTTCACATGATTGTATTGGGAGATCTGTGGACCGGGTTTCCGTAGTTTAGGCATCCAATTTACAGCACAACTGAAGTCTCAGAACCTATCGAGAGATCCTCCGATGACCACCACTCGTTGCAAACATGGCTCCCATCCCATATTAATCCCTCAGTGAGCGCTGATCTTCACATAATTCTATCGGGAGATCCCCTGACGGGGTGGTAGAATATGAGTCGGCTTCACTGACAATCTTGGTGTCGAAGTGGTACAATTTGATTCTTGTGCTAAAGTGCAAGTGATATCCGAGTTCATCAAGAATGAATCACAATAAGGCACGAGGGGGCCGATTCTTTCAAAGATATATGGTATCCCGAGAGTTCAAAGGAAGTACACACAAGTAGATTTGAAATTCAAACATCAGTTGACAATTACCAAATGAGCAATTGCTCTTGGGAATAAGGAGTCCGGTTCTAGGATTCACCGGGAAATCCCCCGACGGACTGCTAACATAGTGGAGCTAAGGTAGTCAGGATATGATGAAGTGACAGGGGCATATCACAGTACTCACAGTGACATTTGAAGAACATTAGACAACTGAGTTACAGGTGCTCAGACGTTCAACATACATCTGAAGATGAATAACGGCTAAGTAAACATAATATTCCATCCGAAATAATGACATTAGTTTGAGTTTGTGTAAAGAACATCAACGTTCTTTCACTGCAAAAAATAGATTCGTACTTGGTTGTCCGCTATATAATTGTGAAGATGCAAAACCTAGAAGACTAGAATTCCAACAGTGTAACTGTGAGAGAAAAGAAATGCATTATTCAGACTCATTTGAGTGCATATGTGACCCGAGCAATGTATTCTGTTCCGGACACAAACATAAACCACTTCCATTTCAGGAGACGAGAGGAAGAAAGACATCCCGCGCTTCTGCTATCAAGTCATTGCCCTCGTGCCGCACGCAAAGAATAGAAATCATAAACATATTAATATATTCATAAAGATTTATTTTACATATACAAGTCACAAAAAGTAGCTCTGAAAAATTAATCGAAGAACAGTCCTACTGACTCAACGGACTGTACTTCGAAACCCTCACTTGCGGCTGCGCTTACTGGATGTAGAATGCATCGTGCGATATCACAATGGCAGTCGCGCCCCGCAGAATGCATCGTGACATCTCACAATTGCCGCGACGACCGACACAGTGCGTCGGGAGTTCCCACGATGGCAGTAGCGACCCCGGACTAGGCACTCAATCATGGGTCCACCACGTTTGCCCGATTCAAATTCACTAAGGTAGCCTCCCTACTCTTTTGAGGAATCGTCCGTGATTTTTGATCCACTCTCCTGGACCAATTTGCATACACTGCAGCACCCGCGTCCACCTAGGTGGGGGGACTTTTTTCAACGACCCATTTACCGTACCAGCAATTTCGATAAATCAATTCCAGCCTTGTTTCGGAGTTATCGGTTCGCCAGTACTGAAGCAAGAACTTCCCGTTATTCACATCTCCTTCCACTCTGCATACAGTAGACAATGCTCTTCCCTGCCAAACAGCACATGATTCCGGGACTTCCAGTCTGACAAGTACCCAACAGCCTGGTCGTATGTCTAGCCATGGATTAAAGCTTTCCCTTGGCGCTTCATTTGTAGGGCCGCAGTAAGGCTCCGGCTCCTCTTCTTCCTCCAGAATCACGTCCATGGGATTCATCGTCGATCCTGGACAAGGGACTCCATTACGCGCCACCCTCCAATCGTGTTGTGGCCAGAAGCCTTCCACCAACTTCGGAGGACACTCGGGTAGTGGTTCCTTTAGCTCATCGAGAACACACTTCTAGTAATCCACGTATGGACCGAACGCAGTTGCAAATCCCTCGCATCTAGAAATACCATATTGCCAGTACTGAATGTATTTCTCGAGTCCTACCAGCATGAAACCCTTGTTCAAGGTAGCTTTCCGCGCCGCATCCCTTGCCTTCTCTTGATTTCCATTCGGTATCGGAACCTCGCTGCCCCACATGGGCTTAAACGGAACAGGCTTTGGATAGCCGAGAGGGAGCATGGGCCGACCATTGCTGTCTGTCTTCCAAATGCGTTCAGAAGGTTTCTTCGACGGCAACCAGTTCGAATCAACTGCTGACCTTTTGAAGTTCATGACGGGGACTCCATCAGTGTCCACGTAGAACTTGAACAGGTGCATCTCCCCCAATCCAATTAATTTTTCCCCGCGATCGCATTGGTAACCCTCCACGAATGACTTGAAATCCCCCACCTCCTGTATGAACTCCGACATAAATGACAGTTCTTGGGACTGCATGAAGGCTTTCATGAGGTCAGCGACGATAAAAGTGTTCTTGGTCTTCAGGGCCTTGGAAAGGTGGCTGAAATATGCATCGATGTCCTCGTGAGTGTGTCCGACTAGTAGAAACCCAACCTGAATTTCCTTGAAGACACCTCGTGCAGTGAGCAAGGATAAGAACGCCATCAGATATTTGTTCTTGTTATCCTTGGCAGAGTTGTCATGCTGAAGATATAAATTTTCAGGAAGAGGGGTACTTCCGACCCGAGCTCCAGGTTCGGTGAGGGTTAGGCTGTCCATACATCTAGACTTTCTTCTAAGCAGTGCCTCGAACAATGAGTTAGCCGGCGGATATGGAAAGAGGTTGCCTGCCTCTCGAATAGGTGGACCCTCCAGCCGGCGCAACAACCTCGCCAAAGATGAAATGGTGAAGTTGGAGTCCGCCGGCCAGCAAGATGGAGCATAATGGGCGTAAGCACCGTCACCATGGCCATGAGCTACCATTCCAATAACGCTCATCGGAAGCTGCCCCAAACCGGCCGTGGCCTTCGTTGTCACCCGGAGTCTGGATAGAGCCGTCTTGGATGTATCCATCTTGTTGTGAATTATACATAAAATTCTTCGAGGATCTCGTTTGGATTCCTCACGCCAAGACGCATACAAACGACGGCAAGAAGCTTGGTGATTCAGATGATGAGTCCGCTGCTTCACGAACTCCACGTACTCGGGGCTTCCTTTCGGAGACTTCAGAATAAACTGCTGTAGGTCGTCGCACGTAGTACATTTTGCAAACGAACTTCCGACAGGCTTAATGGAAACGTTGTTGAAGTACTCTCGCTTGAGTCTACTAATAGTCGACTGGCTCACGGGCGGCAGACCGTAGTCGGCATTCAACTGCACATCCAGAATTGGTACGCTTAAGCATCGGTACGAGTGAAGGGGAAGGAATGCAAATGACAAGCAATGCACTAGAACAGTGATCGTGATATCTCACGATCATTGATCTCATCGGGAGATCTCACGATCAATAAAGCAGTGACAGGAGATAAGGGGCACTACCTCGTTGGCGTCTGCTCAGACTCGTTTCCAATTTCTTCTGGGAGGAAGGAATTTTAGAGTGTCCGTTCGCCCGTTCCCAATGCCGCGCATTTGGTGGGGCATTTGATCAGCATTCTGGTCAATAATGGCTTTCATAGTCCCAGCGACCTGAACAGTCCAAGTTCGCGGGCGCTTAACCCCTTTGTTTCCATGCGTCCCTGATACGACGCCGTCGTTGTACATCTCGATGTAACTGTGGTAAGTGGACTTCGGGATGCCGTGAATTATGTACCACGCCTTGCCACAAACATCAACTCCCTATAGCGTGACGTATTTCCGCTTCCGCTCCCCGTACCTTTCATGTAGTTGTCCTCCCACTCCAATCCCATATTCATGGCGCTCATCAGACGACTTCAAGTAGTACTTCTGCCTTACTAACAACGTGAACTCCTGGTTATAATGCTAACAACACAGACGTCTGCAGCACTTCTCTGAGCTGACTTTCCGAATCTCCTCGTCTGCCGTTTTGCGGGGGTACTACGATTCCTTCAGTTCCAGATTGGGTTTGCGAACTATAAACCGGTATGGTGCTTTCATTCTACCTCCGAGGTAAGCGAGAGGGTTGTCGATATCGGGAATGGCGGCAAAATGATCCATTGTCTCCTTCAACGAACGACCGTTGGGAAACCAGCACTCCAAAATTGGCCACCTGTCGTGAGACATTATGGCTTCGGTGTCACCCACAAAAACATCAAGGACTGTCACACCTATGAAACCTTCACCAAGTGTCTCCTCTTGGAAATGATCCTCCGGACTTCAATAAATGATATGACCCGAGGAAACAAAGAGTCCGTCGGCGTCCTTCCGATGCACATCAAGTCCAAACCAGGCTCCTTGACAAATATACGGACATGGATCCATCGGGGGATCCCCTGACGCTCTAACAACGTCGGCGGCTCTCCACAACACTACATTCTCTTGAACATCCTCTAATGTGTTCATACCCCTCTGACAAGGAAAGTATTTCAAATCCTGGAATTTTAATTTGATAGAATGAGGTCGCACCAGAATGTAAATCCAAGGCTCAACAGGTATGGGCACACCCAGCCACTGGCCCTGGGGACGAACCTCTTTAACAATTCCTGATCCAACTTCACCAAATCCAGGCACAAATAGCTTAACCCAATCACCATTCACAAACGCTTTACACCCACCGGTGGAATCCTGTGATTCACCCTCTACATGCGTTCCGTCCACATACGGAACTATCGCGTCAGCAGCAGACTCACAGAATGAATCCATTGTCAGAGTGAGCTCTATCGAATCCCTTGGACGAGATTAAAACGATCTGTAAAACTTGTACATCATATATTCAAGGAGTTAGGCATGTCTACAGAAGAGCGCTGCATTCATGGCATTGTAACCTCATGACATGAAGGACAGAAGCATCAACGTCTATACAGTTGTGGGAACTCACGATCACACGGCAACACAACATGAACAAGTGAATCTAGTTATTGTCAACAAGAAGTTCGAAAGCCCAGACGCGATAGTGCGATCTCACGAGGGCCGTTCCAGAACCACTGGGAAGAAGCCAAGGCATCCAGGAAAATGTCGCAGAAGTTTAGAAGACATTAACCAAAGAACGTTCAGTACATCGTGGGATCCCACGACACTCTTGGCGCTCAATCACTTAAACCAGAGATCGCGGTATTCCAAGATCCTCCTAAGGGATCACATAGACCGCTACAGAAATACAAATGAAGTAGTGGGTCAAACTGAATCACTCTGACGAGTCCCCGACATATTGAGATCGACAATCAATCGTGGGATCCCACGAGTTCGGTATCATGTAAATTCCGGAAGAGTGTTTGTGAACCCCCCCGAGTAGGAGAACCTGGTGCCAACCGAAAATAAGATCGTGAGATCCCACGATGCTTATACAAGATTGACGAGGAGTATGACGGTCATCGAAAAGTAAGGCACCTAGACGTACACCAGGAAGGCCACAGCCAAGGTTCAATCGATCGTGGGATCCCACGACAAAATGATAGAACATTCCTCGACTACCAGACCGCGATATCTCTCTACTCGAAGACTGAGAGGTCTTGCCCACGCTCAATAAGCGGAGATCGTGGGATCCCACGATGCTTACGTATGTTGGATATATACACGTATTCTACTATCGTAGACTAACGTATCTACAGAAGATCGTGAAATTAGGTTTCCTGTCTATGGTTTCATGACATTTGACACTCTATAACTATTCTCAGTTATTGTACAAAAATTCTCTACTTTTAAAGTGGATTTTGCTGTAATTCAAACTCCTGAACCTCCATGGGTACAATAGGAAACGTTCTTAGAAGTAGTTGAATTTGATGGCTGGGTTTTCCTCATGTAAGTCCGCCTAATTCCTAACGCAACCTAATTTCACTATTTTGTGAAGACGTTCTGACCGGTTGTCATCCATGTACAAGGTTCTCATATCAACTTGCTCTCAGGGCAGTGCCGTTCTGCGATTCAAAAGGAACCTCGATGTCACCACAGCATGGTGATCCCTTAAGCACGTGAGTTTTTTGCAAAATGAGACCAATGCGCGAAGAAAATTATCGCAGACTCCGTTTCACTTTCAATCTACGACATCCTCAGTTTGTGACAGAGTGCAGTGGCGTCAATTCGACTACAAAATCCTCAACATTCGGAATCGCATAACACTTGCAAGGGATGCATTCTTACCTTGCAGCAACTGGCTTGGTCAGAACTTCGTGCGCCTCCACGCCCACTCTGTTGCCAACGCCAGCAGACACCCACTCGCCACTCCGTAGCCTGCTCCGCCTGTTCACGTGTGCAATCGAAAAGAGCAAGCTCCAGGTTCTTTTCGGGTTATAAACCAGGTGGCTGGTTCAAATTCTTCAGCTCTGAATTCCCGTCGCGAATTTTGAAATCACCAAGCGATCCTTGATTTCGAATGTTGGATGCGTTCTTGAATGCCGTGCCACAATCAACAACGGCTGGGGGTACGTGCGGTCCTTCACTTCGGAAGTTGATTGCATTCTTGAATTCCGCGCATCTCCGACTACAAGGAGGGAGGGCATGGGGCTCTTGACTTTCTGACTGGAACTTCGCAAATCCAGGCTTCACTGAAATTCCGATTCTTCACTGACATTTTGAAATTTGCCACATTCAAGGATGGTATCGTTGCACCGTTTTCTAGGAGTCAATGATGCTTTGACCAAAGCGGATCAAACTCTGAAGACTTTCACTTCACAGAATGTCACACGCTTCCCCGATCAATACTCGGAATTCTTCCCCTACACGACTTGATTATACGTATCCTACAGAAACAAACTATACAAAATCTCGTGAACCCAAAAACTTGAGCACCTGAAATATGTGGAACACCTCACTTACAAAAAGAATCAACAAAAATTTTGAACTCTCGAATGTTCATATTTGTTATTTTCTATTCCAATGAATGCAATCTTAGGGTCTAGGGTCCACAGTCATAGGGTCTACAGTCCACGGTCATAGGGTTTAGGGTACATGTTGTAGTGTAGTGTTCACGGTTTCAAGGTCATGGTTCTTGGTTTCAAGGTTCAGGGTTTCAGGGTTTAATAGGGTTTAGGGTATACAGTGGCAGCGCTTTACATTAACGTTTTCAGGGTCTACAGTTCATGGTTTACGGCTTTTAGGGTTTAGGGTATTATGAAAAATGAAAATGACGCTGATTATTTGTTTCCAATTTTTTCCTCAATTAAGTTTACGTCATCTCAGACTGGGAACATATAAACTTAAAATTCAATCTAACTCAATATTGCTAATTAAAAATGTCAGTTAACAGATTGATTTCATATATAATTCTTGTTATGTAGTACAACATCCTATGGTTTAATATGGGACTTTACGGATTAAACAATGATTGACACAATTTTTATTTCATCTACGAATTTTTAAATAAAGCACCAGGGGCTTTTTGCGTTTCCTTCTCTCATTTTTTCCTGTGTAAACGGCAATCCATGACTTCTCCTTGTGTCACAATCTGTTGACACAATGAAAAGTTATAAGATTGTTGTTTACATAGGGGAAAGTGAGAGAGGGAAACGCAAAAAAGCCCCTTGTGAAGGACTTTGGATGTGCAATCATGATGGAACAAAGAACAAACTGAACCATTTATTTATTTTGTATTTTAAATCTCAGTCTGAATGATTTAATGAGTTAAATGCTTTCAAATTTGTTAATGCACTTTGACGGGTGATGAATGCTTAAACCTGGAATCATGTCATTCATGAGAATATTGTAGGTCATGCAATCTTCATCTAGATTTTTGAAATGATCGAACGTGGTATACATCTACATCATAATTTGACAACGATGTACGTAATATTGTTATTTGTTATTGTTATTTGAACAATCTCCACCGATGTGAAACAAAAAATCGGGAATGAAATGTGTGATGGCTTGAAACAGCTTAAATAATATTTAAAAAGTCATGAAATTTCATACATGCATGCATAAAATTTGATTTAGAAAAATGTAATTGCTCCAGCCTTAGATTCCACCACTATTTTCTAGTCTTGCCCGTTGAAAAATTCTAATTCACATGAAAATAAAAAAATTGGGAATGAAATGGGCCCTGCCATTGAACTATGGCTTCATTTTAAAAATGTCATGGAATTTCACACATGCATGCATAAAATTCTACTGTGGAAGTTGGAATTGCTCTCAGGATTTAGATTCCACCACTATATTCACTTCTTGCCCATTGCAAAATTCTAATTCACGTGAAGTAAAAAAAATTGGGAATGAAACGGGCCCTGCCATGGAATGGCTTCATTTTAAAAATGTCATGGACTTTCATACATGCATGCATAAAATTCTATCGTGGAAGTTGGAATTGCTCTTATGATTTAGATTCCACCACTATAATTATTCACTTGTTGCCCATTGCAAAATTCTAATTCACGTGAAGTAAAAAAAATTGGGAATGAAACGGGCCCTGCCATGGAATGGCTTCATTTTAAAAACGTCATGGATGGTTCATACATGCATGCATAAAATTCTATCGTGGAAGTTGGAATTGCTCTCAGGATTTAGATTCCACCACTATTTTTACTTCTTGCCCGTTGAAAAATCCATCTTAACGTGAATTAAAAAAAACGAGGAATAAAAATATTGGGCCCTGCCATGAAATGGCTTCATTTTAAAAATGTCATGGATGGTTGATACATGCATGCATAAAATTCTATCGTGGAAGTTGGAATTGCTCTCAGAATTTAGATTCCACCACTATAATTATTCACTTCTTGCCCATTGCAAAATTCTAATTCACGTGAAGTAAAAAAAATTGGGAATGAAACGGTTCCTGCCATGGAATGGTTTCATTTAAAAAATGTCTGGCAATTTCATGCATAAGACAGTGCATGTCGATATGGAAAAAAAGGTACAAGTTCAAAATACTCCGCTCATGAAGTGAAGAGGCATGAGCGGGAGAAGTCCATGCTACGTTTTTTCGAACTTACCACGTAACCTAAAAAGGTCCTCCTCCGCCTGCGGTTCATTCAAAGAACTCTCATTCCATAAATCATACATAAAACAGTACATGTCGGTATCAAAAAAAGAATGTATAAGTTCTTAATCTTCCGCTCATGAAGTCATGAGCAAGAAAAGTCCATAGTACGTTTCCAAAATTGCAATACATATTACATGTCGATTTAAAAACAAAAAATTGAAGTTGTAACTTATTATTAATATTTTTTTCATAAATTAAAGATCATTTCTGAATGTCCTTTGTTTGACATTTTTTTTATAATTTCCATTTTTTGCAAGTAATTCCAAGATCATGGGCGGCTGGGCTTGGTCACGTATTTTAGAGAACTGTCTCCAAATATGCTCCAAAACACAAGTAAATTAAATAGATTAACACCTAGTATGCCCCTAAAACCGCGGGCAATCATGCTCTAACTTGTCCACATCTATTCAATGATCATTGCAAGACAATTAATATAGAAGACAATAAGATAATTTAGATATTATTTCTTCATTACACATTTGCCAATCATGTTGATTGTATACATGAAAATGATTGCCTAGGAGATGAATGAGAAAGAATTATATAGGACAATCATCAACAATGTTCCCTATATTTATGTAATCGTTACAGTCATCTCTATTTAATTAAATAATTTGGACTAATCATTTTCTAGAAAAATGACACAAGTGCAAACTAGAAATCAAAGTTCATTATGTTAAAGGCATATTTAGCGGCTTGTAAAAAAATAATAATCATCGAAACCAAAGGTTAAACCTAGAAATCAATGTAGCAATCTATGAAATTAAACCGCTCATGATTCGTAACTAATGTTTGCATGGGCAGAGTATTTAAAATAGTAAAACTACATTTTTTTTTGTTAAAATTAACTCGTACAACATCATGCATGATTTATGGAATGAAGGGTCTTTGAACCGCAAGACCGAGGTTTTTTTTTTAGGTTACGTGGTAAGTTTGGGAAAACGTAGCATGGACTTTTTCCGCTCATGACTCTTCACTTCATGAGCGGAGTATTTACAACTTACTTGTACATTTTTTTCCCATACCGACATTTAAAATAGTATAACTAGGTTGCCTTATTTCAACAAAGTTACTTTACAAGCCATCAAAGTAAATAAACGTTTCTACAATTATTTTTATTTGTAGACATGGAGTTTCGAGAGTTCCAATAGCAACAATACTTAAATAACAAATAGTGCATTCTTATAGAGAAACAAAAAAAATGTATGTGGTAATTATCGAATGTCACGAAATTAGTGAGGTGCAAGTGTGCGACCTAATTTCAGCATTTTGTGTAATGAGTGATTATTTAGCTTAAGACTTCTAGTCAAGCCCTCCTCATGATGTCAGTAATCATGAGGAGGGTGGGCAGTCATGACCTGCGCCGTCTTGCACCTGACAGCGCCACGTCAGCAGACTCCCCCGCCGGTTTCCTCTCCTCTTGGTCTCCTTTCCTCCCCACGACGTCTGCTTGCCACCCTTTTCTCCCGACGTCGTGAGCTTCTCTGTCTTCCTGATTTCGTGCGCTTCTCCGCTTTCCTTCGAGTTGCTGCAGTCCGTGAGTTTCGTTGTCTCTAGCTTTACATTTGGAGTGAGTTGGGTTGTGTGGAGTTTCTTTGGTTGGCGGGGTGTTGAACTTCTGTTTGTGGAGTTGAGCGCGGCGAGGGACATTAGAGGAGCGTATTCAAATTTTGCTGGCGGAGTGTGTGTGCGCGGAGAACGACAGTGAATTTTTGTGGCGGAGTGCGGTAGTGCGTGAAGCATTTCCTGGCGAAGGCGGTGCGCAAGCGTCCGGACCTGTGCGCGAGAAAAACAACACGGTGCAGGACTTCATCCACCTCATTGAACAAGTTAGGTTATCGTAGTCCAACCTCAAAACCTGCATTTTGATTTTGTAGTTCTCTGGCGGTGAGGTTCATTATTTGACTTCTTCGTTGTAGAATTGTAATCGCATGGAGGTGTGCGTTTGCTCTGGAGTTTAGCTTCTAGGCTTGGAAAGAATTGATCCCATTCAAGCTTGTCAAATGAATCTAGTACATGGATACAATGGCTGTATGGCACTCGCCCTCCTTGCAGGTGTAGGCTCTCCTCACGCATCGTAGTTCACGGTTCATCACTGTAGACCCTAGAATGGTAACCTTGATGTAGTTCACAAACTAGAATTCAATGTGTATGGACTGCTGTGAGTGTTTGAATTGAAGCAAAGTGAAGTAAGGAACGGGAATGTTGCTCCCAAAGAGGAATGGAGCGAAGAGTTCATTGTATATTATTTAGTTAGACAATACTCATTTGTGAATGATATTAGGAACATGGTTTGTGCAGGGATTTTATGACTATAATCAGACACGCTTGTTTTCTATGCGATAGGCTACTTAGTCCGTCACTTTAGATTTAAGTTTACCTTCTCTTCAATTAAATTCACTTGGCTAGTCATGAAGAAACAAGTTAGGAGTTTGTAATTCTCAGTGGATGATTGAAGTTACAATTTCTACTGCATTTGAATTTCATGTAGCAGTCTTTCGAAGAGTGGAAGGGCATTTTTGTAGTAGCTGAAAACAAGGTCGGACCCGTGCAAGCGGAAGCTACGATGGCAACAGGTCCATCCCAGCATACAACAAACCTCCCAGTTTGGAAGGACCCGTAAGTTACTTTGAACTCTATTCTCATTACATTCTGTTTCTTGCTTGCAATGTCTAGGTTACAAACATTGCTAATAATTAGGGTATGGTTGTTTGCAATTGCATTGTACGCACTCCGCTGAAAATGAGGGTAACAGAGCCTCTGTCATAGTCGCTGTTATAAACATAGCTAAGAAATACGGTAGTACATATGCCGAGAAGAACACACGGTAATGAGTACGTGACCCTGTTACCGGGGATAGTGACCCTAAAACCGTGCATCGTGGGATCCCACGACAGGGCAATCCCTGTGTAGATTCGAGCATCGTAGGATCCCTGACTTGAAACCCTAGCCGCCCACCACTGCGCGGCCACACGAGTTTTAGGGTTTGTGGCCTATCGTGGGATCCCCCGATGATAAGATGTGAAGACGCAATCTAAACCCAGACCACATATTAGGCACAGACCAGGCAGCGGATTAGTAACCCATCATGGGATCCCCCGATGGAGGATAGTAAAGACCGCGCCTGACCCAGACTTAACAATTAGAAGACCACCTACATAGAGCATTCAAGTACTAAACCGTCGTGGGAAATCACGACGAGAAAGTCTAGCGTGGGTAGAGAAATTGAGATGCAGGCAGGTTAACAAATAGCGCTAATTATGTGAACAATCAATCGTGGGATCCCACGACAGACAGTAGTTTTACAGATCATCACCAATCACCTTCTAAGATATTCCAATATCCATTCTATATTATTTGGTGCCGTCGTCATATGCCGGGACGCCTTCAGTTAGTGAGTTGAGATGCAGTAACCTCCTGCCCACTACTGTCCGTGAATGTAACCGATCGTGATATCCCACGACAACGGTAAATTGTGAAACCAGGTCATCAAAATGATCACGAAACCATTCCTTCTCTTTCATAACATCCGTCGTGGGATCCCACGACTAAGGATAAAAATTAAAGTTAGAACGGGAATAATATCGCACCACCATCTACTCTATCGGACAATGTTGAAACTAACATCTCTTTCTACCATGCTGCAGTGAAATGCAAGTCGTTGAAGGTCCAGAAGAACTGACACCCAGGAAGCTTGGTACCTTCATCGACTGCTACATTACGTCTTTGGAGTACACAGGTCCACATCCACCACAAGCCTTTTTCCGATGCGACGAGCAGATTACACATTGGGAAATCGCCTGGAAAGCAGAGAGTGACGGCTCCGCCACTATTCTTCCCACGCTGGTGAATGGGACAATGGGGCACCCAACTTCCGGACTGAGGGTACTTGAAATGAAGGGGCTTGACGACAACACAGTGAGGAGAGGAGAAGGTTCCCCTTTCTGGGGAGATCATAACGTTTGGGCTGATCCTTGACTACACAAAGTTCAGCCTCACTCTGTGCGAGTCTATGACTGCAAGGTCACATCTGATGTGCAAAGACACGTCTAAGCCTCGGTGGAAGCCTAAGGAGCTGAAGAACCAGTGGGACATAATCCTGGAAGACTTACGAGATACGAACGCTCCCCCCCAAGCCGTGACAGCGGTTGCTCCCACGCCGTCCCCCAAAAAGAAGACCAAGAAGAGGAAGTCTGCAGTTGGTGCTCCCGGGGACGAAGTTGAAGCCGCAATTGGGACATTCGAAAAGAAGAAAAAACCGGATACCCCACTCCCGCTTCACAAGGTTGTTGCTCTAGGGGAGGCAGACGTGAAGAAGATGACACCGGAAGAGATGAATGCGATGAGGACCCTGTACGAGAACTCTTTCGGTGGCCTGTACAAATGGGGCAGGAAACCAATCTGTGACAGCAAAGGAGAGCTCATCCGCGTGCACTATGACTATCTGCACCAGGCACCTGTAGCACTACTCGTGTACAGGGGAATTCAGGCAGAGCGGCTTGATTTTCTGACAAGGAAGGCACGAATCACACCTGATTATGACTCGGAGAACAGAGTCATAACAGTGCTTCCCCTTAAAGTGGGACCCTACGGCCCGGCGAAGGTAGTGTCGCACTATGAGAAGTAAGCACCGAAGAAGGAGATCTTTGAAAACCCCAAGATGCATTACTACATAATAGGGGGCCAATACACTGTCCAGGCATTCAAGGACCTGATTAGGCTTGGTGTGATTCCCGAGAAGGACAAGAAGCAAGCCTCCACCTTTAATATTGTACCTGTGTGGACGGACAAAGATCACCACGGAGACCTAGTGCACTTCTCGTGGGCGCTGAACCAGGATGTCGTTGGCAAACAGAAGGAGTAGAACTTCACGAAGCAGCTGCTGAACGCAAGAATCAAGTGGCGGAGTATGGGAAGTCCACAGCCAGCACTATTGGGCAGAGCACACTCAGTAGAGTACAATGTAAGAATGCCGCCGGAGTTGACATATTTTTTTTTTTGGGGGTCATCAGAGTGTGCTCTATCTAACCATCGTGGGATCTCCCGATGATCTTGCACTACACCTCAGACCTTCATTACGTTAGAACCTCCTCATCGTGGGATCCCACGACTAAGTCCTGGCTTTGAGATACGGGGTAGTTCTACGTTAGAATGAGGAGATCGTGATATCCCACGACGTTAAGTTATGAAATACCAGATGTCGCTAGTTTAGTCTTTTTTGCTAGGGGTTCAGTGCGTGGTGTTTTTAAATTGTGCATGTAGAAGATAGTGGCTCATTGTGATATCTCACAACTGCCTGTTGCCTAAACGACTTCCTCGTGGTAACTGACTGATCGTGGGATCGCACGACTGTTTATTGGACTTCTTGTGTTTACGTGGTCTGTCTACGAATCGCGTACTGACTGTTACTCCTTTGTTGGGCAGGCGTTTCAGCCGTCGGTGGCATCAATATTTGCAGGAGCAAAGGCGAAAGACATCGCCAAACTGAGAATCCCTTTACTCTTCCTGGAGAACGACGCTGATGTTCAGAGATGGATCAAGATAGAGGAGAGATTCATGGCAGGTCTCCTTCCCGACGCGGCGGGGCTGGTCGATATATCCGGGAGTACGGATCGCAAACCGTTGGCGGCAAACGACTTCAAGCCCCTTTACGGACTTAGACCGGAGGACATCAATTTTCTTGCGGATCAAGTCGAAGCCCAAGTTGTCAGCATGAAGACCTCCGTCGCAAAGTCAAAATCACAGAGAGGTGGAAAACGCATAATCTCTCTTATTGATGCCGGCGCCAAAATTCGGTTGGTCAGGGCGATGAAGAACAAACTCTTGTCACACTACAAGGGTCATCTGCTGCCGGCGAGGATGGTGGAGTACGAGCCTTACCCGGACTCTTTGTGGGTCGAGTTTGCGACGGAAAGGAACATTCAGCACGAGGATGTGGATATGTGGGTGAACAAGGCAATGGAAACCCCTGCTGGAAAGAAGTGGTTGCAGGACCGGACGAGAAATCTCAACAGGACGTTCGACCCAGCTGACCTTCCGCAGTCGGTGATCCAAATGTGGGAGTCGTATTTCAAGCTGACGGCGGAGGATGAATCGGTGCAGGCAAATGCACGTAGTTTTTCAGAGCACTATCTCTGTAAAACCATGGACGAAAGCAGCTGGGACATCAGCGCCACCTTGGCGGCAAGGGACGTCATAGCGTGGAGGGGAAAGAAGAAGCAGCACCTGTACATCTGGTTCATGTTCGAGTCAACGTCCTGCGGGTGTCGCGCCAAAATTCTTGAAGAGCGGAAGTTGAAGAGACTCTTTGACGCTCTGGAGTACTATGATCCGCAGGACCAGACAATCGTAGCCCGCTCTGTCGCCGTTCTCCTCATAGATGCCGAAGGGTTCTACATGGTTGTGGCTCACATAGAGAAACAAAGGATGGAAGTCAAAGCTAGGTTGTGGGATTGGCACGTTGTGAACTACATGGCAGGGCCCAAAGACTTCTTCCCTCAAGCTCCGGCCGGAGACGGGTACAATGTCTTTGTTGTCTTCATTTTTGGGCACAGCGAAGAGCACGAGCGGCGGACTTGCTTCAAAAGCTTCTTCCCGGGATTGGACCGCCTCACTCAGGTGTACAAGGCGGAAGATATGCCGGACGACTACCCTTACTGGCGTCGGCAGCAGATGTCGTATCTGAAGATCAGCAGTGCGTTGATTCTATTCGAAGGACTAGCTTGCACCGACTATGTCTTTGTGAATGTCAACAGGGGTCCGGAGTTCACATATCTGGGCTTGGTATGCACTACAACGATTGTCTTTTCTTTTGTTCTTCTGATAATCTCATTTCTATTTCGGGGATTTGAATGTCACTAATTTCCGGTTGTTGTATTTCAATATTCGGAAGGTGGTAAAGTGCTGGAAGTTGTCGATTCAGCGGAAGCTAAGACGTTAAGTCAAGTCTTCGCCAAGTAGATTTGGGACGACAAACATGCGCAGGCAGCACCCCTTCCTCTTCCGGAGGCCGAACACGAGGACGAGGAAGTTGAGAGTGATGATGAAGCTGCTGTAGTTGAAGACATCACCCAACACAGACCGGGTTTAGGAACAAGGTCGGTTGAGCACCCTAAGGTTAGTGTGCATTATTTGCTGAACTATCGTGATATCTCTGGACGTTGGGCAGCGTATATCTCTCGCATGCTAATCTGGGAGGGCAAACTGAGCTCAATTGTGGTGGGATATTGCCTTTCTCGCAGGCAAAATCTCCAACTCCCTCCCCCCGGCAAGAGCAGCTAATTGATCCGCCAAGTGCAGCAGATGATGCAGACGAAGTTCCCGAAGTTCATTCGGCGCAGGCGGAGCTGGAAGATCTGACAGAGGAGCATGAGAGTAATCCAGAGTCGTTACCAGCCGAAGAAATTGTAATTCCAATATCGAGCGGGTCGTCAAGCGAAGTGAATTCAGGGATCCAATTAACAAACCCAAGGATATCCAAGAGGAAGTCGCGTAAGAAGCCGGTCAAGGAACCTGACACTGCAAAAGATACCGGGAGCACAAAGGCGGCCAAGCGAGCGCGGAAGACAGCAGGCGAATCTCGGAAGGCGGGGACCTCGAAGTGGACTCCAAGTAAGTCGTTGGTGCAGCGCAAACAGTCGCCAGCGAAGCCGACTGGGAGTCCCAATCCCGAAGCATCAGTCGTGGCAGAAGCGCTTCTGACTTGTGCCTTGGGACCGTTACCATCAAAGTCTGACAAGTCGACTCAGCCGCAACAAGAGGATGCGCAGGCATCTCGTGCTTTAGGAGTTGACAGACAGCTTCTGGACCTCGACTTATTAACCCTGGGGGACACTCACCGACCAGCATCGGGGGATCCCACGATGACGAACAAGTCACTGGTCAGGAGCGGGGAGGATGCGGCCGACCTCAGCAAGGGGAGGAAAGAGTCGAAGGGGGATGATGACCACCTCGTATCGGGGGATCCCACGACGAGCCATGCATTACCTGTCGAGACTGAGTTAGCTGTCCCTCGACGTGGTACAGGGAAGGATGACCAAGGCCGGACACCGGGACCTGAAGGATCGGGGGATCCCACGATCGTTGAAGAGTCAATGGTCTCAATTCAACATGGCGATCCGGCAGAGAGCGAGGGGGTTGAACACCAGGAAGGAGTGGTTGCATTGTCTTCGTCAGGGGATCCCACGACGGTGCTAGAGCGATTGCTCCCGCTGATGGGCATCACGGTTGCTGTACTGAACGACACCCTTGTTGACTTGGTCCCCCTGAGTCCCAAACCTGTTCCTGGAAGGAAGAGTAAACCTGTCATAGGGCGGGCGAGGATTGTCGACATTGCTTCACTGGCCTCCAGTGTTCCACTGGAGGTTGCAAGAGAGGTTGTTCCTGATGACGGTGAGTGCAATTCTGATGAAGTGCTAGAGGCCTTACCTTACGAGGCCGAAGAAATAATGAAGTTCTGTCTTGTCGATCGTATGAGAGCATTTGGTCATTTACCGAGTCTAAACCCTTATGGGAAGAAGCGTCTTGATACCAACAAGGAAATTCATTTGGAATCCATAAGGCGAGCGAACCGTTTCCTTTACAAGCCCGTCTTTAAATGGATATTTCAGGATGGTCCGCGTGCAGTGTATGATGGAGGGGATCCACCTGATGTAGACGAAGAGTGGGAGGCAGTGGAACGCGGCGTTAGAGGGAGGAGGGTGGTGCCTTCGAGCAACGACGAGCTTGAGCCGGGATCTTTGAGTGGTGACTAGGGGGAAAGAGGACCAGTGAGCGCCGACGAGAGAGGAAAGGGGCAAATGCTCGTCGAGAGGAAGGGGGAAGGATCAGTGAGCGGCGGCGAGAGGGAAAGAAGACGATTGGGCGACGAAAGGAGGGCGGAAAGGTCGCCAGCTTGTAGTGTTCGAGCTCCCGCAGGTAACATGCCTACATTATTGTCAATGTACATACGAGATAACGAATCTTGAATTGGCCGGTCACTGACTTTGTGCTTCTCTTGTATTCTGCAGTTTTTTGAGTGCCTGCTGAATTGGTGGCGAAGTTGTCGAATCAGGTAGAAAGGCGGCGGTATTATGTGGTCCTTGACCTTAATGGAGTTCTTGTTCACAGGTCATTCAATGAGTTGAACAGACGCATCGTAACACTTCGACCGAATGTTGGTCAGTTACTTGACTTTGTGCACAGACATGCAAACGTTGCAGTCTGGAGCTGTATGACACCGGCAAATGTGACGAAGGTATTGAATCAAATGCTGCCGGGGACGTTTGTTAAGGCAAAGGACGTGCTTGTTCTCACGCAGGAAGACTGCACAAAGTCGTCCTACAGAGACCCCAAACACCCGAACAGGCCCTACTTCCTGAAGGATCAAAATCATTTCGCCACTAAGCTGGGTTTGAGGTCAACCGAGAATGTTCTCCTCGTTGATGACGATCCACTTAAAAACCTCCTGAACGATTGTCATAGCGCCATTTCCCCCCACAAATTTGAAGGGGAATGGAAGGAGCAGTACCTTGTGGGGGTGCTCAGTCCTTGGCTCGCACGTCTGTTTAAGTCACAAGAAGCTGTGCCAGCGTATGTCAAGAAGCATCCGCTCCACAATGGTCTGCCACCGGTGATCCCGTTGACCAGACTGGGGTCTGACATTTTGAGGGTAGTAGTTTAGTTTTGGTTTTTCTTCCTCGACAGACTTCATCATGATATCTCACGATCTCCTTATGGCGTGCATATTATTGCTTGTAGCTTAAAACTCTTGAACATACTGTAAATATTGTAAATGCATTTTCGAAATACTGGACATTCTTTGTTTGTAGGAGGCATTGATTCAGCCTCGTAGTAAATGTGAAAATAAATTTTTTTCCTAAATGCCTTTGATTAAGATAATTATGAGTTCGAAGGGATCACCTCGACCTTGACTATTAATCTGCGTGCATGCACATCTAGAGATCTAATGGTATACCGTGGAAGTGGATTCTATCGGTAGATCGGACTGTTCTGGTGTCGCAATGTGAATTTTTGTTTTTTTGTAAGTTATCTAAATCTTGGAACGGAAACCGTGATCTGGGATCCGGAATTGAGCAAGAGATAATGGGAAACCGGAAATTAACTACGGAACGAAAGAGGTGACAATCCGGATTTGATCTGAATCTAAACCGGATTAGAGTTGGAGCAGATCTGAATTGGAACGGATTGGGTCAGGAACGGATTTGGTCATGATGACAGATCAGACTATAAATAGGCTGACCAATCCAATTGCCACTCTTTTTCAAATTTATTTTGCGAAAATCGCTCTCCAGCGCATACTTAGCTTCCCTCTCCAGCAATTTGCTCCCTTGTTCTGTGAGTTTGTGTGCGTGTGTGTGTGTAAGGGCGCGCAGCGCTTTAGTGTGTATTGCAGGTTTAGAGGTATTCCGGTTGAGATCGGAAGAGCAAAGGTGAGAAACGAGACGTGCGGCTAGGAGAGGGGAAGGTAGCCTCAGTCAGAATCCGGTTAGCACAGCTCGTGTCCATGCCTCAGCTCCGCAAGAGTAGAGCAGGGCCGTCCAGTTCCTCCGCAGTAGAAGTTAAACTCCGGAAGGTATGTCTGATTATTCCAGCAGAAGAGAAGGAAAAGGACAACCTGATAGAGGATCTTGCCAAGATGGGTTGCGGAGGACTGATCGATAAACCCTGGGGGTTTAGGGAGGAACGGATGATTCGAGAGCTGTTGGGAAAACTCTCGAATTAGTTCAACAAGACCATCCGCGGGATTCCGGGCAGTTGGACGGAAGAAATGTGGAGGTCTGTGTACGATTTCCGGTTAGGAGGTCGAGGGATGGCCACCTCGAAGGAAGGTTACACCCGAGGGAAGTTCCGGACCACGGTGGACTCGAAGGATGGGCATGCGGTCACAGATTGTTTAGACGACCGGCATCGAAACCTTTTGCAGTTCCTGGTTCCAATCATCCACCCGGAGAAGCCGACGAGGGTGACAATCGCCATTGGGAACCTGATTTTTGGAGCCCTGAGCAGGGAACGGAAAGTGGACTGGGCCCAGATCTTTTCCGATCTGGTCAGCCGTCTGGTTCCAAAGATCGGAGGAAGTAGGCCGACTCCGTTGAGTCCCTACATCTTCCATCTTTACAAGCACAATCAACTCCTCACGGATACGGAGGAGAAGGAGTGGAAGACTCAGGAGTCACTCCTGAAGTATGGGGAATCGGAAGAAGAAGAAGAAGAACAGGAGGAAGTATTCGATTCCGAGGAAGAAGAAGAAGAAGAGGAGGAGCAACACCGGCCGCAGCACAAGCGGCAGAAGACGACGCCTCCTCACCGGAGAGGAACCCCAACCCCTCCGGGTGAGACCTCCAACCTTGGGAAGAAACCGGTTTCTGAAGAACCGGGTCCTTCCGGATCGGATCCGACGGATCCGTTCAACCAGCTGATCAACATCCTAAGCGATGTGCGAGCAGACTAGACAGTGAAGAAGCTGATTCTGAACCAGATCAGCGAGCTGGTGGGAGCACCAGCGGATAGCAACCTTGCAGGAGTGGTTGCAGAATTCATCTCCAGCCCGGATGAGATCCGGAAGCAAGAAGCGGAGATACGACGACTCCAAGCGGAGATACGACGACTCCAAGAGGAGAACGAGTCGTTGAAGACGGAATTGTTGCTCCTCAAGGAGGACATGGTTACCACACGGGAGATGGCGGAGGCTACCCGCAAAGTAGCCGAGGACGTGAAGGCCACTTTTGGGACAACCGGAGAGGCCATCACCAAGTCCAAGCTGTTTGACGAGGGAGTCCTCAAGGAGAAGAAGATATCCGGAACCAGGTTGGTCCGGATCTTGACGGACTACTCCGAGATAGTGGAATTGGTGATGATGGAAGCGCGAGAAGCTGCAAACCGGATGGAGGAGAGCAGCCGAAAGCTGAACGGAGTGACGTTGTCACGGTCGTTCCATCTGTCCGACCTTTCAATGCCCGAGTCTTTTCCGAACGTGGGCATTCAGACGGAAGGAAAGGAGGGGACTCCCTAGTCAAAGAAGAGTGGGAGGAAGCTTGCGCACACCATCAACTTGGATTCGTCACCGGATCTCCCAGAACGTGAAACCGGGGAGCGGAACCGGAACCTGATGGACGTCTTCGAACAGCTTGGAGCGGAACCACCTAGAAGTCCCACACTGAACCCGGGGCAGGATCAAAGTATGGATCTAATCCCAGATCAGGGTGCGGATCAAGTTAAGAGCGTGGACCAAGGCGAAGACCAAGTTATGGACAAAGGAACGGATCAAGGAGTAGATCTGGTTATGATAGGATAGATAGGATTTAGTTTTGTAAATATTTGTTAGTTAGGACCGGACCGGATTTGATCCGGTGTGTCTAGTCTGGATCGGATGTTTTCCGATCTGGCCGGCTCGGCAGGGACCGAAAGTTTCGCGCGGACTTTCCGGGCCCCTTTTTGTTGACTTTTGAGTTTTAAAGTGTATAATAGTCAGTCTCTACGAAGGAGACTGGGAGTTTTTTCTCTTGACTTTTTGTGTGTTTTCTATTGATTTCTTGTTGTACGTCTCTCCCGCGCGTGGCAGGGTTGTTTTGGTGAGAAGTTAGGAAAATGTATGCAGATTCTAGAGAGATTTCTCCCCTTAGTGCGTTTGTTTTGCTCTTATGTGCATGTGAGTGGGTATTCTAAGTGTTGGGAACGGATTTCAGTTCCTTAGCGCCTCTACAGTTCACGATTCCGGGCGAGAAAACTGTTGTTAGGCTAGGCGGATAGGGAAGGAGTCCTTAGTCGCGCTAGAACTCCTAGATAGGAAATCCGGTTGAGTGTCCGATCTCCCGTGAGGTCTCGCTGCCCTAGTTGGTAAACGGAAGGACTTTAGTTGATGTTGGAACGGACGAGTTCGCTTGTAACCACCTGACTTTGCACGGAGGGAACTTGGCATCAAAGTCGTTGTAGTATGAGAGGATCGTACGGGGGGTCTTTGTGTGAACTGCAAACCGGATCGCTATCCGGGTGGTTGTGAGAGATCAAACCGGATCCGCACTAGTGAAGGAAGTAATGGATTAGAGAAGTGGGTCTTCAGCCACTATAAGTCACGGAAGGAGTGGCAGGCCTGCCACTCTCAAAAGCAAGTGGCAAACCCTCTGATGGTGAAACAGAGGCAAAACTAAACCGGAGTGGAGTGAGAGTACGTGTGAAAGGACCGGATCGGATCGGTCCAGAGAAGTTCCAGGATCAGAAATTGTAGGATCCTAGGTTGTGATAGGATTACAGGACCGAATAGCTTGACAGAGCGGCAGAAATAGAGAGAGGTCTGGTCGTTGTTTTCGGTGTGTTGTTGTTTCCGGTTTTAGATCTAGGACCGGAAAGTAGAAATTGGATACTAGCTGAGCTTAAGTTGGGAATAGAGCTAGACACTTCACAGAATCTCGTGGGTTTGATCTTTAGAGTCATTTTGTTATGCTTTAGAGTGGTTTTTGGGAGTATAACAGGGAATTCACTTACTCTGTGCTGCGACATCTGGGCATTTATCCTTGTCTTTTAAATCTAATGTGAATGCATTTCCGGTGCATGACCCTCACTTAGAATTGTTTTCTTACTCTTCATTTGCAGCTTTAATCTAAATTTGGTTCTGAAATTGTTTATCATATTACTCGGAAGAGTGGAATTTTTTGAACACTTCATTAGATTTTAACACTGGGCGTCATCATCTTGCGCGGCAAGCTTCATTTGGAGATCGCACGATACGACGTGACGTGTGAACATTGAAATGTCGTTTTCGTCCTTGTATTGTCTCGTGATATTGTTTTTGTACTTGTGGATGACAGTGAAGTTGTAGTTGTGTTTCTACTGTTTGTTTGGGAGTTCTCCTGCAGTTCCGGTTTGCTGAAGTACGGATTTGAAATTGATAATTTTGTCCTCTGTCTTCGGCTTGATCGGAAGATCTGACGATCATTTTACCTTGCATCGAATTATTAGTCTTATGCGGATTATGTAATGTCCATTTTTGTTGCTTCAATCGAATGCAATTGAATTTTTGCTGCGTAAGTTCCTTTGCTCGAGTATTTTCGGTCTTCTAGTATGTCACCCTAAACCTTTTTTTGTATTTGACGCGAATCCTAAATCTGCATCCTTTGTTAGTGCTGTATTCTGGGCTGCAGTGACATCGTAGAAGTATTGCTAATTTCCTTGCACTATGCAGCAAATAAGACATTCAGTCGCTGTTCTTCAAATAACTACCCATGCGTATTTTCAATTAGCAGTTCTGTTGTATTGCATATTGGTCGGGGGATCTCACGATCAATTGACGTCGTTTCTGTATGTACATGTCTGCGTGCTGAGGCTTACTTGGTCTTTGCAGAAGGCGATGCTCTTAGTACTAACAGGGGATCTCTGCGTGAAGGGCGGTGTGGCGGATCTCCCACAAAATATCAAAATTCGGCCCGGTTTCCGTGGTCTTCTCCGACATTTCGTTCAAGAAACTCACTGTGGTTTGTGGTCCACAATGCAACCTTCAACACTGGCCGCTCTTCTTCGACGTATTCTACCATCGGAAATTCTGTCAAGGTTTCTATTTTTTGCCGGGTCTGACAATCCACGGAAGAACCAGGTGTATCCCCATCGTCGTGCAATACTGCAGACTGTCTTGAACATTCCTCGGATGCGCAGGGTACTCTTGAATAACAGTGTTGTAATGCTTGTCCTAGATCCTCTTGATTGGGCACGTCCGCACTTGCTTCGACCGGCGTTGCATGTGAGGGATGATGTAGATCCTATAGAGTTAGATCGTCCGCACATTATAGCACCGCCTTTTGATTGGTCTTGGGCCCTAAAAAACATGTAGTTGGAAGTGGACTAGCTGGGTTATTTATCACCTGTTTGTTGCATCCAAATGATTATATAAGTGGCGAATCCACCTTTTCTATCTGACTGTGATTACACCTTACCAAATGTCTATAATTGCATTATGTTGCTTCATCCATTCTTTTGTGTTATGACTGTGATACTTTGGGAAGTATCTTCTGAGCTCTCCCGATCTGTGATGTTGCATATTAATGCAACCCCGGATACTAATGTACCGCTTACAGCAAATGTCGGCGTTGACATCATCTCAAATTCATTGATTTGTTCGAACACTCTATCCCGAAGGAGTATATTTCCTTTCATCGGGAAATCTCCAAACCACTTAGCATCCCAAAGCGATTTAAATCTCCTTTGAACGGCATTACGGACTCATTGTACATACCATCGGGAAGATCTCCCGATGGACAGGACCTTCACAAAGTCCAGAATTCCCCGTAAATTTCAAAAGTAGTTAAATATGGCATAGTTGGTTGTAAGAGTCATTTAGGCGGTCCAGATTCAATTTCCATTGACTTTGTATGAGCAGCTATGAGATGTACATCACTTGGTGTTGCTTAGTAAGCTCTGCAAGCAAAAAAGTGCTAACAACCAACTAGCCCCATCCCCAAAATTCTGACAAGTGCTTAATGCATTAAGAAAATAAAAAGTGGTCAAATCCACTACCACTTTTTTCTACTCGTCTTCTATTTTCAAAAGAAATTTATAAAGTATATACATTATGAAAATGATGCAAATATAGATAGAAATAAATGTAATTGTAAATATATTATATATTTTGTATGAATGCACTTGCTCCACAAGGTACTTCGTAAAATATATAGTAAAAGTTCCAATACAAATCAATCAAATCAAATCACATAATATTCCAAACTATACTATCTACTCTATAAAAATCATATAAAATCATATGTAGTTATTCAAAACCACGAAATAGAACATCAAATACAAACTATCAAACGTAGGTTAAAATACTAAAAAGTATCTCCATAGTACCCCGTACAGGCTCAATCAAAGGGGCTTGATGCCAAACTCTCTTTGATAATATCAATCTGAATCAATGGGATTTTATAGACAAGATTCACTTTGTCCTTCTTCATCCAAGGCTTCCATGCTGTGAGTAGACCTTTTGTGTCTTCTCAAACCAGATCCTCTACCTCGTTTACTCTCCAACGCAATCCTTTGGCAGAGTTCCATCCAGAATAGGATGCCTGGATATCTTGTTCTTGTGCCATGGGCCGCAAGTATTGAATGTGTATACAATAGGGATGATTTGGATTTGTAAAAGGATCGGACAAGGTTGTAGCAATCCATACCATAGGGAGCTCATATTGAGTTCCCGGTGATACTCACCGGAAAAGTGGTAGAGTTTTCCTCCGATGTCCTTCACTGCGCCTGAAGTTCTCGGCGTTCATCGGCAATAGGCTTAGAACTAGGTTCGGTGCAATTTGCAGCCACCAGCAGACAACAAATCCCGCCCAAAATTTCTAACTCGTGGTGGGGACAGGCATTGTTCACTTATTTTGTGGTTTCCTCGCAATAAATCAATGTTGTTTCGTGGAATATTTAGAAAAAAAAATTTATTGGTAGTGATGCTTGGAAATGTTGTTTTTTTTCATTATTGTTTCATGTAAGGATTAGGAAATGAATTAAACATTAATTTACTTTGCTCTTCAAGCGACCATGTAAGAATTGATTGACTTTTGAGGGAAGCTAAACTCCTTCAAACAATTTCCAGTACATTTTAGTAGGAAGTAAAATGGATTTTGCATCTTTATTAAGTCGTTTCATATTTTTTTCACCTTCATGGAATTAATTACAAATTTTTGAACTTGAAACGCAAAGGTTCCTTATCCATAAATGCTGTAGGCATTTTCATTGAGGAAGTTGCTCATAGTTTAACAAAAAGCAAACATTGAAAAAAGTTTTATCCATTTAAAAAAATTATAACCAAACAAATTCAAAGTACACATGTTTGAGATCACAATACCACTTATGGATTTGAAGATTATAACGTTCAATAGTGGAAATCTTGAAATTGTGACAGTGATTTGAAGTCTTTCAAAAATCTTTTCACAAGTTCAATCCAAGAAATCAGTCACCAACAAAAATAAGATTTGAGGGCACTCTATGCATAATTCAAATCAATTTACGGCTTTTCAAAATCTACTTTGCTCTTTTTTCAAAAAAGATTCTGAATGATGTGTTTTCCTTCCAAAATAAAACATATTTTAGGCTCATTTCCAAGAATACTAAACACTTAGAATCAAGATTTGCAATGAACACCCTTGCACCCAATTATGAATACAAAAAATCATAACCATTCATTTTCAAAATAGGATAGATGCTAGAATTAGACTTCACATTTTTATGGATATGGATACCAATTTTTTTGGAGTTAGGATGTCAAAAAAGGATTGGAAGACTTCAAAACACCTATGACATCACTTTCACAATTTTAACACCCTCACAATCAAACATTTCAATCTTTCAATCTATATGTGAAATTGTTGAGTTATTTTTTTCCATGTGATCTTCACCATGTTCAATTTGATTTTGTATGATGTCTACTAAATTTTTTCAATAAAGTGGTCAAATGTTGGGGCTTCTTGTTCAATTCATTGGGAAATTCTATTATCTAGAATTTATTTTTTTCATTGCAAGACTATACCTAATATTTGCAATTAAAGAAAAGAATCAAAATTGAATTATGTATTCAATACGTTTTTAATTTGTTATAATGTGTCAAAGTGTATTTTCCAATGGATCCAAAGCTAGGTTAAATTGACCATATGTAAACTTTGCCTAATTTTGCCGCGAGGTTGAACAATTCAAAGTATTAGGCGCCAAGAGCTCCATAGACGTTTGGAGATTAACCCTTAAATGCCCAAAGCACCAAATTTGGGTGTCAACAAAACTATGTAGTTAAATAAAACCTAACCAAGTTGCTATTTTTAGTAATTTATATTTTTGAAAATAACTTTTTGAAGTCTAGTTTTAGCGTCAAAAGTCCGATTTTGAAAAAGATGGATTATGATTTTTCTATTCAAGATTTTTTGCAAACGTAACCCTTGCAATCTTGACTCTCCATAGTGTTGAGGTCTATTGGAAATGAGCCTCAAATACACTAGCTCTTGGATGAAAAGTCACAAGAAAAATTCATTTAAAAAAATTGTAGAGTAGATTTTGAGAAGCCGTAAATTGATTGGAGTTATGCATGTTAGGTCCTTTAACCTCATATTTTTTTTGTTGACCATCTCCTTAGATTTGGCATGTGAAAAGAGGATTGAAAGACTTCAAGTCACTTTCGCCATTCCAACATCCTTATGTTCAAACATTATAATCTTTCAATTCATGAGTGTGTTATTGTGTTTTCTTTTCCTATGTGACCTCTAACATGTCTAATTTGAATTTGTACGGTTACAAATATTTAAAAACTTGATACAACTTATTAAAATGTTGGCTTTTTGTTCAATTTCGAAAAATTCCTAGAAGTTCAAAAAAGGCCTTAGGCATTTAGGAGTTAAGCCTTAACAGACCTTGTCAACCTCATAGGCATTTTGGAAGTCAACATTAAGCTTCAAAAGACCTTGCTAGTCCGACGGGCATTTTAAAAATGAAAATTTGAATTTTGAAATAATTCTTGTTTTTTTAATGTTTTGAAGGTTCACTAAGAAAATGTAGTTTCAATAATTTAGTTTTTGCTCCATTTCAATTCTCTTCAAAATTGTTAAAATTATAATTTTGTGACATTTTGGAAGTGAAAATTTGAATTTCCAAATAGTTCTTTAACCTTAATATTTTTAAGGTTAAATAAAAAAATGTAGCTCCAATAAGCTACTTTTTGTTCCATTTCAATTCTCTTCGAAATTGTTACAATTGTAATTCTTGTGACATTTTAGAGATTGCATCTTCAGCACTCAAAATACACCACTTTTTTGAACTTTTTCTATTCAATTTCTCTTGGTGTGAGTTTCAAACATATAATAAATGCACCATGATGTTTGTCACTATTATTTTAATTTTTTTGAAAGATTTTATATTATTTAAAGCAATTTTTTGTTTGACTATGATTTTTGCAAAAATAACACTCTATGAAACCATAAAAAAATCAATATCATGCTTCCAATTATGGAAAAATGAGTTTATATTTTAGAAATATATTATTATATATAACGTATATCAAAAAATTTGAAATGTATGTTTCCATATTCAAATGTAAAGACATTTGCCAAAGCCAGACATAGAATGTCCTCTCACTATTAAATTTGAATTTCTCTCGCATTTATTTTAAAGCTATGCAAAATACTATCTTCATGTATGCCTATGTTTACACTTGAAGTTTTGTATGTAAGGGTGAATGCAAGAAACACTTGTACTATTTTGCGTCACGTACACCTTGCGTTTTGATTAGTTTTTTGGCCATAACTTCTGCATTTTGGCTCCAAATGACTCAAGATTTATAGATAAAGTACTCATGACTATTATACACCTTGCCTATTTTTCTATAGTTTTCAAAAATAGTTTACTATCCAAAAATAGCCCCCAATTTTATGTCGCACTTGCCAATTTGGAGGTTTTTAGAACTATTTAGTACCCAAAAAAACGAATTTTGAGCTGAAATTTGGAGAAGATGGTTTTCTAGTAGACTTGTAGCTACTTCCCAAAGGAATTTAAAAAAAAATTAATTCTATGTGGTGTAGAAGTCCACAAAAAGCGCTTCTTTCTGCTTGCATTTTGTAACATATAAAATATTATTTTGGAGTTTTTTTGGGTGCATGACCATCTCTATAGAATTCTTACAAATGGCCAATTCAAAAGCTAATTTTTATTTTATGTATTTACCTTTCTTTCTATTTTTACCTATTTAAAACATCAAAGTATCCATTTTCTTAAGATTCGGCGCTTTTCTAGTTTTCTTGCTTAGAGAATTTTTTAAATAGTCATAGTCTACAAATTTTCCACTTCAAACTCTTAATGAACTTTTTTTTAGTTGAACATTTATAGTGGACAAAAAATTCTTTACAAAAATAAGAAAGTACCATTTCCAATGTTCACAATAGCAATTACATGTACAAGTTGTTACTTCTCAAAGCTCACTTTGATTCCTACAAAAGTTTTAATGGATTGGAAATTGCTAGTTATTACTACCTCAACAGAGCTCCTATACTATCAACAATAACTATACCTAAAGGCATGTGAATTTATAAATGAGCATTGTTTCCACTCCCTAATTACGTAATTTTCGGTTCCAGGTACCAAAAGATGTTCCATGTATCGAAAGATAGGGGTGAATTCCTGATATTTCTATGTATGTCGATAATTTTGAATGAATAAAGTATAACTTCTTACAATGGTGTTTTATACAATGGTGTTTTGAAATATCAAGTTCCAAAAATTTGAAGAACTTGTCGTTCATTTATATTTGTGACTTTGTTTATTATGGAATCAAATGAATATATACTTTTCATAAAAAAGTCAGACAACAATTACACATGTCACTTTCCATATTCAATATTTGTTTTCATTAGGGGACATTCAAATAAAAAATGGGACAACCTTCCCTTTTTCATCTTCTTCAAATCAACATTTAGTAATCCTTCACTTCAAAGTTGTACCTTACAGAAATTTCATGACTTTATATTCCTATAACAATTTATATAACTTCATTCTAACATTAGGGATTACATTTAGGTGACAATCTCTTAGATAAAAACTTCCTACCTTTCAAGGTATTACATATGTTCAACAATTATGAATAGTTTCTTTTAAGTTTATGAAGGCCTCGGAATCTTCAAAAGTAAACTTCTATTCCGGAAAACACCATTTGCCTCTTCCTCAGCTACCTTGCACTACACTATGAGATTCATTGAAACTTAAAGTATTCCATCAAGTAATGGATTCAAGACTTTACTACACTATTTGAATATAACTAGCACATTACATTATTTCAAATTGCCAATTTCATACTTCCACAACATATAACCAAAACATTGTGGACTTGGAATGCAAGCACATTTATGAATTTTGCATTTACTATACAATGTCTATAACTTCAAATATAGGTTTCCTAAAACTTATGCCACCTTGTACTTCTACGAAGTGCTTTAAAAAATAAAATAATTTTTTATTTTCATATACAGGTCAAACAACAATTGTACACATTAACATCCAAGAGCAACATTCCATTTGAAGAAGATACAAGTCTCACAAGCTAAAAATCTGACTTTCTCATCCTCTCCACATCAAAATTTAGTCCTTTCTTTAACCCCTACAGTCCTAAGGCCTTTTTTCCAACAAAAACCACTCAAAACTACCATTTCTACAACAAAGAGCATTTTATTAGTTTTTACTTTATTCTTTAATTTTTTGCAACTCTAATTATATGATTTTTTGGGACCTTGGTCAACTACATTTCTTGGCTTTGAAACTTCTTAACTAAATTTTTTTGGTCTTTTGAGTTTGAATTTCTTATTTTATAATGCATACTTAAATTGAGAATCAAAGAAAAAAATTCCTCCCAAAAAGGTTCAAAATTGAAGTAAAAACTAAATTGTTAATAGTTCTACAATGGAATTCAAACAAACTAATTGCATTTGGACATTGTTTTATAAAAAGATGTTAAGCTTGTGAAATTTTTTTTATTATTATTGTGAAACTTGAGTTTAGAAATGAATCCTACAAGTTATTTTCTAAGAAAATGCTCTACTTTCCTGAAAAACAAGATTGTCCATAACTTCCATATATCAAATCCAAATGGAATAAATCAAAGCTTCCCATGTACATAAAAATACAATATATATAAACCAAATTTCAATAATTTTTTATTTTCAATGTTTTACAGGATTTTTTTTTGTAACTAAAAAAAAGGCTTTAGTGCCATAACTTTTGCTCCTGAAGACTAATTGAAATAAAAAATATATTTTCGGAAAGCTAATGTATTTTTTCATCTCCATGGAAAATTCAGGAAATCAAAAATAATATTTAGACCATAAGAGCCTTCCCAAATTCCATTTTGTCACTCGAGGGGACAATAGAACTTCAAGAATAATCCAAAGTTATATCTTCTTGAAATTCCACCTATACCATTTGTAAAATGTACTTTACTAAAATCTCTTCACATCAAAACAATAAAACTTGAAATACAAAATTTCACATGATATTTTCCAAGATTACGCTGAATCCATTTTGGCATAGTTACCTTTATGTTTTACAGTTCCAAATGCTTACAATTTGTACAACTTGAGGAACAAAAATATGAAAATTCTCTAGCAATTTCTAGTGCGTTAAAAATCCTCTTCTATAATTGGAAGCTACTTTAATCCCTTGCCATTGTATGGATGCATTTTGAGACCTATCAAATGCAATGGGAAATCCACTTTCCTCGACGTGATCAATAAGACCTGTCCACGAGCACTGATATCTATTACTTCCTGTTGCCATTTTATATATACCTCCCTTCCTATTTAGCAATTCTAAGAGATTCATAAGCACATGACCAACATACAGTTCATCTTCATCCGTGTCTTCACTATTGCCACCATCTTGCAAATGTCGTGGCAACATCACTTGTCTAACAACTATGTCCGGACCCTCGATGATGATTCTTGATTTTGACGACTATACATGATGTCCAAAACTTGTGGCCATGGTGGACAATATCTCGGTTCTCCCATCTTAACCAAATGATTTCGAGCAGTAATATCAGCCAATTCAAAGGCTACTATAGCATCTGTCTTTTGAGGAATAGGTTGACCCATGAACTTGTGAAGTAGTATTTGAATTGGTCGACAGTCGTTTCCTATAAAAAAAAACCTTGGTGTCGGAGTTACAAGAAGCATTGAAGAAAAGTCTGATAGCATTGGAGTAGATGATGATGAAGTAATGGGGATCTACAAAATGCACGACACATGTTACATTCAGAGAATCACTCAATTCCAAAATTGAAACTCAGTAACTGATTGAACCATTATTCTATGTGTAACATTTTCATATACCAGTTTCAAAATAAGTAACGTACAAAAGATGAAATACTAAAATTTCATGGCCGTCTTCTCTTGCTATAACAAGATCTCTTACTTTGTAATGGACACCACAAAAGATAACAAATGAAATTTTTTCAATTTCATTTGAAAAATTCTCTTTTGTAATCATTCAACATCCCCTCTTCTTCCCAATATTTATGCATATATGTCTCAACACTTGTGCTCATTTCCTTCATGTTTCCATTTCTCCATCCTACCAAGATACCTTTCGATTGGATAAGTTCCTTGCATGCACATTGAGGCAATAATGCATGCAATTTTTCTAAGCTTTTTGCATGCTTTATTGTATTTGTAAGGATTATTCCCTTCTCATGAGAGTGTGGGCACACATGCTGGTCCATCCCTGGAATATGTTCAAAATCAAGTAACACACACAAGAATACATTAATAATATTCTAATTTCAACATCAAGTACACATATAATTCTTCTCATGTACATAAAATTTGTCAAGCAATCAACATCATACCTTCTCTTCCACCTGGTCGCTGCTGTGCTGTTAATAACTGCTTGCAAATTTCCTATACTGCCCTTTGGGGGGGTACTAACCATCTTTATCCGTCATTATCTTCTCTTGAACAGAAGTAAATGCCACTCGGCTTTCATACTTGGAATATGTTATCTCACTTTGTTTTTTATTTGTTTTAATGCTCTTAAAAGATGATACATTTCTTTCAAATTGATAACACCAATACAAGTCATGTGGGCCGTGACGTATGACTTCATCTAACATCTTGCCACTTCATGTTAAAAATAAATAAATTTCATTAGCAAATTATGAATCAATGACAAATATAGGACATCTTAATTAATATTTTTTTATCATTTCCAACAAGTGACTAAGAAAAAAATGAACATGATATGTGTTTGACATGCATTACCTGCAATATGCTGTAAAATAGAACCATTTGGGCCTACTAATTCTTCCCAATGGGTACGCCATGCTGCTAGTAGAGATCTAGTAATACCAATGGACTCATTTGTCCAACCATTTGTTTGCGATTGGGAGAAAAATAATCGAGCAATTTCAATGAGAATCTGTCCGATTCCAAACAGCTTTTCTTTCTTTTGCACATTAATTTCTTCTATACAATATGGTAGACACCATTGTATAAAGAATTGGTACTCTTCTGCTCTCCAATATGAAAGCTTGTTTCATCAATCAGATGGCCATCTAACTCCAAGGTCCCTTGGCCTGTGTTTTGTGAACTTTACTAATGCATTGTCTATTGCACCAGCTCTACCTTGGCTTACTAAATACTCTACAAAAAACTTAAAAACGTTCAATGGTAAAATATGCATAGGGTCATAAACCAAATCCAAGCTCAAATTAAATACATAGAGATGATATAGTTTCCATAGCTTTGAATATGTTGTGACACTATTCTGCCTCTTAACAAGTGGAAGTGGATGGTGATTTCAGTGCCAAAGCTTCTATATAGATGCTTTCAATGGTTCAAGAAACAAGTGGATTATATTGTGCTTGCTTTCTGTTGTCATAATATGTGACATTGCGTCCTATTAATTTCTCTACCATGTGGCAGGGACGACAAGCATGGTAATTTAAACCCGGCCACTTTGCATTGCGCTGGATGGTCACCTGTCCAATACATGAGCATTGCTCTTGCCTTGAAGTTTTCAACTACACTTGTAGGGCTAACATTTACTGAAATATCCTCAAATGGAAAATTATAGTCAACATCAAATCCATGAATGAATATGGATTCAAGTTCCCTTATAAAGGGTTGAAGAAACACCGTCATCACTTGTTCTTCAACATCTTTCAAGATTTTCTTCGATGATGCAGGAATGAATAAAACTAGCATTGGTCATATAAGATTTTGAATTCCTCCATTCAATATTTCAATCTCAACAGCCCAACAATCCTTGTACTTTGTTGTTGCTGCTTGAAATCCATCCCAGTGAGCAGCAATAGCAAAGTTTCTTGGATCACCCTTCCAAATGAAATTACAAAATTAGTTTCTTCAAATACTTGTGAAACTGAAATTGAAATTCAAAGAAAAGACTTCAAATATACAATATCTTAAGAAATAGGTTTGCAGTTCTATTTTTTTTAAAGTTCCAAGATCAAGTACATACATTTATACACACACACACACAAAGATCTATATATCCTTGTGTGTGTATACACTTCACCACTTTCACTAAGTGGGAACATCACTGTCCATAAACAACTTCATTTCAAAGTTGAATAAAATTTTTTGTAGCAACTTCAACATTTAATTATATTACACACATTCTATACTACAAGGATTGCAAAGTTAGATTTGAGTTGGTGACACATACTTTAATGAGTGAAGGTGACTCTTTGATGTTTAAGCCACAATGTGGACATTGAAATTGATATATCCCAAGGTCACTGCTCCACCCTGTGAGCCCCCAATTCGTCACTAGGGACTCACAGTTTTTTTTTTTCGATTTTTTCAAATTTAAGTATAGTTTTATATACAAAAAATCCAAAAAAGAGTGTAAAAACAAAATAGGTATGTCACGTACCAATATAGCATTTGGTCCCTTATAAGTTATTTTCCCCCAAATAAACCCCATTTCTACTTGTACATAGATTAAAATGTGGAAGTGCAGATAAATAGTAGAATTAAGGCTAACCCAGCCCAAACAGCCCAAACCTACAGTACATGTGACATCTTATAGCTAAAATTGGTCTAAGGGAACACCGTTGAGGTCCTAAGTCCATTTCCAAAGATAGGTTTCACTTTCCCCATAATATTGAAGAAATAGCAAAAATCCCAATTATTGGCCTGTAGGAGTTACAAACTCAAGATGGACCTGTAAGAGGAATCTCCATGTGGAGTATGGTGTTCTAGGGTGGAAATCACATTTGGGACTCAATGGCAAAATTGACTTACCAAGATTCCCTTGTATGTGAAAGATTTCCTAGTTGCCGGAATTAAAAGGAAAAGACAGAATTTGATTTACCTCTGACTTTTGTGCAAAGTAAGAATATGAGCTTGCACATCATTTTTGGAATTTCATGAGAGGTTCCATAAAAAATTTCAGAATTTTCTGACTTGTAGAAGATGCCCTTCCGGACGGTCAACCGCCAAAACCTATGATGGGAAATTCCTAGAAATTACCCAGGTTGCGGTAAAATCTTACTAAAAATTAAATTATTTTTTTTATGCTAGTAAGATGCTCCACCAAGTTTCAAGACATTTCGATAGCTAGAAGTGCCCAAACCGGCGAGATTCCCCGATAATTGGCAAATTTGAAGTTTACGGTGGAGTTGACTTGTGTACCAGGAGCATACGAAATCGGAATGAGGTCAAAGCTAGGTCTTTTCTTACTCCCCCATACCTACTAAAGAACCTAGGCTAGTTACTTTTCTCAAAAAAATCAACCTTCAAGATTTGGGTTTTTATCCCGTTTTGGTGTTCAGTTAGCGGTAGGTTATGTTGAGTTTTTTAGAGTTTGGTTAAGGGGTGAAGAATTCTTCAAAATTATAAATGGCCTTCTGAAGCCAACGGCGCAATCAATTTTCAATTTAGAGTTAATCTCCAAAAGTTAGAAGTTTGGACCAGCGTAGAAAGTCAAAATTGATTATTTAGGATGAAAATCTTAGATGATAAGATTATTACTAGGAAAAGAGAGGGGGTGAATGCCCTTGGAAATGTATACGAGGGGGCTCATTTCCCTCTCACAAACATCCCTTGTAGCCATATTTTGGCTCATTTTACACATTTGGGTCCATTTAGTTGGATTTTGGTCGTTTTAGGCCACGTTTCCAAAATTTTGTGTTTTTGAAGCATTTTAACTCTTTTGTTGGTGTTTTTGAAGCTTTCTTTGAAGAACATTGAGGTCCCTTCAAAGTTGCTCCTACTTGCCTTGTTGTAATCGTTGTATGTTTTTGTTGGTGGTTGTTGATATTTGTACTAATTTCAAAGTATACCCCCCTCCGTACCTTGGCGATGCTGCTTAGAGGGGCCTTTAATGTTTGATTATTGAGTGTTTTGTACTACCATACTTGTTCTTACAATTGATTGTTCATCTAGCTTGTATTAACTTTTACACTAACAAATGTTGTAGTTTGGTATTTGTGCTAACTTTCTTATTCTAACGTGTTGGTACGGAGTGTTGGTGGAAGTAAATTTGGTGTAGAAGTGGATGGAGTGATAGTAGTATTAGACAAGGCGGCAAAGCTTTGACTTTGAAAGATTTGAAATTTGATAGCATTTAGAGTGTTATTGAAATCACGGCGAAGCTCTAGCTTTGAGTGGTTAGAGTTTGGAGCTTTACTAAAAACACAACGAAGCTTTGAATCCTCCAAGTCAAATTAGCCATAGCGTTGAGTTTTTGTATCAAACCAAGTTTTTATTCAAACTTGAGCTAAATTAGAGTTCCAATTAAATTTTGGGCAAGAAACTAGCTCAAGCCTCCCTAAAGGTAAGGGGCCCTTTTGGTAGTAGGAAAAATATTCAAAGTTCAGTGAGTCCATCAAATCAGCATTTTAGTTTAAAAATCGTAGGTTCCAAAGAAATCCAAGTTTTAATTTAGAACTAGTGAATTTCTAAGTGCAAGAGCTGAAATTAGTGAAAAAATTAGTTAATTTCCAAAAATCAGAGTTTAGTTTGAAAACTAGTGAGTCATAAAAAAATCCAGAGCTTTAGTCCAGAACTAGTAAGCCTCCTCAAAATCAAAATTTAGCTTGAAGGTTAGTGAATTTCCAATTAATGAGGAAATTAGTGAAGAAATTAGTAAGTCCCACAAATAATCAATGTTTCAGTTAAGTGAGTTTTAACTAGTGAGTTTTAAAAATCAGTGCTTTAACCCAGTGATACAGCCCTGGTGAACAAACAGCCCACCACACAGTTGAGATCTGGGAAGAGCCACGGTGACAGGCCCTTAAGCCGTGAGAACAGGTTGTCAAACCGTGGAAACAGGCTGTTAAGCCAGGAACGAGCTGCTAGGAACGAGAACTGCCTCAGGAACGCATGGTACCTTGGGGAATAAGCTGCTGCAACCAGGGGATGAGTTTGGTTGTTGTGCAAGGACAAGTTTGGCTGCTGCCTGTGCAAATCTCTGCTGTGAAGGCTGGGAGCTCAACTGTACCAGGTTTTGGATTGTAAAACAGTACAAAATAAATTCAAGTTGCTAGAAAGAGTATTGGAAGGAAAGAGAGATTCATCTCCTACTCTATGATGTAAGCTAATTAAATAGTTAGAACAAGTAGGAAGAAGTAATAGCATTTATTAGGAGCTTGCTCATCAAATTAGGAACTTCACAATCAGAGGAGTCTAAGTAATGATTAATGGAGTTGCAATTGTGGAAATGTGGAATAGGAAGTGAGAGGAATGAGAAGGTGGCTTGGTTGTTGGCAAGTCTAGCAATCAAAGAGGATTAGGAAGAAATCCAAACAAATTCTATTAGCCATTAGAATTGAAGATTGGACAATTATTGACTTGGGATAGGGGGACAACAGTCTTGGACAAATTGGATAATTGACTTAGATAAGGGTCTACAATTATTGACTTTTAGAGTAGGGAGACAAGATCTTAGAAGATTTGACTAATAGTCTCTAGTAGGGAATAATATCTTCTTTAGGCCAAGTCTATGATTTGACTTCAATAATTGAGGTAAGAAAGAGATAGAGAGAAAGAAATCAAGTGAAGAAAGAAAAGGAGGTAGAAATTCTTTTGTTTAAATTTCAAAATCATAGCCTAAGTTACAAGTTAGGTTCAGACCTTTAAGAATAGTTTTTACTCTAAGTTTAGTTTCAGATTCTTGTAGAAATTATCTAGAGGTTTCCGAAAACATATGACACTTAGACAAAAGAATTAAAACGAGTAAGATATGAAGGGATGAAGTTTAACACCTAATTTGGATGAAAAACATTTAGGAGTATCCAAGAGGAACAAAATTAGAAAATTAGTAAGTAAAAATAATCTAGAATCTCAAAGTGAAATTAGAAGTTAGTTTTGGAATTAGGACTAGTAGTAATTAGTGGATGAAGTTTTAAACACCGATTGCGGTCAAACTTCATCCATCAATAACTCCTAGTATGAAGGTCTAATTAGCACGTGTCTTAGCATTCTAGAAAGCTAAAATTATTACCTACAAGTAAAAGTTAACAAAAATCTAAAAATAGTAAACTGCTAGAAATAGCACCGAACCACATAAGTATGATAAGGATAAAATAACTAATCCAAAAGGTAATCAAAGAAGGAAATTAGATTTAGAAGGGTGTAGAAGAAAATTAGGGGAGTCCAAAACTAGTTCAACTTTAGAAAAATACTTAGCCTTCTAAGAGTAAATGACGGATGAATTTTGGGTTAGGATATGGATGAAGTAGGACAAAAAATCACTCATCCAAGTCCAAACTTAGAACCTAGGTAGAAGTTGGTAGTCTAAAGTCAAAGTCTAAAAATCAAAGTAAATTGGAATAAGAAAGAGGTTTAAAATCATGGATGAAGTTTAGATAGACTTATAGAAGCTAAATCTTCATCTGTCCATAACTTTTGCTAAGAAGGTCGTATGATTTTGAGTTTTTATATTTTTAGAAATGGCATGAAATCTTCTCTCAACTTATGTGCCTAAATTTAGACTGTCTCAACTTTCACTTAAAAACCACAGCGGCCTAGTTAGTATGCCTTAATTAGGATAAATATTGCAAATTGAGTTAGTTTTTCTTGGTTTTCTTGCAAGTTGTGTATGTTTAGGAGTTAGAAAAGATCCATTTCTAGGAAGGCACAATGGATTTACGCTAGGCATCCATAGGACAAAAATCAAACCTAAAACTCAAGAACCTGGTTGTGATCATTTGTTTACCAAGGGTGAGTAAATAAGTGCTCACACACCCAATACATTTCGTTGGAAATGCTTTGAATATAAAGTTGCAATTTGGGCCAAAACAACATACCGGTAACTCCCACTATTTTTCTGGATTCCAAAAATCTTGTACTTCTCTCATTTTTTCCCATGCCAAAATTGGGAAATAGAAGGGAGTTGGTGGTGCACCTCTCTTCTCAACCATTCATTTCATTTCCTCCAAACTTCCAGGAAATCATAACATGTGCTTCTACTTTTGCACATGAATGCAATGAGTGATCCAAAAGGCAAATAATCAAATGCCATTACATCTTTCCGTGGAATTTTGCATTCTGGGCATTTTGTACAACAATTTGTACAATCTTGTGCAAGTCTCGGAGTATTACCTGTACCACAAGTGCACTTGACAACATATGGCCTTCATAAAAGTCTTCATTACTTGGTTCCATAAATATAGGCGAATGTGGAATCCCTTCTTTTCCAATACACAACTGGTACCTTACTAGGCTTGTCATTCCATAATCTTTGTAGAAACTCTCTATTTCATTCCAGCATGATGGTGCAAAATAATCCTGTGAATTGGTTTCTATTGGCAAACAACATCAACTTCTTTTAGGATGTGGTGTTATTTTATTCTCAAAAGCATTCAATGCAATCATTTAATTAACAAAAATTGAAGTCCTTGAATGATTTATAGATAGTCAAAGTTCATTAAATAAATAAAAGCAAAAGATGCGTTTTCACATCCATAACAAACCTACTATATTCATTAATTGTCCAATGCCCATCTCTCCATAATCCGGTTGGTTTTCATATTGACCTTGTTTTTTTCTTCTAAAAATCATTGAAGAATTTTCTCTTGGACACCAATAGGCACATCAACAGCATCTAAGTCTGCTTAAAGACCTAGTACTTTAATCTCAATTGATTGACGGAGATCTGGCTCTTGTGAGGGGTATTGAGGAATTCTACCATCTATAAATCCAACTCTTATTGACATATCCACTTCCTCAATATGAAATTCAAAGTCTTCGGTTTCTCTTTGCGGAGAAAGTGTTGGAGACACATTGGATGCAATACCTTGCATCACCTTAGAAGGACTTCCAGGACTTCCCAACGCTGTCATTGGAGCTATAGAAGAAGGCGATGAAGAAGATGGAGATAGAGGCGATGCAGAGCCATCAGAACCACTTGTTTCTGAATGAATGACAATTCTATTTCTCCACAAGTGTCTATAATAGGTTGCCCTTGAAACTATTCGATTTTGAATTTGATATTGATGTTGGCAAGTCATTTTGAAGAACTCAATCTATTGTTGTATTTCAAACAAAATAATTATTACAATACTCAAATATCATATATTTGAATAGAACGATATTTAAAATATAAATTTGAAACATAGATTACATGTACAGCTAGTTCTATGTTTCAAAGGAATATATCTAAAATATTAAGTACAACAAGGACTACATGCAAAGCTAGAAGGAGTACTTGCAAAGCTCGAGGTGATGTTGTTGTGCTTCGGAAATATTTTCAGTAGGTAAAATTATATAGTTGTTTTTTGTTTTTTGTCTTTTCAAATTTACGCACGAAAAGATGAAATATGCCATCTGCACTTTCTGAGAACTCAAACAGGCTCTATTGACTTCATAATTTATGATTTGACTTCATTCTAATCTACATGTAAAGCTCTATTTATGATGTTCCTTCGATAAAAATTGCAAAAGTTAGAAGAGCTATTTTTACTTCAATGTAAAACCAAGTAGCAATAAATTAATTCTAAGAAATATGAACCTTTTCTTTGAGAACATAGAGATTGATACGTACGCAAACAAATTTGAACCATTGAAATCCAAATAATGAGGTAAAAGTTATGAGGAATTCTATTTCCTGGGAATGAAGGTAGAAAAACACAATCATTAAGTTGTCTTTTGCTCTCAATTTTGAAAATTTTCAAGTAAAGATAAATATAAAGGACATTAATTGTTTACTAAAGAATTTTAAATATTGGAATTAATGATTCTAAAATTTTCCAAAAAAAGATTAGCATATTATTTATACCTTCTATTTTATAGTTTTTTATAAATGAATGTGAAATTTTTTTTAGTTTTTTTTAGTTTTTTTTTCCTTCAAAAAAATCTCAATCCGTTTCCAAATTCTTGACTATGAGATTATAGGACATAATTATGTTTTGTTTTTTTAAATTGTTGAAAGTCAGAACTTCACCTTTTAGAAGGGCTAGAGAAGCCTATATTTTGAAGTTCAGGCACATTCAAATTGCAAGTAGTGGGGTCATTCCCTCTAAAATTTTGGAACAATGTACTTGAACAAAATAAGCAAAAGATCTTACAGTTAATAAATAACTATTGAGGAAGATTTTGACCTTGCTTTGGTGACAAGTATTGAGAAGCACTTTGGGCTTTTGAATATGAAGGAATTTCAGGAGTTTATATGATCCTTTTTAAATGCACTGCAATATTTTACAAAACTAATGAATTCAACATGTGGTCTATATTTAATAATCCTAAAATTTATTAGGATATTAGTCAATGAAGTCATTTGGACAATCTTATTCATCCATTGATTACTTGTAAACTTTCATGCATATAATACTTGAAAATAGTAAATTAAAATTTGATAAAGTATAATTTTGGTAACTTAATTCCTCTTGTGTTTCTTTTTTCTCTATTGTGAAGGAGGATGCACCAACAACCATGTTTGATAATGGCTCATATTTTCCCATAAAAATAATCTTTAATGACACTATTCATATTGAAGATTCACCACAAACATCATTGATAAGTTACTCATTCATTACCAAATAACTATAAGCATATCACAACATACAATAATGGAAGAAGTGAATGTGTTTAGGAATCACTCAACTCAAACAAGCTGGGGTATAAGCGTGTTTTGCCTCCAATTTGATACTAAGAAGCACTTGATTGAGTTCTTCCAAATCTTCATGAATCACTATAAATTACATTCGCTGAAGGCCACGAGCTCGGAATACATTCTATTATATATAAAAGGCTAATAGTAGAGCACTTGTCACCTATAAACGAATTGCATTCAATACAAACTTCAAAATCTGCATCATTGCATGTGAAAAAGTTAATGACTTGCCATTTTATTTATGCCATAAGTTGAATAGAATTGAAATACATGTGTTGTTAGGTAGTAGCATTGATGAACTCGAAGTGGATAAATAGCATAGGAATGGTATTGGACTTCAAACCCCAAGGAACAAACTGAACAAAGTGCTAGGGGTACCTCCATGTAAAATTAGACATAGGAGAGAAGTACTCAAGAATGTTGTCCATTTGTCTTGCCAAAATGAACTTGAGAATCATATGTGAAATTTTGATTTGTAGCTTTTATTTTGAATTACTAATTTGTTGTGTTTCATAATTCAATTCAAAGTATAGGGAAAGAAAATCCGATATGTATATGTATACATGGAAAAATTATTTAGTAGAAGCAAGTTCAAGAATAAGGAGTAAGAACGTCATTAATAGTTCTAAGATGGATTTGGAAGACATGTATGAGATTGGTGTATGAAGAGATTGAAACTTTATGGACCTCTCTCTAGAACAATGGCTGAAATTAATATTTTGAATGAATTGTACAAGTTCACATTCAAATGTATTGCAATGAACCTCTAAACAAGATTGTCCATTAAGTTTACATAACAAATCCTCATGCAATGAATAAGAGCTTTCTATGTACATGGAAAAATAATGTATGAAAATAGAATTCTTGGAATTCTCAACCCCTAAAGGACCATCATGTTTGGAGGCCAAAAATTGTTTCAAAATACTTATCTCCAAAAGAAGGGCAAAATGTTCATCACTATTTACTTTTTAACAAATTTAACCATAGGACCTTCTAGTTGACTTATTCAGGTGCAATGTCCTAAAATTTTAGAGCAAACATCCCCACCAATTGCAAATTCAACGTGCTTGCACTTCAAAACATAGGCCTTGCTAGCCCTTTCAAACAAAGTAATTCTATTTGTCAACATTTTAAAAAAACAACCTCATATGTCTTATAACTTGTGCGTTTTATAGATGTGCTAGAAAATGGGTTGAAAACATTTGAAAAAAAAAGTAATCAAAGAAACTATCACATTCATGTTGAAGAAAATTACAAATTGGAAGGTGGTATTGACTAATAGAAAAAACTAATATGCTCATAACCTGTACAAAAACTTGGGAATTGCTAATTACAATGGTGAAAATGTTGTAGTAAAAAATTAGTACGCTACATTTTTATATTTATTTGAAATTTTTTAAAATTGAGAGCAAAACTCCTTGTTATAATTATGTTTTTCTACCTTCATTGCCCGCAAAATAAAACTGCTCATAACTTGTATTGTATTATTTGGAATTGAATAGTTCAAATGTTCTTCAGTAGGTATCAATCTATAAAACTCCAAAAAAATAATACAAATTTGTTTAGAAAATAATTTTGTAGCTTGATCTGACTTTGCAATAAAGAAAATCCTTCTAACTTTTACAATACTTATTGGAATAATATCACACAAAACTTCACACGTACATTATAATGAGTAGCATCCATTCTAAAAAACTCATACCAAAATTCCAAATCAAATTTACATGCCCAAGTTCTGAAAAGGCCAAAGTTGACTCATTGGTCCAATCGGGGGTTATTTTAAGGATTTGTGAAATCTTTTTTGTTGGCCTATAAATAGAAGTTTGGTCTTATTGTCCCATAAATTTTTGGTTTTCATGCAACAATTAAAACAATAATTGTATTTCGCAAGTAGTATATTGGTGTTGTGTCTTTACAAAAAGTTTTAATGCCTAAAGAAAAACATTGATATCTTAAGAGCTTTTTGAGTATCCATTTGGTCGAGCAAGGGAACATTGGGAATAGTGCAATTAAAACCAAGTAGGAAAATTTTTGTTCATGTACCATCTAGGTTTTCATGTATTATCTAGGTTTCAGTTGCATGTCACCAAGTACCATAGGTGTATTGAAGAAGTTATTGGCTACTGGTTACTTGTGAGCCATGAAAAAATGATCATTGGTTTAGAAGGAAATTTGTGATTTATATTCCATTCCAAGGAAAAAAAACTTTAATTGTAATTTTCATTATACTTATAAAAGTCAATTTAACTCTCAAGAAAGTTAGCATCGAGAGTGGATGATGATAATTTTTGAAAGTGTTTTTCTATAGCAAAAAGCTTATATCTATTCAAGATAGGTGTGACTATCTTGATCACCTAGCGCTTGATCAAGTCATTTTGAAATGGGATAAAAGGAACCTTGTAGAAATGAAGGTCCTATGTTATGAGTCTTTACAACCTAGCATGATTTATTTTGCCTCGGGAGTTTCAAATCCATTCATTGAAACCATGCTCTTTAAGCGGGAAAATGAACACTTTCACTTACTTCTCACGTAACCTATAAAAACTCCCTATATCCAAGACTTAAAAGCACCTTGGTCAATCTTGATTGTAATAATCAAAATATTCATGCTTAGACAAAGAAATGAAATGAAGCTTAAAAAGTCTATTTTCTACTGTATATTCCTATTTTATTTCAAAAATGTAAAAAGTCAAAAAATTTCAATGTATTATGAATTGTTGCAATTGAAAATTCTATACGTAAGAATCAAAATTATACAATATTATACAATTTTCAACTATATTTTCTACATTAACCCCTTGAGGACCATGCGAGCAGATTTTGAGCAATGAATAAACAAAAACATATTCCAAACTCAAAGAAATGTTTTTTTTCATCCATTATTTTTTTTGGAAGATTCTTGATTTCTTGTTTTAGTTCTTCAATATTTATATAGTATAGATTATGAAGATTTTGCTTTGCAAATATTCTATAATTGAAGGAGTACTGGTAGGTCTAATCTGAAAAAGTATTCTCTTCAGTTCAAAAAATGACCTTTGAAGAACAACTTGAATAAAAAAATAAAATAAAATTCTTAAAAAATCACTATTATTAGAGCTTCACATTGTGAACTGGAAAAAAAATTATTGTAAAAATCATGAGTATTCAATCTACAATTGATTTTAGAAAGAATTTTCAATTTATGGCTTCAAATTTTATTGTCAAAATATTGGTTTGTGTATTGGTTGCTCTAATCATGTGGATGTGACCTAGAAACCATATTTTACAAATATTGTTTGAGAATCATCATAAAAATATTGTTCTAAGTTGCATTTTATAATAGATCTTCACAATTTTGGAAATTTTGATGACTCCATGGTCCTTGAGGGCTTAATAATTAACTTTTAATTTAAATTATAAAATTAAGTTTTTTTATTTGAATATCATTTATATAATTGACTATTTTTTCATTTGACTTCCAAAAATCACATAAATTTCAATTTTTCTCCCATTTCTTTGAAGTAATTAATATCTATAGGAAAAACTTATTGCACATGTGAAATATATTAAAAGTTTATATATCAGCTAATGAAAGGGAAAATGTAGCTTAATAGTGGTAATTTTATTTGAAAACCATTTGGGCAAGATATTTTGAGGTGTAAGAAATAAAATTATTAATTGAAAAAAGCTCACTCTATTCTTCATATTATATTTGAAAAACACTACATGTACAATGAAGCCAACATGGAAACCACTTCCATAATGCATACCAAAAAAAAATATTTATGCAGTCACTCTTTGACTTCCATCCTCTGAAGCAAATAAATCATTGAATGTGAAGAAATTCCATATCAAATTTTTTAAGGGTCCACAAGGCCTCATATCATTCATTAATAAGTTGAAATATGACAATTATTTATAGAAATGACTTCATTTATGCCAAATCAAAACTTCACTCAGGGCACTATGGTGAAATTCGCCTCTAAAAAACACCGAAGCTTTTGTATTTGAGTTTCAACATCAATTGTTTTTTTATTCAAGAACTTATTTAATTAGCTAATGAAATCTAATTATAGCCGCTAATAAAATATAATTAATTTTTTAATCACTCACCAATTAATCTTGATTAATTATCAGTTGTTCACTTGATTAACTAATTTGTCTTCACCACTATAATCCAGATCGTTAAAAGTGAGAAAGCCCTAAAATGACAAAGGAAAAAGCGAGTGAAGATATGAACCTCTGGATTTGCCTTGCTTGTTGTAGAAGATCGGATGGGTGGGCGCCGCCGCCTAAAGGCTCCCAAATTTGTTTAAGTTGATAAAGATAGCGTTGCATTAATGGCTTCGAACAGTTCGTCTGGCTTGTACGCAAATGAATGGTCCTCCCCTCCCAAGTGTTCTTCACGAAGTAAACACCCTATTCAGCTTGCATGCGGCGATGAGAGGCGAAGGTTTGCATCCCAAATTGCAACAGATGTCTCTAAATTCTTGGTATCCCTCAAGTTAGTCTTCTAATCGCTACCACAATAGATTTCTATTTCCAGGGGTCCTGCACTTGCAGAGGTCTGAGTCCATGCATGCGTTCCTCGGTAAAAAATACAAATACTCCATCCTAAGTTCTCTAGTGCTCCTATTCTAACCACTCAAATGAAAACATCGTGCATGAGAAGTAGCATATGAAAGGCAAAAGAAGTAGAGACAGGTACACTTCTCTTCCCAACCCTTGAAGTCTAACGAGGGCGGTGGACGTGGGGAACCTCTAATAATTGGACCAATAATTTTTTTTTCCTGTGTGTACAGAGAACAATGAACTCATTCATACATCACTATTTGCAACTTGCTTTCGAATAGGGTTAGTGCACTACCACTTTATGGCTACTAAGATGATTTTCAACCGCTAGCATAATTTTAGCTTCCTCTTTGTGTCCTATCTTCTTGGCCGCATTCTTGCTCAAGCTTTGCTCCTCCGCCGCCTTGCATCCTTACAGGTGTTCCAATTGAAGGTAGCTACTCGTAGCAGGTACGTGTATATTTTTAATGTTGTCGTTGAAAACTTGAAGGGTGACAATGAAACAAGATTTCTATTCCACATTTTTCTAGACTGACGCAGTGGCTGTATGTTTGTGGTGTTGAAACTTGAAAGTCACGAAAGTTGTTTGTTTTCAAGAGTGTCTCTTTTTCATTTCAGTTTCAAACATGATTAGTCCGAAGGCCAAGTGATCCACATTGTGATCCGTTTTGTTTTAGTAGGTTAGTATGTTCATTTTATTATATGACTCAAGAGAAAAGTTTTAGAATAATTTGTTTTCAAAACTGTGTAAGGAATAACTTTGTTGAAAGATTGATAATTTGATACATTGAATTATAATATGAACTTGGCTACGGTAAATTTGTTTGTCAACAATCTTTCTGGTTGTCTTTCACCCTAGAATTTCACAAAACTTGGTACTATTGAAGAACTGTAACTTGCATTGCCTGTTCCACATAACGAAAGTTTTATGCTTGCTTGGACAAATCTTCATTTGCATTAGCTAGGGGTTCAATAGTAATTGATTGTATGATGTGCACACTTTATGTATGTCTTGAAGTTATGATAAAATTATGAAAATTATGAAGATATATTGATGTTCAAGGAGTGGGCCATATCACATAATATAAAATTATAGTAATGCATGCAAACTAGTTTTGAAATGGATCACGTTGTCTAATAGAAATGCAGGTACCTACACAACAAAAGTATTTGAGGAGAACTACCACAATTATTATTGAGGAGGTTGGGTTCTACTTCAACTAGGAAGCTGAAGGTGCTAAGTTTGAGGAGGAATAGAATCAGCCTTTATACTTCAACCAAGAAGCTCAGATTGCTCAATCTGTACTACAACGGAATTAGCCATTCTACTTCAACAAGAAAGCTTAATGTGCTCACTTTGAGGTACAGCAGAATTAGCCAGGTAAAATATGACCATTTTGTCGCAGCACAGAGTAAGTGAATTCCCTGTTATACTCCCCAAAACCACTCTAAAGCATAACAAAATGACTCTAAAGATCGAACCCACGAGATTCTGTGAAGTGTCTAGCTCTATTCCCAACTTAAGCTCAGCCAGTATCCAATTTCTACTTTCCGATCCTAGATCTAAAACCGGAAACAACAATACACTGAAAACAACGACCCGACCTCTCTCTATTTCTTTCGGCCTGTCAAGCTATTCGGTCCTGTAAAACTTCCACAACCCAGGATCCTTCAACTTCAGATCCTGGAACTCCTCTGGACCGATCCGATCCGGTCCTCGCACACGTACTCTCACTCTACTCTGGTTTAGTTTTGCCTTTGTTTCACCATCAGAGGGTTCGCCGCTTGCTTTTGAGAGTGGCAAGCCCGCCACTCCTTCCGTGACTTATAGTGGCTGAAGACCCACTTCTCTAATCCACTACTTCCTACACTAGCGCGGATCCGGTTTGATCTCTCACAGCCACCCGGATAGCGATCTGGTTTGCAGGTCATACAAAGACCCCCCGTATGATCCTCTCATACTACAACGACCTTGATGCCAAGTTCCCTCCGTGCAAAGTTAGGTGGTTACAAGTGAACTCGTCCGTTCCAACATCAACTAAAGTTCTCCCGTTTACCAACTAGGGCAGCAAGACCTCATGGGAGATTTGACACTCAACCGGATTTCCTATCCAGGAGTTCTAGCGCAACTAAGGACTCCTTCCCTATCCGCCTAGCCTAACAACGGCTTTTTCGCCTGGAATCGTGAACTGTAGAGGTGCTGAGGAACTGAAACCCACTCCCAACACTTAGAATACCCACTCACATGCACATAAGAGCAAAACAAACACACTAAGGGGAGAAATCTCTCTAGAATTTGCATACATCTTCCTAACTCCTCACCAAAATAGCCCTGCCACGCGCGGGAGAGACGTACAACAAGAAACTAATAGAAAATGCAAGAAAACTCCAAAGAAAAGACTCCCAGTCTCCTTCGTAGAGACTGACTAATATACACTTTAAAACTCAAAAGTCAACAAAAAGGGCCCCAGAAAGTCCGCGCGGAACTTTCGGTCCCTGCCGAGCCGGCCAGACCGGAGAAAACCCGATTCAGACCAGACACACCGGATCAAATCCGGTCCGGTCCTAACTAACAAATATTTACAAAATTAATTCCTATCTATCCTAACACAACCGGATCTACTCCTTGATCCGTTCCTTCGTCCATAACTTGGTCTCCGCCTTGGTCCACGCTCTGATCTAGACCTTGATCCGCACCCTGATTCGGGGTCAGATCCATACTTTGATCCTGTCCCTGGTTCAGTGTGGGACTCCTGGGCGTTTCCGTTCCAAGCTGTTCGAAGACGTCCGTTAGATTCCGGTTCCGCTCCCCGGTTTCACGTTCTGGAAGATCCGGTGACGAATCTAAGTTGATGGTGTTCGCGAGCTTCCTCCCACTCTTCTTTGACTGGGGAGTCCAATCCTTTCCTTCCGTCTGAATGCCTACGTTCGGAAAAGACCTTGGCATCAAAAGGTCGGAAAGATGGAACGACCGTGACAACGTCACTCCGTTCAGCTTTCGACTGCTCTCCTCCATCCGGTTTGCTGCTTCTCGCGCTTCCACCATCACCAATTCCACCTTCTCGGAGTAGTCCATCAAGATCCGGACCAACCTGGTTCCGGATATCTTCTTATCCTTGAGTACTCCCTCGTCAAACAGCTTGGACTTGGTGACGGCCTCTCCAGTTGTCCCAAAAGTGGCCTTCACGTCCTCGGCTACTTTGCGGGTAGCCTCCGCCATCTCCCGTGTGGTAACCATGTCCTCCTTGAGGAGCAACAATTCCGTCTTCAACGACTCGTTCTCCTCTTGGAGTCGTCGTATCTCCGCTTCTTGCTTCCGGATCTCATCCGGGCTGGAGATGAATTCTGCAACCACTCCTGCGAGGTTGCTATCCGCTGGTGCTCCCACCAGCTCGCTGATCTGGTTCAGAATCAGCTTCTTTACTGTCCAGTCTGCTCGCACATCGCTTAGGATGTTGATCAGTTGGTTGAACGGATCCGTCGGATCCGATCCGGAAGGACCCGGTTCTTCAGAAACCGGTTTCTTCCCAAAGTTGGAGGTCTCACCCGGAGGGGTTGGGGTTCCTCTCCGGTGAGGAGGCGTCGTCTTCTGCCGCTTGTGCTGCGGCCGGTGTTGCTCCTCCTCTTCTTCTTCTTCTTCCTCGGAACCGGATACTTCCTCCTGTTCTTCTTCTTCCGATTCCGATTCCCCATACTTCAGGAGTGACTCATGAGTCTTCCACTCCTTCTCCTCCGTATCCGTGAGGAGTTGATTGTGCTTGTAAAGATGGAAGATGTAGGGACTCAACGGAGTCGGCCTACTTCCTCCGATCTTTGGAACCAGACGGCTGACTAGATCGGAAAAGATCTGGGCCCAGTCCACTTTCCGTTCCCCGCTCAGGGCTCCAAAAATCAGGTTCCCGATGGCTATCGTCACCCTCGTCGGCTTCTCCGGGTGGATGATCAGAACCAGGAACTGCAAAAGATTGCGATGCCGGTCGTCCAAACAATCTGCGACCGCATGCCCATCCTTCGAGTCCACCGTGCTTTGGAACTTCCTTCGAGTGTATCCTTCCTTTGAGGTGGCCATCCCTCGACCTCCTGACCGGAAGTCGTACACAAACCTCCACATCTCTTCCGTCCAACTATCCGGAATTCCGCGGATGGTCTTATCAAATTGATTCGAGAGTTTTCCCAACAGCTCTCGAATCATCCGTTCCTTTCTAAACCCCCAGGGTTTATCTATCAGTCCTCCGCATCCCATCTTGGCAAGATCCTCTATGAGGTTGTCCTTTTCCTTCTCTTATGCTGGAATAATCGGACACACCTTCCGGAGTTTAACTTCTATTGCGGAGGAACTGGACAGTCCTGCTCTACTCTTGCGGAGCTGAGGCATGGACACGAGCTGTGCTAACCGGATTCTGACTGAGGCTACCTTTCCCTCTCCTAGCCGCACGTCTCGTTTCTCACCTTCGCTCTTCCGATCTCAACCGGAATACCTGTAAACCTGCAACACACACTAAAGCGCTGCGCACTCTAACACACTAACACGCACACACAAACTCACACAACAAGAAAGCAAAGCGCTGGGAGGAAAGCTAAGTACAAGCTGGAGAGCCATTTCCACAAACAAAGTTTGAAAAAGAGTGGCAACTGGATTGGTCAGCCTATTTATAGTCTGATCTGTCATCATGACCAAATCCGTTCCTGACCCAATCCGTTCTAACTCAGATCCGCTCCAACTCTAATCCGGTTTAGATTCAGATCAAATCCGGATTGTCACCTCTTCCGTTCCGTAGTTAATTTCCAGTTTTCCGTTACCTCTTGCTCAATTCCGGATCCCAGATCACGGTTTCCGTTCTAAGATTTAGATAACTTACAAAAAACCAAAAATTCACACTGCGACACATTTTCAATCGAATAACAGGAAAATTTTAGAGTTTCCATTGAAATTGCAACCTAAATTTATCCAGTTTGATGAATTTGGCGATTTGATGAATTGAATTTATGTAGTAAAGAATGGGTGAAAATCACGACTCATGTACTCACAACGTCATCATAAGCTTAATCGTCATTTGGATATCCCTTGTCGATTTGAAAAATAAATAGGAGTAAATATCAGCCAATGCAGACATTCCCATAGAAAAGAGGAAAATGAATTAAAACGTAATGTCCTCAGAATGCCAAGCCGTAGAGGAGTAAAAGTAGCAATCACAGGATACCTTTACCATTCAACACCTTTACATTGAATTATCGACTTGAACTTCTATTAAGTTGTAAAAGGACAAGGCAATTTTAAATAGCTCTCAAAACCCCAGAGAAAAGTGAGTCCAAGACTCGCCCATTATATAATCTCCCATTTATGAGCTCACTAAAGAACTAAGGACCCACATAAGTATAGAGCTAAGAGCTAAGGGACACCTCTAGATAGCAGACCTCGGAGGATCTTAAAGGAAGTTTGAATTCTAGAGTGCCTTACAATGCAAGATTTACGTAAATCCAGCAAGTAATTGTTGAGTAACAAACCTTCTCTTCTTCACGTCTTTTGTTTTTGATCTCATGAAACATTTCCTTGTCACCCTATCCGTGTTACCAAGTAATAGTGGGTCAGAGATAACTTCAAGCCGAGATTTTTTGAGTTTATTATTGCCAAAAAGAGTTGCAGAACATCTGACAACAAGCTCACTGAAACGATTGAATAAAAACTTGCCTTGAACAACATGATGTCATGGTACTTGACTCACTTAATATTTTTTTTTGAAACCCGGAGTTTATTCCAAGAGAACCAGAGTCTTTTGAGTTATAGTCCAGTGATTCCCTCAGCGATTCACATGCTACCCCTATTAATTCTGCACAGAGAACGAGCTCACCTTGGGGAATAATAAATATAATTGAAACAATGGGGGTTGTTGGGTGTTTCATCAAACCCTACTTGTCTTGAGCTTCTGTCCACATTTGTGTAATCCTATCGTTTGCTCTTGGCGTTTGAATAACTGAAACCAAGTTCAAGATTTTTGTGAACTATTTTGTGGCCAATAAACCAAATCCGATCAGAGTTGCGATCATTGAGTCAGAAAGACTTACTTCCTTCATTTCTCCCTAAGTCTTCATTGCAAATTGCTTGGTATACTCAGGATCATCTATAATTAGAATATTATCAAAAACTGATCCTGCCTTGACCTGGTGAGCATAACTTTAAGGTCACTCCTACAGCATGAAAATTTCTATTAGGTTTCAGAACTGCTAACAATGATTGAAGCTTAAGGAAACTGTACACCTGAAGACAATGAAAACCATGCATACCTGCCATAGGTCCATATTGAAATACTAAGAGTGAAGAGATGTAGTATTTATCTAATTTTTTTATTAAATAACAGAAAGAATGAGGTTACTATTAGCAATAGTTTGAGTTTTTTGTTTTGAGCTTTTTGTGGATAAATTATATTGGCATACTAAATGGAAATGTACATTGTGATGATTATGTCTTTAGAAATGATCTCAAGAGATGGTTTGGTAACCAAATGAGCATTGTCATTGGCAAGTCAATATTAATTTAGTTGGCATTTGCCCTTGGTGTGCATTTGGGAGTGTCCTTCCATGCTCAAGAGTATTTGCTTACTCTAGGTCCAATAGCCAGCATTGTTTCTTGTAAGGTAGGTAAGGAACACATTTCAGTGGCTTTCACCTATTTGAAGTGGTTTCTTTTATTCTATATAATTTTTTATTTGTGGTTCAAATCCTCATTTCTGTAGAGATGATTTTCAATCCCTTATCATATATTGTTTATGTTGTGAAGGATGATTTCATAATGAATTGTTGAAATTTGAAAAAGCAAGAATGCAATGATGAGTATATGTTACTAGGTCTGTGTAGCGAAGTTGTTGACATCGCTTTGTTAGGAAGTTGTCTCCCAAGTTGTTTAGGGTTGAATTTTTTTTGACAAAGCGTTTCCAATGATAATAATTGGTGATCTAAATTCTTTTTTGTCTTTTGAACAAAAATGGCATTTTGTGATGGCTGAGGAGCGCAATTTCTAAGAGAATCATCAAAATGGTGCAGTGAATGTGGAGTTGCTAGAGGACTATAGGTTGTGGAGGCCAGAGGGGACGTTCCTAATGTAGGAGGGAATGAAGCTGTACAGGAATGTTCAAATTCCCGTTTGTGGTTATTGCCACAGCTTCTAGAGTTAACTCTTTATGATAGAGTGTATAGGCTAAGACCTAAAGGTCTTGTACAAGACATTAAATGGGAGAAAAGCATCTTATAGCAGCACTATTGTTTTAAGAAGCAGTATAAGACATTGAAAAAGAACCAAGAAGTTGTTTGCAATTGGTTTATGCCAGGTAAGAATGAATTTGTTGATGAATTTTTAAATTCTCCATCACTAAGATGGAATCAACAATTCAGTAAGAGATTGCGTAGTTATTGTCGTGAAATGCAGTCGTCCATCGACATTGATGATAAAATTGTAGACATAAACTTTCCGGAAGACGGTACCAAACTTTCTTGGAGAGGATGTGATATTTTGAAATATGCCTTTGAAATTAATCATTATAGAAGAAGTTCTAGAAGTATTCTAAAAGCTCAGAGATTGGCAGGGGGAGAATTCAACAATGAAACCTTAGCCATGCTGCCCACTAGTACGTTATTTGTAGCAAGTCTAGGAGAAGGGGCATGTTCTCTAGCAGCCCTACCTATTGCACCTCCTGATGCAAATGTAGGAGAAGGTGCCACTGGAGAGGTTGTTCTATAGGGTTTGGGACGTAGGAGAAGACAACTACCAGCAAAATTGAGGGATACATAGAGCTCATTTATGTATTTCTGGTGAGTGCAATATTTTTAGGGGCATTTCTCATTTGAATTCCCTTCCTTATCAACATATTTTTCAGTGAAATTAGTGTCCTTGTAATTTCTAGACCTCAATTATGGAGGATGCAATAGGGAGATGGAAATTAAGTATGCCAATGATGGAGGAGACATCCCCTTCACTTCATTGAATTTGTTGGGAAGTTTTGAGCTAAAAGTTTTGAACAGAGAGGTTGGAGATGCTTGTGCATTGACTTGTAGTGGTGATTTGTTTTCTCTGACTGCTTTGTTTTCACATCGTGTTTTTTTTTTATTACTCAAAGCCCATTGCTCAGGAGTTTGTAAGTAGAACTAAATCTGCAAGTAGCTAGGTTAATTTTCAGTCTCCGATATGAGGCAACACCCATTGCACAGTATTCCCATTGTCTTTTCTGTATTTTGGTTTGATGACGATGCATATGCTTGTAATTTTTCATCTGCTGCAATTTAATGGTTAATGTAGACATCATTCCATGCTTGTTTATTTTGTTACTATTGAATTGTAGGCACGCAGGTCTCCGGATTTTGAAGATATCGCAGCCTCCAAGGTAGTCCAAGTTTTTTTTCTCAATGTGCTGCTTGATTTGATTGACACTTCTGTTGGAGTTGAGTCTTGAATGCCTAGTTACACATGTGATGAACATGGTATTTTCAATTAGCCTCTAATTTTGACTGGTGTTGCATTGTAGGTGTAATTTTAAGAGCATCATAAAATACTATATTGTGCAAACAGATGGGATTGCTATTGGATTTCGGAACAAGTCCTGAATTGAAAAGACCTTTGTTTGTGGAGACTTTCTTTACCCAATTTTATTGTCTTCACTGATTAACACATGGTATGTTCTGAACTGATTTTGGTAATATAGACCACATCTGAAGTGTTCATTTCACATAATTTCTAATCAATGAACTTCCTCAATTCAGTACTGTGACCAATTAGTCTTTTAGTGTTTAACCCCTAAAGGACCGGCATGCGTTTTTTGGCCGTATAGAAATTTTGGGCAGGTCCGTGTGACTAGAGATTTCTATATTTTAAGCTGAAATTTTAATAGAAGGTGGGCGCAAGGAATGTCTTTCATATACACTAAATTTCAAGACATTTGGAAATAGGAGTCAAAAGTTATGGCCAAATATGTTACTTTTTTTCGTAATTGGGTAGTCCGGGCAGCAAGAAAAATTTGGCAAAAATTTGAATTTTTTTTTTTAATATTTTTTTTCTTGTAGATTATATTTTTGTCTATTTGGAAAGCTTTGATTCATTTCATTTGGATTTGTTATGAGAAAGTTATGAACATTCTTGTTTTTCGGGCAATTAGAGCATCTTCGTGAAAAAAATAACTTGTAGGATTCATTTCTAAATGATATTTTTGCAATTTTTCAAAAATAAAAAATTCTCATGGTTTAGTTTACTTGCTAGAACAATCTCACCATTGGGAATAGTGTATTTTAATTCCATCTAAAATATATTAATGTTTTAGGTTTTCCTTCTATCTCGTACCTGCTTCTACTTAATAATTTTTTTAGGAATGATAATTAAGTTTTTTTTAATGTTTTTTTTTTCCCTAGACTCTCAACCCAATTCTCCACTATAAAGATTTGAAGCACAAAACTCTATAGTGCAAAAAATTTAAGTTCAAAATGTTTAAAGTCAAAAAATCTAGTCGCGCAATGTGCTGAAATACTTGTTTTTTCCACTTTAAACGCAGATATCTTGCAATTTGAGCGGTCAAAAATTCTGAATTTTTTTTCACACATTCTCATATTAGTTAGGTGCAAGATCCTACGGTTAGATGTGCAAAAAAAACATTCTTCATTTTTTTTTACTCCTTGCTATAGAAATGGCAATTTTGATGGTTTTTTGGCAGAAAAAAGGCCTCAGGCCTTTAGGGGTTAAATAGTAAACTCTGTCCCGAAGCCTGAAGTTCATATCTATCGTTACAAGCACCAACAAAATGGCAATGGATGGTGGGTGTAGCTGGAGTCTCTGCAGTGTTGCAATGCATTTTCATGTTCTTCTTACCTAAATCTCCTCAATCGCTATTTTGGCAAGTGACGTACTTTTATAATGCCTTTGCAAAAATTTCTCAAGAATGAGTTCCTTATTTTCAATCCTGAAATGCCTGGCTTTTGTATTTGAAAATGCAGTAAGGGTCATGAAACCTCTAGACGTCTTTACCATGCTGAAGATTATATTGTCATGAAACCTCCAAATGTCGTTACCATGCTAAAAAGAGGATAGCATGAGTTGTGATTTCTGGTTGCAATAATGGATAATCTCTACAAGTGAACCGTCTCAACATAATGCAAGGGTTCATCATGTTTTCCAACCAATCTCCAATTTGGTTATAGAATATTTTACATGTATAAAAGGAAGGGTAGTGAAAACTCCCTAAATGATCATAGCTCCTGATAGGATACTTTATTAAATAAGATAATGTTTTTTTCCAATAGATGAGTATTTCTCGTGCTACTAATTTGAAGAGGATGGGTGATTCTTTAATGTTTGCAGAAAAGGGACGATGACGCCATCAAGTTACTCGAGAAAATTTACCCGAAGCTTCTAGATTTGCAAGAGGAAGTGGAGGAGCTTCATGGTATAGTTGCAGTTGAAGAGGAACATCAGTCAGGTTTGGCTTTGTGAGCAATCTTACAACTAATCTCCTACAAACCCACTGGGCTGGCTCACTGCTGGAGTTGGCGAGTAGATAAAACTCTAAACTTTGAGCCTCGTATCATAATCTGAGTTGGTCAAACTGAGATAATTAATGTTTTTAATCAAGAGTATGGTCGAGAATTCATGTTCTCTAAGCTGCAGACTTGTTTTGATTTAAAATGACTTATAGCCAATGTAAATATTTCTTCACATTTTGTTCAAATTGCAAAATCAATTTCTTATACATGCGTAGGACGGATCAACTCTTTTTTGCATGTAAATCTGTGGACGACACTCTAAAAGCTATAAGAAATGACTTTCTGTTTTCTTGATATGTATCTAGGATCTCACCTGCCTTTCAACTTCCCAAATTATTTGATAGTATGAATGCATGATAACTATTGTAAAATTGTGTCGTTCCTCTCAATGTGAGCGCCTGATTGACATGGAGTCCGTGAATAAGCTAGAAGTATGCTTGAATAACAAGCTTTCATGTTTTGTCAACTCATCCTCTCGTCAAATGAGCTCTTCCTTGCAGGATTAACAACTTTGTATCTGGAAGATGAATCGTCACTAGTAAAATACATGCGGCATGCGAGCAAGACTCTCATCCCCAACTGCATTGAGGACGTACATGAAGGAACATGTTGCTTTTGAAGTTCCGTTTCCTCCTAAGGAATTCAATTGATTTGGCAACATTCCTCTCGTAGATTGAGAGGTGATAAACTTAGGCTTTGTAGATGTCTGAGTGCCTGTGAATCTGTGATTGTTCTACTAGCAGTTGCAGAACTGCATGAATATTACGATTCTATTCGATACAGTAGTCTAAAGCTACGATGTTCATCCATCAAATATTGGAATATCAATCTATTTTTCATCACTGTTTGTCCATCAAATATTGCAATTGCATCCATCCAAAAAGCAATTTTTCATCCATTTACATCCATCCAAGTTAATAATTTCATCCATCCAAAGAACAAATTTTCATCCATTTTCATCCATCCAAGTTGACAATTTCATCCATCCAAAAATCTACTTTTCATCCTCTTACATCCATCCAAGTTGATATTTCATCCATCCAAAAAACAATTTTTCATCTTCACTTCATCATGGGGACACCCTCAGAATCCAAATAGAACTTGAATTGTTGCGCACATCCATGAAGGACTTCATGAGGGATGGGATGGTTGGAAAATTATCTTTTTTCAATTGCATACTCCATCTCCCAAACAAGGCGTCAATGTTGTCATGCGTGTGACTAACCAGCGTGAAACTCATGTAAACCTCACGATAGACCTTCTTAGCAACAAGAAGGGACCAAAAGGCAGACACAAATCTATTCTTGTCCCCTGTGGCACTATCCATTTGGACGTTCAGAACCGAAGGAAGACGAGTTCTTGCAATTGCAACTTCTGGAGCAGGTCAAAGCAATGACTTGCACATATCAGCTCCTTGCAATACCTTGCAAAATAAAGGAGCAGAACCCTACCCAACAAACAATTCCCGAGAGGAATACTTTGGAGACAACTCCAAGTCCTGCAGGAGCTTTGCTAATGATCCAACCATGTAGTTGGAGTCGTGAACAAAATATCAAGACCATAATGGTTGTAACACACATCACTGTGCCCGTAGGCAATCATACCCGTCACAGAGACCGGTAGCTTTATGAGTCCATCAAGTTGCTTGCTCTTGTACAAGAAGACCGGAGAAGCCGGTTTAGAATGATCCATTTTGTCATGTATGATTGCTCAGGTGGGTCATTCTATGCATTTATGCAACCCACATGTGGCAAAGATTTTGGACCCCCTATTTACTTCTTAAAATTTAATTTAAAGAAAACAAAAAAAATTAGAATAGGTTTTACTAATTTGAAAGTTTATATTTTGAATTAATAATATTTTTGTTTGTTGATAATAATTAGTTCCAAATTTTTGAAGAAAAAAGATACACTATAGAGCTGAAAATAACTTTGGACCCCCTATTTACTTTATAAAATATTGTCTAAAAAATAAACTAAAAATTTCTAAAAATAACTCTCTATTGAAAGTTTGTTTTTCTTGAATATTGATGCAATAGTCATCCAAATGTATTCTCTATAAATGTTTGAGTTGAGACATATGCCATTTTAGTTCATTTTTCAACCTATTTTAATAGTCATTTTATATGTTATTTGAGTTGAAATTTTTTGCCAATAGAAATCTATAGTCATTATTAATCAAAGTTATAGGTTGAAATTATAGTTTATTAAAAAATAAATAGGGAGTCAAAAAATCACTTTGCCGCACGTGGTATACAAAATCTCTATTGAGTGATCCACCCAGGCATGATTGTCAAACACTCATGAGGGTAGGCACTTGATGTGTAGCGATTGGCGTAGTATTGGTCCCGATGTGCTCGAGCTTTAGCCAATTTTTTCTCCAGGATTTGGGCCCACTTCTACTGTAAGCTAGCAACGGCGGTCCTCTTGAGAGTTTGCAATCTATCACATTTTGTAGAATGTGCAAAATTATCTCCAGGCTTTTACGAAGTGTATTCAAGGAAGTTCAATTTTTTGATCTTGTCGATATTAGAAACAAAGACTTTTTTTAACCCAAATATAGCGTTCGCTATGTTAACCTGAGAAATAGTTTCTTTCCACTTGAAGGTGGACAACAAAACCTTGGACACCACCTTCTTTCCTAAAGGAAGAGTGTGCGTGCGATGTGGCATATGGTCTGCCGACTTCTTGAGCACACACTTCAATGTTGTGGTGGCTTGCAACGTATGCTTCTGAGGCTTGTTCATGCCCAAGTTACCTTGATGCTGAGCTTGTTTACCTTTGGCAGCAAACCCTTGGAAATGATGGGAGGTGATCTCTGAGACACCCAAAATATGCCTCTATGCCGCCAAACAAACATCTATCCCATCGACAGTGACCACTCTTTTCCAAGCACCGTTACGATGGACCTGTCGATGTGCATCCAACTTCATGTGGTCCCACAATTCAAACGTAGAGTTTTGATACATACATTCGCGGAATGCCCGAATCTTTTCCCTCGGAAAAGGTTCAACACAGTTGTTGGAGCAACAGGTTTGGCTCGAAATAGAATTAATCGACGCTTGGATGAGCAATGTTTTGGACCTTACATAGGTCTGGGCTGGAGGATTTCTTACAGAGCTCATTTACAATCTAGTTCTAGAAGATGATGCCTAGGGTCATTGCACGAAACACTTGTACTATATTCTGTCACATGATGCATGCTGATTAGTTTTTTGGCTATAACTTTTGCGATCTAGCTCCAAATGATTTGAAATTTATAGACAAGGTACTGATGACTATTATACACCTTGCATGATTTTTTGGAATTTTTAAAAAATGTTTTACTATTTAAGAATAGCCCTCAATAATATGTCACACTTGCCAATTTGGAGGTTTTTAGTACTATTTAGTACCCATAAAAACGAATTTGGAGCTGAAATTTGGTAGAGATGGTCTTCTAGTGGACTTGTGGCTATTTTCCAAAGGAATTCTAAAAATAATTAATTTTGTGTTGTGTGGAAGTCCACAAAGTGAGCTTCTTTTTGCTTGCATTTTAAAATACATAAAACATTATTTTGGTGTTTTTTTGGTGAATGACCATCTCCATAGAGTTGTTACAAATGGACAATTTTTTTTCTTTATTTAGTTTTATTTCCTATTTTTAACTAATTAAAACATCAAAATATCTATTTTCTTGAGATTTGGCACTTTTCCAGTTTTCCAACTTAGAGAATTTTTCTATGCATTTCCTTTGGTGGTTACCTTCATCTTAAAGTTGTATACATTAGTCGTATTTTTTAAATTTTTTAGAAATTATTTTTCTATTTTTAAAGTACTCCAAAAAAAATCATGGGTACAGTTTAAAACGCAACAAAATTGACAGGTGTTTTGTGCCATCACCTGATGGCTACAACAAGTTTGCTTGCCAACAGTTGTACTCATTGCGGAGGTCGTGATCACGTAGACTTGCACCATTCACGTACACATGCTCGTAAAGAGTACCTCTAGTCGTCCAGATTGACCTCGGGGGGGTCACTTAGAGTGTCCATTAGAAAACACGTGCGAACAAAACTTTGGACCCCCTATATTATATCCTAAAATTTAAATAAAATGAAATAAAAAAAATATGACTAAATTTTCCTACTTCAAAAGTTTATGTTTTGAATTATTGATATTTTTATTTGTTAATGATAATTAGTTACAAATTTTTGAAGTAATTAGATACACTGTACAACTGAAAAATAACTTTCACACCCCTATATTATATCCTAAAAAATTGTCTAAAAAATGAACAAAAAATTCCTAAAAATAGCTCTCTATTGAAAGTTCATTTTGAGTTGAGTATTGATGCAATGGTCATCTAAATGTGATCTCTATAAATATTTGAGTTGAAAAACATGCCGTTTTAGGCCATTTTCAACCTCTTGTACAAATCATTTCAACTATTATTTTAGTTTGAAATTTTGGCAATAGAAACCTATAGTCATTATTAAGCAACCCTCAAAATTTTAAGTTGAAATTATAGTTCATTAGAAACCACTTGTTCGCACGTGGTTTGTAGTAAAATACTAGGTGCCCCCCCCGAGGGATTGACTTCAGCAACCAAGGACTTTGAGATTTGAACGACAACAAGAGAATCTCCCAAGGGACCATCACAGCCAATGACAAGGTCATAGTTGACACTATGACAAATTCCCTCCGCCATTGGTATACCAACCGCGTTATGCAGGGTGACCACCTTTGTAATCCAGAGGCATCGTGGGATGCCTTCGCAATCAAGAATTTTGAGAACCTCTTCAGGCACATTGTAAACCTCCTCTTCATCAGAAGAGTATTCTTCTCTCGTTAGCCCTAAGTTGTCCATGAAGTCTACAAGCACAAAACAACACAAAATGGTCAGTGATCTTCATGTCTACCATGGCAAATTGAATACTGTATTGCAAGGGAAGCAAAATATTTAGAACAAGCTAATGAACTTGAGTCAAGTTGAACCTACTTTGAATTACTAAATGACTTTGAAAGACTTGACTTGATTTTAACCTACTTTGAACCTACTTTTAAATCTGAGCTAGATTATTTTCAATCGCTGAGAAAAATAATTAATTACTTCCAAGACTTTCAAGTCGACTCTACTTGAAAAGACATCTCATTTTCATGAGTTATGTGAGTCAGAACACATTAGTTCTACATTTGGACAGAATCAATCTTTACAAAAAACAATCATTTCAATTCAAGAATTTCCAAGTTGACTCTATTTGAAAGCTTCCAGAACTTCGAGGTCCAATATACTAGAATAGTAATATGTTTTGTATAGGATATGAACGTCACAGCCCATCAAGTACTTTCAATTTACAATAAATTTTATTAAATACTAACAGACATTTAAATCGACTCTACTTGAATGTTGAGCTCATTTTCATAAGTCATGAGAGTTTGAAACCATAAGTTTCCATTTGAATTCTGTTCGTTTCTGAAAAATCATCATATGTTTTCCGAAAATTCAAGTCGATTCTACTTGAATATTTATTTCCTTTGCATAGGATATGAGCTATACAACCTATCAGTTCTCTAATTGAGTACTTCCAATTCACGATATCATTCATTATATCAGGACAGAACATTCAAGTCGACTCTACTTAAATGTTCGACTCATTTCATAAGTCATGAGAGTTAAATCCTTCAGTATTTTATTTGAATGTTTTCAATACACATAAAAGATATTAAATTTCCCAGGGAATTTAAGTCGACTCTACTTGATGATCTCATTTTGAGATTTTGAAAGTAATTTGAATATTTCTAAGACAAATTTCCAGAATTTCCAGCACATTTATTGGACCTTTCATTGTGCATACACATACATCATATAATTACTACATCTAAACTACGACTGACCTCCAAAAACGCACGACGGCAACAAAAAATTTCAAAGTCATGTACTTGTTGAAGATATCATAATACTATACTGTTAGAATCTTTGTTAGATAAATTCTAAGAGATGCAATCACCGTCACCGGTTTATGTTTGTAACATTTTGAAAAGATTGTACCAACCCATTTGTTCAAAATGAAGGAAAAAACGAAGAAGAAAAAGGACTAAGAAAATGAAGATGATAAAGGGAATTTTACTAAAACACCCCAAAACAGGGCTTTACTTTTCAAAAACCTAACTTTTTGCTAAACTAAGAGTCTCATCAGCTTACATCAAATTAGATCTCAAATTTAAAAACTGTGGCTTTTTGTACAAACAAAGTCACATTGAAATAGATACTCCAAAAAGGTAACTTGGATACCTAATAGTCTTTAGACTATATATAAGAGTTTCACAAGTGCATTATAGCCCATCCATGTCTAAGAGTAAAATAACAGTACGTGAGAAGGAAGAATCCTAATATAAATCCATGTGCATGAAAGCAAATTGCTCCATGAATTCCAAATTGGAAGAGTCAAATTTGAAGGCTTAGCCTCACCTGTGTCCATTCCAAAACACAAAACAAACCAATGTTAAGTCAGTGAGGATGCACGAGGTGTCTTTAGCTGTAGCCAATTGTTATCTATGTCACAAATCCAGCAAATCAATAAAAAGAGATTTGATAGAACTAAATCACACGGCAGCACAAATAAGCAAAGTGCAACAAATCCCAAACAATCCACATAGCCAGTGACCTTTGCCATTCCCACTCAAGTTGGAAGCCCAAGAGTTGCACACAAATAATCCTCAAAACTTCCTCACACTCAAAACCACAGTGAACCGCCGTAGCCGCAACAAAAGAGATGTGGCATATGAACAAGAAGGTCAATATAAGTTTAAGCTATGGAAGGGAAAACCCTAATTGGGCAATAATGAGGTTTTGTGGGCATTCACTACCCACCTCATGATTTAGAATGATTTTAATTTAAGGCACCACCCATAGTGGGTGGGTGGGTGGTCTCTGGTGCCATTCCCGCCTAATTCAGATCAATTTAAAAACTACCATGATGGAATTAGTCACCAATTAGTTAAAATTGGGCCATAGAGGTACTATAAGTCCAAATCAAATTGGAAAAGACCTTACTGAGTTATAGACTAGTTTGTAAAAATGCAAATCTATGAGATGCATACCTAGCATAATTTTAAAAACAAGGATAACAAGGTATATGTGCTATAAACAACAAATGGGATATTTTCATATCAAAATGGGATTTTTTTATATACATTTAATTTTATGAAAAATTGGTTATTGATCATAAAATTATAAAATTATAGTGGTATAACCATACCATTAAGGCAAAAAAGGTCTAAAAGGCTACTTCATTTGGCACTATATAGTGTTTTAAACTTGGGATAAAACCCAAATTTGGAAATCATATACCATACAATTGCTAAAGAAGAAAGAGAAGGGATTAAGACTGAAACACCTCTGAAACAGGGCTTCACCTTTGTCAAAACCTAACTTTATGCTTCACAGTGAATTACATCACTTTTTTAACATTATAAAATATTGTTTTGGTAAACACAAGTATCAAATTAGATACTACCAAACAATGTATTGTGTCACTATAAGTCCTGAGACTATCAAGATTGCCATAGCCCACTCATGTCTATTCACAAGTTCCAAACATAAAACAAAGAACCCAAGCAGGATGAGTCCATGTGCTTGACTGATAAAATCTTGTACCAATCCCATATTAGAGAAATTGGATTTGAAGGCTGAGCCTCACCTATGCCCGTCCCAAAATACAAAACAATCTAATGTTATGTTAGTGAGGATGCACAAGGTGTCTTCAGCAGGGTTGTCTTTCCTGACCTGTCGACAACTCGACAAACACAACGTCACAGACAGACAAGAGTCCCTCCGTCCGTCTAGTAAAGTCAAGTTTTACCCTTGACTTTTTTTAAATAACCCTCCATTTACCTTAGCCTAGACGGACGCCATGTGGCGTCCGTGTGGCACAGTGCAAGGGCGCATGCGGGTGAAATGGGACTTCGGGTGGAGGGCGACTGCGGGGGCAAGGCGACCGCGGGTAGGGCGACTTCTCCTCAAGGGCGACTTCGGATCAAGGGCGACTTTGGGTACAGGCTAGTCCAATTTGGACCAGAAGTCGCCCAAGTCGACCCGCGGTCTCCCAACAGCATCCGCACGCGCCCCGTACCCGCGGTCGCCAGCTCTCCCTGCGCGCGCCCTCCCGCACCCGCGATCTCCGGACGACCTACACGCGCCCCTCTCAGCCCGCGGTCTCCCTTTCGACCCGCACGCGCCCTTGGACCAGCGGTCGCCCACCCGACCCGTGTTCTCCTCTCAACCTGCACGCGCCCCTTGGACCAGCGATCGCCACCCGCGGTCACTTTCCTATAAATCCGTCGCCCGTGTTCTTTTTTGGTAACTTCCTTCTTCACTTGGGCTATACGGCTTGTACCCATTCGTGGCTACATGCGATACCTTAAGTAAAGAAAAATAACTATTTTTATTATCTACGGTTGCGGTCTTGGATTTTGGCGAGCCTCACGGTGGACATTTATTCATGGCTAGCACAGGAAACACCAATGGGATAGTTCCCATTTTAGCTACTGCTCAAAATGCCGGGGCAGTGAGAAAGGCTGCTCTAGACAAGAATCGGAAGCGCAGAGGTACTATACATCAAAAACGGTTGCATGTGCTGAATAGTGCAAATCACCTTGCATTTAAAGGGTGGGGCGAGGAGCCGGAACCATGAACAATAAAAACCTGTGAAGATTATATTGAATGGTGCCACATCGACAAGTTATTTCCAGCATGGCGGCATTATCAAAACCGGCACACAAACAAGGCAAACTTGAAGTACTGTGAAAGTCCAGCTTTCCTTCAAAGATGCTTCAAGTTGTGGCAAGTCCTTTACAAAACCGCCTTCGTAGAAAGAAATGAAGTCCCCCTCTTCCTTGCGAGAGGAGCATATGCTGAGGTGGCACTAAACAAAGAGGTTGATTGGAGCACGGTCAAGGAAAATACGTACATTACACGTCCAAAAAACGGTTCCATACCTAAAGGTGTTTTGACTTTTCCAGAGGGTGGACTTGGACCTATTCGAAGTACTCCTAAGAATCAACCCCCTGTTCAAATTGAGAGCGCGGAATCCAAAGAGGATGACGATTCGGATGGTACGCGTCTTCCCAGGACAACACAAGTTGTTGAGGAGTTTTTAGCCCCCATCGACATTCAAAATGGAAGTAACGAGGCAAGGGAAACCTCGCGAGGACGTCAGAACAGACCAGCACCAAGGGTGCGACATTCAATCAATCGAATTGGAACTGCATCGGTCTCTATGGCGGTTTCAAGACCAGCTGCACCACCACCATATGCGAGCAACGTCTTTGATTTTAGCCAAGACGAAGACATGGCGACGGAACGAACCGTCCACGTTCTTCTTCTGCAATCTCGAGTACAACCAACTGACGACGTGATGACCTTGGCAAAGGCCCTAGACCTCTTGAAGACGAAGGATGCCACCATAGCTTCTCTAGAATCTGATGTGAGCAAACTGTGGTCCGAGTGTGAACACAAAAAGGTCCTCATTTCACAACAGTCTGTAGAACTACAACGCCTCTGAGACAAAGAGCGGAAGACTTTCAGTTTGTCGGATATGGATGACACCTTCATTGACCACGATCCACTGCAGCTGGAGAAGGTAGTAGGGGACTTGACCAGTGACATCCTTCACCGTTCTCCGCCTTCCAAGCGTATCAAGCGTGCTTCATTAATTCCAAGTGCACTTCCTACTGCCACCATGATAGATACTACAAATGACACGACTGATCTCCATGGCACCCAAGATTCACTCTCTTTTCCAACAGTACTACATTCCACACCATCAGATAAGGATAAGGAACTTCTTAAGGATAATGGATTGCTTAGAAAGCGTTTGGCTGAGCTGCTGGCAACATACTATTATTGGAAGGTCGCGTGCATTTTAACCGTGGACCAATCTCAACAAATCGCAATGGAATTGGATAAAGTTTCGAAGAACTTTCATGCAGATGCCCCGAAATGAGAGAATAGGCTCACGTCGTGGGCGTTGGTGGGAGACATGTTTCCCGATGACATGCCCATGATGGCCGCGCCGGCAAAAAATATAATAGATTGGGCGCAAAATGGTTGGGACCACGGAAATCAAATGTCCTCCCACGACGACATCGAAGGGCGGACGTTGCTTTGGCCGAAGCCTGCTTCTTTTGTCTTGGACCAAATCATGTGTCCTATATGTCAAAACCAATTTGGACCTGAAGGCAGTTGGGCTCTTGGATTCTGTGCCCATGTCTACCACCCTCAGTGCCTCATCACGCAATGTTTGATTAGACAACGTTGCGGTCTCTGCTCAGCACCATTCTATGATCGTCTGTATGCCATGTTCAATTTGATGACTTACATGCCACCTTCTTGGGAACACAACGTTGACACAACGACAGAGCGGAGCTTATGGGGTCGAGACTTGGTTTGGAGTTGGCGATCGGCCCAGTATGACCTAGAAAAGGGACAACCTAGCGCGTAGTTGAATTGGGAAACTGACCCGGCCGAAATTGGTCAAGTTGCACCAAGGCTAATGAGAAAAGGCCCACAAAACAAAGGAAGGAGGGCATTCTTCTTCCAATGCCTTGGTGGATATTTTGATAAGAACTCCTCCACCTTCAAGTGGGGTCCTCATCCTGAAGGGCATCGTTGGAATTTCCAAGGGGAGAGGACGGCCAATACCGATGAAAATGCCTCGTTAAAAGAGTTGAATGATGCGCAGTACATGGACTCCACGTATGGACCTTATTACGTGAGTCAAGCACTAGACTATTTGTTGGAAGTACACTCTCCGGGGACAACAAGGACCCTCCAAGCTCTGAAAGACTCCAATGTCTTGGAATCCATATTGAATGCGGACGGACCAGCTTCACGAACTCGTGCCAGGAGGAAGCTTGGGGTTGAAGAGTCATCCAACTACAAACGTGGTGAAGGAAGTGGTACTCGAAATGACCTGAATGTTATCGTCTAAGCATTTTCATTCTTCGGTTGCATTGACGTCGCTTCTCGTAATAGTATAAATTATGATAGGCCCCCAGCATGTGGTCATAGCATATCCACCTATCCACGCTTGTTATGTTGAGCTTTATTTTGTAATTTTGTTTTATCTCGGAAAATAGTCTTCTAAAGCTTCAAACTATAGTGATGTACTACAATTTTATATTTCTTTTATTTTGATTATATATTACAATACTTTTTTGTACCGGAATTTCAGTGTTTACCATCAATATTACTATGCGTTGCTCACTCGCTATTTAAGAAATGAATTGTTCAAATCATCTGACCATTGATTTGAGGTTCACGTTGATTTTGCATTTCCTTCTGCATGAACGGATAAAGTACAGAAGGAGACTTCTCGTGTAATCTACCAATGGTTATGTTACTTGAACTTCATATAAGAATGTGATTTGATTCCAAATAAGTAAACCTCTAAAGGACCTTAGCCCTTCTTCCACCAAAATACACCAGGAATTGCCATTTCTAATTTTTATTTTCAAAATTGAAAGTTCTCGAAAGTATTCTCTATCAATGTCTCACCATGAGGATCAAATACCCAAAAAGGCAAAAAAAAAAGAACTATGCAAGGGAAAAAAATTTAGAATCCTAACCACAAAAATAGGTTAATATTAGCCAAATTGCCAATTACAATCTCACCATTGGGATTAGTGATATCTTAATCCATCTTTGAGCTTCTGATATTTTCATTTTCTATTCATTATTGAAACGACTTCTCCTTCATAATTTTGTAACCCCTAAAGGACTGAGGTATTTTTTCTGCGAAAATCAAATGAAAACTACCAATTCAGTAGCTAAGAGTATAAAATTATTTCAATAGATTTTTTTCAGCATCTAACTGTAGGCTCTAAGTCCTCTAACACCTAACTAGTATGCAGAAGTATGGAGAAAATTTTTAAAATTCTTGATCGCATGCATTGCAAGATATTTGTGTTTAAACTTGAAAGTGGAAAACATAAGTTCTTCAACACATTGAGGCGGTAGATTTCTTGACTTTGAACATTTTTGAATTAAAATATTTGGACTATAGATTTTGAACTTCAAATCTAGAATTCTTGATAAAGAAAAAAATTGAGAATCTTAGAGTGTCGAGAAAAAAAATTCCAGATAAATTCATTTTCAATCTAAAGAAATTGTTAAATAGAAGTAGATACAAGATTACGGAAAAATCTAGAATCTTTTTATCTTTTAGGATGAATTGAAATGCACTGATTCCAATGATAAGATTGTTTTAACAAATAAAGTAAACCATGCTAAATTTGTTTATTTGCAAAATTTTCCACATTGCATTCAAAATTGAATAAATGAATCCTACAAGTCATTTTCTTCAAGAAAATGCTGTAAGCCTGTAACTGCCCCCCCCAAAAAAGGATGTCCATAACTTTCTCATAACTAATCCAAATGAAATGAATCAAAACTTTCCATATAGACAAAAACATAATCTATAAGAAAAGAAAAGAAAAAAGAAAAATGGTGTAAAAAATGTTGTTGCCCATTTGTCCCCCGTCCCCAATTGTGAGCTTGTTTGGTCATAACTCTTGTAAAAAAACACCGATTCTGGAAAAAATATATATTCCTGCAAAGCTTATTAGTTTTTCTATTTTCAAAAAACTTCTAAAAAATTATGACAAAAATTCAGCCCGTAGTAACTTGACCAAAATCCCATTTCGCCATTTGTTTCTCGAAGGGACAATGGTCCATTGGTGGAGGTTGTAATGAGTGAAAATTAAATGAATTTAAGTGAAAATTTCTTTTGTGCTCTTTGAAGTGAAGTCTTGACCATTAAAAATTAGAAATTCAAAATGGGTAGTGCAAATCATCAAAGATGTGAATGTTCAAACTTTAAATACCTAAAAAGCCATTGTCCCTTCAGTGGACAAATAGGATTTACAACAAGTACATACGAGCTACAAATTTCTTTTGATTTTATGAACCTTCTTTTCCAAATACAAAAGTTGATTAGCGTTGTGGAAATATAAAATTTGTTTCAATCTGTGGGCGAGAACAACAGTTATGCCCGAATAACCTCAAAACAGGGGAGAGGGGGCAGCAAACATATTTGTTGCTAAATTTTTTACGAATCTGGTTTTCCTCTAAAATTTTTTTTTTTCATTTCTAAAGCTCAAATTTTTTTCATTTAGATTTGTCATGAGAATGTTTTTGTCTTTCGAACAATTTTGTTTTTTCCAGGCAATTAGAATTTAGAGCATGCACTTGAAAAAATAAAGTAGTAGGATTCATTTCTAAATGCAATTTTTGCATTTAAATAAAAAAGGGGCCATACAATTTAAGGTGCTTGCTAAAAGAATGTCACCATTGGTATTAGTGCATTTTAGTTCCACCTAAAAAATTATAATATTTTAGATTTTCCTTCTCACTCATATCTAATTACCTACTTCTATTAAACAAATTTTTGAATAATGAAAAACAAGTTTCCGGGAATTTTTTGGGGGTATAATAAACTCAGTTCTTCATTATAAAGATTTAAAGCCCTCCCACTTTGTACTGCAGGCAATTTAAGTTTAGAATGATCAAAGTTAGGAAATCAAGTCCCGCGCCTCCGCAATGTGCTAAAAAATTCATTTTTTGCACTTCACACGCAGATGTGTTGCAATTTGTGTGGTTTTAGATTTTGTATTCTATCAATGCATTTTCATACTAGTTAGGTATAAGATCCTACGGTTCGATGTGGAAAAAATAAATATTAAATTTCTTTAATTTTGCGTTAAATTTGACAAATGGCACTTTGAAGTTATTGTTTACACTAAAAAGACCTTTTTTTGCAAGGGGTTTAGAATCTATTCAAACAAGGTGCATAAAATCAGATTTCATCACTTCAACTGCTAATATCTTGCAATGCATTGAATAGAAGTTTTGGAAATGTTACATTGTTACCCACACGTTTTATTACTAGTCTTCTGGAAAATCCTACTGTCAAGTATGCACAACAACCCTTTGGTAAACTTTTGTACTTTCTGAAAGAGAAATGGTAGTTGGATAAAGTTTCAGAATTTAAATCAACATGGTGGAGAATAGAATCTACAGTGTTAGGGGGAAAAAATTGGAAAGATAGAAAATTTCATTCTTTTTAAAATTGTTAAGTACATATTGAGACAAGATAGAGGCAAAAAAATCATATTCCCTTAGAACTATAGGGTTCTTCCATTTTTAATTAAGTATTACCAAAAGCATGACAAAATTTAAGACTCTACGTACCTGTCCGGATTTCCATTTGGGGGTCTACATTCCTATGATGGTGGACAGTGGACCATTTTGTTAAAAAAACCTCTAAGCATGCTTTTCCAAAAAATAACATTGAAATTCTATTGTGCATGCCATTTCTACAATTTTGGTGAATATATTCTTGATAGGTGAATCCTTGAAGTCACTAAGGCTCCAAACCATTCAAAAATCACAATTGGCATTGCTTTCCCCCTTTTGACAAAAAAATTTAGAATTTGTGTGTTTGGCATATTTAATTGTAGGATCTATCTAGGCACTAGTACATAAATGCCTCAAAGACAATTTATGAACTTTAAATGTGTGATCTTTGCATTTCCTATGGAAAAAAATTAAATATAGAATGAACCTTGGTCGATTACATTTACAGGCTTCTAATCATTTGCCGGTTACAGAATTTCCACTGTGGACAACAAACTTCTATTTCTTCAAGTTCAAGAATTGGATTTATAGTCTATAATTACTACTTCTTTTTCAATTTCAAGTGCCTATTAACTCCTAAAGAACCGTTGTCCCTTCGGGGAACAAATGCATTTTTGGGCAGGAACCTACGAGGAGAAATTTTGTCGTGATTTCTTGGAAAAAAAATTTGAGATAGAAAAATTGATAAGTTTTGTGGGAATGTCACTTTTTTCAAAATCGGTGCCCGCGAATTAAATATATGACCAAATAAGCTCAAAATAGGGGCCGGCGGCCGGCGGGAGCCCGGGCAGCAAAATATAAGTAGACAAAAATTTGAATTTTTTTTTTAATATTCTTTTGTTCATAGGATATATTTTTGTCTACCTTAAAAAGTTTGATTCATTTCATTTGGATTTGTAATGACAAAGTTATGGACATTCTTGTTTTTTGGGCAGTTAGAGCATCTTTTTGAAAAAAATTACTTGTATGATTCATTTTTGAATGCAATTTTTGCAATTTAAAAGAAAAAAATTTACATGGTCTGATTTATTTGCTAGAACAATCTCACCATTGAAATTAGTGCATTTTAATTCCATTTAAAATATGTTAATATTTTAGATTTCCCCTCTATCTTGTACCCACTTCTATTTAGCAACTTTCTTAAGAATGATATTTAAGTTTTTTTGAATTTTTCTTTTTTCCTAGACTCTCATCTCAATTCTCCACTATAAAGATTTAAAGCTCAAAACTCTATAGTGAAAAAATTTTGAGTTAAAAATGTTCAAAGTAAAAAGATGTAGTCCCGCATTGTGTTGAAAAACTTGTTTTTTTCACTTTAAACGTTGATATCTTGCAATTTGTGCCGTCAAAAATTCCGAATTTTTTTCCACACTTGTTTATACTAGTTAGGTGTAAGATCCTATGGTTAGATCTGAAAAAAAAACAATTTTCAATTTTTTTGACTCTTTGCTATAGATATGGCAGTTTTGAGTGTTTTTGGCAAAAAAAAGGCCTTCGTCCTTTAGGGGTTAATGGGACAAGAAATATAAAGTATAAAGTCCGACTTCCTGTACTATACATTGGAAGGATTCCTGAACATGATGCAAAATGTATTTATTCTTTTCATACCAAAAGAATTTTGCTTTCGAATTTAAGTTTTAAAGTTATCCATATCTCAAACTCATTTGAAAATTCATGGAGCATATTACATTATAGGCAATTGTAAGATGTATGGGAGAAAACATCATATGCAAATTGACTGGCATCAGCTACCTATGTAACAATTCATATATTATATACAACATAATATTTGCAAAAATCATATTCAATTCATGATTCATAGTACGTTCTACACTTCTACTAAAAGACTATACATGAAAATTCATAGAATCTAAGAAGTTCTATGACCCAATATTGTTATAGTATTTCTACACTTCTACATAGGGCAACCCACAAATTTAATCTTCTTGTACGCACTGTATCAAGTGGAACCACAATGTACACGCTAATAAATGCCAAAATTTGAGATTTACGTACATAGTCACAATAGACAAGTGTCATCCAACAAAATTGTATTCACAACGTTTCTTTGTCATGTGTTCCTAGGTTGTTTTTTTGCGTGGGAAGAAGTCACTCCACATAGGCTCCGGGCCTATTTCCTCTAATTCTGGACCACTCTTTCCTATGGTATCCTTACACCACCTGTACCACTTGAAACGATAATCATTCTCGGCCTTTAGATCAAGAAGCTCATTGGCCAATAAATGTACTCTCTGGTCACGCAATTGTACGTACTTTTGAAGCATTGTTAATTCCTCAGGATTACAACCATACTCGGAGGCTGCAGCCTCAGCATCCACCTTCAAGATGTTATGGACAGCGGCATCAAAATATTCTTTTTCTTTCTCTTTTATTTCAAGATTTAAGCTTCGCTTCTTGTTCTCTGCTTGACGGCGTCTGCGTTGAAGGGTTTCTAGTTTAGATTGCCATAAAAGGTAGATGTCCACTGTGAACTCTTTTCCACTTTCAAGTTCTTTCACATACAAATCTCGATTTCTCTTCAATTCAACAAAATCCTTCTCGTTTTGTTCAACGATGTTCACCAAAGCCTTCACCCGTTGCTTCAACACATCCACAGCGGTCGGATTCGCTTCACGTTGCTTTAAATTCTTCAATTGCTCAGTCTTGGCACGTTGAGGAAACCTTGTACTATCAATTTTTGCAATCAACAAAGTTCTATCATCTTCTGAATCGCTTTCACTACCACTCTGCAACTGCTCTTGTAAAGAGGGGTTCGCTTGTACAGCCTAGGCCACATCTTCCATGACTTCATCAGAGCAAGGGGTAACTACAATGGGATCTTCGACCCTTTTCTTCTTCTGGTGAACTCCCAAGTCGCCCTTGTCTAGTTCTTTCATGACAACATCTTCATCGTCACTATGGAAAGAGTAGCCATTGTACTCATGTGTGTACTCATCTGAGCTAGAAGTAGCTGACCACTGTACCAAATCATCCGGAACGAATGACTTTCCACGCTTCACGGAGGTCAACATCTTTGTCAAATCAATTGGTTCGTCTCTCCCCAAAATTGATGCGTTCTCTGGATGCACTCCAATGGGGACCCGCTTTAGTGTTGTCCAATCCACCTTCTTCTTCAATATAAGTTCAGCATACACCATTCTCACAAGATAGAAACAGAAATTATCGTTTTGGTAAGTTTCAGACTCCAAGTACAATTGCTGCCATACCTCGCAGCATCTAATCATGAAGTCTTGGTCCTTGGCGTGTGCAAGATTTGCTTTGTTCTGCTTCACGTGTTGCTTATAACAACACAGAGGAAATAACTTGTCAATGTGGCACCAATCCACATATTTTTGAACCGTTGTGTAACTCCAAGGTTCAGGTTCAGTTCTCCAACCCTTGAAAGCCTTAATCTTAGGGTTGAGCAAGATGGGCACACGCTTCTTGTGGTTCTTTCCTTTCCGTTTTCGAAGCTTGTCGCGAATGGCCTTCTTCTCTAAGGCAGTGAGTGGCTCACTTTTGGAAGGGGGCGATGGTTCGAGCTCATTCTCCATAGTGATCACTTTGTACATTAAACGCTACTCTAGGTACTATGCCAAATGGAGATACAAGCACTTGTTCTACGAGAGTGACACTACAACCCCCTTGACCTTCACATTTACAAAATTACAATCATAAACATTTACAACCACAATCTACTCTAAAAATAATCTCGCGTAATTTACGGTCTATGCATTGGAATGGAAGAACCTGAGTTGAAGAAGGACAAAATATCCCCCCCCGAACTCTGAATCCTCCCCTCACGGGCGTGCAATCAACCACTTCGAGGTAGGTGACAGTCATCGCGCAGAGGGTACGACTAACGACCGCCAGTCCAGGAGACTCCTGAAGTACCCGAAGTCGCTGTGGGGCGAGTGCGGGTCCCGCCCAGCCGAAGTTGCCCGATTGGTACCCGCCTGATTGATACCCCAGGTCGTTGGGGCGAGTGCAGGTCGGGAGGTACCCGCGGTCTCCACTGATACCTGCATTCTCGAGGTCCGGGTCTTGGTCAACTGCGGGTCTCTGGCGACCGCGGGTCTATGGACCATGTGGGACGAGTGCAAGAATGGGTCGACTGCGGGTCCGGGAGCTGCGACGGTGACCGCGGGTCCAATAGAGGCGAATTATTTATTTTTTAATTTGGTCGATTTTAGAAAGGTTAAAGTACTCTGCTGTTCAAGTGACCAATTCAGAGAGGAGGTAGGAAGCTTAAAAATCGACCATCTAAGGGCTGGTCTTCCTTTTTTTACGTATTTTCTTGGATGAGAATAGTTTTAGTTCCTTTTTCAGACAAAGAGGAATAGATGAGAAAAGATTGATATATTGGCTTTGTATTTTTCCAAGCTTTTTTGAATCATTTGTGAATTTTCAAAGAAGTTGGGTCGTAGGTCCGTATTTCTGACCCTAGGATTGTTCATAGTCAATTCTAAAGAGAAGTGAGGAAACCAAAGAGAATGACTGGCTCTAGCAATTTCACAGTGCTTTTTTCCTTCATCCTCTTAAAGACTATAAAGGTCAATTTTAGAACCACCCCATGTCAATTTCACAACTATTTGTAGGGGCAGAGTTTGAGCCTAACAGAGTTTGAGCCTCCTACTTTAATTGCCTTTCCTAAGAAGCTGAATCCTTCAAAACAATTATCAGTAAATTTTCATAAGAATTAAAATTCAATTTGCATCTAACCCAAGTCGTTTCAAGGTGTTTTTATTGGGGGGTGAACAAACGGGAAACCAATTGCATAAAAAAAACTACAAGATAGCCTAGCCAGAAGCATAGACAATGAAGAGATTATAAGCAAAAAAGAAGAAGAGAAGCAGAGCAAGACTAAAGAGAAAGGCAGGGAGGAGGACCCTCCCTGGTCTAGCTGATCTAATTGCCTATACGAGTAGCTATAAGTGTATAACTGAAGAATCAAACTAGCCTTGGGTTGTTTTAGGGTTTAGGGACCTTCATGGAATGAGTTCTAAATTTTGACCGGACAAATTGCAAGATATGTGCATTTGAAGTGGGAAAAAAACTTTTCCAGCACATTGCGGGACTAGCTTTTTGATTTTGAACATTTTTAACTTATATGTTTTCTATTATAAGCCTATAAGGCTTTGAACTTTAAATCTTAATAGTGAAGAACTCATTTGAGCCGACTTGAGCGTCTAGAGAAAGAATATATTCAAGAAAACTTAATTTTAATTCTCCAAAAAAATGTCAAGTACAAGTAGGTATGAGATAGAAGGAAAGTCTAAAATATTAAAATCTGAAATATAGAATTAAAATGCACTAATACCAATGGTGACATTGCTCTAGCAAGCAAAACAAAATGTAGGCTTTTCTAGTCCTTCCAAAAGGTGAAGTTTTATCTTCCAACATCTTAGGAAAAAAACACGTATGTCCTATTACTTGTGCACTTTAGACAATCTGTCGGAAAATCGGTTGAAAACATATATAAAAAAATTACACCAAATTTTTTTTTGTATTCACTTGTAAATAACTTGTAAGGTTGAAGGTATTACTGAATGAAAGATAAAACTAATATGCTATTACTTTTTGGAAGAATTTGAAAATTGTTAATTTCAATGGGGAGAATCTTCTAATAGAAAATTAATATCTTTTATTTTCATTTTCATTTCAAAATTTCAAAATCAAGAGCAAAAGATGACTTCAAATGTTTTTTCTACCTTCTAAAACCGCAAAATAAAAGTCCTCATAACTCTTACCTCATTATTTGAAATTGAGTGGTTCAATTTTTTGGAGGTAGGGATCAATCTACAGAATTCCAAATAAATATTTTTTATTTTAAAAAAAATAAAATTTTGCTACTCTGTTTGACATTGAAATGGAAAAAAACCCTCTAACTTTTGCATTACTTATTGGAATGACACAAATCAAAGCTTCATATGTACATTATGATGAGTAGCATCCGTCCTAAAAGTTTCATGGAAAAATTCCAAATTATAAAGTCAATAGAGCCTGCCTGAGTTCTCAAAAAGCCAAAAGTGGGCTCCTTGGTACTTGAGGGGTTAACCCCTAAAGGTTTTTGACTATGTTTTCACCAAAACCGCTCCAAAACTGCCATTTCTAAAGCAAGTACCAAATTTTTTTTTAAAAACATTTTTGAATACATGTAACCGTAGGATCTTGTAGTAAACTGGATTAAGAAGATGTGACAAAATTTCAGAATTTTCCACCATGTAGATTGCAAGATATTAGTGTTTGAATTGACAAAACCCTTTTTTTTGTCCCTACGAAAAAACGGGCAGCTGCCCTTCACAAGGTTACATTTGTATGAAAAATGTCCAAAATGGTTGTTACTCTTTGCATTCATTTTTCAAGGCAAGTTGGCTACATGCTTGGAAATTTTCAGATTATTTGGAATTGTACAACATATAGGAAAAAAATAGTAAGTAGAAAGAGGTAGAGAATGACTCAAAATACTAAATTGTCAAGAATTTTGTTATGGAATTGAAAAATGCCAATTCCAACGGTTGGAATGTTGTAATAAACTATCTACACCCAGTGGTTTTATTTTTTTTCAAAAATATTGAAAATTGAGTCAAATAAAGGACTTCAAAGTTTATTTTAGAGTAGAGATTCCATAACTACGCTCAAACTAAGAATCCTCATAACTTTTGACTCATTAATCCAAGTAGAATGATTCAAAGCTTCCCATGTATAAATAAATCTAAAGAACCAATTTCAAATTTTAATTTTTCAAAAAAGTAATTTTTAAAGAATTTTTTTCAGCTGCCCGGGCTGCCCGCCGAACGTGGAAAATTACATATCATGCAATAACTTTTTAGCCATGTAGTCAAAAGTTATGAAAATTGTTGGGCCTTGAAGCTACACATCGGGCTCATCTTGTGTGAAAATTTCAAAGAAAAATAGTAAAATTTCCATTTGTAGTGAGCTGCCCAAAATCGCTATGTTGCCAAAAAATGGTGTTTGGTCCTTTAGGGGTTAATGAAAAAACTACCTGTGTTGTAGTCAAGAACGCTAAGAACTGAGATGGACAATTTCATTAAAATGCCGGTATTCCAAGTGCCACTTTGATGGTGTGCCATTTTCACCATCTAGGAGAGGTATAGATTTAGAACGGCTGTTTTGAACTATTTTCATGCCATTTTAAAATAATATGGCCATTTAAATGAAATTGCCCATTTAGGTCTTGAAGACCTCATTATTATTATTATACTACTAAAATCATAACTCCCTTTGTAATATTACAAATGCTACCATTAATAATAGGGGCTCATGCTTGCTATGCTACGCATTCATTGTATCACATATTAGTAAAATTTTGATATATTTGAATAGAATGCATAATAATGATTTCAATAAGTCTTTGAAATAATTAATTTTAATATTTTGTAAAAATATTTTCAATCATGCGTATATAAAAATAATATTTTCACACAATGTTATATTACAGAAATAGAGTAGTAGTTTGCAATCACCTCTGTAATATCACTTTTACAGCTTTTATGATTTCAAAATTCTATTGCTACTACCAAATGATTTGAGAAATTTATCCAATTGAAGCGATTTTGGATTTCACAACAATTAAGTTGTTCATGAAATTTACAAATTTTTCTTTTCAATTCACCAAGTTTCTGGATTGCCATTGTTCGTAACAATTGAGTCAACTTTTGAATGCATTACAATAAATGTGTATCTTTTACAATATTCACCATTTCATATATTTCATTCATCATTCAATAAATTTCTCTTGTACGTTTCAATATATGCTTACTTATAAACAAAATTATACAAAGATTTTAGTAATTTTTATTTGAAGATTTATTGAGATTTTTGTTCTGCATTTTATCTAATATATAAAAATTCTAATAAAATTCTAATGATGAATGCGTAGCACAGCAAGCGCCAACCGCTAATTAATGTTAAAAATGCAAAACTTTTAGTCATTAATAATAGAATTCAATCATTGGTAGCAAAAACACTCATGACATAAATTATACAATGTTTGTGCCTAAAATCAGAATTTGAGGTAGAACACATTGAACAACACAATTTGCACATACAATCATCCATACTTTAAAAAAATTAGCACTTCATATAAAATGTAGTTTATGAATTCATAGTGCTATTCCGAAATGGGAGATGAACAACGTCCCCTACATTCCTGTTCTTGCTAAAAACAATAACATTGTATCCAACTACTCTACTACACGACAGAATCCCGGAAAACTAATTTGGGAGGCTTCATCAACCACGGTTTACCCATGAGCATGTCCACCACTTCAGCGCATGTTCGTCTTTTTTCAACATCAGGCTCGGTAAGTTCGCATAGCTTTATCGCAAAGTATCGTTGTGTGTCAACATTTATGAATAAGTCCGCATCGAAGTCGTGTCCATTTCCAATTTTCATTGACTGGGCCAGCTTCCCTATAGAAAACGAATCCGACTTCACCGTATATTTGTGTGTTGCTTGCATCATCTCTAGGCTCCTTTCCAGGTCTTCATTTGAATACATATAGAACAACTCTGGAGCCACCCACCATTTTCCTTCGAAGTAACGATCCTTGTCTTCTTCTCTTCTATATGCATAATGTGAGGCGTATCCTTCATGAATGCGACTAGCAAGTCCCCAATCACAAATCCCGATGTTGATAACGTCTTCCGAGTATCCCGGAAAATGGAACAATACGTTTTGAGGGGACAAGTCATTGTGTAGCACCCCTGCTTGGTGCACAAGACTTGTGACATACACCAAAGCCCAAGCCAACTTCACCTTGTGCCTTCGGAACAAGCTAATTATTTGTACCTCTTCCCCTGTAAGTTCCTTCACCAGCTTGATTTGATTCCATTCAGCATGTGGCACCACCTTGTCGTTGAGAATAATCATGTTCTTCAAATGACCACCATTCCACCACAATGTGTACGCCTCCATTGTATAGTCATGGACAACCAAGAATTTAATAATGGCTGGATGATTCAATGGACAGGCAAGGGCCTCTATGGAACGACCCACCCTTGCCTCACGCGGGTTTGTTGCTTTTGACACTTTCCCTGCAAAATGTACATGTCGCGGGATTATATCCATTCCTTCAATGTGTACTTTGTGCACCTTTCCGTATCCACCCAGGTTGTCGTATCCAGTGAGGGCAACAACTTGAGCCTCTCTAAAGATCCACGTGACACATGATGCACCATCCTTAGACAATTGAGCCTTCAATGCAGTAGCAAGCCATCCGATACCCCTAGTTTGTTGTCTTGACAATCTTTTTGCTGCATCTTGCCACCAATCCATCTTCTGGCGAAACTCCCTTGCCGCCTCCCCTTTTGGAAATCCGGGTACAAGAGGGCGCAACTCAAGCATCAATCTCTTAGTGTTGAATATGCAAACTTGCTGATAGTTTGATATCCAAGTGTGAATTTGGTTATGGTACACATCTTGCACGTCCTTATATTCCGCATTTTCATTGCACTTTTCCGTAATTAAAGCCAGGAAATCATCCTTCAACTTCTCCATGCCTGGCCCTTTATTTCTCAAGTACTTCTTCTCCAAATACTGGGTGCTTTCTTCCTCGTACCATTGCGAAGCCATCCTGTATACGAAGGTCGTATATCTTGGCGGAGGATAATCCAGATCCTTCTCGTTTGCTGTCCTTGGCTTTTTTGGTTTTGATGGACCCGCGCCCCCCATTTGCCCACTTGCAAATATATCCGGAAGAAACTGACTAGGATGGTCAAGGTCCCTATCCCAAATAGAGATCCATAATGTATTGCTCCCTTCCCGTGGATCAGACATGGTTGTTGTTAGTGATAGTGATTGCTTTCTTCAACTTCGGGCGTAGAAACTGCAAAACCTCTCCCCCCCAACTCCCCCCTTGGCCCACGGGCACACATTCAGCCACTTCGAGGTGGGTGAAAGCCGTTGCGCAGGGCCAAGAGTGGCGACTCCGGGTCCAGGCGACCGCTTAAATACCCGAGTTCGCACTGGGGCGCGTGCAGGTCTGATGGCGACCGCGGGTTTGGGCGACCACGGGTTCCCGCACCAAGGGGCGTCTGCGGGTTTCGGCGGAGACTGGGCAACTTCAACTGCGACTAGGCAACCTCGGGTGCGGCAGCAGGCGACTTCGGGAAGGGAGACTTCGGGTACGGAGACCTCTGGTACTGGAGGGCCTTTTCTCATTTTTTAACTTCATGCCAAAGTGGCGATATAAAATGTTAGAGTGGTGCTCCAAATTTCAACATTAATCCCCATATTGGAAAGAAAATATCAAATTTGCACATATTACATGTCTATAACTCTATATTCATCCACCACTTGGCAATTTCGTACAATAATTTTTTGTAGGTCGGAGTTTCCAGGTGAAAAAATCTCCAATCGGCCGAATACATTGAGCAAACTACTTAAAAAAAGGCTAACAAGTGCGCAAATTCCAGAAGGATCAATTTACCACCTCAAGCAATGACTCCCACTTTTAGTCTCGGGTTAGATAAGACCTCCAGCTTGTCGCCTGTCATTAAATATTTAACCCCTAAAGGTCACAGACTATGTTTTCACCAAAACCACTCTAAAACTGCCATTTCTAATATAAGTACCAAACTTTAGAAAAAAAACATTTTTGGACACATGTAACCGTAAGAGCTTATAGAACACTGGTTTGAGAAGATGTGGAACAAATTTTAGAATTTTCCGCCGTTGGAAAATATTAGCGTTTGAATTGACAAAACCCCTTTTTTGGTCCCTTCAAAAATCCGGGCAGTTGCATTTCACAAGGTCACATTTGTATGAAAGAATGCCCAAAATGGCGGTCACTCTTTGGATTCATTCTTCTAGGCAAGTTGGCTACATGCTTGCAAAATTTGAGATCATTTGGAATTGCACAACATATAGGAAAAAAATAGTAAGTAGAAAGAAGTAGAGAATGATTCAAAACACTAAATTGTTAAGAATTTATTTATGGAATTGAAAAATGCCAATCCCAACGGTTATAATGTTGTAATAAAAAATCTAAATCCTATTTTGTTAATTTTTTTCAAAAATATTGGAAATTGAGTGAAATAAAGGACTTCAAAGTTTATTTTAGAGTAGAGATTCCATAACTACCCTCAAACTAAGAATCCTCATAACTTTTGACTCATTAATCCAAATGGAATGATTTGAAGCTTTCTACGTACATATAAATCTAAAGAATCAATTTCAAATTTTTATTTTAAAAAAAAATGATTTTTAAAGAATTTTTTGAGTTGCTCGGATTGCCCGCCATACACAAAAAATTATATATCATACAATAACTTTTTAACCATGTAGTCAAAAGTTATGAAAATTGTTGGGCCTTAAAGCTACTCCTTGGGAACATCTTGTGTGAAAATTTCAAAGAAAAAAAATAAAAAATCCACTCGTAATGAGCTGCCCAAAATCACTATGTTGTCAAAAAACGGTGTTTGGACCTTTAGGGGTTAAGGTGAAAGTGAGTTAGTCACATTTGTCGGGGCCTAGGTTTTTGAAGCTCTACGTTTTTTTTCCTTTCCTAAATTTTGAGGGGTGAAAGTCAATCACTCCCATTTTCAAGATTCCCCCATAAAATAATTCTACATTTTTATGTCAATAATGTTCGCTAAACCACTAGTATGTCAAATTTCCCGAGCTTATTAGTCTACATGTGAAATGATTACTAAAAGAACTAAAATCCCATTCACTATTCCACCACCTTGATGATAAAACCTTATAATAAATCATAAACCCATAAGTGAAATTGTTGTTGTTCTTCATCCTTTGTGGGTTCTAACATTTCAAGTTCGAATTCCTAAGGTTAAGAATTATAAGAAGTGGGACCACGTATCAAAGTTTAGGTTCTTCATGAATTTTCTAAAATTCCTACAAACTTAAAAGAGGCTTTTGGCATTTAGAAGAAAAGGCACCATTCCACAATACTTTGAAGTGAAAAGAACCGTAATCAAATTCTGGTTTGCAGTAGTTTATGTTTCTCCTAAAGTTGCCCTCACCGAGGAACGAATTGTGGGCACATTCTGTGGCACTTTCTGTAGTAGCGGTCGACAAGGACCCGCACTCGCCCTTGGTCCACCAAGCCAGCCAGTAAGGTAACAGCTGCAGGATTCCCTAATCCGAGGGTGTGTGGGTGCTCCCTATTCCATAGTTCTGTAAAGGAATTTTGCATTAAATGATCGCTGTGAATTCCTTGTGAAGGAATATTGTGTCAAAAATGAACTACAATTTAGTTACAATTTAGTTTAAAGTATAAAGTCCTCCCAAATCCTAAACCCTAAACCCTATACCCTAAACCTTAAAACCATAACCTTTAAACAAGAAGTAGGAGGGCTTTGTTACAATTTTTTTAAAGATTTAACATAGAACCTCCTTTTTAATTCCACTTCCTCAAGCGTGCCTCGGTGTCTTGAATTTAATTGGGAGTGCAAAAATTGGGATGGAGAATTCCTAATGCCTATGGCCTCTTCGTTTTATTTTTATTCTTGAAATGACCGTGGTAATTGGAATTTGTGGCACGTGATAAGTGTAGAGGATGAAACCCAAAAAAATGGGGAGGGAATTAAAAAAGAAGAAGTGGGAGGGCTTTGTTACAATTTTTTTAAAGATTTAACATAGAACCTCCTTTTTTATTCCACTTCCTCAAATGTGCCTCGTTGTCTTGATTTTAATTGGGAGTGCAAAAATTGGGATGGAGAATTCCTAATGCCCATGGCCTCTTCGTTTTATTTTTATTCTTGAAATGACCGTGGTAATTGGAATTTGTGGCACGTGATAAGTGTAGAGGATGAAACCCAAAAAAATGGGAAGGGACTTAAAAAAGAAGAAGTGGGAGGGCTTTGTTACAATTTTTTTAAAGATTTAACATAGAACCTCCTTTTTAATTCCACTTCCTCAAGCGTGCCTCAGTGTCTTGATTTTAATTGGGAGTGCAAAAACTAGGAGGGAGACTTCCTAATGCCCATGGCCTCCTTCTCAAATAATTATTACAATTCATAGCAAGCAGGTTTTTGTTTATTTTAATTTGAAGTATGATGTGTACAAAAATTGGGTGCCTAAGGTAGGAGGCCGGAGCTGTGTTAAGGCGTTTTTAACCGCTGCTATAAATAGTTGCAATACGGACATGGAGTGGTTCTAAAATTGACCTCTATAGTCCTTGAAAGAATTGAAGGAAAAAAGTATTATTAATTGAAAGAGCCAATCATTCTCTTTGCTTTCTCCATCATTCTTTAGAATTGCAAGTGAAGAGTTCATGGAAAACTTGGGGTCTTAAATGCTTGGAAAAATACAAAAGCACTTGTGTTACATTCGTCATGTATTTTTCTTTGTCTGAAACATTAGTTAAAAATATTTTCATCCAAGGAAATACGTGAAAAAGGAGGACTAGCCCTTCCTACCTTAATGCATTTATGGATTGTTGACGAACCAACGCCAACTGCCCTCTGATGTAGATGCTGGTGTTAGAGTGCCTGTGATTTTCAAGTAAACAGACTCTGACCCGCAGTTGCCCCAGACCCGCGGTCTCCGTTGCCCGCGTTGGACGTCACCCGACTTGCACGCGCCCTCGGACCCGCCGTCGCCCCAGACCCGCGGTCTCCGTTGCCCGCGTTGGACACACCCGACTTGTACGCACCCTCAGACCCACGGTCGCCCAAGACCTATGCACGCGCCCTTTGGCGACCTCGGGTTGTTGCTGATTGGAGGTCGTTGCCCCGACGTGCACGCGCCCCGAGAACCTCAAGTTAGTGTCAGACCCGCGGTCTCCATCACCCGCACTCGCCCCAGGGCGACCTCGGGTACTTAAGAATTGACTGGCCCTCATTCTGCATACTTTCTGCGCTGTGCAACGTCTTCCAACCGCCTTGAAGCGTCTGGATGCGTGCCCGTGTGTGGGAGGTTGGGGTCGGAACTCTTGCAATTTTTTTTCGTGGGCTTACACTCTACTGTTTTATTGTACTTTGGATACAACTCTATTCTAATTGACTACGTGCATAACCAAAAACATTCACAATGGATCCGAGCTTGAAGAAGAAAAAACCAAAAGGAGATCGCCACCATAGGCGTCGTTTCATCCTTATAGACCCAACGGTGGTGGCATTCCAAGGTTGGCGTAGCATCCAAGCAGATTGGACCTTGACAACTTGCAAGGCATTTGTGGGATGGTGCCATATCGACGAGTTGTTCCCTTACCATCGGCACAGGCGCCATTTGAACCAGAACTATGCAAACCTACATTATTGCAGAGATGACGCATTCGTGCAACAATGTATTGAGGTATATAGATTTTTATACGGAACACAAAAAATTCCGCGAAGCGAAGTTGGGTTGAACATATGCCAAATGGTGTACGCAGAACTATAGTTGAATTGGACGGTGGATTGGAGTACCATAAAGGCATCGAAGAAAATCTCCATTCCAACAACCAAAGACATCCCAAGGGCGGGCCCTTCTATTAATCCACGGCAGGGGCTAGGGCCAAAGAAGAATATCAAAGACCTAGTGGCTGATGTAAACTATCAGTGGTCAAATTCATCTAACGCAGACAGCTCGGATGATGAGGTTGGTCCCGACCCCGTGGACAGGATGGAAGACCCACCAGTGGAAGGAAATTTATCACTAGTAGTACCGAAAGAAGGGGCCATGGGAGGTGCCCTAGCGGTTTACGTGGAACCACTCGTAGCAGTTGAACGAGTGCAAGGCACTCAAGCAAGTTTGGACGAAGTACCTCGGGATGTGCATGCACAGATGCATGAAAATGTGGAGGATAGATTTGAGGGTGAGATTATAACGCAATAAAGGATTGTGCCTTCCTTGCTACAAGAACGTGATGTTGTACTTCCGGAAAACAATATTCGGCGAACAAAAAAGTCTTATAAAGAGGTGCTGAAGAAGCTTCTAAAAGACTTAGATGAAGAACAACAAGAGTGTGAGATATTGCAAGACCGGATGGCGGAGGATGTTGAGGTCGACGATGTCCACGCTCTTGAAGCACTAATTCAAAGCGGGCAAATTCATTTGTCGGTCCAGCAAAAGGAGATGGAAGAGTTGGAAGAATTTTACCTTAAATTCAAGAAGGGGCAAGATGGAGGGTCAAGCTCAAATGCCAACCCACTAGTGGAGGAACGTCTTCACAAAATTATGGACGACTGCAGAATGGAAGAGGATCGAGGAATCGAAGAAAGGAAAAGTGTGGAGGAGGCACAATTAAGGTTGAATCACCTCAAAGAAATGAAGGATCATGCAACCATTGACTGGGCTTTGCATTTGAATGCGGTGTATGGGGATGTGCAACATCAAATATCTGCATTAGAGGTAGCTGACTTGAAAAAGAAGTTAGCTTCTTTGAAGAGATTGGAAGCAAAGTATGAGGAAAGCATATCACAAGAGAAGCAAAAGATCACTATACGGAAATTACACAAGAAAGTATGGCTCCAGAATAAACTGTGGACCTATGGCCCCTACCATGAGAATATAGCGGAGGAGGAGAAAGTGGTTGAAGCCGAGTTAGCAAAGAAGAAAAGAGAAGAAGAGGGCCATATGGATGTTGCATGATTTCAGGGACTACAATTTTTTGTAGAGGTGTATATGTGGTTCTCTGTACATATGTGTATGAAAAGTTTTTTTCTATATTTTAAACTTTCCAATGCAATTATTGTGAATTCTATGTTGCTTGTATATGAATGAAAATCTAAATTCTTATAAATGCCATCCTTGGATTCATTGCCATGTTTGGAAGTTGTGATGATTTGCAAATTCTATTGACTTGAGAATTAAGAGTTTTGGAGCCATTTTTTGTAGGATGGACGGTACTCACCATAATGTGGATAGAAGCTTTGTTTATGTCATTCCTATGAGTATTGCATAAATTAGCAGTGTTTTTCTAATTATTTTGTTCACGGGAAGGTCACTTAGTGCGTATATTAGAAACTATGTGAGATCTAATATAGAGTACTATTTATTCCTTGTATCTAAAATTTTAAAAATCATTATATCTAATATAGAGTGTGTAAAATTACATGTACGGTATTATAACTATTATAGGATTATGTTTACTATCATGTATTATATTTGATGTAGTTCAAATATAGGGGGGCAATAATAAGTGTAAAAAATAATTTTGTAAAGTGGGTATTTGATGTCCTTAAAGAAGAGATGTATGAAAAATGACACATTATTTGTCTCAAATTATCCATGAACCTTGTTAGAGGGACTGTAGTTGTTTGAAGAATTATCTATAAAGTTTTTTGAAGTCACTTAGAATTTAAATTTTGCTTTATTATACTCTTATTTGTTCACTCCAATTTGTAGATGATTAGCAGTAAGTTGTTTGACACAATTAGAGTCCATTGTTTATTATAGTGTACGAATGTATTTGTTTGGCCGTAGTACATTTTTCCAAACATATTGTACTAGTCGTTTAAGTACCATAAAAAAATAGTTTGAAAGAGAAGGGACATAGGAGAAAGAAGAAAGGATAAAAAAAAATAATAGAACCAAAAATCATACAACACCTAATAAATTTAAATCTTAAATCTAATATAGGGGCCAAAATATTGGACTCAAAAGTGTATTATAAATAATATAGGGTGCTATAATAAATGGCAATTTATAATTAATTTTAATAATAGGGTATATTAAATTATAAAATATTAGAAAATTAGCCCCCCATAAAATATCCCCCGATCTCACGTATATACTAAACTTCTAAACTAGTGACCTTCCAGAGATTGTGTTCAGAGAGGCGATAGAAATGAAGTCAATGAAGAAATAAATCATAATTTGTTTGGAATTGTGTAGAGTAATACGTCTTTTTCAAAGTAGTTGAATTCTGCAGGCATTAAAGGTAGAAGAAATATGTAAAGTAGCCAGGTACGTTCAATTTTTAGAATTGACCCCTAAAAGTCCAAACAACATTTTGTGGCAATATAGCAATCTTGAGGGGCTCCCTAATAATGAAATTATCATATTTCTTTGAAATTTTGCCTCAACATGCGCCCAAGGAAGAGCTTAAATGCACAACAATTTTTAAAACTTTTGACTATATGAATAAGAAGGTGTTCTCATGATATATAACTTTCATTGGTTAGTGGGCAACTCAAAGACTGAAAGAGTTATTTTTTTTTCTCCCTAAGAAATAAAAATTGAAATTGGTTTCCTCGATTTCTAGATACATGGAAAGTTTAGGATCATACCATTTTGATTAATGAGATGAAATTTAAATTTTCTAGGTAGTCATCGACTTTCTATTAAAAAATAAACTTTGAAGTCCTTTATTTGGCTTGATTTCAATATTTTGGAAGAAAAATGAAACCATTAGGTGTAGATTGTTTATTACAAGTTTACAACATTATAACCATCGGAATTGTCATTTTCCAATATCAAAACTGAATTTAGAAAAGTTCAGTGTTTTGAATCATAAGCTATTTCTTCCTCTTTATTATTTTATTCCTACATGTTGTACAATTCCAAAGATCTAATTTTTTTTTCAAGAATGTAGCCAACTTGCTTTGAAAAATGAATCCATACCTAAACCACTTTTTTTCATATAAATGTGAGCTTATAAATTGCAGCTGCCTGCTTTTTCGAAAGGCCATGAAGAGGGGTTCTATGAATTCACCCGCTATTATCTTGCAAGGTACAGTATTGGATTGTAATCTTACAACCGGCCAATTTGAACCATTCACATTTTTCTGGGCAATGTGCAATATAAATTTTTTTTTGGCTTGCATAATTTTCACTCCATTATTATCCAATCCCAATGAAGCATACAAAATTTCAGTTTCAGAATTGCAAAATTGGATTTTTGGTAAGTTTTTGAAGTCAATTTTTGTAATTTAACATAATGTTTTATTGAAAACAATTGATGGTGACTTCTCTTAATTTGATTGCATGGATACATAGGGAACATCCGTACGCACATCTTTCATATTAAAAAACACCCCCTTAAGTAACAAAAATATAATCTATTAAGAATTCAATATGAAGTGTCATATGTCCTAACTTTGTGAAATAGATATCTTTGTATTTTAACTAGATTTTGGCAAGTAATTATACCATCATGTTGAAATGTACAAAATTAGTTATAGTGTGAGAGTGAAATGCCAAAATGTAGTTAAAATATAGAGATATCCATTTCTTCAAAGTATGGTCATACAACACTTTTCTTTGAACTCTTCGTTGATTTTGATTTTATTACGTAAAGGGGTGTTTTTTAATATGAAAAGTGAGCGTATGGATATTCCCTACGTATCCATGCAATTAAATTAAGAGAAGTCACCATCAATTGTTTTCAATAAAATATAATGTTAAAGTACAAAAATTGACTTCAAAAACTCACCCAAAATCCAATTTTGCATTTTTGACACTGAAATTTCGTATGCTTCATTGGGATTGGGTAATAATTGAGTAAAAATTATGCAAGCTTAAAAAAAGCCTATTTCATTCTATATTATGTACAAATCTTTGAATGGATAAAAAATGCAGTTTGTAAGCTTTCAGTACCCAAGAGTATACATTAAAAAATCTGAACCCGTGTCCATATTTGAACCCGTAAATGCCAAAGGCCTTTTTTGAGCCTCTAGGAATTTCCTCTAAATTGAAGAAAAGGTCAACATTTTGATAAATTGTATCATTTTTTTAAAAATTGTAACTGTACAAATTCAAACTAGACATGTTAGAGATCACATAGGAAAAGAAAACACAACAATATCACTTATGAATAGAAAGATTAAAATGTTTGAATATGAGGGTGGTAAAACTAAGAAATTATTTCAATCCTCTTTTCACATATCAAATCTAAAAAGTTGATCACCAAAAAAATATGAGGTCAAAGGGCCTAACATGCATAACCCCAATCAATTTATGGCTTCTGAAAATGTACTCTACCATTTTTTAAATGAACTTCTAGTGTGATTTTTTCTTCAAGATCTAGTGTATTTGAAGCTCATTTTCAAGAGCTCTCAACACAATGGAAAGTCAAGAATACACTGGGTACCCTTGCACAAAATCTTGAATAGAAAAATCATAATCAATCATTTTCAAAATCGGATTTTTGATACTAAAACTAGACTTCAGAAAGAATTTAACAAAAATATAAACTATTAAAAATAGCAACTTGGTTAGATTTTATTTAACTTCAAAGTATTGTCGACACCAAAATTTGGTGCCTCGAGCATTTAGGGGTTAAGGGGAAGGGGGCGGAAACAGGAAAAAAATAAAAAAAAATAAAAAAATAAAAATAAAAAATAAAAATGAAGGACCCGCGGTTGCCCTCTTCGTACCCGAGGTCGCCCTTGTTGGACCGCCGGTCCCTTTCCCTGACCCGAAGTCGCCCCCTTCCTGACCCGAAGTCACCCTATTCGACGCGCTCCCGAGTGCGGCCAGTGTAAGACTGTTGGTGTTTTGAGGTCGCTTGTAGTGACCCGCAGTCGCTGATTGGGCAACCTCTGGTGCAAGTAAGAGTAACTATAAAGCCTAGAGGGCCACCATTTCCTTCCCACCGTGCTCCGTTGACGAACTCATGACTTGAAACTTCTAAAGAGGCTTCCTACGGACTTCAGATCTTCGGAGGGCAACAACCTTGCTTTGAGGGGTTTGAAAGATCCCTTGAAGTGGGTGGCTTTGTCATTACTTTTTTCGATACTACACGTTGCTGGATTATATTTTTTTTGAGTGAAAGACCTTGTGGACAATCACCAATATGGCTAATCGAGTTGTTGGGAGGACCAATGGTAACGATACACGGAGGGCTACAAGGGAATGGGACCCTTAGTTGGTTTTGGAAATTGATCCTAATAAAGCCGCAAATTCGAGGACATGCGTTTTTTGTGGATGGAACAATGTCTTTGTACGGAAGAGGGCTCTCATGCACTTTGGATATGGCGGCAACCCTTCATCAGATCGTTGTAAACGTGCTCCGAGGTTAATATTGGAGAAGTTCAGGAATTGTGAGGGGATTGTCCCAAAAGAAATGCTCTATGAAGAGATGTTTGGGGTGATTGAGGAAGGTGAGTCCGTTGCTACGCCTGTTGCTGTGCCCGTTGTTGCGCCCGTTGTTGAGCATATTGTGGCCTTGTCAGCAAAAGAATCCGCAGATCCTGTCGACACGAGCGAAATGCGGCCTTCTAATCCAGATTCGGTTGATTCTACTCCAGCAACGGTTGCGAGAAGGAGGAATACTTCTTCCATTTCTCGCCAAATGAGCATGGATGAGGCATTACAGGTGGGTGTCAGACAAAAGTTGGATACAATGTGGGCCTCTTTTTTCTATGAGGCCAACATTGCTTTCAACGTCGTGCGTCATCCAGCCTTTGTAAAAGCAGTGAAGGAAATGGCGGCAGCTGGATTAGTGTATCAACCGCCATCATACAATGCGGTGCACACCAAAATGATAGATGTGAAGAAGGTTGCAGCTTCGAAGATGGTGTCAGAGTGAATGGTCAAGTGGTCAAAATGCGAGCACGTAAAGCTTGAGAAGACATCCATTCGGGAGCATTTTGGCAGGAATGTGCCAATTATCAGTACTTGATGAAGCCCGCTCTCTTAGCCCTTCGAGTGTTTGATAGAAAAGTTTCGGCAATGCCCCAAGCTTGGATGGTAATGCACGCCTTGAAGCTCCATGTTTACTCTCTCCATAATGAGCCGTATTTTCTAGATGATGCAACAACGGCAAAGTTCAGAAAGCAATTTGATGCTCGATGGAAATTGATGCATACTGACCTCTATTTTGCTGGGGCACTACTTAACCCGTATTTGGCCGAAGTAGCAGTCATTCACAACAAAGGCGAGGCCAAGCGAGCCTTGAATCGAGTTATACAAAAACTAAGGGAGCCATTGGGAGTGTCGGAGGATGATGCAATGAGCAAGTTGACGGAATTTGAAGAAAAGACAGGCCCATTCGACCCCTTACAGGAGGCTTCCGATATCACCCGTTGTAAACTACTGCCTCATCAGTGGTGGAATCGTGTGGGTGGCAATGCTCTTCCAAAAATTGCTAGGAGAATTTTGTCTTTAACATGTTTAGCATCATCATGCAAAAGGAATTGGAGCATGTTTTCGTTTGTGCACAGTAAAGTGCAAAACCGTTTGACTGCATCTAAGGCTGAAGCATTGGTGTATATCTACACCAATAGCAAACTAGGATGGAAGAAACGTGGAAAAAATCCTGCTGAATTTTACGAAAAGTATTTGGAAGATGCAGATACAGTCGAAGAGAACGAGGAGCCATTGTCCTCAGGATCCGAAGATGAAGTTGTGCGAACGGCAGCACGACAGGCTCAAAATCGTAGGGAGGTAGAGGAGCGTTTGCATGGAAATAGATGGGCTGGATTGGTTCCTCCACGAGACAGTCCTCCACGATGACGACGACCTTATGCAAACACATTTGTGGGTGGTGCTGATGAGAACAGTTCGTTAGAGGAGGAAGATCGACGCACACCTGACCGGCCCCATGTCTCTGCTTGGGATGCATTTCCAGTAATAAATTCACCGCCATTGAGGGCAAGAACTCCTGAGGACAACAATGAAGGTGTAGATATTCCAATGTCACAGGAAGTGGAACATGCCACGTCTTCTATATCAACTCTTCCGTCCTTCAGCAGACCAGTGACTCGTCAGGCCGTTGCAGCAATTACTATGCCAGTTACCGTAGAAAGTGAAGGGCAAGAGGAGGCAACACACGAAGAAGAGGTTTTGCCTGCAGGTTGTCCAATTTCTGCAGCACATAGCACTCCAGCAACAGTAGATGCAGACGACGATGATGATTTGCCATTGGGAACTCTCTTGAACAGGAATCGTAACGTGTCTTCTAATCGAGGAGCAACCAGAGACGTTGCTAGGGCCAGGAGGTCTATTCCAACCCTTCCGACAAGGTCGGATCTGAGTCAAGGTCTAGTGCAGAGCGTTGATGAGGAAGTTCGAGGCTCAGCTCCTCAAGCCACTCAGCCTTCATCAAGGTCTGGCCCTGGAGAATCGTCATTGGGAACGCGTGCACGTAAATCAAAGAAACGTTTTAGGAAGACGGATGACAAGAGACAGCGCAATCCTAAACGGCCCAACCAAATTGTCTAGCGGTTTATTATAGGCGCAAGTAATTCCACCCTAAACCTTGGACAACCAAGCGGAGAAGCTGTGCGACACCCTGCATCTAACATTGATGGAATCACTGATACATTGAGTCTGGTGAAACATTTGGTGTCCACTCAAGTACCCGGTGGTATAGACACTCAGGTGCGAAACCTAAACTCCGAGGTAGAATGTGAGCTACAACAAATACCAGTACCACGAGAAGAGGACGAGAATGAGAGCTCTGGCGATTACGAGCACACGGATTCACCGCGTGAAGACACGGATCCTGAAGCTGATGAAGTGTCTAGCGATGATACATTCACCCTATAATTAATAGAATTATAACATTATACATGTAGAGGCAGTAAGTAGTATTGTTAGTATCAACAATTTTTTTTCCAATGCATATATACTTATAGCTGAAGTGTACAGCCAAATAGCTTATGGTTGGGTTTTGTGTAGTGTCTACTTAGACATGGCAATGTCTTAATTACATAGCAATGTCTCAAGTTTGGTGTGGTGACTTTCACAAGTGTTGGAGTGTTGAATATAACGGAGATGTGGAAGTTCATGTAAGTGTTGAAATCCACCTTTTGCCTCCTAATATGTACGAGTTATTATTGTTTTTATAAATATTTCTATTTCTATTTCTATAATTTCTATTGATATTATTGAATTGCATCGTTATATTAGTTCTGGGCTATAAATTGGACCAGAAGAAAAAAGTGAACATTTTCTAAACTTTATCAAGGTGATTGTACCAAATAACTGTATAATTTAAGAGGACTCTACTCGTGCTTTTTTGTATTTGGAATACTTGGAACTTAGAAAAAGAGCCTTTAACTTTTTCAAATATTGTATTTTGGACTGTTGGAAAAAAATAGCAAAGCCAAATTCCACAATAATATAAAGATTGGTATTATGGCTAGAGAAAAAAGCAAAAAAAGGAATTAAAGGATTGAAGAAGGTCATTTGTAATTGCTTTATGAAATGATGGTCAATTACCAAGTAAAGCACTAAAACAATTATTTGCATTCTTTGAAATGGAAATTCTCCTAAACTCACTTTTTGGACTTGTATACAACACTTTATTACTTTTTTTTAGAAATCCTCTTAAGAATAGCTAAAAGTGAACCACTTCTTCCAAACTTCATTTCCAAATTTATTTCTTTGAATAATGCTATATTGCTATGTATCCTAAAGTCCTAAACCCCATAATTGGAATTCGGAAAGTCTAACATTAAATCTAGGGCTCATTTTACAAAGTGAAACCATCTTTAAAAATAAATAAAAATTCTCTTCATTGTCCAGCCTTAGGGCATGGCCGCTTTGTATTTTTCTTTTAAAGGAGTGGGGTTACCGTTTGTTTAAAATATATAAATAAAAATATATATATATATATATTTCAAAGATATTAAGCACGGACAACAGTAAGGTAGGAGGTTCTTAAATCGCCCACGCTACTCAAATGTACACTGCTCGTACATGTTGCTTTTTCATAGCCTTCACTAGTGTTCAAATAGTGTACATTTTAGGGAGTGGGCGAATTTAGAGCCTTATGCCACTTAAACTTCAAATTCTCACAAGTAATTCCAAAAAGCTCCAAAACATATGAAACGACTTGGGTTACATGTCAATTCTTCTTGTTTTTCAAAGAAAATTTACTGAAAAATATTTTGAGATGTTTCACCTCCCCAATATTCAATTTCAGCTCTTAAATTAGCGATTTTTGGACCTCCTACCTTAGTTCAGTGGTCGAGTCTAAACCCGCAGTCGTCCCGGACGTGGGACCCGCAGTCGCCCTTGTATGTGCGACCCGCAGTCACCCGGATGTGGGACCCGCAGTCGCCTTGAACCCTGGGACCCGCAGTCGTCCACGGATTTGGTACCCGCAGTTGCCCAGTGTTTTTTACCCACGGTCGCCCTCAATTTCAAACCCGCGGTCGCCTTCATTTTAAAAGCCACAGTCACCCAGGCAGCACCCGCACGCGCCCTGACCCAAAGTCGCCCTTCATGACGTGGACATGGCAATCTTGGGAGCCAGCCACGTAAGACAATTTTTTACCGAGGGGTAAAAAAAACCAAAACCCTAAAACCTTACTCGATGACTTTGTCGCCCACACTTGATATTTGTCATATGCGACATTGGACGTCAGACGAACAACACGACGACCAAACCCCAAAACATGTCAGACAAGACAACCATGGTCTTCAGCTACAGCCAATTGCTATCTATGTCACAAATCCATTATTTAAAAAAGCAAGAACTAGTAAAGTAGGTCATGAGGTAGAAAACATCAAAGTCACAGCAAGTAACTAACTCAAATCACAACACACAAGCAAAAAGGACCTTTGCCATTCTTAAGAAGATCAAGAGTCGTCACATAAATGCTCCGCACCAAAGCAAATTGCAAAAGCCAATGCTCAAACAATGTGAGACAATGTGAGCGGGCGCCTATTTCATGCTCACAAAACTGGGGGGAAAAGGATTTCAAAAAAATCATAATGGGGTAGTTGGCTAACTACTTGCCATAGTGGTGGCATGATTTTAATTTAAAGCCATACCCATAGTGGGTGGTGTGGGTGGTATCCATACCATAAGGCCTGATTACACCTATTTGGCCAACCCATAATAGGTTTAGTGTTAAACTGGGCCATTGCAAAATTAAATTAATGCATAGGTTTACAAATCTATGGAGTGAATTCTCATAGAAAAAAGTCCCCTATTCCAAATTAAATAGTGAAAGCATGTGTAAATAATAGAAGTCCTACTCCATAAAATAATTAGAGAGCTAAAATTCAGAGATTAAAAATTAAAATTAAAATCAAAAGTGGATACATGTGCAAAGATATGACAATTAGGGCTTACAAATAAACAAAGGGATTATGATTTTAAACAAAACTTTTAATAACCATTTTTCAAAGGCAAAAGGACCTAGCTTGCCTTCACTTGGCAATTTTTAATGTCCACAAATTGGGATAGTTTTAAAAACTATCACATGATTAATTGCCAAAGAAGAAGAAGAAGAAGAAGAAGAAGAAGTAGACCGTACCAACGTGTGCGATACTCGTGATTGTGATTTGCTAAGGTCGGGCACAGAATTTATGTATCTACGTAACTATTGATTACAAAGGAGTGCATGTTACTAAACTCAAGAAACCAATGCAGTGATGCGCAAAACAGAAGGCGCAACAATCGGCGGGAAAAAACAAATTCCACAATCAACAACGTGGAGAGGAGGGATAAGAGAACCTTGAAGAATCAAATGCCTGGACTGAGAGATGAATGCAACACACACCAAGGTGGAGCACTTTGGGCTAGAAGGCCAAAAGAATTGGAGGAAGTTTTAAACGCCCACTTCATGCACGCAAATTTCAAGGGGTTTTGGGTTGACTCTTAAGCTTTCTAAATTCCGAATTATTTCTTGATTATGCTGACAAAGTGACTAGCAGACCTATTTTCAGGAGAATAAGTGAGCGGAAAAGGAAGCATCGCTGCCAACGACTACTTTATTTTAAAAAGAGACTAGCTTTTGGGGGGGGGAATGGTATTAACTTTTTGGAAATTGCTCTTCAAGTTCAGTTTTAGCATCTCAAATCACCCTTCGAATATGAATGACCAAAAATTGATTCCTTCACAATAAACCAAACAAAAAGCTAACGTCTTTTCATTTTTCAGGGGTATTAACTTTTTGGATTATTTTCTTCTAGCCCTATTTTAGCATCTCTAATCTCCATTCAAATACACATGACTAGAATTTGATTCCTTTTGGGTAAACCAAAAAAATAGCTAACGCTTGTCTGTTTAGGGGTATTAACTTCTTGGAATATTTTCTTCAAGCCCTGTTTTAGAATCTGAAATCTAATTTCGATTATGAATGATTAGATTTTGATTCTTTTTGAGTAAAACAAAATTCTAATTTCTAATAACATACGGTAGCATTAGATTTGTTAAAAAATAATTCAAAATGTATTTGAATATGGCAACTACTAAAATTTTCTGGAAATATAGCATGGTGTAGTGAATACTGTAGAAAATATTAATGAAATTAATCTTAAGTGTAAAAAAATGACCAAAGCTGTTAATACCAGTAAAACCTCAAGTACTAATATAGCCCTAAACTAGTGTGCCCTGTGCCATTGCTACAGTCAAAACAAAAGTAAAAAGGCCTAATTTGTTAAAATGAGACAAGTCACAAGTTGGGGTCTCATTTTAATTCCTTCTATATTTAGAGTTAATTTAGTATTCATTAAATTGAGACTCAGAAATGGCAAAATACTATTTTGTATATTTTGCTCATACTAAACCAACTAACCAAGTAGCAAGAACCCGCTTTGAACATTTAGTTTTTTTTTAAAATTATAAATATAAAAATATAATAGACCAACAAGCTTGAAAGTAGGACACTTCTTCAAACTATACTTGCTTATGTAGAAACAATAAATAATGTACACACTTGTGTTATCAAACATTCCACATATAATGCATTATTTAGAACAAAAAAAAATATTCAATTGGAGGAAAGCAAAAATAAATTACATAGAATGCAATAAAAAATAAAATAATACATACTCTTAATAGAAACCAAACATGGTTACATGACGATAATATTCTCGACTTTAAACTGCACAACATAAAACTGAAAACATCTTAATACATCTAAATGCAAAAGCGCATTCTACTTGAACACCAAGAATAATAATAAATTAACAAACTATCTAAATTCTTCCTCCTCTTCTGTCGAAGACGCATCGTTGTTAGATTTAGCCAAAATTGCCGCCACTAATGATTAGATAATGTTGAACTGTGCTTTGGGATTTTTGACATCTGGAAGAACTTAAGGTTGATCATCAAGAGCTCTTTTCCCACGTGCCTTGAAAGCCGTCATGATAACGCTTGTCCTCGACCAGATTGGTAATTTAGGTGTGTCCTTGACCCACACATTCCCTGCTTTTGTGTCCCATCCATCATATGTTTTAGGATCAGGACAATGTTTATCAGCCAGCTTCCAATATTGGATCCGTATCAAATTAAGATGCCCTGGATCCAGACTTGGATTTGTTAGCGCTTTGCCAAGCCAAAATGGCTTTGGGTCACTACGATGAGGGCGCACGATGACAAAATAACCAACAAATACATCACGAGCGACACGAAACAAAGGACGTGGGTGATCACGCCTTTGCCCTACAAAGGGTGGATCCTGCGCAAACTCTTCTTGCACTACGCCATCTTCTCCCATTGTATCTTCCCGCTTATCGATGATTCTAGAAGCCGGCCAAAATCCATCCTCCAACACCTCACGTGCAACAAGAAGTGCATCCAGAGCGGTTCTCACACCTTTCCAATAACTCCTTATAGACTCATTCTTCCTCCTAAACTCTCCAGATTGGTCGTTGTCCGCCATATTACTCTAGTGCGCAATAAAACTGTTTAAACCCTTCTTGACATCATCAAGCTTGTTCATATGATGCGGAGGCAGAGGTTGCGGAACACCGCTTGGCACCTTGGGGTGAGCGTCTTCAGTCTCAGACCACAAGCGAATTCCTTTGCCGCCCTCTAGCAGCCAATTCCTGTCAGTACAAAGATGCTTATACTCCATCAATGGCCATCCACTTGAATCCTTGTAGAACTTAAACTGCTGGGCCGAAGAATGACCTTCCAAAAAGTCCCCACCTTTGCCCAAATAGCCTTCCACAAAATCCTTGAAATCATGAACTTCTTCAATGAAGTGAGGAATGACAGGATGGGTTACACAGTCCATGAAGGATTTCATGAGCCTTGGAATAGTCTGGTAGTTATTCATCTTCAATATAGTGCTCCATCGACCAAATAGAGCATCAATGTCTTCGTGAGTGTGTTCAACAATGAAGAAGTTAATGTACATCTCCCGAAAAATGCCCTTCAAAACAAGAAGAGAGCAAAAAGCAAAAACCCATCGGTTCTTGTTGTCGCTTGCTGCATTGTTGAGCTGTAGAGTCAATATAGGGGGCAGGGGTTAAGCAGGGATCGGCTCTGGTGGAGGAGGAAGAAGGGAGTCCAAGCACATCTCCAAGCCTCCCAACACAGCCTTTGTCAATGCGGATTGGTTTTCCTTGAAGGCAGGGAATTGGCGCAATGAATTCTTTGGCAGCCCTTCAAGATCACGCAACAGCCTAACAATGGATCCAATGGTGTGATTTGAGTCTATTGGAAAAGTCTCTAGGTTGTAATGCGCATACCAAGCATTGCCATAACTATGGGCAATCATGCCCGTAATAGTAGCTGGCATTTTGGTGAAAGAATCCGTCACCTTGGTCTTGTGAGAGAAATGTGGAGAAGCAGTCTTGGAGTGATCCATTTTATCATGGATAATGGTGAGCATCTTCTCAAGGTATTTCTCTGAAATATGACGATTTGCATAATAGAGCTCTATGTGAGCCCTTTGCCCTGCAAGGTAAGCTTACAAAATTCTCCCCCACTTGTCTTGCGAGCTTGAAAGCAATGTGCAGGCGTTCCTTAGTTGTCTATACTGATCGCACAGATTACACCTCGAAAAATTATCCCTAGGAGCCTTCGTAGCATAGTTTGGAAAAGAAGCACGCCTGTTGTTACTCAAGCCACCAGAAGAAACGGGCGGCATTGGCCTCACTAAATTTTGGTAATTGGTCGCTCCAATGAAAAGCTGACAGCAACACCATTGCAAGGACTTTCTCCCTAGTAATCAATGTTCTTGTTTTGTGTGGCATTTGGTTAGCTTCACTTACAACCAACACCCAAAGTGTGGCAGTAGCTTGTATAGTATGTGTATGGATTTTCTTGGATCTCAAATTCCCATGAGACTCCGCTTGCTTCCCAAATTTTGCCATGTGCTTGTACTTGTAGAAGGTAGCTTTTGAAATCCCGTGAATAGTCTACCAAGCGACAGAATACAACTCCATCCTTTTCAAGGTCACCCAGTCCTTATCAGCATTGTCTGTATGTATCTGCCTATGCACTTCAAGATTACACTTCTTACGGGCATAAAATCCATCGTTTGCATGTAGCTGAGAACGTATGGCTTGAATTTCCCGATGGGAAAAAGGTTGCAGGCAGTTATTCTCACAACATGATTTTGTAGACACTTCAAGGATTTCTTGTGGAGTAAGAAGAGATTCTTTCTTTGGAGGGAGGCCAACTTCAACTAGCCCTCGAGAGCTCTCATAAGAACGCACCCCAACATGAACTCGACAGTTCAAGGCACTTACAGCCACATTGTAAATTTGTATCTACTGATGGTCATATAGACTGGCATTGTTCAAAAACACCCTTTTAATGTCCCAAGAGTGCATTGACCGCATCCAAGCTAATGGGACCTCTGCCTCGTACAAAGATTCCGTAATCTGAATGGCAACTCGATCGTCACAAAGCGGCCGACCGTCCATGTCAATGACGAGGTCTGCGTCAACGCTTTAACAAACACCGTTTGCGATGTCATCCCCCGCTTTGTTTCTGAGGGTGACTCCCATTATGTTCCACAAGGAACGAGGAATACCGTCACAAACAATGACTCTCGGAGGCAGAACAGGAACAGGGTTTTCAAATTCTTTAGGCCCATGAATATCCATTCTATAATAAGACAGAAGACACAAATGAAAGTTATTGTTGATTTGAGTATAACAAAATATAATTACAGCACTATCATAAATCACAAGTAAAAATAAATATTAAAATGACTCTCGTCAAGCCGATAGTAATTGAAAGAACAATTATCACTGTCCTCAACTTTAGCCACAAGCTCTTTCTAATGTAGACTATCAATCCTCAAAACAAAGAAGCAACCACATGTAAAAATTAATGATAACCAGAATAAACTATTATATTGTACTACAGAACATAAAACTATCAAGTGCACTTACTATACTCGAATCAAGAATACACTTCTCTCTAGTTGTAAGATACTGTATTTAAAGTACGGTCGACATAAGGTTAAGAACACGCAGGCAAAGCCTGACGTTGGTGCTTTATTTTTGAGATAGTATACTCGACTTGAAGATAAAGGGTTCACCAATAGTATAAGGAAAGGAAGAACCGTGATAGGAAATAAAATGTCACCCCGACAGCTACTAAATCAAGACTTTCAATCTATAGTCGACTCGACTGTAGGCAAGTAAATTATTATTGACATGACTCTGGACTTTGAAGAGCTTTCCAATATTGTCGACACGAGTATAGACTCTTGTTACATCTTAAGTATCCTCAGATACAATTTTATCATTCTGTCGCAGTGTAAATTTTTGGTTTTTCTAAGTTACCTAAAACTTGGAACGGAAACCATAAACAGGGATCCGGATTCGAGTAGGAGATAATGAAAAACTAAAAATTAGCTACGGAACGGAAGTAGTGGACGATCTGGATTCGATCGGAATCTAACTCAAATCTGAATTGGAACGGATCCAATTTGGAGCGGATTAGGTCAGGACCGGATTTGGTCATGCTGACAGATCAGACTATAAATAGGCTGACCAGTCTAGTTGCCACTCTTTTTCAAACTCTGTTTGCTGGAGGCGTTTCTCTGCGTGTATTTAGCTCTCTTCCCCAGAACTTTGTTTTCCTATGTCGTGAATGTGACTGGAAGCGTGTTAGTGTGTTAGTGAACAGGCGTGCGCAGTGCGTTAGTGTGTGCTGCAGAGTTAGTGATATTCTGGTTGAGATCGGAAGAGTGAAGGTGAGGAACGGGACGTGCGGCTAGGAGAGAGAAAGGTAGTCTCGGGGAGAATCGGGTTAGTACAGCGCGTGTCCATGCCTCAGCTCTACAAGTGCAGAGCAGGACCGTCTAGCTCCTCCGCAGCAGTAGTGAAGCTACGGAAGGTAAGTCTGGTCATTCCCTCCACTGAGGAGGAGTAGGCCAACCTCATGGAGGATCTCGCCACGATGGGTTGTCAAGGGTTGTTAGACAAACCCTGGGGATTTAGAGAGGAGCGGATGGTGAGAGAATTGTTAGGGAAATTGTCGAATCAGTTCGACAATACCATCCGCGGAATTCCGGGCAGTTGGACGGAAGAGATGTGGAGGTCAGTATACGACTTCCGGGTGGGAGGCTTAGGGATGGCCAGCCGGAAGGACAAATACAACCGGGGGAAGTTCCGGAGTACCGCAGACTCGAAGGACGGGCATGCGGTCTTGGATTGTTTGGACGACCGGCATCGCAACCTTCTCCAATTTTTGGTTCCGATCATCCACCCGGAGAAACCGACAAGGGTGACGATAGCCCTCGGGAACTTGATTTTTGGAGCCCTGAGCGGGGAATGGAAAGTGGACTGGGCTCGGATCTTTTCCGATCTGGTAGGCCATCTGGTTCCAAAGATTGGAAGGAGTAGGGCCACACCTGTGAGTCCCTACATCTTCCATCTTCACAAACACCACCAACTTCTCATTGACACGGAGGAGAAGGAGTGGAAGACTCAAAAGGTGCTCCTGAAGTATGGGGAATCGAAAACGGATGACAAGCAAGAGGACGGATCTGGTTCCAATGAAGAAGAAGAAGAGGAGGAGCTACACAAGCCACTGAATAAGCGGCAGAAGACAACGCCTCCTCACCAAAGAGGAACACCAACACCCCCGGGTGAGACTTCCAATCCTGGGAAAGGACCGGAAGTTGAAGGACCGGGTTTGGATGAATCGGACCCGAATGATCCATTCAACCAGTTGATCACCATCCTCTGCGGCGTGCGAGCGGATTGGGAGGTCAAGAAAAGGATTCTGACCCAGATCGGAGAGTTGGTGAATGCACCAGTGAATAGCCAACTTCTAGCAGTGGTGGCAGAATTCATCTCCAGCCCGAATGAGATCCGGAGGCAAGAAGCGGAGATTTGTCGACTTCAGGAGGAAGTCGATTCGTTGAAGGCAGAACTTTTCGCCTTCAAAGAGGACGTAACCGCCACTAGGGAGATGGCGGAAGTAACATGGAAGGTAGCGGAGCAGGTGAAGGCCACTTTTGGGGAGACCGGAGAGGCCGCCGCCAAGGCAAAGTTATTTGACGAGGGGGTGCTTAGAGATAAGAAGCTATCCAGAACCCGGTTGGTTCGGATTTTGATTGACTTCTCTGAGAAGGTAGAAGTGGTGATGGTGGAAGCACAAGATGCGGCAGACCGGATGGAGGTGAGTAGTAGGAAGCTGACCGGATCCGTGTTCTCCAGGGAGATCCATCTGTCGGACCTCTCGCTACCGGAATCTTTTCCGGTTGGTGGCATCCAAAGGAAAGGAAAGGATCGGACCCCCCAGTCAAAGAAGAGTGGACGGAAACTCACGGCACCCATTAACTTAGATTTGTCGCTGGGGTTTGATGTCCTTGAACATGAACATGGGGAGCGGAACCGGAACCTGGCGGAAGTTTTCCACCAGCTGGGAGTGGAAGAGCCCAAGAGTCCTACACTGAACCAGGGTTAGGATCAAAGTATGGATCAAGCCCCGGATCAGAGTATTGACCAAGTTCTGGACTAGGATATGGACCTAGGAGTAGATCAAGGAGTAGATTAGAGTATGGTAGAATAGTTAGGATTTAGTTTTGTAAATATTTGTTAGGATGGACCGGACCGGATGTTGATCCGGTCTGTCTGGTTCGGATTGGATGTCTATCCGGTCTGACCGAATTGGATGGGACCGAAAGTTCCGCGCAGACTTTGGGGGCCCTTTTTGTTGACTTTGTGTTTTAAAAGTATATATAAGTCAGTCTCTGCAAAGGAGACTGAGAGTCTTTTCACCTGAATCTTCTTGCGTATTTTATTTGTTTCTTGTTGTGCATCTTTCCCGAGTTTGGCATAGTTGTATGGTGAGGAGTTAGGAGGGCGCAAGTTGTTTTGGGAGTGATTTCTCCCCTTGATGTTACTGTTTTGCTCTTATGTACAAGTGAGTGGGTAGTGAAAGAGTTGGGAGTGGGTTTTCAGTTCCTCAGCACTTCTACAGTTCAGGATTCCGGGCAAGAAAGCCGTTGTTAGGCTAGGCGGATAGGGAGGGATTCCTTAGTTGCGCTAGAGCTCCTGGGTGGGAAATCTAGTTGAGTGTCCGATCTCCTGTGAGGTCTCACTACCCTAGTTGGTAAACGGAAGAACTTTAGTTGATGTTGGAACGGACGGGTTCACTTGTAACCGCCTAACTTCGCATGGAGGGAACTTGGCGTCAAGGTCGTTGTAGTATGAGAGGATCGTATGGGGGGTCTTTGTGTGACCTGCAATCCGGATTGCTATCCGGGTGGCTGTGAAAGATCAAACCGGATCCGAGTTAGTGTAGGCAGTAGCAGAATAGCAAAGTGGGTCTTTAGCCACTATAAATCACGGAAGGAGTGGCGGGCCTGCCACTTTCAAAAGCAAGCGGCGATCCCTCTGATGGTGAAACAGAGGCTAAATCAAACCGGATTGGAGTAAGAGTACGTATGAGCGGACCGGAACGGATCGTTCCAGAGAAGTATCGGTTTTGGAAGTTAGAAGATCCTGGATTGTGGTAGTTTTACAGGACCGGATAGCTGGATAGAACGAAAAAGATAGAGAGAAGTCTGGTCATAGTTTTCTGTGTTTTGGTATTTCTGGTTTTAGAAGTAGGACCGGAAAGTGGAATTTGGATACTGACAGAGCTTAAGTTTGAAATAGAGCTAGATACTTCACAGAATCTCGTGGGTTTGATCTTTAGAGTCATTTTGTTATGCTTTAGAGTGATTTTTGGGAGTATAACAGGGAATTTGCTTACTCTGTACTGCGACATACAAAAATTTGGCGCCGTTGCCGGGGATTCTAAAGCTCTCAGTTTTATTTCTTTTATCTCTAGTAGCTAAGTCAGTAGTTGTTTTGTCTTTCGTTTTATCTTTTTCGAATTGAGTTTTGGTTTTTGAAGAAAACTGGATTTCGTACTCATGAGAAGAAGTACAAGGAGTGAGAGAAGGTCTGAACGATTGAAGAAGAATCAAAGAGAATTGTGTAGACCCGGTTTTAGTGATCCGGATAACTCTGATCCGGGTGACCAACCCATCTTTGTACCTGCGCCTGGAGAACAGATCAAGAGTCTGAGATCGGGAGATACTCAGCCAACTTCTGAACGAGGATCGGAACCGGAAGGGGAAGAACCGGAATCAGAAAAAGAAGAAGTCATGACCCGGTTGAGGTACAAGCGCTTCAAAGGTGACGGAAGCCAAGATGCGGATGAATGGCTTTGCGAGTTTGAGTCAACTGCACTCGCCAATCAAGAGAATGAGGCGGCCTAGCGAAGAATCTTCCAAGGATTGCTCAAGGGGGAAGCTCTCAAATGGTACCAAGATGTTCCGGATCTGATCCGGAATAACTGGGATCAGCTGAGAACGGACTTTCTGCAAGCCTTCTGAGAAGTTGGAGGAGAAGCCAGAGCTTTGGGCCGGTTGAGTACACTTATGATGAAATCATCCGAGTCTGTACGGAAGTATGGACAGAGAGTGAAGGCGCTCATGCAGAAGTTAACCACTGAGATTGCCCCTAGTTTGCAGGTGGAGTGGTACATTGCCAGATTACCCGAGTCTATGGGATTCCTGATCCGACAAATGCGCCCAAGGATGCTCCGAGAAGCCATGGATGCTGCAACCAATTATGAGAATTCAGCGCAGTCACTCCAGAAGTCCTTGAAACGAAGCGAAGAGCAAGCCAGAGGGAAGGGCAAGAAGAGCGACCGGAAGTCGAAACATCGAAAGAAGGTCTCAGATTCGGAGAGCAGTTCTAAGTCAACCGGATCGGAAGTTTCTGATCCAAGTTCGTCCAACTCGGAGGAGGAACGGAGTATCTTTCCTCCCCGACGTTCGTCCAAGAAGGGGCAAAATCAAAAGACCATTGTGAAAGTGAAGACGGAGGATACAGATTCTAAAAAGGCAATCAAGAAACTCCAAGACACTTTGGAGGCGATCAAGGTCAACATCGCGGAGAATCGGAGACCAAGACGGATTGTTCCGACTTCCCGATCCAACGTTTGGTGCGGAAGATGTGGCGAACCGGGTCACTATCCGAGTGAATGCCAAAGAACCCACCCGAAACACGTTCACTTTGTATATCCAGAAGACGAAGAGGTTTACTACACCATGGCACCGGAGGAAAAAGAGGAAGTTTACCAGATTCAGCCGACCTATGCGAGAGGGAAGGGGATTGCTGTTCCAATTCGTTCCAACATGTTGAACCGGAACTTTTTACCAGGACCTAGTCAAGGGGTTATGATGCAGCAACCGATGCGAGCATCCGGATATCCGGATAGACAAGTGGTGATTTGTTATGGTTGTGGAGAACCAAGACACTACGCCAGTAACTGTCCTAACAAGGGACTAGCACAAGGTGCGCCACGGATTCTCCCATGCCAAAATTGCCAAGAGTATGGACATCTGGAGGATCAATGTCCAAAAATAGTACAGCCGTGACCGGTTTACAAGCAAGTCCAGATTCTTCCCAGGGAGCAGACCGCACTCAACTACGGTCACTCAGTTGGAACGGAGAATCCGGAGAAATGACGGTGCGAGGTGGAGCTGCCAAAAGGAGCGGAGAGCGTGGTCAACCGAGTATCCACCCGCAGTTCCACCAGGAACCAATCCGGTCGGACTAGTAGGAGTAGTAAGAAGAAGTCAAGAAAGAAACCAGAATCAAGTAGTGATTCGGATTGTCCTCCTCCAAAGCCAAGACCGGTTCTAGAGGTAGTTTACTCTGAGGAAGGGGTAGGCAGTAACCGGATTCCGATAGATATCAGTGCAGAGATCCGAACGGAAATCTCTGGATCGGATATGGAACGGAATCAGAAGAAAGTCAGTTTTAGTGACACACCAGTGATCATTAATCCGGATGTGAATACGCATGAGTATAACATCATCCAGGATATCAAGGATCAGAAGGTGAATGTGACCATCAAACAGCTCGTGCATGACAATGTGATGTACCAGAAGCTAATCCGAGACTCCTGGACACGGAAACGGAAAAAGAGGGTGAAGTTGCCAGCGGTTGCAGTCAACTTCTCTCAACCGGAAGATTCTAAAGCTCCAGAGGTCACTGTGGAGATAGAAAGATGTACGATTCCCAAGGTGTCGCAGTGTGAATTTTTGGTTTTTTGTAGGTTATCTAAATCTTGGAACGGAAACTGTGATCTGGGATTCGAAATTGAGCAAGAGATAATGGAAAACCGGAAATTAACAACGGAACGGAAGAGGTGATAATCCGGATTCGATCTGAATCTAAATCGGATTAGAGTTGGAGCGGATCTGAGTTGGAACGGATTAGGTCAGGAACGGATTTGGTCATGATGACAGATCAGACTATAAATAGACTGACCAATCCAGTTGCCACTCTTTTTCAAACTTCGTTTGCTGGAAAGTATTTTTCTGCGCGTTGTCGCAGCACAGAGTAAGCGAAGTCCCTGTTATACTCCCAAAAACCACTTTAAAGCATAACAAAATGACTCTAAAGATCGAACCCACGAGATTCTGTGAAGTGTCTAGCTCTATTCCCAACTTAAGCTCAACCAGTATCCAATTTCTACTTTCCGGTCCTAGATCTAAAACCGGAAACAACAACACACCGAAAACAACGACCAGACCTTTCTCTATTTCTTCCGGCCTGTCAAGCTATTCGATCTTGTCAAACTACCAAAACCCAGGATCCTAACACTTCTGATCCTGGAACTCCTCTGGACCGATCCATTCCGGTCCTCACACACGTACTCTTACTCCACTCCGGTTTAGTTTAGCCTCTGTTTCACCATCAGAGGGTTCGCCGCTTGCTTTTGAGAGTGGCAGGCCCGCCACTCCTTCCGTGACTTATAGTGGCTGAAGACCCACTTCTCTAATCCACTACTTCCTACACTAGCGCGGATCCGGTTTGATCTCTCACAGCCCCCCGGACAGCGATCCGGTTGGCAGGTCACACAAAGACCCCCCGTACGATCCTCTCATACTACAACGACCTTGATGCCAAGTTCCCTCCGTGCGGAATTAGGTGGTTACAAGCGAACTCGTCCGTTCCAACATCAACTAAAGTTCTTCCGTTTACCAACTAGGGCAGCGAGACCTCACGGGAGATCGGGCACTCAACCGGATTTCCTATCCAAGAGTTTTAGCGCGTTTAAGGACTCCTTCCCTATCCGCCTAGCCTAACAACGGTTTTCTCGCCCGGAATCGTGAACTGTAGAGGCGCTGAGGAACTGAAATCCGCTCCCAACACTTAGAAAACCCACTCACATGCACATAAGAGCAAAACAAACACGCCAAGGGGAGAAATCTCTCTAGAATCTGCACACATTTTCCTAACTCCTCACCAAAACAGCCCTGCCACGCGCGGGAGAGACGTACAATAAGCAATCAATAGAAAATGCACAAAAACTTAAGGGAAAAGACTCCCAGTCTCCTTCGCAGAGACTGACTATATACATTTTAAAACTCAAAAGTCAACAAAAAGCGGCCCGGAAAGTCCGCGCGGAACTTTCGGTCCCCGCTGAGCCGGCCAGACCGGAAAACATCCGATCCAGACCAGGCACATCCGGATCAAATCCGGTCTGGTCCTAACTAACAAATATTTACAACTAAAATCCTAACTACCCTACCATAACCGGATCTACTCCTTGATCCGTTCCTTTGTCCATGACTTTGTTTTCGCCTTGGTGCACGCTCTGTTCTTGATCCTCACCCTGATCTGGGGTCAGATCCATACTTTGATCTTTCCCCGGGTTCAGTGTGGGACTTCTCGGCGGTTCCGTTCCAAGCTGCTCGAAAACGTCCGTCAGGTTCCGATTCCGCTCCCCTGTTTCACGTTCTGGGAGATCCGGTGACGAATCCAGGTTGATGGTGTGCGCGAGTTTCCTCCCACTCTTCTTCGACTGGGGAGTCCGATCCTTTCCTTCCGTTGGAATGCCCACGTTCGGAAAAGATCCGGGCATTGAAAGGTCGGATAGATGGAACGACCGTGACAACGTCACTCCGTTCAGCTTCCTGCTGCTCTCCTCCATCCGGTTTGCAGCCTCTCGCGCGTCCATCATGACTAACTCCACCTTTTCGGAGTAGTCTGTCAAAATCCGGACCAACCTGGTCCCGGATATCTTTTTCTCCTTGAGGACTCCCTCGTCAAACAACTTTGACTTGGTGAAAGCCTCTCCGGTCGCTCCGAATGTGGCCTTCACATCCTCCGCTACTTTCCGGGTAGCCTCTGCCATCTCCCGGGTGGTAGCCATGTCCTCCTTGAGGAGCAACATTTCCGTCTTCAACGACTCGTTCTCCTCCTGGAGTCGTCGGATCTCCGCCTCTTGCTTCCGGATCTCGTCCGGGCTGGAGATAAAATCTGCAACCACTCCTGCCAGGTTGCTGTTTACTGGTGCTCCCACCAGCTCGCTGATCTGATTCAGAATCAGCTTCTTCACCGTCCAGTCTGCTCGCACATCACTCAGGATGTTGACCAGCTGGTTGAACGGATCCGTCGGATCCGATCCGGAAGGACCCGGTTCTTCAGAAATCGGTTTCTTCCCTGGGCTGGAGGTCTCAATCGGAGGGGTTGGGGTTCCTCTCCGGTTAGGAGGTGTCGTCTTCTGCCGCTTGTGCTGCGGCCGGTGTAGCTCCTCCTCTTCCTCTTCTTCCTCCTCGGAACCGGATACTTCTTCCTGTTCTTCTTCTTCCGATTCCGATTCTCCATATTTCAGGAGTGACTCCTGCATCTTCCACTCCTTCTCCTCCGTATCCGTGAGGAGTTGATGGTGCTTGTACAGATGGACGAGGTAGGGACTCAACGGAGTCGGTCTACTTCCTCCGATCTTCGGAATGAGCCGGTTGACCAGGTCGAACAAAACCCTGGCCCAGTCCACTTTCCGTTCCCCGCTCAGGGCTCCGAAAATGAGGTTCCCGATGGCGATGGTCACCCTCGTCGGCTTCTCCGGGTGGATGATCGGAACCAGGAACTGGAGAAGGTTCCGATGCCGGTCGTCCAGATAGTCTGCCACCACGTGTCCATCCTTGGAGTCCACGTCGCACCGGAATTTCCCCCGAGTGTAACCCTCCTTCGAGGAGGCCATCCCTCGACCTCCAGACCGGAATTCATACACGGCCTTCCACATCTCCTCCTTCCAGTTGCCCGAACTTCCGCGGAGAGTTCTCTCAAACTGGTTGGAGAGCTTTCCGAGTAACTCTCGAATCATCTGCTCCTCCCGAAACCCCCAGGGTTTATCGATCAGTCCTCCGCAGCCCATCTTGGCCAAATCCTCCATCAGGTTGTCCTTTTCCTTCTCGTCTACTGGAATGACCGGACACACCTTCCGGAGTTTTACTTCTGCTGCGGAGGAACTGGACGGCCCTGCTCTACTCTTACGGAGCTGAGGCATGGACACGAACTGTGCTAACCGGATCCTGACTGTGGCTACCTTTCCCTCTCCTAGCCGCACGTCCCGTTTCTCACCTTCGCTCTTCCGATCTCAACCGGAATACCTCTAAACCTGCAACGCACACTAAAGCACTGCGCGCCCTAACACTCTAACACGCACACACAAACCAACTCAAAATAAGAAAGCAAATCTCTGGGAAGAGAGGCTAAGTACGCGCTGGAGCGAGATTTCCGCAAATGAAGATTGAAAAAGAGTGGCCACTGGATTGGTCAGCCCATATATAGTCTAATCTGTCATCATGACCAAATCCGTTCCTGACCCATTCCGATCCAACTCAGATCCGTTCTAACTTTAATCCGGTTCAGATTTAGATCAAATCCGGATTGTCATCTATTCCGTTCCATTAGTTAATTTCCGGTTATCAGTTACCTCCTACTTGAATCCGGATCCTAGATCACGGTTTCCGTTCCAAGATTTAGATAACTTACAAAAAACCAAAAATTTACCTTGCGACACGCGTACTTAGCTTTCCTTCCAGGCGCTTTGCTTTCTTGTTTTGTGAGTGTGTGTGCGTGTTAGTGTGTTAGAGTGCGCAGCACTTTAGTGTGTGTTGTAGGTTTAGAGGTATTCCGGTTGAGATCGGAAGAGAGAAGTGAGGAAACAGGACGTGCGGCTAGGAGAGAGAAAGGTAGCCTCAGTGAGAATCCGGTTAGCACAGCTCGTGTCCATGCCTCAGCTTCGGAAGAGTAGAGCAGGACCGTCTAGTTCCTCCGCATTAGAAGTTAAACTCCGGAACGTGTGTCCAATCATTCCTTCAGGAGAGAAGGAGAAGGACAACCTCATGGAGGATCTTGCCATGATGGGTTCGGGGGACTGATAGATAAACCCTAGGGGTTTAGAGAGGAACGGATGATTCGAAAGCTATTGGGAAAACTCTCGAATCAGTTCGATAAGACCATCCGCGGAATTCCGGGCAGTTGGACGGAAGAGATGTAGAGGTCCGTATACGACTTCCGGTTAGGAGGTCGAGGGATGGCCACCTCGAAGGAAAGATACACTCAGGGGAAGTTTCGGAGCAACGTGGACTCAAAGGATGGGCATGCGGTCGCGGATTGTTTGGACGACCGGCATCGCAATCTTTTGCAGTTTTTGGTTCCAATCATCCACCCGGAGAAGCCGACAAGGGTGACAATAGCTATCGGGAATCTGATTTTTGGAGCCCTGAGCGGGAAACGAAAAGTAGAGTGGGCCCGGATCTTTTCCGATCTGGTCAGCTGTCTGGTTCCAAGGATCGGAGGAAGTAGGCTGACACCACTGAGCCCCTACATCTTCCATCTTTACAAGCATAACCAGCTCCTCACGGATACGGAGGAGAAGGAGTGGAATACTCAGGAGGTACTCCTGAAGTATGGGGAATCGGAATCGGAGGAAGAACAAGAGGAAGTATCCGGTTCCAATGAAGAAGAAGAAGAGGAGGAGCAACATCGGCCGCAGCACAAGCGACAGAGGACGACGCCTCCTCACCGGAGAGGAACCCCAACCCCTCCGGGTGAGACATCCAACCCTGGGAAGAAACCGGAATTTGAAGGACCGGGTTCTTCTGGATCGGATCCGACGGATCCGTTCAACCAGCTGATCAAAATCTTGAGTGATGTACGAGCGGATTGGGTGGTCAAGAAGCTGGTTCTGACTCAGATCAGTGAGCTGGTGGGTGCACTAGCGAATAGCAACCTTGCGGCAATGGTTGCAGAATTCATCTCCAGCCCGGATGAGATCCGGAAGCAAGAAGCGGAAATACGACGACTTCAGGAGGAAGTCGATGCGTTGAAGACGGAGCTTTTACTCCTCAAGGACGACATGACCACCACTCGTGAGATGGCAGAGGCTACCCGGAAAGTAGCTGAGGACGTGAAGGCCACTTTTGGGGCAACCGGAGAGGCCGCCACCAAGGCAAAGCTGTTTGACGAATGAGTACTCAAGGACAAGAAGATATCCGGAACCAGGTTGGTCCGGATCTTGACTGACTACTCCGAGAAGGTAGAATTTGTGATGGTGGAAGCACAAGAAGCAACAAATCGGATGGAGGAGAGCAGTCGAAAGCTGAACGGAGTGACGTTATCAAGATCGTTCCATCTTTCCGACCTTTCGATGCCAGGGTCTTTTCCGAACGTGGGCATTCAGACGGAGGGAAAGGATCGGACTCCCCAGTCAAAGAAGAGTGGGAAGAAACTCGCGAACACCATCAACTTAGATTCGTCACCGGATCTCCCAGAACGTGAAACCAGGGAGCGGAACCGAAATCTAACGGACGTCTTCGAACAGCTTGGAACGGAAACGCCCAGGAGTCCCACACTGAACCAGGGACAGGATCAAAGTATGGATCTGACCCCGAATCAGGGTGCGGATCAAGGTCTAGATCAGAGCGTGGACCAAGGCGGAGACCAAGTTATGGACAAAGGAATGGATCAAGGAATAGATCCGGTTATGATAGGATAGATAGGATTTAGTTTTGTAAATAGTTGTTAGTTAGGACCGGACCGGATTTGATCTAGTGTGTCTGGTCTGGATCGAATGTTCTCTGGTCTGATCGGCTCGGCAGGGACCGAAAGGTCCGCGCGGACTTTCTGGGGCCCTTTTTGTTGACTTTGAATTTTAAAATGTATATAAGTCAGTCTCTGCGAAGGAGACTGGGAGTCTTTCTTTGGAGTTTTCTTGCATTTTCTATTAGTTTCTTGTTGTACGTCTCTCCCGCGCGTGGCAGGGCTGTGTGGTGAGGAGTTAGGAAGATGCATGCAGATTCTAGAGAGATCTCTCCCCTTGGTGTTGTTGTTTTGCTCTTATATGCATGTGAGTGGGTATTCTAAGTGTTGGGAGTGGATTTCAGTTCCTCAGCATCTCTACAGTTCACGATTCCGGGCGAGAAAGCCGTTGTTAGGCTAGGCGGATGGGGAAGGAGTCCTTAGTCGCGCTAGAACTCCTGGATAGGAAATCCGGTTGAGTGTCCGATCTCCCGTGAGGTCTCGCTGCCCTAGTTGGTAAACGGAAGGACTTTAGTTGATGTTGGAACGGATGGGTTCACTTGTAACCACCTAACATTGCACGGAGGGAACATAACGTCAAGGTCGTTGTAGTATGAGAGGATCGTATGGGGGATCTTTGTGTGACCTGCAAACCGGATCGCTATCCGGTTGGCTGTGAGAGATCAAACTGGATCCGAGCTAGTGTAGGAAGTAGTGGAATAGTGAAGTGGGTCTTCAGCCACTATAAGTCACGGAAGGAGTGGCGGGCCTGCCACTCTCAAAAGCAAGCGGCGAACCCTCTGATGGTGAAACAGAGGCTAAACTAAACCAGAGTGGAGTGAGAGTACGTGTGAGCGGACCAGAACGGATCGGTCCAAAGGAGTGCCAGGATCGGAAGTTAGAGGATCCTGGGTCGTGGAAGTTTTACGGGACTCGATAGCTTGACAGACCGGAAGAGGTAGAGAGAGATCTGGTCGTAGTTTTCCGTGTGTTGGTGTTTCCGGTTCTAGATCTTGGACCGGAAAGTAGAAATTGGATACTGGCTGAGCTTAAGTTGGGAATAGTGCTAGACACTTCACAGAATCTCGTGGGTTCAATCTTTAGAGTCATTTTGTTATGCTTTAGAGTGGTTTTTGGGAGTATAACAGGGAATTCTCTTACTCTATGCTACGACACAAGGTTCCAATCGATGGCGGATTGGGAGTTAACCTGATGCTGGAGGACACGACATTTGACTTGGGAGTCACCATGTTTGAAGCCATGGAACAAGTTCTCCGGATGGCGGACCAGTCTTGAGTACATCCGATTGGAAAGCCTTCACAAGTTCCAACCCGGATTGGAGAAAAGGACTATCTGTTGAACTACGTTATAATACGTGTTCATAAAGGTAGACCTTTTCCGATGCTACTCGGAAGACCCTGGTTATATTCCGCTCGAGTACTTGTGGATTGGGGAGCCAAGGAACTGGTGGTAGGGAAACCTTCCAACCGGATTCCCTGGGCCACTGATAAGCATTTAGGAGAAACCAGTGATTCAGACGGCTACACAACGGACTGGTCGGATCCGAAAGATTTCGCCACGAGTTATTACATGGATCCGTTCGAGAACCAATCTGAGGCAAACTATGGATTTCCTGATGCTGTATTAGAGCATCATCCGGAAGAAATCCAGGAGCGAGTGGTAGAAGATCAAACTTTGGGAGAGTCGAGTGTTCCGTTCACAGCCGAGTGGATCGCTCAACAGATCAAGATCGGAAATCTTCCAGCGAGTGAGAGTGAAACAAGGGATTCTGGTTGGGGAAATTTAGCTTCCTTTCTTGAGGAAGTGTACGCGAAAAAAGTCAAACCGGTTGTTTCACCCACTGAGTATGAGAAGGAGAGTATTGAATCCAACAGGAGTTTTTACCTTAGTAAACTTTTGAAGGATATGGAGAAATCCGGTTATACTAAACTTCTGAAGGAGTATCTCGACGTGTTTGCTTGGGAGCCATCTGACCTGAAGGGTATTCCCCCTGATTTAGGAGAGCACCGCATCGACCTGACGGAAGGATCCATTATGCCATATTTAACTAGTTTTGGACTATTGAAAGTCCAAAAGTAATAAATGCAGAAATCCCCTGTTGGCTACTGATCGGTGGATTTCCAGCTGTAATGTTGAATTTACGCTCCTATAAGGCGCTGTAGGGAGTCTACTTCTAGAGCTTAGAAATCTAGCTACAGAAAGTATCAAGATATCCCACGGTTTGAGGTGAAACCTTTGTCTTCCCATTGGAAGTAATAGTTCATAGTTTTAGTGTTAAAGATAAGTTAATGTAATTCCCTCAAATGAATCTATGGCTGTGCTAAAGTTATCATACTAGTATCGTGAGAATTCTTGATGAACGTGGAGCACGTGTGTCAACTTCCCTTAATACACGTATGACTCCAAGCTGGTATTTGCTAATGTATTGAATTATGTAAAATGTTGAAGTTTATGAATTTCGACACTATATAATAGTGGGAGAAACATACCTAAAAGCATCCATTCGGAAACATATCACCTATAAGACTTATACGTTTCCTACACACTGAGAGCCCAGGTAGCCCAAGAGGTGAATGGAAGCACATGAAAGTGATTATGAGAAAACAGTTCTACTTCGAATTACAAAGTGCATGCTACCTCTTGGAATTGGGGATAGAGGGCGAAGTCTCATCTGGATATCTCTTGATGGGGTGCTAACATTGTCAGGCAAGTGTAGACATCTGCATGATTACAGAAATGAATGCCAGCAATAAATCAATGCGTCTTATGCCCTTATTTAGTTCTTGGCTGGAGAGAGTGTAGATAAACAATACCTAATAGTCCATATTAAAGTACTTCAGTGGTTGCATATTTCAGAACAGTTAGCACAGATGACCACAAGTACAGGAGTTACTAAAGGAGTGATGAAAGAAATCAAGAGTCATAATCATAATATTAGATTCAACAGAACTGTCCCGCACCATTGTAAATAGCCCTGAAGAAATCAAGTGCAACACAAGCAAGAATGAACAAGCCAAGCAGGCCTGAGCATGAACTACAACTGTGACATCAAAATCGGTGGTTGTCATGATAGAATAGGAGTGACATCAAATACCGGACTTCATTTCAAAAATTCACAGATTCCATATACGACAGCTTGAACAACCTACTCTGATAGTTAAACTAAGAATTGTATACAGAACCATGTACAATGATACCAACTTTTGCCAATCAGTGAGGATTGACAAGGCATCATGACATCTCACGATCACGATGACCCAGATACAGTACTTCATCAAGGGTCCGCCTCGTTGGACCTATTCAAATTTACTAAGGCAACCTCTCTACATTTCTTAATAATACTCCGTGACTTCGGATTCACTCTCCGAGACCAATTAGCGTGCACTACAGCATCAGCGTCCACCCAGAAGGAGGGGCGGTCTTCAACAACCCATTTTCCGTACCAGCAATTACGGTACCTCAATGCCAATGTAGTTTCTGAATTATCCGGTTGCCAATATTGTATTAAGAACTTCCCCTTGTTCTCATCTCCTGCCAATCCGCATACGGTGGACAATGCTCTTCCTTGCCAAACAGCACAAATATTGGGATTTTCAGGTCTGACAAGAACCCATGAACCTGGGCGGATGTCAAGCCAAGGATTGAAGCTTTCTAATGGTGCTTCATTTGCAGGGCCACAATAAGGTTCCGGTTCCTCTTCCTCCGGACTGACCCTCGCCCCTGGGCCGGATATATTATTATGTACCACCCTCCAATCATGTTGTGGCCAAAAGCCTTCTTGCAATTCAGTAGGACACTCCGGGAGTGGTTCCTTCAGCTCACCCAGCACACGTTTCCAATAATCGACGTATGGACCAAATGTAGTTGCGAATCCCTCGCATTTGGACATTCCGTTTTGCCAAAACTGAATATACTTCTCTAGTCCTACCATCATGAAACCCTTGTTCAAGGTAGCTTTCCTCACCACTTCAAGAGCCTTTTCTTGATTTCGCATCGACGCTTGGGAGACTTCGCTACCCCACATGGGCTTGAATGGAACAGACTTAGGACAACCGGAAGGGAGCGTCGGCCGACCATTGCTGTTTGTCTTCCACAGGGTTTGGGAAGGTTTATTGGATGGCAGCCACTTCGAATCAACTGCTGACCTTTTGAAGTTCATAACAGGGACCCTGTTGTTGTCCATATAGAACCTGAAAAGGTGCATCTCCCCCAACCCAATCAATTTCTGCCCGCGATCGCATTGGTAACCCTTCACGAATGACTTGAAATCCCCCACCTCCTGTCGCAATGTGAATTTTTGGTTTTTTGTAAGTTATCTAAATCTTGGAACGGAAACCGTGATCTAGGATCCGGAATTGAGCAAGAGATAACGGGAAACCGGAAATTAACTACGGAACGGAAGAGGTGACAATCCGGATTTGATCTAAATCTAAACCGGATTAGAGTTGGAGCGGATCTAAGTTGGAACGGATTGGGTCAGGAACGGATTTGGTCATGATGACAGATCAGACTATAAATAGGCTGACCAATCCAGTTGCCACTCTTTTTCAAATTTCTTTTGCGGAAATCGCTCTCCAGCGCATACTTAGCTTTCCTCTCCAGCGATTTGCTCCCTTGTTTTGTGAGTTTGTGTGCGTGTGTGTGTGTAAGGGCGCGCAGCGCTTTAGTGTGTATTGCAGGTTTAGAGGTATTCCGGTTGAGATCGGAAGAGCGAAGGTGAGAAACGAGATGTGCGGCTAGGAGAGGGAAAGGTAGCCTCAGTCAAAATTCGGTTAGCACAGTTCGTGTCCATGCCTCAGCTCCGCAAGAGTAGAGCAGGACCGTCCAGTTCCTCCGCAGTAGAAGTTAAACTCCGGAAGGTGTGTCCCATTATTCCAGCAGAAGAGAAGGAAAAGGACAACCTCATAGAGGACCTTGCCAAGATGGGTTGCGGAGGACTGATCGATAAACCCTGGGGGTTTAGGGAGGAACGGATGATTCGAGAGCTGTTGGGAAAACTCTCGAATTAGTTCAACAAGACCATCCGCGGGATTCCGGGCAATTGGACGGAAGAAATGTGGAGGTCCGTGTACGATTTCCGATTAGGAGGTCGAGGGATGGCCACCTCGAAAGAAGGTTACACCCGAGGGAAGTTCCGGACCACGGTGGACTCAAAGGATAAGCATGCGGTCGCAGATTGTTTGGACGACCGGCATCGAAACCTTCTGCAGTTCCTGGTTCCGATCATCCACCCGGAGAAGCCGACGAGGGTGACAATCGCCATCGGGAACCTGATTTTCGGAGCCCTGAGCGGGGAACGGAAAGTGGACTGGGCCAGGATCTTTTCCAATCTGGTCAGCCGTCTGGTTCCAAAGATCGGAGGAAGTAGGCCGACTCCGTTGAGTCCCCACATCTTCCATCTTTACAAGCACAATCAACTCCTCACGGATACGGAGGAGAAGGAGTGGAAGACTCATGAGTCACTCCTAAAGTATGGGGAATCGGAATCGGAAGAAGAACAGGAGGAAGTATCCGGTTCCGAGGAGGAAGAAGAAGAAGAGGAGGAGCAACACCGGCCGCAGCACAAGCGGCAAAAAACGACGCCTCCTCACCGGAGAGGAACCCCAACCCCTCCGGGTGAGACATCGAACCCTGGGAAGAAACCGGTTTTTGAAGAACCGGGTCCTTCCGGAGCGGATCCGACGAATCCGTTCAATTAGCTGATCAACATCCTGAGCGATGTGCGAGCAGACTGGACAATGAAGAAGCTGATTCTGAACCAGATCAGCGAGCTGGTGGGAGCACCAGCGGATAGCAACCTTGCAGGAGTGGTTGCAGAATTCATCTCCAGCCCGGATGAGATCCGGAAGCAGGAAGCGGAGATCCGACGACTCCAAGAGGAGAACGAGTCGTTGAAGACGGAATTATTGCTCCTCAAGGAGGACATGGTGTGGGCGCTAGATTACCCACCCTTGATAATAAAGCGAACACCAACCAAGTTCTATGCCTTTAATATATGGGGGTGATGTGAGCGCGGTCCACTGTGCCTTCCAAGCAATGGATCTTTTTTGCTAACGTTTCCTAAGTGTCGTGGATGGCAGCAAATAATTAGTAATGCATGTAGTAACTCACAAGTTAATTGCGATGTTTAGAGTGATGGTGAAATCCGAACTCCCTAACTATCTATCCTATGTCGAGGGTCGACTGAGTAGTTGGCGTCATTTATAACATCCCTAACTACGTAAAAAGGGGAACCCCTATGTTCCTTCCATGAACCCCTAAGACTATCTTGGGTTTCTAAGACTTCACCTAGAAGTTCTACTTTTAAAAACTACCTCTAAAGTTCCAACTTCGGAATGTAACTCTAGATTTTACTTCTTTAACTTGATTCTTAAATATTAACTACCGACTTGTGCTCGATGTTTTGACTTTTGACTCTAGGTTTCTATTCCTAAATTAACTCCAAGATTTACCCTTGAATTTTAACTCTATGTTTTAACTTTTAACTCTAAGTTTTTACTCCTAAATTAACTCTAAGATTTACCCTTGAATTTTAACTCTATGTTTTAACTTTTAACTCTAAGTTTTTACTCCTAAATTAACTCTAAGATTTACCCTTGAATTTTAACTCTATGGTTTAACTTTTAACTCTAAGTTTTACTTCTAGAATTAATTCTAAATTTTAACCTCTAGGGTTGACTCTATGTTTTCACTTTGACTCTAGATTTTTTCTACTTCCAACAACTAACTCTAACTTTAACCTCTACCTCTTAACTTTTAGCTTCTACTTTTAGCTTTTCACTATAACTTTTTACTCCCCAATTGACTCTAAAGTTTAACCTTTAAATTTAATCTTAACTTTTGACTTTTGACTTTTGACTTTCTACTTCCAACTTTAATCCTATCGTTTTAATCCTAGTTTAACTCTAAGTGTTGTCCTCCTAAATTTAATTCCAACTTTTAACTCTAGGGCTTAACTTCTAAACTTACTTCCACAATTTACTCTGAGTTTTGACTTCTAATTTTAACTCTATTTCTAACTAAAAATCTATTCGTAATTTCTACCCCCTAAATTTAGTCCAAAGTTTTACTTTTTAATTTCTACTTCCCACTCGGAATTTTTTACTCCTAATTAACCCTAACTTCCTTTTCTAAGCTACCCTAAGGTTTCACTGGAAATTTTAATCCCCTAAGTTAAACTTCCAAATTAATTCTACTTTTTAACTTCCCAAAGTTAACTCTAGATTTTGACCTTAGAATTTTGACTTTAAGAAATAAAATGTAAATTGATTCTAATTCTAACCGCTAATTAATCCCTAATTTTAATCCTAAATTCTCTTTCTAATTTAAACCCCTAAGGTCCGTCCATGATTCTTTTTGGATGATTTCTACTCAAAATTCCTCCGTCCTACCCCCTACCGCTTAACTTAGCCTAATGCGGTCAGTTTACGGTCAAATCTTAATTATAAGATGTTTTCGGAAACCCCTATCACTAATCTATAGACTTTTGAATCTAAACTTCTAATTTGCACTAATCACGGCTCGCTAATCACACTTTTAGGGCTGATTAAGGAAATCAATGCTAATTAGGGAAAATACCAAGGGTTAATTTCAAAAACTCACCTCTTCACTACCGGTTTCGGAAATCACTTCATCCACGTCCACGTAGACATCCTCATGTTCCATAGCAATCTTTTGTTTTGTTTGATTTTTCCCAAGCTCACCGCTTAATTTGAGAAAATATTACACCCTTGCAATCTAACTTCCTTCTTTCCCTTCCTCCTTCTTTTTCTTTCTTCCTCCCTTCTTCTACACTAGTACTATTCCACCTAAGCTTTTATGAGTCTTACATTATGGTCTCCAATTTCAAGGAGGTTTTTAAGATGCCAACTATCCTCTTACATAATTTTGCCTTTGTGTCATCCTAATCCTCCTCCCAACGGTCACCACGAATTCTCAAGATTTCCTTTTCTAATCCTACCTAAGCCTAAGCTTAGGTCACTATTTATCGTCTCTCTCGCCTCTCTCCTATTTCATTCGATTGTTCTCTATCCTTCCTCCATTGTGTGTAGAGTGTTTTGTAGTTGTTGGTGAGGGTGAGACTTCCTTGTGTGCAGGTACGGTGGTGCTCCGCTCTTTTCTCCCTTCTCCCTTTTTGATTTTAGACCCTAATCCCTACTTAGCAATAGGTCAGCCCCCCATTTTCCTTTGTTTTGTTTATCTAGTGTGAGAGAAACCAAAAATCAGGAAAAAGGAGTTCAAAAATGGGGACCGAACTGGGGCCCCAACTGCCTGCCGGACCAAGCCTAGCCTCCCGGCTGGCTGTCTAGCTGCTGGGGGGTCGGGTTCAAAAATAAATAAATAAATAATTTATTTATTTGTTTTCTTTTGATATTTGGATGATGTGACCTGGTCTGGTTCGGTTCTCGACTTGATCTGGTCTGTTCTGGCTCCCGACTTGATCTGGTCTGTTTGGTTCTCGACTGATCTGGTCTGTTTGGTTCTCGACTTGATCTGGTCTGTTTGGTTCTCGACTTGATCTGGTCCGTTTTGACTCTGGACCTTGACTACTAAGGGAAAACTGGATTTTTGGGCAAACTGGATTTTTGGTGAACTAAGGGAAAGAAAACTTGAGGAAAATAAAACTTGGGGAAAATAGAACTTGGGGAAAACAAACTTGGGGAAAACAAACTTGGGGAAAATAGGACTTGAGGGAAATAGAACTTGGGGAAAACAAGACTTGGGGAAAATAGAACTTGGGGAACAACTTAGTCACACTAAAACTTGGGGAACACTCAGACTCACTAAACACTTGGGGAGCAACTTAGACACTAAAACTTGGGAAACACTCAGACTCACTAAACACTTGGGGAACAACTAAACTAAAGAAAACGTTGGAATTAACTAAACTTCACTAAATGCAAAGGAACCTACATATCTTGGAGGCTAAACTCTGGAGGTTTCCACAAAAGTCTTGGAAACTAGACTTTGGAACTAAACACGAGGGAGGTGCAAAGCTTCGCCGTTAGATTGGTTTTAACACCAACTTTAGGACTTCTTGGCACCTTGGGGGTTCAAAGCTCCGCCGTCTACACTTTTAACACACGCTTTAGGACTTCAACTTCGTCACTAGTTCAAAGCTTCGCCGTTCCGGAGGGGGGTCCACTCAACAAGGAGAAGATTAAAAGAGGGTTTGGAATAACTTTAGAAAACATGTACAAAGGAGGTTCAAAGCTTCGCCGTCCCGGAGGGGGGTCCACTCAACAAGGAGAAGATTAAAAGAGGGTGTAAGAAAAAACACAAAGAGAAAACACACAAGTTAGACCACGTGGCAACACAAAGCTCACACGCTAAACGCCCCCCAAAGCGGCATCGCCAAGGTACGGTGGGGGGTGACTTTAGGATTAGTGCAAGATATAAAAAGACTCTTAAACTTCACAAGTTAGACTACAACACGTACAAGAAGGAGAGAGAGGCTCTCCACTCACAACAAAGTACCAAAAAACTTCACAAAAGAGTACACAAAGCAAGGTAGAAGGACCCCCAAGGACCTTCAAAGCTTGAAAATAAGCAACAATGGAGCCAAAAGTGCTCCGAAAACACCGTAGAGGTTTTTGGCTTCAAACGCCAAAATATCCAAAATAACTTGGACCCACGGACCCAAAACAAGAATTGGGGGTGTTCTAGAGAGAGAAATGGGGCCCTAATATAGGTTTCCAAGGGCTCACCCCTCCCTCTAGAGTTCTAAGGTAACCTTATCAACGGGGATTTTCATCCTCATCTCAAAGATTTTCATCCTACATCCTAAATTTCTACTTCTACCATCTATGCTGGACCAACATCCTAACTTTTGGAGATTAGCTCCAATCGCCGAACGGATTGCGCCGTTGGATCCAGAACGCCGTGTTTAGTCCTATATCCCTTCCTACCCCCCATACCGAGGCCAAAAACCCATCGTAGGCTAATTTAGTTTAAAAACCAAATCGTGGTAAAATCCTAGATCTTGGAGGTCTCTTATTTTGAGAAATGTGAATAGCCTAGGGTCTCCGGTAGGTGCGAGAGAGTTGGGAAGGACTTTTGGTTGACTTCGTTTCGCCATCGTATGGTCCCGGAATGCCGGTCAACATGGCGGGGACCCCGCCACGTGGTTAATTTCCGAGGAATCTCGCCGGTTCGGGTACTTGTCGCTATCGGAATGTCGTGAAACTTCACGGAGCGCATTATTAACATAAAACAAGCTAGTCTAATTTTTAGTGAGATTTTATTTTAACCTGGGTAATTTCCATGAAATTCCCGTTGGAGGTTAGGAGGGTTGACCACCCGGAAAAAGGTTCTTCTGCAAGTCGGAAGATGCCGGGATTTTTCACGTGACCTCTCAGGGAGTCGCATGAAAGACGTGCGGGTGTGTTTCCGTGCCTGGCACGATTGGTCAATGGAGATTTACAACTAGCCATCTTCTCGAATTAGCGACGGTGCGGGAATCTTCTGCAGGTGGAGGAATCTTGGCGAACCGATTTCGCCGTTGGACTCCTGGCATGGGATTCACCCTAGAACACCATCCTTGGGCTGTAGATTCCTCCACAGGCCCGGTCTTGCGTGAGTGGCTCCTGCATGCTAACAATCGGGACTTTGGGAATTCGTCGATCTAATGGGGAATTCTAAATCTAACTCTAGGACCCGACCTAGTGGCCTCGTTGTGAATCCCTCGGACCGACCTAGCCATGAATCGCCACATTCATGGTGGGATTTAGCCCTTTTGGGGCTGTGTGACTCGAATCCTCCAAATCTAACCTCTTCGTTATTTTTATACCATTTTTAGGCAAGGTTTGGGGGATTCTAAGTAAAAAACACAAATCTAGACCAAATGCTATAATGGGTATGACACAACCCTATTTCGGTTCTACACTCTTTTTATGGATTTTTCTATACTTTTATCAACTTTAAATTGCAAATTTCCAAAAAAATAATTCTACGAGTCCCAAGTGACAAATTGGGAGCTCACACCGTCTAATTCCGAAGATTGGAGGAAGTAGGCCGACTCCATTGAGTCCCTACATCTTCCATCTTTACAAGCACAATCAACTCCTCACGGATACGGAGGAGAAGGAGTGGAAGACTCATGAGTCACTCCTAAAGTATGGGGAATCGGAATCGGAAGAAGAAGAACAGGAAGAAGTATCCGGTTCCGAGGAGGAAGAAGAAGAAGAGGAGGAGCAACACCGGCCGCAGTACAAGCGGCAGAAGACGACGCCTCTTCACCGGAGAGGAACCCCAACCCCTCCGGGTGAGATATCCAACCCAGGGAAGAAACCGATTTTTGGAGAACCGGGTCCTTCCGGATCGGATCCGACGGATCCGTTCCACCAGCTGATCAACATCCTAAGTGAGGTGCGAGCAGACTGGACAGTAAAGAAGCTGATTTTGAACCAGATCAGCGAACTGGTGGGAGCACCAGCGGACAGCAACCTTGCAGGAGTGGTTGCAGAGTTCATCTCCAGCCCGGATGAGATCCGGAAGCAAGAAGCGGAGATACGACGACTCCAAGAGGAGAACGAGTCGTTGAAGACGGAAATGTTGCTCCTCAAGGAGGACATGGCTACCACCCAGGAGATGGCAGAGGCTACCCGGAAAGTAGCTGAGGATGTGAAGGCCACTTTCGGGACAACCGGAGAGGCCGTCACCAAGTCCAAACTGTTTGACGAGGGGGTCTTCAAGGAGAAGAAGATATCCGGAACCAGGTTGGTCCGGATCTGGACGGACTACTCCAAGAAAGTGGAATTGGTGATGATGGAAGCGCGAGAAGCTGCAAACCGGATGGAGGAGAGCAGCCGGAAGTTGAACGGAGTGACATTGTCACGGTCGTTCCATCTATCCGACCTTTCAATGCCCGGCTCTTTTCCGAACGTGGGCATTCAGACGGAAGGAAAGGAGGGAACTCCCCAGTCAAAGAAGAGTGGGAGGAAGCTCGCGCACACCATCAACTTGGATTCGTCACCGGATCTCCCAGAACGTGAAATCGGGGAGCGGAACCGGAACCTAACGGACGTCTTCGAGCAGCTTGGAACGGAACCACCTAGAAGTCCCACACTGAACCCGGGGCAGGATCAAGGCATGGATCTGACCCCAGATCAGGGTGAGGATCAAGATCAGAGCGTGGACCAAGGCAAAGACGAAGTTATGAACGAAGGAACGGATCAAGGAGTAGATCCGGTTATGATAGGATAGTTAGGATTTTAGTTGTAAATATTTGTTAGTTAGGACCGGACCGGATTTGATCCGGATGTATCTGGTCTGGATCGGATGTTTTCCGGTCTGGCCGGCTTGGCGGGGACCGAAAGTTTCGCGCGGACTTTCCGTGCCCCTTTGTGTTGACTTTTGAGTTTTAAAATGTATATTAGTCAGTCCCTGCGAAGGAGACTGGGAGTCTTTTCCCTTGAGTTTTTGTACGTTTTCTATTGATTTCTTGTTGTACGTCTCTCCCGCGCGTGGCAGGGCTGTTTTGGTGAGAAGTTAGGAAGATGTGTGCAGATTCTAGAGAGATTTCTCCCCTTGGTGTGTTTGTTTTGCTCTTATGTGCATGTGAGTGGGTATTCTAAGTATTGGGAGTGGATTTCAGTTCCTCAGCACTTCTACAGTTCACGATTCCGGGCGAGAAAACCGTTGTTAGGCTAGGCGGATAGGGAAGGAGTCCTTAGTCGCGCTAGAGCTCCTGGATAGGAAATCCGGTTGAGTGTCCGATCTCCCGTGAGGTCTCGCTGCCCTAGTTGGTAAACGGAAGAGCTTTAGTTGATGTTGGAACGGACGAGTTCACTTGTAACCACCTAACTTCGCACGGAGGGAACTTGGCATCAAGGTCGTTGTAGTATGAGAGGATCGTACGGGGGGTCTTTGTGTGACCTGCCAACCGGATCGTTGTCCGGGTGGTTGTGAGAGATCAAACCGGATCCGCACTAGTGTAGGAAGTAGTGGGTTAGAAAAGTGGGTCTTCAGTCACTATAAGTCACAGAAGGAGTGGCGGGCCTGCCACTCTCAAAAGCAAGCGGCGAACCCTCTGATGGTGAAACAGAGGCAAAACTAAACCGGAGTGGAGTGAGAGTACGTGTGAAAGGATCGGATCGGATCGGTCCAGAGAAGTTCCAGGATCAGAAATTGTAGGATCCTGGGTTGTGGTAATTTTATAGGACCGAATAGCTTGATAGGCCGGAAGAGATAAAGAGAGGTCTGGTCGTTGTTTTCGGTGTGTTGTTGTTTCCGGTTTTAGATCTAGGACCGGAAAGTAGAAATTGGATACTGGCTGAGCTTAAGTTGGGAATAGAGCTAGACACTTCACAGAATCTCGTGGGTTCAATCTTTAGAGTCATTTTGTTATGCTTTAGAGTGGTTTTTGGGAGTATAACAGGGAATTCACTTACTCTGTACTGCGACACTTCTAGTTGTTTCCATGTGTCCCGGAAACCCTACCCTCCTTATATTTTTCTATGTAATTATGGTATGTGGACTTTGGAATTCTGTGAATTATATACCAAGCCGTGCCACAAACTTCAGCACCTTCCAGTGTGACAAATTTCCGCTTCCGAGTCCCGTCCAAGCGGTGCAGTTGTCCGCCGACAGCAATTCCGTATTGGCGCCGGTCATCAAAGGATTTCAAGTAGAACTTCTGTCTGACAAGTAGTGTCTTGTCATGAGGAAAAAATTGGCAACACCGACTTCCGCAACACTTTTCAGAACTGACCTTCCGGATTTCCTCTTCCGCTATTTTTCGGACGTACTGTGAATCCTTCTCGTGAAGACTGGGCTTTCGAACAATGAAGCGGTAAGGGGCCTTCATTCTTCCACCAAGATAAGCGAGCGGGTCCTCAGAAACGGAAATAGCTGCAAAATGGTTCAAGGTTTCTTTCAACGATCGGCCGTTGGGGAACCAGCAGTCCGACAAGGGCCACCGAGCATGAGTCATAATGTCTTCAGAATTCCCCACAAATATGTCCAAGACAGTAACACCAACGCACTCATCACCAAGTGTTTCATCTTGGAAATGATCGTCCGGCCTCCAACACTTTATGCGCCCCGACGAGAGAAGCACACCTGAAGAGTCCTTTCGATGCACCTCAAGCCCAGACCACGATTCCTGACGAATAAAAGAAGATGTATTCAGGGGCACATGCTCTTCCACCTACTTCACAGCATTTGCGGCTCTCCATAGTATTGTTCGGTCAAGCACATTCGACAGCGTTCGAAAACCCCTTTGTCCCGTATTCAGGCGCAGACCACGAGCCTCTTCAATGAAACAACGAGGCCTCAACAGAACGAAAACCCACGGCTCAACCGGAATGGCCACACCAAGCCACTGACCCTCCAGACGAACCTCTACAATACAACCTTCTCCTACTTCTCCGAATCCAGGAACAAAGAGCTTCACTAAATCGCCCTTGTTAAATGGAGACGATCCAGCAGTGGATTCCTGTGAATCATTCTCGGATCCAGCTACATTTCCGTATGGGATAATCGCATCATCGACAGAATGTGTGCTCGAATCCATTACGGGCGTCCCCATCTCTGCTCAGTCGAGATCGTGATATATTACGGTGCTCAGATCTTCTGCAAACAATAGAGGGCAATATAGAGTTAGGGGAGTTGTGGTATGAACACCGTTCCCTTGACAGATCTCATCACTAATCAAAATGTACCATGGCCTTCGTCCTGACATTAGACCGCTCTATGCCATATAATCTTCAAACGAGACAGCAGTCTAGTATTCAGATGAACGAAGTAAATGAATTGAATCAAAATTTAGTAACAGAAACACTACAAACGAATATCTCCGTAATGAACAGTCACCGTTCATTTCCGCGCACTCCGATTACAAGACAGGAACCCAACCGCAAAGGACTTGGAAGCTGTCCATAAAAGCTAATCCCCGAATTTGCTAATAAAGCGACCGTGATATATCACGATGCCTTTAGGAAGAGTTCCTCCAAAGGTTGCAAGGTACGAATAGACAGACTAGGGATCGTGACATCTCACGGTGTACACATTGCAAGACCTTTTCATAAAGACATCATGGGATCTCACGATCTTAACACCATGAAATCTCACGGTGACGACACGGTGACCTCTGTTCATGCATGTTTCCGGAGCTATCTCGACGAAAACATCATGAGATATCACGATGGCTGTATCGGATCCACACGTGCCACCGTACTTCGTCTTCGATACGTAGGATTGGTCAATACATGTATTATATAAGTTCAGGATAGCCTACTAGAACGTCTGCATCCAGCACTGACATGCATAGACGTCTTACAGTATCCTTGCTTTGACTGACCTCCAATAGAAACATGAACCCCGGTACAAGCTAGTCATCTGGTGTGTGGAAGAACCGACTGCGCCAAGTTGTATATGAAGACCCTTGTGCTACCCATCAGAACGTGAATGTGCACATCATGATTGACTACTACTTATGGTTCCTAATTTTGAAGGTGGAACATATGCACGACATGACATGTAGAAACACTAAAAGTCTATGAACTTCTCTTGGTCTGCGAACTCTCAATTATACTTGAAACATAGACTTCATCGGCTACTGTAAGCCGCTGCACTCTCAGTTTCCTTAGTCGCATGCGATTGCGATATGCAACTTTGGGAAACCGGCTAATCGAAACTCAAACTTCAGAATTGACATGCAATGCAAAGTGATGAGATCATACCTAGAATGAAGTGATGTACACTAGAAATCTTGTGGCTCCATCTTAGAGCGCTGGGAACAACGGAATGCACTCACTCAGTACTCTAGAGCTTCACAGCGTGTTCACGTGTGCAAAAGAGCATGCTCTACCTAGCTCTGGGACTATGACAGAAGTTAGTTGGGATCCCAGAGCTTCGGTTTCCCACCATGATTTTGAGAGGGACGTGCGGTCTTGGTTTTTGAAATTTAGGTGCATTCTTCAAGCGTGCACTTCTTTGACCAGCAGAAGGATCTAAAGATGTGGTCTTCTGACCACAATATGCACTGCATCCTACAAGATCGGAATGCACTGACACTGGGAGGTGGTGCGTACGGTACTACATTCTAGAAAACCGTGCACCACTGCGAAGCTGATTGAAGGAGGTGCGTGCCGTCATTCATTTTGAATCTTCTCTGGACTTTGGAAATTCGTTGCATTAACTCATTGCATCATTGCACCGTCACCTGCCACCCAATTTATGCTTCATAAGGATCGGAATAAGCACTTAACGCCATGCTGAAGCGGAGTTTTCAACGATCCATTTCCGATGTTCACGTAATTTAACTAGTCTTGCTTACGTACCTGTAATTCTGTTTTACAATTTAAGGCCGAGTTGCAAGTAATTATATTTATATTTACGGTTGGCCATTCCCGACGGTATACCAGGGATCTGGATTCTCGGTTACCACTGCTTAGGGTTTTAGGGAGGGTATTAGAGTCTACAGTCTATGGTATTAGAGTTTTGGATTCCATGTACACAGTGTACAGAGTTCACGGGAATAGGGTATACAACTCAAGGGTTTAGGGTACAGGGTTAATGTTTCCGGGATTATAATTCTGGGATTCCAGGGTTTAGGGTTCACGGTATTAGGGTAAGAATGCTTATGCTTCTATTGTTCAAGGTTTAGGGTCAAGACATTAGGGAAACACTACCTAGGGTACTAGGGTTTAGGGTTTAGGGTTCACGGGAATAAGGTCCAGGTTTCTTTGTATTAACCAAAGTAATCACCCAAGTATTGAATCTGGTAAGGAAACACATTAGTGTAGTGGTCAACAACTTGTATACGCAGAGTATTCGAGTAGTTCCGCTACCAAAGATAAACATGTAGTTGAATTCCTTACATCAATGATGATTGAATTTCAAACTATAAAAAACATTGATCTCTAGTAGTTAGTATATAGAACATCTTCCATAATTGTTGATCCAAACATTTGCAATTCCATCCAAATGTTTGTCCCAAAAATGTGCTTTCTTTCCCAGAAGCTTGGAGACACCTCCGACCTTGTGTTAGAAAAATGTGCTATTTGTTCTATAGCAAGAGTTTGGAGATGACTCCAAACTTTTGTGAAAAAAATGTGCTATTCGCCCCAAAAGTTTGGAGAGTACTCCAAACTTTTGTAGAAAAAATTTGAGCACCATTCGCCCCAAAAGTTTGGAGACCCCTCCAAACTTTTCTGAAAAAAATGTGCTATTCGCCCCAGAAGTTTGGAGAGCACTCCAAACTTTTGTGAAAAAAATGTGCTATTTGCCCCAAATATTTGGAGATCCCTCTGTATGAACTTCTGTCTAAAAAATAGGTATATCCCAAAATGGGCCTATTTTCCATACATAAATATATGTATATATATTACAAAAATATTAAATAATTGAGTCATACTAACCTCTTTTCTAAAGAATTACAACTAAATAATTGTGTTATACAACATTCATTGGGGTTTGGAAGAGGGTTCAAGGTTTAGGGTTCAAAGTGTTATGGGCCAATCATGTTCATAGAATTTTTAAATACATATCAAATGAGTATTTCTACGTAGAAAGATAATTGTTGAATAAATTGTAGGCAAAATGTAGCAAACCCTACATTCTAAATTGATTGGAGAAGGATTATTTGCTGAATTTATGTACGAGCGAAGGTGAGAGGTGGCTTCAGGCTTTGGGTTCAAGGAGCCTTGCATTAAAAAATGGCCCTACATATAGCTGTGAAATGAACATGAGGTACTACTTAAATTGATCTTCTACAGTTAGCGAATGAATCCAGGAAAAAAACATCCTACCAATTTTAAGAGCCACGTCTCATTTTCTTACCTATCCTCATCTTTCTAGAGAAGTTGAAAGTAAATGATTCATGGAAGACCAGCCCGGGGTCATAAACAAGTGCATGTAATAGTATTTGCTTGAAAATTCATCAGTAAAGAATTCAATATAGACTTTGTTGAGTTCCTTTATGTGGAAATATTCCTTTTATTATTTTCAAAGACAGCTACAAAATAATCTTTTAATGTTAATATGATTGTGTAGAAATTCAATTACTGTTAAATCTTCTAATGTCATACAAAGATATATAATTCAGCCTCTGTACACAAATGAATATAAGGTAACAGTATAGTTAATCATAATAAATCCTCTAGTGTCACATTTAAGTAATTTCGTTGTTCAGTGAATTAGCAATAAGAACCTCCCAAGAACTTTGGATAATGACAGTCATCATCAAATTTTCAAATGTTTGACATATAGGTCTCTCGATATTTTACAACGGACTTTTTTGGAATTCCCTATGATTGATTTGGAGCTTTTCTTGTTTATTCCTATTAGTTTTTTCCAGTTCATGTGTTTTAAGGTGTTCAAATGCCATCGAGGAGGGATCTTCGAAGAATTCATATATAGAAGGAAATTGTCAGTTTACGGTGAAGGGATTTTCATCAATTCTCTCCAAATCCCCCTTATGCAATCCAAAGTGGTAGACTTTTTGTACATCTCACGTTTCATAGTTCTTTCCACCAGTCCTCATATTTGGTAGATTTTATAAGGTGCAATTGTCCCATGTGGATTGTCAACAGTACCACAAGGGAGGACACATACGACTTGTAAGTTGTCAATCATTCAATTTTTAAGACAATGAATTCTATTCACATAAATCTAGTATTTTTAAATTTGTATACTTCTGATTATAATGTAGGAAATTTTATAATGTAGGAAATTCAAAAATGTTGAAACAAATGAAATGTACGTAATACTAGTATTTTGAATTCTTGCAATCTAAAAAGGATCTTGTTAAAAAAAATTGAAATGTACAAATGAATGAGATTTAAATTTAAAATCTTCATCTTAGTCAGATTCCAGCCTCCAAAATCTAGGAATACTATTCATTTTGCATAGTAAAATCTATGTTATAGTTAGATTTCAAAGGCATAAATCTACATTCTAGAATACTGGATTTAAAAAATTCAGTTGATTTGGAGGTGGGATCATCTTGTAATAACACTAAAAAACGCATGGATTATCTCCTAATCACCGTTTTTGCCCCCGATGACCATTATGAATTATGTGATATTCAAAAGTCTAGAAGCCGTTAAATGTGGCTAACAACTTCTAAATTTGGAGTGATTGAATACATTTAAGACAGTTCAATAAACTTTAATTATTTCATGATAAGGATCCAAAAAGATATAATTGTCAAATGAATATTAAATAATATTATTGAATATAGAATATAGATCATGTATTCATTTGATAATATATTGCATTTATTTATTGTTTTAGACCTACATGATGATATACAATGTACAAATGATTACAAGCAATGTTTGATTTGAAACATGATTGGACCCTGAATACCACTTTAAACAAATTAGTATGTTCAAATTAAAAATTTTAAACCCTTCAATGTGAGCTAAGTGTAAATCCCTAAGAGTGTTTTTAAATCCTTGAGTGCTTCACAAACTGACTGTGTTTTTAAAACCCCTGACTGTGAAAGACTTATATATGAGTTCTCACTTTTTGAAAATTATAATTTTATTCACTTGAGACACTCATTTTTTTTTCTCCCCGTTCTTTTCCTATTCGTTTTACATATTTTTTTGGTTTCGCTAATCAGAAATGATGAAGTCATTCTGCATTCACATCCGAAAATTAATGTCAACATTAAGCAAGTCATGTTGGCAAGGTTACACATTTAAAAAAGCAACAATTTAAACTGAATGTGGTCTCTCAAATGGATGATTGACCTAATATTTTTATTTTTGCTTATGTGTTTTTAATATTTATTTTCTTCTCGAATTATTTAAATTTTAGTATAGTTTTTTTTCCTTTTCCTTTATTTTTGGGCTTTCTCTTCATTATTTTTTCTAATTTTTTTCTTTTTTCTTTTTTTCTTTTATCGAAATTGTAATAATTAATATACAAAATAGATCACGTATTCATTTGATAGGATACGGCATCATGATTTGAGGCCCACATGATTGTGTATGATGTACAATTCATTACTTGCAATGTTTTGAGTTGACATATGGACCATCAATACCATTTTCAATTTAAACAAATTAAATAATGTGTTTAAATTAAATAAATTTATTCACTTAGTGTGAGCTAAGTGTAAACCCCTTATTGTGTTTTTAACCCTCCTACCTGTGAATACTTTCTGGAAATTATAATTTCATTCACCAGAGACATTATTTTTTTTTCCTCCCCATTTTTTTTGCTCTTTGTCTGACAAATTTTATTCATTGGTGCCATTCATCACAAATGACGAATTCCTTCTGCCTTGAGTGACTTTTCTATTTACAAGATTTTAGAAGTTTGTCATTTTAGAGGTGCATAATAAAGCCCCGGACTACCTTTTTTTTTTTTTTTTCAGCTTCTTCTTTTTAAATTTGAAATGTATCAAAATTCTGAATTTCCTTAAGTTTTCTAATTCCAAGAGTTTTAGAAATTCGAGTCCAAACCCTGAATTTCTTCTTGAATTTTTTTTTCCCTCGACTTGCTTTTATATTTAATTTTTTTTTTCCTTTTTCCAAATTTTTCTTTCAATAAGTTTCTTGTTCTCTTTTATGAATCTCATTTTTTCATTTATTTACCGCCTTTTTTTTTCAAATGCCCTAAAAATTGTGTTAAAAACATAAAAACATAAAAAGAATGCGACCTCGCTGCCAGCAAGGGGGTCATTGGCAAAATTAAGGAGACTTACACTTAACTTCCCCTAATCTCTAATAAACATCTACTTAACCTCTAACTTAACATCTACTGAACATGTACTTAATCATGGCCTCTATACCCCTAGTTGTCTCATCAAGCCGAACTGACAAGAGCAATCAATACCCCTGCTGGAGCGGCGCAATATTGAGTGGTGGACTCTCCACCTGGAAAATTGGAACCACGAGGTCGCCCGTTGCCCCCGGATGGCCCTGAATTGCTTTCCCCGGCTGCTGCTTTGTCATTCTTCCTCTGCTTCGCCGCTGCGTTTCTTGCTCGCCGCTCCGCTGCCACATGATTGTAGTTCTCGCAGCCGGAGTTTCTAGATCACCCTAGTAGCGTTGTCGTTAGAGTTGGTGTTTTTTTGGGATTTCTTCGTTAGTTTGATTGTTCGCATCAGTTTGGGAGGCGCTCCAGCAACGCGCGTTGTCCCCTGCAACTCGGAGGAAGGTCGGAGAACCCGGTCGGAGAAGAAGCATCGGGCGTTGCCGAGCAAGAGGGAGACCAGGAGCGGGAGGCGAAGGCATCTGGGAGGTCGGTCGTCTTCAGATATCTCCGTGAGGCGCAGGTGGAGGCGGAGGCGCAAGCGCGTGGTCTCGTTTTTTTTGCTTTCAAGCATTATTCCCGCACAATCCAAGTAAGTTCCACCCTCGACGGTCCTGCCTCGATTGCTTTTCTTCAATTAGTAGTGCACGGTAGACCTAAGTTCTACATTCGTGTTTCCTCAACTTCACAGTCATGTCGCAACTTGAATCACAGTCAATCGGTTTGGAACGAGGCAAGGGAACTGCAGAAATTGCAGAGTAGGAGGTTGTCGCCATAGTAGAGCGTATTCCGGACTTGGCATTGTAGTTATAGTATACGGTTGAAAGTTTGTTGAGTTCAAAACCAAGCCATTAAATGAGTTCGATGCTTGAATGCAGTGAAAATTCCAATAGCTGCTTGGCGGTACTCCACCACGGTGGATACAGTATATTAGAGTAAGTACTCACATTCATAGAATTTTTTTAGTTAGGATGTTCAAATTAAAAGCTTCTCCCTGCAATTATTTGAGAGAGGGCCACAATGAAGTATTTGCTGTCACGGAATTTGTAGGTTGAGTACCTCATTGAAGCCAGGGTTCTCGATTGTACAGAGTTGCGTATATTTTGAAGTGGTCACTGTCGAGGTTCAATTGTCTCAGTAAACTGACCACACCTTCAGGGCCGACATAGCCCACCATAATGTAGTAAATCAAGCACTTACCATTTAGCTGAATGTTCAATTTTGCAGGAAGTAGTCGACAATCTTCCGCTGCTTGAAGGCGTACATCCGAGTGGAATCTCAATCCAGGACAATGGCATCATCCTCGGGCCTCACAGCAGTCCCGGCAGAAGTCCTCCGCTTGTGGAATGACCCGTAAGTTACTAAACCCTGAACTTGTAATTGCACAAATTTCATTGATTTATTTTCTTATCAAATGTAATTAGAGCGAATGCAAATGAATGTACTGCGCATTTGCGATTTTGCTTAGGAAAATGTGCTCTTGCCCGCCTCGTGGATATCTCCTCAGCGTTGTCCTGTCTTCAGCTGTAAAAGACTATTCTGATTTTTCACGATACATCTTTTGATTATAGTAACACGGAATCCATGTACAATCTTCAGTTTCGTAAGAGTATCAGGAGATTTCACAATGTCCTTAACTGATGTTTGACTTCCACGGGCGCGTATTAGCTTAAGCTGTAAGAGATTACCGTGAGATATCGAAATGGTTGATATCATTATACAACGGCAACCACGCGTAGTAGCCTTACATAAAACCGAGCTCCCTAACATTCAACGGTGGAAGTGTAGACCCAAATTCGATACATATTAGCTTCAGCTCTGAAATCGGAACCCTAAATCCCCAGTTCTCTTATACTGACAAACCAATACACAGTATTCACGTTGAGTACTGTCGCGTGGTAGGATCGTGAGATCTCACGGTTACTGATATCGATATCCTACCAGCAACAGCACATAGTACCTTCCCCTGCGAATTCGGATCGTGATATCTCATGGTCGCAGAGGTCAATATCCTACCAGCTACGGGTTGTAGTACCGGCCCCTTCCAATTATGACCGTGAGATCTCACGGTCGCTTCGATAAGTGTCCTACTAATCTTTTCACATAGTACCTGGAACTGCAGGTCAGGACCGTGATATGTTACGGTCGCCTAAATAAGTGTCAGACCAAACTCGTGACGTAGTATCGTGCACTGTAACAGAGGACCGTGATATCTCACGGTCGCTTACAGAAGTATCCTGCCAACCATGGAAGAGAGTACCCCTCACTTTAACAGACGACCGTGATATCTCACGCTCCCTGACAAATTTCTACCAACCTTCTCATAGAGTACCTTGAACTAGAGCAGAGGACCGTGATATCTCACGGTCCCTCATGTAATTGTGGTACCAATTTTCTCACAAAGTAGCTTTCACTGTATAGGAAGACCGTGATATCTCATGGTCCCTCATATAATTCTAACAACCATATTAGAGAGTACCTTCCACTGTAAGAGAGGACCGTGATATCTCACGGTCCCTTATATAATTGTCCTACCAATCTTTTCACAGAGAGCCATTCACTGTAACAGGGGACCGTGATGTATCACGGTTCTTGGTATAATTGTGCTACTAACAGTCTCACAGAGTACCTTTCACTCCAACAGAGGACCATGATATATTACGGTCCCTCGTGAAAGTGTCCTGCCAATTCTCTCTCAAAGTACCTTCCAGTGTAACATACACTACAAGAAAAGGGGCCAATATGAGACTGGGGAAAAACGACTTCCTGTCCACAATGACTAGAGAACGACTATGGCTCCCTAATTGCACCAACGGCGTTAGCTTCACAGCCTCCGAGTTGTGCTGCAGTTGCAGGCGTGACTGTGGGATGAGAAGTTGACAACCCCTACTCTTCATCCGCAGCTTGTCGTCAACTGCGTTGTCGAACTTTTGACGTGGACTCTCTAAAATCTACCAAATGGGACCTAGTTGCAGCAGAATAAAGAGTTGACTGCAGGGGCGACTGCGTGCTACTTAAGAATGACTCCGTAACGACTTTCAAGTGACTGCGCAGGAGTCATTTGAAGTCATTCGCAGTTTTCACAAAAAGAACTGGAAAGAAAAAGCCACCTTCTTTACCGGACACTTCACATTGTCTTTTGCATGGACAAGTTCATTCCCAATTTTAAAAAAATTGTAGATCATTCTCTCTTTCTGTTTTGCCTTCTTCTTTATATTCTTCTGCTATTCTTTATTCATTTCACTTTGATTTTAAAAATTCCTTTTTTAAAAATTTTCCAAAATTTTGTCCCTTTAATTCAATTGTCTTCCTTCCCATTTTTGGGAAAAATGGTTTGCAATTGTGTCATCTCTTGTTCTCCCTTTTCAAAAATATAATTCAATTACAAAAATGATTTGTAAATCTTTTTCCAAAAAGAGAAAGAGTTAGTTTTCTATTTCCTTCTTTTCTTCTATTTTTCTATTGTTGTTGTATTCTTCAACTGTCAATTTTTTTGGAAATTATTTATTTCGTTCCCATTTTTTTCCCCCATTTTTTCCTCCTATTTTTTCCCCAATTTTGGGTCCACTTTTATTTCCTATTTTATTTTCCTTTCCCCCCCTCTTTTCCAATACCTTTTCTATTTTGTACCCCATTTTTTTCCCCATTTTTTCACCCCATTTTCTTCCCTTTTTCAAAAACAAATTTCTATGTGCCACATTGTTTTTTTGTTATTCAATTTTTCCCTTTTCTCTTCTCTTCTTCATTTTAAATTTTTTTTTTTTTTTTTTTTTTTTTTTTTGATAATAAATGGAAACCATTGTATTAAGTGAAAAAAGTAACCGCCAAGCCCAAGTTTTAAAACTTTTCTTTTACTTTCTCTTTTCTCTACACTTTGTTTATCTTTTTAAGTTTATTTCTTTGACCTTCTTTAAAAAGAAAAAATTATTCTTTTCTTCTCTTATAAATCATGCATCTCCAATGGCCTTTTTGTTTTGTTGGGGTCTATTGTTTTCTTTGTCGGGGTCCACATTAAGATTCATTTACACTCTTATTAGGACAATAGCTATGATTTTGGTCCATTTGTGTTGGTAACTTCGCAATAATTCTAGACATTTCATATGATTCAAAATAGATATTCCTGAGGTCCCAACATAAAGACTAGAAGGTGTTCTCATAGTCCTAAAAGCAATCATTAAGGCCCGTTCTCCTCTTACATGGACAACAACATTGCTTCTTTGGTGTTGTTGTAGAATGACTTCTTGAGACTGCAGAATGACTTTCTACAACTGCAAAATGACTTCTTGCGACTGCAGAACAACTTCCTCCGACTGCAAAATGACTTCTTGAGACTGCAAAATGGACTGAAACATCTCAAATTACTTAGCAGCTAATCAACTACTGCTTTGTTGCTTTGTGCAATGTAATGCATTGTGTGCTTTTCAAACATCTGCGTACCTTTAATCACACTTCCTTTGCATCTACAACACATTTTCATCATGGGTTATATACAAAAAGGCAAGACAAAATTTAGAGAGGATGTTAGAAAATGTCAAAAGAAAATATCCTTTCCAATCTCTTTCTCAAATTTGTCCATAATTTTTTATTTGAGGCTTGAAATATAAAATGGATTTTTGGAAATGAAAGTGGGGTTGATTTCCTTACTTTTTTTAGTTCAAAGGTTTTTGAAAAAAATTAATCTACTATGCTTAAATGAGATTTGAAATATTACTTGTAACACAAATCCTGCATTTTACATATCCCACATGGTTTGTCTTGCCTCCTACCACCCCACTTGTATAAATGGCTTGTCATTTCATTTCTTCATACTCACACATTAAGTGGCTTTGAAAGCCATGTGACACATGCCAATTACAATGTATGGTATATGATGTACGGTGTATGATGTACGGTGTATTGTACATAGTATATGATGTATGGTGTATTGTACATGGTATATGATGTATTGTATATGGTGTATGGTGTATTATGTATGGTATATTGTTGTGAAACTTTGAATGTATTGATATGCGACTACAGAATGACTACTCCCCAAATAATGGGCCCCACATTCCTTTTTGCAAACGTCATGTTAATTTTCAAATGATTGGAGACATCAACGACAACATCACCTAAATCCTAAACAAACGTCACTCCAAAACGACTGCAAAATGACTTTTCAATGACTCAAAAACGACTTCCTACGTGGCCGTCCACATCAGATTCATCAGGGGTCAGTCATAACTTCAGAATGACTAAAAAATGACTGGCCACGTGGATGTCCACGTCAGATATTCTAAATGTCCACGTCAGATGTTTTAGAGGTTCATGTCAAATGCTTTCTACATGGCAGCTCTACAGACATTTCCTTTAGCCCAACTTTCTTTATCACTTCATCCATTTTTACATCCAAGGTAGAAATGGATGGTGATAATAGACTGTAGTCGTTGTCCTAAACGACTTGTCCACAACGACTCCAAGGCCTCTAAGTCGTATTGCAGTCATTGTGTCCACAACGACTGTTTTTTAGTCGTTTATTGAAGTCGTTTTTTCCCCCATTTTCTTGTAGTGATAGGACCGTGATAAATCACGGTCCCTCATATAATTGTCCTACCAATTCTCTCACAAAGTACCTTTCACTGTATTAGAGGACCGTGATATCTCACGGTTTGTCACAGTTGCAGTCACTTTGTCCTACGAATCGCAGTCAGTAACTGCTATCACATCTTCTGATGAATAAGTTTCTAGAATGGTATTGCCTTCCAGTAGTGCTAACCGATTCCTCCGACATGCTGCAATGAGAACGTCTTACGGGAATGGGCGGACGACTATGCGCCTAAAAAACTTGCAATCTTCATTGACAGCTGGGTACATACGTTCCGTTACAATGGACATCATCGACCAGGAGCAGTCTTTTGATGCGACCGTAAAGTTACAGCTTGGGGTATTGAAAGAAAAGTTGGGCAGGATGGACTTACATCGATTCTTCCAAAGCTGAAGTATAACGAGAAGGTTCACCCTACGGCGGGGCTGGATGTCATAGACATGCAGGGGCTTGATAATTGCACTGCTCTCCTTGTAATTGTTGAGAAGGTACCGAAGTCCGAGGAGTCGAAGACGTATGGCCTCATCCTGGACTACGCGAAGCTGTGTCTGGAAATGTGCGAGACCGTCACTCAGAAGGGAATGTTTAACTCCAAGGACGAACCGCATTTTTTTATTCCCGCTGAAATGAAGACGGAATGGAACATTGCCGATGATGACCGCCACGAATCCAATCCTTCTAAAGCAATTGTTGCGGTCATGCCTCCAGCTCCATCCCCAAAGAAAAGAGCGCAGAAGCGAAAATCAATTGTTGGAGCACTAGGGGACGATGTGGAGGTTGACGTCACCGGGAAAGCGAAGAAGGCGAGAAGACCTAATCTCAGTATTAGCAAATGCGTGAACATGACGGAAAATGAAGTCAAGAGACTTACGCCGGCTCAAATGAAGGCAATGAACGCGCTGTACAAGTTGGTGTTCAAGCCAATGTACGCGTGGGGGAAGAAGCCACTGGTAGATGCTTCGAGTGATCCGATACGCGTGCACTACAAGTACCTGCACGAAGCTCCCGCAGGAAGATATGTCTACAGAGGAGTGAATAAGGAACGACAGGCTGGAATAGAGAACCGAATCCGTATTGATTCGGACTACGAGTCTGCAGACAGATTCATTACCGTTCTTCCCCTTAAACGCGGTCCTTACGGGGAAAATAAAGTGGTGGACTACTTTCACGCCTGCCCTAAAAGAGAATTCCTTACAAGTACAACGCACTATTGGATAATTGGAGGTCAACATAACGTGGCGGCACACAAGAGACTCGTGGAGAACAGCGAGATTCTAGAGTGTGACAAGAACATGGCCTCCACCTTCAACATCATTCCGATGTGGTCACCCAAAGATAAGTCCCTGGACATTATGCACCTTTCCAAGGCACTGAACCAAAACATTGCTGGAGAGCAGAAGGAACAGACCTTCCTAAAGCAACTTGTGCACACTCGGCTGAAATGGAGGGATATGGGTAGCCCGCAGCCATCCCTCATGGGAAGAGCACACTCAAAAGAGTATCTTGTAAGTATTTCTCTCAACTGTTTGATATCGTGCTCTTATTTCAATTTTTATGGGCCGCAATGGAGACCGTGACATATCACGATCGTTCTAAGAGCAAATACCCCAAAATTCAGACCGTGATATCTTACAATGTTGAAATGAGGCAACAGGAAAATTAGTCCCTCTCTACCGATTGCAACTGACAGATTTAATGTTGATGAACAGGAATATGTTCCAGTGATGGCAACTATCTTCACTAGTGTCAAGGGCAATGACTCTCCCGACTTGAGGATTCCGCTTGTCTTCATGGAGAATGATTCCGATGTGGACAAATGGGTTAAAATCGAGAAAAGATTTCTCGATTATGGCGTACCCGACGGTACACCGTTCGATTCGAAAAAGAAAAGGAAGCCCCTCGCGCAGAATGATTTCAAGCCGTTGTATGGACTCCGGACGGAGGACATTAACTATCTGGCAGACATGGTGGACAAGAAGAAGGTGTGTATGAAGAATTCCAAGGCGAAGGCAGGACTGAACATGACTAGCCTCGTTGCCACGGGTGTTAGAGTGAGACGGGTGAGGGCCATGCAGAACGAGCTCATGTTCATCTATCGCAACCATCCGCTGCCTTGCAAGGCAAAAGAGTACGTCCCATATACATCAGCGGAATGGGACGCGTTTGCGGAGGAGAAGAAGATCACCAGATCGCAACTAGATTTGTGGGTGGACAAAACCATGGCCACCGAACTGGGAAGTGAGTGGTTAGCGCTGCGCACAAGAAATCTGAATAAGTCAATCGACCCAGACCAGTGTCCACCGTCGGTGAAGTCGATGTGGGCGTCTTTCTTTGATGCCCATGGCGAAGCAGCTGTTGAGGAAAAAATTGACCAAGAATTTGCGGACAATTACTTCTGCGCGGTTATGGATGAGAGGAGCTGGAATATCAGCACTATTCTTGCTGACCCTGCCGTCAAAGCATGGCGGGGCAAGGACAAACCGCATATTTATTTCTGGTTTTTGTTTGAGGTGACAACTGCAGGGCCTCGGGCAAAGTTGTTGGAAAATTATAAGCTGAAAAGACTATTCGATGCTATCGAATACAAGGACACTACTCGGAATATCCTGCGGGCCCGATCTCCAGCAGTGCTCATCACCGACGCTCAAGGGTTCTACGAAATTCTCAATCATTTGAAGCGGCGGGTGGAGGAGAGCAAGGCCCGAGTCTGGGACTGGCACATCATAAACTACGTTCTGGAACCCAGCGACGGCTTTCCGGCCTCTGCTACCGAGAATGCGTACAGCGTGTTCCTCGTCTTCTTATTTGGGTACAACGAGGGCCAGGATGCACAGAGCTACTTCAGCAGTTTCTTCACGGGCCAAGCAGCACCCATGGAAGCAGCCTACAGAGGCAAAGACTGGGACGATGATAATGCTTTCTATAGGCGACGTCCAATGCCTTGGCTGAGGATCTCCACTGCACTAGTAGTATTCGGTGATCACATGGTTGATAATATGGTGGTCGTGAATGTTAATGGCAGTCCGGGATTCATGTTCCTGGGAGTGGTAAGTTTTTATATCGTTTTTCTTTTCTTGAATTCTGAGGATTCAGAGTGCACCCTTTATTAGCCATTCTCATTTGTGCTTGCTTTTCGGTTCATCAGTGGGCCGGTGCAAAGACACTGGAATTGGTGGATTCTCTGGACGCCAAGGAGTCGGCTCTTCTAGTGGCAAGATCAATGTGGGACACGTATCATCCGCCACCCCGACCCGCTGGTTTCGTAGACAAAGAACCCCTTGACGACGACATCGACAACCATAGCGCAACTTCTGAAGAGACCGAAGATGATCCGGATCAGCAGTACTTGTCGTACAACGAAGAAGAAATAGTGCCCCCCCTCCGTCGTGAAGAAGGTTGGTTAACTTGTACTGACATCATGAGATATCACGATTCAGCTAGGCAGTACAAAAAAAACGTTCTTCCTTTAAGGCCTCCGGAATTTGAAAGTGCGCGCATATTTTGTGTAGTGTATGGGGCTATTGCTGTACACAATTGCTGACAAGAAAATGTCTGCCTCATGTCAATAGCCCGAGGGTAAGTACGTTTGAGAATGGGGCAATATGTTGTCTTACTGCATCTTTTAATGGCTTTCTAGGGAGCCTGTCACACAGCTGTTGTCCAGTACTCCAGAACTTGTGACATTTAGTTATTCAAAACGTGACTTTCATCAGGTGCTCAGTATTATACTACAGTATTATATTGTGTGCTGGGTATTAAGTAATGATTGAAGCTAAAGGGCCTGCCGAAGGAAACACGAAGGAATGCTTGCTATCCATTTAAAGAATCTCGGATTGCACGGTTAACAAGGACTGCACCATGAGGTTTGTAACTAGGATGAGATGTTCACAGAAAGTGTCATCATTTAGAGTGCCCCAGTGGAAATAGGGGTTTTAATTGCGTATTTACACATCTTAAAAGTAGAAATGTATTAGTTTTACTTTCCTGAAGGGGTGTCTCGGAGGGGCATTTGGATTGCCCAGTTCTGCTCGAATGCTACATCTTCCACGTTTTTACGGCATCATTTCTAACTGAGTGGCATCTGCGAAATGTTGTAGAAAAAGGCTCCTCAGCCGCAGAAGAGGCCCAAGAAGTTAAAGAATCCGAGCACCAAAAAACGTCGTGACAATCCTGCTTTGGTAGAGCAAACTGGGAAAGAGAAGTCGGCTAAGAAGCAGGGTAAATTGTTGGAGAAAAGGGGTTCACCATTAGCGCGAAATCGGCCAATGCCAAACCTTCAGGATGAGGGCAGAACGGAGACAGCAGTGGATGTTTTAGACGCGTCCCCTAGCACATGTGTTAACCCTCCTAATTCTGAAGTGGTCGACACGGTGGAGCGGATTCCGAATGCTAGGGATGCTGCAGCTATATTAGGCTCTCTTGCAGCGGGTGTTGGCCCTTCGGAGGTTTCGAAGACACCCTACCAGCGAGTACCCATGCCGGAGAAGGATGCCGGGGCTGCGGAGGTTCTCGAACATAATAAATCTCTCTCCCCTAGTCTGGGGACGGGACTTTGAGATGCGGGTACGAGTGAGGGTACATCAGGATATATCACGATGTCCCCTGTTTCGCAAACCAATCCGGGAGTCGAGATGGCTGATGACGTTGTAGAAGATACTTTGATTGATCTGAACCAAATGAGTCCCGAGGCCAACTCAACAAAGGTGACTCCCACAGAAGTTGCATTCCACTCTGGAATTTTGGATGTTGTGAAGGTCATTACCAGGAATAGGTTTATGAATATAGCTATTTTTCCAGGTTTGAGTGTCGGAACGAGTAGCGCCGTAACTAGTAATATTTTCAAGGAAATTCAGAATGTATTGGTTGCACACCAGTTTACTTACAAGAGCATTTTTTAAATTGAATTGGACCAGGGTTCGTAGGCAAAAGTGGTCGACGTCGTTGGGGGGGGGAACAATGAAGACGACGTCATTGAAGGAAAAGGGAACGTAGAGGACGACGTCGTTGAAGGGAGAGGGACCGTGGAGGACAACGCCAAAGGTGCATGAGGTGACATCCTGCATTTCTGGAGGGATGGGATTCCTGGCCTACCGTATACAATGAACTTGTCTCTAACAAGCTGATGATCCCTTGGCTGCAGATTGTGACCGGGCTATGGCGACGCTACCAGGGTCATCAATTGAGGTACCTCGCCGGAAGTATAGAGTGGTCCTTGACTTGAATGGAGTTCTTGTTCACAAGACGTACACACGCACAAAACTCCATGTTCAGCGTCGTCCAGCTGTTACGAATTTCCTGGATTGGCTTCGTCAGAAGGCTGACATTGTATTCTGGAGCAGTATTACTTCCAACAACATGAACAATTTGTTGGACGTTGTACTTGCGGATGCCTCGTTTGGTCCTAGAGATGTCATTTGTTTAACTCAAGCAGCGTGCACGCTGTCGAGTTACAGATCCGCAAATGCACCGAAGAAACCGATCTTCCTGAAAGATCTGGGTACATTAGCACGCATGGCTAGTCTTTCATCTCTAGAAGACGTTCTCCTAGTTGATGACAGCCCAGTTAAAAACCTTCCCAATGATCCTCACAATGCTATATTCCCTCAGTCCTGGTGCGGTGACAGACGAGACAACTACTTGGATGGCCACCTCCATCCTTGGCTTGATGGTCTCTTTAATTCAAATGTAGTTGTTCCGGTCTATGTGAAGAATAATCCATTGTATGGCGGTCAGTGCCCGATGGAAGCGGTGTCAACTGAGGGCATGAACATACTGAGGGGGGCCCTGGACTGCCCACTCTGAAAGGCGGGAGGCGTGACCATGAGATATCACGATACTTGTTTGGGTGTGTCCACGATTCAGGGGGTTAATGAAGAATAATCTGGATGTACATTATAGCGCACTGTTAATGTAGTCTTCAATTTTCTATAAAGTTTTCTTTGAAGTTGATACATTTTGAGTAGGCCAGGTACTTCTAAATACTTAGCTCTAGTATTCTCGTACTTGTGGAACAATTGATTGTAAATTAACATTTGATAGTTATAAATGTTTCAGTTCTATGTAAAGTGACATCCATTGTGAATTGGATGTGAACTCTAGTCCGCGGCTTTGTATTTCTTCTTTATGTTTCCATCCAGAGATCTCACAGCACTTGATACTGCGTGTGAATTACATTTTTTATTCTGTGGCTTCACTTACAAAATTAGACATGATGAGTCAGTCATCTGTTTTGTTGTATGTAGTGTGACGTGATCCATATTCACTGGGAGAACTCTTGATGGTTGGTTCACACAGAAGGCGTTGCTTGTTGTACTGACCGGTGATCTATGCGTCCATGGTGGTGTTGCAGATCTCCCTCAGAACATCGACATACCGGTTGGCTTTCACGGTCTTTTTCAACATTTCGTCGAACATACTCACTATGTCTTGTGGTCGTGCATGCATACTTTGACTTTGGCAGAGCTTCTTCAACGTCTTCTTCCACCCGGAATTCTGAATGGGTTTCTTTATATTGCCGATGTTGACAAACCCAATAAGAGCAAACTGTATCCGAATTGTGGTCAATTGCTGAATCTTCTCTTAAGTAATCCTGAACAACGTAGTGTTCTTTGGAATCGAACCCTTGTAGTGCTTGAGTTAGATCCCCTCAAGTGGCCTCATGCGCGCGCACTACAACCCTCAATATGCGTGAGGGATGATGTAGATTCTCTCGAATTTCAACGTCCCTACTATGTCTAGAAAGTGTTAAATGTTAGTAGAAAACCCTTCCGCCGAGTGGACTAGTTTGGATATCGCAAGGAATGCCTTCAATTGAATCTGAAGGATCTTCTTTGTTTGTCTTGTATGAATATCAATAAAATGTCATAAACCAAGTTCAATGTTTATTGGAAACTGATTGCATTGTACGAAATGCCTGTACGATAATTGCTTTTGCCTTGTCATTTTGTATTTTCTCTTCTAACATAGTAGGGATGACAGTCATCAAGAGATCTCTTGATCTCTAATTCTGCACAGAAATCCAGACGGGCCAAAAGTTTTGGGCTCTATCATCTGAATTTGCATAAATCCTGCAGTGATTAGTTTCTTGCAAAGCAAAGAATCGTAATTTCATGTGGTTCCAATACATCAAGAGATCTCATGATGATTCATTTCAATCACTACGTCCCAATAAACATAGGAGTGTAATCCTCCAATGACAATGTTACTTGACATGTTCTCATATATGAACCGGACATGTGCTACTTTGAACGGCGTGGGGGGCTCTAAGATGTGAACTTTTGAAGATCTCTTGATGAATTGTACCATGACCTAGTTCAAATTGGTTCCCCTCAAATGTTTCCCTTCCTACTTGGAACAACATGGCGCTCTCCAAAATGTGAACACCTCAAGAAGGCACAATAAACTATACTATGACATACTTAGTTCAAATCGGTCCCCCTTCAGTTGTTTCTCTTCCTACTTTGAACGACATGGTCATCTCCAAACTCCTAACACCAGAAGATCTCCCGATACATTGTATCATGACATAGTTCAAATTGGTTCCCCTCAAATGTTTCCCTTCCTACTTGGAACAACATGGCGCTCTCCAAAATGTGAACACCTCAAGAAGGCACAATAAACTATACTATAACATACTTAGTTCAAATCGGTCCCCCTTCAATTGTTTCTCTTCCTACTTTGAACGACATGGTCGTCTCCAAACTCCTAACACCAGAAGATCTCCCGATACATTGTATCATGACATAGTTCAAATTGGTTCCCCTCAAATGTTTCCCTTCCTACTTGGAATAACATGGCGCTCTCCAAAATCCTTACATCCAAAGATATCCTGATGAACTGTACCTTGGAAAAGTCCAAATTTGACCCTAAAGTCCAAAACTAGTTAAATATGGCATCGTTCCGGTTTAAGAGCGACAGTATCGGCTCAACCCCAAGTATTTGCTAATGGTCAAGGAGGAGATCGATCGGTTGCTGGAAGCGGGATTCATCTACCCGGTCCACAATCCCGAATGGGTTTTTCCTATTGTGGGTGTTCCAAAGAAAGTTGGAGCGGATGGGAAAGTCAAGATCCGGGTTTGTCAAGATTTCCAGAAATTGAACGTAGCCACGAAGAAATATTACTTTCCTCTTCCGTTCACCGATCTCATTTTGGACCACGTTGCTGGCCATGATTGTTACAGTTTCTTAGACGGATTTTCCGATTACAACCAGATGTTCATCCGGTGGTGCGATCAGCTGAAGACCACATTCACAACGGAATGGGGGACTTATGCTTTCACCCGGATGCCGTTAGGCCTGTGTAATGCACCCAGAACGTTTCAGCGACTGATGATGGACATTTTCAAGGATTTCCTTAGGCATTTCCTTGAGGTATTTATAAACGACTTTGCGGTTTTTAGTGACTGGGAAAAGTCATCTCGAGTGTTTGCGGAAGACATTCCAAAAATGCCGAGAAACCGGTTTGAAGCTACATCCGGGAAAATGTTTTTTCGGAATGGGATCCGGAATCTTACTTGGTCATATAGTAAGCAGGACCGGATTACAGGCTGATCTGGAGAAGGTAAGAGTGATGCTGACTCTGCTACCTCCAACCAGTGTAAAAGAAATCCGTGGATTTTTTGGATGCGTGGGATACTACCAGCGGTTCATCGATGGATATGCCAAGAGGGCTATTCCACTCACGGAACTTCTAAAAAAAGATACGGAATTTGTTTGGACGGAAAAGAGACAACAGGCCTTCGAAGATTTGAAGACCCAATTGGCTAAAGCTCCGATCCTTTCCGTTCCGGATTGGACAAAGGAGTTCCATGTTACTCTCGATGCATCCGGTTGGTGTTTGGGTTCCATTCTCTAGCAGTTTGACGCAGAGAGACGCGAGAATCCGATTTACTATGCGAGCAGACAAATGAGTTTGGCAGAACGAAATTACACAACTACGAAAAGAGAAGCATTAGCAGTGGTGTATTCCTGTAAGAAGTTCCAACATTATCTACTCGGGTACAAGGTAATTTTCTACACGGATCATGATTCTTTGAAGTACCTTGTTAACAAACCGGATTTGTCAGGCTGGATTGCTAGATGGATTTTGCTATTACAAGAATTTGACTACGAAGTTGTGGTGAAACCCGGAAAGGCAAATGTGAATGCGGATTACCTCTCGAGACAAAGAAGACAGAAATCCGTAGCGGATATTTCTGCTCAGTTTCCGGATGAGTTACCGGATACACTAGGCGATCCGGTTTTTAAAGAAAACCCGGATCCTCCTTTGGCAGAGGTCTTTCACCTTGACAATGAGTCTGTTTCAGAGTATCAAGATATCATAGATTACCTAGTGAAGTCTAGATACCCGGAACAGATAAGCATAGAGGAAAAGGAAATCTTCCAAAGAAAAGTAGCTCCTTATACTTTGATTAGAGGAGTCCTTTTTAAGTTAGGAACGGATGACATTCTCAAAATATGTTTGGAACCTGCGGAACAGAAGAAGGTGATCCGAGCTCTTCATGCCGGAGATTCAGGAGGGCATTTTGCCTTTGTAAATACAGTGAACCAGATTCAATCAACCGGATACTGGTGGCCGTATCTACACAGAGATGTTAGGAATTTTGTTAGGAGTTGTGATCAGTGTCAGCGGACAGGAGCACCATCCTTCCGGAATCACTGGCCGCTGACCCCTATCATTTCCCTAGCGCCATTTGAGAAATGGGGGATAGATTTTATTGAACCTATTTTTCCGGTCAGTGCAAGAAAGAAGAGGTACATTATTCTAGCCACGGATTATGCTACCAAATGGGTAGAGGCCAAGGCAACACGGAAGAACGATGCGGAGACTTCAGCAAACTTTTTGTTTGAAGAAATCCTCATGCATTTTGGTCACCCACTTGAGCTGGTTACTTAGCGACCGGGGAACCCATTTTCTCAATGATGAAATTGTGGACCTAATCAACAAGTATCTTATCAAGCACCGGAAGACGACTCCCTACAACCCGAAAGCGAACGGATTGACGAAGCGGGCGAACAGAATCATTGGTAAGATCTTGAACAAGATGGTTTCCGCTCACAAGACGGATTGGGACCGGAAACTACCTTCAGTAGTTCATGCCATTCCAAGACTCCTCGCCATTGAAGAACTGGAAGAGATCCGGAATGCAGCCCTGGAGAGAACCCTGGGAGTGCAGAACAAGCGTAAGGAAGACTACGACTGGGAACTTCCAGCGGATAACGGAATTCGGGAAGGAGGGCTGGTTCTTCTCTATAACAACCGTCATAATGATTTTCTAGGTAAGTTGCATACTCAGTGGATGAGACCTTTCCAAGTCAATCAAGTCTTCCAGAACGGATCTCTGCAACTCCAGAATCTGCAAGGACAGTGGTTCGACACCCGCGTGAATGGATCGAGAGTGAAGAAGTATACCGAAGCTTCTTTGTCTGATGAAAATTCGTAGTGTTTGCGAGGACGCTCACAGATGAGGAAGGAGTAATGTCGCAGTGTAAATTTTTGGTTTTTCTAAGTTACCTAAAACTTGGAACGAAAACTGTAAACAGGGATCCGGATTCGAGCAAGAGATAATGAAAACCTAAAAAATAGCTACGGAACGGAAGTAGTGGACGATCTAGGTTCGATTGGAATCTAACTCGGATCTGAATTGGAACGGATCTAATTTGGAGCGGATTAGGTCAGGACCGGATTTGGTCATGATGACAAATCAGACTATAAATAGGTTGACCAATCTAGTTGCCACTCTTTTTCAAACTCTGTTTGCTAGAGGCGTTTCTCTGCGTGTATTTAGCTCTCTTCCCCAGCGCTTTGTTTTCCTGTGTTGTGAGTATGACTGGAAGCGTGTTAGTGTGTTAGTGAACAGGCGTGCGCAGTGCTTTAGTGTGTGCTGCAAGGTTAGTGATATTCCGGTTGAGATCGGAAGAGTGAAGGTGAGGAACGGGACATGCGGCTAGGAAAGGGAAAGGTAGTCTCGGGGAGAATCGGGTTAGCACAGCGCGTGTCCATGCCTCAGCTCTGCAAGTGTAGAGCAGGACCGTCTAGCTCCTCCGCAGCAGTAGTGAAGCTACGGAAGGTAAGTCCGGTCATTCCCTCCACAGAGGAGGAGTAGGCCAAGCTCATGGAGGATCTCGCCACAATGGGTTGTCAAGGGTTGTTAGACAAACCCTAGGGATTTAGAGAGGAGCGGATGGTGAGAGAATTGTTAGGGAAATTGTCGAATCAGTTCGACAATACCATCTGCGAAATTCCGGGCAGTTGGACAGAAGAAATGTGGAGGTCAGTATACGACTTCCGGGTGGGAGGCTTAGGGATGGCCAGCCGGAAGGACGAATACATCCGGGGGAAGTTCCGGAGTACCGCAGACTCGAAGGACGGGCATGCGGTCTTGGATTGTTTGGACGACCAGCATTGCAACCTTCTCCAGTTTTTGGTTCCGATCATCCACTCGGAGAAACCAACGAGGGTGACGATAGCCCTCGGGAACCTGATTTTTGGAGCCCTGAGCGGGGAACGGAAAGTGGACTGGGCTCGGATCTTTTCTGATCTGGTAGGCCATCTGGTTCCAAAGATTGGAAGGAGTAGGGCCACACTTGTGAGTCCCTACATCTTCCATCTTTACAAACACCACCAGCTTCTCACTGACACGGAGGAGAAGGAGTAGAAGACTCAGGAGGTGCTCCTGAAGTATAGGCACTACAAGAGAAAGGGGTACTTTCAAGATGACATTTCAGTATGGAATTACTGAAATTTGTTATCTGTTGCTGGAAGTTCACGTTCAAATTGAAAATAAGTAACCTGAATGATTCAAATGCTTTTTGGTCACTACCTGTCTTGAAAGCACATCTTCAACAAAGAAAAAGTGAGGGTCTTTCCTTCAACGACTGCTGTTCAAGATTTTGTAGTCTTAAATTATGCGACATCCTGCTCAATTGGATATTTTATATGCAAATAGCTTGTCGTGGGTCCAATCGCAGTGCCACAGGCCTGATGAGAACCGATAAATGTTTTGTGACTTTCGCAGCAAACAGCTGTACCGATCCAAGTGCATTATTTAACAGTTCTGAGAAAGTGCATGGCATTCTCTTCGTCATCCACCTGTACTGTAGCGACACTCGTTGCATAACTGTAACGAATAAGAGAATGTGCCCTTAAAGCGGCCTTTTAAGAGCTGACTGCATTTGGGAGGAAGCTAAACTCCTTGAAACAATTTTGGTAGGAAGAAAAATAGAATTGGCATCTAACCCAAGTCGTTTTATATTTTTTGAACCTTCGTGGATTTAGTTATGAATTTTTGAAGTTGAAACCGAGTGGTCACTAAAAGTGATCCCCTCCTCGAATGTACACTATGGGTACATTGAAGAAAGCAAAATGTACCTCTGTGTTAGAGGTCGCTTTTAGAGCCGGGTTCCTTTAAGAGCACATTACCTTGGTGCCGTTGCCCCAGCCAAAAAAATAAAAGTAAAAACAAATTTTTAAAATTTTTAATTCATTAAAACTTTGAAATTCAATAACTTTCACACCGTTAGTAGAGTGAGAGGTTGTGTTGTTGGTATGAATTGAAAGCTCTACACACTAAGGAGTGCAAGGGCATTGTTATGTGGCGTTTGGGCATGTCATGTGAAAGTTATATTTTTTTTCAAAATAAAATAGAATTCAATTCTATTTTTTAATTTAAAAAATTCGTAACCTTCACATCGTAGGTCCAAGTGCCACAAAATTAGCACGAATAGAAAGCTACATGCATGAAGAAGTGCAAGGGCTTTGTTTTGTGGCGTTTGGACACTTGATGTAAAAGTTACAAATTCTTTTAAACAAAAGATAATTTAATTCAATTTTCGAAATTATAAAAACTTTGAAATTCAATAACTTTCAAATAGTAGGTCCAAACGACACAAAGCAAAGTCCGTACACCCCTACTTGCCAAGAACTTTCAAACGGTTCCAAGACGCCTCACGGTTCGTTAAATTTCAGCTTATCAAACAAACCAAAACAAACAAAACAACCTAATTTAAGGTATAGAAGGAGAGGTGGAACGGTCAATCAGCACTTCTCCGGCCCCAAAAAAATTGATGCTGTTTTATTTCTTCAACTAAAGTTCAATTGAATTGCATTTGAAGGGGCAGTGGTTTTTAATTTTAATTTTTAATATTTTGCGTTACAAGTGCACAAATATTCTTTTCATTTGACCGTCATTTCCTCTGTATTTTGAATCAAGCCATCTCACTTTGTCTATCCTCAGAGTTCACGAAGTTCATCACCAAGTCTGTACAATAGGATTTCGATAATTTCCATTTTACACAGAAGATAGCAATATACTGACTTCAAATGGACAGATAACACCGGTTTCAGAAAACATGAGTTCGGATTTCCTTGTACTTGTCCACCAATTAATTGCAATGCATGGAAAATGCTCCTTCTCTTTCAAAACAGTTCACTTCGTCCAACATCTGAACGAATGTTGCACCTCATGCCTGCATATACCTTTTCCATGATCTCACTACCTCAACGTCTGACTCTCCCCTTCCAACACTAAGTCACGTAGACAATGCTGACAAAAAAAGTCGTAGAGGCACTGGATCGTCAAGCAGCTTTCAAATATCCTTCGAGAAGACGATGACAAATACCTCCATTCGGTCCATGGTTTGTTTGTGCTGTTCCATTTCTCCAGTCGTTGTTTTGCTTCCTCCAATGCATGTTCCAAAATGAATGCCATGATTCCGGCTGCCCTTGTGCTCCTTCTTTTGAACGACATCCTCCCAACCATAACATACTGTAGCTATTGAATGTGTGCCCCGTCTTCTTCATAGCCAAAGGTGGAAGACCTGCGATGTCCTACATTTTTTTTTAGTATTCTGGTTTAACAAATCACAATGGCAGCTACCCTTAGTAAGCTTACAAATTGATTCCAGACAACACTGACCATTTATATTGACGGTTTCAACCCTAGCTTTCGGATTCCATAGAAGACTTCAGCAATTCAAAGGGATGGGGACTCCTTTATGTTACCTGTTCTTGCAGGGAGTTTGGATATGGTTTATTCGGGCGTACTCCCCATATTTCTATGACTACTCTTCCCTTCAGTACGCTGGAAGCTCTGCTTCCTGTATGCCTGCTATATTCCTCTTATTAGAATTGTCTGTTATTTTCTTTGTAATTAATGGTAAAGAACAGAAAGTAACACATGACTATACTATGATTCATTTCTTAGGAAACCGCTCATTTGATGATCCCGATTGCTCCTTCCACAGTCACCGTCGTGCACCATGGCATTCCCGGCACCCGATATACTTGACGTCCCCGGCAAAATGAATTCTTCTAATTCAAAACCATGGCACTTGGCCACGCCCAACAAACACAATGTTGCTGCTGGAATAATGCCTGCCCCCACATCAATCCACATTTGACAACTTCGTTAAAACTCTCATTCTCGAATACTGTTACTTACTTCTTCCTAAAGAAACAACATGTATATATATATATATATATATTGCAATTACCGATCATGATCTATGGCAATTACTGACTATGCTTGAGCAACGTCAGCTCTAACTGAACAAGAAACACAGTTTGAATCTGTGGTGACACACCAAAAAATTAATTTCATTCACCAGACCATCATGACTAAAATAGCAAAGGCTCATACCTTCTATATTTCATCATCAGTTTGTCCTAACACTATTTATATTAGTGAACACGTCATTACTAGCGTCTATCAGACTCTGTTACAACAACAGAACTTGTGAAAGTATACTTACCAGAACTCCTTGTCAAAACCTTGGCACCTTAACCACTCTCTTCTCTTAAGGTCAGTAAATTTATGTCAACCACGTAATTTGTCATTCATGACGATGTAGACCTCCGGCTCACCCGAAATGACAACAGCTGTCGGCCAGTGCAGCCCCATGCCCAAAGTAGGACAAAATCAACAGCAAGTGTCGTCCGGAATGTGAAGAGGACCCTCCAAAATCTCATCGATCTGGATTGTTCTGCACTTATATAGAAGTTGGCAGGATCCACCTCCATTACCACAATGACTGCTCTCCACAGCAGCAAATGCTTCCGAACACTCTTCCATTGAAGTGTGGTATCTCCTGCATAAAGCCATGGCCCAATAACTCATGACAAGAAACTACTAGTCCCCATATTTGAAATCAGAGTCCGTACATTAGCTTTCAGAGTTTCTGGTCGCACTTAAAGAAGGTAACACATGTAGTTTCACTGTGAAATCACATTATTGCTTATTCTGACTCTACACAACTGTGGATTGACCTCGTTTCCAATTTTGGTATGTCCGGTACTCAAAGGTGGTGGCACTGACAACACAAACTGTGGCTTCCAGCTGAAAATCATGTGCCTTCCTTCTGTTCAACGTCAAACTTGTTATTCATCATCATTCAAAGTCTATGAACGTACAACTGCACTTTGGTTAATACTATGACAGCCTTAGGCCCTAGCAAATGATGTAACTTCTGAATATAACAATGTCCTATTCAATCCATGTAACTTCTACCGTTGGATCCCACTGATTACAATTCTGCCCAATGAATCAACACAAGGTTTTCCAGTAATGCTAAAAACATGTACACACATTCTCCATAACCAATGCTACATAAATAAAAAAGAAATGGATTGCACTCTCAAAAATGAGAACAGAAACTTCATAATAGAAAATCGTTGACCATCGCCAGTAGGGGCTGAAATTACTTGCTTCGATGCTTAACTTCCTCCGGTCGAGCTCCTTATCAGTTGAGCGACGACAGTGAACTCCACTGACAGCAACAGAAGGAATCCTGTCATCTTTTTCCACAATCCACTCAAACATAATACATCATTGTTATGTATATAGAAAATTCTGCAAAGTAGACACTAGTTACCACTCTCCTAAAAATCAAAAGTCATGCTCTGCGGCAGTAATAAGTACTGTAGAACCTAACTATCTTGTTTGCTGATAGAATACCGAACCAACACTACTCCTAAATTCAGCTTCCCAGGCTCTAATGTTGTTCGTGGAAAGCATACATTATGCATGCACTAATGTATCCTACCAAACTTCCAATGAGACAATAAGACACATAAATCTCTCTAAGACTGTAATACACCAAAAATATGCACAACTTTCATCACCTATCTCATTGAGATAATCACAGTCTCCATTGTTGTGGGCTCCAACCTGTAGTTTCCACCATCTTATAAACCAGCACCTAGAAACAAACGCAAAATAAATGTGCCATTTCTTTGACCTTCAATTAGTACATCAATCCCTTGATCGCTTCTCAAAATGTGGCCACAAGTGCTTCAGTGCAGAAAATGAAAAGCACTATGACAAAATGATAAAACAATATTGCCATCTACGATCTTCTGCACAAGACAACAATATCAAAATCTCTACAAATTTATTACTCCAACCCTTGTCATCACCAAAGATGCTCTCTTGAAGATTGAGATACAACGAATGCTAACTTTTTGGAACTACTAACATGCACATGCTACCAAAGTGAACTACTTGCACTTGCACATGGCCATGTAAACCTGCTAAAATCAAAGCATGCACCTTGTACAACAACTTCTATCACCAACTCTACAGAAATAGCGATAATTCCTTTCCAACATGAAATGGCAGCTACCACTAACTTCGGAAATAGTCAATCACTGCTGCCAATGTCAAATTGTACAAGCAAACAGAAAACTATAAATACTGCATGAAAAATGTTCAACAATTTGCTGCAAACAACACCGTTTCATCCGGCTATTGTGCAAATTAGGTCTATGACTACATCACTGCGGGAGATTTTGTGCATCCGTCATCCACCATGAAGGTTCTCTTGCTCATCCCCAAATTCTACCAATGAGTCGTCGTCAGATTCTTCATCCTCCAGATGATCAGCTTCATGCTGAACGGCAACGTCGGCAGCTCTTATATCGTCCTCAATTACATTATCCCCTACACCGTCATCACTCCCATTGCCATCATCTTCAGCATCTTGAGCCGCCAATATAAGTTCAGTCAATGCAGTCGGGTCCATGTCAAACAGGGCAGCAGTGCTCTCCCCTTCATGTTCCTCACACACACGTGTCGCTCGAGGATCTGCGTGCAAAACAGCTGACCAGTCTGGCTCTTCCGAACTGCTACTGTTGAAAACTTGACATGTCTGAACTGGAAAAACAAACGAATTTGCAGACCTTTGCATCAGTCTCCTCAATTTGATCAAAGTATAGCCATACTTGTCCTTTTTGATACAGGGTGACGGTCCTCTCCAGATTGGTTCCACCCAATCACACAGAAGAAGTATGGGCTTCAAACGTCTATAATTCAACTCAGTAATGTCCACGATTGTTCCAAAGTAAGTCATTGACCCCACAATTGCATTCCTATCTGAAGCGCCACTTATTTGCAGAGTTTCACATGTCACAGTGACTCTAGAGTCCGATGTTACCAAATTTTCCTCTGCTGATGACACCCTGAAATGCTTCCCAAACGCTTTCATAGATTTGAAAGAACGCGTCTTTATGCTTGGTGGCATGGACAAGTCCACAACATCATCCTCAAATGTCTCCCTACCTCTTCCAACAACCGCTTGTAACCACCTTGAGAAATCGGGAACTTCTTTCAACTCGGCTGGATACTCCATCCTCCTTCTCCTGGGATGCACTCCTTGGCTATAAGCGGTTCTTCTACTAATAATCTCGGAAGACAAACGCTTGTGAGTCCTGGCATTCAAAAGTTTCAAATTGACCATTGTCAAAGTCAAAATGCACCGGCAAATCTCCAGACTGACTTCAAATCAAAGCATTGGCAGATCTAATGCACAGCATCCACTCCTATGCAATTCTCGAGCGTATTGAAATAAGTCAGCATGGGGAAATTTCTACAAATGCACTCAATAATAGGGTTGTCCCGGACGTTCGTTTTTTCGGAAATCGCGTCCGAAAACAGGACGTCCAGACGACTGGACGACCGGTTACAATGGACGCTGTGGACGTGGGCGGACGGTGTCCAGTCGCCGTCCGGGGGTCGGGCGGACGGGCGGGTAGGCGGCTGAGCGATTTTAATATTTTATGGTTGAGTATTTTGAGTTATATTCGTATGAATACATTTTTATTTTGTTACAAGTAGTAGGTTACTTTTTGATGTTTTTGAGGTATGTTGCTTTCAAAAATATGTTGTTGAATACTTGAAAATAAAAAATCAAAGAATACACAAGGAACAATTTTTGAATTTCACTTTCAATGGAATGTAATAAACTTAAAGATTTCAATACATTTTCAAACATAAACATGCAAACTAGTTCTGAACTTCTAGAGTTCTAGTCTACTTACTCTACTACTCTACTAGGGATCAATGCTTGCACACAATAGTTGAAGTCTTGTCTCTTCAACTTTTTGCCTTTAAACACCTTCTTTACAAACTACCCTTCGTTTGAGCCTTTTCTACAATTGGATTTTACGAGGTAGTAATCAATGTCTCCTTTCACTTTTGCCCCGCTACTATATTCATTTGATTGAAGTCCGTCGTCTTCACTGTTAAACGTGTCATCTTTGTCATCTGAAGCAGATAATTGACTTCCACCCCTATTTTTAAGCACTTTCTTAGATGTAGAAGCTCTCTTTGACTTGCCCATCTTCTTCTCTTTTTTCACTTGTATTAAAGTTTTTCCTATGCGTTGTTGAAGACAATCAACCGTTTCTGGTTTTGTGAGGGAAAGTACCGCATTTCGCTCACGTCTATCAAGAGGAGGTTTTCCTATGTTTGCTTTCTTCTTCGGGGATATAACCAACGGCTCCATCACTCGTCTTCTCTTCGCTTCAATAGATTCCTTCAACATTGTTTTTCTTGTTTGTTGTCCCTCGGTGCTGCATCCATGTACTTCATTCAAAGATTTCAATTTCCCGTTTGATGGCTTCATAGATGATTGAATTGGGAAACCTCTTTTCTTGAACACGGCATCCAATGTTACATTATCTTCATGAATACGGCGTGAAGATATGTTGGAAGTCCGCATTTCAGATTCAGAACTTCTTGAACCTAACACAGTGGTACTTTTCGTACTGAATAGTACTTGTGGAGGTGCTGGATGATTCCTACATGGCGATTTTAGGGTGATTGGCATGCTTTTTTTCATGCCTTCACTAGTATATAGCATGTTCGGGCTTCCGCTTTCACAGCTACTGTGAAACTACATTGTTCATCGGTAGTTGCGCGGTAGGATCCACGGTACTTTGTTCCTCAGTACAATTGCTCCCCAATCTTCCTTCAGACTAACATTGTATTGTCCACATTCATTTGGTCTTCATCATTTCGTTCGTCATTTTCTTCTAAATGGGCCACTACCACCAATGGTGACTTTTCCGTACTAAGCACCACCATTCTTTCAGACGTACCAGCTACAACTGTAATCCCAATTTCAGTTGCTAGTGTAACATTGGTGTCCTCCTTGTTTGCCAAAAGCGATTTGGTGCTTAGAAGGCAGCTTCCATCTAGAAATCTTGCTATGGAAGGTACCTCTTCATCACTCTCACAGTGACCATCCTCTACAGGGAAATCATATTCGTTTCCCTTATTGTTGGTCACATTATCATTGTGCATATTCCATCTGCCACCACCGGAATTGTGCATGTGTCCACTGATATCGTGGTGTACGTCATCTAGAAGGTCCGCATCACTTCTTTGTTGTTCATCTTCCGATTGCTCCATGTCTTCACGTTCTTTGTCATAAACATGATTAACAATATTTTCTTCCAGAAAATCATCATCATCATCACTACTGTCGTCGTCACCAATAGGCCCCTCAGATTCTTCAGACTCCGCATTCTTATGGTACCACTCCTTCTCATCTCTCTCCTTTGATGCGGACAACTCTTAAATTTGTGTACACGTACACCAAATCCATGGCTCTCTTTGTTTTTAACTTGTTACGAGATTTGTTGTGAACAAAAGAATAACTACTCCAATTGCGTTCACATGCAGATGAAGATACAGGTTGCCCCAATATTCTCCTCGCAATTGGAGCAATGAGTTTCCCGCATACTCTTTCAAAATCCCACCAAGCGTGCGCTGATAATTTGGACTCACTTGGATCTAACATGTTGTGAAAAGGAGGCTCACGATGTCGAAAAGCCATGAACTCCTTAACAACATCAGCGTACTCTCCAGGTTTATATATTCGCCTGAATACGTTCTTGCATGCGTCAATTACATGATCATCGTCGGCTAATTCTATGGCGTAGAGAAGGTATGGGTTTAAAAGAGCCCCAGCATACATGAGATCATTCTCCACTAATTCTCATCGATTCTGGAATGCCTGCTGCAGTGGTTTCACTTCTTCCTTAGTCAAGCGAAAAGGTGGATTATCTATATCCAACACATGTTTCCGCATTTTCTGCATAATATGTAGAACCTTACCCGTGCATGGTGTCTTTGCATCTAGATCATGGAGGCCATAAACAACAGGGCCCAACAATTCAACCAAATTCTTGTAATTCTTCCAGAATTCAGAGCTGTTCAGTATCCTCTTCACAAGTCGAGACTTTGTACGACTATTGCCTTTCTTGTCCGACAAGGTCCTCACGTATGTATCCCAACGCGGGTCAGTCACACTTTGTTTTAATGCACTTTTCACCTTCAGCAAGCGCTTCAATGTAATGAAATTGGAGGCAAATTTTATTTCCCCCGACATCAACAAGCTCAATTCCTTTTTGTAAGTACGAAATAGTGCAAGCAACATGTATCGCTTTCTAAAAAACTTAAGCACCATCTGTGCTTCATTAACCAAATTCCCTATCCACCCTTCGTTGCCTCAATCTTTGAGCAACAAATTCAAGGCTGAGACCACGCACCTTGGAAAAAAATGTGCGGATACTTCTTCGTTATAATTTGCACGGCTTTAGGATTCACAGGAGCATTATCCAAGGTTATTTGCACCACATTCTGAGGCCCTACCTTCTGTATAAATGTGTCCAAAATAGTTGCCAAATACTTTGCATTTTTTTCAAACCCACTTGTGTCCACTGATCCCAAGAATTGTTCTCCCGCGGAAGACACGAGCATCACATTTATCAATGGCTGATTTGTAACTGAGCTCCATCCATCAGTAGACAATGTTGCACCAAATTTCCGGATACTATTTTCTGTCCGCTTGTGCAATTTCACCTCAATATCTCCCTTCACTTGGTCTAACAATTTTGTTTGTAAAGCGTTATACGAAGGAGGGCTGTATGGCCTTTTGAACTTAGCCGTTCTCTTCACTGCCTCTTTGAATACTTCACTTCTCGCTACCGCGAACGGTATGTTTGTTGAATAGAAAAAATTAGCCCACAACGTATTCAAATTGCATCTACCAGCTTCTTCAAAACCATCTGTTAGCTGGCATTATCTATGAGGCCTATTGATGGAAGAAGGTGGAGTTTTTTGTTGGCTCCTAGATTCTGTGTTTTGGTTCATTCCTGAAGCTGAACGAACTGTTTGAATGGGAGTTGTGCACGAGTCCTTTTGAGTTGAACGGTCTGAATCCTTTCCATTTGGCGTACTATTTGTGACTATTAGAAGATATTGGCCATCTACATTCTCAAGATCCAATCTTCGTGGGAATGATCCATCACACCGAAGAAAAAGAGCTCGAACTCCAGATGTAAATCGCGTACATAGGCTTATTCCTGTGTCACAAGTACCATTTTTCCCTTCATATCCCAAATGACTCAACATGCATCACTTTCGATTCGCAAATTCCAAGCTGCATGCTTTGCACTTCACTTTACCACTTGATGTAACAGTATACCATTCTGAGAAATCCTTCTTCATTGTGAAAAGCTTCTTCCAATTTCCACTTTGAAATTATCAATATTCGCTCAAACTTTAAAATACATGTGCACTCAAATCATTAAATCATCATGTAATCATGTATCAAATAAAAGTATTGCATGAAGCCTTGGAAACCAAAGCCCCCCTATTCACTAAACTATGCATTACCAAGTAAGAAACACAAGAAATGTAGCTCTAGCCCTTGGGAATCTTAGCATTCAGGTTAACAGGAGTGATTTCAACTACCTTCTTCCTTGCTCTTATACGTTTGAGTTGCTGAAATCAAACTAACCGTTAGAAGAAGCCCCAACGGACGAGCGGGCGGACGGGCAGGCGGTCAAATAGGATTCATTTTTCTTTTTTTCATAAAACCATGACAGTGAACACAGGAGAAACATAGTATTATACTATTATACAAACCAAAAAATCGTTGTGCCAAACACAGCACAAATGAAGAGAACATCATCAACAAAGAAGGCCAAAAAATACATAAAAATATATATATTAATATATGAATAAGACAATAAAAACATTTTTTTGGGAGGCAAACTGATACAAATTATAAAGAAAATATGATATGCGCGATTTAAAAACGACAAAAACTGAAAAAGTGCCATACTTAGAGTGCAAACAAAAGTAATAAAGCCTATACTACTTAGTAATCTTCTATTAGTACTAATGTAGGTTTATAGTCAAAAATGAAACATTTTTCTATTACATTCCGGCACCATTATTGTCATCAGAATCGAAATCCCTAGCATTTCAAAAAGTCTTGTAGCCAAAGAAATACGGCACATGGGACAACGGGCGGCATACGTTGCGGCCCTTTGGATACAAAGAATATGGAAAGAATGGCCACATTGGCCCAAAGTTAAACATCCTTCGGGCCCAAAACCATGCTGGCAAAGACAACACTTCCCTTTCAACAGGAAATCATTAGGATTACTGCCAAGCACAAGTGTCTTTTCTTCATCAAATATGTGAGCAGACAATGTGTTGTGAACTATCCATCCTTCTTCCACTTCTCTGGCCCAATTGATGTCCTCGGAATGATAGGATTTGCCGTGATTTAGGCGCTCAAACATTCGATCCATGTCTCCCCAAACCGTAACCTGCACATCAGGATTTGCTCTTTCATCCTCCATCTTCCTCTTGAAACACAAATAAGAGCTCTCTACGTGATTGTATGTTTTGTCCGACTTCATTGCATACGTGAGGAGCCCACTCATGAGTCGAGAGGACACGCGTGCAAGATCTTGTAGTTGCCTCGCCCAAAACATCCAACGCAAGTCCCCTAAACCCTTTGGAAGGATATTGCTTAAAACTCCTACTTTTTCCATTCGTCTCATTAAAAACTCCGCCTCATTCTTCTCTTGAATTGCCAAGTCCAATTGTTGCTTTAAGTCGTCGACCATAGGGGCGACCGGTTGCGTGGGTTTAGAGCCTTCCAATAAGAGAAGAGGCTCAGGTTCCAAGCTTTCAATAGCCACTTTAACTTCTGTACTCTCGTCCACGGCTTTGCCCTTCTCAACAATATCAAGGGCAAGAGAGAAAGGAGGGATAGCGTGATGGCTCTCAATGACCTCTGCAATTTTTGTTGTCTCGTCCACGGCTTTGCCCTTCTCGAGCGGAAGAGAAAGTCGATCACTATCTTCAGTCCGTTCACTTTCCTCCCATGAGCCCTTGCAATGTTCACATGTCTTCTCGTTTTGTAATTTCTGTAACTTCTCCCGATGCTCACGTAACGTTCCCTCGAATGTCTTGCAGTTCTTTGTCAACTGCAAATTTTGGACCTTCCATTTCTCATTTCTGAGCCACTCCCTCTCATACTGTTGCTTACGTTCCTCATCTTTGTTCTGCAATGCCGTATACTTTTCCTTCAACTCGTCATGGTCTTCCTTTGCATAAGACACTTTCGTAAGCTCTATAACCTTCTTTTCAAGGTCACATAAGTTGTTTAGGTCTTTCACCCTATTATCCTGCAGTTCGTTTGCGAAATCAACAAACTTCCTGAAAGCCAATGCACCATGCATAATCTGTAGCGTGATTTGAGAGAAGGAATCCACGATTGCCTCAAGGGCAAGTGTGCATTCAGCCACAAGTCTAGCTGTACATGATAGAGATAAAGCGCTTTTAAACATGTCTTTGAAGTCCATTTTAGAAAAGCGTGACTTGGAGTGCCCTTCTCCCCTTTCCATTGAACTGTCCCTTTCCTCTTTAGTACAAGTTTCATTTGAAGGGCCCCCTTCATTTGAAACGGCGAAACTGGTTGGGCCGCTTTTAATTCTTTGCCATCAAAGAGTACACTCTAAGAAGTTCTCCATTTCTCGTACTGGAGGAATCTGGCGTAATCTGTCAAGATCTTCACAATCCAACAAATTCAACACTGGATGAAAGAATGGAGAAGGTATCCCTTCCTCATTATTAACAACGATATGAATGGGTGGCTCTTCCGAAGGCAGCATTGTATGCATTTGTCTCGGGGATGGGCTCTGTCTTTGGTTCCCGTCCTCATAATCATCTCTAGTAGTAATGTCCCCCAGGACATTGCTCTCTAGAAGATTAGTGATTGTATTGGTTGCCCTCTCCAGTTCTTCAATGGAAACCTCTTCCTCGGACTTGTCAAAAGGCGCCGTTGAATCCTCTTCATTTGGAAGACGAGCCGCCTTAAATACACAAGTTTCCTGCACTGGATTTGATACGTTCAGTACAAGATTCATAGATGATGCTGGAGCGTCCGCCACAACTCCTTTCGCATATACAACCCTAAACGCACCGTCCGTAGTAACATTTTGGTTGGTTTCACCTTTAGCGTTACTTTTTCCTCCGATGCCTTTCATACCATCCACTTTGGTTTGAAGTGTGGAATGTCTTGCCCTTTCGCTAGGTCATTTGAATTGGCCTTCGCTTCATTGGATGGAAGCAATGGCTCCTTTTTTTTTCCCTTCGTAACTTCTACATTCTGCTTTTCCGTTTGAACGGCACTAGATACTTGTTCCGTTGCATTCTTTGATGTACCACGAGCTTCAAGAAGTTCGACATTTGATACAAACGTATCCGGAATATCTTTTTGATAGAAAGACAGTTGAACTGGTGCTGTCGATGTCCTAGGATACGTGTTCCATTCCACTTTGCAAGGCAACACAAGTTCAGCATAAACCATGCATGCCAAACTGTAGTTTATTTTGCCCTTGCTCATACCCTTGTCTCCAAAAAGAGCACGCCATACCTCCATCGAGCGATGCACGAAATGATCATTCAAGCAACTTCCTGGTTTAAAACAGTACTCCTTAGTGTGAAGAGCATGACAGTCTTTAGGCCACAACTTTCCAATGTGATACATCTTCACATATTTCTTGCACAATTTAAAAGACCAATACTCTGCGTCCTCCTTCTCCCAATCGTCCTCCTCCTTAATATTGTCGTTCAGCAAAATATCATACCGCAACTGATGACCAGCTCCTCTAGGTTTGGATTTCTTGTTGCTTTCAGCTGCACCAGTATTTTCTGTTGCCATAACTACTAAATGTTTTGATTGTCGAGTGATGACTGTCGACTATGAAATTGAAATTGTAATTGTCAAAGTCTTGAAGTCTTGATATGTTCACCAAATACTAAGAACGCGTGTCGATATCTTCGAGCGTGTCAAAGTGATGAAGTCCCAAAGGCCAAACCCTATATCGAAAAAAGATAATTGACCCCAATTCTCCACCACATAGGAGCAACTAGCGTGGTGAAGCAATAGTAGCACATCCAACGTGGCTTGTTTCCTCAATGGGAGAGTGGAAGTGAAGAGAAAGATGTTGGCCGTCCGCTCATATAGCTGTCCGCTCCCAGACCTAAAAAGTACCCTCCCCCGAAGCTAATCCAGACGACGCGGACCTAGCCCAAACCGGCGGACGGGCGGACGGACCCACGAACAAGTGGACGGCGGGCGGACCCGCGAACGGGCGGGCGGGTGGGTGGGCCAAACCGCCTTGGATTCCAATTTCAATTAAGGTTGCCTAGGATTCCATTGTTCTTATCAAACTTGTGAGGTTCAGAATCTAAGCCCTAAATCCTAAACCCTAAACCCTAACGATTTCAGTCCTAAGTATTTTTTCAGAATTCATTAGTTCTCTTCTTTGATTGAAGTTTAGATTGAAAGGTAATGGAAGAAAAATTACAATTGAAACTCAAATGCAATTGAAATTTGTGAATTTCAATAAATTTTAAATTTCAAATGCAAATACAACCTACAATCCTATTTGAATTGAATTGAAATGTAATGCAATGCACATACAATTCAAATTTAAATCACATTCACTTCTAATTCAATAGAAATAAGAAGTTCTAAAAACTTCTCATGAATTTGGATCTGTACTTTCCTATCATTTGAAAAAAAGAAATGCACTGTGCAGTACAATTTCATTTAAAATATGTATTACATTCCATTTTTATTGAAATTGATTCCAGAAATTGATAATTTTAATTTAAATGAAAGTTACATTCAACTAAGAATGAAATTACATTCACATTCATATTCTATTTCATTTTTTTGCCGCAAAATTGCACATGCAATTTAATTTGAATGCAAGGCAAATTGTATTGCAATTCAAGTGAATTTCCAATTCAATTTCGATTGAATTCCAATTTCTACGGAAATTCAATTCATGGACAATTCATTGAATTCAATTTAAAAACTTAAAATTCATGAAAGCATCAGATTTATTTTGAATTTTAATTGGAATGACTTTGTAAAATCAATCATACTTCGAATGGGTTGACAGTGCAATTGAAATTGAAGTGGAATTGGAAAATGAATGATAAACCATTATTAGGTAACACTATTTGTACCATAATGAATGAAATATATATGAAATTATGAATCAATCATTTGTCTAAGGGAAGATTCAACAATAATATGACATATGAACGTGGGATTTTATTTTTCTAAAGGAAAAATAAAACCATACTAAAAGATATTGTATTTTTTTTTTATGAAAGAAAGCTATAAGTCTCGGGGGGGTCACTTAGAGTGTCCATTAGAAAACACGTGCGAACAAAACTTTGGACCCCCTATATTATATCCTAAAATTTAAATAAAATGAAATAAAAAAAATATGACTAGATTTTCCTACTTCAAAAGTTTATGTTTTGAATTATTGATATTTTTATTTGTTAATGATAATTAGTTACAAATTTTTGAAGTAATTAGATACACTGTACAACTAAAAAATAACTTTCACACCCCTATATTATATCCTAAAAAATTGTCTAAAAAATGAACAAAAAATTCCTAAAAATAGCTCTCTATTGAAAGTTCATTTTGAGTTGAGTATTGATGCAATGGTCATCTAAATGTGATCTCTATAAATATTTGAGTTAAAAAACATGCCGTTTTAGGCCATTTTCAACCTCTTGTACAAATCATTTCAACTATTATTTTAGTTTGAAATTTTGGCAATAGAAACCTATAGTCATTATTAAGCAACCCTCAAAATTTTAAGTTGAAATTATAGTTCATTAGAAACCACTTGTTCACACGTGGTTTGTAGTAAAATACTAGGTGCCCCCCCCGAGCTATAAGTACTAGTAATTGATACCAAATTTTTTGTTTCTATTAAAAATAATCTTCAATGGTAATGCATATTCTATTTCATGTATACAATTATATTTAATGATTAAGAACCAACAACTAATTATTGAATTGCCATTGTTCTCCATAATGAAGATGCATCTATGGTATTAACGTCTGAACGACTTTTAGAAATGAGCCTCAAATAGAATGGACCTTGGAATCAAATACACATTAATGATTCATTTCAGCATATAGTAGAATACATTTGAAGAAGCCACAAATCGCTTAGCCCATGACATGATGACAAATCCGTTGTAGAGAAATAAGAGTTCACGTCCATAATCAACTTGCACACTCACTGGATTGAACTTCAGGAGGATTGTGACTTCTAAGCTTTGGACGATTCTTCGTGGAATTTAGAAGAAAGCGTCGATTTCCATTACTTGAATATTTACTTAGAATAGTTATCCTAAACCCACTACAATAATGATGGTATTTAGTGTTATGGTACAAATAGTGTTACCTAATTTTTACCATATCCATTTAGAGTTTTACTTCCTAGCTCTTATGAGCTCATTTCTAATATGAAATTATCTTTAACACTAATATGAAATTATCTTTAGACAAATGATTGATTCATAATTTCATATATATTTCATTCATTATGGTACAAATAGTGTTACCTAATAATGGTTTATCATTCATTTTCCAATTCCACTTCAATTTCAATTGCACTGTCAACCCATTCGAAGTATGATTGATTTTACAAAGTCATTCCAATTAAAATTCAAAATAAATCTGATGCTTTCATGAATTTTAAGTTTTTAAATTGAATTCAATGAATTGTCCATGAATTGAATTTCCGTAGAAATTGGAATTCAATCGAAATTGAATTGGAAATTCACTTGAATTGCAATACAATTTGCCTTGCATTCAAATTAAATTGCATGTGCAATTTTGCGGCAAAAAAATGAAATAGAATATGAATGTGAATGTAATTTCATTCTTAGTTGAATGTAACTTTCATTTAAATTAAAATTATCAATTTCTGGAATCAATTTCAATAAAAATGGAATGTAATACATATTTTAAATGAAATTGTACTGCACAGCGCATTTCTTTTTTTCAAATGATAGGAAAGTACAGATCCAAATTCATGAGAAGTTTTTAGAACTTCTTATTTCTATTGAATTAGAAGTGAATGTGATTTAAATTTGAATTGTATGTGCATTGCATTACATTTCAATTCAATTCAAATAGGATTGTAGGTTGTATTTGCATTTGAAATTTAAAATTTATTGAAATTCACAAATTTCAATTGCATTTGAGTTTCAATTGTAATTTTTCTTCCATTACCTTTCAATCTAAACTTCAATCAAAGAAGAGAACTAATGAATTCTGAAAAAATACTTAGGACTGAAATCGTTAGGGTTTAGGGTTTAGGATTTAGGGCTTAGATTCTGAACCTCACAAGTTTGATAAGAACAATGGAATCTTAGGCGACCCTTAATTGAAATTGGAATCCAAGGCGGTCTGGCCCATCCGCCCATCCGTCCGCCCGTCCGCCCTTCATCGTCGGCCATCCGATGCAAAGCGGCCGCAGCTTGGGCTGTCCGATCGGGACAGCGACGTCCACCCAGGACAGCTTGGCCCGTCCGCCCACTGGCCCATCCACCCGTTCGTCCCCGCGTGCGACCGCTGGCCCGTCCGCCAGCTCGTTTGCCCGTCCGCCCGTCCGTCCTTCATCGTCGGCCGTCCGATGCGAAGCGGTCGCAGCTTGGGCTGTCCGATCGGGACATCGATGTCCGCCCCGGCGGATGCTATATATTTGGCCGCGGACGGCTCCGTCCGCACAGTTGTTTGCCTTGCGGAGTGGGCTGATCCAGTGGCAATTCGTCTCTGCGCACCTCCTTCGACTTCAAGTACAAACAACTGTGAAATTGTGAAACATTGCATTGTGATTTGTGAACTTGTCATTTGGACACCATGCCTCCAAAAGGGTTTAACAATCCTTTTAAGAAAAGCACGAAAGGAAAACCTCAAGAATTCGATTTGGATGTTTACTTCGACGAGTTCAATGTGGCAATGGAAGGATGGCAGTACGAGACTGAGAAGGTTTGGAATTGCACGATGTGCAAAAAATATGTCAAAATGTCGCACATTGCCAAACTATGGCCAATGAGTCAAGACTTAGAGAGAAATGTCAAGCGTTGGGAAGGCCCCATGAAGACGTGCAAGAGTGAACATTTCGTACGGAGATATGAAGAAATTTGGGCAGCTTCAAATCTAGCTGCCTCCAAGCCCAAAATCATGAACTACTCTACCATGGCTATGGTTTGGGCGGAGATTGTATTGCAGAAAGACGTAGACTGGCGTACGGTGATAGGGATGAACAAGGAGACCAAAATGACTTGTGATTCAGCCGTGGTACTTAGCAGTTGAAAAAGGCAAAGCGATTGTCTGCCAGCTTGGTCTAATCGTGGTCAATTCGGCAATCCTACTTGGCCAATGCGAGATGCAGAGGACAGTGATGATGAAGATGATGAGGAGGCCTCATTACCGTTGCCACCTCCACCTCCAGAAAGACATGAACGCCGAGACTAGCGTGACAACATAGAATACGAGAATCAAATGCAAGAAGCGCTCAGGAGAAGTGTAGAGGATTACGGTCCACCACGTAGGCACCACGAATCATCACATGATTCCCATTGTCATCAAGATGCAGGTCCCCCACAACATAGAGGAGGAAGTTCACGGTCCAATCGTGACCTCGGAGACGACTCAGAAGAGTTTCCAAATGTCGAAGGAGGCTTCTTAGACCCAAGGAACGTGGACTTGAGGAGTTCACAACATGGCGGATCGCAGTATTATCCAACAACAGGAGGATCCTATGGAAACCCAAGTTATCCAGACTACAGTGGTTCTCAATACGGCGGCTCACAGTATTATTGTGGAACGGAAGGACATGATTTGTATGGGCCTCATGGAAGCTCATTTTATAGTGGATCAAGTCATGGAAGAACTATAGGGTCTGAAGAAAATGCTCCAATTCCACCTCCAACTTTTGGAGGGCCTTACTATGACAATTATGCCCCCGGAGGACAATCAAGCGGATATGGGCCACATGGTGACTCCGGTTCTGCACGGAAAAGTCAGAAAGATGATAGCAGTTCTGACTCGGAATGAAGTATAGTACGATTGAAAATATTGAAGATGCTCGTACTATTGGTTTGAAGTCGCTTTTTGTAGTTTGCAATGGAGTTCTATTTTGTTAGGAAGTGAAATCCTATGGATTATATGTGATTGCAGCTTTTTTGTGAGTACGGTAGTACTTATTGTCTACATATTTTACATAGGAATTGCCCTACACAATCAATGTGTTGATTGTGTTCATATTTTGAATCAAGTTTTGTAATAAATCATGGACTTTTATTCAATACGGTGTACAACTCTAAAATTCTAAAATTAGTATGTGAATAGGAAATTAGGAATGTGAAATTCTATGTACTTATGGATTTATGGTGATTTGTTGTACCTAGAAATTGGTGCAAATGTACAAATGAGATTATGAGAACCTTCATGGACTGGCACTCAAGCATAACACTATTGAGTCATTCAACTTACCTAATCCACATTCAAACAAAGTTAGTTTTATCAAGTGAATTGAAATCCATTATAAAGAATGAATATAGGAAAAATTAGTCCCTAAAGGTCCTTCACTATGTTTTCATTAAAAATGTTAAAATGCTCCAAAACTGCCATTTATAATATAAGTACCAAATTTCTGAAGAAAAACATTTTTGAACCTATTTAACCGTAGGATCTTGTAGTATAGTAGTTTAAAAAGACGTGGAGAATTTTTGAAAAGAATCCACCGTGTAGATTGCAAGATCTTTGTGTTTGCACTTGCAGAAGTGCCATTTTTCATTTTTGGGACCCTGCTGAAATCCGGGCAGCTATAGTTTAGTAGGTCAGATTTTCATGAAATCAAAGACAAAATGATTTTTGCTTCAAACTTTCTTTATTAGTGACAAGTTGTTCACATGTTTGAATACTCTCAAATCATTTGGAATTGTTTAACATATAGAAGAATATTAGTAAGTGCAAATGTGGTATGAGGTAGACAATAATGCAAAGTAATAAAGTATTAATAGTTTATTTATACAATTGAAAAACGGCAATCCCAAATTTCCAATGGTTGAAATGTTGAAATACACAATGTACATTCTATCAATTTTTTTTTCCAATAGTATTGAAAATTGAATTAAATATAGGACTTCAAACTATTAAAAGTTTATTTTATAGTAGAAAGTCCCAAATTGCCCGCAAACTAAAGATCCTCAAAACTTTGGACTCACTATGCCTTGTAAAATAATTTGGGCCCTAAAAAATCAAATCTAACTCACCAAAATCCTAAACCCCAAAAATTCATAATTCTCCAAGAAAAAGGCCGGTCCTTAACTCCTTAAGGGGTTGAAATATTCACAAAGGATATTCAAATTTATAAAAAAAAAATGAAAAAATATTTAAATCCTTTCAAATAGTCAAGTGACTGCTATGTAACAAGATGTTAAATGAGTGTAGGGGGATAATAAATTAATAATATAGGAATCTAAAAAGCATTATTTAATAGCCTCATGTGAGATTGTAAGGATACACGTAGTGGATGTCTCCATGATTTTTTTAAAATTTCATTTCAATTCTCTTGAAGGATGCCTATATTTTGTTTTACATTCTTTTTTTAATTAATTTCAATATCCTTCAAGGATACTTAAGTTACATTCCGGTTTCAATTTTTTTTTCCTTTGTATTCATTATTCAATATAAAATTACAAAATGTCTTGCTTGCCTCCAAAATCAAGCACGATCCTGAAAAGATTAATGTGGAAAACACCTCGAAGGTTGAAGGTTGTGCCTCCAAATTCCTAAATGAGTGCCAAATAAGCGCATTTTTTCATAAGTTCACGGAGTGCATTATGATTTCTGAATTGAATTACTGCACCTAAAAAATCATGGAATTAAAATCATCATACATGGTAAAAAGGGAACAAGCTGAACACACAAATGGTTGGTGAAGGAGGACCTACCCCTCTATTGCACGCTTGCACCCTCACAAAAATGAATGTCAAAAATGCTCTCTATGAAACCATCTTGTGCCATTTGAATTTTACATTTCATGACCCATTGAAATCCTCATTCAGAGTCTGGGATTGCAAATTAGAATTCAGAATTTGCCCGAAACAAGGTATGTGAAAAACTAAAAATTTAAAGTTTTAAGCGTTTAGGGTAAAATTAAAAAAAGGGTAAGACAGTATGGGCGGACTGGCAAACCAGCGGCCGTCGGACGGACCAGCGGACGAGTGGGCGGACGGGCGTACAGGCGGACGGACGAGCGGATGGCCTCTCGTCCACCTCGTCCGCGCCGTCCGATCGGGCGGACGCTTTTAGGGTCCGCCCGATCGGACTTGCGGACGAGGCAGACAGGGAGGCCGTCCGCCTCTTATATAAGGGCGGGCGGGCCGTTCGCAAGTCACTTTTGTCTTCCCCCTTGCTTCATTGGTTGCAAGAGTGAGCGGAGAGCTTGGTGGTTCGCCCCTCCATTGGCTCCTCTCTTTGGGAAGATAAAAGTGCAATATTTTGGGGGAACTTTTGTCATTTTTTTGCAGGAAAGTAATCCTTGCTCAAGATGCCGAGGACAAGGAAGGCTGCAAAGGGAAGAGGGGTTGTGCCCCCTTCTCAATCTGCTAAAGACTATTCGTCAGAGAGTTGCAAGAATTACATGGTTCAATGTATCGTTGCATTCTACGAGACGGAGACTACGACGAACTTGGATTCCAAGTACGTTCGATATGGAGAGGAGTGCGTTGAAAAATTCAAAGCGGACATGAAAGACAAGATGTTGGAGGCTTTGAACAAGCTGTAGTGGTATCACGAACAAGATAAGCGCGACTTTCAGGACTGGTTGGATAAACGAGCTCACGATGCACTATGGAATTCTAACGTAATGATAAAGAAATTTGGGATGGTGCATCGTGCAAATGATGAAGCATTTCACCAGGTTGTTTTGAGAGCAGACATGTTCATAATGAGGTGTAAACCATTTGCTAAGAAGCGAAACAGAGAGGGGTCAATGGGTTGGTGGAATAGTGCGCCTGGAGTTGCACAAATGCAAAACACATGTCGCCATCTAATAGCGCTTCCGGAAACAGCGAGGATATTTGCTGTAGATAACAAAATATTGCGGGGTGGCTATGCAACCATTCGGAAGGTGCGAATTGAAGGATGCGCCGAGATTCAAGCGTTTTGGGAGTTCGCAGCGAAGACGTCTCTTCAAGAAGGCCGAAGATCAGAACTTGCGAAGCTGGAACATAATACCGAGTCAATGGCTGTGCGTATTCCACACAATGGAGTGATACGGTTTTTGGCCGTCCACACGACAAAAAATGAAGGCTACATGTATTGGTGGAATGGCGGTAATTTGCGAGAAATGTTGAGAATGGATAACAATTATCCGGACAACATATTCATTCAAATTGCATATGACCCCAAGGTTACTAGTGAAGAAGTCATTGCTGCTCACCATCTCAAACGCTGGAGAGTGAAGTGGACGGAGCTTGCTTGGGCATTGCTACATATTATGAATGCAGTGCATGGTGCAGGACATCTCCACAACGACATTTCTCCGGACAATATCTTGTTTCATTTTCCTGAAGATGAATCATTGGTTTACATTGGAGTCTGCGACTGGGGGATGACTACAACTATTATTGCCCCCCAAAAGTCATTGTATACATACACATCCACAACTGAATGAGACAAAAATTTGAGTAGGAGGTGGTGGGTGGATCCAGCGATTACATATGTGCATAGAGAAGGTGCAGATGTCGAGAATGTACCCAACTTATCTAAGCTATCCGAGGAGTTTGCTATCGGTGAAATAGCTATGAAGATCAATGCATCATGCATGCCAGAGGCTTACCACAAATTGCAAGGGCGTAAAAGCAATATGCATGAGAGATACCAACATCACGAACTCGGATCCGTATTCCAACTTTATTTGAAGAGATTTTGTGTGCACGGCGCAGAGGGTTCAGAACGTGCAAGAGGTCATAATAGTTTGGCGGAAGTCATTACACGGTTTACTTCATCGCACAATTGGCCTATACCGGATGAACATTTCCGCCGATTATATTGAGTTTTTACGACATAATGTAGGATTATAGGAGTATGCAATATTTATAGACGCAATTGCACATTGTATTATGTGCACGGATGGTATATACTATATACGGACTTATGCGGCATGCGCACTATTTTTATCTTCACTACATGTCTATGTAATTTCAGTTGCATGTGCATTTTGCAATTGATGACTATTTTTTCATTGATAATGAAAGCTTCACATGTAGACAGAACTGTAATATTTTAGGAGCAAAAACACATATATATATGTTGACATTTTGCAATTTTTTGGGGCTGTCCGCGGCACGTTGAATTGAGTTGTAGGCTTTTTGTGGTATAACTTTTGTTTCCGAGCACCAATTGAATTATAAATTATACTCCCACGATTCCACGAAGCGAATCAGTTTTCCTATCTTATCAAAAAAATTCAAAAAATTTCAATAAAAAATGAGGTCATTAGGTCATAAGAACACGCCCGAAAATGAAGTTCTTACTCGTTCTCTCTTCATTGACCAGTCTTTTGGCTTGGCTGTTTTGTATGTGGTTTCTTTTTTAATGCAGTGGGTTTTTCCCATTTGTTCAAAAAATAAATAAAAATAAGAACACGCCCAAAATCTGAATTGTCCATTTGTCCCCCAAGGGGATAATGGGATATTAGGGTTTAACCCCTAAAGGACCAAGGTGCATTTTTTGGCAACATAGCTTTCTTGGGTAGGTGCATGTGGGCAGAGATTTCTATATTTTTGGCCCAGATTTTAATACAAGGTGCAGACGAGGAATATCTTTCATGTGCACAAATTTCAGGACATTTGGAAATACGAGTCAAAAGTTATAGACAAATACGTAGTTTGTTTTTCAACTCGGGCAGTCCGAGCAGATCTGAAACCGCCTGTCCGCCCCGTCCGCCCCTGTCCGCTCCGTTCGCCCACCTGTTCGACCGTCCGCCCGTCTGCCCCATCCGCCCGTCCACCCCGTCCGCCTACCTGTCCGCCCGTCCGCTGAACGGGGCCGTCCGCCTTTGTAGTTTTGGTCTATATCTCCGAACGCTCCAAAATGGGCGGTCGTGGACGTTGGACGTCCGGACGTCCGTGCATCCCTGCTCAATAAGCCATTTCTTCAAAACTTACTCTTGCATTGTGTCTAGGCAAGTGGAGTTATTCAATACAAAGGAATGGGCCCAGTCACTTTCTTCAGTGGATAAATTCCGAATCTTGTATGCTGTGCACGTCACCTCGCCAATGTCTTCAGGCTCTTCATCCGCGTCCCATATACGTTTCCCTGTTGATTCACATTCTAGAATATATTCCGTCGATAGACCAAGAGTTGTCTCCATTGCAGTGCCAGTTGCCATGCACCCTTCAGGTCGAGCCTTGTTCCTCACATATGATTTCATATACTTCATGTATCTCTCCATAGGATACATCCAACGGTTGTGAACTGGTCCGCACAACTGCAATTCTTCGACCAAGTGCACTAGCAAGTGCGTCATTGGGTCAAAAAAAGATGGAGGAAAATATTGCTCTAGCAAGCAGATTGTAATAGCCACTTCTTCATGCATAATTTCTAGCAATGTCGGATCAAGTTGTTTGGAACACATTTTCTAGAATACACAACTGAGCTGCACTATAACTTTTACAATTCGGTTAGGTAGTAAGCCTCGAATGCAAATAGGAAGCAATTGCTAAACAAGTACATGGTAATCATGACTCTTGAGGCCATGTAGAGTGCCGTAAGGGCCTACTCTTGACTTCAAATTTGACATGTACCCTGTTGGCGCTCTGATGCTGCTCAATCTCTCAATTAATTTCCTCTTGTTTTCTTTTGACAGAATATAAGGAGCCGTAGGAATGTGAAAACTAGTTAGCGGCGGCTTTGTAGGACGAATGTGCAGATTTCTTTTACAACCACTTTCCTCCATGTCTTTCCGAACCGCTGGACTCTCTTTCAATCCAAGCACGGTATTCAAAAGATTTTCCACAATGTTCTTTTCACAGTGCATTACGTCTAATACGTGTCTTATCAAAAGTTTCTGCATTGGTAAATCAAGCACTTAATATTAGAATAATATATAGAAGGTATTCACACGAAGAATTGTCAAGCAATGATCTACTTCAAATCAAAAGATAGCATACATGGATGAATGACAAATTCAGCACCCAAAATTAAAATTAATTTGTATAAGGCATTCACACAAACAACTATTGGCCAATGGTCACCTTCAACTCAATAAAAAGGATGCATAGTTGAACATGACATTCACTACTTTGGTGCAATTTAAGTGAAGTAACGAGTAAACATATGAAAACCAAACAACATGAACTTCACTTACATCCCAGTAAGGCAATTTGAACAATGCCGCATTCCGTTTCACCCCATGATGTTTCACAGGGTCATTGTCGCTCCTTGGTGCTCCTCCGTTCAATAACCACCTCTCTCTAGACTCGCCTTGTCTTTGATGCTCCTTGCCAGACACTCTACTAGGCTTCAGTTGATGCTCTTGTTTCCCGTTAAATGATTTCGACATGAATCTGAAAGGGTGGTCAGGAGGCAAGAACCGTTGATGCCCTTGGCTGAGGCCCTTGGAAGATATTCTTCCTTAAACTCTTGGAGAGTCGTGAATCAACATTGGGTCCACATATGGGACAACCTTGATAGCCCTTAGTGGCACAACCAGATATCAAACCGTATCCAGGATAGTCATGAATGGTCTAGAGGAGCATTGCTTGAAGTGTGAACCTATTGGCATGTGGACTCTCAGACATGTCAACCGCAGGCACACCATCCCATAACAATAGTAGCTCGTCCAGTAGAGGTTCCATGTACACGTCAATGTTAGTTGATTTCACTGACTCTTTGCCAGGAATCAACAAGGAAAGCATGACAAAAAACCTCTTTGTAACCATCCAACCCGGTAAGTTATAATTCAAAAGAAATACCGGCCATGTGGAATGCCTAGTACTCTTATCCGCGAAGGGGTTCATTCCGTCCAAGGCTAATCCAAGCTTGACATTGGTATTGCTATCAAAAAATGAGGCGTCAATGTTCTTGACGTGCTTCCACGCAGGACTGTCAAGAACCGACCGCATTTTACCATCAGTGGACACATTCTTGTCATGCCACTTCATCAGTGATGCTATATCTCGACAACGGTACATTCTAAGAAGCCTAGGTATCAACGGAAAGTGGCGAAGAACTTTCACTGGAATGGAATTGCTACCGGCAACATATCTGGAGAAGTTGCACTTCGGACGTTCAAAAAGGTTTCCTTTGTCTTTCCAAAAGAAGACGCATCCATTTCTGCAAGCATGGATGGTATTGAAGGAAAGACCCAACCGATCAATATAGCGACGTGCTTCATGTCTTGTTTTTGGTAAAGTATTAGATGGGGGTAAAATATCTAATCTTAAGAAGGACAACAATTCGTCCATGAAGGAATTGCTCACATTGTGAAGGTGCGCTAAATTCATTAAAACGAGCACGCAAGCGAGCGTGGACATTTTCGACCCACGGTACAAAGGTACCTGAGTTTCCTTAAGCCAATTCTCCATGTCGGGGTCAATGGAAAAATTGTCATCCTCTGGTGCATCTCGGTTGCCTTCTTCATCAGTGTCGTTGTTGAATGTGAAACCTTGTCGTCGTTCATCAACTTGGTGAAACCATTCACTTGTAAGTCGATGAAACTCAAATCCTTCGTCAATATTATCAATTGCTGCCATGTTGTCGTCATCGTTGGCGTCTGTTGAAGGAATTTGGGAGTCAGAGTGTCCGCATTGCTTTGCATCTGAGTCCTCTGGCTGTACAAATTATAAAAATGAGAATGCGTAATTGCAACAACAGCATGAGAACATCTTACATGAAAAAGAAAGAGGGAAACACGAAAATCATTGAACACAAGTTTCTCTCATCGAAGAATGCAACTGCTGCCTTCCTTTGTCCTTGTTTGATTTATACGTTCCCTTCAACAAGTTACTTGAGTACAACATCTAGTGCAGTCATTTGTAAAATGGTTTTCTAGGGTTTGAAGGATACGAGAAGAAATCAGCGCTTGCTAACTCATGATGTCAATGAGTAGGTGGGGTCAGGTTGTTTGAAAGAATGCAACTTTTAAATAAAAAGAAAAAAAAGAAGTGTGTCATTTCAGCTAATGCAGTAGAGCTTGCAATTGACTACTCTATAAACTGCATTGCACAGATGCGAAGGAAAAAGATTGATCCAAAGATTTCAACTAATAGTGAACAAGAATGTAATTTGGCATTGGATAAGGATTCAGTGAAAACAATGAAGCGGCCAGCGTCACGAACTAGTAAGAGCAGACGTCATGCAGAGGATTACTTACCAACATGGAGTGCGTCAAAGTTGGGTCCCTCCCCTGCCGTCTTAGGTGCATTTCAATTGTAAGTTGGAAGACTGGTCGCCCACCGCCCTTGCACTGAGTGCAAGGGCACTTGTAACTCTCTATTCCTTGCTCATTAGCTCGAGAGCGCTCCAGAGCGTTCAACGTGAGCGCGAGAAGTGAGAATCGAGGGTCGTTGCTGAAGATATCTTCTTCCATGGCAATGGGTGAAAGGGGAAAAAAGTATGCAGACCAGTATTTGGTGAGCTCTGATGGGAAGCAGACTCTGTGCTATGTGCAGAGAAAAAAAAGAAAAAATGAAGACCTAATCTTATTATTTCGACAAAGACATAGTTCTTCCACTTCTCAACATAAATATGTATTTATATTCTAAATATAGAATGAATTGTATTTTTATCAAGCACATCGTCCTCTTACTTCGATTGCTATAAACAAGAGGGACTACGTGGGTCTTATGTCAAGACGGTGTTCTATGTAGGTGTCTCTAGAGAGCCAGCAGTGGTTTGTACGCTAGTGTCCTATCTTAATTGAAGTATGTAATCATGAAAACTTCTACTGTAACGATAGTTTAAGATGGGGTTGGCAGGTTCTACTATTTTCATTCAAGGAAGATTTATTGTAAGTGTAGGTAGGCGTTGATGTCTCTACAGTAGGTGCAAAGAGTGACGGTGCCAAATTGATTATAGTTGGAGCAAGCCTGAGGTGGGAGTATGGAGTTCAAAGAGGATTTGCTATTGTATGAAGATGTCCGAACTAAGAACATAGAGCGCAACGACAAGATGATGCAGGCTTTAGGGTTGCTTCCACTCAGATAATGTCTTTTTTTTCCAAGGAATGCGATTGAGTTTAACTAGACAGTATTGAGTTGTTCAATTGCAATGTCTTCTCATGAAAGAATAGTCATTATTGTCAGTTGTAGTTTCAAATTTACAGGCAAAAGTGTTGGGCGTTCAGGATAGAGGACGATTTAATAAAAATATTGCGTTCTACTTTGAAGCTAGCAATCTTTATGTTCGCTGAGTAGTTTTCAAGAAGTTGGCACAAAACTAGTAAGCTCGGTTGCCTTTGCTTGCAAACGAAGAGACGGCAAAAATGTGGATGGTGATGGATAAGTGAAGAGGGAGTTTCGATTTCTATAATTGTACAGTACATGTGGACTTTTTTGGCCAAAAATAGCAAAATGAGTTGTGGTCCAAAAGGTCCTTCACAAATCATTCCATTTGTCAGGTGGAAGAAGTGCAGGCTGTGTAGCCGCCTTTAGCAGCAGCCGACCATGTGAGCCTTCAATGCTTGCACCTAATTTAGGATATCCTTAATCAGCATGGTTGTTTTTTAGCGGAGACAAGTGTTTTTCCATTAAGTTTGTAGTAGGTGTAGCGTAAATTTATCATGATTAACAGTTGGCTACTTCTAAGTTGATTGCTACGTTTTGCCAGATTCATGACTCTTATTGCCCTCACTTTGTCAGGGGAAGGCCGAGTCCCTTATAATAGAACGATCAGAGGAAAAAAAATACTAAGATGAAAAAGGAATTTCAAGAGGACCTGTTTTACTGTATGTGATTAGATTGGAGCTACAAGATGAAGGGAAGCTTCATCGGAAGGGAAGATTGTGCAGAAAAGTAAAAAGTGGCAGCAGTATCCCTCGACGAAGCGCTAGGATTGCTGCCATGTTGGAGACGAGTTTGCAGTGCAAGGAACTGACAGTGGATGTTGATGTTGTGCGAGGAAGGGACTTAATACAACGCAGAAGGGAACGACGACGCAAAACACACATCAGGAACATAAGAGAGTCAACAGAATCGAGCGTGAAGCAGATTAGACATTTGGCTGACCCCCCCTTTGTGTAAGTACTTGAAATAATATTTAGTCACTTCCTGTTTTGCATATATTGGAAACAAACAATAGAGCGTATATTGCGTAAACAGTTTGTAAGTAATCAATTTCTTTTATGAAATGCAGGCAAGGAGAATGAGTGAAGAGATGTCCTTGAACTTGGGATATGATTCTAGTTCCAGTGATTCATCTGGCAGTGAGTACGGAATGCTCTTTGATGTGGACGGGGATGACAACAAGATTATGGAGTGTAGTGTCTCAGACTCGAAAATTATGCAAGATGGACATGCAAGAATGCAAGGTGGACACGCAATTTCAGGAAGTGTGCCATGTCTTGATTCTCTTCCGAAATTGTGGCCTCCAGGTTCAGGCACTCAATTTCAGGACTTCGTGATGCGTGCCTTCATGCAAACTGCCGCCTCGCTAATGGGCACATCCCCTACTTTTTTGCCGCATGCAGAAGCTGGAACCAATGCAAGTCCTTTGCTAAATTGTGGAGAAGGGAGTCCTAGCAGCATGTGGAATGAATTGACTTACAACAAAGCATTAGCGAGGTAGGAGAGGAAGCCCCAGATGAACAGAACCTCTGCTGGGGACGAAACAGATTCGCAAGAGGAGTTTCCTATCCCAAAGAACAAAAGTCCTCAACAAAAATCACTGCGCAAGCAGAGGTTGAATAGGTCACGAGTGAGGAAGGCTAACGAGTTAACAAGTAATCGGAAGGCCCTGAAGAAAGTGCCATATGTCATTCACATCGATGGTACTAGAAGAGCAAAAGGTATCCACAAGCATGTGTGGAGTGCAACTGTGCGTGGGCAGTGCAGCCGGTTGGATCCAAGCAAGGACAACATGAATCATCACCCAAAACAAGTAATTGACAGTATTTGACAGGCTTTGGAGAAGAAGTGGGAATTTGAAGGATTTGCTCATCGGGCTAGGGAAATGTTCGAGAAGTGTGCCACAAAATGCATGAAAAATCGGAAAATGCACTTAAAAAAAAAGTGCAAGAAAAACGTTTGTGATTTGAAGCCAAGCTCCGTGAGCCCCTCTCACTGGGCAAAAATTGTAGATCTATCGAAGGAATCATCAAAGCAGCCTATGTTGACGGGGTCCATACTAAGCACTGCGAAAGGAAAAGACATGAAGTTGGAAGCCCGGAAGGAATTGAAGGACGGACCATTGCAGTTGCAGGTATGTTCAATAGAAGAAGGTCATCGTGAAGTCCTTGTATGTTCTTTGACTTGTTAACAACTAAAATTACTTGTAAGAGACACCAATAGACATACTCCACTGAAATGGAGAATTTGTCATGACCCTATTACTTTTGTGCTCCAAATTTGGTTCTGAAACATGTATGAACTTGTACGCAGAGTTTGTCTTGCGGATTTGGGGTAGAGAATATGTGCGGAGAGAGGTTTTGTAATGTTGTGTATGTGCGTTTCATGTGCACAAAGTTGGAGGGATTATCCCTTCTTGCAAGTTGTTGTTCCACTGCTATTGTCGATGTTGATGTTCAAAGCTTCGAACATGCACACTAATGGGTGCTTGTCTTGTTCTATTGTCAGGGAAGTGACCAGCAGAGTCCAAGCAGGAGCCCAAATTGGGTTGCTATGATGAGTGACTCAATATTGGAAGAGGAAGAGAATGTCAATGCAAAAATCCAGAAGCTGAGAAACGACTTGAAGCGACTTGAAAATTCGAGAAAGGTAATGAATTGCGTGATCCATCAACGTTGATTCCTGAGCTTTGAAGGTTTATGAAGTGATTGTTCAGAAGTACAAAGGCCTTGCAAATTGTTAAGAAATTTTTAATTTTCTTACACAAAATACCAAGAGCACTATAGGCTAGGCGTTTCTACTTGTCGAAATGCACCATTGTCGGTAATGTCAATGTTCACATGGTTTTCGTAAAAAAATTTTGGTCGTCATTAAATTGTTGCTAGTGAGGCTTACATATTGTTTGGAAGTGTTCACTTTGGAAAAACGTAGTGAATGTGATTTTAGAACAAAAATAATTGGTTAAAACCACATCATTGTACCAAGTTCAGTCAATTGCATTCCATAGGAGATTATTGGGGATAGTGGGGAAAATAATTTATAATGTAATTAATTTAATCAATGTTAGCAAATATCATTATTTCAGTGTCCATGACTATTGATTTCATTGTGAACAATGATTATTGATTTCATTATAATGGTTCTAATAGAGGACATTTTACTGTTTACATAACCCATGAGGTAAATGAAGGCTATGTTCATTTTTGTCAATGATGCAAGATTGAATTTATTAGAAGTACCATGTTCCTTACCAATTGTTATATAGTTGTAAGGCAAGGTAAGAATGTTATGAGGTACTTTGGACTGGTAAAGAATATAGGACATACATGGAGAATGATGAAAATGAGGACAAATTATTTATAGGCTATTAATAATTACTATTGACAGCTTCTTATCATGGAAATTACAATCTTCTCACTTATTAGAGACGTTGAGTTAAAGAATTCACAGATGAGGAGTGACTGTACTAAAGTGAGGGCATCAACGGGCCCGGAGTTGCCATGCCGACGTAATGTATGCAGGTGTTGCATAATATTAATATACTCGAGACATGTGGGTGTCTCCTTCTCTCTTCTCAGAAATTTGCCATGTGTAACCACCAATTTGTCGTGAATTAGAAGTCCAACGTTAGTTTTGAACAAGTTTTCCAATGTAACTCTTTTGAAATTAAAAAATAACTAGATTGGGACATGGTGAAGGTCATGTGGAGGAGGGTATTATCCGCACTTCTTTGCAGACGTGAACTCACTTGAGGACGCTTCATGGTTTTTCCCAGCTTCGTGATGTCATTCATGTGAGCCTATTTATACATGCAAACAGAATGCGTGACTAAATTGAACTCTCAAACGAAAAAAGAAGAAAGAGGAAGGTGTTCTAGGTAAGAGGATTTAATTTCTTGTTGGAGCGAAGTGATGTCCATTGGCAGCAAAGTCATTAGGCATGGACCATGCCCTTCAAAGAGTACCATGTTCAAACATGGCTAGTAATTGCCATTGAACGTCTACTAAAAACTAACGTTTGTTGAAATATGCTAAGCTTGGATGAAAATAAAGTGTACAAGATTGGACTTTTGCTTTTGTAATTTTTGGTATTGGTGATGATGATTAATTTTAAAATTTAAACCATTACTCCATTGAGGACACATGAACCCTGGGGGATGGTCAGTAGCGCTGTTTCTGCCGTGCGTGGAAGTTGATGCTTTTGGGAAGGATATTATTGTGTGACCAATGTCGCTTGTACTGTGCAGTTTTGTATGTGGTCTGAAGAGGAAGCCGACGAACTGAAGTTGCGGAGCATGACGGAAATTGGTCCTACCAATGATGTGAGCGCAGGTACAAATTAACTCAATCTATGTTCTTTATGAGACACCAAACATGTGTAAATGAAGAATTCGTGATATTTAAGTTCATAAACTCATGGATATGTACGTTGCATGCGTAAGATGAAGATGAAGTGATGAGGAAACAAGAGGTTATATTGTTGGAAACTTCGGGCAAGGGAAAAATGCGAAACACTCTGGAATACTGTAAGCTAGTCATGGGATTCGAAAAGTTAAAAAAGGAAAGAGGCAGGCTTTGTAGACAATGTGAACAACCAAAACACATGGAGTAATAGGCTTTCATTATGAAGTTTGAACGTTTGCAGAAAGCAAGGTTCATGTGGCAAACTTGTTTTTGCAATTCACATGTGAAGTAAGAAGGGGAAAGGATTAAGGACCACATCACTTTTCTCAGAGGGAAGCGAAAATTGTAAATGAACATCAAAGAAGCAGTCAGCCATGATTATATTATTTTGTCCGGTTGAAGTTCTCTTTGTTAGGGAATTTCGTGGAAGTGGTACCCCAAATCCAGTAATTAGTAGTCGTTCATGTTTGAAGAGTGTTGTCATTTCATAGTTTGTGAGGAACAGAAGATGCTATGAAATTAAAAAATTCGCAAGGAGTAGTGACTAAGGTAACAGACTCTCAAATCGCACAGGCTCTAAAATCGCCCACCCTATTCAAATGTACATTGCTTGTACATGTAACTATTTTATAGCCTTCTGCAATGTAAAAACAATGTACTTTTTAGGGGGTGGGCAATTATAGTCCCATGCCACTTCAACTTCAAAATTTCATAACTAATTCCAGTAAGCTCCACAAAATATGAAACGACTTGGTTTAGATGCCAATTCTTCTTATCTTAGAAGGAAAATTTACTAAAAAATATTTCAAGGCATTTCACCTTTCCAAAATTCAGTTTCAGCTCTTAGGTGGGCGATTTTTGAAGCTCTTACCTTAAAGAATGAATGCAGAGAAAACCGGTGTTTGGAAGTGAAGATTTCATTTTAGAGGAACGAGTTCATGAACTTGTTCATCATAAATTGTGCATAGGGAGCACTATTATGTAAGTGAAGTGAAGATTATAATGAAGAAAACACGGACGGGGAGTCAGAGAAGGTGGATGGAAGAAATATTTATTTTTTTCAAAGTAATTGAAAAATTCTTATTAACACTTGCGTGGCTTTGCATGTGGACTTTAGCAGGTTTTGATGGCATGAAGGAGAACAGAAGGCCAGTGAATGTGAGTGGGCAGTTTGCGTCCAATGTTTCTTTAGGGTTGATAGGAAAAGGAAGGGAAGGAGTTTTGAAAGGCAAGGCGTTGTTCGGAGAGATCGACAAGAACGTCGCTTCATTTGTGCAAGGATGTGGATAGACAAATGAAGGGAAACCAAGAGAGAGCTTCAAGGGCACGGAGGTGAGAGTAGTCATTACTTCAACATGGAATTTTAGGGATGTTGTGTATGTCGGAGGCATTATTTGTGTGGCGGAGGAAGTTGTTGAATGAGTTGCTTTGTGTTTTAATTTATAGAGGATGAAAAAACTGTGCATGAAAGAATACAACGTCAAAAGTGGCACCTATAAAGAGTGGCTTGCTGTTTTAGTAGAAATGAGGACGTCATAAGTGTTACATGTTGAGTCGATAGTGTAAATAAGAAGTTTTTCAATTTGGTATTGGTGTCCACCTCATAAGGAAATGGAATTATGAAAATGAGGTACACGTCTTGTTTGGAAATAAAGGAATTGCAAAGTTGGACTAGGAGTGTATGCTGTAATGCACAAAGAAAATTAAATCTTCGTATTTGTTGAAGACTATGGTAATGTAAGGCAAAATTTGGAATTTCAATTTGTGATGTTCTTAAGCTTGGCGACACGGATGTTGATAAATGCAGATTGAGTGCGGGGATCTGGTCTCATTCTTAGCCGTGAGTGGAGAGAGAAGGGAAGAAATAGGGAAGGCCATCCTCATGGGCTTAGCAGGGTCAAAATATGGGAAGAAGGTAATTCCCAAGGGATGGCACCTTATCAAAGTGTACACATACACAGTCTCTGGAGCCTTGGAAATGTGTCCGTTCCCAACAGGGTGGACGGAGCAAGTGAAGCACAAAACCGTTCAAGAAGCAGAAGGTTAGAATATACTGTGGCTCGACAACTTTTTGTGCATGTAAGGGAGAAATTGGATACCTCCGTGTACTTGGTGACCTTGTCACAATGAAAACCTGTAGAAGCGGTTGGTGCGGACGGAAAATGCCTAGTAGAGGGAGGAATACTACATAGTATTAAATTCATGTTTGTTTGTTTTCATTTTGAACGCTTCCGCAAGGCTGCGCAGTGCTTTTGCGTACACAGCAGTTAATAAGAGGAAGGGCAGCAACGTGTAAATGAGCTCCCCTACTCTGAAATACGGAGTAGTTGTGTATGAAGATATGTACATAGTATTGTGAACAAGCATAATAAAATCCTCTTATGAAGGATTCCTTTTATAAAAGAATTGTGATTCTTGGAATTTTAAATTGGGAAAGCTAGCTTAAAGCTGCCCAAATGTAGCATGCACGCATGAGCACGCGATTTCACAGGTCGCCAAATGTCAACAGCTACTGAAACCATAATTCTGAAAAAGTGACCGCCACAGGACTTCTGCTTCAGGCAAGTGGAAGCACCACATAGGCGTTGAGAATGGCAAACCGATAAACCGGCACTTTCTCTGGAAAGCAAGGAATATGTTCTGGAATTTTATTTCAGAGCTGCCAAACCTTAAAGTGACTTCACGTCGTACTGAAAGACCGAGAAGCAGTCATTCAGAATTGTACCTTAATGCTAGTCCTAGACACAACATTTTCAGCAACTTTTGCTTAAAACACAAGGTCATCTAGTATGGTTTTTTTGCTTGAATATCACACTCAAGGAACCCCCTTCTCCTGTAGTGGGGGAATCGAAAACAGATGACGAGCAGGAGGACGGATCCGGTTCCGATGAAGAAGAAGAAGAGGAGGAGCTACACAAGCCACTGAACAAGCGGTAGAAGACAACGCCTCCTCACCGAAGAGGAACACCAACACCCCCGGGTGAGACTTCCAATCCTGGGAAAGGACCAGAAGTTGAAGGACCGAGTTTGGATGAATCGGATCCGAATGATCCGTTCAACCAGTTGATCACCATCCTCTGCGGCGTGCGAGTGGATTGGGCGGTCAAGAAAAGGATTCTGACTCAGATCGGAGAGTTGGTGAATGCACTAGTGAATAGCCAACTTTCGGCAGTGGTGGCAGAATTCATCTCCAGCCCGGATGAGATCCGGAGGCAAGAAGCGGAGATTTGTCGACTTCAGAAGGAAGTCGATTCGTTGAAGGCAGAACTTTTCGCCTTCAAAGAAGACGTAACCGCCACTAGGGAGATGGCGGAAGTAACATGGAAGGTAGCGGAGCAGGTGAAGGCCACTTTTGGGGAGACCGGAGAGGCCGCCACCAAGGCAAAGTTATTTGACGAGGGGCTGTTTAGGAATAAGAAGCTATCCGAAACCCGGTTGGTTCGGATTTTGACTGACTTCTCTGAGAAGGTAGAAGTGGTGATGGTGGAAGCACGAGATGCGGCAGACCAGATGGAGGTGAGCAGTAGGAAGCTGACCGGATCCGTGTTCTCCAGGGAGATCCATCTGTCGGACCTCTCGCTACCGGAATCTTTTCTGGTTGGTGGCATCCAAAGGGAAGGAAAGGATCGGACCCCCCAGTCGAAGAAGAGTGGATGGAAACTCACGGCACCCATTAACTTAGATTCGTCGTCGGGGTCTGATGTCCCTGAATGTGAACACGGGGAGCGGAACCGGAACCTGGCGGAAGAGCCCAAGAGTCCTACACTGAACCAGGGTCAGGATCAAAGTATGGATCAAGCCCTGGATCAGAGTATTGACCAAGTTTTGGACCAGGATATGGACCCAGGAGTAGATCAAGGAGTAGATCAGGGTATGGTAGAATAGTTAGGATTTAGTTTTAAAAGTGTTTGTTAGGATGGACCAGACCGGATGTTGATCCGGTCTGTCTGGTTTGGATCGGGTTTTATCCGGTCTGATCGGATCGGATGGGACCGAAAGTTCCGCTTGGACTTTTGGGGGCCCTTTTTGTTGACTTTGTGATTTAAAAATGTATATAAGTCAGTCTCTGCAAAGGAGACTGAGAGTCTTTTCACTTGAATCTTCTTGCGTATTTTATTTGTTTCTTGTTGTGCATCTTTCCTGAGTTTGGCATAGTTGTATGGTGAGGAGTTAGGAGGGCGCAAGTTGTTTTGGGAGTGATTTCTCCCCTTGATGTTACTGTTTTGCTCTTATGTACAAGTGAGTGGGTAGTGAAAGAGTTGGGAGTGGGTTTTCAGTTCCTCAGCACTTCTACAGTTCAGGATTCCGGGCGAGAAAGCCGTTGTTAGGCTAGGCGGATAGGGAGGGATTCCTTAGTCGCGCTAGAGCTCCTGGGTGGGAAATCCGGTTGAGTGTCTGATCTCCTGTAAGGTCTCGCTGCCCTAGTTGGTAAACGGAAGAACTTTAGTTGATGTTGGAACGGACGGGTTTACTTGTAACCGCCTAACTTCGCACGGAGGGAACTTGGCGTCAAGGTCGTTGTAGTATGAGAGGATCGTATGGGGGGTCTTTGTGTGACCTGCAATCCGGATTGCTATCCGGGTGGTTGTGAGAGATCAAACCGGATCCGAGTTAGTGTAGGAAGTAGCAGAATAGCAAAGTGGGTCTTTAGCCACTATAAGTCACGGAAGGAGTGGCGGGCCTGCCACTTTCAAAAGCAAGCGGCGATCCCTCTGATGGTGAAACAGGGGCTAAATCAAACCGGATTGGAGTAAGAGTACGTATGAGCGGACCGGAATGGATCGTTCCAGAGAAGTACCGGGATTGGAAGTTAGAAGATCCTGGATTGTGGTAGTTTTACAGGACCGGATAGCTGGATAGACCGGAAAAGATAGAGAGAAGTTTGGTCATAGTTTTCTGTGTTTTGGTATTTCCGGTTTTAGAAGTAGGACCGGAAAGTGGAATTTGGATACTGACAGAGCTAAAGTTTGAAATAGAGCTAGACATTTCACAAAATCTCGTGGGTTCGATCTTTAGAGTCATTTTGTTATGCTTTAGAGTGATTTTTGGGAGTATAACAGGGAATTTGCTTACTCTATGCTGCGACACATTCCCAGTCTCCAATGACTTCGGCATATGTTATTAGTCACCGTTGGAGTATTGTAGTCTCGAGTATAGTCGACTCAAGGATAGACTCTAAATCATGTCCATAGAGTCATGGTTCAATAATCTAAATTTTGTGTTAGTAAAGTAGAAGACCTGGAGGTGGATAAAAACCATCTAATGAGGGTATAGTTGACTCGAGGATACGCCGCATTTAGAGAGAAGATCGTGACCAGACACAGTTGTTATCTACAAAAGATTAAATATTATAATAAGAACACTAGAAGGAACTTATCATCGACCCGAGTATAAGTACACTCATCTTTATAGGAATGTGTTTCCGAAATTTGCGCCAGAAAAGTTAGGACCAATAGCGTTCAACATCACGGACATTCAAAATTGGATGCCCGCATAAGAAATTGCTAAAAAATCCTAACATCTTCAATTCACTAATTTCTATCGTAGCCCTAGCAGTAAAGCAAGAAATGCGCGTGCATACGACATGTAGAAGCAACGGGAGAAACTACATACTGTGCAAATTGGTCCAAGAACAAAGTTACTTACTACAAATTGATCTCAATGAACAAGAAAAGGTCGTAATACACTTCACGGTTTGCATGGAATTGGGAAAACTAGACAATCATTCTGCCAGATCGAAAGGTCAAAGCGGTGAGCAGGAGCGATGCAGATGCAGCAAAGTGAATGGAACAACTAAGGCCGCCTTCTTGCACTACGACGAAAACTTCGCGACCTCAAAGTTCTCCAGGAGAGAAGAGAAGTCTTGCGGGAGGAAGGCGCCAGTACGAAGGATGGCGCAAGAAGGAAAGAATGTGCGCAAAGGAAGGAAGGCGCAAAAATCCCAAATTTCAAAATTCCGCAAAGTCAACGCATGCCCGAATTTGTACTGCGGAAAGCCTGGTAGCGTGAATTCATGCCCTCTCATTTTAAGGGTACGCTCCACTTCAAAAACTATTCTATACTTAAAAAAGCAAAAAAAAAGTCTCCCGCCGTGGTAGTGCCCTACAATTGCTGGATTTGGTTGATTCATATCCAGGTGTTGCACTCGGTTCACAAAATCACGAAGCGCTAATGCAGGCCCTATTTTTGCAGTTACTTGCAACAATTTCTGCTTCCATTTTGTAGATGTTTTGCTGCAAAAACAATCAATTTTGGAGAGTTCCTTCCAATTTTGTACATGGCGATTATAAGGTTTAGGATTTAGGGTTCAAGATCCAAGGTTAAGGCTTAGGTAGGGTTTAGGCTTTACTAATAAGGTTTTTAGGGTTTAGGATTCTAGGGTCACAACCCATTTCATTTTTTGTATCAAACGCTAAACCCTAAAACCCTTAACCTAAACTCTATCCTTAAACTGTGAACTGTGAACTCTAAATTGTAAAAACTTTACCTTTAAACCCTAAAAAACCCTGAAAACGTAAATTAAAAGGTCAAACCCTAAATCCTAAACCCTTTAATTTAAAATGCAGTCGCTGTAATTAATAGCACTTCATGAAATTAAATCATAATTGTTGCGTTTAATTTTCATAAATTCATGAACAAACATTTTGAAAATATATTTAGGGCATCACATCCATGAGAACATTCATGAATGCAAGGATTTGGCTATTAAATCTTGGGTGATTGCATAAAACACTTATACTATTTTCTATCACACGTCTTGTATTGATTAGTTTTTTGGCTATAATTCTTGGGTTTTGACTCCAAATGATTCAAAATTCATAGATAAGGTACTGATGACTATTATACACCTTGTCAATTTTTTTGGAATTTCTTAAAAATGTTTTACTATTTAATAATAGCCCCCAATATTATGTCACAAATGCCAATTTGGAGGGTTTTAGTACTATTTAGTACCCATAAAAAAGAATTTGGAGCTGAAATTTGGTAGAGATGGTCTTCTAGTAGACTTGTAGCTATTGTCCAAAGGAATTCTATAAATACTTAATTTTGTGTGTAGAAGTCCACAAATTGAGTCCCTTTCTACTAGCATTTTGAAGCATGTAAAATATTATTTTGGTGGTCTTTTTGGTGAATGATTATCTCCATAGAGTTGCTACAAATGGCTAATTTTTATTTTTTTAATTTAAAATTTTTCCTATTTTCTACTAATTAAAACATCAAAGTATGTATTTTCTAGCGACTTGGCACTTTTCTAGTTCTCCTACTTAGAGAATTTTTTAATAAACTTCCTTTGGTGGTTACCTTCATCTTAAAGGTGCATACATTGGCCATATTTTTTAATTTTTTTAAAATTGATTTTCTAATTTTAAGGTACTCCAAAAAAAATCATGAGTACTATTGCAAAACGCAAAAAATAGTACAGGTGTTTTGTTCAATCACCCACTTGCCCATTAAAATAAGTCTATGTGGATTTGATAAATTAAATGTTGAGGTTGAAAATACTTTAGGATTACTTTCAAATCCATGGCGCGGAAACGGCTACCCTAAAACAGCTAGGAACAGCTTTTGGGAGAAGACCAAGGGGTCGGAACTCCCACTCTCATTTTTCATTCTTGAGTTAAGAGCATCCTTGGAGCGCTCATAGTTGATTTGGTAGTGCGTAAGGGTGTTAGGAGAGAGAGAGATCTTAGTTTCTGGATCTGGCAGACAGGAAAAAGATCGGCGCTTGGCAAAAGGTTTCCGTAGCTTTGTCTTTTTGAGGGATTGTACAAGGTTTTGATTTGGAAAGAGTGACAGCACCCTGGAAAGTGATGGTGAAGGCGGAAGGTAGTGGGGTTGCCCAGCTAAAGATCAAGAGCATTTATCCAGTTATCTCAAAGGATGAGGAAGGATGGAAGCAACTGGAGGAGGATTTGGGGCAGCTCGAATGTGTTGGATTTCTACGTCGACCCTGGAGTTTGAAGGATGAGGAGATGATCCAGGAGCTGACAAAGGAACAGTCGAATGAATGGGCCAAGACCTCTTGAGTGCTCCCCGGCGAATGGACCCTCAAAATCTAGAAACGGGTGTACAATTTTTTGCGCTCAGGAGAAGGGTTGGCTTCTCGAACTCACAAGTTTGCGAAGGGCAAGTTCACCAATCCCCCTCATCATAAGGATGGCTACGTAGTAGCTGATTGCAAGGCCGTGAGGGACAGGAGGATGTTAGAATTTTTAGTTCCGATCCTATATCCGGAAAGACCGAACCAGATTACAGTGACTTGGGTCAACACTATCTTCGACGCTCTGAGCGAAGAAAGGAAAGTGTTTTGGGGAGGAATCGTGAAGAACATAGTGGGAAAGATGGTCACATCGCTGGGAAATACCAAGGCAACCCCCATAGGTCCCTTCCTCTTCCATCTGTATGACTACCTAGAGATGCTTAGGAGTTAGGAGAGAATAATTTACAAGGCTGCGACCACCCTCTTAAAATAAAATATTACTCCACCACGGGAACGGGAGAACAAGGATAGAAAGAGAGGGCATGATGAGGAATCCGGGAGGGGCTCATCAAAGAGGAGAAGGAAGTCGTTAGAGAAAATCCCAGCCTCGGTCAAGAAAAAAGGACCCAAGAGTGATAGAAAGGAATCCCCGGAACCGGAAGTCCAACGGGATGATCCACTGGGGAGGATTATTGAGGATCTTGGGAAGGTCTAAGAAGAGCTAGACATTGAGAGAGGTGCAGTTAGGAATGTTTGTGGACTGCTTGGTGGGATCAAGATGTCTGAGCTCGCAAAGAAGGTAGAGGGTTTACTCCGGGATAATGAGTCCCGGAAGTGGAAAACCCGGGTCAGGGAATTGATCGATAGGAACCAAGAACTCTTCTAGAAGTTGAAGAAGAGTTTGGAGGGGAGTAAGAAAGCTCTCTTCAAAATCAAAGGAGACACCCCGCAGGATCCGGGTTTTTGTGGGACATTCCAGGAATGTATTAAACAAGGCCAAGTTGTTTGACAAAGAAATCCACAAAGCCGGATCGGAAGCAGCAACCAAGGCAGTTATGGTTCTAGCCGAGCACTCGGGGGTGATCGAGAAGCTAATGTACAAAATTTGAGATGTTCTCTAGCAATCGGGAGAGTTTCAAGGTTCTGGAAAGGTACCATGTCACCTCCCACAAATGTGAAGCCGAAGGACAAAGCGGTGGATGAGAAGACGCCCGTCGAAGACCCTTCTAAGCGAAAATTAGAAGCAGGAGAAGGATCCGCACATGGATCCGGATCCAAAGAGAGGGTCCGGAAGACGGAATCCGAACTTGGGACACCACAGAGCAAGGGCTCTAAGCCTTCTCTGCATGCGCCTAGCATGACGAAGAAGAAAGTCACAGTTAAACAAGCTAGGGTGGTGTCCTCAGGGAATTATCATTCGGAGGAAGATGAATCGCCAAGCAATTCAGCAAAGGAAAACAGCCAATTAGGATTTGGATCCAAATCCAAGTCACATCCGGACTCAGAATCCGAAGAAGAATCTGAACCAATGGCCATTTCTCCTTCGAGATTCCAGGGTAAGCCTCCAACACCATCAAAAGGAAAGACGGCAATAATAGGGAAGCCGTCAACCAGTAGGAAACAGACACCTCGAAAAGGGGCTACCAAGCATGAGGAACCTTCTCCAAAGCGGACTTAAAAGTAGATAGGAAGTTTCTTAGGTTAGACCTAGACCAATAGGGCTAAAACCCAAGTTTTTGATAGGTAGAAAGCTACTATCCAGCTGCTTTAAGCTGGATGCATCTGGACTTCACTTTCCGGGTTTTTAAGATCCGAGATCCAAATTTTGTGGATCAGATGGTATAGTAGGAAAGTCAACATAAGAAGATAAGGAATGACAGCTGTCATTCTCTAGTCCTCTGATTTTGTTCTCTAGGGCCTTTTAGGGTTCCTGGGGGTTTGTATTTAGGGGCTGACTTTGGTTTGAAGCCCGGGTATTCTTTCTTGTAATTTTCAACATTTGGTAAAATATTCAGATTTCCACTTCCTAAGCGTTGGTCTGAAAAGTTTCAATTCTGGGTTGGTATGCCGGCAATGCTAGGACCATTGTTTAGTGCGGGTAGCTAGTTTGCTGGTGTTAGGGTGAAGGAAGAGTCCTCCGGATTCTGTTTGGATCTGGTTCTGAGAGTATGAGGAGTTGGTTGTGAGACTTTGTGTACCAGGAAGAAGTTCTAACCTACAACTGTTTCTTGGATATCTTCTGAGTGGGAAAGCCGTTCCTAGATTAGGTGTATCCTAGAGAGTAGTAGGATACATGCTAATTGAAGTTCTGATGAGATTGTACTATAGCCGGGAAAAGGAAATGGGAAAGTAGTTAGGATCTCTTAGTTATCAGGTTGCCATTTCCGACTCGTAGAATTGCTTCTGAATAGATCTGTCGTTGTAGTAAGTGAGGATTATGGGGTTTTTTTTAATGACCTGCTAGTCCGGATTGACCTCCGGTCCAGTTGTGAGGAAAAACTCGTATCCGGGTTTTTATGTCGTTTGTATTTTCTTTGAGTGGAACTTCAGTCACTTTAATCTCGTGAAGGGTAGGATATACATTTTCTTCCTTAAACCCAAGAGCGGACCCCTCTGATATAAAGGTTAAACTATTGAATTGGTTACTTTGGTTACCAGATTCTGATTTGGAAGAGGCACAGGATAACGACACTTCTTCCGAATCCGCATCCGCCCAGTCGGATACTAAGTTATCGATACAGATAAGGAGAGGTACAGGATCATGACACTCTTCTATGTCGAATTGTAATACGATGTTGTATGAGTTGAGAGGGAGAAGGTTTAGGAATATGGATAAGGAATTGCAGTTTCCGATTTTTAGTTCCAGATTCTTTTGTCTTAGGTTTGTGTTTCGCATCCTGTTCCGATAATTTTGAGGAAACTACAAGTAAAATCCTTTGGGAACAATACATGAGTCATTTAAGGTGTTTAACAACATTTCAACACCAAAAGAGAGATTTGTGCTTTTTTATGTTACGACAATATACTTTGAAACGTACACTTACAGAATGTTGGTCTTCTAATTTGCAGGTATCAGTTATGAGTTCCTCTGAGATTTCAGCTAACTTTATGGAGTTTTTAGACGACGAAAATCCTGCGGTTCAAGGTGTGAATGTCGAAATTCCGGAATGTGAAGGAATTCCACATCATCTGTGGAATACTAGGACCGTGACTTTGTACAACGATGGGGGTGTTCTTGTTGGTAAAGGTACTTGCCACAACATCAATTCAGACCTCGTGCTTGGTGCAAATGGTCCTCTCGGCGATACCCACATTGCAATGCACATTATTAGGACATATTCTGAAGTGGACATTCCAGAGGAGAAGATTTACTATTTGGTGGCTTAGCCCATTGACAAGGTCCATTGCTCCGGGGCAAGTCCTTACGACCATGAAGTTCGGGATAATTTCATATCTCAGCAAGCCCTTCTTTTAAATCCTCTGCCCCTAACATCTGCCCGGCCTTATACAAGTCTATTTAGGAATCCACCTCGCATGACAGCCTTCAAATACAAAAAACTCCTCACTCAAGAGTCCATCAACTCCGTCTCTAGCAAAGTCTGCTGCAGCAAAAACTATGTTCAACCGTTTCCAAGGGAGAAAATTTGAGCCTTCCGCGAATGCATGTACTAGAACTCTTCATTTAAGTTCAGGTCCCACATGAAGACCGATGTACATAGATCAATTCATTTTGATGCATGTGGGAGGAAGATGGTGACCATTGAAAGCATTAGTGTGTGCATGCAAGTGTGGATGCATATTTCTGCTGTCTCGAAGGCCACATTCTACCGTTACCTGAAATATTGGAAGGACAATTGAGAGGCGTGTCCCCACGGTAATACGGGATTGGTGAAGCCAAGGAAGCATACTGAACAAGCTATGACAACGTTAAAGTGCATCCTCAACAAGGAGGTGGATCACATGCCACATCGTACCCGAGCTTTGAAGTCAGGGGACAAAGTCGTCTCCATGTGTCTCCCCGCTACCTTTCAATGGAAGGGTCAAATGAAAGAAATCAACGAAGTGAATGCGGCCTTCAGATTGTCAGACATTTCAACTTCAAACTTGAGCAAGATTAGGTCCTCAAAGTTCCCGGAGTACGAGGTGAAGAAGCCTGGAGATAACTTTGCTTAGTGTTCGGAGTGTGATAGATTACAAGAGATTTGGAAGAGTTGTTTTACTGGATCTGAAAGTGCTTTGAAATGGTCGAGGAGGCTAGACAGACACTTGGCTATTGCTCAGGTGCATAGGGAGCTGTATTATGCAAACCGTTACCAATTGCATAGTTTTCTACACGAGTGTTTGACAATCATGCATGACAAGATGGACCATTCCAAAACAACATCCTTGATCTTCTTTCACAAAGACTAAAAAACTTGATGGGCTCACAAAATTGTTTGTTGCTGTCACTGGCATGATTGCGCATGGTCATGCTGATGTTCGGTACGCGCATTATGGCTTGGAAATGTTTCCAAAAGATTCAAACTACACCATTGGCTCCATGGCAAAGTTATTGCGATGGAGTGGAATTGCCACCAAGGTCTTCTTCTTGGCAATTGTTTGTAGGGGCAAGGTTGACGAATTTGTCAAAGGCGCTTTTGAAGGGCGCAGAAATGTGTGAAGCCTCACTCCCCCCAATGCTGGAGAACTTAGTTCCAGCAATGCCTTTGCCACCCATTTTGAATGTACAAATAGACAATGCCGCTGGGGACAACAAGAACAGATACATTTTTTGCTATTGGTCTCTACTGGTTGCAAACAAGATTTTCCGTAAAGTGTATGTGGAATTCATGATTGTGGACCGTCGTACTCATGACGACATTGATGCACTCTTTGGAAGATGGAGCATGTTGTTGAAGAAGGGAAATTTCCTTACAATTCCTGCACTTATGAAGTCGTTCATAGATGTGGAATCCATTCCTACTATCCTCTACCTTATAGAAGAAGTGCCTGATTTTAAGGCTTTCATTGCAGGCAAATTTTTGGCTGGCAGTTATATCATGATTAGGCACACAAAGCTCCACTAAGTAAAGTTCTACCTTCATTTGACCAATTGTCCTGTCATGAAGTACAAATTGTTGTGCATTGACCTAGATTGGTTGCCCTTAGGCACAGGTGGCGGAATGAAATTGTAGCACAAGGATTTAGAGGAGCAAAGTTTATGGCCCCGTGGAGTACCACAGGCAGTTCTGCCAAGCCCCATGAAAGCTAAGGGAGACATTGTGAAGGGTATATCCGTATTTATTAAGTATTGGGAGAACTTGTACAACCAAGACCGCACTGGGGAATGCCGAAGACGACTAGAGCATATAGTGCACTATTGGCGTGATGTGAAGGTAGCACTTCAAGAACCACTACCTGACTCTATTGTCTTGAAGGATGGCTTCTGGCTGACTACTCGTGTTCAAGCGACTCTGGTCGATCAATTAGACAACGATGGAGAGGATTGTGAAGAGTTTAGGGAAGATGATGTGTACATCAGGCCATTAAGTGGTCACCCACAATTGTCCTTTAGGGTGGGTTGAGATCTCTTCGAAGTCTATTTTGTTGCGATTACTCTCGCGGAAAATGACTTGCATCCAGTGTGGATTGCAAGGGCGTTGTCTAATCCTTTCTTCAATCTACTACATCCAAATTGCGTGCACATTCAATACTTCCGTCCAACAACAGTAGATGACGATATTCAAGGATTCTACACTAGATGGGACAGCAACAGAGGTCTACGTTGGGAGATTGATGCAAAGGATTTGCCACTTTGGCAGCACACGGATGCTGTTATGACAGCGTGGAAATCTAGGACCCAGAAAGATATCACACACTACAAGATAAAGATTTCTCTTGCTCAAATTGAAATCATCAAGCAGAGTTTGGCTGCAAATCCTTAGTCTTAAGCACAACGGTGGTTGGTGAGAAGCTCCCTATGTTCTTAGGTCTATATGATAGTGTATTATTTGTCATTTATATGCCTACAGTATGCTTTTGCGTATATGTAGAAGACATCATTTTGTGTTCTCATGAATGTGGGCATCTGAATTTTGTTTTCTCAAACGGTTAACAATTCATTTCCATGAATAAAACTCATAAATATAGATTTCTAGTGGATAATACATGTTTTGGTGACGCATTTTTCATATTCATATCGGACGTGCAATTTAAATATCATATTAAAGTATAAATTGCTATTGCATTTTATTTTTACTTTGTTTTTTGAACATGTGTAATGTTTGACGTGGAACATAACAACATTTGTTAGAAGACGTTCATTGTTTATATGACTCCCATTTTAATGGAAATTGCTACTTTAGACCAATTAATTGAGTGATTTTTGAGCTAAAGTAGAGCCCATGCAATTCACTAGTTGTGCCTTCAAATACATAAGTCTATTTTGAGAGGGTGGCCACCCTCCACTTTAATGAATATAATGTTTACTATAAGGTATGTCAATTAGTGAATAGGCTTTTGAGAACTTGGAGCATTTCTAGGAGAGCCCAACTTGAGCATGCCAAGGTGTAACACACCTAGAGATTCCACTAATTTGTAGTTGCAGAGGACATCTAAAGATGATGTAATATAACAATCTCAATCAACGTGCTTTATAAGTAATCTTCATTTTGAAATTGTTTCTACTAAAATTTCATTGTTATTGTGATTGCATTTGTTTTAGAAAATACAATTGTGACTTGTAGACTAACAACTACAGATCTTGCTCATATCCCTAGTCAAAACTCTGCACTACAAGAGAAAGGGGTATTTTAAGTGAGTTTTTACATATAGTTCTAGACACATGATTTTAAGTAATGACCTTTAAGGAGATTTTCAGCAAAATTTTATTTAAAATACATGTGTTTTAAATAAAATTTTGCTGAAAATCTCCTTAAAGGTCATTACTTAAAATCATGTGTCTAGGACTATACGTAAAAACTCACTTAAAACACCCCTTTCTTATGTAGTGCTGACAAGCTATTTTTCCCCAGAAATAGGATATATATGTTGAAGATTGTCGTTACCTCATAACTAAACCAACACTGAGCATTTTATCATAAATACTAAAGGACTTCTAATTTGGTGTATCTTTTATTGAACTGAGTGAGTTCTTTGGAATTATTTTTGAAGTTGTATACACGTCTACACTGGAAGTTGATTACTGCTATAAGATATTTGTTGGTGAGAGGAGTCATCAATCCAAATAAAAAAGCCTCTCTATATTTCAGAATACTACAATTGGAGGGGTGCTTTTCAGCAAAACCTATCAATATGAAATTACTGAAAGACCTGGAAGATTCGTAGAAGGTCATGGTGAAAAGGAGTTTTGGGTAAAGAACACTTTGGAAATGCTTTTTGGTCATGGGCAGGTTGTAGTGAATGACTTAATCAGTTGCAAACCCTACCTCGTTCCTCCTAATTTCACTTTTTGAATTATTTGCCAATATTTAATGTGCAGCAAGGACTTTTTTAAATATTTTTCTGATTCTCGCATGCATTGTGTGGGGCCAATTGACTTTGCGAGGAGTCAAGGACCCAAATCAAGAGAATACTGTACTGTAGCTTCTTTGTCCTTTAAATGCTTATCGGTCGCAATGTGTTGGTAGGTGGCTGCCGTCGCCTTCTAGAGTTTAAGCTTAGATTTTACTCAGGGTTTTTGTTTGCACTGAGGTGGCTGTTGACGAAGGATGAGGCGGTGGTGAAGTTGGACAAGACGCACTATTTCTTTACAATTTACGTGCCAAGCGTAATAGATCAAATGGCAAAGGAGACTGCGGAGGATAGTGGGAATGAAGTGTTGAGCTATGGCGTGACATTCGCAATGGTGGGACACGAGCGGGAGCTGTGGGAGTTGGATGGGATTCTGGAGACATATGCCAACTTCTCGAAGCCGAAGCTTGTTAGGGGAGATTGACAAGAAGTTGTGCCAGGAGATGTTGTTTCTAGAGAGGGGAAGCAGGTATATTTTACGCCATGTCTGCATAAGCTCTTTCTTTTGTCGAATTTTAGTGATGTTTCGACTAACAAATGCAAACCTGTTTGCTGAAGTCTTACATCTTTAAGCAGTTTTTGTAGGTTTTCGGGTGCTTTCTTTAGTCCGAGTTTCTTATTTATGCTTCAAATAACTTATGCAACGCTCGTCGTTGATTGTGGTGATATGAAATTTGGCTTCATTTGAATTCTAGTTTTCATTAACACGATCGACCAAATTGCTTTGTTTGCAACCGTTAATACTAACCTTGTAGTCAATCATTATGTGTTTCGATGGTTGCAGGTGACGAAGGGCAATCAAGCCGAGTTTTGGAGAACCATGGTGTCGAATGTGGACAAGTACAACATTAGACTAGTAAAGAGCATGGCCATGGGTACGGGGAATTTGATCAAGGGCATCTTCATGGTCCGAGACTTCACGGTGGCCTACCCTAAGGTTGGTGATTAAAAATTGATTTTTAGAGTATCTTTGAATCAGTAACTTATTTGAATATTAGATGTATGTAACTCAAGAAGCAGATCCCTACACACTTTGATGGTTGTGTTAACCCTTGTCATAAGGTGTGGATTTGCAATTATAAAATGAAAGTCTGGAATGTTAGCTTATTGTTGTAGCGTAGCTCTCTTGTACTTGGTTGGAGTGAATGCTACCTGAAGTTTGATGTTTTTGACAGTTTTCTTTTATCTTTGATTGCATGCATCCTTAGATGTATGAGGGTGTAGAAGAATCTATGTTCAACTGTTATTAGCGAGCAGATCAAACCACCGTGTAGAGTTTTCCTACATTCTTGACATTGCTTGTTCTCGCTGGGCTTGCTTATCCGGTCCCTGTTTTTGCGTAAGCCACCACCATTGTTGCATACACTTACATGACCTTGCCTGGTACTTGACTCTGTCAAGTAATTATGGTGTCATGGATATGCGCTTGTATTTCTTGAATACGCTCCATTTTGCTGATATATTGTCTCTACCAAGTGTGAGTTTTGGTACTGGGTTCTAGAGATTGACTGTTCTTGGAGTTTTCTCTTCTTTCTTATTTTATGATTTTCTTGTGTGGAGTATGTGCAAAAATATGCAATTGGTGTTTGCACTGTGCCTCTCAAGGTTTGCAAAACTCCTATTCTTTTAACTCGTTCGAAGAAGATTGCCTTCCGTTTGTTTCATGCAGTTGGCACTTTGGGACTATGGTGCTTATGGGTTTATTTATTGTTGGGTTTTTTTATATGCTAGGCAAGGATTGTGAGCAAAGTAATTAACAGAATGAAAGACTCCATTCCAAGGTTTTCTGGTAGGAGCGCGCATGCAAGTCTCTGCTTCAATTTTGTGATGACTTCAGGGATTTTAGTATTGCCTCGAAGGTTATGTAGGTTTCAAGACGAGACATTTGTAGCGGGAATCTGGAATCATCTATGAATTGCTGAAAGGCCTGGCCCTAAAGCATTAAAGAAGTGGGTCAAAGGCACTTGCAGGATATGGTACAATCTTGATCTCTTTCCTACTGCATGTTTTCAACATATTCATGAATTCTTATAGATTTGTTGTGGTATTTATGAGATCTGTTGTATCCAATCTTATTTTGCGTTGACCCTCACATTTCATTGCACATAGGCTATAGACTTATGTCAGAATTATTTGTCTCCTTATGCAGGTGTAGAGGCACAATATTTACAAGAAAAGGTTGGATTCCCATGGAAAAGCCATTGATGCCCTTAACCGGATGCCATCAACGCCCCCAAGGTGAGTCGCTGAATTTACGTCCCCAATGTAGGCAAGGAAAGATGTCAAAATTTGTCTGCCTTGACTTTGAATGTGCTGATAAATAGTGGATTAAGGTGTGCGTCCATCTTTCAAGCTGAGATAATTTCTGCTTAGAAATTTGTTGCATTTGTGAATAATCCTAATTAAGAATTTGAAACACAGGTACAAAAGCTGTTGCAAAGGCATGGTGGATGGCTTGAGCACAATGAAATCTATTGTAGCTCTTGTTTTGGCGCAGAATCTGTAAGCTTAGCATTCCATGTCTCTTCCATACATCTAATATCAATTTTTGATTGTTTGAAAGGGTGAAATGTATATCAATTTCCATCTCAAGACATGGCCATGGAAATAGACTTTAGGGTCCTCATCATGAGTGAAGATGAAGTGATCAATTGAAAATATAACACACTAGGAAAGGAATGTCCCGAGTCTGTCCCAAGAAAATATGTCATAGCGTGACAAAAAGTAGGGTGTGTCTATAGTCTGATGATGAATGATGTAACTCATGTGCAGAGGCACAAGAAGCTTATCGAAAAAAGGGGTGGGCCATGACTAGTGTGGACCTAATTGATTAGGTTGATATTTAGCCTCTTTTATTTTGGTGCTTATTGGATTACATTTTTTTACCTCTTTAATGGCGATTCCATATCAATATGGGTCCGTATATTTCATGTTTTTGCCAACTATTAATATGGTGATTACTTCAGTATGTATTCAAAAAATTCAAATTAGTTTCAAAAAGTCAAGGAATTATGTATTGAAAGGACGACATCTAGTCGTTAAAGAAGAGTATATTAATGCAAATCCACGCTTTTCAATATGCATTTTTTGACTCAAATTTCCACTTAAAAGACCTCCTTTCTCTTTAATGAGAATGGTATATTTAAAAGACGTGGTAGGAAGTGTTTAAAAGACAAGTTTGTGACTTTTAGTATTGTCTTTCAAGGCGCATCCTATACACAACATTTTAAGTAAAAATTACTTAAAAGACTTACACTTTAAGTATGCATTTTGTGACTAAAAAAACACTTAAAACACCCCTTCCTCTAGTAGTGGAACCTTATTGAACATAGGGACCTCATTTTCAATTTAATTTAGAACTTTTAATCTAAGTCAAAACTCCACAAGTTATTAATGGATGAAGTATCCTATAATAGAAACCATTCAAACTTTAAGGTTTAATAACTTTTGACAAAAAAATTTGATTAAGATAAAATTGGCCTTTTTTGAAATGTGCAAAGAATATTCTAGATTTTAGAATAGCTTAATTTAAAATCAAACCAACTTGAATACCAAGGTTTAGGGCTAGAAGATTATTGTAGATCTTAAGAAAGAATATTCATATTAATACTTCAACCTGCAAAATCAAATTACTAAGAAATATTAAAAATATATTATTTTATCTATTGTTGGGAAGTCCATTTAGATGAATATAAAAATGTTCAAATGAATTCTCAAAATTCAGAATTAAATTATGCTAACACAAATACAAATGTATATCTTAAATGATATGGTTTAAATTGGTTTTGTATTTAATTTGCATTAGAATTGTATTGAAACTAATAAAGTTTGTGTAAAAACTAATATAGTCTTGATACAAAACCATTTCTACCTAAATTTTCAAGATGTGCATTTGTGGAGAGTGCTAGTATAGGAATATAGTATTTATGAGCCTATGAGCCCAGGAATCTATATTAGAGATACATTCTTTGAAAATAGATGTCTATGTTATTGGTACCTATGTTATAGATTCTCTCCATATTATAGTCACTACAAGAGAAAGGGGTGTTTTAAGTGAGTTTTTAAGTATAGTCCTAGACACATGATTTTAAGTATTGACCTTTAAGGAGATTTTCAGCAAAATTTAACTTAAAACACATGTGTTTTAAGTAAAATTTTGTTGAAAATCTCCTTAAAGGTCATTACTTAAAATCATGTGTCTAGGAATATACTTAAAAACTCATTTAAAAGACCCCTTTCTCTTATAGTGACTATACCTATATTATAGGTATATATGTTATAAACACCTTCAAATGATTGTAGCTACATACCTATAATTAAATTCAAAGCTTGTAGGCCCACGTCTTTGCGCTCATGTGCTAGCATCTTGGGTGCATTTATATTAGTATTAAACTTGGTTGTGCTTACTTTATCCTCAAGGGTGGGGATAAAATGCTCACTAACAATTGCACATTTCTACAAAGACAACAATTCTAGCCTTCTTATACCATTAGGCTGGAGTTTGAGTGCATCCAAAATATGGCATTTTTTGAATTGGTTCAGGGGCCCTAAGAAAAATCAATAATAAGATAATATATGGATTAAATGTGCAAATTCTTTTAACAAATATGTAAGAATAATTCCTCCTTCATATAAAGATGACATTGAGATTTTGCATCATCAAATAATGTGCAATCACCTATAAAATAGTCCTGATTTAGACAACCATAATAAGCTTCTTGTTTTTTTAAATACATATCTATGTCCAAGCGTATTGTCCCTAACCTTAGCTTGTTTGGGAGGTGTAGACACCTAAACATTTGCTAGAATAGACCATATGAGAAGGTTTTTTTGTATAGGATAAGGTGCCTACTTAAGAGCCTTTTTGAAAATAAAATGTCCCAAACTTGAGGGAAGATTCTAGAAGGGACAATAGGCTTGCGCACATAAAGGTTGGATCAAACATCAAATGTGAACAAGTGGGCCTCCACCTTGAACTACTTTGCAGGTTTGTAGAAAATCATTGTAGGCACTTTCTTTGGCCCTTTGGTAGCGAGCTCGGGGAAAAAAAAGATTCCCCTTCTAAAAATAAGCTCTCTACCATTGTCTTTGTTGTGTAGGAGAGAAGAAGAGGCTTTGTACCAAAGGATAGAGATGCTAGCAGGTTGTAGTTAAGTTTGGCGTTGCTCTTTTTCCTTGTAGGTATAAGAAATCCGTGAGGGCTATAGTCACAATTTTCATAAGCCCTACACCAGGGTTTTTTTAGGCAATTAACTGCCCAATTTCCTCAAAAAAAATGTGTAGCTTCAAGCCTATAGAAAAAAAAGGAGGTAATTGAGTTAAAAAGTGCCAGATTATAATGATGATCGTGCACACTATTGCCACAATGCTTCCAAAACCTCATTTCATCCATCGTACAAAGCCAACATATATAGAAATTGCATATAAAAATTACATATTCAAAATTGCATACTCTAAATTGGCCTCCTTCAATTCAAACCCCTAGAATGAAGGAGCCACGAAGCTCAAAACCTTCTTGAAAGAAAGGCCACATAACCATTTGTCCGAAAACCAAAAAAAAACCCTGCCCTGCACCATGAGAGCAAAGGGAGTAAACCCGCATCTTCAGGCCCTCACATACGTTGTTGCTCAGCTCCATAAGCCTCATGTGCGCAGGCCTAATCATGGGTATAAGGTGCCCTCATATTGAGGTGCAACCCTTGCTGCAAAGCAACGTCCAGCTCCGGCCGCCAATTCTCTATACTGCAGCTGCGCCCATCTGGGCTGACTCCCGCTCTCAAGATCAGAGTAAAGGTAATCCAGCGGCAAAAAGAATATAGGGTTACTGCTTCCGCCGATGCTTTGACTCCACAGCTCCGGAAAAAAGGCCGCCAGTCTACAGGGCTCGCAGACAGGGCCGCTCAGTACCAATACCGAGCCTCTATGGCGGGTATGGATTGGACATGCTCTTCTTAGTGTACGCTCTTCGCAGGCTCCTTTACCTGCCAGCATAAGGTTTATCTTAGTTCGGATCGTTCTCTGCAACACGTTTTCGTGCGTGATCGGCAGCTCCCCCACCTGCTCGAGGCCTAAGAACTTACTCTCGACGCCTCACTTTGCAATTAATGCCGTCTATAATCATTCACTGTGAGTCTTCTTAGCAACTTCCTGGTGATGTTGTATAGGGTAGACTTCGATTGGGTTGGTGGCGTTCAGTAACGCTGCTTCTGGATTCTCTTGCGTTCTGATACCTGGACTGGATCTTTTGTGGGTCATGCCAATGCGTGCTGGACAGCGGAGTTGGAAAGTTTCGGATTAGGTCACTCCTGTGTCTGTTTGGAGTTGTCTAGGGTTACAATGCGGGAAGTTACTATCCTGGATTCTTGGAGATTGGTTGCATATGACTAAAATTTTCGGTTACACATCGGTATCTTGCTCCAACAAGACATATTCTCTAAAGTTTCGGCATTGACATAGCATCACTCTGAAATGTGCATGGTGAAGTTTTCATTTGTAATCGATCTCCTAGGATATTATTCATGTAGTGAGGGTCCAAACTATCTGCAGTTTCGTATGTTTTGGGGATTTCATATTCTGATTTCCGAGGTGTTCTTGACAGTCGTGGGTGGTGTCTTAATCTTGGATGTCAGGTTGATCTGAAGTGTTTATTATTGGCTGCACATTCTACGAAGTGGCATTTCTTTTTATATTTGATGGTGTTTTTGTTGTGCTGCCTCTTTGTGGTTTGGCCCGAGGGGATTCACGATTTTGGCACGTGATCTTACAATTTGAGATAATATTTTGCTGAAGTGTGAAACGTTGTGACTTTAGGTTTCACATATGACCCTGTGATTGCACTAGTCTTCCGTTTTGGAACCCACTTACTACTGTGTGAAGAGTTCAGCTATCAGATTATTACAGCAACCAAGGGGTAGTATTAAGGTTTTACAGGAGCTCCTGTCATTCCAAAAGAAACTGTGGTGGTTTTCTTTTCATAATGTTTTTGTTCTGTTTTGCAGAGTAGAGAATCATGATAATGCCAGCAATATTCACGTGCAAGCCATATGTTTCATCAAGTACGCTCCTTTAACAGATATGGAGGAGAATTCTTTCCATGGGGGGTGAATCTATTGGGGTGGAGTCAGCACCCTATGGTCCCAGGCGGTTTCCTCTACTCAAAGACCATATCAACCGACAGTCTAAAGGGTTACTCGTAGAGGTTCTAGAATCCAAAGTACCGAAGTTTTGGACAGGTGCAAATCGTATGGACCCTTGTGCCTTCGGTTCACCGATGGCTACTCTAACGGGGCAGAGGTCCAAGTCTGAAGGCACCCTCTCGTCTTTACAAAATTCCAGTAGCAGCGTTAGATTTGGTGCGTCTGCTGGGTCCTCTCCTCTTTCCAGCACAGATGCAGGTTATGTGAATCGCACCGTTTCTGTCTCTGAGCTTTTGGCCTTTCATAACAAAGATGGGAAGGCCAGTGATAAACAGACGCCTATTGTATTTAAGGACTCCATGCCGGTCACTTCTTCGTTTCCGACTCTGAACTTCTCTAGCGGTGTTACGATTATCAACAGTTCGACAATTCCGGTTTTCTCAAATATTCCTCCAAGTGCAGCTAGTAGTGGACTCTCTCTTCTCGTTGATGGACGGAAATCTTCTGCAGCTGCTTCAAAGGATTATACGACAGGCTTGAAGCCGAGCACATCAAGTAGCTCTTCCGGCCCTTTTGTATTCAGTGCTGGTGCATCGGATATAGGACCCTTGAAGCCTGGAACTCATGCAAACGTTTTTCCTGGCCATTTCTTTTCGTTATCTAGGCCTGCATTTCCATCCAACGTTTCTACGGATGGATTATTTTCTGGAAAATCTAGGCCTGGAGTTCAGCCAGAAGTGTTCTCGGATAATTCACTCTTAGGGCCAATGAGGGTGGCATGTGCTCCGAACGCATCGAACGATGCTTCTTCCTTTAGTTCATCCGAGCCCTCCGTACAGCTAAATGTATTAAGGGGCAATTTATTCTCAGTGCCACCCGGGCCTGCTGCTCCAGTAAGTAGTTCAACAGCGCCTTTTGTGGGTTCATCGAAACCTAGCTCCCAAGCCAAAGTTTCATTTGAAATGCAAGCTACAGGTTTTATTGATCCTACGGGACAATCAGCTATTTCTTTAGAGGAGTTGTTGGGCTCCAGTGCTGCACAAGGTGGGGTTGGAGGATTGTCGAAATGTACCATACAAAGAAAAACGTTCGCAGAGACCGATCAAGGTATTTCCGCGGGTATCTCTCGGAAGCTAAACCAGTTGGATATTGATAGAGGCGTTCATCTGTTTCGAAAGTTGAAAAAATTGGGTCTTGATAAAGATGTAGAAAAGATAGTAAAACCGACTGCTTTTGCTCCTAAAACTGAAATCGAACGCGCACTGGAGAATTTGGATATTGGCAAGGAGGACAGCCTTCCACTGAAAATGGAAAAACTTGCCGTCAACCTAGAAGGTAAAGACCCCTTTCCTGGGAAGAATACCGGTACATTTGTATTTCGTGGTCAAAGCACAAGTATGTGTGGGGACTGGACTCCGAGCAGTGCTACTTTTTTTTTTGGAGCAGCAAGTGCACAAGTAGGTAATTTTCCCGAGTGTACAGGAAATCAACGTTCGAAGTCACCTCCAGCAACGGACATTGCATTTTTCAAGTTCGGTGCAGAACCAGAGGTCAAGCCCCGGGTAACTAAAGTGAAGATGGGTAGGTTCCAACATCGTCCTTTTAGGTCATTTCATAGATCAAGAGGAAAGAAAAATGCCTCTACCTCTAGTGAAAGATCAGAAGCAGCAACTCCAAGCCCACGTAGAGACAGTGTATCAATGGATATTCATTTAGGCCATCCTGATTTTAGCAAGCCGCTGATCCCGGAGAACGATGAAGGAGACAGTGATAAGTTAATTGGTGGGGATTTTGGTGGAGAATCAATGAACCCAACGACTGAGCTTGAAGCCTGCATTCAAGAAATCAGAGCGGCAGTCTCTGAGTTAAACTTTGGCGCTGGATTTAGTCGAGAAAATGAAATCTCAAGTGCTGTCCCTCTTTCCAATGTGTTGGAACAAAATTCCTGGTTGGATGGGAATCTGTACTGTGATGGAGTTTCAAATTCTGCAGGTCCTGGTCAAGGTTGGGAGGCTACGTCTACTGCTAATACTCAGTCTGTAAACAGAGCTGAGCATGAGAATTACTTAGTTGAGCCAGGCGATCCCATGAATGAAGTGAATGACAGAGAAGATGTAGAAATTGTCATCGCCAAGAATTCAGTTGCTGGTAGGAATGCAGACGAGACTGAGAATAGCAGTTGTATACAGAGTTGTAATGTCACTGATGATGGCCAACGTAGTGCTGAAGGTGAGGGGAAGGGTAGTCTTTTCACATTTACAGCCAGCCCAACAGGAATTCCGGTGTCCAACTTACGCCGGCGCACACACAGAGCCCACAAGAGTGTGGGGCGGGTGTCACAGGGTGGTGAAGCTCCCGTACCTGTTTTGCTACGAGACAGATGCAACTCTAGGTCACTGCCTACCGTGAAGTCTGACACCAGGTCTGGTACTGTATCTCTTGGAGGTTTGGTGGGATCAGGTTATCGGGAGGGGGTGAAAGCTCCAGGAGTTGTAGTTGTTCGTGGTGTTGGTGCTGCTCCTGCTGAGCAGGTTTGTGAAAGGTGGAGGCTAAGGGGTAACCAAGCCTATGCGAAAGGGGATTTTGTCAAAGCAGAGGAGTTTTACTCTCTTGGTGCTGGGAGCGTTTCTCCTCATGAAACTTCACAGAGTTGCATTCGAGCATCAATGCTTTGTTATAGCAACAGAGCTGCGACTAGAATGGTTGCTGGTCGTATGAGGGAGGCTCTTGCTGATTGTATGTACGCTATGGCAGTGGATCCCTCGTTTTTCCGTGTTCACTTACGAGCCGCTGGTTGTCATCTTGCTCTTGGGGAGACTGAGCTGGCTGCAACAGCTTTCGAGGAGTGCTTGAGGCAAGCCCAAGGGGCAAGTAAGGTAGATTCGAAAGTTTTAGCAGATGCGTCAGAGGGCCTGAAGAAATCTCAGCAAGTTGCGGAGTGCCTTACACAGGTACTAACACTTGGCATCACTTCGATATAATACTTTGCCCAACTTTGTCAGATGACTCCTACGTCGATTCGTCTTCTTATTGGGATTTGAAAAGTAGCAAATGTACCTAGAATGGGTCATATATTATTTGAGAATTGTATCCTTCTCCTCTGTAGAGTGCTTGGTCAGTGATTTCTTTATGTTTCTGCCGTTGAACCTTTTGCTCACCTACTTTGGAGATTGTAGCGACTTGAATTTGAGGTAGTGTCATTGCGTACTAACAAGATGCTTTGTAAACCAGGTACGAAATCTCCTCCAAAACAATTCATCACGGGATTCCGTATCAGCATTGCAGCTCCTTAATGAGGTCCTTCTAGCCAGTCCTCAGTCTGAGTGGCTACTCGAGCGGAAGGCGTATACGCTTATCTCTCTACAAAGATTCACTGAAGCAGTCGAAGTATGTAAGCAAAGTCTTACTTTGGCTGAGAGGAACTTTCCTATTTTGGAGAGGAACAGGTATGTGAACTCTCCTCTTGGTTGGAGGCGGAGGATGACTGTTAAGGCTAACTTCCACCTTGGCAAACTGGAGGAAGCCTTGGAGCAGTTACATCAGCTAGAAGAAGGTTCGTCTTCCACGTTTTCTTTGAATTCGGATTTGCCCGGCGCATTTTCTGCGGAGATGACCCTGCCTTCTATGGAGTTAATCCGAGACCTTCTGCATCACAAGCTGGAGGGTAACAAAGCTTTTCAAGCTGGAAAATTTACTGAAGCTTTAGACCATTATAATGCTGCTCTAGCACGGAATGGTGAGTCACGTCCATTTTGTGCCGTCTGTCTGTGTAATCGAGCAGCTGCCTCCCAGGCCCTTGGTCAGATCGCTGATGCTATAGCGGATTGTAGTCGAGCAATTGCGCTGGATCCGCGGTATGCAAAGGCCATTTCACGCAGGGCATCTTTGCATGAAAAAGTAAGGGATTATGGGCAGTCCAGTCGCGACTTAGGGAGACTGATAGTGATATATGAAAGTCGGCATCCCCAAGTGCAGGGTGCGAGATCCCCAAGGGTAGATGGTTCAGCTGGATCAACAACTCGAAATGAGGAAGAATTGCAACAAGTCGAGGGGAGGCTTATGAAAGCTGAAGAGGAGATGAAGAAGCGTGTTCCTCTTGATCACTACAGCATACTGGGATTAGAGTTGGGTTGTTCAGCCAGTGAGATAAAGAAAGCATACAGGAAAGCTGCGCTACGACATCATCCGGATAAAGCTGGTCAGTTTTTGATGCGTAGTGGAGACACGGGAGATGATCCCTTAAAGGATACTATAGATGGGGCTGCTCGGAAAGATGGGGAGAGATTAATCGACGCAGTTCGCAAGGATTCAGAACAGCTGTTTAAGCTCATTGGAGAAGCATACGCAGTCCTGTCTGATCCTGCTAAACGGTCTCGATACGATTCTGAAGAAGATTTGAGGAAATTCAGAATAAGGTCAAGCGATCCTTCAATGAATGTATATTCTGACCAAAATCATTCGCGGGCAAATGATGGAGCCAACGTTCAAGCGAAGGGAGGGTGGAGTACCTCAAGTTCTGCGAGCGAGCCAGGGAGCCAGTCTCGTGCAAGTCGGCAGCGTGATCGGTGGGAGGGGTTCAACTATCAGTATCAGAGGTGGCACCCTGGACCGGATGCAGCACAGCCAGACGTATATGCACGAAGGGGTCGGTTCACCGGCTCAACATATGGATCATCTCATAGGACCACTTCCTGGCGGTGGGAAGAAAATCCATGGGATGACGTTTAGTAGAGTTTGTTTTGATTTTTGTCGCGTGAAAGTGCTATATTTTCTTGGTCTTGTCTTCTGCAGTTCGAGCACCAATTTTGGTCTTGGTGACCGACTTTCAGAAGCTAGTGTTTCTGTAGTTTACAACGCTTTTGTCATCAGGTATTCTTTGCTCAGAATTCTGATATTGTTCACAGAATGTGTTTTTATCACGTATCTAATCTTATACTCCGTAACATTTGAGACTTCTCTCATTTCGTGGATTTTCCTGCAACCCAATCAACACGAATTTACTAAAGTGGCCTTATGGTCGCTTGAGTCATTTCTGTTCGATTACTGCCTATTTCATTCATCCAACCTCTTGTAGATTGTTGTATTAGTTTTTTAACATTTGCATGAATTTCCAACGTTCTTTCCAAAAAAGTTATAATGCAAATAAGGTAGAACCACCCATAACCGACCAAATAAGGAATTCCGACATGACTTGGAGTAGTGAAGGCAAAACAAATACTCTGTATTCTTTAGAAGTGCATCGACAAAAATGACAGGGATTGGAAATTTTTGGAAATTTTATTCACTTGAATTGAAAATAATAAGAATTTTGTGAGACAAAAAGTGCTCCGGACCCATGGTCAATATCTAGACTCTTCTAATTCCAATCATTTAAGAACTTTTTTCCTAATCATTATTTCCTACTTTTTTTCACAACTTAGGACATGTGTCATGTATTTATTAGTTCCAACTTTAAAAAGGAAAAAAAAACATTCTAAGCTTGGTCAAAAATATGTGCACCTATAGATTAGGAATAGGTCACTGGTCGGGAATGGGTGGCTCTATTTTAGTGAAAGTTCAATTTATCTAAAAAATTGCGTTCTTGTATTATTTTTTTTTAAATGACTTCAATAATAAGACAATAAAAATTGAAAGTGGTCATAAGTAGAATCAAGCATTTCAATCTCAAATAACAATCCTTGTAAGAGTCCTTCATTTTCAGTCTACAAATATTTAAAAAAAGAATCATTTAGTTTTGGTGTCAAATATTATTGGTGATTTATTTATCGGTTAATGGAGTGGTACACCCAAGTACATGGATATATTCTACAGGTCATTTGTGAAAAATTTCAATTGAAAATTATTATAAAATTATTCATTTATGTTGCATTATGTCATAAATTACATTGACGAACAAAACTGAGTACAGATTTGGAACTTTTTCATTCAATTAAGCATACCATTAGCATCAATGGGCAAATTACAAATGTTGATAAACGGAAGTTGTAGTATGTGACATGTAAAATATTACTATGGAAGTTTCTTGGAAAAAACTAGTTGTTATGTGAAAGAAAATTAATTTCAAAGTTAGCTATGTTAAAACTTGGTTTTGTACGCTATAATTTGGAACTACTTTATTTTGTGTCGATTTTTTTCTTAAACTTTAAAAAACTTTTTGTGCCTTAGCATATTGGTATACATCATTTCAATTTGTTGTATACAAAATTTGAAGGAAATTGACATTTATAGAATTTGAAATATCAACAATTTGACAAACACGCAAATGATCTTCGTTCTCACACTATTTGAATTTCTTTTTGGAGTTGAGAGCATAGGACTGTAGTAGCTATTGTAGAGAGTAAACAAATTGTCCAATTCAACAAATATTTCAAATGCAAGGGCATTAAGATATCACAATGGTCTAAGTTGTAACCTATACTCTCTACAATAGCTAATGTAGTCCCATACTCCCAACTCCAAAATAAAATTCAAATAGTGTGAGAACAAAGATCATTTGCGTGTTTGTCAAATTTTTGAAATGTCAAAAGATTGAAATTTTGTATACAACAATCTGAAATGATGTATGCCAATATACTAAGGCACAAAAAGTTTTTTGGGAGTTTAAAAGAAAAACAGACACAAAATAAAGTATTTCCAAATTATAGCGTACAAAACCGAGTTTTAACATAGCTAGCTATGAAATCAATTTTCTTTCACATAACAACTAATTTTTTTTCTTAAACTTCTATAGTAATGTGTTACATATTACATACTACAGCTTCCATTTAGCAACATTTGTAATTTGCCCATTGATGCTAATGGTATACTTGATTGAATGAAAAAGTTCTAAATCTGTACTCAGTTTTGTTTGTCAGTGTATGTATTTGGACTTTAGAGCTATACCACAAACCATTGGATGTAATGAATTTAAAAAGAAAAGTCTTTTTTGTTTGTCCACTATCACAAAGCATGCATCAAATAGTTCCTTTGATATCTATAGATTAGGAATGGAGATAAGAAGATTATTTGGTTGAATGAAACTAAGATTCATTGCAATAACTTTCACTGGTAGAAATTAAACCTTGTTTTAAAACATATTTGAATAAGTCCATTTAGTGTTATGTGTGCATTCAAGGGGTCTACAAACATGATAGGCCAGACCTTGTGCTCCAACTACATTGTGCTCTACATACATGAAAGCACTATGTTTTTGTTGCCTCCATTATTATTAGGGATATGTTCATGCAAATATTCAAATTTGTTTCCTTGATTGTTGTTTGTTCATGCAAATGCCTATGTTTTGTAAAACATGTATGAACCACATTTTGCTACCATGCACTAGTAGAAAATGGCATCTAGAACAATAGAAAACCAACCAATTTTGTTGTTTGATGGTTTGGATATCGTGAGATTTCAATAGTAATTGAACGTGGGTTCTAGAAAACATTGGTGATGTGGCTCACCATATATGCCACATAGACATCTCACTCATAGTAATAATAAATTTTTTCTTGTACTTTCAAATGTTGCGCTAAAATTCCCCCTCCATGCATTCATGCTACGTAGCTTACATTGGTGGTGAGGCAGACTACATTAGTTGTCATGGTTAGTTTTCTTTAGTTGTGAACATTAAGGCCGGTTTGCTTTAGTTCAAAAATTAATGTCCTCATATTTGAACCTTTTAATTGAAATTCAGTGGAAGTGACTTTCTTTCTTTGACTACACCATTGCCTATAGCTACATTTATGTCATCAATTTCTCTTGTATTGTAGGCTGTCTTTTGAGTGGATAGTGATAAACACACTTTTGGAAAAAACCATAGGTGAACTACAAATGGGTGCACAAGTGTCATTTTTTCATTGGTTATAAAAGTTATATATAACTTTGGAAGGGGTACACATGTCATTTCCCATTGAATGTAAGACATTTACTTTAAAAAAATCTTAAAAGGGTCTAGGTGTAGTCTTTATTTTATAAGAACTTCCAATTTTCATTCAAAAAATTTTTTTAGTATTCATAGTCATCATGAACTATGACTATGAACTCAGCATACAATCTTGTTCAACCCTAAAATCTTTGAAAGTTTAAATCCTAATTTTCAATCTATACTTTGTGGACGACATTATTGGACGCCCTTCACCAACAGCACAACCTCTCCAAGGTATTGGGCTGCACACAAGCATTTTTTATTACCATTTCCTTTGCTGATCCAAATACTTTTATTGAATCACAAGAAAAGAAAACAAGTTAGTGGACATAGCAGAAGGAGGTTGTACTTGAGAGATGAGCCAATGAACGACAACCATAAAGAGATGAGCCAATAAAATTATCAACCACAAAGAGAAAGTGAGAAAGACGTACCAAGTTGGTTGATGATACTCCAGAAGCTCTGTAAAAATTTGAACAGAGGTCATAAAGTAAGTACCAAACAAGCTTCTTCCAGGAATTTTGCAACCTCTTGTCATCAATGGTATTGGTCTTGTGTACCTTTTTTTTTGTTCTGCCAAAATGCAAAGTGATAGTACACATTACAAGCTGACATATTTGGCACAAACATGCAGAAAAACCAAACCCTAATATATAGGAAAACCTCACCTGGAAATGACCACATTCAGATTGCTTAGATAAAACGTAACATTCTAAAGTAGTAGTGAAGAATAATTGAAAAACATTAGGCATTTATTAAGCACCTAATCCCCCCCAAATCCTAAAACATTCCAATAAAAAAATAAAACATTCTCTTTGAAGTCATTTATACACCTATATCCTCGAGCCGAAATTGAGCACCTCTACTTGCACGCAAAGCAAATACACATTTAAAATCCTCATCAAGAAATGATAGCAGATGAAGAGCATATACTTGTCGATTGAAAATCAGACAATACCACCACAATCATCCAAAAGCATAGAAAACACCAGAATCACCCAAAAGTACAGACAACACCACAATCATTACAATCAAATAGTTCCACAATCACCCCAAATCACCATTTTGAAGCAGAAGAATAAGAGCAAAATTGGAAAAAACTAGAAATCTTGAGCAAAATCTAGGCGCGGCTCTGGCGAGTCTGTTGTCAAAGACTTGGAGCTCACCAACATCCTGAAACCCTAGTGGATTGAATAATGGCTGAAATGTGGATTCAATCTGTAGTCCACAATTTTTTTTCCAGTCAACGACAAGGGGCGCGTTCTTTTTTTATAACAAAATCGATGGCTCCTATTTTTAGGGCCAGGAAGTAGGGCCAGATAAGGCTGGAGGCGTCATTACAAGAGATAGTATTGTGCCCTCTAGAAAGTAAGGTAATTCCAATTTTGGCTTGCAGGAATATTTTTCAAAATTTGACCTTTTTTTACCTAACTTCCAAAACTAACCTATTAAATTTAATGTTTTATTCAATCTTAATCAATATGCCAAATTTCAATTTCAAAAAACAAAATTTCAATTTTTGATAAATTAATTTGTGTATTTTTCATTGTGATACAAAATAATTGATTGAAAAATATTAGAGATGAATTTTAAATTTTATTGTGCAAATATTTAAGAAACATCAATGTGCAAATTTCACTTTTAGGAAAAAAAACCATTACTTAGGAAAATTTTTACATTATAGAGAATTGAATGTCAGGGTGTCACTAATCAAAAAATTGTGCAACAAATTTTTCTAGATTATAATTGGAATTTGGCAAACCAATTGCACCATCATGCTCAAAGGTACAAAAGTAGTTATAATGCAAGGATCAATTAGTAAACTATAATTACAACTTAAAATTATCTATTTCATAAAATTTGGAAAGGTAGCACCTTGACATTCAATTCTCTGTAGTGTAAAATTTTTCCTAGGTATTGATTTTTTTCCTAAAAGTGATATGTGCACATTGATGTTTCTTAAATTTTTGCACAATAAAATTAAAAAATTCATCACCAATAATTTTTCAATCAATTATTTTGTATAACAATGTAAAACACACAAAATACACTTCCTTCTTTTTGCTAGTACTGTTTTATCCCTATCTTTTGACCTTGGGAGGTGGTGTTAAGGGAATGGTTCTCAACTCATAAAGTATACAACATCTATTGGATGCAAGCTCCTCAACCACAATTGCCTACTTCAGCAATAAATTCCATCTAAGTGGTCTAGTCACCTTTCCATCACCTTTTTACTGAACTTAGAGGAACTATGGTACAAAACTAGATCATTAAAAGAAGCTACTTTATGTAGTCAATTTGGCACAATGCGGTAGCAGTTCACTCATGAAGAGCCAAAATTGCCCTAGACATTGACACAAATTGCAATTGCTGTGACTTAGACACCAAAGGACCCCCATTCCACAGATTTTATGAATGTCCACAAGCTCTAGAAGTGTGGGACTACGCCTACTTCATACTTTATCATCTTTGAGGGGTACAACCTATCATAGGACCCCATGATAGACTAGATTTTTTCCAATGCGTATTTGGCTTTTTGTTTCTTTGACAATTTTTGGGTCTTAAAATCATTTAGACCTTACTCCGCGGCTCTTTACTTTGGATTGTATGGATCTATCTAAATAGCAAGTTTTTTGCACAAAATTGATGGCCATAGAACTTTACACATATAGTAATATGGGATGTTCTCCTTGGCTCAGGCTGTGCTATGCAACTCAAGACTTAGCTTATGGCCCATCAACTCCTACACGATGTGGTAAATATCTGGGCCAAATTGATTGCATTTAGCTTAAATCCCCAATCTTGGCTAGCAGAAATGGTATAAGCATCTTTTGGAACAAGAGGGATCCCCCCTCTTGCCTGTTCTCCTAGCATGCCTTCCATTGTTTGTTTGTTTTTTCTTCTTATCTCTTCATTGACCAGCCTTCTTGGCTTGGTTGTTTTGTATTCTGGGTTTTTTAATGAAATGGTTTGTTACATTTGTTAAAATAATAATAATAATAATAATAATAATAATTTATCAAAAATAAAAAATTTATTTGCATAAAACAATAAATTTAATAGATTAATTTTGAAAAATAAATCTATAAAGGTCAAATTTTGATAGATATTCTTTCATATTGAAATTGGGGTTACCTTACTTTCTAGAGGACACTGTACACACGCTATTTTCACATCTAGAATCTTCTACTTGCTACTATGTGCATACATTTTTGCACTCCAAAATATAATGCCTATTATCAAATAAATGGATATAAATGTATGAAAGTTGCAAAAATTGAAAACAAAAGACCTTTTCAGTCTACATAGTATCCACCAACACGTTTACATTCACAACAGTCAATTTAACAAAAACAGAGCACATACCCCCAATTTCAAATTGCCACCACATGCTAAAAATGATCCAAACCACAAACCGCAAAGTGCATTGGAAAGATAATGAAGTCTACTTCACTAATGTCTTAAGCATTTACAAAAAAATTCGTAAAATTATATATAATTATACCATTTTTTGACAAACTATCTAAATCTAGTGCTACCACCATTAGCTTTGATTATGGCCTTCCTATGGTCAGGCATGGTAGTAAAGAAAACTTCAATCATCTCTAGAGACACTTCTTCCTATGCCCTTCAAATGAGACTCTACCGCAAAACAAAGAAGAATTAGGTAGAATCTCATTTTGAACAGAGTCTTTCACAATCTTCCACAAGTTTTTGACACGGTTTAAGTCAGGAGAGTTTGCAGGCCATGAAAGCTTTTTTATGCCATGTACTTGCCTCCAATCACTTGATTTGTTGCTACGGTGCAATGGAGCACCATCTTCCGTGAGTATAAGTGTCTTAGGGTTATTGTAGAGAAAGTAAAAGCCACTCAATTAGTTTTCATAGACTACATCAACAGAATCCTACTTCTTCATCTATCTTGTTGCATTATAAAAAGTAAACACTTGTTGAAACTGGTAGACGCATCCTATATCATCATTATTGAATGAACAAATTTTAGAAACGGTGCTAAACAATCCAAAGAAAAACATTTGTGTGACTTTCGCCATGCCTTCACTTGCCTTGATCTTTTCCCAATTTCAAATGAAGATTTATCTGTCCATATTACATTCTTTTAGTCAGATGCTGTCTAATTTTGGTGTTTATAATTCTAAAGCACACATTACACCACTACTAAATTCACTTGTTTAAATCAAAAACACCTACAATCTCACACAATCTATTTTTGTCTCTAGAAATACACCTACTCACCAAAATACATACATACTATATCCATAAGCTACCACAATGCTTGGCCCAAGCATGTTTTGTATGGAGAGGTTGTTGGAGCTCTATATATGAAGCTCAAATAGAGAAAAATCTTAATTGTGCTAGCGCAAGAAGCATTGATGTTGCCTTCATAGTGTAGGAGCTACAAATACAACTTGAAGTGCAATCAATGCAATTCAAGTTTTCTTAGACAAGTAGATTGAATTAGCATCCAAGGAACACCTTGAATGTAGTTAACTTGCTTTTCAACATTTAGGTGGTAGTTTCATGAAGTTTGAGGGTCTAAAGTGGGAGATATTATCAATCGAAGTTGCACTTCATTTTCAATGATATTTTCATTTTTAATGTTCAAAAATTTGAACTTAAACTTGTTGGTGGCTGCTATACAATGTCAATGCATGATTGTAGTAAGAGGAGGTTGCCTTGTATGACCTATCATCACTTCTTTTCAACTTAAACTTGTGTCTATGTCCCAATTTTTGTTGCGCATTTTATAACTTACATCATGCAAAATTACAAAGAACAATGCTCCTACTTCTCCTAATACATCCAACACTGAAGCACTTCAGATTCCCCCATAAATTGATCATGTCAATATAGAAGTGCTAGCTAGTGTGAGTTCTTCTTCACATCAATAATATAGCATACCCTCTCAACAGACTACAAAGGGTTTGTACTTTGTACCACTTATTTATCCACAAAGCCATGGTGAAAAACACTCAATAACTTTGTTCTAGACCTTTGTTACTTTGCACTTGGTTGTTGAAATACATGCCTCCATCACCTTTGCTAAATCTGAACTGCTCTCAAATATACTTTTTAAAAAAGGTAGCAGTTGTGACATACCTACTTAGCCAACAAGTAGTGTCCACAAGCAAAGGTGGTGCTTTAGCAATACCAATGTAGGTTTGCTTATGAGGATCACATCATCAATGCCACAAGTGTAACCAATGTTCCGTGGACGGTATCCTAGCCAACTGCTTGACATGAGGACACAAAACAAGTGAAAGAAGTTGATGACAACAATCATCATGGAGAGTGAGCCCAGAAGAAACACAACCTAGACCATGAAGGGATGCACTACTCTAGGGACCATGAAAGTAGGCACTAGTAAACTTCTTGCTACTAAGTCAAGCACTAGGAGTTTCAATGCCCAAGGATATTGCATTTCTTCTTGGCAGAAGGGCCTTGACCAAGTACAATTTTATGGAGTTTTCCTTAAATAGCCACCGCAAGTTGCTATCAAATGACCATTGCCACAAGCATGGTGACAATCGATGATCTTAAAATTGGCTAACTTGTGCTAGAAATCTACAAAGAAAAATAGGCTGCTAAATGACTAAGGGGGAATTTTTTTTCAAAATGTACATTTGAGCCAAGATCTACATGTTTTTTCCATCCGGTGGTCAAAGTGCACATTCATCCCCTCCCTGGTAGCATTCATCCCCTTCTTGTTTGTTGCCACTGGCATGATCTGGGCCACAGGTGTCTCACCTTGCGGCAACAATGTGGCGGTTGACTTAGCTGGCTAGGATTTGGGACTTTTGGTTGCTTACTCCCCTGCATCTCCTTCTATTGCCTTGTTTTCTAGTGTTGTTTTTCCTAGTTTGCATTAATGGCACTATGCTTTGTCATCAATGCTTTTGTTCATGACACTGATTAGAGTTGTCAAATCCCCTCCTTAAGGCCTCCGTGAGAATCTGATTTTGAAAGTGGCAATGCGGCATCTTCAACGTTTTAAATTTTGATTTATGAGTTCTGCAAGAACAACGCCACTTGTCTACTTCTGGGCTACTATAAAGATTTTGGAGGCGTACTTATGTCTTGCATTCACTGCATTTCTGAAATAGGGGCTACAAGTTAATGGATTTTTCAATTTGAGAATTGCGAGGACTTCAAGGAGTTGTTGTGGCAAATGAGAGATTGAGACGGAAATTTCAAGGTGGATTTAAGGTTAGCGTCGAGTGTTACTTGTACCTTGCAAGTTATGACGTATTTCCTTGCTTTCATTTGTTTTTTCTTTCCTTTGAATTGCGGTGATTGTGTGGTGTTGTTCTGTTTTTTGAGTCCGATTTTGTGTTTTTGCTTGTGCGGTTTTACTTGAGGTCTCATGTGGTATTGCTGTGTGTTTGTGGCAGGTGTGCAAGTTCCAATGGTGCCCGAACTAAGGCTTTCTAATAATTTTTGGGCCCCTCATTTGGTTCCAGCTGGAATGTAAATGGCGTTGGAAAGTATTTGATGCCAAATCCTGGCGCTATTCACACAACGGAGGTGATCCACGTCTTTGTGACGCAATGTTTGCAATCCTTTCACTACAAAGGAATGCTATCATTTTCAGTCAATTTGGACATTTTTCTGTTAATTTGGACATTTTTTCTATCAATTCGGACACTGTTTGTCAATGTGGACCTGTCAATTTGGACGTTGTTTTCTTACAGTGTTCTCACAACCATTTGGCGATCCACCTTCCGAAGACACCATGTTATCTATTAGGGTGCCCAATCTCGCATCTGATGCATTGAGCAACGGTGAGCAATGTGATACGAAGAAGAGGAAAAAGCGGCGGGCTACCATTGCGCTGCGCAAAAGGAGCAAGACATCTTTGGAGACTATTACTAGATGGTGGCAAGAAATATGGGCCTATAAGTTTACTTGGACAGAGGCCAAATATGATTCCAATGGCCATTTGTTTGGTGTTGTTTGCCAAAGTTGCACTATAATTACAAGAAAGAGGAAGTTCTAGTCTCCAAAGTTGACAATCTTGAGAAGCATGAGGGGAAGTGGATTTGCTTAGAAGATGGTATGCCATTCCCAAACTTAAAGAAGGGTGACACTTTCATCAAAACCAATTGCAAGCACGTGAAACTTTACAAAACTTTAGGCAGCACGTAAGTACGATGGTTGTGTTGCTAATTAGCTCACTACTGGTATGGAGAGTGACTTCAAGTGCAAGGAAGTACAATTTTCTACCCTTTTCCAAATTCTTAGTCACGATCAACCTATGTGTGATTACAAGAGGTGAGAGTCATTTCTCAGGCACTTGGAAGTTTGTCATTTGCCTAGGAACCATTGGTCCGGAAGCTCCAACTAGGAGATGAGCAAGCTTTTGCATGCCATTGTTCTAAGTGCTTTGAAGTCCGTTGTACTATTTACTAGAATCATCTCCATTAGTGCCAATGAGGTTACTGTGATAGACAACACCTGCTAGAGCAGTGTACATATTTACATAATGCAAAGTTGGGAGAATATGCCATATTTGTTACATATAAGTTGAGTCTCCAAAGCCGGTCACAATAAGAAACCTTTGTTTTAGGTGACGAGCCCTAATTTTATAAAACGGATTTTAGGTGATGTTGTGAGCTCCCAATTTGTCACTTGGGACTCGTATATTTTTTTTTATTGAATTTGCAATTCAAAATTGATAAAAGTATACAAAAAGCCATAAAAAGAGTATAGAACCAAAATAGGGTTGTGTCATACCCATTATAATATTTGGTCTAGATTTGTATTTATACTTAGAATCTCCCCAAACCTCACCAAAAAATAGAGTAGAAATAACGAGATGGCTAGATTTGGAAGATTTAAGTCACATAGCCTCCAAAAGGCTAAATCCCACCATAAATGTGGCAATTCATGGCTAAGTCGGTCCGAGGGATCCACAGCAAGGCCACTAGTTCGGGTCCTAGAGTTAGATTTAGAATTCCCCATTAGATTGACGAATTTCCCAAATCCCGATTGTTAGCATGCAAGAGCCACTAATGCAAGACAATGCCCGTGGAGGGATCTACAGTCCAAAGATGGTGTTCTAGGGTAAATCCCATGCTAGGAGTCCAACGGTGAAATCGATTTGCTAAGATTCCTCCATCTGCAGAAGATTCCCGCACCATCGTCAATTCAAGGAGATGTCAGTTTTAATCTCCATTGACCAATTGTATCAGGTACAAAAACGCACCTACACGTCTTTCAGGCGACTCCTTGAGAGGTTCCATGAAAATTCCCGATATCTTCCAATTTGCAGAAGAATCATTTCCCGGGTGGTCAACCGTTCTAACCTCCAACGGGAATTTCATGGAAATTACCCAAGTTACAATAAAATCTCACTAAAAATTACCATAGCTTCTCTTATGTTAATAATGCGTTCTGTAAAGTTTTACAACATTCCAATAGCGGCAAGTATTCAAATTGGCGAGATTCCTCGGAAATTAACCATGCGGTGGGGTCTCCGTGACGTTGATCGGCATTCCAGGACCATACGATGGCGAAACAAAGTCAACCAAGAGTCCTTCCCGACTCTCTCGCACCTACCGGAGACCCTAGGCTAGTTACATTTCTCAAAATAGGAGACCCCTAAGATTTAGGATTTTACCACAGCTTGGTTTTTAAACTAAATTAGCCTACGATGGATTTTTGATCTTGGAACAGGGGATAGAAGGGTCTACGACTAAACACAGCAATCTAAAGCTAACGGCACAATCCGTTCGGCGATTGGAGTTAATCTTCAAAAGTTAGGATGTTGGTCTAGCATAGATGGTAGAAGTTGTTTTTTAGGGATTAGAATGAAAATCTTTGAGGATGAGGATGAGGATAAAAATCTAAGTTGATAAGGTTACCGTTAGGAAATTAGAGGGGGGAGTGGGCCGTTGGAAACCTATATAAGGGCTCCGTTTCCCTCTCTAAAATCACCCCCATACTTGTTTTAGGTCCGTGGATCTAAGTCATTTTGGATATTTTGGCATTTGGAGCCAAAAAACTCTATGGTGTTTTCGGAGCACTTTTGGCTTTGTTGTTGTTCTATTTGAAGCTTTGAAGGTCCTTGGGGGCCCTTCTACCTTGTCCTTGTGTACTTGGTGTACTAAGTTGTGAATTAAAGAAGTATCTTGTGCATATTTGTGAACCAACGTGGTGCCTTGAGAGTCTTTCTTGCGTCTTGTACTAACCCTAGAGTACACCCCCACCGTACCTTGGCGATGCCACTTTGGTGGGCCTTTAGCGTACAAGTTTGAACTAACTAGCGGGGGTGTTATTGTGTTTAGTGGAAAACCTCCTTACCCCTTGTGTTCTAACCTTTGTCTAAAGTTCTCCTTGTTGCGTGGTCCCCCTTGGGAGACGGCAAAGCTTTGACCTTAGATCTAGAAGAGTTTTGGTGTTTTTTATGGTTTACGCCGTGACGGCAAAGCTTTGACCTTAGATTTAGAAAAGTTTGGTATTTTTTATGGTTTACCTTGTAACGGCAAAGCTTTGAACCTAGGGTCTAGAAAAGTTTGGCATTTTTTACAAAGTATCAAACAATTCCCTACCTTAGTTTCCAAATATCCACATGAGGGTATTGTCTTTAGTTTCCGAATAACCATGAGGCCAAACAAAAAGGATTAGCCTTAGATAGAAATCCCAATAGGAGAGGAGATTTTGTTTGCACACCCAGCCCCAGTCCAGCCCATTCGGCCCAAAATTCCCCAATCCAACCATTCAGCCCAACCGGGGTTTGTCCAAGGTACGAGAGCAGTCTGCCCAGCAAATCTCTCCAAGGTACTGGGAGCAGTCACCTAGCAGTCTGTCCGGGTATTAGAGCACTCGCCAATCAGAAGTCTAGGTAGAGTGGGGAGTCGGGAGTTCAGGCAGGTAGAGAATCGGGGAGTCCAGGCAGGTGGAAGTTGGGAAGTCCAAGCAAGGTTGGAGTTCAAATCAGTCCAAAACTTGCGAGGTTAGAACTAAAACAAGGAAAAAAAAAAAAAAAAAAAAGCAAGCATTGAAAAAAAAAAAGAATGGAAGATATGAAGCCAACCCCGGAAACTAGGCTAACCTATTGAGGAAGGAAGCATAGGTACTAAGAGGAAGGGATAGACTAGTCCAGAGTAGGTCCTTGTAGCAAAGTAGTTCTCTATAACCTGCACCCCACTCAAATGCACAAAACCACAAGTGAGAATCAAGGAGAGATGGAGAAGGAGATATAGGAGGGAGAAGATGAATAGGGTGGAAGAGATGGAATAGAGAAGGAAATCTCGAGAATTCCTTGTGACTGTTAGAAGAGATTGAATGACACAAAGGAGAAAGGTGTAAGAGGGGAGAAGGTCACCATTAAGGAACCTTAGAGTTTGAATCTATAGTTGTAAGACACCCATCAAGACATTTGGTGGAATGGTCTTAGTGTAGAAGAAGGAGAAGAAAGGAAAAGGAAAAGGAAGGAAGGAGGTTAGACCATCAAGTGTAATATTTTCTAAAATTTAAGCGGTGAGCTTGGAAAAAATCAAACAAAACCAAAGATTACCATGGAGCATGAGGATACGCATGCGGATGTGGACGAGGTCATCTCTGACACCAGCAGTGGAGAGGTGAATTTTTGATTTATTCTGGGTGTTTTTCTCCTTAATTAGCATTGATTTCCTTAATCAACCCTTAAATCACAATTAGCAAGCCAAGATTAGTGCAAATTAGAAGTTTAGATTCAAAAAGTTATGAATTAGAAGTAGAGGCTTTCAAAAACATATTACACATAGGATTTTTCTTTAAATCGACCGTGCTAGGATAAGTTAAGCGGTAAGGGGTAGGACGGAAGAATGTGATTAAAACTTCACTCAAAAGGAACAATGGACGGAAATTAGGGATTTAGACTAGAAGGAGAATTTAGGATTAAAATTAGGGATTTATTAGCAGTTAAAAACTAGAGTCAAATTAAAGTTTTAATTGGAAAAAATTAAATCCTAAGTAAAAATTTGGAGTTAACTTTGGGACATAAAAAGTTAGAATTAATTTGGAAGTTTAATCTTGGGTTAAATTCTCAAGTCAAATCATGGGGGAGTTTAAAAGTAAGAACTTAGAATTAATTGGGGAGTCAAATATCCGAGTTAAAAGTAGAAGTTAAAAGTAGAGATTTAGGATAAATTTAGGAAGTAGAATTTAAGGTCGATTTTAGGAAGAATACTTTAGAGTTAGAAATAGGAGTCAACCATTGAAGTTAGAAATTAAAAGTTAGAATTTAATTTAGAAGTCAAAATCTAGGGTTGAACTTATAAAGTTAGAACTTGGGATGAAAACTAGTTAGTAGTACCCAAAGCTAAAGTGGGAATGAAAAGTTAGAGGTAGGAGTTAAATTTTTGAGTTAGTTTTCTTTAGAAATAAAAAATCTAGAGTCAGAAATGAAAACGTAGAGTCAAACCTAGAAGTTAAAAAGTGGGATTAACTTTAGAAGTAAAAACCTAGAGTTCAAAATCAAAACATAGAATTAACTTTAGAAGGTAAATTTTGGAGTAGTTTAGAAGTAAAAACCTAGAGTTAAAAGATAAAACATAGAGTTGAATTTGGAGGTCAAAATTTAGAGTTAATTCAAAGGAGTAAAAATCTAGAGTTACATTTAGAAGTTAAAACTTAGAATAGAAGTTAAAACTCAGAATTAACCTTGGAGGTTCATGGAAGGAACCTAGGGGGTCCCATTTCAGTTAGTTAGGATTGTTAGAAATGGCACCAACTACCCAGTCTACACTAGACATGGGATAGATAGTTAGTACGATAGGTGTTCACCATTAGATTACTATAACCCCGGATCATCGACGGTTAGCTTGGAAGTCACCACATGCATCTCTAGGCATTTCTTTTGTCCATCCACGACACTTAGGAAACGTTAGCAAAAAGATCCATTGCTTGGAAGGTACAGTGGACCGCACTTACAACACCCTCTTAAATTAAAAAGTGGATAAAAGCTAAGAACCTGGTCGTGTTCGCTTTATTACCAAGGGTGGATTATCTAGCGCCCACAGATGTCAATGTTGACAATTCAAATTTTTTATATCAATAAAAATGTTCAACGTAACATCAATGTTGACATAAAAACATTGAATTTTCAATATTGTTGGACATTTTTGTTGATATAAAATTTTTGGATTGTCAACATTGACATCACCTAAAATCCTTTGTAAAAAATTAGGGCTTGTCACCTAAAATGGGGGTTTCTTATAGTGGGTACTAACGGACCACCTGACTGTTATTATAATGCAAGCATTGGTTGATGAGGGGAATTTGAGTCACAAGGAAATAGCTTTTACACTTGTGTGCTTTGGTGCTGACGGTGTTAGTACAATAAGGTCTACTTCATTTACGAATTTTTGCACCCTACTAAGATTAGGTCAAATTTGAGAGGCCCGTGTATGTTCAAATTTGAATGGAATTTCAAATTTCAAATTGCGTTGGAATCACACTACATTCTACTTTATCATCACTACAAACACACATATGTAATTGAGAATCATACAAAGAGTTTGACATTTTCTATATAGTATATACTATCTAGTGTTGCCATCATTTGTGAAAATTACAACTTGTATTCAATAAGAAATAAACTTCATAATTGATTTAGAGATACTTGATCTCATACTAATTGAATTGCTTGTAAGATTTCTTGCTTGTTCTTCACCCCATCATGGCAAAAATACTTTGACTATGTTCCACATGTTCTCTATAAAATGGTAGGTAGAGCATAAAAGAAATCCAAATTTTTGTATGATTCAAAATTATTCATTTTTCACTTGTTATGAAGTTGAAGTGCACTTTATTGCACTTCTAATGCAATTTGCAATTCCAAAATCAATTCATTTTTGAGCATACTAGAACTTCCTAAAGTTGCTGAACTTTCAAGCGAAAATTGATTGGAAAATTCATAAATGAAGTAGACCTTACTGTACATTCTAGGGGCAAAAACAGGTGTCACAACACAGCTTTGCAAGAAATGGACTTTGTTTACTTTGGGAGCCAGTTGTGTGAGTCACCGTGTTACCTTGGTTGTTGAGACTCTTTCAAAGTATTTATTGGTCTGTAGGCTTGAGGGCTATTTCAATCCGTTTATTCATACTTCTATTGGAGTACCAAGCAATGCAATGAGCTAACAAAGCTCGCAAATCTCATGGAAACTAAAGGCAATAAAATGTTGCGTAATGAGGAAACATGTTAGATCTCCATGAAGAGCCCAAAGCAACAGATCATGGACAAGTATCCCACTTAGCTTTACAAAATGGATGTTGACATGATCAGTGGTTTTGGTCAGAAGGTTCATACGGAGGCGGGTGATAATTTTGATCTCTTGGCTGACCTTGAGGTGTTATTGTCATTGGCTTGTTTTATATTGTTGGTGAATGCAATTTATCGTCTCATCAAGCTATCTCAGGCTCGTGATATTTTTGTTTGCAATTTTGTGCAAGCAGTGAATTTTTTCCAAAATGAGCTGACAAGGCTTTTCATTGACGGCCAAAATGCTTATAGCAAGGAGGATTTCTGAACTTACAATGATCTGGTGTCTGTGCAATGCAAAGACATCCCCATGCAGTAGAAAAACCTTGGGGGGAGGGGGCTGCGGCATTTCACACTGGTACTTTGATTTGTTGGAGAACCACACCTACGCCCGGTGTTACAATAAACAAATTGGCCGGCACTTTTTTGTGACGCAGCAGGATTTCCACAACGTTCAAGACAACATTAAATGCCAGTTTGCAGGTATGGGTCTTTTATCTTGTTTACATTTTTTTTTAAGGTTTGGCCTATTCCATTTTTTGTTCTTTATTTTCCATTCCAACATTATATTCATTAAAATGGTAGGGTGGGGCCCTCCCAAATTAATATTAGGCCTTCAAAGGTTCAATGAGTGAATCAAAATGGGCTTCAATTTAGCTCCATAATCACTTATTTTAATGAGTTCAAAGTAGCAATTTTCATTAAAATAAGAGTCTTTCAAATAGTACGTGTCTTGAACTAAACATTCCATCATTTTGTGTCAAAAAGTTCATATATTCCACAACGAAGCGAATATTATATGAAATACCAAATACATTAACAGAGTCTACATATTGCATTGCAATATGAAGTTTGCAAATACATCACAAAAATATGTATTCTCTTCTAGACATGTATAACTCTAATTGTACCTAGATAGAAATCATTACTTAAACATTTATAACCCTAAATCAACAACCTCTCATCTATATGAGAAAACAAAATATTATCCTTCTCTTACAATCATGTGAAAGCATATTGTAGACATGTAAAAACCAAATAGCACTCTATAACATATAGCTAACAATGTACTCTAACTCTCATATAACCACTGGTCCACCGCTGCGTTCAAGACAAAGCCTCGTTTGCCAAACTCTGCTTGATGACTTCAATTTGAGCAGCAAGAATCAGAATTGTGAACTCTTCAGTATCTTTTTGGGTTCAAGACTTCCACGCTATCATAATAGCATCAATGTGCTGCCAAATTGCCGGTTCTTTGGCATCAATTTGCCAAAGCAAACCTCCTTTGCTATCCCATCCAGTGTAGAAGTCTTGAACATCCTGATCTCTTCTTGTTGGACTGAAGTATTAAATGAGCACGCAATTTGGATTCTGCGGATCAACGAAAGGATCAAACAATGCCCTTGCAATCCAAACTAGATGCAAGTCATTGTTTGAGGGAAAGAGCGCAATAAAATAGCCTTTGAAGAGATCTCGACCCACTTTGAAGGATGGTGGTGGGCGACCTCGTAATGGTTCGACATACGCATCATCTTGTCCAAACTCCTCACGATCTTTGCCGTGTTTATTAAACTGATCGGCTTCAGTCGCTTGAACTTGGGTACTCGACCAAAAACCATCCTTCAAAACAATAGATGCAGGCAGCGGTTCCTGCAAAGCCACCTTTATATCACGCCAGTAGTGCACCACATGCTCATAACGCTGCCGGCATTCTCCAGTGACGTCTGCATTGCACAAGTTATCCTAGTACTTCATAAATGCAGATAAACCTTTCACAATGTCGTGCTTGGCTTTCATTGCCCTCTGCAGAACTAGAAAGGGTACACCACGCGGCCACAAACTTTGCCCTTCAACGTCTTCTTTCCACAACTTAAGGCCTCTACCGTTTGCCCCTAACCAGTCTACATCAGTGCATTTCAATTTGTACTTTATGACTGGACACCTTGTTGAATCTAGGTAGAACTTCACTTGTTGTGGTATTGTATGTCCAACAAGGGTGTCTGCACCATCCACTAACGCACCTTCAATGAAACCCTTGAAATTGGGCACCTCTTCTATATGGTGAGGGATAGTGGAGATGGATTCGACATCCATGAATGACTTCATAAGCGCAGGAACTGTAGAAAAATTCTCTTTCGTCAATTGCATGCTCCATCTCCCAAATAATGCATCAATGTCGTTGTGTGTATGACCCACAATTATGAAGTTCACATACACTTCACACTATAAGAAACGTGCATTTTAAGTAACGAGCCCTAATTTTTTTAAACGGATTCGAGGTGATGTCAATTTTGACAACCCAATGTTTTATGTCAGCAAGAACGTCCAACGTAACATCAACGTTCACATAAAAACATTGGATTGTCAACATTGACATCACCTAAAATCCTTTTAAAAAAATTGAGGCTTATTACCTAAAACGTGGGTTTCTTATAGTGTCATGGAAGATCTTATTTGCAACAAGTAGAGACCAAAAACAAAAAAAAAATCTATTCTTATTGTCTCCAGTGGCATTGTCCATCTGCACATTGAAAATGGGTGGTAATGGTGTTGTTGAAACTAAGGTAATCAGCGGTGGAAGAAGCGACGCTTCACACATCTCTGCGTTCTTTAGTACAACCTTGAACAAATTTGTCGACCTAGACCCCACAAACAACTTCCGAGAAGACAACTTTGGTGGCAATTCTAGATCTCGCAGCAACTTTGCCATCAAACCAATGGTGTACAAATCATGGGGAAAGAGTTCCAAACCATAATGTGCATACCGCACATCAGCATGCCTATGCGCAATCATGCCAATGACAGTCACGGGCAACTTCGTTGCGCCATCAATGTCTTTACTCTTGTGGGAAAAAACCAGAGAAGCGGTTTTGGAATGATCCATCTTATCATGCATGATTGTCAGGCACTTATGCAAAAACGTATGTGACTGATAACGGTTTGCATAGTACAACTGCCGATGAGTGCGAGCAACAACCAAATGTTTGTCCAACTGCCGTGAATAAAGAAGAGTAGTCTCAGACCCACCAAGAGCACCCTTCCTGAGCTCTTGCAATTTGTCACATTTTGCACAACAAGCAAAGTTGTCTTCTGGCTTCTTCACCTCGTACTCTGAGAACCTAAAAGATCTGGTCTTGCTTAAGTTCGAAGTTGACACCGCGGCCAATCCAAAGGCAACATTGGCATCATTGATTTCCTTCATTTTTCCCTTCCATTGAAATGTAGGGGGCAGACACATGGACACGACCTTCTCTCTTGACTTCATAGTTTGCGTACAATGTGGCATGTGATGGGCCTCCTTGTTAAGGATGCACTTCAACATAGCAGTAGCTTGTTGAGTGTGTTTCCTTGGCTTCAACAATCCCGTATTTTTGTGATCCATTGCTTCTCGGCGATCCTTCATGTGTGCTTGATAGTGGAAGAATGTGGACTCCGGGACCCCATAAATATGCATCCATGCTTGCATGCACACATGTATTTCTTCAATCGTCACCATCCTTCTCCTGCGTACATCACAATGAACCTGCTTGTGCACTTCAGTCTTTATGAACGTTCTATGTTTGAATGTTGAATTCTAGTACATACATTCCCAAAATGCTTGAATCTTCTCCCTCAAAAATGGTTGAACGCAATTTTGGATGCAGCAAACTTTGCTAGATACCGCATTGATGGAGTCTTAAGTAAGAAGATCCTTCGTTTTCACAGTAGTTTGTTGAGGAGGATTCCAAACGGCACTTGTATATGGTCAAGAAGACGTCGCAGACATGGTTGTCTTCCCGAACCTGGCGACAACTCGACAAATACGACGTCACAGACAGACAATAGCCCCTTCGTCCGTCTAGTAAAGTCAACTTTAAGGTTGACTTTTAAATAAAGCACTCTCTATTTATGATCTTGACATATTAACATTTTATTTTATTGAAGTATCTCAATTTAATAAACACTTATTACATTCTAAATTTTGGGTCATATTTAAAGTAAGATTTCAAATTGTCTCAGCTCTTAAATATGGCCTTATTAGACAAAAATGTTACGCATACTTGACATTTGTCATGCGCGACATCGAACGTTAGGCAGACAACACGACGACCAGACCCCAAAATGTGTCTGACAAGACAACTCTGGTCACAGATGGCAGGTTCAAGAGAGCCGCTTGACAAATGTTGAACTTGTCATGGGCCTCATGGTCACGAAAGCTTGCACCATGGCAATAGACTAGATATACAGGCTAGGCTAGGCTAGTAAAGAGCACACCTCTCTTGTGGCATGTGCTCTTTGAAATGTGTCTTCAAAATGTAGACAACTACATGAGTGTCTCCCAGAGGACTGTTGGCACCAAGCACCAAGTCACAGTTAATGCTATGGCAATTACCTTCACCAACAAGTGTTCCGGTCTCACTATAAAGAGTGACAACCATTGTATTCCAGAGGTGACGTGGAGTCCCTCACACTTTGGAACATCAACATTCATTCCCCAGGAATTTGGACCTCCTCATCGAATGAGTCCATACTATTGAGTTGGGTGGCTGTAGGATCCATAGTACCTATAAACATTCACAATAGTACCTAAGGTAAGTAAAAACAGCTCAAAGTATGATCCTTATAAGCTGGAAAAATACAGTTTGCAAATTTTAGATGGACTCGACCTAAATGCTAATTAGTAAAGACAACATATATCACTGGCATTCCAAGTTGCATGTAAGTCTAAATACCAAACATTAGTAAAAAGAAACAAATACAAGAAGAGCACATCTCTCTTTGCTGCTCCAATGTAGCCTAAGTCAATCTTTCATTCAGATTGACTCGACCTGAAACATCAAAATACTATATTTCAAACCAAAAATACAGGCACCTCAGATTGGTTATATAATGTTCCAATTTGCAACAAACTTGTATAATTCAAAATCAACACTTTACATAAATCTACTCTTTATATATAGAACACATGAGCAGGGTTGTCTTGTCTGACACATTTTGGGGTTTAGTCGTCATGTTGTTTGTTTGACGTCCGATGCGTATGACAAATGTCAAGTGTGGGCGACAAACTCGTCGAGTGAGATTTTAGGGTTTCAGATTTTTTTATCCCTCGGTAAAAAAAACTGTCTTATGTGGCTGGCTGCAAAAATTGACGTGGAAAGTCATGTCGACGTTAGCAAGGGCAACTGCGGGTGGAGGCGCATGCAGGTAGGAAAAAGGCGACTACAGGTGGGGGCACATGCAGGTAGAAGAAGGGGCGACCGTGGTTACCAAAGCGGCGACCGTGGTTACCAAAGCGGCGACCTTGAGTGGCAAAAGGGTGATTGCAGGTGCGAAAGGGCTATATGAGTAGCAAGGGGCGACCTTGGGTAGCAAAGGGGCGACCGCGGGTACCAAACGGGCAACCTTGGGTATCAAAGGGGCGACCACGGGTACCATACGGGCAACCATAGGTGGAAAAAAAAAAAAAAAGGCGATTGTTGGTGCAAAAGAAAATTATCCAATCTTTTTCAAATCCAATCTTCTTCAAATCCGATCTCCTTCGAAAAGGCAAAACTTGCAAATTTTAGGTAATAACATGATCATTTAAGATGAATCATTGCCAATTGCAAATAATAAAAAAAGAGTGCTTAAATCTTTGTCCTTTATTTTCTATTTTAAATATATCATAGTGACAAATAATACATGATTACAAAGAGTCTTTGGAAATTGAAAAATATGAAAAAATAAAGTCCTTATTTAAATCTTTTTTTTTTCTTTTTTTTCTTTTTAAAATGAACACAATAAATAAATTATAATTACGAAGAGTGTTGGAAAATTGCAAAAATCAAAAGCTAAAAGTTTTTATTTTTTATTTTTAAAATCAACACAACAACTAAATTATAATTAGGAGGAGTCTTGGAAAATTGCAAAAATCATAAACTAAAAGTTTTTACTTAATTCTCCATCTTTTATTTTGAATTTTCAAATTAGTGTGATATATAATATTTGAGGAGAATGAGTCATTGAGAATTGCAAATTAAAATAAATGAGGAAGTTCTAACTTAAATCTCCACTTGTTATATTTTATTTGTAAAATCAAATTGACAAATAATTCATGATTAGAAAGAGTTTAGGAAAATTGCAAGAAATAAATAGGAAATTTTTTATTAAATATCCACCCTTTATTTTTTATTTTTAAATCAGTGTGACAAATAATACATAAGAAGGATGATTCTTTGAAAATTGAAAATATAAATTGGATACATTCTTACTTCAAAATCCTGCATACATGTTTTATTTTTAAATAAAAGTGACAAATAATACATGAGTACTTGAGTAGGATTATTCGTTGGAAATTTCAAAAAATAAACTCAAAGGTTCTTATTGAAAGCTCTATTTTTTATTTTTTATTTTAAAAATCAACATGACAAATTGTTCAAAATTGCAAAAATTACATAAAAAGTTCTTAATTACATAAGCCATTTTTATTTTAAAATCAACATGACTAATAATATATGAGTAGGCTAATTATTTGCAAATTTCAAAAAATGAATGGAAGGGATCTTATTCAAATCTTCCACCCATTATTTTTTATTTACGAAATCAAAGTAACAAATAATTCAGTATTGAGAAGAATTTTGGATAATTATAAAAAATAAATTAAAAATCCTTAATTAAATATGTATCCTTTATTTTTATTATTAGATCTATGTAACAAATAATACATGAGTAGGATGATTCTTTAAGGATTACAAAAAGTAAATGAGTACGTTTTTACTTCAATTTCTACCTTTCATTTTTTATTTTCAAATCACCATGACAGCTTGACAAGTAACTGAAAATTGTAAAAATTAAAGGAAAAGTTCTTACTTAAATCATCATTATTTATTTTGTATTTATGAAATCAACAATAGCAATTTATTTGTCATTCAAAGGAGTCTAGGAAAATTTTAAAGTATAAATAGGAAGTTTCTTATTTAAATGTTCATCCTTTACTTTTCATTTTTAAATAAATTGACGTGACAAATAATACATAAAAAGGATGATTTTTTGTTGTGAATTGCAAAACATAATTGGGCATATTCTTCTTCTAAATTCCTTTCTACATATTTTATTTTTAAATCAAAGTGACAAATATTACATGATTGAATAGAATTATTCTTTGAAATTTGTAAAATATGAATAAGAAAGTTTTCACTTAAATCTTCATTTTTTATTTATTTAAAAAAAAATAGTATGACAAATTATTCAAAATTGAGAGGATTTTTCATTCTTTAAGAATTTCAAAAAATTACAAGAATAAATTCTTAATTAATGCACCATCCTTCATATTTACTTTTTAATCAACGTAATGAATAATACATGGGTATGGTGATTTTTTAAAGATTCCAAAAAATAAATGGAACAAATCTTACTTAAAACTTTGACCTATTGATTTTTAATTATAAAATCAAAGTGACAAATCATTCATGATTAGCAATCTTAGAGAATTGCAAAAAATAAATAGAAACGTTTCTACAACTCTATTTCAACTTTTATTTTTCATTTTTATTATCAACATGAGGGATCTTTGATAATAGTTCAAAATTAGAAAGAGAATTTTTTAAGGGCCCCGCTGGAAACGCCGACGCTCCCAATGTAGGGAACGCCGCGCCGGGCCGGGAACTTCGGGAGCGGAGAACTCCAGGAACGCGTTGCGATTGCGCTTAGATTGCGACTTGCGGGTGTCGTCGTGTTTTTTTGAGTTCGAGACTGCCGCTTCGGCAGTTTTTGTGGAGTTTGTGTTTTGTTGCTGGTGTAAGGTTTTGACTTGGAGCTTCTAAGCTGATGGCCTGGGCTGTTGTTGGAGCTTCACCTCGAACTGGATTGTTAGCTGGAATCGCTCGCTGGTCGTTTCTACAATCAATCATGTTCAAGAAGTAAGCGCCTTTCGAATTCTATCAACCGATGAAAGCCCTCTCTCATATAATTGCCCTGAAATTCATGTCGCTGTTTTGTGCTGCAATCGGAATGGTGTTGGCCATGAGCTGGAATTCCCCATATTCACGTCTGAGGAGGTCACGAGCTAGAATCAAGTGAAGGCCTCATGCTTTTCCCTAAGAGCAGGTAACACCTATACAGCCAAATAATGCAGATCAAAACACCCTGCGAGCTTACCATTAGACCAGCTTAGGTCTTCACGTGAAAAAAGTTCAAGTACGAAGGCCACGTGAATCCATAGCATTGAACGCAAATGATTTGCAAACGAAAGAAGCGCAATTGCCTTCACTATGAATTGCCGACAATCTCAAGGAACAAGTCCAGAGAAAGGAGAGGGATGCGAACCTTGGACTTAATATATTCCTCGAAAGACTCCCTATACCGATCATAAAGCTGCTGAGACTAATCCTGTGGAGGCTTCTGTGTACACATGTTGTAGATGGTCCGCATTAAGGAATCCGCCCAAGAACAGATACACATGAAAAAGTCTACCTCCATACGCTCTGACCACACATGTTTCAAATCCTCACTAACTTCTCTCTCAAGTCTCACACCACAATACCGGATCCTGCATAATAGAACAAGCAATTGCTGTTTCCTGCCTCTCTTTTGTGTCGACAAAGTAAACACAATTTTCATTTGGTACAACGTAGCATCAAAATGGCCACATGAAAACCATCACCACAACAGCGCATGCAGCTGATTCTAAATTTTGCAAAACCTAAATTCAAAATGCATCTCAATTGATTGAATTTTGGATACATGTAAAGAAGCATGTATACCTCGGAGCTGAACTGCTCCTGCACGCCCTCCAGTAAATTCTTCAGCTTGGTGATGCCTTTCAACATGAAGGCCCATCCTTTCTCCAACTCGATAACCTTCCGCTCGTTACTCATCTTTACGGCCGCCTCTTCTCTTTTGGTAATCACCACCCCTCCACGTCCACCTCCACCTCCACATCTACCTCTACCTCCACATCCACCTCCACCTCCACCTTCACCTCGACGTCACTCCACAATTAATCTCAACCACCGACAAACGTTCACCCTTCAAACCACACAACAAACCCTACCCTAAAAAAAAATGCACCAAAAAACCACGCCACACCATCAATTGACCCCGAATCACTCTCAACAAGTGTTACCGCAGCTTTAGTCACAAACCCTCACCGACCCTCCGCTGCCCTATCACAGGTGCAATCATCACCTCCGCCAAACCCCCGGACAAACCAAGCATAAATGGGTTCCACTACAAACTGCTCTGAACTTAATTCTAGTACCTCGTTGACACCGCCAGAGATTGGAGCTTCTTCAAGACCTCCGCAGAAAACCCGAACTGCAACGGCAATCAAAAGCAGAAGCAAAGCAAAACCAGGCTTCGCATCATCAGTTGGGAGCCTTTTAGCTTCTACGAAGCAAAAATCGTCATTGAAGTCCTTGCAGGAGAACTGAAGTCATGGACATTTTCTTATAGACAGTGCCTGAGTGGTGGGTTGTAAAATCTTCATCCATCTCCATTTGTCTGTACATCCATCTCCCATTTTAACCCTTAACCCTTGAACGACACGGCAGATGTTTTGAGGCCGATGAATGACAAGAGAATCTCCTGTGTAGGACAGAAGTACAACTATTCATCCTCCAAATTTTGTGGGGAAAGGGAAGATAATCTATAGTAGCTTGACTTCCAATGAGTGTTTTTGCATTATTTTAATCCAAGAATCCACATGGTGACAAAACAGATGATTTCCACGGTTATGAGCCCGTCGTTTAAGGGTTAAAGGACAGACTGGTGACTGTGGAAATCAACCCTCGGGATACAATGGGAATCATTGGCTTAAAAAATGGAAAAAGCATTCATTGGAAGTCAAACTATTGTAGAAGATTTTCCCTTTTCACAACAAAATTCTAAGGATAAATAAGTGCACTTCTATCTTACACAGAAGATTCTTTGTCATTTATCAGATGCCAAATGTCTGCCGCGGCGTGTATGGGTTAATCCTTAAAGGACGGACTGGTGACCGTAGAAATCATCCCTTTGGATACCATGGGAATCATTGGCTTAAAAAATGGAAAAGTACTCATTGGAAGTCAAACTATTGTAGAACTTTTCATTACAAAATTCCGAAGATGAATAGTGGCACTTCTGTCCTACATACAAGGATCCTTTGTCATTCATCAAACAGAAAACGTTTGTTGGAACGTTTATGAATTAACCTTTAAAAGACAGGCTGGTAATTGTGGAAATCATCCCTTCGAATATCATAGGAATCATTGGCTTAAAAAAATGGAAAGCATTCATTGGAAGTCAAACTATTGTAGAAGACTTCCCCTTTTCACAACCAAATTCTGAGGATGAATAGTTATACTTATGTCCTACACAAAAGGATTCTTTGTCATTCATCGGATATAAAATGGTAGCGGTGGCATTTATGGATTAAGCTAGTATTCTTTTATGGTTTGGGATTTTACAATTCCCTGTAATGGTTCCATGTGATGGTTTCCCGAAATAATACCGGGTTTGGTCCATAGAGCATTAACCCCTAAGGACCATAGATTTTCAAAATTGTGAAGATGTATTATAAAATGCAACTCAAAAACAATAAAATTTGAAGCTAAAAATTGAAATTTCCTTCTTAAATTTTTTTGTAGATTGAATAGTGTGTGATTTTACAAGAATTTTTTTCATTAATTTCAAAACGTTAAGTTCTAATCATAGTAATTTTTGAAGATTTTTTTATTTATTTTTTTATTCAATTCATTTTTGAAGGATCATTTTGAACTAGAATAATTATTTTTTGAGGCTAGACCTACCAATACCTATTGAATAATATCATATTTGCAAAGCAAACTCTTTGGAATCTATATTGTACAAATATTAAAGAACTAGATACCAGGCAGCATTTGGCTCAATAGTGGCATCACATAAGGTGAAGCCACCCATTTCCAACCAGGAACCACTCCCAACCAATAACTTAGAGTGCGCTATTTCCAGCCAAGCAAGGGCGCTCAAGCTTGGAATGTGTTTTTTCTCCATGGAATGTATGTTTTTCTCCTTTTCAAGGTTGGGATGATTTAACCCCTAAAGGTCCAAACACCGTTTTTTGACAACATAGTGATTTTGGGCAGCTCACTACGAGTGGAGTTTTTATTTTTTTTCTTTGAAATTTTCACACAAGATGTACCCAAGGAGTAGCTTTAAGGTCCAACAATTTTCATAACTTTTGACTACTTGGTTAAAAAGTTATTGTATGATATGTAATTTTTCGTGTACGGCGGGCAGCCCAGGCAGCTCAAAAAAATTCTTTAAAAATCATTTTTTTTTAAAATAAAAATTTGAAATTGGTTCTTTAGATTTATATGTACGTAGAAAGCTTTAAATCATTCCATTTGGATTAATGAGTCAAAAGTTATGAGGATTCTTAGTTTGAGGGTAGTTATGGAATTTCTACTCTAAAAAAAACTTTGAAGTCCTTTATTTCACTCAATTTCCAATATTTTTGAAAAAAAATAAAAACATTGGATGTAGATTATTTATTACAACATTACAACAGTTGGGATTGGCATTTTTCAATTCCATAAATAAATTCTTAACAATTAAGTGTTTTGAATCATTCTCTACTTCTTTCTACTTACTATTTTTTTCCTATATGTTGTGCAATTCCAAATGATCTGAAAATTTTCAAGCATGTAGCCAACTTGCCTAGAAGAATGAATCCAAAGAGTAACCACCATTTTGGGCATTTTTTCATACAAATGTGACCTTGTGAAGTGCAGCTGCCCGGATTTTCGCAGGGACAAAAAAAGGGGTTTTGTCAATTCAAACGCTAATATCTTCCAATCCGCAGGGTGGAAAATTCTGAAATTTTTTCCACATCTTCTCAAACCAATGTTCTATAAGATCTTATGGTTACATGTGTCCAAAAATGTTTTTTTTTATAAAATTTGGTACTTGTATTAAAAATGGCAGTTTTGGAGCGTTTTTGGTGAAAATATAGTCTCAGACCTTTAGGGGTTAAGGTCATGACACATGTCACAAATTGCATCAAATAGCACAGGAAGTAGTGAACAAGAAAGTAGGAAGAAGTGAGCGAGAAAGTAGTTACTCTAGTGAGCAAAATTGCACTCTAGCCCGTCACGCTATTTGATTTATCATCTTCCTCACAATAAAAAAGATGCTCTATGATGGTTACAAAACTGAAATTTTTTGAAACAATAAAATTTGAAAATTAATCTTTTACAGTAGATCAAAATTTCTTCAATATATGATTTTGTAGATGATTCTTGAGGGCCCACATGTCTTGTTACTCAAATGACCACTATTTATTTTTTACTTTTAAATTAATGCAAAAATTGATTCATAATAAGAAAGACTCTTTGAAAATTGTGAATATTGAACAAAGGTCTTATTTAATTTTCTACCATTATATTTTTATTTTTAGATCAACTTGACAAATTTGTAAGTAGAAAATTTTATACTTAAATTTGCACTTGTTACTTTTTATATATATAATCAAAATGACAAACACTTCATGAGTTTATGATTATAAGCACTCAGATAGAAGAATTGCAAAAAATAAATGGGAGAGTTTTTATTTAAATCTCAACCCATTACTTTTCACTTTTAAATTCAACATGACAAATATTTCATAATGAAGAATCTATGAAAATTGCCACACTTAAAAAGAAAAGTTCTTACTTACATTTCCATCCTTTAATTTTTATTTATAAAATTATAATGACAAATGATTCATGATTTGAAGGAGTCTTGGAGAATTGCCAAAAAAAATAGGAGAGTTTGTATATCAGTCTCCTCCCTTTATTTTTTAATTACAAAATCAAAGAAAAAAATAATTCATGATTAAAAGGAATCTTAGAGAATTGCAAAAACTAAATGGTGAAGTTCTTACTTTCAATCTCTACTCTTTATTTCAATTATTAGATCAATAAGACAAATAATTCAAAGTATGAGGACTCTTTGAAAATTGAAAATATTAAATAGGATGCTGCTTTGAGAAATGCAAAAAATAAATTAGTGAGTTCTTACTTAAGTATCTATGCTTTATTTTTGAAGAGGATTGGCCTTTTGTCTTCTTTGTATAGCCCCTTCTCTAGTCGCTACTCACATGGTTGTTCCACTCACATACGCTCCTTGAAAGGAAAACAGTATGCTTTGAAGGAGATTTAATTTTTCTTCTATTCAAACCTGGCAATAATACATCTATCCACATATTATTAACCACCTTGATCTAAAACTTAAAGAATAGAAGGAAGAGATTTAAATTAGAACTTCCCTTTTTGATTTGTACAAATATCAAAGAGCCATCTTATTGGTATATTATTTATGAAGTGAATTTTAAAGTACAAAATATTGAATAGAGATTTTAGTAAGAACTTTTCCATTTTTTTTTTATTCTCCAAAATTCATCTTATCCATGTACTATTTGCCAACTAGATCTAAAATTTAAAAATAGAAAGAAGAAATTTAACCTAGAACTTTCCCTTTTGATTTGTGCACATATCAAAGAATCATCTTATTGGTGTATTATTTAACAAGTGGATTTTAAAGTACAAAATATTGAATCAAGGATTTATTACAAATTTCCCCATTTGATTTTTCCTATTTTTTAGGAACTACAATCAAATAAAAACAAGCAACCATACAATAACATATTCCCTTCTATGCAACTCTTAACTTCTTGATGAGAGATGGAGCCTTCTCATTGCAAATATCAATATAATCAAATTCATTGAACACATAAATTATGGTGTAATTTGGGCCCTACTGCGATCAATCTAAAGAAACTAGAATTACAGCAAAGCTTTGATATTTAGCAAATGAAATCAGTACTCTTAGTACTAAATTCTCATCCCATCTAAGTAAATTTAGTTAGCTCACCTTTCATAAGAGGTACATTGATACGTCCTACAAGTTTGAAGGCATTCAATTTGCCATAATAACAAGATTAGTCCTTTTTTTTGCTTTCTTAGAATGTCAAGCTCTACAGGCAACCTCAGGTGGCAACTTCTTCTTTGGAGCGACCTCTAATCTAGGGCGACCTCTTATCTAGGGCGACCTCGAGTCTAGGGTGACCTCGAGTCTAGGGGCGACCAAGGGTCCTAAAAGAAGCCATCACCTTATCTTTCTCCTCCAAACTCAATTTTGTGCTTTTAGGCTACCTCTTAAGAGGGGCGACCTCTTGTCTAGGGCTACTTCTTAAGAGGGGCGACTTCTTGTCTAGGGGAGACCTCGGGTCCTAAAAAGACCCATCACCTTCTCTTTCTCCTCCAAATGCAACTTTGTGCTTATAGGCTACCTCTTAAAAGGGGCAACCTCTTGTTTGGGGCTACTTCTTGTCTAAGGAAGACCTCGGGTCCTAAAAAGACCCATCACCTTCTCTTTCTCTTCCAAATTCAATTTTGGGCTTTTGGGCTACCTCTTAAGAGGGACGACCTCTTGTTTGGGACTACTTCTTAAGAGGGGCAATTTATTGTCGAGGGGCGAGTTTGGGTGCAAAAGAGAGGCATGACGTTCTTTGGGTTTTTTTAAATTTTGGGGGCAAATTCTTGTCGTGGATGACCTTGGTTGGAACCCTAATGAGTCAAGATAGCAATGTTTGTTAGATGAGAGAATTGCTACAATTTTATTTATAACAATATATTCATTATTTTGGGAGATGGAAGACCGCCCATAATAACATTGTTGATTTCTATGCCCCAGAAATTGAAGTCGACTTGAAGCAAATTTAAATGAAGGGGACTTGAATTTTACAATTGGTAGATGCAATTTCCATTAAAATGACGGTTTCATGTATTCAAGCATGTCCAAAAAATTATTGAGGCAGGTGATCACAATGGTTTTCCAAATAAATGCAATGAATGATCCTCACAAAACACGAGGTCATAAGCTGAACAGTTGGTTGAAAGAAGCTATTTATCTCATTCAAATGATCTGGGTTCGATTCCCATTGAATTCGTTTGAGCGGCAATGAGATATACATGACTTGGTGCTGCTGGGTGAGCTTTGCAGGTAGGAAAATCATAACAACCAACCGGCCCCTACTCCAAAATTGTGACAAGTGCTTCACACATTAACAAAATAAAAAGTGGTCTTACCCACTACAAATTTTTAAGACCCTAAATCCTATTTTAAAAACAATTTTTTGAGAAAGTCAATAAAAATTGAAATGCTGCCAAAGTATACAATATCATATGTATTATGTAATCGTAAATATAATAAATATTATAAAGAAGTGCACTTGTTTAGCAAGTGACTACATACAAATTAAATATAGAAGTAGTCCCAATACAAATCTATAAAAAAATCCAATCATAATATTTTAAACCACTCCATCTACTCGACAATAGGCAATACAAAATCATATGAATACGTCTATGGTTGTGCAATAACGTTACCGTAGAAGAACCAAAAAATAAAAACTATAAAACTTAGTTTAAATACTACAAAACATCTCCAAAATACTCGCTACATGCTCAATTGGAATTGTACGAAGACAAACTCCTGTTGATGAAATCAATTTGAGCGTAAGGGATTTTAAAGACACACTCTATAGTGTCCTTATTGACCTTGCACTTCCATGCCGTGACGAGAGACGTCGTGTCTTCCCATACAGGCTCTTGTGTCTCATCCACTTTCCACCGCAATCCTTTGGCGGAGTCCCAACCACTGTAAAATTCTTGAACATTTTGCCCTCGTGACATGGGTCGAAAGTACTTGATCAAGATACAATTCGGATGATCCAGGTTACTGTAAGGATCAGCCATAGCTCTGACAATCCATATAGGCTTCTCATCACCATCAGCGGGTCGAATTGCAAGAAAATATCCTTCGAAAACATCACGCACAATACGGAAAGTTGGCAATGGGCGATCTCGGCGTTGCCCTACAAAGACATCATCCTTAGCAAACTCCTCGCGAACTTTGCCATCGTCATCAAGTTCATCCTCCTCTGTCATTTCAATTCGTGGAGAAGGCCAGAAACCTTCGTTCAGTGCCTCAGATGGTGCAATTGGCTCGTTCAAATTTGCTTTCACCGCTCGCCAATAAAACACCAAATGCTCGAACCGTCTCCTATACTCTCCACTCCCGTCTTCATTGCATAATGCCTCCAAATATTTGATGAACCTCAATATACCCTTTGAAATGTCATCCACACCTCGCATTGGAAGGGGGCCCACAGGTACAGGTTCCCCACAAGGCCATAGACTCCGTCCTTTAGAGTCTTCTTGCCACAATTTGATGCCCCCTTCTTCTGGGAGCCAGTCATTATCTGTGCAATACTTCTTGTACTTCATAATTGGGACACCCACCGAGTTGAGATAAAATTTAAATTGTTTTGCCTTTGTATGACCAAAAAGTGTTTCTTCCCCTTCCAAAAGCAAGCCTTCTATGAAAGCTTTGAAATCTGGCACCTCCTCAATCAAGTGAGGAATTGTAGGTATAGAATCAACATCCATGAAGGACTTCATCAAAGACAGGATGGTAGGGAAGCTTTCCTTCTTCAATTGCATGCTCCACCTCCCAAACAAAGCATCGATATTGTCATGCGTGTACCCCATCAACATGAAACTCACATAAACCTCCCAGAAGATCTTCTTTGCAACCAGGAATGACCACAATGCAAATACAAACCGGTTTTTGTTGTTTCCTGTGGCATTGTCCATTTGAATGTTTAGAACCAAAGGAAGGGTACTCATTGGAATCGGGACTTTGGGCTCTAGCTGAAGCAATGACTTGCACATTTCAGCTCCTTTCAAAACCGCTTCAAATAGAGGAGCAGAGCCCAATCCAACAAACAATTCCTAAGAAGAATACTTTGGAAGGAGTTCAAGGTCTCGTAAGAGCTTCGCTAATGACCCCACTGTGTAGTTTGAGTCGTGTAGAAAGATATCAAGACTGTAATGCACAAAACGGACATCACCATGTCCATGAGCAATCATTTTAGTCACTGATACCGGCAATTTTGTGAGTCCATCAAGTTGCTTGCTCTTGTGGGAGAATATAGGAGATGCCATTTTTGCATGATCCATTTTGTCATGCATGATCGTCAAGCATTTGTGAGGGTAGGCGCTGGACCTATACAGGTTTGCATAATAATTATCTCGATAAGCTCGTGCTGATGCATTATGTGTTTCCAATAGACGGTCTCATTTCCGTCGTAACTCAACCGAAGCGGTCCTTCTCTGTGCTTGATATCTATCACAATCAGCGCAATGAGCAAAATTATTTCTTGGCTTCTTCACAGAGTACTCTGGAAAGTTCAATTTCCTGATTATGCTGATACTTGAAGTTGAGACTTCTTTCAATCCAAACGTAGCATTTGCTGCATTGATCTCAGGAATAGTCTTTCCCACATGAAGGTGGCAGGTAAAACCTTTGAAACCACCTTCTCTCCAGAAGGAAGAGAGTGTGCGATGAGGCATATGGTCAGCCAACTTCTCAAGCATGCACTTCAACGTTGCTATGGCTTGTGACGTATGCTTCCAAATCTTATGCATGCCCAAATTTCCATGCGGTTGAGCTTATTCACCTCTCGCAGCATATCCTTGAAAACAATGGAAGGTGGATTCTGACACACCTGCAATATGTTGCCATGCCTCCATATATACATCAATCCCTTTGAGAGTGACCACCCTCTTGCCTTGACCGTTACAGTGAACTTGTCAATGCACGTCCAACTTCATGTGGTAGCGAAATTCAAACGTTGTCTTGTGATACATACGTTCACGGAAAGCTCGAATCTTCTCTCTTGAAAAAGGTTGGACACAATTGTCCGAGTAGCACACCTTGCTTGAAACAGAATTGATAGACTCCTAAGTGAGTAGATCCTTGGCTTTTACACAAGTCAGAGGAGGAGGATTCCTCACAACGCTTACATAGGGTCTTGCACCTGATGAGGATGCATGCGTGAGGCCCGCCTGTCGACGAATGTACTCGTCTCGAACCTTGTGATTTGGGAGGCTTGCCCCATTCAAATACACCTGTTGAATAGGCTATGCTTGAAGAGAGTACTTCTAGTCCTCCAAAACATCCTCAACGTGCAGTGACTTTGAGATTTGTACTGCGACAAAAAAATCTCCAAGAGGTCCATCACTACCTAAGACAACATCCAAGTTCACACTATGACAGATTCCTTCAGCCACCGCTAGCCCAATAGCATTGCGCAGGAGGACAACCTTTGTCATCCACAATCGTCTGGGTACGCCTTCGTAGTCAAGAATGTTGAAAATCTCCCCAGGCACATTTGAAATTTCTTCGTCATTGGAAGAATGCTCTTGGAAAGGATTTTGGATTGCCATCATGATGACTGCACAAAGAATCACGATTGTCACATCACCTTTTACAAAACATTGAAGGGACCATGCTGCAATTCAAGTACACGACTTTGGTCGTCAGTCAAGTCAACTTGACTTGAATGATCGAAGACCTCAAATATCAATAGTTGCCACTGATATTAAAGATTGTAATCAAGGTAAGGAGACTGAATCACTGAAATAACTAGTACCCAAGAATCTAGCCACACCAAGACATGTTACAAAGTAATTAATGATCGAAAAAAGACTTCCTATATATCATTCTTAAATTATTTTAAATTTTTGTAGAATCCAAAGTCTAATGTAGGTGAAGATGCTCAGATATTGGTTTAGTGATCATCTAAGGAATTTTGTATTTGCAAGACTGTTGTAGCACAAGGAAGCACAATTATTCTTGAGAGTGTTCAAAATGATTAAAACACTGTTCAAGTGACTCATGTATTGTTCCCAAAGGATTTAGTTTGTAGTTTCCTAGAAAATAACCAGAATGGGATGCGGAAAACAACCTAAGCCTGGCAGGATCGGGAAGTGTCTCCTCATTCCATCATTCTCTTAAATATTCTTTCTCTCATACCACACATATCTCACACATTCACCCAAACAAGGAGGAGTGTCCTATACCTGTACCTTTCCCTATCTAAGACAAGACAACATCAATCCGACTAGATGAATGCGGAACCGGAAGGAGTGTCTAATCCTGTGCCTCTTTTGGATCTACTTCCTAATCAAATTTTTAAATAACCAGTATAAGAAGTTTAGCCTCTATATCAAAGCATTCCGCTATTGGAGTTGAGGGAGGATGTGTTGAATCCTATCCTTCAAAGGATTAAAGTGACTAAAGTTCCACTCAAAGAAAATACAAAAGATACAAAACTAGAATGCACGTTCTTCCTCACAACTGATCCGGAAGTCAATCCGGACTAGCAGGTCACTCAGGAAACCCTCAATATCCACACTTTTTACAACGACAGACCTATCTTATTCGTATCCCTTTGGCAGGAAATGGTATCCGGATAACTAAATGATCCCTATCCCGTTATTCATTACCACTCCCGGTTGTAATAAGACCTCATCAACACGTTGAATAGCGTACATCCGGATACGGATTATACCCAATCTAAGAACAGCTATCCCATATAGAAGTTCCCTGATGGCAAACAAGAACACAGAGATAAATCTAGTTCATACAGTTTTCCGACCAACTCCCTTTAGTGCTCAAAACCGGATCTCACCAGAATCCGGGGGTTACTCTCCCTTCCTAATTCAGCAAAACCAGCTACCCGCACTAAACAATGGTTCTAGCATTGCCGGCATACCAACTCAATGCAAAGTGATAAACTCAACACCGTGAAGTGAAAATCTATAAATGTTCGCTTAAAGAAGGAAGACAAAAGCATGAAAACACCCGAGGCATCAATCTCACTTCAATTCCTAAATAACTAACACATGGAGAACCCTAAAAGCCCCCAAGGAATCAAACTAATAGACCAAAGAATGACATGTTACATTCTTCTAATCCAAAACACGTTGACTTCCTACCATCCGGCCCCACCCACAAAAAGTGGATCTCAGATCCAACAAATCTGGATCCGAGAATTCCAGATTCATCACCATCAAAACTAACTTGTAAGCTGCTTTTTAAGTCAAAAACTTTGGTTTTTTTATCCACCTACCTACTTCTGCTCCTAAAAATAATTGATCCTAAGTCTTCTTCAACCGCTTTTGGGACAAATCCGTTTGCTTGGTGGCTCCCTTCCTTGCTGGCTGCTTCCTACTGCATGAGGGTTGAGTACCATGCGTCACCTTGCCCTTGGCTAAGATCTGAGTTTTCCCTTTTTCCTTTCCGCGCAAAGGAGACTCCGGTTTCGAGTCCTCTTCCGACTCAGCCGTGCTGCCTTTGTTCTCCGTTGTCTCGGGCAACTCTTCTTCATCAGATTTAAACTTGACGGGTGGAGTCAACTCCCTTGCTCGTTTTATGGTCGTCTTCCGTTTCACTGCACTTGTGGTCTTCGGGGGAAGATCGGAACTCTTACTCTTTGGGGTCTCCAAGTCTTCTTCTCTACTCTTCAAGTGACTTCTGGTCTGGGATCTAGGTGTTGATCTTTTTCCGGTTCCAGAATCAACCCGGCTATTGGGTTTGGTAGACTGCAGGGTCTTATCCTTCGATCCGCTCTTGTCCTTCCGCTCAGCAGAACCAAGCAAAGAAAATGAGGGAGTCGCCTTGGAAGGAGTTGCTTCCGGTAATCGACCAATTCCCTTTACCATTTTTGGTTCCGGGGCAACCTCCATCATGACCAGCCTAATCTTGGCCAACGTACACTCCATCTTTTCCATATAATCCACCAGTATTGACACAATTTTAGGCCCTAATTGCGCCCCCTCCTTGAGAACCCCGGCCTCAAACAACTTGGCCTTGTTTACTACGTCACCCGGATTTCTGATGAAGTTCCGGATCCGAGTAAGCGTTTCTGTGGAATCAATCGAAAGTTTCCTCTCCCTAGTAGCCTCTTTAGACTTCTGTTTTATCTTGTTCTAGAAGGCTTTCACTTGACCGGACAATTACTCTACCTGGTCCTCTAACTTACTCACATTCTTGCCATGGAGAAGAATCTCCACTTCCTCATAGAGGTCTGATGGGTTTGCCTTACCCATCAACTTACAAACTTTTTGGGTCACCTCTCTATCCATAAATGCAATCCCGGATCCCCTTAAGTTCCTCTATGACCTTTTTTATGGGATCATCCTTCCGTTCTAGTGCCCAAACAGAATCTTTCATTCCTAACCCCTCAGCTAATCCCTTTCCTTTCTCTCAAGGGGCTTCCTTCTCTTTTTCCGGATTTGAAGATCCCTCTCTTGATCCCTCCTTCGCTGCTTTAGCTTCCAATTCCAGAATAATGTTATACTGGAGCATAACCGCCGCAGTCTTATACGCTGACCTCTCCTTATCTCTCAGCAAGTCTAAGGAATGATAGAGGTGGAAGAGGAAAGGACTAAGACCAAAAGGTTTTGACTTTACGGCCACTACACACATTTTGGCTACTACATCTTGGATCACTATCCCCTAATTCACTTTCTATCCCCAGATAGTGCTCCAAAGATCGTGTTCGCTAGTGTAACTATGATTCGGGTAGGCCGTTCTGGCATCAGGATCGGAACTAGAAACTCTAAGACCCTCCTAGCTCTCACGTTCTTGCAGTCTGCGACTACATATCCATCCTTGGGGTTTACAGGGTTGGCGAACTTACCATTCCCATATTTATCCGTCCGTGAAGCCAATCCTTCACCTTTCGTTGGAAAACCGTACACCGTCCCCCACAGCTCGGATGTCCACTCGGATGATTGCGCCCTTATTGTCTGCTCCCATTCACTTGACTGCTCCATCATGAGCTCACGCACCATCCCTTCGTCTCTCAGATTCCAAGGCAGCTTTAGAAACCCTTAGCAGCCAATCTGGCTCAAGTCCTCCTCCAAGTGCTCCTGGTCCTTCTTCTCCTTTGGCAAACCAGGGTCTACTGACTAGAGGTTAATTAGATGCGGATCTTCCTCTGGCTCTACCTTCACCATCGCTCTCAAAGCACTCCGAGATATCCCTCATGTAATCCTTTTTCCAGTCCAGAAAACACACTCAGAATTCTAAAACTCTCGCTCAGAAAACTTCCTATTGCCTATCCACACTCTCAGGACCGGATTCTCAAACGCTCAGAACTCCTTTGCCAAACCAAGAACATACACCACAACTTTTCAAATTCAATGGGATCCAGGCAAAAAAATGAAGGAGGTAAGAGAAGGCCTCCACTCAATCTCCCACGTTTCGGTTCCGTAGCCGTTAAGGTTACCGTTACTAGTTTATAGTGGATTTTCTATCCGTTCAACATTCCATTCCTGCTTCCGTTGGAGTCCGTTATCTTCCAATGTGGTTCAGATTTCGTTTTCGATATCATCAAGAGTTTTAGAATCCTGCTGAACCACTATCCTGGATTCCAGATTCCGGTTTCCGGTTAGGACGGGAAATTGAATTTTCCTCCTTAACCAATTTGTCACACTAAGGTATCCTATATTTTGCTAATCCATAAACCTGGTAATTTCTCTATTTCTAACTCACAGAACCAAAAAAAATTAACAAGAATGGATTCCTTACTTTTAATTCTACTTGAAATCCCTCCAATCATGTTCTATAGGTTTCCACAAAGACATGCATGCTAAAATTCAGCAGTAATACTTCAACTCGCATTGACTTAAACTAAAGAGATTACATCAAGATTTCTGATTTAGACAACCAGAATTGGACATCCAGTCTACTATACTCAAAGATTGGACGTACTCCATAGTATCTGACATCTCAATTCATCAGTAATTCAACTCGCATCGAGTTGAACGGAGGCCACAAAGCATCATAATACACAAAGTTATTGGAAATTGACTTGCATATATTACTGAAGGAAATTTCGTTGTTTTTTCTGAAGTACAGATAATTTTAGCTCAAATTGACTTGAACCCAGAACATATTCTTTTGAGCCCCCATTTTGAGGTCTATGGTAGTTCAACTTGTATCGAGTTAAACAAGCAGAATATAGTTTCATAGTCCAGTCAGTCATTGGCGTTCAATTTGCATTGACTTAGTTCATGGAGTGTTCATTCCTTTTCTCTATTATATTCATGATTGTGCATTTCAAGTCAAGTCAAGTTGAAAATATAACTTTCTCCTATCAATATTACCTGTCAGGTTTACAGTAGTTCAACTCGCATTGAGTTGAAAGGTCATAAATCAGCTTCACAATTGAGTGTTCTGATGTGCTTCAACTCAAATTGAGTTGAACAAATTTATTATTTGAAGTCATTTCATTTCAATTCACATTGACCTAAACAAATTTCCCTTGCATGTCTGCCATTTTTGCAAGAATACATTGCTTTAACTCGAACCGACTTGAAGTCCAGGGTGTCCAACGATCAAGAGACAATGAACATTACACTATTCTGTATACTTCCGTAAAACCCAATGCTTTTATCGAAGCTTTCTCAAATCCAATTTCCAAAGCAATTGCTAGTCAAAAAGAGCAATAACATGATTGACAGAGGAACAGGCGCGACGCACAACGATAACAATCACTGCATTCAATTGCAGTCCCGTACAATACTATACCAATGCAACACTATCAGACATCATGACTGCGAACAAAGCATTCAAACGGCTTACTGAACACATCAATAGTACTTACCAGAGTACGTTACGCTGCAACTAAGAAGTTGTGATGGTCGGACTATCAAAACCTTGTCACTCAAAATGAAAGAACCACAATATACAAACGACACTTCGCCGACGTAATGGATAGCGGAATAGTTTGCAGGAAAGGAGGCGAGGTAATGCGCTTGGGCGAGGAAACCTGGGTGGGAATTTCAAACGGCCACAGGCAGAAGTCACTAGTCAGAATTTAGAAGGAATCTTCTTTTACTGACAAGTGATCGCATTCGGTATTAAAGGCAAGAGAATTTTTGCGCAGAAAAGTGGATGCAGTCCTTCTATAGGTCTGCACAATAAGTAGGTGCGGTTTAGACACAGTCATAGGACGTATCATATATTTTGTATTTTTTCCACTTTTTTTCATTTTCATTTTACAGTTGGAAATGTTTAGAAGTTACTAGTTTTGGGAGAATAATAGGCTACTTTGTAGCGATGCTTAAAATACTACTGAAAATAATGATGCACAACAATAGAGGATGAAGGTTAGGGTTCTATAGCGGTTTCATTAGGGTTCTAGAACAATTTCATTGGGATTCTAGTAGGGGTTCCAGAGGGGTCCCCTAGGGTTTAGGGTTCAAGGCTTAGGGTTTAGAATTAACTAGGGGCTCTCTAGGATTTAGGATTCATTAGGGCTTAGGATTTAGGGTTCAGTGATTGGGGTTAAATTTCAGGGTCCTTTTCTTTGAGTGTGACTCAAAAATGTCCAAGAATGTAAGTGAACATTATGGAATAAAATATCTGTAAAAATTGTACTCATTTAGTAAACGTAAGATTCATGATGAAATATAATTCTGAGCAATATTAGACTTTTGCACATCCTACTTCATGTATGTAAGTCACAAAATTGGAGAGAAAGTCAAACCAAATATTAAATGATGGAGTGAAATTTTTTATTCTTTGAGTTGGAATTGATTTGTGATAAAAAAAAAATGGGGAGGGAGTGGATCCTAATACTAAGTGATGGATTGAAATTTTTTATCATTGCGTATGGATTCACTTGTGATAAAAAAAAATGGGGAAGGAGTTAAGTGATGGAATGAAATTTTTTGTAATTGAATTGGGATTCACTTGTGATAAAAAAAATGAGGAGGGAGTTAAGTGTGGGATTGAAATTTTTTATCATTGTATATGGATTGATTGGATTCACTTGTGATAAAAAAAAAATGGGGAGGGAGTTAAGTGATGGAATGAAATTTTTGGTAATTGAGTTGGGATTCACTTGTGATAAAAAAATGGGAGGGAGTTAAGTGATGGAGTGAAATTTTTTATCATCGAGGTGGGATTCATTTGTGATATAAAAAATGGGGAGGGAATTAAGTGATGCAGTGAATTTTTTTATCATTGAGTTGGAATTCACTTGTGATAAAAAAAATGGGGAGGGAATTAAGTAATGGAGTGAAATTTTTTATCATCAAGTTGGGATTCATTTGTGATATAAAAAATAGGACGGAAGTTAAGTGATGGAGTGAAATTTATTAGTAACTTTAAGAAAATGGGGTGGAAATTGGATGTGTGCGTGGAATCTACATGTTGAAAACATTTACAACTTGCACATTTTTTTCCGTCCTCCACATGCCAACAAATTGCATGACATTTGGGATTGAGGTCCACAAACTATAGGGCATGGTGTGGAAGTCATTCAATGGAGGTAATTGTTAGTGAAAAACTCCAATCCCACAAGTCAGAAAAAAATATGTTGAAAAAAATGTTGGAATTGTTAGTGAAAAAAATGATGTGGAAAAAAATGTTGAAGTTGTGAACTTCCCAAACAATCATATAGAAGGCATGCCCACATGAAATGACTTAAATATACTTTTTAAACTATACTAATCTACATTTCAATAAACATGAGTCATAATTTGTGTCTTGTACTTTGAAGAACTTCTTTGTCAAAATTCATAGAAACTGTTAATTTTATACAGGTCAATTTAGAATTTATGAGCATCATTCTATGCTTCTTGCAATTTCTTCTTCACTAAACTTGGTTTAAACTGGCATGAAGTAGAAATAATTCAATTCACTCATTGTAGATGTCTACATTTTCAATGAATTTATATATGAAATTTGGAAGTGCGTGTATTAATCACATGTAATTATTGCAGAATATGCATATTAATATTACTAGGTATTTGGTTTATTAGAGGAAGAAAATGACCTCATAAAATGATAAGATGCAATCATATTTTAAAGTTTTCATTATGATCAAAATTTGCCAATCATTAAATGTTTCACTGTCGAGTGCTATGGGCCATGCATTCCTAATGGTACCGTTCAGCGTACAAGCCATCATTGATTTCAAGTGCCAAGTGAAAGACACTATTTACATTGAGCCACCATGCATTCCTAATGGAACCGTCCAATTTGTCAACCATTATTGATTTCAAGTGCCCATTTGTTGAAATGAAGGGCAATTGTGTTTGCAACCATGACATTTGCCCTCAAGATGCCTTTAAATTTCTATTGAAGGTGTTCATAAATTATTTGACTTAAATCTTTTCTCCCTCTAGAACATGCAATATCAACCAGATAAAAAAACCCAGTACTTTAACTATGGTCGACATAACTCAATTGGAACTTTATAAAAAATGGGCACAATGTATTCTTATTTTTATTTTAGATGTGCATTTTTGAAAGAAAAAAAAAACATTTTATTGACCTCGAAGATGTAAAATAAAATATTGGTTGATTCTGTTTTTAGGGTACTTAGTAATATATGAAAAAAAAGCATGAGCTTAATTTGCTCATGCGTTGTAAAAGAATGTTCTCATATTTATAACTTCTAAAAAAAATTATTTATTCGTTTTTCCTACATAGTTCATAGCTCTTGGGCTTTTACATGGATAATGAACAAGACACGGCTTTAAAAAAGAACATTTCATTATTGTTGTGAAATGCATAAAAGTAGCACAAATTAAATACGCTCATGAATTTGACTTGTCCAGTCTATTTCTATCTTCTATAATTTATTTCTATTCCTGTTTCCTACAAAGTTCATGTCTTTTGGGATTTAAGGTGTACAAAGTATAGGAGATAGCTTTAAAAAAATTGTTCAAGTCTTTGAAGTCATAAAATTTTAATGAAGAAGAAGTAAACGTAAGGTACATGATCAAATCTAATTCTGAGCAGTATTAGAGTTTTGCATTTTGTACCTCATCATCTAAGTCACAAAATTGGAGAGATTCAAACCAAATACTAATTGATGGATTCAATTTTTTTATCCTTTCAGTTGGGATTGACTTGTGGTAAAAAAAATGAGGAGGGAATTAAGTAATGAAGTGAAATTATTTATCATTGAGTTGGGATTCTCTTTTGACTTGTGATAAAAAAACCGGGGGATGGAGTTACATTTTTTATCATTGATTTGGGATTCACTTTTGCCTTGTGATAAAAAAAATGGGGAGGGAGTTAAGTGACGGAGTGAAATTATTTATCATTGAGTTGCGATTCACTTGTGACTTGTGATAAAAAAAAATGGGGGGTAGAGTTCAGTGATGGAGTGAAATTATTTAGTACCTACAATTACTCAATACTTGAAAGTGCATGTAAGACAGTGCACAAAGGGTTTGTTTGAATGTGATTTGTACATGCATTTTTGGTTATTGAGTAATTGTAGGTACTAATGGGGTAGAGTGTGGTCAAGAGGTCAAAGTTGGAGATCGTCATTAAAGAAGTCATTTAACCCATTAGCACTTTGGAATCTGTATTCCAAAGACACCTTTCGCTAATGCTCAATGTGATGCACAAAGAGTGGAGTAAAGCTGCCATGTAGTTTAAAAAATGTGAACCTAAGAAGTCATGCAATTCCTCCTATCTTTTGGTATATACTATTTTACTTCTGTAATTTTAGAACTTGAAAGTACATTGTACACTAAGTTCTTTTTATTATTTGTTTCTTCAAGCATGAAATTAGTAGTCCCAATTTTGTATACTCATGCATTACGGATGCTCTTGTTATTTACAAGTTCTTGTAATTTTTTTCCCTCCTACCTTATCACATTTATTTCAAAACTTGTGTGATTTTAGAGCTGGAAAACTATAGCAAAGGCAAAGTTCATTATTTGTGGGCTCTCTTCCCACATAAAACTAAAAAGGCACCAATTTTGTGGACTCAAAAATTGAAGATCATTTTATTAATGTTTTAAAAATTCTATATTTTTTTCCAAGTACCTAATTCTACGTATTCTGTGACTTCTGAGATCTTTGTCTTTTAAACTACAGGAAACTGTTGGGTTAAATTTTAGTGTGGACCTCTTCCATCATTAAAAAATAATGGCACAATTATGACGAACTCATAAATTTTGAAGAGTTTTGAACTTCTTACAAACATTTTTTGAAGGTACACGCGGTCTTTTTGAATTCTAAACACTCTCGTAATATTCCATATGTACATTTAGTGACCTTAGTTTCTTCTAGGTGTTCATCGCATTCAAAAAGAAAGAAATGTATTGTGAACTTGGGAGGGGGGTACATGTGACAATGCCCTATTTACTAGGAGGCTATTCATCTTGTGAATAGCCTTATAAGGTTAGTTATCTTTAGAAATAAAGATCAGTGTTGGTGTTGTAGGACACCTTATCTATTGATAACTATAGTTTTATGTACGCTATTTTATTTACACTCCATTTTTTTACTCACTGCCCTTTTCTTTGCTCATACCCCCTTTTTTTGATCACATCCCATTTCTTTTGTTACACTCCATTTTAGTCTCACACTCCATTTTCTTCATGACACTCCATTTTAGTCTCACACTCTATTTTCTTCATGACACTCCATTTCTTTCCTCAAACTATATTGTTTTTTTGCACCCCCTCTTTTTTTAACACTTCATTTCTCTGATCACACCCCATTTTTTTGTCACACCTCATTTCTTTGTATAACCCAAGTTTAATTGACCCCATTGTTTTCCATAATAAAACTCTATATTATATTGCACGCATTTCCTAAGTTTTTTGACAATTCACGTCGGAGACTGTAAAAAAATTAAAATATCAATAATGCAAACTATAAATTTTCAAAGTCTCCAACCTTTTCTCCAACTTATTGTGTTTGTACAAAGTGTTATTTTTTTTGAAAGTGTGGCGTTCAACATTTTGAAGTCAAATAATGCGGGTATAAAAATAAGGACTTACGGTTCATGTACTATGTCACTTCATTCTCTTGCTATGAAAAGCCAAAATGTTGTACACAACATTGAAGAGAGTAGATTATTAATACTTAAATAATTTAGGACATTTGCATAAAATTGAAACAAAATAATTACAAGAGAGTACAATTTTGACATATACCTTACTTCTTCCAACAGCAACTATTTTAACACCAACCCGTGAATAAAAAATTATTCGAATCATGTACCCAATCATTTACTTAATCCTTCAAGAACATTCCATGCACGCTCTTTGTTCAATTTCATTTGAATTCCAAAGAAAAAGCATATTCCAATAATTTCATAATTTTCACACGTACCCTACATTTCTTAGTGAAGCTCAAAAATAATTATAAACAAAATAATTTATGATGGCCCACATTATATTCAAATGTACAATGTATCTTTTAGAGGAAAAGAAGCGGGTATGTTTCCTTAATAACAAATTAGCCTATACACATTCTTTGAAGATAGAATTTTGTAAGTTGCGAAGAAACTATTTTCCTAAATGTATATAATGGCCTACATTATATTCAAGTGCACAATGTATCTTTTAGAGAAAAAAAAGAGGATATGTTCCCTTAGTAACTAATATAAATATCATTTACCCTGAACTATGAACATCTAAAGTCTTGAACTCTCTCCATTTCAAGTTTTAAGTCTCTTAAAGTAGCCACTTCAACAATTTTAAGTCAACAGGGAGTCCAAAATTAAAACATATGTTGTTTAGAATGATTCACTAAGTGACTTCCAAGGAGTAGCTTTATGAGAAAAAAAATTGTGATACACGCTTTAGAAAACCATGAAGAGTTTCAAACTTTACGACACTTTCAAGAACTTTGAACAAAATAATTATGGAGTACATTTATGAGTTCCAACTTCTTAAAAGAATACGTATTTGAACAAATGCCCTTTATTAAAAACTATTTGAATCATATACACATTGAGTTCATCCTTATATGACATGTGATGCTCGATCTTTGCTAAATTTCATTACATCTTTACACTAAGATATACATTTTAGGAATTTTGTAATTTTCACATGTATCCTTTGTTTAGGAGTGAAGTTAAAAAATAATGAGCAACAAAACTAATTCTGTATAAATTTTAGTTTTAACACCTAAAATGCTAGAGAAGATTGCATTGTTCTACAATGCTTAAAAATAGTGTATTGATGTACTACAGTGATTTCTAATTCTGATACTAACAAAGTCGCAAATTTTAAAACGTAAACCTTGAGACAGTTGCCTTGAAAACCATTTGTTTTTGTACCCAGTTGGCTTCAAAATTTCTTACTTTCAAAAAATTAATGCAAAAGTAGTCATTGGAACTCAAAATACTATAGAAGACATTCCCTTTTCACATAGTATGTGAGATGAATAGTTGCACGTTAGTCTTGCATGACGAGATTTTATATCACTGATTGGTTGTTAAATGTCCTCTAAGTCATTTGTAGGTTGAAAAAGAAGCCTTCATTGGAAGTCAAAATATTGAAGAATACATTCCCTTTTCACACAGAATGTGAAAAATAAATAGTTGCATGTCAGTCTTGCATAGAGAGATTCTATGTCATTGATTAGTCAGAAAATGTCCTCAACGTCGTTTACAGTTTGAAAAAGAAGACCTTATAATGTGAGGGAGCCTATAGCCGGGCCTCAGCCTTTAGCCGCACCTTGCCCTAAAGTTGCGCTTAGCCCTTGGAGGGGGCACCTAGTATTTTACTACAAACCACGTGCGAACAAGTGGTTTCTAATGAACTATAATTTCAACTTAAAATTTTGAGGGTTGCTTAATAATGACCATAGGTTTCTATTGCCAAAATTTCAAACTAAAATAATAGTTGAAATGATTTGTACAAGAGGTTGAAAATGGCCTAAAACGACATGTTTTTCAACTCAAATATTTATAGAGATCACATTTAGATGACCATTGCATCAATACTCAACTCAAAATGAACTTTCAATAGAGAGCTATTTTTAGGAATTTTTTGTTCATTTTTTAGACAATTTTTTAGGATATAATATAGGGGTGTGAAAGTTATTTTTCAGTTGTACAGTGTATCTAATTACTTCAAAAATTTGTAACTAATTATCATTAACAAATAAAAATATCAATAATTCAAAACATAAACTTTTGAAGTAGGAAAATCTAGTCATATTTTTTTTATTTCATTTTATTTACATTTTAGGATATAATATAGGGGGTCCAAAGTTTTGTTCGCACGTGTTTTCTAATGGACACTCTAAGTGACCCCCCCGAGGCTTAGCCCTACAGCCGCGCTTGGTCCTATCACTGCGGACATCCCAGTCCTCTCTCTTGTTTTGTAGCCCTACCTAGCGTGCCAACTTCCATTCCGAGTTTATCTCATTGTTCCCTGAGCATGTTTTTGCTGCGCCTCTTTTGTGGCTTTTTTTTTCTATTGTGCCTCATTGTTGGGTTCAATTCTTTTGTGGTTGAGCGCTTGCCTCAGTCGTCGGTTGTTGGACGAGGTGGCCATCTGGGAGCTGGTTTTTGAAGGTTCTTGCAGTTGCAAGAGAGGGTCGCAAGTGAAGTTTTTGGCGGCAACGACTGCATTTGTATGGCCATGGATCAAGGTCGCCAAGACTTGTGGAGTGCTTTGAGTGCATCGCGAGGTTGTGAGGGTTTTACAACGTCGGTTGTTGGGTTCAGGGTTTTCATTCCATTGTTGTTTCGTTTTTTCCAATACTCATTGCTTCATAGTGATTGAGTACTTACGGTGTATAATCTTTTGCTTCACCTTCAACCTTCAAATTCTTGCCTAATGTTCATGATGAGTGTTCAAAGTTTACAGATTAAGTATGAGTGAATCCTGATGAATGCTTAGTAGAACTGATTTTTCTATGAATGCTTAGCAGAATTGATTTTGCTGTGAATGTCAATGATTTGTATTCTATAAGCACAATGCTTTCCTTGTTTGTGAGTAGAATGTGGCATTCTTTTGCAGGTTAAGGGCACCAATTTGGGGTGTAGGGTGCCAATTTTGTTAGAGGGAGGCTGAGCAATCAACTTCATTTGCATTTGAGGTTCGTATTGTTTTTGTGGGATTGTGAATGCCCGTTTTGTGTTTCTTGATTGAAAATGCAACAGTGAATGCATTTTGTCAAATTGACTGTGGCATGTCAGAGTTTACAAGAATAAGAGTCAAATGCACCTAAACCAAAGAGATGAAGTCACTTTAACTTGAAGCCAGTTCAACTCGAAACCACACCTGAATAGTTAGAAACAAGTTGAGACAAGCATTCAAATCTGCTAATTCAACTCGCATCGAGTTGAATCAACATAGAAAGAATCTCAAACAAAATAAACCCTAAACCAATGGCAAACACTCCATTCAACTCAAGTCGAGTTGAATAAAAAGAAAGGAGTCCTATAAAACAAAAATCAGAAAGCAACAACAGATTCTCCATTCAACTCGAGTCGAGTTGAATGGATAATCAATCCGGCCATCCACATTACCTAATATTTCCAAAGTCGGGAACGAATAGTCTGAAAAAAATCAACTTGATATGAGTTGAATCCGATCCTAGGCATTGAAAACAGTCACCATAACGAATCTCAAGGGTGTAATTCAAGTCAAATCGAGTTGAGTGACCAGCAAACGTGTAGGTAGAACTAGATTCCTTATGTACATCCACCATGTACACCATAAGTCAGTTTAACTCGAGTCAAGTTGAACATCTCACTCTGCCCCAATAGAAGTACTAGCTCAGAAGGCATTCAAGTCCTGTCAAACTGAACACAAAACTTACAAACTAGACTTTGTTAGAGAGACCTATATAGTAATCAAATCAGATCGACTTGAATTGCACATCACTAGATGTTGTTAGGCAATAGATATACGTTCACCTAGATATACCAAAGAACATCAAACAACACGTTTAACACTTTAACTCGATCCAAGTTGAACGATCCACGAGCAAGAAAGATAGAGAGAGTCCTATATAGTAATCAAGTCGGTTTGACTTGAATTGTACATCTATAGACATCTTGAGGTAGTGGATATAAGTTCACAAGGATTTACCTGAGCTAATCTAACTACTCGTTTAACTCGATCCGACTTGAAACTAAGAAAGCACTTGCTATACGTAGATATGGAAGAGCAGCAAACAAAACTCCACATGAACTTCAAGTGCTTCCTTATTGAATGGGACGAGGACCCAAAGGACTTCGGCGTTGACCTCATCCTCAGCGAGTGCTGGATCTGGAATAAGCCAGAAAGAGTAGAGTGCTAGGTCAAAATGAGGTATTAGGAGCCACTCAAGACGGAGAAGAGGTTCCTTTTGGGGTTCCTTTTGAAATTTTGATGGAATGTTCTATTCAAAAACTTCACCGATTCCATCAAAATTAGTTCTAAAAATTATTCAAAGTTGTTAACAATGACATATTCTAATCAAAATATCATTTCTTTTAATAAAAAAGTTTCAATAAAGTCTAATTTCAAATTCAACAAAGGAGTAAAAAACACTGGTTACAGCCCTATTTTTATACTTAATTAAGATGAAATGATGACATCATAGACTATGCAATAGTCAAACATGTCACTATAACAATTATGAAACATGAGGCATCTTTTAATTTGGAGAAATCAAATAAACTTTGAGCTATACAATCAATAATGGTCCAAAAAAAGGAGTGGTTACGGAGAAATTGGCTCCTATTAACCCGTTTTGACCCTGTTGGAGCATCTGTCTCACCCCATGTTCTGGCCATCTCAGTTTTAAAACAAAATACAAAAACTGCTAAAAAACACTCCTGGTGTCCTTGACCGAGTTTGTGACCAAATTCAAGATTGGTCCTAACAACATGTTTATAGTTTTGAGCAAGACGATCGACCTTGACCAGGAGGAGTACACATTCTTGTACATCGTTCCCACTAAGGATATTATTTACTCGGTCTCAATGACTAGCCGAAGCCTTGAGAACACAGCATACAAGGGGGTTTACTCGAACCTCATTAACAACATTGAGAGTAAGAGGTGGATCAGCAAGGACGGAGGACCACTATCCCATAAGGTCCTTCTGTCTTGGCTTAACTACCTTCTCAAGGGGTTCAAGAATGAGAGGGACAAACTCAAAGAAAACAAAACGAAATTGGCGCCGATAGCAATTTCGAGGGAGTATACACCAAGGGGGGCAAGTCACGGGTCTCTTGTCGTCGATACAACAAAGACTGCAAAGAGCCAAACCAAGTGCAAATCCACTGCTGTCGATGCAAGAGGAGTGCAAGACAAAACTCCAACCAAAGGGACGAAGCTTCAAGCCAAGGTTGATGCCAAGGAAAGAGCAAAGGAATTGGAGGAAGAAAGCATGATCTCCGCGCTCACTGACATTCCCAAAGACACGCAGAGCTGTCAGATGGAGGTAAACTACGAGGAGTCCAGAAAAATTTACAAGGACTATTGGTCATCTTGCACGAATTTGTATATTGATGGGGTTGAAGTGTCACAAAAAATCTCGATCAACCAACTCAAGAGTCCACCTGCAGAACTAAACGTCCGTTGTCTCAAAGAGAAGGGCATTAAGTCGGCTTTGCAATTTTACTTGGAGATGCCCACTCTAAGAAAGAAGATGACGCTTTGCGCGATGCCTCAAAGCCTGACTAAGCGGCCAGGGGACTTTAAAGATGTCGCGTCAAGGAAATTCTGGATGATTAACAGGCAGCATAGCGTGGAGGCAGTGAAGAGGATGAGAAACCTTCCCAGATACGAGGCTAAATTCGAGAAATTCAAGACCTGGAAGTGCTACGTTGTTTGGAACAAGGATGCCAGGATTATTCGGAAAATATCGGCATGGTATAACTGAGTGAACCACTTCCAGAACTACATGCCGACCTTGGCCAGTAACATCCTTAGTGCCAAAAATGTTTGGATTAGCCCCGACATGCTTCCTCCGCCAAAGGAGCCAATGGAGGTCGAGGCGACTGTCAGGAAAAAGCCCAAGATGATGACGGATGTAGCCCTGACCCTAAAGTGGAATATATGCAATCTCATTCTACTCAATTTGACTTGAATTGCTTTTCTCTTTCGCCGCCCCAAGATGTTTCTGCTTTTCGTTGATTCAAGTTGGTGCGAGTTGAATCTTGAGCAGGCCTGATTTCTAACATTTTTGACTTTGGTGCAGGAATTTTAATGCTGTCGTACGCGTAATCTAGGCGTAAGTATCCTTACACACAAACACATGGTAAGATAATACGAAATATCGTCCCAGGAGATTCTAGTATGTTATTGCAAGCTAAGGATATCCGGATCTCTTTCCAAACACCCAAGGAATCCGTCTCAACGTCTTACTCTCTTTTCGGTTACAACACTATCCGGAATCTAATCCGGATTCGGCTACAACGGCTATCCGGAATCCAATTCGGATCCGTCCTCACCCGAAATCCGGTTACATCTCTTCAATCCGGAATCTGGTTTCATCCGGTTTTTGATTTCCACTTCTCAACTTTGCTGGTTTTATATATCCCTGTTTTACCCTCAAGGGGTTCGCTATTGGTCTTTAGAGGGGTAGGGACTGCACCACTCGTAATCTCACGACACTACCTTCTCTCAAAAACAAACAAACCAGACACAACCCAAGAATAACTAGTCAAGTTCGGGGGACGTTTGGCACCCTCACAACTTCTGGGTAGCTATTCCGGAAAGTAGGTCACGCAGGATTGCTTCAATTCCTCTTTACTACAACGATGGATTTTGGACATCCGGAACTAAGAGAATGACTTCTTAGCTTTTGACCACTCCTAAGGTTGGCAGATCTTCCGGTGGATGAAAATATTCCTCTGGTGGCTGCTGACCTCCGCACGGAACCGCTTTTCATTCTCGACTAGCTTGTGGGCCACTTCCGGACCTCCACCAGATCACTGTTCTAGCAATTTAAAGTCACCACGCACAGCTCCTCACTTGCAAATCTTAATTCTTCTGCAAAACACACTTAGTTTAATCCAGTTGCCAAAGAATCCGGAATCCTCCTTTGCACACCTTCACTTACACATCCACACACAAGTGACCATAGACGCGATACGTAAGAGAATAATTCACAAGGTGATCTCTTGAATGCTCAAATTGAATGACAAGAAAAGGAATGACAGGCCAGCAAGCCGGCCTACCCTTAAAAATCAACAAAAAGCGACCTAACGGTCCAACTAAAAACTTGGCTAATGGTTCTACTGACTGTTCCGGAAAAACCGAGGAGCCGTTAACACCAAACAAAAAGACTGGCAGTCCGGGCCCCACATTTTGGGAAACCCAAAAAGCCATTCAAGTCCTAAAAATCCGGAACTTGGCTAATCCCTAAATTTCGGAATTTCCTAAAATTCCTAAAATTCCTAAAATTCCGGAACTTTCCAGATTCCGAATAGCAGTTGCATTCCGTTCCGGAAACCTAATTACGAGTTAAGCTTGTCTAGAAAACACTTAAACTATGATCCTTAACTTCTGTTCCTAATTCCTTATTTTTATTCGAAAAGCGAAAAAACTTTTACTACTTTAACCCTATTCTACTCTACTTTCTTCATTTTGAGCTTCGAATACTCTGACAAAGACGCCATGAAACTTTGCTTTGCCATGATCAACGTCAAGAAAAACCAAGAAGCGGCCAGTAGAGCGCAGCTGGAAAAACTTGACATCCACAACGAGATCAAGCTGATCACCGCAACTGATGAGGTTCACAACTTGTGGAAGGAGGTTATTTCAAAGCACGCGGAAGGACTGCTCATTGATCCCAAGTCTCTACAGCCGATGAAGGATACAAAGAACTGGGACAAGAAGAGGGATGGTGTACTCACTGGCGAGTTCTTCAAGTGGATGGACAATACCACGGAGAACGATCTCATGAGACTTGCTCTACACTTCCTCAATAGAACGCCAAAGAGGACCTTCCTAAATCCAAAGGTCACAGTGAAGAAGGTGCCAGGAGTCGTTCGCGATTGCTATAGCTCGAGGCAGTGGCTAGAGAGGGTCAAGAGGAAATGGGCTATGACAAAGTTTCTTTGGCTTGAGAAGCATAGCTTGGGACTCTTTGGACCCAAAGGTACATACCGTTGGGAAGCTTGGAAGACCTTCAAGAAGAAGTATGACATTACGCATGCCACTAAGCAGTTGCTCTTGACGGGTCCCAAAGAAGAATTCTTTTCCTAGGTAAAGAGGCCATCCACCAAGAATAAGAAATGCGAGGAGTTGTCGCCTTATGCTGCGGAATTTTTTAAGGTATTCCTGAGGAGCAAAGGGAAGTATAAGAAGCTGGAGGCTCGGGTTTATCAGAGGTCATACAACTCCAAGGAAGACGTAATGGGGTCCAAGGCCCTTGAGGCATGGGATGACTTAATGAAGAGCTCTATCAAGCTTGTGCTGCTGGACTTTCGCAACATCCTAGGAGTCAAATACAAGAGCACGGCCCCAAAAGATTCTCCCTACTACAAAGATTTCATGGATAAGGCGCTGGAGCTGACTGATCCATGCCTCACAGATCCGAAGGTCTAGCTTTGGATTACCGGGGACGAGGAGGTGGACGACCAGGTTAGGGAATGTATCAGAAAAGGAAAGATGGCGGGCGTCTACACTTCGCAGTATGCAATGTACATCCCCGTCGTGCCTGCGGAGCGCCTCATGGACTTGAATCCGAATTCTTCTGTTGCCAAGGCTCCTGTGCACCTCATCTTCCTAATTAAAAGAGATGCTAAGATTAAACCCAAGTCAATCACAAGAAGATTTGAGGTGCTGATGGACGGGAAGTGGTCTAAGGTGGGATCGTATAACGAGCTTGAATACAGGATCTATGACATAGAACTCTGAATGGAGTTCTACCTCGACAATGCCCGAAACGATGTCCTCTTCATTTTTGCTGGAGGCAAATTTGTGTGTGCTGCCTAGGTAGGTTGTTTGTCTTGTATCCGTTGATTTCAAGACAAGTTGAGTTAAATTTAGTGGGTGTCGGGTCGATCCTGTTTCATGTTTCATTTGTTATGTTGTGGTTCGTGGATTTTGTCAGTGTATTCATCGTTTAGTTATTTCAAGTCAATCCCACTTGAACTTCTCGTGCACTGTCTGCTTTCCAAATTCAAGTCGGTCCGAGTTGAACCCTTATTTATTTGGCAGGATTTTTGATGTTGGGGGAGTCAAATCGATCCGACTTGAACTACAGATTTTGCAGTACTAAATCATGTATTGTTTGACAGATGTCTAGCATGGATTACTTCTCAATTGATGACGCGGACTACCATGAGAGATTTTAGGACATGGCAGTGATGTTGGAGAATCTGGACAAGGATGACTTCCTTTAGTCCAGTTATTTTGTTGATGAGAATGCTCATCTCGAGAAGGCGGGGCCCACTTCCAAAAAAAAAGGGATCGCGCTCGAGGAGGGGGAAAGAGAGGGTTAGATCTCCAGTTCATGAGCCCGCTCACTAGTTGGTATTGCTGGACATGGTCGTCAATTTGGAAGGAGGCAAAGGTGAGGAGGAAAGATGGATTGACCCCATGGATGCCGTCATAGCTGCTCACCCGATCAATTTTTTGGATTCAAGAAATTGACAGGAGTCGAGCCTCATGCGCGGGTCCTCAGCATCTGCGGGAAATCAAGTTAATGTTAAGAAGTGGCAAGCTCTGATCGACAACAATCAAATGTCGGACATGGCAGAGATGAAGGTCTTCATGAAGAGCTTGTTGCAGAACGCTATTGCGGGGATTGTTGTGCAGCCATTGCAGCAAATTGTACCCTCTGCTTCACTTCAGATCGAGGCTCAAGCGGCAGACAGCTTGAGACTGGCGCCCCAGATCCAAAACGTCACAAGTTCTCCAGCGGCATCACCCACCATAGTGTTGGAGGATGATAATATTGGGGTGGGTCTTTCTAGCCATCCGGAAGTGGTTGAGGACTTGCCCGACGTGGCTAAGGACGAGCGAGAGGTGGAGGATGACTATGCGGAAGTGGCTGAGGACGAGGTGTCTGAGGAGGTACAGGAGTTGGATGAGGTTTAGCCTGAGCAGGCCTCGGATCCATTGACAGACACGTAGCCAGGTGGTTCCCAAGACCTTCTTTGATCTTTCATTCAACTCGACCTGAGTTGAACGTTTTGAATAGTCTATCGTCAGTTCCTTGAACATACACTATGTAGTTACAGGTAGATAGGTGGGTGAAGACTATGAACACTATAACAAAACATGGTAAAAAAAAAACGCACTCAAAATCGAGTGCGGTTCTTTTTGCCATAGTTCAGCGTAGTCCCAAAACGATTGCAGAATCTTCTTTTTGGATTTTTGACCTCAATTTTTTGAATTTTTGGGCGTGTGATATACCATTGGAAATTTGTTAAAAATACCATTCTGATGGTATATTATACGACCCAAAATTCGAAAAATTGAGGTCAAAAATCCAAAAAAAAGATTCTGCAGTCGTTTTGGGACTACGTAGAATGGTGGCAAAAAGAACCGCACTCGATTTTGAGTGCGGTTTTTTTACCATGTTTTGTTATAGTGGAAGTTGTATATATTGTAAATTTATTTCTTGTTTTGAGACTTTGTAATAAATATACTTCATCTTACTAAGTTCTTTCTGTGGACAATTTTTAGAACCGTAGACTCTCTTCCTTTCAAAAATCTAACAATTGGTTGTGCTCGTCCGTCTAGTCCTCGGAATGTGTGTACTCTGTTGTTGTCCGCGCATGAAGATTCAGTGATAGACCTAGGTGCTGCTCATTTGACACTACCTGATTTGCTAGGAATTCTTGACGTTCTTCCATCTTTAGCTGAGGAGGTGGCTAGAGCTAGCAATCCTAACAACGTGATTTTCCAACTTGAAATTCCTCCATTGGCAACGTTGGCGGACGCAGTCATCCCTTCACCAATCCGCGAGGATGCGGATCCTGTGAGTGCTCTGCTTCATATGTAATTTTTGGTGTTTTTCTTAATGGTTGTTAGTTCACCCTCGTTGATATGCTTATGTGGATTTCTAGTAGCAGGGTGCACATGGGTTTGACGAGTTGGAAATTGTTGCTATTCATTCTGAACAAGTTAGTAGTGAGAGAAGGATATTTGTAGGTAAGGAGGACGTGCAGGTTCTTCCTCCATTCTCATCTAAGGTGACAGAGAAGAAATGGCTCAATGTCGTCCTGGATCTAAATGGCTTATTTTGCGTGTGCGAGGATTTGATTTATAACTTAGATGAAAAGAGAGTTTGTTCTCTCGGTGAGGGAGATCTTAATCTAGGGCACGTCATAGTGGAGATCAACAGGGTCACTCGTCGACCGCACTTGAGGAAGTTCCTACAGGAAATAAACTCCATAGCAAACGTCTTGATTTAGAGCTTTATAAACAGGTCGTACGCCAAAATTGTTTGCGTAAACTTGTTCTATAAATTAGATCCACCACTATATATCCTCAAATAAGAACTATGCAACGTTATGAAGTGCCAAACAAGAGATGGGAAAAGTTTAGTTAACTTCAAGTTGAGGGGGACAGAGAAGGACTTGTTCTTAAAACTGTCGGAGAAATTGTACAATTTGAGCGGTTCAGGCTTCTCTAAACACAATACAATTATTGTGGACAACAAACCGGAGAAGCACTTCATAAATGACCCCGTGAATGTGGTGCTCTTCGATATGTGGTCATTTGAGGGACATAGAGCGAGAGATTCGATCCTCATAGATCATCTTCTCCCTTAGATTCGAAGACTACACAAGGAGAGGCCTTGGGAATTGTATCCCTTTCAGAGAGAGACGATAATATGGGAGGCCTTGTGAGCTCCCAATTTGCCACTTGGGACTTGTAGATTTTTTTTTTTGAATTTGCAATTCAAAGTTGATAAAAGTATACAAAAAGCCATAAAAAGAGTGTAGAACCAAAATAGGGTTGTATCATATCCATTATAGTATTTGGTCTAGATTTGTATTTATACTTAGAATCCTCCCAAACCTCGCCTAAAAATAGAGTAGAAATAACGAGATGGCTAGATTTGGAGGATTTGAGTCATATAGCCCCAAAAGGGCTAAATCCCACCATGAATGTGGCGATTCATGGCTAAGTCAGTCCGAGGGATCCACAGCGAGGCCACTAGGTTGGGTCCTAGAGTTAGATTTAGAATTCCCCATTAGATTGACGAATTCCTCAAATCCTGATTGTTAGCATGCAGGGGTCACTAATGCAAGACAGGGCCCGTGGAGGGATCTACAGTCCAAAGATGGTGCCTAGGATAATTCCCATGCTAAGAGTCCAACGGCGAAATCAATTTGCCAAGATTCCTCCATCTGCAGAAGATTCCCGCACCATCGCTAATTCAAGGAGATGGCCAGTTTTAATCTCCATTGACCAATTGTGTCAGGTACGAAAACGCACCTACACGTCTTTTAGGTGACTCCCTGAGAGGTCCTATAAAAATTCCCGGCATCTTCCGACTTGCAGAAGAACCATTTATCGGATGGTCAACCGTTCTAATCTCCAATAGGAATTTCAAGGAAATTATACAGGTTACAATAAAATCTCACTAAAAATTACCATAGCTTCTCTTATGTTAATAATGCGCTTCGTGAAGTTTCACAACATTCCGATAGCGGCAAGTACCCAAACTAGCAAGATTCCTCGGAAATTAACCACGTGGCGGGGTCTCCGCGATGTTGACCGGCATTCCGGGACCATACGATGGCGAAACAAAGTCAACCAAGAGTCCCTCCCAACTCTCTCGCACCTACCGGAGACCCTAGGCTAGTTACATTTCTCAAAATAGGAGACCCCCAAGATTTAAGATTTTACCACGACTTGGTTTTTAAACTAAATTAGCCTACGATGGGTTTTTGGCCTCGGTATGGGGGATAGAGGGATTTAAGACTAAACACGGCGATCTAGATCCAACGGTGCAATCCGTTTGGCGATTGGAGCTAATCTCCAAAAGTTAGGATGTTGGTTCAGCATAAATGGTAGAAGTAGAAATTTAGGATGTAGGATGAAAATCTTTGAGGATGAGGATGAGGATGAAAATCCCCGTTGATAAGGTTACCTTAGAGCTTTAGAGAGAGGGGTGAGCCCTTGGGAAACCTATATAAGGGCCCCATTTCTCTCTCTAAAACACCCCCTCACTTTTATTTGGGTCCGTGGGTCCAATTTGCTTTGGATATTTTGGCGTTTGAAGCCAAAAACCTCTACGGTGTTTTTGGAGCACTTTTTACTCCATTGTTGCTAGATTTCAAGCTTTGAAGGTCCTTAGGGGGTCCTTCTATCTTGCCTTGTATACTTCTCATACGTTGTTGTACCTTTGTTACGAGTTAAGAGTCCCCGTTTCTCTCTTGTAGTTCCTTTGTGATCTAACTTGTGAGTTTAGGAATCTTTTAGTGTCTTGTCCTAATCCTAAAGTCACCCCCATCGTACCTTGGCAATGCCGCTTTGGGAGGCCTTTAGCTTGTGAAGTTGTGTGTCTTTACGTGTCCTAACCGTGTTGTTTTTCCTCACTTGTGTGTTCTCATCCTCTTCTAATCTTCCCCTTGTTGTGTGGACCCCCCCTCGGGACGGCAAAACTTTGGCTTTGTCACGTGTGTTTCTCAAGTCTGTCTTTTCTACCTTCTTCTAATATTCCCCTTGTTGTGTGGACCCCCCCTCGGGACGGCAAAGCTTTGACTTTGTCACGTGTGTTCCTTAAGTTTGTCTTTTCTACCTTCTTCTAATATTCCCCTTGTTGTGTGAAACCCCTTCACGGCGGCGAAGCTTTGAACTAGTGACCACGTCAAGTCCTATAGTGTGTGTTAAAATAGTCTTAGACGGCGGAGCTTTGAACCCGTGGAGTGTTACAAGTCCTAAAGTTGGTGTTAAAACCAATTTTAGGGCGGAGCCTTGAACCTCCATAGCCTTAGATTCCAAAGTCTAGTTTCCAAGACCTTCTTGGAAAAGTCCAGAGTTTAGCTTCCAAGATTGGTCACGAGTTTCTAGGAAGAGAATAACTATCCCGTATCACTTAGCTTAGGTGACCGTTCTAAAAATTTGGGGCCTAACTCCCCGGACGGCAAAGCTTCGATCCTGGCCCTAACCCCCTACTAAAAATCCAATTTAAGTTTGTGTCAGTGGGTTCTCCTAAGGGAACCCGGTTGTATGGATTTTTTGGGAAGGGCAGCTAGTATTCCGAACCAGCATACAGCCAGCATACCGGGCCAGCATACCGGCTAGCATACAACCAGCCATACCAGACCGGCATACCAGACCAGCCGGCAGCGCCATACAGCCAACATACATCGGGCAGTCAGCTTGACTGAGCTGAACATTAGCATCGGGCTAGTCTATTTGACTAAACTGAACATCAGCCATCGAGCTAGTCAGCTTGGCTAACTGAACTAAATTTCTGGATTTCTAGATCTAAACGGGACGATGCCCTGCGGGGCCCCAACCACCCTTTTTTTTTTTTTTTTTTGATCTTTCAAAGTCTGAAATTTTGGAATCCAGTTGGGGAGAGGAAAAAACTCAACTTGGAACTTCAAAAACACAAGAGAAAGGGGGGGAGAAATAGAAGCTGCCACTCCACGCACCACTTGCACAAAAACATCCGATCCTACCTGCATCACCACTCACACCTACACACAATGGAAGGAAATTAGGGAGAAGGATGTGTTATAGGAGTGGAAAGGAGAGAGACGATGAATAGTACCTAGCTAGGAGATTAGGTAGGAAATCTAGAAGAACTCCTTGCAACCGTTGGGAGGAGGATTAGGATGACACAAAGCAAGGTTGCGTAAGAGGGTAGGAAGAACATTTAAACCCTTCTCGTAGTTTGAAACCATAGTGTAAGACTCATAAAAGCTTAGGTGGAATAGTGCTAGTGTAGAAGAGAGGGGAAGAAAGAAAGAAAGGAAGAAGGGAAAGAGGGAGTTTAGATCATCAAAAATTGTAATATTTTCTCAATAAGCGGTGAGCTCGGAAAAAATTCAAAACAAAGCTTAAGACTACCATGGAGCGTAAGGATGTACACGTGGACGTGGACAAAGTTATTTCCGACACCGGTAGTGAAGAGATGAGTTTTTGATTTAATCTTTGATGTTTCTCCCTAATTAGCATTTATTTTCCTAATCAGCCCTTAGAGCGTGATTAGCACCCGAGATTAGTGCAAATTAGAAGTTTAGATTCAAAAAGTTATAGATTAGTGATAGAAGTTTCCAAAAACATCTTATAATTAAGATTTGACCGTAAACTGACCGCGTTAGGCTAAGTTAAGCGGTAGGGGGTAGAACGGAGGAATTTTAATTAAATTTGATCCACAAGGAACAATGGACGGAAATTAGGATTAGATTAGAAGGAGGATTTAGGATTAAAATTAAAGATCAAATAACGGTTTAAAAACCTAGAGTTAAATTAAGATTTTAATTAGGTAAGTTAAAATTCAAAAGTCGAAATTTGGAGTTAACTTTGGGAGGTAAAAAGTAGAGTAGGAAATAGAAGTCAAAAGTAGAATCCACTTAGGAAGTAGATTGTTGAATTAGAAATAGAGTTAAAATTAGAAGTCAAAACCCTAGAGTTAAAAGTTGGAATTAAATTAGGAGGGTAACATTTAGAGTTAATCTAGGATTAAAATGATAGGATTAAATTTGGAAGTAGGAGTCAAAAGTCAAAAGTCATAAGTTTAGATTGAATTTAAAGGTTAAATTTTAAAGTCAATAGGGGAGTAAAAGGTTAGAGTGAAAAGCTAAAAGTAGAAGTTAAAAGTTAGAGGTAGAAGTAAAATTTTAGAGTTAGTTGGAAGTAGAAAAATCTAGAGTCAAAGTGAGAATGTAGAGTTAAATTCGGAGGTTAAGATTGGGGATTAATTTTAGAAGTAAAAATTTAGAGTTAAAAGTCTAAAACCTAGAGTTAAATTAGGAGTGAAAATCTACAGGAAAAAGGTGAAAAGTTAGAGTTAACTTTAGAGGGTAAATCCTAGAGTAGTTTAGAAATGACAATATAGAACTAAAAGTGAAACTTAGAATTACCCTAGAAGGTTAAAACTTGGAAGTTAGAAGTTGAAGTTGATTTAGAAGTAAAAACCTAGAGTCAAAAGTCAAAACATAGAATAGAAGTCGGTAGTTAATACCTAGAACCAAGCTGAAGAAGTAAAATCTAGAGTTACATTAAGAAGTTGGAACTTTAGGGGTAGCTTTTAAAAGTAGAACTTCTAGGTGGAGTCTTAGAAACCCAAGATAGTCTTAAGGGTTCATGGAAGGAACATAGAGGTTCCCCTTTTTACGTAGTTAGGGACGTTAGAAATGACGCCAACTACCCAGTCGACCCTCGACATAGGATAGATAATTAGGGAGTCAGGATTTCACCATCACTCTGAACATCGCAGTTAACTTGTGAGTTACTACATGCATTACTAATTATTCGCTGCCATCCACAACCCTTAGGAAACGTTAGCAAAAAAGATCCATTGCTTGGAAGGCACAGTGGACCGCGCTCACAACACCCCCATATATTAAAAAAGTGGATAAAAGCATAGAACCTGGTCGGTGTTCGCTCTATTACCAAGGGTGGGTAATCTAGCGCCCACACTCGTGTACTTGGTGTACTAAGTGGTGAATTAAAGAAGTATCTTGTGCATATTTGTGAACCAACGGTGTGCCTTGAGAGTCTTTCTTGCGTCTTGTACTAACCCTAGAGTACACCCCCACCGTACCTTGGCGATGCCGCTTTGGTGGGCCTTTAGCGTACAAGTTTGTACTAACTAACGAGGGTGTTATTGCATTTAGTGGAAAACCTCCTTACCCCTTGTGTTCTAACCTTGTTTAAAGTTCTCCTTGTTGCGTGGTCCCCCTTGGAAGACAGCGAAGCTTTGACCTTAGATCTAAAAGAATTTTGGTGTTTTTTATGGTTTACCCCGTGACGGCAAAGCTTTGACCTTAGATTTAGAAAAATTTGGTATTTTTTGTGGTTTACCTCGTGACGGCAAAGCTTTGACTTTAGATTTAGAAAAGTTTGGCATTTTTTATGGTTTACCTTGAGACAGCGAAGCTTTGAACCTAGAGTCTAGAAAAGTTTGGCATTTTTTATGGTTTACCCTATAACGGCGAAGCTTTGAACCTAGGGTCTAGAAAAGTTTGGCATTTTTTACAAAGTATCAAACAATTCCCTACCTTAGTTTCCAAATATCCACATGAGGGTATTGTCTTTAATTTCCGAATATCCATGAGGCCAAATAAAAAGGATTAGCCTTAGATAGAAACCCCAATAGGAGAGGAGATTTTGTTTGCACACCCAGCCCCAGTCTAGCCCATTCGGCCCAAAATTCCCCAGTCCAACCATTCAGCCCAACCGGGGTTTGTCCAGGGTACGGGAGCAGTCTGCCCAGCGGGTTTGTCTAGGGTACCAGGAGCAGTTGCCCAACAGTTTGTCCGAGTATCGGGAGCAGTCGGTCCAACCGGATCTATCCAGGTATCGAAGTAGTCACCCAACGGGTTTGTCCGGGTATTGGAGCAGTCGCCAATCAGAAGTCCAGGCAGAGTGGGGAGTCGGGAGTTCAGGCAGGTGGAGAGTCGGTGAGTCCAAGCAGGTGGGAGTCGAGAAGTCCAAGCAAGGTTGGAGTTCAAATCGGTCCAAAACTTGCGAGGTTAGAACTAAAACAAGGAGAAAAACACAAACAAAACAAAACAAAAGCAAGCACTGAAAAACCAAAAGAAAGGAAGATATGAAGCCCCCCCCGGAAACTAGGCTAACCTATTGAGGAAGGAAGCATAGGTACTAAGAGGAAGGGATAGACTAGTCCAAAGTAGGTCTTTGTAGCAAAGTAGTTCTCCATAACTTGCACCCCACTCAAATGCACAAAACCATAAGTGAGAATCAAAGAGAGATGGGGAAGGAGATATAGGAGGGAGAAGATGAATAGGGTGGAAGAGATGGAATAGAGAAGGAAATCTCGAGAATTCTTTGTGACCGTTAGAAGAGAGATTGAATGACACAAAGGAGAAAGGTGTAAGAGGGGAGAAGGTCACCATTAAGGAACCTTAGAATTTGAATCTATAGTTGTAAGACACCCATCAAGACATTTGGTGGAATGGTCTTAGTGTAGAAGAAGGAAAAGAAAGGAAAAGGAAAAGGAAGTAAGGAGGTTAGACCATCAAGTGTAATATTTTCTAAAATTTAAGCGGTGAGCTTGGAAAAAATCAAACAAAATCAAAGATTACCATGGAGCATGAGGATACGCATGCGGATGTGGACGAGGTCATCTCTGACACCAGCAATGGAGAGGTGAGTTTTTGATTTATTCTAGGTGTTTTTCTCCCTAATTAGCATTGATTTCCTTAATCAACCCTTAAATCACAATTAGCAAGCCAGGATTAGTACAAATTAGAAGTTTAGATTCAAAAAGTTATGAATTAGAAGTAGAGGCTTTCGAAAACATATTATACATAGGATTTTTCTTTAAATCGACCGTTGTGAGCTCCCAATTTGTCACTTGGGACTCGTAGAATTATTTTTTTTGAAATTTGCAATTTAAAGTTGATAAAAGTATACAAAAATCCATAAAAAGAGTGTAGAACCGAAATAGGGTTGTGTCATACCCATTATAGCATTTGGTCTAGATTTGTGTTTTTTACTTAGAATCCCCCAAACCTTGCCTAAAAATGGTATAAAAATAACGAAAAGATTAGATTTGGAGGATTCGAGTCACACAGCCCCAAAAGGGCTAAATCCCATCATGAATGTGGCGATTCATGGCTAGGTCGGTCCGAGGGATCCACAGCGAGGCCACTAGGTCGGGTCCTAGAGTTAGATTTAGAATTCCCCATTAGATCGACGAATTCCCAAAATCCCAATTGTTAGCATGCAGGAGCCACTCACGCAAGACCGGGCCTGTGGAGGAATCTACAGCCCAAGGATGGTGTTCTCGGGTGAATCCCATGCCAGGAATCCAACGGCGAAATCGGTTTGCCAAGATTCCTCTACCCGCAAAAGATTCCCGCACCGTCGCTAATTCAAGGAGATGTCCAGTTAAATCTCCATTGACCAATCGTGCCAGGTACGGAAACACACCCGCACGTCTTTCAAGCGACTCCCTAAGAGGTCATGTGAAAAATCCCGGCATCTTCCGTCTTACAGAAGAACCTCTTTCCGGGTGGTCAACCCTCCTAACCTCCAACGGGAATTTCATGGAAATTACCCAGGTTACAATAAAATCTCACTAAAAATTAGACTAGCTTGTTTTATGTTAATAATGCGCTCCGTGAAGTTTCACAACATTCCGATAGCGGCAAGTACCCGAACCGGCGAGATTCCTCGGGAATTAACCACGTGGCGGGGTCCCCGCCACGTTGACCGGCATTCCGAGACCATACAATGACGAAACGAAGTCAATCAAAAGTCCTTCCCGACTCTCTCGCACCTACCGGAGACCCTAGGCTATTCACATTTCTCAAATTAGGAGACCCCCAAGATCTAGGATTTTACCACGATTTGGTTTTTAAACTAAATTAGCCTACGACGGGTTTTTGGCCTCGATACGGGGGGTGGAGGGGGTTTAGGACTAAACACGGCGTTCTGGATCCAATGGCGCAATCCGTTCGGCGATTGGAGCTAATCTCCAAAAGTTAGGATGTTGGTCCAGCATAGATGGTAGAAGTAGAAATTTAGGATGTAGGATGAAAATCTTTGAGGATGAGGATGAAAATCCCCGTTGATAAGGTTACCTTAGAACTCTAGAGGGAGGGGTGAGCCCTTGGAAACCTATATAAGGGCCCCATTTCTCTCTCTAGAACACCCCCAATTCTTGTTTTGGGTCCGTGGGTCCAAGTTATTTTGGATATTTTGGCGTTTGAAGCCAAAAACCTCTACGGTGTTTTCGGAGCACTTTTGGCTCCATTGTTGCTTATTTTCAAGCTTTGAAGGTCCTTGGGGGTCCTTCTACCTTGCTTTGTGTACTCTTTTGTGAAGTTTTTGGTACCTTGTTGTAAGTGGAGAGCCTCTCTCTCCCTCTTGTACGTGTTGTGGTCTAACTTGTGAAGTTTAAGGGTCTTTTTGTATCTTGCACTAATCCTAAAGTCACCCCCCACCGTACCTTGGCGATGCCGCTTTGGGGGGCCTTTAGCGTTTGAGCTTTGTGTTGCCACGTGGTCTAACTTGTGTGTTTTCTCTTTGTGTTTTTCTTACACCTTCTTCTAACCTTCTCTTTGTTGAGTGGACCCCCCTCCGGGACGGCGAAGCTTTGAACCTCCTTTGTGCATGTTTTCTAAAGTTATCCCAAACCCTCTTCTAATCTTCTCCTTGTTGAGTGGACCCCCCTCCGAGACGGCGAAGCTTTGAACCTCCTTTGTGCATGTTTTCTAAGTTATCTCAAACCCTCTTCTAATCTTCTCCTTGTTGAGTGGACCCCCCCTCCGGGACAGCGAAGCTTTGAACCTCCTTTGTGCATGTTTTCTAAAGTTATCCCAAACCCTCTTCTAATCTTCTCCTTGTTGAGTGGACCCCCCTCCGGGACGGCGAAGCTTTGAACTAGTGACAAAGTTGAAGTCCTAAAGCGTGTGTTAAAAGTGTAGACGGCGGAGCTTTGCACCTCCCTCGTGTTTAGTTCCAAAGTCTAGTTTCCAAGACCTTTGTGGAAACCTCCAGAGTTTAGCTTCCAAGATATGTAGGTTCCTTTGCATTTAGTGAAGTTTAGTTAATCCCAACGTTTTCTTTAGTTTAGTTGTTCCCCAAGTGTTTAGTGTGTCTAAGTTGCTCCCCAAGTGTTTAGTGAGTCTGAGTGTTCCCCAAGTTTTAGTGTGACTAAGTTGTTCCCCAAGTTCTATTTTCCCCAAGTCTTATTTTCCCCAAGTTCTATTTCCCTCAAGTCCTATTTTCCCCAAGTTCTATTTTTTCCAAGTCTTATTTTCCCCAAGTTCTATTTCCCTCAAGTCCTATTTTCTCCAAGTTGTTTTCCCCAAGTTCTATTTTCTCCAAGTTTTCTTTCCCTTAGTTCACCAAAAATCCAGTTTGCCCAAAAATCCAGTTTTTCCTTAGTAGTCAAGGTCCAGAGCCAAAATAGACCAGATCAAGTCGAGAACCAAACAGACCAGATCAAGTCGAGAACCAAACAGACCAGATCAAGTCGGGAACCAAACAGACCAGATCAAGTCGAGAGCCAGAACAGACCAGGTCACATCATCCGATATCAAAAGAAAACAAATAAATAAATTATTTATTTATTTTGTTTGAACCCGACCCCCCAGCAGCTAGCCAGCCAGCCGGGAGGCCAAGCTTGGTCCGGCAGGCAGTTGGGGCCCCAGTTCGGTCCCCATTTTTGAACTCCTTTTTCTTGATTTTTGGTTTCTCTCACACTAGATAAACAAAACAAAGGAAAATGGGGGGCTGACCTATTGCTAAGTAGGGATTAGGGTCTAAAATCAAAAGGGGAGAAGGGAGAAAAGAGCGGAGCACCACCGTACCTGCACACAAGGAAGTCTCACCCTCACCAACAACTACAAAACACTCTACACACAATGGAGGAAGGATAGAGAACAATCGAATGAAATAGGGGAGAGGCGAGAGAGACGATAAATAGTGACCTAGGCTTAGGCTTAGGTAGGATTAGAAAAGGAAATCTTGAGAATTTGTGGTGACCGTTGGGAGGAGGATTAGGATGACACAAAGGCAAAATTGTGTAAGAGGATAGTTGGCATCTTAAAAACCTCCTTGAAATTGGAGACCATAGTGTAAGACTCATAAAAGCTTAGGTGGAATAGTACTAGTGTAGAAGAAGGGAGGAAGAAAGAAAAAGAAGGAGGAAGGGAAAGAAGGAAGTTAGATTGCAAGGGTGTAATATTTTCTCAAATTAAGCAGTGAGCTTGGGAAAAATCAAACAAAACAAAGGATTGCTATGGAGCATGAAGATGTCTACGTGGACGTGGACGAAGTGATTTCCGAAACCGGTAGTGAAGAGGTGAGTTTTTGAAATTAACCCTTGGTATTTTCCCTAATTAGCATTGATTTCCTTAATCAGCCCTAAAAGTGTGATAAGCGAGCCGTGATTAGTGCAAATTAGAAGTTTAGATTCAAAAGTCTATAGATTAGTGATAGGGGTTTCCAAAAACATCTTATAATTAAGATTTGACCGTAAACTGACCGCGTTAGGCTAAGTTAAGCGGTAGGGGGTAGGACGGAGGAATTTTGAGTAGAAATCATCCAAAAAGAATCATGGACGGACCTTAGGGGTTTAAATTAGAAAGAGAATTTAGGATTAAAATTAGGGATTAATTAGCGGTTAGAATTAGAATCAATTTACATTTTATTTCTTAAAGTTAAAATTCTAAGGTCAAAATCTAGAGTTAACTTTGGGAAGTTAAAAAGTAGAATTAATTTGGAAGTTTAACTTAGGGGATTAAAATTTCCAGTGAAACCTTAGGGTAGCTTAGAAAAGGAAGTTAGGGTTAATTAGGAGTAAAAAATTCCGAGTGGGAAGTAGAAATTAAAAAGTAAAACCTTGGACTAAATTTAGGGGGTAGAAATTATGAGTAGATTTTTAGTTAGAAATAGAGTTAAAATTAGAAGTCAAAACTCAGAGTAAACTGTGGAAATAAGTTTAGAAGTTAAGCCCTAGAGTTAAAAAGTTGGAGTTAAATTTAGGAGGATAACACTTAAAGTTAAACTAGGATTAAAACGATAGGATTAAAGTTGGAAGTAGAAAGTCAAAAGTCAAAAGTCAAAAGTTAAGATTAAATTTAAAGGTTAAACTTTAGAGTCAATTGGGGAGTAAAAAGTTATAGTGAAAGGCTAAAAGTAGAAGCTAAAAGTTAAGAGGTAGAAGTTAAAGTTAGAGTTAGTTGTTGGAAGTAGAAAAGATCTAGAGTCAAAGTGAAAACATAGAGTCAAACCTAGAGGTTAAAATTTAGAATTAATTCTAGAAGTAAAAACTTAGAGTTAAAAGTTAAAACATAGAGTTAAAATTCAAGGGTAAATCTTAGAGTTAATTTAGGAGTAAAAACTTAGAGTTAAAAGTTAAAACATAGAGTTAAAATTCAAGGGTAAATCTTAGAGTTAATTTAGGAGTAAAAACTTAGAGTTAAAAGTTAAAACATAGAGTTAAAATTCAAGGGTAAATCTTAGAGTTAATTTAGGAATAGAAACCTAGAGTCAAAAGTCAAAACATCGAGCACAAGTCGGTAGTTAATATTTAAGAATCAAGTTAAAGAAGTAAAATCTAGAGTTACATTCCGAAGTTGGAACTTTAGGGGTAGTTTTTAAAAGTAGAACTCCTAGGTGAAGTCTTAGAAACCCAAGATAGTCTTAGGGGTTCATGGAAGGAACATAGGGGTTCCCCTTTTTATGTAGTTAGGGACGTTATAAATGACGCCGACTACTCAGTCGACCCTCGACATAGGATAAATAGTTAGGGAGTTCGGATTTCACCATCACTCTAAACATCGCAGTTAACTTGTGAGTTACTACATGCATTACTAATTATTCGCTGCCATCCACGACACTTAGGAAACGTTAGCAAAAAAGATCCATTGCTTGGAAGGCACAGTGGACCGCGCTCACATCACCCCCATATATTAAAAAATGTGGATAAAGGCATAGAACCTGGTCGGTGTTCGCTTTATTACCAAGGGTGGGTAATCTTGCACCCACAACCGTGCTAGGATAAGTTAAGCGGTAAGGGGTTGGACGGAAGAATGTGATTAAAACTTCACTCAAAAGGAACAATGGACGGAAATTAGGGATTTAGACTAGAAGGAGAATTTAGGATTAAAATTAGGGATTTATTAGCGGTTAAAAACTAGAGTCAAATTAAAGTTTTAATTGGAAAAAATTAAATCCTAAGTAAAAATTTGGAGTTAACTTTGGGACGTAAAAAGTTAGAATTAATTTGGAAGTTTAATCTTGGGTTAAATTCTCAAGTCAAATCATGGGGGAGTTTAAAAGTAAGAACTTAGAATTAATTGGGGAGTCAAATATCCGAGTAAAAAGTAGAAGTTAAAAGTAGAGATTTAGGATAAATTTAGGAAGTAGAATTTAAGGTTAATTTTAGGAAGAATACTTTAGAGTTAGAAATAGGAGTCAACCATTGAAGTTAGAAATTAAAAGTTAGAATTTAATTTAGAAGTCAAAATCTAGGGTTGAACTTATAAAGTTAGAACTTGGGATGAAAACTAGTTAGTAGTACCCAAAGCTAAAGTGGGAATGAAAAGTTAGAGGTAGGAGTTAAATTTTTGAGTTAGTTTTCTTTAGAAATAAAAAATCTAGAGTCAGAAATGAAAACGTAGAGTCAAACCTAGAAGTTAAAAAGTGGGATTAACTTTAGAAGTAAAAACCTAGAGTTCAAAGTCAAAACATAGAATTAACTTTAGAAGGTAAATTTTGGAGTAGTTTAGAAGTAAAAACCTAGAGTTAAAAGATAAAACATAGAGTTGAACTTAGAGGTCAAAATTTAGAGTTAATTCAAAGGAGTAAAAATCCAGAGTTACATCTAGAAGTTAAAACTTAGAATAGAAGTTAAAACTCAGAATTAACCTTGGGGGTTCATGGAAGGAACCTAGGGGGTCCCATTTTGGTTAGTTAGGACTGTTAGAAATGGCGCCAACTACTCAATCTACACTAGACATGGAATAGATAGTTAGTACATTAGGTGTTCACTGTTAGATTATCGTAACCCTAGATCATCGATGGTTAGCTTGGAAGTCACCACATGCATCTCTAGGCATTTCTTTTGTCCATCCACGACACTTAGGAAACGTTAGCAAAAAGATCCATTGCTTGGAAGGTATAGTGGACCGCACTTACAATACCCCCTTAAATTAAAAATTGGATAAAAGCTAAGAACCTAGTCATGTTCGCTTTATTATCAAGGGTGGATAATCTAGTGCTCACAAGCCTCCACCTCTTCCTACAACCCAACCAAAGCAAGTACAAGGAGCTAACGAGGGCACTAGAGGTCTCCAATTTTATCATTGATGAATGGAGAGAGAAAGTTGGTAGGCGTTACATGTCTCCTAGAAGGCAAGGCAGATCAAAGCGCAAGGAGCTTGATACAGAGGACAATATGTTTGTCCCGTGTCCGTGACCTATAGATGGAGATTTTTAGATGCTGTAGTACGTTGCCTTCTCTTCATGTGTGCTACAATTTTTGCTTGTCAAATTGCTACCCTTCATAATATGTACTTATTTGTTGTGGATAATGAAGAAGTTAGCGATTGCACAACACATTGCATTCCGTACGTATCTGAATTTTTGCCCTTTATTTGCCACAGGATTTGCGTCGTAATTTGGTCTCCAATATTGAGTGTGGCAGCAAGTCTACTACCTCTCATGATTCGTTTTCAAACTATGGTCAGTTTACAATAACAGAGTGTGCAGTGGGCCACATTATGTTTTTTGCTAAAATGGGGCAATCCACAATGGACTTCTCCGTGATGCTTATCGATGACGAGGTAGTGGATAGTCCACCAAATGAAAAGAAGCGCACCAACATTGTCAACTCTCTTTCCTCGTTGAAATCCTGTCGAAGGTCGACCTCACCTCAAGATTGCTTTGGGTTGAATCTCGAGACGCAAAGAAAGCTATATGGTGAACAGGTAGGTGTGCTACCCGCCCTCGAGGTACGGGGGGGGGTCATTTTTTGATTTAGCTTTTGAACTTATATTTGTCAATTCAACTGGATTGTAAATTTTTGATTTTAGTTGGCTTGGCAGGGCGGTGACATCATGGCTAAGTCTGTTGCCAATACCAGCAATGGTGTGCACAGTTTGCCACTTGCAAATGGCAATTCAAGAGAGCAACCTAAACCACCAAGGGTTTTCAAAGCTCCGTTTGCCTCGATGCAATTCATTTAGGAGTTGCCACACGACAATGCAAGTCACATAATATTGTTATTAAACCAAATTCTCTTACTCCTAGACCATGGGACGCTTGGGAAGAGAGGTCCTTGCGGGCGCAAAGGCGGGAGATTGCGAGGATAATGTCTTTGTAGGAAAAATGGGTACAGTCGAGGGCTAGAAATAATTGTAGCAATGGAGAAGTTGAAGAGTACATCGCAATCGTAGTATGTAGATAAAAGACCATGGAGGACATTTTACTCTCTCCAGTATAGTAATATAAAATTTTGTTGTATTACTTAATTACTATTGAGTGATTTAGAATTTTGGGTTCTGATCATTGTGCCATTTTGTAGAAAATAGCTAAAATTCAGTGCTAGGAATCATGAATTGTTCCGAACTGTGAAAGAAGGTGCCACAGTGTTGTAGGTGACAATTTCTGAAGAAGGTACCTCAATGTTTAAAGGATAAAATGAATTGAAAAGTGTAGGTAGCAACTATTTCCACAGCAAATATGAATTCAAGAACAGAACTTAGAAAACTATAAAAACAAGCTATGTCAATCTCCTTTGCAAATACTCTTATAGACTACAATTTATACACTCCGGTGTGTAAGAGTACTTGTCAAGAAGCATGACATAACTTGTTTCTATAGTTAAGGCCGTATTCATTAAAATGAGACGAAATGCATAAATTGAGACAACTGTACTCTACTTTTGGGGGCCTATTTTCAGAATATAGTTGTTGAAGGCAAAGATAAATTAGGGCAAACATATGACCGAAATAGAAATTATGGAATCTCGACAAGCAAAAGGCATTCAAAGCCAAATTCCATTAATAACACTAACTATTCTATTTATACTAACCACATGGTATCCTTGACATGCATGATCTGCCTACTCATGTCTTCAACTTTACAGAGAGATCTTTGTTGCCTCTAATGCTTTCTCTTTTGTCCATGCTCTCAAGATATCCTCGTGCCGAGAATGCCTAAGAGGCCTAGTTCCATTCATGAAGTCGCCGCACGCCCCCAAAGACAATGACTTACTCTCCTTCACTTTTTGTTTCAGCGTGCTCCGAGGAATGTCGTAGTTCTTCAAAGATTTAGAAGGTCGAGGAGATATCTCATTCTGCATCCTATTGACGTTGTATATGTACACATGCCCATTTCCTAATTGGTAAAAGTTGGCAGCGCACCGGTTGTCACGTAGAATCCTACGTTTGAAAAAAGTGCCATTTGAGTTCATAGATCCGCTTCTAAGAGATTGCGAGGGGATTGACCCACTATCCTTGGATCGAGGTAGTTTGTCAACCATAAATGAATCCAATTTGGGCACTCTATTTCCTTCTGACAGAGTGGAATCCATTCGGTTTACATCCACGTACAGCTTCTTGTGGGGTGTGGCCTCAGTCCGCGGAATTGGCGAATATAAATGTGCTTGACCTGTCGTAAATGACGTCAGCTTCAAAGGAGACGGCGAGCAAATAGTTACCCTCACCGGCCCTCGACTAGGAGGGCTGTTGACTACACCCTCCTCCACATTTCCCTTAGAAAAATCAATCGCCGCCGAAGCCGCATTCGTGGCAGAGCACATCACATAAGGCCTTGAAAAAGCAGACGGCAAGCAGCTCTCCCCAGCTGAATCTGACAATCTAGAGAGTGACGCCTCCGATGCAGAATGTAGACTCCTCATTAGTCGCTTTTCTGAGGACGGCAAGTTCAAATTGGATCCTCCCACCTGAAACAAAGGAAGAATGGAAGGACGGTAAACTCAATAACCTCGACTTGAGCATAGTTACCCAAGTGGCAAGGAAAACCGCGACCGCAAAACATCATTACACAGTTTCAACCTGGCGCGTAAAACTAATATATTACAAGTTCAAATATTTACAAAGCTAAAAAATTTGGTGCATAGGAAGTTTGAAAATAGAAGTCCAAAAAGTTTGTGTCACCTATTTACAAACACTATCCTTTCTAATCCAAGGGAAGAAAACTTCCTAGTCTATGCTCTAGGACTCCTGCAATCGATCACGTAGTTCATTCCCCGAAGCTCAAATCGAGTACCCATCTTCTTTGCAAACTCCCACATCCCTTGCAAAATATAAGAATGCATTTGCAAATTCAAAGGGAACGGATCATGTCCTATCCGATTATTATTCAGATATTCGAGTAGTTTTGTCGGACTACATTCCTCGTGCAGGCGTCAAAGCCAAGGAGCCAAAGAGCCCATGAGCATATCATCGTTCTCTTGATCATGGGTCCACGTTCTCAAGAAAATCGCATTCCTCCTTTTGTTAAACACACTCTTCTCAAAAGAGTTGTTAATAAGAAGGGTATTGTTGGCGTGAAACAATGTTGTGCCACTGGGATTTGAGAACAACTCATCCTCTAAAACTTTGAGGAAAAGGTACTTGTTCGAATTATCTGGGTGTGTCAAATATTTCCCCTTAGCGATCTCAATCCTACCACATTGCTCCTGTCCTAGTACATCAAAGGGTTTGTTGATTCCCTCAAACAGGTACCCGACAACGTCCTCCGTATTTTTCTTCACCATAGAGCTCCAGATGACAACTCGGTTCGCGATAAGGGATAATTCCTGCAGGAATTCCTTCACCCATGGACGAGGGAAGACGGCTTTCGAACCTACCATAGTAGGTTTCTCTACCGGAATTGATTTTCCCTTTTTGTTATAAGTACATAAGTCTCTGTGGAGGGACCTAGGCGTGCATTGACAGAGAATCCCGTTTATATCCAAAACGATGTTCAGCCATTTACACCGCGGTGGGGCCACTACTACGGACACCCCTCTGGCATGGGTAGAATGTCTCCGCCGCCCTCCGCTACTACCTGATTATAAAAACACACCATAGAAAAGGAGTTACTTGAATGAATGCAGAACCAAGTGAGCCAAAAAGTGGGATAAAGCACTAAATGGCACTAATCAAATGTGGAACACCTCCAAAAATTGGTGGTTTTATTGCGAGCGGACGGTGCACACTTTTAATGAAATTGGGCTGGCCACAAAAAACATGAAGAAAACAAAATAATTAGGGGAAGGCAAAGGCATTCGCTATAACAATGTATTTTATATATAATGGTCAAAATATTATACACCCGTAGTATATATATGTAATCTAAAGCTGGCAATCTGTACAAGTTAAAACTACACGCAGTTTAATATCTACTCTAAGCTAAAGTCGTAGTCAATGAGGCAAGAGACGCTGACGCCACAAAATCATGGAATGTCCGATCCTCCCGGTCAAACCAGAATGAATAGAAATAAGAGTCACTTCATCGAAAATGACAGGTTGATGGAGGTCACAGACCGCATCTACCAAGCAGTATTTCTTGGACCCATTAGTATTCATAAGGGTCAAAGGGTTTACGAGAGATTACCTTAGTCGCGATCTCTGCCTGAGGGTGGTCGTCCTTGTTTGTGGAAGGATCGCCTTGTCCATCTGTCAACTCCATCCCCTCTAGGTCATCCCCCTCCTCCCGTTCGTAATCCACTAAGTCCTCCTCCTTCTCATAATCCACCTGCTCTTCTTCAACAGGTGGATTGTTGTACTTAGGAACTCGCTCCTCCTCTGCCTCTAAAGGCTGAGGGCATCTCTTGACAAGATTATCCTTGACTCAAGGATGGTCCTGAACCTCCTCAGTATTTAGGATCATTGGAGACTTGCAGGAGCTGTCCGCAACAGGATTGACAGCATCCTTCTCAGGTGGAGAGGAGGAAGGACAGACAAGAGCAGCAATCTGTTATTGGGATGCACATTCAGCGGGGTCAAGGACCGAGTTCTGGTTCTCCGGCTGAAGATGGCACCCGGTGGTAGTACTACTGGTCGATTGACGATCCTCAACTCAAGGATCCATCTTGCTGGCGAACATTTGGTCGTACACGGCGAGTTTCTTCCTCATCTTCTCCATCTCGGCGTCTTTGCTCTCCGAGTCCTCATATGACTTCATCCGCTTCTCTCGTGCGGTGACTTTGTCCGCCTTTGCTTTCTTCTTTCTTGCCCTCTGCTGCCCTCGAGAATTGGTTGAATCCTTGATAATGTTGGAAAGAACAGCTGCACTGGACATCTCTTCCATAACTTCCACCATGGGGTTGGTTTTCACGTTGGATTTATCACCACTCACATCCACGACACCGGAAACCTTGACATGTCCAGAGGTGGGATTTGAAGCCTTGATGTCATGAGGTTTAGTGGAGGGACCCAATTGGTGAACTTGAATCCTAAGACCAATGCTCTCACCTTCAGTGATATGGATTTCAAGAGTGTCTTCTTCATCACCAACGTCATCACTCAAGATCCGCTGTCGCTGAACCCGGTTGGACCTGAACTCCTCAATTTCTGGTACTCCAGGATCGGACCCTCCTCTGGAAACCTCTGAGGCTGTTCCATCCTTGGATCCCTCACTGGTATCAGTACAGCTCTCTTCCTCCTCCTCCCTCATTAGGCTATCGACGGCTTTCTTCGGAGGTGGCCTAACATTTAAAGGCCTGATAAAGAAGGGCTTGTAAGAGGAGTTGTCATGCAGGAAGTCATTGTAGTCTAATTTGTCAGCCAGCATCGCAAACTCTCGGCGTTTTTTACTGAGAACATCGTTGGCAATCCCCTAGTAATGCAGTTCATACATGTGCGAGTTAAAACAAAGAAGTTAGATTCAAAAATTCTTGATTACTAAACAATGGGGATGTTAAAGCCACTACAAGAGAAAGGGGTGTTTTAAGTAGTGTCCTAGACATCATGTCTTTTACGTAACGTCTTTTAAGTAAGTTTTTAAGTAAAATTTTACTTAAAAACTTACTTAAAAGACGTTACTTAAAAGACATGATGTCTAGGACACTACTTAAAATACCCCTTTCTCTTGTAGTGAGCAGTTTTAATTATCTTCAACTCAAGGATTGCAAGAACATTTGTAAAGACACCACTTAGAGACGAAGGAGACATGTAACCATGCAATTACAGCCACCTCATTTTGGGAGAGGTGATAGATATCCTTGACTCGAGGATAAGGATTCAAGAGTTTAGTTGGATACCTTTGCTGCCAGCATACACTTTGTTCCTACGTATATGCCTACGCAGTTCTCTCCCGACCTTGCAAAAGTCTGCAGAATATCGATATAGAACTCCATCCGCAGTTCGCCATGTAAGCTTCTCTACTTGTACTTGTTATTCTTTGATGTCTTCGGCAGGTAGTATTCAAGCCTCTCCGGAGCTGTATACATCGTTTGCATCCTATTTTTCATTGACTTTGCGTACTCATTTCCTCTCTTGAAGAGAAATAGGAGTGGCACTTCCGGATTATTGGCTCGCATATTCATATTGTTGAGCCGCTCTACTACAACTGGGACATACAGTGACACCATGCACTCAAATTCCTTAAACTCGGCCGCGATGAAATCCATGGCGGTCTTGGTATCCCAGTTATCTGTCATTATCCACATCCACACATTTGGAGTTGTCATCGGCGACTCCACGTTTTTCTTCATGGTCTTTAGAAATGGTAGAAGGGGTGTGGTTTTGTGGGATTGTACTTTCCCTTTGGAGCCTCGTGAAGGTCCATGATGCCAAATTTGAGTATCCGCTTGACGTACTTCACAGCAGTACTCTTTGTCAGCAAAAGCAAAACCATGTTGTGGTCCTATATCTGGATCGACCCTGAGCATGGATGGAGGTGGTACTTTGCCTCCAAGAAGCTCTGGAGCATGGGCAGGAGTTCCTTGAATTTATCTGAGAAGTCCTCCACAAATCTGTTCTTCCCCTTGTTGGCCAGGCGCTTAGCTAAAAACGACTGCGGTATCTCACTTAGCAGCCAATCCCAGGTGGCCGAGGAGAACCTGTGTCTGCGCTTCTAATTCCACCACTTCTCGTCAATGACGTTCAAGTAGTCGTCTTTCCAACTGAGTGAGGGCTTGAGTTCCATAAGCTCATCCTAGACCACCTTCTTGCGTTTTCGACGCTCTACCCACTCCGCGGCAAATGTATTGTTTGGAATTGGGTGCTTCATCTTGATTACTAAAACCTTTGGGTAAGTCAAGGTTCGACCAGGGGTGTCGCCAAGCAAATGCGTTGCAAACGCTTTGCAGTCCAAATCCGTAAAGTGACCCATGTGCTTGAAGAATTTCCACTTCAGCGTATACGTCTTCGGGTTGAAATTCTTTGCATCCCGAAATGGCTTACATGTCATTGGATTGATCAATTTACCCTCGGAATGTTTGTTTAAGAATTCCGCCTATAGCCTATGGATGTCGTCTGGCAGCGTAATGATGCGGATCTCGTTTTTGATGTCCAGCGGTCCTTTGACATGAGACCCGTCCTTCTCTGGGTCGATGTTCTGGAATCGTTTCACAATCAAACCTAGAAATTGTTGCAGTGCAAGGGACTAGTTAGTTTAGCTCATTTGAAATATTGGTCTAAACAAAGTTGGATATCCTTGACTCAAGGGTAAACAAGACATAGATTTATCTTGATTGACAGAAAATTAATGTTTACTTTGTATTTGAAGACCATTAGCAAATACTGGTAACATGTTCATTGCGTTGCCATTTCAAATCTATCTTCGGGTCGAGGATCATGTTTTGAAATGTACTATACATGATACATGTCGAGGTCAGTGACGGAGTTGTTATTTCTTTTAGTGCCCTCGTTCGCCACATAGGTTGGCCGCTTCAGATTAATCCAAGTGTTGCGGCAACTAATGATTTGATTACCCCACGTCGACTATATGTGTTCAAGGTGGTTTGTGTTGTTTAGGAACTTGGAGATCCTTGTCAACTTGGCGGGGTCTAGCGACCACACAAAGTTCACCTCCCACTTCTGAAGATCCTTCCTTCTTTGAGCTCCACAGCCCTTGATCTAAAATTCTTGCAAGACGATTACGCTGTGCTGACTGTTGATGATCATGAACTTCACATTTTTTATCTCCAAGAAATTCTTAGGAGGCTGTGGAAGGAGATTGCCGTCTTCGTCAATGGGGGTCAGACACAATTTCTGCTGTTGTGTGATATCTGGTAAGCAAAGCAGCCTTTTCCTTGTGGATATGAGAACGTTATTCTCGATATTCAGAATCACGTATTGATCCCTGGCACGGACGCACTTGTCAATATGTACTTCATATGTTCTTGACTCGAATAAGTAGCACGACTTGTGAATTTCCCAGAACACTCTCTGCTCTTCTGTGAACTTATCATAGTCGAGCACCTCCTGGGTTCCTTCCTCTTCTGCTGTCACAGTGGTCAGGGCAGAGCCGGAGCTGCCGGCAGCTCTTGGATGTGCGGCACTTGTATTCTTTTGACGCTTTGTGCTTGCTTCTCCCGGTCCAGATTCGATTTGTTTTCTTTTTCTGCTAGCTGACGGAACCTGCCCTTGCCTGCTTGCTCCACTGACGTGCGGCATTGTACCTGATTCCGAGCGTGGTTCAGAATTAGTTTTGTTGCGGTCCCTGTCCCTACGTGATCCTCCAGTGACTAACTTTTCAACCCGCAGTGCAGCGCACCGGTCAAGAGTACCAAAGATAGAGGCAATCTTCCTAGCGTTGACACAAGCATTCTTAAGATTCCAGAGCCAAAATTTGTCCATGAATTCTTGTCCTAATGTTCCTAGGTGGGTGTTCGCGATGAACTTGAGAAACATTTCTATGTTGAACTGGCCGCATATCCCTCCTACTCTGGTTACGACAGAGTGCAGATGCGGAAGGTTTTCCCCTTTGTCATCGACCTATTGCAGCACAATTGCTATGTACTGTTCATGATGAATATCAATGAGTGACACCTTCTCATTGAGGTTCCAGTTCAGAAACATTGGGTTGCCCTGCATTTGACAGCATAGGAAGACATGGTTCTTCGCTCAATTTACGTTGTAGTTCCAGAACTCTACTACGTCTTTGAACTGCCAGAGTTCTCCATAGTTTGAGGCGAGGTCGGGGTGGATAAATGGTCTTTTGCCAAAGGGGTTCTCAAATGGCTGCAGGAAGTATTCTGTGGCTGAGTAGTCATAGGCATTGACTGGTAATGCACTCATTGTCGCGTTCCTGTATAGAGGAACAGAATGTTAGTTTTGTGTTACTTGAGTTAGTTTCTTTGATGCCTTTCATCGATCCTCAAGTCGAGGATACCTGGCCTTCGTTAGAGCTTATGCTTTACATATTTGTTTTCTAAAGATTCACCTTGTTTTTATTGTTTGTTGTCTAGCGGTTATCCTCAACACGAGGATAGCTTTTTATTATGTTGGTTGTTATCTTCAACACGATGATGGGTTGTTGTTTTTTGGTATTATCCTCGACTTGAGGATCGACTCTACGCTTAGTGATTCGTTTAGTTGTTCTGTTTCTTTTTTCAACATGATGATGTTGTAGGTCTGGCCATTATCCTTGAGTCGAGGATGTAGTTTTTTTCGTTAAGTTTGATTGGTTCTCTATCCTCGAGTCGAGGATACTGATTTGATGCAGTGTTTTAGCTTTTTTCGTTTTTTGTTCTTTGATATTTTATGATATCCGAGTCTCGGTATAGGTTATTTACTCTGATGACGTAGTCGAGACTTATCCTCGAGACGAGGATAGCTATCCTCGACTTAAGGATACGTACCATGATGACACTAAAACCTAATTTGATGTCAATGCAATGCTATCATTTTTACTGGTCATTTCATTGACAACTGCATCGTACCTGTTATCGGCATTTTTAAGAAACAAAGACACTGTGAACCCTAAATCTATGTAATCTGCAGTGCAAACTGACTACTGATGGAGAACATCAGAAACACACAACTCCAGTAGATGGAAAATGAAATGACTGAAGCTTCTAATTTCCTCAATGTTATGTAGGCCTTACTACATTATGGACTGCTAAGAGAAGGAAAATCCTCACCTGCAAGTTTAGTGGCTAGAACCCTCCAACTGCATACACCTTGATCCAACCACGTCTTCTTTGATGTAAATTCTCCCCCACCTGCTCTTGGAACTGATACAATTCACGACAAAGAAGTGTGTGTCAATTGCAGGAGGGCAAAAAACATGAATTTCCCAGACCTCCTATCTTCCCTGACCTACAGATTCAAAGTAACACCTAAATCCTAAATGAAACGAAATTACAAACATTGGAATAAATTGCAATGTCAATCCACAGAAGAAACCCTGAACTAACAAATTTGATTTTGTAAGATATCAAATTCGATGGAACAAATATCGAATAGCAAATCTCATACAAAATTCTAAACACAGTTATATGAAGAAGATGATAAAGTCGTACATAAGCATTTTTCCCTCATGCTTTGCTTCGGTGAAGCTTGCTCATTCAAGCCAATAGCATGGTAGCCATGAAATCATGAAAATTGATTAATAAATCCAGTGATTCTTAAACGATTCATGTAAGTTAGAAACATGAGGTCACAGCCATTTCCAAAGCGATTTGCAATTATACATAATCACAAATCTTAATTTCGAGGGTACGTCTCTGACTTGCTAGTGCAGCTATTCTGCAAGTCTGAAGAAATTAGGTCATGCGGGGACGTTACCTGAAGATTCTTCAATGTTGGTTCCGTATATGAAGCTTGATTTTCAATCCAAAATGAAGCTCAAGAGAAGGATGACGACGACCAATACAATCCACGGCGCCAACTCCTGCAATCCCACGCAATCCCGCCGCAAAACAACTCACGCAATCCTGCCGCTGAGACGAGAGAAAACGTCATCAGAACAGCGCCAAACCCTGCAATGTTTCCAGTTCCGCGTGTAAGTCAGCAGGCTGAGGTCTCGTTCGTTCACATAATACACCAGAGAAATCACTCCCTTCAATGCCACAGCAGATGCTACCACTTTCGGAAATCCTTATACAAACAAAATGTACACAGGTTGAGGTCTTGTTTGTTTACAGAATTCACCAGACAAATCACTCCTTCATCGCCACACCCTAAGCTACGACTTTCGAAAATCCTTCCATAACCAAAATGTATAGAAAAAGCGCTCAATTTGCACTCAACGTCGGAAAATTTCCTCACAAACTCAGACCCTACCAAATTGCGGAAAAGACAAAGTAGCTTACTTGTAAACCAGTTGTTGGAATCTACAATCTGGCAACTGACACCCTCCTTTAATTTTGCACTGCGCTCTAGCAAGAGATGATCGGCAGACTTGAAGGACAGTAAATCCGAAGAAGAAAACTCCCCAAAAAAACACGCACACAAGCTTGGAACTTTCGTGGGAAAACTCGCAGCGTCAGGTGCATACAAGGGTGGGGGGAGTGACGACCCCCAAACCCTACGGGCCAGAAGAAGAAATTCCCTTCTGCCCACCGCCATGAGCACCTGTTGGGCTGCTGTGAGCTTCCAATTTGTCACTTGGGACTCGTAGAATTATTTTTTTGAAAATTTGCAATTTAAAGTTGATAAAAGTATAGAAAAACCCATAAAAAGAGTGTAGAACCGAAATAGGGTTGTGTCATACCCATTATAGTATTTGGTCTAGATTTGTGTTTTTTACTTAGAATCCCCCAAACCTTGCCTAAAAATAGTATAGAAATAATGGAAAGGTTAGATTTGGAAGATTCGAGTCACACAGCCCCAAAAGGGCTAAATTCCACCATGAATGTGGCGATTCATGGCTAGGTCGGTCTGAGGGATCCACAGCGAGGCCACTAGGTCGGATCCTAGAGTTAGATTTAGAATTCCCCATTAGATCGACGAATTCCCAAAATCCCAATTGTTAGCATGCAGGAGCCACTTACGCAAGACCGGGGCCGTGGAGGAATCTACAACCCAAGGATGGTGTTCTAGGGTGAATCCCATGCCAGGAGTCCAACGGCAAAATCGGTTTGCCAAGATTCCTCCACCTGCAGAAGATTCCCGCACCGTCGCTAATTCAAGGAGATGTCCAGTTTTAATCTCCATTGACCAATCGTGCCAGGTACGGAAACACACCTGCACGTCTTTCATGCGACTCCCTGAGAGGTCACGTGAAAAATCCCAGCATCTTCCGACTTGCAGAAGAACCTTTTCCGGGTGGTCAACCCTCCTAACCTCCAATGGGAATTTCATGGAAATTACCCAGGTTACAATAAAATCTCACTAAAAATTAGACTAGCTTGTTTTATGTTAATAATGCGCTCCGTGAAGTTTCACGACATTCCGATAGCGGCAAGTACCCGAACCGGCGAGATTCCTCGGGAATTAACCACATGGCGGGGTCCCCGCCACGTTGACCGGCATCCCGAGACCATACGATGGCGAAATGAAGTCAACCAAAAGTCCTTCCCGACTCTCTCACACCTACCGGAGACCCTAGGCTATTCACATTTCTCAAAATAGGAGACCCCCAAGATCTAGGATTTTACCACGATTTGGTTTTTAAACTAAATTAGCCTACGATGGGTTTTTGGCCTCAGTACAAGGGGTGGAGGGATCTAGGACTAAACACGGCGATCTGGATCCAACGGTGCAATCCGTTCGGCGATTGGAGCTAATCTCCAAAAGTTAGGATGTTGGTCCAGCATAGATGGTAGAAGTAGAAATTTAAGATGTAGGATGAAAATCTTTGAGGATGAGGATGAAAATCCCCGTTGATAAGGTTACCTTAGAACTCTAGAGGGAGGGGTGAGCCCTTGGAAACCTATATAAGGGCCCCATTTCTCTCTCTAGAACACCCCCAATTCTTGTTTTGGGTCCGTGGGTCCAAGTTATTTTGGATATTTTGGCGTTTGAAGCCAAAAACCTCTACGGTGTTTTCGGAGCACTTTTGGCTCCATTGTTGCTTATTTTCAAGCTTTGAAGGTCCTTGGGGGTCCTTCTATCTTGCCTTGTTTATTCTTTGTGTACTCTTAGTGCTCTTGTTTTGAGTTGAGAGACCCTCTCTTTCCGTGTGTATCTTTGTTTGTGTCCTTGAGAGCTAGCTTGTGTGGTTTAGAGGCCTTGTGGTGTCTTACACTAACTCTAAAGCAACCCCCCACCGTACCTTGGCAATGCCGCTTTGGGGGGCCTTTAGCGTGTGAGATTGTTGTGTTGTCATGTGTTCCTAACTTGTGGGGTCTCTAAGTGCGCTCTTACCCTTGATCTAACGTTTTCCTTGTTGAGTGGACCCCCCCCCTTGTGGGACGGCGAAGCTTTGACTTTGTGGTGTGGGTTTCTCTTAAGTATTGGTCTACCTTCTTCTAACTTCTCTCTTGTCGAGTGGACCCCCCTCCGGGACGGCGAAGCTTTGACCCTATGTACGTTTCCTTTTAAAAGTTTTGTCTTTACCCTCTTCTAAAGTCCCTCCCATTGTGTAAGCCCCCCTTGGAAACGGCGAAGCTTTGAACTTGTGACAAGGTCAAAGTCCTAAAATGTGTGTTAAAAGTTTAGGCGGCGGAGCTTTGAACCCCCGGAGTGCTATCAAGTCCTAAAGTTGGTGTTAAACCCAACTTGACGGCGAAGCTTTGAACCTCCCCCGTGTTTAGTTCCAAAGTCTAGTTTCCAAGACCTTTGTGGAAACATCCAGAGTTTAGCTTCCAAGACATGTAGGTTTTCTTTGTGTTTGGCAAGTCCCATGGTTCCAAGTTTTAGTTAGGCTAGGGTTCCCCAAGTTCTAGTTTCCCCCAAAATAGTGAGTCTAAGTGTCCCCAAGGTTTAGTTTTCCCCCTAGTTTTTTTAGTCTAAGTGTCCCCAAGGTTTAGTCTTCCCCCTAGTTTTTTTTTTCCTTTGTGTTATTTTTTTTAGCCTAGCCTACCCAAAGGTTGCAAGAAAAAAACCAATCCAGTTCACAGCAAGTTCACAGTCCAGTTCACAGTCCAGTTCACGGTCCAATTCACAGCCAGTTCACAGCCAGTTCACAGCCAGTTCACAGTCCAGTTCACAGCCAGTTCACAGTCCAGTTCACAGCCAGTTTTAGTCCAGTTCACAACCAGTCACAGTCCAGTTCACAGCCAGTCACAATCCAGTCACAGCCAGTCACAAGTCCAGTTTAGAAAAACAGAACATAACAAAAAAAATAGATTATAATTAATTAAAAAATTAATTATTGAACCGACCCCCCTCCAGCCAATAAGAGGCCGGCCAGCAGGAGGTCGGCTTGGCTCGGCAGGCTTGGTCCAGGGCCCTGGGCTCCACATTCTCCTTGTTTTTTTTGAATTTTTCCTTTCCTAAACAAAAAAGAGGTGTTGGATTAGATGGGCTAGGGGTAGAATAGGGGAATAGGAACTAGGGAAAAGAGTCTAAAAAGGGAAGAGGGGGAAGAGAAATAGAGGTTGCCATTCCACGCGCCACCTGCACAAAAACATCCGATCCAATCTGCATCACCACTCACACCTACACACAATGGAAGGAAATTAGGGAGAAGGATGTGTTATAGGAGTGGAAAGGAGAGAGACGATGAATAGTGCCTAGTTAGGAGATTAGGTAGGAAATCTAGAAGAACTCCTTGCAACCGTTGGGAGGAGGATTAGGATGACACAAAGCAAGGTTGCGTAAGAGGGTAGGAAGAACATTTAAACCCTTCTCGTAGTTTGAAACCATAGTGTAAGACTCATAAAAGCTTAGGTGGAATAGTGCTAGTGTAGAAGAAAGAGGAAGAAAGAAAAGAAAGGAGGAAGGGAAAGAGGGAGTTTAGATCATCAAAAATTGTAATATTTTCTCAATAAGCGGTGAGCTTGGAAAAAATTCAAAACAAAGCCAAAGACTACCATGGAGCGTGAGGATGTACACGTGGACGTGGACGAAGTTATTTCCGACACCAGTAGTGAAGAGGTGAGTTTTTGAGTTAATCTTTGATGTTTCTCCCTAATTAGCATTTATTTTTCTAATCAGCCCTTAGAGCGTGATTAGCATCCGAGATTAGTGCAAATTAGAAGTTTAGAGTCAAAAAGTTATAGATTAGGAATAGAGGTTTCCAAAAACATCTTATAATTAAGATTCGACCGTAAACTGACCGCATTAGGCTAAGTTAAGCGATAGGGGGTAGGACGGAGGAATTTTGAATAAAATTTCATCCAAAAAGAACCATGGACGGAAATTAGGTTTAAATTAGAAGGAGAATTTAGGATTAAAATTAGGGATTAATTAGCAGTTAGAATTAAAATCAATTTATACTTTTACTTTTTTAAAGTTAAACTTCTAAGGTCAAAATCTAGAGTTAACTTCGGGGAGTTAAAAAATAGAATTAATTTAGAACTTTAACTTAGGGGTTTAAACTCTCAAGTCAAATCTTAGGGTAGGTTCATGTAAGAGTTTAGAGTTGATTAGGGAGTCAAAAATTAGAGTAGAAAGTAGAGGTCAACAGTAGAATTGAAAATTAACTTAGGAAGGAGATTTTTGAGTTAGGAATAGAGTAAAAAGTAGAGGTCAAAACTTGGAGTAACATTTAGAGTTCATCTAGGATTAAAACGATAGGATTAAAGTTGGAAGTAGAAAGTCAAAAGTCAAAAGTCAAAAGTTAAGATTAAATTTAAAGGTTAAACTTTAGAGTCAAGGGGGGAAGTAAAAAGTTAGAGTAAAAAGCTAAAGTGAAAAGTGAAAAGTTATAGTTAGATTTAGAGGGTAAATCTTAGAGTTAGTTGGAAGTAGAAAAAATCTAGAGTCAAAGTGAAAACGTAGAGTTAAACCTGGAGGTTAAGATTGGGAATTAATTTTAGAAGTAAAAATTTAGAGTTAAAAGTCAAAAACCTAGAGTTAAATTAGGAGTAAAAATCTACAGTAAAAAAGTGAAAAGTTAGAGTTAACTTTAAAGGGTAAATCTTAGAGTAGTTTAGAAATAAGAACATAGAATTAAAAGTGAAATTTAGAATTACCCTAGAAGGTTAAAGCTTGGAAGTTAGGAGTTGAAGTTGATTTAGAAGTAAAAACCTAGAGTTAAAAGTCAAAACCGTAGAGTTAAATTTAGAAGGGTAAATTTAGAATAGAATAGAAGAGTAAAAACTTAGAGTTAAAAGTTAAACCTAGAGTTAAATTCCGAGGATAAATTTCAGAGTTAAATTAGGAGTAAAAACCTAGAGTCAAAAGTCGGTAGTTAATATTTAAAACCAAGTTAAAAGAGTAAAAATCTAGAGTTTCATTTAGAGGTCGAAAATTAGAGTAAGAGTTGAACCTTAGAATTAGTCTTTAGAAGTAGAACTTCTAGGTGGAGTCTTAAAACCCCACGATAGTCTTAGAGGTTCATGGAAGGAACATAGGGGTTCCCCTTTTTACATAGTTAGGGACGTTAGAAATGACGCCAACTACCCAGTCTACCCTCGACATAGGATAGATAGTTAGAAAGTCAGGATTTCACCATCACTCTGAACATCGCAGTTAACTTGTGAGTTACTACATGCATTACTAATTATTCGCTGCCATCCACGACACTTAGGAAACGTTAGCAAAAAAGATCCATTGCTTGGAAGGCACAGTGGACCGCGCTCACATCACCCCCATATATTAAAAATTGTGGATAAAGGCATAGAACCTGGTCGGTGTTCGCTTTATTACCAAGGGTGGGTAATCTAGCGCCCACAGTTGCCCGATGGGACAAAATCAAAAATTTTTGTCTTGCCCGCACCGCCTAGAGCACTTGTTGGGCTGCCCGACAGGACGAACCCTAAAATTTTGTCCTGACAGTGACGACCAGAGCACCTGGCAGGCTGCCCAAAGTCTAAAAAAGGACCCCTTAGGTCTTTTTATAGTGTTGAAGGCTCTTTGAAATGAGCCTCAAATACACTAGATCTTGGAGAAACAATCACACTAGAAAGTCATTCCAAAAATTGCAGAGTACATTTAAAGAAGTCAAAAATTGATTGGGATTATATTTGTTAGACCCTACAACCTCATATTTTTTTGGTCTTGATTTTTTAGATTTTACATGAAAAAAGAGAGCTCAAAGTTTTTCATAGTTTTAACACCTTCATGATCAAACATATAATCTTTAAATCCTTTAATGAAATTGTTTTGTTTTTTTTGCCTATGTGATCTGTAACATGTGTACTTTGAATTTGTACGGTTACTATTCAAGAAAAATTGATTCAATTATCAAAATGTTGGCTTTCTATTCAATTTATAGCAAATTCCAAGAGGCTCAAAACAAGCCTTTGGCATTTAGGGGTTAACTTGAACACTAGTTCGTCTTTTCCATAGGTTTCCATGAACAAAAAAAAATTTGGATCATTCTTCAGAGAAGGAAAAATGGATGCAAAATCAATCACAATTGGTTTCATATTTTTTGAAGCATTTTTGAATTATTTCAAAATTTTCATAAATTTCTGTTGCAGGCACCTATTTGTGACTATAGGTCTCCTAAAATCTGTCTACCTGCAATATCTAAAGTCATTTGAGGAAATCAAGACCAATGATTCGCTTTTGCAATAAATTATGATTTTATCTCAATTCTCTCAATGACTAAAGAGGTCCATTTAAGGACCATATCATATTCATTTAAGGCCTAAATATAGGGTCCATTTGAAGAGGCCGCTCGCTTTTACAGTAAACAACCTTACAAAAAGCGATATTCTCTGGAAGGATGAAGTTGTTTAGATCCTTAGAAATGGATGGAACTTCCAATATGTCAGTGGATGAAATTTTAGTTATTCATCCAAAATGATGTACATTTATCCAAATTGTTGTATACATTGCTTAAAGATTGTAGTCTACACAAATTTCATCAAGGTTTTGGATGAATTTTATATACCCTAAATACCCTAGACATTTAGGATTTCATAAACACATTCAATTTGAGTTCTATTTTCATTATAAAAAATTTATAAAAATAAATTAAATATAAATAAATCACGCCCTATACTTTAAATAAGTCAAAGCCAAAAAGTCATGAAGTTTGTATGTTAAAAAAGGGAAAAAGAATTGTACAAGTTGCAAACACCATAGACCTTTACAATTCATTATATGAAGAACAATAAATTAGAGGGCTTTTCCCATAGAATTACTACAATAATGAAATGAATTTGAATAACTCATGCCTTGTAGTTTGAAGAACCCAAAGCCCCTAGGTTATAAAATTTGTATGCAAATTAATTAAAAAGAACATAGATGTTGCAAAGACCCTACACATTTAAAACTAATATTAAGTACAATGAATGGAGACTCTATTTCTATAAATTTACTACAAAAACAAGAAAAACATGAATAAATCATGCCCTGTACTTTAATAAAGAACTAAAATCCCAAAAGTTATGAAATGTGTATGCAAAAGAAGAGAAGAAAAAAAGTACAAGTGGCAAACACCCTAGACATTTAGAATTAATGGCATTTAGCACAATTACTTTTTGGTATAATTGTATTTTATAGGTATGGACCTTTGAATCAAGACAAAAGTACTTACTATAATTTTCAATATTGTGCTATCATAACTAATCATAAATGATAATTTTGATAAAATTATGATAACTATAACAACTATGATAACCAGACTAATGATAACTAATCATATATGCTTCTAAATTAGAACTCTTTTTATGATTTAAACAAATCATTTTTTGCTACCCCTACATGTATAAGGCATGGCCCATAGATTGTTGGTTTTCTTAAAATATGAGAAAAATATGTGGCATGACTTTGAAGCGGCCATTCAATTTAAAATATTGTTTAGGGTATTTAAAACTTCTACATTAATTTTTTTTAATTCACTAATGTACACTTTTTCTATAACTAATGAAATTGTCATTCATTAAAGTACAGGGCAATTATGACCCATTGATTTTTTACATACATGAATTTAAAATACCATCAAGAGATTTTGATGCGACCTTGAATTTTAATAAAATGTTTAGGATTTTTACAACTTCCCTATATTTTATCCTAAACCCTAACGTGTACTTTTTTATGACTTATGAGATTGTCATTTTTTAAAGTGTAGAGCCTGGCCAATCAATTATTGTGTTTCGTGGAAATTTTAAAATACATGTGGCATTAATTTCATGCAACCATAAACCCTGAAATAATGTTTTGCATATTTGCAACTTCCTAAATTTTTTTCCCATACCCACGTGCACTTTTTTTATGAGTCATGAATTTGTAGTTCATAAAAATGCAAGGCCTGTCCCACCGATTTTGCGTTACAATTTGAATTAAAAAAAAATAGGAAGGAGATTGAATGTGGCCATGGATTTGCAAATCATGTTTGGTATATTTGCAACTTCTTCAATTTCTTTCCCATACCCATATGCACTTTTTTTATGAGTCATGAATTTGTAGTTCATCAAAATACAGGGCCTGCCCCATCGATTTTGCGTTACAATTTGAATTTTAAAAAATAAAATAAAAATTGAATGTGGCCCTGGATTTGCAAATCATGTTTGACATATTTGCAACTTCTTCAATTTTTTTCCATACCCACGTGCACTTTTTTTATAAGTCATGAATTTGTGGTTCATCAAAATATAGGAACTGCCCCACCAATTTTGTGTTACAATTTGAATTAAAAAATAGCGAAGGGAATTAAATGCGGCCATGGATTTGCAAATCATGTTTGGCATATTTGCAACTTCCTAAATTTTTTCCCATACCCACATGCACTTTTTTATGAGTCATGAATTTGTAGTTCATAAAAATGCAAGGCCTGCCCTACCGATTTTGCATTACTATTTGAATTTTAAAAAAATAGGAAGGGAATTGACTGCGGCCATGGATTTGCAAATCATGTTTGGTATATTTGCAAGTTCTTCAATTTCTTTCCCATATCCACGTGCACTTTTTTTATGAGTCATGAATTTGTAGTTCATCAAAATACAGGGCCTGCCCCACCGATTTTGCGTTACAATTTGAATTAAAAAAAATAGGAAGGGAATTAAATGCGGCCATGGATTTGCAAATCATGTTTTGCATATTTGCAACTTCCTAAATTTTTTTCCCATACCCACGTGCACTTTTTTTATGAGTCATGAATTTGTAGTTCATCAAAATACAGGGCCTGCCCCACCGATTTTGCGTTACAATTTGAATTAAAAAAAATAGGAAGGGAATTAAATGCGGCCATGGATTTGCAAATCATGTTTGGCATATTTGCAACTTCTTCAATTTTTTTCCCATACCCACGTGCACTTTTTTTATGAGTCATGAATTTGTAGTTCATCAAAATACAGGGCCTATCCCACCAATTTTGCATTACAATTTGAATTAAAAAAAATGGGGGGTGAATTGAATGCGGGCATGGATTTGCAAATAATGTTTGAAATGTTTATGACTTCTGCATTTTTTTTCATACCCATGTGCCCTTTTTTTATGAGTCGTGAATATTTAGTTCATTAAAACATAGGGCCTGCCCCACGGATTTTGCGTTACAATTTGAATAAAAAAAAATGGGGGGTGACCAGAATGCGGCCATGGATTTGCAAATAATGTTTGGAATGTTTACGACTTCTACATTTTTTTTTCATACGCACGTGCCATTTTTTTATGAGTCATGAATTTGTAGTTCATTAAAATATAAGGCCTGCTTTACGGATTTTGCGTTACAATTTAAATTTAAAAAAATGGGGGGTGAATTGAATGCAGCCATGTATTTGCAAATAATGGTTGGAATGTTTACGACTTCTACATTTTTTTTCATACTCACGTGCCCTTTTTTTCTATGAGATGTGCATTCATAGTTCATTAAAATACAGGGCCTGCTTTACGGATTTTGTGTTACTATTTGAGTTTAAGAAAATGGGCCGGGGGGTGAATTGAATGCGGCCATGGATTTCCAAATAATGTTTCGAATGTTTACAACTTCTACATTTCTTTTTTCATACCCACGTTCCCTTTCTTGATGAGTCGTGAATATCTAGTTCATTAAAATACAGGGCCTACTCCACGGATTTTGCATTGCAATTTGAATTTTTAAAAATGGGGGGTGAATTGAATGCGGCCATGGATTTGCAAATTATGTTTGGAATGTTTACAACTTCTATATTTTTTTTTCATACGCTTGTGCCATTTTTTTATGAGTCATAAATTTGTAGTTCATTAAAATATATGGCCCACTTTACGGATTTTGCGTTACAATTTGAATTTTTTAAAATGGGGGGTGAATTGAATGCAGCCATGGATTTGCAAATAAAGTTTGGAATGTTTACAACTTCTACATTTTTTTTTTCATACGCACGTGCCATTTTTTTATATGTCATGAATTTGTAGTTCATTAAAATTTAAGGCTTGCTTCACGGATTTTATGTTACAATTTTATTTTACAAAAATGGGGGGTGAATTGAATGCGGCCATGGATTTGCAAATATTGTTTGGGGTATTTATAGCTTTTAAATTTTTTTATTCACGTGAACCTTTATTTTTTTAATGATTTATGAGTTTGTCTTTTATTAAAATAGAAAGTTTAATCCATTGTTTAGAGGAAAGACAATTACCTTCAATTTTAATAAGTTAATAATAATTATTTATAAATTGTACTTTGTAGTTACTTAGGGTTATATACAAAACTTTGTTTAAGTGTTGTAGTCTTTGCATGGCGTTCCATATAATTGACAAGCTTCAGCATTGTATTGGAACAAGACTAGAGACTGTACTTTTATTTTTATTTTTTGTGTTTGAATTTTATTACTTTTAATAGTCATTGTAGATCACCTTTCGAACATTTTTAAAAGAGTGATAGTTACAACCATATAAATTTGCCAACAAGTATATAGTCACAGAGCTTCCATGAGGCTGCGTGACAATTTTTTTCTCTAACTTCGCAATACTTTGAAAATTACTTTAGTGTTTACTTGGATATTGTTACTTCAAAGGCAATGGACTCTCGAAGTTAAAAAACTTCATTGGTTTTGAAGTGTTATAGATTTAAATGTAACTAAATTATATAGATCTTAGCCAAAATTACAACCTTGTAGTGTGTGTGTTGGAAATTTCATGATTGAGTTTTTTAATCATTTAACCTCAATCATACATTGCACGATTATACCTTTTTAGTGTTGAAAAAGGTGTCTTAGTTTTAGATAGCAAATTTCATAGAGATGAAATTAGATTTTCAAATGTAAAATTCATCTTAAAAAAATTAGATTCCAATGTTACTTATAACTAGTATAGAAACATATTGATGAAAATTAATATTAATCAATTGATTCATTGTGTGAAGAAAATGACTTTAAAATGTTAAAAAAAATAAGAGAAGTTGCAAAAAACACATCTAAGACTGAAACTCTTTTTACTATAGTGACTTCTCATTTACTTAGGCTCGATTTCGATGTATATGAAATTTTAGCAATACAGACTAAATGAGTATGTGCAACATTCCTAAATATTGATCAAACAGTCTAAATGGATACCGTTCAAACAGAAAACAAGTCGTTACAGTTCATTATAATATTTTTTATTAAAAATATTTTTTTTTAATATGCCTTACAGACTAAATCATCACATTATTTCTTCACGGGTTTTTTTTATAAAGTTATTTTCATACTTTACGACAAATTAAAAGGGTATTATTTACGGTGAGGGAAGATGAGTATATTAAAAAATGAAATTATAAGAAGTACTACAGAGTTAATTCATTATTAATGAATTAAATTCTTCACGTGCAGATCATGTTGTGGATTCGAATTCGTAGTTCAGCACGCAACGTTTAAAATGTATGCTTGCAAAGGACTTTGTTTTCAACGTGGGAACAACCATCCACGGTCCGCTGTAATGATTGAATCCATTAGGTTTGAAAAAATCATCTTCCGAATACTTCTTCAGATGCAAACAACCACATTGTAATTTAAGAAACTTGCAAATCAATAAACAACTTCAACTTCCCACGAGCAATTTATGGAGATTTGCTTGAAGCGCAACTCAACGCTTTTGAGACTTTTTATTACGTTACCCGTCTTTTTTATTAAAGAAATTATTAAATTACACAACATACACTTCGATGCGGAATATATAGTATTACAACTTGATTTTCAACTTTAAACTAATGTAAAATCTTATGGGAAAGTATAATGAGCAATTCGAAGGAAATGATTAAAGCTAATATGTTCCGCAAGCATTTATGACAGTGTTTACATACTGTTCTTTTCTAGATTGTCTCAATATAACGAAGTACTTTGTCTTTCAAGTGACAATGAAGCCAATGATACAATACATAATAAGTCTCTTGCGATAAGAAACGCAATTTCTATTGCAGTTTCTATTGCACAATTTAGAAGACTTAATTGTTTGAAATTTCAGAGATTCATAAGCACTCATGACTATAGTTGTTTCATAAGGTGAACCGTCTGATTTTCGCGCCCATTTGAGACTGTTTAGTGACCCTCTTCCCACTAGTGTGATTATCTTGAAGTATTGACACTAATTGTTTAAATTGCTTATACTGTCTGATGTGACCGTCTGATGTGTCCGCCTGAACTGTCCGGTGTGTTTGCACAAGTTTTTTAATTTACGTGGAGATGATTGATATTCCAATGGGTATAAACTGAATAATGTAGTGGAATAAAAATTTAAAGAATACGTACAACTTCTTGAAAGAAAAATAAAAGCATGTACGTTCTCAAATGCATGGCATTTGATATTTGTGGCTATTATAGTACATGGCACATTTCATTCCCAATTTTTTTGAATGCACAAAAAGATGAAGTCTCAAAAATTAATAATGTATTTTAAGAAATTGGATTTTTATTCAATGAGCTGATGAATTTGAAATGTTTACAACATTTTTAACATCTTCATTTTTAAGGTTGATATTCGTGGCTATTATAGTACATGGCACATTTCATTCCCAATTTTTTTGAATTCACAAAAAGATGAAGTCTCAAAAATTAATAATGTATTTTAAGAAATTAGATTTTTATTCAATGAGCTGATGAATTTGAAATGTTTACAACATTTTTAACATCTTCATTTTTAAGGTTCTTAAGGTTTGTAGGGATGAACTTCAAGAGTATCTAATTTGTATTATGCGTTCAATTTTAAAAGTCATGCACTTTGAAAGTGAAAGGCTTACCAAAAAAATGTAGAAGTTCTAAATGTCTACAAGATTCAAATTTGTTTCTCAATTTTAATTTGAGCTCATTTTAGTTTTGGTTAATTACAAATTTTGAAGCTCCGCAAAAACTCACATCACCGAGCAATTCCGCATTTTTATTTTGCTTTCACTGTCTAATTCTCAAGTGACAATGTTGCTTTGGTCTGTTGCCTTGCACTAGAATCATACATCTCTATTGTGGAATAGCCTTCTATGTTGTTGCCAATAACGACCACCTTATGACACTTTGTTTCAGAGTCCACTTTCATGTGCATCATTTTGAGTGGGGTTAAGTAAACATATTGTTGAGGCGGGAGTTTAAGCCAAATTTTTCCATGTTGCTCAGTACCAGTTTCTATTACATTTGCGACATTAATCTTAAGGCCATAAATCTCCATCTTCTTTCTTCTCTCTACTGACTGTCGACGCTTTTCTATCATCTATAGCTCAATTCAACATCAATTGCGCTGATTCACATTACAAATTTAGAAACAAAAAAAGTCCACTTTTAATCCTTTGAAGGTTTATAATATAGTTTACTCATATATTATCCAACAAACATACGCTTGGAGAATCTAAATCTTCTTTTTACCCTGAAATATATTTATAAAAGCTTTGATAATTTAAGAATTATAGGAAACACTTATTTGAACAATTTCAGACGCAGTTATTTTAGAGTATGTCTTACTCACAAATGTTACTATTTTGAAACTAATTGAATCCTAGCTTGTGAAATAAATCTACAAAAGAAAACAATAAAGCTTAGTAAAAAAACCTTTTTAGACACTACTGTTGAAGCTCTACTTTTGGAATGTATAATGTCTTAATACGTTAACGATATACAATGTCTTAGTACATTATCAAGAATTGTGAAACAGTATCAAGACTAGCCTTGCTAGAAGTCACTAGATATTGACAATTCTTAATCACAAAACTTATGAAGTTAACCACATGGAACTTTGAAGTAATTATAGATCCCATCATCACGTTCAATTTGGTTAAAATGTATTGTTTTTCTCAAACAATGTGCAATGAAAATTTCATGACAATCAAGTTTCAATTGGTACTAAGGTACAAGCGCCAAAGAAGACAATATACATTTGAAGCTATCCTTTTTGAAATAAATATGCAAATAAATTTGCTAAAGTTGAAGATGATTGCTATTTCAAATGCATGAACAAATCAAATATAGGCCTTTTTTATTTAAAATTACTACGAGAATCCGAAAAAATATCGTTGCTGTATTTAAGAGAACGAAAAGCTCTCAAATCATGAAATGACTACAAGGAAGATTGAAAAAAAATTATATTTTGTACAAGTTGAAAAGGTTGTAAACATTTAAATGCAAGGGCAATCAAACATGACCCTCACTTTTTACAATTTACAACGAGGATTAAAAATGAATACTATTTTTTGTACAAATTACGAAAAGAAAAATGTCAGATGCAAAAAAAATGTAAATTTTGTTGAAATGTGGATAAAAAGAGTATTGTTGTGAAATCTAAAGTCTAAAAATTATTACAACTTCTTCAAAAATATTTAAGGCGTTTGTGTATGAAAGTCCATGATTGACATTTTTGAATTTGGGTCCATGAAATACGGGCCCGTTATATTTCCATTTTTTTTTAATTTACGTGAAGATGAATTTGAAATGAAAATAAATTGAATATTGTTTTGGAATCTAAATCCTAAGAATAATTACAACTTGTTCACAAAAATGGAAGTCATTTTTGTACGAAAGTCCAAGACATTTTTAAATTTGGGGCCACTAAAGTTAGGACCTATTACATTTCCAAATTATTGTAATTCAGTTGTTGATGAATTTTAAATGCATGAAAATGAATTGAATGTTTTTGTGGACTATAAAGTATAATAGTAGTTACAACTTGTTAAAATTTTGAATTGTCTTATACATATAAAAGTCTTTTATGAATGTACAAGTTCTAAATGGTGGATTGATTTTTCATTCATGAAAGTTTTTTGATCGTGCTGTAATTTGAGAATTTTGTGTAGGAATTAGAAAATAAATAAATAATGATGCTATTCAAGGCCTCCAAGTCCTGAACTCATGAAATTTACAAGTGAAAGCATTAAAAAATTAAATGTAGAAATTGCGATTGTTGGAATGAATATTTTTTAGTTCTTCAAATTTATTTTTCTAGCTGCCCATGTTTAAAAATCCTATAAAAAGATGAAAATAGATTTTAGAGTAGTAAGCCAATCATGCCCTGTACTTTTAAGCGCACGTGCACTTTTGATCATGCTCTTATTTGAAAATGCTTTGTGACAATTGAAATAAAGAAAACTAGCCATGCCAGCATGCCTTGTATTTTGAGGCCCGCAAGTTTTGTATTCAACAAAACTATGAAAAAAAAGATGTGAAAAATTAATGTACAAGTTCCAACTGCTGAAAATAATGTGTTTTTTTCATGATAGTTTTTATAACATTAACGTTTTGGGAAATGCTATGATTGTGCTATTCAAAAAAACTTAGTATGATACTATTTTGTTCCCAGTTTTAAAGCTATAGAACTTCATATGTAAAAACATGAGTAAATTGAACCTTGTAGAAGTTGCGGAGACTTATATTGTCTTTTTTATTTATTTATAAAATTTGATGTTCATGGAATTATATTATTTTTGTTATTTGTAATTTCACAAACTATATTTTGTTTCTCTTTTTAATTTGTCGTGTTCCCTTACACCATGAAAGTGAAGGACCATCTTTAATTTATCTTTTGAAAGTGCATTACATTCAAAAAAATTTATTCATTTTTGATGATGAATTACAAAATATATTGCACACTATCAGTGTGTTCTTTAATCCTACATTTTGTAAATATATAGAACATTTAAAAACTGTCCAGTAATGCTTTTAATTATTAAAAAAAAATTCAAATATTTTCATGAAATTTTATTGTTCAAAGTAATTGGAAATTATTGCATTGTAGAGTAATTTCTATATACATACATTACTTTTTGAAAGCACATACCCTTGGAACCTCCAAAGACAATTAATTCATTTGTTTAATTTATGACATGGAAGTGGTTGCTTGTAATACATTCCATTCATTTATGATGATTGTAATTAACTTATCATGAATATTATTGATTCTAAATAGAATTATGTAGATTTACTAGAAGTTAGTTTCCATTGATGTATTGTTCATATTTGGTAACTAATATGTAGAGACTATCAAATGAAGTATTGTAATGTAATTATACCGCATTGCTCATATTTATAGCCAATTATGTATTATATTGAAGTTAGGAATGCCACAAACTTGGTGATGATGCGTTCTTCAAAGTACAATGATTGTATTCATGACAATTCATTTGTCTTGAAATGCGGATTCTACAACTAATGAGTGAGAAGACCATCGTACCTATAAGAGCATGATGGAAAGAATTTCATGAATAAAAAATCTTTCCACTATTTCATGAGATTAGAAGTCTTAAGTTTTAATATACAAGGCATGACTGCTTTAAAATTTTTTTTCATCCTCCTATAGGATTCTTAAACATGAGCAAACTATGAAAAATAATTCATAAACTAAAACATATTCATTCCACCAATTGCAACATTTTACTTCATTTAATATTTTTATATTTTCACTTGTAAATTTCAATAGTTCACAATCAGGGGCCTTAAAGTATCATCATATTTCATTTTATTTTTATTCTCACGAAGGATTCCCAAATTAAATTCTTTTTCAAGCATTCACATATATGAAGCGCAGGAAAAATTATAACTTGTTTAAAAAAACTTAAACATTCATGTTTAGAAATGCATGACATTTTCAAATTTGTGGCTATTAAAGTACAGGCCCGATTCATTTCCAATTCTTTTCAATCCACGTGAACATGAGTTTGAAATGAGAATACATTGAATATTTTTGTAGAATCTAAACTTTAAAAATAATTACAACTTCTAAAAAATATTTAAGGCATTTTTTTTATGAAATTCCATGACATTTTCAAACTAAAATCCATTAAAGGACATGCTCGTTTCATTTCCAATTTTTATCAATTCACGAAAACATGAGTTTGAAATGAGAATACATTGAATATTTTGTAGAATCTAAACTTTAAAAATAATTACGACTCCTAGAAAATATTGAAGATATTTTTTAATGAAATTCAATGACATTTTAAAATTAAACCCTTTAAAGTACAGGCCCGTTTTATTTCCAATTATTTTCAATTCACGTGAACATGAGTTTGAAATGAGAATATATTGAATATTTTTGTAGAATCTAAACTTGAAAACTAATTGCAACTTCTAGGAAATATAAAAGGTATTTTGTTAATGAAATTCCATTCCATTTTCAAACTAAAATCCATTAAAATATAGACCCGTTTTATTTCCAATTTTTTTCAATTCATGTGAACATGAGTTTGAAATGAGAATATATTGAATGATTATTTTTGTAGAATCTAAACTTTGAAAATAATTACAACTTCTAGAAAATATTAAAGATTTTTTTGTATGAAATTCCATAACAATTTCAAACTAAAATCCATTAAAATGCAGGCCCATTTCATTTCCAATTTTTTTCAACTCACGTGAACATGAGTTTGAAATGAGAATTTATTAAATGATTATTTTTGTAGAATCTAAACTTTGAAAATAATTACAACTTCCAGAAAATATTAAAGGCATTTTTGTATGAAATTTCATGACATTTTAAAATTTCACCCATTAAAGTACAGGCCCGTTTTATTTCCAATTATTTTGTCAATTCACGTGAACATGAGTTTGAAATGAGAATATATTGAATATTTTTGTAGAATCTAAACTTTGAAAATAATTGCAACTTCTAGAAAATATTAAAGGCATTTTCTTTATGAAATTCCATGACATTATCAAACTAAAATCCATTAAAGTACAGGCACGTTTCATATTCATTTTTTTCCAATTCACATAAACATGAGTTTGAATTGAGAATACATAATTGAATATTTTTGTAGAATCTAAATTTTAAAAATAATTACAACTTCTAGAAAATATTAAAGATTTTTTTGTATAAAATTCCATGAAATTTTTATATTAAATCCATTAAAGTACAGGCCCATTTTATTTCTAATTATTTTCAATTCATGTGAAAATGAGGTTGAAATGAGAATATATTGAATATTTTTGTAGAATCTAAACTTTGAAAATAATTACAACTTTTAGAAAAAATTTAAGATTTTTTTGTATGAAATTCCATAATATTTTCAAACTAAAACCCATTAAAATACAGGCCCATTTCATTTCCACTTTTATCAATTCATGTGAACATGAGTTTGAAATGAGAATATATTGAATATTTAATTTTGTAGAATCTAAGCTTTGAAAATAATTACAACTTCTAGAAAATATTGAAGGCATTTTTTTTAATGAAATTCCATGACATTTTCAAACTAAAACCCATTAAAGTACAGGCCCATTTCATTTCCACTTTTATCAATTCATGTGAACATGAGTTTGAAATGAGAATATATTGAATATTTAATTTTTTAGAATCTAAACTTTGAAAATAATTACAACTTCTAGAAAATATTGAAAGCATTTTTATAATGAAATTTCATGACATTTTTAAATTTCACCCTTTAAAGTACAGGTCCGTTTTATTTCCAGTTTTTTTCAAGTAACGTGAACATGAGTTTGAAATGAGGATATATTGAATATTTTTGTAGATTCTAAACTTTAAAAATAATTGCAACTTCTTGAAAATAATAAAGATTTTTTTTTATGAAATTCCATGACATTTTCAAACTAAAGCCCATTAAAGTCCGGACCCTTTTGATTTCCTATTTTTTTTAGTTCATGTGAACATGAGATTGAAATGAGAATATATTGATTATTTTTGTAGAATCTAAGCTTTGAAAATAATTACAACTTCTAGAAAATATTAAAGATTTTTTTGAATGAAATTCCATGTCATTTTCAAACTAAAACCCATCAAATTACAGGTCCAGTTCATATCCAATTTTTTCCAATTCACGTGAACATGAGTTTGAAATGAGAATATATTGAAGATTTTTGTAGAATCTAAACTTTGAAAATAATTGCAACTTCTAGAAAATATTAAAGGTATTTTTTTTATAAAATTCCATGACATTTTCAATCTAAATCCCATTAAACTTTGGGGCCGTTTCATTTCCAATTTTTTCTAATTCACGTGAACATGAGTTTGAAATGACAATATATCGAATATTTTTATAGAATCTAAACTTCAAAAATAATTGCAACTTCTAGAAAATAATAAAGGCATTTTCTTTATGAAATTCCATGACATTATCAAACTAAAATCCTCTAAAGTACAGGCCCGTTTCATATTCATTTTTTTCCAATTCACGTGAACATGAGTTTGAATTGAGAATACATAATTGAATATTTTTGTAGAATCTAAATTTTTAAAATAATTACAACTTCTAGAAAATATTAAAGATATTTTTGTATGAAATTCCATGACATTTTTGAATTAAACCCATTAAAGTACAGGCCCATTTCATTTCCAATTATTTTCAATTCACGTGAAAATGAGGTTGAAATGAGAATATATTGAATATTTTTGTAGAATCTAAACTTTGAAAATAATTGCAACTTCTAGAAAATATTAAAGGCATTTTTTCTATGAAATACCATGACATTTTCAAATTTCAGTCATTAAAGTACAGGCTCGTTTTATTTCCAATTTTTTCCAATTCATGTGAACATGAGTTTGAAATGAGAATATATTGAATATTTTTGTAGAATCTAAACTTCAAAAATAATTGCAACTTCTAGAAAATATTAAAGGCATTTTTTTTTATGAAATTCCATGACATTTTCAAACTAAAACCCATTGAAGTACAGGCACGTTTCATATTTAATTTTTTCCAATTCACGTGAACATGAGTTTGAATTGAGAATACAAAATTGAATATTTTTATAGAATCTAAATTTTAGAAATAATTACAACTTCTAGAAAATATTAAAGATATTTTTGTATGAAATTCCATGACATTTTTGAATTAAACCCATTAAAGTACAAGCCCATTTCATTTCCAATTATTTCCAATTCACGTGAACATGAGTTTGAAATGAGAATATATTGAATAATTTTGTAGAATCTAAACCTTTGAAAATAATTGCAACTTCTAGAAAATATTAAAGGCATTTTTTTTATGAAATTCCATGACATTTTAAAATTAAACCCATTAAAGTACAAGCCCGTTTTATTTCCAATTTTTTCCAATTTGAATTAAACCCATTAAAGTAAAGGCCCATTTGATTTCCAATTATTTTCAATTCACATGAAAATGAGGTTGAAATGAGAATATATTGAATATTTTTGTAGAATCTAAACTTTGAAAATAATTATAACTTCTAGAAAATATTAAAGATATTTTTGTATGAAATTCCATGACATTTTTAAATTTCACCCATTAAAGTACAGGCCCATTTCATTTCCTATTTTTTGTCAATTCACGTGAACATGAGTTTGAAAGGATTTCACTATTTGTCACTTCTCTTAAAGAGTCTAATCCCTTCTGTCCCAGCTGGTTCAAGGCCTTCTGCTGGAAATTGGCCGGGTTCGTTGGGCTGACAAAAGCAGGGTACAATGCTTTTTTACTGGGCGATTTTATTTCACGCGATATTTATTCGAGCGGTAAAAACTCAATGTTCTGGTACTACAGTAGTGTTCCGATCACAACTTAGGATGCCCATCATCCGGCATCCGTCCCCATGCCAATCATCCGACCCCATGCCCATCATCCGGCCCCATGCCCATCACTCGACCCCATGCCACATACAACAACATGCCCCACAGTCCATCAAGACTAGCTTCTGTGTTTAGGTTGCTTTAGGGTTTTAGGTTTGCTTTTCTGCGTTTGGCGGCCATCATATTCTCTGGGGACCACGACATTTTCTCATGCAGTTTTAAGGGCTGCTACAGTTCGGTGGTGCTACGGTTCGATACGCAAGGGGGATTGGTCGACTCTATTTCAGTATCTGCGTTGTCGTCGTCGGTTTGGTACTGCCCCTACTGAATTTTGTACTACCGATGCAAGTTCTATCTTCAATCGTGTGTAGAGTTGTATTGTACTCTACGATTTCTTACCACAGCAATTTCTACAAAGGCGTTCTGGTGTGTGTTTTGCAGTTTAGGGTCATTGTCATATGAGTGTTTCCTTCAATCATGAGCAACTGTGCGACATGTACGTTTCAGGGCACTAAAGCGTATCCATGGCGGCCATAGCATTCGGATCCACAGCCTCTGATCCGTTTTTCCACGTCAATAAGTCCTCCAGGGACACTACAAGATCCACTGTGTCCTGGGATAACTTGTACAAGGAGCAATTCCCTGTGAATGTGTGGCACATTTTTGCGAAGGTTCAGTGTCCGCCTGCTGGGCCCATAAGCAAAGCGGACTTGCTATGGGATCTTCAAGAGACGCGACATGTATAGCGGATGAAGGGAAAACCCAACAACGACGGGGTTGTGGTGGAGCAGTGTTTCATTCCCACCAGCAGGGTGCAAGACTTCATACGCGGGATGGAGAACAGCAACGGAATAGTAACTTGTAAGTACGTGAAGATACGCACCAAGCCACAGATGGGAGAGCTCAATTTCTGTGCTACAGAAAGTACGGCGAAGGAGGTAACTCAATAAGTCTGCTTTTGCCCTCATGCCCTAATTCAATTCTGTTCTGCATTGGTCCTTATTTCAGGACACTTCAGCAGTGTTTCTAAGGCAAAGGGGGTTTTCTTTTGATTGTGTAGTTATCACTGCCAGTATGGTGCGCAAGACCACACTAGGAACATCAAGAGGGTAACGGCCTTGTTACTACCGAAGTAGAGACCAAAGGTGCTTGTCGCTAGAGCTATAGCGACTGGACATTCCAGAGCCAAAACATTTGCTGCGCATGACGGAAAATTGCAAGCCGACAACCCCCCTAAGAAAAGGGGGAGGAAGAAGTCTACAACGGATCCCCTAGCAGGGACAGCGGCTTCTAAGCCCAAGCGCACACGGAAGGTGAAAGATTCCTCAGGGGCTAATGCTCCTGTACATGCGCCCATCTCTGCCGCAGACATTGCGGTCCTCACACACCATGCGGCTAAGGAAGCCAACCTACGCACAGCAGAACATCATAGTGCGCTGGTTCTGCCGCCAAACATTAAAGTGCCACGCAAACGGAGGCCTCAAATAGCTAAAGGTGTTGGTCCCTCTCAGCCTACCCTTGTGTCGCTCCCCACTTCCTTTGCTCACTACCAAGACACTGGCAATTTCTTGCGACCAGTGACAGTAGATCTGAATTTGGCAGCAGATGGCTTGGATGCGGAACAATATCCAGACCTGACGCTTGATGCTAAGGTCCCCCCTTTGTCAACATCCGCTGGACGAAAGTCCTGTAAGACCCCCAAATCGGTATAGAGCAAGCGCCCGTAAGCTTCAAGGGAACATTCAAGAACACTGACTGTAGCCGCTTCTCACTTCGATCTAAGTGCCTTGCCCAATGAGGTCGACGACGAGACCAATTCAACAATCAGCGACGACACATCTGAGAATGGTTCGGTGGTGGTATCGTACGCTGCTCAGAGAAATGCAGCTCCAGTGCAAATCAATAATTTGCAACAAAACAATGCTCCATTGCGGTCGACCTCAGCTACAATGACTATTGCTTCCGCTCACAAGTCCATTGGCAAACCCATTATTGGTGGAGCACAGTCTTTTGCACCTGCCACAGTTTTTTCTGAAGACTCTTCATACGGGGGTGGGCAGGAACCTACTCCGTCGTGGGTTTTTGCAAATATGGAGAACATTGCTGTACGTATGCCCGGGGAAACAATGATCCAAGCGGACCAAAAGCCAGCAGGAGGACCACTACAGCTCCACCAAAATGTGCGCCTAATAAACCTAGACTCACAGAAGCAATGGGGAGGTTCTCTGAAGCAAGGATGCCTTGTGTCCTTCACTGTGAAGAGCTTGTACCTAATGCCGCATGTTACAGAGATTTTGATTTACCAGGGCGACCATGTCAACGACTCTGGCGTGCACTGCCATGGCGTGCAGAACAGTGGTGACCGCAGTGCATTCTCCTAGCAATTGTCTGCAGATATCAAAGAATTTGTCATTAGATTACTCCATGATGGTCATAGTGTTCCGCAGGTGATGTCAAAACACATTCAAGTGGTGAAGGAATCCCTCATGAACGGCAAGGACATTTCCAGGGACATGTTTCTACATGAACGAGACGTGTGCAACTTGGCCACTAAGGTTGCGCGTGAGACCTACATGCTGGACCCGCATGATGCGAAGAGTGTGCAACTCTGGGTGCAAGCCAACCGCGACAGTGTCTTCTTCTACCAAGAAACAGGTGCAATGACGCAGGGAGAGCTCACCGCGTCTACTATACCCTTCACCATTGGCATACAAACGCCTTGGAAATGGGATGTCTTGCTTCAGTTTGGCCATGAAAGTGGGGTTTTACTTGATGCCACGTTTGGCACCAACGAGAATAAGGTATGGCTGGTGAGACCTGGTTTCCGGGTACTAAAGAGGTGAAAATTTATGTGGTCTGTTCAGATTTACAGTGTCTACTTAATTGGAATTCATTGCTCAAAATTCAGTTCACTCTTGTCTTCTGCAGTTTTCCCTATACACGGTCATGGTTTTCGATGAATGGCACAATGGGATCCCTGTGGCATTCATTCTCACTTTTTGTTTTGGACAAGACGACCTCACTCCCTAGATGAGGGCGTTGGATAGCAACCTCAAACGCACTCAAGCTGACTGGAGGCCCAATGCCTTCATTGTCGATTGCGCACAAGGCGAGATCAACAGTCTCAGGTACAATTTCCCTTGCTGTTCATGGTGTAGATCCTTCCTCCTCTGAAAGTGTGGCGCAACTTTAAGGTCTAGCTGGCTAGTAGTCGCTTCAGTTGAAGTTGTCTACGCAGAGATACACACACTTCAGTAGCACAGGATGGAAAAACTGTCAGAGGTACTATTTACCCTTTGCACTGTACCGACTCTCCATTCCAAAATACTAACTACACGCTTCATGAATGACGCAGAACTGTGTGGCCGTCAACGGACATCTTCTTGTGCTTGTGGCATGTGCATCGAGCTTGGCAAAAGCAGGCATGCATCAAGATTGTAGATACAATTATGCGGGCTCATATCTTAAAGGGCCTGTGTTCCGTCATGTATGACCGCACAAGACCGGGTGGTGATGTAGCCACGGCCTGGGCTATTCACAAATTGGAGCTTCTACGGACTTCCTACCCTACTGCTCATGAGTTTTGGGATTATGTCCGAGACGAGTGGATACCAAAGGTCCACATGTGGGTGGTGGGCTACAAGCATTTGCCATATGCTGGACAAGACATTAATGCTGCGATCGAAGGTTACCACAGTTACATGAAATCTGTGCTAAAGGCGGAGCGTACTCGAATGACTGGTCGTTGAGTGGACTGGTGCATACATGTCCTCACCAGGGATATATTCACGCACTACTGGTACCACTGAGTGCGCAAACAATACGGCTTCGTCGACAATCGGAAGGAGCGGGGGATTGCAATGTCCGTGCTTATTCTGGCACGGGACATACGAGATAGCGACGTCACTTTGCCTCTATTTGAAGGTGGACTGGCGTACGTTACGTCTGTCACGCACCGGCATGTGCGGTATGTTGTGCACAACCCGACGGAGTTGTGGGCGAACTGCAACTGTGTGTGTCGTACGCGCAATCTAGGCGTAAGTATCCTTATCACCAAAAGGTGGTAAGATGACACGAAATATCGTCCCAGGAGATTCTAGTATGTTATCGCAAGCTAAGGATATCCGGATCTTTCAAACAACCAACCAAGCAATCATTTCTTAACTTCTTCTTTTCTTTCCGACGTTGATACCTTCCGGATTTTAATCCAGATCTATCCCTTTCCGGATTCCGGTTTTATCCAGGTTCCGGATTCCACTTTCCAACTCTGGCTGGTTTTATATCCCCCTGTTTTACCCTCAGGGTGTCCGCTATTGATCTTTCGAGGGTTAGGGACTCACCACTCATAGACTTCTATTTCTCTAGAATAAACCCACAAAAAACAATCGTAATAGAGTTTTTATCATAGAGCAGAGAAAGTAATAGTTCTCACAATTCCCCGGATAGCTTGCTCGGAAAGCAGGTCACTCATAACTATGTCCTTTCGCATTTACTACAACGACAGATCAAGACATCTGGAACCGATAGAGATTTGTGTATCTAGCTACCAGACTGATCCTATGGTTGGCAGACTTTTCGGTGAATGGGGATTTTCCGCTGGCGGTTGCTTATCTCCGCACGGAACCCTCCCTGGATTCCGGACTCGCATCCGCACCACTCTTAATAATTGGATCACTGTTATGGAATTTTAATGGTATTACGCTCAAGTCCCCATTCTCAAGCCCAAAAAACTTCCTCACAAATTTACTCGCTCAAGTCAGATCCAGATATCCTTGACCTGGATTCCTCCTCACCTGCCCTCTCTCACACTTTGACACTTCACAAAACTAATCAAGAAAATGCGCACATAGCTAGAAATCCAAATGTTCACTTGGTGGCTCAGATTAAAGAAAAGGAGAAATGAACATAAACTAATGCACATAAAATGGACAAGGATGGAATGAGAGGGCAACAAGATGCCCTCACCTTTAAAAACCCTAACAAAAAGCCAAAAAGTCACACCTAAAATCCAGGTGACCACTCAGTGACCACCCAAAATATCCGGAAAGTTCAAAGTCAACTGCATCTAGAAATTCGGAACCGAGCCCCACACACGGAAAATCCGTTCCGGTTTCAAAAGTCAAAATCCTAACTAACTGAAAACACACTAACTACTTTCCTCGTTTTGCCTTCTTCAAACTGCTACTTGGGCCTGCAGGTGGCTTCCTTGCCGATCTCGGTGGGGTAATCTTCGTTGCAGCCTGGGTTGGTATCTTCCGCTTAATCGGCGGAGGGTCATCATCCGAGGCTGTCTTGGATCTGGAATGGAACTCCTCCTTATCGGAATCCTCGATCTTCACTCTAACTTCCTTCTCTGACGAATCCTCCAGCTGTATTGGTGCTGTATCCCTCTTAGGCGACACCTTCTGCATATGCAAAAATTCGGTCGGATTGGTCCGGGCCGGATTTGACAAGGCCCCAATCTATTGGATTAAGTTGCTACGGACGGAAGTATCGGGTGTCGGAACGGAACACTCCCTCTGTACCGGGATCGACTGAATACTCCTCACATGGCCCTCCTTGGTAATCGTCTTTTGAATCCGTGTTTGGCTCGCAGGAGGTACTGGAGATGGCTGTAGAATGATTCCCGGGCCCTGTCTCTGTGGTGTCTTCAATAAGTTGACATTGGGAAGATCCGGAAAGTGAGTGAAATCCAGGGGCTTATTCGGGTCGAGGTGCCCCAACAACTGGACCATCTCCTTCAATATTCCTTCCATCCGGGCTTAGAAATCGACCAAGATAGTTACTACCTTCGACCCAGATAAGTGGCCTCCCATACTCAGCTGGTTGCTAAAGAGTCTGGACTTCACTACGGCTTCTGAGGGCTGATCCACCAACGCTGTCAAGTTTTGGACAAGGTTGAGAGCTTCCGTCTCCTTCTGTCGTGCTGCTATGGAATCCGTCTCCACCCAATTTACCCGAGCTAAGAGGTCGTCCCTCTCCTTCTCCAAGTTTCGGATTTGTTCATCCTTCTCACGCAACAGATCCGGGTTTGGTCGTCGCCGGATCTCCGTCAAAATATCGTCCGGCTCCACCTTCAACTCCGCAGCAATCCCCAAGATCATATCCGACATTCCGAAGTGCAGGTGCTAAGCCTCTTCCATCCACTGTTTTTCGGCCTCGAAGAATTACGACTTCGCTTCCGGTTCCGGGGGCTGACTAGGCTCTCCTTTCTCTGGGGTCGACTGTCCGACTCGCGAGTTCGGATCGGTTGACTTCCTCCTCTTCTCCCGTTTGTCGACCAGGTCCTGCTGCTGTTGTTCTTCCTCATCCTCTTCTTCTTCTCCCTCTTCTTCCTCCTCAACTAGAGGATCCGGTGGAATTTTGTGCGTGAGGCCGTATTTCAAGATCTCAAGCCCGGTGTTATACATCAACACCTCCACGCTAGTGAGAACCTCCTGCTGATGATACAAGTGGAACAAATATGGACTGAGAAGACTATGCTTCCCCTTCGATACGTGGTCCACCAGTTTCTTCACTACGCCTGCTATCACCTTTCCCCAGTGGACTACCTTATCTTCTAAAGCCCCAAAGATAGTATTGGCCATCGTAACCGTAACCCGGGTGGGCTTTTCCGGATACAAAATTGGAATTAAGAATTCCAACATCCGTCTCTGCCTAGCATCCTTACAGTCACTCACGGGGTATCTGTCCTTGGTGGTGACCGGATTACGGAACTTCCCGATTTCGTACTTCTCTACCCGAGAACCTAATCCGGACCCGTTCTTCTCAAACTGATACACTTTCGCCCAGACATCCGCTATCCATACTCCGGGTCGACCTCTTACGGTCAACTCAAATTGATTCGGGACTCCAGAGATGAGTTGCTCAAGCATCTCCTAGTTCTTAACGTTCCATGGCCTACCTATCAAACCTACGCACCCCATCCGTGCCAGATCTTCCTCTAACTGCTTCCAGAGGGTTGGGTCAAAAGGAATAAGCGGCCTAACTACCTAACTGAGTATCGACGCGCTGCCGGATTGCTAGATTCTGCAAAATTCACTGACACAACCAACTAAATTTGGTGCAATCGGCACCGACCTCACTCTTCTCTCCCTGTTGCGATCTCTAACTCACCACTCTTTCTCTCAACTAAGCGCGCAAGGAAATCAGCAAAGTGAGAATGAAGAAAACTAGGGTTGGCAAGAGCTTTAGTACCTGTCGAGCTGCCGACCGTTCCCGGTAGAGAACGAAAAGAGGACCGTTCCCGTAACGGTTCCCTAGGGTCGTAGGTCGAAAACCTATTCCGTAGCTTGTTCCGATCCGATTAAACCAAGATTTAAGATCCATTTCTTCTTTCGGCAAAAACCCATTTTAACGGATCTGGAACTTCGGAATCTGACTATCCGGAGTTTATCTGTATCTGGATCTTATTCCCTATATTTTACCAAATTTTTAAAATTTCTGACTAAGTTCTAACCAATTTCTACGTTATGTTGCTTCATTGTGAGTTTCCGTGCTCCCACAATGTGCACTTGCTCAAAGGCAATACATGCAAACACAAGGTGAAGGTCCTCAAAATGCTGCATCCGCAATTGGCGGAAGGGACTATTACTAGGCACTGTGGATCTCTGAAGGGGACAAGTGCAGCTGATTTGGGTCACCTCCTAACACCCCGCAGGACGGAAGGCGCTACCGATGTGGAGCCCCCTCGTTCCACAGGACCCGCGTCTACCTCCAGGACTCTGAGACAGGGTAATGGGAACCGAAACACTGTGGACCTGCATACGACTTTGGCAGCGCAAGCAGTTGAAATTCTGGATTTCGTTTCAGGAAACATCACTCTCACGGAATACATGCATGCGGATTTGCATAAGAATCTTGGGAAGATGAAGATTCTGGCGAGCGACTTGGAGTCCAGAATCATCCACCCTCATAGGTCAAGTCCCGTGTTTCAGCCAGTGCGAGATGGTATGGGAATGCAATTGGGACGCATTGTCGAGCGCTTAATCTAGGCGTAAGTATTTTTAACAACAAAACGTGTTAAGATGACACAAGTTATCGTCCCAGGAGATTCCAGACGTTATCTCAAAATTAGTTTTTTTAGACCTCTAAGTTTCCGGATTTTGACCGCCTCCAGAGGGGTCCGTCCAACTCACAAACTCTCTTCCGGAACTTCTTCCCTTTCAGATTCACTCTTGGATCAGGCTCTATCTCATTTTCTGGTTCCGACCCTCTGACAAATTGGTTTTCTATACCTTTGTTTAATCCTCAGAGCGTTCCTCACTTGCTCTTTCTGAGGGGTAGGGAACTGCACCACTCTGTATTTGATATAAACTTTACAAACAAAACACAACCCAAGAATAGATCTAGTCGAGTAAACAGGGTGGCATCCTCACAACATCCCGGATGGCCTATCTGGAAAGTTGGTCACACAAGGTAGCGTTACGTCCTCCTTACTACAACGACAGATATCGGACTTCCGGAACTAAGGGGATGACTTCCTAGCTCTTGACCGCTCATGAAGTTGACTAGCCTTCCGGTGGGGTGGAAATGTTCCTCTGGCGGTTGCCGATTTCCGCATGGAATCGCCCCTGCGAATTTCGGACTAGCTTCCGGACCACTACTTGGTCTCCACCGGATTACCGTACCAGCGATTTAAAGGCGCCACTTTCTCACTGCGCAAGTCTAAAACTCATTTGTAAAACACACTCAGCCTAATCCGGCAGCCCAAGAATCCGGATTCCTCCCCTTGCATACTCTCACTTATACATCCACACAAGTGACTATAGACGCGATACGCAAGAGAGTAATCCACAAGTGCTTCCCTGAATGCCTCAAATTAAATATACAGGGAAAGGAATGATAGGCCAACAAGCCGGCCTGCCCTTAAAAACCCACAAAAAGGCGACCCAAACGACCACCAGAAAACCGGCCAACAGCCAAACAAAAAGCAAAAAGGCAACGGCCCTGAGGACCGTTCCGGGAATACCGGGGAACCGTTAAACTCCTAAAAGCCCGGAACTACGGGCCCCACATCCGGGCAACCCGGTTCCGGAACTACTATCCGGTTAAAATCCTAACTATCATTACTACTGCCCTAACTAGTCACCTCACCCTCCTGGCTTTCTTTACTGAAGTGCCACCCTATGATGGCAATCCACCTGACTTCTTGGGCGGGGTGGTCTTTGTCTTCGACCGGGTCCGGGGATGACGCAACTCCTCTTCCTCCGATTGAGTCGTTTCCTCATCCTCTTCTCCTTCCGATTCCGGATCCGTCTCGTTCAGTAGCCGCCATCCCCTTGGTTTCAGAACAGTAAGATCTATGAGCTAGGACGGCGCTGGTGTCTAGAGCATGGGTTGGAGCATGTGAGTAAAACTCACCGGATCCGTCCGTGCCAGATTCAGCACCGTTCTAGATAAGGCTGGTTCCCCAAAAGTGGAAGAAATCGGTCGATCCGGAAAGAGTTTGGCCACTGATGCAGTTCTTTCGGTTGGTACGATTGGAACCACGTCCTTCACCAGAGTCGTACCCGGGGTCGATTCCGGATCCGGTCAAGATTCCGTAAACTGCTTCACCAGCGAACGCCTCTTCACGGACGATGGTGTTCCGACTGCTAATGTTCCGGCGACTGATCTGCTCTTGGCTGGAGAGGGTTGGTTCTGCGCTCCTCCTTCTTGCATCAGGTCGAAAAGCCCTTGGTCCAATCCCTCAAGCGGATCGAGGTTGCCCAATAATTGTTGGACTTCCTTTAGCATTCCCTCAATCTGGACTTCAAAGTCCACCAGAATGTTGACCACCTTCGATCCGACCACGTGACCGTCCGCCACCATCTTGGAATTCCAGAGCGTGGCTCTGGCAAGAATATCTGCCGGATTGTCAAACAAGTCCCGGACATTCCGGACCAGATCCATGGCTTCTCCCTCCTTCGCTTCAGCGGCGATCTTCTCTCTGTCCGCCCATGCAGCTTGCTCTTGGAACCGGTCCCGTTCTTGCTCCAAGGTCAGGATCCGGTCTTCCAACTGCTTCACTGTTTCCGGATCCGGCCTTTCCATCAAAGCCCCTAGGATCTGAGCTTCTTCCGTCACTCCCAATTTCCCGCATACGTTCCGGATCAGGGCCGTCATCCTCTCGTTCTGCCCCTTGGTGGCCCTCAGCCAATTGATGGTGGCCTCAAACTGATCCGATTCCGGAAGTGGATCCCGAGGCTGCTCCATCTCTCCGGCTTTTTGCTTCCCTTGAGCAACCGGATCTGTAGACTTTTGGCGGGTCCCTGGAACGTTGGGTGACGCGTGCTCCGTTTCCGGTTCATCTTCTTCCGGGTTGATCTCATCCGGTTCATCTTCCGAGGGGAGTCCGTACTTCAGAAGATTTTCTCCCTTCCGGTACACGGTCATTTCCGGTCCGGTCAGCGCATCCTCTGAGTGATATAGATGGAAAAGGTAGGGGCTAATCGGGCTAGACTTCTTATTAGCGATATTAATCGCTAACTTTTTCACTACAGAGTGAATGACCACTCCCCAACTGATCGGTCTAGGAGCCGGATTCTCTCTATCTCCTAGCGCCCCAAAAATCGTATTTGCCACAGTCAGTGTAATCCGGGTGGGCTTTTCTGGATACAGAATTGGGATGAGGAAGGCCAACAACTATCCATCCCGAGAACTCCTACAGTCACTTGCGGCGTTCCCCTCCTTCGAATCCGCATGAGTTCGGAAGACGTTAGCGGCATACCTATCTGTCCGGGCTGCTATCCCGGATCCCCTAGTTGGCGTAAAGTACGCCTTCGCCTACAACTCCGGAGTCCAGGCCCTAGAACGACCCCTAAGAGTCAAATCGAACTAATTGCCAACTCCAAAAACGAGTTCGTCAATCATTCCTTCACTCCGGATGTTCCACGGCCGTTTTATGAACCCTAGGCATTCCATGATCTCTAGGTCCTTCTCTAACTCCCTGAGGCGCTCCGGATCAATAGGAATCACCGGGCCTACACCTCGGGCTGACACTACCGGCCTCCAGACTTTGCTCGTTTCCGCCATCTCACCGATGGTTAAGACAATCCGGTGCAATCGGCACCTTCTTCCCTTTCTCTCCCTTATCACGCCCTAACTCACCACTCTTTCTCTCTTCTAACGCATCGTGGGGAAGCACGGGGAAAAGAAGCAGAATGAGGCTGGCGGTGGGGTTTAAATCCTTGTTGGAACCCTAAGTTCTCGACCAGCTATTAGTTCTTGTAAGTTCCCTAGCCGGAACCTAGGTGGTAGGTCCCTACGATCCGGAACTTTCCGGCTTTCCGGCGACTAGTTCCGGATGACTGCGTAACCTAATTAGAATTTTATCTTTCCTAGGGAAGGATTAATTTATAATTCTAACATCTAGGTCCTAATTCCGTATTCTAATGCAAAAATTGAAAAAGTTTTGCTACTTTTATCTTTACTTGTTTGCTATTTGGGAGTTTCCGGATGTTACGTACTCCCACATTACCCCCTTTTCAAATGTGAGCGTCCTCGCAAACATCCTCATTCTCTTCTTCTGAGTCCGGATCCACTTCGTATTTCTTGACCCAGTTTTTATTAATCCTTGTGTCAAACCATATGCCTTGCAGATCCGTCAACTATAAGGATCCGTTTGGATAGATGGACTCCACCCTATACGGCCCCATCCATCTGGTGTGAAACTTACCCGTAAAATTCCGGTAGCGGCTGTCGTAGAGCAAGACCAGGCCACCTACCTTAACTCCGTGTTCCTTTGGGAGTTTCCGGTCGTGATCTTCCTTCCTTTTGGCTTGCACTTCCTTATTTTGTTCCAGCGCTTCTTCACGAGCTTCCTCCAAATCTTCCATAGCCATGAGCCGGATTTCCAGATCGCAGTTCCGGATTGCAGTCCGGGATGCCATGATCCGGTGCGTCTCGACTTCCAGCTCTATGCCGTGAACAGCTGTCTGTCCAAACACTAGGAAGAAGGGGACTCCTTCCGGTTGTGCTTTTGTCTGACGTGTTATAGGCATGGACAGCTGATGGGAGCTTCAAGTCCCAATCCGTCTTGTTTTCAAAAATCGTCTTGTGTAAAGCTTTCTCCACAATGCCATTGGCCCATTCCGTCAATCCATTCGCTCTGGGATTGTAAGGGGTTGTCTTCCGGTGCTTGATCAGGTACCGGTCCGTAATGTACTGGATGACATCGTTGAGGAAATGTAGTCCTCTGTCACTAACCAACTCCAACGGATGCCCAAATTGCATCATGATTTCCGTAAATAGGAAAGCAGCGGCCGTCTTAGCAGAATTATGTCGGGTCGGACGAGCTTCTATCCATTTAGAGGCATAATTTGTGGCTAGGATTATGTATCTCTTCTCCCTGGCACTCACCGGAGAAATGGGACCTGTAAAATCGATTCCCCATTTCTCAAATGGAGCTAACGGAATGATAGGAGTTAGTGGCCAATGGTTCTGGAAGGATGGCGCTCCCGTCCGTTGACATTGGTCACAACTCCCCACATACGCTTTGACGTTGCGTATCAAATATGGCCACCAGTATCCGGCGCCCCGGATCCGGTTTACCATTGTCATGGTGGCGAAATGGCCCCTAGATGGCCCGGAATGTAAGGCTCTCATTACCTTCTTTTGGTCCTTGACCTCCAAGCACCTTCTGAGTTGATCATCTGCCCCCATTTTGAACAAGGTCCCCTTAATCAATGAGTAAGGAGCCACCTTCTGCTGGAAGACACTCTTCTCCTCTCGATTCAGTCCTTCCGGATACCGTTGTTTTGTAAGATACGTAATGATATCCTGAAAGTCTGAAGCGTCCCCCTCGTCTAAATGGAAGACCAATTCCTCCTTCCCTTTTGGAAACTCATCCGGAAAATCAGCAGAAATGTCCTCCAATGCAGTAGTCCCTCTCTGTCTTGACAAGAAGTCGGCGTTTTCGTTGGATTTTCCAGATTTGACTAATACCTCGTAATTGAACTCTTGAAGCAATAGTACCCATCTTGCAATTCTTCCGAAGAAATCCAGTTTGTTGACCAGGTACTTCAGAGAGTCATGATCTGTATGAAACACTATCCGATACCCGAGCAAATAATGCCGGAACTTCTTGCAAGCATAAACCACTGCCAAGGCTTCCCTCTCAGTGGTGGTGTACTTTTGTTCCGCCAAACTCATTTGCCGGCTTGAATAGTACAATGGACACTCCCGTTGGTCTTCGTCATGCTGCCAAAGAATGGCCCCTAGGCACCATCCGGAAGCGTCCAAGGTTACGTGAAAATCCCTAGTCCAATCGGGTGAAGACAAGATTGGAGCTTTTACCAAAGCTGCCTTCAAGCTTTTGAACGCTTGCTATCTTTTCGGATTCCAAGTAAAATCCGTATCTTTCTTCAAGAGTTCCGTCAAAAGAATCGCTTTCCGGGCGTATCCTTCAATGAAATGTCGATAGTACCCCACGCATCCGAGAAAGCCACGGATCTCTCGTACACAAGTCGGAGGAGCCAAGGCGATCATAGTTTTTACTTTGTCTATGTCGACCTCTAATCCTTTCCGGCTTACTACGTGTCCGAGCAAAATTCCGGATTGCATACCGAAAAAGCATTTTCCCGAATGTAGCTTGAGGTTTGCCTCTCTACATCTTTGAAATGTTTTCCGTAAGTATTTGAGATGATCCGTCCGGGACGAGAATACTGCAAAATCATCGATGAATACTTCCAAGAAATATCTTAGGAAGTCCCGGAAAATATCCATCATGAGTCGCTGAAATGTTCCCGGAGCATTGCATAACCCGAACGGCATTCGGGTGAATGCAAAAGTCCCCCACTCGGTAGTGAAGGTAGTCTTCAGTTGATCTATCTACCAGATGAAGACTTGATTGTATCCTGAGAATCCGTCCAGAAAACTATAGCACTCGTTTCCGGAAACATGATCCAATCTAATATCAGTAAATGGTAGAGGAAAATAGACTTTCCGGGTAGCTATATTCAACTTATGGAAATCCTGACAGACCCGGATCTTGACTTTCCCTTCCAGTCCTGCCTTCTTTGGAACAACCACGATTGGGGAAACCCATTCTGGGTTGTGGACTGGATATATAAATCCGGCTTCCAACAAGGCGTCAATCTCCTCTTTCACCATGATTGAATATCTGGGATTTAGCCGGTACTGGCGCTATCGAATCGGAACTGCTCCTTCTGTCAGGTCGATCCGGTGCTCTCCGAGTTCCGCCGGAATGCCCGCCAAGTCGGATGCTACCCAGGGTCCCAGGCAAACACATCCATGTATTCTTTCAGAAAGGTGGTGTACTCCTTCTTTTCCGGTTCTGTCATAGAGTTGCTGAGAAGGAAGGATTTTCCGGAAACAACTTCGACCTTGTCATAATCCGAAGGACTTACGACAGTTTTGATTCTCTCCGGTTTAGCTTCTTGCGCTTCCACTTGAATGTCACTCCATGGGGTTTCCGGATCTTGTCCGCTTAAATCTATGGAAGGAATGTTACCATCCAGTATCTGTTGTTTGATCCATCCAAAGGAAAGTGGTACATCCACTTCTCCCATGGATCGATCTTCCGGTGGAACAATGCCACCTTCATTTACCGGTTCCTCGGTTCCGATTTCTACCATCGGTTCCGGAAAATCAAAATCAGTTTCCGTGGTAGACGTAAAATAGTTGGGAACCGAATCCGAATTTTCCGGATCCGACCAATCCGTGGTGTACCCGTTTGACTCGCTCATTTCTCCAAGATGCTCCACGCGTTTCCAGGGAATCCGGATTGCTGGTTTCCCAATCACGAATTCCTTGGCTCCCCAATCCGCTAGAACTCTGGCGGCATACAACCAGGGTCTTCCGAGCAACATGGGGAATGGTCTTCCCTGGCTAACCGGGATGATGACGTAGTTCAAGAGGTAGGTGACCGTACCTATCCGGGTAGGAATTTGCGACAATCTTCCTACTGGATGCACACGAGATTGATCCGCCATCCGGAGTACTTGGTCGGTGGCTTGAAAAGACGTATATCCAAGGTCAAATGTTGTTTCTTCCAACATCAAGTTGACTCCGGAACCTCCGTCAACCAGTACTCCGGGTACCATGCATCCTCCCACTTCAACCTCCAATTCTGGTACTCCGTAATCCTCCACTTGGAAAAAGTTGACAGCAACCGAAGGCAGCTTTAGTCTTCTTCTCCGTTTCTTGGTCCAGGCTTCCCGGATCATCTTCTGGCATTGTCGTGCAGAAGCTGCCCAATGGTAACATTGGCCTTCTGATCTTTGATATCTTGTAGGATATCATACTCATCCACCTTGAGTTCTGGATTGATGACAACCGGAATCTCATCAAATGTTACCATCCTTGGGACAATGTCCGGAACTACTACGGAATCATCCAGACTCTTCTTGATTTGATCACTAATGTCGATAGAGATGGAGCGGCAAGCCACCCCCTTTTCTAACTCTACTACGGGTTGTCTAGCTGGCTAAGCTACTGAGCGATTAGAATCACTTGAATCCGGTACCTCATGCGGGGTATCGATTCCGGATCTTCCTTTCTGTTTCTTCTCTCTATTCCTACGCCTTTCATCCCAATTCTTGGTGGAACTCTGGGTTTCTACTCTATGGACTACTTCTACTTGTCTTTCCGGAAGTTCCACCCTTGGTTGTCATTTGTCCGGATTCTCAATTCCGGTCTTAGAACCGTAATTGAGTCCGGTTTGATCCCGAGGTGGAACTTTGACTTGTTTGTAAATGGTTCTAGCCTGCTGTGGGCTAGGGCAATCACGAAGTTCGTGCCCATATTCTCCACAATTTTGACAAGGTAGGACAAGGGGTGCTGCTTGTCCAAGTCCTTTGTGAGGACAAGCGTTGGCGTAATGCTCAGGACTTCCACAAATGAAACAAGTTCCGGGAGGAAACCTAGAAGGGGGGTAGTTACTTGGACTGGATGCGCCTGCTCCGGATCGTGGGTACACGTTGGTCCAGATCAGTTGCTGAGGTGCCCTCCCTCTTCCATAACCCGCCTGGACTTGGAATACCGGGTCGATCTCGTCCTCGTATTCTTCCTCCGGTAGGATGTAGTAAACTCCCTCTTCATCCACATAGTGGATCTGCTTTTGGGGTCCTTGAGGACATTCACTTGCGAAATGGCCGGGTTGTCCACACCTCGGACACCAAACATTCGTCTGGGTTGTTGGTACGATCCGTCTCGGCTTCCAATTTTCCGCCATGTTGACTTTGATGGCATCTAGCGTCTCTTGGAGGTTCTTCATAAACTTCTTGGAGTCCTCTTCCATCTTGACTTTGATCACCCTCTTGCCACGGTCTGTCTTCTCGTCCCGATCTCGCAAAGACTGTCTGCCCGACGTCTCTTGTTCAGTTCTAGAGCTCTCTGTGTTGCTGGTTGACGCATCCGTGCCGGTTCCAGAACTTGGAGATTCCAAATCGGAATACTTCCGTCTTCATCTCTCCTTCTTATGGTGCTTCTTACTACGGTTCTCTCTTCTTGATGGATCTTCTTAGTGACTGAGCGGAGTTTTCGTAATTCGGGGCTGTCTCCATAGCTTCTCGTAACGTGGCGGGTTGAGCTTGGCGGATTTGGAATCCCATCTCTTCCGGAAATCCTGCCACATACCACTCCACTTGTATGCTAGGGGACACATCCGTCGTTAGTTTCTTCATCAACGCCTTCACTCTATGGCCATACTTCCTGACTGACTCAGTGGATCGCATCAACATCTTACTAAGCCTTCCTAGAGCTCTGGCCTCTCCACCGACTTCCCGGAATGTCCGGAGAAACGCATCCGTAAGGTCTGGGTAGAAGTACACTAGACCCTTGTACTTTTGAGGTCACAACACAAAATCTGTAGTAAACATATTTTTGTACTTTGTAATACTCAAACTTAAAAGTCTTTTTTCAGACTTTCATATTGTTTTCCTATAGACTAAAGAAGTCAATTACCTAGGAGCATTCTTGAATTCGTTTAAGAACTTATTTCATGGTGTTAAAAAAGTACTTTTTTGGATGACTACTTAAATGTCACAGTACTACAAATCACAAAGAAGTACAAAATTCAGGGCCTTCAAGAACTCTTTTTCTACTTCTTTTTTATCACAGAAAACAACGAAGTTTCCTCTATCTGGATCTGCATTCAAATTCCTAACTATATCACGTATTTGGCGAAGATCTACAGAAATAGTACTGGTTTTTTGGTAAGGAATAATTTTCTCTAAAAGTACATTTTCCGTAAATCGAATTTAGATTTTGGATGCCTGCATCCAGTTCTGGAATGGCTTCACGTCAAAATTTCCAAAATTTCTGTTCATCACCTAGAAAATTTTTGCTTCTTCCTACGTCTTTTTAGTACAAAAGTATTTTTTATTGTATTCGAAGTACTTGTTGAATATTTGATCGTTGCAGCCGCCGCCATGAATTCCGGAACTTCTATTTTCAGCGACCGCTGACTGGATTTTCCGTTGCCTGTGACATTCTCTCTCTCCAGCGACTCCCGTCTTCCTTGTTGAATTGCGCTGTGCATGTTTGCTGAGTGGTTTGGAACAACACCGAGTTGGGAAAAAAACTTCCCTCTCTCCTTTCGGATGCATGCTGGTTGAGAGCATGTCATTGTCTCTCTCGTTGAATCTTTCTGTTTACGTTTTGCTGTATGAATTAGGAGATGGTTGAGAGCACGTCCTTGTCTTGGTCGTTGAGTCTTTCTTTTTATCTATCGTTCAGTCTTTCTCTATTTACCTCTTGTTGTATCAATAGAGACATCGTTGATTCCTAGGTGCTGTAAACTGTAGGGTGGAACAGCAAGAGGTCGTACATCATGGATTCCGAGGTGTAGGTTCGTTGTCACTTTCTTTTCTACTGCATGCTAGCTGCTTCACTGTGGTCTCAAAGTGTTGTTCACGAAAGATTCATGAGAGAGCAGTCCTTCCGTAGTTTTTGTTCCAAGGTTGAGCTGTTCTCTGTATTGTTCCTTCTACAAGATGTCTAAATCGACCCATGATCACCCTGGTTTGGTCCAAAAACTCATTACCTCTTACTTCCCTGCAAGGGAGACGTCTTTTCACCTTCTCTCTGCTTCAACCGCTCCGGTGGGCTCTATATGTTCTAAGTGGACTAGTGTTTTAGGATACATATCGGAAACTCCAGTGTCTAAACAAGGCAAGACAGAGTTTTATCTAGGCCAATGCAACACCATAGAAGAGTCTTCTAGGCGTGCATTTTTTAGTGCAGTCTCTACACATTCCGATAGTTATCCAACTACAAGCTTCGAGTACACACCTTCTCTGTCTGCTAGGAGGGCTTCACCTAAGAGGGTTTCACGTACGACTAGCTGCGAATCCATGGTGCTGTGGCACGGGCATAACTTGTCCTCGTTAGGTGAGTTTCTTTCTGTTTACTAGGGGAGTTCCTTTCTGTTTTTTGCCTAAATCGTACCCAGTGCACTGTACTTCTACTCAACTCCTCAACTATGTACTTTGATTCCGCGTAGATGACTAACGACCGATATTCCCAATTTTTTCTCTGCTAGGTTCGTTTTCATGGGCAATGCTGCTAAGAGAAAGCGGTCAAAGAATGGCAGTAGTCGTCCCGGTCCTGCTGCTAGGATTGCTGAGGCTCGAATGCATGAAGAGGTCCTCTCCTTGGTTACAGAGAATGCAAGAGAGAGGAAGGCTCGTCAAAGAGCACGTGACAAAGAGAGAGTGCAAGAGGTTCAACTTTTAGCACATGAGTCTCCAGATCCAGATCGCGAACAATATGATTTCTTACCAGTGAGGGACTTGACTCGGAGATCCCTATGCCTAGCGGAGTATATAGTTGAGGAATTGAAAACTTGTCCCGGTCCATGTAGCAGGGGGGATGTCATGGAGAAACTTATGCGCCAGGACATTCACAGCGCAATCCTTTGTTACCTGTGTACTATTCCAATCCACAGGAAGCAAAGGTCATTCATTCATTCCTTGAAAACTACAAACATGAATTGCAATTAGTGAAAGTGGCCAACTCTAACGAGTTATTAGCAAGGAAGAGTGCTCTACTAGATGCTGCTGTCAATTTGGGAACTGATGGGGTGAGAGGGTTGTCGCGAGTTCTGGATACAACAAAGGAGAGCATAAACCTTGCTTTGACAAGAAGGGTTTCTACATCCTAAGTTCAAGATACAGTGCCAAGGCTGCGACTACAAAGACTCAAGAGATCAGGTTTATCGGACTACATCAAACTATGTGTAGATGCATGGTGGAATGCTCAAACGAAGGTGTCACCTAATCAGAAGGACTTGGTGAGGCACAAAGAGGGCCGTGTGCAGTGGGCTGAGCCTCATCCTACTCATTACCTCTGTGAGACTCAGGTAAGTGAGACCATCAAGTATCCTTCTTGTAGTTTTGGCTCTGTTTTGTGTACTTTAAACTACTTGGTTGGGTACAGCTGTAGTGATACCTTCCTGGTTAAGTATTGATAGTTGTTCTCATGTATTCAAATAATATCATTCGTGTGCGTTTAATACAATGAGAACAATTATAATAAAATGCAAATACTAGTCTTCCAACAAGTTCTACATGATTTACTTTGATGTGGTACGAATTGTGGAGTTCAATAACAATTTCAGAACTAATGTAATGTTTTAATACGTACTGTATTAGGGTAGTGCTAAAGTCGTACTTCTTTCACTTAACAATTTAGTCTATCGAAATTGTTAAGTCAGTCGTAGTATTCTGAGCAAAATAGTATAATACAATAACTACATTTTGCTAAGTACGTCTAGTAAGAAAAATACAACATGGTGGCTAAGGGTATCTGCATTCCAATTCCTTGTTGTTCGATCACTTTGTCATATACTAATAGGTTCAGGGCAATGTACATAAAACTCCTTTTCACTGCAATGAGTACAATGAAATTATTTCTAAAAAAATGCAAACAGTACTCCTGCGCTTAATTTTATATGACTTATTTTGATGTAACACCGATTACAAAATTGAGTACTAATTAGATGTCTGAAATTTTTATTGCACTAAGGTAGTTCTCAGGGTGTACTTTGTATATTTCAGAATTCTGCACATCTAACTAAACAAAGTATTTGCACTACAATTAACTAAGTATGATTAGTATAAAAATACTAAAAGGTATCGAATAGTATCCACGTTCCCCCTATTCTTAGTGTACTGATAGGTACACTGGTTTGTAAACATAGTACTTTCTTATGCGTTCAGTACAATGAAAAATATTTCTAGTACAATTCTAATACTACTCTGGCACCTACTTGTACATAACCTACTTTTATTCAGTACCAATTGCGGAGTACAATAAAAACTTCAGTATTAATTAACTGTTTGTAATACGTCTTGTACTATGGTAGTTTTGACTTCATACTTAATATACTTTAAAATATAGACATGTAGTTGAACAAGGTACACATAGTACTTTGTGATGAAAGCATGGTTCCATTATTAGATATACTGTGAGCTTACAATCAGTTTTAAAACACTGCAAGGTTTCTAATAGTGTCCCATGTTCGGTGGTGCGCTGTATTTGGCAGACTTGTTTCTTCCTACGCTTCAAGGAGGCACATCCTGAATGCAGTGTGCGACAGAGAGTTTTTGAAAGGTTGAAACCATAGTGGGTGAGAAAACTAAAAGAAAGGAATGCGTGCTGCTGTATCTACCATGTGAAGATGGATTTCATGAAGGTTGCCCTTAGTAATTTGAGGGATAGACTTAGGGGGTTGCATGCAAGTATAAATTGTACTTGTCAGTGCGTGATTTGTGTGGGCGATGGGGAAGGAGGCTGCCATGCCCATGAGCATGTTTACAAGCAAATAACTTTGATGTGGGAAGCTGTGTTTGTCCAAAGGGAGAATTTGACATCTGGCATAGGCTAGAATGTCTTATGGAAGACTGTCCTCATTGTGGATTTCATCTACTAACCTTCTGTGAATTTGAGATGTGTAATCAGACTTCATTTACCTTCAAATGGAAGTGCTTTGAGTATTACCAGGTTGGGGTGGATGCAAATACTGGCAAGCCAAAGAAATGACTCAGGGAAGCTTTTCAAGAGACTACTCCACACATCTTCCTCTCATACATGGAGAAGACTGTCACAACTTCATCACTCACAATTTTCGAGCAAGGTGGTAGGACAAGCAGTGCCAGCTGATGATGAAAAACATACCAGAGGGAGTTGTTGTCTCTCATATTGACTATGCAGAGAATTACTCCTTTGCCATTCAAAATGAAGTGCAGAGTCTGTACTACTTTAGCACGTTTGTGACCATTTTGGTCCACATCACTATGTGGAGGGAGGGAGACGACATCTTCAAGCAGACTCATTTCTATATTTCTGATGATAAGGACCATGACTCAGCTTTTGTCCAACATTGCTTACTTTTGCATTGGGATTGGATGGTGGATGTAGGGTTATCTCTTGAGGAGCATTGGGTTTTCAGTGATGGTTGTAGTGCACAATTCAAGTGTGCTATAGCCATGTATTTTGTAGCCCGGTACCCGTCCCTTACCAGGGGCAGTAAGATGCGATGGAATTTCTTTGAATTGGCCCACGACAAAGGAGAGTGGGCGGTGCAAGGGCGGTTGTGAAGAGGGCACTTGCAGCTGAGTAAATTCAGAATCCATTACGTTTACTGCAAAACGCTAGACAAGTAGTGGACTTCCTAGAGGAAAAGTACACAGAGCGGGTTGTCAGTTCTTATTCCCAGTCACAAACATCTCCTCTCTCCAGAGTGTTTTGGCACATTGGAGAGAAGGAGGTGAATCATGCAGATAATAGTGTGAAGTGCAATACTATTCCTGGATCAAAGAGCCTACACTCTATCATGGGCTTCTCTATGACCGACCCTACTCTTCTTAAAACTAGGGCATTGTCTTGTTTTTGCATTCTCTGTATTGATGGTGACTGGGCTGATTGTGAGAGATCTTCACATGTACAGGAATGGCGGGTGCAAAACTCGTACCTTTGAGCATTGCAGTTGTGGAAGAAGCGGAGGAGATGGTTGACGCAGACAATTGGGTGCATGATGGAGTGTCTGTGGACATTGGGGACTTGGTTGAAGTTGGAGACAATTTCATGATTCTAGCTGAGGAGGAGAACGAGGATGGTGTTGAGTTTTGTATTTTCTAATGCCAGAAGACAAAGTTTGTTTTGCAGGAACCTCTGTCTTGTCCATGGGGTGGAATCTTCAATGCAGGGGATGCTGTTATTCGGGGAAAGTACTATAAGAAGTTTGGACGTGGAGAGAAGACGTATGTGCTCTGTGACCAGGCAGTAGATGCATATGTGGATGCACATCTTGTTCGGGCTTGCAAGTTTCCTATGATTCTTGCCCAACACAGGGTCAAGGGAACCCCTGTGTATAAGTTGAACATTGAATCCCAGCGTGTGTGTGAAGATGCATTAAGAGAATGGTGGGCATTTAACGCTGATTAGTATTTCGTGTTTTTAATTTTAGATACTTTTTTCTCCTTCCTAGTATCACTAGAAACTATTTGTACCTTAATTGTACTACAAGTATATAGTTTTGGTACTTAAAGTACAATTGAGGCAACTGTTGCTTATTCAACAAGCTTCTGATTCATTTTGGCAAAAGCAGAGTACGTGTTTATTGTGTTTTCATCTCTGGTAGACCCTGTTTCTTGCTTGTATGATTTCGGTTTACTTCACCGTATAGTGTTTACGGGTCCACAATTGACTTTGGGATTTACTTCTGGGTTTAGTTTTGGATTTGAGTTCAGGGATTGTACACGAAACTGTATTCAACTTTCTAAGGAATTAAGGTTAACTAATAAAGGATGCGTCTATAGAGCTATAGAACTTGAATGATTGTTTTTTTGCATGGCAATAAAACATGCCATAATAAGGACGATTCCATCCCATCTCCATCAAAGTGATTTCAAGTCTGGTTTTTGAGATGGAGTCCCTGCTAGACAGGATTTCATCACCCTTGAAGCTCAACACGAATTCCAATCATGACAGGTATTCGATACGATCTAAAACCTAAATCATCACAGCTATCTATCGGCAAGTTGAATTCAGTGACTACACTGGAAACCTAAACGATCATAGAAGACACCAGCACTTCCACCTGAAGACCTCACTCACCAGCTTCTCCTCTGCAGTTTGCATTGCTCGATCTGTGCTTAGACTCCCTAGAGCTTGTCTTCCCGTTTGTTCTACAAGCTTAAAATGTCGGCACTATCGGATGGGACTGGGCACTGTTTCGGTCATGAAGGACCAAGTCTGCAGCGTGTTCGTCAACCTCATGGGGACCCTTCATTCGTGAAGAGAGTGAGGAAGACCTCCTTTACTGCATTGGTAAGTTCCCGTACCTTGAGCTACTCAGTTTTAATTGCTTGCTGTTGGTGGTAGTCTAGTTTAAGTAGCAGATTCTGTTTTTCACCGTGTAAGTTTTCATTGCGCCTCTCTCATGACTCTTGCGTAACTTGCGCCGCAAACGGTGCCTATACGGTTTGCGCGTGAGCACGGATCGTGCTTTCAGGAGTATAGTACTCTGATGTTTGCCGGAGAATCGGTTCGGTGGACCGTGAAAGTGAAAATGTCTCCAAGCACGAAACGCCCACAAGTGTTAATTACAAGCGGGTTCAAAGACTTTGCAAAGTTCCATGAAGTTACTCAGGGCGATCTCATAAGGTTTACTCTAGTGGCGGTGTCCCTTTTTAAGGTGGAAATCCAGGGGAACTTTCCAGAGCCACCACGTCTTCTGTTCGCTCCAATCGACGAAGTGGTTCATGAGGTTCTAAATGTTTCTGATGACAAAGCAGTTCACGAGGTTCAGAATGTTTCCGATGAAACAATTCATGAAGATTTAGCTGGCGAGGTAACTTGCGATGTACTTCTTCAATGCTTTTTCAACCAGGTTATATAGATCCTTGATGGCATGTCCAAATGCAACTTTCTAATATTTCTAATGAGGGTACCACAAACTGTATAGCTAAGGTTGGATTTAGGGTCTTGAAGCTTCACGTCCATTTGCCGTAACAGAAGAACTCTTTAGATCTTCAAATTTTATTATGTATACCGCTATATCTGCCATAACCGTAGAACTATGTGGATCTCCAAATTTTGTTATGTATACCATTATACCTTAATTGCATAATGATATTGTTTCGTGAACTGTATGGTACGGATGTGAACTGTGTATGATATGGGTGTGAACTGTGGGTACCTCGAAACTGTGTTTAATAAGCGTGCTTGATTTGGCATAATTTTAAGACTGCAGTTGCAAAGACAATTGGGATTCTCTAGTTGCTTGCAGATGGGCACGGTGTATTAGGATGGGGAGCATGTGCATAATTAGCAAGTGGTTTAGGGTTTAGGCAGTTGTGGTTACCATACCAAAGCCCTAGCAAAGAAGTTTTACATATCACATTGAAGATTCCATGAAAAATAAACTATTTCAAACCATTAGTGATGACTCAGAACTTAGCATATGCATTAATCCTCTGAACATTATAACCTCATAAACCCCAGCCAAGGTAGATTAAAAGTGCAACACTAAACATCCTTGCATAACAAATATGCTTATCTCCAAAGCCAAATCACAGAAGATAATTACGTTTGATACAACAAACAAAACGATACTATGCTAAAAAGAAATGAATATACATGCCACGCAGATTCGCATCAAACAATATTATTTTCATCTAAAGGCACAAACTGAAACATCAAAGAACATGTGCAATGCTTCGTCAAAATTGTATTTACAATTTAAAAAGTATTAAAGTTTGAATAGTTTATTAAAAGTACTTCAAATATTAAATGTAACAATTTCTGAAAGAGGATGTACTCTGCTATGTACTAAAAGAACAAAGTGTCCCGCCTCAATACAACTGACTATTGACTCCAACAACCTCCACAATTTGCCTAAAAAATCAAGTCTGCACAAGGTAAGTGAGACCTCTACAAGACAAATGTCAGCAAGCACATTTCAAGCAAAACCATATTAGTGAAACACATTCCAGTTCTGAAATGTACCCCATTAATATAATTTTGCCAGCCATGGGCCGGCTCCCACTTAACCTATAATGTGTTCAAATACCTTATAAACCTGTACCTCTACAAATGATGCTTCTGTCGCAATGTGAATTTTTGGTTTTTGTAAGTTATCTAAACCTTGGAACGGAAACCGTGATCTGGGATCCGGAATTGAGTAAGAGATAACAGAAAACCGGAAATTAACTACGGAACGGAAGAGGTGACAATCCGGATTTGATCTGAATCTAAACCGGATTAGAATTGGAGCGGATCTGAGTTGGAACGGATTGGGTCAGGAATGGATTTGGTCATGATGACAGATCAGACTATTAATAGGCTGACCAATCCAGTTGCCACTCTTTTTCAAATTTCTTTTGTGGAAATCGCTCTCCAGCGCATACTTAGCTTCCTTCTCCAGCGATTTGCTCCCTTGTTCTGTGAGTTTGTGTGTGCGTGTGTGTGTGAGGGCGCGCAGCGCTTTAGTGTTTGTTGCAGGTTTAGAGGTATTCCGGTTGAGATTGGAAGAGCGAAGGTGAGAAACGAGACATGCGGCTAGGAGAGGGAAAGGTAGCCTCAGTCAGAATCCGGTTTAGCACAGCTCGTGTCCATGCCTCAGCTCCGCAAGAGTAGAGCAGGGCCGTCCAGTTCCTCCGCAGTAGAAGTTAAACTCCGGAAGGTGTGTCCGATTATTCCAGCAGACGAGAAGGAAAAGGACAACCTGATAGAGGATCTTGCCAAGATGGGTTGCGGAGGACTGATCGATAAACCCTGGGGGTTTAGGGAGGAGCGGATGATTCGAGAGTTGTTGGGAAAACTCTCGAATCAATTCGACAAGACCATCCGCGGAATTCCGAACAGTTGGACGGAAGAGATGTGGAAGGCCGTGTACGAATTCCAGTCAGGAGGTCGAGGGATGGCCACCTCGAAGGAGGGTTACACTCGGGGGAAGTTCCGGTGCACGGTGGACTCGAAGGATGGGCATGCGGTCGCGGATTGTTTGGACGATCGGCATCCAAACCTTCTACAGTTCCTGGTTCCGATCATCCACCCGGAGAAGCCGACGAGGGTGACCATTGCCATCGGGAACCTGATTTTCGGAGCCCTGAGCGGGGAACGGAAAGTAGACTGGGCCAGGATCTTTTCCGATCTGGTCAACCGTCTGATTCCGAATATCGGAGGAAGTAGGCCGACTCCGTTGAGTCCCTACATCTTCCATCTTTACAAGCACAATCAACTCCTCACGGATACGGAGGAGAAGGAGTGGAAGACTCATGAGTCACTCCTGAAGTATGGGGAATCAGATTCGGAAGAAGAAGAACAGGAGGAAGTATCCGGTTCCGAGGAAGAAGAGGAGGAGCAACACCGGCCGCAGCACAAGCGGCAGAAGACGACGCCTCCTCACCGGAGAGGAACCCCAACCCCTCCGGGTGAGACCTCCAACCTTGGGAAGAAACCGGTTTCTGAAGAACCGGGTCCTTCCGGATCGGATCCGACGGATCCGTTCAACCAGCTGATCAACATCCTGAGCGATGTGCGAGCAGACTGGACAATGAAGAAGCTGATTCTGAACCAGATCAGCGAGCTGGTGGGAGCACCAGCGGATAGCAACCTCGCAGGAGTGGTTGCAGAATTCATCTCTAGCCCGGATGAGATCCGGAAGCAAGAAGCGGAGATACGACAACTCCAAGAGGAGAACGAGTCGTTGAAGACGGAATTGTTGCTCCTCAAGGAGGACATGGCTACCACACGGGAGATGGCGGAGGCTACCCGGAAAGTAGCCGAGGATGTGAAGGCCACTTTTGGGACAACCGGAGAGGCCGTCACCAAGTCCAAGCTGTTTGACGAGGGAGTCCTCAAGGAGAGGAAGATATCCGGAACCAGGTTGGTCCGGATCTTGACGGACTACTCCGAGAAAGTGGAATTGGTGATGATGGAAGCGCGAGAAGCTGCAAACCGGATGGAGGAGAGCAGCCGGAAGTTGAATGGAGTGACGTTGTCACGGTCGTTCCATCTGTCCAACCTTTCAATGCCCGGGTCTTTTCCGAACGTGGGCATTCAGACGGAAGGAAAGGAGGGAACTCCCTAGTCAAAGAAGAGTGGGAGGAAGCTCGCGCACACCATCAACTTGGATTCGTCACCGGATCTCCCAGAACGTGAAACCGAGGAGCGAAACCGGAACCTAACGGACGTCTTCGAACAACTTGGAACGGACCCGCCTAGAAGTCCCACACTGAACCCGGGGCAGGATCAAGGTATGGATCTGACCCCAGATTAGGGTGAGGATCAAGATCAGAGCGTGGACCAAGGCGAAGACCAAGTTATGGACGAAGGAACGGATCAAGGAGTAGATCCGGTTATGATAGGATAGTTAGGATTTTAGTTGTAAATATTTGTTAGTTAGGACCGGACCGGATTTGATCCGGTGTGTCTGGTTTGGATCGGATGTTTTCCGGTCTGGCCGGCTCGGCAGGGACCGAAAGTTCCGCGCGGACTTTCCGGGCCCCTTTTTGTTGACTTTTGAGTTTTAAAGTGTATATTAGTCAGTCTCTGCGAAGGAGACTGGGAGTCTTTTCTCTTGAGTTTTTGTGTGTTTTCTATTGACTTCTTGTTGTACGTCTCTCCCGCGCGTGGCAGGGTTGTTTTAGTGAGGAGATAGGAAAATGTATGAAGATTCTAGAGAGATTTCTCCCCTTAGTGCGTTTGTTTTGCTCTTATGTGCATGTGAGTGGGTATTCTAAGTGTTGGGAGCGGATTTCAGTTCCTTAGCGCCTCTACAATTCACGATTCCGGGCGAGAAAACCGTTGTTAGGCTAGGCGGATAGGGAAGGAGTCCTTAGTCGCGCTAGAACTCCTGGATAGGAAATCCGATTGAGTGTCCGATCTCCCGTGAGGTCTCGCTGCCCTAGTTGGTAAACAGAAGGACTTTAGTCGATGTTGGAACGGACGAGTTCGCTTGTAACCACCTAACTTTGCGTGGAGGGAACTTGGCATCAAGGTCGTTGTAATATGAGAGGATCGTACGGGGGGTCTTTGTGTGACCTACAAACCGGATCGCTGTCCGGGTGGCTGTGAGAGATCAAATCGGATCCGCGCTAGTGTAGGAAGTAGTGGAATAGAGAAGTGGGTCTTCAGCTACTATAAGTTTCGAAAGGACTGGCGGGCCTGCCACTCTCAAAAGCAAGCGGCGAACCCTCTGATGGTGAAACAGAGGCAAAACTAAACCGGAGTGGAGTGAGAGTACGTGTGAAAGGACCGGATCGGATCGGTCCAGAGAAGTTCCAGGATCAGAAATTGTAGGATCCTGGGTTGTGATAGGATTATAGGACCGAATAGCTTGACAGGCCGGAAGAGATAAAGAGAGGTCTGGTCGTTGTTTTCGGTATGTTGTTGTTTCCGGTTTTAGATCTAGGACCGGAAAGGAGAAATTGGATACTGGCTGAGCTTAAGTTGGGAATAGAGCTAGACACTTCACAGAATCTCGTGGGTTCGATCTTTAGAGTCATTTTGTTATGCTTTAGAGTGGTTTTTGGGAGTATAAAAGGGAATTCACTTACTCTGTGCTGCGACAGCTTCCACATTTACAAGCAAAGGATGGCAATTGCGGGTTATGATCATTGAAATCAATGCCATAATCCCATGTCAATCCCTCCTTGGCTTTAATCATTCGTTTCGTGAAGAATGCAACGTGATAGAAGCTCTTCCCAGCGTTCTCAATCTTGACCGGCATGTCAATGAGGTTAGCATCTCCACATCTGCACAAGATTAGAGCAATGCCAATTAGAACCCAAGTGCATCAATACACACAATGAACACTTACTAGGACAGAGTACATGTCAATTCTGTGATTCAAAAATCTTGCGACATTCCCATAGTGAGTGGCATCCAAGCACAAAGCCAAGCTATCATTTGACTTCTGTTCACTGGCCCAATCAGCATCAAGCTGCAATGCATATGATGGACCATCATGGACTACAAGGTTCCTAATCTCCATCTCTGCATTTGTCAATATCTCTCCAGTCACTTCAAATACATACACACCTTTGGGGATAGACTCAAGAGTTCGAATCCCCCATCCCATGTGCGTTGTATGGTAACCTTCTACGGAGTACTTCATCCCCTGTTGAACCACATGATTACCACATTTACTGTGGCATCCACATTTAACGTTACACTCCCTAATGAAAGTCCTGTATGAATGACCACTAGTTTGCAGAAAATGGTCCTTTAGCAAACCACCAGCAAACTCACCACCAGTTTCTTTTGTACATTGACAAGGAACCGCTGCATTTAGACAATCTTCCTTGCCACAAGTACAGAATTCACCTTTCCCTAATCCTACAATAGAAGTGTGTACATGGGCCTTGCTATGGACCACACTTGTAGCCATATACTTGAAAGCACGCATCGGGGTGAATGATGTGGAGCTACAGGAATCGGAATCGCCTCGAAGCCCCAAGACACGTCTTCAGAATAGTAAAAGGGTACATCCTATATGAAACACATACAAACAACCTACGTCAGAATAGCACGCAGCATCCACACAAGAAGTTTAGTCCAAAAAGCACGGTCTCTGAGTTAACAGCCTCCACTCCGAAGGCAATATACAAAGCTTTGCCTGCATACATCTCTCCTTGCTAACTTCACTCTCACTAGGACTGCACAATAAATTAAGTAAACAAACACTAAGAGTGTCACAAACACTAAGAGCGTCGACGCTTTCTTGTCCCAGCTTTGTCTACCTGTGTAGACAATGTCAAGTTTCCTTGCTGCAACCTCGAATTTCTCCTGCCTGGAAGATTAAGGGTTGGGGTGAGGTCCGCAGTGGGGGCTACTGCCTCACCACCGCCATCCACTTCCCCAACTGCTATCTTCCTCAACTCAGTAAAGGAACTGTGCTCTGCACTATACAAATTCTCTACCGATGTTTGGGCATCCTCGTCAACATCGATGTCATTGCGATTCCTCTTCACCTCCTTTTTCTCCCTTCTCTTTGTTTTTGTTTTCTTCACTGTGGCTGCCTTCGGAGCCACTTTGACGAGCTTATCCTTTTCTTCCTCGGATTGCGGCAATGCTTCTAGGACTTCCTCCTTTTCTTCTTCTGATCCAGATTGCAACGCCACTTCCACTTGCTTCTGTTTTCCTTCCTCTAATCCTGCAACCTGCTCCTCCCAAACAACCACCTCAAGAGCAACTCCCTCATTAGAACTCCTTCCCTCACCACTGCCATTCCCGTCCCCAACAATTACTTGAGCACCTTCCATCTTGTCACGTACAATCACAGGCGCATGATTTTCGACCTCAGGGTTCGAGCTTTCGTCCACAGATGCTTTGGTTAACTCAGGCACCTTTTCACCGATCTCAGCCCTTAACTCTACCTCCTGCCGCTCAGCAACACTTGAATTGTCTGCACCCATCCCCTCCCCAGCATCACCCCCAACTACTCCCACCCGGTCTCCTACATCTCCCTCTACTACCTCCTTTTTGTTTTTTCTTGGATCCCTAGTTTCTCCGAGTGGCCTTGCTATCTGAGCCTCTCTTTCGAATGTCTCATCATCCCGTGGTCCGCACATTAGCCTCAATAACAATGCTTTAGGGGGACTGATGATGATGGGGTCCAAAGTATTTCCAAGCGTTGATTAAATACTTCATCCCCAACTTCTATATCCATTCCACCCGCATCGCCTGCAAGACTCATATTTCAGTGGAAATAGAGGTACCAGAGCTGGAGGGCAGGTTCAGCACCTTCCTTGCGAGCCCATCTTCGCTTGACTCCGTTTCTGAACTGAATTCAGGCTCTTCAAGCATATCACTCTTGGTGAAGACCTTTTGCACAATTTTTTTCTTCTTTCTTACTTTCACTTTCACAATCGGACTTTGCACTTCAGCCTAGGTTCTCTTCTTCTCCTCCTTCGGATCAGTGGACTCTTCTGGATGATTGTCTTTGTCAATTTTGGCCAACCTTGCACCTCCCCAATCTGTAGCCTTCGGTGAGCCAACAGCTTGACTAGTTGCTCCCTCCGTGAAATTTACAGGAGATAATGCCGGGTGTGCAAAAGTTTGGCCAGAAGCTGCACAATGACCAACGCATTGCCTTCATTTCAGTTCAAGTAAGAATCCTCTTCTTTGTCAGAGAAATAGAGTCACATTGATAACCCCTAACTTAAAAAAAAACAACATCTACATGAAACAGTCAGTAGTACTTTAAGCACAATTTCAATGGAATTTGATACATTTATTGTAAATCAGTATGGTACATCTCCCCATCGGTTTCTTACAGTACTCTATGTACATTTTACATATAAATTACAAACCAGGCCACTAAGTACGTTTAGGAAGCAATAAGTAATTAAAATAGTACACCTCATTAGTTTAGGGTGGGAACTACTTCAAGCGCAATACACATGGTACAATTCATACCGTCCATTATTTTATATATACTATGAGGACCGTTTTAAAAAGCTAGTTTTTTAAACTATTGTATACTGTGCACAGAGGCAATAGAAATCTTGCATGGAAGGTATTATCACAAAAACAGAGTACATGTCCATTATTAAATTAGTAAACCTAAGAAGTACGTCTAACAGAAGCTCAACTGAATACTCTACATTTAGTACGTATTGAGTGTAATAATACTCCATCAAGAAAAAATAAACAATACTTTATATAGATTCTAATACAAACGAGGCCACTAAGTACATTTCAGTGAAAAATAAGTAAATTGGAAAAGTACACCTAACCAGTTTAAATGGAAACTAATTTTGGTACAATTAATATGATCCGGTTCATAACTTCAATATTTTTAATTGAACTACGATTACCGTGGTAACAAACTACTTTTGTAACTATTGTACACTTTACACAAAGACAATAGAATCCTAAATGAAAGGTATCACCACAAAAGAAGAGTACGAGTCCATTTTTTAAAATAGTGAATCTAAGAAGTACATTTAACACAAACTCAATTGAATACCGTACATTTAGTATGTATGAGTGTAGTAGTATTACATCAATAAAAAATTAACAATATTGTAAGTACAGTTTAATACAAAACAGGCCACTAAGTACACCTTGGTAAATAAGAAAATTGAAATAGTACAGTGGTCAAACGAGATTCACTTTCAGCCTGAATACACGTGCTACATTAGTACACTCCATTCATTATATATATATATATATATATATATATATACCATGAGTACAGTTACAGCTACCCAGTTCAATACATTGCCATATGTTGTACATTGACAGAAATGAAATGTTGTATGAGAAGTATCATCACAGAAAAAGTGTACAATGAAAGATTGAAAAATAAGAATTGAATTTCAACTTTAATATCAAAATACATTTGATACAAATCGATTTTTTGAAATAGTAAACCCAATAAGTACGTCGAACACAACATGAATAGAATTCCATCTATAATTTGTCAATACTAAAGCAACAATACTCTAAGTGCATTGAACTATGTACAGCCATGCCACTAAGTATGGATTAGTAAGAAACGTAAATGAAGTAGTACAAAACATCATCTTCACAGTACATCAGTTTCGGCCTCCATAGAAGAGATACATTTCATACACTCCGTTTCGTATGGATTAGAATTGCGGTTGTTACAACTTGGTTCTATACCTTAGATTATAAAATGTACATTGTTTAATGAAAAAACGCAGGACTTGGGACCTTGCTGTGACCAGTAGACAAAACAGGTATCCATGGAGATCATAACAGCAAGCACAAAGAAGAATGCACTCACCGAAATTTGGACATCTTGCCTTCGCAGCATCGGACTGGTCCTGCAGGATTTTCTTCCTCTCCTCAGCAAGACCCAACATGAGCGCCCTCTCCACAAGCTCAAGACGAGGTTCCCCCCAACCAAAACTCCGATGCCACTCAGGATGCGGCATTGCTTTACAACCCACAGCCACGCACTTGTTACTATTGGCAAACACAACAGATGCACAGAAAGGATGGTACGAGTGTCTACAAGAAGAAACGACTATGTTGCTGTGAGGGAATGGAAGGGAGCAAAGGGAGCACACTGTGATCCCAAGGAAGCTTGTCTCCGCAAAAGAGGTTGTCAATTCCAAGGCAGTGTCTTCCATCGGAGCATAAACGATGGGCCTTGGGCAATACGAACTACCAAACCTTCCTCTCTTGAGGGACCAGGACTGAGCCATCAATGCATCAAATTCGAGACGATGGCATTCAATTTTCTGGGCCAACATAGCCAAGGCTGTCTCCGCTTGTTGGAGCTGCAAGTTGGCTTCAGTTAGGTTTTGCTCCTCCAATGCCAACTGCTCCTTCACCATTTCCAACTTAATGAGCTCACGGTCCACGTCTGCCCCTGTGCACTTCATGTCCGCTATAAGCTTGGTTTTGACCTCCTGCTGTCCCTTGAAAGCGCCCACCAGGCATTCAGTCTCCCGCTTCCTCCACTGTTAATTTTCAAGAGTCGATTCAGCCTCCTTATGCTGAATTTTGAGGACCTCTCCTTCCATATGCACGACGCTCATGAGGGACTCTACTTCCAGCCGATACTCAACTGCAGTAGCCTTCGACAAATTCACCGCTCCTCGCTGCAATTCAGGCCCCTCGAAATCTGCAGAAACACCCGATTCCCCACCCGTTTCTCCAAGCTTCGACCTTGACAGAACAGGGACCGCCTTCCCCTGAACCCCTTCCAGCTTCACTGGCATAGTACCTGGCTCCAACTTGATGGAACGCCACTGCTGCCCCCGAATTTCCACAGATTTGGTCAAACTCTGCAAAGTGGCCTTGAATGCTTCTAGTTTCTTGACGTCTTAGTCGTAACGATTCCGTTGGTGCTTGTTTGTTTCTTCCCCAAATAAACACCAATTGCCTTCCTTCTCTCCCTTCTTGAACTCCATGGCCACCCCCTCCGCAAAATGCACCTTGAGCAATCTGGGTACCTCATTGGGGTTGTGTTGATAGATAATCGGGTGTAGCTCCTTGATCCTCGCCCTCAACTTAGCGTCCTCGCATTGCTGCCACGAGTATCCATTCCGTCCACCTTCACCAAGCGGCTCCCCGAAGTATTTTATGACGAGTTTCGTTGGTAGTGATCCCTTCCGGTAACGATGCGGATTTTTCGTCGACTCATTGCACAAGTTGTACTCCCTTGCAAAATCGTCACGACTGAGTTTTTTTGGAGGTACCTTCAACTTCGCGATCTCGGCGTCGACGTCCTCCGCAGACTGGTAAATCTTTGACTTCTTCAGTTTGGACGTTGCTCTCTTCCGCAAGCCTGCAAAAGCGGTGTCATCTTCCTCCTCGCGGTGATCCCGATCTTCATCGCTGTGGACTTCCTCCCCGCTGATTTGAGGAGTTTCACTCCCCTTCTGCTGTCTCACAGTTGACTTCCCCTTCATTGGATCCTCCCTCACATTTTTCGCGTCCTCTCTCTCCTTCCTTCCGCTCTCCCTGGATTTTGTGGCACTAATCCTCCCCTTACCCGCATTGCCTCTAAACCCTAAACCCTTACTCGAATGCGTTCCCTGCGAGTCCTCCATCCCGATAAACCCTGAACCCAGAACATGCCACAGACTCCCTCTACCTAAAGACAAGCAACTAACTGTGGAATGCAGTGGAGAGACCTAAGCCGGCTGAAAGGTGCGAGAAGACTACAGGCGATCACCCGTGCGGCGAGCTCTTTCACCGGTGGTCACCGGTCGTCAACCACTGGTGAAGTTCAGCCTACCTACGGTCACCGGTCGTCAACCACTGGTGAAGTTCAGCCTACCTACGGTCACCGGTTTTTGGAGTTGTGGATTTATTAGGATTATTTATTAGGATTGGTAGCAAATGACGGCCCAAAATGCACTTAATTCCTTTTTGATTTTGTGTATCTAAAGATTTGATGAAGACACCAAATATGTTATGGACTTAAATATATATGATCTTGGTTGTTATTGTAAGGGATTTGTATTTTTAAATGAGGAAATACAATATTCTACGCAATTACTAGTACGATTTTACAAGTTTGATTTCATAGATGTAGATGTAAAGTGAAGGTTTAGATGTGAACATACATAACTTAATCTTTAGCACATTTAGGTGTGTGGTATTCAGCATTTGATAAAAATTTCTATAACTTAGTTGGACTTCTTTTTAATAGTATCATGAAAATCAATTTCTATGAAATCTTGTTCATTTTAAAATATATTTTAGAAAAAATGAAGCAAAAAAAAACAAAGTAGGACCCTTATTGTATTTTCCAAATCAATGTAAGTTTATTTTGATATTATTGTTTGATGTGTAAAACTTAATACTTTGGTAACTATAATGCTAAAATAACTATAATGAACGGACTATTAATTTGATGAAATTCACAGTGTATGATTTATTTATATTCCACCACTTTGTACTTGGTTCCATTCCCTCCCCATTTTTTTGGTCACAAAAGAATCCCAAATGAAGGATAAAAAATTCCAACACTTTGTATTTGGTTGTACTCCCTCCCCATTTATTTTGTCACAAGTGAATCCCAACTCAAGGATTAAAAATTTCACTACTTTGTATTTGATCCCAAAACCCTCCCCATTTTTTTGGTCAAAAAAGAATTCCAAATGAAGGATTAAAAATTCCACAACTTCGTATTTGATTCCACTCCCTCCCCATTTTTTTTGTCACAAAAGAATTCCTAATCAAGGATTAAAAATTCCACCACGTCGTAGTTGGTTCTACTCCCTCCCCATTTTTTTTTTGTCACAAGTGAATCCCAAGTCAAGGATTAAAAATTCCACCACTTTGTATTTGATTCCACTCCCTCCCCATTTATTTTGTCACAAGTGAATCCCAACTCAAGGATTAAAAATTCCACCACTTCGTATTTGATTCCCCTCCCTCCCCATTTTTTTGGTCAAAAAAGAATTCCAAATCAAGGATTGAAAATTCCACCACTTTGTATTGATTCCACTCCCTCCCCATTTTTTTGGTCACAAGTAAATTTCAAATCAAGGATTAAAAATTCCACCACGTCGTAGTTGGTTCTACTCCCTCTCCATTTTTTTGGTCACAAGTGAATTCCAACTCAAAGATAAAGAATTCCACCAATTCGTATTTTGGTTCCACTCCCTCCTCATATTTTTATCACATAAAATGTGGACCCTAAAATCGTCATTTCAACGGGGTTAATTTTTAATAGAAGAACAAAATGAATCTATGAAGCACTGAATTCATTTTCCAAAAAAAATATCAATTGGTTTAAAAAAATGGAGAACACATTTGCTTGAGCCCTTTTCAATTTCATTGTAATCCACGTTTAATAAAAATGGGGATTGAAAATGGACCCCTACATATTCATAGGATTCGGGCATTCACGAACTAAATTACTTATGCACAATTAAAATGTGGTCACTACATCAATTCAATGCGGTTAGTTTTTAATAAAATCACAAAATTAATCTAAAAATCACTTGATTCATTTCCACAAAGAAATACCATTTGGTTAAAAAAAATTGGGAAAAAAAATCAATGGTTATTTTTCAATTTCATTGTAATGAACAGGGAAGAAAATATGGATTCAAAGTGGACCCCCACATATTTATAGGGTTTGGGCACTCATAAACTAATTTACATATTTATAAATAAAATGTGGCTACTATGTCACCTCAATGCGGTTAGGTTTTAATCCTCCCCCATCCACGCATTCAAAAAATGAATGCGGCATAGTCAACCCCAATTGTAAGTTTCATTATATCTGTTTTTGGTAGGTGTTTTAAACAAAGAAAATGAAGTTTGACGAGTTTTATTTCTATTCCATCTTGAAATTTTGAAAAATGTCAAAAATTAAAAGAAGCAAATTCCAATTAATGAAACAATTTGAAATTTCTTGCGCAATGATATATCATTCACAGTTTCAACTAATAAAAATATAAAGTTGTTCTTTGAGCACAATTTAAAAGGCAAAAATTAGCTTAGACAAGATGTCTGACCATTTTTACAATAGATCAAGTCCTTTAGGGGTTCATAGAAGAACAAAATTAAATCTTTGAAGCGCTATGTTCATTTACCTAAGACAAATATCAATTGGTTAAGAAAAAATCAAAATCCAAGTAATCAATATGTATCAAAAATGGTTCTTCGTCCAAGGTTCATCCAAAAAAATAATACAGATGTCAAAATCCCATACATTTTGCTTTCTCAACTAATTTGCAATATTCATACTGGATGAATTACCTTCATTATTCGATGAATAATTCAAGGGCGGGAATGTGGCCCGGGACTAGTGACCTTTAATTCAAAACATCGGCCTAAATTCATGAGTACGTCTCTGCAGTCGCCATGTGTCCATGACATATTAGGAGCAATCCAGCATAGAAGCCGAGAATCGAGGCGGACCAAGCTGGTGTCCTCTAAATCTCAAATGAGACAAGGCACACGACGTAGTATTAACTGAGTTGACTTTGCAACCATTGGTGGAAGCAAATCCGCCAATTGCAAGTCAGGAATCAGAATCGGATGACGTATGTCGCGTATGTCTCCTCTGTAGAGTACATTTAGTACAAATTTTTGTACTTTTTGCAAATTGTGTACATAGTGGTTTTGCCGAAAGTGGGTGGGGTCTAGCGTACTTACACCTATCTTCCCAGCTATTCCGGATGGCTTCTAGAACATCCTGATACCACTTCAGTGCTTCACCTTTCAGTAGTCCTTGGAAGACACGCTGTCTAGAGGCTGGATCCTCTTGATTGGCTAAGGCAGTGGCCTCAAATTCTCCCATCCAATCATCCACATCCGTAGTACCATCGCCCGTAAATTTACTATACTTCAGGCGAGTGGAAGTCACCATCGGTTTCGCTTCGTCAGAAGATATCTCCTCTTCTAAACCTACCGGCGTGGGCTCTCTATCCGGTTCTGGTTCAATATCCTCCGGATTCTCAGCTGGTTCCGGATTGGTAGGACTAGGGGTTTCACTGAGATTCCGCATAGTAACATGTACTAAATCTTCTTCTGATTCTGATGCTGAAATAGATCCGGAATCTCTACCAAAACTAGGGATTCCGTGTACCACAGGTCTTCTAGCTGCAGCCTCTTCTAATCTTCCGGAACGTCTTTCGGCTAGAATTCCTCTCTGAGGTCTACTCATGAAGTACAAGGTGGGTACTCTTTCAAGATCTACTTCATCAATTTGGGGATATGGATCCACACTGCTAATCCGTATAACAACTTCTACTTTTCCGACTACAGGTCCCTTTTCGAATTCCCTAATTTCAGAATAGCTATCAGAATCCCCGGCAGCGGCGCCAAAAGTGTCGAGCGCGCAATCTAGGCGTAAGTATTTTTAACAACAAAACGTGTTAAGATGACACAAGTTATCGTCCCAGGAGATTCCAGACGTTATCTCAAAATTAGTTTTTCTAGACCTCTAAGTTTCTGGATTTTGACCGCCTCCAGAGGGGTTCGTCCAACTCACAAACTCTCTTCTGGAACTTCTTCCCTTCCAGATTCACTCTCGGATCAGGCTCTATCTGATTTTCTGGTTCCGACCCTCTGACAAATTGGTTTTCTATACCTTTGTTTTACCCTCAGAGCGTTCCTCACTTGCTCTTTCTGTGGGGTAGGGAACTGCACCACTCTGTATCTGATATAAACTCTACAAACAAAACACAACCCAAGAATAGATCTAGTCGAGTAAACAGGGTGGCATCCTCACAATATCCCGGATGACCTATCTGGAAAGTTGGTCACACAGGGTAGCGTTACGTCCTCCTTACTACAACGACAGATATCGGACTTCCGGAACTAAGGGGATGACTTCCTAGCTCTTGACCGCTCATGAAGTTGACTAGCCTTCCGGTGGGGTGGAAATGTTCCTCTGGCGGTTGCCGATCTCCGCACGGAATCGCCCCTGCGAATTTCGGACTAGCTTCCGGACCACTACTTGGTCTCCACCGGATTACCGTACCAGCGATTTAAAGGCGCCACTTTCTCACTGCGCAAGTCTAAAACTCATCTGTAAAACACACTCAGCTTAATCCGGCAGCCCAAGAATCCGGATTCCTCCCCTTGCATACTCTCACTTACACATCCACACAAGTGACTATAGACGCGATACGCAAGAGAATAATCCACAAGTGCTTCCCTGAATGCCTCAAATTAAATATACAGGGAAAGGAATGACAGGCCAACAAGCCGGCCTGCCCTTAAAACCCCACAAAAGGCGACCCAAACGACCACCAGAAAACTGGCCAACAGCCAAACAAAAAGCAAAAAGCAAAAAGGCAACGGCCCTGAGGACCGTTCCGGGAATATCGGGAAACCGTTAAACTCCTAAAAGCCCAAAACTACAGGCCCCACATCCGGGCAACCCGGTTCCGGAACTACTATCCGGTTAAAATCCTAACTATCATTACTACTGCCCTAACTAGTCACCTCACCCTCCTGGCTTTCTTTACTGAAGTGCCACCCTATGATGGCAATCCACCTGACTTCTTGGGCGGGGTGGTCTTTGTCTTCGACCGGGTCCGGGGATGACGCAACTCCTCTTCCTCCGATTGAGTCGTTTCCTCATCCTCTTCTCCTTCCGATTCCGGATCCGTCTCGTTCAGTAGCCGCCATCCCCTTGGTTTCGGAACAGTAAGATCTATGAGCTAGGACGGCGCAGGTGTCTTGAGCATGGGTTGGAGCATGTGAGTAAAACTCACCGGATCCGTCCGTGCCAGATTCAGCACCGTTCTAGATAAGGCTGGTTCCCAAAAAGTGGAAGAAATCGGTCGATCCGGAAAGAGTTTGGCCACTGATGCAGTTCTTTCGGCTGGTACAACTGGAACCACATCCTTCACCAGAGTCGTACCCGGGGTCGATTTTGGATCCGGTCAAGATTCCGTAAACTGCTTCACCAACGAACGCCTCTTCACGGACGATGGTGTTCCGGCTGCTAATGTTCCGGCGACTGATCTGCTCTTGGCTGGAGAGGGTTGGTTCTGCGCTCCTCCTTCTTGCATCAGGTCGAAAAGCCCTTGGTCCAATCCCTCAAGCGGATCGAGGTTGCCCAATAATTGTTGGACTTCCTTCAGCATTCCCTCAATCTGGACTTCAAAGTCCACCAGAATGTTGACCACCTTCGATCCGACCACGTGACCGTCCGCCACCATCTTGGAATTCCAGAGCGTGGCTCTGGCAAGAATATCTGCCGGATTGTCAAACAAGTCCCGGACATTCCGGACCAGATCCATGGCTTCTCCCTCCTTCGCTTCAGCGGCGATCTTCTCTCTATCCGCCCATGCAGCTTGCTCTTGGAACCGGTCCCGTTCTTGCTCCAAGGTCAGGATCCGGTCTTCCAACTGCTTCACTGTTTCTGGATCCGGCCTTTCCATCAAAGCCCCTAGGATCTGAGCTTCTTCCGTCACTCCCAATTTCCCGCATACGTTCCGGATCAGGGCCGTCATCCTCTCGTTCTGCCCCTTGGTGGCCCTCAGCCAATTGATGGTGGCCTCAAACTGATCCGATTCCGGAAGTGGATCCCGAGGCTGCTCCATCTCTCCGGCTTTTTGCTTCCCTTGAGCAACCGGATCTATAGACTTTCGGCATGTCCCTGGAACGTTGGGTGACGCGTGCTCCGTTTCCGGTTCATCTTCTTCCGGGTTGATCTCATCCGGTTCATCTTCCGAGGGGAGTCCGTACTTCAGAAGATTTTCTCCCTTCCGGTACACGGTCATTTCCGGTCCGGTCAGCGCATCCTCTGAGTGATATAGATGGAAAAGGTAGGGGCTAATCGGGCTAGACTTCTTATTAGCGATATTAATCGCTAACTTTTTCACTACAGAGTGAATGACCACTCCCCAACTGATCGGTCTAGGAGCCGGATTCTCTCTATCTCCTAGCGCCCCAAAAATCGTATTTGCCACAGTCAGTGTAATGCGGGTGGGCTTTTCTGGATACAGAATTGGGATGAGGAAGGCCAACAACTATCCATCCTGAGAACTCCTACAGTCACTTGCGGCGTTCCCCTCCTTCGAATCCGCATGAGTTCGGAAGACGTTAGCGGCATACCTATCTGTCCGGGCTGCTATCCCGGATCCCCTAGTTGGCGTAAAGTACGCCTTCGCCCACAACTCAGAGTCCAGGCCCTAGAACGACCCCTAAGAGTCAAATCGAACTAATTGCCAACTCCAAAAACGAGTTCGTCAATTATTCCTTCACTCCGGATGTTCCACGGCCGTTTTATGAACCCTAGGCATTCCATGATCTCTAGGTCCTTCTCTAACTCCCTGAGGCGCTCCGGATCAATAGGAATCACCGGGCCTACACCTCGGGCTGACACTACCGGCCTCCAGACTTCGCTCGTTTCCGCCATCTCACCGACGGTTAAGACAATCCGGTGCAATCGGCACCTTCTTCCCTTTCTCTCCCTAATCACGCCCTAACTCACCACTCTTTCTCTCTTCTAACGCACCGTGGGGAAGCACGGGGAAAAGAAGCAGAATGAGGCTGGCGGTGGGGTTTAAATCCTTGTTGGAACCCTAAGTTCTCGACCAGCTATTAGTTCTTGTAAGTTCCCTAGCTGGAACCTAGGTGGTAGGTCCCTATGATTTGGAACTTTCCGGCTTTTCGGCGACTGGTTCCGAATGACTGCGTAACCTAATTAGAGTTTTATCTTTCCTAGGAAAGGATTAATTTCTAATTCTAACATCTAGGTCCTAATTTCGTATTCTAATGCAAAAATTGAAAAAGTTCTACTACTTTTATCTTTACTTGTTTGCTATTTGGGAGTTTCTGGATGTTACGTACTCCCACACACATGAAGGACATGCTCGAGAGAAGCTACAGACTGCCAACGTCGAGAAGATTGCGCTTGGGTGGGGAATCACCCGCTTGATTAGCAATTGCTCTTCCTCCCACCTTGGTGTCCAAGCGTACTTGCTCTCGAAACATTAGCCGAATGTGGGAGGCAGCACTATTTAGGTGGCGTTCTTGCCTTGCAGCAGTGAATGGCGTCGTCGTCGTTAGTTTGGCGTCGTCGTTAGTTTGTGTCGGGTGCATATCCTTTTCATGCATGTTGCATCATTTTTAGTAAACACTTGGCCACCACAACATGAATTTGTGAGTAAAGTACTGTACTGCTTAAGCATATTGGTCATTCTCTTCTAGCGTGCACCTCAAACCACGATTAGACCGCGATTCCAAATAGTGTCCACATTAGGCCAACACAGTTCATTACTAATCCAGTGCAAACCTCACGCGCTTCGTGTACGAACTACATTTCACTACCACTGCTATGTTGTGCTGTGAAAGGGTTGTAAGCCCTACCCCCCAGCGTCACAAAATGAAATTACATTAACGTACCCCAGTACGGGATGCACATGCAAATGCCACAAGTGTCTTCCGGACTCACAATTCTTAAAAAGACGTACATAGTCTCCTCTGCAAGACTTGAGAGTGACATTCAACTATTTGGCCCCTACTCTTACGGTCTACATGCTCTGTATAGTAAGCATGTTATATTCCTCTCCAACATACTATAATTTACATAGTGTGTGCTGTGAAATTGGACAAAAGGGTCCTTCTCCCAACGACAAAAATCACACTACTAGTTCACAGTCCAACACTTCTGCAAACAGCGGTCGAACATACTGAACCCAAATCGCAGCGCCCCAAAACAAAACCCAATAGACGGCCCACATACGGAAACTCTTGTGAAGAACCACTGTTTTACTGCCTATGTACACTATCCTCGTCCCCCATCTTTCTAATGCTTTAGTTCAGCATAACCATGCTAGAGTCAAAATGCGATGCGTATGTCACTCTGTACGGCACGTCATACTCCTCCGAGATAGACGTGCATGCCAGCTCGTCAGCCACTGCCGCAATCACGTTCTTTTGCATTTCTGGACCTCGTTCCGCCTTGTTCACCTGGAAATGAAACATAGACGACGCCTTGGCAGGTTCAAGGATGGGTTCATCGCCATGGAATATTTATAGGTACGACTCCATGAAACGGAGTACGCAGAAGCCACACTCGTAGGAACCTAGTTGATCGAAGCACTTCACCTTGTGCACAACCTCCGGCATTCCAAGTCGCGGTTCGTGAAGCAACTCCCACACCTTCCGAACACGTGCAACGTACTCAAGGTCATGAATTGCGGTGTGCATTCTTGCGCTATCTAGGTGCAGCACACTAGTCCGCGTGAATATGTACAGCGACTAGTGTTTGTGGCCAACATACGAAACCAGGACTTCCATGTCTACGGGGCAAGTAGGGTACAAACGAGACGACACTAAGTACTAACGACCCCATTTGATGAGGGCCTCGATCGTTTTGGCCTCAAATGCAGTGGGAAGGGTCGCCTGCATAAAAGATGACGCTACGTACACCTTGGCACGGGTTGTAGACGAAACACTCTACTACAGTCGGCGACTGAGCAATTCAACGATGTTTTGTCCAAGAAAACGCCTGGTTCTTTTCAAGTCTCGAATCTGTTGGACGTCCACGAGCAGTGAGTCCCACTCCGACCTATAGAAGTTGATGGTGGTGGTCTCCACATCACCCACGCCCTTACTGTATCACATACATTACAAACAGACTGTCAGTGTTTCAGTGTTCCAACAGGGTGGTCAGTGCAAGGTAGTGCAAATGACATAATTTTGAAGGAAACGCAGAAGACCAGCGGTACCTAGGCAAGGCCTCCATGAGCTCTTCCATTTTCACAGAGTCATATGTCCTAACAATGGAGACTTTAGACCAGGCATCACTGGTCCAGTCGCCAATGGCAAAAGGGATAAAAGTCACCGTCTTCGGATGTCGCATTCTCCGTGGCTGGTTTGGATCATCTTCAAGCTCTGGCTCTAGCTTCTCCAATCCTCCATTGCTGTCCTCGTTTGCCTCTGCAAGAGGGTCGCCGGGGTTGCTTAGGATTTCAGCAAAAGACTCCTGCAGGCTGCGAGGAGACGATTTCAAGAGGTTCACCACGCCACCGCTCGCGACGACGCCGTGGTCCAGAATCCCGAATAGATTTGGGGGAGTCATTGGCTCGGACAGGCCTTGGACGTTCAAATCCTGCATCTGGATGTCGTCCACGATCACGGATCGCTGCAACTGCGACATAGTGACTGGGGCTGAAATCGGAACGGCCTCCTGCACTACAGCGATTTCTGGGTCCACATGCAGCTATGACATCATCTTCCCCAGTGACAACTCCTTGAGCGGAACCTCAGAGGGTGCGACAGTGTTACGTAGTTGAACCGCCCATGCTGCTGCATCGTCTTCTTCAAATGTGTTCTCCAGTGATTGTACCAATTCCATTATCTGCCCTCGGATGCCCTGAACTCGGCCCACCCATGTCGGCTGGTTCTCGTTCGCCAGCCAACCAATGTTGAAGTCCTCGCGCAAGCGCAAACATTTGGTCCATATCTTGGACTGCTCCCTCCAATGCTCGTGTGTGGTTGTCCTCCAACACGTCCGGAACAATGCCGGGTGGTGCATGGCGAGGTCCTGCAAGGCGCGAACGCACACGGTTTCGACCCTCTGCATAATGCCATCCAGCACTCGGTCCTCCTTGCCCTCGCATACAAGCTGGGCATCCTTCAGCATGGCCGTGTGAACGACATCGGATTCCCAGTCCACCATCCCTGAAAACCGGAAGGGCGCTTTGAAAATATAAGTACTTAGCGCGCGTAGGACGTCTGTGTGGCTACGGCAGAGGGAGTGTACAGCCGTATGACTGACGCCAAAAATCGGGCACGTTAGTTGCCTGAACCTTCCGTACACAGAGGTCATCGCAATCCTCAGCACCCGCACAAAGTGCGGCACCTGTAGACGTGGCACTCGCTCCGCCAAGAGTATGCGTCGAACCTCGTCGGCCTCCACATCTGAAAAGCACAACACGACGTTCATTGAACCGGACAGTGGGAATGGAAACCAACAGCGGAGGAAACACTACAAACAAAATAGTACGCGGGGGAAAGCACTTACCGTCGTGGCGCCAGGGGAATGGTGGCAACTTGTGGAAAACGTTGACTTGCGAGACTATCCACCACAGGGGGCACCAATCCCAATGGTAGCCTTCACGACGGAATTCTGTGTCGTACCGGAACTGCTGGACGGCCTCATCCACAAGCTGCTCCTACCGAGCCTTAATTTGGGCGCACTTGTCTTTGAAGGTTTGCGAGTCTAACAGATACTGAAGATACGCAGCAAGCCGCTCGATATTCGGTGGGACCTGCCAGTACTTCACATGCTGGCAAATGCTCTTCATTGCACGCCTAATGGCAGCACTGTCGGGGTAATCCTCTTCCTACACACACAACGCGCATTGTTTTAGCGAAACACAGTCGCAACAAGAAAGTTCAAGACAGCAAATGAAATTCAATGGGCTATTTGGAAGCAGGACAATTGTTTGCTTACCAGCGCCTCGCACGACCACCACATGGAGCATTCACGAGTGGCACCTTGGAAACGTCCCACAGACTAGGATGAGTAGAACTCGCGGTTGAACTCCTTCACTCTCTGACCCTAGTACTCCCAACCTAGCAACTGCAGCCTGTTCTTGACGAGGTGGAAAATGTCCGACTCTCTGATAGGCTTTGGCTTCGGCTCTCTCCAAAAATCCGTCCACAGGGCATCAGCCTTCACTCGTGCCCTCATCTGCACTTCGCGCTCATCTCGTTCCAAGCGCGCGCTCCACCCAGAGTTGGTCTTCTCCAAGCTCGGGTGATACACACGAGCCTGAGGTGACCCCAAACCGCACATCCAGTACCGCTGGAGTGCAGCGTTACCCTCGAAGTTCCTTGTCCATGGCACTATGTCTAGCCGCAGTAGACGTGGACTGTTGCCGAGAGGATTCTGCAGCGCTATTGGTGGTTTAGGACGTGGACTACTGCCGGGAGGATTCTGCAACGCTGTTGGCGGCGGTGGACGGGGACTGCTGTCGGGAGGATTTTGTAGCGCTGTTGCCGGCGGTGGGCGTGAATTGCTGCCAAAAGGATTCTGCAGCGGTGTTGTTGGCGGTGGGGTGCCTCCTTGATCGTCTTCCATGGGCTGGTTCTCGTTCGCCAACGACGCCTCAATCTGATCGGCAAAGAAATGCAGCGCATCAGCACTGCCACATGCCTCGCCCGCGGCCACACCACCCAGGGTCTGGCACGCATCCGTCGGATCCTTAATGGGGTTCATATCTTCCATATCATCAATGTCGTCAAAGTCTTCGTCAGCAGGTCCATCCCCCGCGTCGTCGTCAAAGACCACTACCTACGTGGTGTTTCTCCGAGGCGTAGGCAAAACAGCCGGCTTCGCCCGCTGCTAAGCGGGCGCCAACTCCACGAGATGCTGCGCAGCACACATAATTGGACTCAGGCCATGGAGTAGCCCTTTCTTCGCCGCATTCGTCTTGAGCCGCGCAGCTCTCTCTTCCAATGTGAGTCCGGCAACAAGGCACGTTCCCACGGCTGGCAAGGCCTGCAAAACACTGCGCCCTGCCGCAACACGCTGAGAACGGAGGCGGGTACATTCACTCGCCCCCGTCGGCCCTCCGTGAACTGCTGGCGGTTAATGCACACTGCTTAAGTGCGCGTCACCCTCATGGCGCCCGCGTGAGGAGTCACATTGCTGTGAAGGCGCGGCAGGAGGGTTTGGTGCAGCAAGAACACTTCCTTTGGCAGGTTGAGGCTGTAGGAGGTAACTCCTGTGAAACTCCTCCTCGAGTGCATCTGGTAACTCTTCAGGAACCTTGTTGCTGCCACTGGCATCCTTGTCTTCAACGCGTGTAGCCTCTGTGGCCTGACGGACAGCTGCACGGGGTGCTGGCGGTACCATAGGGGTGCTCTGTGGCACCGGCCCCTTTGTCTGCACCTTGAAGTGAAAGTTATGAGGGCCAAAAGTGACCCTCTTTGGAGTTCCTTGCTGCGTCTTAGCCTGAGGACTGGCCTCATGCTCCCGCACCTTTTCCACCAGCGTGGGGCCTTTCGCTGGTCCCTCTCGCCTAACACGCCTCTTCAAGGGCTCATCATCACTATCCGACAACTCGGTCGGGACATTCGCTGATGGAAAGCTATCTTTTACGGCCGGAGTCCGCTTCATCTCCTTTGCCGCGGCCGAACCCTCTAGAACGCTGGCGCTCCTGAGCTTGTTGTGTTGTGCGATGCCTTCTTCTTCCTTGCGGTCCTCCAACGGTGCTGGTGGCGGAACACTGGGCCCTGCGCAGTTCGATCGGCGAACAACCTTGTCTTCAACCTTGTCTTCCTTCCCCTTCCTGATTATTTCGCTCACCTTACCCTGACCCCTGCCCTGGTCAGGATACGGTAGCATGCGCTTTGGGATTCCCTCATCATCCTGCACAGCGGGACATTGGGAATCCCACCGGTGTTTGTTGAGTCACATTTTGTTGGAGAATGTTTTGTCACCGCAGTGCATGCACATGAAGAACTTGCGGCTTGAATTACCGGGCTTTGGGATATTTGTATATGCTCGCATTGCGCACTCTTTTAGCAACCGCATGAAGTTCTCCTGGGTGAGGTAGTTCACCTCAATGGTATGGGAGTCGATAGTCACCGAGGACCAGAACCAGGTTTCTTTGGCGGTGGTGGCGGTGCCTCGTCAGCTCTCTTCACCACCTCGTCCTACAGAGAGTACTGGCCGGTCTAGCTTAGTCACTTGTGCACAACATGCTAGAAATCTCTCTCGTCATTCACAGTGTCCCTAATCTACAGTTTCACGGAACTGTATTCTAATTCTAAAGAAGGAACCCAGACCCTAAATCACATAACCCCTGCGGGTCGGTCATAACACGACAATCGAACAATGTATGCGAGTTTACCTTCCTACACTGTCAAATACGAAGTTTCGTTTGGGCACAAAGTACCTGAAAGTCGTCGGAGAAGGTGTCTTGTCCGGCGGGGCCCTCCAAGGCTGCCGCCTCCTTCACCCGCCTCGTGTTATTCGACCTCACCATGTCGCAGCAATAAGTGACTTTGGCACCGACGTCGGCGAAGCTGAACCAATTCCAATACCCGATCACCTCACCCCACCAGAACATTGGTCTGTAGTAGTAGTAGCTATCAGGGTACCTTGCGCGAAGCCTGCAGTCAGTGAGTCACACAAGGTTTGCTCAGAGCCTACTTACATGCCGGGTGAGCGTGCTCAAAATATGAAATTGCGAATGCGACCTCGTCCCTCCTAATGTTTTCGATTTTGAACCCGGAATCCCTGCATTCTCTGTCATCTGTGTCGGCCTCTCCACAGGAAGACTCAAACCCTAAACGCTGAGCCCTAAGGAGTTTCTAAATCGTCCGCCCGTAAACAAAAACGTTGACACCTCTAAAACCTGCATTCTAAATGAGCCGTTCTTCCAGATATTCTCTAATCGAGGCCGAGAGCTCAGCGTCCGTGTCGCCAGCTTACTTCACACATTCAGAACCTACGATGGACTTCCGCGAGCACACAGAATTCAGCGACAAAGAAGAGCAGAATGAAACCTGAGGAAGTAGAGTATTGGCCCAAAACATCTTCATTTTAGCAGCCGCAGTTCGTTCCTCCGGAGTGGACGTCTTCATCACCGCGCCCGTTAAACTCCTGTGTATCCTTCCGTTGCAAATGATGGCAGCACTTGAGAGAGAAGTCAACGCCTGTCGTAACACGTGAAAGTACAAATAACCCTTTTGGCGTTAATCTAGTACAAAAACATCTAAGATGACTTGTGTATTGTTCCCACAGGATTTCAACTCGTAGTTTCCTCAAAATTCCCGGAACAGGATCTGGAACACAAACCCAAGATAGAAGAACTCCGGAACTGAAAACCGGAAACTACCATTCTTCCTTCATATTCTTAAAATCTTCTCTCTCTCAATTCATACTATTCCTTGTACTTCTATCCGCCCTGGAAGGAGTGTCGTTATCCTGTTCCTCTTCTTGATCCAGACCCAATTCCAACGACCAAAGTAACCAAGATAGAAGTTTAACCTCTAATTCAGAGGGATCCGCTTTTAGACTTAAGGAAGGATGCGTGGTATCCTACCCTTCTATGTATTAGAGTGATAGAAGTTTCACTTCAAAAAGAAAACAAAAGAATACAAATCAAACAAACCCGGACGCAAGTTCCTCCTCACAGCAGACCAGAAACTAATCCTGATCCTCAGGTCACTCAGGAAGCCCCTACAATCCCTCTTACTACAACGACAGACTCTGTCGAAACATGATTCCCAGAGCGGAACCGGTAACCAACTAACTAAAAGATCCCAACTACCTTCCAATTCCTCTCTTCCGGAAACAATAAGACCTCATCAAACCTTGGCTAGCATTTGTACTTCAACCTGAAGAACTCACCCAACCTAGGAATGGCTATCTCACTCAAAAGAATCTCAAGGAAAATCAGCAGATGAAACTACCCCTTAGTACGTCGATTCTCATAAACCAACTCCTAATACTCCCGGAGCCGGATCCAGACAGAATCCGGGGGCTATCTATTCTGCTCCAACACCTGCAAACCAGCTACCCACACTACCAATGCTTAACACACTGATGGCATACCAACACAGACTGAGACTTTTCAGACCAGTACTTGCGAAGTAGAAATCTGAATTCAATTTGCAAAACACTGGAAATACACATAAGAATACCCGGGGCATCCAACCAAAGTCAGCCCCTAAATACCAAACACCCCGAGAACCCTAAAGGCCCATGGGAATCAAAAGCAGAGGGCCAGAGAATGACAGCTGTCATTCCTTATCCTCCACGTTTGACTTTCCTACCATCCCATCCAATCCGCAAAATGTGTATCCCAAAACTTAAAAACCTGGAAAGTGAAGTCCAGGTGCATCCAACTGAAAAGCAGCTAATTAACTGCTTCCTACCTATCAAAAACTTGAGTTTTAATATTAACCATGCTAGGGTCAACCCAAGAGACTACCTAACTACTTCTTCTGCCGCTTCGGAGAAGGTTCCTCTTGCTTGACGGCTCCTTTTCGGGGCGGCTGTTTCCTGCTTGGAGACGATTTAGGTAGTTTTGTCGTCTTCCCTTTAGACGCCAAGGTAGACTTACCCTTGAACCGCAAAGGGGGGATAGCCTCCGGTTTCGACTCTTCTTCAGATTCCGTGCCCGGATGTGATTGGGACTGGGAACTGGATCCGGAATGGCTGCCTTCCTTCACTGAATTACTTGGCGATTTGTCTTCCTCGGAATGGTAACTCACAGAGGACACCTCCCTTGCTCGTTTTGGTGTTGTCTTCTTCTTTGTCGTGTTGGGCATTACTGGAGATGGCTTTAAATCCTTGCTCTGGGGTGTCCCGAGTTCGGATCCGAACTTCCGGGCCTTCTCCTTGGATCCGGATCCATGTCCTGATCCTTCCCCTCCTTCTGACTTCCGCTTAGAAATATCCTTGGCAGGTGTCTTCTCTGGCTTCGCCTTTTCCTTCGGTTTCACGTTTGCGAGCGGCAACATGGGCACCTTCTTAGAGCCCAAAAACAATCCCGACTCCCGGAGAACATCCCGAATCTCATACATGAACTTCTCCATCACGTTCGAGTATTCGGCTAGAACCAACACTGACTTAGCTGCTGCTTCAGTCCCGGACTTATGGATTTCGTCATCAAACAATTTGGCTTTGTTAATCACATTCCCCAAATTTGATACAAAAGCCCTAACCTTATGGAGAGTCTCCTCAGCCTCTGGGGAAAGTTTCCTTCCCCCCTTACTCTCCTCTAGTTTCCGGGTTAGTTCTTGATTTTGATTGGTCAGTTCCTTAATCCGGATTTCCCACTTCTTGGACTCTCTATCCCGAAGTAAACCCTCTACTTTCTCCGCGAGTTCAGACACCTCAATCCCGCCAAGCAGCCCACACACGTTCTTGACTGATCCCCTCTCGGCATCTATTTCCTCTCGGATCCTTTTCAGATCCTCGATTATCCTCCCCAGTGAGTCATCCCATGGAACTTCCGGTTTCGGGGATTCCCGACTCTCACTCTTGGGTCCTTTCTTCTTCTCTAAGGCTGGGACTTTCTCTGAGGATTCTTCTCTCCTCTCTGATGATTCTCTCCCTGATTCCTCATCTTTCTCCCTCTCTTCCTCTCCAGTTGGAGTGATATTCAACTTCATGAGGGTTGCGGTAGCCTTATAGGTAGTCCTCTCAGGGCCTCTAAGGGTTCCTAGACACTCATACAAGTGAAAGATAAACGGTCCAATCGGGGTCGCCTTAGTATTCCCTAACAACGAGACCATTTTTGCTACTCTGTCGCTTATAATCCCTGCCCAGAACACTTTCTTCTCTCCGCTCAGTGCCCCGAATATGGTATTTGCCCAAGTTACTGTGATCCGGGTTGGCCGCTCCGGATACATGATCGGGACTAAAAACTCTAGCAACCTTCTCTCTCTTGCATCCTTGCAGTCCGTGACTGTGTACCCATCATTGTGGTGAGGAGCATCAAAAAACTTACCCTCCGCAAACTTAAGCGTTTGGGAAGCCATACCCTCTCTTGGATGAGGAAAATCGTAAACCCGTTTCCAGGTTTCGATGGTCCAACTGTTGGGGAGTGCCCGAGAAGTCTTGTCCCACTCATTCGACTGATCCCTCGTTAGCTCCCGGATCATCTCCTCGTTTCTCAACTTCCAGGGTCGGCGTAGGAAATCCGCGCATCCTATTTGACCCAAGTCCTCCTCCAATTGTTTCTGGTAACCCTCATCTTTCGGAATAACCGGGAGAATGTTCTTGAACTTCAGTGCGGCAGCTCCACTACCTTCACCCTTCACCATCACATTCTAGAGCTCTGCCACCCTCTCTCAAGCACAAAACCTCGCATAGTCCCTCATAAATGCTAAGTTGTAGATCTTTCCGACCAAGCGCCAATCCTAATCCTCTCTAACAGGTCCGGAAACTCAGAGTTCTCCCTCTCTCTTCACAACCTGACTCACAACACAATCACTCTGAGCGCTCCAAAGATTCTTCAGTCTTTCCAGATGAAAAATGAGAATGAAAGAGCCGACCCCTAGGTTTTCCCCATCCAGTCGTTCCCAGCCATTTAGGGTTTCCCGTTTCCGCCCCAATCCTGGAAGATTGTGACCGTTTAACGGTCATCCCTAACTTCCAGTAGAGCCGTTGGATCGCAGGATTGCCCTAACGGCTTCTTGTAGTCTCTTCAATATCCTCCGGTACATGTCCGTACCCGGCCCTAGTACATTGAACCAGTTCTGATTTGATACCCGGTTCCGTATCCAGTTCCAGTTTTCTGGTCTATTCAGGAAATTCTAATTCCCTTTCTTAACCTATTTATCTGTTTACAATTATCCTATAACAGAGGAATCTTAATTTTGGTAAAACTCGTATTTAAGCCTTACAAAAAGCTAAAAATTTTACCATTTCTCACTCCTTTCTCTATATTACTAGCTAACTTGCCTTATCCTTACATTTTGTGCTCCCACAACGCCTCTGGGACAACAAGCTACGTGAAAAAAACTACCCTGAAATCCCTATGCACGCCTCGTTTCTTTGCCGCTCGTCCAAGAACTGAACCCTAGAAAGCCTAGTAAACAATGCAGAGGATGCAAGAAATCGTCGCGGAGAGATGAAAACTAAAATCTAAGCAAAACGCAAAGGAAGCAGAGCGCCTGGAACTCAAAACACTACGCGAAGTTGGTCCAATCGAAGAAGACTGGAAGAGACGACAGGGGCTGCTAAGTGGAGACCTCGAACCTGGGAACCCGTGCGCGGTTCGGGCGGCGACGAAGCTGGGAGCGTACCCGACCGAACCTGAAACCGAGGCTCTCTCCGATCCCGGCTAATTAGAAACCGCCACATGTCCCGAAACACAGGCCTGGACGATAAATCCTCTAGGATTCAGATTCAGTTCCTTGCACCCAAAATCGAAATTTCTAATAATGTATAATTTTGTGATAATGCTCACTCGATTGTCCTTTAGGCAAAAATGGCCAAGCCATCCCATCTAGCCATTATTACCCTTAACCGACTCATACCAGAAATGATTTTAGTCAATTCACGTTTTGTATTATCACATGACTCAAGCCCTGAGTGTCAAAACAAGCCAATTAGGATTTGGACATGAATTAGAAGTGAAACAAAACATAACGTGCTTGCGATTTTTGGAAGTCCACATATTTTCAGAATTATTTTTCAAGTCTCATTGACAAACAGAAATGGAAATTCATTGGAATTGTGTATGTTAGGCCCTTAACCCTAAACCCTTTTACTGGCACCACTTTTTTTATTTGACCCGGGAAAAGAGCATTGCAAGAGTGCAATCCAATTCGGAATCAAAACAACCTTGTAATCCCACATTATAGTCTTTCAATCCCTAAGTGATATTGTTGTGTTTTCTTTTCCAATGCTTTGGGCAGCAAGCGTGGTTCCAAATTTTCCCGGTCACCTTCTAAAAAAGGACACATCAACAACTTACCTAAATGTTGGCTATGTCAACATGTGCATTTTATAATCTTTGTGAAAAAAGAAAATAGTTTGTTCCAACGGAGGTCATCATATGTTAAGCCATTTCATCTCGTTCTAGTCCATAGGCAATTCTAGATTTTCTAATTAGAACTGAAATTAAAATTCCTTCATGTTACACAGGTTTTTAAGGTGTGATGGAACATCTCAAATCATAAAACGTGTGTACTAGATTACAACGTTGCAACCACCGGCAGTGGCACACTTCAACCATGAACCTCAGTTTTTTCCGCACTTTGTATCATTAATTTGTAAGCAAAATTCAGTGTCTTGTTTATGATGGAGCACTGTAAAGAAATAATTTTATATCCAATTTATACATCCCTAAACCATATAGCAATTAAAAAGGCTTTTTACTGATCAAATCTTAAACACAAAATATTGTGAATTTTAGCTCAATGAATTAATGCTCGCCAATTTCTAGAACCGAATTTTCCACAAAAAACAAAATTCAATTCCAAATATAGCTCCTAAGCCGCCCTTGATGTGAATATTCTAGCGCATTTTGTGTTTTGACACAATCTTCTTTTCAATTGTTTTATATATTGAAAATGATGTTCACATATTTTAATTTTTTAATATAATAAAAAATACGCTAATATATTCATTATTGCAAAAGATTGATTTTCTACTATACCATATAATTATAAGTCCACATGATTTTCTGGATCTAATGGCATTGTTCCATTTTCTAGAAATTCGAGCCATTGAAAAAGCAGACCGTCTACCACTTATACGTCAATTGGACCTCTTATGAAGAATTCTCTATTTTATGATGAATAAACAAATAGGATTCCAAAAAAGACTGGAAATATTAGTAGAAAAAAACTTTATTACCTCTAATGAATGAATTACTGTAGGAAAATAAAAAATTGAAATAGAGTGTAGTACACATTTCACCACATTTACCTCCTTTTGGGGTAACTTTGAGTGCAATTTGACCACATTTTATTTTTAAATGGTTGACATGCAAAATATGTGTAACCCTAAACCCTTAACATACCCGTTACTATTCGTCTACCCTAATCTCAAAAGATGTGAGCTTCGATTTGAACTGTGAATCAATTTCCGTGAAATGATGTTTTCTTAAAAATTTATCCATGTATCTGTAGAATTGTTTAACTTGCACACTTACGTAACAGTAATGACAATAATTAACAATGACTCCATCGAAATCATCTTCTTAAACTTCATATGTAGTGGATGAGCATTTATCCAATGCCTAGTAATATTTTAAGAAAATCATAGAGGAAAAGCCTACTTGGGAGCTTCAAGTGCCGAAGGCTAGCACAAATGAGCTGAAGAAGCACTGGTGGTATATTTGCAATGGCTCGCTCAAAGAGGTTTAAAAGTGAGCGACACAATATACAAAGCCTCTTCAAAATGAGACGGCATTTATTTGAATGTTAAAGTTTCACGTTCATGGTACTAGTAAGCCTATTTCTCAAGAAGTCTGCCAATACTATTTCTAAACCCTTCAATAACTGGTACACCTAAATCACGAATAAACCAAAAAAAAATATTAAACCTTCATTTAAACGGTAAGACGTTATTATTAAGAATGTTCTGTCAGGAAGATAATATTTTTTTGAGACTGTCAAAATTCACAATTAATTTGGACAACAACAGAAGTAATGAAATGTAGCAATGCGCATTATGTTTAGTTAATAAATAAGAATAGAAATCCTTAATACTATTTAAGCTCAAATCTCACAATTATAGAACATAGATACTCAACCAACATTTCAATGCACCCCTGTTTGAATAAAATAATGCAAACACAGCACAAGATTGTCCACAAAATTGCTCACAAGGTTGTTTTTTAAATGGTTTAAAAGTTTTTTCCTAGGTTACTACCTGAATGACCCCCTTCAGAAATAGATAGTGAATGCATTGAAGGGCTCTACTACAGAAGAATGGTCATGTATGCGGGAAATTGACCAAAATTCAAACAGAAAATGTCAAGACATTATGTTTGCACCCTCTTTTCTTAAATGAAGGAATTTTGACTGGATAGAATCTGTCACAAAGAAAGCTGTAGCTACAAAATTTACGTCAATCGTGTAACAATGAAGCCATTTTTATAGGCTTGATTCAAACACCACAATTTCAAAAGTATTGTGAGGCCCTAAACACCTTCAAACCGTGAACGTTTGTTTCCTAAGCTGAGCGGACTTAAAGGTTATGAGATCACTTAAACCATTCATTTCAAAATCCCAAATACAAGTTCATGAAAGTCAATAATGAAAATACGTACAAAGTTCGAATCACATGTAGATGGGTTGTGGTTTTGAAGAAAAGGAGGTACTCCGCAGTGAAGGGTTTATGGACTTCTACCTAAACTCCAGGTGACTATGGCATTGCATCTCCTACATTTAGTGTGGAACAAAATACGTGACGAAAAATTGTCATATTTTATGTTTTACTATCGCTTTGGACATGGAAGTCCTCAGTTCCTACATAAATCCTCAAAACAAATTGCACACTTGGGCATGGCCTCCTTGTGAAACCGGGCATGGCCTCCACATTACACCCTTATATCCTTGAAGAAGTGTAGAACGCAATTTGCGATTTCTACACTTTATTCTCCAAAGGCATATGCAATGGACCAAGGTGAGTCCTATGTCCAACTAGTGAAGGCGTTAATAAATAAGGGCATGAATATCGTCCTTCGAATGTTAAAAACATTCCAGCTCGTACATGCATCAGGTCCATTCAAATTCAATAAAGGCTCTTCATGTCCTTATAGCGGCACTATTTTTTACTAGACTGCCGATAGCTTTTTTGCTGAATGGGAAATCAGCAGACCTTCTTTTATTTAGCAAACAGAAATAAAAAAACCAAGTGTGAAAATGTTGTTTAGGCCACTAAAAATATAGAAACTTCAAATCAAAATTGTCATTTATACAGAACGGGAATTCAAACAATTTTGTTCAAATGGAGAGAATATTTAGACACTCCAAGTGAACCCCCGGATTTAGTCTCTTTGAAAAATTCGAAATTATAAATAAATGAGGTCAATAATAAAAGCACTCAAATGTAACTGTGAAGAGAAAACTTATTAAATAAGTATAAGTTAAAGTTGGACTCCATGAAAAAGTTATAAATGCAGTACTTTTAAGGTAATTGCATTCGCTGTGCACGTCCACAATTTTCAATCTCTCTAAAATTATGCCAACACGGCACAAGACTATTGGAGAACTTCTCACAAGATTTTTTTCAAAATTGGCTACAAGTTCATGGTAAAATGTAAAATAAGATCTTTATAAATTTACTGAGAATGCACGAAATGATTACGTGGAGATGGAATTTTTATGTACAAGTATTTATATCCTGAATTGAACCCTAAAATGTAGATTTTTTCTTTTCGCGCTCTGTAGGTTATTTCCGGTTTACATGTAGGCATGTCTATATTTAAAATACACCATTTTGTCACAAAATTATTCCCTTATACATGTAAGCCTTCTCAAAGTTTTGTTATTCAATATGAATAGAATATACTACAAATCATTTAGCTATGAACAAGTTTGTTCCATATACATGGCATACGTGCATATGAACTGGTGCCTCATTCGAAAATCTTCCTTTCCAGAATTTTTATGACATACTTCAATAAACCGTATCACATCACTCCCATCGGTCTTACTCCATAAACAATAGCGCCGAAGACCGAGAATTATACCATTTAGAGAGACCATCGATGCATCATCTTGCATTTCATTAAGAAAAGCAAAGAGAAAAATGTATTGAATTTGCAAGGGTAGATCCAAAATAAAATTGATCTAGCATACTCAATTGAGTCTCAAATAAAGGTTGATGCTATCAAAGGAAACACCAGGTTTGACAAATTGTACATAATGGTGTAATATGCAACAAAGAAGGGAATAATGTTTCAAACATGTACGGTCTATCTACAAGCTCTAATGAGAACTGCACCGGCAGAATTACAAAAATGAATGGTACCTTAATAATATAAGAACCAGAGTTTTCGCTATACCACTGAAAGAAAATGTTTGGTCCGTCAACCATGACCTTTGAACACACTATAACATGTACTTGGATTAATAAATAAGTGGGAAGCAATTGCAAAATGCCCAATTAATCGAACTGGGCGTTAATGTTGTGAGGCATGCAATATTTATGAATTTCATCTAAGTTAGTATTAATTCCTTTATCTATTCGTTAGTACGCATATTTTTTTGTATTTATATATTTATGTACTTATATATAAATATATTCATATACTTGTTTGTTAAAAGTTTATTTGTTTTATTGATCACGTAGTTTATAGAATTGTTTTAACTCTTTTTTGCTACATGTATTTGTTTATTTTGTCCTTTGTATAGCATTTTATTTACGTATTTCTTTATAGCGCACACCAAAACTCACTCTCCGTTTAATGAGTGTGGCACAATTGGTCGTGGTCTGGCTCGTTCAGCTCTCTTGTTTTGCGTGTTGATGGTAGAGTTTGTCCCCCAGCACTTTCAGATGCTCTCCGCCCTTACCGCGCACTAAATCCACACGATAAATGCGCATTGTTTCAGCAGCAGTACTTTGTTGGCAATTTCTATTTAGGAATGGATTCATTACTTTATTGATGAATTGATTCATGTATTGAATTTTTTATGAGAATCACTACACAGGAGCAGTTATGAATGTATTTATTATTGTATTAAAAGTTTTTGAATTTTTATTATTTTAATGTATATATTTTATTGTTTGTGAATAACCTCTTCCATTTTTTTTTTCAAAGCCTTCTATGTGGATGTTCATTTATTCCTTTCGTAATGTAGATATTTATTTATTTATTTATTTACTTGTGTGGTGTTTTTTTTATCCCCTTTTTAATATACTTATGTAGTTTTTCTTTTTATTTGGGTTCTTCATTTATAACCTTTTTAATGTAGATATTAAATTATAAATATTGTGGATGGTATTGAATTTATTTTCTTCGCAAGGTACTTATTTAATTCTCCTTTTTCATGGGTTAACGTGATCATTTATTCCCTTTTGAATGTACACATTCACTTATTAATGTATTTGTGCGGTGATTAGCTTAAACCCTTGTCAATGTACTTTTGATTTTCATTTTTTGGGGTATATTAATTTATTATATATAATTTTCTTCATGTGTATTTCTTGTGTTTTAATGCATTTCTTCATGACCGTGGTGCTTAATTTAGTCCCTACTTAATGTACTTATTTAGTTTCCTTCTTTTTGGTGTTCATTTATTATTTATAACTTTCCTCATGTATTTATTTCTTAATATATTTATTCATTAGTGTGGTGCTTTATTTTTTACATACGTAATGTACTTGTTCAGTTTTCCTTTTTTTTGTTGTTCATTTATTATTTATTACTTTCTTCATGAATTTATTTTTTAAAAGATTTATTTATTAGTGTGGTGGTTTATGTATTACGTATTGAATGTACTTGTTTAGTTTTCCTTTTCTTGTTGTTCATTTATTAATTATTACTTTCTTCATGAATTTATTTTTTTAAATGTTTCTTTATTAGTGGCGTGGATTATGTATTACATATTGCATGTACTTGTTTCGTTTCCCTTTTTTGGTTGTACATTTCTAATTTCTAATTTATGACTTTCTTCATGAATTTATTTTTGAAAATGTTTATTTATTAGTGTGGTGCTTCGTTAATTACGTACTTAATGTACGTGTTTATTTTTCCTTTTTTGTAGTTCATTTATTATTTATTACTTTCTTTGTGAATTTTTTTTTAATATTTATTTATTAGCATGGTGGTTTATTTATTACGTACTTAACCCGCTTGTTTATTTTTTATTTTTTTGTTGTTCATTTATTATTTATTACTTTCTTCATGAATCTATATTTTAAAATATTTATTTATTAGTGTGGTGATTTATTTATTAACTACTTCATGTACTTATTAGGTTTCCCTTCTATTAGGTTGTTCATTTATTACTTTCTTTATGTAGGTATTCATTTATTTATTTAATTATTTGTGTGGTGGTTTATTTAGTAGTTTTTTAATATAATTACCACTATTTTCCTTTATTTTTTATTGTTCATTAGTTTGTTTGTTCATGTCTTTGTTCACAGTTTATTTTATTTGCGTGTGCACTTCATTTTTAGGAATATGGTTCCTTACAATCTATGAATTAATATACTCCCTCTTTTTTTTTAAATTTTTTCATGAATTTGGAATTGATCAATTAATTATTGATTAACAAGTTTATGAATCAATTAAGAAATTCATTAGGTCATTAACCCCTAAATGTAAAAACTGTGTTTTTTGGCAACATAGTGATTTTGGGCAGCTCACTACGAGTGGAGTTTTTATTTTTTTTCTTTGAAAATTTCACACAATATACGCCCAAGGAGTAGCTTTAAGGCCCAATAATTTTCATACCTTTTGACTTCATGGTTAAAAAGTTATTGCATGATATGTGATTTTCATTACTCGGCGGGCAGCCCGGGCAGCTCAAAAAACTTCTTTAAATAATTTCAAAAAAAAAAAAAAAAATTGAAATTGGTTTTTTAGATTTATATAGAAGTGTGAAGCTTTGAATCATTCAATTTGGATCAATGAGTCAAAAGTTATGAAGAGTTGAAGTTTGTGGGTAGGTATGGTTTTGAGAGACTCCATACCTACCCACAAACTTCAACTCTTCATAACTTTTGACTCATTGATCCAAATTGAATGATTCAAAGCTTTACACTTCTATATAAATCTAAAAAAACAATTTTAATTTTTTTTTTTTTTTTTTGAAATTATTTAAAGAAGTTTTCTGAGCTGCCCGGGCTGCCCGCCGAGCAATGAAAATCACATATCATGCAATAACTTTTTAACCATGAAGTCAAAAGGTATGAAAATTGTTGGGCCTTAAAGCTACTCCTCGGGCACATGTTGTGTAAAATTTTCGAAGAAAAAAAATAAAAACTCCATTCGTAGTGAGCTGCCCAAAATTGCTATGTTGCCAAAAAACGCAGCTTGGTCCTTTAGGGGTTAATTGATTGATTAGGTAATTTAATTGATTAATTTATTCATTAGGTCATTAATTGATTGATTAGATAATTTTATTTATTTATTTATTTATTCGTTTATTTACTTATTTATTTATTTATTTATTCATTCATTAATTGATTCATTCATTACTTGATTCATTCATTAATTGGTTGATTAGGGAAGTAATTTATTCATTTACTTATATATTCACCCAATAATTGATTCATAAGGTCATTTACTCATTAATTCATTTACTCATTTATTCATTTTATTCATTTATTTATTCATATATTCATATCTTTATATCTTTATATACTCATTTAATCATTAATCCATTAATAAATTCATGAATTAATTCATGTATTCTATTATTCATTTATTCATTTATTCATTTAATCATACACTCATGTATTCATTTTTTAAATTTAAATTCTTTTCTAATATTCATTTATTCATTTATGTACTCATGTTGGATTTTTTGGTTATGTATTCATTTTATGCATTACGTTTTCATACACAGTAGTTGCAATTTTAATCTCCCTAAACAATCTTTCTCTATTATTTGTAATCTAGATTTTTACTAGTTGGAATTGCAAAAATATATGAAGTGCCCAAAGAAAGGGACCTAAACCCGCTACAGCCTAAACCCTAACCCTATAGCCGCCGCCGCAGACCCTAAATCCGCCACGAAACACTAGCCACCTGTGATCGGGCAGACGCTGTCGCCGAAACACTGTACAAAATTTACCGGCCCACCGCCTGACAGCCACTAAAACGGACGAGCTCGTGCTGGTAAGTTCCCTTGATTTTACCGCTCAACCACCAACCATCGCGGGTAACGAGGACACAGGAGGGCCCAATAGGGGTCAGAGGAAAGCAGGCTATTCAATAGCCGCTTCCTGAGGAGTGAGAAATAGTGTTATCAGTTTCAAATGAGAATATATTAAATATCTTTGTAGAATTTAAACTTCAAAAACAACTGCAACTTCTAGAAAGTATTAAAAATATTTTTGTATGAAATTTCATGACATTTTTAAATTAAAACCCATTAAAGTAAAGGCCCATTTCATTTCCAATTATTTTATCAATTCACGTGAACATGAGTTCGAAATGACAATATATTGAATATTTTTGTAGAATCTCAACTTTGAAAATAATCGCAACTTCTAGAAAATATTAAAGGCATTTTTTGTATGAAATTCCATGACATTTTCAAACTAAAACCCATTAAAGTATAGGCACGTTTCATATTCCATTTTCTAAAATGCACGTGGACATGAGTTTGAATTGAGAATACATAATTGAATATTTTTGTAGAATCTAAATTTAAAAAATAATTACAACTTCTAGAAAATACTAAAAATATTTTTGTATGAAATTCCATGAAATTCTTAAATTAAGCCCATTAAAGTAAAGCCCCATTTTATTTCCAACTATTTCCAATTCACGTGAACATGAGTTTGAAATGAAAATATATTGAATATTTTTGTAGAATCTCAACTTTGAAAATAATTGCAACTTCTAGAAATTATTAAAGGCTTTCTTTGTATGAAATTCCATGACATTTTCAAACTAAAACCCATTAAAGTACAAGCACGTTTCATATTCCATTTTTTAAAATGCACGTGGACATGAATTTGAATTGAGAATACATAATTGAATATTTTTGTAGAATCTAAATTTCAAAAATATTTACAACTTCTAGATAATACTAAAGATATTTTTGTATGAAATTCCATAAAATTTTTAAATTAAACCCATTAAAGTAAAGGCCCGGTTTATTTCCAACTATTTCCAATTCACGTGAACATGAGTTGGCAATGAGAATATATTGAATAATTTTTTAGAATGTAAACTTTGAAAATAATTGCAACTTCTAGAAAATATTAAAGATACTTTTGTAAGAAATTCCATGAAATTTTTAAATTGAATCCATTAAAGTAAAGCCCCGTTTTATTATCCAACTATTTCCAATTCACGTGAACATGAGTTTGAAATGAGAATATATTGAATTTTTTTGTAGAATCTCAACTTTGAAAATAATTGCAACTTCTAGAAAATATTAAAGGCTTTTTTTGTATGCAATTCCATGACATTTTCAAACTAAAACCCATTAAAGTACAGGCACGTTTCATATTCCATTTTTTCCAATTCACGTGGACATGAATTTGATTTGGGAACACAAAATTGATTATTTTTGTACAATCTAAATTTCAAAAAAAATTGCAACTTCTAGAAATTACTAAAGATATTTTTGTATGAAATTCCATGAAATTTTTAAATTAAACCCATTAAAGTAAAGGCCCGGTTTATTTCCAACTATGTCCAATTCACGTGAACATGAGTTTGAAATGAGAATATATTGAATTTTTTTGTAGAATCTCAACTTTGAAAATAATTGCAGCGTCTAGAAAATAATAAAGGCATTTTTTATATGAAGATCTATGACATTATCAAATTAAAACCTATTAAAGTACAGGCACGTTTCATATTCGATTTTTTAAAATGCACGTGGACATGAGGTTGCATTGAGAATACATAATTGAATATTTTTGTAGAATCTAAATTTTAAAAATAATTAGAACTTCTAGAAAATACTAAAGATATTATTCTATGAAATTCCATGAAATTTTTAAATTAAGCCCATTAAAGTAAAGGCCCGTTTTATTTCCAACTGTTTCCAATTCACGTGAACATGAGTTTGAAATGAGAATATATTGAATAATTTTGTAGAATCTCAACTTTCAAATAAATTGCAACTTTTAGAAAATATTAAAGGCATTTTTCGTATGAAATTCCATGAGATTTTTAAATTAACCCCATTAAAGTAAAGGCCTGTTTTTTTTTCCAACTATTTCCAATTCACGTGAACATGAGTTTGAAATAAGAATATATTGAATAATTTTGTAAAATCTCAACTTTGAAATTAATTGCAACTTCTAGAAAATATTAAAGGCATTTTTGGTATGAAATTCCATGAGATTTTTAAATTAAACCCAATAAAGTAGAGGCCTATTTCATTTCCAAGTATTTCCAATTCACGTGAACATGAGTTTGAAATGAGAATATATTGAATAATTTTGTAGAATCTCAACTTTGAAATTAATTGCAACTTCTAGAAAAAATTAATTGGATTTTTTGTATGAAATTCCATGAAATTTTTAAATTAAACCTATTAAAGTAAAGGCCCGTTTTATTTCCAACTATTTCCAATTCACGTGAACATGAGTTTGAAATGAGAATATATTGAATAATTTTGTAGAATCTCAACTTTGGAAATAATTGCAACTTCTAGAAAATAATAAAGGCATTTTTTATATGAAGATCTATGACATTATCAAATTAAAACCAATTAAAGTACAAGCACGTTTCATATTCCATTTTTAAAAATGCACGTGGACATGAGTTTGGATTGAGAATACATAATTGAATATTATTTTAGAATCTAAATTTCAAAAATAATTACAACTTCTAGAAATACTAAAGATATTTTAGTATGAAATTCGATGAAATTTTTACATTAAACCCATTAAAGTAAAGGCCCGGTTTATTTCCAATGATTTCCAATTCACGTGAATATGAGTTTTAAATGAGAATATATTGAATAATTTTGTGGGATGTAAACTTTGAAAATAAGTGCAACTTTTGGAAAATATTAAAGATAATCTTATATGAAATTCTATAAAATTTTAAAATTAAACCCATCAAAGTAAAGGCCTGTTTTATTTCCAACTATGTCCAATTCAAGTGAACATGAGTTTGAATTGAGAATATATCGAATATTTTTCTAGAATCTCAACTTTGAAAACAATTGCAACTTCGAGAAAATACTAAAAATATTTGTGTATGAAATTCCATGAGATTTCTAAACTAAACCCATTAAAGTAGAGGCCTGTTTTATTTCCAACTATTTCCAATTCACGTGAACATGAGTTTGAAATGAAAATATATTGAATAATTTTATAGAATCTAAACTTTGAAAATAATTACAACTTCTAGAAAATACTAAAGATATTTTTGTATGAAATTCCATGAAATTTTTCAATTAAACCCATTAAAGTAAAGGCTTGTTTTATTTCCAACTATTTCCAATTCACGTGAACATGAGTTTGAAATGAGAATATATTGAATAATTTTATAGAATGTAGACTTTGAAAATAATTGTAGCTTCTAGAAAATATTAAAGGCATTTTTTGTATGAAATTCCATGTGGGTTTTAATTTAAACCCATTAAAGCAAAGGGTCGTTTTATTTCCAACTATTTCCAATTCACGTGAACATGAGTTTGAAATGAGAATATATTGAATAATTTTGTAGAATCTAAACTTTGAAAACAATTGCAACTTCGAGAAATTATTAAAGGCTTTTTTGGTATGAAATTCCATGAGATTTCCAAATTAAACCCATTAAAGTAGAGCCCTATTTTATTTCCAACTATTTCCATTTCACGTGAACATGAGTTTGAAATGAGAATGTATTGAATAAATTTGTAGTTGAAAATAATTGCAACTTCTAAAAAATATTAAAGGCATTTTTTATATGAAATTCCATGACATTTTCAAATTGAAACCCATTAAAGTACATGCACGTTTCAGATTCAATTCCTTCCAATTCACGTGGAGATGAGTTTGAATTGAGAATATATAATTGAATATTTTTGTAGAAGCTAAATTTCAAAAATAATTACAACTTCTAGAAAATACTGAAGATAATACTGTATGAAATTCCATAAAATTTTTAAATTAAGCCCATTAAAGTAAAGGCCCGTTTTACTTCCAACTATTTCCAATTCACGTGAATTTCAGTTTGAAATGAGAATACATTGAATAATTCTGTGGAATCTCAACTTTGAAAATAATTGCAACTTCTAGAAAATATTAAAGGCATTTTTTGTATGAAATTCCATCACATTTTCAAACTAAAACCCATTAAAGTACAAGCACGTTTCATATTCCATTTTTTAAAATGCACGTGGACATGACTTTGAATTGAGAATACATAATTGAATACTTTTGTAGAATCTAAATTTCAAAAATAATTCCAACTTCTACATAATACTAAAGATATTTTTGTATGAAATTCTATGAAATTTTTAAATTAAACCCATTAAAATAAAGGCTTGTTTTATTTCCAACTATTTCCAATTCACGTGAACATGAGTTGGCAATGAGAATATATTGAATAATTTTGTGGGATGTAAACTTTGAATATAATTTCAACTTCTGGAAAATATTAAAGATAATCTTGTATGAAATTCCATAAAATTTTCGAATTAAACCCATTAAAGTAAAGGCCCGTTCTATTTCCAACTATTTCCAATTCACGTGAACATGAGTTGGCAATGAGAATATATTGAATATCTTTGAAGAATCTCAACTTTGAAAATAATTGCATTTTCTAGAAAATATTAAAGGCGTTTTTTTTATGAAATTCCATGACATTTCCAATCTAAAATCCATTAACCCCTAAAGGCCCAAGGCCTTTTTTCTGCCAAAAAACACTGAAAACTGCCATTTCTATAGCAAAGAGTAAAAAAAATTGAAAAATGTTTTTTTTGCACATCTAACCGTAGGATCTTACATCAACTAGTATGAGAATGTATGGAAAAAATTTCAGAATTTTTGACCGCACAGATTGCAAGATATTTGCGTTTAAAGTGGGAAAAACAAGTTTTTCAGCACATTGCGGGACTGGATTTTTTGACTTTGAGCATTTTTAACTTAAAATTTTTACACTACAGAGTTTTGAGCTTTTAATCTTTGTAGTGGAGAATTGAGTTGAGAGTCTAGGGAAAAAAAATATATTCAAAAAAACTTAATTATCATTCCTAAAAAAATTGTTAAGTAGAAGTAGGTACGAGATAGAAGGAAAATCTAAAATATTAACATATTTTAGATGAAATTAAAATACAATAATCCCAATGGTGAGATTGTTCTAGCAAATAAACTGAACAATGAGATTTTGTTTTTTTTTGAAAAATTGCAAAAATAGCATTCAGAAATGAATCCTACATTTTTTTCAAGAAGATGCTCTAACTGCCCGAAAAACAAGAATGTTCATAACTTTCTCATAACAAATCCAAATGAAATGAATCAAAGCTTTCTAGATAGGCAAAAATATAATCTATGAGAGAAAATATAAAAAAAATCAAAAAAATCAAATTTTTGCCATTTTTTTTTTGCTGCCCGAGCTGCCCGCCGTCCCCTGTTTTGAGCTTATTTGGTCATAACTTTTGTTCCCGGGCACCGATTGTGAAAAAAATTATATTCCTACAAAGCTTATCAGCTTTTCTACCTCCAAAAAAAGTTTCAAAAAATCTGGACAAAATTTCAGCCCGTAGGTACCTGCCCAAAATCCCATTTGTCCCCCGAAGGGACAATGGGCCTTTAGGGGTTAAAGTACATGCACGTTTCATATTTCATTTTTTAAAATGCACGTGGACATGACTTTGAATTGAGAATACATAATTGAATACTTTTGTAGAATCTAAACTTTGAAAATAATTACAACTTCTAGAAAATACTAAAGATATTTTTGTATGAAATTCCATGACATTTTAAAATTAAAACCCATTAAAATAAAGGCCCATTTCACTTCCAATTATTTTAGCAATTCATGTGAACATGAGTTCGAAATGACAATATATTGAATATTTTTGTAGAATCTCATTTTTGAAAATAATTGCAACTTCTAAAAAATATTAAAGGCATTTTTTGTATGAAATTCCATCACATTTTCAAACTAAAATCCATTAAAGTACAGGCACATTTAATATTCCATTTTCTAAAATGCACGTGGACATGAGTTTGAATTGAGAATACATAATTGAATATTTTTGTAGAATCTAAATTTCAAAAATAATTCCAACTTCTAGATAATACTAAAGATATTTTTGAATGAAATTTCATGAAACTTTCAATTAAACCCATTAAACTAGAGGCCCGTTTTATTTCCAACTATGTCCGATTCACGTGAACATGAGTTCGAAATGAGAATATATTGAATAATTTTGTAGAATCTAAACTTTGAAAACAATTGCAACTTCGAGAAAATACTAAAAATATTTGTGTATGAAATTCCATGAGATTTCTAAACTAAAACCATTAAAGTAGAGGCCTATTTTATTTCCAACTATTTCCAATTCACGTGAACATGAGTTTGAAATGAAAATATATTGAATAATTTTGTAGAATCTAAACTTTGAAAATAATTACAACTTCTAGAAAATACTAAAGATATTTTTGTATGAAATTCCATCACATTTTCAAACTAAAACCCATTAAAGTACAGGCACGTTTCATATTCCATTTTCTAAAATGCACGTGGACATGAGTTTGAATTGAGAATACATAATTGAATATTTTTGTAGAATCTAAATTTGAAAAATAATTACAACTTCTAGAAAATACTTAATATATTTTTTAATGAAATTCCATGAAATTTTTAAATTAAACCCATTAAAGTAAAGGCCCGGTTTATTTCCAACTATTTCCAATTCACGGGAATATGAGTTTGAAATGAGAATATATTGAATAATTTTGTAGAATCTAAACTTTGAAAATAATTGCAACTTCTAGAAAATATTAGAGGCATTTTTTTTATGAATTTCCAATACAATTTCAAACTAAAACCCATTAAGATGCCATATTTAACTACTTCTGGAATTTACGGGGAATTTTGGACTTTGTGAAGGTCCTGTCCATCGGGAGATCTTCCCGATGGTATGTACAATGAGTCCGTAATGCCGTTCAAAGGAGATTTAAATCGCTTTGGGATGCTAAGTGGTCTGGAGATTTTCCGATGCAAGGAAATATACTCCTTCGGGATAGAGTGTTCGAACAAATCAATGAATTTGAGATGATGTCAACTCCGACATTTGCTGTAAGCGGTACATTTGTATCCGGGGTTGCATTAATATGCAACATCACAGATCGGAAGAGCTCAGAAGATACTTCCCAAAGTATCACAGTCATAACACAAAAGAATGGATGAAGCAACATAATGCAATTATAGACATTTGGTAAGGTGTAATCACAGTCAGATAGAAAAGGTGGATTCGCCACTTATATAATCATTTGGATGTAACAAACAGGTGATATATAACCCAGCTAGTCCACTTCCAACTACATGTTTTTTGGGGCCCAAGACCAATCAAAAGGTGGTGCTATAATGTGCGGACGATCTAACTCTACAAGATCTACATCATCCCTCACATGCAACGCCGGTCGAAGCAAGTGCGGACGTTCCCAATCAAGAGGATCTAGGACAAGCATTACAACACTGTTATTCAAGAGTACCCTGCGCGTCCGAGGAATGTTCAAGACAGTCTTCAGTATTGCACGACGATGGGGATACACCTGGTTCTTCCGTGGATTGTCAGACCCGGCAAAAAATAGAAACCTTGACAGAATTTCCGGCGGTAGAATACGTCGAAGAAGAGCGGCCAGTGTTGAAGGTTGCATTGCGGACCACAAACCATAGTGAGTTTCTTGAACGAAATGTCGGAGAAGACCACGGAAGCCGGGCCGAATTTTGATATTCTGTGGGAGATCCGCCACACCGCCCTTCACGCAGAGATCCCCTGTTAGTACTAAGAGCATCGCCTTCTGCAAAGACCAAGTAAGCCTCAGTACGCAGACATGTACATACAGAAACGACGTCAATTGATCGTGAGATCCCCCGACCAATATGCAATACAATAGAACCGCTAATTGAAAATACGCATGGGTAGTTATTTGAAGAACAGCGACTGAATGTCTTATTTGCTGCATAGTGCAAGGAAATTAGCAATACTTCTACGATGTCACTGTAGCCCAGAATACAGCACTAACAAGGGATGCAGATTTAGAATTCGCGTCAAATACAAAAAAAGGTTTAGGGTGACATACTAGAAGACCGAAAATACTCGAGTAAAGGAAGTTACGCAGCAGAAATTCAATTGCATTCGATTGAAGCAACAAAAATGGACATTACATAATCCGCCTAAGACTAATAATTCGATGCAAGGTAAAATGATCGTGAGATCTTCCAATCAAGCCGAAGACACAGGACAAAATTATCAATTTCAAATCCGTACTTCAGCAAACCGGAACTGCCGGAGAACTCCCAAACAAACAGTAGAAGCACAACTACAACTTCACTGTCATCCACAAGTACAAAAACAATATCACGAGACAATACAAGGACGGAAACGACATTTCAATGTTCACACGTCACGTCGTATCGTGCGATCTCCTGATGAAGCTTGCCGCGCAAGATGATGACGCCCAGTGTTAAAATCTAATGAGGTGTTCAAAAAATTCCACTCTTCCAAGTAATATGATAAACAATTTCAGAACCAAATTTAGATTAAAGCTGCGAACGAAGAGTAAGAAAACAATTCTAAGTGAGGGTCATGCACCGGAAATGCATTCACATTAGATTTAAAAGACAAGGATAAATGCCCAGAACAGTCCGATCTACCGATAGAATCCACTTCCACGGTATACCATTAGATCTCTAGATGTGCATGCACGCGGATTAATAGTCAAGGTCGAGGTGATCCCTTCGAACTCATAATTATCTTAATCAAAGGCATTTAGGAAAAAAATTTATTTTTACATTTACTACCGAGGCAGAATCAATGCCTCCTACAAACAAAGAATGTCTAGTATTTCGAAAATGCATTTACAATATTTACAGTATGTTCAAGAGTTTTAAGCTACAAGCAATAATATGCACGCCAAAAGGAGATCGTGAGATATCATGATGAAGTCCGTCGAGGAAGAGAAACCAAAACTAAACTACTGCCCTCAAAATGTCAGAGCCTGGTCTGGTCAACGGGACCGTCGGTGGCAGACCATTGTGGAGCAGATGCTTCTTGACATACGCCAGCACAGCTTCCTATGACTTAAACAGACCTCCGAGCCAAGGACTGAGCACCCCCACAAGGTACTGGTCCTTCCAGTCCCCTTCAAATTTGCGGGGAAAAATGGCGCTATGACAATCGTTCAGGAGGTTCTTAAGTGGATCGTCATCAATGAGGAGAACATTCTCGGTTGACCTCAGACCCAGCTTAGTGGCGAAATGATTTAGATCCTTGAGGAAGTAGGGCCTGTCCGGGTGTTTGGGGTCTCTGTAGGACGGCTTTGTGCAGTCAACCTGCGTGAGAACAGGCACGTCCTTCGCCTTAACAGACGTCCCCGGCAGCATTTGATTCAATACCTTTGTCACATTTGCCGGTGTCATACTGCTCCAGAATGCAATGTTTGCATGTCTGTGCACAAAGTCAAGTAACTGACCAACATTCGATCGAAGTGTTACGACGCGTCTGTTCAACTCATTGAATGACCTGTGAACAAGAACTCCATTAAGGTCAAGGACCACATAATACCGCCGCCTTTCTACCTGATTCGACGACTTCGCCACCGGTTCAGTAGGCACTCGAAAAACTGCAGAATACAAGAGAAGCACAGAGTCAGTGACCGGCCAATTCAAGATTCATTATCTCGTATGTACATTGACAATAATGTAGGCATGTTACCTGCGGGAGCTCGGACGCTACAAGCTGGCGACCCTTCCGCCCTCCTTTCGTCGCCCAATCGTCCTCTTTCCCTCTCGCCACCGCTCACTGATCCTTCCCCCCTCCTCTCGACGAGCATTTGCCCCTTTCCTCTCTCGTCGGCGCTCACTGGTCCTCTTTCCCCCTGGTCACCACTCAAAGATCCTGGCTCAAGCTCGTCGTCGCTCGAAGGCACCACCACCCTCCTCCCTCTAACGGCGCCTTCCACTGCCTCCCACTCTTCGTCTACATCAGGTGGATCCCCTCCATCATACACTGCACGCGGACCATCCTGAAATATCCATTTAAAGACGGGCTTGTAAAGGAAACGATTTGCTCGCCTTACGGATTCCAAATGAATTTCCTTGTTGGTATCGAGACGCTTCTTCCCATAGTGGTTTAGACTCGGTAAATGACCAAATGCTCTCATACGATCAACAAGACAGAACTTCATTATTTCTTCGGCCTCATAAGGTATGGCCTCTAGCACTTCGTCAGAATGGCACTCACCGTCATCGGGAACCACCTCTCCTGCAACCTCCAGTGGAACACTGGAGGCCAGTGAAGCAATGTCGACAATCCTCGCCCGCCTTATCACAGGTTTACTCTTCCTTCCAGGAATAGGTTTGGGACTTTGGGGGACCAAGTCAACAAGGGTGTCGTTCAGTACAGCAACTGTGATGCCCATCGGCGGGAGCAATCGCTCTGGCCCAGTCGTAGGATCCCCCGACAAAGACAATGCAACCACTCCTTCCTGGTGTTCACCCCCCTCGCTCTCTGCCGGATCGCCATGATGAATTGAGACCACTGACTCTTCAAAGATCGTGGGATCCCCCGATCCTTCAGGTCCCGGTGTCCGGCCTTGGTCATCCTTCAATGCACCACGTCGAGAGACAGCTAACACAGTCTCCACAGGTAATGCATGGCTCATCGTGGGATCCCCCGATCCGAGGTGGTCATCATCCCCCTTCGACTCTTTCCTCCCCTTGCTGAGGTTGGCAGCATCCTCCCCGCTCTTGACCAGTGACTCGATCGTCGTCGTGGGATCCCCCAATGCTGGTCGGTGAGTGTCTTCCAGGGTTAATAGGTCGAGGTCCGAAAGTTGTCTGTCAGCTCCTGAAGCACGAGATGCCTGCGCATCCTCCTGTTGCGGCTGAGTCGACTTGTCAGGCCTCGATGGTAACGGTCCCAAGGCACAAGTCAGAAGCGCTTTTGTCGCGACTGATGCTTCGGGATTGGGACTCTCAGTCGGCTTCGCTGGCGACTGTTTGCGCTACACCAACGACTTACTTGGAGTCCACTTGGAGGTCCCCCCCTTCCGATTCTCGCCTGCTGTCTTCCGCGCTCGCTTGGCCCCCTTTGTGCTCCCAGTATCCTTTGCGGTGTCGGGTTCCTTGACCGGCGTCTTAAGCGGCTTCCTCTTGGATATCCTTGGGTCCGTTAATTGGATCCCTGAATTCACTTCGCCTGACAACCCGCTCGATATTGGAATTACAATTTGTTCGGCTGGTAATGGCTCTGGACTACTCTCATGCTCCTCTGTCAGATTTGCCAGCTCCGCCTGCGCCGAATGAACTTCGGGAACTTCGTCTGCATCCTCTGCTGCACTTGGCGGATCAATTAGCTGCTCTCGCCGGGGGGAGGGAGTCGAAGATTTTGCCTGCGAGAAAGGCAATATCCCACCACAATTGAGCTCAGTTTGCCCTCCCAGATTAGCATGCGAGAGATATACGCTGCCCAACGTCCGGAGATATCACGATGGTTCAGCAAATAATGCACACTAACCTTAGGGTGCTCAACCGACCTTGTTCCTAAACCCGGTCTGTGTTGGGTGATGTCTTCAACTACAGCAGCTTCATCATCACTCTCAACTTCCTCGTCCTCGTGTTCGGCCTCCAGAAGAGGAAGGGGTGCCGCCTGCGCATGTTTGTCGTCCCAAATCTGCTTGGCGAAGACCTGACTTAACGTCTTCGCTTCCGTTGAATCGATAACTTCTAGCACTTTACCACCCTCCGAATACTGAAATACAACAACCGGAAATTAGTGACATTCAAATCCTCGAAATCGAAAGGAGATTATCAGAAGAACAAAAGAAAAGACAATCGTTGTAGTGCATACCAAGCCCAGATATGTGAACTCCAGACCCCCGTTGACATTCACAAAGACATAGTCGCTGCAAGCTAGTCCTTCGAATAGAATCAACGCACTGCTGATCTTCAGATACGGCATCTGCTACCGACGCCAGTAAGGGTAGTCGTCCGGCATATCTTCCGCCTTGTACACCTGAGTCAGGCGGTCCAATCCCGGGAAGAAGCTTTTGAAGCAAGTCCGCCGCTCGTGCTCTTCGCTATGCCCAAAAATGAAGACAACAAAGACATTGTACTCGTCTCCGGCCGGAGCTTGAGGGAAGAAGTCTTCGGGCCTTGCCATGTAGTTCACAACGTGCCAGTCCCACAACCTAGCTTTGACTTCCATCCTTTGTTTCTCTATGTGAGCCACAATCATGTGGAACCCTTCGGCATCTGTGAGGAGAACGGCGGCAGAGCGGGCTACGATTGTCTGGTCCTGCGGATCATAGTACTCCAGAGCGTCAAAGAGTCTCTTCAACTTCCGCTCTTCAAGAATTTTGGCGCGACACCCGCAGGACGTTGACTCGAACATGAACCAGATGTAGAGGTGCTGCTTCTTCTTTCCCCTCCACGCTATGACGTCCCCTGCCGCCAAGGTGGCGCTGATGTCCCAGCTGCTTTTGTCCATGGTTTTACAGAGATAGTGCTCTGAAAAACCACGTGCATTTGCCTGCACCGATTCCTCCTCCGCCGTTAGCTTGAAATACGACTCCCACATTTGGATCACCGACTGCGGAAGGTCAGCTGGGTCGGACGTCCTATTGAGATTTTTTGTCCGATCCTGCAACCACTTCTTTCCAGCAGGGGTTTCCATTGCCTTGTTCACCCACATCTCCACATCCTCGTGCTCAATGTTCCTTTCCGTCGCAAACTCGACCCACAAAGAGTCCGGGTAAGGCTCGTACTCCACCCTCCTCGCCGGCAGCAGATGACCCTTGTAGTGTGACAAGAGTTCGTTCTTCATCGCCCTGACCAACCGAATTTTGGCGCCGGCGTCTGCAAGAGAGATAATGCGTTTTCCACCTCTCTGTGATTTCGACTTTACGACGGAGGTCTTCATGCTAATAACTTGGGCTTCGACTTGATCTGCAAGGAAATTGATGTCCTCCGGTCTAAGTCCGTAAAGGGGCTTGAAGTCGTTTGCCGCCAACGGTTTGCGATCCGTACTCCTCGATACATCGACCAGCCCCGCCACGTCGGGAAGGAGACCTGCCATGAATCTCTCCTCTATCTTGATCCATCTCTGAACATCAGCGTCGTTCTCTAGGAAGAGTAGAGGGATTCTCAGTTCGGCGATGTCTTTCGCCTTTGCTCCCGCAAATATTGATGCCACCGACGGCTGAAACGCCTGCCAACCAAAGGAGTAACAGTCAGTACGCGATCCGTAGACAGACCACGTGAACACAAGAAGTCCAATAAACAGTCGTGCAATCCCACAATCAGTCAGTTACCACGAGGAAGTCGTTTAGGCAACAGGCAGTCGTGAGATATCACAATGAGCCACTACCTTCTACATGCACAATTTGAAAACACCACGCATTGAACCCCCAGCACAAAAGACTAAACTAGCGACATCTGGTATTTCATAACTTAACGTCGTAGGATATCACGATCTCCTCATTCTAATGTAGAACTACCCCGTATCTCAAAGCCAGGACTTAGTCGTGAAATCCCACGATGAGGAGGTTTTAACGTAATGAAGGTCTGAGGTGTAGTGCAAGACCATCGGGAGATCCCACGATGGTTAGATAGAGCACACTCTGATGACCCCCAAAAAAAAAAATATGTCAACTCCGGCGGCATTCTTACATTGTACTCTACTGAGTGTGATCTGCCCAATATTGCTGGCTGTGGACTTCCTATACTCCGCCACTTGATTCTTGCGTTCAGCAGCTGCTTCGTGAAGTTCTGCTCCTTCTGTTCGCCAACGACATCTTGGTTCAGCGCCCGCGAGAAGTGCACTAGGTCTCCGTGGTGATCTTTGTCCGTCCACACAGGTAAAATATTGAAGGTGGAGGTGAGCATCTTGTCCTTCTCGGGAATCACACCAAGCCTAATCAGGTCCTTGAATGCCTGGACAGTGTGTTGGCCCCCTATAATGTAGTAGTGCGTCTTGGGGTTTTCAAAGATCTCCTTCTTCGGCGCTTGCTTCTCATAGTGTGACACTACCTTCGTTGGGCCGTAGGGTCCCGCTTTAAGGGGAAGCACTGTTATGACTCTGTTCTCTGAGTCATAATCAGGTGTGATTCGTGCCTTCCTCGTCAGCGCATCAAGCCGCTCTGCCTGAATTCCCCTGTACACGAGCAGTGCTACAGGTGCCTGGTGTAGATAGTCATAGTGCACGCGGATGAGCTCTCCTTTGCTGTCACAGACTGGTTTCCTGCCCCATTTGTACAGGCCACCGAAAGAGTTCTCGTACAGGGTCCTCATCTTATTCATCTCTTCCGGTGTCATCTTCTTCACGTCTGCCTCCCCTAGAGCCACAGCCCTGTGAAGCGAAAGCGGGGTATCCGGTTTTTTCTTCTTTCCGGATGTCCCAGCTGCGGCTTCAACTTCGTCCCCAGGAGCACCAACTGCAGGCTTGTGGTGGATGTGGACCTGTGTACTCCAAAGACGTAATGTAGCAGTCGATGAAGGTACCAAGCTTCCTAGGTGTCAGTTCTTCTGGACCTTCAACGACTTGCATTTCACTGCAGCATGGTAGAAAGAGATGTTAGTTTCCACATTGTCCGATAGAGCAGATGGTGGTGCGATATTATTCCCGTTCTAACTTTAATTTTTATCCTTAGTCGTGGGATCCCACGACGGATGTTATGAAAGAGAAGGAATGGTTTCGTGATCATTTTGATGACCTGGTTTCACAAATTACCGTTGTCGTGGGATATCACGATCGGTTACATTCACGGACAGTAGTGGGCAGGAGGTTACTGCATCTCAACTCACTAACTGAAGGCGTCCCGGCATATGACGACGGCACCAAATAACATAGAATGGATATTGGAATATCTTAGAAGGTGATCGGTGATGATCTGTGAAACTACTGTCTGTCGTGGGATCCCACAATTGATTGTTCACATAATCAGCGCTATTTGTTAACCTGCCTGCATCTCAATTTCTCTACCCACGCTAGACTTTCTTGTCGTGATTTCCCACGACGGTTTAGTACTTGAATGCTCTATGTAGGTGGCCTTCTAATTGTTAAGTCTGGGTCAGGCGCGGTCTTTACTATCCTCCATCGGGGGATCCCACGATGGGTTACTAATCCGCTGCCTGGTCTGTACCTAATATGTGGTCTGGGTTTAGATTGCGTCTTCACATCTTTTCATCGGGGGATCCCACGATGGGCCACAAACCCTAAAACTCGTGTGGCCGCGCAGTGATGGGCGGCTAGGGTTTCAAGTCAGGGATCCTATGATGCTCGAATCTACACAGGGACTGCCCTGTCGTGGGATCCCACGATGCACGGTTTTAGGGTCACTATCCGCGGTAACAGAGTCACGTACTCATTACCGTGTGTTCTTCTCGGCATATGTACTACCGTATTTCTTGGCCATGTTTATAACAGCGACTATGACAGAGGCTCTACTACCCTCGTTTTTAGCAAAGTGCGTACCAATGCAATTGCAAACAGCCATATCCTAATTATTGTTTATAACCTAGACATTGCAAGCAAGAAACGAAAAGTAATGAGAATATAGTTCAAAGTAACTTACGGGTCCTTCCAAACTGGGAGGTCTGCTGTACGCTGGGATGGAGTTGCTGCCATCGTAGCTTCCGCTTGCACGGGTCCGGCCTTGTTTTCAGCTACTACAAAAATGCCCTTCCACTCTTTGAAAGACTGCTGCATGAAATTCAAATGCAGTAGAAATTGTAACTTCAATCATCCACTGAGAATCACAAACTCCTAACTTGTTTCTTCATGACTAGCCAAGTGAATTTAATTGAAGAGAAGGTAAACTTAAATCTAAAGTGACGGACTAAGTAGCCTATCGCACAGAAAATAAGCGTGTCTGATCATAGTCATAAAATCCCTGCACAAACCATGTTCCTAATATCATTCACAAACGAGTACTGTCTAACTAAATAATTTACAATGAACTCATTGCTCCATTCTTCTTTGGAAGCAACATTCCCGTTCCTTACTTCACTTTGCTTCAATTCAAACACTCACAGCAGTCCATACACATTGAACTCTAGTTCGTGAACTACATCAAGGTTACCATGATTCTAGGGTCTACAGTGATGAACCGTGAACTACGATGCGTGAAGAGAGCCTACACCTGCAAGGAGGGCGAGTACCATACAGCCATTGTATCCATGTACTAGATTCATTTGACAAGCTTGAATGGGATCAATTCTTTCCAAGCCTAGAAGCTAAACTCCAGAGCAAACGCACACCTCCATGCAATTACAATTCTACAACGAAGAAGTCAAATAATGAACCTCACCGCTAGAGAACTACAAAATCAAAATGTAGGTTTTGAGGTTGGACTACGATGAACTAACCTGTTCAATGAGGTGGGTGAAGTCCCGCACCGTGTTGTTCTTCTCACGCACAGGTCCGGACGCTTGCGCACCGCCTTCGTCAGGAAATGCTTCACGCACTACCGCACTCCGCCACAAAAATTCACTGAGTGTCGTTCTCCGCGCACACACACTCCGCCAGCAAAATTTGAATACGCTCCTCGAATGTCCCTTGCCGCGCTCGACTCCGCAAACAGTAGTTCAACGCCCCGCCAACCAAAGAAACGCGACACAACCCAACTCACTCCAAATGTAAAGCTAGAGACAACGAAACTCACGGACTGCAGCAACCCGAATGAACGCGCGAGGAAGGAAAGCGGAGAAGTGCACGAAATCAAGAATACGGAGAAGCACACGACGTCGGGAGAAAAGGGTGGCAAGCAGACGTCGTGGGGAGGAAAGGAGACCAAGAGGAGAGGAAACCGGCGGGGGAGTCTGCTGACGTGGCGCTGTCAGGTGCAAGACGGCGCAGGTCATGACTGTCCACCCTCCTCATGATTCATGACATCATGAGGAGGGCTTGACTAGAAGGCTTAAGCTAAATAATCACTCATTACACAAAATGCTGAAATTAGGTCGCACACTTGCACCTCACTAATTTCATGACATTCGATAATTACTACAAACATTTTTTTTGTTCCTCTATAAGAATGCACTATTCGTTATTTGTTCATTATTCGTTTTTATGCACATTGTTGCTATTGGAACTCTCGAAACTCCATGTCTACAAATAAAAATAATTGTAGAAACGTTTATTTACTTTGATGGCTTGTAAAGTAACTTTGTTGAAATAAGGCAAGCTAGTTTTATTATTTTAAATGTCGGTATGGAAAAAAAATGTACAAGTTGTAAATACTCCGCTCATGAAGTGAAGAGTCATGAGCGGAAAAAGTCCATGCTACGTTTTCCCAAACTTACCACGTAACCTAAAAAAAAACCTCGGTCTTGCGGTTCAAAGACCCTTCATTCCATAAATCATGCATGATGTTGTACGAGTTAATTTTAACAAAAAAAAATGTAGTTTTACTATTTTAAATACTTTGCCCATGCAAACATTAGTTACGAATCATGAGCGGTTTAATTTCATAGATTGCTACATTGATTTCTAGGTTTAACCTTTGGTTTCGATGATTATTATTTTTTTACAAGCCGCTAAATATGCCTTTAACATAATGAACTTTGATTTCTAGTTTGCACTTGTGTCATTTTTCTAGAAAATGATTAGTCCAAATTATTTAATTAAATAGAAATGACTGTAACGATTACATAAGTACAGGGAACATTGTTGATGATTATCCTATATAATTCTTTCTCATTCATCTCCTAGGCAATCATTTTCATGTATACAATCAACATGATTGGCAAATGTGTAATGAAGAAATAATATCTAAATTATCTTATTGTCTTCTATATTAATTGTCTTCCAATGATCATTGAATTGATGTGGACAAGAGCGTGATTGCCCGCGGTTTTAGGGGCATACTAGGTGTTAATCTATTTAATTTACTTGTGTTTTGGAGCATATCTAGAGACAATTCTCCAAAGTACGTGACCAAGCCCAGCCGCCCATGATCTTGGAATTACTTGCAAAAAATGGAAATTAAAAAAAAATGTCAAACAAAGGACGTTCAAAAATGATCTTCAATTTATGAAAAAAAAATTAATATTAAGTTACAACTTCAATTTTTTGTTTTTAAATCGACATGTAATATGTATCGCAATTTTGGAAAACGTACCATGGACTTTTCTTGCTCATGACTTCATGAGCGAAAGATTAAGAACTTATACATTCTTTTTTTGATACCGACATGTACTGTTTTATGTATGATTTATGGAATGAGAGTTCTTTGAATGAACTGCAGGCGGAGGAGGACCTTTTTAGGTTACGTGGTAAGTTCGGAAAAACGTAGCATGGACTTCTCTCGCTCATGCTTCTTCACTTCATGAGCGGAGTATTTTGAACTTCTACCTTTTTTTCCATATGGACATGCACTGTCTTATGCATGAAATTGCCAAACATTTTTAAAACGAAACCATTCCATGGCAGGGCCCGTTTCATTCCCAATTTTTTTTACTTCACGTGAATTAGAATTTTGCAATGGGCAAGAAGTGAATAATTATAGTGGTGGAATCTAAATCCTAAGAGGAATCCAACTTCCACGATAGAATTTTATGCATGCATGTATGAACCATCCATGACATTTTTAAAATGAAGCCATTTCATGGCAGGGCCCAATATTTTTATTCCCCATTTTTTTTAATTCACGTTAAGATGGATTTTTCAACGGGCAAGAAGTAAAAATAGTGGTGGAATCTAAATCCTGAGAGCAATTCCAACTTCCACAATAGAATTTTATGCATGCATGTATGAACCATCCATGACATTTTAAAAATGAAGCCATTCCATGGCAGGGCCCGTTTCATTGATTTCCCAATTTTTTTTACTTCACGTGAATTAGAATTTTGCAATGGGCAAGAAGTGAATATAGTGGTGAAATCTAAATCCTGAGAGCAATTCCAACTTCCACAGTAGAATTTTATGCATGCACGTGTGAAATTCCATGACATTTTAAAAATGAAGCCATAGTTCAATGGCAGGGCCTATTTCATTCCCAATTTTTTTATTTTCATGTGAATTAGAATTTTTCAACGGGCAAGACTAGAAAATAGTGGTGGAATTTAAGGCTGGAGCAATTACATTTTTCTAAATCAAATTTTATGCATGCATGTATGAAATTTCATGACTTTTTAAATATTATTTAAGCCGTTTCAAGCCATCACGCATTTCATTCCCGATTTTTTGTTTCACATCAGTGGAGATTGTTCAAATAACAATAACAAATAACAATATTACGTACATCGTTGTCAAATAATGATGTAGATGTATACCACGTTTGATCATTTCAAAAATCCAGATGAAGATTGCATGACCTACAATATTCTCATGAATGACATGATTCCAGGTTTAAGCATTCATCACCCGTCAAAGTGCATTAATAAATTTGAAAGCATTTAACTCATTAAATCATTCAGACTGAGATTTAAAATACAAAATAAATAAATGGTTCAGTTTGTTCTTTGTTCCATCATGATTGCACATCCAAAGTCCTTCACAAGGGGCTTTTTTGCGTTTCCCTCTCTTACTTTCCCCTATATAAACAACAATCTTATGACTTTTCATTGTGTCAACAGATTGTGACACAAGGAGAAGTCATGGATTGCCGTTTACGCAGGAAAAAATGAGAGAGGGAAACGCAAAAAAGCCCCTGGTGCTTTATTTAAAAATTCGTAGATGAAATAAAAATTGTGTCAATCATTGTTTAATCCGTAAAGTCCCATATTAAACCATAGGATGTTGTACTACATAACAAGAATTATATATGAAATCAATCTGTTAACTGACATTTTTAATTAGCAATATTGAGTTAGATTGAATTTTAAGTTTATATGTTCCCAGTCTGAGACGACGTAAACTTAATTGAGGAAAAAATTGGAAACAAATAATCAGCGTCATTTTCATTTTTCATAATACCCTAAACCCTAAAAGCCATAAACCATGAACTGCAGACCCTGAAAACGTTAATGTAAAGCGCTGCCACTGTATACCCTAAACCCTATTAAACCCTAAAACCCTGAACCCTGAAACCAAGAACCATGACCTTGAAACCGTGAACACTACACTACAACATGTACCCTAAATCCTATGACCGTGGACTGTAGACCCTATGACTGTGGATCCTAGACCCTAAGATTGCATTCATTGGAATAGAAAATAACAAATATGAACATTCGAGAGTTCAAAATTTTTGTTGATTCTTTTTGTAAGTGAGGTGTTCCACATGTTTCAGGTGCTCAAGCTTTAGGGTTCACGAGATTTGGTACAGTTCGTTTCTGTAGGATACGTATGATCAGGTCGTGTAGGGGAAGAATTCCGAGTATTGATCGGGGAAGCGTGTAACATTCTGTCAAGTGAAAGTCTTCAGAGTTTGATCCGCTTTGGTCAAAGCATCATTGACTCCTAGAAAACGGTGCAACGATACCATCCTTGAATGTGGCAAATTTCAAAATGTCAGTGAAGAATCGGAATTTCAGTGAAGCCTGGATTTGCGAAGTTCCAGTTAGAAAGTCAAGAGCCCCACGCCCTCCCTCCTTGTAGTCGAAAATGCGCGGAATTCGAGAATGCAATCAACTTCCGAAGTGAAGGACCGCACGTACCCCCCAGCCGTTGTTGATTGTGGCACGGCATTCAAGAACGCATCCAACATTCGAAATCAAGGATCGCTTGGTGATTTCAAAATTCGCGGCGGGAATTCAGAGCTGAAGAATTCGAACCAGCCACCTGGTTCATAACCCGAAAAGAACCTGGAGCTTGCTCTTTTCGATTGCACACGTGAACAGGCGGAGCAGGCTGCGGAGTGGCGAGTGGGTGTCTGTCAGTGTTGGCAACAGAGTGGGCGTGGAGGCGCACGAAGTTCTGACCGAGCCAGTTGCTGCAAGGTAAGAATGCATCCCTTGCAAGTGTTATGCGATTCCGAATGTTGAGGATTTTGTAGTCGAATTGACGCCACTGCACTCTGTCACAAACTGAGGATGTCATAGATTGAAAGTGAAACGGAGTCTGCAATAATTTTCTTCGTGCATTGGTCTCATTTTGCGAAAAACTCACGTGCTTAAGGGATCACCATGTTGTGGTGACATCAAGGTTCCTTTTGAATCGCGGGACGGCACTGCCCTGAGGGCAAGTTGATATGAGAACCTTGTACGTGGATGACAACCGATCAGAACGTCTTCACAAAGTACTGAAATTAGGTTGTGTTAGGAATTAGGCGGGCTTACATGAGGAAAACCCAGCCATCAAATTCAACTACTTCTAAGAACGTTTCTTATTGTACCCATGGAGGTTCAGGAGTCTGAATTACAACAAAATCCACTTTAAAAGTAGAGAATTTTTGTACAGTAACTGAGAATAGTTTTAAAGTGTCGAATGTCATGAAACCAGTGACAGGAAACCTAATTTCACGATCTTCGATAAATACGTCGGTCTACGACAATAGAATACGTGTATATATCCAACTTACGTAAGCATCGTGGGATCCCACGATCTTCGCGTATTGAGCGTGGGCGAGACCTCTCAGTCTTCGAGTATAGAGATATCGCGGTCTGGTAGTCGAGGGATGTTCTATCATTTCGTCGTGGGATCCCACGATCGATTGAACCTTGGCTGTGACCTTCCTGGTGTACGTCTAGGTGCCTAACTTATCGATGACCGTCATACTCCTCGTCGATCTTGTATAAGCATCATGGGATCTCACGATCACATTTTTGGTTGGCACCAGGTTCTCCTACTCGGGGGGGTTCACAAACACTCTTCCGGATTTTACAGGATACCGAACTCGTGGGATCCCACGATTGATTGATAATATGTCGGGGACTCATCAGAGTGATTCAGTTTGACCCACTACTTCATTTGTATTTCTGTAGCGGCCTATGTGATCCCTTAGGAGGATCTTGGAATACCGCGATCTCTGGTTTGAGTGATTAAGCGCTAAGAGTGTCGTGGGATCCCACGATGTACTGAACGTTCTTTGGTTAATGTCTTCTAAACTTCTGCGACGTTTTCCTGGATGCCTTGGCTTCTTCCCAGTGGTTCTGGGACGGCCTTCTTGAGATCGCACTATTGCGTCTGGGCTTTCGAACTTCTTGTTGACAGTAACTAGATTCACTTGTTCATGTTGCGTTGCCGTGTGATCGTGAGTTCCCATGACTGTACAGACGTTGATGCTTCTATCCTTCATGTCGTGATCTCGTCCACGGGATTCGATAGAGCTCACTCTGACAATGGATTCATTCTGTGAGTCTGCTGCTGACGCGATAGTTCCGTATGTGGACGGAACGCATGTAGAGGGTGAATCACAGGATTCCACCGGTGGATGTGAAGCGTTTGTGAATGGTGATTGGGTTAAGCTGTTTGTGCCTGGATTCGGTGAAGTTGGATCAGGAATCGTTAAAGAGGTTCATCCCCAGGGCCAGTGGCTGGGTGTGCCCATACTTGTTGAGCCTTGGATTTACATTCTGGTGCGACCTCATTCTATCAAATTAAAATTCCAGGATTTGAAATGCTTTCCTTGTCAGAGGGGTATGAACACATTAGAGGATGTTCAAGAGAATGTAGTGTTGTGGAGAGCCGCCGACGTTGTTAGAGCGTCGGGGGATCCCCCGATGGATCCATGTCCGTATATTCGTCAAGGAGCCTGGTTTGGACTTGATGTGCATCGGAAGGACGCCGACGGACTCCTCGTTTCCTCGGGTCGTATCATTTGTTGGAGTCCGGAGGCTCATTTCCAAGAGGAGACACTTGGTGAAGGTTTCATAGGTGTGACAGTCCTCGATGTTTTTGTGGGTGACACCGAAGCCATAATGTCTCACGACAGGTGGCCAATTTTGGAGTGCTGGTTTCCCAACGGTCATTCGTTGAAGGAGACAGTGGATCATTTTGCCGCCATTCCCGATATGGACGACCCTCTCGCTTACCTCGGAGGTAGAATGAAAGCACCATACCGGTTTATAGTTCGCAAACCCAATCTGGAACTGATGGAATCGCAGTACTCCCGCAAAACGGCAGACGAGGAGATTCGGAAAGTCAGCTCGGAGAAGTGCTGCAGACGTCTGTGTTGTCAGCATTATAACCAGGAGTTCACGCTGTTAGTAAGGCAGAAGTACTACTTGAAGTCGTTTGACGAGCACCGTGAATATGGGATTGGAGTAGGAGGACAACTACACGAAAGGTACGGGGAGCGGAAGCGGAAATACGTCACGCTAGAGGGAGTTGATGTTTGTGGCAAGGCGTGGCACATAATTCACGGCATCCCGAAGTCCACTTACCACAGGTACATCGAGATGTACAACGACGGCGTCGTATCAGGGACGCACGGAAACACAGGGGTTAAGCGCCCGCGGGCTCGGACTGTTCAGGTCGCTGGGACTATGAAAGCCATTATTGACGAGAATGCTGATCAAATGCCCCACCAAATGCGCGGCATCGGGAACGGGCAAACGGATACTCTAAAATTCCTTCCTCCCGGAAGAAATTGGAAACGAGTCTGAGCAGACGCCAACGAGGTAGTGCCCCTTATCTCCTGTCACTGCTTTATTGATCGTGAGATCTCCCGATGAGATCAATGATCGTGAGATATCACGATCACTGTTCTCGTGCATTGCTTGTCATTTGCATTCCTTCCCCTTCGCTCGTACCGATGCTTAAGCGTCCCAATTCTGGATGTGCAGTTGAATGCCGACTACAGTCTGCCGCCCGTGAGCCAGTCGACTATTAGTAGACTCAAGCGGGAGCACTTCAACAGCGTCTCCATTAAGCCTGTCAGAAGTTCGTTTGCAAAATGTACTACGTGCGACGACCTACAGTAGTTTATTCTGAAGTCTCCGAAAGGAAGCCCCGAGTACGTGGAGTTCGTGAAGCAGCGGACTCATCATCTGAATCACCAAGCTTCTTGCCGTCTGTGGGAGTACGTATCATCCGGAAAGTCCCAATTAACAATTTAGTGAAGGTAAAAATAGCAGAACTTTTTCAATTTTTGCATTTAAATACAAAGTTAGGATTTAGATATTAGAAATAGAAATTAGTTTCTACGTAGAAAAGATAAAACTCTAAATAGGTTACGCAGTCTGCCGGAAACCAAAGCCGGAAAGCCGGAAAATTCCGGATCGTAGGGACCTACCGCCTAGGTTCCGGCTAGGGAACTTACGGGAACGTTTTTGGCGGCGGGAACTTAGGGTTCCGACAGGTACTTAAACCCCACCGCCAGCCTCATTCAGTCTCTTTTTACCCGTGCTCTTCCACGGTGCGTTAGAAGAGAGAAAGAGTGGTGAGTTAGGGCGTGTTAGGGAGAGAAAGGGAGGAAGGTGCCGATTGCACCGGATTGTCCTAGCAGTCGGTGAGATGGCGGAAGCGAGTCGATCCCGGAGGTCGGTAGTGACAGCCCGTGGCGTACGTCCGGTTATCCCGTCGGATCCGGAGCGCCTTAAGGAGTTAGAAGAAGACCTAGAAATCATGGGGTGTTTAGGATTGGTAAAACGTCCATGGAACGTCCGGAGTGAAGAGATGATTGACGAGCTGGTTTTCAGAGTGGGTAATCAGTTCGATTTGACGATTAGGGGTCAATCTAGGGCCTGGACTCCGGAGTTGTGGGCGAAGGCATACTTTACGCCAAGCAGGGGTTCCGGAATGGCGTCCCGGACGGACACTTACGCCATGGAGGTATTCCGGAGTCATGCGGATTCCAAGGAAGGGAACGCCGCGAGTGACTGTAAGAGTCCCCGGGATGGGCAATTATTAGCATTCCTCATCCCTATTTTGTATCCGGAAAAGCCCACCCGGATTACAATGACTGTGGCAAACACTATTTTCGGAGTGTTGGGAGATAGTGAGAATCCGGCTCCCAGGCCGGTCAGTTGGGGAGTGATCATTCACTCCGTAGTCGAAAAGTTAGCGGTCAATATCGCGAACAAAAAGTCAAGTCCGATTAGCCCCTATCTTTTCCATCTGTATCACTCCGAGGATGCACTGGCCGGACCGGAAATGACAGTGTACCGGAAGGGCGAGAATTTGTTGAAGTACGGACTTCCCGCGGAAGATGAACCGGATGAGCTCGAGCCGGAAGAAGAGGAACCGGAACCGGAGCAGGCATCACCTAACGTTGGAGGGACGCACCGGAAATCAGCTGATCAGGGTGCGCGAGGGAAGCAAGAAGCCGAGGAGGTAGAGAAGCCCCGAGAACCACTTCCGGAAACGGATCAGCTAGAGGCCACCATCAAATGGCTGTTAGCTACCCGGGCACAGAATGAGCGGATGTCGGCGCTGATCCAGGAGATGTGCGAGAAATTGGGTGTGAAGGAAGAAACCCAAATCCTGGTGGCGTTGACGAAAAGGCCAGATCCGGAAGCGGTGAAGCAGCTGGAGGACCGGATTCTGACCTTGGAGCAAGAACGGGACCGGTTTCGAGAACAAGGTGCGTGGTTGGAGAAAGAGCGGATGGCCGCTGAAGCAAAGGAGGGAGAAGTCCTCGATCTGGTCCGGAATGTCAGGAGCCTGTTTGACAATCCGGCGGATATTCTTGCCAGAGCTACACTCTGGAATAATCAAATGGTGAAGGATGGTCACGTGGCCGGATCGAAGGTGGTGAGCATCCTCATAGATTTTGAAGTCCGGATTGAAAGAATGCTCAAGGAAGTCCGGCAACTGTTGGGAAACTTGGATCCGCTTGAGGGGTTAGACCAAGGCCTTTTTGACTTGGGTCAGGATCTCCAAGAAGGAGGAGCACAAAACCAACCTTCTCCGGCAAAGAGTAAAACGATTGCCGGAACAGCATCGGCTCAGAAAAGGAGGTCGCTGGTGAAGCAGTTTGCGGCCTCAACTCCGGTAAAGGACGTTGTCTTAGGCGTTCCAGCCGGAAGAACTGCGTCGGTGGCGAATCTCTTCCCCGATAGACCGGTTGCTTCCACTTTTCGGGAACCAGCTTTACCCGGAACGATGTTGAACCCAGCTCGGACGGATCCGGTGAGTTTTACTCACATGTTCCAGCCCCTTCTGCAGACACCACCGCCGTCCCAGCTCATCGATCTTACTATTCCAAAACCAAGGGGACGGCGGCTACTGAGCGAGACGGACCCGGAATTGGAAGAGGAGGAGGAGACGACTCAATCGGAGGAAGAAGAGTTGCAGCCTCCCCAGACCAGGTCAAAAACAAAGAACACCCCGCCCAAGAAGACAGGTGGATCGCCATCTCAGGGTGGCACTTCTGTAAAGAAGGCTAAGAGAAATAGGTGACTATCTAGGGTAGCCGTAATAATAGTTAGGATTCTTACCAGGATGGTAGTTCCGGAACCGGATTTTCCGGATGTGGAGCCAGTAGTTCCGGACTTTTAGGAGTTAAACGGTTTCCCAGTATTCCCGGAACGGTCTTCAGGGCCGTTGCCTTTTTGCTTTTTGTTTGGCCGTTGGCCGGTTTTTCTGGTGGTCGTTTGGGCTGCCTTTTTGTGGGTTTTTAAGGGCGGGCCGGTTTGTTGGCCTGTCATTCCTTTTCCTTGTTCATTTAATCTGAAGCATTCAGGAAAGCACTCGTTGGATTATTCTCTTGCGTATCGCGTCTATAGTCACTTGTGTGGATGTGTAAGTGAGAGTGTGCAAGGGGGAGGAGTCCGGATTCTTGGATTTCCGGATTAGGCTGAGTGTGTTTTACGGATGAGTTTTTAGACTTGCGCAGTGAGAAAGTGGCGCCTTTAAATTGCTGGTACGGTAATCCGGTGGGGACCAAGGAGTGGTCCGGAAGCTAGTCCGAAACTCGTAGGGGCGGTTCCGTGCGGAGATAGGCAACCGCCAGAGGAATATTTCTACCCATCCGGAAGGCTAGTCAACCTCATGAGCGGTCGAGAGCTAGGAAGTCATTCCCTTAGTTCCGGAAGTCCGGTATCCGTCGTTGTAGTAAGGAGGACCTAACGCTACCCTGTGTGACCAGCTTTCCGGATAGGCCATCCGGGATGTTGTGAGGATGCCACCCTGTTTACTCAACTAGATCTATTCTTGGGTTGTGTTTTGTTTTATGTTTATGTCAGATACGGAGTGGTGCAGTTCCCTACCCCTCGGAAAGAGCAAGTGAGGAACCCTCTGAGGGTAAAACAGAGGTATCAAAAACCAACTTGTTAGAAAGACGGAACCGGAAGATTGGATAGAGCCGGATCCGGAAGAGAATCCGGAAAGGAGGTAGTTCCGGAAAAGAATTCGTGTGTTGAAAGGACCCCTCTCGAGGTGGTCAAAGTCCGGAAACTTAGAGGTCTAGAAACACTAATTTTGAAGCAACGTCCGGAATCTCCTGGGACGATAACTTGTGTCATTTTAGCACGTTTTGTTGTTAAAAATACTTATGCCTAGATTACGCGTACGACACCGTCGTTTGTATGCGTCTTGGCGTGAGGAATCCAAACAAGATCCTCGAAGAATTTTATGTATAATTCACGACAAGATGGATACATCCAAGACGGCTCTATCCAGACTCCGGGTGACAACGAAGGCCACGGCCGGTTTGGGGCAGCTTCCGATGAGCGTTACTGGAATGGTAGCTCATGGCCATGGTGACGGTGCTTACGCCCATTATGCTCCATCTTGCTGGCCGGCGGACTCCAACTTCACCATTTCGTTTTTGGCGAGGTTGTTGCGCCGGCTGGAGGGTCCACCTATTCGAGAGGCAGGCGACCTCTTTCCATATCCGTCGGCTAACTCATTGTTCGAGGCACTGCTTAGAGGGAAGTCTAGATGTATGGACAGCCTAACCCTCACCGAACCTGGAGCTCGGGTCGGAAGTACCCCTCTTCCTGAAAATTTATATCTTCAGCTTGACAACTCTGCCAAGGATAACAAGAACAAATATCTGATGGTGTTCTTATCCTTGCTCACTGCACGAGGTGTCTTCAAGGAAATTCAGGTTGGGTTTCTACTAGTCGGACACACTCACGAGGACATCGATGCATATTTCAGCCACCTTTCCAAGGCCCTAAAGACCAAGAACACTTTTGTCGTCGTTGACCTCATGAAAGCCTTCATGCAGTCCCAAGAACTGTCTTTTATGCCGGAGTTCATACAGGAGGTGGGGGATTTCAAGTCGTTCGTGGAGGGTTACCAATGCGATCGCGGGGAAAAATTAATTGGATTGGGGGAGATGCACCTGTTCAAGTTCTACGTGGACACTGATGGGGTCCCCGTCATGAACTTCAAAAGGTCAGCAGTTGATTCGAACTGGTTGCCGTCGAAGAAACCTTCTGAACGCATTTGGAAGACAGACAGCAATGGTCGGCCCATGCTCCCTCACGGCTGTCCAAAGCCTGTTCCGTTTAAGCCCATGTGGGGCAGCGAGGTTCCGATACCGCATGGAAATCAAGAGAAGGCAAGGGAAGCGGCGCGGAAAGCTACCTTGAACAAGGGTTTCATGTTGGTAGGACTCGAGAAATACATTCAGTACTGGCAATACGGTATTTCTAGATGCGAGGGATTTGCAACTGCGTTCGGTCCATACGTGGATTACTGGAAGTGTGTTCTCGATGAGCTGAAGGAACCATTACCCGAGTGTCCTCCGGAGTTGGTGGAAGGCTTCTGGCCACAACACGATTGGAGGGTGGCGCGTAATGGAGTCCCTCGCCCAGGATCGACGATGAATCCCATGGACGTGATTCCGGAGGAAGAAGAGGAGCCGGAGCCTTACTGCGGCCCTGCAAATGAAGCGCCAAGGGAAAGCTTTAATCCATGGCTAGACATATGACCAGGCTGTTGGGTACTTGTCAGACCGGAAGTCCCGGAATCATGTGCTGTTTGGCAGGGAAGAGCATTGTCTACTGTATGCAGATTGGAAGGAGATGTAAATAACGGGAAGTTCTTGCTTCAGTACTGGCGACCCGATAACTCCGAAACGAGGCTGGAATTGATTTATCGGAATTGCTGGTACAGTAAATGGGTCGTTGAAAAAAGTCCCCCCACCTGGGTGGACGCGGGTGCTGCAGTGTATGCAAATTGGTCCAGGAGAGTGGATCAAAAATCACGGACGATTCCTCAGAAGAGTAGGGAGGCTGCCTTAGTGAATTTGAATCGGGCAAACGTGGTGGACCCATGATTGAGTGCCTAGTTCGGGGTCGCTACTGCCATCGTGGGAACTCCCGACGCACTGTGTCGGTCGTCGCAGCAATCGTGAGATGTCACGATGCATTCTGCGGGGCGCGACTGCCATCGTGATATCGCACGACGCATTCTACATCCAGTAAGCGCAGCCGCAAGTGGGGGTTTCGAAGTACAGTCCGTTGAATCAGTAGGACTGTTCTTCGATTAGTTTTTCAGAGCTGCTTTTTGTGACTTGTATATGTAAAATAAATCTGTATGAATATATTAATATGTTTATGATTTCTATTCTTTGCGTGCGGCACGGGGGCAATGACTTGATAGCAGAAGCGCGGGATGTCTTTCTTCCTCTCGTCTCCTGAAATGGAAGTGGTTTATGTTTGTGTCCAGAACAGAATACATTGCTCGGGTCACATATGCACTCAAATGAGTCTGAATAATGCATTTCTTTTCTCTCACAGTTACACTGTTGGAATTCTAGTCTTCTAGGTTTTGCATCTTCACAATTATATAGCGGACATTCAACCAAGTACGAATCTATTTTTTGCAGTGAAAGAACCTTGATGTTCTTTACACAAACTGAAACTACTGTCATTATTTCGGATGGAATATTATGTTTACTTAGCCGTTATTCATCTTCAGATGTATGTTGAATGTCTGAGCACCTGTGACTCAGTGGTCTACAGTTCTTCAAATGTCACTGTGAGTAAGTTATTGTGATACGCCCCTGTCACTTCGTCATATCCTGACTACCTTAGCTCCACTATGTTAGCAGTCTGTCGGGGGATCTCCCGGTGAATCCTAGAACCGGACTCCTTATTCCCAAGAGCAATTGCACATTTGGTAATTGTCAACTGATGTTTGAATTTCAAATCCACTTGTGTGTACTTCCTTTGAACTCTCGGGATACCATATATCTTTGAAAGAATCGCCCCCCTCGTGCCTTATTGTGAATCATTCTTGATGAACTCGGATATCACTTGCACTTTAGCACAGGAATCAAATTGTACCCCACTTCGACACCAAGATTGTCAGTGAAGCCGACTCATATTCTACACCCCCGTCAAGGGATCTCTCAATAGAATTATGTGAAGATCAGCGCTCACTGAGGGATTAATATGGGATGGGAGCCATGTTTGCAACAAGTGGTGGTCATCGGGGGATCTCTCGATAGGTTCTGAGACTTCAGTTGTGCTGTAAATTGGATGCCTAAACTACGGAAACCCGGTCCACAGATCTCCCAATACAATCATGTGAACTCTACCACGGATCCGCTATGTTACAACTACACGATTTCTTTCATTTCCAAGCACATGAAGCACTCCCCGACATACTTGTGGGTGCTGAATTGGATGCATGCAAAGCGTTCCTATTTCAGGAGATCTCCAGATCCATAGAAAAACATCAGGGGATTTCACCGCCTCTTTAATTCTGGACTATTGAAAGTCCAGAAGTAGTTAAATATGGCATTAAGGTACAGGCACGTTTCAGATTCAATTCTTTCCAATTCACGTGGAGATGAGTTTGAATTGAGAATACATAATTGAATATTTTTATAGAATCTAAATTTCAAAAATAATTACAACTTCTAGAAAATACTAAATATATTTTGGCATGAAATTCCATGAAATATTTAAATTAAGCCCATTAAAGAAAAGGCCCGTTTTATTTCCAACTATTTCCAATTCACGTGAACCTCAGTTTGAAATGAGAATACATTGAATAATTCTGTGGAATGTCAACTTTGAAAATATTTGCAACATCTAGAAAATATTAAAGGCATTTTTTGTATGAAATTCCATGACATTTTCAAACTTAAACCCATTAAATTTCAGGCACGTTTCATATTCCATTTTTTAAAATGCACATGGACATGACTTTGAATTGAGAATACATAATTGAAAACTTTTGTAGAATCTAAATTTCAAAAATAATTGCAACTTCTGGAAAATATTAAAGATAGTCTTGTATGAAATTCCATAAAATTTTTAAAATAAACCCATTAAAGTTAAGGCTTGTTTTATTTCCAACTATTTCCAATTCACGTGAATATGAGTTGGCAATGAGAATATATTGAATATCTTTGAAGAATCTCAACTTTGAAAATAATTGCAACTTCTAGAAAATATTAAAGGCGTTTTTTTTATGAAATTCCATGACATTTTCAATCTAAAATCCATTAAAGTACAGGCACGTTTCATATTCCATTTTTTAAAATGCAGGTGGACATGACTTTGAATTGAGAATACATAATTGAATATTTTTGTAGAATCTAAATTTCAAAAGTAATTACAACTTCTCGAAAATACTAAAGGTATTTTTGTAGGAAGTCCATGAAATTTTTAAATTGAACCCATTAAAGTAAAGGCCCGGTTTATTTCCAACTATTTCCAATTCAAGTCAACTTGAGTTTGAAATAAGAATATATTGAATAATTTTGTAGAATGTAAGCTTTCAAAATAATTGCAACTTCTAGAAAATATTAGAGGCATTTTTTTAATGAATTTTCATGACATTTTCAAACTCAAACCATTAAAATACAGGCACGTTTCATATTCCATTTTTTCCAATTCACGTAGACATGAGTTTGAATTGAGAATACATAATTGAATATTATTTTAGAATCTAAATTTCAAAAATCATTACAACTTCTAGAAAATACTAAAGATATTTTTGTATGATATTCCATGGAATTTTTACATTAAACCGATTAAAATAAAGGCCTGGTTTATTTCCAACTATTTCCAATTCATGTGAACATGAGTTTGAAATGAGAATACATAAATGGTCAATTTTGTTAAAATGGCGGTATTATTTTGCCATTTGTAACACATTCTATGCCATTTTAATGGAATGCAGTGTTATCTTTGACAAATTCAGTGCCATTTTAATAGAATGTTGTACCATTATAATGGAATACCGCCATTTTAATGAAATTGACCATATAATTGAATGTTTTTGTAGAATCTCAACTTTGAAAATAATTGCAACTTCTAGAAAATATTAAAGATATTTCTATATGAAATTCCATGAAATTTTTAATTAAACCCATTAAAGTAAAGCCCCATTTTATTTCCAACTATTTCCAATTCATGTGAACATGAGTTTGAAATGAGAATATAATGAATAATTTTGTGGGATGTAAACTTTGAAAATAATTGCAACTTCTGGAAAATATTAAAGATATTTTTGTATGAAATTCCATGAAATTTTTAAATTAAACCCATTAAAATTAAGGCTTGTTTTATTTCCAACTATTTCCAATTCACGTGAACATAAGTTTGAAATGAGAATATATTGAATAATTTTGTAGAATCTAAACTTTGAAAATAATTGCAACTTCTAGAAAATATTATAGGCATTTTTTTAATGAAATTCCATGACATTTTCAAACTAAAACCCATTAAAGTACAGGCACGTTTCATATTCAATATTTTAAAATGCACGTGGACATGAGTTTGAATTGAGAATACATAATTGAATATTTTTGTAGAATCTAAATTTGAAAAATAATTGCAACTTCTAGAAAATATTAAAGGCATTTTTTGTATGAAATTCCATGAAATTTTTAAATTAAACCCATTAAAGTAAAGGCCCGTTTTATTTCCAACTATGTCCAATTCTTGTGAACATGAGTTTGAAATGAGAATATATTGAATAATTTTGTAGAATCTAAACTTTGAAAATAATTGCAACTTCTAGAAAATATTATAGGCATTTTTTCTACGAAATTCCATGACATTTTCAAACTAAAACCCATTGAAGTACAGGCACGTTTCATATTCAATATTTTAAAATGCACGTGGACATGAGTTTGACTTGAGAATACACAATTGAATATTTTTGTAGAATCTAAATTTAGAAAATAAGTACAATTTCTAGAAAATACTTAAGATATTTTTGTATGAAATTCCATGAAATTTTTACATTAAATCCATTAAAGTAAAGGCCCGTTTTAGTTCCAACTATGTCCAATTCACGTGAACATGAGTTTGAAATGAGAATATATTGAATATATTTGAAGAATCTCAACTTTGAAAATAATTGCAACTTCTAGAAAATATTATGGGCCTTTTTTTATGAAATTCCATGACATTTTAAAACTAAAATCCACTAAAGTACAGGCACGTTTCATATTCCATATTTTAAAATGCACGTGGACATGAGTTTGAATTGAGAATATATAATTAAATATTTTTTTAGAATCTAAATTTCAAAAATAATTACAACTTTTAGAAAATACTAAAGATATTTTTGTATGAAATTCTATGAAATTTTTAAATTAAACCCCTTAAAGTAAAGGTCCATTTTATTTCCAACTATCTCCAATTCACGTGAACATGAGTTTGAAGTGAGAATATATTGAATATCTTTGAAGAATCTCAACTTTGAAAATAATTGCAACTTCTAGAAATTATTAAAGGCACTTGTTTTATAAAATTCCGTGACATTTTCAAACTAAAACCCATTAAAGTACAGGCACATTTCATATTCAATTTTTTTTAATGCACGTGGATATGAGTTTGAATTGAGAATACATAATTGAATATTTTTGTAGAATCTAAATTTGAAAAATAATTGCAACTTCTAGAAAATACTAAAAATATTTTTGTATGAAATTCCATGAAATTTTTAAATTAAACCCATTAAGGTAAAGGCCCGTTTTATTTCCAACTATTTCCAATTCACGTGATTATGAGTTCGAATGAGAATATATTGAAGAATTTTGTAGAATCTCAACTTTGGAAATAATTGCAACTTCTAGAAAATAATAAAGATATTTTTGTATGAAACTCCATGAAATTTTAAAACTAAAACCCATTAAAGTACATGCACGTTTCATATTCCATTTTCTAAAATGCACGTGGACATGAGTTTGAATTGAGAATACATAATTGAATATTTTTGTAGAATCAAAATTTCAAAAATAATTACAACTTCTAGAAAATACTAAAGATATTTTTGTATGAAATTCCATGAAATTTTTCAATTAAGCCCATTAAAATAAAGGCCCGTTTTATTTCCAACTATTTCCAATTCACGTGAACGTGAGTTTGAAATGAGAATATATTGAATAATTTTGTAGAATCTAAACTTTGAAAATAGTTACAACTTCTAGAAAATACTAAAGATATTTTTATATGAAATTCAATGAAATTTTGAAAGTAAAACCTATTAAAGTACATGCACGTTTCATATTCCTTTTTTTAAAATGCACGTGGACATGAGTTTTAATTGAGAATACATAATTGAATATTTTTGTAGAATCTAAATTTGAAAAATAATTGCAACTTCTAGAAAATATTAAAGGCATTTTTTGTATGAAATTCCATGAAATTTTTAAATTAAACCCATTAAAGTAAAGGCCTATTTTATTTCCAACTATGTCCAATTCTTGTGAACATGAGTTTGAAATGAGAATATATTGAATAATTTTGTAGAATCTAAACTTTGAAAATAATTGCAACTTCTAGAAAATATTATAGGCATTTTTTTTATGAAATTCCATGACATTTTCAAACTAAAACCCATGAAAGTACAGGCACGTTACTTTCATATTCTATTTTTTCCAATTCACGTAAACATGAGTTTGAATTGAGAATACATAATTGAATATTTTTGTAAAATCTAAAATTTAAAAATAATTACAACTTCTAGAAAGTATTAAGGATATTTTTGTATGAAATTCCATGACATTTTCAAACGAAATTCCATTAGATTACAGGCCCATTTCATTTCCAATTATTTTGTCAATTCACGTGAACATGAATTCGAAATGAGAATATATTGAATATTTTTGTAGAATCTAAACTTTGAAAATATTTCCAATTATTTCCAGTTATTTTCTATTCACGTGAAAATGAGGTTGAAATGAGAATATAGTGACTCGAAAAACTGAGTCTATACTTCATTCAATTTCACTCCGTACGCCATATGTTGAAAAGAAGTGGACAAAATCCAAGTGAGCAAACATGAATGTTGTAGTGTTCTTTGTGTACTACAATCCTAAAAAAATTTGAAGCAAAAAGCAATTACGGTTTGGAAGTAAATGAATTCGAAAGCTAACCACTCCATAGACTCAATTTTTGCGGCAGGGTTCATAATAACTCTAAAAATTGCCTATGCATCTTTCTTGAGCTTCAATGGCTTGGATATTTTATTGCATGTTGTTGTACACCATTTAAGACCCACTCCCATTCATATTGTAAAAATTTGACATATGTTTGCTTCAAAAAAATTATAAATAGAAAAAAACGTAGGTAGTACTAATTTGAATGGAATTTGAAGATTTTCAATGAATCAAAGACTTGAGATGTCATTTACTTTCATAGATGATCTGTAGGTTGCAATTTGAACGGTTGTTGCATCTATTTTGACTAGATTTGAAAATATTTGTCTTAATATACTATAAATACAAATCATTTTAATTTTAATTTAGCAACAAAAATAATTATTTTAACCGTAATCTTTCTGAATCCAACATATTAGTTTATAAGGGTTGTATTTAGTCCATTTGTTTGGATTGTAGGTGATTCAATATGATATGACAACAACAAAAGTAAAACCTGAATATTGACAATATGCCTTATTTTTATTTTTATCAATTGCGATTGTCAATATTTTGTCATATATATTTTTTTAATTTTATAACATACAAAATATATAAATTTAATGCATTAATACATTATTGTATTTCAATTAAAGGATTTTATTGCAAATAACTCAATATTCAGGTTTTACTTTTGTTATTGTCATATCATATTGAATCACCTACAATCCAAACAAATGGACTAAATACAACCCTTATAAACTAATATGTTGGATTCAGAAAGATTACGGTTAAAATAATTATTTTTGTTGCTAAATTAAAATTAAAATGATTTGTATTTATAGTATATTAAGACAAATATTTTCAAATCTAGTCAAAATAGATGCAACAACCGTTCAAATTGCAACCTACAGATCATCTATGAAAGTAAATGACATCTCAAGTCTTTGATTCATTGAAAATCTTCAAATTCCATTCAAATTAGTACTACCTACGTTTTTTTCTATTTATAATTTTTTTGAAGCAAACATATGTCAAATTTTTACAATATGAATGGGAGTGGGTCTTAAATGGTGTACAACAACATGCAATAAAATATCCAAGCCATTGAAGCTCAAGAAAGATGCATAGGCAATTTTTAGAGTTATTATGAACCCTGCCGCAAAAATTGAGTCTATGGAGTGGTTAGCTTTCGAATTCATTTACTTCCAAACCGTAATTGCTTTTTGCTTCAAATTTTTTTAGGATTGTAGTACACAAAGAACACTACAACATTCATGTTTGCTCACTTGGATTTTGTCCACTTCTTTTCAACATATGGCGTACGGAGTGAAATTGAATGAAGTATAGACTCAGTTTTTCGAGTCACTGTATATTCAATATCTCTATTTGTAGAATCTAAACTTTGAAAATAATGACAACTTCTAGAAAATATTTAAAATATTTCTTTTAAGAAATTCTATGACATTTTCAAACTAAAACCCATTAAAGTACAGGCTCATTTCATTTCCAATTTCTATCAATTCATGTGAACATGAGCTTGAAATGAGAATATATTGAATGTTTTTGTAGAATCTAAACTTCAAAAATAATTGCAACTTCTAGAAAATATTAAAGGCATTTTTTTTATGAAATTCCATGACATTTTCAAACTAAAACCCAATAACGTACAGGCACGTTTTATATTCAATTTTTTCCAATTCACGTGAACATGAGTTTGAATTGAATATACATAATTGAATATTTTTGTAGAATCTAAACTTCAAAAATAATAACAACTTCTAGAAAATATTAAAGATATTTTTGTATGAAATTCTATGACATTTTGAAATTTCACCCATTAAAGTGCAGGCCCATTTCATTTCCAATTTTTTGTCAATTCACGTGAACATGAGTTCGAAATGAGAATATTGAATATTTTTGTAGAATCTAAACTTTGAAAATATTTCCAATTATTTCCAATTATTTTCTATTCATGTGAAAATGAGGTTGAAATGAGAATATATTCAATATCTATTTTTGTAGAATCTAAATTTTAAAAATAATTGCAACTTCCAGAGAATATTAAAGGCATTTTTTTTTATAAAATTCCATGACATTTTTAAATTAAACCCATTAAAGTATAGGCCCGTTTTATTTCCAAATTTTTCCAATTCTCGTGAACATGAGTTTGAAATGAGAATATATTGAATATTTTTGTAGAATCTAAACTTTGAAATGAATTGCAACTTCTAGAAAATATTAAAGGCATTTTTTTTATGAAATTCCATGACATTTTCAAACTAAAACCCATTAAAGTACAGCCACATTTTATATTCAATTTTTTCCAATTCACGTGAATATGAGTTTGAATTGAGAATACATAATTGAATATTTTTGTAGAATCTAAATTTTGAAATTAATTACAACTTCTAGAAAATATTAAAGATATTTTTGTATGAAAGTCCATGATATTTTAAAATTAAACCCATTAAAGTAAAGGCCTGTTTTATTTCCAATTATTTTCAATTCACGTGAAACTGAGGTTGAAATGAGAATATATTTAATATTTAAGTAGAATCTAAATTTTGAAAATAATTGCAACTTCTAGAAAATATTAAAGGCATTTTTTGTATGAAATTCCATGACATTTTCAAACTATAACCCATTAAAATACAGGCCCATTTCATTTCCAATTATTTTATCAATTCACGTGAATATGAGTTTGAAATGAGAATATATTGAATATTTTTGTAGAATCTAAACTTCAAAAATAATTGCAACTTCTAGAATATATTAAAGGCATTTTTTTTATGAAATTCCTTGACATTTTCAAACTATAACCCATTAAAATACAGGCCCATTTCATTTCCAATTATTTTGTCAATTCACGTGAACATGAGTTCGAAATGAGAATATATTAAATATTTTTGTAGAATCTAAACTTCAAAAATAACTGCAACTTCTAGAAAATATTAAAGATATTTTTGTATGAAATTCCACGACATTTTTAAATTTCACCCACTAAAGTACAGGCCCATTTCATTTCCAATTATTTTGTCAATTCACGTGAACTGTAGTTTGAAATGAGAATATATTGAATATTTTTGTATAATTTAAACTTCAAAAATATTTGCAACTTCTAGAAAATATTAAAGGCATTTTTTTGTATGAAAATTCCATGACATTTTCATACTATAACTCATTATAATACAGGCCCATTTCATTTCCAATTATTTTGTCAATTCACGTGAACATGAGTTTGAAATGAGAATATATTGAATATTTTTGTAGAATCTGAACTTCGAAAATAATTACAACTTCCAGAAAATATTAAAGATACTTTTGTATGAAATTCCACGACATTTTTAAATTTCACCCACTAAAGTACAGGCCCATTTCATTTCCAATTATTTTGTCAATTCACGTGAACTGTAGTTTGAAATGAGAATATATTGAATATTTTTGTATAATTTAAACTTCAAAAATATTTGCAACTTCTAGAAAATATTAAAGGCATTTTTTTGTATGAAAATTCCATGACATTTTCATACTATAACTCATTATAATACAGGCCCATTTCGTTTCCAATTTTTTGTCAATTCATGTGAACATGAGTTTGAAATGAGAATATATTGAATATTTTTGTAGAATCTAAACTTTGAAAATAATTGCAACTTCTCGAAAATATTAAAGGCATTTTTTTATAAAATTCCATGACATTTGGGTCGTTGCAAGAATGACCTTCCATTTTTGTTCCACTTTGGCTGTGTTCGGCTAGCACTCCTAGTACTACGAGCTTTTTGCAATATTTCAGACCTAAAAAAAATCAAGGTAAAAAGTTATTCACAAAAACGTGTGAGCTGAAATTTTGAAGAAAATACATAGTTTGACGTTTTAATTTGTATAAAATAGGAAAAACAATTTTCAAAGAAACTAAAAATTGGCCATTTGGAAAGACTTTAGTTTTAAGAGATTTCACCAAAAAAAGTATCTTGAAACCATCTTCAACATTCAGAATTGCACGCGCAAGGAAGCTTTCTTTGCATGGATGTAGAGGATATAAAATATAATATTTTTTAATGCCCCTTGGTAGGAACATGACTTCCTACTATGGAAATAGACCATTAAAATTTCAATTCCAAATCATTGAATTTGGGGACTTCATAATACTAAAACCCCTTAAAACTCAAAATGTGACATATTAGTTTAAATGATTTTTAAATATCAAATGATTTTTGAAAATTTCTAAAAAATATGAGATATGATTAAACTCAAGAGAGGAATCTCCAATAAAAATTTCAAATTCATGTGAGTCATGCTGCAAAAGTTATAGCAAAAGAAAGCATCCGCACTCGTTTTGTGACAATGTTTTAGTGCCGGTCTTTCTTGCAATGACCCATTTCAAACTAAAACCCATTAAAGTACAGGCACGTTTTATATTCAATTTTTTCCAATTCACATGAACATGAGTATGAATTGAGAATAAATAATTGAATATTTTTGTAGAATTTAAATTTTGAAATTAATTACAACTTCTAAAAAATATTAAAGATATTTTTGTATGAAATTCTATAATATTTTAAAATTAAACCCATTAAAGTACAAGCCCGTTTTATTTCCAATTATTTTCAATTCACGTGAAAATGAGGTTGAAATGAGAATGTATTTAATATTTTGGTAGAATCTAAACTTTGAAAATAATTGCAACTGCTAGAAAATATTAAAGGCATTTTTTTTTATGAAATTCCATGACATTTTGAAATTTCACCCATTAAAGTACAAGCCCATTTTATTTCCAATTTTTATCAATTCACGTGAACATGAGTTTGAAATGAGAATATACTGAATATCTATTTTTGTAGAATCTAAACTTTAAAAATAATTACAACTTCTAGAAAATATTTAAGATATTTCTTTTATGAAATTCCATGACATTTTCAAACTAAAATCCATTAAAGTACAGGTCCATTTCATTTCCAATTTTTATCAATTCACGTGAACATGAGTTTGAAATGAGAATATATTGAATAATTTTTTTTGTAGAATTTAAACTTTAAAAATAATTGCAACTTCTAGAAAATATTAAAGGCATTTCTTCTATGAAATACCATGAAATTTTAAAATTTCACCCATTAAAGTATAGGCATGTTTCATATTCATTTTTTTCCAATTCACGTGAACATGAGTTTGAATTGAGAATACATAATTGAATATTTTTGTAGAATCTACATTTTGAAATTAATTACAACTTCTAGAAAATATTAAAGATATTTTTGTACGAAATTCCATGATATTTTTAAACTAAACCCATTAAAGTACAAGCCCGATTTATTTCCAACTATTTCGAATTCACGTGAACATGAGTTTGAAATGAGAATATATTAAATATTTCTGTAGAATCTAAACTTTGAAAATAATTGCAACTTCTAGAGAATATTAAAGGCATTTTTTAATGAAATTCCATGACATTTTCAAACTAAAACCCATTAAAGTACAGGCACGTTTCATATTCAATTTTTCCAATTCACGTGAACATAAGTTTGAATTGAGAATACATAATTGAATATTTTTTTAGAATCTAAATTTTAAAAATAATTACAACTTCTAGAAATTATGAAAGATGTTTTTCTATGAAATTCCATGACATTTTTAAATTTCACCCATTAAAGTACAGGCCCATTTCATTTCCAATTTTTTGTCAATTCACGTGAATATGAGTTTGAAATGAGAATATATTGAATATTTTTGTAGAATCTAAATTTTTGAAATAATTACAGCTTCGAGAAAATATTAAAGATATTTTTGTATGAAATTCCATAACATTTTCGAACTAAAACCCATTAAAGTACATGGCCGTTTCATTTCCAATTTGTTTCAATTCACGTGAACATGAGTTTGAAATGAGAATATACTCAATATCTATTTTTGTAGAATCTTAACTTTAAAAATAATTACAACTTTTAGAAAATATTTAAGATATTTCTTTTATGATATTCCATGACATTTTCAAACTAAAACCGATTAAAGACAGTACATGCTCATTTCATTTCCAATTTTTTGTCAATTCACGTGAACATGAGTTTGAAATGAGAATATATTGAATATTTCTGTAGAATCTAAACTTCAAAAACAATTGCAACTTCTAGAAAATATTAGAGGCATTTTTTTTATAAAATTTTATAACATTTTCAAACTAAAACCCATTAAAATACAGGCACGTTTCATATTCAATTTTTTCCAATTCACATGAACATGAGTATGAATTGAGAATAAATAATTGAATATTTTTGTAGAATTTAAATTTTGAAATTAATTACAACTTCTAAAAAATATTAAAGATATTTTTGTATGAAATTCCATAATATTTTAAAATTAAACCCATTAAAGTACAAGCCCGTTTTATTTCCAATTATTTTCAATTCACGTGAAAATGAGGTTGAAATGAGAGTGTATTTAATATTTTGGTAGAATCTAAACTTTGAAAATAATTGCAACTGCTAGAAAATATTAAAGGCATTTTTTTTTATGAAATTCCATGACATTTTGAAATTTCACCCATTAAAGTACAAGCCCATTTTATTTCCAATTTTTATCAATTCACGTGAACATGAGTTTGAAATGAGAATATACTGAATATCTATTTTTGTAGAATCTAAACTTTAAAAATAATTACAACTTCTAGAAAATATTTAAGATATTTCTTTTATGAAATTCCATGACATTTTCAAACTAAAATCCATTAAAGTACAGGTCCATTTCATTTCCAATTTTTATCAATTCACGTGAACATGAGTTTGAAATGAGAATATATTGAATAATTTTTTTTGTAGAATTTAAACTTTAAAAATAATTGCAACTTCTAGAAAATATTAAAGGCATTTCTTCTATGAAATACCATGACATTTTTAAAATTTCACCCATTAAACTACAGGCCCGTTTTATTTCCAATTGTTTTCAATTCACGTGAACATGAGTTTGAAATGAGAATATATTGAATATTTTTGTAGAATCTAAACTTTAAAAATAATTGCAACTTCTAGAAAATATTAAAGGCATTTTTTATGAAATACCATGACATTTTTTAATTTCACCCATTAAAGTACAGGCCCGTTTCCTTTCCAATTTTTATCAAATCACGTGAACATGAGTTTGAAATGAGAATATATTGAAGAATTATTTTTGTAGAATCTATGCTTTGAAAATAATTACAACTTTAAAAAAATATTTAAGATATTTTTTTTATGAAATTCCATGACATTTTCAAACTAAAACCCATTCAAGTACAAGCACGTTTCATATTCAATTTTTTCCAATTCATGTGAATATGAGTTTGAATTGAGAATACATAATTGAATATTTTTGTAGAATCTAAATTTTAAAAATAATGACAAATTCTAGAAAATATTCTAAGCATTTTTTTTTATGAAATTCCATGACATTTTAAAATTAAACCCATTAAAGTACAGGCCTGTTTTATTTCCGTTCTTTTTCAATTCACGTGAATATGTGTTTGAATTGAGATTATATTGAATATTTTTGTAGAATATAAACTCTTAAAATATTTACAACTTCTAGAAACAAAAGTTAGGCATTCACGTGTGAAATTCTATGAAATTTTCAACTTTGTGGCCATTAAAGTACAAGCTTGTTGCATTTCCTTTTTTTTCAATTTGCGCGAAGATGAATTCCAAATGAGAATGAATTGAACTTTTTGGTGGAATCTAAAGTCTAAAAATTATTACAACTTGTAGAAACAAAATTTAAAGTAATCACATATGAAATTCCATGACATTTTCAAATTTGTGTCGAGTATAAGGTAAAACAGCCCATTATGGTCAAATGACCGATGACGGACACCTAAGAGCTGGCCCCATGATGGTTATTATCAATTTTTGAGATTTTGGGCCACCATCAATGTCTCCCCTGCCACTATTGGAGTGATAGTGACCCCATTAGGAACATTAGCTTTTTCAGTGTAAATCATTGAAGAAAATGACTTTTTTAAGGCCCTCTGTAGACCTAAAAATTTTAGAAAATAGTTTAGAATAGAAAAAGGGACCAATTAGGGGCCCCTTAGTGTTTAAAAATAGAAATAAAAGCTATTTTAAAGTTGAAAACTAGTTCTACGTGTAAATAGGTCTAGTTAGATGGATGGATGGATGAAAAAGTATAAAAATAAAATAAAGATAATAAAAGAGATGAATGGGGTGTGTGACGAGGTCTCACCCCTTCCCAAGAGGTGTGGCACCTCATTTGGTCGGCTATAAATAGCTAAAAAAATAGAAGAGACATGGCAAAGTATGTAAGACCCAATTATATTATAATATATTATTCTCGTGATTATTATTGTGCTTTCAAATTATTACTGTTATTGTTTGTGTGAGGGAAATTAGGGTTGTGTGTGCTGTGTTGAGATTCTGTGTTATTCTTTTTGAGTCCTGAGCTGTCTCGCTTTGGAATTATTGTGATCGGTGGAGTGTGATGAGAAAAACGGAGGAAGCTTGTGAGAAATTGAATGTGCTGCGATGGTCGGAAAGAAGCTCGGGAGATTTGTGCGTGGAAATTGCGGCGCGAGCAATTGGGTGTCGGCAGCGCTGATTGAATGATCTGTACAAGAAATTGAAGCGTCCGACTTGGGAACTGGATCTGGTTGCAGCGAATTCTGAGTGTTGGGATTGCAAGAGCATTCGTAGCATTGGAGTCGTTGATCAAAGAAACCTGAGGAGGAAGGCCGATTGGGGTGATGGAGATTGCAATTGCAGGCGCCAGAGACGGCGAGGATGAGCAATTCGACCATTGATCGGGAGGAAGCAGGTGCGCTGTGGAGCTCGAGATCAAAACACCACTCCAGTAACAGGATTAAAATCGAGAATTTTTGTTTTATTTTATTCTATACTGATTGCTCAATCAATTGCGAACCTCCGGCATGAGAGATTGAAACAAGGTTCAATTGACAAATCGGTACCGAAATCCATTGCAAAATTTCGTCACTACATCTTGTGCTGTGGAGATTTTCGAATCTTGGATTGTTTCCCCTCGATCGGAGCAGGTTCTGAATCTAGTTGTGCGAACATCTTGTCATAACTGTGTGTGCATAAGTTGTGAGGAACAAATTGTCCGCTCGAAATTGCCAAATTGATGAAACCGAATCGAATTTTTGAAGCAGACAGGCACGGCAATTGTAGCCACTCCATCGAATCATCAAATTCTTGGATTTTTCTTGAATCCCATCGCGTGGGGATTGTGATGATCCCATTGATTGATTGAATCAACAAATTGGGTCGAATTGAGAAATTGGTATCGAAATTCATCAAGTCTGTGAGAAATTGCGATCGCAGCAGTCTGCGGACTTCTTCCCTGAGGAGCGATTAGGGATTTGAGCCCGCACGGTCATAGGGTGCGGCAAGTGGTCTTGGGGCCCCTTTCCCGGTTGATATCCGTCCGGTCCCAGTTGATACCAGGCCATGGTCTTGAGAGGGTAGGACCTGTTTTGCATGGATTTGGGTCTATTTGCTTTTGTTTAAAACAAAAGTAAAAGAAAGGGTCAAATTTTTCGAACGGCCGTTCGGCCGTGCCCCTAGTCTAGGTGTGAGCTACTAATACGGCTACTAGTTTGGAGGTTAGATTTTAGTGGTTGTATGTATTAAAGTGTTGTATTGAAAATTGCATATGCATGTTGTAAGTTTGAATTTTGTATATTGTAGGTAGTTGCTAATCCTTGATATTGGCCATATTGTCCTAGAGTTTTGGGGGTGACTTTTTGTAAGTATATCCTAAACTCTTAAACTCTAAATATTTTGAAATATTAAATATGTATATTTGTACTATTTTCAAAGTACTATAGTGGGCTGTACTAAAGTCTAAGTCCTGCATTGCATCCATACACAAGTCAGTCCACCCTGAACTATTGTCAAGAACTATTGTCATAAGCCCTAGAACACTAGATAGGACTGAGACGTGCATGCTGAGTTTTTTATCTTATAATGGACTGTTGAGTGTTTCTTGGGGTATTTAGTGGGAATAAGAATGAATTTTTATCCTATCTTCAAAACTTAAGTACATAGTGACATTTGAACACGCTACACTAACCTTATATAGATCATTCCCTGGTGTTCAAACTTGGTAGCGTTTGGAATAGGGATTCCAAAAACCTAACTACACCCTCCAAGTTAGAAAATATTTTGACTGCTTTAGGTGACAAAGGTGAACATTATGGATACAGGTTTTGTTGGTTTTGGGGTAGTCTATAGACTCTTTTGGGCAAAACACTTCAAAAATTCATAGAAAATGCATACTTTGCTGAAAAGATATAATTTCAATTGTTGTTGTTATTTCTCACACTTCTCTGTATGTGGGGAGAAAATTAAAAAAATTCAGCCATGGCATGAGGGCAAACTAGCAATTCTGACCATGATGGGCTGTTTTACCTTAGGTCAAAGGTCTGTTTCATTTCCGCTTTTTTTCAATGCACGTAGAGATGAATTTTCAATGGAAATACATTGAATTTTTCTGTAAAGCCTATTAGTAATTGGAACTTGCTAAATTTCTTTTTTTACATTCATGTATGAAAGTTCATGACATTTTATAATTTGAGGCAAGGCCCATTTTAATCCCTTTTTCTCTTAAACCACTATACTTCTCCGAAATCGTACTTTATACTTGCATCATATATGAAAAATGTCAAGTGAAATTAGGATTTTTATCAAAGTATTTTGAAATAGCCTTGAATCCTATTACTATATTCTTGTTACATTTTTGTAATGAAATGTCTAGGAGTAATTAAGATCAAAATGTGAGAAATATGCATTTCTATACACAAGATATTGTTCCATACACATATTTAAAGTACTCGAAGTATACTTCACTAAATCATGAGCTACGTGCCCAAAGGCTCAAAATCAATATGAGTGTGCTCTCAAGTAGTACTATTGTAATCAAAATTTGAATGTGGATTTTGAAGTTCACAATGATTATAGACGAGTACACATGAGGATGAGCGTTACTTAGGGAGCTCTAATGCTCTCTAATTTTCAAAACTAACCTTGATTTACTTAGTAATGGTTTGTGCAAGAGAGGTTACTTTGCAAAACTAGATTTGTAGTAGACTCATCGTGTAGAGATTAATTGCTTTACTAGTTGCTGAAGTTGTAGAAATTAGTTACCGGAATGAAGAGGAAAGGAGAAATGACCAAGACGGAGAGTTTTGCATCTAATGTTACCGAACTAACGAGCGCTTACAACTCTAATTCACAGAGGTAAACTTCATTTACTTCTTGGTGACTCATGTAGGAGATGATTTGAAATGAGTTTTTTTGGTGAGTCAGCTTATAGGGATTGCTTTGTAATTCAATTAGTACTTTGTAATTCCACGACTGAAGAAGAAACTGTAAGGAGGAAAATGTGTTCACTAGGATGTTAATTATGCTCTTGCAATAGTTTTGTCACCAAATTTTTAATTTCAACTAGCTGGCGCGTAGGCCGCAATGCGCGCGGAAGAAAACTAGGAAGTTCGAAGCTACTTTTCGCCCTTCGCGTCCATGGAAGTTCGGTTTCTCTGACTTCTACGATGCTGACAACGAACAAGAAGACAAGGAAAAGGCGGACGCAGCCAACGAGAAGGATGGAGAGAGGAAAGTGAAGGTGGATGCGGAAGCGGTGGAATCGGATGCGGAAGAGGAGGAGGATTTGAACAACTCTTTGGGTGAAAAATTAGGAGTCACTCCACTTCACCTGGAATTTGGAGTCAGATTTGGATTGCGATTCGGACACGTATAAGTTTTCCTGCATGGATGATTTCTAGGCGTGTGATTTATAGACTTACTTTAGTGAACTTCCTTCTTATTAGTTCCGCATTTGTTTTTTCCCCATGAAAGACCTGCAAAATTTCCTTTGATAGAGTGAACAGTGCAAAAAGGCATACCATCAGGGGACGGACTTGGCGAAGGATAAAGTTTACTACAATATTTGAGGAACTATTACTTATGTTTGCGTTGACTATATTGCAATCCAAAGGCAAGTCCACTTTTGCAAAACGATTCCACATAATTAATTGCATGTCACTCATACCTATCCTTTAATAGAATCCATTATTCCCATGCCACCATAGTTCTCATTCCTTTCACTGTCGAGATTGTAGCGGCTGTCATTCCTTTGGGACTATTTGTGGAAGATTGGAAATAGAAAAAGACGTGCTTACCACCTTAGAATCTCAAATATTGGACCAACTTGGGAGCTTCTTCCGTTATGCACTTTGTATGTTGTCTCTCTTCTTCGCAGTCGTTAGCCTTCAATCTGGTCTTCCCATTTCATTTTTCTGCAACTCCGCTTTAGATCACGAATGCGTCGTTCCATTTCTTTGTCTTGTGACTTGGATAGGTGCATTGTGGAGTGGATATAGTAGTGGAGAATCTGTGAAGCATTATGTGGTAGTTTGTGGTTAGGATTGGAGAGATTCTATAAGGAGTCAATGGCGGACTCATATCATTAGTGTCATTGGTTTACTGTGCTTCAGTAAACGTGTACTGTATCACTTCGTAGGTAATGTGCTCCCATCATTTGTGCTGTTATGTATTCCGGCGTTCAGAAGTTGATGGGGCTTCTTGCAAATTTTGTTTTAGTTGTGAATGGTATTGTTGCGGCTTGGTCATTTTCTTCCAAATAGTCTGGAGGTTTAGAAATATGGAATTCCAATGTTTTGGAAGAGTTATTGGAGACTAACTGGAATTTCGTTGGAGGAAGTGAGCAGCAATAATTCTGCCGGGTTTTCAGGATACCACTGTAGAAAGTTGGAGGTCTACTTATCCTCGACTCGAGGATGATTATTTCTTGATGAAATCTATGAATCGGATGGAGTGAATGATTCAAAACTGAGTAGTACAATGTATCTTCGAAACGAGGATATGTCTACTCCGGTTGTATCCTTATCTTTGACTCGAGGATCCAAAAATCGAACTGAAATTATTATATCATTATCAATGAAGACTATATCCGTGAGAAACTAGTTATCCTCGAGTCGAAGATAAAAACATTTAAGGAGGTAAATGGTATCCTTGACTCGAGAATACAATGAATGAATACAAGAACCAATATCCTTGATTCAAAGATAACTATTTTCAAGGATTAAAGTATCCTCGACTCGAGGATACCCAGATGGAATACATAAATCAGTATTCTTGATTCGAGGGTAGGAATGTTTTAGGTCTACAGTATCCTCGACTCAAGGATACGAAGTTAGTGTACATGAGTAGTTAGATATAGCCGGAGACGACTGTGTATGACAACATGTAGTTATCTTCTAGACGTCCAAATATATGAGGAATTTAAGCATAAGCACATATGTACATAATTGTAATTAATTAGTCATCGTTATTGACTAGTAGTCTTTAGGTGGGAGGGATCTTCGAGTCGAGGATAATTTAATAATCTATATTCTAGTGATATAGAGAGGAATAATGAAATACGACAATCTAGATTAAACTCCCGTATCTGAACAAAAACATTGTAGCTGTATGTAGTTGACACGAACGTGCAAAACAATTTTAGCAGTATACACTATACCTAGGCATACGTACGCCTTGTTTTTGGTCAGGTTCTGATACAAGTTGTACATGACGATGAACAATGACGTAGATGAATGTATCCTCGACTCGAGGATAAGTCAAACGTGTCCTGAAAGGTTCAGTCACCTCAATTGAACGGTAACGTTGCAGGTGAATGTACATCTTCGACTTGTAGATCATTATGTGCTCATGAAGGCAATATAGTTTTGTTTGTATTGGAAAATCAATGAGAGATAATGATATGTCAATTGTTTACAAATGACTATCTGAGGTTAATATTATTCTACTGTAGCGTAGAGTGGAAACTCATGCCTCGAATGAGTTTGCAATCCCCACACCAACTTTGCCTCAAGGAGTTGCAGCATGTGAGGATATTCCTTGAGCATCCTGGAACACAAAGTGTGTCACTCTCGTAAACAAAGCCTTGCAAGACGTGGCAAAGGGCATATATCACAGTGTCGATGCCAGTCTTGTAGTTGACATGGACGGTCAGCGACTTGGTGACGACCGCGTGGCCGTTCAAATTGCGGAGTCTCTGTGTGAAGCCAATGTTCCGTCATCATGGATGTGGTCAATGCACTCCTGGGACATTCGGCGAGTCTTTCTCAACGGCGCCAGCTTGTACGATCACAATCAAATCCACATCTACAAAGAAGTTGTTAATGCTTCCAAGCGGCGTCCTTGAGTGGGTGTTCGCGCATATGACAGCTCTCGAGAAAGGAGGGAGTCCAATAACCTTCCCAAGAAAGAGGTCCTCCTCACTATTGATGCAATAGCTGCAATGGCAGCTCTAGTCTGTTGCCGTAAGAATTGCTTGCAACCCTTTCCGCGTGGTCAAATCCAAGCCGTGCGGTCCTAGCTCCATGTGAATGGCGGAGTGTACAATCGTAAGTCTCATCTTCTCGATGTGCACAAACAGACACACCCTAATAGTAGTAGCAAGGACATGATCACCGTGGGTAATCTTGAAGTTTGCCCCACCGCCTGGTGTACAATCCACGGAGTATCCAAGGCCACATTTTATAGGTACAAGGAAATGGCAAGAGCAAATAAGCAACCAGAGCAACATGGGTTGAAGAAGCCTCGAACACAAACTTTGCAGACTACGGCAACACTCCGACTTCTAGTTGAAAAGGATGCCGACCCAATGTTGCACAAGTCGAGGACTCTTGACTCAGGGGAGAAAGTCCCGTCCATGGTCTTATCATCAGCGTTTCGGTGGAAAGACAAACTGGCTGAGATCAATGAGGTAAATGATTTGTTTCAGTTGCCTCCTGTTTCAGCGAGCGGACTGAGCAACATTAGGAGAGCATCCTTTCCCGAATACGCTCCAAAGCCTCGTGGTGACAATTTTGCTCGTTGCGCTCTCTACAACAGATACAAGTAACTACAAAGTGCTTGCACTCCTAGGTCGCAAGCTCAAGAGTTGTGGTCAATGAAGTTGAGAGTCCACCTAGAAAGGCAGAGGTCGCACCGTAAGCTGTACTATGCAAATTGATCGATAGCTGAGAAGTACCCTGACAAGGTTTTAACCATAATCCACGACAAAATGGATCATTCAAAGACGGCTTCTCTCCACCACTCTCACAAGAACAAAGGCACCGATTCTTACAATAATTTGCCGGTTGCTGTCACAGACATGATTGCCCACAAACATGGAGACATTCAGTATGCGCACTTTGGATTAGAAATATTTCCGACAAAATCAAGTCACACCGTTGGGGCCATTGCCTAGTTGCTTCGAGATCTGGAGTCCCCGCCCAAGAATTCATATTGTCAGTTGTTTGTACAGGATGAAAATTGTTCAGAATTGGCAAAGTCCTTGTTAACAGGCTCCGAAATTTGCACGGAATCCCTTGGAACTCCGCCGCAAGAGTTGGTTCTAGCTATTCCTCTCCCTCCGACATTGAATCTTCAGCTTGACAATTGCGCCGGAGATAACAAGAACCGGTGGGTCTTCGCCTTTTGCTCTCTACTCGTGTATAGAGTCATATTCCGAGAGGTATAAGTCAGTTTCCTTATTGTGGGACATACTCATGAAGACATTGATGCTCTTTTCGGTCATTGGAACACCAATCTAAGGACAAATGACTATCTTACACTTCCAAGGTTGATGAAGTCCTTCATGGATTGCAAGACTCAACCTGTGATTCCACATTTCATTGAAGAGGTTCCAGACTTTAAGCGGTTCATGGAGGGATATTTGCTCATAGGCGATAATTCACTTATGGGTCATTCTCAAGCTCAGTAGTTCAAGTTTTTCAAGGACTCTAATGGATGGCCCTTGATGCAATATAAGATCTTTTGTACAGATGTTGATTGGTTGCCAACAGACGGAGGAATCAAATTGTGGAAGGAGACTGCAGATGGGCATCCCTGTTTGCCTTTTGGAATTCCACCACCCTTGCCTCCATATGAGATGGAAAATTTCGATGACATTTGCAAGGGCTTGGACAGCTACATTGCATTGTGGGGGCAAATGGCTGCTGATGACATGTCCGGGGAATATCGCAGAAAGATTGACCTAGTACAGAAGTATTGGGAAGGTGTCAGGAGCGCTTTGAATGAACCTCTTGTTGTCCAGGAGATGTTGCGTCATGGTTTTTGGCCAAATTCTATAGCTGGCACTGAAGACATAGACCAACTGCAACATGATATGAGACCGCGTGAAGAGTTAGCAGAGGATCTACTTTTTGTTGGTCGAAGGCATGACCGTCCACGTCCTTCGTTCAATGTTCTACGTGACAACATTTGCAGGTTATTTTGTTGCGGTGCGTCCGCATGGTAATGACCGGAAGCCATTCTGGATTGCGCAGGCTCTTACAAATCCCAATCCGGATCCAAAGCATGTCGATTCTATTCAGGTCCAGTATTGGACGCCTACATCTTTTCAACACATTGACAAGGACACATACGTTGGTTGGGATACAGCATCAGGAATTTTGTGGTGCGTGGATAAAGATTACACACCGGGTTGGACGCCCACTAGTAGTATTATGACTGCTTGGAAGCCACGTGTGAGAGCTGAAACGGCGAATCCAAAAACTAAAATCCCGCCAAACTAGATCAACATCATCAAGCTGTCCGTAGACACTATCGTGGTTGACAAAGGCAACAGTGCATCCTCGGGATGAGGATAAATATCTAGGAGGCTTAATACTACTCTAGGTTTGCTTTGATTTATGTAGTGTGCAAGCTACCGTGTGCATTAGTTTCTAATATTATTTTGTAGCAATGCAAGGCGGCATTAAATTCTATGGTATATTTATAGATTTATTTATATTTGTAGTTTTCTTGAATTTAAAATTTAGCAATGTGGATCTTCAAAGTACGCCTAAGTGTCTAATGAAGGCAACATTGCATCAATGACACAAGGATGACTATTTAGTAGGTCTATTCGTAGTACTTTGCGATTGTTGAGGTGCATTTGGCATTTGACTTTGCAAGTGCATACGTTTCTAATATTATTTTGTAGCAATGTTTGGCAGAAATGCAATTCAATATTAAATTTTTATTATTATTGTATTTCAAATATATTTACAATGTTGGTTATGTATTGTAATTGTATAATTAACGCAATCTTTTATTTTCTAATGTTTAGGTCACTTTTATTTTTTGTGACAAAAAGCTTATGAATTCTCTATGTAAGTATGTATTAATTATTTCACTGCAATACTTTGATCTTAGCTGCCTTGGATTGCATGTAATGAATGGTCTACGTACTAATTTCCTTCAGCTCGTTAAGGCGTCCTTATCTGCCAGAAGTAGTATACCATTTGACACTAGAGCCAGGAAGTAACAATGAATAATTCACTATGTATATGCATACCAATGTCATACTTCTGTAACATGTCTGCTTATTGCTAGAACTAATTTGAACTTAGTGAACAAAGTAGTATTTTTGACCCATTGTGGTATCAATATATTGAATTGTCTCAATTTAATGAACCTTTTATGGTCTTAATTTAGGAGGATAATTAAAATGAAAATTCAATTTCTCTCATTTTAATGAATACGGCCTTAGTTGTCTAAGTTCTGATCATGAATTCATATCCACTATGGCAATAGTTGCTACCTATAGCTTGCAAAAAATTTCATCCTTCAAATACTGAGGTACTCTTTTCAAAAATTATTTATAATAGCATGTCACTTTCTTCACAGGTTGCGTTTAACTGCTATACAAAATCACATTTCATAGTTATTGTACATTGAGTGATTATGAATATATGCATTTAAACATTACTTTCAATAAATTGCAATGTTATTTGTATTTTCTACATGGTATTTAGGAATTTTCTTTCTGTATGCGTTCTTTTTGTGTCATTGCATTGCAAAATTTGTATATAGAGAGATGAAATTCTCTTCAATTTATGAATTGTAGTGTTTGAAATTACTCCCATTTCCTTGGAAAACTCCCATTTTAACAAATATGATGTTTTACCTTCTAGGATGCCATTATATTTTGGAATATTTTTCATGTGATGTAAGTAATTTTTATATAGAATGGCACCATTCTCCCACTTTGAATTATGGAGTTTTTTTTGTAGATTTGCATTAAATATTATTTTTTTCATTTTTAAGAGTTTATATCACTACATTTATAGCATCGTTTTTAGAAATTCTCCAGGAAATTAATAAATCTTTTGACTTGAATGTATACATTGATTGGATTCAAATCCACTTAGTGAAAGAACTTCAAGCAGAGCAAGCAAAACAAATTAGCTTCATCTGAAGGCACAACACAATATTGGCGTAGACCAAGGTTTATGTTCCAAGTCTCATACACAAGACATCGGTACTATACAATGAGTTGTCCCCCTTAAATATAGAGGACAACAATTTATGTAAGAATATGTCCTATTGTTTTTTGCAAATCTCAATGATACATCATAATCATGAAATATTAGTTACATTGATTACAAAAATATATAAACAAAGGGTGGAGATTTATGTAAGAACTTTTGCATTTTAATTTCGCAATTTTCTAAGACTATTCCTAACCATGAACAATTTTTTCTTTACATTTTACAAATAAAAAACAAAAGGTAGAAATTTAAGTAAAAACATCCCCTTTTTACTTTGGCAATTTTTGGCAATTAGAAGAAGATTCCAAACACCTTCACCATTTTTCCTTTCTACTTAGAAAATGATTTATTAATATTTTTTGGAAAATCATTTGCTACTTATTCCCCTCTATTTCTTCCACTGGATTCTAAGAGCCCAAATGCCTTGACCCTTTTCCCTTTTCCTTTGGATTTTTTTAGAAATTCTTTGGATTCCTAAAGTTCTTATAAGATGGAGTGTTTAGAGTTGTTTTAAGGTCACTAAATTGTCCCTATATATAGTGTAAAAATGTTTCTTTTGATTTGCAAGCTTTTTCTTGTACTATTATATCATTGAAAATAAACAATTTGGTTGTCCAACTAAAACTTTTGATGTCATTTAAGAATGAGTGAAAAAAAACTTCAAAGAAAAGGACACATTAGAAAACTATGGGGATTTACTTTTAGGTGCCTTGATATGATTTTTGAGTCTTGCAAGATTCATTAGAAATATCCTACTAAGGAAAAGAGTTGAAGAATATGAAGAATAGTTGGTGGATGCCTCTAAGATTGTTCTATGTATATGGGCTACAACATTCAAAGAGGGGCATAAGGAACATGTAAACAAAGCATGAATATTTAGTTGAATCTAATTCATATTTTATTGAAAAATTAGTCTAGTTGCTTAAAATTAATGATATGGATGAATATGACAATGAAATATTCAAAAATACATTGGAAATAAAGTACTTTGTGAGGAAATTGGGTGAACTCATAAAGCTTGATTCAAAGAAGTGACTAACATGTGGATAGGTGGTGAACTTGTTCATGGATAAATCATGCTTAATAAATCCCCCCAAAGCAGTTTCTCGCACCAATGTTTTATAATAGGATATGATATTATTATGATAACCCCTAAAGGACCATTGTCCCTTTAGGGGACAAATGGGATTTTGAGCAGGTACCTACGGGCTGAATTTTTGTCTTGATTTTTTGAATTTTTTTGAAGATAAAGAAATTGATTAGCTTTGTGGGAGTATAATTTTTTCTTAACCAGTGCCCGGAGTCAAAAGTTATGCCCAAATAAGCTCAAATTAGAGGAAAGGGGGCAATAAAGAAAAAATTCAAAAATTAGAATTAGATTTTTTTTTTCTCATAGATTATATTTTTATCTATATGGAAAGCTTTAATTCATTTCATTTGGATTTGTTATGAGAAAAATATAAAAAATCTTATTTTTTGAGCAATTAGAGCATTTTCTTGAAAAAAGAACTAATAGAATTCATTTTTGAATGCAATTTTTACATTTTTTTCCAAAAAAGAGTTTTAGATGGTTTAGTTTTCTTGCTAGAAAAATCTCATCTTTAGGTTAGTGCATTTTAAATCCACCTTAGAGATATTAATAATTTAGATTTTCCTTCTATCTCGTATCTACTTCTATTCAGGGTTGTCTTCCCCGACATTGTGACATCGCAACAACTCGACGTCACACGACGTCTAGTAGAGTCAACTTTATCTTTGACTTTTCGAAAAGGTAAATACCCTTTTACCTACGCCACCTGGATGCCATGTGGTGCTCGCGTGGCAGAATTTGGGGCGCATGCGTGTGTGGCGACTTCTGGTATAGCGCGACCGCGGATGTGGGCAACCTCGGATACTGGTGACTTCGGGTACAGGGACTGCGGGTGGGCGATTGCAAACATGGCAACCGCGGATTCAGCGACCGCGAGTGGGAGCTTGCAGGTGGTCGACCGCGGGTAGGGGCGACCTTGCCTGGAGCAACCGCGGGTGGGCAGGGTTGACCCAAAGTCGCCCATTGGAATCCGTAGTCGCCTCCAATGGACCCGAAGTCGCCCGATGAGGGACCCGCATTCGCCTATTGGGGACTCGAGGTCGCCTGCGTGGACACGAAGTCGCCCAGAATCTATACCCGCATTCACCTACTAGGGACCCGAGGTCGCCCAAAATCTGTACCCGAAGTCGCCTACTCGGACCCGAGGTCGCCCAGAATCTGTACCTGAAGTCGCCGTACACGCGGTCGCTGTAGTCGCACGCGCCTGTCCAAACCTAATTCACTCGTGCTTGCCCCGCCTATAAGTTCACTCGCCCATGCCATTTCTCGCACCTTCATTCTCCTTTGAGACTTTCAGTCTTGTATCTGTAATCGGGTGCATGCGTTATCCTCTAGTTGAATATTTACTTCCTCTTGGATTCATCCAACCTTTTGTTACCGCGAGTTTTCAACACCGACAAATCCAATGGCCACTGAGGGAAACAGCGGTGGATCACTACCTATTCTGCACACTGCGGTTGTCACTCCTGGTGTATCCATGAAGGTTCTTTTAGATAAGGGACGGAAGCGTACGAGTACTGTTCATCGCAAGCAATGGCACGTGTTGAACAGTCCAGACCACCTCACTTTTAAAGGCTGGGAAGAGGAGGCCGAGCCATGGACAATGCAAACCTGTGAAGATTACATTGAATGGTGCCACATTGGAAAATTGTTTCCGGCATGGCACCATCATTACAACCAGCGCACCAATAAGGCAAACCTAAAGTACTGTGAAAGTCCAACTTTCGTTCAAAGGTGTGTAGAACTGTGGCAGGTCCTCTACAAAACCCCTTTTGTAGAGAGGAACGAGGTTACTTTATGCATTGCCAGAGGAGCATATGCTGAGGTGGCATTGAAAAAGGAGGTTGACTAGAGCACGATAAAAGAAAGTCCGTATGTCGAACGTCCAGAAATTGGATTAATCCCAAGAGGGGTTCTGCAATTTCCAGAGGGCGGACTTGGACCTATTCAAAGTGATCCTCAAAACAAAGAGACTCTTGAAGTTGTCACTGACGAATCGGAAGAGGATGAAGATTCTGATGGTACACGAGTCCCAAGGAAAACACGAGTTAGGGAGCAACCCGTCGCCCCCATGGAAGTTCAGGTTCAAAATGTTGAGGCACCTTCATCATCACAAGAACGGAGAATAAAACATCCTCCGAAGGTGCGGCGCTCCACAAATCGAGTCAAATCTGCACTAGCCTCAGCGACGATTTCAGGCCCACCGTTGGCAGAAGAAGATGTTGTGAATGTCTTCAACTTTGGACCAAATGAGGACTTACCCATGGACGGAGGTGTTCGTAGTACCATTTCCCAGCCTCGAGTGATTCCAGCTGACAACACTGTGGCCCTATGTAAGGCCCTCGATCTCTTGAAGACCAAAGACTCCACGATTGCCTCATTGCAATCGGATGCCAAGAAATTGCAATCTCTTTGCGAACAAAAAAGCGCTATCATATCTCAGCAATCTAACTTATTAAAATCATCTTTGTTCCTTTCTTACAAAAAGAAATGGAATTTACTCGGTTTGAAGGTACCCCAGAATTTGGAATATTAATATAAAAGAATAGTGGTGGCGTGGTGCAATTACTTTTACAAAGGAAAGTTTTGAAAACTTCTTAAATAGATTAAAAAATATTTATTATTTGCTTCAAAATATATTAAGATATACTAATAAACAAAATCGATGCCCTTTACTTTATCCAAATAATTTTCATTTATAAATCACCCAAGCATAGAGTTCTACAAGTAGAAATCAAGAATTAAAAATACAATGAAGGAAAAATATCGGACCTCTTCTTCTTCTACGCAATTTTTTTTTAAATAAACAGATACAAATTTGGGTTCTTATTTTTGAAAATTTAAGATGTACAGAAGAAATATAATAAGTGCTCTTCTTCCTTTAGAAAAAAGGTTCATTCGTAACTTACCAAAGAATGGAGGCTTTCCCATAATGGAAAACATAAAATTGGAAGAATATCAATGCGATTACTCTTTTCATTTGTAAACCTAAATTTTCACAATTTCTGGAAAAAATTTAAAATAATATATTATTTGCTTCAAAATATATCCACGTATACTAATAAAAAAAAATGTGTTTTAGGTTCTTTATCCAAATAATTTTAACCCCTCAAGGCCGAAGGCCTTTTTTCTGCCAAAAAACACTTAAAATTGTCATTTCTATAACAAGGAGTAAAAAAATTTGAAAAATGTTTTTTTAGCACATTTAACCATAGGATCTTATCCCTAACTAGTATGAGAATGTGAGGAAAAAATTTCAGAATTTTTGACCGCCCAGATTGCAAGATATCTGCGTTTAAAGTGGAAAAACCAAGTATTTCAGCACATTGCAGGTTTAGATTTTTTGACTTTAAACATTTTTAACTTAAAATTTTTGCACTATAGAGTTTTGAGCTTTAAATCTTTATAGTGGAGAATTGAGTTCAAATTCTAGGGAAAAAAAGAATATTCAAAAAAACTTAATTATCATTCCTAAAAAAATTATTAAGTAGAAGTCGACACGAGATAGAAGGAAAATCTAAAATATTTATATATTTTAGATGGAATTAAAATACACTAATTCCAATGGTGACATTATTCTAGCAAGTAAACTAAACCATGAGAATTTATTTTTTTTGAAAAATTGCAAAATAGCATTCAAAAATGAATTCTACAAGTTAATTTTTTCAAGAAGATGTTCTAACTGCCCGAAAAACAAGAATGTCCATATTAACTTTCTCATAACAAATCCAAATACAATGAACCAAAGCTTTCGAGATAGACAAAAGTTTTATCTATGAGAAAAAAAAAACATAAAAAAAAAATCCAATTCCTACCAAATGTTTTTTCCTGCCCAAACTGCCCGGTTATGAAAAAAAGTAACATATTTGGCCATAACTTTTGACTCCTATTTCCAAATGTGCTGAAATTTAGTGCATATGAAAGATATTTGTTGCGCCCACCTTCTATTAAAATTTCAGCTTAAAATATGGAAATCTCTAGTCACACGTACTTGCCCAAAATTCCTCTACAACCAAAAATCGCATGCTGCTCCTTTAGGGGTTAATTCATAAATCACCCAAGCATAGAGTTCTTCAAGTAGAAAGCAAGAATTCAAAATACAATGAAGGAAAAAAAATCATACCTCTTTTTTTTCTAAGCAAGAGTTTTTTGAAATAAATAGATACAAATTCTTGTTTTTATTTAAAAAAATTTAAGATGTACAGAAGAAATATAATAAGTGCTCTTCTTCCTTTAAAAAATAGGTTCATTTGTAATTTACCAAAAAATAGAGGGTTTCCCATAATGAAACACATAAAAATGGAAGAGTATCAATGCGATTACTCTTCTCATTTGTAAACCTAAGTTCTCAGAATTTTTGGAAAAAATTTGAAATAATATATTATTTGCTTCAAAATATATACACATATACTAATAAACAAAATAAGTGCTCTTTTTTCCATCCAAATAATTTTCATTCATAAATTACCGAAGCTTAGAGTTCTGCAAGTAGAAATCAAGAATTCAAAATATATCGGACTTCTTCTTCTTCTTCCTCTAAGCAAGATTTTTTATAAATAAATAGATACAAATTCTTGTTCTTATTTAAAAAAATTTAAGATGTAAAGAAGAAATACAATAAGTGCTCTTCTTCCTTTAGAAAAAAGGTTCATTCGTAACTTACTAAAGACTAGAGGCTTTCCCATAATGGAAAACATAAAAATGGAAGAGTATCAATGCGATTACTCTTTTCATTTGTAAACCTAAGTTCTCACAATTCCAAGAAAAAAATTGGAAATGAAACATTTCTTAAAAATACCAAAAAAATGGATTAATTATCATGATTTCTTAAATATGGTATTCTTTTCACAGGAACAATGTATTCCCATAACTTACCAAAATGAAGAGGATTCTTATTTTGGAAAAAAATATATATATATTAGTAAGAAAATGGATTGGTATTGTTGCTCTTGTCTCGAAAATACATCACTGTAATTGTGAACGAAAATGGGTGTTATTTTAGGAAATAAGCAGGCCTCCAACAACAACTACATATAAAACGTGTATTATTCTATACAAATAAAAATTGAACTATAATTATAAAATTATCATTGATTTTCTTGTTCCCAACAAAAGAAAGGCTCAACAATGATTTCAAAAATAGTCCAAATACACGTGGTAAAAGAATGATAATTAGGCACTTTGGAAGGAAAAAACATGGAATTTCTTTTTCTATTCAAAGTCCATTACATCCAAAAAAGGGTGCCCAAAATGTCAAATTCGTACTGAGCTCCTACACGCTTCTAGTATTGATTTCAAAATTACTTCTCTTTGGCTCTGGTCCAATCCTCTTTTGTTCTACAAGGCTTGCATCCTTAGTATCTTTGCTCCACCGCAGCCATTTCCACAGAAAATGAAGTTCGCACTCCAGCAACTAAAACTCCCTAGAGCTCGTGTGTATCATCTCCTCGTGGAGCTTCACCAACTTCCAAAGCATTGCTAATTCTTTGGGAGTGCTACCATACTCAGGAGCCATAATGAAAGGGCATAACTCCTCCGACTATTGGACTGCAATATTGTAAAGTTCTTTTTCTTTCTCAGCTACTTGGACGCCGATGCTTTTCCTTTCATATTGCAGCTGCCTACACTTGCGTTCTAAGAGTTGGAGTTGCCTTTGATATACTGCCACATCATCCATCATGTGAGCGCGTCCCTCCTCTCTCTTCTTGAAATAATTATCTTTACTTTTTTTCAAATCAGCCAAGTACTTGTCATTTTCAGCAATGGCTTTCTTTACCGCCTCAGACTCCGTCCGCAAAGATGACACAAGACCATTGTCAAATTCCGTTGAATCTTCATTTTTCTTCAGGTTTTCCCATTCCGTTGTGGCTGCACGCAAAGCTTCTCGTGCACTTGCTATCTTAGCACTCAACATATCTTCATTGTCCAAAGAATTGTCCTTGCTTAGACCGCCACCGCGCTCTAAGAATATGTGGTCCACGCCCTTGGGCTCCACATCCTCCTTGCACTGTTCATGTTTGTGGAACAATGTGTCGGGCTCCTCAACCTTCTTCTTTCCCTTCTGGTCAGCTGTTGCCTTTGAGGCTGACTTATAAAAATCCATGAGAGCAAGTGCTTCTAAGTCTTCATCGAACTCATACTCATCGTATTCATAGGTGTGCTCATCTGAGCTAGAAGCAGCTGATCACACTACCTCTTTGTTGGGAATGCACAACTTCCCCGGTTTAACCAATGTCAATTTTTTCTCAACATCCACTTGTTCATCTTGAACCAACAGTGCTGGGTCCTCTAGATGGTCTCCAATAGGCAACTCCTTTAAGGTTGTCCAATCCACCTGCTTCTTTAGTATACATTTGGCATACACTATTTGGACAAGATACAAAGGAAAACTATCGTTTTGATACGGCTGCTCCTCTAGATACAACTCCCTCTATACCTGAAGGCATCTCTTCTTGAAGTCTTCATCTTTGCAATATCCAAGATTTGCCTTGTTAGACTCTACGTGCAACTTGTGTCGCCAGAGCGGAAACAACTTGTCGATGTGGCACCAATCCACGTATTTTTTAACTGTTTCATAGCTCCAAGGCTCAGATTCCTTGTTCCAACCCAAGAAAGCCTGAATGTGTGGATGCAAAAGGATAGGCACACGCTTCTTGTGAGTTTTCCCAATCCTCTTCCGAAGCATGTCACGACGCGCCTTCTTCTGTAGTCGAGTCAATGGGTTTGGTTGGGCCTCATCCTCCATGACGATCACTTTGTATGTGGACAACAAGTCTAGGTACTAAGTTTAATATTCTAACACTAAACTTGTACTACACGAGCGTGAAAATCCTAAACCCGTTGTATATCACATTTACAAAAAACATACATTTACAAATATATATTCAATTTACAATATCTAAATGTCAAGCCACCAACAGTCAGGTGCACGGAACGAAAGCCACAAAAATGAGGTGGAAAGACACAAAATGTCCCCCTCACAACTCTAACCCCTAGCCCACGAGCACGCAGTCAGCGACTTCGAGGTGGATGAAAGATTGTGCGCAGGGCCTGAAGTAGAGAACACGGGTGCAAGAGACCCCTCATATACCTGAGGTCTCGTGGGGGCGAGTGCGGGTCTGGGCGACTTCGGAGGAGGTGACCTCGCGTACTGGGCGACCTCGGGTCCAAGGAAAACGCGAGTCCAGGAACCACGATCGCCGGAGGGGAATTCAGCGATTGCGCGTGGAAACTTGGGCGACATCGTGTGGCAACAAAGGCGACTGCGGGTTTTAGGCGACCTTGAGTGTTGGATCCCGGACGACCGCGGGTACTGGGCGACCTTGGGTACTGGGCAATCTTGTGTACTAGCTTCCAGGGCGACCTCGCGTAGTGGGCGACCGTGCGTACTAGGTGACCGCGCGTCCATCTCCACTAGTATTGCATCTCCTGGAAAAAGGGTGTCCACATTTTCAAAAATTTGCTTTAGGGGGTGTGAATCCTAAAGCTTTGGCCTCTTCTTATGAAATTCAAAAGTGCCGATACATAATATTGGCGGTCTAAGCTTGGAAAACAGGAGGCTCACATGTTTAGAACAGTCCAATGGAAGATTGTACAATTACATATGCATAACATACATTTCGTAACGTTTTTGCTCTTTGAAATAGACATACCATTTTTCAGTGGCTTTTTATCGTTGTGTTGAAACCCGGTGGCCTTACCAATTGAACATTTTTGTAAATAGTTTTTATAAAATTTTGGTGTGGTTTTCTAGAGTTATTTATACGTGGAAAGCTTTCAGTCATTCCATTTCGATGAATGAATCAAAAGTTATGAGGGTTTTGAGTTAGCGGGTAGTTTTGGATTCTCTAATTTCAAATGAACTTTGCAGTCCTCTACATCACTCAATTTCCAATATTTCTCTTAGAAAAATAAATTATAGAATGTAGATTATTCATTACAGTATGGCAAAAATTGAATTTGGCATATTTCAATTCCATAATAAAATTCTCTGCAATTTAGTATTTAGAATCATTCTCTACTTCTTTCCACATGAAATTGTTTTCCAATATGTTCTACAACTCCAAATGATTTGAACAAATTAACCCCGAAAGGTTTTTGACTATGTTTTCACCAAAACCGCTCCAAAACTGCCATTTCAAATACAAGTACCAAATTTTAGAAAAAAAAAATTTGAACAAACGTAACCGTAGGATCTCGTAATATATTGGTTAAAAAAGATGTGGAAAAAATTTCATAATTTTCCACCATGTACATTGCAAGATATTATTGTTTGAATTGGAAAAAAATCCTTTTTTTGTCCCTGCCTGGAAGAAAACAGGCAGCTGCCCTTATACTCGTACAACATATAAGGAAAAAATAGTAAGTAGAAAGAGGTAGAGAATGACTCAAAATACTAAATTGTAAAGAGTTTTGTTATGGAATTGAAAAATGCCAATCCCATTGGTTGTAATGTTGTAATAAACAATCTACACCCAATTTTTTAATTTTCTTTCTAAAATATTAGAAATTCAGTTCAATACAGGACTTCAAAGTTTATTTTAGAATACAGATTCCATAAAAACCCTCAAACTAAAACTACTCTTCACTTTTGACTCATTCATCCAAATGGAATGATTCAAAGCTTCCCATACATATATAAATTTATACAAGCAATTTCAAATTTCTGGAATCCAAAAAAGGGATTTTCCAAGAATTTTTCCGGGCTGCTCGCCGATCGTGGAAAATGGCATATCATGCAATAACTTTTTAACCATGTAGTAAGTAGTTATGCAAATTGTTGGGCCTTGAATCTACACCTGAGACACATCTTCTTTAAAAATTTCAAAGTGGCTTAATAAAAAGTCCATTTGGAGTGAACTGCTCTAAATCACTATGTTGCCAAAAAATGGTGTTTCGTCCTTTAGGCATTAACCCCTAAATGCCCAAGGCCTTTTTTGAACTTCTAGGAATTTGCTTTTAATTGAACAAGAAGCCAACATTGTGTTAAGTTCTATCAATTTTTAATGAATTCTAAGTTTGTAACCATACAAATTCAAACTAGACATGTTAGGGGCCACATACAAAAAGAAAACACAAAAACATCACTTATGAATTGAAAGACTATAATGTTCAAATATGAGGGTGTTCAAATTGTGAAAGTGACTTGAAGTCTTGCAATCCTCTTTTCACATGCCAAATCTAAAAAGTTGGTCATAAAAAGAATATGACCTAACATGCATAACCCCAATCAATTTACGGGTTCTCAAAATCTATTCTACAATTTATTTAAATGAATTTCTAAGGTCATTTTTCCTCCAAGATCTAGTGTATTTAGGGCTCATTTCCAAGAGCCCTAAACACTACAAGAAGTGAAGATTGCAATGGATACCTTTGCACAAAATCTTGAATAGAAAATTCATAATCCATCATTTTCAAGATCAGACTTCTGATGCTAAAACTAGACTTAAAAAATAATATTTCAAAAATATAAATTATTAAAAATAGCAACTTTATTAGGTTTTAGGGTACTTCAACGTTTTGTTGACACCAAAATTTGGTGCCTCAAGAATTTAGGGATTAAAGCATGTAGCAAACTTTTGTCGAAAAAAAGGTCAAACAGAACACTACCATTTTAGCCATTTTTCCATCATAGACGAGTAAGCTACTACAATGCAGCTGCCCTACTTTGCGTAGGGCCAAAAAAATGAACAGAACTGATTTGAATGCTTCTCTTCCAATCCACACGGTGGAAATTCTTGAAATGTTTACCTAATATTTTCAACACAATGTACGGAAAGATCCAACGATCACATGTGTAAAAAAAATGTTTTTTTCCAAATATTTGGTACTTGTATTAGAAATGGCATTTTCAAAGCGTTCTTAATGAAAACAAAGTCATGGTACTTTAGAAGTTTAGATTCTTATTTGACTTCTTTTATCCACCTCTTATTTCAAGGGCCACTTTCTAAAGTCAAAGATATATTTCTTCAAGTAAGAAGAATCCAGACCTTGTAAACTACATCATCTTTGCAAATGAAAATCTTTATATCGCACACAATACAAATTCTCTAAAACAATTACAACAATTTTACTAAAAAATTAATAGATACATAATAGCATTTCCGCAAGTGTAGGATGTTCTTCCATTTATTTGTTGTTCAACATTTGCACTCATGGTCTACAAAGGATTAAAATTTCATTATTACATTATCAAATGTAATAATAGATGAGAAAATGACTATGCAACAATATCCATTCACCAATACATGGATTTTTCATATCTTAGGTGTACCATTCACATGTTTCAAAGCAAATGAACCCACTTGCATCGCATTCCAAAGTTATAGATAGTTTGCTCAAAGAAATTCAAATTCAAAATGATGTACATGGAACTTGGCAATTTCCATACATATTAATTGCTTTCAATAACACACTGTACGTGCTAGAATTTCTTTTTCTCATAATCATGTACGCTATACAAAATGAGAGGCACAAAATATGGCCAACTACTTTATTCCTTCAAAGTTCTAAACTCAAAACATCAAGTCCTGAACTCCCACTACAAAGGTGAGTCACGAAAAACTGCTTCGGGGGGCTTCATGTTCCATGGTGGAGCCAACAAGGATGTTGTCAACTCCATACATGTTGATCTAATTTTCGGGTCTGGGTGCACGAGTTGACCCAACTTATACGCAAAGAACCTAGATCCGTCGGCATCCTTGAATAGGTCCCTGTGGAACTCATTCATCTCACCAATCCTCATCCATTCGGTCAACTTCCCAATAGAGTATGAGTCTGATTGCTACTTATATTTCTGCATTGATTGCATAATAGATATGCTCGTATCCGAATTTGGAGGCCCAAACGCATAAAACAACTCAGGAACCACCCACCAACGACGAGATTGTTCTTCCTGCTTCTGTACCTCATTTGGATATCCATAATGCGATGGGGCTTTTTTGTCAATATGACTTGCAATTCCCCAATCACAAATCCCAATGTGGATTATCTCGTTCGAATAATCGGGAAAATGCAACATTATATTCCTCGGAGACAAGTCATTGTGCAACACCAAGGACTTGTGCATGAGATTAGTCACAAATACAAGAGTCCACGCCAACTTCGCCTTGTGCCTTCGAAAGAGGCTAACTTCTTTTTGTTTCTCCTTTGGAAGTTCCCTCACTCGCCTCACTTTGTTCCATTCAACACTTATTGCCACCTTCTTATCGAGTGTCTTCAACTCATCAAGGTTACCAAAGTTCCACCATAACGTGTACAATTCCATACTTTTCCCATTAATGGCAAAAAATTTAATTATAGCAGGATGAATTAAGGGACATGCCAAGGCCTCTATCGACTGTTCCACCCTCGCATCATGCTTGTTCTCGGTCTTTGGCATCTTCCCAGCAAAAGCGATGTGTGGCGGGATTGTGTCCATCCCTTCAATGAGAGATCCATATGATAGACAATCCACCATCTTGCGCTAACGCCGACGTCGTAGCATCATTTTTCCACTTGAATCCCCTCGCTCCATGCTTTGAGAGTTTCATTGCTGTTTTGTGCCACCAATCCATCTTCCCTCGGAATTCAATGGCACCTTCATCTCCTGGGTACCCTGGGACTTCCAGTTGCATTTCCTCCATCAATCTATGCGTGTTGAAGATGCATGGCTAGATAACATCATCAAGCCAGTGGTAGACATTGTTACTGTAAGTTAACTCCACGTCGCAAAACTCCTGCGATTCTTTGCACTTACTTAAGATTCGTGCTATCAAATCGTCCATCAACTTTGGGCTACCCGTTGTTGGATCCCTCAAGTAGGTGGCCTCCAAGAAGTCTACACTTTTTCCCTCATACCATTCCAGACACACCTTGTATGCATACCTTGTATAGGGTACAGGAGGATACGTTGGGTCCCTCTCATGTGCTGTCCTCTTCTTCTTCTTCCTCGATCGACGTGTACTCCCCATCACTTGATCTGTAGATATAGGCACTTCAAACTGCTCTGGATTCTTTGGGTCGAAATTGGACTTCCACCTCGTGCGACTACCTCACACCGGATTTGACATGGCTGTGGTTTCGGAGAAGGTGGTCGTTGTTTTCCGTAAGTTCGTGGATGAAAACTGCAAAAACTTCCCCCTCCAAGTCCAAATTCACCCCCGACCCACGAGCACGCAGTCACCCACTACGAGGCGGATGAAAGACCATGCGCAAGGCCAAGAGTGGCAACCGCAGGTGAGTGCGAACGCTTAAGTAGCCGCATTCGCCTTGGGGCGACCTCGACTTCTCGGAAAGGGGCGCGTGCAAATACAGGGCGACCTCGTGTATGGCGACCGCGTGTCCTGGGCAACCGCGGTTGGATGGGGCGACCACGTCTCAGGGGGGCAACCGCGCCTTGGGCGACCGCGTCTCGGTGGGTCGAATCCAGAATTCAGAAGATATAGGGCATGATCTGAAATTTTAGGAACTTCAGAGGGGCAGAATTATACAGTGTAGACAAAAGTAAAAGAACTAATCTTCATTTTTCAAATAAACACTGAGGAAAGCGATTTCCGGGACCACTTCAAAGTTTATCTTTCATTTAGAATTGGTTACCTTAGAGATTTTTACCCCTAAATGCACAAGGCACCCAAATGTGGTGTCGAAAACACTTTGAAGTTAAGTAAAACCTTACCAAATGATTATGATTTCTCTATTCAAGGTTTTGTGCAAAGGTCCCAGTGCAATCTAGACTTTTTGTACATTTAAGGGCTCTTGGAAATGAGCCTCAAATACACTAGATCTTGGAGGAAAAATCATACTAAAAATTCATTTACAAAAATAGTAGAGTACATTTTGAGAAGTCATAAATTGATTGGGGTTGTATTTGTTAGGCCCTTCAACCTCATATTATTTTGGTCTTCAACTTTTCTGACTTAACATGCAAAAAGACAGATCGTTTTAAGAACCCGATGATCAAACATTATAATCTTTCAATCTTTAAATGATATTGTTGTATTTTCTTTTCCTATGCAATCTCTAACATGTCTAGTTTGAATTCGTATGGTTACTAGTCCAAAAAAATTAATTCAACTTATGCAAATTATGCCTTCTTATTCTATTTAGAGCAAATACCAAGAGGCTCCAAAGTAAAATTTGAGTCTGTGACATTTAGGGGTACCTTAGAGACAAAAGCAAAATCATGACATTTGCCAAATCTGGAGTCACCTGGTACCCAAGGTCGCCCAAAATCCGAACTCGCCCATGTCCGTGAAGTTCAGAAGAAGAAGAAAGCGCTGCACAAAACTCGGGTCCCGCTGTCACCATACCTGAGGTCGCCCATACACGAAGTCGCCACAGACCCGAGGTCTACACAGAACCCATAGTTCAGCACAGTGGAGCAAGCCTGCACCCGAGGTCGCCCAATACAAGAATTCGTCCAGGACACGAGGTCGCCATATCCGAGGTCGCCCCACCCAAGGTCGCCGAGGATAGTGTTTTCTGTCGAACACAAGAGTTTCCCCACCCGAGGTCGCCCGTACCTGCGTTCCTCTCAACTGTACCCGAGGTCTCTTCAAACCCAAGGTCATTCATGCCAATGTGGTTCAGGCCCGTTTCAGACCCTCCCCACCCGAGGTCGCCCACACCCGAGGTCGCCCAGGATAGTGTTCTCTCAAAAACAGCGGAGGCTGGTACCCGAGGTCGCCAACTACTCGAGGTCGTACTATGTTAGCATTTCACGGGGCAGTCGTGAAGTTTAATTTTGTGCAATTTGAAAGGTCTCCCTAAACCCTAAACCCTAAACCCTAAAGAAAAGAACTTCAAGAGATAATTCGATTCACTCTTTTTTCTTTCCTCTGAAGAAGTTTATACATTTGTATAATTATTCTCAGTATTCATTTGCATTCATGAATTTGATTTCTACTCATAACACGTACTTCTCAACCTATTAATATGGGCCGAGAAGTTCCATTCTATACCCTACGTGAATCCTAAGTGAACTCTAAGTCAATGAAAAATAATTCCATCACTTAATATCCTACACCACTCCCTTCCCCCACCCCATTTTTTTAATCCCAAGTGGATTTGAACTCAATGAAAAATAATTCCGTCAAAATAATTCCATCACTTTGTATTTGTTTGCACTCCCTCCCCATTTTTTTTAATCCCAAGTGGATTTGAATAAAATGAACAATAATTCCATCACTTCATATTTGTTCCTACTCCCTCCCGACTTTTTTTTAATCCTAAGTGGATTTGAATAAAATGAATAATAGTTCCATCACTTTGTATTTGTTTGCACTTCCTCCCCATTTTTTTTAATCCCAAGTGGATTTGAATAAAACGAACAATAGTTCCATCACTTTGTATTTGTTTGCACTCCCTCCCCATTTTTTTTAATCTTAAGTGAGTTTGAATAAAATGAAAAATAATTCCGTTACTTCATAATTGTTTCTACTCCCTCCCAATTTTTTTTAATCCTAAATGGATTTGAACTCAATGAATAATAGTTCCATGACTTTGTATTTGTTTGCACTCCCTTCCCATTTTTTATAATCCCATTTTAATCCTAATTTAAATGATAAATGGAAATTAGCATTGCATTCCCTAAACCAAAATAGAATAACAGCCAAGATGGAGTTGGCCAACTTAATGCTTGAATTTAAGAAAATGGATATTCTCCCACAAAAGCACCCGAGGTTGCCCCTCTAAAATTGCGGGAATTTCAAAGGGTGTGCTCCTGCTTCTTGTACTCGAGGTTGCCACACCTGAGGTCACCACATCCAAGGTCGCCACACCCGAGGTTGCTGATGGCAATGTGGTTCAGGTCCGTTTCAGGCCCTCCCTACCCGAGGTCGCCCAGACACAAAGTCTTTCCTTCTGACAGCACAGTTTGCTACCTGGTGTCGCCAACTACCCGATTTCGCTTGCTACTCGAGTTTGCCATCTATCCGAGATACCCAAGGTTGCGTTTTTGGGACTCGAGGTCGCCGTTGTTGGACCCGCACGTGCCCCCAGGGGATCGCGGGTATATCAGTGGTCTCCTTACCCGAGTTTTCCACTCTTGGCTCTACGCATGGTCTGTTATCCACCTTGAAGTGGGTGACTGTGTGCTTGTGGGCTAGGAGTTTGAGTTGCAAGGGGGATATTTTGTCCCTTTTCAACTTATTATCTTTGCTTCTATTCCGTACACGTTGAACCCGGATATCCTTGTTTGAGATTGGTGTGACCTTAGTTTCTTGTGATTGGACGTATTTTTGTAATTGTGAACTGGACCGGTGCTAGGGTTTTCATGCTTGTATAGCTGCCAGCATCTGGATCCTAGTATAGCTGATTTAGTTAGTTTTTTAGTCTTTCGAGTAGATATCGTATATAATGGGCGCCGACAAGAAGAAGACCAAGCCGAAAGGAAAGATCCAGCCTAGGCAACGACGCATCCTACTCGATCCGGAGGCAAAGGCCTATCCTGGTTGGAGGGAAATTTGAGGGGTGTGGACAGGGAACATCTGTAAGGCGTTTGTGGGATGGTGCCACATCGACAAACTATTCCCTTATCATCAACATCATCACCATTTGAGTAGGAATGTGGCCAATCTTCATTATTGCACCCATGACGCATTTGTGCAACGGTGTATTGAAGTGAACCGAGCGTTGTACAATACAAAAACGGTGATTAGGAATGAAGTCAGTTTGTTCATATGTATAATGGTATACGCGGATGTCATCTTGGAGCGCAAGGTAGACTGGAGGACCATAAAGGGAGCAAAGGAAGCAATCATTCCACTTACCGAAGACATTCTGAAGGCGGGTTCGTCCTCCACTCCGCGGGCTGGGCTGGGATTAAAGAAGTTTATCAAGCGTGGAGTGCCTGATGATCAATTCATTTGGTTTGACCATTCAAGCTCTGAAGATGACGAGGTTGAAGACCTTTCTCCCGACAACGCAGGCCCGTCGGAAGCCACATCCATGGCTGAAGATTTACCAGCGGTGGTAGCAAAAGAAGGGCATGTAGGGGGGAGCCAAGACTTGGCAAAATACGTACCCCCTCTCGCAGTGGTAGAACCAGAGGAGGGCGGTCTTCCTTATCATGAGGACATACTCCAGTATGTCCTTTCACTCCGGCCAGAGGGTGACGATTTTCATTTGGATGAAGATATTGAAATGCTAGACGTAGTGGTGCCTCTTGTAATGAGAGTGCCTTTCGTAGAACCCGTACCGGTCAAAGTTGAATACCTTGAAGCTGAAGCTCACGAGGATTCTGCCTCTTCCTTCATGAAAATAATTTATAAACGTCAATTCAAGGGGATTCGTGAAGAATTGGCTGGCAAACAAGAAGAGTGCGATATTTTGCGGAAGTCAGCCATGAAAAATCTACTTGGCAGTGTTGGGGCAAGCCTACAAGCAGAAATTGGAACTGGGCAAACTCGTTTGGCAGTGCAAGAGCAAGAGATATTAGAGTTGGAAGCATTCTACCTCAAATTTTCCAGAGACCGCGAATCCAAACCTTATAGTAACTCATTTGCAGCGGAAAGGCTTGCTGAACTAATTGGAAAGTGCAAGAAGGGACGAGAACAGGTGCACATGGAAAAGCAACGCTTGGAAGCGGCATGATCGAGGTTACAGTTCCTAGAAGAAATTAAAGACGGAGCCCCTCTTGACCGTGTCGTGGATGTGTACGGGTGGGAAAATTTTGCTACGCAAGATGGAACGTGTCAAACGGAAGTAGTGGACTTGAACGAGAAGTTAGGCCATCATCTAAGAGACGAAAACATCTTGGAAGAGCTCAAAGGGAAAAACAAGGCTCATATTACTTTCAATTAGTCAATAATCAAACTTTGGGAGCAAGGGTATTTTTCCAAGACCGATTGGAAGGATAATGATAGAAGAGATTGAAGAGAGAGTGGTGATCTGCCTGCAACAAGATGATGCTGAGAAAGAGAAACAGAAGGGCAAGGCACATGTTGAATGACTTGGTATTCTTGTTGCGATGCTATACTAAGGCTATGTACTTTCTACAACATGTATATATAATAAAAGGTACCATCCATTTTGAACATTGTAGAGCAAGTATGGTGAATTGCATGTGCTTCATTGATGAGCCAAAACATATGAACATAAATTCCATCGTTTGTGTGTTTGTGAAATAGGGAATACTTTAACCCCTAGAGGACCGAGGCTTTTTTTTCACCCAAACTACAGTGAAAACTGCCATTTCTATTGTGAAGAGCCAAAAACTTTAAAAATGGTTTTTTATGGCATATCCAACCGTTAGATCTTATATTTGACTAGTATATGAATACGTGGAAGAAATTTCAGAAACTTTGATCGTGTAGATTGCAAGATATATGCCTTTAAAGTGAAAGAAACAAGTTTTTGAGCACCTTGCTTAATTAGATTTTTTGTCTTTGAATCTTTTTAGTTCAAGTTTTTTGCACTCTTGATTTTGATTTTCTACTTATTTATGTTAATTAGTTGAGTTGAGAATCTCCCAAAAAAATTTAGGCAAAAAAACACTTAGTTTTCATTCATTAAAAAATTGTTAAGTAGAAATGGGTTGAAGATTGAAGAAAAAATTAAATTGTTAATAGGTTTTAGATGGAATTGAATTACAATAATCCTAAGATTGTTCTAGCAAGAAAATCTAACCCATTCCAACAATTTTTTTTAAAAATTCTTACAAATTGCATTCAAAAATGAATTCTAAAAGTTACTTTGCATAGAAGATGCTTAGATTGTCCAAAAAACTAAGATTGTCCATAACTTTCTCATTATTAGTCCAAATTGAATGAAATAAAGCTTCACATGTAGAAAAAAATATAATCTTTGAAAAGAATATTTGCCAAAAAAATATTTTGATTTTTTGTGATTTTGTTGATGCTGCCCGCCAAACTCCATTGTTGCTTATTGTGCCATAACTTTTTCTTCTGGGCATCAATTAAAATAAAAATAATATATTCACAAAGCTCTCACAAAAATACACGCCTTCAAAAAATCCCAGAAAAGATCACCCAAAATTGAGATCGTAGGAACCTGCCCGGACCCAAAATGTCCCTCGAGGGGACAAATGGTCCTTTAGGGGTTAAGAAGCAACAGACGTTAATTTCCTTATAGTTTAGTATATATACGACAATTTGGAATTACGTATACAAATGTGAGAAGGCAAAACAAATTTTAATGAAGTGCCCCACAGAAATACACAAAATCACCTTAGAAATTCATTAGAAAGGGTGTCCATTGTGATTATGACTTTTTGTCTTGTTGAAGGCTTGACTTGGAGCTGAACCTGAAATGCACTGGATCTTGAAGTTGAAATCACCTTAGACCTTAACCCCTAAAGGACCGAGGCCTTTTATCTGCCAAAAAACGCTGAAAACTGCCATTTCTGTAGCAAAGAGTTGAAAAAAATTTTAACTGTTTTTTTTTTCCACATCTAACCATAGGATCTTACACCTAACTAGTATGAGAGTGTGTGGAAAAAATTTCAGAATTTTTGACCGCACCGATTGCAAGATATTTGTGTTTAAAGTGGAAAAAACAAGTTTTTCAGCACATTGCGGGACTGGAATTTTTGACTTTGAACATTTTTAACTTAAAATTTTTGCACTAAAAATATTGAGCTTTAATTTTATATAGTGGAAAACTGAGTTGAGAGTCTAGTAAAAAAAACGAAATTAAAAAAACTCAATTTTCATTCTTAAAAAAATTGTTAAGTAGAAGTAGGTACAAGATAGAAGCAAAATCTAAAATATTCATATATTTTAGATGGAATTAAAATGCACTAATCCCAATGGTGAGATTGTTCTAGCATGTAAATTAAACCATGCAAAAAAAAAAAAATTGAAAAATTTGAAAAATTGCATTCCGAAATGAATCCTACAAGTTATTTTTTTCAAAAAGATGCTCTAATTGTCCGAAAAACAAGAATGTCCATAACTTCCTCATAAAAAATCCAAATGAAATGAATCAAGCTTTCCAAATAGAAAAATATATAATCTACAAGAAAAAAAAATTCAAAAAATTCAAAAAAAAAATTTGCAAAATTTTTTTTGATGCCCCCCGTCCCCTGTTTTAAGCTTATTTGGTCATAACTTTTTTTCCCAAGCACCGATTGTGAAAAAAATTATATTCCCATGAAGCTAATCAACTTTTCTACCTCCAAAAAAAGGTTCAAAAAATCAGGAGAAAATTTCAGCCCGTAGGTACCTACCCGAAAACGCAATTGTCCCCCGAGGGGACAATGGTCCTTTAGGGGTTAAATACTAAAGAAAAAGGAGAGTGCATTTTGAGAAGCCATGAATTGATTAGGGTTATGTAGAATAGCTCGTTTACCTCAAATTGGTTTAATGACCACCTTTGTAAACTCGGCATGTGAAAAGAGGATTGAAAGACTTCAAGTGACTTCTAGTATTTCAAGCCCCGCATGATTAGTTATTATAATCTTTGAATCATAAGTGATATTTTCTTTTTTTTTCTTTTCGGTGATCTTTGACATATCTAATTAGACTTGGTACGTTTACAATAAAGGAAAAAAATACAACCATTTAAAAGGTTGTTTTTTGAGTCAATTTCGAGCAATTCCCCAAAGTTCATAGAAGGCCTTGTGAATTTAGGGGTTAAAAGGTTACGCTACATCAGAATTTTGTATGTTTTTACTGATCGCACTCCCGGGGAAGGGAAAAAGAAATTGCCTTGTACTCGCGGTCGCCACTATACCCGAGGTTGCTCCAATCCCAAGGTCGGCTAAGTAGAAGACCGGAGGTCGCCACCTGTATGCACGGTCGCCCCTCTAACCGAGGTCGCTCCGATTCCGACATTGGCCAAGTAGAGGACCCGCGATTGCCACCTGTACATGTGGTCGCCCCAAGACACGAGGTTGCCTTCTTGGCCGCGAGGTCAGTTTCGAACCCATGGTCGCCCAAAATTCCAGAATTGCAGTTAGGACCCGAGGTCGCCTTTTGGATCGACCCGAGGTTGCCTTTTAGCCGCAGTTGCCCTTCCGGCAAATTCAGGTTTAGAGATGTGGATCCGCAGTCGCAGAGGGGGCGACCTCGGGTCGAGGGATTCCGTTACTATAAAGCTCATGGGCAACATTAGTCTCTCAACTTGCTTCGATGATTAGACTCTGGACTTGAATCTTCGAAAGAGGCTTCTTGCGGACGTTTTGGTTCATCGGAGGGCAATAACCTTGCTTTGAGGGGTTCACAAGACCTCTTTTAGCAGGTGACTTTGTCATAACTTTCTATACTTTATCAGGTCAATTGGTACAATATTTTTCTCTGAATCCATAGTGGGTTTTCATTATGGCTGGACGAGGTGTGGAGAAGGGAGCAAATGTAAACGATACACGTAGGGCCACGAAGGAGTGGGACCCTTGGCTTGTTTTGGGCACCAAAAACGACGGTTTGGTCCATCCTCGGAAATGCATTTTTTGTGGATGGAACATAGCATTTGTACGAAAGAGGGCATTGATTCATTTTGGACATGGCGGTAATCCCACGTCAAATCGTTGTAAGGAAATGCCAAGGTGTATACGTGAGAAGTTTGAAAATTGTGGAGGGGTTGTTCCTAAATCCATGAGCTACAAAGAGATGTACGAGGCACTAGTTCCCGATAATGTAGGCAATGCAGTAGCAAAGTCCCTTGTTCAGCCTCTAGTGGACATGGAGGCGGAAGTCTTAGTGAACCCTACTGGCATGGACGAAACAACAACTCCTACTCCCAATTCAATAGATCCCACTCCCGTCGTAGTCCAGAGAAGGCCTAATCGGCCTTCTGTTTCCCATCAAAGAAGTATGGATGAGGCGTTACAGGTGGGCCTCAGGCAAAAGTTAGATAAGATGTGGGCTTCTTTCTTTTATGAGGCCAACATTGCATTCAATGTTGTGCGACACCTTGCCTTCGTGAATGCAGTTAAGGAAACGGCGGTAGTTGGAATTGTGTACCACCCGCCATCGTACAACGCAGTGCGGACGAAGATGATAGATGTGAAGAAAGTAGCCGTTACGAATGTGGTCTCTGAACGGACGAAGAACTCTATCAGCCAGTACGGAGCGACTTTTTGTTTGGATGGTTGGTCTGATACCAATGTGCATCCATTGATGAACATGATGTTGGTCTGTCCTGATGAGGATGTCTTTTGGGGATTGGTGGATAGTACGGAAGATAGAAAGGACATTGCCTACATGACGGAGAAGATGTCAAAATACATAGAGGAGGTTGGCCCTCTCAACATTGTGCAACTTTGTACGGACAACGCTGCAGTAATGACAGGGGCCATGACAAGCTTGGAGTTGAAGTACCCTCATATGTATAAACAGGGGTGTGCAACACACATCCTGGACTTACTTTTGGAAGATTGGAGAAAAGATTTGAAGATGAAGGAATTGGTGGCAGATTGTAGGGATATAGTGAAGTACATAAAAAAATACCAGTTTACTTTGGCTTTGTTTTGGAAGTGGTCACCAAACAAGTCGTTGAGACTTCTAGGTCAAATACGCTTCGCCACCAACTTCTTGATGATAGACCGTTTGGTGGAGTTACGTCAAGCGTTGAACTTTGTGGTCAGTGATGACACCTACATGGCGTTTGAGTTCAATTTGGAGCAGAGGAAAAATAGGCACGTACTTCTTGCCCAAGGAAAGGAGTGTCAGACGAACATAAAAGCGGATGAGTTCTGGACAAGGTGCAACAATTTTTTGTACATGGTAGAGCCCATCCTCCTAGCTCTTTGTCATTTAGATGGCAAAATTCCGGCAATGCCTCAAGCTTGGGTAATAATGGCGAACTTGAGAACCCACGTGTTTAGTCTCAGACGAATGCCGTTTGAACTAGATCCGGTGGTGGCAGACAGGTACGAAAAGCAATTTGACACTCGTTGGAAGTTGATGAGAACAGACTTGCACTTTGCGGGGGCACTATTGAACCCCTTCTTGATAGATTTACCTTCCATTCATAACAATGGAGAAGCCAAGCGAGCCCTGAATCGAGTCATACAAAAAATGAGCGCGCCACTGGGAGTGTCTGTTTATGAGGCAATGATGGAGTTGACGCAATTTGAAGAGAAGATTGGTCCATTCGACCCCTTGTTGGAGGCTCCCAATATCAATCAATGTAAATTACTCCCTCATTAGTGGTGGAACCGGGTGGGTGGCAATGCTCTTCCGAAGATTGCAAAGAGAATTCTCGGGTTGACGTGCTCAGCATCTTTATGTGAGAGGAATTGGAGCATGTATTCGTTTGTGCACAATAAAGTACGAAACCGCCTAGCCACATCCAAGGCGGAGACATTGGTATACATTTACGCGAACAACAAACTGGAACGTGAGAAATGTGGACACAACTTTACTCTTTTCTACGAAGACCTCCTTGTAGATGAGGATGAAGCTCCGGAGCACGATGAGCCACTGGAATCAGAAGATGAGGAAGAAGTGATTTCCGATTTCGTGGAAGCGAATGAGAACCGTAGGGACGAAGAGGAGCGTCTACGCGGCAATGTCTGGGCTGCAATGATTCCTCCTCATGTGTCTCCTTATCGACAACAATGTGTTTATCCAAACACGTTTGCGGCTGGGAATGATGGGAACAATTCAGCTGAGGAAGAAATCTTACGTTCACCTTCACTGGTCCGTGTTCGTGCGTGGCATGCGGATCCAATAGAGGATTTATCGTCGTTGAGGGAAGTGACTCCCGATCTAGACATCGAAGGCTTATGTAGTCCTATACCAACATCAGATTGGCGGACGAGATCTCCAGTACTGGCACGGGTGCCTTCGAGCCCAACAATGAATCTTCAAAGCGGTGCACGTAGAAGTTTGGGAAGTGAACGGCAAGCTGAGGCACCTCCTGTCGATGAAGTGGCACATGAGAGAATTCCAATTCCTACAGTATTGAACGAAGAAGGCTTACGTAGTCCTATGGCAGCATCATCACGGCGGACAAGATCTCTAGTACTAGTACGAGTGCCTTTGAGCCCAGCAATGAATCTGCGGAGCGCTGCAGGTAGAAGTTTAGGAAGTGAACGGCAAGGAGAGGCACCTCTCGTCGATGAAGTGCCACATGAGAGAATTCCAATTCCAGCAGTATTGAACGAAGGAAACACTCGAACATCTAATGCAAGGGAATATGATTCAGATAATGTTCCATTGGATAGAGTCCTGAACATGACGCGTAATGCATCCTCCAATCGTGGACGAGCCACGAACTTGGCTACGGTCAGGAGGTCTGTTCCTACCCCTCCAACAAGGCTCCCTGGATACCAACGTGTAATACCAAGCGTTGATGAAGACGTTCGTGGCTCAGCTCCACAGCCCACTCAACCTTCACTTCTATCTGGCCTTAGAAAATCATCACGTGCAGTGCATGGATGCAGAAAAGGAGGAAAGAAGCGTTTCAGGACCAGGGATGAGAGGGCACAGAGGAATCTTAAACGCGTAAACAAGGTTGTCCAACAATATAGCATGGGGGCGGGATGTTCCACTCAAATTGTTGGTCAACTGAATAGAGAAGGGCCCAACATTGATGGAACCACCGATGCAAGGAGGCTCACGAAGCGATTGGTGCCAACGGAAGTCCCGGGTGGTCAAGATATTGAAGTATGGAATCTTAACTCTGAGATTGAACGTGAGATACGAAATGAACCAGTAACAAGAGAAGATGACGAGAACGAGAGCTCGGGGGACAATAGGAGCCCCCCAGAGTCGTATGAGGATACGGACCCCGACGTTGATGAAGTACAAAGCGATTCCACTTATAGACCAAGGAACTAGATGTCTAGGCAATATAGTAGACATTAGTGTTTGAAGGGTTTAGCTTATCTGTTTTGTAGTAAAGATTTGTAGTTGAAGTTCCTGAACTTTTAGCTTATTTGGAAGTAAAAGCTTAATTTTGAGTAATTGAATAGTTTATTTGTGAGAAGCTTGAAATTGATAGGGATTATACATGTTATCCCATTGAACTTCATATTTTTGAATGTAACCAGTTTCTAGATTTGACATGTGAAAAGCGGATCGGAAGACTTCAAATCAATATAGAAGTTTGAACACCCTCAGACTCCCACATTATATTTTTTCAATCCATAAGTGATGTTGTTGTGTGTTCTTTTCCTATGTAATCTTTAACAAGTCCCTTCAGAATTTGTACGATAACAATTCCCCTAAAATTCATAGAATTATAAAATCTGTTGACTTTTCTTGTGAATTTGGAGCAAATTTGTAAAACTAAAAGAAGGTTTTGGGCATATAGGGGTTAAGAGGGACCTATATCCACCCTAAAACCTAAAAAGGCAGACCCGAGGTCGCCCTTTTGACCCGCGGTCGCCCATTGAACTAGCAGCCGCACTTGAAATTACACGCGGTTGCCCTCAGATCCGCGGTCACCCGCCTAAACTTCAATCCGCGGTCGCCCTTGAACCCGAGGTCGCCCAAGGCGGTGGACCCGAGGTCCCAAGGACCCGAAGTTGCCCGGCGTTCCTCACCCGATGTTGTCCAGAGGCCCCTATACCCAAGGTCGCCATCGAACCTGAAGTCGCCCCTCATACTAGACCTAATGTCGCCTTGGAATTTGGACCCAATGTTGCCTTACCGTGACCTGCACGCGCCCCCACCTGCAGTCGCATACGTAAGTTTCCATGTCAAATTTTGGAGCGTGCCACGTAGGCGAAATCAAATTACCGAGGGGTAAATTTTTTTACCCTTGTGCAACGAGGTGCGACGCCCATCCGTCATGTTGTCCTATACGACACTCGACGTCAGACGTCCACCACAACACCTAAACCCAAAAATGTGTCAGACAAGACAACCCTGCTTCTGCTTAACAATTTTTTAAAGAACAAAATTTAAGTTTCTTTGAATTTTTTTAATACTCTCAATTCAATTCTCCAACATGAGAAGTTAAAGCTCAAAACTCTATAGTGCAAAAAATTAAAGTTTAGAAGGTTCAAAATCAAATAATCTAGTCCTGCAATGTGTTGAAATTTTTGTTTTTTTTATTTTAAAGTTTAGATGTAGTTATCTTGCAATCTGTGCGGTCAAAAATTTTGAAATTTTTTTCACATTCTCATACTAGTTAGGTGTAATATCCTAGGGTTAGATGTGCAAAAAAAACAATTTCAATTTTTTTTTTTACTCTTTGCTATAAAAATGGCAGTTTGAGTATTTTTTGACAAAAGCTAGGCCTTGGTCCTTTATGGGTTATCACAAATAGAAATGTTGGCCACATTGCATGCCTCCGAATTTTGAAGAGTGATGTAAACATACTAATCACTTTTTACATGATGTGCCATTTAAAAATAAATAAATCAAATACTCAAAATGCAAGGTACCAAGGTTCATGTGTTGAATCTCAAATTTGAATTCTCTTATGCAAATATTTTGTAATTTTTGTCAAAAAATTTACCCTAGTTTGTTTGCTTCTAAACTATTGTGTGAGAAAGTTTACAAAAATGAAGTTGAAATTCAACCCCTAAAAGACCAAGGGCCCCTTGCGGAACTTAGGAAGTTTGGATAGGTACTTATAGTCTTAAATTTCATCACGATTTTTTGAAACTGTTTTTGAAGATAGGAAAATACATCATCTTTCTAAAAATATAACTTTTTTCCAATCAGAGTCCAAAAACAAAAGTTATGCCCCCATAAGCAAAAAAAAGTTAGCAGCTTAGCAGGCACCACAAAGAAAAAAAAAATAATAATTAAATTACATTTTTTTCCTCAAATATTTAACATAAATATTTAAAATGTAAAGCTTTGATTCATTCTACATGGATTAGTGATGAGAAAGTTGTGGACAATCTTATTTTTTGGGCAATCTAAGCATTTTCATGGAAAAATAACTTATAGGAATAATAGGATTCATTTTTGAATGCAATTTTCACAATTTTTCAAAAACAACTATTTAATAGGATTAAATTTGCTTGCTAAAACAATCTCACCATTGTAATTATTGTGTTTCAATTCCATCTTAGAGCTTTTAACAATTTATTTTTTTGTTCAATTTTCGACCTACTTCTATTCAATAGTTTTCTTAAGAATGAAAATCAAGTGTGTTTTTCAAAAAAATTCCTAGATTTTCAACTCAATTCTTCAAAATATTAAAAAAAAAAATTCAAAGTATGTAGTGCAAATGGTAGTCAAAGTCATCTGAAATTGCTGATCAACATTCTGAAAAAAAAAATTCAACTTTGAATGCTAATATCTTTTTATCCATACGGTCAAACTTCATGAATTTTTTACCACATGACCTAAAACAAGTGAAGTACAAGTTCCTACGGTTAGATTCAAAAAAACATTCAGAAATGAATGTAGCAGAATTGGCAGTTTTAAATTGAGGTACAAGAAGCCCCCCCAACAAGAGGTTGCCCTACACCTACGATCACTCCACACCCGCGATTGCCCCACACTTGAGGTCGCCTCACACCCGCACTCGCATACATGTTAGACCTGCATGCGCCCCTCTACTGTGCCACGCGGATGCCACATGGCATCCACCTAGGCTAAAGTAAGTGGGGGATAATTTAAAAAAAAGTCAAGGATAAAAGTTGACTTTATTAGACGGACGGAGGGGCTCTTGTCCATCTGTGACGTCGTGTTTGTCAAGTTGTTGCCAAGTCAGGGAAGACAATCCTATACATGAGTACCTAAAATTCATTGGAACAATTTCAATCCAGGTTGTCTTGACCTGAAATGTGTTATTAAACTTACTAGAATCTGTAGATTCTATTATAAGGGTCCTAGAATTTGATCTCCAGTCAGTGTCCCTTGTTAGTGTCTCCTGTCAGTGTGTGTCTCCTGTCGGTGTCCCCTGTACGTTTTGGTTGATTTGACTTAAATGAGCACCCTTATTAACTGAGTTGCTCCAATTTGAAGATTTTTTGTACAATATCATGTTGCCTATATTCAGATCAAATTGATCTGAAGTTGCATATTCCAGATTCAGATACCTTGCCATACAGTTTATAAGCTATTTTTTCTATTTATCAGATTGCATTTAGTGATGGGGTTCAACTTGATTCAACCTGATACGTCAATCTTTGAGGTCGATCTACATCATTCCATAATTTGCGGGACTCTAAATACTTAATTGTGAATGAATTGTGTCCCTGGTTTTACAGCGTCAAATTCGGGAACTACGGCAGCAACTACACTCAAATCAAAAAGAAAACAAAGAACTCAACCATCGGACGCTTGATTCAACACTCACAATTGCAACGGAAAACAACATTCATTTGCAATCCAAATCAATTTCTGTAACCGTTCACCACAAAAAGAACTTGTGCTACAACAAGAGAATGAAAATTCATTATAAGAAAATATTATGAAAGACACTGCGAAATCGTGCGTCATGTACTCACAACGGCAAGCATATTCACCAGGAAATCTTCAGCAACAATCTTGCATGGCGTATATTGCAAGAGGCCTTGACAACAGTCATGTTAAAAACTCAGGGCACAAAGTAAAGAGGGCGCATTTGGAGGTGCACACAACGATCCAAGAATGAGAGAAAAGGTTGACCTAAACCAAACGACGATGGAAGTTGAGGACTTCTTTGCGGGAAAGAAGAAGGCAGCAAGGGCAAAAACAAATTTCAAAAATTTTGAACGTCATTGGGCAATAGTATCCGGATACTAAGTTTAGGTTCCCGCCACCTTTTTTAAGTATTCATGAAAATAGCATTTAGACAGCTGTTGACTTTATGTCACTTGTGTCCTCTCATTGGGATCAAAAGTATATTCTTCCTCTACTCAAAAATAAATGTAAAGTCTAAATTTTTCTTATATTTCTTTTTCTTTTTCGAAAATCCTCTGCACTATCACAAATTTGTGGGCGTTTTCACAATTTTAGACAAACAACATGCGGGCAATATTCTTTGTGTATTTTAAAGGTACCACAATATCAACACTTTACTTAAAAAGTGCAGTGCATCATAAAATTCTAGTCATCATTGAAGAATAATAGGTTCTATTCATTCCTTTCAGGTCTAAATTAGCAATAAAAATTTGTATGTCTTTTAAGAAGACAATTAAAAAATTCTATAGAATCCAATGCTAATTGTCCACTCACAAGTATTTCAAGGATTTAGGGTTTAGGATTTAGGGTTCAGTGTTTAGAATTTAGGATCTAGGACTTAAGGGGTTCAGGATTAGCTATAATAGCCTCTTCTCTCAAACTGTACACCCTATTTATCAAATCCAAGTAATTTTACATAGTACCTTTGTATACAATTTTCATTTTATCAATGGTTTTAGTTCATTTAAACACATGTTGACAAGATAAATATTGTTAAATTAATGAATGTTTAAAAAAATATATAGTACACAATTGAGAAAACCTATTATGACTCCCAACACATAAATTTAGTGCCCCATTTTCTTCTATATACTACGAGAAAGAAAAAATACAATTTGCCAAGCGCTGTAGTTTAATGAACTAAAATCTCAATTGTCATGCAATTGGTATCAAATTGAAGGCCCAAAAAAGTGCACAAGTTGTAAATGCTTCAAGGACTGTCTCATAATTCATGAGTGCACTAAATTTAGTGCCCCATTTTCGTAATTATACTACAAGAAACAGGGTTTTCCATCCGGATGTGATGTTGGCTTTTTCCGTCGGGATGTTAGTCAGCGTCGGTCTGAACGCGTCAGGATCGCAACCAAATGGTGACGTCCAGGTTTAGGGTTTTGCCAAAAATTATTTTTGGGATAAATATGGGTTATTTTGGGGTAAAAAACACCGATGAAATGCATCAGGTCCATCCGCGCTTTCGTCGGCTGGACGGACGGTCCATTGATTGGATGGGAGGTACATTGACCGTTTTGTCAAGACTGTAGGCCGGCCGGTCTTTCCATCATCTCTGTCCACGACGAAATGTCATCGTTTGGACGGGCATGCTACCTAGTCGACGGGCCTTCCGTCTAATAGACGGGACTACCGCCCAATGGACGGAAAGTCCAGCGTCTGCTTTTTAGGGCTGTCCGGACTGGCTTGTGGACCACCTCTGCCAAATGCTAGTAAATCATTGTTGTATTTACCAAGGAAACTTGGCCTTGGAAGAAACACTCAATAGACAAGGCAAGATGAAAAAAGAAATACACGATAGCGCAAATATGTTCAAATCCTTTTTTTATTTCCAAAAAAAAATTATACGCATGGACGATAACCAAACAACGGCCTAAATCCGAGACTACCTATGTACATCTACTATCTAATACTACCTACATCCTCCGTAATGACTACTGTCACCAAACAATACTGCTACCGCTAACCGCTTGCTTTGGCCCCCTCCCCGGACGTACCAGCGCTTCCACTATCTGCTCCACTTGTACTTGCGTCTTCGCCATCGTATCCACTAGTGCTCGCACCTCTGTCGTCCTAAATCGGAGGGTTAGGCTTCGGCGTGCCTAAACCTCTAACGCGTTGCGCTCCTGTTGGCATTCGGAAATTGGTTTTGAAGATGGTTTGGTTAATACTTGATTTTAGGAGTTCTTGCAAAGGGTTTAGGGATTGAAAAGACGCAAAGCATCGTCTGCATATGCATTTGCCAAATAAGTAAAAACATCCTTAAGTAGGGCCGGCTCATTGAATGAGACCTGGAATGCATACTGCATTTGGGAGTTTTCATTCATTTGGCTCAAATGTCCTATGACCTCTTCATCGTTGTTAAATAGGAGGGTGGATGCAAGGTTGAGTGGACCAAACGTGGCGAAAGTCCATATCCATAGAACTTAATATAAGGCTAACCCGTAGTATGACGTGGTAGAATATGGCTTTGTGATTGGGTGAGATTAAAGTGGGTCAAAGAAATCAACCCATTCAGAGCTGGCTTGGCGGCTTCAGGGCCCGATAGTTGAACTGGCCATAAAGTAGTTAATGGGCCGCGTGGTTGGAAATTTGACCCGTCCATTTTGAAGTTATCGCATCCGACGGTGATCGGAGCTGCTGTTGACGCCGGCATTGGGGCTTTGTTCCCGTCTGTCCGTCACGCTCCTTCTCTCTCTGTCCCTAAAGCTGGCCCGCGTGCCCTGTGTCACAAGTTTAGGACTCGAGTGTTTTTCTTAGCAACTGTTTAGAAAAATTGTAAGTCGTATTTTACGGAAACAATGAGTGATATGGAGGTCTTCGAGGAAGAGTACGAGTCTCTGTTGGGGAAGGTTTTGCGATCAGTTAGGAAGAAGGTCAAGGTTGAAGGAGCATCTTGGGTCGACCCTTTGTACGCAAAATAGCCCACAATTACGTGGGACAAGTTGACACCATTGAAGCGGGGGTATTTTGCAGAGGCTTTTGGTTTGTGTAATGAGGGTTTGGCTCCAAAGTGGCTCAAATACGGGATTCATTTGCTAGAATCAGACGTAGTGGCATTGTTTGGAGCGAAGGTCAATTCCAACGGTTACGCTTACTCGTTGTTGGAAGATACCAGCTTTGTGGAGAAGGTGGAGAAGATATGGATGCTTACCCACCAACACACAAGTGTTCCAAACACATGGCTGATCAATGTTACTGAAGCTAAAGGTTTGGCGTATGAGTTATTACCAAACAAGAAGACAAATTGGTGTCTTCATGTTGAGTGGACCTGCCGCGACCAACTGCGAAGATTTAACCTGGAGCGCGATGAGAGAAAAAAATGTGTTTTGACTGCTGGTTGCAAGAAGGAGGGTGTGGTGGATGTCATCAACGTTGGGGTCGAAGGTGTCAAAGCACAGCCAAGTAGGAGCGCACAAGTGATTGACAGCGGATTAGGGCTAGAAGGAAAATCAGGTGAGCACACGATGTCTATAGTGGAATGGCAGGAAGTGCTGTCTTTGTTGAACAAGGAGTTCCCAATGTTGGAAGGGCTTGTCAAGCGTCGTTGCGAAGAGAAGGACGCAGCAAAAATTGAACTTGTGAAATTGTCTACTCAATATGAGTATGGGCGATCTCTACTTGCCACTGTTGATTTGTGGCTGCAAACATTGGAGGGTGAATGCTCCCTAGAAGACGAGAAGCGAACCGCATTGAAGGCAGAATTACCAGAAAATGAAGCTGAGATTGGGGCAGCGGATTCTAGGGTGGCAGATTTGAGATGCCAAGTCCAGGCACAGAGAGGGGTTATGGATCATATGCGGGTGATGTTTGGTTCTGGAGAAACTGGATTTGAGAACGCTGCAAAGAAGACTACAGCAGCTGAAGAAGCGTATGGCAGTGTGTCATCAAAGCAAAAACTTTGGGGGCGTCATAGGACTGTGCTGATGGCGCAGTTGAGGGGCATGAAGGCCAGATACCAACGCCTAGGCTGTTTCCCAGTGACCTTGCCTTTTTTTTATCTTTCTTGTGAGAAGGATGTGGGGGAAACAATGATAGTGGAGATAGCTCCTTGCCCGTTTTGTTGTAAAGGATTTGATCCAATGTGGGACTGCAAGTTTGCAAGTTACCAGCATGCTTATCACTTGTGGTGTGCGATTTTTCATTTTTCAAGTTCCACGAGCTGTATGTTTCACAGTTGTGGCAAGGAAATGCACGAAGACTGGTGGCTGATGTCTGGTATCAAGAAGCCGGATGGTGATAATGCAAAGGGGTTACAGCATGAAGGGTGGAACCATCAGTCTGATGATCTTGGCACAGATTTAGGAGGTGAGTTTACAGTTTGTATCTTCTTGCATTGATCTAGGGGAACAAATTCAAGTTAGGATTTTGACCTTTGTCACATCTGCAATTGTTTTGCTAGTTTAGAGTTCTGTCAATCCACCAAGTCTGCTTTTGAATTGGAGACAATGTTACAAGTCTTCGAGTCATAGAGTTAGTAACGTCCATTGATTTGGTATTCTGTGAATTGAAGCTCCATGGACTTAGGCTTGCACAGTAGGTATATTTCGGCTATGGATCACAGGAATGTACTTTGGGCTTTCAAGTAGTTCATTTGTACTTTCGAAGGAGTCAGTCGATGGCAAAGAGAGTGGCAAAGACTGCACAGGTGTTCTTGAATGAAAACAAGGGCTGTGCATATTGGAGAGCCTGCTAGTTATATTGTGTATCAAGGAGTTCATTTAAATGGAATGAGTTTGCTTGGGGTGTCTTACAATTGTTACTTCAAGGACTGTTTACTCTGGATGGGGTTATAGTGTATAACAGGTAGTTTGGATGAATGGATGTAGACAATTTTTGTGGTCTCGGAATCCATACTAGAGGTATTGTGTGCTTGTAGAGGGAGTTATAGAGTGTTATATAGAGTTCATTTGAATGAATGTAGACTCTTCTTGGTGTTCTTGAATCTACAGTATAGTTACTATATACTCCCAGCCAGGTCTTAGGGTGTTAGAGAGAGTTCACTTGACTGAGTGTAGGCTTTTTTTGGTATTATTGAATTACTGTGAAGTCCAAGCGTAGTCTTAGTGTATTAATGAGAGTTCACTTGATCGAGTGCAGCCTTCTTTTGGTACTAGGGAATTACTGTAAAGTCCCCGCATAGTCTTACGGTGTTCCAGAGGATCCACTTTATTGAATGTGGACTTTTCTCGGTATTATTGAAATACTGTTAAGTCCCAACGTAGTCTTGGGGTGTTGTACAGAGTTCCAGGTGATTGAGGGTAGACTTCTTGTGGTACATGAATCACTGTAAGGTGCAGAGTGAGTCATAGGATCGTCATGAGTGTCAATGTGGACTATGGACGGCTTTCTCAACTGTCTAGAGCAGGCTGTATCGAGTCTAAAAATTGAGAATGCAGATCCAATTCAAACTTCAAGATCATTCTCAACGGTGGGGGTTCGCTCGGCTCGTTCCAATACTGTGAGCCCATCAATCGAGCAAAGCTTCCAATGACTGGGGGCAGGAACAAGGGAAACATGAGAAGGTTGTCATGAAGGGCGTCAGCAAGATGGTGGAGAAGATCCACAACAATATTACATGGGGGAGGAAGGAAGCTCCTCACCTAAGTACAAGAAGCAAATTTACAAGCCTCTCAATGTGAATACGGTGGTTGTAAATACAGTGGGCGAAGGAGAGGGGTTCCAGAACCAGGAGGGGAAGAAGGGCTCTCCGTTGATGCGGAAGAGGCAGATCATACCTTCTTGTGATGTTGAAAATTCTGCAGGTCCGCATAGTGGGCCTCACATTTCCCCAAGCTGCAGCCAAGTTATGAATGAGGGATGTGTACCAATAACACAACCCCTGCCTGGCTCCAAGGGTCCGAATGCTAAGGAGTCTGGGATGCATGGAGAGGGGGATTCTAGCTGTCCTGAAAAATGGATGAGGGGAGCAGCCAAGAAAGCAACGCTCCAAACAGTTCAAGAGGATGCTCCGAGGCAGGCAGTGGGCGATGACTATGAGAGTGAGGGTGATCTTGCATGCGACAAGAACATCTCATTGGATGGGGAGTCCAGACAGGAAAAGGATGACAATGGTGAGAGCGATGCAGAAGTTGCTCCGAATTCAAGCCGAAGTAAGCCAGGAAAGCAAAGCAGCAGAGTGCGCAACAAGAAGGCAAAGAGGCTCGTGAATGAGAGAATCAGACTCTCTACTAAGACACGAGCTGCTGTGCATAAAACCACCAGGACATAGTGATTTCAACAACTATTGTAGTGTGATTGCACGAAACACTTAAAGCACTTTGTCACACCTAGTTTTGTGTTTTTGTTTTTGCCATAACTTCTGTGTTTTAGCTCCAAATGACTCAAAATTTATAGGAAAGCTACTCATAACTATTATACACCTTGCCTAATTTTTTGGTAATTTTAGAAAATAATATACTATTTTTAAACAGCCCCGATAAATTCTCACAATGGATGATTTAGGGGTTTTTTGCACTTTTTTTAACCCAAGAAAACGAATTTTGAGCTGAAATTTTAAGAGAATGGTCTTCTAGTAGACTTATATCTACTGTCCAAAGGATTTTTAAAAAAAATTATTTTCATGTGGTGTATAAGTCCACAAAGGGAACTTCTTTTTGCATTTTTCTCCAAAGATATGAAACATTATTTTGGTGCTTTTTTTGGTCAAAACCCATCACCTAAAAGTTTTCTCAAATGGAAAATTTTTAGTTTTAAAAAAAAAAAATAACCCTATTTTTTACAAATAAAAATGTCAAAAGTGGTATTTTCTTCACTGGTTTTAGGGTGAATTCTATGTCCAAAAAACCGGTGAAGAAAATACCACTTTTGACATTTTAATTTGTAAAAAATAGGGTTTGTTTTTTTAAAAAAAACTAAAAATTTTCCATTTGAGAAAATTTTTAGGTGATAAAAAAGCACCAAAATAATATTTCATACCTTTGGAAAAAAATGCAGAAAGGAGCTCCCTTTGTGGACTTGTATACCACATGAAAATAAGTTTTTTTTAAAATCCTTTGGATAGTAGATATAAGTCTACTAGAAGACCATTCTCTCCAAATTTCACCTCAAAATTCGTTTTTTTGGGTTAAAAAAAGTGCAAAACCCCCCTAAATCACCCATTGTGAGAATTTATCGGGGCTGTTTAAAAATAGTAAATTATTTTTTAAAATTACCAAAAAATTAGGCAAGGTGTATAATGGTTATGAGTAGCTTCCTTTTAAATTTTGAGTCATTTGGAGCTAAAACACAAAAGTTATGGCCAAAAAAAAAATCAAAAACTAGCGTGTGACAAAACGCAACAAATAGTACACGTGTTTTGTGCAATTACCCTATAATTAATTGTGGAGGCTTTCATTTTTTGGTAGAGAATTTGAGTTGCAAAGGCATACTTGTTTTATACTACTTCTAGGTCTCTATAGCCACAGATTCTTTTGATCCAATGTTGAGGACACTTAGTGTCATATTGAGGATTGACAATTGATTGTACATTTTGTTTATACTTACAGTAATTTGAAGATCAATTTTTGTATACAAAGGAGTGGTACTGCAGTATCCTTTGTGTTTGGTTGTGTCGTAAAGCATACTCAGTCCTACTTGATCAGGATTCCAAATGAGCTAACTTCTTGTAGGTTGATAAATTTAAAAAAAAACACCAAAGTGTTACTGTTCCCACGATACAACATGTTACATAGTGGTTTCTCAGTATATGCCTACCGGATGGAGAGTCTTCATAGCCAGCATGCCCCAAGAGAACATGCTAAATTCAATTGAAACAAATTTGGAGTGTTGTAGTTTGGGAGTGCATTCCAATAGATATTAAAGTCTTTATTGCTAGAAAATGAAGCAAGGCTAGCCTCAATTATTGAATGGGCAAATTGTAGTATATAACATTAACCTTGTTACTAAAGACAAGATTTTAGTGGGAGGGTGGGTGGAAGAAAAAAATTCCAAGAAGAAAAAGTTACAGTGACCATAAAGAAAGAATACTATACCCATGCATATATAGGCCACATCCTACTTCATGTAATTAAATTTAGCACCTACTCAATCTACATGTCGTATGGCTCAGTTCTACCTTTAAAGTTGACAAAAGCAAAGCAAATTGACTAGTAGTGAAATCCCTATTTTTGGCCAAAAGACTGTTATTACTCAAATACTTTCAGAGTTATACATTCATCTAAAGAAAAGAAATAGATTCATGAAGTAATGACCGTGTGCATATAACACCCACTTCTTATTTTATGGGATTAATTAGTGCTCATTAGCGACATAAAATTAATATGCCATTATTCCAGAAGCTTGGGCTTGCCCCAAACTTAAAAAAAATAAATAGGAAATGATTTAATATCCAAAAGTTTGGGCTTGCACCAAACTTTTAAAAAAAAATATGAAATGATTTAATATCTAAAAGTTTGGGCTTGCTCCAAACTTTTGTAAAAAAAATAGGAAATGATTTAATATCCTAAAGTTTGGGCTTGCCCCAAATTTTTGTAAAAAAAAAAGGAAATGATTTAATATCCAAAAGTTTGGGCTTGCACCAAACTTTAAAAAAAAAATAGGAAATGATTTAATATCCCAAACTTTTAAAAGAAATTATGAAATGAATTATCCACAAGTTTGGATTTCACCAAACTTTGTCTAAAAAAATATGAAATGAATTGTCCAAAAGTTTGGATTTCACCAAACTTTGTCAAAGAAATTATGAAATGAATTATCCACAAGTTTGGATTTCACCAAACTTTGTCTAAAAAAATATGAAATGAATTGTCCAAAAGTTTGGATTTCACCAAACTTTGTCAAAAAAAATATGAAATGAGTTATCCACAAGTTTGGATTTCACCAAGCTTTATCAAAAGAATATGAAATTAATTGTCCAAAAGTTTGGATTTTACCAAACTTTGGAAAAAAAAATATGAAATGAATTATCCACAAGTTTGGATTTCACCAAACTTTGTCAAAAAATATGAAATTAATTGTCCAAAAGTTTGGATTTCACCAAACTTTGGAAAAAAAATATAAAATGAATTATCTATGAGTTTGGACTTCACCAAACTTTGTCAAAAGAATATGAAATTAATTGTCCGAAAGTTTGGATTTTACCAAACTTTGGAAAAAAAAATATGAAATGAATTATCCACGAGTTTTGACTTCACCGAACTTTGTCAAAAAGAATATGAAATGCATTATCCACAAGTTTGGACTTGCAAGCACCAAACTTTGTCTCAAAAAAAATTAAATGAATTATTCACAAGTTTGGACTTGCACCAAACTTTTTAAAAAGAAATACAAAATGAATATATTATTATTCCAAAAGTCTTGGCTTGCCCCAAAGTTTTGTCCTAGATAATATTAGATGATGTATCCAAACGTTTTGGTCATAATAATTGAAAACACATAGAAGCCTCTATGTTTAATTTACCATATGTACGTTTACTAAATTAAATTTGTGCATAATCAACTTGCACATAGAAGCCTTGGTAACTTAATTTAGATGCCTGCATGTTGACCCTTGAGCATATGGCCATTAAATTAAATGACCAAGGCACAATCAATTCACAAATACATCCCTTTATAAGTTTTTGGAGAAGCCACTATGTTCAATGTAGATGCCTAAGTTACAAGAGCGCGACAGGTCTTGGTTATCCCATATTGTTTGGCGCTAATTGAGTGGGCTCCTATATAAAGGCTCGTATGTGTTAATCACTCAACCCGGGGGCCTAAAGGCGGACCATGCCTTAGTCTCAATTGAGACAGGGGGAATCTCCATTGGGCCTCCGGACCCCCCCCCTTTTGTTCTTTCTAAAATGAACATGTGTTAATTAGAGTAGGTAAATGTCACATGTCAAACTATATAGTTTAGGCCTCCAATTCAAATTCTATTGAAACTAATACATGATGTTTTGATTTAAATCCTAAATTTATCACATGTGGCCACAATTGAAAGTGGTCAAAAAATAGTACAATTGAATGCAAACAATATGGCCTAATGTTGGAGTTGCAATGCAGTTTTCTGTATTCAAGTGACACTTCTTATTTTATTAATTCATTAATTCATACAAGGGTGGAGGCCAACAGTCATGGAGAATTTAAAAGGACGCCCTTGTGCCCTTATTCCTCATTAAACTTGAATTTTTAAAATTGCCAATCTCACTAATCTTTTTAAGAAATGGACCATATACATGTTCTACATGGAAGAGATTGGAATCAATTCACATTTTAGATCATTCAAATGGGACTTCTTCTAAGAAATTGATAATGGATTTAGAACATGAATCTTTTGATTGGACACACACCTAGTTTAATTAACTGACTACCCTAAATTTTAACATTCAGACAAGGGTCATTTCATTACCATTTTGTACATGAGTTCATTCCAACAAATTTAGGAAAACTAATTGTACCCTATATCGGTAATTTTGATTTCAAGTAGGGTCTAAGATGTCAATCAAAGGTAGGGAATTTCAAAATTTGGTGGGAAGAATGTTATTTCAAAATTTGGTGAGCAGAAAGAGTAACTGCATTGTTCCTAGAGCCTGAAGGATGCGGATCTTCATATCCACGAGGCAGTTAGAGTACAACTAACTACGACCCAATTGCTTAGTTGTATCTGTGAACCATAATTGCATTGATCTCCATTTCTTTGACGTTCAATAATATCCAAAAGATCTAACTTGCCGCACTATGAGCAGCACTGCGCATTTCCATGACATTGAGTCACCAACAATTCACTCATGTTGAGGACCACACCCATACAGCTCTACTGAGAGTCCCTGGAACTCATACAAACCACCGAGGCTTGCGTTTGACACCATTCTAAGTTACATTTTGAAACTTCATTTATCCCCTGCCACGTTCCTAAAACTTGCAAGTTCAAAGTCTGTAAAACCTCATTCAAATCACCCCCTTCAGCAATACAATATCATTCCAATTTGGTGTTTCATTGGAGAGACATGCTCGAAGGCACGTCCCAAAAAAAAATTCCCCGCCAAGCATGGCAGGCTGTGGGTGATATCCACGCACATCCAAGCTAGGTAGGCTGCCAAGAATGCGGAATGCAAGAAACGCATCATACATACTCCAAGATTACCTCCTCCACAGTTTCAAGTAACCTGTACACTAAATCATTACTTGCAACACGATGGTCAGCAATGTGCATTGGGAATTTCGTGGCTCTAATGTTAGCCACCAGAACTTGAGCCTTCTGAGATGTCTTCAAAAAAACATAAGTGTCAACCGCAGCTCCATATTTTTGATAATAACATCCCTGAATCACCAAATCTCCTGGCTAAAAAGACTCACCCCATGGGCACTCAAATGCCTTCCTACATGTAAACACTTCCTTAGTACAAACAAGGACATAGAAGTCAACATTCTCTTCATTGTTAGGAGCAGCATTGATAGCAAAATTATCACCAAGCTCCGTTATCGAAGCAAAGTATTCACCATTCGTTCCAAAATCATCCCAGTCATCTTTTTTGAACTCAGCCATGACTACAGATTGGACATAACTTGGCTTATGAACAACAAGAAGCTCAACCTCCCAAGTTTGAGCCCAAGCCAAATTCTCACATGCCCTCCAGTTACGTTCAATGCAAGCAGTACAGAAGCAAGCCAAATTTCGCTTCAACAACTTATTAACATCCATTGACCCTATTGACTGGACAGAATGCACCTCTCTGCATCCTTTGATGGGATCACAGTCGAAGTTACTCTCCCTGTCAACGTCGTCTTCTAGAACGTGCCAGAAGGTTCTCTGCACTGGTCTTTGATCACCATACGCAGTTCTTGGCCTTTCGCTCAATTTGGCTCTTAAGAATTCGACAACTATTCCAGCATCCTCAAGGCGTGGGCCATGCACATCAAGTTGGGTAGTCTGTTTGTAACGTTTAAGCGCAGCACCTGCCCCGTCATGGGGGCCCTTACCATGTCCAGATCCAAAAAAGCTCCACACACATGCAAACCCATTGCTTTTTGTCGTCACTAATATAAAAATGGTACTCCATTATATTCCTAGTACTTTCATCATTAGGGTCAGGGTTTGGATTTCTCACCCACGTAATGTGCACCAAGATGGTGATCTGATAGCTATGCCAATGCATAGACTGCACCTCGTTTTGGACCTCAAACAAGTAGTTTTCAGCAAAATCAATCATGGATACTATAGAATCAACAAGAAAGCTTGCAAGACAATTTTTGAATTGCTCATTCTCCCACTTTGCAACAAAAGAATGACGCACAAACTCTTGAAGTTTAGGTTTCAGATAACTCACAAACTCGGCAGAAGAAGTTTCTTTTTAAACCAACGTTAATTTTGTTTTCCTCGCCTTTTCTGGTTGTGATTGCTTCCATTGCAAATCGCTTCCATTTCACTTTACTGTTGGAACTCCCATCTTCCTCAATGAGGCAGAGAAGAAGGAAGTCTACTCCACATTTTTCACAGTCACCAAAAATGCACTCCCTTTTATGCCATTGGCATTCATCAATCCAAGGACACAAAATAGATTCAACCATAGCCGTGACCTCAGGAAAGGTGGATTGTTCGGCACAACATCGGCCCTCCCCATTCATAGCTTCACATACCTCACACTAACATTGGCAAGCACTTTTAAAGTGCAGTGCAGACAGAACCCGCATGTAATTGAATCCTATCCTAAGCTCCTCCATTTCAACATGATAAATACAGCAACAAACATTTCGTTCCTTCAATCTTTTGACAAAGTATGGTTGGAATTAGTCAAAGACCCTCTTACCAACAACTACCTGGGGGTTTGTAGCTTGAAATCGCAAATAGAATTCCATCTGCAGCCACAACATCACTGCATTAAAGTCCAGCCGAGAACTCTGGAGGTGCCATATGAGTACTGTCTATCATCAAGCTCAGTCATCAACAATTGTAAACATACTTGAATATAGAAAATTTGATTACAGTGCTTATACTCTCTACTTGTGAAGTGCTCCAGCTTCCCCTAGAAGTTCATAAAACTTGCAACAAATTGACATGGACCTTTTGCCTACTCCATTGTCAACCATACATGATGATAAAGACTCAATAGAAAACTAACCCAATTCCTTGCAACAATGCAATTTGTCATACAAGTTGCAAGAGATTCTAGGAAGCCATAAAATTGTAACTGTACTTCATTGGACACTAATCAAACTCAATAGAACAGTAATTCAATTCCCATCGAGATTGCAACAATGCATACAACTTGCGCAAGATTTCAGGAAGCCATAGAAGTCCAAATGCACTTCATTGGACACCATTTCATTACTCCTCTTTTACAACATCAATCTTCACCGGTCCCATACGACTCACTTGGAATGCATTTCTACCCTACTGCAGTTCACACAAGTACACCAAATTGACTGAATCCCAAAGTCCACCTCACTCAAATCACAATTCCATGTGTGAAGATGAATGGTATAATAGAAGAGGTCACTATTTTCCTATCCTATCCATAGAACCTATAGAATGCACCCAACAGATCCACAACTAAAACCCTAAACTCTAAACCTTCACATACTTTCTGCTGTACCCTAAACCACACCCAATACATTCAGGCAATCTACTCTTGCCCTCCATTCTGGAATACCCTAAATCCTAATCACAAAGACAATCAATCAACCCAAAATTGCACAAATTGAACAATAAACACAGATTTCATACCTGTGTTTCCAATAGATATTGCGTATGGTGTTTTTTGTAGATACTAGCTGCAATCCAGTTCTTCACCACCTCCTTGCAATTTGGACTAGCCTGGTTTCAGCAATCCACTAAGCAATAACTTCCGTCTTCACGGAATTAGACGTTTGGTCACCTCTTTGTTTTCTCACAGAAAGAGTCCAAATTATATGCTCACTACTCCCCATAGAAGCCCGCCTTTGCACAGCCATAGTCACATTACGATGATGGACATTCAGCAAACGGGCTATTTGTCTCGCGGATCCTGATCCCAAAGACCTAGAACTCACAGCTGCTATAAGAATTGCATGCTTTGCTATTAGCTGTGCCCTGGTTTTGGCATTTTTCACTTCGGACAACCACTGAACCAACCCAGAGACGATGGAAGCTTGCATTTTGGCCTCATCTGAATTCTTTTTTGAGAGTGGCAATTCTGAGGTGGTAAACGAGTTTGACCACAACGCTTGCAAAACCGCTTCTCTGTGGTGTCCATCTCTGTGCTCACCCAACGTCGACTTCTGTCGCAAGGTAAATTTTTGGTTTTTTGTAAGTTATCTAAATCTTGGAACGGAAACCGTGATCTGGGATCCGGATTCAAGTAGGAGGTAACCGATAACCGGAAATTAACTAATGGAACGGAATAGATGACAATCCGGATTTGATCTGAATCTGAACCGGATTAAAGTTAGAACGGATCTGAGTTGGATCGGAATGGGTCAGGAACGGATTTGGTCATGATGACAGATCAGACTATATATGGGCTGACCAATCCAGTGGCCACTCTTTTTCAATCTTCATTTGCGGAAATCTCGCTCCAGCGCGTACTTAGCCTCTCTTCCCAGCGTTTTGCTTTCTTATTTTGAGTTGGTTTGTGTGTGCGTGTTAGAGTGTTAGGGCGCGCAGCGCTTTAGTGTGCGTTGCAGGTTTAGAGGTATTCCGGTTGAGATCGGAAGAGCGAAGGTGAGAAACGAGACGTGCGGCTAGGAGAGGGAAAGGTAGCCACAGTCAGGATCCGGTTAGCACAGTTCGTGTCCATGCCTCAGCTCCGTAAGAGTAGAGCAGGGCCGTCCAGTTCCTCCGCAGCAGAAGTAAAACTCCGGAAGGTGTGTCCGGTCATTCCAGTAGACGAGAAGGAAAAGGACAACCTGATGGAGGATTTGGCCAAGATGGGCTGCGGAGGACTGATCGATAAACCCTGGGGGTTTCGGGAGGAGCAGATGATTCGAGAGTTACTCGGAAAGCTCTCCAACCAGTTTGAGAGAACTCTCCGCGGAAGTCCGGGCAACTGGACGGAGGAGATGTGGAAGGCCGTGTATGAATTCCGGTCTGGAGGTCGAGGGATGGCCTCCTCGAAGGAGGGTTACACTCGGGGGAAATTCCGGTGCGACGTGGACTCCAAGGATGGGCACACGGTGGCAGACTGTCTGGACGACCGGCATCGGAACCTTCTCCAGTTCCTGGTTCCGATCATCCACCCGGAGAAGCCGACGAGGGTGACCATCGCCATCGGGAACCTCATTTTCGGAGCCCTGAACGGGGAACGGAAAGTGGACTGGGCCAGGGTTTTGTTCGACCTGGTCAACCGGCTCATTCCGAAGATCGGAGGAAGTAGACCGACTCCGTTGAGTCCCTACCTTGTCCATCTGTACAAGCACCATCAACTCCTCACGGATACGGAGGAGAAGGAGTGGAAGATGCATGAGTCACTCCTGAAATATGGAGAATCGGAATCGGAAGAAGAAGAACAGGAAGAAGTATCCGGTTCCGAGGAGGAAGAAGAGGAAGAGGAGGAGCTACACCGGCCGCAGCACAAGCGGCAGAAGACGACACCTCCTAACCGGAGAGGAACCCCAACCCCTCCGGTTGAGACCTCCAGTCCAGGGAAGAAACCGGTTTCTGAAGAACCAGGTCCTTCCGGATCGGATCCGACGGATCCGTTCAACCAGCTGGTCAACATCCTGAGTGATGTGCGAGCAGACTAGATGGTGAAGAAGCTGATTCTGAATCAGATCAGCGAGCTGGTGGGAGCACCAGTAAACAGCAACCTGGCAGGAGTGGTTGCAGATTTTATCTCCAGCCCGGATGAGATCCGGAAGCAAGAGGCGGAGATCCGACGACTCCAGGAGGAGAACAAGTCGTTGAAGACGGAAATGTTGCTCCTCAAGGAGGACATGGCTACCACCCGGGAGATGGCAGAGGCTACCCGGAAAGTAGCGGAGGATGTGAAGGCCACATTCGGAGCGACCGGAGAGGCTTTCACCGAGTCAAAGTTGTTTGACGAGGGAGTCCTCAAGGAGAAAAAGATATCCGGGACCAGGTTGGTCCGGATTTTGACAGACTACTCCGAAAAGGTGGAGTTAGTCATGATGGACGCGCGAGAGGCTGCAAACCGGATGGAGGAGAGCAGCAGGAAGCTGAACGGAGTGACGTTGTCACGATCGTTCCATCTGTCCGACCTTTCAATGCCCGGATCTTTTCCGAACGTGGGCATTCCAACGGAAGGAAAGGATCGGACTCCCCAGTCGAAGAAGAGTGGGAGGAAACTCGCGCACACCATCAACCTGGATTCGTCACCGGATCTCCCAGAACGTGAAACAGGGGAGCAGAACCGGAACCTAACGGACGTTTTCGAGCAGCTTGGAACGGAACCGCCGAGAAGTCCCACACTGAACCCGGGGAAAGATCAAAGTATGGATCTGACCCCAGATCAGGGTGAGGATCAAGAACAGAGCGTGCACCAAGGCGAAGACGAAGTCATGGACGAAGGAACGAATCAAGGAGTAGATCCGGTTATGATAGGGTAGTTAGGATTTTAGTTGTAAATATTTGTTAGTTAGGACCGGACCGGATTTGATCCGGATGTGCCTGGTCTGGATCGGATGTTTTCCGGTCTGGCCGGCTCGGCGGGGACCAAAAGTTCCGCGCGGACTTTCCGGGCCGCTTTTTGTTGACTTTTGAGTTTTAAAATGTATATAGTCAGTCTCTGCGAAGGAGACTGGGAGTCTTTTCCCTTGAGTTTTTCATGCATTTTCTATTGATTTCTTGTTATACGTCTCTCCCGCGCGTGGCAGGGCTGTTTTGGTGAGGAGTTAGGAAAATGTGTGCAGATTCTAGAGAGATTTCTCCCCTTGGCGTGTTTGTTTTGCTCTTATGTGCATGTGAGTGGGTTTTCTAAGTGTTGGGAGCGGATTTCAGTTCCTCAGCGCCTCTACAGTTCACGATTCCGGGCGAGAAAACCGTTGTTAGGCTAGGCGGATAGGGAAGGAGTCCTTAAACGCGCTAGAACTCCTAGATAGGAAATCCGGTTGAGTGCCCGATCTCCCGTGAGGTCTCGCTGCCCTAGTTGGTAAACGGAAGAACTTTAGTTGATGTTGGAACGGACGAGTTCGCTTGTAACCACCTAATTCCGCACGGAGGGAACTTGGCATCAAGGTCGTTGTAGTATGAGAGGATCGTACGGGGGGTCTTTGTGTGACCTGCCAACCGGATCGCTGTCCGGGGGGCTGTGAGAGATCAAACCGGATCCGCGCTAGTGTAGGAAGTAGTGGATTAGAGAAGTGGGTCTTCAGCCACTATAAGTCACGGAAGGAGTGGCGGGCCTGCCACTCTCAAAAGCAAGCGGCGAACCCTCTGATGGTGAAACAGAGGCTAAACTAAACCGGAGTGGAGTAAGAGTACGTGTGTGAGGACCGGAATGGATCGGTCCAAAGGAGTTCCAGGATCAGAAGTGTTAGGATTCTGGGTTTTGGTAGTTTGACAGGACCGAATAGCTTGACAGGCCGGAAGAAATAGAGGGAGGTCTGGTCGTTGTTTTCGGTGTGTTGTTGTTTCCGGTTTTAGATCTAGGACCGGAAAGGAGAAATTGGATACTGACTGAGCTTAAGTTGGGAATAGAGCTAGACACTTCACAGAATCTTGTGGGTTCGATCTTTAGAGTCATTTTGTTATGCTTTAAAGTGGTTTTTGGGAGTATAACAGGGAATTCGCTTACTCTGTGCTGCGACAACTTCACACACTCTAGTATGGTTGTAACATCACGCAACACCTCCCGCCGAATAACCCTGTCATGATCTCAAGAACTCTCGCCTGTTCCTCCATGCTCTTCTCCAGCATACAGACGCTCTTCTTCTTGCATCCGACCAAGCTTCTCTCTCCTGAGAAGCCTACTCCTTTGTTGCCGCTCTCTATCTCTTTCTCTCCGTAAGGACACTCTTTCTCTTTCAGCCGGACCTGGACGCTTTACCCCAGTCCGCCTTGCTAAATCTCTTGCACTTGCCATCTGTACAATAATAAGCGTCCTCCTTCTCTAAACCCTCACATTGTGAACCCTAAACCCTAGACTACATGCCAAATCAATAACTGTAATAGGCACCGGTTCTTCTAAACACCTCAGTAAACATTGTAATTGAATGTTTAGAAACACTTCAATTTGCAATCGCCAAATGTACCATCACCCCAACTCAAAGCTCGAATTGAAACACTAAAATTGAACTTCACCATAGCTAGGACACTTTGCACAAAGGAAGCACTCAACCAGTAGAGAGAGACGCAGAATGGCTGTTTTGGAGGGGTGGGTTCAGAACCCTAATCGGGTCCCCCGTCCCAAGCCTAGGTCCCGTCACAAATGACCGAGAATAGCGTTTCCCGTCTTCTTCTACCCTGCACCTGTTGAATGCTAGCAGTCAAGCAATCATCCAGAATGAAGTATAAATTCAAAGCCCATCTATAACTTTTAAAAACATTTTGGATCAAAAAAAAAAATTTAAGAAAATACCTTGTTTTGATTCTTTTATGGACTTTTCTAAATACAGCTGAATTTAGTTGCTTCAAAAGTCCATAACTACTATTTTAAGACCACAATACAACAAAGCAATATAGTTTAGGGGTGCCTCAATCTATACTACAACACGTCATGAGTCACTAATACAATTACAAGAATGTTCTTTTCATTAAAAACGCCTTCACAAAATAACATATGGACTTTTCTAAATTGAATGTACAACTTTAAAAGTCCATAGCTCTTTAGGTAAAGAAAATATCTTAATAATAATTATATAGTTGCCTTTGCACTCAAGTTGAGAGTATATGTTCAAATTTGTAGGTCAAGTGGTGTAGTCAATTTTGTACAATGTGGCTTGCAATGCAAAGGTCTCACTGGAAAAAGCACTGTGATATGAAAAGTGGTCCACTCAACCGTGCATCCACCCAAGACGTCACCATCGAGGTGCAGTTCAGGGACATAAACAATTTGCTTGTGGTCCCAATGGCCCCCAATAAGTGATGCAAACCAATTTTTTTAGCCCTCTGCGTTTTGTGGTATAGGGCCAAGCCACACGTCATGACCTGCTCTACTAAGGCAAACGGCACTTGCCTCAGACTTTTGGCCGGGACATGGTGCTCATGGTGCTTCCACCTCCAAAACCACACCAAATCTTGGCCCCAGATCCTAGACATGTCCACTCCCTTGCCTATCGGGGGGCAATTCCAATCAATGTATTCAAAATGAGTTGGCATTGCTTTGAAGATGCCTAACATTTTGTACATGCAGTCATGGAAGGAGGCTTTGCACACAATGCATCTCTTCTTTACGACCATGTACGTTATCAAACATTGGGGGTGGTACATATGTCAGCACGTCCCCAAATGCCATCCACCCTCGGGGCCGAATGGATATTGGCAGATGCTACAAGTCATTCCATCATAGACAAATTCTTGCACATCTGGCCATAGTTTATTGCTTAGGCTGTTTGGATACTTGTACGTCTCCATCTTATATCGAAACTAGTACTTGACATCCAAGTTCCAATCAATGCTGGTAGAATCTTTAAGTTCAGGCAACAAAGATGGAAACATTTCATCGAGCATGGGCCATGACGTCAAGCCAAAAAAATGATCGTCCTTGTCCCCGAATTGGGTTGCTATACTCCGGACCTCACTCTGCAGATTCACTGACTCATTCCAAGCCAGGATGCAAGCAAGCGACATGTTGCTCAACTCAGCAACCAAGTCGGACTTCTTTGCTACGAGTTTGGATACTTCCAATTCAACATCCTTGGGATCGGAGTCTGGCCCTGCATCCATGGTCAAGGTGTTGGATAATTCTGAAATCAAAAGCTGGTTTGTGGTAACCTCAACCTCTAGTTCTTCAATCCAAGCCCGCATGGTGTTCCATGAACCAAGATAAATATCTACCTCACCTCATAGAACTGAATCAATATCAACCGAAGCACGTCCTTTGGATTCCAGCACCCTGATCTCTTCCTTAAGCATCTTCACCTTCCCCTTCTTGGCTGCAAGCTTCTTTTCATGCATCTCATCTCGTTTGTTCAATTGCTCTTGCAATGTATGCACCAATTCCCGCAATTCAATCAATTCGTTGTTAACGTGACCCTGTTCATCAATTGGGTTTACGAATGTAATAGGTTCTTCCTCTGTCATTGTTGTACGCAGATTCTATGCCACGCACCCACCATGCTCAACTTAGTTCAACACTGCCAACTCTTCGGGACCCACGTGCACGGAGGACCAGTCCAGGGGCATGGGAGCCATGTCCACAATAGCGCGGGCTACAACATCCACCTTTCCCATGTCCTTGTCCTCATACACATGATCCATGGCCAGGTCAATATTTTCCAACGGCACGCTTGGGTTTGGTGGACTGGACCAAATCTTGTTTGGTTTAGCACCGCCCTGTGTGTTGTTCAGGTACGTTGCCCAATCCACGTCCTTCCCCAAAAACACCTCTGCGTACGCCATGGAGCAAAGTGCAAATGTCCCGTCCTTCTTTGTGGTCACATCCCGCAATGCCTTTGTGCATTCAATTAAGCGCTTCTTATATGCTGCATGCTGGCACATGCCCAAGTTTGCTGTCCCTTGCTTCACGGTTGTCTTATAGTGAAGAGGATGCCAATGTTGGCATATGTACGCCCAATCGATGTATTTGGCACACTGAGCTTTGTTGAAAGTTTCCGGTTCTTCTTTCCATCTAGCAAATGCCTTCATCGTTCTATCATTCAATACCTCCTCATTCAAAGCAGTCCGGTTCCCCTTCCTCTTCTTTGCCTGCATGTCGTCATTGTACCCGGTCCCCCTGTTCGCCATGACTAAAGCTCTGTGGATGGTCCGAGACAAGGTTGTCTTCCCCGACCTATTGATAACTCGACAAACACTATGTCACAGACAGACAAGAGCCCCTCCGTCCGTCTAGTAAAGTCAACTTTTATCCTTGACTTTTTTTTAATTACCCTCCATTTACCTTAGCCTAGTTGGACGCCATATGGCGTCCGCGTGGCACAGTGCAAGGGCGCATGCGGGTGAAATGGGACTTCGGGTGGAGGGCGACTCCGGGTGGAGGGCGACCGCGGGTAGGGTGACTTCTCCTCAAGGGCGACTTTGGATCAAGGGCAACTTTGGGTACAGGGTGAGGCAACTTCGGGTACAGGCTGGTCCAATTCGGACCAAAAGTTGCCCAAGCCAACCCGCGGTCTCCCAGCAGCATCCGCATGCGCCCCGTACTTGCGGTCGCCAGCTCTTCCTGCGCGCACCTTCCCGCACCCGCGGTCTCCAACCGCCTGCACGCGCCCCTCTGGACCCGCGGTCTCCCTCTCGACCCGCATGCGCCCCTTGGACTAGCGGTCGCCACTCGCGGTCGCTTTTCTATAAATCCATTGCCCGTGTTCTTTTTTGGTACCTTCCTTCTTCACTTGGGCTATACGGCTTGTACCCATTCGTGGCTACATGCGATACCTTAAGTGAAGAAAAATAACTATTTATATTATCTATAGTTGCGGTTTTGGATTTTGGCAAGCCTCATGGTGGACATTTACTCATGGCTAGCACAGGAAACACCAATGGGTCAGTTCCCATTTCAGTTGCTGCTCAAAATGTCGGGGCAGTGAGAAAGGCTGCTCTAGACAAGAATCGGAAGCACAGAGGTACTATACATCGAAAACAATTGCATGTGCTGAATAGTACAAATCACCTTGCATTTAAAGGGTGGGACAAGGAGCCGGAACCATGGACAATACAAACCTGCGAAAATTATATTGAATGGTGCCACATCGACAAGTTATTTCCAGCATGGCGGCATTATCAAAACCGGCATACAAACAAGGCAAACTTGAAGTACTGTGAAAGTCCAGCTTTCCTTCAGAGATGCTTCGAGTTGTAGCAAGTCCTTTACAAAACCGCCTTTGTGGAAAGAAATGAAGTCCCCCTCTTCCTTGCGAGAGGAGCATATGCTGAGGTGGCACTAAACAAAGAGGTTGATTGGAGCACGGTCAAGGAAAGTACGTACATTACACGTCCAAAAAACGGTTCCATACCTAAAGGTGTTTTGACTTTTCCAGAGGGTGGACTTGGACCTATTCGAAGTACTCCTAAGAATCAACCCCCTGTTCAAATTGAGAGCGCGGAATCCAAAGAGGATGACGATTCGGATGGTACGCGTCTTCCCAGGACAACACAAGTTGTTGAGGAGTTTTTAGCCCCCATCGACATTCAAAATGGAAGTACCGAGGCAAGGGAAACCTCGCGAGGACGTCAGAACAGACCAGCACCAAGGGTGCAACATTCAATCAATCGAATTGGAACTGCATCGGTCTCTATGGCGGTTTCAAGACCAGCTGCACCACCACCATATGCGAGCAACGTCTTCAATTTTAGCCAAGACGAAGACATGGCGATGGAACGAACCGTCCACGTTCTTCTTCTGCAATCTCGAGTACAACCAACTGACGACGTGATGACCTTGGCAAAGGCCCTAGACCTCTTGAAGATGAAGGATGCCACCATAGCTTTTCTAGAATCTGATGTGAGTAAACTGCGGTCCGAGTGTAAACACAAAAAGGTCCTCATTTCACAACAGTCTGTAGAACTACAGCGCCTCCGAGACAAAGAGCGGGAGACCTTCACTTTGTCGGACATGGATGACACCTTCATTGAGCACAATCCACTACAGCTAGAGAAGGTAGTAGGGGACTTGACCAGTGACATCCTTCACCGTTCTCTGCCTTCCAAGCGTATCAGGCGTGCTTCATTAATTCCAAGTGCGCTTCCTACTGCCACCATGATAGATACTACGAATGACACGACTGATCTCCATGGCACCCAAGATTCACTCTCTTTTCCAGCAATACTACATTCCACATCGTTGGATAAGGATAAGGAACTTCTTAAGGATAATGGATTGCTTAGAAAGTGTTTGGCTGAGCTACTGGCAATATACTATCATTGGAAGGTTGCGTGCATTTTAACCGTGGACCGATCTCAACAAATCGCAATGGAATTGGATAAAGTTTCAAAGAACTTTCATGCAAATGCCCCGAAACGAGAGAACGGGCTCACGTCGTGGGCGTTGGTGGAAGACATGTTTCCTAATGACATGCCCATGATGGCAGCGCCAGCAAAAAATCTAATAGATTGGGCGCAAAACGGTTGGGACCACGGAAATCAAATGTCCTCCCACGATGACATCAAAGGGCGGACATTGCTTTGGCCGAAGCCTACTTCTTTTGTCTTGGACCAAACCATGTGTCCTATATGTCAAAACAAATTTGGACCTGAAGGCAGTTGGGCTCTTAGATCTTGTGCCCATGTCTACCACCCCCAGTGTCTCATCACGCAATGTCTGATTAGACGACGTTGCGTTCTCTGCTCAGCACCATTTCATGATCGCCTATATGCCATGTTCAATTTGATGACTTACATGCCACCTTCTTGGGAACACAGCGTTGACACAACGGTAGAGCAAAGCTTATGGGGTCGAGACTTGGTTTGGAGTTGGCGATCGGCCCAGCATGACCAAGAAAAGGGACAACCTAGTGCACAGTTGAATTGGAAAACTGACCCGGCCAAAATTGTTCAAGTTGCACCAAAGCTGATGGGAAAAGGCCCACAAAACAAAGGAAGGAGGGCATTCTTCTTCCAATGCCTTGGTGGATATTTTGATAAGAACTCCTCCACCTTCAAGTGGGGTCCTCATCCTGAAGGGCACCGTTGGAATTTCCAAGGGGAGAGGACGGCCAATACCGATGAAAATACCTCGTTAGAAGAATTGAATGATGCGCAGTACATGGACTCCACGTATGGACCTTATTACGTGAGTCAAGCACTTGACTATTTGTTGGAAGTACACTCTCCGGGGACAATAAGGACCCTCCAAGCTCTGAAAGACTCCAATGTCTTGGAATCCATTTTGAATGCGGACGGACCAGCTTGACGAACTCGTGCCAGGAAGAAGCTTGGGGTTGGAGAGTCATCCAACTACAAATGTGGTGAAGGAAGTGGTACTCGAAACAACCCGAATGTTATCGTCTAAGTATTTTCATTCTTCAGTTGCATTAACGTTGCTTCTCATAATAGTATAAATTATGATAGGCCCCCAGCATGTGGTCATAGCATATCCACCTATCCACGCTTGTTATGTTGAGCTTTATTTTGTAATTTTGTTTTATCTCGGAAAATAGTCTTCTAAAGCTTCAAATTGAAGTGATGTACTGCAATTTTATATTGCTTTTATTTTGATTATATATTACAATACTTTTTTGTACTGGAATTTCAGTGTTTACCATCAATATTACTATGCGTTGCTCACTCGCTATTTAAAAAATGAATTGTTCAAATCATCTGACCATTGATTTGAGGTTCACGTTGATTTTGCATTTCCTTTTGCATGAATGGATAAAGTAGAGAAGGAGACTTCTGGTGTAATCTACCAATGGTTATGTTACTTGAAATTCATATAAGAATGTGGTACAATTCCAAATAAGTAAACCTCTAAAGGACCTTAGCCCTTCTTCCACCAAAATACACCAGAAATTGCCATTTCTAATTTTCTATTTCCAAAATTGAAAGTTCTAGAAAGTATTCTCTGTCAATGTCTGACCATGAGGATCAAATACCCAAAAAGGCAAAAAAAAAAGAACTGTGCAAGGGAAAAAAAATTAGAATCCTAACCACAAAAATAGGTTAATATTTGCCAAATTGCCAATTACAATCTCACCATTGGAATTAGTGATATCATAATCCATCTTCGAGCTTCTGATATTTTCATTTTCTATTCATTATTGAAACGACTTCTCCTTCATAATTTTGTAACCCCTAAAGGACCGAGGCATTTTTTCTGCGAAAATCAAATGAAAATTACCAATTCAGTAGCTAAGAGTAAAAAATTATTTCAATAGATTTTTTTTAGCATCTAACCGTAGGCTCTAACACCTAACTAGTATGTAGAAGTATGGAGAAAATTTTAAAATTCTTGATTGCATACATTGCAAGATATTTGCATTTAAACTTGAAAGTGGAAAACATAAGTTCTTCAACACATTGCGGCAGTAGATTTCTTGACTTTGAACATTTTTGAATTAAAATATTTGGACTATAGATTTTGAGCTTCAAAACTAGAATTCAATTTAGATTGTCGAGAAAAAAAATTCCAGATAAATTCATTTTCAATCTTAAAGAAATTGTCAAGTAGAAGTAGATACAAGATTACGGAAAAATCTAGAATATTTTATCTTTTAGGATGAATTGAAATGCACTGATTCCAATGATAAGATTGTTTTAACAAATAAAGTAAACCATGCTAAATTTATTTATTTGCAAAATTTCCCAAATTGCATTCAGAATTGAATAAATGAATCCTACAAGTCATTTTCTTGAAGAAAATATTGTAATTGCCCCCCCAAAAAAGGATGTCCATAACTTTCTCATAACAAATCCAAATGAAATGAATCAAAAATTTCCATATAGACAAAAACATAATCTATAAGAAAAGAAAAGAAAAGAAAAATCTTGGAAAAAATGTTGTTACCCATTTGTCCCCCATCCCCAATTGTGAGCTTGTTTGGTCATAACTTTTGTAAAAAAGCACCAATTGTGGAAAAAATATATATTCCTGCAAAGCTTATTAGTTTTTCTATTTTCAAAAAACTTTAAAAAAATTATGACAAAAATTCAGCCCGTAGTAACTTGACCAAAATCCCATTTTGCCATTTGTTTCTCGAAGGGACAATGGTCCATTGGGGGAGGTTGTAATGAGTGAAAATTAAATGAATTTAAGTGAAAATTTCTTTTGTGCTCTTTGAAGTGAAGTCTTGACCATTAAAAATTAGAAATTCAAAATGGGTAGTGCAAATCATCAAAGATGTGAATGTTCAAACTTTGAATACCTAAAAAGCCATTGTCCCTTCAGTGGACAAATAGGATTTACAACAGGTACATACGAGCTACAAATTTGTTTTGATTTTATGAACCTTCTTTTCCAAATACAAAAGTTGATTAGCTTTGTGGAAATATAAAATTCGTTTCAATCTGTGGGCAAGAACAAAAGTTATGTCCAAACAACCTCAAAACAGGGGAGAAGGGGCAGCAAACATATTTGTTGCTAAATTTTTTATGGATCTAGTTTTCCTCAAAGTTTTTATTTTTTTTCATTTCTAAAGCTCAAATTTGTTTCATTTAGATTTGTCATGAGAATGTTTTGGTCTTTCGAACAATTTTGTTTTTTCCAGGCAATTAGAATTTAGAGCATGCACTTGAAAAAATAAAGTAGTAGGATTCATTTCTAAATGCAATTTTTGCATTTAAATAAAAAAGGGGCCATACAATTTAAGGTGCTTGCTAAAAGAATTTCACCATTGGTATTAGTGCATTTTAATTCCATCTAAAATATTATAATATTTTAGATTTTCCTTCTCGCTCATATCTAGTTACCTACTTCTATTAAACAAATTTTTGAATAATGAAAAACAAGTTTCCGGAAATTTTTTGGGGGTATAATAAACTCAGTTCTTCATTATAAAGATTTAAAGCCCTCCCACTTTGTATTGCAGGCAATTTAAGTTTAAAATGATCAAAGTTAGGAAATCAAGGCCCGCGCCCCCGCAATGTGCTAAAAAATTTATTTTTTGCACTTCACACGCAGATGTGTTGCAATTTGTGTGGTTCTAGATTCTGTATTCTATCGACGCATTTTCATACTAGTTAGATATAAGATCCTACGGTTCGATGTGGAAAAAATAAATATTAAATTTCTTTAATTTTGCGTTAAATTTGACAAATGGCACTTTGAAGTTATTTTTTACATTAAAAAGACCTTTTTTTGCAAGGGATTCAAAATCTATTCAAACAGGGTGCATAAAATCAGATTCCATCACTTCAAATGCTAATATCTTGCAATGCATTGGATAGAAGTTTTTGAAATGTTACATTGTTACCCACACGTTTTATTACTAGTCTTCTGGAAAACCCTACTGTCAAGTATGCACAACAACCCTTTTTTAAACTTTTGTACTTTCTGAAAGAGAAATGGTAGTTGGATAAAGTTTCCTGATTTAAATCAACATGGTGGAGAATAGAATCTACAGTGTTAGGGGGAACAAATTGGAAAGATAGAGAATTTCATTCTTTTTAAAATTGTTAAATACTTATTGAGACAAGATAGAGGAAAAAAAATCATATTCCCGTAGAACTATAGGGTTCTTCCATTTTTAATTAAGGGTTACCAAAAGCATGACAAAATTTAAGACTCTACGTACCTGTCCGGATTTCCATTTTGTCCGGATTTCCTATGGCTATGGACAGTGGACCATTTTGTTAAAAAAAACCTCTAAGCATGCTTTTCCAAAAAATAACATTGAAATTCTATTGTGCATGCCATTTCTACAATTTTGGTGAATATATTCTTGATAGGTGAATCCCTGAAGTCACTAAGGCTCTAAACCATTCAAAAATCACAATTGGCATTGCTTTCCCCCTTTTGACAAAAAAATTTAGAATTTGTGTGTTTGGCATATTTAATTGTAGGATCTATCTAGGCACTAGTACATAAATGTCTCAAAGACAATTTATGAACTTTAAATGTGTGATCTTTGCATTTCCTATGGAAAAAAATTAAATATAGAATGAACCTTGGTCAATTACATTTACAGGCTTCTAATCATTTGCCGGTTACAGAATTCCCACTGTGGACAACAAACTTCTATTTCTTCAAGTTCAAGAATTGGATTTATAGTCTATAATTACTACTTCTTTTTCAATTTCAAGTGCCTATTAACCCCTAAAGAACCGTTGTCCCTTCGGGGAACAAATGCATTTTGGGGCAGGTACCTACGAGGAGAAATTTTATCATGATTTTTTGGAAAAAGAATTCGAGATAGAAAAATTGATAAGTTTTGTGGGAATGTCACTTTTTTCAAAATTGGTGCCCACGAACTAAATTTATGACCAAATAAGCTCAAAACAGGGGATGGCGGGAGCCCGGGCAGCAAAATATAAGTAGACAAAAATTTGAAATTTTTTTTTTAATATTTTTTTGCTCATAGGATATATTTTTGTCTACCTTAAAAACTTTGATTCATTTCATGGATTTGTAATGAGAAAATTATGGACATTCTTGTTTTTCGGGCAGTTAGAGCATCTTCTTGAAAAAAATTACTTGTACAATTCATTTTTGAATGCAATTTTTGCAATTTAAAAGAAAAAATTTACATGGTCTGATTTATTTGCTAGAACAATCTCACCATTGAGATTAGTGCATTTTAATTCAATTTAAAATATATTAATATTTTAGATTTTCCCTCTATCTCGTACCCACTTCTATTTAACAATTTTCTTAAGAATGATAATTAAGTTTTTTTGAATTTTTCTTTTTTCCTAGACTCTCATCTCAATTCTCCACTATAAAGATTTAAAGCTCAAAACTCTGTAGTGAAAAATTTTAAATTAAAAATGTTCAAAGTAAAAAGATGTAGTCCCGCAATGTGTTGAAAAACTTGTTTTTTTCACTTTAAATGCTGATATCTTGCAATCTGTGCCGTCAAAAATTCTGAAATTTTTTCCACACTTGTTTATTCTAGTTAGGTGAAAGATCCTACGGTTAGATTTGAAAAAAAAAAAAAAAAATTTCAATTTTTTTGACTCTTTGCTATAGATATGGCAGTTTTGAGTGTTTTTGGCAAAAAAAAGGCCTTCATCCTTTAGGGGTTAATGGGACAAGAAATATAAAGTATAATGTCCGACTTCCTATACTATACATTGGAAGGATTCTTGAACATGACACAAAATGTAATTATTCTTTTCATACCAAAAGAATTTTGCTTTTAAGTTTAAGTTTTAAAGTTATCCATGTCTCAAATTCATTTGAAAATTCATGGAGTATATTACATTATATGCAATTGTAAGATGTATGGGAGAAAACATCATATGCAAATTGACTGGCAGCAGCTACCTATGTAACAATTCATATATTATATACAACATCCTATTTGCAAAAATCATATTCAATTCATGATTCATAGTACGTTCTACACTTATACCAAAAGACTATACATGAAAATTCATAGAATCTAAGAAGTTCTAAGACCCAATATTGTTATAGTATTTCTACACTTTTACATAGGGCAACCCACAAATTTAATCTTCTTGTACGCACTGTATCAAGCAGAACCACAATGTACACGCTTATAAATGCCAAAATTTGAGATTTACATAGTGACAATAGACAAGTGCCATCCAACAAAATTGTGTTCACAACGTTTCTTTGTCATGTGTTCCTAGGTTGTTTTTTTGCGTGGGAGGAAGTCACTCCACATAGGCTCCGGGCCTATTTCCTCTGATTCTGGACCGGTCTTTCCTACGGTATCCTTACACCACCTGTACCACTTGAAACGATAATCATTCTCGGCCTTTAGATCAAGAAGCTCATTGGCCAATAAATGTATTATCTAGTCACGCAATTGTAGACACTTTTGAAGCATTGCTAATTCCTCAGGATTACAACCATACTCGGAGGCTGCAGCCTCAGCATCCACCTTCGGGATGTCATGGACGGCGGCATCAAAATATTCTTTTTCTTTCTCTTTTTTTTCAAGATTTAAGCTTCGCTTGTTATTCTCTGCTTGACGGCGTCTGCGTTGAAGGGTTTCTTGTTTAGATTGCCATAAAAGGTAGATGTCTACTGTGAACTCTTTTCCACTTTCAAGTTCTTTCACATACAAGTCTTGATTTCTCTTCAATTCAACAAAATCCTTCTCGTTTTGTTCAACGATGTTCACCAAAGCCTTCACTCATTGCTTCAACACATCCACGGCGGTCGGATTCGATTCACGTTGCTTTAAATTCTTCAAATGCTCAATCTTGGCACGCAGAGCAAACCTTGTACTATCAATTTTTGCAATCAACAAAGTTCTATCATCTTCTGAATCGCTTTCACTGCCACTCTGCAGCTACTCTTACAAAGAGGGGTTTGCTTGTACAGCCTGGGCCACATCTTCCATGACTTCATCCGAGCAAGGGGGAACTACGATGGGATCTTCGACCCTTTTCCTCTTCTGGTGAACTCCCAAGTCGCCCTTGTCTAGTTCTTTCATGACGACATCTTCATCGTCACCATGGAAAGAGTAGCCATTGTACTCATGTGTGTGCTCATCTGAGCTAGAAGTAGCTGACTACTATACCAAATCATCCGGAACAAATGACTTTCCATGCTTCACGGAGGTCAACATCTTTGTCAAATCAATTGGTTCGTCTCTCCCCAAAATTGATGCGTTCTCTGGATGCACTCCAATGGGGACCCCCTTTAGTGTTGTCCAATCCACCTTCTTCTTCAATATAAGTTCAGCATACACTATTTTCACAAGATAGAAACATAAATTATCGTTTCGGTAAGTTTTAGACTCCAAGTACAATTGCTGCCATACCTCACAACATCTAATCATGAAGTCTTGGTCCTTGGCATGTGCAAGATTTGCTTTGTTTTGCTTCACGTGTTGCTTATGACGACACAGAGGAAATAACTTGTCAATGTGGCACCAATCCACATATTTTTGAACCGTTTTGTAACTCCAGGGTTCAGGTTCAGTTCTCCAACCCTTGAAAGCCTTAATCTTAGAATTGAGCAAGATGGGCACATGCTTCTTGTGGTTCTTTCCTTTTCGTTTTTGAACCTTATCGCAAATGGCCTTCTTCTTTAAGGCAGTGAGTGGCTCACTTTTGGAAGGGGGCGATGGTTCGAGCTTGTTCTCCATAGTGATCACTTTGTACGATAAACGCTACTCTAGGTACTATGCCAAATGGGGATGCACAAGCACTTGTTCTACAAGAGTGACACTACAATCCCCTTGACCTTCACATTTACAAAAATACAATCATAAACATTTACAACCACAATCTACTCTAGAAATAATCTACCGTAATTTTACGGTCTATGCACCGGAATGGAAGAACCTGAGTTCAAGAAGGACAAAATATCCCCCCCAAACCAGGAATCCTCCCCTCAGGGGCGTGCAGTCAGCCACTTCGAGGTGGATGACAGTCATCGCGCAGAGGGGACGACTGACGACCGCTAGTCCAGGAGACTCCTGAAGTACCCAAAGTCGCTGTGGGGCGAGTGCGGGTCCCGCCCAGTCGAAGTCGCCCGATTGGTACCCGCGTGCGCCTAATTGATACCCGAGGTCGCGGGGGCGAGTGCGGGTCAAGAGGTACCCAAGGTTGCGGGGGCGAGTGCGGGTCAAGAGGTACCCGCAGTCTCCACTGATACCTACATTCTTGAGGGCCAGGTCGTCCGGGTCTTGGTCGACCGCGGGTCTCTGGCGACCACGGGTCTACAGACCAGGTGGGGCGAGTGCAGGAATGGGTCGACTGCGGGTTCGGGAGCTGCGACTGCAACCGTGGGACCAACAAAGGCAGATTATTTATTTTTTAATTTGGTCGGTTTTAGAAAGGTTAAAGTACTCTACTGTTCAAGTGACCAATTCAGAGAGGAGGTAGGAGGCTTAAAAATTGACCATCTAAGGGCTAGTCCTCCTTTTTTTACGTATTTTCTTAGATGAGAATAGTTTTAATTCCTTTTTCAGACAAAGAGGAATAGATGAGAAAAGATTGATATGTTGGCTTTGTATTTTTCCAAGCTTTTTTGAATCATTTGTGAATTTTCAAAGGAATTGGGTCTTAGGTCCCTATTTTTGACCCTAGGATTGTTCACGATCAATTCTAAAGAGAAGTGAGGAAACCAAAGAGAACGACTGGCTCTAGCAATTTCATAGTGCTTTTTTCCTTCATCCTCTTAAGGACTATAGAGGTCAATTTTAGAACCACCCCATGTCAATTTCACAACTATTTATAGGGGCGGTGCTAAATGCCCTAACAAAGTTCAAGCCTCCTACTTTAATTGCCTTTCCTAAGAAGCTGAACCCTTCAAAACAATTATTAGTAAATTTTCATAAGAATTAAAATTCAATTTGCATCTAACCCAAGTCGTTTCAAGGTGTTTTTATTGAGGGGTGAACAAACGGGAAACCAATTGCATAAAAAAAAGTACAAGATGGCCTAGCCAAAAGCATGGACAATGAAGAGATTATAAGCAAAAAAGAAGAAGAGAAGCAGAGCAAGACTAAAGAGAAAGGCAGGGAGGAGGACCCTCCCTGGTCCAGCTGATCTAATTGCCTATACGAGTAGCTATAAGTCTAGAACTGAAGAATCAAACCAGCCTTGGGTCGTTTTAGGGTTTAGAGACCTTCATGGAATGAGTTCTAAATTTTGACCGGACAGATTGCAAGATATCTGCATTTGAAATGGAAAAAAAAAGTTTTCCAGCACATTGCAGGACTAGCTTTTTGATTTTGAACATTTTTGACTTACATGTTTTCCATTATAGGCCTATAGGGCTTTGAACTTTAAATCTTAATAGTGAAGAACTTAGTTGAGCCGACTTGAGCGTCTAGAGAAAGAATATATTCAAGAAAACTTAATTTTAATTCTCCAAAAAAATGTCAAATATAAGTAGGTATGAAATAGAAGGAAAATCTAAAATATTAAAATCTGAAATATAGAATTAAAATGCACTAATACCGATGGTGACATTGCTCTAGCAAGCAAACAAAATGTAGGCTTTTCAAAATGTAGGCTTTTCTAGTCCTTCCAAAAGGTGAAGTTTTATCTTTCAACATCTTCAGAAAAAAAACATGTATGTCCTATTACTTGTGCACTTTAGACAATCCATCGAAAAATGGGTTGAAAACATATATAAAAAAATTATACCAAATTTTTTTTTTGTATTCACTTGTAAATAACTTGTAAAGTTGAAGGTATTACTGAATGAAAGATAAAACTAATATGCTATTAATTTTTGGAAGAATTTGAAAATTGTTAATTTCAATGGTGAGAATATTTTAATAGAAAATTAGTATCTTTTATTTTCATTTTCATTTCAAAATTTCAAAATCAAGAGCAAAAGATGACTTTAAATGTTTTTTCTACCTTCTAAAACCGCAAAATAAAACTCCTCATAACTCTTACCTCATTATTTGAAATTGAGTGGTCACAAGAAGTGAAACATGCCACATCTCCCATATCAACTCTTCCGTCCTTTAGCAGACCAGTGACTTGTCAGGCTGTTGCAGCAATTACCATGCCAGTTACCATAGAAAGTGAAGGGCAAGAGGAGGCAACACATGAAGAAGAGGTTTTGTCTGCAGGCTGTCCAATTTTTGCAGCACATAGCACTCCAGCAATAGTAGATGTAGACGACAATGACGATTAGCCATTGATGGCTATATTAATTAAAATGAGAAAAAATGATCATTTTGAGACTTCAACCCTAAAACTGTTTTAGTGATTTTATCCTCGAGTCGAAGATAAAATGCAACTGCAACCTTTGGGCAATCAAAGGTTTTTATATATATTAACATATGAAAGTCTCAAATTACTGAATGGTCTCAAAATTAAATAGTTATAACGATTTATCTTCGAGTCGAAGATAAAATTGAGACTACACTTTGTTTCATTTTAATGAATATGGCCTTATTGGGAATTCTCTTGAACAGGAATCGCAACGCATCTTCTAATTGAGGAGCAACCACGGACGTTGCTAGGGCTAGGAGGTCTATTCCAACCCTTCTGACAAGGCCGGAGCTAAGTCAAGATCCAGTGCAGAGCGTTGATGAGGAAGTCCGAAGCTCAGCTCCTCAATCCACTCAGCCTTCATCAAGGTCTGGCCCTGGAGAATCATCATTGGGAACGTATGCACGTAAATCAAAGAAACGTTTTAGGAAGATGGATGACAAGACACAACGCAATCCTAAATGCCCCAACCAAGTTGTCCAGCGGTTTATTATAGACGCAAGTAATTCCACCCTAAACCTTGGACAATCAAGCGGAGAAGCTGCGCGACACCTTGTATCTAACATTGATGGAATCACTGATACATTGAGGCTGGTGAAACGTTTAGTGTCCACTCAAGTACCCGGTGGTATAGACACTCAAGTGCAAAACCTAAACTCCGAGGTAGAACGTGAGCTACAACAAATACCAGTACCACGAGAAGAGGACAAGAACAAGAGCTCTCGCGATTACGAGAGCACGGATTCACCGTGTGAAGACACGGATCCTGAAGCTAATGAAGTGTCTAGCGATGATACATTCACCCTATAATTAATAGAATTATAACATTATACATGTAGAGGTAGTAAGTAGTATTGTTAGTATCAACAATTTTTTTTTCCAATGCATATATACTTATAGCTGAAGTGTACAACCAAATAGCTTATGGTTGGGTTTTGTGTAGTGTCTACTTAGGCATGGCAAGGTCTTAATTACATAGCAATGTCTCAAGTTTGGTGTGGTGACTTTCACAAGCGTTGGAGTGCTGAATATAACAGAGATGTGGAAGTTCATGTGAGTGTTGAAATCCACCTTTTGCCTCCTGCTAATATGTACGAGTTATTATTGTTTTTATGAATATTTTTATTTTTATTTCTATAATTTCTATTAATATTATTGAATTGCATCGTTATATTAGTTCTGGGCTATAAATTGGACCAAAAAAAAAAAGTGAACATTTTCTAAACTTTATCAAGATGATTGTACAAAATAGCTGCATAATTTAAGAAGACTCTACTCGTGCCTTTTTGTATTTGGAATACTTGGAACTTAGAAAAGGAGCCTTTAACTTTTTCAAATATTATATTTTGGATTGTTGGAAAAAAATAGTAGTACCAAATTCCATAATTATATAAAGATTGGTATCATGGCTAGAGAAAAAAGCAAAAAAAGGAATTAAAGGACTAAAGAAGGTCATTTGTAATTGCTTTATGAAATGATGGTCAGTCACCAAGTAAAGCACCAAAATAATTATTTGCATTCTTTGAAATGGAAATTCTTCTAAACTCACTTTTTGGACTTGTATACAACACTTTATTACTTTTTTCTAGAAATCCTCTGAAGAATAGCTAAAAGTATATTACAGAACCACCTCTTCTAAACTTCATTTCCAAATTTATTTCTTTGAATAATGCTATGTATCCTAAAGTCCTAAACCCCATAATTGGAATTCGGATTGTCTGACATTAAATCTAGGGCTCATTTTACAAAGTGAAACCATCTTTAAAAATAAATAAAAATTCTCTTCATTGTCCAACCTTAGGGCATGGCCACTTTGTATTTTTCTTTTAAAGCAGTAGGTTTATCGTTTGTTTAATATATATATATCTCAAAGATATTAAGCGCGGATTGTAATAAGGTAGGAGGTTTTTAAATCGCCCACACTACTCAAATGTACACTGCTTGTACATGTCGCTTTTTCATAGCCTTCACCAGTGTTCAAATAGTGTACATTTTAGGGAGTGGGCGAATTTAGAGCCTTATGCCACTTAAACTTCAAATTTTCACAAGTAATTTTAAAAAGCTCCAAAAAATATGAAACAACTTGGGTTACATGTCAATTCTTCTTGTTGTTCAAAAAAAATTTACTGAAAAATATTTTGAGATGTTTCACCTCCCCAATATTCAATTTCAGCTCTTAAATTAGCAATTTCTGGACCTCCTACCTTAGTACAATGGTTGCCTCTAAACCCGCAGTCGCCCCGGACCTAGGACCCGCAGTCGCCAAGTGTTTTTTAGCTGCGATCGCCCTCAATTTCAGACCTGCGGTCGCCCTCATTTTAAAAGTCGCAGTCGCCCAGCAGCATCTGCACGCGCCCTGACCCGAAGTCGCCCTTGCTGACGTCGACATGGCTTTCCACGTCAATCTTGGGAGCCAGCCACGTAAGATAGTTTTTTTACCGAGGGATAAAAAAAACCAAAATCCTAAAACCTTACTCGACGACTTTGTCGCCCACACTTGATATTTGTCATACATGACATCGAACATCAGACAAACAACACGACGACCAAACCCCAAAACGTGTCAGACAAGACAACCCTGGTACTCCGAGAAACTAGGCGCCAAGGCTTTCAGCAAACCTGGTCCATCCAGCTCAAAGGAACTCGTCCATCGAATTACCCTAAAGCCATCCAAGAACCTCAACTTGCTCCCCAACTCAAAGCTGGAATTCGCAGGTCCGTCCTCATGCCACAAATTCAATAACTTGCAATGCTGCAAAAAAAAATACTGCTTTCTTCAGAGCTAGAAGGCAAGGCTTTTGCAAACCAAGGTCTATTCAGCTCAAGAAAGATTGCAATGGCAAAGTGTAAGTGCATTTACCAAAACTGCAACTTATACGACTTGCCATACCGAGGCAATTAGGGAGGGTAATCAACATCAAGTCAGTGCAAGCATTAAGTCATAATCCAAAATAAAGGCTGTCCAGATGGGCCGGAAAACCAACGATCGACGGCGGGTACGCCCAAGCAATGGCGGCAGCAGGGTCGGGAAGGTATCGACAGGCTCGGGAACTCATCATAAGTTGTCGTACGTACGGTCTAGGCTTAAGTATCCTTACAACACCAAAATGTCCTAAAATGACTCAAAATATTGTCCCAGGGGATTTTAATATGTTGTTACAAGCTAAGGTTTCCAGATTTTCTCCCTTTTCCTAAGATCCAAGCAACCTATACAATCTCTTCTTCTCTTCCGATTACGAATACTACCCGGAATCCAATCCGGATTCGGACTCACCCGGATTTCGGTTTTGTCTCTTCCAATTACTGGTTTTCTATTCCTCTGTTTTACCCTCAGAGGGTCTGCTATTAGTCTTTAGAGGGATAGGGACTTCACTACTCGTAATCTTCACGCTCTCCACTCTCACTAAACAAACAAGCAAACAAACTGAACAAAATTTTGCAATAGAAAAGGAGAAGGTAGCAATTCTCACAACTCCCCGGATGGCCTATCCGGAAAGCAGGTCACTCAGAACCACGTCCTATCTCCTTCACTACAACGACAGATCAAGGCACCTAGAACCAACAAAGGTTCATGAATCTAGATACTAGATTGATCCTGTAGTTGGCAGACCTTCCGGTGAGTGGGGATTTTGCTCTGGCGGTTGCTTATCTCTGCACGAAACCCTCTTTGGATTCCAGATTTGCATCCACACCACTCCTAAGTACCGGATTACCATTCTGGTAATTTAAAGGCACCATGCACAAGTCTTCTTTCACAAGTCGAAAACTTCCTCACAAATGTACCTTACCAATCAGACCCAATTGCCTAAGATCCGGACTCCTCCTCACCCGTCCCTTCTTACACCTTAACACTCTTATAAACAAACCAACTAATTTGTGCACATAGCCGGTAATCAAAATGTCCACTCGATATCTCAGATTAAAGAAAGGGAATGAACATAAATGGGCTCAAATGGGCTCGGATGGAATGAGAGGGCAATAGACCTGCCCTCCCTTTAAAATCCAAAACAAAAAGTCAAAAAGCCAAAAAGCCACCCTAAAGCCAGGGTAGCCGCACAACGACCCTTCGAGATAACCGGAGAGTCAGAGGCCAATTGTCCCTAGAAATCCAAAACCAGGGCCTACACTCGAAAAACTTGTTCCAAAACTAAAATTCAAAATCCTAACTAACTGAAAACACCCTAACTAACTACTTCCCCTTCTGCGGCTTCTTTGAACTGCTACCCTGACCTGTAAGTGGCTTGCCAACGAACTTCACCGGAGTCGACTTGACTGCAGCCCAATTTTAAATCTTGCGCCTAACTGGTGGAGGCGAGTCATCATCAGATTCCATCCAGGATCTAGTCTTGTATTCCTCTTTCTTGGATTCTTTGATCATCTCCACGTCCGGCTCCTTCTCTGGCGACGCCTCTTCAAGATCTATTGTCGCGCTATTTCATTTAGGCAAAGGCTGCTGCATGTGAAGGAAGCCCTTCGGATGGGTCCGGGCCGGATTTGACAAGGCCTCAATCCAATCAATGAGATCGCTGCGGACTTCCCGTCCAAGTAATTTGAATGACCTTGTCCCAATCATTCGGGTTGACAAAACCGTTGGTGGGACGGAAACTTTCCGTTGCATCGGAATCGACTTTATCTGGATCAAGGTGTCCCAACAACTGGCCCATTTCCTTCAACACCGCATCCATCCGGGCTTGAAAGTCGACAAGGATCGTTACTACCTTCGATCTGGATAGGTGGCCTTCACTTATTAGTCGGTCGTTGAAGAGTTTGAATCTAACCACAAGATCTGCTAGCTGCGCAACCAACGTCATCAAATTCCGGACGACCTGGAGAGCTTCCGTCTCCTTCTGCCTTGCTATTGCCGCATCTCCTTTTGCCCAATTTACCCGGGATTGGAGGTCATCCCGCTCCTTTTCCAAGTTCCAGATCCGCTCATCCTTTTCGTGTGGCACCTCAAGACCCGTTCGTCGCTTGATTTCCTCCAAAATCTTTTCCGGCTTCACCTTCAACTCTTCACTGATTTTGATTACGAAATCCGCCATATTGTCATGCAGCTATCGAGCATACTGCACCCATTGGATTCCGGCATCAAAGAACTCCGAAGGTTCTTTCGCTGTCGGAGTCTGGTTGGGCTCTTCGGATTCCACTGCTGGCAGCTTTCTTCTTGCAGACAGATTGGTTGACTTCCTCTGCTTATCCCGTTTATCGACCAGTTCCTCCTGCTATTCTTCTTCTTCCGACTTCGGCTGTTCCCGCTCAACTTCCTCCGTAAAACCATACCTTAGGATTGTAGCTCCAGTTTCGTATGCTATCACCTCCTGGCTATTCAAAACCTCCTTTTGGTAATAGATTGTAGCTCCAAAGATGGTGTTAGCCACCGTGACCGTAACCCGGGTAGGCTTTTCCGGATACAAAAGCAAAATCAGGAATTCCAGTACCCGTCTATGCCTATTGTTCTTACATTCACTAATGGTGTACCCGTCCTTTGCATTGGCCAAACTTTGGAACTTTCCGCTCGCGTATTTATCCGTCCGGGAGGCTAATCCGGATCATTCTTTTTGAACTCATACACCTCCGCCCAAACATCCTCGGTCCAAGCTACGGGTCGACCCCTGTTCGTCAACTTGTACTGATCTGGGACCCTGGAGATGATGTGAGCTCCCAATTTGTTACTTGGGACTCGTAGAATTATTTTTTTGGAAATTTGCAATTTAAAGTTGATAAAAGTATAGAAAAACCCATAAAAAGAGTGTAGAATCGAAATAGGGTTGTGTCATATCCATTATAGTATTTGGTTTAGATTTGTATTTTTTACTTAGAATCCCCCAAATCTTGCCTAAAAATAGTATAGAAAAAACGAAAAGGTTAGATTGGGAGGATTCGAGTCACATAGCCCCAAAAGGGCTAAATCCCACCATGAATGTGGCGATTCATGGCTAGGTCGGTCCGAGGGACCCACAGCGAGGCCACTAGGTCGGGTCCTAGAGTTAGATTTAGAATTCCCCATTAGATCGACGAATTCCCGAAATCCCGATTGTTAGCATGCAGGAGCCACTCATGCAAGACCGGGCCCGTGGAGGAATCTACAACCCAAGGATGGTGTTCTAGGGTGAATCCCATGCCAGGAGTCCAACGGCGAAATTGGTTCGCCAAGATTCCTCCACCTGCAGAAGATTCCCGCACCGTCGCTAATTCAAGGAGATGGCCAGTTTTAAATCTCCATTGACCAATCGTGCCAGGTACGGAAACACACCCGCACGTCTTTCATGCGACTCCCTGAGAGGTCACGTGAAAAATCCCGGCGTCTTCCGACTTGCAGAAGAACCATTTCCGGGTGGTCAACCCTCCTAACCTCCAATGGGAATTTCATGGAAATTACCCAGGTTACAATAAAATCTCACTAAAAATTAGACTAGCTTGTTTTATGTTAATAATGCGCTCCGTGAAGTTTCACGACATTCCGATAGCGGCAAGTACCCGAACCGGCGAGATTCCTCGGGAATTAACCACGTGGCGGGGTCCCCGCCACGTTGACCGGCATCCCGGGCCCATACGATGGCAAAACAAAGTCAACCAAAAGTCCTTTCCGACTCTCTCGCACCTACCGGAGACCCTAGGCTATTCACATTTCTCAAAATAGGAGACCCCAAGATCTAGGATTTTATTACGATTTGGTTTTTAAGCTAAATTAGTCTACGATGGGTTTTTGGCCTCGGTACGCATGGTAGAGGGGGCCCAGGACTAAACACGGCGATCTGGATCCAACGGCGCAATCCGTTCGGCGATTGGAGCTAATCTCCAAAAGTTAGGATGTTGGTCCAACATAAATGGTAGAAGTAGAAATTTAGGATGTAGGATGAAAATCTTTGAGGATGAGGATGAAAATCCCCGTTGATAAGGTTACCTTAGAGCTTTAGAGAGAGGGGTGAGCCCTTGGGAAACCTATATAAGGGCCCCATTTCTCTCTCTAAAACACCCCCTCACTTTTGTTTGGGTCCGTGGGTCCAATTTGCTTTGAATATTTTGGCGTTTGAAGCCAAAAACCTCTACGGTGTTTTTGGAGCACTTTTTGCTCCATTGTTGCTAGATTTCAAGCTTTGAAGGTCCTTAGGGGGTCCTTCTATCTTGCCTTGTGTACTTCTCGTGCGTTTGTATACCTTTGTTACGAGTTAAGAGTCCTCGTTTCTCTCTTGTAGTTCCTTTGTGATCTAACTTGTGAGTTTAGGAGTCTTTTGGTGTCTTGTCCTAATCCTAAAGTCACCCCCCACCGTACCTTGGCGATGCCGCTTTGGGGGGCCTTTAGCTTGTGAAGTTGTGTGTCTTTACGTGTCCTAACCGTGTTGTTTTTCCTCACTTGTGTGTTCTCATCCTCTTCTAATCTTCCCCTTGTTGTGTGGACCCCCCCTCGGGACGGCAAAACTTTGGCTTTGTCACGTGTGTTTCTCAAGTCTGTCTTTTCTACCTTCTTCTAATATTCCCTTGTTGCGTGGACCCCCCCTCGGGATGGCGAAGCTTTGGCTTTGTCACGTGTGTTCCTTAAGTTTGTCTTTTCTACCTTCTTCTAATATTCCCCTTGTTGCGTGGACCCTCCCTCGGGACGGCAAAGCTTTGGCTTTGTCACGTGTGTTCCTTAAGTTTGTCTTTTCTACCTTCTCCTAATATTCCCCTTGTTGTGTGAAACCCCTTCACGGCGGCGAAGCTTTGAACTAGTGACCACGTCAAGTCCTATAGTAGTCTTAGACGGCAGAGCTTTGAACCTGTGGAGTGTTACAAGTCCTAAAGTTGGTGTTAAAACCAATTTTACGGCGGAGCCTTGAACCTCCATAGCCTTAGATTCCAAGGTCTAGTTTCCAAGACCTTCTTGGAAAAGTCTAGAGTTTAGCTTCCAAGATTGGTCACGAGTTTCTAGAAAGAGAGTGACCATCCCGTAACACTTAACTTAGGTGATTGTTCTAAAAATTTGGGGCCTAACTCCCCAGACGGCGAAGCTTCGATCCTGGCCCTAACCCCCTACTAAAAATCCAATTTAAGTTTGTGTTAGTGGGTTCCCCTAAGGGAACCCGGTTGTGTGGATTTTTTGGGAAGGGCAGCTAATACCCAGACTAGCATACAGCCAGCATACCGGGCCAGTATACTGACCAACATACAGCCAGCCATACAGCCAGCATACATCGGGCAGTCAGCTTGACTGAGCTGAACATCAGTATCGGACTAGTCTGTTTGACTGAACTGAACATTAGCCATCGGGCTAGTCAGCTTGGCTAATTGAACTAAATTTCTGGATTTCCAGAACTAAACGGGACGATGCCCTGCGGGGCTCCAACCACCCTTCTTTTTGATTTTTTGATCTTTTAAAGTCTGAAATTTTGGAATCCAGTTGGGGAGAGGAAAAAACTCAACTTGGAACTTCAAAAACACAAGAGAAAGGGGGGAGAGATAGAAGCTGCCACTCCATGCGCCACCTGCACAAAAACATCCGATCCTACCTGCATCACCACTCACACCTACACACAATGGAAGGAAATTAGGGAGAAGGATGTGTTATAGAAGTGGAAAGGAGAGAGACGATGAATAGTGCCTAGCTAGGAGATTAGGTAGGAAATCTAGAAGAACTCCTTGCAACCGTTGGGAGGAGGATTAGGATGATACAAAGCAAAGTTGCGTAAGAGGGTAGGAAGAACATTTAAACCCTTCTCGTAGTTTGAAACCATAGTGTAAGACTCATAAAAGCTTAGGTGGAATAGTGCTAGTGTAGAAGAGAGGGGAAGAAAGAAAGAAAGGAAGAAGGGAAAGAAGGAGTTTAGATCATCAAAAATTGTAATATTTTCTCAATAAGCGGTGAGCTCGGAAAAAATTCAAAACAAAGCCAAAGACTACCATGGAGCGTGAGGATGTACACGTGGACGTGGACGAAGTTATTTCCGACACCGGTAGTGAAGAGGTGAGTTTTTGATTTAATCTTTGATGTTTCTCCCTAATTAGCATTTATTTTCCTAATCAGCCCTTAGAGCGTGATTAGCACCTGAGATTAGTGCAAATTAGAAGTTTAGATTCAAAAAGTTATAGATTAGTGATAGAGGTTTCCAAAAACATCTTATAATTAAGATTTGACCATAAACTGACCGCGTTAGGCTAAGTTAAGCGGTAGGGGGTAGAACGGAGGAATTTTAATTAAATTTGATCCACAAGGAACAATGGACGGAAATTAGGATTAGATTAGAAGGAGGATTTAGGATTAAAATTAAAGATCAAATAACGGTTTAAAAACCTAGAGTTAAATTAAGATTTTAATTAGGTAAGTTAAAATTCAAAAGTCGAAATTTGGAGTTAACTTTGGGAGGTAAAAAGTAGAGTAGGAAATAGAAGTCAAAAGTAGAATCCACTTAGGAAGTAGATTGTTGAATTAGAAATAGAGTTAAAATTAGAAGTCAAAACCCTAGAGTTAAAAGTTGGAATTAAATTAGGAGGGTAACATTTAGAGTTAATCTAGGATTAAAATGATAGGATTAAATTTGGAAGTAGGAGTCAAAAGTCAAAAGTCATAAGTTTAGATTGAATTTAAAGGTTAAATTTTAAAGTCAATAGGGGAGTAAAAGGTTAGAGTGAAAAGCTAAAAGTAGAAGTTAAAAGTTAGAGGTAGAAGTAAAATTTTAGAGTTAGTTGGAAGTAGAAAAATCTAGAGTCAAAGTGAGAATGTAGAGTTAAATTCGGAGGTTAAGATTGGGGATTAATTTTAGAAGTAAAAATTTAGAGTTAAAAGTCAAAAACCTAGAGTTAAATTAGGAGTGAAAATCTACAGTAAAAAGGTGAAAAGTTAGAGTTAACTTTAGAGGGTAAATCCTAGAGTAGTTTAGAAATGACAATGTAGAACTAAAAGTGAAACTTAGAATTACCCTAGAAGGTTAAAACTTGGAAGTTAGGAGTTGAAGTTGATTTAGAAGTAAAAACCTAGAGTCAAAAGTCAAAACATAGAATAGAAGTCGGTAGTTAATACCTAGAACCAAGCTGAAGAAGTAAAATCTAGAGTTACATTAAGAAGTTGGAACTTTAGGGGTAGCTTTTAAAAGTAGAACTTCTAGGTAGAGTCTTAGAAATCCAAGATAGTCTTAAGGGTTCATGGAAGGAACATAGAGGTTCCCCTTTTTACGTAGTTAGGGACGTTAGAAATGACGCCAACTACCCAGTCGACCCTCGACATAGGATAGATAGTTAGGGAGTCAGGATTTCACCATCACTCTGAACATCACAGTTAACTTGTGAGTTACTACATGCATTACTAATTATTCGCTGCCATCCACGACCCTTAGGAAACGTTAGCAAAAAAGATCCATTGTTTGGAAGGCACAGTGGACCACGCTCACAACACCCCCATATATTAAAAAAGTGGATAAAGGCATAGAACCTGGTTGGTGTTCGCTCTATTACCAAGGGTGGGTAATCTAGCGTACACAATGTGCTGAGCCTCCTCCATCCACTGCCTTCCGACTTTGAAGAACTCTAACTTTGCTTCCAGTTCCGGGGGCTGACTGGGCTTTCCTTTTTTTGTGGTCGACTGTCCGACCCTCGAGTTCGGATCGGTCAACTTCCTTCTCTTCTCCCGTTTGTCGACCAGGTCCTGCTGTTGCTGCTCTTCCTCATCGTCTTTGTCGTCTTCCTCTTCCTCCTCGACTGGAGGATCTGGCGGTATCTCATGTGTCAGACCGTACTTCAAGATCTCAAGCCCGGTGTTGTATATCAGCATCTCCTCCTTCGTGAGGACCTCTTGCTGATGATACAGGTGGAACAGATACGGGCTGAGAAGACTAGGCTTTCCCTTCCCTACGTGGTCCACTAGTTTCTTCACTATGCCCGTTATAACCTTCCCCTAGTGGACTACCTTATCTTCTAAAGCCCCAAAGATAGTGTTGGCTACCGTAACTGTAACTTGGGTAGGCTTTTCCGGATACAAGATCGGAATTAAAAATTCCAACATCTGTCTCTGCCTCGCGTCCTTACAGTCACTCACGGGGTATCTGTCCTTGGTAGTGACCGGATTACGGAACTTCCCAATTCCGTACTTTTCTACCCGAGAGCCTATTCCGGATCCGGTCTTCTCGAATTCGTATACTTCAGCCCATACATCCGCTGTCCATGCTCCGGGTTGACCTCTTACGGTGAGCTAAAACTGATTTGGGACCCCGGATACTAGTTGCTCAAGCATCTCCTGGTCCTTAACGTTCCACGGCCTACGTATCAAACCTACGCACCCCATCCGGGTCAGATCTTCCTCTAAGGAATAAGCGGCCTAATTACCCGAGCTGTGACTGAGGACCGACGCGCTACCGGGTTGCTAGACTCCGCCATCGTTCATCGACACAGACAACTAAATCTGGAGCAATCGGCACCGACCTCACCCTTCTCTCCCTGTCGTGATCTCTAGCTCACCACTCTTTCTCTCAACTAAGCGCGCAAGAAGATCAGCAAAGTGAGAATGAGAAAGATTAGGTTTGGCGAGAGTTTAAATACTCATCAAGCTGCCGACCGTTCCTGGTAGCGAACGGAAAGAGGTCCGTTCCCATAACGGTTCCCTAGGGTCGTAGGCCGGATGCCTATTCTGTAGCCTGTTCCGATCCGATTAAACCCGGATTTAAGATCTGTTCCTTCTTCCGGTAAAACCTGTTTTAACAGATCTGGAACCTCAAAATCTGACCATCCGGAGTTTATCTGTATCCGGATCTAATCCCTTACATTTTACCAAAATTTTGAAATTTTTGACTAACTTCTACCCTATTTCTATGCTACGTCCTTTCCTTATGAGTTTCCGTGCTTCCACAATGGGGCCTTGCATTGCACGCACCTTCTTCTTGTCACCATGTGCAAGATGAGGCATCCGGGGTGGTACACATGTGGACACGTATCCAGGCTCCATCCGCCCTCGGGGCCAAAAGACTCAAGACAAATTATACATGTTGTCCCATCGTGGACAAATTTTGGTACGAAGGGCCACAAGAGAGGGTGAGGGCCACGGTGACCTTCACCCACATAGGTGTAACGGGCCGTATTGTATTGGAACTCCAAGGATGGATTGCGGGTCCAATCAATGCTCTTATTCACAACGCCATCATGCGCCAATAACGTCTCAAGAAACATGTCTTGTAGAATAGGCCATGACGTCAAGCCAAAATAGCGTTGCCCATGGTCACCAAATTGAGTGGACACTTTCTTCAATTCACGTTGTAGTTGTTGTGATTTGTTCATCGTCAAAGTACAAGCAAGCTTCATATCGCACATGGCTAACATCTTCCTCACCCTCTCAGGATCCTCAAGCATTTTGGCATTCAATAATTGCAATTCAACAATCTGTGCATGCAATGCAGTGTTTTTCTTCTCCATTTCAACCTTTGCTAAGTTTAAGCGCTCAACATTTGCTTCAGCTATGCAGGCGTGACTTTCCATAGCACAGGTGGTAGTGGACATTTCAGACAACGCAGCCTTTGTTTGTTGTACCTCTGTCTCTGCTTGCACTGCTTGTATCTGCATGGCCTCGACGGTGGATTGATTGATCATGCCTGAACGTGGGTTGTCCTCCGATATGCTTTGACGACTTGAGCTCAGTAGTCCGAACGCAGAATTGAAAAGAATGGGGCGTGGTCGCCGTACAAAGCCATCTTGCAAATTGGGGCCCACATCAACCTCCTCAACCACACCATATGTAGCGGCTGCCATTATGTTGTCTAAAGAGGGCCTGTCATCTGTACTCAAGCAACATCGTGCATTTAAAGCTTCATCTAGACGGACATTCAATCTCCCATTTTCATCAATAAGAGCTTGAGCCTTATCCTGCTCACGCTTCATATTTTTTGTGTGCCTCCTAGACATTTCAACCTTCTCAAGCTCCAATGCTACCACCACACCTTGTAGGCGCTCAAGCTTTGGACTACCAGCAACCATTCCAAAGGATCCGTTCATAGATTGAATGGATGTGGTTTTGTTTGTAGTGGCGTGCGAAAAAAAAACAAGTTCCTGGGGTGTAGAGCGGATGGTCAATGATGTCTCTTGAAGAACCTCAATTGCCACCCTCATGGATTCCACGGAATCTTCTTATCCAATTGCGTTTCCAACGTCAATTTCCATGTCATCCGCATGCTCTTCGACATCTTCCATATCCATTGTTGTGTCAAAATCAATGTTCTCCAACAACACATCAACATTCGAAGGAATGGTTTGAATTTTTGCCAAAAATCGCCCCTTCCGTTGCTTCGCCAAAAAAGTTGTCCAATCCATGTCCTTTTTCAAAAATACTTCTACATTTGCCATCTAACACAAGGACAGGGTTCCATCTCCTTTCGTGAGCTCCCCCCACAGCGCCAAAGACACCTCTTTCAACCTCTTCTTCAATTCAGGATGCAGGCATTTGTTTATGCTTGCCACCCCGGCCTTCACATGAGTATGGTACCAATGCTGTTCCCAATGCCAATTTATGTGAGCCCAATCCACATAATTCCGACAAATCAAGCAGGTCCAAGGCTTAGGCACGTCTTCCCAACCATGCTTGGCCAAACCCGCATGGTTGTTGTACATCGTCCAATCAATGGTGGACTGGTTCCCCCTCTCCTTTTGGTTGGTGGTATCCGTCTCAGGGCCCGAATCTTGATTTCCCACGTCCGTGGAGGCGACGACTTTGGAAGACGGAACAACGGCAGGTTCCATGATAAATGATAACACCTGGATATTGGTTTCGTCACGGAGCGTGTGGGCAACAAGAAATCTGACAAAACAAAATTCCAATGCCTCTGACTTCTTGTGAGTTACCAGGCAAGGCTTTCTTCAAACCAAGACCAAAGAATTCAAAAGAGCAAAGACATGGAAATGGCCGTGCCAAGACATGCTTATAATGTTCATCCAAGGTTATTTAGGGGCAACCAATTAAGGACCGTTTGCATAGCAGGTAGTCCCATCAGGACCGTCGATGATGACGGCATCCGTCTGCCAATCAACGATCTCTACATCTACGAATTAGGGTCGCCTATCAGGCCAGCCATCGACCGGTCCCCCCACCACTCATTGGACGACACGAGTCTTCATTACTATCCGCAGCTCGTCCCTCAATCGATGGCCCGTCAGTCCTCTAACAGACTGGAAGGACAGACAAGTTTAGAGGAGGGACGGACCTTCACTAGAAGACATCCTAAATGTAGTCCATCCCCTATCGAAATGGACAAGCGGAAGGGAATAGCAAACGCCTCCTCAATAGGCCGTCATCGGCAGCAAGGTAGAATTTAGCCCGTCACCTCGACGGACTGCAGACGGCCTGCCGTCTCTGCGGGAACTAACATTTTGTTTGCTGGAATCGGTTTAGGGGAGATCTTGCAATACCACAGACAGCTTGGAAGTCGACAGTCTTGCTTGTATGCAACGAAGACGTCCACATGCCGGACAAACAAGAATGACGGACAAGTTCTAGTCTCATGCATAGGAGAACACCCACTGCACAATTCACCATATTTACATACCAGGAAAACACCAACACTGCATTAGAAGGAGAATGCACAAAACTAGAGGATAAGACAAGTTGAATGAAAATGAGCAAATGATATTACAATGATTGCACAGCTTCAAAGGAGCCAGAAATCCATCATGGAAGCAATGGAAGCAAACAACATAACATTACAAGCTGTACTCAATGCTGTCAATGCAAAGATCTCCTGTAAAAACTAACCGGATTTAAGCTAACAGCAACAGTTTGGAATCCATCAAGATTGTCAATCAGATTGGTATACTACAAGCTCGTGTTCCTTGCCACTTTACAAAAACTAAAGATACGAACGGACGGTCCATCAAGGGCGCACTTACCCGTATTTGCAAGCTCGTTGCACAGCCTCCGCATCTTGACATTGTTGCTCTCGCTACTCCCTCTGCCAAGCAACGAAGGAGTTGCCCATGTATAATTCGAACCTCTCCAGCGCAATCCACTTCTTTGGCTTCATCCAATTCAGCGTCATCCGCCCATCTTGCAGAAGCCTCTACATCATCGGATTCCAAAACTGCAACTTGGCGAAAGTGAACACCGATTGAGCCAGCACCCATCGGCGTAGAACATAAGTTCAAGATGTTCTATTGGGTACCCACTTGGTTGTCATCAATGCTTCACCATTCTACAGTGGTCAGCGAATGACGCCCTAGTTCACAACGGAGTCCACAACAACCTGCGGAAGCAATGAACAGCGATGGAAACAACATCAATCTCAAAATGTGAAAGAATGTGCATGCCCGAATGCAACGCCACATTATTTACGTCGTGTGTCCATCTATATAGCAGCCCGTTGGCTGTCGGCTCGACGGCCCTAAAAATTAATGTCCTTCCCATCCTGAGTTCCTAAGCTGTCACGAAAGACGTTCCCACGTGCGACGCCTTCAAGTCCAAACATGCTGACGGCTGGAACGTCCTCCAGACGGCTTGTATGTCAGAATCAAATGAATGTTGTCGCTTGTGCGGCTTCTCCGTCCAGTTGACGGAGTCCATCCTTGAGTTTCAGGAAGGTGGCCTCTACAATTTAGGGGTTTGGCCATCCGGGCAGTGGACGGTTCGTGTGTCTACTGTCCGTCCTATCCATCTAGGATTCAAATCAACGGCACTTCAAAATCACTCTGAATGGTGGACGGTCGATTGTCCACACTGAAGCATCCGTTGTTTGGAAGGACCATGAACCCATAACTCTAAGAACCCAATAAGCAACTCGCTGAACTGTAACCCTTGAATCCTAAATTCTAAACCCTAAATCCTAAATCCTAAATAACCCCAAGTAACATAACCCTCGCCCAATTCACCTAAACCCTTTGAACCTCTTGAATTTTGGCATCTTAGTTTTTTTTTTCAAAGGGAGTACAAAAAGAATAGGATGTGTGGTAGCCTTTAAATTGGGGTGATTACCCAAACTTAAACAAAAAAAAATTGGATGTGTGGTAGCCTTTAAGTTTAGATAATTACCCAAACTTAAACCAAAAAAATGGAGAAGTGGTAGCCTTTAAGTTTGGGTGATTATCCAAACTTAAACCAAAAAAATGAAGAAGTAGTAGCCTTTAAGTTTGGGTGATAACCCAAACTTCAACAAAAAAAAATAGGATGTATGGTAGCCTTTAAGTTGGGCTGATTACCCAAACTTAAACCCAAAAAATGGAGAAGTGGTAGCCTTTATTACTGGTTGAAATGGTAATTACCCAAATGTAACCAAAAAAAAATTGGAGATGTGGTTTGGACAATATAGTGGGTTTAGAGTTATCCCCTACACCCATGCACAAAATTAAAGAACACTTCAACTTTTTTTAATGAAGATATGAAAAAATCCTTTTTTGAGCAAATATTTGACAAGCAATTTCAATTTGTTTATCCAAATTCGAATTTGGACTCACTTTTAGCATACATGCATCTCTACAAAGAAGACCAAAATATCAAAGAACCGAGTGTGTGACCTTCTTCCACCTTAGGGTTCCACCTTAGGGTTTAGGATTTAGGGTTGTGGGAACCTATAGAACCGGATTGGAGGGATTTCAATTAGAATTAGAAGTAAGGAGTTCATTCTAGGTAAATTTTTTTGGTTCTATGATATAGAAATAGAGAAATTACTAAGTTTATGGATTAACAAAATATAGGTTACTTTAGTGTGATAAAATGGTTAAGGAGAGAAATCCAGTTTCTTGTCTTAACCGAAAACCGGAATCTAGGACAGTGGATCAGCAGGATTCCAAAATCCTTGATAATTTTGAAAACAAAATTGGAAACAAACCGAAAGATAACGGACACCAACGGAAACAGGAAAAGAACATTGAACAGATAGAAAATCCGCAATAATTCCGTAACGATAACCCTAACGGCTACAAGAACCGGAACGTGGGAGACTGAGTGGAGGCCTTCTCTTACCTCTTTCATTTTTCTGCCTAGATCCCATTGTGTCTGAGACGTTCTGGGGTTCGTTCCTGGTTTAGTGGAGGAGTTTTGAGCATTTGAGAGTCCGATCCTGAGAGTGCGGATAGGCAACAAGAAGTTTTCTTAGCGAGAGTTTTAGGATTCTGAGTGTGTTTTCTGGACTGAAGAAAGGATTATCTTTGAGTGCTTTTGAGAGCGATGGTGAAGGTAGAGTCAAAGGAGGATCCTCACCTAGTTAACCTCCGGTCAGTAGTTCCGGGTTTGCCAAAGGGCAGAAGGAACGTGAGCATTTGGAGGAGGACTTGCGCCAACTTGGGTGTCAAGGATTTCTGAAGCTGCCCTGGAACTTGAGAGATGAAGGGATGGTGTGTGAGCTCATGATGGAGCAGTCAAGTAAATGGAAGCGAACCGTGAGGGCGCAGCCATCCGAGTGGACTTCCGAGATGTAAGGGACAATTTACAATTTTCCAACGAAAGATGAAGGATTGGCGTCACGGATTGACAAATACGGGAATGGTAAGTTCGCCAACCCCGTTAACCCCAAGGATGGATACGCAATCACAGATTGCAAGAGTGTGAGAAATAGGAGGGTTTTAGAGTTTCTAGTTCCAATCCTGATGCCGGAACGGCCTATCTGGATCACCGTTACATTAGCCAACACAATCTTCGGAGCACTATCCAGGAATAGAAAAGTGAATTGGAGGATAGTGATCCAAGAGGTAGTAGCAAAAATGAATGCGGTGGCCCAAAAGTCAAAACCTTCCGGTCTTAGTCCTTTTTCTTCCACCTCTACCATTCCTTAGACTTGCTGAGAGATAAGGAGAGATTTCCGTACAGAGCTACGGAGGTCATGTTCTAGTATAACATTAGTCCGAAACTGGAAACTAAAGTAGTGAAGGAGGGATCAAGGGAAGGATCTTTGGATCCGGAAAGAGAGAAGGAAATCTTTCAAGAGAAAGGAAAGAAATTAGCTGAGGAGTGTGAGCCCTCAAGTTAGCACTTGGAACTCTGGATTTATTTTTTGCGATTTATTGTTAGTTTTTAGTGTTAATTCATGCAAAATAGCATGAATTAGTAGTTGAGAGGAGTTTGGTAGAAGTCCTTACCAGATTAGTGAGAAGTCTTCCTAAAATGATGGAAAGCACAAAATACTCTGATTTTCTATGTTTAGGTCTTAATTTAGTGTCTTAGAGTCCAAATTAACATTTTAGAGAGATGTGAGGATGTGAGAGTTAGCCAGTTCTAGTGTCTTGTCCATATAAAACTCGACATGTGAGTACATGTGACAGCCTACCTAAATCATAAGAGTTTATATTCAGGTTTAGAAGTATCTAGATCCAATTCATGTGGAATTTGAACTAGTTATGTGAAGACCTATAGGTGTTTTAAAAATACAAACCAAAATGCAAAGTAGAAGAAGGGTGAGGTGACTGGAGCTTACAAAAAGATGCTTTTAGGGTAAAAGCATGCCAAGAGATCAACAGCGGAGTTAATCATCCACGACCAACTCTGGTACTAGATTATTTTCCCTTCGGGCAAAATTTATTAAGGAATTGCTAAAATTAGCATCCTTATTGGAGGTTTGGTTTTGTCCTTAGCTTTTGCACACTTCTTAGAAGATTACCCAAAAGTTTCGGGATTTTACAAAACTCCACAATGACTCCATGAGAAGTCAACCGCCTTTAAAACTGATGGTCATTTCATAGAAATTACCTAGAGTGCGGTAAAATCTCACTAAAAATTAAATTAGAGTTTTGTGTGTCAAATAAGTGACCTGTCAAGTTTGAAGACTTTTTGATAGTTAGAAGTACTAGAATCGGCAACATCAAATTTAATAAGAGTTTACAACATGGCAACGGGTTGATCGGCAAACTAAGAGCTAGCAATGTCCGAATGTCGCAAACAAGGAATGTTTTTATACTCTCACGAACCTTCCAAGCAACCCTAGCCAATCAGTTTTCTTGGGAATTGCAAATTCCATTAGTTGGGATTTTGACTTTTCTTTGGAATTACCGTTATTGATTTTTACAAGTATTTACAACCTGGAAGAAGGGGGTAGGGGCATGCATAAAATATTATTGAAGAAGTTGTAATTACTCTTAAAACTTAGATTCCGCCAGTAGTTCTGAGTCTATATGAAATTTCATGACACTTTAAAAATTGGGACATTAAAGTATAGCGCGCATTTCATTCTGTTTTTTTTTTATTTCACTTGAAAATGAAATTTTCAATGGGCAAGACTTGAAACTACTAGTGGAATCTAAGTTGTAAGAATAATTACAACTTCTTCAATAATATTTTATGCAGGCACGTATAAAATTCCATGACATTTTTCAGATCGGGTCATTTAATGGCAGAGCCCATTTGATTCCCGTTTTTTTTTATTTCACATGAAGATGAAATTTCCAATGGTCAAGACTTAAAACTAGTGGTGGAATCTAAGTTGTAAGAATAATTGCAACTTCTTCACTAAAATTTTATGCAGGCACGTATGAAATTCCATGAAATTTTTCAGATGGGGCCATTTAATGGCAGACAGGGTTGTCATATCGGATGGACGTCCAATTCGCCCATCCGATAGAGGTCTCGCCTGTCCGATGTGGTCAACACTAAGTTGACTTTCTTTAATTGAAAAAATAGGTGATATGGCTGCCACTTTGACGCCACCTAGCTACCAAGTAGGATCCAGGGCACGGACATCACCGGTAGGGGCGCGGACTTTAGTCCAGGCACGGACGTAATCTTGCCAAGGCGCGGATGGAATTGTGTCGGGGCGCGGACGAATGTCAGGGCGGGGACAAGAGTGGGTCAGGGCTTGGACGGTAGTCAAGTTGCGGACGGAAGTAGTCGGGTCGCGGACGATTTTTTAAGGCACGGACAGAAGTAGTCGGGGATGCTTTTTTAAAATTGGAGCCAAATTGAATTAATTTATTTTTGAATGAAGGAGGTCCTTGTACAACCGAACCATATTTTTTTTCATTGGGGCCAAGTGGAACTAATTCCTTGTGAATTTAAAAGTAAAGGAAGAGGAACCTTGCTCCATGGACTTGTATTTTTTTTCCCTTGAAGGCGAATGAATTTAATTCATTCTCCATTAAGAAGCAATAAAGGGGCCCTCATTCAATTAAACCATATTTTTTTGCATTGTAGGCAAAAAATTACTAATTCCTTTTGAGTTTATGAGCAATAAGGGGGGACCCGTGCTCACATGAACCACATTCTTTTGAGCCTTCGGGGGACAAATGGGATTTCGGGTAGATACCTGTGGGCTGAGTTTTTGTCCTGATTTTTTGAAACTTTTTATGCAGATAAAAAACTTATAAGCTTTGTGGGAATATATATTTTTTTCAATCGGTGCTTGGGAACAAAAGTTATGCCCAAATAAGCTCAAAATAGGGGAGAAGGGTTTCAGCAAAAAAAATTCGCAGAAATTTGAAATTTTTTTTTTAGTTTTTTCTGCCATAGATTATATTTTTGTCTATCTAGGAAGCTTTGGTTCATTCCATTTGGATTTGTTATGAGAAAGTTATAGACAATCTTATTTTTTGGGCACTTAGAGCATCTTCCTGAAAAAAATAACTTGTAGGATTCATTTTCGAATGCAATTTTACAATTTTAAAAAAAAAAAAGTTTCTTGTGGTTTAGATTTTTTGCTAGAACAATCTCACCATTGGGATTAATGCATTTTAATTCCATATAAAAGATATTAATATTTTAGATTTTCTTACTATCTCGTACCTACTTCTGCATAACAATTTTTTTAATAATGAAAATTAAGTTTTTTTGAATTTTCTTTTTTTTGCTAGACCCTCAATTCAATTCTCCATTGTAAAGATTTAAAGCTCAAAACTTTTTAGTGCAAAAATTAAAAGTTTAAAATGTTCAAAGTCAAAAAATCTAGTCCCACAATGTGCTAAAAAATTTGTTTTTTGCACTTAAAATGCAGATTTCTTGCAATCTGTGTGGTCCAAAATTCTGAAATTTTTTCCACACATTCCTATACTAGTCAGGTGTAGGATACTATGGTTAGATGTGGAAAAAAAATAATTAAATTTTTTTTAACTCTTTGCTAAAGAAATGGCAGTTTTGAGTGGTTTTTGGCAGAAAATAGGCCTTCATCCTTTAGGGGTTAAATTGGAGTCAAATTGAACTATTTTATCTTTGAATGAAAGGGGCCCTTGTACAACCAAACCATATTTTTTTCCATTGGGGTCAAGTGGAACTAATTTCTTGTAAATTTAAAAGTAAAGGAAGAGGAACCTTGCTCCGTAGACCTGTATTTTTTTTCCTTGTAGGCAAATGAATTTAATTCATTCTCCATTAAGAAGAAATAAAGGGGCCCTCGTTCAATTGAACCATATTTTTTTGCATTGTAGGCAAAAAAATACTAATTCCTTTTGAATTTATAAGCAATAACTTCCAATAAGGGGGGACCCTTGTTCACGTGAACCACATTTTTTAAATTGAAACCAAATTCAAGTAATTTTTTTGGGATTGAAAAGGGGGCCCTTGTTCAATCAAACCATATTTTTTTTCGTTGTGAATTTCAAAGTAAAGGAAGGAGGGCCCTTGTTGGCTTGCTCACTGCCCCGGGTACGCAACCCCCGTATTATATGCAGGGGTCATCGGCATTAAAACAGCTTAGAGGACGGCTTTTGTAAAAATTATATGGAATTAAAATGACCAAAAAGTTGGGTGAAGACCAAATTAAATAAAATAGCTAAAAAAAATGTTGAGTTGCATATTTATTAAAAAAAAACTTCACAATATATATGAAGAATTAAAGCACTTATTTTATTAACCTTGTAGAGCGCCTTATGGAAGTGTTAGAAGTAGATGCCACAGTAGTATTTGGTAATACTGCAGGGCCCTTTCGAGGTCTCCCTCTTTTGGAAGGAGCTGTAGCAATTACAGATGTAGGACACTCCTTCTCCCTACTTCTATCTCCACTACATGAAACTCTACGCTTCATCTCACAATCCACATATTTGTCCAAGGCATCATGATCCTCTACAGCCAATGTATAAACATCCTTATCAGCATCAATAACTATTGTAACAATGCATACAACACTCTCCAAGCCAATAAAGTCGCATTCAGCTCCTTCATAACCTCCATATGTGTATTGCAATCCTGCAGTGTGCTTATAATACTTGGGCAATATACTGATTTTCTCATCAGAAAGTGAAACACTTCGTACATAATCCACTTGAGCTCCTTTTTCTCCAACAGCCTTGACTATTTTCTGCACCCTTCCAATGTGCCATACCAACTTCCCTTTACCCTCATCAAACAAAAGCCCTACATCATCAAATAATCCAATATGCACTTCATCATCATCATGCACATAAGCATCTGAATCTGTACTTTTATATCTAACACGCCTCAACCTATCCAAGGGCAACTTTTCAAGGGAGTGTATGTTCAATTCAGAAATTAACCTCATTTTGTATACTTGACCTTTACCTGGTACTTCAATTGTAGAAGAGTGTTTCAAAATATTCTTTGAACCTACACTCAAAATTTTACTATCTACATCATCACTTTGCTCAGCATGTAACAATGTTGATTGTAAAACTACTGTGGCTTCTCTAAGAGGTCCATCATCAACAATATGACTATTAGTTTTCTCTACACAATTTTCATGTGTATTATGAGCTAATGATTCATGACTAAAAGAAGGAGGTTTAGGGTTAGTCCATTTCCCTGATGTTTGGAGTACTTCCTTCATGGCAGCCCTCTCAGCCCTATTCTGTGCCATGATAATGCCTTCACACCAAGCCTTCTTAAGATTCTCATCAGTCACTGAGGCATAATCACACAAGTTAGAACCTGCCACTTGGGCATTTGATAACCACCATATATTCTTCCTTCGTCGAGATTGAGCAAATGATATTCCTTCATCAGAATATTTTATTTGCTCAGTTCTGCCAATGTGAGAACATCTTTCAATAGCTTCTCCAACAGAAAATGTATGTTTGTTCTTCACTTGCTGCCCAAGGAGAGAAAAAAAGTCCTCACAACAATCTGAACCTATATTACTTAATGGACATGGCAAATGAGGGTAGGTATTCCTCATCATTCTAACATAATTAACAGCAGCATGACATGATATGAGGCAGTCAGTGCGAGTCTCTCTACTCATCCAATTGTCTCGAATGGTATGACCATGCTTTTGATGAAGAATGTACTCTGTTCCATAATAAAGCATATGGCTGACAAATGAAGCAAGCATAACCCTCTCATACATTGTTCCACGTCCATAGAATATCTCTAAGAATGCCCATAACACTTCTAAGTGAATGATTGTGCCCAACACACATTCCTTCCTAAAAACCCCTTTTACAACTATTCCAGCATGTAATTTTTCTAAACATGCTCTAACCCGAGGAAATGAAATACGTTGTACAGCTGGATAGTTTTGTTTATCCTTTACATTTATATCTTCATCCAACAAACCATGCTCATCTCTAGTAAATAGCTCAATGACCAACTGCAAATGGTTTTTGTGAGCCAAAAAATGACCCCAAAATACTGTCCTTCGAGGACTCAACAAAGGATTCCGAAGTTTCTTACCAACATGTATTGGATCTTGTACCATGATCAATGGCTGCCCATCAACAATCTCTGACTTCATCAAAAAGCCATCTTCATTCAGACCAAATGTACCCTTGTAAATGCTCTCCAACATCAATTTTCTCCTCCTTGCATCACCATCACTTGCATGCCCTCTAAGAGGACCAACAGCCACCTCTAGATGCTTCTTGTGCAAAGCTGCAATACGTGTCCATTGCAACTTCACCTGGGCAGCATCAAACTTATTGCATGTGGTTAATATTCCATAGATCAATCTAGGCATTCCTTTCACCAAAGGATTTGCAACTAATACACGACACATATTACCAACCTCCAAGCTTGAAAAAGCATTTGTAATTGACTCAAAGCTAGCAGCTGATGGTTTTGGATCAAATGAACATTTATGAGGAGTTTCAAAAGAAGCTTTAGTTCCACAAAATCCATTACGCCTATTGAGAGTTGCTAATGCAATACATGTGGTTTCATCTTCAGAGCATTCAAAAGGAATAGGACCTGAAATTCCAAGTTTCTCTTTGCACTTTGTTAGTACTGATGACAAGTGAATAAATGTTTCTTCATTCAGACCAACTGTGTACAAAAATCCCTCACTTTTATATATCTTTTGGCTAGTATTCATAACTGGCCCTAATAAATTGGAAGAAAGAAAATTATGTGTACAAGCCCCACCAAAATTGTGGACTACCTCAAATAATTTCACAGTGCTTGGGTGGTACCTCTTTCCATGACCATCACCACCATGTTTGTGAACTGATAGCAAATTGGAGGCTGTATCAAACAAAAGATTATATAAAGTGGACCTTTTTTGAAAAGCTCCACAATCTACAGCCTTCCTAAGAAGCTCTGCTATTTCAGGAAGTGAGCCTTCAATCAAAGTAGTCTTCAATTTATGCTGAAGATATTGATTGGCTGTTGTTGCTCTAGTTAAAGCCGAATTCAACATAAAAACCTGGCCACTATATGCATCAGCTCTTTTCTCCCATTCTCTAGCTGAGGTGATCAATTCCTCATGTTGAAGATAATCAAAATGTGTACCACGTTGCATGGATCGTTCTCCTCTAGGAACTACTGACTGACTTGAACGCCAAGCTCTTTTTTTGAAGTCAGCTAGTTTTGGGATTAAGGGACACATGTTACAAAACATGATAGAACAATCAACATGCCTAAATGTCCCTTTAATGTGAAGAGTTTCATCATTTTTTTGTATACATTGAGAATAATGTGGATCAGGATACCACAATGTTCCAACATGAAGATCATTTAGTAACAAGCTACAATCTACCACTTCATTCATTATGACCAATGACTTGGTGTACCATCCATGACAAACATTTTTTTCAATGTAATTCAATAAAACATGATGTGGAATATCAATAGGATTAGGGATAAAAGATAGAGGATACTCAGCTGCTCCTGATCTGACCCCTTTTGCTAAAGAGGCAGCAATAGTAAGTTGATTACCTCCTCCACCAGCAACATCTTTGTTTTTCTTTGATTGTAGATGTATTGCTCCTTTCATGTGAACACCAATTGTGTCCCCTTGCCCAAATTTTCCTTTGTAGTCACATATTGTGCATCTCCAATTGTTTTCATCAATCATTACAGCCCCTGAGATACAACCACAAACCTTTATTAAAATCATACAATATAAAATGAAATAAAATTTGTCCAAAATTAAGGGAAATAATATAATTACCTTCTGAAGCATGCTTCACTATCCAAGATCTCCTCTTCAATTCAGTCAGTTCAGCACTTGTAGCAGCTTTCAATTTGAACTCAGCCTCTCTTCTTTGTTCCAACAAAGCCATCTCATGCTTTGATTTATCACTAGGGACTCCACGTTTGAGAGATAACTTGGGTTGAAGATGTATCTCAAAGTTAGACAAGTTGAATGACTTCCCTGGATTAATACACATCTCTTTTTGACAAGGATCACACCAAATGATCCAAGTTGACAAACCCTTTTTCACATCCTTAGAAAGGCATGGAAGAAACCTACCAAAGTCACATTCTGGATACTTCTTCACCAATAATTTCCAATTCTTCTGCAACTTTTTGGGGATGCCAACCATATCAACCTCCAAGATATCAGTAACATCCATGTCTGTGACCTCAGAGTTAGTGTCACCCATGGGAAATTCTAATTTCACCTTGGCAGAAAGTAGTGGACTACCATTGGCATTGGACAGACCATCATTTACTTTCAACTTTTTAGGTACAGGTTCTATTGGACAATCATCATCATCTATCAACATAATATCACCATGTGATGAAGGAGCAGTGTTTACAACTGAGTTCCGTGTAGTTTGATGTGAACATGATGTTGAGGTTGATGGTGGAGGCTGATGTAATGATCTGTGGCATCCACATGCACCACATTTACGGACATTGGCCACATCTGGATGAAACAATTGGCAGCCATCAACCCCACCATTGTGTTTTTTTACACAAGCACCACTACTTGGAGGTCTATCAAAAACTGCATGGTGAAAACTTCTATGACAAGTGCAACAATCACAAAGCAAGGGATCTTCATCTGAAGGGTCAAACAGCAAACACCCATCTCCATTGCAACCTGTGAGACGCTTGCACTCTAAGAATTTCACTCCATCCATCTTCAATCTTGGAACCTTTAGTTCCAAATTGGTATGTTCTAATATAGCCCAAGTTGAAGAGGATCACCAAAGTGCTCCAATCCAAAGAGCAATACACCAATAGTATCACCACATCTGCATTATAAAAACAAATACATTTGAAATTAATAAAACTTCATTCAAAACCTCTTATAAAAAATATGACTTTTTTTAATCCCAAATCTTATCAATCTCTATAGCCATGGGCTGGACTTCAATCCCTTTAAAATCAAGGATTATTGGTTTGAAAATGACAAATTGAATGAATTGTATTGTAATAAAGAATAATTCAGATGGAATCAAATTCTACATCATCAACATTGATGAAGAATTCTACATGTGCTGATCCAAACCTAATAGATTTGAACAAACCAAAATCTACATAGGACAAACTCAAAATTGCTAAAAAACATAAGATTTAAATTAGAGATTTTCATACAACCAAAAAGCTCTAGATATAAAGAAGCAAACAACCACTTCAAAAAAGTTTCTTAAAAAGGGCCAAGATTAAAGCACCTGAATGTAACAATTTCTTGAAACTTGTTGATGAAGCAATTATGTTCTGAAAAATAAAAAATCAATGCCAACAATGAGTTACCAAATCAATACATCCATCTGAAACACATCTATCAATTAAAAACTAAATCAATTGGTCATAATAAACCATTCAGTTGGTCATACTTAATAAGGATTCAAGTTTAATTTCCTATCTGATTTAACCCTAGAAATGTCTAAAGGCCCTTTGCAGCTATAGTATATTCTACATTTGGTGGTATTTGATTAGCAAAACCTTGACCAATTTTTTTCAATTCAAAGTAAATTAATGATCATGATTGAACATAAATAACAATGTACCACAATTAATATATTAAACCACAATTGAAGAGTTGTAAGGCTAAATACAAGAATTTAAGTTCCTATCTCTTCAAGTTCTTACCTCAAAGTAAATTAATGATCATGATAGAACATAAATAACAATGTACCACAATTGATATATTAAATCACAATTGAAGAGTTGTAAGACTAAATACAAGGACCTCAAGGGACTTTGAGCTGATTTAAGTTCCTATCTCTTCAAGATCTTACCTCAAAGTAAATTAATGATCATGATTGAACATAAATAACAATGTACCACAATTGATATAGTAAACCACAATTGAAGTGTTGTAAGGCTAAATACAAGGATTTCAGTTCCTATCTCTTCAAGTTCTTACCTTAAAGTAAATTAATGATCATGATAGAACATAAATAACAATGTATCATAATTGATATATTAAACCACAATTGAAGAGTTATAGGGCTAAATACAAGGATTTCAGTTCCTATCTCTTCAAGTTCTTACTTCAAAGTAAATTAATGATCATAATAGAACATAAATAACAATGTATCACAATTGAAATATTAAGAAGAGTTAGAAGGCTAAATACAAGGAATCCAAGGGCCTGTCAACTGATTTAAATTCCTATCTCTTCAAGTTCTTACCCCGATCCTTACCTGTTCAAATTCCTAGCAATAGGTAGAGATGCCACAACAAGTAGATTTAAAGTTCTCCGATCAACAAAGCTCCATTTCCAGCTTCCAAACCCCTGCAGGAATGAAACGACAGTGCAAGCCAGAAATCAATTTCAATTGAAACAAAAAAGTATCAAAAGAGGATCATATTATTAATTCACAAAATTGAGTACACAATCAATCAAGCTCGTTTGGCACCACAGCATGACTGGACCAAGTTCAGCAAACACTAGATCGACCAAATGACCAGAGAGCAAGCCCAAACGAAGCACTCCAGAAGCGAAGTGATGGGAAGGACCAAGTTGGGCAAACACCAAATCGCCCAAACAGCAACAGAGCAAGCCTTGAGCAAAGCACTCTCGAAGCAAAGTAACGGTAAGGGTTGGTAAGGACGTCACGATTGAAAGTACTACAAAGTCTTCCTCGAAAGTGTGAGTTTCTAGTGCTAGGAAGTAGAAACAGAGGTTTCAAACCAACTGGTATCTGTCTAGTTCGACAAATGTGAACATGCAAATCTACAAGAGAGTCTCGATGCATCAAAATAATTGTGACACAAGTTTGCAACAGTACTTAGTCTCCACTTGATGTATTATTGCTGATGATGGACCTCGTGGTGGTATGATGGTGCCTTCATATTTTGCTTAACACGTACTGATAATTGGTGACTGTAATTTCGATGGCATGAGGTCTCAAACTATAGTTGATCTCAGTATTGCAACTTAGCTACAAGACGAAAATCTTGATCTTTAATGATCATGATCAAGTTCCTAATCATGTTTTTGATCAAGTTCACTAAATGCGTTCATGAAAATGCTCTTGATCATGTTCTGAAACTAATCGAGAATATAGAAGTGCTACCGGAACAAAGAAACAAAGGACTGCAGTATTGCACATCGATCCTAATCACGTTCCTAATCAAGTTGTTGATCATGCTCCTGATCACGTTCTAAAATCCAAACATTGTGAGGGCGATCAACATGTGCCTATGCAACTTATAAACCTCGGATCTAATCTAAATCTTTCCTGGGAAGTACGTACCAAGGTCCGGGGGAAATCACGTCAGTACCGTCCGTTCATCACGTTCGTACCAACAAGAGCTAGCACCTGTCCAGACCCAACAAGTTTTAAAACTCCATCTCTAAGCCTTCCATCAGCAACAATACAACCAATGATAGATTCAACGCACAAGTAGAAAAGCCCCACACATGGAACAAACCAATGCTCCACAGACTTAAAAGTACAAAGTCGCAACTTTGTAAGTAAAGAGCGAAGGAGCGCAAGACCCATGAAACCCAAGTCAAGCAATACTCCATTAAGGTTTCCCATCCCATGCAGTGCCCAAATAAGCTCAGCCATCGATCGCACAGCTTGAGAACAAAGCCAAGCAGCGGCACCCTAGAAGCAATGATCCAACTGACAAACACTAAAGCTCCACGAGCAAGCTCAAAAACACAAACCCTAAGCCCAGACAAGAGGACAGAGACAGAAGCTTACCCACGAAATGCAGATTTTGAACTTATCAGGAGCGTGAATGCATGATCGCCAAATGTGATCCTCCACAGCAATGCTCCAAATGTGATCCTCTAGACCTCCACAACGATTGTCAAATGGAATCAAGCTTCAAAAAATATTGCCACACCCCTCCAAATCAAAGACAGCAGTCCACGGAAAAAATGAGAGAGAATGACGGCAGAGAAGTCGGAGAAAAAATGTGACGGAAAAGCACAGCCGAAAAGAAGATTCAAACGGCACTAGGGTTTAGGGCACACTTGCTATCCCATACCCTTAGAATACCTTGGCTTGAGATACCCGGGGTTCATACCCTCAAGATACATTGGATACGTATATGTTTGGTCATTAATAACACCTACTGCAGCAGTATTCCCGTATTAAATCATCAAACTTCTAGTTCAACCATCACACCCAAAAGTTGCCTATGCATAATTTTAAAAAATCCATACAAAAAGTTCCCTCCAATTAAAATTAAAATTCATTTACAATGTGTTATTTATATTAAAATTTTATTAAAAAGTCCAAAAATTTGGGTAGCTTGTCCCATGATACATGTATTAAAAAAACTCATATAATTAAGTTTTTAATGCTATTATTGTCTTCAAAAATATTCATTTTAGATATATAATTATATTTTTGGATTCCTTGTTGAAAGGGCTACAAGAGTTTTCTAAATTAAAACAAATTATATTCTTTGAGATTGGACTAAAATGCATTATAAGTAATTATAATCAGGGCCATATAATACGGGAGTTGCGTACCCGGGCTCACTGCCTCACTCAGACCCATTTTCTGTCGAGAGCTTGGTGAATTAAAACAGTTTGGAATTCACTTGATAAATAATCCAATTTGTTTAATTCTGGCTTTCTACTCCTTTTGTTTCAAAAATTTTATAAATTGGAGAGAATTTTTTATTTCTCATTCTTAAAAATTAAAAAATACTGCATTTGCCTTAGATTCCAAAACAATTTTTTCCCAAGGGGAGAAAAGCACTACACTAAAAACTATATTTAGTGTTAGCAACACTATTTACAAACCATGACACTAAATATCATTAAGCCTACTAAAGTAAATAACATTAAATGTAATTTCTAACACTAAATATACTCTATGATAAATCTGAAATCCGAAAATGTTTACATTTAGTGTTAGAACATATTAAAAAAATGAATTTGCAAAGGAAAAGATTGAAGACAAGGAAAATGATGGAAGGAGTAGAAAATGTGAAAAATATTTGTAATGAAGGAAGTCTTTGAACATCAAATAAGAAAAAAGAAATTCATATTTAGATATAATAAAAAAAATACAGATTTCATACTTGGGCTGGAACTTGTTGGCCTTGGAAGTATGGTTCATGCTTGGCTATAATTTCCTGCAGATGTAGAAAGAGTTGATTGACACTCCAAGTGCCATTAACACTCAAAGCCATACCTGATCTAATCATAGCTTTCCTAGCATATGACATATTATCACAATCTACCTCTTTATTCACATCTTCAACGCTATCTGCAGCCAGGTGTAGGAAAAATGTTTTTTTCGGGTTTGTGAATTTTCCTGACCACTGCCCATCAGCTCGAGGAGTATTTTGCCAAGCATTGCTTGCAATGAACTCAACCTTCTTTGCTTCCCATCGCTTGGTCCAAGTGTCCTTGACCTTGGAGATGATAAATGTGTCTGTTGGTTGACACAAATGTGTTGAACAAGGTGGTAAATACCTAAGACTGGCTTGTTTTGCTTCCAAAACAGCCGTTAAGCTTGGGGTCATGTTATGGCCGGCACAATTGTCAACCCAAATGACTTTTGTGCGGCCATGAACATCGGCTTGGAAGGCTCGGGGTTCAACGAAGAATTCAGCAAAAAGGGCTTGGTCCATCCAGCCTTTAGGTCTAGTTCTGTAGCATACCCCTGGAATATTGTCTTTGAGACCCCGAATAGGATAATTGCTGTTGGAATTGGTAAAAATGAGCATGGGGGCTTCAATCATAGATCGACGCCCTCCAGAGATTCTAATGACCATGGTCACAGAGTCTCCACCGAAAACCACTTTGGCGTACTTGACACTGTTGTCCCCCCTAAATCCCAACGTTCGACCATTGTCTAAATTCACGACAAAATGGGTTTCATCAATGTTTTCCATCAGATTTTCATCAAAAACATTGGTTTGGAATCCCCTAAACAGCACACCTAGATGGTAAGCTGTTGCCATTTTGATTTGTAGTTCCTTCTCGGGACTACAAGTCAAACATCCACGTTGTGACAACAACACAATGTTGTGCACATGCATAAATTGTTGAACCCAACTTGGGGTCAACTTTGACGTGAATAGGACATTGTCCTTGGGATCACGAAATTGGTCTGTATATGGAGAGGTAGGATCCATCAAGATCGACATAGCTATTTCAATGAGCAATCTGGATGAGAATTTGACTCCAGCTTTTCTAAATCGGTCAAATGCATTCAAGAGCTGAGGGTAGATCCAAAGTACCCATTGAGATCGCTTGACACCACGACCTGGATTTGCCTTTGTGTGAAGTTGTTTTCGCCCTCCCATCCGGTTCCTAGTGCATGAAATTGGTGGAGATGTTATATTTGCTTCTCCTTCATTGCAAAATTGTTGACGTTGAGCCCACCAATGAGAAGCCCGGACAAGGTTGGCACTCCTTTGAGTACGAAAATGCTCTGGAAACGCTGTAACTGTGCTGATGTAGAGCCTGTGGATGCCATGCATGATTTCATCTTGAACCATCCAGGTGATGAGGTGCTTGCGGACAGCAATGGTGGAAACCTGTTGCAAGCGTCGAGGTGTGGAATTTTCTGGGAGGGCAGCCAAGACGGAATTCCTACAGTGCCAAGCGAGAGTAAAAGAAAAAAAAAACGACGACGGGTCAAAATCAAGCTGTAGAACTTGCAAAATCGAGCTGCTGAACATGCAAAATCGAGCTGCAGTCGGGCAGATCGGAAGGCGTGGGCACAGTCCAATCTCCAAATCGGGCATAGGAAGCGACAGGAGATTCAAACAACGACAGAGCGGCGGGAACGGGCGGAGCGGAGGGAACTGGTGAAAAATTTAAAAATAATTTATCATCCTACTTTGAATTTTAGAGTAGAAAGAGGAGCTCATTATATACATATGAGGTGGTAGGAGGTACAACAACCCACATGAGATATGTTAATTACAATTAGTGCTTAGGAGTTCCATTGCTCATGGTGAGCTCAAATTAAAGTAGGATTTTAGAGGTTGAAAACTTGATGTACTATCCTATTACCAAACCCAAAACCATTGAATTTTTTTGCATGCAAAAAAACGATTGTATTTTACTTCAATTCCAAACATAAGTAGATGTCTAGATTACAATTATTAAAGGAACCATTTAACTTGAATCCGAAAATAAAACAATCTGTATTTGATTTTTTTCCAAAACAATTCTAGTATCCAATTTTTTTTGTTTTTAAAAACAACCTAAACCCAAAAATAAAAGAAGTATTTGATTTCAATTCCTAAATCCAAACATAATTAGACTCTTGTTACTGAAATGTGAACCTTTGAACTCGAATCCAAAAAATAAGTAACTTGAAATTGATGACAATCCCTAAACCCTTGTAGTAGTTTTATCTTCCAATTACAAAAATATAACTTGTAATTGCTAATTACAGAAATTGACCCTTGAACTAGAACTGAAGATTTTCCATTCTATATTTGAATTGAATATCTAGCCCTTGTAGCCTTTGATTATTGAAGTAGACCTTGCAAGGCTGCAACTTGAATCCCCAAGAACTATATCCTGTATTTTATAGGAATTCCAAAATCTTGTAGCCTCTACGTAGTATTTACAGAAGTAAAACTTTAATCCTAACCAAATATAAAATCACTTGTATCTGGTTTGAATTCCCAATCCTTATATCTTCCATTAACACAAATGAACCCTTGAAGTAGAACCCAAAAATATTAACTTGTATTTGAAGGGATTTCCAAACCCTTATAACCCGTACTTCAACTTGAAGCCCTTAAAGTACAAGCACATAACATTTAACTTGTATTTGATTTGAATTTTAAATACTTGGAACAACAATTTACCAACACCATAAAGGCTTCAACTATAACTAAACAAAACATAACTTCTATTTGATTTGAAATCAAAATCCTTGTAGCATCTAGTAACAAGACTAAAGCCTTGAACTTGCTTCAAAACCACTAGAACTTGCATTTTGTTTCCTTTCCAAATCCTTGTAGCCTCTATTTTCAAAAATAAATCCTTGAACTACATTTGAATACATTGTAATACGTTAATGATGTGAATTCCAATTTCCAAACCCTTGTAGCCCCCATTACCAAAAATAAACCCATTCAATTAGAACTCTACAAAATATAAGACGTGTTTGATTTGTTTTTTGAACTCTGAACCCTTTTAGTTTCTATCTGGAGAATTTGAAAATGCATCCTTCAACTTGAATTTTAAAAAATTTGTACCTTGTCTTTCGTTATAAATCCAAAAACTTCTAGCATCTAATTTCAAAATTTTTTTCCTTGAAGTGTGCAAGTTAATTTTCATTTTCTGAAATCTCCTTTTTTTTTGGGTGGGGACTCGTTTTCAAGTCCTTGAGGAAGCCAAGAAGGACAAGTGCGGCACAAAAAAGGAGCCACATCCTTCCATGAATTGTCTTTGAATTCAAAAAGTAGTTGGACCTCTTCATATAGCCATTGACTTGCAGATATTTTCCGAGCTCAAATTAAGGGCTGACTACATTAATGGCTTCCTCCTCTCCATGGGAACGAAGAATCCCATGCCAATTTCAAATGTTGAAGCTGAATTTCACTCCCCCTTGTTGTCCTGCTCAACGTTCGTGCCCAAGTGTCCGCGCCCTGATCTAGGCGTATGTGTAGAAACTTATCCAAGTGACAAACTTGAACTCCCTCCAAGCCAAATTTGAACTCCCTCCATGACAAACTTGAACACGCAAACTCATAAACTTGAACATACAAATATCTTAACTAGTACTTCATTTCAATCCCAAACCCTCTAGTAGCCCCTTACAAAAAGAACCCGTTGAAGGTGAATTCCAAAAAAATTTGAACAAGTATTTCATCTCAATTCCAAAGCCTTCTACGATCCCATTACCAAAATACACTGTTGAACTTGAATTCCAAAATAACTTAAGTAGTATTTGATTTCAATCCCAAACCATTCTAGGATCCCATTATACAAATAAAATTATATAGTTGAATGATTGAATATTTGAATTCCAATAAAACTTCACGAGTATTTCATTTCAGTAAAACTTGACCAGTATTTCATTTCAATTCCAAACCAGTTTGGTATCCCCAATACAAAAATAAACCATTGAACTTGAATTCCAAAATAACGTAATTAGTATTTCATTTCAATACCAACCCCTTTTGGTATCCCCATTACAAAAATATACCATTGAAGTCTTGAAGACCCAAACCCTTGTAGCCTCTTTTTCCAAAAACAAACCCTTCAAGTATATTTCAAAGCATTATAATTTGTATTTGATTTTAATCCAAACCCTTGTAGCTATTTATTTCAAAAATAAAGCCTTGAACAAAAAGCCAAAAAAGTATAAGTTGGTTATGATTTGATTTGTAAACTCCAAACCGTAAATCCCAAATAGGTTCTATTTAGAAGAATAAAAAATGAATCCTTCAACTCGAATTTAAACAAATATGTACCTTGTCTTTCATTAGGACTCCAAACCTTTTGGGATTCTACTCACACAAATTTTGTCCTTCTTGTTTGGAAGTTCAATTTCATTTTCTAAATTTTTTTTTTGGGTGGGTCCTAGTTCTCAAGTGCTTGATGAAGGCAAGAAGGAGAAATCCGGCCCCAAGAAGGGAGCGACATGCTTCCATACATTGTCTTTGAACTGAAAAAGTGGTTGGACCTCTTAATGCAGCCTTTGACTTGAAGATATTCCCTGAACTCAAATGAAGGGTTGGCTGCATTAATGGATTCCCCCTCTCTGTGGGAGTACATAATATCCGGAAAACTAAATTAGCATAGAAACAGGGACAAACGTAGGAAAACTTTTTCAATTTTTGCATAAGTGTAGGAAATTAGGGTCCAAATACTAGAATTAGAAATTAGACCTTTTCTAGAAAAGATAAAACTCTAATTAGGGTTACGCAGTCATCCGGAACCAGTAGCCATAAAGCCGGAAAGTTTCAGATTGTAGGGACCTACCGCCTAGGTTCCGGCTAGGGAACTTATGGGAACGTCGCCTGGTCGGGAACTCAAGATCCCGACAAGTATTTAAACCCCACCGCCAGCCTCATTCTTCCTCTTTTCCCCGTGTTTCACCACGGTGCGTTAGAAGAGTGAAAGAGTGGTGAGTTAGGACGTGTTAGGGAAAGAAAGGGAGGACGGTGCCGTTTGCACCGGATTGCTTTAGCTGTCGGTAATATGGCAAAAGCGAGTCAAGTCCGGAGGCTAGTAGTGTCAGCCCGGAGCATACGTCCGATTATTCCATCCGATCCAGACCGTCTCAAGGAATTAGAGAAGGACCAAGAGATTATGGGGTGTCTAGGGTTTTTGAACAGGCCGTGGAATGTCTGGAGTGAGGAGATGATTGATGAACTCGTTTCTAGAGTTCCCAATCAGTTCTTGTTAACCGTTAGGGGTCGTTCTAGGGCTTGGACTTCGGAGTTGTGGGCCAAGGCATACTTTGCCCCAAGTAAAGAATCCGGAATAGCCGCCCGGATAGATAGATTCGCGGCCAACATATTCCGGAACCAGCCCGATTCCAAGGAGGGGTATGCTGCAGGTGACTGTAGGATTCCCAGGAACCGGCAGTTGCTAGAATTCCTCATCCCGATCTTGTATCTGGAAAAGCCCACCCGGATTACAATGACTGTGGCAAATACAATATTCTCGCTAGGGGATAGGGAGAATCCGGCTCCTAGACTGGTCAGCTGGGGAGTGATCATTCACTCTGTAGTAGAAAAGTTAGCAAACAATGTGGCTAGTAAGAAGTCTAGCCCAATTAGCCCCTACCTTTTTCACCTATATCATTCGGAGGATGCGCTGACCGGACCGAAAATGGTCGTGTACCGGAAGGAAGAAAACCTCCGAAAGTACGGGCTTTCTCAGGACGATGAACCAGATGATCCGGATTCAGAGGAAGAGGAACCGGAACGGGAGCACGCGTCACCCAATGTTACTGGAACACGCTGGTAGTCTATGGATCCAGGTGCTCAAGGGAAGCAAGAGGCCGGAGAAATGGAGCAACCCCGGAATCCACTTCCGGAAACGGATCAGTTTGAGGCCACCATCAATTGGTTGAGGGCTACCAAGGGACAGAACGAGAGGATGATGACTCTGATCCGAGACGTGTGCGGAAAGTTGGGCTTGACGGAAGAAGCTCAGATTCTGGGTGCTTTGACGGAAAGGCTGGATCCGGAAGCGGTACGTCAACTGGAAGGACGGATTCTGGCCTTGGAGCAAGAACGGAACCGGTTCCAAGAGTAAGCCGCATGGACGGAAAAGGAGATGCACGCCGCCCAAGCAAAAGAGAGGGAGGCCATCGACCTGGTCCGGAATGTCAGGGGATTGTTTGAGCATCCGGCGGATGTACTTGCGAGGGCGACACTCTGGAACTCCCAGATGGTGTAGCAGGGCTACATTACCGGATCAAAGGTGGTCAGCATCCTAGTGGACTTCAAAGTCCGGATCAAGGCAATGCTGAAGGAGGTACGGCAGCTATTGGGCAATCTCGATCCACTTGAAGATTTGGACCAGGGTTTTTTTGAGCTGAATCCGGATTTTCAAGAAGGAGGAGTACAATCCCAACCCTCCCCAGCCAAGACCAGGTTAGTGGCCGGAACATTTTCGGCCGTGAAGAAAAGTTCGGTAGTTAGGCAGATTCCGGAATTTAGGGCAAATCCAGAAACGACCCCGAGTACCACTCCGGTGAAGGACGTGGTTCCAACCCTACCAATCAGAAAAACCGCATCGGTGGTAAATCTCTTCCTTGACCTTCCGGTTTCTTCTGAATTTACTCAGCCAGCCATACCCGGAACGATGCTGAACCCGGCTCGGACGGATCTGGTGAGTTTCACTTATATACTCCAGCCCATGATTCAAGCACCCCCATTGCAGCAGTTTGGGAACCTCACACAGACGAAGCCAAGAGGATGGCGGCTCCTCCATGAAGAAGAGGAGTATTCAGAAGAAGAGGAGGCGGAAACGACTCCACAGACCCAGTCGGAGGAGGAGTTTCAACCTCCTTGGACCCGGTCGAAGACAAAGACCACCCCTCCCAAGAAGTCAGGCACGTCGCTATCCAAGGGCGCAACTTCATCAAAGAAAGCCCGGAAGGGTAAATGACTAGTTAGGGCGGCAGTTATGGTAGTTAGAATTTTAGCCGGATAATAATTTCCAGAATCGGGTTACCCGGATGTGGGGCCCGAGGTTCTGGACTTTTAGTGTCAACGGCTTTCCATTTTCCCCGGAACAGTCCTTTGGGCCGTTGCCTTTTTGCTTTTTGTTTGGCCGTTGGCTGGGATTCTGGTGGCCATTTGGGCCGCCTTTTTGTGGGTTTTTAAGGGCAGGCCGGCTTATTGGCCTATCATTCCTTTCCTTATCATTCAATCTAAAGCATTTAGGAAAGCACATGGTGGATTATTCTCTTGCGTATTGCGTCTGTAGTCACTTGTGTGGATGTGTAAGTGAGAGTGTGCAAGGGAAGAGTCCGGATTCTTGGGCAGCCAGATTAAGGCTAAGTGTATTTTACGGAGTAGTTTGAGATTCGCAAGCGTGGTGCCTTTAATTTGTTGGAACGGTGATTTGGTGGAGGTCCGGAAGTGACTAGGAAGCTAGTCCGAAAGCCGAGAGCAGTTCTGAGCAGAGGTCAGCAGCCGCCAGAGGAATATTTCCAACCACCGGAAGGTCTGCCCACTCATGAGCGGTTGATAGCTAGGACGTTAATCCTTAGTTCCAGAAGTCCGGTATCCGTCGTTGTAGTAAGGAGGACCTAACGCTGCCCTGTGTGACTAGTTTTTCGGATACACCATCCGGGAAGTTGTGGGGATGCCACCCTGTTTGCTCAACTAGTTATATTCTTGGGTTGTGTTTTATTTGTGTTAATAGAAATTGTGTGAAGTTCAGAGTGATGAAGTTCCCTACCCCTCAGAAAGAGCAAGTAAGAACCCTCTGAGGGTAAAACAGAGGTACCAAAAAACAATTTGTCAGAGAGATAGAACCGGAAGACCGGATTGAGCCGGATCCGGGAGTGAATCCGGAAAGAAAGTAGTTCCGGAAGAGAATTTATGAGTTGGACAGACCACTCTTGGGGTGGTCAAAATCCGAAAACTTAAAGGTCTAGGAAAACTAAGGTTGAGATAACATTTGGAATCTCCTGGGACAATAACTTGTGTCATCTTACCACGTTTTTGTGTTAAAGATACTTACGCCTAGATTACGCATACGACACTCTCCATAGGAAGGAAGAATCCCATGACCAAGTTCAATGCGAATTTGACTTTCCCCCACACTATGGCTGAGGAGTAGGATGTCCGCGCCCTTACGTCCGCGCCTTGACGTCCGAGCCCTGACGGGAAGTCCACACACTAAAGTCCACGGGTAGTTGGTTATGGCGGTACGCTTGCATGGAATCTAGAATAGAAAAATCACTATACTTTTTTTACCAGATCGGACTTTTGGTGGTAAAACTAGACTTCAAGAACTTTTCAAAAATATTAACCACTCCAAATAGCGACTTGGTTAGGATGTATTGAACTTCATAGTTTTACGAACACCAGATTTTGGTGCCTCAGGCACTAAGGGGTTGAAAACCTTAAATCCTTCGCAAGAAACCAAAAAAAAAAAAATATTAGATTTAAATCCAAACCCTTCTAACAAACTAGCAATGTAGTGCCCAGTTCCAAAAAGAAATCATTCACGTAGATGGACAACAAATATCAGATGCATTTGATGTCAACTCCAAACTTTTTGAGCTTCTATTTATAAAAATGAAAACTTCAGGTACAACCCAAAAAAACGTACCTAAATTTCAAATCCAAACCATTCTAGTATCTAGCAACGAAAACGAACTCATTGAACTTGAAACCAAAAATGACATAACTTGTATATGATTTGATTTCCAAACCCTTGTACAGTTGTACCCTCAAATTCATAAACCAACCTTTTTGAAAATGACTACAAAGAAGTCTCTTTGTATTGGATATGAATTTGAAACACTGGTAGCCACTATTTCCCAAAATAAAGGCTACAACATGAACCTGGAAAAGTAGAACTTCTACTTCATTTGAATTAAATTGCAGTGCCCCTGCCCTTTCCAAGACGCTCGTGCCCTGATGGAAATGTCTGTACCCAGTACAGTCCCCGCCTTGACGATGACGTCTGCTAACGTCCGTCCGCGCCCTGCACTGACGTCCCTGCCTTGACTTTCACGTTCGCATCCTGATTCCAGCGTGGAAGCAACTTGCCAATTGGAAAATTTCAGAAATGAAAGGCGTCCGGACAGTCCAAACAATACGTTCGTCCGTCCCGTTTAATCACCAGACCCATCTGGTATGACAACCCTGTTTCTGATTTCTTTTATTTCACGTGAAGATGAAATTATCAATGGGCAAGACTTGAAACTAGTGGTGGAATCTAAGTTGTAAGAGTAATTACAACTTCCTCAATAAAATTTTATGCATGCACGTATGAAATTCCATGACATTCTTAGAATGGGGCCATTCAATGGCAGAGCTCATTTCATTCCCAATTTTTTTTATTTCACATGAAGATGAAATTTCCAGTGGGCAAGACTTGAAACTAGTGGTGGAATCTAAGTTGTAGGAGTAATTACAACTCCTCAATAAAATTTTATGGATGCACGTGTGAAATTCCATGACATTTTTCAAATGGGGTCATTCAACGGCAGAGCCCATTTCATTCCCAATTCTTTTATATTTCACATGAAGATGAAATTTCTGATGGGCAAGACTTGAAACTAGTGGTGGAATCTAAGCTGTAAGAATAATTACAACTTCTTCAATAAAATTTTATGCATACACATATGATATTCCATGACATTTTTCAGATGAGGCCATCCAATGGCAGAGCCCATTTCATTCCCAAGTTTTTTTTAGTTCACGTGAAGATGAAATTTCCAATGGTGTAAGCACTTATTTATCCACCCTTGGTAAATAAGTAAGCACAACCAAGCTCTAGTTGTTTTGAGGTTGGATTTGTTCTACGGGTGCCTAACGCCAAATCATTGTGCCTTCCAAGCAATGGATCTTTTTTAAATCCTAGACATACACAATTTTGTAAGAAAACCAAAGAAATCAAGAAAAACTAACTTAATTTGCAATGGTTACTCTAATTGGAACGTACCAACTAGGCCGCTGTGGTTTTTGAATGAAAGATGAAACAGTCTAAATTTAACCAAATTGAAAGAGAGAGAATTTCATGCCATTTCTAAATATATAAAACTCAACATTATACGACCTTCCTAGCAAAGGTTACGGACGGATGAAGTTCTAGCTTCTATAAGTCTATCTAAACTTCATCCTTGGATTTAGACTCTTTCCTTATTCTATTTTACTTCAAGTTTTTGTCCTTGACTCTATATTGCCAACTTCTACCTAAGTTCTAAGTTTGGACTTAGATGGATGAGTTTTACCCTATTTCATCCATATTCTAATCCAAAGTTCATCCATTTTTTGCTCCTAAATGATTGATAATTTTTCCTAAGTTAAACTAGTTCTGGACTCTACTAAGTGCCTTCTACCTATTTCCAAATCTAATTTTTTCTCTTTGATTACCTTTTTTAGTAATTGTTTTATCCTTATCCTACTTATGTGGCTCGGTGCTACTCTGAGCAATTTACTATTTTTAGATTTTTGTTAATTTTTCTTTGTAGGTCTTAATTCTAGCTTTTCAGAATGCTAAGACACTTGCTAATTGGACCTTCCTACTAGGAGTTATCAATGGATGAAGTTTGATCGCTAATCGGTGTTTAAAACTTCATCCGTGGTTTTCTACTAACCTACAACTTGAACTCTCGTTTTTGTTTCACTTTTGGATTCCAAATTGATGTCTCTACCTAAATTTCCATTCTTTTTCTTCTTGGATGAAATGGACTAATTTTCATCCAACATGACTCCTAAACTTCATCCGCTAATATCTCTTTTAATCTGATTCCAAATTCTAAGTGTAAGATGTTTTTGGAAACCTCTAACTAGGCTCTACAACACTAACTCCATTATTCTTGGAATAATCCTAGTCTAAACACTCAGAATTGACGTGAAAGTTCGGCCCTACTTTTAAATATCTAATTTTGAGAATTTGAAACGGAGGGTTTGTAGTTAGGAACTTACCTTGGAGTTGTTGTTGTTGTTGAGGTAGTCATATATCCCTTCGAGTTCTTTGGTGTTTGCCATTGTGGTGGTCTTTGTTGAATTGTGCTCACCACTTAAAGAAGGAGTTTTAATACAAGTTTGCTAAATTTTTGGACTTCTTCTTTCTCTTTTTCTACTAATCTTTCTTTTCTTTTCTTACTATTTAAACTTCATTATTGCACTCCAAAGGTCGACTTGAATATTCTACAATAATGCTTTAGAATAATAATTGACTACTACTCCTATTCAAGTCAATTATTAATCTATCCTAACTTCTAATGGTCTAAATTATATTTCTAAGATCTCCTCCTAATCTTCCTTTATCTCCAATGCCATTCTTCAACCTTGTATAATACTTCTAACTACTTCATTCTATCATTCAAGAATCTTGGAATTCTAATGCTTCTTCTTCTATAGTCTAGGCTAATGAGAGAAAGAGTGGTGAGATTAGAGGTGGCTAAATTCTTTAACTTCCTCTTGATAATTTGCACTTCTTGATGTTAATTTCCTCTTCCAAATGCTAATTTTTGTTTCTAAATTCTCCACTTCTCTCTTCCTATTTCATCCTAATTTCCCTCCTAATTTTTCCCCCTTTTTTCTTTTCTATCCCATATTTTTTTAATTTAAAAAAAAAACTAATTTTTTTGTTCAAAGGAAACAAAAAAAAAAATTGTTTGATGGGCAGGGTGGTTAGCTCCCCCTCCTTGGCCGGTGGCTGGCCTACCAGACCGGCGAGCTACCTGCCTGGCCGGCAGCCTATCACAGGTCAGGACTTGGCCACCCAGTCCCTGCCGGGGTTGGCTACCGTAGCAGAAATTTGAGCTGGCCCGATTAATACTAAATTGGATTTCTTTTTGGGAAAACTTTCACGACAAATCGTCGACTTTTGAGAAGCAACCGCTACAATGAAAATCTAAGGTGCTAACTATTGTCTTGAATACACAAGAAATTGTCTTTTTTATGGGAATTCAAAGGTTTGCTGTATTTATAAATACGGTGGAGGTTATTCTACCTTTTAATTGAAGGTTCCTCTACTTGGTAAGGGATGGCTTTCTAGTTCTCGCAATCTCCTAGCTATTAGTTCCAAGCTTTAAGGACCCTAAGAAAGTAGGTGTTTCTAAAGTCAAAGCTCCGCCGTCTCTTGGGAAATCACTAGAAATGCTATAGCTTCACACTAATCAAAGTCAAAGCTCCGCTATCTCTTGGGAAATTTCTAGAAATGCTATAACTTCATACTAATCAAAGTCAAAGCTTTGTCGCCTTGTCTAATATTACTATCACTCCATCCACTTCTACACCAAGTTTACTTCCACCAATACTCTGTACCAATGCGTTAGAATAAAGAAATTAGTACAAACACCAAACTACAACATTTGTTATTGTAAAAGTTAGTACAAGCTAGATGAATAATTAATTGTAAGAACAAGTATGGTAGTACAAAACACTCAAAAATCAAACATTAGAGGCCCCCCTAAGCGGCATCGCCAAGGTATGGAGGGGGATATACTCTATTATTAGAACAAATATTAACAACCACCAACAAAAACATACAACAATTACAACAAGGCAAGTAGGAGCAACTTTGAAGAGACCCCAATGTCTTTCAAAGAAAGCTTCAAAAACCCCAACAACGGAGCTAAAATGCTCCAAAAAACACACAATTTTGGCAATGTGGTCTAAAACGGCCAAAATCCAACTAAATGGACCCAAATGTGTAAAATAAGCCAAAATATGGCCTTAAGGGGTGTTTGTGAGAGGGAAATGAGCCCCCTTATCTACATTTCAAAGGGCACTCACCCCCTGTTTTTTTCCTTGTAGTAATCTTATCATCTAAGATTTTCATCCTAAATAATCAATTTTGACTTTCTACGTTGGTCCAAACTTCTAATTTTTGGAGATTAACTCCAAATTGAAAATCGATTGCGCCGTTGGCTTCAAAAGGCCATTTTCAGTCTCGAACATTCTTCACCCCTTAACCAAACTCCAAAAAACTCAACATAACCTATCGCTAATTGAACACCAAAACGGTGTAAAACCCAAATCTTGGAGGTTGACTTTTCTGAGAAAGGTAATTAGCCTAGGTTCTTTAGTAGGTATGGAAGAGCAAGAAAAAACCTAGCTTTGACCTCATTCCGATTTCGTATGCTCCCGATACGCAAGTCAATTCCACCGTAAATTTCAACTTTGCCAATTATCTAAGAATCTCGCCAATTCAAGCACTTTTGGCTATCGGAATGTTTTGAAACTTGGTGGAGCATCTTATTAGCATAAAAAAAGCTAATCTAATTTTTAGTGAGATTTTACCGCAACCTGGGTAATTTCTAGGAATTTCCCATCGTAGGTTTTGGCGGTTGACCGTTCGGAAGGACATTTTCTGCAAGTCAAAAAATTCCGAAATTTTTTATGGAACTTTTCATGAAATTCTACAAAGGATGTGAAAGCTCATATTTTTATTTTGCACAAAATTCAGAGGAGAATCAAATTCTACCTTCTCCTTCTAATTCTGGCAATTAGGGAATCTTTCACATACAAGGGAATCTTGGCAAGCCGATTTTGCCATTGAGTCCCGAATGTGATTTCTACCTCAGAACACCATGCTCCATCCATAAATTCTTCTTACGGGTACATCTTGAATTTATAACTCTTGTAGGCCAACAATTGGAGTTTCCGCTATTTCTTCAATGCTATAGGAAAAGTGAAACCTATCTTTGAGAATGGACTTAGGACCTCAACGGTGTTCTCTTGGAACAATTTTAGCCATAAGAAGTCACATGTACTGTAGGTTTGGGCTATTTGGGCTAGGTTAGCCCGAATTCTACTATTTACCTACATTTTCATATATTAACATGTGTACAAGTGGAAATAAGGTTTATTTGGGGGAAAATGACCTCTAAGGGACCAAATGCTATATTGGTATATGACATACCTATTTTGATTTTACACTCTTTTGGGGGCTTTTTGTATATAAAACTAGTATACTTATAGTCGTGAAAAACGAAAAAAAAAAAATGTAAGTCCCCAGTGACAAATTAGGGGCTCACAAATGGGAAAGACTTGAAATTAGTGGTGGAATCTAAATTGTAAGAATAATTACAAATTCCTCAATAAAATTTTATGCATGCACATATGAAAATCTATGACATTTTTAAAATGGGCCCTTACAATGGCAGAGCCCAATTCATTCCCGATTTTTTTCATTTCACGTGAAGATGAAAATTCCAATGGACAAGACTTGAAACTAGTGGTGGAATCTAAGTTGTAAGAATAATTACAAATTCCTCAATAAAATTTTATGCATCCACGTATGAAATTCCATGACGTTTTTAAAGTGGGCCCCTACAATGGCAGAGCCCAATTCATTCCCAATTTCTTTTATTTCACACGAAGATGAAATTTCCAATGGATAAGACTTGAAACTAGTGGTGGAATCTAAGTTGTAAGAATAATTACAACTTCCTTAATAAAATTTTATGCATGCACGTATGAAAATCTATGACATTTTTAAAATGGGTCCCTACAATGGCAAAGCCCAATTCATTCCCGATTTATTTTTATTTCACATGAGATGAAATTTCCGATGGGCAAGACTTGAAACTAGTGGTGGAATCTAAGTTGAAAGAGTAATTACAACTTCCTCAATAAAATTTTATGCATGCTCGCATGAAATTCCATAACAGATTTCAAATGGGCCCCTATAATGGTAGAGCCCATTTCATTCCCAATTTTTTTTATTTTACGTGAAGATGAAGTTTCCAATGGGCAAGACTTGAAACTAGTGGTGGAATCTAAGGGCTTGTTTACACCAAAAATCTTTGGGTTGGAGTCCAAAGAAATAGAGTGTTTTGATTGGAAGATAGCTATGGATCCAAAGCGAAGACCCAATCAAAGCACTCCATTTTTTTGGGCTCCAACCCAAAGTTTTTGGGTGTAAATAGGCCCTAAGTTGTAAGAATAGTTACAACTTCCTCAATAAAATTTGATGCATGCACGTATGAAATTCCATGACATTTTTAAAATGGTGCCATTCAATGGCAGAGCCCATTTTATTCCTAATTTTTTTTTAATAATACAACTTCTTCAATGAATTTTTATGCATGCACATGGGTGATTGCATGAAAGACTGGTCAATTTCGTTCCACATTGGCAAAATTGGGGTTGTCTTTTGCTATAACATTTGAATTATGAACCCAATGCCAAAAACAAAAAATAGAATGTCTAGATGTCTTGATTGTAATTGTAACCCTTATTTTTTTTTAAGTTTAAAAAATGAATTAATATTTAAAGTTTAATTTCTCTAATTTGTCACACTTTCAAGTTTAGAGGTTTTAAATACTATTGAGCAGTTCAAATTAATGATTTTCACTTGAAATTTCTATGGTACATTTCTATAGTAGGCAGATATAATCCTACCAAAGGGCATCTAAAAATACATTATTTTATGTCCTCCACGTCTATGCAAAGAGGCCTCCCTTGCATGCACAGTTGTGAACATGAGAAATGGCTTTGACCTCATTTTTTTAGTTGAAAGTCATCACTAGGAAGTCCTCCCAAATGGCCAATTTTTAGTTTTTTTAATAATTATTTTTTCTATTTATTACAAATTAAAACGTCAAAGTATGTATTTTTTGGGACATACTCTTGGATATAGAATTGTAGAGAAAAAATACATACTTTGACGTTTTAATTTGTAATAAATAGAAAAAACAATTATTAAAAAAACTAAAAATTGGCCATTCGGGAAGACTTTCTAGTGCTAACTTTCAACTAAAAAATGAGGTCAAAGCCATTTCTATTGTTCACAAATGCGCGCGCAAGGGAGGCCTCTTTGCACAGACATGGAGGACATAAAATAATTTATTTTTAGATGCCCTATGGTATGAACATGTCTGCCTACTATAGAAATGTACCATAGAAATTTCAAGTGAAAATCATTAATTTAAGACACTTAATCATATTCAAAACCTCTAAATTCAAAAAAATGATAAATTAGAGAAATTGAATTCTAAATATTAAATGATTTTTTAAATTTTTTGAAAAATAAGGGATATAATTACAATCAAGATATCTAAAAATAACTTTTTTTGTTTTTGGCATTGAAATCTCAATTCAAAAGTTATAGTACAGGACAAACCTCGTCTTACTAAAGTGTGAAAAAAATCAGCCAGCCTTTCATCCAATCACCCACGTATGAAATTCCATGACATTTTTAAAATGGGGCCATTCAATGGCAGAGCGCATTTCATTCCCAATTTATTTTTATTTCACATGAAGATGAAAGTTCCGATGGGCAAGACTTGAAACTAGTGGTGGAATCTAAGTTGCAAGAGTAATTACAACTTCCTCAATAAAATTTTATGCATGCACGTATGAAATTCCATGACATTTAAAAAATGGGGCCATTCAATGGCAGAGCCCATTTCATTTCTAATTTTTTTATTTCACATGAAGATGAAATTTCCAATGGGCAAGACTTGAAACTAGTGGTGGAATCTAAGTTGTAAGCGTAATTACAACTCCTCAATAAAATTTTATGCATGCACATCTGAAATTCTATGATGTTTTTAAAATGGGGCCATTCAATGGCAGATCGCATTTCATTCCCGATTTCTTTTATTTCACGTGAAGTTGAATTTACCAACAGGCAAGTTTCAAAAATAGTGGTGGAATCTAAGTTCTAAGAGTAATTAGAACTTCTTCAATAAAATTTTGTGCATGCATATATGGAATTTCATGACATTTTTAAAATGGGCCCCTACAGTGGTAGAGCCATTTCATTCCCGATTTCTTTTATTTCACGTAAAGATGAATTTAGCAACGGTCAAGTTTCAAAATTAGTGGTGGAATCTAAGTTGTAAGAATAATTACAACTTCTTCAATAAAATTTTATGCATGCACGTTTGAAATTCCATGACGTTTTTAAAGTGGGCCCCTACAATGGCAGAGCCCATTTCATTCCCAATTTCTTTTATTTCACGTGAAGATGAACTTACCAACGAGCAAGTTTCAAAAATAGTGGTGGAATCTAAGTTCTAGGAGTAATTACAACTTCTTCAATAAAATTCTGCATGCATATATGAAAATTCATGACATTTTAAAAATTGGGACATTAATCCCTGAAGACTTAAGGCCTTTTTTCTTCCAAAACCCCATCAAATCTGCCATTTCTGTAGCAAGGAGTAAAAAAAATGAAAAATGTCTTTTTTGCACATCTACCTGTAGAATCTTACACCTTACTAGTATGAGAATGTGTGGAAAAAATTTCAGAATTTTTGACCGCTTAGATTGCAAGATATCTGCGTTTATAGTGGAAAAAACAAGTATTTCAGCACATTGCGAGACTAGATTTTTTGACTTTAAACATTTTTCACTTAAAATTTTTGCACTACAGAGTTTTGTGCTTCAAATCTTTATAGTAGAGAATTGAGTTGAGAATCTAGGGAAAAATATTATTCAAAAGAACTTAATTATCATTCCTAAAAAATTTATTAAGTAGAAGTAGGTACGAGATAGAAGGAAAATCTAAAACATTAATATATTTTAGATGGAATTAAAATACACTAATCCCAATGGTGAGATTGTTCTAGCAAGTAAACTAAACCACGAGAATTTTTTTTTTAAATTGCAAAAATAGCATTTAGAAATGATTCCTACAAGTTATTTTTTTCAAGAAGATGCTCTAATTGCCCAAGAAACAAGAATGTCCATAACTTTCTCATAACAAATCCAAATGAAATGAATCAAAGCTTTCCAGATAGACAAAAATATAATCTACAAGAAAAAAATAAATTTTAAATCAAATTTTTGTTAAATTTTTCTTGCTGCCCGGATTGCCCAATTACAAAAGAAAGTAACATATTTGGCCATAATTTTTGACTCATATTTCCAAATGTCCTGAAATTTAGTACATATGAAAGATATTCCTCACGCCCACCTTCTACTAAAATTTTAGCTTATAATATGAAAACCTCTAGTCACATGGACCTACCCAAAATTTCTATACGGCCAAAAACGCATGCCGGTCCTTTAGAGGTTAAAGTACATTTTTTTTTTTTTATTTCACTTGAAAATTAAATTTCCAATGGGAAAGACTTGAAACTAGAGGTGGAATCTAAGTTGTAAGAGTAATTACAACTTTCTCAATAAGATTTTATGCATGCACGGGTGAAATTCCATGACATTTTAAAAATGGGCCCCCATAGTGGCAGAGCCATTTCATTCCCGGTTTCTTTTATTTCACGTGAAGATGAATTTACCAACAGACAAGTTTCAAAAATAGTGGAGGAATCTAAGTTCTAAGAGTAATTACAACTTCTTCAATAAAAAATTTTGCATGCATATATGAAAATTCATGACATTTTTAAAATTGGGACATTAAAGTACAATGCGCATTTCATTCCGGGTGTTTTTTATTTCACTTGAAAAATAAATTTCCAATGGGCAAGACTTGAAACTAGTGGTGGAATCTAAGTTGTAAGAATAATTACAACTTCCTCAATAAAATTTAATGCATGCACGTATGAAATTCCATGACATTTTTAAAATGGGGCCATTCAATGGTAGAGCCCATTTCATTTCTAATTTTTTTATTTCACATGAAGATGAAATTTCCAATGGGCAAGACTTGAAACTAGTGGTGGAATCTAAGTTGTAAGAGTAATTACAACTTCCCCAATAAAATTTTATGCATGCACGGATGAAATTCCATGACATTTTTAAAATGGCAGCACGCATTTCATTCCCGATTTTTTTAATTTCATGTGAAGATGAAATTTCCAGTGGGCAAGATCTGAAGGTAGTGGTGGCGGAATCTAAGTTGCAAGAGTAATAACAACTTCCTCAATAAAATTTTATGCATGCACGTATGAAATTCTATGATATTTTTAAAGTCTCTTTTTATTGACTTTTGGAATTGGAGGTCATTAAAGCATAGAACGTGGTTAATCTATTTTTTTTTAATTTAACATATGGTTTAGTTAAAAATGAGTCCAAATTTAAATTTCTCGTGGATTTTGAATCTTGAGGAATTTTGCAACTTCTACATTTTTTTGATGAGCCTTTTACATACGAAATCCATGATTTTTGAAATTGAAGGTAATTAAAGTTTAAGGCCCGATTTTTTTCAAATTTTTTGAAATTCACACAGGGGGGCATTAGAATTGGTTTTCAATTAAATTCCTCGTGGATTTGAATCTTGAAAAGATGTATAACTTCTACACTTTTTTGGTGAATTCTTCACGTACAAAATCAATGACATTTGAAATTGAAAGTTATTAAAGTATAGGGCTGGGTTTATTCTATATTTTTTTAAATCCACGTAGGGGTTCATTAAAAATGGGTTTTAATTAAAATTTCTCGTGGAATTTGAATTGAGAATGTTTGCAACTTGTACATTTTTAGGATAAATCCTCTACGTACAAATTCCATGACATTTGAAATGGAAGGTCATTAAAGTACAAGGCCGAGTTTACTTTATATTTTAAAAAACCTACGTAGGGATTCATTAAAAATCATTTTTAATTAAAATTTCTCGAGGATTTTGAATCTTGAAAATGTTTGCAACTTGTTCAATTTTTTGGGGAATCCTTCATCTACAAATTCCATGACATTTGAAATGGACAGTCATTAAAGTATAGGGCCGGGTTTATTCGATATTTTTAAAAATCCACGTAGGGATTCATTCAAAATGATTTTTAATTAAAATTTCTCGAAGATTTTGAATCTTGAGAATGTTTGCAACTTGTACATTTTTTGGGGAACCCTTCATGTACAAATTCCATGACATTTGAAATGGACGGTCATTAAAGTATAGGGCTACGTTTATTCTATATTTTTAAAAATCCATGTAGAAATTCATTAAAAGTGGTTTTTAATTAAAATTTCTCATGGATTTTGAATTTTGAGAATGTTTGCAACTTGTACATTTTTTTGGTGAACCTTTCACGTACAAATTCCATGACATTTGAAATGGAAAGTCATTAAAGTACAGGGCCAGGTTTATTCTACATTTTTAAAAATCCACGTAGGGATTCATTAAAAATGATTTTTAATTAAAATTTCTCGAGGATTTTGAATCTTGAGAATGTTTGCAACTTGTACATTTTTTTAGTGAACCCTTCACGTACAAATTCCATGACATTTGAAATGGACGATCATTAAAGTACAAGGTCGGCTTTATTCTATATTTTTTTAAATCCACCTAGGAGTTCATTAAAAATGGATTTTTAACTAAAATTTCCCGCGGATTTTGAATTTTGAGAATGTTTGCAACATGTGCATTTTTTTGGTGAATCCTCTACGTACCAATTCCATGACATTTGAAATGGAAGGTCATTAAAGTACAGGGCCGGGTTTATTCTAATTTCTTTAAATTCAGGTAGGAGTTGTTAAAAAATGGTTTTTAATTAAAATTTCTCGTGGATTTTCAATCTTGAGAATGTTTGCAACTTGTACATTTTTTTGGTGAACATTCTACGTACAAATTCCATGACATTTGAAATTGAAGGTCATTAAAGTACAAGGCCGGGTGTATTCAATTTTTTTTTAAATTCAAAAAAGGGTTAATTGAAAATGGGCTTAAAACTAAAATCCCAAAACCTTGAAATTCAAATCCTAAACCCTAAACCCTAAAACCTTGAACCTGAAATCTTTAAACCTCGAAGCCTAAAAATCCTTTAGAGGATTTGAAAAGTCCTCTATAGGATTTGTGGAAGCAGTTCTTTTTTTATGACAGAATTTTATTTTTTCCACTATAAAATGAAAAAAGGAATTCCTAGACCTTGAAGATGGGATTGACATAGCATTAAAGCTGTAGTTCTGCCAAACTAAATCTAAATCCGTACTTTGCCAAAAATAAGTATTCCGCGTGCGAGAAGATGCTATAGCAACGACTTGCCTAAAGTACACAAGTGGTTGTTTTAGCCAATGGCCCAGAGCCACATTAGTGTAAAAAAGTCTCCGGAGCATATATCAAGGGAATCACCAAAAGATTGTTGCCCCAAAAGATTTCGTGGGGTCGAGCATTGCACGACCTTTTGTGGTGTATAGCTGCGGAGGCCATCACCATTCTCAGGACTTTTATAATTGGAGGTACGTGTTCAAAAACTTGGATTCGGCTCGCGCCCTTCTGTTTCCCCGCACGAGTCGAGTATGTGTTGTCAATCGAGTAGCGAACAACTCTTTCCACCTTTCTTCTGCATTGTATCAACGTCTACGGCCGCTGCGTTCTGTATGTGCATCTTTGATTTAAAATGTTTAGTAACGTCAAAAGTTGCAGGAGTTTGGTTTTGTAAGTGATTGCATTGTCATTGTAGTGCTCTTGCCGTCACAATGTTTGAGGAGCCACGCCGTTGCACAATGCTACTAGTAAGCAAATCCGTTCGCTTTGTATTGTTGAACTTCTCTGACTCCACCAGGATAGAGGTTTACATGTCACTTGTCATTTCGTGCTTGTCAATGAGGATGTGCTGTTGTTTATTTGTCATTTGATTTATGCATTTGATATTGTGATGCTTGTACCGCTCACCTTGCACTTGATTTTCAGTTCGGGACATTGTTCTAGGATTGTAGTCAGCCTATGTGCGAGATTGTCCAAATACTCCGCCGTGAAGTTTGGAATACTATAAATAGAAAGTTCATACTGGAAAATATAATATGATCTTTCCCGTAAATTCCAGGACAATTTAGCTCGACTAGAGCTAAACTGCAATGACCATTGTTGGTATTGCTTGATTGCAAATTAGCTCGAGTCGCGCTGAAACAACCTGCTTGGTGTAATTCTATTATATCTTGAGCCTATAAAGACAATAGTAAGGGTAAAGGAGTCTTACCCTGCACTTTCTCTCGGCAACAATGAAATTGCAATTCAGCTCGAGTCGAGTTGAATTGCAATTCTGTTATGGTCGAGCTGAATTTATGATTACGCATTTGTCCAACAAGAGCTCCGTTGCAATTCAGCGCTAGTCGAGCTGAATTGCAATTACATTTGCTCAAGTCTACCAAAACAGAATTGGAATTCAGCTCGACAAGCGCTGAACTGCGATGGAGCTCTTAAGTTACAAATGCATCATTGTAAGTTCAGTTCAACCAAAACAGAATTGCAATTCATCTCGACTCGAGCTGAATTGCAATTCAATTGTAATTGAGATTAAATGCAGGGTGTGACTCCTTTACGCTTGCTATTGTCTTCTTTGGCTGGAGATATAATCCAATTCCTAAGCCCTCTTATTTTCGCCTGGACTCATGTTTTCTCGTTTGAAGTGGCTCTTACCCTTGGATTGTACCTTTTGCAGTCTGGGTGACATGGCTTCAATTGCTAATCCGGTCGATTGTATGGAAGATTCAGAGGAAGAGATCTTTGTTCCTCACGAAATGAATGAGAACATTGCAGAGTGCGAAGGGATTCCGCGTAGGCTCTAGAACACTATGTGTGTAACTCTTTACAACGATGAGGGCAGGCTCGTTGGGGAGGACACTTGCCATAGCGTGAACTTGGACCTGGTGCTCAGTGTCAACGGTCCCCTTGGTGATACTCATGTAGCAGTGCACATTTCGAATACACATTTTGAAGTGGACATTTCTCGTGAGCAGATTTACTCTTTGAGAGCTTGGCCTATTCATTTGGTCCATTGTCGTGGTGCAAGCCTTCGTGACCATGAGGCCCTTGACAAGTTCAACATTCTTCAAGTGGCTCTTTTGAACCCACCATCCTTGACTTCTTCTTGACCGTATGCGAGTATCATCAGAAACCCGCCACATGAGACTTCGTTGAAATCTAAAGCTCTGCTTACTCAGTAGTCCATAAACGCGGTGTCAAACAAAGTATACTGCGTAATAAATTGTGTGCAACCGTTTCCAAAGGAGAAGATTCGGGCCTATCGGGAGCGCATGTATCATAATTCCATGTTCAATCACATAGCCTTCATGAAGATTGATGTTCATAGACAAATTCATCATGACTCACGCGGAAGGAAGATGGTGACAATTGAAGAGATTCCTATGTGCATGCGAGCATGGATGCATATTTCCAGGGTCCCAGAGTCTACATTCTTTTGCTATCAAACATACATGAAGGGTCATCCAGAAGCAACGGACCATGGCAATACGGGATTGCTGAAGCCTAGGAAACACACTGAACAAGCTACTGCTACGTTGAAGTGCATCCTTGATAAAGAGGCCGATCACATGCCTCATCAAACCCGTACCCTGACCCGTACTATGAAGTCAGGGGAGAAGGTGGTGTCTATGTGTCTTTCCTCTACCTTTCAATGGAAGGGGAAGATGAAGGAAATCAATGATGCCAATGCTGCCTTTGGATTGCCGGAAGTGTCAACTTTGAATTTAAGCAAGATCAGATCTTCTAGGTTCCCAGAGTACAAGGTTAAGAAGCCAGGAGACAATTTTGCTCGTTGTGCTAAATGTAACAAATTTCAAGAACTCAGGAAGGCTACTCTTGCGGGTTCCAACGATTGTATGATGTGGACGCAACAATTGGATAAACATCTTGCTATAGCTTGCGTTCACCGAGAGTTGTAATATGCAAACCGTCACCGGTCGCATATCTCTCTGTACAAGTGTCTTATGTTCATGCATGACAAGATGGATCATTCTAAAACCGCATGTCTAGTCTTTTCCTATAAGAGCAAAGACACTGAAGGCCTTACAAAGTTGACCGTGTCTGTCACTGGCATGATTGCTCATGGTCATGCTGATGTACGCTATGCACATTATGGTTTGGATCTCTTTCCACACGATTCAAACTACACCATTGGTTCAGTAGCAAAGTTGCTGCGAGATCTAGAATTGCCACCGAAGTCGTCTTCTCGGGAGTTGTTTGGGGGATCAAGGTCGACGAATTTGTTTAAGGCAGTTCTTAAGGGCGCAGAGATGTGCGAGGCTTCGCTTTCGCCGCCGCCGATTACCTTAGTTCCAGGGATACCATTGCCACCCATACTTAATGTGCAGATGGACAATGCTATTGGGGACAACAAGAATAGATATGTTTTCTATTTTTGGTCTCTACTTGTTGCGAACAAGATCTTTCGTGAAGTGTACCTGAACTTCATGATTGTGGGTCATACACACGACGACATTGATGCACTGTTTGGGAGATAGAGTATGCAATTAAAGAAAGAGAACTTTCCTATAGTTCATGTTCTTATGAAGTCATTCATGGATGTTGAATCTGTTCCCACTATCCCTCACCTTGTAGAAGAGGTGCCCGATTTCAAGGGTTTCATTGCAGATGCAATAGTGGACGGTGTAGACACCCTCGTTGGACATACAAGACCTCAACAAGTGAAGTTCTACCTAGATTCAACGAGGTGCCCAGTCACAACGTTGCTAGGAAGCAAGCGAGGAGCGGCGAGTGTAGAGCGGGAAATAGTGAGCGAGGAGTGTAGATCTTAGATGGAAAATGGAAAAATAAAATGAAATTAGGGAATTTTTGGATGAAAGTGGTTGAGATTTTGGATGAAAGTGGTTGAGATTTAGGTGAAAGTCACTGAAAATTTGGATGAAAGTCACTAAAAATTTAGTGGATGTGAATAGCATTTTAGATTAGAGTATAAGAAGGAGATGTTTTGGATGAAAAAAGTGGATGAAAGTAGATGAATAATTTGGATGAAAGTAGTTGAAGTATTGGATGACAATAGATGAATAATTTGGATGAAAGTAGCTAAAATATTAGATGATAGTAGATGAAATCTTGGATGAAATCATATCCAATAGGAGTTCAGGCATTATTTGAAAAAACAAGAAGACAATGCTATGAAAATGAAAAAATGAGTGACAAAATTCCATTGCCATGCACAAATGAATATTTCTAGATGATGGGACTTATGATTGTGGTTTAGGGTAGAGTGTCATTTTGCACGCACATAACAATAGAACTGAAATACACTTATTACTATGGAAATGTAGAACAATTTTGGAGCTAAACCTCTGTGCTTGTCCAAGGTTTTAGCTAAACATTAATTTTGGACAACAAATTAGATCACTTGTTTTATATGTTGGCTTTTAAGCTAACGATGTCGGCACGATGCTAGAGAGTAGAAAAATAAAACACTTGATGGGTATGACTACATATAGAGAAACATTATGCACAATACAATGATGCTAGAAATAATTTCTGAAAAGGTGGGAGTGGGTCCAATGAAATGCAACTATGTAAGTATTGGCCCTTTTAGTCTCAATACATTTCCATTCATGTATTCAGTAAACATAGGCAGGGTCCTTGTATGCAAAAAGACAATCTAATTTGATACCAAATGATTTAGTATCTTGCTAAGAAGCACTTGCTTCACTTCATTGAAACTTGAACTTGTTGCATGAATGAAGGCCTCTGATGTAGATTGTAGGTTGTAGATGAAAGTGAAAATAAAATAAAGATGCTTACAATTTTCCCACATTCCTCACTTGCTCAAGCACTTCAACTTCATCTCTTTGTACTAGAAGAAATCTGCATTTGCCTCAACAAAATCTACATGCCGTGTTTGTTGAGGCAAACGCAAAATCTATGTTGAAAAACGCAGAGAAACGCAGATTTTGCTTTTGCTTCAACAAACACGTCATGTAGATTTTGTTGAGGCAAACGCAAATTTCTTCTATTGTTGAAATTTTGACAAAGGCAATCCAAAAACAAGGATACAGTGACCATGTACCTTTCATGGCGAGGCTCTACACTAGAGATGAGTGACAGTGTACAACCAAATCCAAGATGGGGAACCATAGTCACCTTTTCTATGCGTGCATTCAATGTTAGGGCCGATGCACAATTGTTTTGGTGCTTTACAATTGGGGCCTTCGGGTTGCGGCAGACAACCTTCTTCGCTCAAATTGTGGAATGTTCATCTGGTGAAGATGGAACAGGGTAGGCACATATAATTTGTATGCCACCTTCTCCACTAAACAATCTCCAGGGCGAAATGACTTGACGTTGCGGAAATTGAAAGCCTACCGCTTCCAAGGCCAAAATCTTAGCCTTCGAGAGTTTGGTGCCCATTTTCACTGGCCAAATGGCCGGAACAGTTGGTATTGATGACACCCACTTGTGCTGTATACCTTTTACACATCGTTCAATGTCATCATTGCAAAAGAAAAATTGCATACAATCATGCCGATTGTTTTTGTAATTAACCAACATACATGTGTACGTTGGTGCTGCAGTAGCAATGTTGTTCTGTACTGTTTGTGCTGTGCACTTCTTCTTGGTAATTGCTTATAGTGCAAAGCATGCCTTTGTTGATGTTTTTGGTAAACATGCTATGTGTCATTGCCCCTTGTCGCACATGGTCTCTTGAATTGCTGACACATGAGTCAAGTTCAAAGTACTAGTTTGGCCTCTAATGTCCTCATATGATGTCGCGACTAGAAGGTCCACATCTACACTTGGAGAAACGTCCTCCAAAATTGTATTCAAATCCAATGCACTTGTTGTGGCTCTCCACAACCACGTTTGGATGTGTAATTGAGAAAAATTGACTTGATCCGGTCTAAGCGAGTTATATTTGCACACAGGTGGCATGTCTGCCTTTCTCTTTTGTGATCCAACCACTTCTTCACCTTTAAGGTGAGGCTCTCGATCTATTGAAGAATTCTTCAACACCTGAAATGTTTGAAATAGCTTCTGTGAGTGGTTTTGAATTTCCCGTTCGTTCTGCTGGACGCTGGGCCACGTGGAGCATTAGCTCTTCCTTTCTTGATCCTGCATCAAGTTCATCTCCCTTCAGGTATTGATAATACCTTACCATCTGCATGAATTCTCTAATGAAATTGTCTACCGTGGCAATGTACAAATTGTTCCCCTAATTTCCAGATTGTTGAAGCCACTTGTTATGTATTATCTCAGTGAGGTTGCACGATGGCATTTCTTCTAGCTCTGACTCGCTAAGATCCTGAAAGAAAATAGTCCATACACCACAATCATTTTCCAACGCCTATAGATCTACTCTAAAGTTATTCTTAGGATTTACGGTATTCAAGATCAAATACCCATTGTAGTGTCAAATGGACATGCATCACTTTCTAAAAGATAAATAAATGTTTCAAAAGAGAGCCTACATAAGCACCCCTCTCGGTACCAAGAAGCCCCTTCAAGGTACCAACGCCATGCATCACTTGCAAATTTTGCCAATTGCAGACCATAACCGTTCTACAAATAAATTTAAAAAATTTAAGAGGGAGCCCACACCAATACCCCTTTCGGTACCGAGAGGCCCCTTCAAGGTATGAACACCATACATTATTGCCTATTGCAGACCACAATTGTCCTCCCAATAAAAGAAGAAGGTGCAAGAGGGAGCCTGTCCTAATACTCCTCTCGGTACCAAGAAGGATCTCTAAGGTATGAACACCATGCATAATTCACAGATTTTTGCCTACCAAAGCTTGCATACGTATTCCAAATAATAGTAAAAGTTCCAAAAGGGTTCTCATCCAAGCACCCCTCATGGCATCCAAAGGAATGTAGTACAATCAGCTGGCACGGAGAACATTACAAATTCTAGTTATAGAACCAAAATGGTAATAAGGACACTGAAAAATAAGTTGACAGAGAAAAACTTTGGATTTTTTTGAAATGACAGGGATAAGGACTTACAAGTTGCATAAATCCGCCCTATTGACAATATTAAAAATGAAAAAAAGAAAGCCACAACTCCAATCAATGCAGTTCCAATTCCGAGGTGGCCCTTGATGATAACCACTATGCTTTTATGGCCAGGTGACAAGTCTCAAACTCTTCAGGAGTCAAAGCTTTCTTGTACTACTTATAGAGCAAATCTCCGACTTGGTATGTTTTTCCATGAATTGTGTCTAATGAAAGAGGCACATTCTTTCACGGTGTTCCATTGGTAAGGCACTGTCCCCAAATCCATAGATGGTCCGCACAACATTCCAATTTTCTTGTGCACTATCTGCCATAAACCCCTTGAACTGAGGCTTGCCTACCCTATATTGGTCGAGGATAGAGTTTAGGTTTTTTCCGTGAGCAACGCAATCTTTAGATTGCATGTCACAAATAGCGATGGTCATTACACGATAGTACATAGAGTCATATACATGACGCGCCATGGTTGTCCACCCCTTCACACGTTTGACAGATTGAACATTAGCCATGCATCATGAAGGTCCCCTTCCTTTTGCATTTTCCTTTTTCGGTCAACTCCACCTTCAGGTCCTACTTCTGACATTTTAAGAATAAAAACTTTGTCCATATCTATCCCTTGACCTGAGAGTTTACTTTCCTGAACAAATGCCCACGTGCCAGTTTACTTTCACGAACAAATGCCCACGTGCTTAAACTTGGTAATGTTGTCAATCCCACCAAACCTCCCTAAATATTTGAAAGACATTACCTTGTTTCGAATACTTGGAGAGCTGTAATACTTGCATTTGTGCAACACTGGGACGAGTTCATCAAAGTCAAGGGTCGTGGCCTACATTCCATCTGGACACAGAATAAGCTCGCCCAAGAGTTCCTTTGTAGCCTCCATGACTATTGAGGAGTTAATGCCACTCGGTGTTCTCTCCATCTGTTCTCCAATTAGACTCCACGTTCTCTCCTTCATGTTGCGGAGTTTCCCATCTTTTACCAAGTATTCATGAGTGTCCAGATGTACAAAAGCACAAGTTTGTGACTCATTCCCAATCACATAATAGACCTTTATACTATACCTTGCAATACATGAAGGAGGCTTCTTGCAGATTTTACAAACAAGTGATGACCTTGGAGGATGTATGGCGCCGACATCAAGTGGAGTACGTGATAGTCTTTCCCATTCCATTGCATTTAAGGCCTTCAACTAAAGAGGTGCAAATGTACAATCTAGAAATCTATATTTGAAAATTGTACATCACTTGCTCGTGGTTTAGGGTTTATAGCTTCTAGATTACGATTTTGAAAACATAGTCGATTAGTCTGAATATTTGGATTTTGAGGGAAGGCCTTTGCATTTTCATTCAAGAAATATTGAGCGCGTAAGACAGATTGTAAACAAAAATGTTCAATGTTGAGATTCATTTGGATCGCCAGATTTTCAAGGCAGTTGGCTTGGATTGATTCTATTTTCCATTTTTTAGGGTTTCAAACATTGCTCCAGTTTTGGCATATTTGTGAGTGACTAAAAATTGGGATGCGATGTGAGGCTCTTTTGTTCCGATGAAGGACATTTGAGATTTTAGGGTGCAAATGTTTTTGACAAAAAAATTAAGAACTCCAATTATTGCCTCCGCCTGAGGAGGTCCACAGGCCACGTTTGAGGACTAGTCCTTGGAATTTTGAATCGGAATAAGGCTTCTCTGTAATCTAATCTCCATCTTTTTTTCATCAGGCTTGACTCCTATTGCCTGTGAGCTTGTGATAAATTAAGAATTGAGCTGTGCTGTTAGGCCTTCTTGTTTCATGAAAAAACATTCAAAGATACAGGTGTAATCATTTTTATTAAAAAAAGGAAGAGCACTTAATAGCAGAGCTGCCATCCTGCATCACTTTTTTGATTTGGGAATAGGCTTGGCTAGTTGGCTTCCCTAAAACCTTTAATTCTGGTTATGTGTGTTTGGTAAAAGACTAGGATTTAGCTTGGCATGTTAGACTCTCTAGAATTTTGAAAAAGAGATTTGCAGATATCAGAATGGAAAATACCAAAAAAACAACTGATGAGGTCTTAAGAGTGCAACTACCATCGGGCGGCGGCTGCTCAAGACAAGGATCTCCTAGGAGGACTCTCAATACCAAGAGGGGTATCCGAGGGGGAACCTCTTCCCTAATTGTTGACTCAAGAATAGGCTTTAGCTCACCGACTTTCTATTTTTTGGAGGAGGACGTACTCAGGCTTTGTTTATTTTGAAAGTGATTGGGATTTAACTTGCCACGTTAGGCTTTCTGGTTCTCTGAAAAAGAGATTCCATGGTATTGGTTCCAAATATTTTGTTAAAAAGAGATTGCACTCTTCTCAGGAGGGTACCACTTGGTATTTTTTTGACTCGGGTTAAGACTGGATTCATCGACTTTTTATTTTATTTTGATCAGGATGCACTCTACTTTTTCTATTTTGTGACAGATTGGGATTTAGCTCAGCAGGGTAGGCTCTTACGTTTCTTGAAAAGAAGATTTGAGGATATCATAGTCAAATTAAAAAAAAAAAGAATGCGCTCTTGTAAGCGCAGTTGCCAGTTAGGCGGCAATTGCTTAAGACGAGGGCCCCCTCAACAAGCCTCTTGGTATCGAGAGGGGTCCCCAAGGGGGGCACCTCTTGGATTTTTTTTGACTCAGGGTAAGATTGAGCTCACCCACTTCCCATTTTTCTTTATCAGGATGCACTTTGGTTTCTTGAGTTTGTGAGTGATTGGGATTTAGCTCGGCAGGGTAGGCTCTCTTGTCTCCTCATAAAGAAATTCAAGTATATTGTGGTCAAATTTTTTTCAAAAAAAGATGCTCTGTTGTGAGGGCAGCTATTCAAGAGGAGGACCCTCTCAGGGGGCCTCTCGATACCGAGAGGGGTCCCCGAGGGGGGGACCTTTTGACTTTTTTTTTACTCAGGGTTAGGCTGGGCTCACCCACTTTCCATTTTATTTTATAAGGATTCATTTTGGTTTCTTGAATTTGTCAGTGATTGGGATTTATCTCGACAGGGTAGGCTTTCTTGTCTCCTGAAAAAAAGATTCAAGTATATTGTGGTCAAATTATTTTTCCAAGAATAGATGCACTGTTGTGAAGGCAAGTGGTCAAGAGGAGGACCCTCCCATGGGGCCTCTCGGTACCGAGAGGGGTCCCCAAGGGGGGCACCTCCTGGCCTTTTCTGACTCAGTGTTAGGCTTGGCTCACCCACTTCCCACTTCTTTTTTATCAGGATGCACTCTGATTTCTTGAGTTTGTGAGTTACTCGGATTTAGGTCGGCAATTTCGGCTTACTTGTTCCTTGAAAAGGAGATTCAAATATATTGGGGTCAAAAAGAATTTTCAAAAAAGATGCGCTCTAGTGAGGGCAATTGCCAGTAAAGCGGCAGCTGCTCAAGAGGAGGACCCTCCCAGGGGGCCTCTCGGTACCGAGAGGGGTTTCCGAGGGGGGCACCTCTTGGCTTTTTTTGACTCACTATTAGGCTGGGCTTACCCACTTCCGATTTTATTTTTATCAAGATGCACTCTGGTTTCTTGAGTTTGTGAGTTACAAGGATGTAGGTCGGCAGGGCAGGCATACTTGTTTCTTGAAAAGGAGATTCAAATATATTGGGGCCAAATTTTATTTCAAGAATTGATGCTCTCTTCTGAGTGCAGCTTCAAGTTTGGCATGAGTTACTCAAGAAGAGGACCCCTCTAAGGGGCCTGTCAATACCAAGAGGGGTCCCCGTGCGGGTCTCTTCTTGACATATTCATGTTAGTGAAATTAGGTCATTACCTCATGCAACTTTTAACTTTTAACTTTGACTGTTGTGAAATGAATTTGCTCAAACTATGTTAGTTCATAATCAAAGTTTGGAAATGCTATAGAGAAACATTTTGAAAGAATTGTGCATGAAGTAATGCCCTCCAAACTCATTTTTAAGAAAATTATATCTTATTAAAAATTTCAACTTTTTAGAGAAACATTTTTTAAGAATGTGCAAGAGGAAGTGCCCTCCAAACCCCCTCTCGGTGCCGAGAGGGGGTTTGGAAGGCACTACCTCATGCACATTGTTTAATTTTTAAATCTAGCATTTTAGAAATTCCAACTTTTTAGAGAAACCTTTTTTTAAAATTTGCAAGAGGTAGTGCCCTCCGAACCCCTCTCAGTGCCGAGAAGGGGTTTAAAGGGCACTACCTCTTGCACATTTTTTTGAAGTGGCTTCATTTTTCTTCATTTGTTGAATCATCAAATTTAACATTTGAAGTAAATAGAAGGCTTGTGTAGTGGTTTCTAAAGCTAGATAGTGTTGGTATGGAGCTTTAGGTAGTACTTTCTTAAGTTCTTGTTGATGATGTTGAGAAGTAGAGCTCTTTATACCAGTGGGGTAGTGGTAGGGGAGACAATCCATGTGGGATATTGAAATTAGGAACAATAGGAGCTCCATCGCTCATAGTTTAGTCAAATGCAGGAATTGTGTTAAAAGTCATTTTTCAGACCTCATTTAGGTATAGTAGAATATTTTTTTTCAAAAAACTTTGAACTAAAAAAAGTTGGGTAATCAAGCAAAGTTTTATCTTCTCAAATCCGTTTCAGGTCTTAAGACTTTGATGAAAAGTTATGGACAAATTTCAGAGGAGGGCTGGATGGGACATTTTTTTGCACATTTTCAGGCACCCTCTCTAAAATTTGTCCATAAATTTTCATTGAAGTCTTAAAACCTGAAACAGATTTGAGGAGATAAAACTTTTCTTGCTTACCCAACTTTTTTTTGTTCAAAGTGTTTTGAAGAAAGTAAATCTACTCTGGCTAAATGAAATTTGAAATTTGAGTTTTTAACACAATTTCTATGTTTTGACAATGAGCGGCCAAGCTCTCAACTTCAAGTTATGTGACACTCTTTGAGGACTCATGATGGACAATTGACAACTATAATAACAACTTCTTTGCCCTTCCTTCTCACCTAGTGTCAATGAGGTAAGTCTTTCACATTATCATTAAAAGTTTTGGATGATAGCAGATGATCATTGGACTATATTGGACATTTGCTTTATTTTTCACAACTTGGTTAAAGTTCAATTAGCATTTGAGTTCTTGGTGCTCAATAATCAGACCTAAGGGGGTCACTTAATGCGCATATTAGAAGCCACGTGAGATCTAAAATAGTGTACTATATATTTATTGTACCTAAAATTTAAAATAATATTATATCTAATATAAATTGCATAGAATTACGTGTAGGGTATTATAACTAATATAGGATTATATTCTATACCATGTATTAGATTTTATGTAGAAAAAATATAGGGTGGCAATAATATGCGTGGAAAAATAATTTTGTAGAGTGGATATTTAATATCCTTAAAGAAGATATGGACAAAGAATGACACATGATTTGCCCTAAATTATCCATGAACCTTGGATGAGGGGCTCTAGTTGCCTTGAGAGATATCTACAAAGTCCTTTGAAGTCATTTAAAATTTGAAAAATCTATCATGAATTTTGCTTTAATATATTCTTGTTTTTTCTCTTTAAATAATAAAAAGGTATGAAACAACTTTGCAGTCAATTATTATTAGGTGTGTAATGAGAGCTTGGTGGTCTTCAAATTTTGGTTAAAAGTTTTGTAGGAGCTAAAATCTTTTCACCCAAGTTTGAAGACAACCAAGCTCTTACACACCTAATACTTAATAATGATATACCACCAAGCTCTTTAATACCTTTTTACTATTTGGAGTGAACAAATATGAATATATTAACCGCGAAATTCATGATAAATTTCAGGTGACTTTAAAACCCAATTATATTGTAATGTAGTGTCATTTTTTTCTTTGCTGAAGTCCTTGCACTCGATTATTGTATTCATTAGTATATATTGTAAATGATTAGCAATAAGTTGTTTGACAAAACTAGAGTGTGTTATTTATAGCTTGTGAATGTATTTGTTTGGCCATAGTACATTTGTCCAAACATATTGTATTTTAGTTTTCAATAAATTTAAAAAATGGTTTGAAAGGACAAAAGAATAAGAAAAAAGGATAAAAAATAAGAATAGGAATAAAAATCAAACAACACCTATTAGTTTTAATTTTTAAATCTAATATAGGGGCCAAAAAATTGGACTCAAAAATGTATTATAAATAATATAGGGTGCTATAAAAGAAAGTCAATTTAGAATTATTTTTAATAATAGAATATATTAAATTACAAAATATTAGGTAAAAATCCCCCCATAAAATATTTCCTAATCTAACATACATACTAAACCTCTAAACTAGTGATTTCCCTCTGTTATCAGATTAAGGTGCATCAAAGTACCTTAACCTTGATTATTGAATACTTAAACTTGGATTCAGGAGCCATTGACAACCCGACGGAAGGTGAGCAAGAATAGGAGAAAAATATATCCCTAATTTCCAAAAAAGATAAACTTTGGGGTCCTCTCAGGGCTGCAAAGCAGCCCTCCAGAGGCTTGATTATTTCTCTAATGGTAGTGCCTCCAAACCCCCTCTCGATGCTGACAGGTAGTTTGGAGGGCACTATTTCATGCAACTTTTCTTTTTTCATTTTACTTGTTGTGAAGTGAATCTCGTCAAACATCATTAGTTGTTGATTAATGTTTGTGAAATATGCATGAGGTAATGCACTCCAAACCCCCTCTCAGCACCAAGAGGGGGTTTGGAGGGCAGTACCTTATGTAATTTATTATTTTTAAATCCTAATTGTTGTGAAATGAATCTAGTCAAACTTTGTTAGTTGTTGATTAATGTTTGCAAAAATTCCATGACTCTTCACCAACAAAAGGTCTCTTGCTGCTGAGAGAGGTTTCAAAGGCGCTAGCTTATATAATTTTTTTAAGAAGTTTATGATGGCGTTTATCTTAATCTCAAAATGTTTTGAGAGTTGGGCCATATAAATTGAGTTGTTTTGACCACATGGACCAGCATAAGGCTTCTCAGTGGCGAGAAGGTCTTTGAAGACTCTTAACTTTTGGGAATTTTTTTTTTGGTATTATTGATGTCATTATTTTTCATCTCTTCAAATTCTGTTTGTTCTTGATTTTAATTTTAGAGGTTCCGATCAGCTGCACGAGCCCCTAGTTTTCTTTGGCATTAGTGGCCTTTGAGGCTCTACCTTACAAAGTTTGTTGCTCTTTATTTTGTAATATCTTTTAATTGAAGCTCTTAATTATCTTCAAGTGCGGTACTTTTTGTTTTGAAACTTCTGATTTCATACATTATACCGAGGCCTTTTGGTAGTGAGAGGGGCTTCAGGGTCTCTAACTTATGGAAGAGTTTTTCTTTGGAATTTTGATTTGTGCCAAATTATGAGGCTTCCAATTTAAATTTTGGTTGTTGGTGGGACTTGTCAATCCCTACAAATATTGCTTTTGGTCCGACCATGAGGATTAAAAGTCGGTGTTTCTACACCATACTAGACAGGTAGGGATCTTTGCTTGCAATAGTTATATGGTTGTTGTATTCACTTACATTGTCTCTAATATCCATTTGGTTTTTGAATTTTACTCCAAGCTGATTGACCATTGGAGAACATACAAGACGTTATGGAAAAGCCGTTGGTAAGCCTCAATGCTCTTTGGAGGAAATGGACAGAGAATGGGATTGGCCATCTCTAAAATCATGTTGCATATGATTGGGGTCAAGTGAACTAGTTCTTGTTCTTACTGATTTTCCAAAGACATCTAAACTTGATCATGTTAGGTACAATGGCTTGGAGGTGTCATCCAGCTACCAAATCTTGTCAAATTTTGTTAGTTTGTATCTTGTATGTTTATTGTGGATTATAGAAGTCTACTCCAAACATGTAGTTGTAGACTTGAATAATGTACATCCTTTATAATGTACAAATGAAACTTAATGTACCAACTTATATTTTGTTTGGTAACATGAGACTATACTCTTGTTCATCTACCAGGCAATCTTGTTTACATTGTTCTTCATTATTTGAACTACAATTGGACTCCATTTGTGCACTTTATAGTAATGTGGTTTTCCATTCAAAATTTAGTATCCGAGGTAAACATGATCTCTTTTTCAAAGTCTTTGGCCCCTGATGAGGTAGATGCTGAAGACCAACCTTTTATTGGCATAGAAGGAGAGGTAAATGATGACATAAATGATGGCTCGGGGGTGCACTATATGTAATTTTCATTGGTAGTGTGCGACCAAGCCCCTATTATATGGGGGCTATGTAGGTAAATTTTTAAAATTTCTATAGGGATATATTTACCTAAATTTCTAAATTCACTCTATTACATATACCCTATATTTCATTTGAAATTTTTTCTTGTACTATTTCTCTATACCCTATGTTCATTATAAGCACAAAAAATTGCAAAAAAATTGCAAATACTTTCAAACACTGGGATCATTGAAATTCATGACATCAAACTACACATACAAACAATGATGTACAAAACATTAGGGAAATTGTGCTGGAGTACCTACAAACCCACAGTGCTTTCAAACTGGAATCAGATTCAAAGATGAAATACTTCTAAATTGAAACATTTCTAACACAAAACAATTCAAAGTAAAGAAGAAGTCATGCATACAGAAACTAGAGAACCATGCACTAAGTATTCACGTCAAATTTGAAACATGCATTCATGGTCAAAATGCATTGTGCAGATACAAGTGTATGTGTTTCCAAACACAACATGAAGTACTTACAGAGTTCACAAAAATGAAGGTTGCATGTCAAAGTATCAGAAAGTCCGCATCCAGAAGTCTACAATGCGGGAGCAATGTTTGAGCTAACAAAAGCCATACTTCACACTCACTGTGAACTTTCCCTCTTGCAACCCAAGATAAATTCCTAAACCTAAACCCTAGAAGAGTTTCGAAATCACCAAAACCGTAATTTCTAAATACAGATGAACACGTACAAAATCAGAACCTCTCCAAGCAGTTTCTAAGAGTTGGAAACAAGACAATTGATACACCCAACCCTAAAGAGGAACCTCAAACTATGGGCCCCTTGCAAAATGAAAGAACGTCACAACACCTAGAAATCCTACAACAAAACAGCAAACAGTTGCACAATACATTCGCAAAATTGCACAAGGTACTTGTAAACCCTAAACCGCAGTACAGAATCTGCACTAATGGAACTCTCTGAACCCTAAGGTGGGAAGGTTAGAATTCAAAACCACAGACTTGGTGTCAAACATTGTGAAGATAAAAATAAAAAAAGGACCCTAAGCCCCTAGTCAGGTATCCAAGGGAAAATCCCAAAGAATTCTCAAACCAGCTTGGCCACAAACTGTATCCAATTTGTTTCATAAATTAGGCTTTGGATCCTTATCACAACCCTGGACAAAACTTTTAAATTTTCCAATTTCTTTTTGGCACACCTATTGTAGAAAAAAAATAAAGCTAAATTTTAATATTTTCCACTACCCTTCATTCTTTATACATCTATTTTTCTCATTCTATAGAGCCTATGTTAATTCTAAAAGTTTTCAAAAATTTAGGACTGAGGTAATTATAATACCCCTTCGTTTGATTGCACATAAATAAAAAATAAAATGGGAGTGTGCCCCCCGGGGATGATGGTCATGGGCCTATGGCGGGAGATGGTGTGGAAGATGAAGATGAGATTCAACAAACTCAAACACTAGACTTTGTGGCTCACGCTCCAAGGCTCACAAAATAGCCCCTCTAGAGGTTGCAGTGGGAAAATTAATTGAAAAATAAAAAATGTATCTTAAATCCACAATTGTAGGAACCCTACACCTCCATGGTCATAGGACAAGTTACTTCCATGGAAATGGGTTCTATAGAACAAACAAAACCATTTTCAGTTGAATGTAATTTTTTTTTAGATCTTAATCCTTTCTCTTCCATTTCTTTCCTAACCTTTCATCCATTTCTAACAATTCTTCATCCATTTTTTCTAACCACTTTCATCCACTTTCATCTAGTTTCATCCAAATTTTCACCAACTTTCATCCATTTCTTTCAACCACTTTCATCCATTTTTTCTAATTCCTTTCATCCATTTTTTCCAACCACTATCTTCCATTTCTTCCATCTAATTAATTTCGTGAATTTTTTCTGAAATTTCATCCATTTTCCATCAACTTTCAACCACTTTTTCATCCATTTTTTTCCCACTTTTTTGTTTTTCTTGCCAATATTTCAGTTCCCCGCTCACCAATCCCCGCTTCTCGCTCGCTGCTCGCTGCTCCACGCTCGCTTCCCAGCATTCCCCTGCCTAGTCATGAAGTACAAATTGTTGTGTACTGATGTAGATTGGTTGGGGGGAGACGGTAGACGCCTTAAGTTGTAGAAAGAAGATGTTGAAGCGCGAAGTTTATGGCCGCGAGGTGCACCCTTGCCAGTTCCGTTGAAGGCAATGAAAGGCGAGGAAGACATTGTGAAAGGTGTATCCGGATTTATGAAGTACTGGGAGAACTTGTGCATTGCCAATGTGACTAGGGAATGCCGGAGGCGCTACAAGCATGTGGTGCACTACTGGTGTGATGTGAAGGCAATGTTGCAAGAACCAGTACTTGCATGTACTGTTTTGAAGGATGGTTTCTCGCCGACTACTCGTGTTGAAGCGACTCTGGTGGATCAGTTAAATGAAGATGGCGAGGATCGTGAAGAGTTTGGGGAGGATGACGCGTACGTGGGGCCATTACATGGTCGCCCACAACTGTCCTTTAGGGTAGGTCGAGATCTCTTCAAAGGCTACTTTGTTGCGATTACTCCTATGGACAATGATTTGCATCCAGTTTGAATTGCAAGGGTGTTGTTTGATCCTTTTGTAGATCCACAGAATCCAAATTGCGTATTCATTCAATACTTTTGTCCAACAGCAAGAGATCAGGATGTTCAAGACTTCTACACTGGATGGGACATCAGAAGAGGTCTCCGTTAGAAGGTTGATGAAATTGAACTACTAGTTTGGCAACACATGGATGCTATTATGACAGCGTGGAAGTCTAGGATCCAAAAAGATACTACAGACTGTACAATGAAGATTCCTGCTAGTCAAATTGAAGTCATTTGGCAGAGTTTGGCTTTGAATGCTTTGTCTTGAACCATGCGGTGCACTAGTGGTTTTCTGAGATGTAAAGTATGTTGTGAGCTATATGTTTTAGAATGCTATTTGGTTTCTAGATGTCTACAATATGCTTTCACATGATTGTGGAAGAAGGATAACATTTTGTATTATCCTACATGTGAGGTTGTAGATTTAGACTTATAGATGTTTAAGTATTGATTTCTACGTATACAGTACTAGTTATACATTTGTAGTAGTGAATATATAAGTATGCTTTTTTGTTTTTCAAAAGTGACATAACTATGTTGATGTTGTATTTGTAATTTTCATATTGCAAGCACAATGTGTATACCATATTAATGTATTTGGTATTATAATTTACATTTATTTATTTGATAAATGCATGCAATGTTTGACAAATAGCAATGCAAGGTTTACTTGAAGTCATTTATTGTTTGTAATACTCTCATTTTAATGGAAATTGCTACTTTGAACTAATTAAATAAGTGATTATAGAGCTAAACTAGAGCCGGCTTTAATTCACTCATTGTACCTTCAAAAGACTAATATTATTTTGAGAGGGCCCCTACCTCCTATTTTATTGAATATAATGTTATTACAAAGAAGAGTAACCAATAGCAGTTGGCTAATTGTATATTCTCGACCCAAAAATATTTGGCAAAAATACAACCTACTAGAATCTAGGCAAAGAAGATAACACAAAGCAAACTTCAATAATCCATAGACAATTATCTAGTTATCTTTGGATCAAAAATAACGTGTTTCAAATCACATTAGCTATTGAAGTCTAGACATGTCTTATGTTCCTTCAAGTTGAGATATATCGTAACCTAGATCAATACAAAAATCTCATGCATTATCCTCGAGTTGAAGATAGACTGCATAATAAAAGAACTAACAGTTTTTGTGTCCTCATGTAGATAGGTAACACAATGGAAGAAGATCCAGAGTACAACTACTCTACCATGCTTTCATTCTTGGAGCCGTTCAACAAATGGCTAGACAAAGAGCCCTTCTTCAACCAATACGCTCCCATATACGGCAAGATGTGGCAGTTCAAGCCTGTTGTTCAGTCCTGGACTTTTGGTGTCAATTAGTCCAATCACTACATCTACTTGTGGCATCGCGTGAAGGGAGACAAAACTTATGTGAACTGGAACCTCAACGAGAAGGTTTCTCTTGTTGAGAACCACCAGACAAAGGACATTGTCCTCACACTACTTGCACTCAACGATAATGGTGAAGAAATATCGCACAGTCACTCAATCATTATGCATGAGGATGACAAGTGCGGACTGTTAGACTGGGACAGTCTTGTGGTAGAACTAAACGCTGCCGATAACAAAAAGTTGGCGGATGATTTGCACAACATATTTAGTCCATGGAAAAAGCAGGACGTTGATACAACGGCGCAAACATTCAATTTGATTTTTTGGGGGCTAGAAAAACATGTACAACGAGCCACTCGTACCCAACGAGGAAGAGCCCTACAGATGCAAGCAGCAACAATTGAACCCATTTCAGCGTCTACAGGTTGTGGAAGGTCTGGATCTCGGCATGGCCGTCAAGGTGTGAACTGGGATGGCAGACAAGTTGGTAGCAAAGGTACCAACCAAGGTGGGAGCAAAGGCAGCGGTAGGGGGAGTGCGCGTGTAGAGCCCCCCAAAAGAAAGATGCCCAAATCCGGAGCCAATAAATCAAGCAGCGAGCGTCGGGAAGCAGCCACGGAGTAGTGGCCCACAACGGTTGGAAGTTCCAGATTTGCCTTAACTAACGTTCAACCTAGTTAAGAGGGCAAACTAAAACCAATTGAAGATTTTGAGTTGGTGGTTGCTTACTAGAAGAACTTCAAAGACAACAACAACGAGTATTTCCTTTTCAAAGAAAAGGCATTCCTTGTCAACATAAATTAGTGCTTTTTGCCACAACCAAATTACATCATCCAAAAGCTGGAACCCAATTAAGTTGGCAACCGTGGAAATTTAGCCGAGGTGTGCTTGGAAGCCTACAAGGTAATATAACGACTGCGACCTTATCTTTGGGTCAAGGATAATTTCTATACTCTTCATCTTCTAGTATTGCTTATAACAGTTGATCTGAACAATCCAAAAATGGACGAATCTTTCATTATCCTCAAGTTGACAATAAATCTTGTAACTATTTCTTCTGCATAATAAGTACTACCTAACGCCTAAGGGTTCAATTTTCTTGTGTTACAGAAATTTGTCGATGCCGTCATAATCCGCTTCAAGAGCATAAACCTAGAGAGAGAGGGCAGTCTAGTGAATAATGCATCCGACTTGAGTCACGAAATCCAAATGGTTAGCTTGGCCAATCCCCTCTATAGGTTGTGGGACCAGTTCATCACCAAACATATGGCGGGTTGACTTGTCAATCCCAGCACAATGAAGCAGGGATTGCTATTTTGCGTGCGCAGAGTGGTGAGCGGTGAGCGTAGGGTCGTGAGCGTAGAGCGCAAAAAGTTGTACTTTTTTCTGCTAAAAGTTAAAGTTAAATAGAGGCAAAAGATAAAAGTAAAAGTAAAAGTAAAAATAAATGTGAAAATAAGAATAATAGTGTAGTGTTAGGGCCCTATAACCGTAGAAATTGCTGTGATAATGGAAACTATAGTAACCTAGTGATGTAGCAGGAGGTGTTTAAATTATAAATAGAGTAGTCATCAATTTGGGTAGATTATTATGTACCCTATGGCTGTGGGTCGTAAAGGCTTATTAAAGCAAAATTTTTTACATATGGATAAGATCACAATACGAGTATAGGTCATTTTATCATCATTCTTGTAAAAGTGAAAATATTATGTCCCTCAATTGTCTGAGTAATAAAGTGTTGCTGTGAAATAGAATTTCAGGGTAGGGTGTATGTGTTCATGAATGCGGACTTAGTTGAGTCGCTTCTAACTATATGGTATTTCAACTTCCAATTTTTTAAATATGTTTAAGTCTTGCAACTTGTTAAGATTATTTTCTGTGAAATTTGAATTATTAACATTTTGGGAATCCCCATCTTCATGTCCATGTGGGGAGTATGGGTGCATGAGGGAATATGCACGAATGTGATGATAGTGGCCAAGGACTAAAGGATCCAGGTAAAATAATGAGATCAGAATAAACAAAGCTAAGGGAAACCCCTAAAGGCCCGTTTGTCCCGTTAGGGGACAATTTGGATCTGGGTAGGTTCCTGTGACCTCAATTTGTAGAGAATTTTTTTGGAATTTTTTGAGGTTGTGTGATTCTGCGAGAGCTTTGTGGATATATAATTTTTATTTCAATTGGTGCCCGGGAGAAAAAGTTATGCCAAAAATAGAGTTCGGCAGGTAGTATAAAAAAGTCACAAAAAGTCAAAATAAATTTCTTAAATATTTTTTCCCAAATCTATGTCTTTTTGTCTACATTTGAAGCTTTGATTCATTCTATTTGGACTAATAATGAAAAAGTTATGGACAATCTCAGTTTTTTGGGCAATCTAAGCATCTTCTTGAAAAAATAACTTTTAGGATTCATTTTTGAATGCAAATTTTAAAATTTTCAGAAAAAAATAGTTAGACAAGGTTGAATGGGCTATCTAGAACAATCTCACTTTTGGAATTATGGTATTTCAATTTTGTCTTAGAGCTATTATCGATTTAGTTATTCCTTCAATCTTGAACCTACTTCTACTTAAGAATTTTTCAATGAGTAAAAATTTAGTGTTTTTTTCTTGAATTTTTTTTTCTAGATTCCCAACTGAAGTATTCAACATATAAACTTAGAAAATCAAAATCAATAATACAAAAAATTGAAGTTAAATAGGTTCAAAGCCCAAAAATCTAGTCAAGCAAGGTGCAAAAAAACTTGTTTTCTTCACTTTCAATGCAAATATCTTGCAATCTATTTGATCAAAGTTTCTGAAATTTCTTGTGTACATTCTCATACTAGTCTAGTATAAGATCCTACGGTTATATATGCAAAAAATAATAATTTTTATAGTTTTTTGCTCTTTGCAATAGAAGTGGCAATTTTGAGTGTGTTTTCATGGAGTAAAGGCCTCGAGGCTTAACCCCTCAATGCCCAGGGCCTTTTTGGGTTTAAAAACATCATTGCTTTTGAAGTGATATAGTTTAAAATGTTAGTAAGGTATAAAAATCTCAACCGTACAATCTTGTAGTGTACATGTTGTAGATGGCGTGAATCAAATTTGAAGTCATTTGACTGTGTAGATTGCAAGATTATAATGTTTTAGTGTAAAAAAAAGATGCTGAAATTTTCCTAGAAACACATTTGGAGGTGAAATTTGATTTCTAGACCTCCTCAAATGAAAAAAATTTAAACTACAAAGTGATTCAAAATCAACAGTCAAACACATTGGAGAAAAAAAAGCATCATTGAATTGACTCATTGTGTCTGCAAAATGGCTTTCAAATGTCAAAAAATAGCAAGAAAAGTTGCAAGAAAACACATCTAAAGTTGAACCTCCTTCTACTAAAATGCTTCTCAATCACTCATAACTTTATGGATTAAAATGAAATTTTAGCTACACAAACTAGACTAGTATGCACAACTTTTCCAAAAACTTTTATTGCAAACGAACACTATATGAAGAAGAAACAAGCTGCGAAAGTTTGCTGTAGTCCAAAAATGTCGGGATTTTGAACTTCGAATTGCTCCCAAACCTTCAAAACAACTTGGATTGACATGAAATTTTTTCCACAATAACTAGATTTAAAGGGAAACATAACCCAACAATTTTTTTTGAAAACAAACATTGGATGAATGAGATACAAGTCCCCGAAGTTGCAGCCATCATTAGCAATTTGGTGAACTCAACTTGAACGTCTGAATTTCGATTGGCTTACCAAAAATCAGGACATCTTGGATTGATCTTAAAATTTTACCACACAAACTAGAAAAGAGAGCGCAAATTTTCCAACAGCTTTCATTGAATTTGGACATTAGATGCAAAAGTTACAGCACTTTGAATTGGACTTGAAACTTGGAGAGGCCATTTTTAGGCCCCTTGGGCGTTGAGGGGTGAAGGGGTTAATACAAAGAATAGAATGAAAGAGTAGAAGGAAGAAGAAAACCATTGAAAATTATCATTTGATTCACTGATGTAATTATCCAAAATTCACAAACATATAAGAAATCTCAAAATTCATATCTTTCAATCACTAGAACTGTTAGACGATGATGAGAGATAATGCATCTCAACAACAGCCTCGTCGTCAATGAATCTACAAACTTGGGGATCAATTTGCCGCCGTGGTGATGCCGAACTTGGGGAGGACGCGGCCGCTTGAAGATCTGCAACTTTAGCGTCCCATGGAACCATCACGTAGTCTTTCACCGGTGAGACAATCATTGCCCTTAGTCTGAAAAATCAGAAATACAATAAGTATGATTATGTAAGTATTGACAAGCAAAGTTCAATTGGCAAAATGAAAGAAATCCAAAGTTAACTCACTTACTCAATCGGTTCTTCTTCTTCATAAAGCGGATTGGAGGGTCAATATCAATTGCAGGCAACACAGACGCCGTTTCGACAAAAGTGAAATTATCAAATGTGGCGGCCAATTGCCTTGCATGCTTACAAAGTATTACCTGAATCAGGGTTTTCATATCGGACAGAATCTTACTGTTCACAGACGAATCGGACGAATCTGCATTGACTAGCTGCAAACTTTGGAGGCCAATAACTTTTCGAGAAATTGTCCAAATTGGGCATGTGAGATGTTTTTTGGCATCTACAGTTTTTGCAGATGCCGAAAAACATCTCACATATCCAATTTGGACAATTTCTCCAAAACTTATTGGCCTCCAAAGTTTGCAGCCAGTCAATGCAGATTCGTCCGATTCGTTCGTGAACAGTAAGATTCTGTCTGATATGAAAACCCTGACCTGAATTCAACATGAAATAGAGTAAGTTAAAAGCTCCATTTTGACAAAAGTGAAATTATCGAAGATAGAAGACTATATATCAATAGACGCAAATGCATCAAGAACGAGCAACCCCGGTTTAGTTAGAGCTGATATAAGCATCTGAAGGAAGGCAATATCTTTCTCATGAGCACCCCTCCATGGAACGCTTCCATTCATCGCTTGAGACTCAGCCGTTGTAAAATTAAAGAGCACATCAGACTCTGCAACTCCAAGTCCAACTTCGGCGAGGTCATCGTTAACTCCAAACAAGAAGAGAGCCGGCGAAGTACTCTTATGCAAGAACAACCAAATTCTGAACCTCCTAATCTGGGAAGAGACAAATTGAAACTGTTAGGGATCTGAGAAAACCAAAACATCAGTTACCAACGATAAGGAATAAATTTTTGCATTTGAAGGATATCAACAAAGATGGATTGTGAGGTATGTTGAGTTTGGGATTCATCGGGCAAGAGCATGGGAGGTCATTTATACCCCACCATTCTCTAAACAATTGAAAGTCGTAGCCTTGGGCATACAAAAGGACATCTGTACGAGCATTTCCTTGGTCTGAAAGAAACAACAGGAAGCCGCCAGTTGCGTGCAAGAATTTCTCGGAGAACTCAAACACAGACTCCAATTGTGGCAAAGAGTACTCATTCCAAGAGGGAACGTCAGAGCTTTCTAATGAAATCCCTGGAATCACAAGTCCAGACTTCAAATCCACGACGATAAGCTCAAACCCACTATGAGGGCAATGTGTTGAGAGGGCCGTCTCTCCAGTCTCCATTTTCACCTGCACACATATTTACACGTGAAGGTGCACTAAGAAAATGAAAATTGAAGATAGAAAAATGGAATGAAGGGAGAATGAAAATTACCTTGAGAGCAAAATTGTTAAGTCCATCTAGACTTGGATGATGGTCAGGTAACTCAACCATCATCTTCATGAGGGAAGTGTTTGCGACAAAGATAGAAGACTGCGGTGTCGTCGGTGATGATGATGCTGATTTCCCTGAAAGCACCTTCCACTTCAATTTCTGTGTTGCAAAGGATAGAGGACTAAATCCTTCATCTTTAACTGCAGAAGGGGTTCTCTGAGCACGGAGTACACGTCGATTTGTTATAGGATGGGGGACATCGTTGAAGACCTCCAAGTCCTCATCCAACCCAGCTGCGGCAAACAACGAAGTGGCTGCTGCTAATCTGGCATTAGCATCTGCCATAGCCGCCTCTGTGAGTCGCTTCATGTTGGCCTCAGCAACAACAATAGCTGCCTGAACTTTTGCTGCGATCTCAACTTCCATCGCAGCCTTCTTTTTGGCAACTTCCTCCTCTTGGGCCTTCCTCTTTGAACCATGAGTTTTCTTAGCAGGAGCCATCGTGGCCACAGGGAGGATGACAACATCCGTGCCGACTAAATCAGGTTGGATACTATTTCGGAGGTCGATGTCAAATGATGGTGGCCTGGTCACCGGGCAATCAATGTACCAACTACATTTTTCCCAGTGCTTTCTTTTCTACTTTGCATCAATGGCATCAGTGATCATGCAATTCTCAGCTTTCATGTCTAGATAGCTAGTAAAGAATGCAGGTACCTTAGATAGTGCCTTCCTCGGGTACAATATGTACATAAAATACCTGTACAATACATATGAAACAGTCTTTGACAGTCCCACTTGGAGCTCAGGTGGGTGATTTTTGTGAACCTTTTTGTCCTTGAATTCGTCCTCAAACGCCAAGTCCCATAGCTGAATTCGCATTTCCTCCACGTAGTCCGAAATTGCTTTGATGGGAATTTCACCAAGCGGGTTAAAGTCAATTGTGACATCGATATCGGATAACGTTGCATCAAAAAGCAACTGCACTTCACTCGCGATCTGTAAAAAAACAAGAAAATAAGAAAATTGACACAATGAGAATTACTTTGAAATCATAAACATGCTGGTTGAACAAAACCCACCTGACCCCACCAGGTAGCTTTATGCAACCACTCTGGAAACGCATGGTCAACAAACTTGGACTTTGGGAACTTCACAACCTCCCATAGAGATGCCGGCTAGTTCCAACGCTCAAGCCACTTCACCTTCATAGAATTATCCATGGAGGATGTCGCAAGATACCAAAGCTTCTCTTGAGACATCTCAGGATCATCTTCCCGGCATTCGTAATGTTTTTTAACTTCTTCAAGAAACTGGGGGGTTAATTTGGAATCTGCAATCGGGAGTTGTTTCTTCAGTTCAGATTGAGTCTCCTTCTTTACCTTATCCACCGCCTTTCCAATTGCCTCGTGCAACTTCCCCGTAGTCCACTCAATTGACTTCTCTGGGTATTTCTCTTTGAACCACCTCGTTGCATGTGCAACGGCTTCACCTAACTCTTGCTGGAAACAAAATGAACAATTGGAAAAAGTAAGCGTTTGGCACAAAACAACAACGTAGACGTTCAAACAGCAGCACCCAAAAGAGAAGTCTTTATTAAGAGAGGCTATGGTTCGTGCACCCTAAAAAGCAAAGCTGATATTGGCCTCAATTTTTGTTATATAAAACATTACCTGAATCAGGATTTTCATATCGGACAGAATCTTACTGTTCACTGTTCACGGACGAATCTGCATTGACTAGCTGCAAACTTTGAAGGCCAATAAGTTTTAGAGAAATTGTCCAAATTGGGCATGTGAGATGTTGTTCGGCATCTACAAAAACTGTAGATGCCGAACAACATCTCACATGCCCAATTTGGACAATTTCTCTAAAACTTACTGGCCTTCAAAGTTTGCAGCCAGTCAATGCAGATTCGTCCAATTCATCCGATTCGTCCGTGAACAGTAAGATTCTGTCCGATATGAAAACCCTGATATGAAAGCCCAGCCGACATCGGCATCGTTTTTTTGGGCCCGCTCATTGTTCCCGTAGCAGCCCTCCAAAACCATGGCTGATGTCGGCTTCATCTTTTTGGGGGCGCTCTCTTCAGCAACTGTCGGCTCCCAAAAGCAACACCGACGTCGGCGTTGCTTTTGGGAGACCGGAAACCACCCTAAATCCTGTTCTTGTCCAAAATTAATCTTAACAAAACACCTAATCTCCGCTACGCAAAACGCAATCAGTCATTGACTACTCTAAAAGGCCTGTCACAATGTACCTGCCATTGCTGCTGGCGTTTCCGCAAATCCTTCCTTGTGTCTGCTCCGGTCCAAAGGGTCGCCTCCTGCGCACGCTGAATTCTTTGAGTCAAATGGTCGACTGGGCGTTTCAACAAAACCCCAACGCCCCAAGCTATCTCACGCAGCTCATACAGGTGCAATTTTTTTTGAATGCGTAAATGACAAGATAAATCCTAAAACTGCCCGAACACACTCAATATGCACTCTCGAAACCCACAATCCCACATCAATGCCTCAAAGGAAAACAAAAACAAAAGATTGCCCATAATCCACCCTATTAACTTACTATTGTTGTACCATGTTTCAATCAATTACAACATCTTAAATAGCAATGAGTTTCTGAAGTTCTAAGTGCCTCTCCACTCCTGCCCACTTCCTCTTTAGCCTTGAAATCGCTCTATCTATCTTTTCAACTAGTTCGATGGCTGCCTTGCATGATGGCGGCTTAGTCACTGTTTTCATCAAGGGAGAGGGGCAAACTATCCCGATTTCTTTCATTGTGGGGGAAGAGGGTCACTTGATAGTTAGTGGTAGCCGTTTAGCTTCACGGTTCAATATTCTTGAGGAAAGTTTGCATGTGGATATGGATGTTGTTGATCCAATCTCTAATGTGGTATCACATACTGTTGCTCAGTTGTCAACTACTCGAGCTGGTGGTCAGGTCTAGTTGTTGATGCCTAGAAATTATCGAATGTATGGATTGATGGACCTTCCACTAGTTATTGGTTCTAACACTTTAACTCCTGACCATTCTACCACAGCTATTGATGTCACCCCTCTGCTCCAGAAGGTCAAACTAGAGCCTCCAGAGATCCCTGTTCTAGTTCTTAGTGACGATTCGGATAGTGAGTGCATTCTACCAAAACTTGCTAGTTGTCGCCCCAATTTAGAATCTGCACATATTGTTCATAACGCCCCGATTTTACATCGTGTAGAATCGGTGTATGTGAAACCCCCACTCTCCCCCGTTGATAGTATTGTGCAATGCCTCCGCAGTCTGAGCTCCTGCCAAGGTGCAAAGTCAGTACTCAATAAATTAGATTACACTTCCATTCCAATAAAGAAGATAGATTTTCTGCCTCCAGAGTTTGATGTGGATGTCATATTTAAACTTCCACCTATGGGAATGTAGCCATCATCAAACAAGGCTGGGCAGTTGCATGGAATGGATAAAAAAGATGACGGACATGTATGGACCCAAACAGTGACGATGCACATCCAATCTGACTCTCACCTTACTTTTTGAACTTCGACTTGTTTGGGGCACCTCCGATGCATAAACAATTCATGCGAATATTTAGCCCGACGGCACCGAGTGTCACCGTTGAATGAGACTGAGTGGAATGGTACCACCTCGTCCTCCCTTTGTTCCACACCCTGATCCTCCATTGCATTCTACAATTGCATGCTCAATCTGTCAAGTTCCGCCGACATGCATTGGAAGTTGTCCTGCTAGGATCTACTACGTACATGGTTCCAATTTGATGACCCGAGCTTGCATGCGAATATTTAGCCCGACGGCACCGAATGTCATCGTTGAATGAGACTGAGTGGAATGGTACCACCTCGTCCTCCCTTTGTTCCACACCCTGATCCTCCATTGCATTCTACAATTGCATGCTCAATCTGTCAAGTTCCGCCGACATGCATTGGAAGTTGTCCTGCTAGGATCTACTATGTACATGGTTCCAATTTGATGACCCGAGCTTACATGACCCGAGCTTGCATCTTGGAATCTATAGCCATCCAGTGAAGAAGGGAAATTATAGAGACTCCTCCGCAAAACTCCAATCTCTTATTGGCGAGCAGGTAGAACGGACTCCGTCGGCAACTAATTCTGCCATTGTCCTTGAGGCGAGTAAGGAGTACCTCGGCGAATTGCTTTTATGCACAGAAGATACTCCCCATAAGATGTTGGCAGTGGACGAACTTGTCCCCGTTTTGGACAAGTTCAAGCAAATGTCATCATCGAGTATTTGTAATGAGGTTACCACATTTTGATATCTGCGTCGTTTTGGGGTAATGGAAAGCATCACTAGCCTGCAGGGCTCCAGTACGTGGGCCTTCGTCCAAGAAAACCGTTTCCCTGGACAAGGTGCTCAGTCTGACAAAGTCTTCATTTTCAAGATGGCGGAGCTGGGACCCGGGAACGGGGTAGACTTGGTTAAGCGCATGCAACCAGGTGGAGACTTGGAGGATGCTTGGATGATGTTTGACCATGTCAAACGCATCAAGTCTTGGACCACTATGGCCTGCCACGTGTACGATTCTACTTATTGCCGTGTCATGACTATCGCTGTTTGCGATATGCAATCCGAGGATGTAGCAGTACAACAGGTGTTTTGGAAAAATTTGAATGCGGTTTCTAGCAGGCATGATATTTCCAATCCAAATTTTAAAGGATTTATGGCCGACAGCGCCCAAGCAAATTGGAATGCAGTGCGTATCATCTATGGGAGTGGCGATCCATCTCTGCCTATGGTAAATCGGGAGTGAACTTGCCTATTTCACTGGTCGCAATCCTTAGAGAAACACACCAAGGCGGATATCAGGGCGGACCTTCAGGAGCAGCATCGATGACTCTGTAAACAATACAAGAATTCCATCTCCTTAGAAGAGGTGCAAAGCAAATACTTAGCAATTCGGGCGTGGTGGTTATCTTCTGGAGCAGCCACTGAAGAGGCACTACCGAGATTGGACCTATGGCTAGCTTTCAAGCACTTTAGATATCGTCAATGGGGCGGGTTCATGGAGCTGGTAAGTTTTATAATCACATTACAACAATTAGAAGTTCTATTTTCTAAACCACAACCAATATTGACAGCGCTTATTGTTTGTTCAAAATTCTTGATTTCGCCTGCCCAGTAGTACGGTGCCGATATTGGCCTTGCTCTTGATGCGCAGCCAATATCAGTGGCACCTCTCCTTAACACCCTAACCCTACTTGAAGCCAATGATGGGAGAGAGCCGACATTAGTGGTCTCTCCTTCGTGGATGCCTGTTGAGGTAGCTATTTGAGACCTACTTTAATCCTTTTTCTTTGGCTATTCATTCAAACATCTAACTTTAAATGTTGCCTCGTAGGATCTTTTGGAAGTTGAATTGGCTGAGATGCCATCTTGTAATTTGGCAAAGTCTGTTCACAACAAGTGGCTGCAGCAATCTGGCAAAAAGGGAAATGACCTGTATGTTGCCGTTGTGGATGACATGGTCCAGGTGTTTATGCAAGTTGTAACCTACTAACAATTCCTCAAAGGTGAGAAAGCAAGGACAGGTCCTGGCAAGGAAGAACTCCGACTGTGTATTGCACATCGCACCGCTCAATGCTCTAGAAATGCTAAGGTCCTTCACGCCGCCCTCGCCGACATGCCAGGTGCTGACGACTTTTGCACACGCCAACCTCACCTCGAGGGTGAAGAAGTATTTGTTTCCACCAAACGGAAAGCAGAAGTTCTACCAGGTTCAGAATTTGATTCGCACCGTCCAGACAAGATAAGCATATCTCGCCCACATGTCAGGGCTCGTCAAATTGATCCAAAGATAGTTGACCTCACTGCAGAAGATTCGCCATCCGAACTTGATCATGTGCCAGAAGAATCGGAAGATCTTCCTCCCAAGACACCTACAACTTCCGCTAGGGTGCACCACGTCAAATTTGTTCAGGAAACTGTCTGCGATGAACACCAGTGGCATATTGCAAGGCTGCCAAAGACATCTGCTAAAGCTTGTTTTGCGTTGCAAGTCAAGACGAAGAAGAAGTGCGTGGCCAAGAATGTGCAAGACAATCGCAATACAGCTGCCCCTACTTATACTGGTCTCATGAACAATTATAAGAAGACTAGATTGGAGAGAATGCGATTTTTCTTCTGCAATGATGACATCCATCGTTATGTGGAGGGCACTAGTCAAAAATGGGTGGATTCCAAACCGCCTATCCCGGATGTCTGGCCTGTTATTATGGGTACAAACTTAAGCAGGAAAGAGATTCTCTCTCTAGAAAATGCTGGGTTCTCTCTTGCCGTGCGCATCCAATTGTCTCCACGACAACTCTTCAATGACAGAATATCCATGAATCTGGACGATTATCCTCCACCCCTAACCCTGCGGATCACCCTACAAAGAGGTATGGTAAGAATATTAAAAGAAATCCTTCTGCTCCGACTACCAAACATCATAATAGTTGCGCCTCTGCTCTATCAGTTGTTGGAAAGATCTGCTCAATTCTGATGGTACCTCCTCCAACTTTGGGCTGCATTGTGACTTTTGAGTCTAGAAGCATATCTAAGGTTTCTAAGTACTTGTTGACGAATGGCCAGTTCCCGAATTGTGACTGCCAATCTTTCAAGAATATGTCTGACAAGTCACTCGGCAAGCGCGGTGCATGGACGTATTGTAAGCACATCTACTTCATCTTCAACATAGTCTGTAGCCTAGATCCGGAGGTTGATATCTTCATTCACGCTCCTAGTTTCAACTGGAATGAGATTAAAAGAGTTCTTCAGATTCTTCTCCTAAAGCATTATGGAGCGTAATTATTGTCCGTACTATTAAGACATTATTTTCCACTAATACAAAAACGATGGTGAGACTAAAAGGGCCACCATCAAAGCTTGTACATGGTCATGTTGGTGCCTAAATCATTTGCCCAATTTTTGTTTGCATGGCTCAATTTTTGTTCAATTGCCACTAACTCACCCCAATCCTTAGTCCCCGCCTCCTTCCTATTCTCTACCTTATACCCAAATACAAGTACGCCTCCCTCCAACAGATCTGAAAACCTCATACCAACCCCCCTTATCGTTTGCAGAATTTTTCCTAAACTAAACAACATCCTTTTCCTGGTCTCAATATCCGTCTCTTTCTCCCACCCTAAACCCACTCCTTAATTGTTCCTCCAATTAACCCTTAACTTCTCCACTTCCAATCTCTGTCTCCAAAGAAAACGTCTACATAACCCTTGCTTATTTCCTTTGCTTTCCCTATCTAATGCCTTGACCCTCTTTAATCTAACCTTGGGCCCCCATCTCTCAAATTATGTAAATCCTCCATACCAATTGTCCCTCTCTTGAACTCTCTTACTCCCTTTTTCCCTCTCTAGAACTCTCTCAAACACCTCTCTTGCAAAGAAATCTCTTTTGTCCCTCACAATATCCACCATTTCTTGTTTCCATGGCGCTTACATTCACGACCACAAAAGATATATCTTTTAATCATTCGTATCCCTAGACTCCACAGTTATAGACCTTCATCTTGAAACTTGCATCTTTCCTCGACCTTAAAATACATATTTGGCCACCCTACACTTTTTATGCAGAAAAATTCTGCAAAATATTCTACGGTCATAGGTCCATCATTAATACTAATTTAAGAATTCCTCCTTCTAAAAAAAATCCTAAACTTTCACTTTATTGCCCGTTTCAAGAAATTATCAAACTTTTTGCGTTCTACGCTCGCGACCCTACGCTCACCTCTCTACGCACGCAAAATAGCATCGTCTACGATGAAGCCACACAAGCTATCCAAAATATTTAGGCCAAGAAATTACACGCTGAAGAAGGAATTCTTCAGACACATGGGCCATTTTATGGATAGGGACCTCATAGATTACGTGTACCATCTGCTTGGCCTCACACCTGGGCGCACTCTGCCTTACCAAAAAGTCATCGTTTACAGAGTTCCTCACTTAATGGTAGAGTGTTCAAGCAAGACAGATTGGATGTAGCGTAGGAAGATCAAGAAGGTCATCATAAAGGATCTAATGGCTGTCGATCCAACCTTAAAATGCAAAGACAGAAATAGAGATGTGATCAACACGGTCTGGAGGGACTGGAAACAAAAACACCTCTTCACGTCCCCATCATGGGATTTTCTCCTTAATGCACTACCCAACAATTTCTTTGTGAAGCAACTCACAAATGGAGGAAAGAAGAAGAGGGCGATCGACTACCAAAAGAAGCCATTTTTGATGATCTATTCCATGTTCCAATGGTTTGTGAAGTTGAAAAAACATGTGGAAAAACTAGAGGGAGATGTCTACATCTAAGGACACAAATTCTATTCCCAGGCATTTTACACGGGCCCCAACTAGACGTACCATAGTCGAGCGCTCCCCATTGCAGTTATAGACTTCCGATAGGTTCCGAGGCCAACTCTAGGATTTGGTGATCCTCCACCAGACCAGACTCTTCTAAACTTCTTGCATAATCACTTGAGGCCTACCATGACTACTCTAGATGTGTGGATGTGGGTTCTCGGGAACTAGTATGACAAAGAGGCGGCTATTTCGTTTGTAAAGGAGAACATGAAGCTCTTTGTCATGAAATGGTCCACGTGCATTCCCTGCAAGGCTGAGCATTTGGACGGCTGAGCAACCGTGTGGTTCAAACTCCGTTTATCCTCCTATTCCTCTTTAAGAAAGGGGACAACGGTGTGTGCAAGGGCATTAACTCAATGCAGAAGGAGTACAGGACGTTAAACAATCCGTACTACCATGATTTTTGGAAGCAGCTGGAGGCCAAGCTGAGGGTGCACAAGAACAAGCTCAAGATGGAGTTCTATATAGATATACTCCAGAGTTTTGCCGTCAAAGGAGAAAACATTTTGGACATCTATTGTGGGTCCAAGTTCATGATAGTGGCAAAGGTAGAGCACCCTTACTTGCCCTTGTTTATCTTTGAGTCAAAGATAAATCTGCTTGTATATCTTGCGTGAATGAGGGACAAGCTGATCTTTTTGTTTATCCTTGAGTTGAAGACAAATTTGTTCTCATTTCCTAGATGCATTTTGTATTGTTTACTTCATTGACTGATTTCTCAATATCGCAAGCCTGTTACTTTTGAGTTAAGGATAATATTTAAGAGATTTATCTTTGTTGCTTTTTGAATATACAACAGAACTACTAACACTTGAGGTATTTTTTGCAGGTGTATGGACTCTTCTGCTATTCAATTCAAAGGAGGCAAGAGACGGATGATTACCGCGCGGCGATTGCAAAGCACAAGGAGAAAACAGACATCAACAATATTCTTCACAACAACTTGCCTTACCACACCAACTACGTGCTTCCACGACTTCTTGGGACCTCGGAGGCCCGGACTTGAACTTAGAGTCCACAGATTCACAAGAAGGCATTGAGAATGAGGAAGGCAGTGAAGACGAGGAAGAAGCTGAGAGGGAAGACGTAGGTGACAAGTAAGAAACCAAACTTGGGATCAACAAGTTTGGGACAAGTAAAGATGTTCTTGGAGGTGAGCATTTGGAGGTCTTGTCGGAGGGCTTTCAAGTGCAAAACTGGAGAGAGGTGTCGGCTTCTGGAGGGCCACAGTAGTTTGATGCAGAGACTAGGAGGAAGGACAAAGGGAGGAACTCAAGGATATAATCAACTTGGAGGATGACAAAATTGACACCTACTCAGACCTTAAAGAATTTGATTACAGCGGGCTTGAAGATGATGAGGCTGGGCCCTCTGGGGCCAACAAGTCTGCGGATGCTCCAGGGGACGATCCGCAACCTAGACGGATCTTGATTCCATGGAATCACATGCAATTGCCCCGTTAGCACTTCTGCCTGTGAAGACAGAAAACAAGGAACACTGGTCAGTCAAGATCAAGGCTAAGGCTGAGAAGAAGGAAGCCAAGAGGCTTGAGAATGAACGGGTGAAGGAAGTGGAAGAGAGAAATTGGCAGCAAGCAAAATTAATTAAGCAGCTGTAGTAATAGTTGGAGGCTTCATCGCAAGCCCTCTTAGGATTACAGCAGGGAGGCAGCAGTGTCCATGGCATAGGCGGCTCTTCCCAAGTCTCTATTTATAAAGGAAGCTCCCAGGGAGATCTTTGACTTGAAGATAATCCGACTCCACTTCCGCCTCCTCTTCAAGAAGCAGCTCTTCCCTAGCCCCTTCAAACTCAAAATTCAGACTCCTATGTTACCATTGAGGCATCTATACCCTTGGTTCACATCGAGGCAATAGCGCGCTAGCGTTGAGTCCCAATCAAAGTCCATCTCGGAGACAAAGGAGGGGGAAGTTGATATTGAACCTGTTCTCCCTTCGAGACCACCACTAATTCCACAAGGACCATGGAAATGGTGAACCCCCCCAACAAGAAGGAGGAGACTGTGGACTATGGAGGGTACCTTAACATTGCCAAGGCCATGGAGACGGATCAGGTACCCTCTCTTCAATCTTCAGACCCTTACAATTATTTATGAGTCAGTCGATTGCCCTGTGGTGGATGTTTGATGTGGATTCCATCTTATTTTTGTTTCCTAGTCAGAGGCATTTATGTCTATTTGTTCTGTCTTTCATGGGGGAGTGGACAGTCTCTGATTGTGTCGCGTCAACAAAGTGACCTTATGTGACTGCTTGTTGTAGCACAGTGTAAAGTTAGGAACGAAGGGTAGTTTGCACTTGTACATAATCCGCTAGTGATTAGCATGCGCTCTTCTAGATGTATCTTAAAAATGTTTAAAAAAAAAATAAGCGACGCGTTCACTGGACTCATGTCTAATGAATTGCTTTTGTCCAAATTTGTGCCTAGCCCGAAAAAATTAGAAGTGTGCATTGTCCGTTGGCAATAAGGCAATCACTTAACAGAGGGGTTTTGCGGTCGCTTAGTGGGAATCTTTGCTTGTTGCTATTTTATGGCTCTCATGATTTTGCATTTCAATAGGTAACCACAAATCTCTTGTGTTATGCTTGCTTCAGGTAGTATAGGCCGGTCGCGGAGAGATTGTGCCGCGGAGGCGCGGAGAGTGTCCTCAATAATTGTCACTCTGCAACAGAAGTAGTTGAACATCGTGTTTGACTTGAACAGGGTGCTTTGTAAGTACATTAATAAGTCGGCATACATGGGTAAAACAAAATATGGGGTCCACAATAGTGTATTCAACAATAAGCACCCCAGTATAATCGGCCACAAGGCCGTCTTCATTCGTCCAGACTTAAAGGAACTCCTAAAGGTCTTCAATACTGCTAATTGCGTCATAGTTTGGAACTCCATGCTAAAGAAGAACGTGGAGCCCATCGCAGGATTCCTGTTCCAATTCTGTAGTAAGTCTCAGCCCTTCAGCATCCTAGGACAAGAAAAGTGCTGGATGGTTGAAACCTCAGAGCAACAATTCCTTAGACATAGTGAAGATCCCTTCAAGAGCCTTTTCTTCAAAGTGCTAGAATATTACATCTTCCTAGATCCAAACAATCTTATGGCTTTTAGCAGCAACAACACTATTCTCATTGACAACTCCCCCTTAAAGAGTGTCCTCAATGAGAACAGAAACGCCATATTCCTCAAGAGCTAGAATCATTAATTACCAACATAGGGACCAAGTTCTAATGGGAACATTGATGCCATGGCTGAAGCAACTCCACAAGGACTTTCCACCGAGAAGCTTGTAAGAATACGTGAACTTGAATTGGCTTGGCGAAAGCCCTATGCCACGAACCTCATACGATGCTGCCAAACTTTTGGTCGGATTGAAGACATGTGCAAGCTACTTGGGGTTGCATTTTGTCCTACCCGAGATGGATTTAGTGATAGAGCTTGAGCTCGAGAGCAACAAAAAAGATTAGACTTCCCTGTCTCACCGTAGACTCTAGGATGGATTCTACATTTTGTAAATGAGGATTTTTGGGTATGTAATTCAAGTGTATCATTAAAGTTTTGAGAGTTCATTCCAACTTGTAGCCGGATGATTGCAAGAAACACTTGTCCTATTTCTTGTCCCCTTGCCCTCAAAAATTGGCTTTTTGCTCATAACTTTTGCATTGTTTGTCCATTTGGCATGAAATTTGGAATGAAGGTAGATGCTAAAGTTGTAGACCTTGAATAATTTTTAAAAAAAATTTAAAAATAGTTTACTATTTTTAACCTGCCCCCAATTGGGTGTCTACCTTGGCCATTTTGAGGGATTTTAGTCCTATTTTTGACTCGAAAATGCAAATTTGAAGGCATAAATTGGACATATTGGAGGTCTACTAGCATTACAAGTACTAACAATGAGTTTTTATGAAAATAGCAACATGTGGATTGCACACATGGGTCAAAGTGACCTTCCTTTGCGCAAAAGCTACGAAGAGGAAAAAAATTTCCTTCATGAATTTTTTGGTGCAATGCGAGCGCAATCTTTTCTAGCAAAATGGCTTTTTTTATGGAATTTTTTTGAATTTTTTTGAATTTTTTTTGAATTATTGAAAATGGAAATCTCCACAGACTCCTTTTTTGCTATTTTCTGCTCCCAGTGGCTTCTGCACTACTTTGTAGTAGTCCGTAGTACTGCATAGTACAGCATAGTACTACATCAACAGTTCAGATCTGCAGGCGCCTTGAATCAACAGTTCAGATTTGCCAGGGTGCTTCTAAAATGTAGTATTAATAGTATTGCGTAGTACTGCTAGTCCTATGGCCAAAAAACGCAGTTTTGATGAAAAAATACAAAGTGTTTCTTGCAACTACCCAGCCTCTCTATCTGTCTGTAGGGTATTATTTTGTCTTCTTGGACTATTGTGATGTTCTACACTGTGATGTCTTCATTTATCTATAGGCCAAAGATAAATGTTTGGGGCTTCTATGCAATTGGAGGTGGCTTCAATTTGGAAGATCCAATTTGCATGTGCTCCAACGGAATCAGCCTATGACAAGGAGCCTCTAGTTTGGATTGGAGGCATTGCTCTTGAGGAGGTCCGGCATGGAAGGGGGGAGCTTCTTGGCGTCTTTGTATTCAAGGCCTTTCGTTTTCTACTTTGCCATGGACACGGCTTCGGTGGCCATAGAATTCTCCAAGGGAAATGTGGAGGAAGGCGTCGTGGATAGCCCATTGAGTCGAGGACCGGTCGGGCCCCCGATTTGCTCACCCTTGCTGATGAAGTGGAAAGACTCAACACCTAGCTGATTGCGTTTGCAGTTGCCAGCTTCCCATACCTAGAACACCCCGCACAGGAAATTGTACGTGGACAACAAAGGACATGCTGAAGATCTTTGCCTCGACGATGCAGAGTTGTTGCCTGTCGAAGTTGGACATGACTCTCAAAAAATGAAGCTCCTATCCGGTGAATGCAATGGAGGTTAGAGTTGCAACATCAAGGCATTGTCGAGTCCCTCCCCCCCGCAATCGATGGGAGGCGGTTCCTTGCCTTCCCTTATACCTATTTTCAGCAAACCAGTTCTTAAATAGCATCAACAGTTAAATGTCTCACAATCAACTACATATGCAGATCTGTACGTAAACACTGTTCATACGTTGCTACTAGACCACCTCCTTGAAGTTCTAGAACTCTTTCCAACGATAGAACTCTTTCTTGAATTGAATGCAAGCAGCGGAGACAGGTCAGAGACATACTGAAGCTAGGGAGTTGTAGCCCCTTCCAAAGTGCAACTGAATATGCAATGCCTTCTCTGCGCAAGGATATTCTTGGAGGGTATGCCAAGCAGAAAGCACTAGAGGCAAAGAAGGAAGCGTTGGAGGCAACCAAGACTAGCTCTTCCACCAAGAACAATGGTTAGGAGAGTGGTTCTTGTTTACAACAAAACTATTTCCAAAAAACAATCATTACTATTAATAGAGTAGCCAATGCTGTATAAAAGATGACCATTTTTTAGCAAAGTAAAGTGCTTCATGCGTACATAGCCTCTACTATTTTGTCACCAGGTCATTTAGAATTAAATATATGTTACTTCCTATGATTGAAGTAAATTATATAGATACATGAGATAAATTGTTTTATATGTACATGGTTTCTCAAGTAAATTCATGTTTGTCAATGTAAAGTGGACCACTTTTAATAATGTTACATACTTTTTGGCTAAAAATCATATAGTATTTGCCTTTGATTGGTGTATAAATCATGTAGCATTTTTGAAATGTAACATGCTTCCATCTTGCTTTGTACTTCTAATGTCTAATCTCTTAATTGTATTATTTTAGTGTTGCCTATATTTATCTTTGCCTTTAAAAACTTATCTTTGAACCAAGGTCCTTAAGGTCTAAATATGACCAGTTTCTCTTATTTTAATGAATATGGCCTTTAAAGGCAATAGATTGAAGACTGAGAACCCCTTGGTAGGAAGCATCCAATTGAACACTGGTGGTCACGCACATGTGGGTCATGGCACCATTGCATTGCCAGTTTTGGAGGGGGACAACAATCCTACAAGATACAAAGATGCCCCTCAAGCAATTCCTCTAATTAAAGCAAGTGAAAACAAAGGCTAAAGGATAGGTGTAAGACAAAACTTGCACAATGTTGTCGTTCTTGTAGAGGTCCCAAGGATTACACATATTGGTGCAAAATTTGAAGACGACAAACAAGGGACAACAAATTTGGATCCAAGCTAGTTTGATGACAAGCAACCTTTTCATAAAAGTGGCAAAATCTTGTGCTAAGAAAAAAAAAAGTGCTAAGAAAAAATAGGCATAATATACTATTCAAAACCTACGTTTTAGGTGGTGAATTTAAGGTGATTTCCAATGTAACAGCCCGTGTTTTTATGTCAGTAGTAACATCTAGTGTAATAGTTTCTTATAGTGTTCTTATAGTGCTCTTAAACAAGTATCTAATTTTTTTGGCAGTCTAATTGCTCAAGGGTGTAACAAGAAAAGGGTTTGCATGAACAACAGGTATTTTCAAAGTTTTTTTTTTTTTTAACGTGGCATGTTTTGAGTTGTAGGACTTTATTTAGTGCTTCTTGAGGCAATATTAATAATGTATGCCTTGTCAGTCATTTCCGAGGTAGAATATTGGATATTTTGTAGAATGTGTATTAATGGAAATGTGTAATATTCTTGGGCATCTTTGCAAAAATGGAGACCTTACCAATTTGATGCAGCCTACTGCGTTGCTTTCCAACCTGGAATTCTTTAAATTTATACCATAAAAAACTAAAATATTTTGATGTCTAAGTTGACGGATTATAGATGACGTCAAATATAATGATCGTTGTTTTTATGTCAAGAATGACGTCTAATGTAACATCTTAATTTTACATTGGACGTCATTGTTGATATAAAAATAGGGATTGTTGTATTTAATGTCCCCTAAAATCCATTAGTTTAGACAACAATCGTTATTTTAAAGGTCATCCAAAACATGATTTTCTTATAGTGTGATTTGGGCTGCACAAGAGGGAAGACATATTGCTAAAACAATCGTAACTTGATTAGTATATTCCACCTCTACGTGGTATATGTAGACTAATGTATTGTAGATTAATACTTGTGTTTTCTAAGAAATGTTGAAATATGTTCAAGGACTTAAATAAATTTGAAAATACATCAAATTGCCCTTTACTTCTTGTTTTCATATTTACAACTTTGTTTATTAAATGCTTCTATTGTTTGGTGTAAAAGACATAATCTATTTTGTTGTTTTCAATTGACTTGACTTCTTTTGGACTTCAATGAAGAAAATAAAAAATGGGTGTCTGAATGCTGGATTGTAGTATTTAATGGAACAAGATACTACGTGTTCTTTTGAATTGCTTCTATGTATAAGTACAAAGTAAAATATTTTACACTCCAGTTGTAGCCCACGGTGATACATACTCGATCTAGAAAAAGATAGCAACAATGCAATTGTGAAGAGTTTGAATTTTTTCATTGTATCGCAATATGCATGTTTCTTAATCCATAAACATGAGAAAGATCTAATTTTTTGGAGAGGGCATTTGAAATGATGACTTGACTTATGTGTGTTGAATATTTATTGCTGTTAATTTGAATTTGTGTTGAATTTGGCTAGTTGAATGAAGCAACTAATAACATGAACTGTAAAAGCACAGCTCATTATCATCTAAGCATATGAACTTTGTGAAAGATTTTTCAAAGGTATGAACCTCAAAGTGTTTGTTTTCTTCAATACAAATATGTATGTTCATTCCCTTAAAACATTATATTCAATAAAATGGGAAGATGGGGCCCTCTCAAAATAATATTAGGCTTTTGAAGGTACAATGAGTGTTCAATTAAAGTTAGCTCTAATTTATCTCCACAATCACTTATTTATTTAGTTCAAAGTAGCAATTTCCATTAAAATGAGAGTATTGCAAACAATGCACGTCTTTATACAAACATTGCATTGCTTTATGTCAAATATTCCATGAATTTCACAAACAAGGAAATGTAAAATGAAATACCAAATACATTAATACGATATACATATTGCATTTGCGATATGAAGATTGCAAATACATCACCAAAATATGTACTCTCCACTACAAATGTATAATTCTAATCATACACATAGAAATCAATACTTAAACATTCATAACTCTATATCTACAACCTCACATCTAGGATAAAACTAAATATTATCCTTCTCTCACAAGTATGTGAAAGTATATTATAAACATTTAAAAACCATATAGCACTCTATATTAGCATATAACTAACGACATAGTTAGAATTTCATAAAAACCACTAGTCTACCACTACGTTCAAGACAAAAGAATTCAAGCCAAACTTTGCTTGATGACTTCAATTTGAGCAGCAAGAATCTTCATCATGCACTCTTCAGTATCTTTTTGCATACTAGACTTGCACGCTATCGTAATAGCATCCGTATGTTGCCAAAGTGGCGGTTTGGTTTCATCAATTGACCTTCCAACATAGACCTCTTTCTCTGTTCCATCCGGTGTAGAAGTTTTGAATATCCTCATCTCTTGCTATTGGATAGAAGTGTTGAATGAGCACGCAATTTGGTTTCTCTAGGTTATTGTTAGGATCAAAACGTCTATGCAATTCAAACTCAATGATTGTCATCGTCTGCAAGTACAATTGCAACAAAATAGCCTTCTAATATCTAGATCTTGACCTACTCTGAAGGATGATTGTAGGCAACCTTGTAATGGCCCAATGTAAACATCATCCTCCCCAAATTCTTCACGATCCTTGCCGTCTTTGTCTAATTGATCCACTTGAGTCGCTTGAATACAAGTAGTAGGCTAGTGCTTCAAAACAATCCTTCAAAACAACAGATGCAAGTAGTGGTTCTTACAGCGCTACCTTCATATCACGCCAATAGTGCACCACATACTTGTACAGCCTCTGGCATTCCCACTCACTTCCGCATTGCACAAGTTCTTCTAGTACTTCATAAATCTAGATACACCTTTCACAATGTCTTCCACGCCTTTCATTGCCTTTTGTGGAATTGGCAACGGTATACCATGTAGCCACAAACTTTGTCCTTCAGCATCTTCTTTCCACAACTTAATGCCTCACCGTCTTCCCCTAACTAGTCCACATCAGTGCATAACAATTTGTACTTCATGATTGGACCCATGTTGAATCTATGTAGGACTTCACTTGTTGAGGTATTATATGTCCAATGAGGATGTCCCCACCTTCTACAAATGTACTTGCAATGAAACCCTTGAAATTGGGCACTAATTCCACAAGGTGAGCATGACCATGTGCAATCATGCCAGTGACAAATACGGACAACTTCACAAGGCCATCACTGTCTTTATTCTTGTGAGAAAAGACTAGACAAGCAATTTTGGAATGATCCATCTTGTCGTGCATGATTGTCAGGCCTTCTTGCAGAGAAGTATGCAACCGGTAATGGTTTGCATAGTACAACTCCCAATGAGCATGAGCTACTACAAGATGTTTGTCCAATTTTCTTCACTACATCAGAGCGGTATTTGAACCAGTAAGGGCACCCTTCCCAAGCTCTTGTAATTTGTCACAAGTAGCTTACCAAGCAAAATTGTCACCCGGCTTCTTCACCTCATACTTTGAACTTGAAAACTTGAAAACTTGAAAACTTGAAAGATTTGATTTTGCTTAAATTTGAAGTTGAAACATCCGCTAATCCAAAGGCTGCATTAGCATCATTGATTTCTTTCATCTTCTCCTTCTATTGAAAGGTAGCTAGAGGAGAGACAAATAGACACAACCTTCTCCCTTGACTTTATAGTTTGAGTACAATGTGGCATATGATTGGCCTTCTTATCAAGGATGCACTTCAACATAGCTATAGCTTGTTGAGTGTGTCTCCTTGGCTTTAGCAATCCCGTATTGCCGTGGTCCATTAATTGCTTCCCAAAGATCCTTCATGTATGTTTGATAGCTGAAGAATGTGGATTTTGGGACTCCAAAAATATGCATCCATGCTCGCATGCACACAAGGATCTCTTCAACTGCCACCATCCTTCCTCCGTGTGAGTCATAATGAATTTGTCTATAGACATTAGTCTTTATGAAGGCCATGTGCTTGAATGTGGAATTATAGTACATGCGCTCACAAAAGGCTTAAATCTTCTCCCTCAAAAATAGATGAATATAATTTCACAGCAACAGACTTTGCTAAACATCGCGTCAATGGAATGTTCAATGAGCAAATCCTTCAATTTGAGGACAATCTTTCGAGGTGGTTTTCTAATGGTCCTTGTATACAGTCAGGCAAAGGTCAAAGATAGTGGATTCAAGACACTTGCCTGGAGGCTATTAAAATTATCCTAGGCTTCATGGTCACGAAGGCTTGCCCTTAACAATGGACTAGATGAATAGGCCAAGCTATCAATGAGTAAATCTGCTCACAAAAAATATCTACTTCGAAATGTATCTTCAAAATGTGCACTACTACTTGAATATCACCAAGAGGACCATTGGCATCAAGAATAAGGTCCAAGTTCATGCTATGGCAAGTAAATTCTCCAATAGCATGCCCTAGTTGCTGTAAAGAGTGACGCACATAGTATTCTAAAGTCTACGCTAAAAACCTCTGCACTATGGAATGTCCGCATTCAGTTTCTCAGAAATTTGGAGCTTTTCTTCCAAATCTTCCATAATGTCAATTGGGTTGGTAGTAGAAGCCATGTCACTTGAACAGTACAAGGTACAAATAAAAGATGAGAAATTTGATAGAGAAAAATAATGTTTCCATAAATCTCTAGAGGACCATAATATTTTTGTAGGTAAGAAATCATTGCGGAAATGACTGAAAACGCAGTTTATCTTGACTTGAGCTGAAGTGCATTTTAGCGATGGTCAAGCTGAACTAGATTTCCTTCATTTCAACTCGAATTGAGCTGAAATGCATTTTAGCACTGGTCGAGCTAAAATGACAAGAAATGCACTTCAGCTTGACTAGCACTAAAATGCATTTCAACTTGACTCAAGCTAAAGTACATTTTAGCTTTGGTCGAGCTTAAATGACGTGAATTGCACTTCAACTCAACTAGCACTGAAATGCATTTCAACTTGATTCCAGCTAAAGTGCATTTAGCACTAGTTATGCTAAACTACATTCCTTTCATTTTAGTTTAAACCAAGTTGAAATGCATTTTGATACTGGTTAAGTTGAAAAGATAGGAATTACAATTCAGCTTGACTAGAGTTGAAATATCCTTCAACCAAACCAACGCTGAAATGCATTTCAGCTCAATTTGAGCTGAAGTGCATTTCAACACCGTTCGAGCAAAAATGCAGACCAAGACTCTATTACATTCTAGTCAACAAATAATGTAGATGAGTAGTTCAACGTATCACTGTACGTATAACTCCTTTGTTAATTCAGTTGGGGTTGAGCTATACTGAATTGTAGTTGACAACCCTTGGCCCTAAGATTATTGTCTGAAAGTGTACCTCAACTATACCATACATGTTGCTACAGCTTGACTCAAGCTGATTTGTAGTGACGGATCAATAATAATAGACGTTGTTGTTTAGTTCAAGTTGAGCTAAACTATCCCATAATTCACAGGATCGAGAATTAATTCTATTGTAAATTAAAATATCTATTTTTAAAAGTCCAAAATTCACAGCGGTGTGTTCGGAGACTATCACACGTTGGCTGATTGCATGTAACAAAATGATAATCCACTACACAGTGAGTGGTACGACGCATCACAACATGAAATGCACAGACAACAAGTAAAAAATAAAGCATTGTCATTGCTAAGCAAGAAATTACAGGTGACATATAAGCCTCCAATTTGGTGAATTCTAAATGTTTAAAAATGCGAAAAGGTTGGATTGGCTTACTAGCAACATGATGCAATGGAGTGGCTCCTCGAACAATGCGATGGATAAGAACAACACAATTACAAAACCAAACTACTGAAACTCTTCATATAACTTAACAATACAAGTCAAATACTTACACGATGAAAGCAATGCTCGCGAAAGTCAATACAATTCAAGAAAAAGGTGGAAAGAGATGTTTGCAACTAGATTGACGACACACACCTGACTCCTTGGCAGGAATGAAAGAGCGCCAACTCAATCCAAGGTTTTGAACACCTACCTTCTAATTTCAGATGTCCTGGGAATTGTAATGGCCTTTGCAACTATATACCAAGAAAAGTGTGTGCAATGCCAAAATACATCATTGGCCCCACAAAAATTATGGGATTAGTAGTCTTGCAAAAAAAACCCTTTATAAATGCTCGTTGACTTCTCTAGACTGATGTGGCTCTTTGCCATTGGCAACCTATCACCGTTGCTAGAAAAAATTGCAAGTCATACACTTATCTCCTTTCAATTTGCATTTTGTGCACTTCGATATAAATGATCAAAGATTGTTATTAGAAAGTAAAGAACTAGTTGTGTACTATGAGCAAGTTTTTGCTACCGCAACTTATTGCTTATGGAATACATAATTAGCACAAAGTAGGGATTTGGATTTATTTTGAAAGAATTGCAGCTTTATTGCAATGTCATTTCTAGCTTCAGGGTGCGGGACTTCCCTTTTTTTTTATAATAAATACATAGTGTGCAATAAAAAATAATATTCCTTAATTTAAAAAAAACCATTGTTCCCAGAATTCTTCATGAGGAACTTTAGGGTTTAGGATTAAGAGAGTTTAGGTTCACAGTTTAGGATTTAGGGGTCATGAGCCATGAACTTTGTATGTAAAAGGCTTAATAAAAAAATGTAAAAATTGAAAATATTTTAAAGATTTAGAATTGACAAAAATAATCAATTGGTGCCCATTTTTAATCAACCGCTATGTGAATAAAAAAAATCAGAGTAAATCATGCCTTATACTTTAATAACCACAAATATCCAAAGTCATTGAATTTGTACATGAAAGGCTTAACAAAAAAATGTAGAAGTTGTAAATATTCTCAAGATTTAGAAATTAGAATCTACAAGAATATTCAATTGGTACCCATTTTTAATCAATTTTGACATGAATATAAAAATGGGAATAAACTGTGGTCTGTACTTTAAAGCACTACAAATATCCAAAGTTTTGGAATTTGTATGTGAAAGGCTTAACAAAAACATGTAGATGTTGTAAATATTCTCAAGATTTACAAATCACAAGAAAATTTAATTTTTGCCCATTTTTAATCAACTCCTACGTGAACAAAGAAAAATGGGAATAAACCATGCCCTTGTCTTTAAATCACCACGAATGTCCAAAATCATGGAATTCATACGTGGAAGGCTTAACAAAAAATGTAAAGGTTGTAAATATTCTAAAGCTTTAGAATCCATGAGAATATTCAACTTTTGCCCATTTTTAATCAATTATACATGAATAAAAAAATGGGAATAAACCGTGCTCTATAATTCAAATCACCACAAATATCCAAAGTTACAAAATTTGTACATAAAAGGCTTAACACAAAAAAATAGAAAATGTAAATATTCTCAAGATTTAGAATCCACAAGAGTATTCAACTTCTACCCATTTCTAGTTAACCTCTATGTGAGTTAAAAAAAAATTGAAATTAAACTATGCCTAGTACTTTAATCACTACAAACATACAAAATCATCAAATTTGTATACGAAAGGCTTAACAAAAAAATATAAAAGTTGTAAATGTTCTCAAGCTTTATAATCCACAAGAGTACTTAACTTCCTCTCATTTTAAATCAACCCCTTCGTGAATAAAAATATATGGCAATAAGCCATGACTTATACTTTAATGACTACAAATATCAAAAGTCATGGAATTTGTATGTGAAAGGCTTAACAAAAAAAATGTAAAAGTTGTAACTATTCTCAAGATTTAAAATCCACAAGAATATTCAATTGGTGGATGGAAGTACACTAGATCCCACCCACTTTTAGCAAAATTGGAATGTATACAATTTGCAAAAAGTACTAGAAATGTATTAAATTGTACTCTACAGATGGAAGGTACGCAATATATGTCTTCCAATTCTAATCGTGAGACTACAAACTGTGAATCTGGATTGGCCAATGGTTGCACTATAAGAAACCCTTATTTTAGGTAATGAGCCCCAATTTTCTTAAACGGATTTTAGGTGATGTCAATGTTGACAACCCAATGTTTTTATGTCAACAAGAATGCCACTTTGAGGTATCACAATTGCTTTTGAATGCAATCGTAACATGCTTGGAGGGTTGAATCTCAGTTTCTTTCCCTCTATCCTCCAAAGTCTCTATAAAAGCCGTATTTGACCTTGCTCAAACACAAGGTTGAGAGAAATTGACTTTGTTAGGTCAATGTGAGTCTTCAATATCGCCAATGGGAACATCCAACTTCTGCGTTGTGCTTCTAAAGATCTCTTCACCTTCCAAATGCAATATGCAAGTTCCAACACCCTCAGCTCTAGGCAATTTGTTCAATGCCTTTGCCATATTCTTGGGTCTCTGCTTTGTCTTGCAGCTCTCAACTTCAACTCCCCCTTGGCTGGACCAGACCCAAATCTATATCCTCTTAAGTAAGTACAGTAGTTTGTCATTTGGGTCCACATACGAATACTGTCATTGCAAGTGGCATCAAAAAAATTGTTGGCTCGGTTGCTTGACATTTGAAGCCACTTGTTATGAATTGTTTTAGACAAGTTGAACAATGTCATATCCGCCAGCTCCTCCAAACTCAAATTCTAAAAAGCCATCTCCAAAAAAAATAGTTTGAACAATTTCATACATGAAAATGAATAACAACTGTGAATTAGAAAATCTTAGTCCACATACACTTGAATACAATTAAACAACATTCCAATTTTTAGAACAAAATTAATACATATATATTTTTTCTTTACATAGAAACATTGCAACAAACATACAATTCAGAATGTTGTTCCTTTATCTTTTTCCAAACAAGGGACCAAAAAAAGGAGGACTCCTACGGTGCCCAAATACTACCGTTGGATCCGACGGTAGTATTCTGCCTCCCCCGAAGTCTCCTTGTTTTTGGTTTGCTAGGAAAAAAAAAAAATTTAAGATGTAACATTATTCAACTCAAATATGAACAAACTATCTTTGCACACTACTATTTAACAAGACTATAATACAACATAGAATTCCAAATTATATGCGGATATACCATTTGCATGAAGCCTCCCCATTGTCGGTATTTGAAATGCCAAAATGCCATCCAATGGTCCAAGTGATGAAGAGCATCTTTCGTGGCAGCTCTAGAGGATAACCACCACAACCGAATTGCAAGGTAATGTGTCTTTGCCTCTTCTATCGTCTTTGAATCTTGTATTGCTTGCATAGAGTATTGTGTTGTTGCTGAAAGGCCTCTTTGATATGCTTTTGAGTGTGTTTCTAAAGAAAAGTATTCTAATGCAACAAGCACGTCCTCTTCCAATTCTCCATTTTATTATTAGCAAAACCAGATCTGTAGACAATACGGACAACATTCTAATTGGACATAGTGCTATTTGCCATAAATCCCTTGAAGTTTGGGTGATGTACTCCATGTTGTGACATAACAACATTCAAACACCTCCAAAATTGCACCTAGATCTTGGTATCTTTAGATTGCATGTCACTTGTGGAAATGGTCATGACTTTCTTGTACTCTGGATCGTACACTTGGTAAGCCATTGTGGTCCACTCCTTCACACGTTTTACGTGGTCAAACATCATCCATGCATTCTGTAGATTCCCTCTGCGTTGCATGCGCTTCACCAGGTCCACTCCACTTCCAGGTCTTGTGGTCAGCATTTTGAAAACGTACACATTCTCTTTTCCTTGGCCAGGGAGGACGCTATCATGAATGTATTCAAACCTACACTCCTTCTTCATGGTCATGATGTTGTCAATGACACCTCCACAGTTGGTAGAGCGAAATGAAGATATCACATTACTTATAATTGTTTGGACTACTTAAGTATTGGAAACGGTCCATGACCTCTTCCAAATCCTCTCCCTTCAACATCTCTTTCTCTCCTTCTTCATTGTGAAATATGTAGTTTGTTAGAAATTCCTGGCTAGCAGAAAGAGAAATTGCGGAGTTGGTGTCCGTTGGTGTTTTGGCCACCTGCTCTGCAATCAGTCCACAAATTTCTTTTGTGGAATCTCTGTACATGCCTTTTGCAACTGGGTGACCTTGATCTTCAAAGTGAATGGCTATCCTACTCATTTCAGAATTATCAGTACAGCTGTAGTAAATCCTAGCATTGCATGTGCTCAAGCACATAGGTGATTTTTTGCAAAGTTTGCAAACTAGAGAAGAAGTTTTGGGAGGAGTCTCCCCTACTACAAAAAGAAACATTATGTAACTTCTCCACTCTGTTTTGTTCTTCTTAGAAGCCCTCTTCAAGTAATCACACTTTGGATTCTCACAAATAAGATGACCAACGCAGTACAACTTACAAAACTTGAGATTGTTGGAGTTGTTAATGTTTGTTGTCACCAATTTGCACCAAAGATGTCCATTGTATTGCTTGTCCATTCCTTCCAAGTTCTTGGCTGCTGAAGTAGACGAAGATGACCGACACGAAGGCAGTTCAAAAATGACATCTCCATTGAATACTGCTGGAAGAAAATGAACACAATGATGCTTCACGTTGTTCAAATCCATTGTTGAGAGTTTGTTTCAAAAACGATGCATATTGGCTAGTCTCCTCAAACACTCCATTATACTTAATCGATCAACTGGATTTGGATGCACTAGAGGTTGTGAGAAACAAGATTGTACATGACTATTTGACGGGGTTCCTGATAAAGAATTCACAAGTGAGATGTCATGCAATACAGATGGAATTCCGGAAGGTTGCTTCTAAAGTGTCAAGTCCGGGGACTCTCCTTTCGACTTGCTAGATAACTTTATGATAGTATCCAATTTCTCAACCTTCACTGTCTTGAAAATTGCATTGCTTGGGAGGACTGGGAACACTTGGCGAGGCGGTCTAGGCAGAATGCTTTGGGACATGTACAACATGTCCATTGTGGAGTTATCTAACTGACGACTAACTATCTCAGTAGACAATGATACCATAGACAATGGAAGTCCATAAGCTCTATAATTATCAGAAGACAAATACCAATAGTGACCTTCTTCTTTAAGCAACTTCACAACCAAGATAGATTGTTGTAATCCCTCGGACTCTGAATACTTTTCTTCTTCACTATAGATTGAGGACTCTACATATCTAAAGCGTACATGAAAGAAGTGGCTCAAAACTCTAGCACACCCTCCTTTGTCTTTCAGAAACACCAATGGAACCTCAAGACCATCTACTCGAATGAAAGCCATGATTACAACACATGCAATGGAGGAAGCAGAAACAAAAGCACTGGATCCTTAGTATGCATTATTTACAAAACTCTTGAACTTCATCTAGAACAAGGATTTCAAAAATAGAATGGGGAACTCTACCACAATGTAGGAGTTCAAATTCAAATTCAACCTCCTTGATGACGTATCTAATTTGAACCGCTGTCTTTTAGTTCATGACGACTATCTCTTAGAAAGAATTTAAATGAGGTTAGGTGGCTATGTCAAATACTTTGGTGAGTGCCCAGTCTTAATTCTAGTGGTTAAATATTTTTGAAGGAATCATAATGAAAGGAGGTGACAATGTCAGACATCTTTATAGTGCGTGCACTCTAAGTAGTTGCGCTCCAATAATTCTAATGATAAAATAGAATTCTACGCATCACTTCCTCATCTAGGAAATATTTGCTAACTGAGTTGCTTTACTATTGCCAACTGCAAAGTTCTTTAGATTGACGATGCATTAAACTACATGTCGATAACTACAGCTAACAAATACAAGGCGGGTGCCTGTCAATAGTATACAAGAGGATGGCATTCATTGTGCAAAGTCAACACTGCTTTTGGACAACTTTAAGTTGGCCCTTTCTCCTTGAAAGAGTCTTTTCAATTTTGTCGCTTAACCCCTAAAGGTTTTTGACTATGTTTTTACCAAAAATGCTCCAAAACTGCCATTTTTAATACTAGCGCCAAATTTTAGAAAAAAAATAATTTTGGACACATGTAACCTTAGGATCTTGTAGTAAACTTGTTTGAGAAGATTTTGAAAAAATTTCAGAATTTTCCACCATGTGGATTGCATGATAATAGTGTTTGATTTGACAAAAATCCTTTTTTTGTCCTTGCAATAAAACGGGCAGTTGCCCTTCACAAGGTCACATTTTTATGAAAAAATGTCCAAAATGGTGGTTACTCTTTGGATTCATTCTTCAAGGCAAGTTGGCTACATGCTTGAAAAATTTCAGATCATTTGGAATTGTACAACATATAGGAAAAAAATAGTAAATAGGAAGAGGTAGAGAATGATTAAAAACACTAAATTGTTAAGAATTTATTTATGGAATTGAAAAATGCCAATCCCAATAGTTGAAATGTTGTAATAAACTATCTACACCCTATGTTTTTAATTTTTTTCAAAAATATTGAAAATTGACTTAAATAAAGAACTTCAAAGTTTATTTTAGAGTAAAGATTCTATAACTACCCTCAAACTAAGAATCCTCACAACTTTTGACTCATTGATTGGAATGGAATGATTCAAAGATTCCTACTTATATATAAATCTAAAGACCCAATTTCAAATTTTTATTTTTTTCAAAGTGATTTTTAAAGAATTTTTTTTGGCTGCCCAGGCTGCCCGTCGACCAATGAAAATGACATATCATGCAATAACTTCTTAACCATGTAGTCAAAAGTTATGAAAATTGTTGGGCCTTAAAGCTACTCCTCGGGAAAATGTTGTATAAAAGTTTGAAAGAAAAAAATAAAAATAAAAATAAAAAATAAAAATATAACTCTGCTTGTAGTGAGTTGTCCAAAAAAGCTATGTTCTCAAAAAAGCATATTCGGTGCTTTAGGGGTTAAGTTTACCAGGACATGTCTTGTGGAGGAGTGCTCATTTTCTTTTTTGTTCTTCCATGCTTTTAGATTACCAAAGCTCAATCTCCGTTGCTCTAAAGCACACAAAAAAGAGGAAGAAATATAATTCTTTGTATTTCTCCTCTTCTAAAGCATTGAAGAGATCAAGGATGATTTGAGGGAAGAAAGTTATGTCCAAAACCAGTGATGCAACAAGCAAACACCAAAAGTCTCTTTGCTTTGAAGGAGGAGGTAGCAGCGGAGAAGACAACGTTGGAGGACCAAGCAAAGATGCACAGCATGAAGTGACTAAGGAAACTGCCAATCAGAAAGTTTTAGGACAGCAAATGAACTTCACCATAAGCTTCTCTCTATCATACTTCCATTATTTGAAATGCATTGTATCACCCATGTTATTGAGCTGCTTTGCTAAAACTTCCATATGGTCTGTAGTGAGGGTATTCAATGAATTCAATGACATCAGATTCATATACTCCGTGATGTCCATAGTAGAATCCGGTATCCATGGAATTTGAAGTAGGAATAACTACCGCTGTAATATATGAATATTACTAATAGAAAGGAAAACTACTTGGTGAATCATCAATATATAGGAAGGAAATAGTGTGTTATTTTATCTTCATTGGAATTCCAAGATAGACCGCTACTATAATATTGTCACTAGGAAAGTGCTCAAGTTTTCATTTGCGATAATTCTCCAAGCTTGACTACCATGAACTTCAAAGTTATAATAGATGCTTTTTTTAATCCAATTTTATTTCATATTTTCCAAAATAATTGAACAATCATTTCATATTTTTATATCAATCAAACTATTATGTGACGTCATTAATTTATAGGTTTTTAGTAACATGGAGTCACCAAATGTTAAAATTTGCAAAGAATATTCTATGATCTTTTCCATCTTTTGAATTTCAAAAAATCAAAGGAAAATTGTACATCGTCAAATTAGTATAAATTCAATTGCAATACTTTTTTCCTCTATGAATTGCATGTGGGAGAAACACTTGAAACCACTTATTGCCAATAGTATATTAGAACAAGGCGCATATTGATTCACCCCTAAAGGACAGGCTTCCTGTTTTTAGCAAAATCAAAATTTTGGGCAGTTGTGTGTCACTAGAGATTTCCACATTTTAGGCAAAAATTTTGATAGAAGAAGGGAACAAGGAATATCTTTCATGTGCACTACATTCTGTGCTATTTGGAAATAGGAGTGGAAATCTTGGCCTCATATATTACTTTTTATTCTATCTTTATAGTCCAAGATGATTAGATTAAATCACTATTTCAAAAACTTGAAATTGAGATTAGTTTTCTAGATTTTTATATACATAGAAAGCTCTACATTATTCCGTTTTGATCAAAGATTCAGAAGTTGTGAGGAATAATAGGTTGTAAGCACTTATAAATATTTTACTAAAAAAAATCAATTTTCAACAAACGTAGAAAACCCACATATAGATTGTTTATTGCAATATTACAATCCTTGGGATTGACATTTTTTAACTCCATAATTTAACTCTAAACAATTTTGTATTTTGAATCATTCTTCTCTTCTTCATACTTACTATTTTTTTCCTAAATGTTGTACAATTCCAAATGATATAAAAATATTTAAGCATGTAGCCAACTTGTTCAGAAAATAGAATTCAGATAAGCTCCACCTTTTTTGAATTTTTTCTTAGAAAAGTAAGGTTGTTAAGTGCTATTGCCTTGTTATTTGCAGGATCAAGAAAATGATATTAATAAATTTTGATGTTTATATCTTGTAATCCTTGAGTTGGAAAATTCTGAAATTTTTACCAAATGTTCTCAAGTCAGCATATTATAAGATCCTATGGTTACATTTGTCCAAAAAACATTTTTTTTCAAGAATTTGATACTTGCACTAGAAATAAAAGTTCTCAAGCATTTTCAGTAAAAACATATATATTAATAAAACTTTAGGAGTAAATTACGAACATTGCTTTAGTTTATAAAGGGTAATGCCATGATTTTAGGAAGATATACTTGCACTTCAAAGAATATCCTCAAGGACGCATACCAATAGATTTTGTTACAATGGCTATTTACATTCCCTCACCATAATAGAACGCCAAAATTCTAACTGGATCAACTTCAAATTTAGAGTCTGCAACTTCCTTGGAAAGAATATGAACCGACACGCTTTAAAGATAATTGGGGGATGTGACAGCATACAATTTCTGAAACGGGATCCATCACCGCTGTCTGAGGATCGACATTTCCTCGTTTTGGAAGTCAATGCCTGAAGTCTTGGACATGCAGCGGTGGTTGCTGAGTGCCACTACGCCGTAATTTTGGGGTCTTTGTGGCGCCGGAATGAAGACGTTTGTCTTCAGTTGCTCCCAAGTTTCTAGTTTGCTTAACCGTCATTGTAACTTGCTGACCTTAGAGAACCTTGATCCAAATTTTTTTTCCATTTCCAAGAACCAGTCAACCAGATGACGAACACCTGAAGCACCCACAGTTGCAAGCAAGGCGGAGCAACAACAGCATGACTAGACAAAGCACTTGAAACCTCAGTAGCAACCGAGGTATGCATCGAAGCTTTTCTCTTTGTTGTTCAATGATCTTGAGGTTGATGATATTCAATCTAGACTTCGATGCTAAAGTTTGATCAGTTGATGGAGATTTGATCAGTTGGCTTCCATGAATGTTCATTTGCAAGAGAGAGCATACCAACTAAGTGGAAGCAAGAGAACACAGTCGCCGTAAATGAAACTAAGTCGGTTTATAAAAAATTTAAAAAAGGGTTTGCAACCCTGCGAGGTACTGATTCATCAAGTAACCACAGCCACCCCAATAAGTACAGTCAAATCCAATGGTGTTTACTAAGGTGGTAGGAGTTACCCCAGGGATTAATACTAGTGTGGTTATAAACTTTTTTTGCTTTAGAATCCTCAGTTCGAGATCCTTTGCTGTGTTCATCCTGCGAGTTGTTTTCGACTTTGTTAGTACTTGCTGGAATTTGTTTATCGATTGAAGAATCACCTTGGAGACTGAACGGGCATCAAAATTCCATTCTTGTATTCTTTCTTGATAAACTCCAATTCATAATTGACTTGTTTGGTCGTCTTGAATCTGGGAAGAATGTTGGCTAACGTTTTCTTTTGCTGCGATAGTTGCATCCAAACTTCGCAATTTATTGTATTGTTACTTGCTAAGTATTTGTTTAGAACTTGCAGATCTTGCATTCGATCCTTTTTGATTCTCCATTTGAATCCTATTTGAATGTGTAGTTTGAAATATTCTCACGCTTTTAGTCTGCTCGAATATTGATGCTTTCATTATGTTGACTTAGACAGCAGAGGGAAAGCAAGTTTTCAGAGAGTTTAACTTCATCGACAGAGAGAATAGGTGCCATTAGAAGATTGTGAACTTGATCCAAATATTACTAAATAGATTCACAAAATTACAGTATAACTGATTCTTGGATACTGACAATATCGGACCTATCGATTTTTTGAGATTTGGTTGGAGTTGCCTTGATATCAAAAAAATTACCGATGAACTAAAAAAAAACACCCTAGGATTGCTCGGATTCTTCAAAAGCCCGCTCTGGTACTGTGCGGGTACCAGAACCAGGAGTACCCACAAAGGCCTCTAAAAACACTGTTGAATCCGACCGGGTAGGACGGAGGTAATATGTATGCTAGACCCATTGAATTTTGGCAACACTTTGTTGTACTTTTGAGAACTTAAAGTACTAAATTGTACTGTATACCTGAATTTAGGGTTGATGTTTGTCACTAGTGAGTGATTGTGAGGGAGGAATTAAGTATTGTAGATGAGCCACTAAGTATATTAGAGGCTAACAGAAAGTGCCAGTGAGATCCAAGGCCATGCATTTATGAAATATTCATATATAAAAAATAAAAAATGTACTAAGATTACTCTTTGTACCGAAAAAAACAAAAATGTATTTAACGAAAAAATAATTTTTTTCTTTACTTAACCTGATGCCATTCTAGAACTAGCTGCTGCCATCAAGAATTTTGGATCCGATTGCAAAAAGCTGGATTTTTTTGCCACATATTTGTTGCCAACCAAACTAATTAATTTTTAAGATTTCTACCAAATATGAGCTGTAAACAAAAGAAATCCAGTACTTCAACATCATATGATCAAGATATTTGTACTTTTATCTAATTTAGTACCTTGTGACTTTTTACTAACAATCCAAAAAGTACAAATTTCTCACTCTGAACTTGGTTATTTAAGAAACTAATAATGCACACAAGATCTTCACTTGTATAATGTTTGGAAAACCAAAAAAAAATTGGAGAAAAAAGCTTGTAAGTTCAAGTATTAACAAGCACAAAGTCATTTTGTACAGGGTCTAGCATACTTATACCTCGGAAGAATGTGATTAAAACTTCATCCAAATTAAAATTTAAGATTAAAATTAGGGATTTATTAACGCTTAAAAACTAGAGTCAATTTAAAGTTTTAATTGAAAAAAATTAAATCCTAAGTAAAGATTTGGAGTTAACTTTGGGACGTAAAAAGTTAGAGTTAATTTGGAAGTTTAATCTAGGGTTAAATTCTCAAGTCAAATCGTGGGGGAGTTTAAAAGTAAGAGTTTAGTATATTGGAGAGTCAAATATCCAAGTAAAAAGTAGAAGTTAAAAGTAGAGATTTAGGATAAACTTAGGAAGTAGAATTTAAGGTCAATTTTAGGAAGAATACTTTAGAGTTAGAAATAGGAGTCAACCGTTGAAGTTAGAAATTAAAAGTTAGAATTAAATTTAGAAGTCAAAATCTAGGGTTAAACTTAAAAGTTAAAACTTGGGATGAAAATTAGATAGTAGAATCCAAAGCTAAAGTGGGAGTGAAAAGTTAGAGGTAGGAGTTAAATTTTTGAGTTAGTTTTCTTTAGAGATAGAAAATCTAGAGTCAGAAATGAAAACGTAGAGTCAAACCTAGAAGTTAAAAAGTGGGATTAACTTTAGAACTAAAAACCTAGAGTTCAAAGTCAAAACATAGAATTAACTTTAGAAGGTAAATTTTGGAGTAGTTTAGAAGTAAAAACCTAGAGTTGAAAGATAAAACATAGAGTTGAACTTGGAGGTCAAAATTTAGAGTTAATTCAAAGGAGTAAAATCTAGAGTTACATTTAGAAGTTAAAACTTAGAATAGAAGTTAAAATTCAAAATTAACCTTGGGGGTTCATGGAAGGAACCTAGGGGGTCACATTTTGGTTAGTTAGGATTGTTAGAAATGGCGCCAACTACCCAGTCTACACTAGACATGGGATAGATAGTTAGTACGGTAGGTGTTCACCGTTAGATTACCGTAACCCCGGATCATCGACGATTAGCTTGGAAGTCACCACATGCATCTCTAGGCATTTCTTTTGCACATCCACGACACTTAGGAAACGTTAGTAAAAAGATCCATTGCTTGGAAGGCACAGTGGATCGCGCTTACAACACGCTCTTAAATTAAAAAGTAGATAAAAGCTAAGAACCTAGTTGTGTTTGCTTTATTACCAAGGGTGGGTAATCTAACGCCTACAATTTTGGTGCGTCTGCCAGGAACCTTAGGATAGACATGTGGTAACGGTTGTTCAACTAACAAGTGTTGCATGTGAAGGGCTCCGAAGGGAACTCTAGCTTGGGATCATCCGAGACCTCTTCCGAAAGAGAAGGCAACCCTGCGCAAGAAGCTTGGGCTACCAATTTTTGAGGTATTCCCCTCAAAAGCTACTCAAGCGTTGAGCTTGTCGTTGGTGACGGGCGGAATGAACGGCCCCTCGCCTTGAAAGACCTGCTCACCGGCCCAAGAACATTGAGGGTCTCCTTTGAGTTTTGGTACTACCTCGCCCAACTCTACCTTCGTGATCCGAACCGGTGCACCCTGTCAATTGCCCATGCCATCGCGGCTGGGTCATTTGGAGTCCCTATCCACCAATTCACCCGTCATTTAGTAGATTATTGGGCAGTTGTATTGGCCTTGTCGGACTACAAGAATATCTTCATTAAGAATTGCTTCAAGGCGCAAATTCCGTCTACCCTTGCCGATGGGCCTCTGTTGCAACTACCTCGAATTGACACACGGTACAAATTTCCTACCCCCTCTTATGATGGTCAGTTGTGTCGATTCGACACCTCAGATGTTGAGAAGGTTCTTGTTCCGGAGAGCCCCTACACGCTCCCCCAATACTTTTGATCAGGGCATGAGAACGTTGGCCATTTGACAATAGAGTGTTGCCAGGGTATTCCAACCCAGTACGTACCATTATCCGCCCCCGCCATCCTCTAGGTTCAATACCTCGCCAGTTACTTCACCGTGTGCGAGCCATGCCAGAACGCCAAGGACGTCCAAGTGACGTTCTACACAAGGCCAGGATTGGAGCATCTCCATCACCCCGAATTTCACCCCCTCTTCTACAAATATCTAGGTCAGTGAAGGAGGACGAGGGAAGTACGGATTATAAACGCCACCTTCTTCACCAACAAAGACTCGTAGTCTTGACATAGCGAAACCATCGGCTGCATTGAGGAAGAGCAAGCCCCGTATTTTTTTGAGTATCGGCCCAATATAAAAGGGGTTTAAAACATAGTACAGCGACGCCATAGCCACAGCACAAGGGTCAACGATGTTGAAGAATCCTAGCATGCAATAGATACCCACAACTGCCTCCAATGAAGAAACGTTGGAGCTCAATAGGTGCCTGTGCGATTGGGCTATATAGACTATACGTTCAAACCTTTGGGGTAGGGAGCGATTTAGTCTCCATTAGCCCCCTAGAGCTAGAAGAGGTCAAGACCTTGGAGGAAGAAAAAGGGACCGATTTAGTCTCCATCACAGGAGACATTTCCATGAAAGACGCTTATCACCTCAAAATGAACGGCACCTAGGACCCTTGCTATAATCCCATCCTCTAGGAGAAAGAGCTGTTACCATCACTTCATTTTTGTAAAACCTCGGAGGGTCTGCAAGTGAGTGCTGAAAAATCCCACCTACCCCCCCATACCAAATGATTGGTATCATGGCCCTAGTGACCCAGTCCATGTACAAGAATCTGATTAGAAGGAAATTGACGTCTCCTATCCAGGGGAAGTACGCAAACTAATCAAAGTTGGAGCACACCTGAAGGAGGAGGACCTTGACAAATATCGTGCCTTAATTATGGAGTATCGCGACCTAAAAGGAGTGCCTAACCATATTGCATTACATACCATTCTAGTCAAGCCAGATGTGGTGCCTATCCGACAACGCCAGCGGAAGATGAATCCAAACTTAAAGTTAATTGTCAAGGCGGAAATAGAACGTCTACTCCAAGCTGGATTTATACGGCCCGTAGAGATCACCGACTGGGTCTTCCCCATGGTTTTGGTAAAGAAGAAAAATGGCAAGCTCCAAGTATGTATAGACTACCGCCAATTGAACAAGAACACCCAAAAAGACCATTTCCCTCTTCCATTCATCAACACCATTGTGGATGAAGTGGCTGGCAACGAATTATTCACCTCCATGGATGGATACTTGGAATACAATCAAATCTTGATAGCTGAAGAAGACTGGTCAAAAACCGCATTTATCACCCCCTAGGGCACTTTCATCTATATAGTGATGCCCTTTGGGCTATGCAATGCACCCTTGGCTTTCCAGCGAGTGATGACATTTGCCTTCTCAGACTTATTACATAAGTCAATGACAGTGTACATCAATGATTTCAGTACCCAGTCCACAGTGAAAGAACATCTTTCTTTTGGTTAGGGAATGCCTCATCCGGTGTAGGAACACCGGAATTGCCCTAAACCCAAACAAATTATACCTTGGAGTCAAAAAAGGCACTTTACTTGGGTACGTGGTGTCTCAGGAGGGAAAAGGGGCGGATCTAGAAAAGGTGGAAGTGATCGCCAATCTACCCGCTCCCACAGATGCCAAGGGCGTGCAAAGGATCCTTGGCCATGTAGGATATTATCGGGAGCTCGTCAAAGACTTTGCTACACATGCGCAACCTTTGACTAACTTGATCAAGAAAGCGGTCAAGTTTGAATGGACACCCCTTTGTTAGCAAGGGTTGGACAAACTAAAAAAGCGACTCACGAACTCCCCAGTCTTAAGGCCCCCAGATTGGAACCTACCCTTCCGTGTCTACTGCGATGCCACGGCATTGGCAGTAGGCTCCACCCTTTATCAATTAGCCGAGGATACGAAACATGAGCACTCCATTGCCTTTGCCAGCCGGCAATTAACACTGGCTGAGCGCAACTATTCTACAACGGAACCGGAATGCCTCGCCATGATATTTTTGATAGAGAAATTCCGACATTATCTCCTTGCCAACTCGATGATATTCTTTGTCAATCATATGGCCATTAAGTATATAGTAAACAAGGCAGATCTCAGAGGCAGGCTTGCTTGATGGGTCTTGCTATTGGTAGAGTTTGATTATACCGTGGAGTACAAACCTAGGAAGAGACATGAGCAAGCCGACCACCTATCTTGCATCCACACCAACGTCGGGTCGGAAGAACTTAGTGATGTCTTCCCTGACGACCGACTCTTCTATGTATGCGTTGTACCCACCTCGTATGAACACATTGCATACTTCCTCACCACCCAGCAATACCCCGAGGGAGTGGAAAAAAATGAACAACGAAAGATTCGCGTCAACAGCACGCATTAAGCTCTCATCGGACACTGGTTATACTGGCAAGGCATTGATGAGATGCTTCGGAGGTGTGTTTTACATGACGAAGTCCCCGCCATTCTAGATGCATGTTATGACAATGCCTGTAGTGGTCATTTCTCGGGGCATGTAACCGCCCAAAAGATGATGCAAGCAGGATATTTCTGGCCCACCTTGTTTACCGATGCAGAGGCCCACGTCCGAGGATGCGATGTCTGCCAACGTTATGCCCGCAACAATACCCGGTTAGACCTACCTCTACGGCCATCATTGCCCCTCACCCCCCTAGAACAATGGGGCATTGACTTTATGGGGCCATTTGACCCCATGTCTACACAACAAAACCAATATATCATTGTGGCCACCGAATACTTGACTAAGTGGGCGGAGGCAAAGGCAGTAAAGAAAGCAGACGAAAAACAAGCTGCCATCTTCCTTTATAAAAACATCATCTCCCGGTTTGGTTGCCCAAAGATCCTGATCAGCCTTCGTAGATCTCACTTTCTCAACGAGACGATTGAGCTCATGACTAATATATTCTGCATCAACCACCGAAAAACCATCCCTTATCATCCTCAGACCAACGGAAACATAGAACGGGTTAATTAAATACTCACCAAGATTCTCCGGAAGACAGTAGAAAATAGCAAGAGAGATTGGGACATCAAGCTGATTCCAGCCCTGTGGGCATATCGTACAGCATACAAGGTTTAAATATTTTTTACCAAAATTTAGTCACCCCTAATTTTTTTTCCAAAATTTTTCTTCAAAAAAAGGAAAAGTTTACTATTTAGAGTAAATTTTAGGACCTACGATCACTATCCCTATGACTGTGGATTTTAGTTACAAATTTTTGTCTCCAGCAATTGTCATTTACTACAAAATAAGACCTTCACACTTCTATACACAGTTTAGGACTTTGCTTTCTCACTACAGTTATTTCTATATACAATTGAAGATTTTGTGTAGAAGTGCGTTTAATCAATAGATTAAATAATACTTACAAAAAACATAGGTGGGTATTATCGAGGCTCTACTACAACTGCTCTAGATCAACTTTGAATACTAAGCTCAGTATAGAGAATGCACCCACTGGCATAATTAGGGGCCTCACGAGATTTGAACCTAGGCCATCAGCTTTTAGTCTCATCAACTCCTCGCAAATATACTCCAATCTAAAGGAGTGACCACCCCTTGTGAAAAAAAAATTACAAAATGCGAAAGATGTCTTTCAAAAGAATAAAAAAAATGAAATTAATGAAAAAAGTAAAAAAAAAAAAAAATTGAAGAAAAAACAAAGGAATGTGTAAAAGAAAAAAGAATGGATAAGAAATAGAAAGTGAAGTCAAAAAAAAAGGGAAAATAAAAATAAAAAAAGGATTTGAAAAGAATAGAATAGAAAAAAAAAAAAACAATTATATGAATTGATTTCCTAATCATATGTGCATTACAAGATTAGGGGTCACCATCATAGTTGTTGACCATTTATACCTTCTTATTCTAGAACATTTTATAAATGATACATATTTCCATACTTCATGAAAGCATAACATTTTATATTCTATACATGTAAAATCATTTCAACTGTACCAAATTAAAACTAATTCAATACAAATGAAGCATATAGAAAAATGTGGACACTTCTACACTGGAACAATGATAATCCCTGCTCAAAGTAAAAAAAGCTTCAACTCATTGAAGCTATAACTGGGTGCATCAATGAATTAGTCATCATGCATGTCCATCTTGCAAAAATATCGGTACAAGTAGTACAAGTGTTTGCAATTCACACACGCCTAACGCCCTCCAATAGCAAAAACAGACATTTGAACAAAGTCTAGGCATGTGCATGAGGGAAATATACCCAATGTAATTTGACACACATTTTTATTAGGGTCTGTCCCGGTTTGTAGTGACACTATTACACCTAGGCCCGGAAAAGGAAGCAAGGTCACTCCTACAATTTTTCCTCTAACGTTTCTAGCACTCTCCTACTTGTTTTGTTGTTTTGTAGTTGGTACATTTATATTTCTCCGTATGGTTCGGTTATTCCTAACCGTCGGATACACATCTGCATCTTGTGGCAGCGGTTGATTATACAAGACACTCTTGAATATGTTAGACATGTTGAAGAGTTGTCGTGGCGACAATGTAGAGCGCTCTTGGAGATAGAAGCCAGCATGTTGTAGATACAGTGTTTCTTCTCGGTTGAGATTTGTCCCGGTCAAAATAGGCCAAACCTCAGGAACCTCGGGCCTATCAATAATGTACTTCCGCTTTGTACCTTTTATACATTGTTCAATATCATCCCAACAAAACCAGAAGTCTGCCACCACTTCTCACTTAGTCTTGTAATCTTCCTTTCTTCTATGATACGCAAGAGCAGGGGTTCCCTTCCTTCCTCTTGCAATTTTGGCAGTGTTCTTGATGTTTGAAGACCGTTGCTGAGCTTGACATTTGGCGTTTGATACGTGGCTAATCCTTGCAATGTGCCACTTTGACATATTGCAATTGCTTTCAAATGCAAGAGTAACATGTCGGGATGGTTATATCTCAATCTGCTTTCCTTTGTTCGTTGAAGTCTCCAATACAGCCGTAGTTGACCTTGTTCGTACACGGGGTGAGAAAAATTGACTTTGTTAGGTTGATGTGAATCTCTTGCATTGCCGATTGGAAAGTCTAACTTCCGCTTTGTACTTCCAAAGATTTCTTCACCCTCCAAATGCGGTATGCGAGTTCCAACACCCTCAGCTTCAGGTAATGTGTTCAGTGCCTCTGCCATTTTCTTTGGATCTTCGCTTCGTCGTGCAGCTCTCAATTTCAATTCCCCCTTGGATGGAGCAAATCCATATGTATGTCCTTTTAAGTAAACACGGTAGTTTGTCATTTGTGTCCATGCTTGGATACTGTCATCATAAGTGGCGTTAAACAAATTGTTGCCTCTGCTGCCAGATATTTGAAGCTACTTGTTATGAATTGTTTTTGACAAGTTGCAAGAAGGCATGTCTGCTAGCTCCTCCAAACTCAAATCCTACAAAGCCATTTCAGTAAAACATGATTACAATAGTTACATTTCATACATCAAAGTTCAGAACCACTATGAACTAAATCAACTTAGTTCATACCCAGTTCAAATGAAATTCTAAACATTCCAATGCTCAAAACAAAATATATACATATATATTCTTCCTCTACAAAATAACATTGCATCTACTAACCAATTTCACTTATAAAACAAAAAACAACAAATTCTTCTTACTGCTTTTTGGATTTTTTCTTTTCTTTTCTGTACGATTGACCAAAAACGGGGGTACCGCAAGGGAGTCCAAATACCCTCGTCAAATCCGATGGGGATATTTGGACTCCCTTGCGGTACCCCTGTTTTTGATCAACTGCATAGAAGAAAAAAAAAAAAAAAAAAATTGTACTGATAACTTACGTTTGCTTACTTTTAACCAAATACAAACAAAAGAAATTGGACACTAAAATTCTAAAAAATCAAATGAAGCTTAAATTCAAATTCAATGTACACTTACCATTTGCATGAAGCCCCTCCATTGCCAATCCTTGAAATGCCAAAATGCAAGCTAATGGTCCAAGTGATGAAGCACATCTTCAGTGGCAGCTCCAAACGATAACCACCAAGATCGAATTGCAAGGTAACGTGTCTCTACCTCTTCCATATTCTTTGCATCTTTATATTGTTTGCATAGTGTGTTGTGTTGCTGTTGGAATGCTTCCTTGATGTGCTTTTGAGTGTATTTTTGAAGAGATATACTCCAATGCAACAAGCAAGTTCTTTTACAATTCTCCATTTTGTCATTGGCAAAACTTGATCCATAGACAATACAAATCGCATTCCAATTGGCCATGGCGCTACTTGCCATGAATCCCTTGAAATTTGGATGATCTACTTTGTGTCGTGATATAACAGTGTTGAAGCACTTCCAAAATTGCACTTGGATTTCCGTATCTTCGGATTGCATGTCGCATGTTGAAATGGTCATCACCTTCTTGTACTCCAAATCATGTATGTGGCAAGCCATCGTGGTCCAATCTTTCACACATTTCACGTGGTCAAACATCATCTACACATTCTGCAGATTCCCTCTGGGTGGCATGTGCCTCACCAGGTCCACTCCACTTCCAGATTCTTCGGTGAGCATCTTGAAAACGTACACCTTCTACTTCCCTTGGCCAGGGAAGACACTGTTGTGAATGTATTCAAACCTTGACTCTTTCTTCATGGTCATGATGTTGTTGATAACACCTCCTTGATTGCTTGAGCAAAAAGATATCACGTTCCATATATTTGGACAGCTCAAAATACTGGTAGCGATCCATAACCTCTTCTAGTTTCTCTTCCTTCAACATCTCATTTTTTCCCTCTCCATTGTGAAATAGATAGTTCGTGAAGAAGTCCTTGCTAGCAAAGAGAGCAATTGCGGAGTTGGTGGCCGTCAATGTCTTGGCCACTTGCTCTGCAATGAGTCCACAAATCTTATCTACAAAATCTTTATACATGTCCTTTGCCACAGGGTGAGCATGTTCTCCAAAGTGAATGGCAACCCTACTCATTTTTGGATTATCAATGTAGCAGCGGTAAATCCTAGCATTACATGTGTTTAAACACGTAGATGATTTCTTACATAGCTTGCAAGCTAGAGTACACTCTTTGGGAGCACTACCTCCTACTGTGAAAGGAAACAACGTATGAATAGTCCACTCTGTTTCATTGAATTTGGAAGCCCTCTTCAAATAATCACAGTCTGGATTATCACAAGCAAGATGACCGGCGCAGTATAACTTACGGAACTTGAGGTTGTTGCGATTCAACTTGCACACAACTCGATTGCTTAATAAGTGTCAAATCCGGAGACTCTCCTTCTGATTTGGTTGACAACTCTATGATAGTATCTAACCTCTCAACCTTTACTGCTCAAAAAATTGTTGGCTCCCGAAGGACTGGAAAAACCTCTCGCGGTGGACTAGGAGAAACAGTGTGTATGATGTAAGGCATATCAACTGTCGATGCATCAGACTAGCAACTCAAAATCTTAGTTGACGCAGCTAGCATAGATAGAGGAAGCCCATAAGCTCTATAGTTTTCTACTGCAAGATACCAGCAGTGACCGTCTTCTTCCACGAACTTCACTACAGGAACCAATTGATGCACTTCACTTGATACCGACTTCCTCTTTTCTTCAACATAGATAGAGGATTCCACAAATCTAAAGTGGACGTGAAGAAGATGGCTGAGCACTCTTGCATGTCCTCCCTCATCTATTGGAAACACAAGGGGAACCTTATGACCATCTACGCGAATGGAAGCCATGATACAAACTACGTTGTTAGAGAAGACTGCAAATGGAAGAAATTGCTTCTTCTTTTGTGGTGTTGGACTACTAATCAATGTGAAATACTTCAGCCTACATGATACCTTTACCGTAAAATTTGGGTGAAGATAGCACGATGTAAGCAAGTGCATTAATATTTACAGTCAATTAAGACCATAGTTGTTAGTCCACTGTCCAAGTATACTATTAGTAACTCCATTTTTAGAATCATAAAGTGTGTAAAGCGGTTGTGTTAGCCACATTCCAAAAGCTTGCATTTGAAATACTGGCACACCTATAATAATTATCGTACCTTCCAAAATTTCTAAGAGGCAGAAAGAAAAAGGTCAGTGTCAGACTACTATTCAAAGTTTAGGTCCCTGTAACATTACTATTGATGGCGCATTAATGAAGTTGTCAGCTATCGTGGCTGTCAATTTCTATGGCGCCATCTTTGACCAACCTAATCTAGGATGCTGCATTTTAGGCTTAGTGTCCATGTTGTTCTTGCACATATAAGTGCTCTCCACTTCTTTAGAGCTTAGTCTTTCTCGATGCCTTCACAGTCTAGTACGTTTTGCTTCTCACCTAATTTGGAGGTGTATGCTCTCACCTTATGCTCATAGAAGTCTGTAGCTCTCCATCTCTTGTTTCAAAGCAGTCCAATAAGCGTAGAAAGCATATCTTTCTTTACTTCTCTTCTAGGAAGGCACTTAGGAGATCTAGAATGGCTCAAAGAAAGAAAGTTGTGTCAAAGACAGGTCAGTCGACACCGGGAAACTTGAAGAAAGCTCTTTGATTCCAAGGAGGAAGTAGTGGCGCACAGGAGGATGATTAGCTACATTTCTTGGACACAATCCAAAAAATGTTTGAGGATACTACAACCGTATAAGACATTTCAGGAGTACAAGAAGTGCAACATGTAAGCAATACTGTATTCCATTTCTTTACTTTGAATAATATTGAACTCATTGATTTTGTTTCATAGGCAAAGTATTTACAAATGTGAGAATCACTTTAGTGTATTGTGCTACTAGGCATGTTTTTTTATTGTAGTCATCAGAGGTGGATATTGTTAGTACAATGCTATGAATTCAATAGAAAATAATGAGTTCAGGTCCAGAAAGTAGAAAAACGTTACAATAAGCAATATTTTAGTAACTCATGTGTACATTTCATGAGAAGGATAAGCTATGACGCGCTAGCAAGTTCCATACTTCATGTGGTGATTGCATGTGTTTCTATTATACATAACTAGTGAACATGTGTACGTCAATGTTGTATACAAAGTACATATGGTAACTTGTGAACATGAAATGGTATATATATATACACATATACAATTGTAGTGGGTGTAAGCATGCTTAAGGTATATTAGTCAGGAATGAAGGACTCAGAATTGAAATGACTTTCCTAAAGCATATTTCACAAATATGAATGAAAATTTATGTTTAAAAAAATTGGTTTGGTTAGAAGACATATAGTGAACTCATTTTCTTGGATCAAAACTTCAGAAATGTATAATTTTGAATTTTCATAATTATAAGGGTTGAGCATTTAATATCATGTCAACAGAATATGTACATTTTTATACAAATAATTACAATGATTTCTTGCCAATTGACTACTTTACAATTTAGCGGTGCTAGATTGTGAGCCTGCGAGCTCTGAGCAAGAATTATGTGAGCATTGAATTCTGAAATTTGAAAAATCTTTAAAAAAATCAATTATATTTCTAGAAAGAGACAATATTATAAAAATCTTGTTGGAATTTACTATTTTTAGGGTTTTAGGTACCTTTTATCATGGACCTATTATCGTGGACCTATTACTATGGTTTAGTAAAATTTAAGTAAATTTTTTTGTTTTCAATGCTTTGTAAAGCATCAGAAGTATATATATTATGAAGGCTAGGAATTGGAATGCAGTAAAATTCAAATTCAGATTGGAAATAGGCTGTATTGAATAAGTTGGCAAATTACAAGACTTGTCCAAATAGAAAATGATACTTCTAAAGCTCTATATCTAATTTCAGTCTACAGTCTTCCAATCTCAAATGTCAACCACTCAAAGATTCTTGGTCTTCTAGGCATGTTGAAGATTCTCGCTTGGAATCTTGATGATACCTACCTTGTTGAGAAGAAGCTTGACTTCATTGAAGCTGAAGCTTGGAGAATGTATAAACTTTTTGTCTACTGGATTCATTTTGCACAAGCAACGGAATAAGTAGTAAAGATGTTTGCAATTTACATATTGATGGCGCCTACCAATTGCTGAGACACCTTTGTCTACAAAATTGGGGCAAGTGCACTCCGGGTACATGCCAAATGTGATTCAATAAATCTTTTGCGTGAGCTCAATTTTTGATTGAAGGAAGATGATAGCTCCAAGTCCGGGGAAGGGAAACATAGTTACTTCCAAAATCGTTCCTTTGACATTACCAGCACTCTCCCATTTATTGTGATGCTCTGTAGTAGGAGCATTTGCAATACATCAAATAGCCTTGTTCCTTCGACTTGTTGGATATGTGTCTGTATGCAAAGGACTAGGCTGATCATAAAGAATTGCCTTAAAAACATTTGACATTGTAAACAATGTCGAGGTGACATAGGTGGTTGTGATTGGAGCTGAAAGCCGGCCTCTTACAATAGTATTGTTTCTTGGTGAGTCAAATTGGTGCCAATTAGTACAGGCTACACGTCTAGTACTTGCAGCAAGTCAATCACCCATGCATGTTTAGAGCCTTGAACACATTGCTCAATATCATAAGGACAGATTCAAAAATTTGTTACAATCTCCTTATTTTCGGCCCGTTTTTTTTTTCTACCACGGTATGTAGGAGCTGGAGTGCCTTTAGATCCCTTCGCATTACGACCTTTACAACGGATGTTTGATCCATGCTATTGGGTGTAACATTTACAGCTCGACTTGTGGGACAGTCTTGTGATGTGCCATTGCAAAGTGTCACAATCACTCTCCATTGCAGTTGTGAAGTGCGATACATGTGCAGCGTTAGCCAGCGTATTTGCTTCATTGGAGGCCACTATGGGTGTACAGGTAGATCATGTCTATGCTCGTGTTTGAGATAAATTGACCTTGTTCGGGCGATGGGAGTCACCATCGGAACCAATGGGGAGGTCAAGCTTGCGCTTACTACTACCAAATATTTCTTTGCCTTCCAAATGTGGAACATGTGTTCCAACATGAGTTGGTCCAGGAAGGTCATTTAATGCCTCTGCAATCTTCTTTGGATCGCCACTGCATCTAGCACCTCTCAACTTCAACTTCAACTCCTCTTTTGATTGCCGTGACATTGATGTTGAGCCGTTCAAAAATGTGCAATAATTTGTCATTTGCTAAAAGGCTCGAATGTTGTCATCACAAGTGGCTGCAAACAAATCATTACCTTGATTATCCAATTGCTGCAACCATTTGTTATGAACGATTTTGGATAAATTGCATGATGGCATGTCCGCCATCTCCTTGAGACTCAACCTCTACAATGATAAATAAATGTAATTAAGTCTAAAATACTGTCAATAAAAATAAAAATGCCGCCACATTTAAACATTCAAGGCCACTACAATTTTGATCTCTCCATTATAAGGCAAAAGCACCCCTCGGTGCCAAAGGGACGGAGGAGTAAGTCACCCACTCTCTATAGTGGTTAGAATTTCATCTCTAGTAGCCATTTTAGTTTCAAGGAAAAAAAAAGAATTACAAAGCGCCAAGGGATAAGTCATCCACTCCCTGTAGTGGTTAGAATTTCATCTCTAGCAGACATTTTACTTACAAGGAAAAAAAAGGAATTACAAGTAGTCACACAGAAAAGACATTATGAAAGAAGTGACATCGAGTAAAATACCATTTGCATGAACCCGCCCCATTGGTGATATCGGAAGTGCCAAAATGCAAGCCACAATTCCAATTCATGCAGAGCCTCTTCTAAGGCTGCTCTAGATGATAACCACCAAGAACGAATCGCCAAGTAACGTGTCTCGGCTTTCTCAATAGTCTTGGAATCCTTATACTGCTTGCAAAGACAAGTATGTTGGTGTTGCATGTCCGGTTTGATGAGCTTCTGTGTATAGCGATGCAACAAAGTATTCTAGTGCAAAAGACATGTTTGTTCGCAGTTTGCCATCTTTATTTTGGAATCCCCCGAACCATACACAATGCAAATGCCATTCCAATCTGCTTGTGCACTATCAGCCATGAAGCCCTTAAAGTTCGGATTCTGCACACCGTTGCGCCTCATGACATCATTCAATGACCTCTACATGATGCACTAAATCTCCGTATCTTCAGATTGCATATCACAGATGGCAATTGTCATGACCGTTCTACAATCTATGTCATAGACGTGGCATGTCATGGTTGTCCAATCTTTCACACGTTTCATATGAGCCATGCGTTCTCCAGATCTCCACCCGGTTGCATGCATTTTACCAAGTCCACTCCACTACTAAGCCCTTCTACTAACATTTTAAACAAGTATACTTTTTCTTTTCCTTGACCTAGAAATATAATATCATGAATGTATTGAAACTTCAGATTCCGTTTCATATTCATGATGCTATTTATGATTCCACCCTTGCCAGTGCTACGGAAAGAAGTAATAATGTTACGGATATTAGGAGAACTAAGTATCTAAAATCTATCCATGACATCCTTTAACAACTTCTTATGCAATATCTCCTTAGGGGCTTCACCATTGTGTATCAAATGATTGTCTAGAAATAGCTTACTAGCTACCAAGGCAATGGCTGAATTAGTGGCAGTAGGTGTTTTTACAACCTCCCCTGGGATTGCAGACCCCAAAGGAATGGACGACAGAAGGCTCCACAATTCTCCACGTCCCCTTGACGTTGGGGGGATTCGACCAGATGTAGAAGGGCCTCCCGTCAACCCAATGATGCAACCAAGAGGGTTGCCCGTTATTGTGCCTCACGGGTTGGGGGAAGTTAAAGTTCCCCACATACTTTCCATATTTGCAGGGACCAAGGATGATGATCCTGCCGTCCATGTCGAGAAATTCGATGAGGTCCTCACCACTCACCTGATTACTGACCCTAGCTACTATCTTATCTGGTTTCCTAACACTCTAACAGGGATTGCCTATTGTTGGTACCGTTCGCATGCAGAAAAAACATTTGGGACTTGGATGCAACTACAAGATGCCTTCCTACACAACTTCCAACCAAAGACTAGTTAGCAGCAAGCCTTGTCCGCGCTACGCAATACTTATAGGGGAGTGACGGAAGAACCCACTGACTACATCCGACATTTTCAAGTGGTGTGCACCCGCTTTGTAGGACACCTTCTCAACGATAGCACTATCCGGTACTACTTCATCCACGGGATAAGTTCTCCCGCAACAATTTGAGACATCATTTTATAAAGACCGATAACATTGGACGACGCATTTCAAGTAGCACTCGAAGTCGAAATCATTGACAAAGAAAATGAGAAGATGATCAGTCGTGTAGACAATCCTATACCAGCCTTTATACCAATTTATCAACAAAGTCCTTGCTCTATAGCATACCGCACTACACCGATAAGATTGGATATGTTACCATTAGCTACCACTGATCCCTCGTCATTACTAATTGCCCCTGTTGATCAATTGTGCACAGAAATGAGACAGGTTTCTAATGATATGGCTCAAACAATGCGAGAGTTGATCCACCAGATGGCTTGTCTGTTCAAAGGGCAGGGACAACAACCTCCTCTACAATTTCACAAATCAGGGAAATATACGTCAAGACTCTGGTGCAACCACTATAGCCAGTCCAACCACACGCCTCCATTCTGCCCCCTATTAAAAGACAATCCGGCCCCGGCTCGTCCTCGAGGACCATCGCAGCCCTACTGACATCCAAATTCTCAACCTCAATAGGTACGGAACGCTAACTCTTTTGATAGATCCGGACATCCCCAGTGACTTACTTGCAAAAGGTTACATGAACTCGGATAATGTTGGATAGAAAACAACATAATTTTGTGAGTGATGTAGCAATCACCACAGTGCCACCCCAGACAAGGTCATATCGTTAGAATTTTCCAAAGCAGAATATGCTAAACAAGCACAAGACAACCAAAGGGGTGTCCGTTTTACGGAACCTAGAGAGGCTGCCAGACCACCCAACATATACTACGACTATTTAAACAATAGACAAACCCAGATCCCACCTGCAGCAGTACAGACAGCTCAAGGGACCATTTTTGTGGCACCAACACAATGTACCCAAGATGCAAGGTTCGTAACCAAGGAGATGCCTGAGAGTTCTAGAGCCAATGAATTCCAAACCTCTATGTTTGTAGGAGTAGACTACTCAAACATAAAACCTATTCAAAAATCCTTGCCCACTTTAGTGGTAACAAGAGGAGGAGCAAAGACTAACCCTCCTCCGATCATTGAGCCAGAAGAGGAAGAATCCCTTGAGTCTAGTTCCCACAGTAGCATGCATCTCCATTCATCCCAAGATTCCCCTCAGTTCTCTGATCTACAGAGTACTCTGAAAGAAACTGCCAAGGAAGTACAGTTCAATGAACACCTTCCTACCCATATCGAGTTGGATGAAAATGAGTTCCAATTCTTCCAGCAAGGAACTCTTTTTTACCCTTCAAGTCCAAGGGTTAAAAGCAAGACCCAGAAAAGTAGCAACCCTTCGTCTCCCTATGACTTATGGGATGACCTATCTAGAGCCAAAGCTAGCATATCTTTTGGTCAATTCATCAATGTGGCCCCAACATTTCGGAAGCAATTCAAGGATGGGGCCACTATTTCTCGGGCACCTAGGCTTGTAGGACTGGTCAACAGAATTGACTCCCTACTAGATCTTGAAGGATCTGACTTTGATAGGAAAAAGCCAAGATTGTTGGTTAAAAGGTCCCATTTGAACCTACGAGGTTGTAGAGACATCTACGAGCCAATAGAGATTGACATTGAGATAGTTGACAAAATCATCCCAAAAGCTCTAGTAGATGATGGAAGTGGAGTCAACATCATGCCCGTCTTCACTATGCAAAAATTAGGCTTAGAAGTCACCCACCCATCCTACGTCACCCTTAAATGTGCTGATCAAAGGTCAATCAAAACCTTGGGTCGAATCAAAGATCTCAGAATGCAAACTGGGGGAGCCGATTACATCCTCACCTTTGAGGTCCTCCAATTAGAAGAGGAATCCAATGGTGCTTATCCTCTATTATTAGGTTGCCAATTCCTTTGCGAAAGCGGAAGAGTTGTGAATTGGGTAGAAAAACGACCTACCTTTACCTATGGACCAGGAAAAACAAGGACCATGCTTGCAATTGTGGCAAAAGGTCCATTATCAGTAGGTGATCGTAAACTGGAAGTGCCAACATTTCAAGCCATTTGTGCAGACTCTTCTATCAATTTAGGGACAAAAAACTGCATCTGTCTAGGCCTATATGATTATGTTGATGATGGAACTTTCTAGCAATGGCTACAAGAGCATTTGTGTTCTAGTAATGAGGCTTTTGTCATAAGGGATGTTCCTTCAAGTCTTGTGAAAGCAGGTGCCACAAAGGAATTTCCAATAGAGCTTTCTGATGACACCAAAGGCCTTCTCGTTGAGTCGTCGTTAGTATCAAATACTCCGCCTAACAAAGACACTACGATTGCCATGAATTTAGAGTCTAACGAGAGACACCCTCCTAGCAATTCTGCTAATCCAAAAGACAATCTCAAATCAGTCCATCCTTCTTCTCCACCAATCGAAATTGAACTTGAAAAGGTAACCCAGCCAAGGCAATGGCTGAGTTAGTGGCAGTAGGTGTTTTTGCAACCTCTCCTGCGATGAGACCGGAAATAGTATCTAAGGATTCTCTACATGTTTAAGATGCCACGGGATGCATGTGATAACCAAGATGAATGCATGCTCTGGTCATTGTTGCAATACTGCTGAAAATATAATATATTCTAGCATCACAAGAACTAACACATTGTGGCGGACATTTGCATATCTTGCAGAGAAGAGTAGAATCCTTTAGAGGGTGAGCGCCAACAAAGAATGGAGCAATAGTATAACCACACCACTCTTTCTCGTTGTGCTTGGCAAATTGCTTCAAGTACTCACAGTCCTTTTTATTACATACCAGATGTCCTGCACAAGAGGACTTCCTAAACTTAAGGCCATCTTCATTGTGAATATTAGATGTCATGGTCCGACACCATGCACGACCATCATATCAATTATCCATGCCCTGCAGATTTCCACCAGTGCATGGCAAAGATGAAAGACAAAGGGAATGCAACTCAAATACTACGTTCCCATCAAAGTCTGAGGGAAGGTACTGCACTTTCTGGTGAATCACTAAATCATAGTCTAATGCAGCAACTTCGTTTCTAGATCCACGAATTGATGCTAGATTCTTGAGGCAGCCAACAATATCGATTGTTCTTACACTATTTGGATATGTTGGTGGGCGAGAGTGAGTGGATAGAGCAGGACTACTTGATGGCAAAAGATCTATATTGGAAGAAGTCCTGAGGACATTCTCGAGGACTGCAGTACTAAATACTTGGCTGGCTAGGGGACTCTCCCTCTGATTCACTAGATAAATCTATGATAGAGTCACAGCCTTCTTGTTTCACACGGAGAAGTGGAATTTGAGTTCTGGCAATCGTAATGTGTTCACGTTCCGTAGAATTCCTAATGTCATGCCGAGCAGGAGGTATATTTACAGTAGAATGGTCAGACTAGCGCGGTTTTAAATCTAAGTGGAAGCACCCATCATGAATAATGACAACCCATAAGCTCTGTAGCGACCTTGACAAAGGTTCCAAATATGACCCTCTTCAAGTTCTAACTTTAGCATATGGACGTACTCCTTCAAGTGTCCTAATTCAGACATGACCTCTTCTTTGACATATATACTAGATTGAACAAAACCAAATCGGACATGAAGAATGTGTAAAGACACAACGGCATATCCTTCTTCTCCTAGAGGGAGATCAAATGGGATCTCGTGGCCATCCGCTTGAATGGAGGCCATTGAGAAAATAATTAGGCACTGCAATAATAAGAGTACAAAGACAAAAACTCAAAAGAGAGTAGAGATAGAGTGACTAAATTGAGTTCAATTGTATAAGCAATTGCATGTGTTGAACGGATATGAATGAATTGGAATGTAGTGTCAGACACCAATTGATGACAGTGAATGCAATATTGTCAGTAGCCTCCAATTTCGGATATCTAAGACTGGCTCCTGATTTTTTATTGAAATAGGATCCACTGAAAGTGAGTGGAGCGCAGTACCTAACTCATAAATACTGGGAAAGCAAAATTCAAGGAACATTGCAATTACTTGTTTTGAGATGTGGGACACACAAACATTGTGCTTGCAGAATGTGCAAGTCGCAAGGTAATTAGAAAAGTACCATTCCTTTCTTTGTGCCGTTATTGTATTTCAAAATTCCTTGAACCATTTGTAGACATCCATTAAAGTGTCTTTGGAAAGTGACATTGAATGTTCTCATATGAGGGCTGCGGGAAGTCTAGAAAAGGATCCTAGCTCCAACTATGATGAATTCCTAGTTTTTGACGGTTATGGATATTACCAGTGTATCTAGCCATTGACCATTGTATACAATTTCTAAATAACACAACAAACCGCTGTAGTAATGCCGTTGTGGCATTCAAAATAATAAAAAATTAACAAAGTTTAAAATTTTGAATTTTGAATTTTGAAATTTCAATCTAATCTTTGACATTCATAAAGTTGCCGTCATGGAATACTTGCATGATAGGGAGTAGCTGTCAAATATGTGAGGACATAATTTCTAGTATTGGCAGAGATGATTTTCGAACAAGAATTCAATTTACACCCACGTCAAGTCATCCTATAACATGAAGCTTGAGGTCATTTTCTTGCAATCCTCTTGAACTCGGTAGTAGTTGAATCTAGAAATGCATGTGAAGTATTGACAGTTGTATGAATTCCCCTTTTTCATAGTCATTTCTACAACAATTCAGTCTGAGGTCAACTATCTTTAGTACCATATATTTTGCCATATGATCCACTAATCTCATGCATGCTGAGGAAGTTATAAGTGAAAGTGGTTGCTAGCATAGTTTTAGAAAGAGGGGGAAGAGAGGTAAACTGTTGTACTCCTTAGTAAAGCAATTGCAAAACTCAAGAAGAAGTAGGATACTTGTAAGGAATAAGACGTTGACGCCAAGGGAAAGCTGAACCCTTTCTATAGAAAAAGATATAATTGTTGATGAGAAGAATGCAGGACATTTCAAGGAGCTTTCGATTGTAGATGTGTATCCACTGAAGGTGTACACGCTAGGAACATCGTCAAATTCATGCATAAGCCACTTAGTTTGTGCTTCACCTCCACATTCAGACATTGTAAGATATTCATCATTATTGGATAATATTTCAAAGCAAGTGCAATTGAATGGATAAATATTAATTGAGCTCATAAAATCACAATTGTTTGCTATGCATGTCGTAAGCGTGAAAATATTTTAGTTAAATTTGTATTTTGTTGTTCATTTTGGGAATCAATGACGCATTTCATATTCTTTGAGTGAATGATCATTTCATAGAAGAACACGGAAGTTTGCGTGAGCCTAGTCCTAAAGAAATTTGGGGTCTTTAGTATTATATGGGAAGGGGAGAAATGTTTGAAGTGGTGAGGACAAGTTGAGTATACAGGAGAGAAACAGACTAAATAAGAGAGTGAATTAGATTACTATAGAAATTTGAATTTCTAGGGATGGGATTATAGTGTTCTAAATAAGGTTGATTTTTTCAATATGCTTATGATTGGGTCTCACAATGGAGAAAATTAGGGTTCTTCACGGGAGCCGTCGCGGCTCAGTTTCAAACACTGTAAGTTGAGCGCTAGAGTTGGTGTTTCAGTTGTGGGAGTTGCTTTTATGGTTTTTGAAATCTCACCGTGAATCATCCTACACCTTCACTCTTTTCATCGATCAGTTTGTGAAGCTAGTGTTCAATTTCTGTTTGCGAGTACAAAGTTCTAAACTTGGCTATTGTGAGTGCACTTGTCGTATTGTAGGAGGAATCAACAATGGGGAGAAAGCCTGCAACAAGAAGTGCGGCTCTAGGAGGGAAATGTAACAAAGGGGATAGCACTGAGAGCAATGACGATCCAATTGTGACCGCCGAAACGCTCACCAATGTTTCACAAACTACCACCGCCGTGAGTCCCTTCTTCTAGATATCTTTTGTTGTATTCAATCTGCCATTCTTGATATTGCAATTTTGAGTGCGCCCTCCGATCAAGAGCATGCTGGTGGAAATAAGCCTCAGTGCCAAAGGCAACCCCAACTTCATTGCTTCTCGTGAATCGAAGGAAAGAGGAGCTTACCTAGCCCATCGCTACCGGCCGACTAGAAGCCTCTTGCGGACCCCTCGGCGCCGAGGAAAGGGAGGTGGCCCTTCCAACGGAATCCAAGACAAAAAACTGCTAGTTTAAAAGTCTGAATGCCAGTAATGGATTAGGTTTTGAGTTTTGTTTTGGGCAGTTCGGGATAGTACCAAGCAGGTCGTTGCAAGGCATGCACGTTGTTCATTGCAGCATGTTCTCTTTTGACTTGCATGATAAAATATTTTCAAGAAATTGAAATCTCCAAGGGCGTACCAAGCATGGAAGACTACAAAGAATCGGCTCCAACGACACAAGTGCAATCAAAGGAATTTCGGTCATTCATGAGATTGCGTTCAGATTTTTGCTTTGGGAAAATTATGGAGATTCACCACTTTGTCCAACTTTGTGAACCCACCTTCTTGTGAATTAGCGAAGTCTTTATATGCATAGAGGTATTTCATACTTTGTTCCAGCCAGGATTGTCTTCGTATTATTTGGTGGCAGATTGTTTTGCTTTAAGCGTGCCAATGCTCAAACCAAACAGAGAATCTTGCAATCTTGTTTTCCAATCGCTTAGGTGAGTACATATTGTGTCTTGGGAGTATCATAGTCTGAATTTTGTCATATGAGCATTTTAAATATAAAAGGTATTTTTGCGGTATACTTTTTTCTTGTGAATCGATAAGCGCAATGATTTGATAAGCATTGACATGTGTATGTAGCAGCCATTTGCAACGCTTGAGTGCGTATTTGATAGAATTTAGAAGGTATTCTGGCTTTTTTATGAACGTTTCATGATCGAACTCGTTGATGTTGTTTGCATTATCATGGCAGAGATGGGTGGATTTAGGGTTTCAAACTGAACTCCATAAGGGCCGACCTGCTGAGGCACTCAATCCATCACTCATACTCGGCATGCCTTGAGCTTGGTGCTCTAGTTGCTATATTGGTTGGGGAGGTTTTTTAGTCGTTGATTCTTGCTATAGCAAGGTACAATTCAGAATATGGCAGCAGAAAGGGATTAGTGGACAATGTTTCAAAAGCTCTTAACATAATACACAAGTACAGAGGACTGCAGAAATAAGAAGACCTGATATTTCATACCCACAGTAAGTGCTTTCATTAATCATTGCAGTGTAACTAATAACATTGTAGCCACAATTATTTTGTTTCTTCTTGAATTTTGCATCAATAATATTTGCACTTTAAAAACATTCAAATACGGCTTCTGACGCGATGATCGCACTGTAGTCAACAAAGAATTCATTGCAATCTGGGCGATAGGGTTTACCATCAATTGAAGAGATATCTTTGATGAAATAGGAACATTTGAAGTGGAGTTAGCTACAGAATGAGAAGAAACAATTAGCACAGAAGTATAAATTATTTCCATGCTACAAATTCTATGCATTTGTGTAGGAGATTTTTTGATTGTTTTCATGAATTTGGAAGTTTGAGACTATTTTTGATCATGAAATGCTTCTCATTTGATGCTTGCAGCCTTGCAGGTTGTGGGTGATTGCACAAAACACCTGTACTATTTGTTGCGTTTTGCAATAGTACTCATGATTTTTTCTGGAGTACTTTAAAATTAGAAAATCAATTTTTTTTTAAATTAAAAAATATGGCCAATGTTTGCACCTTTAAGATGAAGGTAACCACCAAAGGAAATTCATTAAAAAATTCTCTAAGTAGGAGAACTAGAAAAGTACCAAATCTTAAGAAAATACATACTTTGATGTTTTAATTTGTAGAAATAGGAAAAAACTTATATAAAAAAAATAAAAATTGTCCATTTGTGGCAACTCTATGGAGATGGCCATTCACAAAAAAAAAAAAAAAAAAAATTTATATGCTTCAAAATGCTAGTAGAAAGGGACTCAATTTGTGGACTTCTACACCACACAAAATTTAGTGTTTTTAGAATTCCTTTGGACAATAGCTATAAATCTACTAGAAGACCATCTCTACCAATTTCAGCTCCAAATTCGTTTTTATGGATACTAAATAGTACTAAAAACCTCCAAATTGGCATTTGTGACATACTATTGGGGGCTATTATTAAATAGTAAAAAAAAATTTAAAATTCCAAAAAAATAGGCAAGGTGTATAGTAGTCATCAGTATCTTGTCTATGAATTTTGAATCATTTGGAGTCAAAACCCAAGAATTATGGCCAAAAAACTAATTAGCACAAGATGTGTGACAGAAAATAGTACAAGTGTTTCATGCAATCACCCTTGTGCACATTGAATTTTGGTGTAGAATTTTGTAATTTGAACATCAAGAAACCTATACTATCCTCCAGGAAGGAAGCCTTGGCGTCAAGGGAGAGAGCTGATTGGAAAATTTTAGTTGACTTAGTTCTTTACCTCTTAGTTCCTACGAATTCATCCGGAAAGCTGTTTAACCACTCCATTTGATCTAAGTGCTTTCAGAAGAACCTTAAATGTGCATTTGTATCATTGTTACAACATCCCTGGGCTTTTCTAATTGTAGTAGAATGCTATTTGCAAATTTGCTTTGGGAGAGAGACGATTGGGATGTGTCTCTAGAAAAGCCGACTAGTGAAGAAGCTGAATTGGACAGAGTCAAAGAAAGCTAGAGAGATTTGGTAATGAACACCGGACATTAGATTTTGAACTGCCGATGTTCATTGTTCACTTGCGATGTGTTTGCGATTTGATCATTGCTCACCTTTCTCATATAAACGTCACATTTTGGGACTCAGAAGTGTACTGAAGTTTGATGATTTAACCAAATGCGATGTGCTGGTGGTTGTCTGTCCATTTAAGAGAATGCACTAGAAGGATGCGTGTAAGTAGTTCCATTGCTTTAGTTTATTGAGAGATGGTGAACTAGATTTGTACGGATTGGCAGTGAAATCCTTTAAATTGAGTTGTTCACTTCTTATCGTGAAAGCTTGTGTTTCATTGTGCTTTTGTATTGATTTCGTATCTGGCGTATCTGCTTTCGTATTATGAGGTGATGGCACGTTAGAGGTAATGGCACGTTAGAGTGTGAATGCAAATCAAGCGTTGAGTCTTTAAGCAATGGGGCATCGCGGGAACTGATTATCTGGTGGGCTTCTATCAATCAGTAGCGGCTCTGATTTTTGGGAGCATGTAGGGGAATGATTCCAAATGAATGAAGTATTTTGTCTCTCAAAATTCATTGTAGTTATATTTCATGATCTATGGAACTACAATTAGGAGAAGCCTCGGCTCCGAGGGATGTTATCATGTCAAAGTGAATGAGTTATCATTCTGTATTTATTTCTTCCAATATAATTTCTGATAAGGGTGAGTGTTTGCTGTCCCAACAGTGAATTTTTGTGTAATACAAATTCGGAAGAAGAGGTCTGTAAGTTGTCCAAACAATTGAACTGTGACATATTTGGATGAGCCTCGGCGCCAAAGGTTGCCTCGTGGTTTAAATCACAGATTTTATATACAAGCTCGATTAGATGAAAATGACTATAAGTTGATGCAAATGACTGAATTGTGATAAATCTGGATGAGCCTCGGCACTAAGGAGTGCCTTGTAGATTTGCTAAGAGATTTCGTATATGAGCTCCATTGGAAGAAGACAACTATATGATGATCCCAATAACTGAATTGTGACTTTTGAGGATGAGCCTCAACGCCGAGGCTATCTTGTAGTTTCATTGAACGATTGAAGGTTTGATGAGTTTCTTCTTTGTATTGTTATAAATGATTTATGAACGTGTATATTGACTGGAGTTACAAAATTACCGGTTTTTTGGAAGAGCCTTAGCCCCAAGGTGAGTGTTCATGCTCAAATTTTTTTGCGCAATGTGTTCATAAGTTCAAGTACTACCAAATCCTCTTATCTTGGAATCAAAATTTTGATCTTCCCTTAGAGCCGGGTAATAGTGGGGTGCTCGGAATTAGGTAACCAAAATGCCATTGTCAGATAACAACTTCTCTATATTGGTAACCATCCAAGTATTGTCATTGCTTGGCCTCGGTGCCGAGGAGGGATTCTGATTCACTGTAGGATTTTGTTTTATAAGTGATTTACAAATCTTGGAGATGTTCCTTGTCCAAAATTATAAGAATTTGGATCAAAACAATAGCCGTTGTTATTTGCCCTCGATGCCTAGGGAAGGATGTTTGTCGTCTTTGGATTCATCTTCTCGTCTACTATTTGTTTTTGTTTGGATTATTTTTGTGTAAACCTTGAAAACCGTACAAACATAATTTTGTAAATGATTTGTAGATCTTGGACAAGAAAGGCTTCCCTTGACGCCAAGGGGTGGTAGTAATTTTGATGGATTGTTCAATCGGAATTTCAAGCTAAAATATAGAATTTTGATTATATACTCATTGTGAATTGGAGCATTAGAAGTGAGGTCCTAGTATCATCATTTGTGCACCATTCTTGTGATGATTCCTCTCTAATTACTATATTTTTTTTGTTGTCTCGTTTTGTTACAGGAGGTGGCTGCTGTTTCCATTGTTCTTGAAGGTCAAGTTCAAGAAATTGAGCACATCACTGGTGGTAATGAAGAAGAAGGTAGGACTATTGACAAAGACATGGAGAAGATTGTCATGACTATACCTCCGAGGACACATTTCAAAAATCACAAAAAAATAACTTTACAGTTGCTTCAATTGCGGCCTTGAGATTGAAGCCTCATTCAGGAAATTGAGCACATCAGTGGTGGTGATGAAGAAGAAGGTAGGACTATTGATGAGGACATGGAGAAGACTATCATGACTATACCTCCAAGCACGCATTTCAAAATCACAAAAAATTAACTTTACAGTTGCTTCAATTGCGGCCTTGAGATTGAAGCTTCATTCAATTTCTCGCTTAATGATTCCATTGTGCCATCTAGTTGTAATGCTTATGGTTTGTCCGGCGCTACAGTATGATGTATTGAGACTTGAGGAGGACTTTGTGAATGGTTACAGGGATGGGTCCTCCATGTTCTACATTTCTCTTACTAACAAGCAAAGAGAGATGGAGCAGGTGTTGGATGCTGAGAACACCGCATGGGAACCCTTGTAGAATACTGGAAATGACAATTTCAACGCCACACTTAGTGCAACACCTGGATTAGAGCATTTGCAGAGCTCCAAGTTTTTCGTGTGTGATGGTAACCACAGTTTGCTTGCATGGTCACACTAGAAGAAAACTATGTTGGAACCTACAAAACCATGTGGGATTGGTTTTGTTGAGTTCCTAGTTTTCAACGCAGATTTTTGCATTGGAATTTTGCAGAATTTTGCGTTGGAAACTAGAAACTCAACAAAACCAATCCCACATGATTTTGTGGATTCCAATGCATTTTTCTTCTAGTGTCATCACACATATCCAAGCATCATAACCTTGATGCAGATTGGCACATGTCGATGGATTCTATCATTTTGGAGACAAAGGGAAAGATCAGTCAGGTCATGTATGCCATACACGATGTAAAGAAGTAAGTGCATCATTTTAATTTGTTTTTATTTTTTGTTTGATTCTTTGTTAGATTGTGATACATTTAACCTCTCCTGGGTTTTTTTTCAGGCATACGGAGAATTCATTTATCAAAACTAGTCTTGTTCACACTCTGTTTTGTGTTCAAAAGTATGGTGTACTTCCTCTAGACAAGTTTGCAAAGCACTTGAGCTCATCTGAGATGATGTAGTGCCAACAGAACACACAAAAGAGTTGGTACTCTATGTTTGTTGAAGTATTTACTTCGTTTATCTTTTGAATAAAACTATTCTATAGGTCATAGAATGTATATTATTGAATTCTTTCTACTCTTGTCACAATGTTGCTAATGTCTTAGTCCGTGTGCAGTATGAGATCACGGCAACAGCTGATATTGCAGTTAGGCAATACAAAGATGAAATTGCTAAGGATGAACAATTACTAGATGGCATCATGGCTGCCATGAGATTGGGCACTAAAGATCAGACATCCAAATTGATACAGAAGATGAACAAGTTGACCGCGGTTGCTAATCCCAATTTTGGGAGCAAATGGCTTAGAGAGGTATGTTCACAATCCCTATGCATGTTTGTTGTGTGATCTTCCTTTTCTATTTCACTTATTTTCACTTCATGTTCTTTGTGTAATAGATTGAGTGCCATTGGAGCTCAAATATCACTCCGGAAATGACTCTAGAGAAGTTGCAATTGATTGCAACTTGCAATGTCAGCAATGAGCAGAAGGTCAAGTGGCTGCGGTGGTGGAATTCTTTGATTCAAATAAGAGAGGCCAAAAAATTTCCTTTAAAGCTAGTTGGAGAAAATGAGCTAAAGTCTTTTTGGTAAAGGCTTGCTGGTATGCAGGGGTATGTCTTTACCGATATGACTATGGATTGGCGTTGACTATGGATTCTTTCCAAGAGCCAGAGAATTTTTCAGATTATATTGAGGGATGAAGCATTCTTGGCTAATTTCAAGGGGCTAGACATCTTCAAGAAGTTAGATGACTTTAGAAAGCACAAAGGCAGTGATGCAGTTGTGAAACGTGTGATTTACCGATATGAATTTCATTTTATATTACCATTGTTCTAGGATTATGTAAATGTCTTTATCCTTAGTTGTGAGACATTACTTTTGTTATTTGACATGATCTGATTCTACAAGTACTTCAAGTACGAGCAGCTGCCGAAGGAGGCCATTTCAAAGCGTGCTCTACCTCCATTTCTTGGAACATGGTTGAATGTCTCCTTAGAGCTATGCATGTTTTCAACGTCAAACTCGAAATTGTCGACAAGTTTGCACCTCAAGACTAGGACTTGGTATCTGGATTGCCCATCAGAAATCACGCCATAGCCTAAGGAATACGTCAAGGCCTTTGTCGATTCTCAGAAGGGTGGTTCAAACAATGACAAGTTTGCTGGCCTTGACGAGGATGCAAAAGCAAAAGCAAAAGCTATAAAGAAGAAAGAGGAGGCTGATAAGAAGATAGCCTTAAAGAATTCCAAAATAGTGGATAAAGCTAAAGAGAGAATGACAAAGAAGACCTTGAAATTGGCAGAGACTACAGAGGCATCAGTAGCTAAGAAGACCATAGGAAGAAGACGAAAGAATAAATTCCTCCTTTGTCTACTAAAGACGAGGTCTCTCAACACCAAGGTTCATTCTCACAAGGCGTCAAACGTGATGCTAATTATGCTTTACAGAGCAAGGAAGGCATGCTACATGGTCCATCAGTTGTGGAATTTCTAAATGACTCAAAGATTTCCATTGATAAATTCATCCTGAATCCACTACAAGAGAAAGGGGTGTTTTAAGTGAGTTTTAAAATGTAATCCTAGACATATGATTTTAAGTATTGACTTTTAAGGAGATTTTCAGCAAAATTTTACTTAAAACACGTGTGTTTAAATTTTGCTGAAAATCTCCTTGAAAGTCAATACTTAAAATCATATATCTAGGATTATATTTTAAAACTCACTTAAAATACCCTTTTTTTTATAGTAATCATTTGCTTGCAGATGTGTTGGTTGATCCTCTACCCCAGGTGTACCACGACATTATCAAATTCATTGATAAGGTTAGCGGATTTACTTACCTTCATGAATTTCTTCTGATTATATGTGTTTAATTTCATTTTTTTGGTTCCCTAACCACCAGAATTCTGTTGTAGCACAAGGATAACAAGCAACGCTTCTTTAAAGGAGTCAAGAGTGATAAACTACATATAGACCTTATTATTGTGGACATGCCAGAGGGTTTGCCTATCCCTGGTTTGTTCGTGCCTGCCACTAATGTTCCCAAATGGAATGCGGCAGATAAGGACTGGCTACAGTCACTTTTTGAATTCAATTGTTGCAATGTGAATTTTTGGTTTTTTGTAAGTTATCTAAATCTTGGAACGGAAACCATGATCTGGTATCCTGAATTGAGCAAGAAATAATGGAAAACCGGAAATTAACTACGGAACGGAAGAGGTGACAACCCGAATTTGATCTGAATCTAAACCGGATTAGAGTTGGAGCGGATCTGAGTTGGAACGGATTGGGTCAGGAACGGATTTGGTCATGATGACAGATCAAACTATAAATAGGCTGACCAATCCAGTTGCCACTCTTTTTCAAACTTCGTTTGCGGAAATCGCTCTCCAGCGCATACTTAGCTTTCCTCCCAGGCGCTTTGCTTTCTTGTTGTGTGAGTTTGTGTGTGCGTGTTAGTGTGTTAGAGCGCGCAGCGCTTTAGTGTGTGTTGCAGGTTTAGAGGTATTCTGGTTGAGATCGGAAGAGCGAAGGTGAGAAACGAGATGTGCGGCTAGGAGAGAGAAAGGTAGCCTCAGTCAGAATCCGGTTAGCACAGCTCGTGTCCATGCCTCAGCTCCGCAAGAGTAGAGCAGGACCGTCTAGTTCCTCCGCAGTAGAAGTTAAACTCCGGAAGGTGTGTCCGATTAATCCAGCAGAAGAGAAGGAAAAGGACAACCTCATAGACGATCTTGCCAAGATGGGTTGCGGGGGACTGATAGATAAACCCTGGGGGTTTAGAGAGGAACGGATGATTCGAGAGCTGTTGGGAAAACTCTCGAATTAGTTCGATAAGACCATCCGCGGAATTCCGGGCAGTTGGACAGAAGAGATGTGGAGGTCCGTATACGATTTCCGGTCAGGAGGTCGCGGGATGGCCAGTTCAAAGGAAGGAGACACTCGGGGGAAGTTCCAGAGCAACGTGGACTCGAAGGATGGGCATGCGGTCACAGATTGTTTGGACGACCGGCATTGCAATCTTTTGCAGTTCCTGGTTCCGATCATCCACCCGGAGAAGCCAACGAGGGTGACGATTGCCATCGGGAACCTGATTTTCGGAGCCCTGAGCGGGGAACGGAAAGTGGACTGGGCCAGGATCTTTTCCGATCTGGTCAGCCGTCTGGTTCCAAAGATTGGAGGAAGTAGGCCGACACCGCTGAGTCCCTACATCTTCCATCTTTACAAGCATAACCAGCTCCTTACGGATACGGAGGAGAAGGAGTGGAAGACTCAGGAGACACTTTTGATGTATGGGGAATCGGAATCGGAGGAAGAGCAGGAGGAAGTATCCGGTTCCGATGAAGAAGAAGAAGAGGAGGAGCAACACCGGCCGCAGAACAAGCGGTAGAAGACGACGCCTCCTCATCGGAGAGGAACCCCAACCCCTCCGGGTGAGACATCCAACCCTGGGAAGAAACCGGTTTTTGAAGGACCGGGTCCTTCCGGATCGGATCCGACGGATCCGTTCAACCAGTTGATCAACATCTTGAGCGGTGTGCGAGCAGACTGGGCGGTGAAGAAGCTGGTTCTGACCCAGATCAGTGAACTGGTGGAAGCACCAGCTGATAGCAACCTCGCGGGAGTGGTTGCAGAATACATCTCCAGTCCGGATGAGATCCGGAAGCAAGAAGCGGAGATACGACGACTTCAGGAGGAAGTCGATGCGTTGAAGATAGAACTTTTACTCCTGAAGGAGGACATGGCCACCACACGGGAGATAGCGGAGGCTACCCGGAAAGTAGCCGAGGACGTGAAGGCCACTTTTGGGGCAACCGAAGAGGCCGTCACCAAAGCAAATCTATTTGACGAAGGAGTACTCAAGGATAAGAAGATATCCGGAACCAAGTTGGTCCGGATCTTGATGGACTACTCCGAGAAGGTAGAATTGGTGATGGTGGAAGCACGAGAAGCAGCAAATCGGATGGAGGTGAGCAGTCAAAAGATGAACGGAGTGACGTTGTCACGGTCGTTCCATCTTTCTGACCTTTCGATGCCAGGATCTTTTCCGAACGTAGGCATTCAGACGGAGGAAAAGGATCGGACTCCCCAGTCAAAGAAGAGTGGGAGGAAGCTCGCGAACACCATCAACTTAGATTCATCACCGGATCTCCCAGATCGTGAAACCGGGGAGCGGAACCGGAATTTGACAGACGTCTTCGAACAACTTGGAGCGGAAACGCCCAGGAGTCCCACACTAAACCAGGGACAGGATCAAAGTATGGATCTGACCCCGAATCAGGGTGCCGATCAAGGTCTAGATCAGAGCGTGGACCAAGGTGTGGACCAAGTTATGGACAAAGGAACGGATCAAGGAGTAGATCCGGTTGTGATAGGATAGGTAGAAATTAGTTTTGTAAATATTTGGTAGGATGGACCGGACCGGATTTGATCCGGATCTGTCTGGTTCGGATCGGGTTTTTATCCGGTCTGGCCGGCTCGGCAGGGACCGAAAGTTCCGCGCGGACTTTCTGGGCCCCTTTTTGTTGACTTTGAGTTTTAAAATGTATATTAGTCAGTCTCTGCGAAGGAGACTGGGAGTCTTTTCTCTTGAGTTTTTGTGCGTTTTCTATTGACTTCTTGTTGTACGTCTCTCCCGCGCGTGGCAGGGCTGTTTTGGTGAGGAGTTAGGAAAATGTATGCAGATTCTAGAGAGATTTCTCCCCTTGGTATTGTTGTTTTGCTTTTATGTGCATGTGAGTGGGTATTCTAAGTGTTGGGAGTGGATTTCAGTTCCCCAGCACCTCTACAGTTCACGATTCCGGGCGAGAATGCCGTTGTTAGGCTAGGCGGATAGGGAAGGAGTCCTTAGTCGCGCTAGAGCTCCTGGATAGGAAATCCGGTTGAGTGTCCGATCTCCCGTGAGGTCTCGCTGCCCTAGTTGGTAAACGGAAGAACTTTAATTGATGTTGGAACAGATGAATTTACTTGTAACCACCTAACTTCACACGGAGGGAACTTGACATCAAGGTCGTAGTAGTATGAGAGGATTGTACGGGGGGTCTTTGTGTGACCTGCAAACCGGATCGCTATCCGGGTGGCTGTGAGAGATCAACCCGGATCCGAGCTAGTGTAGGAAGTAGTGGATTAGAGAAGTGGGTCTTCAGCCACTATAAGTCACAGAAGGAGTGGCGGGCCTGCCACTCTCAAAAGCAAGCGGCAAACCCTCTGATGGTGAAACAGAGGCAAAACTAAACCGAAGTGGAGTGAGGGTACGTGTGAGAGGACCGGATCGGATCAGTCCAGAGGAGTTCCAGGATCTGAAGTTGAAGGATCCTGGGTTGTGGAAGTTTTACAAGACTGAATAGCTTGACAGACCGAAGAGATAGAGAGAGGTCTGGTCGTTGTTTTCGGTGTGTTGTTGTTTCTGGTTTTAGATCTAGGACCGGAAAGTAGAAATTGGATACTGGCTGAGCTTAAGTTGGGAATAGAACTAGACACTTCAAAGAATCTCGTGGGTTTGATCTTTAGAGTCATTTTGTTATGCTTTAGAGTGGTTTTGGGGAGTATAACAGGGAATTCACTTACTCTGTGCTGCGACATCAATGATGGTCATCTGCATGACAATGGAGCTCTTATCATAATCTATTTCTTGAGGGTCATTATGAAGGCTACCATTTTGTAGTACGGAATTATTTATGAGCCGATGAAGGATTGGTGGGGAACAAATGCATTACATCTTGCCTCACCTGTTACTCCTAGTAAAATGGTATATTCCTCTCCCATTTCAATTTTGGATGTTGTTCATTTCTTATGGTCGTTTTATTGTAAAATCAAGTACCTGCATAGTCCAATATCCCATTTTCAATATCGATGCCATGTCTTTTTAAATTTATTTTGAATTTGATAACTTCAAATCTCTTAGACTGCTTTGATTTTCACTTAAGCTTTTACATCCTTATTTTTGCAGATACAACGGTTTGGAATTATGTTGCTTGTCAGGAAGTTAACTGATGTTGGTCCTTCTAAGTTCCAATTCAAGCCCTGCCCTCTAGACTTGAAGAAATTAAATCTAGATGTTTTGGATAATGATGTAATTCATAATTTCACAAATCTAGTGACTATGACCATGGACAGCAACTCCAAGCCTTGGAAAGGGGCGCAAGAAAAGGATCTTTGATTACTATAAATGCTGATACAGTGGTGCTCACTTCCAAATGACGTTGTTATAGACTGCATTGCTGCAATAGATAATATTAGATGACTTTAGTTTGTATTATTTGTAATTTTCATTTTCCTATCTCTTTTACCCTTGCTGACGTCTTTTTTGTAATTGAATTCGTGGTGTTCTTGGTAGTAGGGGCCTCCATCCACGCTTTTCCCAAACCCAAAGAAGTCCTACATATTGCCGTCGTATGCAGAGGCGTTAGCTTCTACATTTGCATCTCAAGAAGACTTTCCTGCTTGGAAGAAGTCTAGTTCCTTAGATCTAAAAGTATTGAAGTTTGTAGATGTGACAGCCTTAGAATTAGATAGGGAGACATTGTCGATTGATAGTAGTGCCCACTCTCAGTCTATGTCTACATCTTCTATGTGATTCTTTTGTTTGTTGCATTGCACTTGTTGGATTCTATTTTATTGTTTATTATACGTTGTTTTCTTTACTTGAAGCATCAATATTCTATGTACCTCAAATTTTAATCTGTAGGCTTCTTTTTTATTTTAGAAATTTATAGATTACATATAATATTGTACTTATAATATTGTAGTCTTGCTGAAATGTGAAGTGATTTTGTTGTTTTAGGAATCCAAATTATTAAAAAAGGTTATAGGTCCAACTACAAGTTATTCTTTGTATTAAATTTTCTAGCTCATTTTATAAGCTACAATTCATTAGTTGGACTAACATTCGGAAGACATCATTTCAATGGGCGAAATTTACATCATCAGTAAATACTTAGAAATGGACAAAATGCACTACAAAGGTGATTTATGGATGAAGTATCTTTTCTTTAAGAATCTTGAATCGTAACCATATCAAGGGAATCTGCAATAAAGTTCACTACAAATGACCTGAATACCCTCTAAAGAAAATAAATTTAATTACCATTTATTTTTCCCATCCTGCATTGTAAGGTGAATCATTCTTTTAAAGTCCGGGGGCAAGCATCCTTGGGTGAGCCACTAGGAACCAAGGAACTAGAAACCAATATACCATTGATTTATTAATTTGAATTTTTGGTTCCTTGAAAATACTAATTATTTGGTTGGCTAGGAAAAACGGTCATCTTCTTTACGACCACTTGACTTGCTGTGAAGTGTATGTTTAGGCGCCTTCCACAGTTCCACTTACTCCTCGCTTCAAACGTTTGTCGCGTGCGCTTCGTCTCTCCGCGCGGATAGCTTGATTCTTCACCGGCTCTGAGAATTTGGCACAATGTCTCTTAGCATCAAAAAATATTTAAGGTTTGCTAGGTAACCCTGTTTAGTTGCAACACTGGTTCCTCTCTTCTTGCTGGTTTTTTATTCTCTGGCTTGGCAATTGCAAAGTTGTTCTGTTTCGGCAACATGGCTTCGGTAAGAATTGTTCAGAGATTTGGTTTTATAAGCGTTTCGACCAATTTAGCCCATTGTTTCCATTTTCCATTGAGGCTAAGCTCTTGCTTGAACTACATCTTTGTTGCAGACAAATTGTGATTTGAATTACGACCTCAATTATTTCACGAAGCGGCAGGGCTTGAGAGGTTTTGGTCTTCCTGTTAGGGGCCTTCAAGAGAGTGACGTCTCTGTCCAAGAGAATAGTGACTACCTTGGACGTAGATTTGACAAGAATGGGTGGAAAATCTTGCCACCACAAGTGACTTCCGAAGTGCAGCGTGGCATTGTCGACCTCTATCGTCGCGTTTTCAGAAGGGCCAATATTTTGAATGACACAATTTCCTTGGAGTTTGGTAGAGGCATTGTTGCAGAGGCGAAGGACAAGAAGGTCAACTAGGCGCAGTATGCTGTCTACGTGAATTCAAAGAGATAGAATCTGGTGGCATCTCGTAGGAACAGGTCGTTGCAACTTGGCGCGGTTGAAAAAAAAATTCTTTTGAGGCCTGCTACAATTTCTGCTGAGGTTCCTCCTCTTCCAAAGGTGTTCCGACACCCTTCCTTGAATCTCATTGCAGTTGGTGAAGAATCAGCTCCCTCGTGTACTTTCACTATGGAGCAATTCAGTGAGGGTGGTTCATTATTTCGGGAGCCAACCCCCATCCACCGCTCGCTGTCTCTTTCAAGTCTTGCTGAGCGATCAAGGGCTGCAAAGCAGTCTTTGAGGAGGCCAAGGATGGAATGCACGTTGTCTACCAAACGAGGCGCAAATATCAGTGCCCGCACTAGTGTGTCCAATTCAAGTATGGGTTGCCAAAATGAATTCATTTCCAAAACTATTGCTAGAGTCCAGCAACTTCTGCTTGAAAACCAGGGTTCGCTTTCAGGGTCCAAAGATCGTCTTAGGGCGTTGTTGCAAGAAAATGAGGAGAGGCAATTAAGGTTGAGGAGGGCCAAATTGAATCGCGATGACAGAATGAGCTTCTGTGAGGATGCTTTAGCGGAGGTGGACAAGGTCAAGATTGCGTTAGAGGAGTCTCAAAGTTACGTTGATAGGTGGACGACATGCACAGACTCGGTGGATTTACCATTGTCACAAATATGTGACAACGTTGGTGCTTTTTTGGGGGAATAGCTTCAGACTAGGGTTTCTGATTTACAGCAACAATTGCAAAATGAGGAAAGAAATGTCAGCAAAACCCAATTGAAGCTACAAGAAACTAAGCTAGAGTATGAGAGGTGTATGGAGTGCACGGCTGCTTGTGAGAAGCGCTATGCTGCTCTAGCCAAAAGTCTGTCCCACATGGAGTCCTTTTATATTTTAGTTGGACAGTACTTGGCAAAACTAAAGACTAGTCTTCTAGATTCATTTAGTCCCACACCAATTCAAAGACAAAAGGACTTTGAAAAAAACACGTTAGTTTACGTAGAGAACTGTCCATTGTGTGGCGATCATTTTCTAAACTGCAACGACATTGTAGTATCTTCCTGTGGCCACATGTATCACCCCTTCTGTATGAGTAGTCACTCCTCTAAGTCCAATAGATGCATCGCCGAGTTCTGTGAGGAAGGCTTTGACCCCAATTGGCACTTGTCTTTCGGGTTTGTGGAGCCACCAAATCCTCATTCGACTTCCGATGTCATCCACGACACTCCAGGAGCAGGATCTGCAAGTACGTCTGAGATTCATACTCTCAATGCTAGAGTATTTTCATTTCGTATCCTTGAATATGTTGCAGCTGATTTGTCCTCCTTTTTAGGATTTCAGAGTTTTCATTCAAACCAAACATTTGTAGACTAATTCTTGGCTTTCTGCAATCCATTTAAAAAAATTCTAGTCATGTGTCGGTCCTCCCTTCCTTCTTCACTGCTACACAGTCCAGTTCATTTCAAGGAGCCAGGCTAAAGGTTCCTTTCTTTCATATAGCTTAGGACAGTATCCTTACCTCAATGGAATGTTCCTTAACTTTTGCATGGCCCACTATAATATCCTTTCTACCTTCCTGTATCCTCTCTCTATTGTCCAGAGAGTTCTTAGTTTTCCTACGAGGCCTTTCCTAGGAAAGTTTGCAGGATTTTGTAATTGTCTATCTCAGTAATAGCAAGGAAGGTTTTCCTAGGAGGCCTTTCCTAGGAAAGTTTGCAGGATTACCTAATCGTCTTCGTCACTAGTAGAAATATGTATCTTCATTTCTAGTAGGATATGATATTTCCTTGAACAAGTCCTTGTGGCTTACAGGATGTTGACACTCTTCTAGGAGATATGTTCCTTTCTTTAGGAAATTGTATCTGGGTCATGAGTATTGGGCCAATACTTTTCTGATACTAATTTTCTATTGTATGTCTTACATAACTACAGATATTATGTCTATGGCTGGTACATCTTCAGAAGGACCATTGACAAATAGGGAGGGAGCACGACAATTGGAAACTGCACAGGGCAATTTGCCTCTTCAGTCGCAATCTTCCGAGACGGCCAAAAGCGTTGGACAGGATTTTCAGGCTGCTCAAATTGCAGTGAATTGTTTAGTCTGCAAATGCTCTGAACAGTTCATGGTTTCGCTTGAGGTATAATGTTTCACCTACAACTCTTTCGTCAAAAAATTACTTTTAGCTGTGAACAAAGTCTAGGTGATTTTATTGCATTCATTATCATAGAAGCAGTCGCCATTATGAATTTTGGATTCTGATTCTTCTTCCTTGTTGAACTCCCTTATTTATGCAGCCTTGTGGCCACTGTGGCGTTTGCAAGAAATGCGTAGGTGAAATTTTGCTTTGTCCGTCTTGCTCTGGAATTGTAGAAGGGTGTAGAGATCCCAAGCTAATTACACCTTTGAAGCCTATGGCCTTTAGAGATGCATTCAACTCTGCTATACAGCCAGACATAGAGATGCCAAGCGAGGAGGCTAAAAGATATAGGAAGATCAACACCAATATGGAGATATTTGGGGGCCGAGAGCCAGAATTGCATTCAGAATCCCAGGAGAGTTCTGAAGATGAGGAGACTCTTCTTAATACCCCTGCTACAACCATCATTAACAAGCCTAAACGACTATGTGCCTCTGGTCCTATCGTGGAAATATCAGAGGAATATTGTTCTAAAGGTAAGATGAAAGATCACGAGGACTGTGCTGAAGAAGACAATGGCAACCATGAGCTGAGCTTGCCCAAAACAAGTTCACAGCATCAAATGGGATCAAATACAGAGCTAAATCTGCTTGATATTGAATGTATTGCCAATGCTTCCCTACTTCATGAGGAGAGCGACACTAAGGATACCCCAATTGCAGAGAAGGAGCAATCTAGTTCACATACATCCATAAGGGCTGAAAGCGAAGGAGGCACCAACTGTGGAAATAAGCGTCGAAGTACTGCCGGCAGTCAAAGTCAGCCCAAACGAATCACAAGGAAACATTGAAAGCCCATCCAGGCAAAGGAGGTGTTATGGCTCCTTGCTGATCAGCAGTCACAACCAAAGTCATCTGCTTCGGTACGAGTTCGAAGAGGTAGAGATAGGTCTTGATTATGTTTATTTTTAATAATTCTCTAGCCTTGTCATTTGTTTAGGACTGTATGTAGGAAGAGGAGATTCTATGGTGGAATCATCATATCTCTCATGTGAATAAAATGTTTGAAATGACTCTAGATATGCTCTTTCTTTATACGGCCCAGTTGAGAAAGAACGGCCCAGTTGCCCTAACTAGCAGGGTCTAGTCAGGCTTGGAGTTGTGATATCCATCCTACATTCTTCAAATAGGCCTCGCTATAGAAATGCTAAAATCCATGGTTGTCAAATGATTGAGAATCGTGGCTTGACCTACAGAATGTGTCCTTAGCTCAATGTTTTGTGCTTGTTTTCCTTGTTGACCTGTCGGAAGTTATAAGTTGGAAATTGGAAGAATTTGGAGCAGCTTGCTTTAAGTTGGAAGCAATTGAAGGTTCCCAACTAACCTCTTCAATTTCACCCAATGATTGTCTCCCTTGTACGAGCTGGAAACTCCAAAACGCATAAGGTATTCTCTGGCCAATCCGTTTATTTCAGGGGTTTAGTACTTGCCTATAGTCACTATCAATTCCTTGTTTGTCACCTACTGCAAAATCTTGGTTATGAATGTTTTTTTCCTTCATTGTGCTTTCATGAATTACAGTGAGCTATTTTTTCTTGGCAATGTGTATACGCAAAGCATCCTGAAGCATGACTATGTGTGGGTGGTGAATACAGGACAATAGCAGTGTCTCAAGTGGTAGCAAGGCGTCTATCATCTTCTTATTTGGCATCATCAAGTTTCTGTAGGGGAGACGTGGGCATCTTTTGTCTTTGGGTGGGACCATTCAATATTTTTAATGGAATCTTGAACTAGCCCCTTGTAGAATTTTCAAACACAACTTTTGCAACTGGCTTCTCCTCTAGGTACTACTTGTCTTATTACCCTACTGAACTCTATGTACTTATTCCTTGATCTCAGATATGATTAAGTCCATGAATTTGATTTATGCGTGATATTTGAATTTCAAATTTGAAGTTCAGGGTTTTAGGGTCTCTCATGATTAATTTCGAGAATATGCATGACTATGTTGAATGGTATGAGGTCTTGAAGTGCCAAATGATCTCATTGAGCAATCCTTTTTTGATGCATGTATTCAAATCTAGGCAAGCTTTTAAATGCTGAAGGTATGGTACATTAATACCGGCAATGTTGATGATGTAAGTGTTGTTGTCATTCTTTTTCTGAAAACCTAATTAGGTGGCAATTTGTTTGCAGTGGAGCTGGAGAGCCCTGGTGCAGCGCCTCTGTAAAAGAAAATTCCGAATTCTATTGTGCTGCCCAAGACTCAGGGTTTAGAGACCACCTGAAGTTGAATATCTGGAGGAATTGAATTCTCAAAGTTGAATTAAGTTTTTAAAGCTGGCTCTTGTTTAGTTTTGTTGTAGTCTCCCTAGCTGTAGTCATGTAGCATTGGCCCCAATTTTTTAGCTTGAGAGAATATCTCACAGACGATAATCAGTAAGCTGCATGTTCATTTTGTTTAATGGCACATTATTATCGGACGTCTTCTGTGAGTATTGCTGTTGGCTTCTGGGGTTGGTTTTCTGCAATTTGTGATGGAGGGGTGTTATGAGTCACGCTCTTGTTTGAAAATGAAACTATGGAGGCTGAAAAAAGGTCAGTGTTGTGTGATTTATGTATATGAGCAGTTTAACTGTGTTAAAGTATGTTTAGGGTCAATTTGTGTGTTTTTCAATGCGCGCAAATATATTTGAGTTACTATGTGGTATGTTTGAATTAGATCTTGGTATGCTTGTGTATGAATGACTATGTTGTAAGGTACTATTGCGGTAAGGTACTACTATATAGTTGTTTTAATCTAACCACAAGAAGTCCTTCCTTATCCTTCATAAAACTTTATGAGGCTCTCTCCTTGATGCAAGCTGTTCAGCTCTACTAAAGATGGAGTTAGTAGTTTGTCATAGGCCTCAATATTCAGTCAATATTTGGTTTAAGTTTGATATAATCTAGCTTCAAGCCCCTATGTTAGCTTCTAGGAATGGCTACTCTACTATTTGGAGTAAGGAAGGTCTGTCTCTTTGTTCATTGTAGTTTATTTGTTCTCTCTCTTCCTTTTGATGCTCATCTTCTTTTCATTTGTCTAGCCTCTAACTTGGTGGTCACTTCAGGTTTTTTAATACAATGGTTTCCATTTGTTATAAATATAATAAATTAACAATGTCCTTGCTTAGGGTTCTTATTTAGGTAGCATAGGCAATTTGCAACATAAAGTTCAATGAAATTCTTACCCACAATAGTCCAAATTGTAAATTACCTTCATTGAGAGAAATTTGGTTTTATTTGATGTGTTATTAACGGCTTGAGGGGAAGGATAGGGATCTAGGCAAATTAACTAACATACTTCATTTCTAACCTTGCAAATGAATACTCATATGCAACTCATGAATTCTACTTTTACTACATTCATCTATTATTCCAATGAATAGTAAATGCTAAAATGAAGACCTTTTAATTTTATTACCACCGGGTTCAAACAAAATTACTTGACTCCTACATGCTTGTAGGGTTTGGGCAATGCCTAAATAAAATTTCCGGTCAAAATTCCCAAAGAATTTAGGAAGAATAAAATCACAATTCTTAAAGAAGATAATCACAATTTAATGGGATTTACTTGTTTGCATAATTGTTGCATGTCAAGTCTATCCTATTTAAATGTGCACCTTGCATACATGACAGACTAGGATTGATTTAGCCCTTGAAGATTTATTGGGGATAGTTGGCATATATGTGGCATTAGTTGTTAGTAGGAAGTTCCAAATTAAGACCTCATTAGAACCATGTCAACACAAATTTTAATTTCACTCTTGATCTTAAATCTATAGGAAGTGTAGAACCATGCCAAATACAATGAAATACTGTTGTATAATATTGGCCAAAATGGGCTCTCTGGACCTTTAAAGGTTAATATGCATATATTTTTGACATATAGAAAATTTATAGTTTATTTGTAGTTCACTCCTCCTTATCCTCCATCTATAAATAAATAGGACCTTGCAAGCTCTAAGGGCATAGAAAAAGTATAACATCAATTTTTACAATGCTTTTATTTTTAATGTTTTGAAGCTCATACAAAGAAATGTATATGCAAACATCTTATTTTTTGTCTAATGTTTTTTGGTGGAATTGTTTAAAATAGTTTACACAATACTTTAAAGGTAGCCTCTTTAAAGCTTAAAATACAACACTTTTTGTTTGTTTCTATTTAATTTCCGGTCAAATGAATTCAAGAAGCATATGAATTAATTACACCATGATGTCTTGCACTAAGATCCCTGGCATATTTCTTCAAAAACTCCATACTATTCTACATTAGCTAGCGTTTAAGTAATGAATGTGATATTCAAGGAAAATTCAATATTATAGAAGAACACAAAATTTGTTTTCATATTTTTAATTTTAATTAATTTTAATAGAAGTAAGATTCATTTGTGATTCTTAGCCCTACATGAGAGAAATATGAAATAGTTGAAATGTGTATTTTTACGTTAAAAAAAACAAGCGAAATTTTACCAAGGACAAATATGAAACTTTAAGGGGTCTTTAATACAGTCTACATTAACTGTCAAGTCCGTAGAAGCTTAAGTACGCACTAATCAACGTAACTAGTGAGTCACTAATACACTTAAAAAATTTCATGATTTCAATGCCGCCGGATTATCTCAAACCACCCAGTCACATCTCCTTGTCGATGGACCTCGGCTCCCCAGGCTGATTCGAGGTTTAGTTGCAATCCGTGAGCGCCACTCCATCTTCTTGCTAAACCAAGGGATTTTGCAGTGTTTTAGTCTTCAGGCGGATCGGGGTTCCATTGCATCCGTGAGCGCCTCTTCTTGTTGCAATTATTGCTTCCCCGATCCATAGTCTTCCAGTCTTCCAGCGGAAAGGGGTTCCACTGCAATCCGTGAGCGCCGCTTGTTCTTGTTGCTTCTCCAATCAATAAAGTGTTTCAATCCGCCAGAGCGCTCCCACCTTCTTGCTTCTCGATCAGTCCAAGTACTTCAAGGCTTCTAACCTACAACTTTTTTGTTGGATTTAAGGCTTTTAACGTGCAGCTTTTTCGTTGGAGTGGAGTCTGCTTTGTTTTTGCTCCGACTTACAACGCGTTTAGGTTGCTTTTGTCAAGCAATGGACTTGCGGAGTTTGTACATCCAAGGCACTTCATTTTCTTATTGTGTCTCTCCTAATGTGCTTGCCGTTGTCAATCGCGTATAGACAGCTTCATTATCATCTTCCCACTGTTGAAATGCAGAGACTTGGATAACCTGGCTCGCAACAAACTTAGAGCAATTGAAACGGCCGATTTCAGGTACACACACCAGACCTTCCACCGTAAGCAACTGAAGCTCCAATTTCAGTTCCTTAGACTACAGTGAGCAACGTAGTTTAATTTGTGGTAGCTGAATGTTTTCTTGTTGGCCAATTGTTTGTACGTGGTGTTGAGATTGCTCTCGTCCTGTAGAAATATGCGAGTAGAGCGTGAGGGAATAGAACATCGAGTTGTGTCACTCAAGGACATTCAGTTCAGTACTTAGAGAGAAAAAGATTGCATTGGCAGCATTGCATCCACTGTATGCTGTACATAGTTGAATTCATGAAGCCATTCCCCTGGCATGATAGTCTTGACATTGTTTCATTTAATTTATTGTTTTAGGGCTTACAGATTCATATGAGTGGAAGTACAGGAAGTTAATGAAATTGATGTTAACACTTTTGAATTGGACAGTATGTACTAGAGCGCACACTGGAAGCGCAGTTGCTGGGAATTTGACATACACAGGTTCTTTTTTTAGTCTGATTTGCACTCGTTTGAATCAACGTTGAATTTTAATGTAACTCATGCTGCTTCACTAGTATTTTGCGTGAACCCACCTGCCGAGATGGTGACTCAATTATTTGAATGTTTTCACGTACCTTGGTCCATTGTTGTGTCGGAGCCCGTAACGCCAAATTCTATTACGTTGTAATGAAATTAGGTTAAAGATATTTTATTTCCAATTTTTTTTTTTGTTTTATAGGGTTATGTACATATTTTAGTAGAGTTTTAGATTAGTAACCATTGAATCTTCTAAAAGAGATAAAATGGTTAAGATGGATCTAAGTTGCTCCTGTCTTGAACCGGAAACCGGAAACCTATGTCGGATCCTAACCGGGATTCCAGGAGTTCGGGAACGGTCAAACCGGTTATTGGAAACGGAAACTGGAGCCAACAGTCACCATACCGGAAGATGAAGAGAAGGAAGAGGACCAGTCCGAGTCAGGAGAGGAGAGCGAGGAAGGCGAAGAGGAATCGAAACCGGAATCTAAACCAGCGCATGGAAAGGGTAGAGGTAAACCGCCAACTCCGCCAAAAGGGAAAGCGTCCAAGTCTACTAGGAGTAAGCCGCAATCAGCAAAGAAAGGAGTGGCCAAGACCACTCAAACACCAGCCAAGAGGCAGAAGAAGTAGATAGAGTTTGTTTTTAGAAGTTAAGTTAAGGAGTTAAGTGGAACTCCGGTTTTTGTAGTTTGAAAGTAAAAGTAGACTTCAGTTAAGTTCAGTTTTGAAAAGTTAAAGATAGGAGGAGTTCAGTTTCGGAAAGTTAAAGATAGTTGGAGTTCAATTAAGTAGAGGAAAGTTAAAGAAAGTCACTGTTAGTTACTTTCCGGCTGCATATACTTGGATAGCAGGATCCGGGTTTCTAGGAAAAGGACCGGCTGTTAGGCAGTTAACACTTAGATTTAGGATTTTGAAGATTAGGTGAATGACGCATGTCATTCTCTGACCTGTAGTTAGGATTTCCAGGGGGTCCTTTTTGGATTTCCCTTGGTTTGGTATTTAGGGGGTGGAAGTTAGTTTCATCCCGAGCTTTGATAGGATAATTTTGTCTTACACTTGTGTTCTTTTTCATTTTCCATTGCAAAGCGTATTGATTTCCACATCCCAAGCGTTGGTCTGAAAAGTCTTGATGCTAGGTTGGTATGCCGGTAATGCTAGAACCATTATTTGTGCAGGTAGCTATGGTTGCAGGTTTTGGAAGAAGATGAGTGCCCCCGGATGTTTCCTGTATCCGGTTTCCGATCCGAGTAGCGACTCCGCCTAGAAACTTGGGTTGTGAAAATCTGTCATTGTAGTATTGTGAGGACAGTAGGGGTTTCCTGAGTAACCTACTGATCCGGATTAAGCTTTTGGGTTAGTTGTGAGGAGAAACCGAGATCCTATTTCTTTTTGTGTTTTATTATTTTTCTTCTTTTTAGTGAAACTTCAGTCACTCTAAAATGTCAAAGGGTAGGAATTCACGCCGCCTTCCTTAACTAAAATATGCGGAACCCTCTGACATAGAGGCTAAACTTCAAACCAGTTACTTGTTTTGAGGATCCAAAAGCGGAAACAGGAAGAGGCACAGGGTAATGACACTCCTTCCAGTTCCGGTTTTGAATCCTAGAGTCAGAGTTGTTTTGAGGATCCAAGAGCGGAAACAGGAAGAGGCACAGGGTAATGACACTCCTTCCGGTTCCGGTTTTGAATCCTAGAGTCAGAAGTTGTATTTGTGAGTAAGGGAGTGGTATATTGTAGAGACACTTCCCTGTTGTTGTTGAGCGGATTAGGACTAAAGTGAGATAGTCCAACCGGATGGAAAGAAATCATTTGTATATTTTTAGCTTCCCATCTTAGAATCCGGGTCGCTTGTGGTTGTTGTGATTTCCGCATCCGTTTCCGGTCATCACTATAGAAGTTCGATACAGATCTCTGAGGGAACGATACACGAGTCACCCAAAAGACGGTTTTAAACGCTTTAGAACGTCTACTGGAGGGATTTTACTTTCTTGTGCTACGACATGCTGTCTTGTAAGTTACAACATTTTAAATTTGTCCCTGCCTATCCCAAAGTTACGGCAAAATAAAGCGGTCCCTTCTATCCCTAAATCATGTCATTTTCAATTGTATAATTAGGAATGGCATTTGAGTTTCACCATGCCCTGCTGTCTTGTAAGTCACTACACAACAAATTATATTAGTCCTGGCACTTAGGCCTGCATTAATAATGGCCTAGCTTGACTTTAACATTATCCTTGTGAAGACATCAAGTTATAAGGGTTTTAGAAAAAGCAGGTAGGGTACAGTAGGAAGGGATCTTAACGTTCAAATACCTACATGGATAACGTTCTTCTACAGGTGCGGTACTGGTTCTACTTTTCTTCACTGAATTTTTAATCTTCCACAAGGCTCAAGAGGGGGCATTACAGAGGAAGTGAAACGATGGCAAACTAACCAACTGAAAGCAATACATTGACGTTGTACTATGGCAGCAAAGACTGGTTTGTTACAGTATGTGGACTCAATGGCCGTGGTTTAATTCCTGGTCAAACTCTTATTGAAGCGTACATCTCAAAGCAAGAGTGCATCATCATGTTTGGGGACAAAAAATCAAACAATGGATATAAAACTTCCAGACATCTTGAATTTATTGACCGTGTCAATTAGCTGTGGAAGAGAGTTCACCAAGTTGACAAGCCAGTGAACAACGACGTTGGCTTCCACTTTTGCCAAGGACTGATATATGAAGATCGTCATGGCTTAGGCACGATTGATTGGGAAGAACTTGCCGTGACCATAGTGAATTGGTATTGCACCACAAAGAGAGTGAAAAAAGTGCATGATGATTGGGCTCATGCGTGCCCATCAATAACCATTGATTTGTTCACTAAACAGCTTGTGAAGGAAAAGTGCTGTCCACATGGCAAGAAACTTAAACCGGGAGTCATTGCCTCCACATTCCCTACAGCACCGTCTCAGTTTGTGAGTCCACATATTACACCCTCCGAATTATTCCTTTTTGATCTTGGTCTTTAATTTTAGAATTAGTGAATTTAAGTCTCTCACTATGATTTGTATATTATATTTTTTTATTTTGAATTTGCAATTATGATAGGCAACACCCTTTCAATGTTCACTTCTCTACACTTTTATTTTTAAATCTTTAATTACATCTTGTGGTTTTGGTTTAGGGTCATATAAAAAGTACAATCCGTCACATCCTTTCAATCTTCTCTTTTCCCACTTTGGTTTTTAGTTTCAGAATTCAATTCAAGAACTTTAAATCCCTAATTCTGTTTTGTGTTTTTTATTTTTCATTTTTAAATTCTCAATTATGGTTGATAACACCCTTTCAATTATTTCTTTTCAACATTTTAATTATTCAAAATCTATTTTGTTATGTGTTTTTAATTTTTCAAGTAAGGCACAAGTATAATCCGTCATAACCTTTCAATTTCCTCTTTTCAGGTCTACTTTAAGTTTTATTTTTAGGATTATTGCAGTGTAAATCTCTAATGCTACCTTGTGTTTTTGTTTTTAATTTCAAATCACAATTATGATTGAGAGCACCCTTTCATTTATTTCTTTTCTACATTTTGGTTATTCAAAATCTAATTTTGGTATGTGCTCTTAGATTTTTAGTAACAACTGACTTATTACATTGGCAGGATGAGGCAAAACGAAGAAGACTGATAGACAATCGTGAGTTTCAGTCCAATTCGTCTAGAGACGTGAAGCTAAATTAGAATAAGAGCAGGGTTAAATTGGAGTACGTCAGAAAGGAGTTTGCAGAGGCATCCATGGATCTTCACACTGACAAAATGCCAAATGAGGACATTTCACACTAGGGAAACCCACCTCTGGAAACTCCAAATGACCAGATGGAAGATGTAGAGATTTTGCCTACCGAAGTGCCAAATGTCAAAAATCCACTTCCTGAAACACCTCCAAAGACAATTCCAAAAAAGGCACCCAAGTTGTCGTACGCGTAATCTAGGCGTAAGTATCTTTAATAAAAAAACGTGGTAAGATGACACAAGTTATCGTCTCAGGAGATTCCAGACATTATCTCAATCTTAGTTTTCCTAGACCTTTAAGTTCCCGGATTTTGACCACCTCCAAAAGGGGTCCGTCCAACTCACAAACTCTCTTCCGGAACTACTTTCTCTCCGGATTCTTTCTCGGATCCGGCTCTATCCGGTCTTCCGGTTCCGACTCTCTAACCAATTGGTTTATGGTACCTCTGTTTTACCCTTAGAGGGTTCACTTGCTCTTTCCAAAGGATAGGGAACTGCACCACTCTGTACTTGACACAAAATCTATTAACACAAACAAAACACAACCCAAGAATAGATCTAGTTGAGTAAACAGGGTGGCATCCTCACAACATTCCGGATGGCCTATCCGGAAAGTTGGTCACACAGGGTAGCATTAGGTCCTCCTTACTACAACGACGGATACTGGACTTCCAGAACTAAGGGAATGACTTCCTAGCTCTCAGCCGCTCATGAGGTTGACTAGCCTTCCGGTGGGTGGAAATATTCCTCTGGCGGTTGCCGACCTCCGCACGGAACCGCTCCTCGAATTCCGGACTAGCTTCCGGGCCACTCCCGGGCCTCCACCGGATCACCGTACCAGCGATTTAAAGGCGCCACTTTCTCACTGCGCAAATCTAAAACTCATCTACAAAACACACTTAGCCTAATCCGGCTGCCCAAGAATCCGGACTCCTCCCCTTGCACACTCTCACTTACACATCCACACAAGTGACTATAGACGCGATACGCAGGAGAATAATCCACTATATGCTTTCCTGAATACTTCAGATTAAATGAACAAGGAAAGGAATGACAGGCCAACAATCCGGCCTGTCCTTAAGAACCCACAAAAAGGCGGCCTAAACGGCTACCAGAAAATCGGCCAACGGCCTAACAAAAAGCAAAAAACAAAAAGGCAACGGCCCTGATGACCATTACAGAAAAAACGGGAAACTGTTGATCCTAAAAGTCCGAAACCTTGGGCCCCACATCTGGATAACCCGGTTCTAGAACTTACTATCCGGCTAAAATCCTAACTAACATAACTGCCGCCCTAACTAGTCATTTCGCCTTCCGGGCTTTCTTCGAGGATGTTCCGCCCTTGGATGGCGACGAGCCTGACTTCTTGGGCGGGGTGGTCTTCGTCTTTGACTGGGTCCGGGGATGATGAAGTTCCTCCTCCGACTGGGTCTGTGGAGTCGTTTCCACCTCCTCTTCTTCCGACTCCTCCTTTGCTTCATTGAGTAGCCGCCGTCCCCTTGGCTTCGGGACTGTGAAGTCTATGAGCTGGGACGGTAGGAACCCTAAACCATGGGCTGGAGCATGTGAGTGAAACTCACCGGATCCATCCGAGCCGGGTTCAGCACCGTTCTGGGGATGGCTGGCTTACAAAAAACGGAAGAAACCTGACGATCAGGGAAAAGGTTTGCCACTGCCGCAGTCCTTCCGGCTGGTACGACTGGAACCACGTCCTTCACCGGAGTTGTACTCGGGGTCGTTTCCAGATCCGGCCTTGATTCCGTAAACTGCTTGACTAGCGAACGCTTCTTCACGGCCAATGATGATCCGGCCATTGATTTGCTCTTGGCTGGGGAAGGTTGGTTTTGCGTTCCTCCTTGAAATTCCTGAGTCAGTTCAAAAAGCCCCTGGTCTAATCCTTCGAGCGGATCAAGATTGCTCAATAGCTGCCGTACCTCTTTCAGCATTCCCTTTATCCGGACTTCAAAGTCCACCAAGATGCCGACCACCTTTGATCCAGTAATGTGGCCCTCCTGCACCATCTAGGAGTTCTAGAGTGTAGCCCTGGCAAGCACATCCGCCGAATGCTCAAACAGCTCCTGGACATTCCGAACCAGATCAATGGCTTCCCCCTCTTTTGCTTCAACGGTGATCTTTTCTCTTTCCGCCCACGCGGCTTGCTCTTGTGCCCGATTTCGTTCTTGCTCCAAGGCCAAGATCTGTCCTTCCAACTGTTTCACTGCTTCTGGATCTGGCCTTTCCGCCAAAGCACTCAAAATCTGTCCTTCTTTCGTCACGCCCAATCTTCCGCACACGTCCCAGATCAGAGCCATCATCTGCTCATTCTGCCCCTTGGTAGTCCTCAGCCAGTTGATGGTGGCCTCAAACTGATCTGATTCCGAAAGTGGGTTCCGGGGCTGCTCCATCTCTTCGACCTCTTGTTTCCCTCGAGCAGCCGGATCCATAGACTTCCGATGTGTTCTGGCAACATTGGGCGACGCGTGCTCCCATGCCGCTTCCTCTTCCTCTAACTCGGGATCATCCGGTTCATCGTCCTGAAAAAGCCCATACTTCCAAAGGTTTTCTCCCTTCCGGTACACGACCATTTTTGGTCCGGTCAACGCATCCTCCGAATGATATAGGTGGAAAAGGTAGGGGCTAATCGGGCTAGACTTTTTACTAGCTATGTTGCTTGCTAACTTCTCTACTACGGAGTGAATGATCACTCCCCAGCTGACCGGTCTAGGAGCCGGAATCTCCCTATCTCCTAGTGCTCCAAAAATCATATTTGCCACAGTCAGTGTAGTCCGGGTGGACTTTTCCGGATACAGAATCAGGATGAGGAATTCTAACAACTGCCGATCCCGTGGACTCCTACAGTCACTCGCGGCGTTCCCCTCCTTCGAATCCGGCTGGTTCCGGAATATGTTAGCCGCGTACCTATCTGTCCAGCTGGCTATCCCGGATCCTCTAGTTGGCGTAAAGTACGCCTTGGCCCACAACTCCGGGGTCCAAGCTCTAAAACGACCCCTAACAGTTAACTCAAACTGATTGGGAACCCCAAAAACGAGTTCATCAATCATCTCCTCACTCCGGACATTCCACGGCTTTTTTACGAACCCTAGGCACTCATGATCTCTAGGTCCTTCTCTAACTCCTTGAGGCGCTCCGGATCGGATGGAATAACCGGGCGTACGCCCCGGGCTGTCACTACTAGCCTCCGGACTTGACTCGCTTCCGCCATATTACCGACAGTTAAAGCAATCCGGTGCAAACGGCACCGTCCTCCCTTTCTCTCCCGAACACGTCCTAACTCACCACTCTTTCACTCTTCTAACGCACCGTGGTGAAACACGGGGAAGAGAGGAAGAATGAGGCTGGCGGTGGGGTTTAAATACCTATCAGAACCCTAAGTTCTCGACCAGGCGAAGTTCCCGTAAGTTCCCTAGCCGGAACCTAGGCGATAGGTCCCTACTATCTGGAACTTTCCGGCTTTCCGACTATTGATTCCGGATGACTACGTAACCTCATTAGAATCTTATTTTTTCTAGAAAAGGTCTAATTTCTAATTCTAACTTCTAGTTTTTAATTCCATATTCTAATGCAAAATTTCAAAAAGTTTTCCTACGTTTGCATCTATTTCTATGTTAATTTAATTTTTTGGATGTTACGTACTCCCACACAAGTATGTGGCCCTTTTTCCATTATTTCCAAATGCTTTGAATTAATAGGTTTCTTTGGGTGGGATAACATGAATACTCTATTAGTACTAATGGATGACTAATATCTTTTTTGATTCATTTTTGTTTTCTTAGGGCCTGTAGAGGATTTAAGGAATCAACTACTAAATACACTACAACATTCCTCAAGGCACTCCAACTTTTCCAGAACGATATTGAGCAGGCAATACATATGAGAATCAAAAATCTGGAAGAAGAAGAAGCAAGACTTAAATCTTTTTTGCGTGGCAATCGCCATGATGTGGATTTTGCTACCGCCACAGTGAAGAATTTGTAAAGGAACTTGAGATTGCACAGTCTACCTTACTGAAATCACACACTGATGATAATCGTGGAGTGGTGAGACTCCTCAAATCTGCTATAAAATTAGGTGAGACAAAGTTAAAGTCTAAAATAGCAAAGTATACTAAGATGTCTCAAGAGTGGCGAACTCAAGCAAACTTACTTACAGAGAAATGCCAAGCACGGAAATTGCTTGTCAATCACTTCCAATTATAAGACGAGGAAGACCAATTGTTGGATATTACAAGAAAATGAGAAGATCAACAGGTGGTGGACAAAGTAGCATAGGAGGTTCACTGTCCATTATGTCCAGGCCTTGTAGTAGATAAACAATTTCAACTGCCTTTACTTTTGGAGAAGGGTTTTGATAGGACCTATTTAACTTTTGGATTATATACGCTATGCTAAAACTATTTCAAAACTGTAGATACAACGTCATTTGTGGCAGCCCCACTGCACATAAATGCCCTAACTCAAATGCTACAAACTTTTTCTAAGTGGAAGCTTCTTCAGCCAGTCTAAATTACCCACCCATTCTCATTTCAGTGTCCACAGTTGATGCTAATAGAATCAGAGTTTTAGAGCTTGATTGAAGTTGCCAATGCACCAAGTGCACGACCTGTAAGTTCATCCCACAGTTGAGTTCATATAAGAGTGAATCAAGGTACATGCAACTCACTAACAAACTTGTGAGACTAGGAGTCTGCAACTATAGATATACTAACAAATACAGCCATTCGTATGCTCATTCGACAACATAAGCAAAATTGGAACCAATAGGAGGACACACCTCTTAGAAAATTTAATCAATATGCTTCTAATGGGCCATGGTTGGCCCTGGACAACCCAAGAACGTGTTGTAATTCTTGCAGTAGAACAAACTCCATCCAAGACTCCCTTTCACATGACATGCACAAGTTCTCAGTACCTAAATTAGAAAGATGCTTGAACTTCACACAATCTTGAACTTCTCACACAGGCATAGAACCTATACATATTTTCCTACCATGCAAGGGACATCCAGAGATAACAATACAGGAAGCATACTTAGGCAAATTCCATGGGGTGACAGCTTAAATTAGAGACGTTGTTACCTGCACAATACCAGCCACGAAGGTGATACAATTGCACAACAACAGGAGGTTGCCAATTGCAGAATCTCCAATGATTTTCAGAGGTACGTAGATACATTACAATTCCATACTCCCTGTACTATTATGGTACACTCATTGCCATAATTACGAGGACTATCTAACGTCTCTAACAAACGCTAGGTCCAGCAAAATTTAGGAACTGATTCTAAAACAACAACCAAAATAGAAGGACAATGTTCACCACCTTTCCAGAGAGAGACTTCCAAATTGTAATGTGGACAAATGAAAGGATGCGAAGAACTCCAATCTCTCTCTTGTTAGTCTGCAATCACAGTTCATTATGTCCCTAGATCGAACATGAGCAACGACTACATGAAAAAACTATTTGACAAGCATACGAGGTCTCCATGTTTGTAGTAAAGTATTCCTCCCTGCTAAAAGTACTAACACGCTACAATAGCAATAAGGCATGCATAATATTGAAGCAAGTACCTCATTTCTATTAGTTCAGCTGAATTTATGACCACCCCTTGTCCTGTGTCTTGCAGCCAAAACTGGACATTATAGTCCTGGTATAGGTTCCACTTGCGTCCTTCCCTAGAAATGTGAGGAAAGACAAAACAAAACAGGAAAGGAAACCGGAAACTGAAAGCAGGAGTGAACCACACGAGCATGAAACCAGGACTAGATTATAGGAACAACAAAACGAGCACAACGAAGCCAAGGAAAGATACGAGGACTGAACCAGAATTGAGGACTAAAACCCTAAGGAAAGAATTCCTGAACTGAAATTCCATGGACATAAGCAGGAACATAATTGAAATTCCTATAGATAGAAGGAAACAAGCTAGGATATAAGCAGCAAACCAATATAAAGCAAACAGCTCAATATGTAGAATCCTAAAACATTCAAGGATTTCCTAAACAAGGAAATAGGTTCCTATGGTAGCTATCATAGTTTAGGAAGCCAATTTCATTTCATTGATACAACTGAAGTAAACGCAAACGTAGGACTCACCTTCTAGGATACTGAATTCTTGTAATCAAAGAGGATGACAAATTTGCCAAGAACGTATGCAACTTCCTGAACCCTGCAACTATTTATCAGTAGAGGAAATGAGTGGAGTAGATGAAGTCCAGGATGCAAAAGATAAGGGGTAGTCTTGTAGCACCATTTGCAGCTTGGACAACATAATAGGAAAAAGAAATTGGGGACTAAAGACTGAGTTGACATATCTGGCAAATGAAAAATTGAATATTAACTTCATTGAAGTCGACAGAGATAGCAAGAGTCCTAAAATCTACATGATAATCCATTGCTAAGTTGAACTGTCACTGCAATGTGGCTTCCAAAGTGTCCCTCAAAATTTAATTCGGGAAACAGAGATCAACCTGACACAGAAGCAAAATTCATGAGTTCACTAAGGATCACTTGACGAAGTATGGGGCATGTAAAAAGGTGCAAAATATGATGCATGAAGCGGAAGTGTCAACCTGAGTATGCCTTGTTGAAGCTCGTTCTTGACGGAGAAACCTCAAAAGTCCTTTGCAGAGCATTCTCAAAATGCGTCTTTCAGTCCTGTCTGTACAGAAAGCTAGTTAGTAGCGCTTTAGTGAAAGAATGGGCGATTGGGTCAAAAATCCCTTTGAACTAATTCCAGGAAACCACAATGATCGTACCCAAACACCATAATACTGATCCTCAAGCATTGAGAACGATGAGAACAGATTCTCTCATTCTTTGTCTAATATCATGAGTTGTGATCTACATGACAAGTATTTTTTTGTACCCTAAAACGAATGCCCTACACCTTGTGTTTTGCAATCAAAAAACAGAGCATCCATCCCAAAGCATGAACATACTCGACGCAAGTTGAACATCGCAAACACAATCAAAAAATTAACAAGTTTTTGAATAGGTATACGCTTGACTGCACGTCGCGCTTTCTACATTGCACCCCTAAACGGAATGCTATGGGAGCGACATCTTGCAAGGCCACAATTGCAACACGGAAATGGGGAATCGCTCAAGGAAGAGAAGCCGGCGGCCTCTGTGGACTCAGTTGCGCGCCAACGGGAGGAAAGAAAAGGAGAGCGGGGGCAGTTCAAATTCCCGCACCAGATGAGGATGAGGCACCAATCCATTTGCTCCACTTGGCGCAAATGGTACGTGGCACTCCACCATTTGCTCATCCATGGCGGGAAAGGGAAGTAAACTACAGTAGCACAATTTCAATTTCCAGTGCTAAGAAGGTAAATAAATTAATAGTTTACATATGGAGCATATACAAATTTAAAAACTTAGAAAAACAATGCTAAACCTTCCTAAAATGAGTATTAAAAAAGGTACTCCATAATATACAACATAAACCTTGACTAGTTTAAGTTTCACATAATAAGTATTGTTTAAAGATTTAAATTAGAGAGGCCTTTATTTGGGATGATTATGTCGACCACTAACCAATTCATATTAAAGTATATAAAAGGTATTACATACCTCAACCCATCCACTTATGCCCCCAAAATGGTTGGTCTACTCTACTTGAGAATCGATACAAATCCTTTTGAAACTAGAAGTCATTCTACCCTTCTATCCTTCTAATCATCCCATATTGTTTGGTGATGACAATCACAGCTTCTATAAAAGGACCTAGGTGAAAGGAGCAGTCATCTAGAAGGCCAATGGGGCCTACCACCCATGCTTCACTAGTGTGTTTGGAAGTTCCCATTGGTCTTCTAGTAGCCCCCCAAATCCTTTTTTGCTAAAATTGACAAAGACCCAAAATCAACTTACAAATATAAGACTTGGTAATTTAATTAAGCAAACTCAATTCATGTTCAAATTTTACAATGTAACCATAGGATTAAATTAGGTGCACAATCAACTCACAAATTGAAAGCCTTGGTAATTTAATTAAGCAAACTCAATTCATGTTCAAATTTTACAATGTGACCATAGGATTAAATCATGTTCAAATTTTAGAATGTGACCATAGCATTAAATTAGGTGCACAATCAACTCACAAATTAAAAGCCTTGGTAATTTAATTAAGCAAACTCAATTCATGTTCAAATATTACAATGTGACCATAGTATTAAATTAGGTGCACAATCAACTCACAAATTAAAAGCCTTGGTAATTTAATTAAGCAAACTCAATTCATGTTCAAATTTTACAATGTGACCATAGCATTAAATTAGGTGCACAATCAACTCACAAATTAAAAGCGTTGGTAATTTAATTAAGCAAACTCTATTAATGTTCAAATTTTACCATTTGACCATAGGATTAAATTAGGTGCACAATCAACTCACAAATAAGGTACCCCATGGGGCTATTTTAAAAGAATTGGATACTAATTTGAATGTATCAATTAAATACTTATTGAACTAAGGGTCCACTTACTTCACCCTAAAGTAAAAATGCAAAAGGGTCCCGAAGACCAAGGGAGCTTCCCCCACATTCATCGAGCATGGGGTACCAGTCCACTTGATCTCTAGGGTTACAAGACCAGTCCAAAAGAATACTCTTATAGGAGGTATGGGACAAATTTACAAACGATATGGAATAAATGGAAAGACGTGACCTTCTCATCACATGCCTAAACAAAGATGACTTCAAAGAGAATTTGTATTGTCAAAAAGTTTGATCAAAATTAACTAATTTTGGATAGGCTCTATCTACTTTTAGTGTGTTGTCAGATGCCTCTGGATATGAAATAAAATTTTAATGTCAATGAAGCAAAGCTTTATCATTTTTTGTAAAAGGTTTCATTGTCAAAATTAGTTGATTTTGTGTGGAGGCCTACGGTCTATTTTCAAGAGAGTCTTGTCAAAGAAATAATTAATTTAAATTTTGAACATGTATTTCTGCTTTTTCCATTCCATTAGCCTGGAAGTTAAATTTAGGACATACTTGACTTTATTTCATAATTAGCAAGGTTAACAAAGAATTGTTGATTTGAGGCACTTACACTTCAAGAATAAAATTTTAAAAAAAATCTTGAAGTGCAGCATTGGGGAGACCAATCGTTCCTTGGAATTTGAAAGGCTATATTTTAATAATTTTTGCTTTTTCCATTCCATTAGCCTCAAGTTAAATTTAGGACATACTTGACTTCATTTCATAATTAGCAAGGTTAACAAAGAATTGTTGATTTTAGGCACCTACATTTCAAGAATAAAATTTTAAAAAAATCTTGAAGTGCAAAATTGGAGAGACCAATCGTTCCTTGGAATTTGAAAGGCTATATTTTAATAAATAATAATAGTACGGCACTAATTCCACAATTGAGTCTAAAGCATTTTTAACCTCTTTTTTAAAATAGGTATTCAATTTAAAAATAGCCCTATGTGGTATTTGCGGTTTAGGTCATATTGAATTTGTAATTACACATTTTTATTTTAAATGGTCAAATTCTCTGTTGCATACTTCGTACAAATATGAAATTGGGAGGTTATTGTTCAAGTATGGATAATTTTCTATTCTTTAGTATTTGCATTATTGTTTTTTAGGGTCCATATATCTAAATTAGAACCGAAATACAATCTACCAAAATCACAAAAAAGTTCTCACTACTAGAAGTCAAAATATTTTTAGTCTAAAGGAAGTAACCAATTTCCTACTGTCAATCCATTTTCACAAATTAGACTTTTCCATTTTAGATCAGTAGTACTGTAGGTGACAACTCATGGCCAATAAGAGTAGTAGAAATGATCTTGAGGTGTATATTGATAGTACAAATTGTTCATTAAATGTACATTGAAAGCAAAAATGACAACTACATCGGTTTTGTAAAATTACTATGTTTGGAAATGGATTTGCCTGTAGACCAAGAATGTGATAAACATAACCTTCACGAAAACAATTCATATTAATTTTGTTTTGGAGGATAAGAATGTTAAAATTTATGGATCCTTCTTATTAAATCTATTTCTCTGCATGAGAATTTTTTTTCTTAAACCTTTCTCTCTCATACCACATCTACACTGAATTGCTTAAGTGGTTGGAAATAGACTGTTGGTTCCTTTAGATAGGCTGAATGCTTAGCTACATCCTCGGATACCTTCGGTTCCCACCGTGGATTACAGAAGAGCACTGCCACTTGCCTGCCGGCTGTAGCACAAGAATAGTGCACATGTAACCTTTTGCGCTTCTTTTGGACCCGTGGATAAGGGAGTTTCAAACTTTCAATTCCTTCCACCCCGCCCCATCTGGACCCACGAGGCAGCCAAGGCTCAATCTAGGTCTGCGGGCCTCAGCTAATCTAGCTTCAACAAGTTGAGACCTCACACCTCACATTTTATAATACTATCAGTGGGTCTCCTTACGATTATTTGGAGGGCTATCTCGACTTCGATGGAGTTCCTTGAACAGTTTGGGACTTTCTCATCGGTAATTTGTCTGTTCTGATTTGCTACAACCTGGTCATATAAATATTTAGATCATCATGCAAACTAACTAGTAAAAGGATGTTTGTTGTTGCAGATGAAGCTCTTACTTCTAGCACTATGGATCATTGGAGTTCTGATTGCGCGCTTCATCAAGTTTCTTTTCTGCATCCCATTGAATTATCTTGTAACGTTTTTTTGTACAACTTTGGTAATCAATTTTGATGTCTGTGAGAGCGCCTTGTCTGCTGATGAGGTTGAAACACTGTCGCCTCGCGAACCTTCCTCATTCTCAATTTCTAATTCTCCGAGATCAAAGAAGTACTATGCTGTTCAAAGAGGCTTCCATCCAGGAATTTATGACACATGGACAAAATGTAGTAAGGAGGTTTCAGGTTTTAAAGGAAAAAGGTTCAAGGGTTTCAAGTCAAGGCTCAAAGCAGAAAAGTTACTGACTGAACATGACGACTAATCTTCTTCCCTTAGGAGGAAGACTATGGAACTCAAATAGCAAGCTGTTAGCTATTGAATACCTGAAATGCCTTTGAGCTTCTCAATTATTATTGTATTGAGTGGCTACCTTTGTCAATTTCTCAGCTCTTCTCAATAAGTCAGTTTTCTGCAACTTGTCAAACGTAATTATACTTTTAGCTTGGAGTTTATGGAAGTCCAATTTTGTGCTTTTGTTAAATCAAACAAGAAGAGTGCACGCCAATGCAATATGTACTATAGGCTTTTTCTTCCAAATGGGGAATCCATTTTATAAAATGTTTGATTACACATTGCAGGCTTGTGATGTTGACTGTGAACATCTCAATTGAACCAACTTACAGTGTATTAAGGAAATCCAATAGGTGACCCTGAAAACGAAATTCAAAATCCAAATTAGTCACGTCTAAAAACGAACTTCGGAATCCAAATTGGTCAAGTCTACCAACTGAGAGCGTACTAAGAAAATCCAGCACATGACTTTCAAAAAGGAAACTACCTATGCACCACCCTAAACAAACATAATGAACTCACAAAAAACCTAGTATAATCTAGTCTATTTCCAGAAGTCGCGACTGGATCATTTCGAGATCGTCTTGTTGTAGTGTATAGACCTGCACGGCAGATCAAAGCACGTATATTTCAGAAACAAGTAAATCCAGAAACAAATACCAACAAAATTCACACATGCACATGTGAAAGACAAAGACATGAAATACATTGAACTTGAGGAGGGAGCACCTGAGTTCCTCTCGGACCACCTTTCTGGCGGTGATTGGCCACAGGCATTTGAAATTGTGATGCCAATACTAGGTGAGAATAAATAAAAGCAGGACGATTGGGGTCTTCCCGAATGAAAGATGTTCCCTTCTTCCCCTTTTGCTTGTAATAAGTACCAATGATAATCTACTCGCCCCGGTAGATCGTTTGACCCTATGAATCTTCCTTTCTCAATTCTTCAACTGCATGCAAAGTGTCTGTGCATTGTAAGATCCAAAATTTGGGCCCATTTCCTCCCTCGTCAGCCAAGACAGCAAAATGATCCCCGACTTTTAATGTTGCAGCGCGAGCTTCAGCAACAGTCATGCGGGGGTGAATTCGTCCTTCTTCAATTTCACGGCGGCCTTTCTCTCGTCGTGACTCCATTGTCACTTCACATGGCTCCAACTGTATCAACAAAAAGTCAGGGACGTATGCTGCATTGTCACATCTCCCCCATCCAAGCAGAACTTGCAGAAACAAGATAAATCCCGCACTTCTAAAGAAGTTCCTTCAAGGTTGACACTGCGAACTTGGTGCAATGACCTCGTCCCTTCCACCATTCGTGCATTGAAAGATGCCATGAGATTGACTTGAATTTTGGTTATATCATAGAAGTAGCGGTGCACTGATCTCCTAGCTCCACTGTAACCAACATACTCTTGAATGGTTCATGTGAATGCGAAGAAATTGAACCACATCGCTGGCACAATGAAGTTTGCAACCCTGAGGCTTCACTTGTTCAGCTTGTAGAGCTTGTTTCACATGTGCACCAGCTCCATCCCACCTCCCTTTACCATGGCGTGATCCAAACCAATTCCATTGCATCACACAGCCAAAAGGTAGATCATGTGTGCAAGTCAAAGAGGGGTACCTTGCTACAAAATACAAATTCTTTGCGCATTTGAACTGGGATGCACAACCATCCGAAAAAACAATATGCTCCACTGGAAGGGAAGAGCCCTGCTGAATCAAAAAGTCTTGGTGCAAAGAGAAACAATGTTGGACATATTGATTATCGTGTGACTTGTCGTCGCTAATGTAGAAGTGGTACTCAGTCAGCAACATTGTCTGAGGATCCACCCCATCCCACTCTGGATGAATACGGAAAGTTATGTGCACAAGTATAGTCACTTGAAAACTAAACCACTGCTGTGATTGTACTTCATTTTGCCATTTGAATGAGTAGTTTTCAACAAAGTCAACTACAGAGACTATTGCATTCGGCGATAGATTCTCCATGCAAGTCTTGAACTGATGGTCTTGCCACTTTGCTTCAAAGTTGTGTGTCAAAAAATTTTCCAAGGACATCTTCAAAGCAGTAACCAAGTCAGCTAATGGAGTCATTTTGTATTCGAGACGTAGAGTGTGCCGGTCAGCACCATCGTCCCCCCTCCCCACAAATACCATCTCAAATTGACGCCAAGATACAAGTGTATCAGAGGACATAGAAAGTTTTTGAGGCCAGAACTTTAGTGTTGAAACACCGCAAGTCTCACATGATCCTTGAATGCAGTCAAGCTTGTGGTACTCCTCATCATCTTCTTTTGGGCAAAGCACAGTTTTGCAAAGAGCAGTCACGCCAGTAAAGGTTGCATGCAATGCCATGCACCCCACAACTCCTGGCACTGGTCGACACACCTCACATGGACTCACACAATTTTTGTGCACGCTGCCGCGACGTATAGAATTCAAGCCGTCCTTCAATTCTAAGGTTTTCACATGGTCACGGCAGCAACAAGTATTGAATTCCTTCATTCTTTTCACGAACCACGGTTTAAGTGCTTCAAATGAACAAACTCCGATCTCCACAGTAGGATGGTCGCTCGTAAATTGAGTATACAGAGAGAGCTGTAGATATTGACAACCCCCACCCCCACCCCCACCCCAAGAAAAGCTTTGAGAAAAGGATGCAATTCGATTTTTCTAGATAGGAAGTAACAAGAGGATCTTAAAAAAGAAAATCCTAAAATAGTTCTTGGTACTTTGAAGTTCAACAGAAGGAGTTTCTGCTTAAGAAGCCCTTTGAATTGTTAAAAGGATCAATTTCACTTTCTAAAGGATAGGAAGAAAATAGTTCCTGTTACTTTGAAGTGCCACGAAAGGAGTTCCTATCTAAAAAAATGTGAATCTTGAAAACAATCAACTGTCCTTTCTAAATGAAAGGAAGAAAATAGTTCCTGTTATTTTCAAGTACAACGGAAGGAGGTCCTACTTAGGTAAGTTTTGAATCCTGAATAATTTTGTGAGGATTTAATCTAGCAATACCAACTTTTAGGAATACGGAAGTGTACATAGTGAACATGATCTCTGATTACATGATTAGGAATAAAATTTTAAACATTTAGAAACGTCATCAACAAGGTTCCGAAGATGACCAACTCAATGAAACAAGCTGGGAAAACAAAAGACCAAAACCATACACGTTGGGGTATCTCTCGCTTTGAAATCTAACACTGTAAGTGTATAAGGAAATTAAACCAAAAGTTGCTACGCAATACTAAGCAGCATTGAGGATAAACGGAAATGCCAAAATAAGGGACTCGTGAACACGTGACATATCTCTACTACAATGAAGTACTAAATTGTGTCCAAATTTTTAAACCAAAATACTGAACAAAATGCTTTCATTTGACACCATGTCACATATAAGAGAGAAATACAGCCAAATTTTGCTTGTTGCAACTAACTTGTGACTCCTGAAGGTGGTGTGTGGGGTGATCGATCCACTGCTTGGCACCAATTCGCTTTCTGACAACGTCTTTTCTGTTAGGACTGATGCGTGTGTTTTTAGTCCAATAATCTACCACCAATTGGGTAACATGGGGAGCCAAGGCATCAACTCTCCTTGTCCGCCCATAAACTGCCCAGAGAGCTAGGTCAGTTTGAGCCTCCAGAGCAATCCTCCTCACGAGCCCTGATTTCATATTTCTCCGATTAATTCCGGTGACTAGGCTGGTTTGCCTGGCACTCATAGTGTTTGAACTGAGGACCATTGGAATTATAACATTCCTAGCATGTTGGTCGTCTTTGGAGTGGCAGCCTTTAATTTGCTGCCACCCTCGTGAAAGATTTCCTACAGCATTGTAGGAAATCTCCATCTTAGCATAAGGAATTACCTGTTGCCATATAGGGTGCTTTAAAATTTTAGGAATTAGCACTTTCTGGAACTCCAATCCCCTACTGCTAGTTTCTTCAAACCATTTAACTGCCCACTCATTTGTAGCTCGGTTGATGTTGACTGAAGTGTCTACGATATCTATAGCACCTTCAACAGCGTTTAGTAATAAATCCTTCTTCCTCTCTCGATATTTCCTGGCCCGCTCGGCTGCTTTGGCTCTACGCTCCTGCAATGAAATCTACTCTGCTAGCCTTAGTCTAGTTCCCTGGCCGGCTCTCTGAGCATCTTTACAAGGTGCCATGCTAACGCAAGCTTGAGACTACCACGCACACAAATTGAACTAGGCAACAAGAAATAAATTAAGAAAATACCATGTACAATTGGAAGTGTAATCTTATCTCCTAGAGCAGTCGATAGTGCCCCACTAGAGGAGTTCACAGTGTTCTACAACACCCTAAACCGTAATTGGAAGTGTAATCCTGTCTCTGAGAGAATCGACAATGTCTTAAAGTAGACTATAAAGTACTATAGACATCAATCTAATAGTGTGCAACAGGAGGAAAACGCATAGGTCACCGAAGTCCAACCCAAGAGGGTAGGCATTAGAAATCCAAACTGGGATCCAGCCATCGAGACCAAAAAACTCATATAGGCCGGCCACTCTCAGCTGCTGCCCTTCTCTTGACAACTTCTCCACTCCGCTAAGAACTCTACGGAAACGGCCAATTTATATTGAGCAAATCATTGAGGCTGAAAAGGTAGGCGTTCAATATTCCGTAAATCTGCATGGCAACATCAAACACGCAAAAACTGTCAATGAATAACCCCTGATAGCTAAATTGTTGCAATTCAGAACTAAAATCAAGAAGAATTGATAGTCATTGACAAGGACGTGTGACTTACATTGTGAACTTGAATTCTTCTACTACAAAGGCCTGTGAACCAAGCACCGCTCTCGCTTGCAATTGTTGTGACGTGCCATTGTCTCGGCCTTTTCCCTCGCCAATCGAACTTTCGGGGTCTCAGACACGTGAGTGAAACTAGATTCCAAAGGAACAAACTTCGACACTGGGGTTTGAGGTTCAGAAGGTGGAATACGAGACAAAGTGTAGGTGAAAGCTTGGGACACGGTTTTGGAAAGAACGGGGACAATGCTCCTATCGTTAAAAAAGCTCTCAGAAAATACAGTTGAGAAATCAATCTCACAAAAATAATCGGTGATAAAAGACTGATGGAATGGATAGTAAGTTTCGGGTTCTGTTAGGGGCACATAAAGAGTTTGGAAGAAATGAGTTATCCATGATTGCAAACTTTTGCCTAAATCTACAACCTCCTCCATCGCCACCAACTTCAAAGCACAGAGAACGATGGTTAACTCTCCTAAATTCTAAGCGCAGCAAAGTCAGAAAGTCCACACAAGTCTAACTGCCGCCGGAGGAATACGGCTTCGAGAGGGTGAGCTAAGGAATCCAACGAGCCACCGGAGAAGACAAATCTCAACCATGCAAGAGATTCTCATCGGAGGGTTGTGGATCTCTCAAGCAACAAAATTAACAAGAAGAGAACCCAACGGGCTCCTGAACACGTGGGTTCCGACTTCCTGTCGTGAAGCTTTGCAGGGAAAAAGCTACTAGTTGAAGTGCAAGTTTCGATGTTTGATCTTTCTGGTCCATTTGATCCAAAAGTAAGCTATTATCCAATTGAAACAAATAATAAAATCAATCGATATTTGTTTTCCTTTCTTCTAGCCCCCTGGAAACTCCACGCTCCAGGAACTTTGGAGAATCATATTAATTACTCAAGGTAGTGGACAACTAATTTGACAATTACAATGTGTACTTATATCCTATACTTGCACTCCCATTCAATTTTCCACTCTGAAAATATATAATTTTTATTCCTAATGCCTTCCTTGACATGGTGAATAATAGTGTGATTTTCCTTGAATCCAACTTCAATTGTCCTATTCTAAGTAAAATTTTAAAGTTTGTTAGAGTATTAATACTTAATATGACAATTATAGTGATGTTGGAAATATCTACAACTATAATATTATAAATATCCATTGGCAACCAATTCCTATGGTAATTCAAAGGGTGGTAATGCTAAAAAAGTAATGGTGTGATGTTCCTAGTTGTCCATCCTAGGATGCTTGCCCCCGTCCATGGTCATAGAATTGTCATTTGGTTCAAAGAAATAAAAAATAAAAAATAAAATAAAAACCACGATCATAGGTACCTCATCAATTTCCAGATTGGAAAACTATACGCTCTTTCGCTCGCAAGCTCACACATTCACGCTCATAGGCTTACAAAATAGCAACCCCGCTTTATAGTTCAGTATTCATGTTTCAATTATGAAATCCAAAAGTAAATTTTCATTTTTAAATTCTTCTTAGACCTAGACCGTCGATGTGATATTTAAGATGACTTCAAAAATAATAAAAAATAAATAAATATCCCGTGCTAAGTAAAAAATTACTTCAATTTGGTATTAAAATATCATAAATCAAGGCAGTGATTTGAAAACAATTCATACAAAATGTTTATAGTGACAAACATGAAGTTTGGATCTTGTACTCTTAGGGCTCAGATTAGGATTATTGCAAATGATAGAAAAGTGTTCAAAAGTGTATTATTTTGTATTTTTGCTATAGTGGTTCACATTGTATTTAGGAAAAAAATTGAAAAGGACCAATTATCTACTTTTGGGCTACATGTAAAATAAATCTGAAGTAAATAATATGTCTCAAAAGGGATGCAATTGTATAATGTTATGATGGTGCTTCATTCTATTCTATGTTGTTTTCTATAAAAACTATAAGGATAGTGTTACAATGATTGACTATTGCAGTCAAAATGAATTATGATTATAAGAGAAATTCAAGATATTGGAACATATTGTGACTTTGATTTGCCATTTGAGATTTAGATGATAATTGGAAATTCGAGTTTAGTAGATTTTTATAATCAAGAATTATACTTATAATCAATTTTGTTGTCAAGTGATATTGAATTGCTTTGCGCTAATCTTTGGTTCTCTCAAGGTATCAATTGCTTAGGATATCGGATGAGGTTATCTAAGTGTTTATAAATATAAATTTGGATAACAATTATTGATATTTGAGGGTTTGCTTAGGATACTAAGTGCATGTTATCAATTGATAAAACAAAGGGTGTTATATTCTATACGAGGTATCAACTAGACTATGGAGTTTAGGGTCTCACACAGGGTATCAATTGCCAGGTTGGATATCGTTTGATTGTAGGGATATAAAGTGGCATAGGGTGAAAAAATGGCATACGAGTATCAACTTTTGCTGACCAATTATCATTTGGTGCCCGAATACAATGGCGTCTGATTATTGTATTCCTTTTATAAATGCGATAATTCGAGATCATGAAATGCCGTCACCCGCATACCAGGGTCAATTAGAAATTTTGAGAATGTCAATCTTCTAACATATTCTTTTCTGACAAAGGTATTGCAAATTCTATTTTCAATTGTCCAATTCTTGTGGGAGTTAAATAACAGGTGGGTGCGGCCTAGGTCGTTCCATTCTATTTTGATACTTTATATATCATATTGGGAATTTAGTGAAACCCATTTGTATGATTTATGAGCGACATTTCGGAAGTTGGGCTGGAGTTCTTGTAGGACTGGTAGACTAGAGAGTAAATCTTCATAACTAATAAAAGACCAACCTTTTTGATCGTTGATTGTACTCTAAAATTACTCCCTGAGCGTTCTAAAAGGTATTGTGCAACCATTTTTGGCACCCTGGGTTGATAATTCAGGAGCCTTGACATGCAGAATTGAGGCAAAGAAATATAATCCGTAAAGCCTGGACATACAACAATGCATGGCAAAGAATAATTGAGATGCTTGGATAAACAAGCTTGTCTTAAGTGCCAAATTGGGCAAAGCCGAGATAATACCATCTGAGTTAAACACTTTCATGAAATGCATGCCATGAATGAAGCAACCAAAAGGAGGAATAAATTGCATAGTTCAATTTCAAAGCGTTACAGCCATGATTTATTGCCAAATTAGCGTTTGTCAAAAAGGAAGTAACGGATGCCTATATCTTGCCTAAATGAAACAAAATTTCATGGACTTCCTGACTGCAGTCATTGCACGGAAGTCCCCAAAAGGCCATATTTCATTAAAATAAGAGAAACTGGTCATATTTAGACCTTAAGTCCTTGCATTCTAAGATAAGTTTTTAAAGGCAAAGATAAATATAGGCAGCACTAAAATAATACAATGAAGAGATTAGACATTAGAAGTACAAAGCAAGATGGAAGCATGTTACATTTCAAAAATGCTACATGATTTATACACCAATCAAAGGCAAATACTACATGATTCTTAGCCAAAAAGTATGTAACATTATTAAAAGCGGTCCACTTTACATTGATGGACATGAATTTACTTGAGAAACCATGTACATATGAAACAATTTATCTCACGCATCTATATAATTCACTTCAATTATAGGAAGCGGCATCTAGTTAATTCTAAATGAGCTGGTGACAAAATAGTATAGGCTAAGTGCACATGAAGCACTCTACCTTGCTAAAAAATGGTCATTTTTTGTACAGCAATGTCTATTTTATTAATAGTAATGATTGATATCCGGAGAAGTTCATTTGTGAACAAGAACCACTCTACTAACCATTGTTCTTGCTGAAAGAACTAGTCTTGGTTGCCTCCAATGCTTCCTTCTCTGCCTCCAACGCTTTCTGCTTGGCATACCCTCTAAGAATATCCTCACGCCAGGAAGGCATCGCGTATTCAATTACACTTTGGAAGGGGCTACAACTCCCCAACTTCAATATGTCTTTGACCTATCTCCGCCGCTTGCGTTCGATTTGAGAATAAATATCATCACTGGAAAGAGTTCTAGAACTTCAAGGAGGCGGTCCTGGTAGCGACCTATTGATAGTATTTATGTACGGATCAGCAGATGCAGTTGAACATAAGACATTTAACCGCTGATGCTTTTTAAGAACTGGTTTGCTGAAAATAGGTCCAGGAGAAGGCAGGGAACCGCCTCCCCTTGAACTAGGGGAGAGGGACTCCACAATGCCTCAAAGTTGCAATCTTCAACCTCCACTACATTCACCAGATAGCAGCTTTGTTTTTTGATCCACAACGTGTAGAGAGTCATGCCCATCTTCGACCGACAACAGCTCTGCATCATCAAGCCGAAGATCTTGAGCATGTCCATCGTTGCCCGCATACAATTTCCTGTGCGGCGCATTCGGGGTACAGGAAGTTGGCGACTGCGAATGCATTCAAGTAGGTGTCGAGTCTTTCTACTTCATCGGCGACGGCGAGTCCATCGGGGTCCCGACGGGTCCTCGACTCGGCAAGCTGTCAATGATGCCTTCCTCTACATTTCCCTTAGAGAAGTCTACGGCCGCCAAAGCCGCGTCCATAGTAGAGCAAAAAATGAAAGGCCTCGAATACAAAGACGCCAAGAAGTTCCCCCCTTTCGAGCCGGACCTCCTCGAGAGCAATGCCTTCGATCCAAACAAGAAGCTCCTTGTCATAGGCTGATTGCGTTTGAGCATACACATATTGGATCCTCCAAACTGAAGCCACCCCCAATTGCATAGAAGCTCCAAACATTTATCTTTGGCCCACAGATAAATGAAGACATCACATGTAGTGCAGAACATCACAGCAGTCCAAGAAGACAAAACAGCACCCCATAGACAAACAGAGAGGCTACAAGTTGGAATGAACTCTCAAAACTTTAATGTTACACTTGAATTATATACACAAAGAAATCCACATTTACAAATTGTACAATCATTCCTAGAGTCTACGATGATCGGGGAAGTCTAGTCTTTTTTGTCACTCTCGGGGTCAGGCTCTATCACTAAATCCATCCTGGGCAGGACGAATCGGGACCCCAAGTGTCTAGCGCACGCCTTCAATCTGACCAGAAGTTTGCTAGCACCATATGAAGTTCGCGACATAGGACTTTCGCCAATCCGGTTTGAGTTCATGTACCCCCAAAGGCTACCCGATGGACAGTCCTTGTAGAGTTGCTTCAGCCATGGCATCAGCGTTCCCATTAGAACCTTGTTCCTATGCTGGTAATGATTCCAGCTCTCAAGGAATATGGCGTTCCCGTTCTCATTGAGGATACTCTTTAAGGGGGAGTCGTCAATGAAAATAGTATTGTCGCTGTTAAAAGCTGTAGGATTGTTTGGATATAGGAAGAAGTGATCTTCCAGCACTTTGAGGAAAAGGCTCTTGAAGGGATCGTCACCATGTTTAAGGAATTGCTGTTTCGAGGTTTTAATCAACCGACACTTTTCTTGTCCTAGGATGTCGAAGGATTCAGACTTACTACAGAATTGGAACATGAATCCTACTATGGGCTCCCAGTTCTTCTTCTGCATGGAGCTCTAGACTACGATGCGATTAGTGATATTGGAGACCTCGTCTAGGAATTCCCTCAACTCTAGACAAACAAAGACGGCCTTATGGCCAATAATGGTGGGGTGCTTATCGCTGAAGACACTATCGTCGACCACGTATTTTGTTTTACCCGTGTATGTCGACTGATTAATGCACTCGCAAAGCACCCCGTTCAAGTCAAACACGATGTTCAACTAATTCTATTGTAGTGCAACAACTACCGAGGACACTCTCCGCAGCAAGTTCTCTCCGCAGCCGACCTGTACTACCACTACTAGAGAAATTGTGACCTAAACAACAGAACCGGAACCGAAATCTGTTGTTTGGTTCTGTCATTTTGGTCGCGTTGTCCTGGTCGAAATTCCACTTGAATGTGTTGATCAATTCTGTTGTTTTGGTCTCCCCCGGATGGACTACAGAGTGCCAGATTTTGCCATGTCATCTGGAAAAGATGACGTGGTTCCCTGACATGTTACATTTTGCTATAGCACGTGGACAATATTTCCAAAAATATTCTTTACCATGAATACCAAAATTAGCAAGTTCCAGTTACCTTTTCACTTATTGAACTTTACTTCCATGCAATGTGATTGCGACACATTCAATGTGGACAAATTACATGATTTCACTTTTCCATCAGTAACTTCCATTCTTAGAATGGATAACCAATAGAATTACTACCTACTCTGATTTTTCAACCACTTTTGGTGTCCAGAGATTATAGTTGCTAAGACATCTGTGAAGAAACGAATGGGTTTCATTTCCAGTATGAGACACGTGGATTCCAGTAATTTGGTACAATTTCTTTGTCCTATTGCAAAATATACATGTACATGCACAAAAATATTGACGTTCTCTACAAACGTCCCCTCCGCCTGTGACCTTCACACACACCACCTCAGAGTATTTGCTCACAGGGTGTACAATTCTTTTCATCACTACACCTCAACCTCCAAGAACATGTACCGCAAAACTAGCTACTCATATACATGGCATGCTCTGAGAGGAGGATAACTTTGGAGTACAATGTGACCTCCGACATCTGCCTGTCCTAACGCTTCTTATATTTTCCTACCGAGCCCTCTGCAGCAACCTTTCATCATTTTCAGTCCATCATGTTTAAGCAGCTCCATGCACCTTCTCCCCACATTTGAAACCTCCAATAACATAGATTACGCCCATTTATTTCCTGTACAAGATAGCACTAGCACAGTGATGAATAGCTGCATTGCCCGGAAAAATCTACACCCCTTGCATTTGTTTCGAACACAACACTGACGATTTTTCATGTCGACATACACATTGGGCAATCGACATGGACGAGGTCCTTGTTTTTGAACAGCATGAACTGTCGTATTCAATGTTAGTGGCCACAGACCCGATCTATGAAAAACAAACTCACTTGCTCGTTCTCTTGTGACAAAGACGTTCTTCTCCATCATTGTAATAGTAAAGAACTAGAATATGATTCCGCCCACAATTCATTTTACAAGCATCCTCATTTAAACATTGTCTACATCCTCATAATACTATAGAGACGCCCAAAAAATTCCGGGAAGCCACACAATTCCTGATATACTAACAATCCTTACAGGTGCGTGCAAAAATGCGAAACGTCCTAGTTGATCAGCTACTCACCCATTTCCATCTCCGTCCATTTTCTTTTAAATGAATAGGACCGCTCATTTCTAGTCTTCTATTCATATAACATTTCGTGCATCATAGCAGAACACGTTACCTTATTCACTGTTTAACCTTCTTCTCTTGTATTCATGAGATCACTTCACGACGACTGCTCTTGTTTTCCTATTATCCTCATTGTTCAATGCTCTGTCGTTTTCCACACCAAAACTACCTTACTCCTGCGCTCAAGTCGACTCCTCATAACACTACAGTGTACAACAAGACCAAAGACTGTTCCACATGTCAGAACTGAACGTCTTCTACATCAACAACACAATTCAACGGTTCAGCACAATGAACAAAAAGTCGAAGCACAAAAACACTACATCACCCCATTTACATGATGTTCAAATCTGTCTGAAACCTTTTACAAATGCATTGTTAGTTGCTGTGCTCCACGAAAAGACGAAAAACCAGCTGCAACTACCTCCATCTTCATTAATGTCAACGGGGGCCATAATTGTCAATTACAATTCCACAAACAATTAAATTCTTGTAAATTCCAGAACGTCACAAAAACGAAACGCCCACAAGAAAGCAAGAGTGTTCAATTAGAAACAAAGCACAGTGCTTGTGCCACTACCTTCCATTGGATACTTGATTCCTTAGCCTCTGCCATTTACAACCACAATACAAAAATGCCAAGCACTCTACGCTCATTAAACTTCTGTGTCTTCTCCTCCGTTTGCTTCCTCTACATGTCCGCACCTCTGCAACAAGGTAGTCTCAGAAGATTCAATTACATGCCATTGTAGTATAGAATTCTAAGCCAAGGATTTATGGACACCACAATTACCTCCTATACTTTAAATTGCCAAATCCATACTATGCAATTTTACAATTATATTGCAAAGAGCACGGTATACATTCACTTGAAAGGTACAACATGTCATTGCTAAAGCGATGTTCATGCAAAAGTGTACCTGCCTCCGACTGTACGAACATGCTCCACCTATTGTACGAGACTCATCTTCCAACTTCTTCGCGGCCGACCACTTCAGTGCTTTATTTGCAAACCTGCAATTCCAATTGTCCATAGCAATTGCTCACTTTATACAGACCGCTTTCACTTGAACGTCACAGTTGTTCCTCTTCTTCTACTCTTTCCTTCTCCACTCCAGCTCCAAATTCTTGGACATTGAAGGACTCCTTCATATGCACATCTTCTTCATGACGGGAAGCCTGCATCTTCCCTATACAAAATGCACCTCCCTTTTCTGACCACAATGCTGCTCATGCTCCACACATTTCCAGTTCACACCTACGACATCAGGCAATACACCCACCTCCACATTAAACTTGATTCCCTGTGCACAATGACAACCCCATGCCCTCCCTCCTTCACCTCTTCCCCACTGAGGTCCTCCCTTTTGATCTTCAATGCAATGGCGTTACACTATGCAATCATTCACGTACTTTGCTTAGAAGCCATCAATTCTTACTCATTTTTTATTGTCATTTTTTGCTCAACAAATTAACCATTACATTATCCTGCACTCAATTTTCCACTAACAAATCTTGGAGGTTGTTGTATGTGGCAATTCAACTATTACACCGCTGCTTCTTCAATTTGAAGACGCCATTCTGTTTCACTGACAACCATAGTCACATCATGCCACCTCTGACTTCACCCGTACCAAATTCTAATTAATGAGGCCCAAAAAAAATATAGAAAATTCCATACCGCAGAGACCAAGCCGCACACAAAAATAACCAGAGCATCGCGAACTGCGATTTTCACATGATGGCACTGCAAAGAAAAGACTTAGTCGACGCTCCGGTACAACAACACACTATCTATGCTTTTAATGCATTTTCATCCTCAAAAAAAAAATCAACTGTTGTTACCTCTACGTTGCATCACTTAAATCTTTCTGCCACTGCACGTCTTCAGCTTTTTTTTTCCCATTGTCAATGCATTCGTCACCGTCAATTTCCTTTCAGATTTGCCGACAGGACTAGCGTCTTCCTTCTCCTACTTTTTTCCTACCTGTTCCTATGGATTCACGTGCAATTGATGAAATTCCAGACAACATGTTCATAATGGCCGCCATGAAGTCTTATCATGTTAACCAACCTCTTTGGAATTACTATTTCCTAAAATACATAGTTAGTGACCAATCATGCTTGACATGCGACAACTTCAAATGAACATCCACTAAGGTAGTTCTTGCACATCTCATGACCGACACTTACCTCAATGACTCTCAGTTCCTTTCCCCCAACACACTTACCGTCCTCTGCTCTCGTTCTCGTCATCTATGTTCCAATTTCTGGAAAGCTGTACATAAACTTTAATAATCTCCAAAAAGCCCTCAATCATTGACACTTTCTCATTCTTGAAACACATCAAAGTTGACAACAGTCATATTCATTAAAAAATATTAAACATTCCACATGAGCATTGTGTTCTCCTCAAAACAGAGTACATTAGACTTTCTGCACTTCAAAAATTATTAAACCATGTAGCCTTCACAACTATACTCCCTTACTGAAGCTTACAGCCTCCTTACAAGACCTCACACTTCTCCACAAACTCTGCAACACAAGGTTCTTTCTACCATTGGTAGAAATAGAAAAAACACAAAAACTCTAGTAAACAACAACGATATTTAAGCAACTGCTTGACGACGTAAACCACTACTTCTGTCTTCAACTTGTACTCAGCTTCGGTGGACCTCAAAGACAGCGTCTGCAGTTCATAAACAAATTCAAATACCCGTCACTAAAACGTCATGACCGTCCACTATTCCGTCCTTCCCATGAGCTCCAAATGTGACTCCGAAATTGCAGTACAGTTCTCTTTCTAGAATCAACCTCCAGTAAATTGTAAGGAATACGAAAACAACATAACAGAATAGTACAGAATTTTGAAATGCAGATTAAAGCGCGTGACATACATACGTACTTCTTAACAGATGAGAGTCCTCTCCAACTACATGCAAATACTACTCAAACGCTTACTTGCACTCAATCCCTTCCTCTATAAAGCGAAAATTTTGATGACTCTGAAGGCATGACATTGTTTGAAGTTGATGCCTTCGCATTCTCTGCCTGCAGCCTCTCAATGTCCGCTTTCAGCTTTTCAATGTAGTCGTCTTTTGACATTCTAATCATCTCAGTGACGTTGGAAGTACTCTGCCCTTTGGGTGTCCTCCTTGTCATGACGTCCACCTCCTCAAAAGCAAACTCACTATCATTGCCACCCCACTACAAAAACACAGAATGTGCCACCATAATTATAAGGTTTAGGGCCTGTAATTACAATCAAGTAGACGCTCTCACTCTAGTCAAAGCAAAAACAACCTCTAAGGCTCAGAAAGCACTGTCTTCTGATTGCTGTCCCCTCACAACCGAACCTCACAAGTCTTGACAGAAAATGACGGTCATTTGACATTCACAGCTTCCTCCACTACTTCAAGTTGACAATACATGTTCTAAACCCAAGTTACACAGAAATATGATGCTCTTGAACTCCATTGACAACAACAGTCAAAGACTACTAGGGCCAGCCTACAGTCCTACACGGAAGCACAGGTCCTTCAACACAATGTCCAAGTAATTGCTCTTTGAATACAAAGTGATTGACAGAGAGGAACCTGGAAAACTTCTCTGACCTGACGCTTATAGGGTTCCCAATGACCTGTCTCACCGGAAATTCGATTCCCAGACTTCCCCATTGTTGGGGAACGAACTTCTTCATGTGCCGGTAATACTTGTAAGGAACTGTTGTCGTCTTGACAGGGAAGTTCTCGTTTCTTTCTTTTCTGTCCTCCAAAACCTTTGTCACATTGCATTTCTTCTTCTACTTCTTCCGGATCCGGTGACCTCCTCAGCAGCTTGCGAAGTTTTTCTCGTACACCGCTCCTTCCTCTCAATCTGGTTCTTCCTAAAGTTTTATGGAATGCATTCGCATAGCATCCTTGCGCTGATTTTTCCTCCCTCCGCTTACTGCTAGCCAGCTTCTCCAGACACTCCCAAATTTCTTCATCAATGTACAAGGGCGGATCTCCGCCGTTTTGTATAAGTGAAATGGGTTCTCCTCTTCTCTTTGTAATTGCTTTGCCCAACAATCCTCTCAAGTGCTCTTTGTTCAACGTTCTAGAGTAGTCAAACTTCTCATTCAATCGATCTTTGAATGTCTGGACGTCCCCATATCTCTGCTTCCTGACATTTGTGCATGATGGATCCAGTGCTACAGATAATTTGTTTATCTCCGCTGTCCACGCAGGCTTGCCAGGCCCATGCGGTTTTCCTTCGTCATCCAGTACAAGGTAAAATGGCTTCTTCCCCTCCTTCTCTCATCTAACACTGTTAGTCTCATGATGTAGTTGATCACGCCTCCGTTGTCTCCTACTCGTTGCTGCCAACGTGTTGACTTATACCTCTTTTTTTACAGCAGGAGAACCTTGCCATTCAATGATTCTTCCTTGACTTCCGTTTCCAAACCTCCTTGATGTTGATTTTGGAGATTGCGGTCTGTAGCTCCTCTTTTCTAGTTGTCGACCACTTCCTGGTGAATAAGATGGCCCCCTCCGGGGACTGGCATCTGCAGGTGATGACTCTTGCCTTCTTAGAGGTCGACAATCCCTCTGTAGTAACCTATTCGGTGAATATGACGCTCTCCTTCGAGGGCTTGCATCTGCGGACGACAATTCCTGTCTGCCAAGAGGGCGACTCTTCCTATTCAAAAACCTGTTTGGGTTTGTGTTTTCTGTCACCATTTTCACCATTTTCAATATTTGTTAATGCCATCAAGTTGTCCTTATATCTTCCAAGAAGATACGACAAGGAAAAGTTGCGTTTCAAATAAAGGAAAAAAATCCACATTGATATCAAAAGGTCTAAGTTCAGCGCTATGGCAACAACATTGACAATGACTTCCGCTGCGAAAGGGTTCGCTACGCTTGAAAACCTGTTTCTCACGGAATTGCTATCAAGGGGACACTTCATGCTCAACCTACCATCAACAATGAAGCGGGATGGACGTTTTCCTTTGTAATACTTCGTGGACTCATTCCCCTTCTTCCAACCAGAATTTTCACTGTAAAGTACCGGATTTGGAGATTCTAAACGTCGTGGGGTCCAACGACCTCGCATTTCAGAACTCCGAGAGGAATTCCTTGGAGGGCTCCTTGAATTTTCTTTGTCATAACGATCTAGACGTGAACGGTGTCCAAAGTCGGCCGACAATGCCCTCCGCTCAACTTCTCCGCGTCCATATGTCTGCACAGCAGGTCCAAAATGTTTTCGTCAATAAGAGGCCCTTCTACACGGATAGATTATACCAGTCTCCACGACTACTGGAATTTTGTACATACACTGCCTGGCCATATGTTCGAGGGCACCGATGTCTCAACACATAGCCATTTTCTAGAAGACTTACTTTCAAGACATCAATTCTTTATTGACAGATAGATTAGAGGATCTCATGACATTGAAGACTTGCGAAATAGAATCAAAGACACTGCTACACATTCAACTAAACAATGGAGTACTGTGGAAAGGGAATTCACATTTCACATAAAGAAATGACTTAAGCAACAGGCATTCTTATGCACATGCACTGCCATAATAGAAATTCTTCCCATGCACGTACAGAACAACATTCGCAACATCCCTAAGAAGATGTCACTGCTACTTGTAAGAAGACATACCTGGGAGGCCCAAAACTCAGTCAGAGAGGGAGTCCGCCTATGCTGTTGATTAAAACCTTCTCCCTGTCCTGGGTCTGCATTTGTGTCATTGTCTACCTCGACGTTTGGAAGCGGTCGCCGCACAGTACTAGACATTTTTTTGTAAGGGTCCACTTCTTCAGGCACAACAAATGCCATTTTTTCTTTACCAGGACGCTGTGAGAACGGTCTTTAACATTATATTCATTAAAATGGGAGGGTGGGGCCCTTCCAAATTAATATTAGGCCTTCAAAGGCTCAATGAGTGAATCAAAATGGGCTTCACTTTAGCTCCATAATCACATATTATAATGAATTCAAAGTAGCAATTTCCAATAAAATGAGAGTCTTTCAAACAATACGTGTCTTGAACTAAACATTGCATTGTTTTTTGTCAAAAATTCCATATATTCCACAACGAAGGGAACATTAAATGTAATACCAAATACATTAATACGGTCTACATATTGCATTGCAATATGCAGTTTGCAAATACATCACAAAAATATGTATTCTCCACTAGACATGTATAACTCTAATTGTACCTATAAAAATCATTACTAAAACATTTATAACCCTAAAACAACAACCTCTCATCTATATGAGAAAACAAAATATAATGCTTCCCTTATAATAATGTGAAAGCATATTGTAGATATGTAAAAACCAAATAGCACTCTAGAACATATAGCTAACAACGTACTTCGACTCTCATAAAACCACCGGCCTATTGCAGCGTTGAAGACGAAGCCTTGTTTGCCAAACTCTGCTTGATGACTTCAATTTGAGCAACAGGTATCAGAATTGTGCACTCTTCAGTAGTTTTTTGGGTCCGAGACTTCCACGCTATCATAATAGCATCAGTGTGTTGCCAAATTGCCGATTCTTCAGCATCAATTTCCCAAAGCAAACCTCCTTCATTGTCCCATCTAGTGTAGAAGTCTTGAACATCCTGATCCCTTATTGTTGGACGGAAGTATTGAATGAGCACGCAATTCGGATTCTGCGGATCAACGAAAGGATCAGACAACGCCCTTGCAATCCAAATTGGATGCAAGTCATTGTCTACAGGAAAAAGCGCAACAAAATAGCCTTTGAAGAGATCTCGACCCACCCTGAAGGATGGTGGTGGGCGACCACGTAATGGCCCGACATATGCATCATCTTGCCCAAACTCCTCACGATCATTGCCATGTTCATTAAACTGATTGGCTTCAGTCGCTTGAACTCGAGTAGTCAGCCAGAAACCATCCTTCAGAACAGTAATTTCAGGCAGTGGTTCCTGCAAAGCCATCTTCACATCACGCCAATAGTGCACCACATGCTCGTAGCGTCGTCCGCATTCTCCAGTGACGTCCGCATTGCACATGTTCTCATAGTACTTTATAAAAGCAGATAAACCTTTCACAATGTCCTGCTTGCCTTTCATTGCCCTCAGCGGCACTGGCAAGGGTACACCACGCGGCCACAAACTTCGTCCTTCAGCATCTTCTTTCCACAACTTAAGGCCTCTACCATTTGCCCCTGACCAGTCTACATCAGTGCATTTCAATTTGTACTTCATGACTGGACACCCCGTTGAATCTAGGTAGAACTTCACTTATTGTGGTATTATATGTCCAACAAGGGTGTCTGCATCGTCCACTAATGCACCTTCAATGAAACCCATGAAATCGGGCACCTCTTCTATAAGGTGAGGGATAGTGGGGATGGATTTGACATCCATGAATGACTTCATAAGTGCAGGAACTGTAGAGAAATTCTCTTTCTTCAACTGCATGCTCCATCTCCCGAATAATGCATCAATGTCGTCATGTGTATGACCCACAATCATGAAGTTGACATACACTTCACAAAAGATCTTATTTGCAACAAGTAGAGACCAGAAACAAAAAACAAATCGATTTTTGTTGTCCCCGGTGGCATTGTCCATCTGCACATTGAGAATGGGTGGCAATGGTGTCGCTGGAACTAAAGTAATCGGTAGTGGAAGAAGCGATGCTTCGCACATCTCCGCACCCTTCAACACGGCCTTAAACAAATTTGTCGACCTAGACCCCACAAACAACTCATGAGAAGACGACTTCGGTGGCAATTCTAAATCTCGTAGCAACTTCGCCATCAAACCATTGGTATAGTTCGAATCATGGGGAAAGAGATCCAAACCATAATGTGCATACCGCACATCAGCGTGCCCATGCGCAATCATGCCAATGACAGTCACTGGCAACTTTGTCACGCCATCAGTGTCTTTACTCTTGTGGGAAAAAATCGGACAAGCAGTTTTGGAATGATCCATCTTGTCGTGCATGATTGTAAGACACTCGTGTGGAAACGTATGCGACCAATAACGGTTTGCATAGTATAACTCCTGATGAGCACGAGCAACAGCCAAATGTTTGTCCAACTGCCGTGAATACATTAGAGCAGTTTCAGAGCCAGCAAGAGCACCCTTCCTCAGGTCTTGCAATCTCTCACATTTTGCGCAACGAGCAAAGTTGTCTCCTGGCTTTTTCGCCTCGTACTCTGAGAACCTAGAAGATCTGATTTTGCTTAAGTTCGAAGTTGACACTGCAGCCAATCCGAAGGCAGCATTGGCATCATTGATATCCTTCATTCTTCCCTTCCATTGAAAGGTAGGGGGCAAACACATGGACACAACCTTCTCTCTAGACTTCATAGTTCGCGTACAATGTGGCATGTGATCGGCCTCCTTGTCAAGGATGCACTTCAACGTAGCAGTAGCTTGTTGAGTGTGTTTCCTTGGCTTCAGCAATCCCGTATTCTCGTGATCCATTGCTTCTCGACGATCCTTCATGTGTGTTTGATAGAAGAAGAATGTGGACTCCGAGACCCCGGAAATATGCATCCATGCTTGCATGCACACAGGTATTTCTTCAACCGTCACCATCCTTCTCCCGCGTACATCACGATGAACCTGCCTCTGCACTTCAGTCTTCATGAAGGCTCTATGCTTGAACGTCAAATTCCAGTACATACATTCGTAAAATGCTCGAATCTTCTCCCTCGAAAATGGTTGAACGCAATTTTGGGTGCAGCAAAGTTTGCTAGACACTGCATTGATGGAGTCCTGAGTAAGAAGATCCTTCGTTTTGACAGCAGTTTGTCGAGGAGGATTCCAAACGGCACTTGTATATGGTCGAGAAGACGTCATAGATGGCGGGTTCAGGAGAGCCGCTTGATGAATGTTGAACTTGTCACGGGCCTCATGGTCACGAAGGCTTGCACCACGACAATGGACTAGATGAATAGGCCATGCTAGTAAGGAGCACACCCTCTCCTGCGGCATGTGCTCAACGGAATGTGTCTTCGAAATGTGGACAACTACATGAGTGTCTCCCAGAGGACCGTTGGCACCAAGCACCAAGTCATAGTTAACACTATGGCAAGTACCTTCACCAACAAGTACTCCCGCTTCATTATAAAGAGTGACAACCATTGTATTCCAGAGGCGACGCGGAAGTCCCTCACACTCTGGAACATCAACATGCATTCCCTCAGGAATTTGAACCTCATCGTCGGATGCATCCATAATCTCGTGAAGTGTACCGGAGAGATCCATCGTACCTGCAAACATCCTTAACACAATCTAAGGTAAGTAAAAGGTAAAAGAATGATGACAAACCGCCGGTAAAATTCTAGTTGCTGAATATCAGATTGACTCGACCTAAATGCAGAACAATGAGCACAATGTGTATCATTTGTATCTCAAGCTCCATCTCCTCCATGAAAAGTCATCTGTACTTAGGATCAGTTTGAAATACAGCACATCTCTCAACGCCTCTCCAATATATAAAACGATAATCTCTCATTTAGGTCAAATCGACCTGAAACATAAAAGTTCATTTTTCATTACATAAAGACTCTTTGTTCATTATATAAACACTCTTTGTTCTTTACATAAAAAGAGATTGTTTGTGTGAATGTGCAATTCCGGAATGAACGCGTCTACGACAATGAATATGGGTACGAGGAAACAAACAGATATATCTTTAACTATCTTACGGGGTTGTGCCCACTTGTAAATAAATATGAAGCTACTCACGGCCTAAGATGACAAAACATACCATTCAGGTCGACTCGACCTGAATGTCTATTCTCAGACAATAATACATTAAATACAACACTTTCATTTAGACACTGAAAATTCATCTTGTAGATGGTTAAGTATATTTTCTCGGAAACTCGTTGGATAGCTCACGAAACAGGTCGACCCGACCTAAAAACAAGTTTCTTCTTCTTCTAGAATATCCGGATCATTTACTCATGTTCCTCGTATTTGGGTCTCTATTATCCAACATGTTCAGGTCGACTCAACTTGAATGAATACAGTGAACGACAATCTTTTGCCTCTTCAAATCAATCATATTAGCATCTTATCCTCTGATACTCATATTTAGGTCAAATCGACCTGAATTACATATAGAATATTCAAGTTTTTTAATATTGGATAGGATTCTCTTATTATGATCCAGATTGCTATCACATTCAAGTCGGGTCGACCTGAAACGTCAATCCTTCAGGTCGGCCAAACTCATTCCAGGATTTACGGGACTCTTATTACATACATGGGAATGAACTAGGTTCCGATTTTTACGGCGTCAAATTCAGGACTACGTCTGCATCCACACGCAAATCAGTCGGACATCAAAGAACTGAACCATCTCACGCATGATTCAACACTCACAATTGCAACAGAAAATAACATTCACTTGCAGCCCAGAGCAGTTCCTGCAATTGTTCTCCACCTAAAGAACTTCCGTGTGGTACAACAAGAGAATGAATACTAAATATAGGAAAATATCATGGAAGACACTAAAAAATCGTGCGTCACGTACTCACAGCGGCAAGCGCCTTCACCAGGAAATCTTCGACAACAATCTAGCACGACGTTCACTCAAAGCGTCCTTAACAACATGCAGCAATCTAAGCCAGGGCACGAAATAGACAGGATGCATACGAAGGTGCACACAACGATCTGAGAATGAGAGAAAAAATGACCTCAACCGGACGACGATGGAAGTGGAGGACTTCTTCGCGGGAAGGTAGAAGGCAGCAAGGGCAAAAGAGAATTTCAAAAATTCTGAACATCATGCGGGCTATAGTAGCCGGATGCTAAGTTCGGGTTCCCGCCGCCTTTTTTAAGTATTTATCAAATGGCACTTATACAGCTGTTGACTTTACATCATCCGTGTCCTGTGATTGGGGTCAAAAGTATTCTACACATTCCCCCTTCAATCAAAAATAAACGTGAAGTCTAAATTCTTATTTATTTATTTTTAGGAAATACTCTGCACTATCTCAAAGTTCTAGGTTTTTTCACAATTTTAGGCGAACAACATCTGGCAATATTCTCTGTGTATTTTAAAGGCACTCCAAAGTCAACACTTTACTTAAAAAGTGCAGTGCATCCTAAATTTTAGTCATTACTGCAGAATCTTAGGATATCTTAGGATATCTTCATTAAAATTAGCATTAAAATTTTGCATGCTTGGTAAGGAGATAACTAAAATAATTTAGGGTATCCAATGCTAATTCTCCAATGACAAGCGTTTCAAGGGCTTAGGGTTTAGGGTTTAGGGCTTAAAATTTTCTATTTTAAAAATTTGGGTTTATAGGGTTCACAGTTTGTAGACTCTACACCCTATTTACCACATCCAAAGACTTTAACATAACACTTCCAATTATGATTTTCAACATATCAATGGTTTTAATTCATTTAAGCAGACGGCGGTTGTGAAATTAAAGATTACGTTTTGATTTTTGATTTTTTAAAAACTACTATAACTTTGAACACATACAATTAGTGCCCCATTTTCTAACATATACAACGAGAAAGGAAAAAAAAACATCGGCCATGCCCTATAGACTGTAGTTCGAAGAACTAAAATCTCAAATGTCATGGAATTGGAATCCAAAAGAAGGCCAAAAAAAATGTACAAGTTCTAAATACTCCAAGGAATAATAATTAGCGACAAAATTTAGTGCCCCATTTTCTAACATATACAACAAGACAAAATAAAAAACGACTTAGCTATGCCCTATAGTTTAAAGAATTAAAATCTCAAATGTCATGCAATTGGAATCCAAAAGAAGGCCAAAAAAAATGTACAAGTTGTAAATACTCCAAGGACTAATAATTCAAAGGTGCACTAAATTTAGTGCCCCATTTTCTTATTTGTACGATGAGAAAGAAGAAAAAATGAATTAGCCATGCCCTGTAGTTTATTGAACTAAACTCTCAAATGTCATGGAATTGGAATCCAAAACAAGGGACAAAAAAAATGTACAAGTTGTAAATACTCCAAGAACATTATATTCATTAAAATGAGGGTTTTCCAGTGAAATGAGAGTTGCAAGAGCTAACTTTTAGAGAAATAATGGACAAATACCGTATCAAAACTATTAGAATAGAAGAGAAGAATACCAACAACAAGGAGTGTTTGCTGAAATATGGACAGGAGTACAACATTCATTATGAAAAGGTCATCTATTTATAGTAAATTTTTGGACCAACATAAAATTGTAGGGCAATTCCTTTTCGATCCTTAAAAGACCAGAGAAACGTATATAATTGTCATGAGTGTGATTCACTCTAGCACTTGAGTTCTACATAATATCTACACAATGCTATTATGCATGTACCTATAGACACTCAATCTACAATATGAACAGACCCTACATGTGCGATTTACACTTTTGCATCTCCATCGCTTTCAGAATCTCGGGTCCCCAACTGTACCTAGTATTAGTCCCATTGTACTCCCGCCTGCTCTGAAGCCTCTGCAATTCTAGGAACTTTCGGTCCCACATATCATGCACTGGAGGAATGCATCCACTTGGCTGGACTCTATGAGGTGCTTTGAACTTCTGCACACCTCCAGACGAGACGCTTTGACGAGGAAGTACTCTCCGACGATACGGAGTCCCTCCTTGTAAGGCAGGCGACCCAGCCGGAAATGTGGCCATGAACACCGGCACGGGTAACGTATCTGCAGCGTCTTGGTAGAGCCTTCTCTGCGTCGCCTTGTCCGAGACAGCCGGCGACAATCGAGAAGCAAGGGGTCCCTGGGTCCTCGGCGGAGAAGGGGATCGAGAGGCCGATTGACGCGAAACTCCACTGGGCGGGCTGTCGACCACTCTATCTTCTAAAGGCCTGGAGGAGAAGTCCATAGTGGAGTTTGCCGTGGCCGCCGAGCAGAGGAAGTTTCCTCTGCTCAAGATTTTGTATTGCCCGTAGTCCATTATTGAGTCCACGGACGCGGTGCATGGCAGATGAGCATCCTCATCATGCGAAATTGATGTGCGCACAATCTAGAATCAAGTATCAGGTAAAACATATTAACAAAGCACAGGTAACGCCATAAATTCTAAGCAGCAACCATCCGTACATGCAGAAATCACGTAGCCAAAAGCAACAAACAAATCAGCTCGATCCGAGCTAACTTGAGGCACAGAGTGCACAACGCAAAACTTTAGAATAATATTTTTATTTTCTGGATTAAGAAGAAAGCAACCCATCAAGCAGTTCCAAATGAGCAAATCAGGTCAATTCGAGCTGAATTACATAAGAATCTAAATACCCGCAGATCCGTACGACCTAAGCTACAAACCCCTCACTCTAGTTCTAGCGAATAAATGGCGACGCTGTGACGATCTCCATCAGCTTGTCTTATTCCCGATGGTTTCTCTCGTCGCAGAGCATCCGTTGACCAATTCTAGCAACCGCCGTTCCCCTAAACGCCTTCAGTCCTTCCCCTCGAGCTAGGTGCAGGCCCTGAAACCAAGGCAGCAGGACTTCCAGGAGAAATGTGTCCTTTGGACCATGTCCCCTATTCGTCCACGTTTCAGGCAAAACGACGTTCTCAGAGCTGTTGAGAATGTGTTTATTTGGACTATCATCCACGATGATTGTATTCTCAGCACTGAATCTACCCCGGATGCCAGTGAGCAGGTTATTTAGGTTCTTAAGAAACAACTCCTTCTCCGTGCCTGGCTCCCTATACGTCGACGGTCTTCCCGTCCTATCTCTGCATTTAAGCATCTTACAAGAGTCTTGTCCGAGAATCAGCAAAGGCCTATCCAGTCCGTCGAAAAGATACTTCGCCACCTCTTCGGTGGTGGACTTCTTCATTGAGCTCCACACAGAAATGGATGCAATCCTGCCTAATTGACGTAGGAACTCGGAACATCCCGGGCGAACGTAAACTAGCTTGGGTCCCACTACGGCGGGATTGATAGCCGAGTGCGGCTGAACGGCATCGGGGATGCGTTTTGACCAACCCTTAAACTTCAAATCTTTGCAGACACATAATATCCCATTGAGGTCCAGGACGACGTTGATCCACTTCTCCACCACCCTGGACGTCAATGGACGATGGACTGCCTCCGAAGTTCCTCCTACATCACAAGAAGGACCGGATTCGTGCTAGACAATAGACAAATGTGCAGCCAGTTATTACCCTGTACTGGCACATTTGGAACTTCACACATAATGACGGGGATGCTCATGTTCAAGTTGACTAAATCATTTTGAAAACCAAAATGCACACACAAAAACAGTACCCCAAAAGGTTCCAAATGAGCAGCATGATTTATACCTTCTGCTGCGACGCCTCTCCAGTCTCCACGGAAGCATCTGTCGCCACGACGGCCGGCTCTGGAATGCGAACCTCCAGCAGGTCCGCATCTGAGATGACAACGTCATCTGACACCGGTGTAAGAGATGTGGACGGTCTAGGCTCAAGGACGGCCACGAGGACATTGCATTCAATGGGAATAGTCTGATCACTTTCCACCGGACCAAGCACAGGCTGAGCAGTAGTATTCACAGGATCAGGGACGGGAGGAGAAACAGAATCTACAATATTTGCAGTGCCTGCATGCCAAAAATGTACAAGAAAATATTCGTGAGAAATCTGTATATTAGAGCCTCATAAAATGAGATATAAATACATGAATGAATTGCAAAATGTGTGAACTCCATGGTTCAGTCCACTGGAAGTTCCGTTTGAGCAAAATGATTGTAGTCTCTCCAAAACGACTACAACTACATACAACTACATACAACCTATGGCAAAAATCAGCTCGAGTCGAGCTAAACTGTACAAGCGACATCGAGTGATTATTGAGGAGCACCTGCGCCCAAGTCCTGGCTAGGCACCGCGAGACTTTGTAGATCTAACTGCGCTGGCTGTTCCACCGGATGCTGCTCGTCAGCACCTCCCACGACTGGAAGGATTGAAGCTGCCTGTGCTTCGGCAGGAGCCGCCTCTGCGTCAGCTGATGATGGCGGGGGCGGAGGGGGAATAGGATGTGGGGGCAAAGGAGGTGTCGGAACAGCAAACTCAGGGAGACCCGGTGGTTCCAATGGAGCCACATCGCCTGATAAGGGAGGCAGACCTTCAAGCAGCAGCTGCGGCCTCGGCGTCGGGGGCTCAAATGAGGAGAGTGGTCTCGCACCCCTCAAGTGATTGATAATGGAGTCCAGCTTGTCGGTGTTGTTTGCAGAATCCACCAACATGAACGTCTGCATTTTATCCATCCTTGTGTTCTGCTGGTACTGGAATTGTAGATTCGCCGCGCGATCCTCCAGTTGTCTCCGCTCCAGCTCCGCAAACCTCTGCTCTATGTATTCGTCCCGCTTCGACAACTTCCTTTTCTTTGGCGTGACGGCAGACGAAGGCGTGCTTGAGGGCTGCTCCTCTTGCGCGTGACCGCTCGAGGCCGACGACCTCCGATGTTCCGTCGGAGTGGGAGGAACCGGATTGCTGGCGTTCACCACAAGTTGCTCATCCAGCACCTGCTGGACATAGAAGTCCTGCTCGTCGCCTTCGTCGTCGGAGAGGACTTCTGGCTCTGCAGCTGGTGCCTTCTCGCGCCGCCCAGTGGATGGCAAATCCCAGGGCGAGTGTTTCCTCTTGCGCGACGACGACGGAGTCGTTTGAGACACCGGAGGCTTCTTGCGCGAAGACGTCGGCACCTTATACCCCCCCTCCAGGAAGTCGGCCCTATCTAGTTTCATGGCCGCCAGGGAAATATCATTCCAGAACCCCGTATCGTTGGCAACTCCAACCGCCCAGACGTTCACAGAACTCATCTGTACATTAAGAAATTATCACAGGACGTCAGTATTGAGAATACAGAGTGGCTTCAGCTCGATTCGAGCTAAATCCATCGGTGATTTAGGACGAGTCCAGCTAATTCGTTCCATAAGGAATCGGATCATCCAGGAGTCACACTTATCGCAACAGAAGGAAACACAACAAACGGATTTGGTACATCAGCTCGATTCGAGTTGATTGAGCTGTAGGGAACTTACCACTGCTGCACAGGTCACTTTTCCTCCTGCAAAGACGGAGAACACGCTCATTCCAGGAGAGCAGAACTTCTTTATCACCCACAGGTAGAATTCCATGCGAAGCTCCGTGTTGTCGAGCCGGAATTCCAACTCGTTGTACCCCCGGGGCTTATTGAAAGTATCAGTGTCCGGAGCCAGAAAAAACTCCGGAATGTTGCCACCCCTCGTACACGACGGACTCGTCAAAAACGTCAGCAGCATTTTGTCGTGCGACTTCGCCTTGGCGGAGGCCATGTCCCCCATCCGCTCATATTGTCCCGGTATGTAGTCCGCGAACGTGCACTTGTACGTGCTGAGGACATCGTTGTTCTCCACGAAGGCGATCACCTGTGTCTGCTCTTGCATGTCCGCGCATATAAAAAGCCAGGCCGGGACGTCCTCAAATTTCGGCTGCTGCTTCCCTCTCAAAGACACGATGACGGTGTTGAAGTACGGAATTGCAAGAGTCCCGTCCTTCTTCGAAAGCACCCCCGGAATGTATTGGAAATCGATAACACCCAGCCCGAGATCTGCAGGGCTGTCAACTGTCCACGCACCCCTTGGCCACTGAGTGTGCTGGTCTTTTGCGATGTCGTAAGGTGCGTAGTGTGCCACTGCCGATGGTGGGACGAAATTCTTCTGTTGACTTAGGAAGACTTTGAAGAACTCGGCTGCCTGGTCCGAAATTTGTTCCATGGACTTGTTCTTTGACTTCTTCTGCTTCACTTCGGAGAAGAAGGCCTCCCCGGGCCGCTCCAAGAGTACATTCAGCGTTGCAGAGGTGACGTTGTACTTCTTCTTGAAGTCCTTCCACTTGTCCTGGACAGGCTCCCCCACCGCGTTCAGCAGACCCAAGGACGGATCAATCTTGTTCAACTCCTTCTTCACGAACGCCTTTCGTTTGCGCCTCTCAATCCAATCCTTCGCAGCGTAACAGCTTTTGAGAACTGACGATGACTGCTTAATGGTCACCTTCGGGTGCGGATACATCCTCTTATCACCATCTCTAAACAGAATGTGGTTGGCGAGCACAATGAGGTCTTCGTTCGTGAGATTTCCGAAGAACTTGAAAAATTCCTTGTTCAGCATCCCGTTCTCGCTTTTCCAGGACGATTTGACATTGAATTTCTTCAAGGAGTCCGCGTCAATGAGCTCGCCATGCGCAGCACTGGAGATGACCTCGCTCCAGAGATTGAACACCTCTGCAGGAGCAGTGATGAGCCTAATCTCATTCGTGATGGAGGTGTTGCCTTTTGAGTCCTTGGCTTTGGACTTCTGATGCGATTTTGTAACATCAATCATAGAGAAACGCATCTGCATCGCCTTAGTGAATTCCTGCATATAGAACGGGAAACCAACGTCAGGATCCTTGTTAGCTCGATTCGAGCTGATCTGCGACAAGGTAATGACCATGCAGTCAACAACTAATTCACAGTAGCCAGCATAGCGTAGTTCAGCTCGACTCGAGCTGAATCACTTACCGTCCACTTCTTCTTGTTCTCGAATGCAGCTTTAGTGCGCCTCACGTTGCTGACAGCTCCAGCTTCTGTGTCCTCTTTCGGGTTGTGCGGTGACCCCATCTCCTCCCAGACATTTTGGGCGCCCAGTATGTTAGTGGCCCACGACGGCTGAATTGCTTGGAAATGGTTCACTCTGTTAAAGTAGGCCGAAATAGAACGGAGTGTCTCCTTGTCCTCTGTCCATGCAATGTAGCAATTCCAGGTTTTGAAGTCTTGGATCGTGGCCGGGTCAATGTTGAACTTCGGGTCCTCCATTAGCTTGCTGGCCCAGACACTGTGCTGGCCGTTGATGATGTAGAATTCCCCGTCCTTGATCTCGGACCACGAGTCGTCTCTTTCCCTGGTTGGCTTCTTTGTCGGCATGACGCAGAGCGTTTGCCGGTGACTGTGGTCGGGCATATTGCACAGGTAGTGCATCAAGTCCTCAATGATCGTTTGTTCCTTGCTCCGGATATTTAATGATGCCGGAGCCTGGATCAGCTTGTCGATTGTGAGCTCCTTCTTCTCCATCTTGTAGAGAAACACATCAGCGTAGGTCTTCCAGAAATTCTTGTACGCCTCATTGGACTCCTCGTAGTCCGGGTTCCGGTTTGTCTGCAGCGACTCTGGGACGATACTCATGTCCTGGCTTATATCGTCCACAGCAGAGTGCTCTCCAGTTTTCTCAGCTGTTTTTGCCGCTGATGTGCTAGCCAAATTGCTCTTCGCAACTGGAACGTTCGGAGTTTCCGACGGCGGCTTGTTGCGCGTACCCCTTCAAGATGTCTGCCCTTGGGTCTGGTTGTCAATAGACACCTGACTGGGCCCCTGGCTTCCGGCATTTAGTGAGACGCTCCTAGCAGCCTTGCTCTGATGGTCGAGCTGGATTTTCGTTCTCAACACCGCAAAGTCCTGGAAGAGACCTCGGATTTTTGCACATAGCCTCCGACTATTGAGAGGCTCTCCATTAGGTTTCTGGAAGTACTTCTCGTTCACCTTCTCCTCCAATTCCTTAATCTTATCCTGGAACGATGTCGTCGACAGGGACTCCATGAAATGGGTCACGTGGAAGGGAATCAAACGAGAGTCGAAGTGCAGCGTGAAGTTGTACTACTTGTCTGCTGGAAGGTCGTTCTGGGTTGTTACACAGTGGACCTTGATGGTGGGGAAGACGTCCTCCACAACGTCTTTTATTCGTTCGTCGTATGAGAGAGGGAGGTAGGTGTCCATCCCTTTATATTTCACGGCAAAGCAGATTTGCTCAGAGCATGGGATCATCAGGAGAGTCCAGCTATCCACCTTCTCTGGATACACAAACTCCCAGTATTCTCCGTCATTGAGAAAGTCATCTCCTTCCCCTTCGTCTTCCACTCGCTGGACCTCGGACTTCTTGTAGTAGTGTGCGAGTTTCTCGACCTGGCTCTCCATCCTGCAGCATGACAACCGTTGCTTAGCTTTAAAGACAATGCTAGCTCGAATCGAGCTGAATATTCAACCTCACAATTGCCACACATTGTTCCTCATAAATTTCCAGTTCCTTGAATGCCAGACCCCTTGTTCTGCACTTGCTTCTTCCCTGCCGTCCCGTTAGCTCGAATCGAGCTGACTTCTTTCTAGCTGCCCTATTCATGTCTATCTTTCGCATTTGCCTTGTCATTTAGCTTGCTAAGGATTTGACCTTTTGTCTGTATCTTTTTTTCTGAGAATATGATTTTTTCAGCTCAATTCGAGCTTCCGTGTTCAACCCTTCTTTTGTTTTAATGTTCTTCCCGTTTCATGTATTTAGCTCGAGTCGAGCTGACAGGGTGGGCTCTTTTGATTTAAACGCTAGTCGAGGTTCATAGCCACCTTCTTACTTCTTGGTTAGTCAGTTCTTCATTCTTTTTAATTTATTTGTTTCTGCTTAACCCATAACTCGAGTTATTTTCCTCTTCAGCTCGAGTCGAGCTACATCTCTCCGTGTCCTTCGGCCTGCGTTCGTCCGTTTGGCTCTTTTTTTGCTTCGTTTTATGTTCAGCACTCTGCTGACTTCCTCTCTCCAATTTAGATTTTGTTAATATTTTACAGTGTTGTACTCCCAGCTCGATTCGAACTTACTTATTTTGGTTCTTTTACTGTTTATTATTTATAATCTTTTTTTCTTTTAGCTCGAGTCGAGCTAAATGGGTGGTTTCTTATATCTTTGCTTCAAATTAGCTCGATTCGAGCTGATTTTCAGGGTGTCCTGGCTTTTATATGGGCGTGTTCTGTGTTTTCATGCCAGGTTTTGTTGATTTTAGCTCGAGTCGAGCTAATTTCATAAATTAGGTTACTGAAATTTAGCTCGACTCGAGCTAAATGTGCTTCGAGCTACACTCTTTTCAGCTAGGGGGGTCCTAGAACAGGGGTATCGACACAAACCCTACACAGACCCTGCACAGACCCTACAGACTTGAAGCACAATTAATCCCAACCCTAACCAGACCCTACAGACATGACAAACCAAACCCCAGCACAATCCTCACTGTGAATCCTAACCACAACTTCTGTAATCCAAGCACATGCCCAAATCCTTCTGTAGGCGAAAATTTAAAATCAGAGCACCACCACTATTACATTGACGTTTTCATTTGGATCTAAAGAACTGAACTAGGCTCAAATTCAAAGATTTAGGTACTAATAGAACCCACAATCACACAGATCTATGGCATTATCACACATGACAACTGAAATGTCTTCGAATGCAGCCTTTACTAAGCCCTCAAGCCCTAATCACCTACATTCCTTATGAAGCCTACTAATTGCAAGCAATTCCAGCAACATGAAACTGTGGAAACCCTAAGAACCGTATACTTTTCAACAACAAACTTAGCCAACTACAAACTCTGGAACTTGTAAATGCATTTCCAACAGACAATGACAAACAATCTTCAAGAAGCCAATCAAGCAAAGCACAATTCAAGAGCAATTCACAATTGATGAGAACAAACTCACCGTGAACTCGACGATACTTCTTCCCTCGACCCGGCTTCAGGAGACGGCTTCACGAGATCCAAGGTCGGATACAAATCTAGTAGTCGTCACTGCAGGCTACAACACCAAACAGAAAGTTAGTCATCGCAAAATGAAACCAAAATACACCGCTTCTAATGAGGTCGTCAACACGGCTCTAAAGTTGTGATTGGCAGGGAACTCCCACATTCAGGGTAAGCAAACCTCAGCCAGACAAAGGCTCACTGGAACATGCTGCTGGACTCAATCAGACCCCTCCATTTTACAATTGCAACGACTGAAAAAGCAAAATAAAGAAGATCGCACTCAATCCTAGAAACACGTCGCCACTCATAACTTGCTGAATGCATGCTCAACCTCCCGCCACCACAAGCTTTACCCAAAACAAACTCTAATACAAAATAGCAAGTACTGGATAGAAGAATAACAGAGGAAACAAGCGGAAAAAAGTGAAGATGGGAAGCCCCTCACCAAGTTGTCACCGCGAGGAAGAACCTCCGTCGTCCCACTGCAAATTTGACGCACAAGTCTGTCAACTCGAGGAAGAAGCTTCCACGCACCAGGCTGTCAACGCGAGGAAGAAGCTTCGTCGTCAGCTGAGAAGCTTAAATCGTGCCTAAACCTCCGTCGTCGCACTGGCGCTGCAGGTTTCCAAAATCAAACGGAATCCACGCTCCTCAATATCTCAGGCGCGCGCGCAAACAGGGAGAAACGACAAACAAAAACGGAATCTGAAGAAACGCTAAGCACAGACTGGAGAAAATTACGCTGAAGAAAGTGAGCGCCAAACCCTAACCACGATTCTACAAAACCCTAGCCCTCTTCCCGATTCACACCAGATATCCGGTTGATACCCGCCCGACCATGATTGATCCCCTACTTGTAACCGGTTCTCAATACCCGCCTTCTCCATAATTGATAACCGGCCCTGAACCACACCAAGCCCAAACGTTGCCCTAAACTCTAGTACCTTCACCCTACTACACAAAATAGTGAAATTAGGTTGCCCATTACAAATTTCTTGACCGTCTACACTATATAAACATTTATTGTTCCTCCACAAGAATAGATTACTTCGGAATTAAGTATTGTTGTAATTGGGACTAATGAACCTCCATATAATATACAAACAAAAAGATTTGTAGAAAGATTTGTTGACTCTAATTTCTTGTAAAGTAATTTTCTGGAAGTACGGCAACCTAATGGTCAAGGCAATTTAGTTTCACTATTTTGTGTAGTTCATCCTACACGAGCGAGCTAGTTTTTCTTCTTGAAATTGACATTCCATAAATAGGTCAATATTATTATATATAAGTACTTTTGAATTAAATATTGATGTAATTATATCATAAACCTGCAGCCACAGAAATTGAAGTATCTACAGTATTCTGTATTCACGTCAATGGCTTGGAAAAGTATATATTTCTTGGTATAAGGCACCCTAATTCTCATGACTTATTGAATCTAATTTAACAATGTATTGTATGGAGCACATTCAAATCCCTAGTAAATTTGATAGGGATCCGAATGTCAATCTGTCACCCTTGAACAACTACTTGTTGACCGTGGAAAGTTTGTTTACTGATAATGAGTGACACTATCCACTAATTTCTTGAAAACAACTAATGCTAATTTATTTGATGTAAAAGTACTTTGCACATTAAACACATTTGGGATAGAATTGCAAGAATACACATTGAATAACAGTAGTGGCCTAAATTTAAAATTGTTTGTCTTCCATAATACATGCAAAAGGAGACCCAATTGGTAATTCCTAGAGTTACTTGTATAGTACCGAGGCGTTCCAATTATAAAAACAACCATGAATAACCATTTTTATTATATGTAGTATGTGCATGGTATTAATTTTTTTCATTTATAAGAGGAAGCAAAAATAAATTTAATCTAATGAAAGTGTTGTATTTGAAAGAACTGAAAAACAAATCATTAAGTTTGTAGGCTTCAGTGTTCAAAATAGAATATAGAAGTTGGAAACTATTCATAGATTGAGTGTAGTTGTAAAAGCACACTATAATCATTGGCTACATTTCTTAATTTACAAAAAGAGTCTAATAAACAATTGACCTTCTGTTGTATTTCAAAAAATTTAAGAGCAAGAAGTGATAAATTTGAGAATGATAATGTTGTGTAAGGAAAAAATATAGAAGTTCAAAATGATATAAACATTCATGTAGGATTCATGAACATAGTAATATATCATGGTCTTTATTTTTTAAGTAGAGAAGTTCTAATGATTGGGTAAAATTTCCTTCAAAATAAAAATAAAGCATTCACATAAACGAATCCATTACAACTCATATTCAAGGCAACTAAAATATAAGACACATTTCATTCCCAATTTTTTGTTGCGGACAAAAGAAGTTCAAATGGATTCAAAAGGAAAATATTATATTTCATAGCATAAAAGTTGTCATATTTCATGTTTAATGGCTCTACAGTTTTTAGTTATTCAACCTACAGCAGCGGATGTCTTTACTTAGCGGTATTTTTTTTTGCTCCTCGTTCCAATTTTTGAAGTGGAGGTCCAAATTCGAGGAGCTCATGGGTTTCAAAAGTTTCCCACATTTGCAACTTCTACATATTTTTATATTTCCTCCTCGTTCCAATTTCATGACTTTAAAGTTCTATTTAATTTAAAGTACAGCAAAGGATGACCGGTATTTGTTTTTTGTTTTCCTTTTTAATTTTAGAAGTGGAGGTCCAAATTGGAGGAGCTCATGGGTTTTAAATGTTTCCCACATTTGCAACTTCTACATATTTTTATATTTCCTCCTCGTTCCAATTTCATGACTTTAAAGTTCTATTTAATTTAAAGTACAGCAAAGGATGATCGGCATTTGTTTTCTGTTTTCCTCTTTAATTTAAGAAAAAAAAGGGGCAAATTGGAGGAGCTCATGGGTTTCAAATGTTTCCCACATTTGCAACTTCTACATATTTTTATATTTCCTCCTCGTTCCAATTTCATGACTTTAAAGTTCTATTTAATTTAAAGTACAGCGAAGCCGGATGGATATTTGTTTTTTATTTCATTTTTCATTTTCATAGTTTCTTTTGTTGAGGATTTAGAATATTGTCTTCAACATTTTCCACATTTCAAATATTCCATATTATTTGTAATTTTTGAAAAATTCATTGCATGCCATGTATAATTATATATTGAATTAATTTTTAACAAATCTGACCCAAATGTAAAGTACAATGCAAAGAAAGTGGGAAGCAATAAAATTCCGGATTTGTAGATGATATGTACCTCGCTCAGTAATACTTATATTAATTATCTCAAAAAATATTGAAGCTATTTTTTTTGTATTTCAATTGTAAGGCTTTGTGAACTTCAATTTCTGGACCATGTGCGGATTGTATTGTAGAGGGTATTTTTTGAAAACTGTTTGCAAGGCCTGAGGGGTGCACTAAATTTGTCTCTTGATGTTTGTACGTATGGTGTGAAAGTTATTGAATTTGAAAGTGCTCATTGAAATAATTCTCATGAATTCATATTTCTATTGACTTTGAAAAACAGCACATCAGGGCATACTGATTGTTTGTCAACATTCCAAATATGTACACACTCAAATTTTTTTATGGCCAGGGCGCACGTCTTGAAAGAGTTTATCCATAGCAGTCCTTAAGTTTGGCTCTTATTTTTTTATATTTGGTTTCAATTGTAAGTTTTGTTTTATTTGTTACATTTAGATCTCCCAAACTGTGCATTCCCGGGGACGTGCTTGGTATTATCAGAAAGCCCTCACCAAGGAGGGATGTACGGGCTTTGTTTTGTAACATGTCGAAGTCTTGTGCATAAATTATAAATATTTGATTTTATTTTGGTCCTTTTAAATTAATAAAATAATTATTCTAAATTAATTGTCTTTTGTGTGCAAATTTCTCACATAATGAGCACCATTCGAAAGCCCTTGACGAGGAGGGCTGCGTGGGCTTTATTGTGCGGCGATGGACGTATGGTGGGAAAGTCGGACTTTTGAGGTCTTCTTTGGTTTTCAAAATGACTTCAGTTATACATGCACAGCAACACACAGCAACGAAAATAGAAGCCAATAGTTCACATCACAAAAAGTTAGAAGTGTGAGACGAAAAGTAAACTCCAATTGACGATCCTTTATACTGACGGTTTGTCTTGCCAAACGATAAAAATTCATCCAATGATCAGCAAAATCCTTCCCCGTAGCGAATTTTTGCCATGTTCTCATATTAGTACTTTGGACGAGAAAATATGTTCCTCAATGGCTCCGATGAACGAATGGCGCTTAAATAATGTTGAAAGGAGGTGATCTCCATATGCATGCAGCTTCGGACAAGCTCTGTATTGGACACTCCTCTGTCCACTGGAATCCAATTTCAGGTAGGCAAGACCCGCAATGCTTTATGTTCTTCTCAGTTGTTGCCCTCTCCCACAAACAAGTTCATTTTTGATGAAAAGAAAACATCATTCTAGAGGATCGCCTTCAACTTTCGGGCTCATCAATGCCTTCTGTCCTCCAAAACTATGGGACCGCCAATACGATTTGTACCGCAAATCTGAAGCCTCCGTAGGTAAAGGGGGGAGAGCCTTTTCTGAACTAGGGAATAGAACACTTAAGTGATTGCTCCCTTCAATGAACTTCTCCACAATGATATGAAAAGCATGAAACGCTGTCGACGAAGAAAGTCCTACTAACTGGCGGAGTCACTTTCTACATACATTGCAGATGCTTCGGATACCACTCTTGTCTCGGAGTAAGCTTTTCAATGTCCTATAGTATTGAAAGGGAGATGGTATCGTACGGCTTAGAAGACCAGCAACGGGGACACTGCAGGAGCTCATTGCTAACTAATTCCGCTTCTGTCAGTCCAATGAAAGGGTCAACAAGCACTATAAGAAACCCGCGTTTTAGGTGATAAACCCTAATTTTTTTGACGGATTGTAGGTGATGTCAATGTTGACAACCAAAATTTTTTATGTCAACAAAAATGTCCAATCCAATGTTTTTATGTCAACATTGATGTTACATTGTACATTTTTATTGACATAGAAAATTGTGGTTGTCAACATTGACATCAGTCACCTAGAATCCGTCATAAAAAATTAGGGCTCGTCACATAAAACGTTAGTTTCTTATAGTGAAGTGGATGGGCTGTCGTTGCATGCAAGAGCGCCAGGTACAGCGAAGCTGTTTGGCTGGCCGAGGCTCGATCGCATTGCAGTCTATCATGGATTTAATCTTATTTGAATGTCTAAGATGTTCCATTGTTATTCAAAGCTTACTACAGTTGAACAAAGTCATGTACCTATAGTGTTATTTCTTAAATTTGGAAGTAGGTATGGATTAGGAAGAATGACCCCTTGGTTATGTTGGCTCCATGGCAAAGTTATTGCGAGATTTGGAATTGCCGCCAAAGTCTTCTTCTCGACAATTGTTTGTGGGGGCAAGGTCGACAAATTTGTCAAAGGCGCTTCTGAAGGGTGCGGAAATGTGTGAAGCCTCACTCCCCCCGCCACCGGAGACCTTAGTTCCAGCAACGCCTTTGCCGCCCATTTTGAATGTGCAAATGGACAATGCCGCTGGGGACAACAAGAACAGATACGTTTTTTGCTACTGGTCTCTACTGGTTGCAAACAAGATTTTTCGTGAAGTGTATGTGAACTTCATGATTGTGGGTCATACTCATGACGACATTGATGCGCTCTTTGGAAGATGGAGCATGTTGTTGAAGAAGGAAAATTTCTTGACAATTTCTGCGCTTATGAAGTCGTTCATGGATGTAGAAACCATTCCTACTATCCCCCATCTTATAGAAGAAGTGCCTGATTTCAAGGCTTTCATTGCAGGAAATTTTTTGGCCGGCACTCATATCATGATTGGGCACACAAAGCCCCAGTAAATGAAGTTCTACCTTGATTCGATCGGTTGTCCTGTCATGAAGTACAAATTGTTGTGTATAGATCTGAACTGGTTGCCAAAAGGCGTAGGTGGCAGAATGAAATTGTGGCACAAGGATTTGGAGGGGCAAAGTTTATGGCCTCGTGGAGTACCACAGATAGTTTTGCCAGTCCCAATGAAAGCTGAGGCAGACATTGTGAAGGGTATATCCGCGTTTATTAAGTACTGGGAGAACTTGCGCAACCAAGACTGCACCGGGGAATGCCGAAGACGACTGGAGCATATAGTGCACTATTGGCGTGGTGTGAAGGTAGCACTTGGAGAACCACTACCTGACTCTACTATTTTGAAGGATGGCTTCTGGCCGACTACTCGTATTCAGGCGACTCGGGTTGATCAATTAGACAGCGATGGAGAGGATCGTGAAGAGTTTGGGGAAGATGATGTGTACGTCGGGCCATTGAGTGGTCGCCCACAACCGTCCTTCAAGGTGGCTCGAGATCTCTTCGAAGGCTATTTTGTTGCGATTACTCTCGCGGAAAATGAGTTGCAACTAGTGTGGATTGCAAGGGCGTTGTTTGATCCTTTTGTTGATCCACTACATCCAAATTCTGTGCGCATTCAGTACTTCCGTCCAACAGCTATAGATGACGATATTCAACAGCTATAGATGAAGATAATTACCGCTCCCCCCGAAGTCTACAAAATATGGAGCGAGGTCATAACCAGATCCACACACGGGGAACTTCTTGACCCAGATACGTTAATGAAATTTAACGAGAAGTCCAGCTGGAAGTCAGAGAATGGCAGCTTGACGCACGAATTCTTCAAGTGGCTAGGGAATCTCACTTACGATGATCTAACAAAACTCGCCAAGCATATTCTTCACGAAGCCACGAAGTTAGCAAACGAGAATTACCCCAAGGTAACAATCAAGGCTGTCTCTTCTATTCTCGAGAGCTGTTACACTCACAAGGAGTGGGGCGAGCGCTGGAAGCGCAAGTACCTTGTGAAGAGAGAGCTGCATCTCATTGAGTCGGAGTTGGGGTTATTAAATGTCTTTGACGAAATCAATCATGAGAAGTGGAGAGAGTTCAAACGCAGCCGGAACATTACAAGTGCAACAATGAACGTGCTATTGGAGCAACCGGGAGTTGACTACTGAATGGAGGCCAAGAACACCAGGGCAAAAAAAAAGTCGACGGAGGAGATGTCGCCTTACGCTGCGGAATTCTTCAGAGTGTTCATGGCACGGCGGTCGAACTTCGTTCCCACACAATCCACTGCGCACTACCGGCCACACAACATCGTGAACGAGAAGCATGCGGACTGGCCAAAAGGAGTGTGGAAGGAGACCACGACGAGCAATATAAAATTTGCAGTGGTGGACTTCCAGTACACGCCCCTCGTGGCCACTATAAGAAACCCCCGTTTTAGGTGACAAGCCCTAATTTTTTATGACGGATTTAAGGTGATGTCAATTTTGACAACCTGAAATTTTTATGTCAACAAAAATGTTCAACGTAACATTAATGTTGATATAAAAACATTGGATTGTCAATATTGATGTTACGTTATACATTTTTGTTGACATAAATTTTTTGGATTGTGAACATTGACATCACCTAAAATCCGTCATAAAAAATTAGGGCTCGTCATCTAAAACGGGGATTTCTTATAGTGGGCGAACAAGAGTAAGGTCACGCTGACGATGCCATATTTCTTCGCAGTGATGAAATCCTTCCAGGAGAAGAAGCAGCCGAGGCTGGAAGATATCAACGCGTGGCTGTTTATCTGCTCGAACTTGACTAAGCAGGCACAGGCTCTACACTACGTGCAGAACAATGAGGTTCTCAAGGGGTTCAAGCTTGATTATTCCAAACACTGTCCGGCAAAGGCTGAGCGAATGGGGGACTACTCTGCTAACAACAGCAAGGCAACGGAGAAGGTCTACCTTGCATTATTGCAGAACCCAAAAAACACAAACCTGGTAATACCAAAGCCCAAGTACTACGCTCCCGACACCGAAGTGTTCAATCATCCTCGGGCCTACAATGAGGTGGAATACAAAATCCACAACACAAAGCTGTGGATGGAGTTCTTCCTAGGTTTGTTGAGGAGATTCTGCATCGTGAGGTGTAGTGTGTTGTCGGTCTTTGCTGGATTGAAGTTCACCTGCGCTGCCATGGTAAGCTCCAATTAGATCGGGTCGACTTAATTTAGTCGGGGGACTTAATGTCTGGAGTAACTGAATATATATGTCGCTTTAGGTTGGGTCGACCTAATTGGACATCTGTGACTTCTTTGTTGTAATAAGTGCACTTCTGTTTTAGGTCGAGCCGACCTAAAACGTTCTCATTGCATATGTCGACTATTTACTAGTCTCGCACTTATACAGATGAGTGGACTCAACGTGTTTGTCGTGGGATTAGTCGAGGAGTCAGATCAATGGACGTCGATTGTGCAAACGGCCCAATTCCTCGACAAAAATGACTTCCTGTCGGCTCGGTATTTTGTAGACGAGGAAAATTCAGCAGAAAATCTATTGGGTCCGTGTCGTAATACAAGAAAGCAGAAATCCCTCCCTTAGGTGTTAAATTAGTGTAAAACACCTTAGATGACTTGTGTATTGTTCCAGCAGGATTTCAACTCGTATTTTCCTCAAAATTCCCGGAACAGGATCCAGAACACAAACCCAAGATGAAAGGAATCCGGAACTGAAAACGAGGAACTGCACATCCTTATCCCTATTCCTTTAACTTCCCCCTATTTCAACCCAGCTCTTAAACATATTACCAATCAACAAGAACCAGGTTTGTATTTCTTCACAAAAATACCAGTAAATTAGTATCCTACTTGACTAAATGAGGAACCAGGATGAGTGTCGTGATCCTGTACCTTTCCCGGATCCGGATCTAGTAAGCAAAGTGAACCATATTATAGTTTAACCTCTTCATCACAGGGATCCGCTTTTGAGATTAAGGAAGGACATGTAAATCCTACCCTCCACTAGATTAAAGTGGCTGAAGTTCCACTAAAAGAGAAATAACAAAGAAAACAAAGAGAGCTGAAATGCAAGTTTTTCCTCACAGCTAATCCGGGAAATTACCCCAGACTAGAAGGTCACTCAGGAAACCCCTACAGTCCCACAAATACTACAACAACAGACCTATTCGGGTAGAACTCCAAGAGCTGAATCGGGTACCTTGGTAACTAACAAATCCCATCGACCTTCCCGTTCCTCTCTTCCGGATACAACAGGACCTCATCAGACATCAGCTAGCGCTCAAACTTCAATCTGAAGACTCACCTAATCTAAGCATGGCTATCCCGCTCAGAAGAAACCCAAGGAACATCAGTAGCTGGAACTTTCTCTTAGTACGCAAGACATTCTTAACCAATCCAAATACTCCTAGAACCGGATCCAGACAGAATCCGGGGACGACTCTTTCCCTCAAATTTTCACTACCAAACTACCTGGACTTGCAATGATCAAAACACTGCCTAACCCCTCAACACAAGACCAAGACTTTTCAGACCAATACTCATGATGTTAAAATCCAAGCTTTCTTTTTAGAAATTGAAATAGGAAAACAAGAATATGAAAACGCCCGGGGTTGAAACTAACTTCCAACCCCTAAATAACAACTCAAGAGAAACCCTAAAGGTCCCAGAAATCCAAAATACAAGACCAAAGAATGACACGTGTCATTCCTTATCCAACCAAGTTGACTTTCTACCAGCCGATCCGCAAAATGTGGATCTCAGATCCTAAAAACCCGGAAACTAAAGTCCAGGTGCATCTTACTAAGAAGCAACTAGCTGACTGCTTCCTTTCTACCAAAAACTTGAGTTTTAATATTAACCATGTAAGGATTAACTCAAGGAACTTCTTAACTACTTCTTGGCCTTCTTCGGGGTAGGTTCCTCTTTGCCTGCTCCTTTCCGGGGTGGCTATTTCCGGATTGGAGAGGGCTTGACTCCCTTCGATGACGTCCCCTTTAGTGGCGTCTGTGTCTTACCCTTGAGCTTGGAAGAAGAAATCGTTTCCAGGTCTGAATCTTCCTCTGATTCAGAATCCGGAATCTTTATTGGCTGGGATCCGGATCCCGTCGGGCTATCTTCTTTCTCCGACGTGCTTGGCGACTCTTCTTCCTCCGAGTGGTAACTCACGGGGGACACCTCTTTGCCTCGCTTGGATGTTGTCTTTTTCTTCGTCATGCTCGGAACCTTTGGAGACTGCTTCGAATCTTTACTTTGGGGGGTCCCAAAGTTGGATCCGGACTTCCGGATCTTCTCCTTGGATCCGGATGCGTGTACTGATCCCTCCCCTTCCTCAGACTTCAGCTTGGAGGTTCCCTACCCAGGTGTCTTCTCCTCCTCCTGCTTGTCTTTCGGCTTCGGTATTACTGGTGGGGACATGGGCGCCTTCTTGGTATCTTGATAGAATCCCGACTGCTGGAGTACGTCCCGTATCTCATACATCATCTTCTCCATTGATGTTGAATACTCCGCCAGCACCAACATTGTCTTCACTGCTGCTTCAGATCCCTCTTTCAGAATCCCTTCGTCAAACAACTTTGCTTTGTTGATCATATTACCCGAGTAGGATACAAAGCTCCGGACTTTACGAAGTGTGTCCTCAGCGTCAGAGGAAAGTTTCCTAACCTCCTTGCTTCCTGCCTCACTCTTCTCTAACTTTCGGGTCAGTTCCTCATTCCTCTCGGTCAACTCCTTAACCCAAGTCTCCCACTTCCGAGACTCTCTACCCCGAAGTAAACCCTCTACTTTCTTCGCGAGCCCGGCTACCTCGATTCCACCAAACAATCCGCACACATCCTGGACCGCTCCTCTCTCGGCACTCAGCTCTTCACGAATCCTCTCGAGATCCTTAATAATCCTCCCAAGCGACTCATCCTGTAAACTTTCCGGTTCCGGGGACTCTTGTGGGAGTACGTATCATCCGGAAAGTCCCAATTAACAATTTAGTGGAGGTAAAAGTAGCAGAACTTTTTCAATTTTTTGCATTTAAATACAAATTTAGGACTTAGATATTAGAAATAGAAATTAGTTTCTACATAGAAAAGATAAAACTCTAATTAGGTTACGCAGTCTGCCGGAAACCGTAGCCGGAAAGCCGGAAAGCCGGAAAGTTCCGGATTGTAGGGACCTACTGCCTAGATTCCGGCTAGGGAACTTACGGGAACTTTTTCGGCGGCGGGAACTTAGGGTTCCGACAAGTATTTAAACCCCACCGCCAGCCTCATTCAGTCTCTTTTTACCCATGCTCTTCCACGGTGCGTTAGAGGAGAGAAAGAGTGGTGAGTTAGGGCGTGTTAGGGAGAGAAAGGCAGGAAGGTGCCGATTGCACCGGATTGTCTTAGTAGTCGGTGAGATGGCGAAAGCGAGTCGATCCCGAAGGTCGGTAGTGACAGCCCGGGGCGTGCGTCCGGTTTAGCATCGGATCCGGAGCGCCTTTAGGAGTTAGAGGAAGACCTAAAAATCATGGGGTGTCTAGGATTGATAAAACGTCCATGGAACGTCCGGAGTGAAGAAATGATTGACGAGCTGGTTTCCGGAGTGGGTAATCAGTTTGATTTAACAATTAGGGGTCGATCTAGGGCCTGGACTCCGGAATTGTGGGCGAAGGCGTACTTTACGCCAACCAGGGGTTCCAGGATGGCGTCCCGGACGGACACTTACGCCGCGGATGTATTTCGGAGTCATGCGGATTCCAAGGAAAGAAACGCCGCGAGTGACTGTAAGAGTCCCCGGGATGGGCAGTTGTTAGCATTCCTCATCCCTATTTTGTATCCGGAAAAGCCCACCCGGATTACAATGACTGTGGCAAATACTATTTTTGGAGCGCTGGGAGATAGAGAGAATTCGGCTCCCAGGCCGGTCAGTTGGGGAGTGATCATTCACTCCGTAGTGGAAAAGTTAGCGGTTAATATCGTGAACAAGAAGTCGAGTCCGATTAGCCCCTATCTTTTCCATCTATATCACTTCGAGGATGCACTGGCCGAACCGGAAATGACAGTGTACCGGAAGGGCGAGAATCTGTTGAAGTACGGACTTCCCGCGGAGGATGAACCGGATGAGCTCGAGCCGGAAGAAGAGGAATCGGAACCGGAGTATGCATCACCTAACGTTGGAGGGACGCGCCGGAAGTCGACTGATCAGGGTGCACGGAGGAAACAAGAAGCCGAGGAGGTAGAGAAGCCCCGAGACCCACTTCCGGACACGGATCAGCTAGAGGCCACCATCAAATGGCTGATAGCTACCCGGGCACAGAATGAGCGGATGTCGGTGCTGATCCGGGATATGTGCGAGAAATTGGGTGTGAAGGAAGAAACCCAAATCCTGGTGGCGTTGACGGAAAGGCCGGATCCGGAAGCGGTGAAGCAGTTGGAGGACCGGATTCTGACCTTGGAGTAAGAACGGGACCGGTTTCGAGAGCAAGCTGCGTGGTTGGATAGAGAGCGGATGGCCGCTGAAGCAAAGGAGGGAGAAGCCCTCGATCTGGTCTGGAATGTCCGGGGCCTGTTTGACAATCTGGCGGATATTCTTGCCAGAGCTACACTCTGGAATTCCCAGATGGTGAAGGATGGTCACATGGTCGGATCAAAGGTGGTGAACATCCTCGTTGATTTTGAAGTCCGGATCGAAGGAATGCTCAAGGAAGTCCGACAGCTGTTGGGAAACTTGGATCCACTTGAGGGGTTAGACCAAGGCCTTTTTGACCTGGGTCATGATCTCCAAGAAGGAAGGGCACAAAATCAGCCTTCTCCGGCAAAGAGCAAAACAATTGTCGGAACGTCGCAAGCCGGAACAGCATCGGTCCAGAAGAGGAGGTCGTTAGTGAAGCAGTTTGCAGCCACGACTCCGGTGAAGGACGTTGTTCTAGGCGTGCCAGCCGGAAGAACTGCGTCGGTGGCGAATCTCTTCCCCGACAAACCGGTTGCTTCCACTTTCCGGGAACCAGCCTTACCCGGAACGGTGTTGAATCCAGCTCGGACGGATCCGGTGAGTTTTACTCACATGCTCCAGCCCCTTCTGCAGACACCAACGCTGTCCCAGCTCATCGATCTTACTGTTCCGAAACCAAGGGGACGGCGGCTACTGAATGAGGCGGACCCGAAATCAGAAGAGGAGGAGGAGACGACTCAATCGAAGGAAGAAGAGTTGCAGCCTCCCCGAACCAGGTCAAAGACGAAGAACACCCTGCCTAAGAAGACAGGTGGATTGCCATCTCAGGGTGGCACTTCTATGAAGAAAGCTAAGAGGAATAGGTGACTATTTAGGGTAGCCGTAATAATAGTTAGGATTCTTACCAGGATGGTAGTTCCGGAAACGGATTTTCCGGATGTGGGACCAATAGTTCTGGACTTTTAGGAGTTTAACGGTTTCCCAGTATTCCCGAAACGGTCTTCAGGGCCGTTGCCTTTTTGCTTTTTGGTTGGCCGTTGGCCGGTTTTCTGGTGGCCGTTGGGGCTGCCTTTCTGTGGGTTTTTAAGGGCAGGCCGGCTTGTTGGCCTGTCATTCCTTTTCCTTGTTCATTTAATCTGAAGCATTCAAGAAAGCACTCGTTGGATTATTCTCTTGCGTATCGCGTCTATAGTCACTTGTGTGGATGTGTAAGTGAGAGTGTGCAAGGGGAGGAGTCCGGATTCGTGGACTGCCGGATTAGGCTAAGTGTGTCTTGCAGATGAGTTTTTAGACTTGCGCAGTGAGAAAGTGGCGCCTTTAAATCGCTGGTACGGTAATCCGGTGGAGACCAAGGAGTGGTCCGGAAGTTAGTCCGGAATTCGCAGGGGCGGTTCCGTGCGGAGATAGGCAACCGCCAGAGGAATATTTCCACCCATCCGGAAGGCTAGTCAACCTCATGAGCGGTCGAGAGCTAGGAAGTCATTCCCTTAGTTCCGGAAGTCCGGTATCCGTCGTTGTAGTAAGGAGGACCTAACGCTACGCTGTGTGACCAGCTTTCCGGATAGGCCATCCGGGATGTTGTGAGGATGCCACCCTGTTTATTCAACTAGATCTATTCTTGGGTTGTGTTTTGTTTTATGTTAATAGAGTTTATGTCAGATACGGAGTGGTGTAGTTCCCTACCCCTCGGAAAGAGCAAGTGAGGAACCCTCTGAGGGTAAAACAGAGGTATCGAAAACCAACTTGTTAGAAAGACGGAACCGAAAGATTGGATAGAGCTGGATCCGGAAGAGAATCCGGAAAGGAAGTAGTTCCGGAAAAGAGTTCGTGTGTTGAAAGGACCCCTCTCGAGGTGGTCAAAGTCCGGAAACTTAGAGGTCTAGAAATTCTAATTTTTGAATCAACGTCTGGAATCTCCTAGGACGATAACTTGTGTCATTTTAGCACGTTTTGTTGTTAAAAATACTTACGCCTAGATTACGCGTACGACAACTCTCTTTGTTTACTCTTGAGTTTCTGCTTCCGGGGGGAGGCTATGATTCGCTTTGAGGATTCCTCCTTCTTTTCAGAAGATCCTCCCTCTGATTCCTCTCCTACCTCTTCCTCCTGTTTCTTAGGAGGAATGATATTAAACTTCTGGATGGTGGCTACAGCCTTATAAGTTGTCCTCTCATGAGCTCTAAGTGTTCCTAGATAATCATAGAGGTGGAAGAGAAAGGGGCCTATTGCTGTGGCCTTAGTATTAGCCAGGGAAGAGACCATCTTTCCTACTAAATCCCTCACTATTTCTCCCCAGAATACCTTCCTTTCTTCGCTCAGGGCACCAAAGATAGTGTTCGCCCAAGTCACTGTGATCCAGGATGGCCGCTCCGGATACAGGATCGGAACTATGAACTCTAACACTCTTCTCTCCCTAGCATTCTTGCAGTCTGCGACGAGATAACCATCCTTCTTGTGGGGAGTGTCAGAAAACTTACCCTCCGCGAATTTGTGTGTCCGGGAAGCCATCCCGTCTCCTGGGCGAGGAAAGTCATAAACCGATTTCCAAGTATCGAGGGTCCATTTCCTTGGCAGTGCTTATCGCAGCACAGAGTAAGTGAATTCCCTGTTATACTCTCAAAAACCACTCTAAAGCATAACAAAATGATTCTAAAGATCGAACCCACGAGATTCTGTGAAGTGTCTAGCTCTATTCCCAACTTAAGCTCAGCCAGTCTCCAATTTCTACTTTCCGGTCCTAGGTCTAAAACCGGAAACAACAACACACGGAAAACTACAACCAGACCTCTTTCTACCTCTTCCGGTCTGTCTAGCTATCCGGTCCCGTAAAACTACCACAATCCAAGATCCTACAACTTCCGATCCTGTCACTCCTCTGAACCGATCCGATCCGGTCCTTTCACACGTACTCTCACTCCACTCCGGTTTAGTTTTGCCTCTGTTTCACCATCAGAGGGTTTGCCGCTTGCTTTTGAGAGTGGTAGGCCCGCCACTCCTTCCGTGACTTATAGTGGCTGAAGACCCACTTATCTAATCCATTACTTCCTACACTAGCGCGGATCCGGTTTGATCTCTCACAGCCACCCGGATAGCGATCCGGTTTGCAAGTCACACAAAGACCCCCCGTACGATCCTCTCATACTACAACAACCTTGATGCCAAGTTCCCTCCGTACAAAGTCAGGTGGTTACAAGCGAACTCGTCCGTTCCAACATCAACTAAAGTCCTTCCGTTTACCAACTAGGGCAGCAAGACCTCACGGGAGATCGGACACTCAACCGGATTTCCTATCCAGGAGTTCTAGCGCGACTAAGGACTCCTTCCCTATCCGCCTAGCCTAACAACGGTTTTCTCGCTTGGAAGCGTGAACTGTAGAGGCGCTGAGGAACTGAAATTTGTTCCCAACACTTAGAATACCCACTCACATGCACATAAGAGCAAAACAAACGCACTAAGGGGAGAAATCTCTCTAGAATCTGCATACATTTTCCTAACTTCTCACCAAAACAACCCTGCCACGTGTGGGAGAGACGTACAACAAGAAATCAATAGAAAACACACAAAAACTCAAGAGAAAAGACTCCCAGTCTCCTTCGCAGAGACTGACTATTATACACTTTAAAACTCAAAAGTCAACAAAAAGGGGCCCGGAAAGTCCGCGCGGAACTTTCGGTCCCTGCCGAGCCGGCCAGACCGAAAAACATCCGATCCAGACCAGACACACCGGATCACATCCGATCCGGTCCTAACTACCAAATATTTACAAAACTAAATCCTATCTATCCTATCATAACCGGATCTACTCCTTGATCCGTTCCTTTGTCCATAACTTGGTCTTCCCCTTGGTCCACGCTCTGATCTTGATCCGCACCCTGATCTGGGGTTAGATCCATACTTTGATCCTGCCCCGGGTTCAGTCTGGGACTTCTAGGTGGTTCCGCTCCAAGTTGTTCGAAGACGTCCGTCAGGTTCCGGTTCCGCTCCCCGATTTCACGTTCTGGGAGATCCGGTGACAAATCCAAGTTGATGGTGTGCGCGAGCTTCCTCCCACTCTTCTTTGACTGGGGAGTCCCCTCCTTTCCTTCCATCTGAATGCCCACGTTCGGAAAAGACCCGGGCATTGAAAGATTGGACAGATGGAACGACCGTGACAATGTCACTCCGTTCAGCTTTCGGCTGCTCTCCTCCATTCGGTTTGCAGCTTCTCGCGCTTCCATCATGACCAATTCCACCTTCTCGGAGTAGTCCGTCAAAATCCGGACCAACCTGGTTCCGGATATTTTCTTCTCCTTGAGGACTCCCTCGTCAAATAGCTTTGACTTGGTGACGGCCTCTCCGGTTGTCCCAAAAGTGGCCTTCACGTCCTCGGCTACTTTCCGGGTAGCCTCCGCCATCTCCCGTGTGGTGGCCATGTCCTCCTTGAGGAGCAACAATTCCGTCTTCAACGACTCGTTCTCCTCTTGGAGTCGTCGTATCTCCGCTTCTTCTTTTCGGATCTCATCCGGGCTGGAGATGAATTCTACAACCACTCCTGCAAGGTTGCTATCTGCTGGTGCTCCCACCAGCTCGCTGATCTGGTTCAAAATCAGCTTCTTCACTGTCCAGTCTGCTCGCACATCGCTTAGAATGTTGATTAGTTGGTTGAACGGATCCATCGGATCCGCTCCGGAAGGACCTGGTTCTTCAAAAACCGGTTTCTTCCCAGGGTTCGATGTCTCACCCGGAGGGGTTGGGGTTCCTCTCTGGTGAGGAGGCGTCGTCTTCTGCCGCTTGTGCTGCGGCCGGTGTTGCTCCTCCTCTTCTTCTTCTTCTTCCTCGGAACCGGATACTTGCTCCTGTTCTTCTTCCGATTCCGATTCCCCATACTTTAGGACTGACTCATGAGTCTTCCACTCCTTCTCCTCCATATCCGTGAGGAGTTGATTGTGCTTGTAAAGATGGAAGATGTAGGGACTCAACGGAGTCGGCCTACTTCCTCCGATCTTTGGAACCAGACGGTTGACCAGATCGGAAAAGATCCTGGCCCAGTCCACTTTCCGTTCCGTGCTCAGGGCTCTGAAAATCAGGTTCCCGATGGAGATTGTCACCCTTGTCAGCTTCTCCGGGTGGATGATCGAAACCAGGAACTGCAAAAGGTTTCGATGCCGGTCGTCCAAACAATCCGCGATCGCATGCCCATCCTTCGAGTCCACCGTGGTCCGGAACTTCCCTCGGGTGTAACCTTCCTTCGAGGTAGCCATCCCTCGACCTCCTAACCGGAAATCGTACACGGCCTTCCACATCTCTTCCGTCCAACTGCCCGGAATCCCGCGGATGGTCTTGTCGAACTGATTCGAGAGTTTTCCCAACAGCTCTCGAATCATCCGTTCCTCCCTAAACCCCCAGGGTTTATCGATCAGTCCTCCGCAACCCATCTTGGCAAGATCCTCTATGAGGTTGTCCTTTTCCTTCTCTTCTGCTGGAATAATAGGACACACCTTCCGGAGTTTAACTTCTACTGCGGAGGAACTGGACGGTCCTGCTCTACTCTTGTGGAGCTGAGGCATGGACACGAACTGTGCTAACTGGATTTTGATTGAGGCTACTTTTCCCTCTCCTAGCCGCACGTCTCGTTTCTCACCTTCGCTCTTCCGATCTTAAACGGAATACCTCTAAACCTGCAATACACACTAAAGCGCTGCGCGCCCTTACACAGACACACGCACACAAACTCACAGAACAAGGGAGCAAATCGCTGGAGAGGGAAGCTAAGTATGCGCTAGAGAGCGATTTCCGCAAAAGAAAGTTGAAAAAGAGTGGCAACTGGATTGGTCAGCCTATTTATAGTCTGAACCGTCATCATGACCAAATCCGTTCCAGACCCAATCCGTTCCAACTCTAATCCGGTTTAGATTCAGATCAAATCCGGATTGTCACCTCTTCCGTTCCGTAGTTAATTTCTGGTTTTCCGTTATCTCTTGCTCAATTCCGGATTCCAGATCACGGTTTCCGTTCCAAGATTTAGATAACTTACAAAAAACCAAAAATTCACATTGCGACAGCGCTCGGTGCGTCTTGTTAGATTGGTCCTTTGTCAGCTCCCAAATCATCTCATCATCCTTCAGGCTCCATGGTTGACGTAGGAATCCAAGGCACTCGATTTGACCCAAGTCCTCCTCTAACTGTTTCCGTTGATTCTCGTCTTCCGAGATAACCGGATGGATAGTCTTAGTTATGAAGACGACGGCCTCACTACCTTCACCCTTCACCATCGTACTCAAAAGTTTGTCCTCACCCTCTCAAACACAATTCTCACACAATCTCTCAAATATAAGTCGCTACAGATCCCTTCCCACAAACTCTGGTACTATCCTATCCGGATCCGGAAACTAGGAGCTCTCCTTCTTCACAATTTGATGTGCAAACCACCGCTTTGAAAACCCCAAAGGATGCTCCAAAATTTAGAATGAGAAATGAAGACGGAAGTTTCCCATTCCTAAGTTTTTCCTCAGCTATCAGTTTCCAGCTGTTTTAGGGTTACCGTTTCCATCATAATCCCGAAAGACTGTGACCATTTAAACAACTTTCCCTAACTCCCGGTAGAGCCGTTGGATCTCAAGATTACCCTAACGGCTTCCTGCTGGCTCTTCGGTATCCTCCGGCATATGTCCACACCCGGCTTGGTACGTGGGGTAACTTCCGAATAGATACCCTGTTCCGGATCCGGTTCCGGTTTCCTGGTCAAATCGGGAAATTCTAATTCCCTTTTTTAACCTGTTTATCTATTTACAGTTATCCTAAAACAGAAATATCTTAATTTTGGTAAAACTCGTATTTAAGCTCTACCAAAGCTTAAAAATTTTACCATTTCTAACTCTTTTTTCTATATTACTAGCTAACTTGCCTTATCCTCACATTTCGTGTTCCCACACTTAGTCACATCCTTGGACGACTCCTGACTTCAGCACCTTATTAGAGAGTTCAAGATGCAAAATACGTTCCCTGGCATGACAACACCGCAAAGATCATTACGAGAAGACTAATTGCAATATGGGGGTCACTAGACCAATTTGCTAACAAGCATGTAAATAAGATTCCCAGTCTAGGTTGGAACAAGAAGACAACAAAAAACACAGGTATGCCATATTTAACTACTTCTGGAATTTACGGGGAATTCTGAACTTTGTGAAGGTAATGTCCATTGTGAGATCTTCCCGATGGTATGTACAATGAGTCCGTAATGCCTTTCAAAGGAGACAAAAACCGCTTTGGGTTGCTAAGTGGTCTGGAGATTTCCCGATGCAAGGAAATATACTCCTTTGGGATAGAGAGTGTTCGAACAAATCAATGAATTTGGGATGATGTCAACTCCGACATTTGCTGTAAGCGATACATTTGTATCCGAGGTTGGATTAAAATGCGACATTACAAATTGGGAGACCTCACAAGATACTTCCCAAAGTATCACATAACACAAAAGAATGGATGAAGCAACATAATGCAATTACGGACACTTGGTAAGGTGTAATCACAGTCAGATAGAAAAGGTGGATTCGCCACTTATATAATCATTTGGATGCAATGAACAGGTGCCTTATAGGCACTATGATAAATAACCCAGCTAGTCTACTTCCAACTACATATTTTTTGGGGCCCAAGACCAATCAAAAGGCGGTGTGATAACGTGCGGACGATCTAATTCTATAGGATCTACATCATCCCTCACATGCAACGCCGGTCGAAGCAAGTGCGGACGTTCCCAATTAAGAGGATCTAGGACAAGCATTACAACACTGTTATTCAAGAGTACCCTGTGCGTCCAAGGAATGTTTAAGACAGTCTTCAGTATTGCACGACGATGCGGATACACTTGGTTCTTCCGTGGATTGTCAGACCCAGCAAAAAATAAAAACCTTGACAGAATTTCCGGCGGTAGAATACGTCGAAGAAGAGTGGCCAATGTTGAAGGTTGCATTGCGGACCACAAGCCACAGTGAGTTTCTTCAACGAAATGTCGGAGAAGACCACGGAAGCCAAGCCAAATTTTGATATTCTATAGGAGATCCGCCACAACGCCCTTTACGCAGAGATCCCCTATTAGTACTGAGAGCATCGCCTTCTGCAAAGACCAAGTAAGCCTCAGCACGCAGACATGTACATACAGAAAACGATGTCAATTGATCGTGAGATCCCCTGACCAATATGCAATACAATAGAACCGCAAAATTGAAGACACGCACTGGGTAGTTATTTCAAGAACAACGACTGAATGTCTTATTTGCTGCATAGTACAAGGAATTTAGCAATACTTCTATAGTGTCACTGCAGCCCACAATACAGCACTAACAAGGGACGCAAATTTAGGATTTGCGTCAAATACAAAAAAAGGGTTAGGGTGACATACTAGAAGACCGACAATACTCGAGCAAAGGAAGTTACGCAGCAGAAATTCAATTGCATTCGATTGAAGCAACAAAAATGCAGATTACATAATCCGCCTAAGACTAATAATTTGATGCAAGGTAAAATGATCGTGAGATCTTCCGATCAAGCCGAAGAGAGAGGACAAAATTATCAATTTCAAATCCGTACTTCAGCAAACCGGAACTGGAGGAGAACTCCCAAACAAACAATAGAAGCACAAGTAGCACTTCACTGTCATCCGCAAGTACAAAAACAATATCACGGGACAATACGAGGACGGAAATGAAATTTCAATGTTCACACGTCACGTCGTATCGTGCGATCTCCTGATGAAGCTTGTCGTATAGGATGATGACACCCACAGTGTTAAAATCTAATGAAGTGTTCAAAAAATTCCACTCTTCCGAGTAATATGATAAACACTTTCACAACCAAATTTAGATTAAAGCTGCAAACCAAGAGTAAGAAAATAATTCTAAGTGAGGGTCATGCACCGGAAATGCATTCACATTAAATTTAAAAGACAAGGGTAAATGCCTAGAACAGTTCGATCTACCGATAGAATCCGCTTCCATGGTGTACCATTAGATCTCTAGATGTTCAGGCACGCGGATTAATAGTCAAGGTCGAGGTGATCCCTTTGAACTCATAATTATCTTAATTAAAGGCATTTAGGAAAAAAATTTATTTTCACATTTACTACGAGGCTGAATCAATGCCTCCTACAAACAAAGAATGTCCAGTATTTTGAAAATGCATTTACAATATTTATAGTATGTTCAAGAGTTTTAAGCTACAAGCAATAATGTGCACGCCAAAAGGAGATCGTGAGATATCATGATGAAGTCCCTCAAGGAAGAAAAACCAAAACTAAACTACTGCCCTCAAAATGTCAGACCCCGGTCTGGTCAACGAGACCGCCGATGTCAGACCATTGTGGATCCGATGCTTCTTGACATACGCCGGCACAGCATCCTGTGACTTAAACAGACCTGCGAGCCAAGGAATGACCACCCCCACAAGGTACTGCTCTTTCCAACCCAGTCAACAAGGGTGTCGTTCTGTACAGCAACCGTGATGCCCATCAGCGGGAGCAATCGCATTGGCACCGTCGTGGGATCCCCTGACGAAGACAATGCAATCGCTCCCTCCTAGTGTTCAACCCCCTTGCTCTCGGCCTGAACGCCATGTTGAATTAACACCACTGATTCTTCAGCGATTATGGGATCCCCCGATGCCTCAGGTCCCTGTGTCCTGCCGCGGTCATCCTTCCCTGCACTAGATCTAGGGATAGCTCCCTCAATCTGGACATGTAATGCATGACTCATTGTGGGATCTCCCGATGTAGGTCTTCTAAGGCCCCCCTCCGCGTGTTTTCTCTCCGGAGTAGGTCCGGAGTCACTTTCCTGCCTACCGACATCAGACTCCTGCGTCATCGTGGGATCCTCCAATCCAGGTTGGTCATCATCCCCCTTCGACTCTTTCCTCCCCTCGTTGAGGTCGGCCACATCCTCCACGCTCCTAACTAGTGACTCTGTTGTCATCGTGGGATCCCCTGATGCTGGTCGGTGAGTGTCCCCATGGGTTGGTACGACAAAGCCTGACAACTGTCTGTGAGCTCCTGAAGCACGAAGTGCCTGCGCATGCTCCTGTTGCGATTGAGTCGACTTGTCAGACTTTGATGGAAATGGTCCCGAGGTACAAGTTAGAAGCGTGTCTGCCACGACTGATGCTTCGAGATTCGGAATCCCAGTCAGCTTTGCTGGCAACTATTTGCGCTCCACCAACGACTTACTTGAATTCCTCTTCGAGGTCCCCCCCTTCTGATTTTTGCTAGCTGTCTTCCGTGCTCGCTTGGCCGCCTTTGTGCTCCCGGTATCTTTTGCAGTGTCAGGTTCCTTGACCGGCTTCTTACGCGGCTTCTTCTTGGATATCCTTGGGTCCGCCAATGGAATCCCTGAATTCACTTTGCCTGACGACCCGCTTGATATTAGAATTATATTTTTTTCAGCTGGTAATGGCTCTGGAATACTCTCATGCTGCTCGACCAGTTCTGCCAGCTCCGCCTGCGCCAAATGAACTTCGGGAACTTTGTCAGCATCCTCCGCTGTACTTGGCGAATCAATCAGCTACTCTCGCTGGGGGGAGGGAGTTGGAGATTTTGCCTGCAAGAAAGGCACTATCCCACCACATCTGAGGTGAGTTTGCCCTCCCTAAATTGCATATCATGAATATACGCTGCCCAACGTCCGAAGATATCACGATGGTTCAGCAAATAATGCACACTAACCTTAGGGTGCTCAACCGACCTTGTTCCTAAACTCGGTTTGTGTTGGGTGATGTCTTCAACTACAGCATCTTCATCATCACTCTCAACTTCCTCGTCCTTGTCTTCGGCCTCCGTAAGAGGAAGGGGTGCCGCCTGCGCATGTTTGTCGTCCCAAATCTGCTTGGTGAAGACCTGACTTAACGTCTTAGCTTCCGCTGAATCTACAACTTCCAGCACTTTAACACCTTCCGAATACTGAAATACAACAACCGGAAATCAGCAACATTCAAATCCCCGAAATCAAAATTGAGGTTATCAGAAGAACAAAAAAAAAGACAATCGTTGTAGTGCATCCCAAGCCCAGATATGTGAACTCCGGACCCCCGTTGACATTGACAAAGACATAGTCAGTGCAAGCTAGTCCTTTGAATAGAATCAATGCACCGCTAATCTTCAAATAGGGCATCTGCTGCCGACGCCAGTAAGGATAGTCGTCCGGCATATCTTCCCCCTTATACACCTGAGTGAGGCGGTCCAATCTTGGGAAGAAGCTTTTGAAGCAAGTCCGCCGGTCGTGCTCATCGCTATGCCCAAAAATAAAGACAACAAAAACATTGTACCCGTCTCTGGCCAAAGCTTGAGGGAAGAAGTCTTTGGGCCCTGCCATGTAGTTCACAATGTGCCAGTCCCACAACCTAGCTTTGACTTCCATCCTTCATTTCTCTAGGTGAGCCACAATCATGTGGAACCCTTCGGCATCTGTGAGGAGAACGGCGGCAGAGCAGGCTACGACTGTCTGGTCCTGCGGATCATAGTACTCCAGAGCGTCAAAGAGTCTCTTCAACTTTCGCTCTTTAAGAATTTTGGCGCGACACCCGCAGGACGTTGCCTTGTACGTGAACCAGATGTACAAGTGTTGCTTCTTCTTTCCCCTCCATGCTTTGACATCCCCTGCCGCCAAGGTGGCGCTGATGTCCCAGCTGCTTTCATCCATGGTTTTACAGAGATAGTGCTCTGAAAAACCACGTGCATTTGCCTGCACCGATTCCTCCTCTGCCGTCAGCTTGAAATACGACTCCCACATATCGATCACCGACTGCGGGAGGTCAGTTGGGTCGAACGTCTTGTTGAGATTTCTCGTCCGGTCCTGCAACCACTTTTTCCCAGCAGGGGTTTTCATTGCCTTGTTCACCCACATATCTACATCCTCGTGATGAATGTTCCTTTCTGTCGCAAACTCGACCCACAAAGAGTCCGGGTAAGGCTCGTACTCCACCCTCCTTGCAAGCAGCAGATGACCCTTGTAATGAGACAAGAGTTCATTCTTCATCGCCCTGACTAGCTAAATTTTGGCGCTTGCGTCAGCAAGAGAGACAATACATCTTCCACCTCTCTGTGATTTCAACCTTGCGACGGAGGTCTTCATGCTAACAACTTGGGCTTCGACTTGATCCGCAAAAAAATTGATGTCCTCCGGTCTAAGTCCATGTCGTACGCGTAATCTAGGCGTAAGTATTTTTAACAACAAAACGTGCTAAAATGACACAAGTTATCGTCCTAGGAGATTCCAGACGTTGATTCAAAAATTAGAATTTCAAGACCTCTAAGTTTCCGGACTTTGACCACCTCGAGAGGGGTCCTTTCAACACACGAACTCTTTTCCGGAACTACTTCCTTTCCGGATTCTCTTCCGGATCCGGCTCTACCCAATCTTCCGGTTCCGTCTTTCTAACAAGTTGGTTTTCGATACCTCTGTTTTACCCTCAGAGGGTTCCTCACTTGCTCTTTCCGAGGGGTAGGGAACTACACCACTCCGTATCTGACATAAACTCTATTAACATAAAACAAAACACAACCCAGGAATAGATCTAGTTGAATAAACAGGGTGGCATCCTCACACATCCCGGATGGCCTATCCGGAAAGCTGGTCACACAGGGTAGCGTTAGGTCCTCCTTACTACAACGACGGATATCGGACTTCCGGAACTAAGGGAATGACTTCCTAGCTCTCGACCGCTCATGAGGTTGACTAGCCTTCCGGATGGGTGGAAATATTCCTCTGGCGGTTGCCTATCTCCGCACGGAACCGCCCCTGCGAATTCCGGACTAGCTTCCGAACCACTCCTTGGTCTCCACCGGATTACCGTACCAGCGATTTAAAGGCGCCACTTTTTCACTGTGCAAGTCTAAAAACTCATCTGCAAGACACACTTAGCCTAATCCGACAGTCCACGAATCCGGACTCCTCCCCTTGCATACTCTCACTTACACATCCACACAAGTGACTATAGACGCAATACGCAAGAGAATAATCCAACGAGTGCTTTTTGAATGCTTCAGATTAAATGAACAAGGAAAAGGAATGACAGGCCAACAAGCCGGCCTGCCCTTAAAAACCCACAGAAAGGCAGCCCCAACGGCCACCAGAAAACCGGCCAACGGCCAACCAAAAAGCAAAAAGGCAACGGCCCTGAAGACCGTTTCGGGAATACTGGGAAACCGTTAAACTCCTAAAAGTCCAGAACTATTGGTCCCACATCCGGAAAATCCGTTTCCGGAACTACCATCCTGGTAAGAATCCTAACTATTATTACGGCTATCCTAAATAGTCACCTATTCCTCTTAGCTTTCTTCATAGAAGTGCCACCCTGAGATGGCGATCCACCTGTCTTCTTAGGCGGGGTGTTCTTCGTCTTTGACCTGGTCCGGGGAGGCTGCAACTCTTCTTCCTCCGATTGAGTCATCTCCTCCTCCTCTTCTGATTTCGGGTCCGCCTCATTCAGTAGCCGCCGTCCCCTTGGTTTCGGAACAGTAAGATCGATGAGCTGGGACAGCGCTGGTGTCTGCAGAAGGGGCTGGAGCATGTGAGTAAAACTCACCGGATCCGTCCGAGCTGGATTCAACACCGTTCCGGGTAAGGCTGGTTCCCGGAAAGTGGAAACAACCGGTTTGTCGGGGAAGAGATTCGCCACCGACGCAGTTCTTCCGGCTGGCACGCCTAGAACAACGTCCTTCACCGGAGTCGTGGCCGCAAACTGCTTCACTAACGACCTCCTCTTCTGGACCGATGCTGTTCCGGCTTGCGACGTTCCGACAATTGTTTTGCTCTTTGCCGGAGAAGGCTGATTTTGTGCCCCTCCTTCTTGGAGATCATGACCCAGGTCAAAAAGGCCTTGGTCTAATCCCTCAAGTGGATCCAAGTTTCCCAACAGCTGTCGGACTTCCTTGAGCATTCCTTCGATCCGGACTTCAAAATCAACGAGGATGTTCACCACCTTTGATCCGACCACGTGACCATCCTTCACCATCTGGGAATTCCAGAGTGTAGCTCTGGCAAGAATATCCGCCGGATTGTCAAACAGGCCCCGGACATTCCAGACCAGATCGAGGGCTTCTCCCTCCTTTGCTTCAGCGGCCATCCGCTCTCTATCCAACCACGCAGCTTGCTCTCGAAACCGGTCCCGTTCTTACTCCAAGGTCAGAATCCGGTCCTCCAACTGCTTCACCGCTTCCGGATCCGGCCTTTCCGTCAACGCCACCAGGATTTGGGTTTCTTCCTTCACACCCAATTTCTCGCACATATCCCGGATCAGCACCGACATCCGCTCATTCTGTGCCCGGGTAGCTATCAGCCATTTGATGGTGGCCTCTAGCTGATCCGTGTCCGGAAGTGGGTCTCGGGGCTTCTCTACCTCCTCGGCTTCTTGTTTCCTCCGCGCACCCTGATCAGTCGACTTCCGGCGCGTCCCTCCAACGTTAGGTGATGCATACTCCGGTTCCGATTCCTCTTCTTCCGGCTCGAGCTCATCCGGTTCATCCTCCGCGGGAAGTCCGTACTTCAACAGATTCTCGCCCTTCCGGTACACTGTCATTTCCGGTTCGGCCAGTGCATCCTCGAAGTGATATAGATGGAAAAGATAGGGGCTAATCGGACTCGACTTCTTGTTCACGATATTAACCGCTAACTTTTCCACTACGGAGTGAATGATCACTCCCCAACTGACCGGCCTGGGAGCCGAATTCTCTCTATCTCCCAACGCTCCAAAAATAGTATTTGCCACAGTCATTGTAATCCGGGTGGGCTTTTCCGGATACAAAATAGGGATGAGGAACGCTAACAACTGCCCATCCCGGGGACTCTTACAGTCACTCGCGGCGTTTCTTTCCTTGGAATCCGCATGACTCCGGAATACATCCGCGGCGTAAGTGTCCGTCCGGGACGCCATCCCGGAACCCCTGGTTGGCGTAAAGTACGCCTTCGCCCACAATTCCGGAGTCCAGGCCCTAGATCGACCCCTAATTGTTAAATCAAACTGATTACCCACTCCGGAAACCAGCTCGTCAATCATTTCTTCACTCCGGACGTTCCATGGACGTTTTATCAATCCTAGACACCCCATGATTTTTAGGTCTTCCTCTAACTCCTAAAGGCGCTCCGGATCCGATGCTAAACCGGACGCACGCCCCAGGCTGTCACTACCGACCTCCGGGATCGACTCGCTTTCGCCATCTCACCGACTGCTAAGACAATCCGGTGCAATCGGCACCTTCCTGCCTTTCTCTCCCTAACACGCCCTAACTCACCACTCTTTCTCTCCTCTAACGCACCGTGGAAGAGCATGGGTAAAAAGAGACTGAATGAGGCTGGCGGTGGGGTTTAAATACCTGTCGGAACCCTAAGTTCCCGCCGCCGAAAAAGTTCCCGTAAGTTCCCTAGCCGGAATCTAGGCAGTAGGTCCCTACAATCCGGAACTTTCCGGCTTTCCGGCTACGGTTTCCAGCAGACTGCGTAACCTAATTAGAGTTTTATCTTTTCTATGTAGAAACTAATTTCTATTTCTAATATCTAAGTCCTAAATTTGTATTTAAATGCAAAAAATTGAAAAAGTTTTGCTACTTTTACCTCCACTAAATTGTTAATTGGGACTTTCCGGATGATACGTACTCCCACAGTCCGTAAAGGGGCTTGAAGTCGTTTGCCGCCAACGGTTTGCGACCCGTATTCCCGGTTACATCGACCAGGCCCGCCGCGTCGGGAAGGAGACCTTCCATGAATCTCTCCTCTATCTTGATCCATCTCTGAACATCAACGTCATTCTCTATGAAGAGTAGAGGGATTCTCAATTTGGCGATGTCTTTCGCCTTTGCTCCCGCAAATATTGTTGCCACGGACGGGTGCAATGCCTGCCCAACAAAGGAGTGACAGTCAGTATACGTTCCATAGACAGACCATATGAACCCAAGAAGTCCAATATACAGTCGTGCAATCCTACGATCACTCAGTTACCACAAGGAAGCTGATTAGGCAACAGGAAATCGTGAGATATCACGATGAGCCACTATCTCCTACATACACAATTTGAAAACACCACGCACTGAACCCACAGCACATATAACTAAACTAGCGCCATCTGGTATTTCATTTGTTAACGTCGTGGAATATCACGATGAGCCACTATCTCCTACATACACAATTTAAAAACACGACGCACTGAACCCACAGCACAAATAACTAAACTAGCACCATCTGGTATTTCATTTGTTAACGTCGTGGAATATCACGATCGCCGCATTCTAACGTAGAACAATCCCGTATCGCTAAGCTAGGACTTAGTCGTGGGATCCCACGATGACGAGGTTCTAACGTATTGAAGGTCTGAGGTGTAGTGCAGGACGATCGGGAGATCCCACGATGGTTAGGATGGGCACACTCTGATGACCTACAAACAAAAAATATGTCTACTCCGGTAGCATTCTTACATTGTACTCTACTGAGTGTGGTCTGCCCAATAGTGCTGGCTGTGGACTTCCCATACTCCGCCATTTGATTCTCGTGTTCAGCAGCTGCTTCGTGAAGTTCTGCTCCTTCTGTTCGCCAACGACATCCTAGTTCAGCGCCCGCAAGAAGTGCAGTAGGTCTCCATGGTGATCTTTGTCCATCCATACAGGTAAAATATTAAAGGTGGAGGCTTGCTTCTTGTCCTTCTCGGGAATCACACCAAGCCTAATCAGGTCTTTGAATGCCTGGACAGTGTGCTGGCCACCTATTATGTAGTAGTACGTCTTGGGATTTTTGAAGATCTCCTTCTTCGGCGCTTGCTTCTCATAGTACGACACGACCTTCGCCAAGCCGTAGGGTCCTGCTTTTAGAGGAAGCACTGTTATGACTCTGTTCTCCAAGTCATAATTAGGTGTAATTCGTGCCTTCCTCGTCAGCACATCAAGCCGCTCTAACTGAATTCCCATGTACACGAGCAATGCTACTGGTGCCTGGTGCAGATAATCATAGTGCACGCGGATGAGCTCTCCTTTGCTGTCACAAATTGGTTTCCTGCCCCATTTGTATAGGCCACTGAAGGAGTTCTCGTACAAGGTCTTCATTGCATTCATCTCTTCCGGTGTCATCTTCTTCATGTCTGCGTCCCCTAGAGCCACAGCCCTGTGAAGCGGAAGCGGGGTCTCCGTTTTTTTCTTCTTTCTAGATGTCCCTGTTGCGGCATCATCTTCGTCCCCAGGAGTACCAGCTGCAAACTTCCTCTTCCTGGTCTTCTTTTTGGAGGACGGCGTGGGAGCAACCACTGTGACGGCTTGGGGGGGAGCGTTTGTATCTTGTAAGTCTTCCATGATTATGTCCCACTGGTTCTTCAGCTCCTTAGGCTTCCACCGAGGCTTAGACGTGTCTTTGCACATTAAATGTGCCCTTGCAGTCAGAGACTCGCACAGAGTGAGGCTGAACTTCGCGTAGTCAAGGATAAGCCCAAACGTTATGATCTCCCCGAAAAGGGAAACCTTCTCCTCTACAACTAGGAGCGTTGTGTTGTCGTCAAGCCCCTTCATTTCAAGTACCCTGAGTCCGGCAGTCGGGTGCCCCATCATCCCATTCATCAGCATGAGAAGACTAATGGTGGAGCCATCACTCTCTGCTTTCCAGGCAACACCCCAATGTGTAATCTGCTCGTCGCACCGGAAAAAGGCTGCTGGTGGGTGTGAATCTGTGTACTCCATAGAAGAAATGTAGAAGTCGATGAAGGTACCAAGCTTCCTTGGTGTCAGTTCTTCTGGACCTTCGTCCACTTGCATTTCACTGCAGCATGGTAGAAGGAGATGTTAGTTTCAACATTGTCCGATAGAGCAGATGGTTCCTCGATATTATTCCCGTTTCAACTTTAAATTTCATCCTTAGTCGTGGGATCCCACGACGGCCATTATTTAGATCTTGGAAGAAAAGGAATGGTTTCGTGATCATTTTGATGATCAAGTCTTACAAACTACCATTGTCGTGGGATATCACGATCGGTTACATTCACGGACAGTAGTGGGCAAGAGGTTACTGCTTCTCAATTCACTTACTGAAGGCGTCCTGGCATAGGATGACGGCACTAATGAACATAGAATAGAGATTGGAATATCTTAGAAGTAGATCGGTGATGATTTGTGAAACTACTGTCTGTCGTGGGATCCCACGACTAATTGTTCACATAATCAGCGCTATTTATTAACGTGCCTACATCTCAATTTTTCTACCCACGCTAGACTTTTTCATCGTGATTTCCCACGACGGTTTAGTACTTGAATGCTCTAAGTAGGTGGTTTACTAATTGATAAGTTTGGGTTAGGTGCGGTCTTTACTATCCTCCATCGGGGGATCCTACGATGGGTTACTAATCCGTTGCCTGGGCTGTGCCTAATATGTGGTCTGGGTATAGTTTGCATCTCCACACCTGCTCATTGGGGGATCCCATGATGGGCCACAAACCATAAAAATCGGGTGGCAGCGCAGTGGTTGGCGGCTAGGATTTCAAATCAGGGGTCCTACGATGCTCAAATCTATACAGGGATTGCCCTGTCGTGGGATCTCACAATGCACGGTTTCAAGGTGACTATCCGCGGTAACAGGGTCACGTACTCATTACCCTGTGTTCTTCTCAGCATATGTACTACCGTATTTCTTAACCAGGTTTATAACAATGACTATGAAAGAGGCTCTACTACCCTCGTTTTCACCAAAGTGCGTACCAATGCAATTGCAAACAACCATACCCTAATTATTAGCAATGTTTATAACCTAGACAATGCAAGCAAGAAACGGAAAGTAATGAGAATATAGTTCAAAGTAACTTACGAGTCCTTCCAAACTGGGAGGTTTGCTGTACGCTGGGATGGACCTGCTGCCATCGTAGCTTCCGCTTGCACGGGTCCGGCCTTGTTTTCAGCCACTATAAAAATGCCCTCCCGCTCTTCGAAAGATTGCTGCATGAAATTCAAATGCAGAAGAAATTGTAACTTCAATCATTCACTGAGAATCACAAACTCCTAACTTGTTTCTTCATGACTAGCCAAGTGAACTTACTTGAAGAGAAGGTAAACTTCATTCTAAAGTGATGGACTAAGTAGCCTATCGCACAGAAAACAAGTGTGTCTGATCATAGTCGTAAAATCCCTGCACAAACCATGTTCCTAATATCATTCGCAAAAGAGTACTGTCTAACTAAATAATATACAATGAACTCTTTGATCCATTCCTCTTTGGAAGCAACATTCCCATTCCTTACTTCACTTTGCTTCAATTCAAACACTCACATCAGTCCATACACATTGAACTCTAGTTCGTGAACTACATCAAGGTTACTTAGCATTTTAGGGTCTACAGTTAATATGAACCGAGAACTATGATGCGTGAAGAGAGCCTACAGCTGCAAGGAAGGCGAGTACTAAACAGTCATTGTATCCATGTACTAGAATGATGCAATCTACAAGCTTGAATGGGATCATCAATTCTTTCCAAACCTAGAAGCTGAACTCCAGAGTGCAGCTCCATGCAATCAGAAATCCACAACGAAGAAGTAAATCAACCTCACAAATGGAGTCAAAACTACAAAATCAAAATGCTGCTTTGGAGGTTTGACTACAACAAACTAACCTGTTGGATGAGCCGGGTGAAATCCAACACCCTGTCCTTCTCGCGCACTGGATCCGGAAGCTTGTGCACCGCCTCCGCCAGGAAATGCTCCGCACACTCCACCACAAGATAGCACTGTCGTTCTCCGCGCACGTCCACACAGACTCCGCCAGCGAAATTTGAACACGCTCCTTGGATGTTCCCCGACGCACTCTGCTCCGCGCACAAATGTTGAACCAAGCAGAGAACCTCCAAACAACCAAACTCACTCGAAATGCAAACCTTCAAACACTAACCCAAACTCACGGACTGCAGCAACTGAGAATGAACGCGCAAGGATAGCGGAGAAGTGCACGACTGAGCAAAACGGAGAATGGAGAAGCACATGACGTCGAAAGAAAAGCACTGCAAGCAGACATCGTGAGGAGGAAAGGAAACCAGGAGGAGAGGAAACCGTTGGGGAAAAATGCTGATGTGGCACTATCAGGTGCAAGACGGCGGAGGTTATGACTGCCAACCCTCCTCATGATTACTGACATCATGAGGAGGGCTTGACTAGAAGTCTCAAGCTAAATAATCACTCATTACACAAAATGCTGAAATTAGGTCGCACACTTGCACCTCACTAATTTCTTGACATTCGATAATTACTACATAAATTTTTTTTGTTTCTCTATAAGAATGCACTATTCTTTATTTAAGTATTGTTGCTATTGGAACTCTTGAAACTCCATGTCTACAAATAAAAATAATTGTAGAAACGTTTATTTACTTTGATGGCTTGTAAAGTAACTTTGTTGAAATAAGGCAACCTAGTTTCACTATTTTGTCTACCTTCAATTAATTAGCACACTTACCAGAGGTAACTTCCTACTTTGCATCCATAGTTACCTCCAAGTCTTCAACTCCTTTGTTAGTTATACACTTCAAATATCAAGACTCGAAATCAAGAAAAAAATGCAAAACAAAGACGGAATTAAATATTAAATTAATAGAGCTCCTAAATTAGAATTCTTGAATTCAGGCACTACAAAAACATCTTGTTATACAACTGTCACTCTTATTAGGAGTGACTACAGAAACGGTTTGAAATATATTTCAATTGGCAACTTGGACTACAAGGAGCTTAATTATTTCTGTCATGACAAATGAAGAAACTAAACAATTTTTTCACAGTCACACCGTCCATCCACAAACAAGGCTATTAATAAATAAAATAAAACATACATGAATAATATATGTCGGTATGGAAAAAAAATGTACAAGTTGTAAATACTCCGCTCATGAAGTGAAGAGTCATGAGCGGAAAAAGTCCATGCTACGTTTTCCCAAACTTACCACGTAACCTAAAAAAGTCCCCTCGGTCTTGCGGTTCAAAGACCTCTCATTCCATGAATCATGCATGATGTTGTACAAGTTAATTTGAACAAAAAAATGTAGAATAAAGTTTTAAATACTCTGCCCATGCAAACATTAGTTACGAATCATGAGCGGTTTAATTTCATGGATTGCTACAATGATTTCTAGGTTTAACCTTTGGTTTTGATTATTATTATTTTTTTACAAGCCGCTAAATATGCCTTTAACATAATGAACTTTGATTTCTACTTTGCACTTGTGTCATTTTTCTAGAAAATGATTAGTCCAAATTATTTAATAAAATAGAAATGACTGTAACGATTATATAAGTACAGCGGACATTGTTGATGACTGTCCTATATAGTTCTTTCTCATTCATCTCCTAGGCAATCATTTTGATGTGTATAGTCAACACGATTGGCAAATGTGTAATGAAGAAATAATATCTAAATTATCTTATGTATTCTATATTAATTGTCTTGCAATGATCATTGAATAGATGTGGACAAGAGCGTGATTGCCCGCGGTTTTTTGGGCATACTAGGTATTAATCTATTTAATTTACTTGTGTTTTGGAGCATATTTGGAGACAGTTCTCCAAAGTACGTGACCAAGCCCAACCGCCTATGATCTTGGAATTACTTGCAAAAAATGGAAATTAAAAAAAACAATGTCAAACAAAGGACGTTCAAAAATGATCTTCAATTTATGAAAAAAATAATATTAAGTTACAACTTCAGTTTTTTGTTTTTAAATCGACATGTAATATGTATTGCAATTTTGGAAAACGTACCATGGACTTTTCCTGCTCACGACTTCATGAGCGGAAGATTAAGAATTTATACATTCTTTTTTTGATACCGACATGTACTGTTTTATGTATGATTTATGGAATGAGAGTTCTTTGAATGAACCGCAGGCGGAGGAGGACCTTTTTAGGTTATGTGGTAAGTTTGAAAAAACATAGCATGGACTTTAATTTCCTGCTCATGCCTCTTCACTTCATGAGCAGAGTATTTTGAACTTGTATCTTTTTTTCCATAATGACATGTACTATCTTATGTATGAAATTGCCAGACGTTTTTAAAATGAAGCCATTCCATGGTAGGGCTCATTTCATTCCCCATTTTTTTTAATTCACGTGAAGCTGGATTTTCCAACGGGCAAGAAGTGAAAATAATGGTGGAATCTAAACCCTAAGAGCAATTACAACTTCCACAATAGAATTTTATGCATGCATGTATGAACCATCCATGACATTTTTAAAATGAAGCCATTCCATGACAGGGCCCATTTCATTCCCCATTTTTTTAATTTCACGTTAAGATGGATTTTCCAATGGGCAAGAAGTGAAAATAGTGGTGGAATCTAAATTCTAAGAGCAATTACAACTTGCACAATAGAATTTTATGCATGCATGTGTGAAATTCCATGACATTTTTAAAATGAAGCCATTCTATGGCAGGGCCCATTTCATTCCCCATTTTTTTTAATTCACGTGAAGATGGATTTTCCAACAGGCAAGAAGTGAAAATAGTGGTGGAATCTAAATCCTAAGAGCAATTACAACTTCCACAATAGAATTTTATGCATGCATGTATGAAATTCCATGACATTTTTAAAATGAAGCCATTCCATGGCAGGGCCCATTTCATTCCCCATTTTTTTTAATTCACATGAAGCTGGATTTTCCAACGGGCACAAAGTGAAAATAGTGGTGGATTCGAAATCCTAAGAGTAATTACAACTTCAAGTCTTCCACAGTAGAATTTTATGCATGCATGTGTGAAATTCCATGACATTTTTAATATTATTTAAGCCGTTTCAAGCCATAGTTCAATGGCAGGGCCCATTTCATTCCCAATTTTTTTAATTTCATGTGAATTAGAATTTTTCAACGGGCAAGACTAGAAAATAGTGGTGGAATCTAAAGCTGGAGCAATTACAGTTTTCTAAATCAAATTTTATGCATGCATATATGAAATTTCATGACTTTTTTAATATTATTTAAGCCATTTCAAGCCATCACGCATTTCATTTCTGATTTTTTTTTCACATCGGTGGAGATTGTTCAAATAACAATAACAAATAACAATATTACGTACATCGTTGTCAAATAATGATGTAGATGTATACCACGTTTGATCATTTCAAAAATCCAAATGAAGATTGCATGACCTACAATATTCTCATGAATGACATGATTCCAGGTTTCAACATTCATCACCCGTCAAAGTGCATTAACAAATTTGAAAACATTTAACTCATTAAATCATTCAGACTGAGATTTAAAATACAAAATAAATAATGGTTCAGTTTGTTCTTTGTTCCATCATGATTGTACATCCAAAGTCCTTGTCGGAGCCCGTAACGCCAAATTCTATCACGTTGTAATGAAATTAGGTTAAAGATATTTTATTTCCAATTTTTTTTTTTGGTTTATAGGGTTATGTACATATTTTAGTAGAATTTTAGATTAGTAACCATCGAATCTTCTAAAAGAGATAAAATGGTTAAAACGGATCTTAGTTGTTCCTGTCTTGAACCGAAAACCTATGTCGGATCCTAACCGGGATTCCAGGAGTTCGGGAACGGTCAAACCGGTTATCGAAAACGGAAACCGGAGCCAATAGTCACCATACCGGAAGATGAAGAGAAGGAAGAGGACCAGTCCAAGTCAGGAGAGGAGAGCAAGGAAGGCGAAGAGGAATCGGAACCGGAATCTAAATCGGCGCATAGAAAGGGTAGAGGTAAACCGCCAACTCCGCCAAAAGGGAAAGCGTCCAAGCCTACTGGGAGTAAGCCGTAGTCAGCAAAGAAAGGAGTGGCCAAGACCACTTAAACACCAGCCAAGAGGCAGAAGAAGTAGATAGAGTTTGTTTTTAGAAGTTAAGTTAAGGAGTTAAGTGGAACTCCGGTTTTTGTAGTTTGAAAGTAAAAGTAGACTTCAGTTAAGTTCAGTTTTGAAAAGTTAAAGATAGGAGGAGTTCAGTTTCGGAAAGTTAAAGATAGTTGGAGTTCAGTTAAGTAGAGGAAAGTAAAAGAAAGTCACTGTTAGTTACTTTCCGGCTGCATGTACTTGGATAGCAGGATCCGGGTTTCTAGGAAAAGGACCGGCTGTTAGGTAGTTAACACTTAGATTTAGGATTTTGAAGGTTACGTGAATGATGCATGTCATTCTCTGACCTGTAGTTAGGATTTCTAGCGGGTCCTTTTTGGATTTCCCTTGGTTTGGGATTTAGGGGGTGGAAGTTAGTTTCATCCCGGGCTTTGATAGGATAATTTTGTCTTACACTTGTGTTCTTTTTCATTTTCCATTGCAAAGCGTATTGATTTCCACATCCCAAGCGTTGGTCTGAAAAGTCTTGATGCTAGGTTGGTATGCCGGTAATGCTAGAACCATTATTTGTGCGGGTAGCTATGGTTGCAGGTTTTGGAAGAAGATGAGTGCCCCCGGATGTTTCCTGTATCCGGTTTCCGGTCCGAGTAGCGACTCCACCTAGAAACTTGGGTTGTGAAAATCTGTCATTGTAGTATTGTGAGGATAGTAGGGATTTCCTGAGTGACCTACTGATCCAGATTAAGCTTTTGGGTTAGTTGTGAGGAGAAACCGAGATCCTATTTCTTTTTGTGTTTTATTATTTTTCTTCTTTTTAGTGAAACTTCAGTCACTCTAAAATATCGAAGGGTAGGAATTCATGCCGCCTTCCTTAACTAAAATATACGGAACCCTCTGACATAGAGGCTAAACTTCAAACCGGTTACTTGTTTTGAGGATCCAGGAGCAGAAACAGGAAGAGGTACAAGGTAATGACACTCCTTCCGGTTCTGGTTTCGAATCCTATAGTCAGAGTTGTTTTGAGGATCCAAGAGCGGAAACAAGAAGAGGCACAGGGTAATGACACTCCTTCCGGTTCCGATTTTGAATCCTAGAGTTAGAAGTTGTATTTGTGAGTAAGGGAGTGGTATATTGTAGAGACACTTCCCTGTTGTTGTTGAGCGGATTAGGATTGAAGTGAGATAGTCCAACCGGATGGAAAGAAATCATTTGTATATTTTTAGCTTCCCATCTTAGAATCCGGTTCGCTTGTGGTTGTTGTGATTACCGCATCCGTTTTCGATCATCACTATAGAAGTTCAATACAGATCTCTGAGGGAACGATACACAAGTCACCCAAAAGACGGTTTTAAACGCTTTAGAACGTCTACTGGAGGGATTTTACTTTCTTGTGCTACGACAGTCCTTCACAAGGGGCTTTTTTGCGTTTCCCTCTCTCACTTTCACCTTTGTAAACGGCAATCTTATGACTTTTCCTTGTGTCAACGGATTGTGACACAAGGAGAAGTCATGGATTGCCGTTTACGCAGGGAAAAATGAAAGAGGGAAATGCAAAAAAGCCCCTTGTGCTTTATTTAAAAATTCCTAGATGAAATAAAAATTGTGTCAATCATTGTTTAATCCGTAAAGTCCCATATGAAACTATTGGATGTTGTACTACATAACAAGAATTATATATGAAATCAATCTGTTCACTGACATTTTTAATTAGCAATATTGAGTTAGATTGAATTTTAAGTTTATATGTTCCCAATCTGAGATGACGTAAACTTAATTGAAGAAGAAACTGGAAACAAATAATCAACGTCATTTTCATTTTTCAGAATATCCTAAAGCCTAAAACCCGTAAACCATGAACTGCAAACCCTGAAGACGTTAATGTAAAGCGCTGCCATTGTATACCCTACACCCTATTAAACCCTGAAACCTTGAACCCTGAAACCAAGAACTATGACCTTGAAACCATGAACACTACACTACAACATGTACCCTAAACCCTATGACCGTAGACTGCAGACCCTATGACTGTGGACCCTAGACCCTAATATTGCATTCATTGGAATAGAAAATAACAAATATGAACATTGCAGAGTTCAAAATTTTTGTTGATTCTTTTTGTAACTGAGGTGTTCCACATGTTTCAGGTGCTCAAGTTTTTGGGTTCACGAGATTTTGTACAGTTTGTTTCTGTAGGATAAGTATAATCAGGTCGTGTAGGGGAAGAATTCTGAGTATTGATCGGGGAAGCGTGTGACATTTTGTGAAGTGAAAGTCTTCAGAGTTTGATCCGCTTTGGTCAAAGCATCATTGACTCCTAGAAAACGGTGCAACGATACCATCCTTGAATGCGGCAAATTTCAAAATGTCAGTGAAGAATCGGAATTTCAATGAAGCCTGGATTTGCAAAGTTCCAGTCAGAAAGTCAAGAGCCCCACGCCCTCCCTCCTTGTAGTCGGAGATGTGCAGAATTCGAGAATGCAATCAACTTCCAAAGTGAAGGACCGCACGTACCCCCCAATCGTTGTTGATTGTGGCACGGCATTCAAGAACGCATCCAACATTTGAAATCAAGGATCGCTTGGTGATTTCAAAATTCGTGGCGGGAATTCAGAGCTGAAGAATTCCAACCAGCCACCTGGTTCATAATCCAAAAAGAACCTAGAGCTTGCTCTTTTCGTTTGCACATGTGATCAGGCGGAGCAGGCTGCAGAGTGGCAAGTGGGTGTCTACCGGCGTTGGTGACAAAGTGGGCATGGAGGCGCACGAAGTTTTGACCGAGCCAGTTGCTGCAAGGTAAGAATATATCCCTTGCAAGTTTTATGCGATTCCGAATGTCAAGGATTTTGTAGTCGAATTGATGCCACTGCACTCTGTCACAAACTGAGGATGTTGTAGATTGAGAGTAAATCGGAGTCTGACTGCGATAATTTTCTTTGCGCATTGGTCTCATTTTGCGAAAAACTCACGTGCTTAAGGGATCACCATGCTGTGGTGACATCGAGGTTCCTTTTGAATCGCGGGACGGCAGTGCTCTGAGGGCAAGTTGATATGAGAACCTTGTATGTGGATGACAACCGGTCAGAACGTCTTCACAAAATAGTGAAATTAGGTTGCGTTAGGAATTAGGGGAACTTACATGAGGAAAATCCAGCCATGAAATTCAACTACTTCTAAAAATGTTTCCTATAGCACACATAGAGGTTCAGGAGTCTCAATTATAGCAAAATCCCCTTTAAAAGTAGAAAATTTTTGTACAGTAACTGAGAATATTTATAGAGTGTCGAATGTCATGAAACTAGTGACAGGAAACCTAATTTCAGTATCTTCTGTAGATATATTGGTCTACAATAATAAAATACGTGTATATATCCAACATACATAATCATCGTGGGATCCCATGATCTTTGCGTATAGAGCGTGGCGAGACCTCTCAATCTTCGAGTATAGAGATATTGCGGTCTGGTAGTTGGGGGATCTCCTATCATTTCGTCGTGGGATCCCACGATCGATTGAACCTTGGCTGTGGCCTTTCTTGTGTACTTATAGGCGCCTTACTTTTTGGTGATCGTCATACACCTCGTCGATCTTGTATAAGCATCGTGGGATCTCATGATCACGTTTTCGGTTGGCACCAGGTTCTCCTACTCGGGGGGTTTCACAAACACTCTATCGGAAATTACACGATGTCGTTCTCGTGGGATCCCATGGTTGATTGATAATATGTCGGGGACTCATCAGAGTGATTCAATTTGACCCACTACTTCATTTGTATTTCTGTAGCGGTCTCTGTGATTCCTTAGGAGGATCTTGGGAAACCGCGATCTCTGGTTTAAATGATTGAGCGCCAGGAGTGTTGTAGGATCCCACGATGTACTGAACGTTTGTTGGTTAATGTCTTCTATACTTCTGTATTGTCTTCCTAGATGCCTTGGCTTCTTCCAAGTGGTTCTCGAACGGCCCTCGTGAGATCCCACTTTCGCGTCTGGGCTTTCGAACTTCTTGTTGACAGTAACTAGATTCACTTGTTCATGTTGCATTGCCGTGTGATCATGAGATCCCATGACTGTACAGACGTTGATGCTTCTGTCTTTCATGTCGTGAGGTTTCAAGGCCATGAATGCAGCGCTCTTCTGTAGACACGCCTAACTCCTTGAATCTATGATGTACAGGTTTTCCAGATCGTCTTAATCTCGTCTAAGGGATTCAATAGTATTCACTCTGACAATGGATTCATTCTGTGAGTCTGCTGCTAACGCGATAGTTCCATATGTGGATGGAACGCATGTAGAGAGTGAATCACAGGAGTCCAGCGGTCGATGTGAACCGTTTGTGAATGGTGATTGGGTTAAGCTGTTTGTGCCTGGATTCATGGTGAAGTTGGATCAGGGATTGTTAAAGAGGTTTGTCCCCAGGGCCAGTGGCTGGGTGTGCCCATACCTGTTGAGCCTTGGATTTACATTCTGGTGCGACCTCATTTTATCAAATTAGAATTCCAGGATTTGAAATGCTTTCCCTGTCAGAGGGGTATGAACACATTAGAGGATGTTCAAGATAATGTAGTGTTGTGGAGAGCCGCCGACGTTGTTAGAGCGTCGGGGGATCCCTCGATGGATCTATGTCTGTATATTCGTCAAGGAGCCTGGTTTGGACTTGATGTGCATCGGAAGGATGCCGATGGACTCCTTGTTTCCTCGGGTCATATCATTCGTTGGAGGCCGGAGGATCATTTCCAAGACGAAACACTTGGTGAAGGTTCGTAGGTGTGACAGTCCTCGATGTTTTTATGGATGACATCGAAGCCATAATGTCTCATGACAGGTGGCCAATTTTGGAGTGCTGGTTTTCAAACGGTCGTTTGTTGAAGGAGACAGTGGATGATTTTGCCGCCATTCCCGATATCAATGACCCTCTCGCTTACCTCGGAAGTAGAATGAAAGCACCATACCGCTTTATAGTTTGCAAACCCAATCTGGAACTAAAGGAATCGCAGTACTCCCGCAAAACGGCAGACGAGGAGATTCGGAAAGTCAGCTCGGAGAAGTGTTGCAGACGTCTGTGTTGTCAGCATTATAACCAGGAGTTCATGCTGTTTGTAAGGTAGAAGTACTACTTGAAGTCGTTTGACGAGCGCCATGAATATGGGATTGGAGTGGGAAGACAACTACACAAAAGGTACGGGGAGCGGAAGCGGAAATACGTCACGCTAGAGGGAGTTGATGTTTGTGGCAAGGCGTGGTACATAATTCACGGCATCCCGAAGTCCACTTACCACAGTTGCATTGAGATGTACAACGACGGCGTCGTATCAGGGACGCACGGAAACAAAGGGATTAAGCGCCCGCGGACTCGGACTGTTCAGGTCGTTGGGACTATGAAAGCCATTATTGATGAGAATGCTGATCAAATGCTTGACCAAATGCGCGGCATTGGGAACGGGCAAACGGACACTCTAAAATTCCTTCCTCCTGGAAGAAATTGGAAACGAGTTCAAGCAGACGCCAATGAGGTAGTGTCCCTAATCTCCTGTCACTACTTTATTGATTGTGCAATCTCCCAACGAGATCAATGATCGTGAGATATCACGATCATTGTTCTGGAGCATTGCTTGTCATTTGCATTCCTTCCCCTTTGCTCGTACCGATGCTTAAGCGTACCAATTCTGGATGTGCAGTTGAATGCCGACTACGGTCTGCCGCCCGTGAGCCAGTCGACTATTAGTAGACTCAAGCGGGCGCACTTCAACAACGTCTCCATTAAGCCTGTTGGAAGTTTGTTTGCAAAATGTACTACGTGCAACGATCTACAGCAGTTTATTCTGAAGTCTCCGAAAGAAAGCCCCGAGTACGTGGAGTTTGTGAAGTAGCGGACTCATCATCTCAATCACCAAGCTTCTTGCCGTCGTTTGTATGCATCTTGGCGTGAGGAATCCAAACGAGATCCTTGAAGAATTTTATGTATAATTCACGACAAGATGGATACATCTAAGACGACTCTACCTAGACTCCGGGTGACAATGAAGGCCACGGCTGGTTTGGGGCAGCTTCCGATGAGCGTTACTGGAATGGTAGCTCATGGCCATGGTGACGGTGCTTACGCCCATTATGCTCCATCTTGTTGGCCGGCGGACTCCAACTTCACCATTTCGTCTTTGGCGAGGTTGTTGCGCCGGCTGGAGGGTCCACCTATTCGAGAGGCAGGCGACCTCTTTCCATATCCGCCAGCTAACTCATTGGTTGAGGCACTGCTTAGAGGAAAGTCTAGATGTATAGACAGCCTAACCCTCACCAAACTTGGAGCTCGGGTCGGAAGTACCCCCCTTCTTGAAAATTTATATCTTCAGCTTGACAACTCTGCCAAGGATAACAAGAACAAATATCTTATGGCGTTCTTATCCTTGCTCGCTGCACGAGGTGTCTTTAAGGAAATTCAAGTTGGGTTTCTACTAGTCGGACACACTCACGAGGACATCGATGCATATTTCAGCCACCTTTCCAAGGCCTTGAAGACCAAGAACACTTTTGTTGTCGTTGACCTCATGAAAGCCTTCATGCAGTCCCAAGAACTGTCATTTATGCCGGAGTTCATACAGGAGGTGGGGGATTTCAAGTCGTTCGTGGAGGGTTACCAATGCAATTGCGGGGAAAAATTAATTGGATTGGGGGAGATACACCTGTTCAAGTTCTACGTGGACACTAGTGAGGTCCCTGTCATGAACTTCAAAAGGTCAGCAGTTGATTCGAACTGGTTGCTGTCAAAGAAACCTTCTGAACGCATTTGGAAGACAGACAGCAATGGTCGGTCCATGCTCCCTCACGGTTGTTCAAAGCTTGTTCCGTTTAAGCCCATGTGGGGCAGCGAGGTTCCGATACCGAATGGAAATCAAAAGAAGGCAAGGGAAGCGGTACGGAAAGCTACCTTGAACAAGGATTTCATGCTGGTAGGACTCAAGAAATACATTCAATACTGGCAATACGGTATTTCTAAATGCGAGGGATTTGCAATTGCGTTTGGTCCATACGTGGATTACTAGAAGTGTGTTCTCGATGAGCTAAAGGAACCACTACCCGAGTGTCCTCCGAAGTTGGTGGAAGGCTTCTGGCCACAACACGATTGGAAGGTGGCGCGTAATGGAGTCCCTCGCCCAGGATCGACGATCAATCCCATGGATGTGATTCCAGAGGAAGAAGAGGAGCCGGAGCCTTACTGCGGCCCTGCAAATGAAGCGCCAAGGAAAAGCTTTAATCCATGGCTAGACATACGACCACGCTGTTGGGTACTTCTCAGACCGAAAGTCCCGGAATCATGTGCTGTTTGGTAGGGAAGAGCATTGTCTATTGTATGCAGAGTGGAAGGAGATGTGAATAACGGGAAGTTCTTGCTTCAGTACTAGTGACCCGATAACTCCGAAACGAGGCTAGAATTGATTTATTGGAATTGCTAGTATGGTAAATGGGTTGTTGAAAATAGTCCCCCCACCTGAGTGGACGCGGGTGCAACAGTATATGCGAATTGGTCCAGGAGAGTGGATCAAAAATCACGGATGATTCCTCAGAAGAGTAGGGAGGCTGCCTTAGTGAATTTGAATCGGGCAAACATGGTGGACCCATGATTGAGTGCCTAGTTTGGGGTCGCTACTGCCATCATGGGAACTCCCGACGCACTGTGTTGGTCGTCGCGGCAATTGTGAGATGTCACAATGCATTCTGCGGGGCGCGATTGCCATCGTGATATCGCACAAACCATTCTACATCCAGTAAGCGCAGTCGCAAGTGAGGGTTTTGAAGTACAGTCCGCTGAGTCAGTATGACTATTCTTCGATTAATTTTTCAGAGTTGCTTTTTGTGACATGCATATGTAAAATAAATCTTTATGAATATATTAATATGTTTATGATTTCTATTCTTTGCGTGCGGCACGGGGGCAATGACTTGATAGCAGAAGCGCGGGATGTCTTTCTTCCTTTCATCTCCTGAAATGGAAGTGGTTTATGTTTGTGTCCGGAACAGAATACATTGCTCTGGTCATACATGCACTCAAATGAGTCTGAATAATGCATTTCTTTTTTCTCACAGTTAGTCACTGTTAGAATTCTAGTCTTCTAGGTTTTGCATCTTCACAATTATATAGCGGACAACCAAGTACGGATCTTTTTTTTGCAGTGAAAGAACCTTGATGTTCTTTACACAAACTGAAACTAATGTCATTATTTCAGATGGAATATTATGTTTACTTAGCCGTTATTCATCTTCAGATGTATGTTGAACGTCTGAGCACCTGTGACTTAGTGGTCTATTGTTCTTCAAATGTCACTATGAGTACTGTGATATGCCCCTATCACTTCGTCATATCCTGACTACCTTAGCTCCACTATGTTAGCTGTCCATCAGGGGATCTCCAATGAACCTTAGAACGGGACTCTTTATTCCCAAGAGCAATTGCTCATTTGATAATTGTGAACTGATGTTTGACTTTCAAATCCACTTGTGTGTACTTCCGTTGAACTCTTGGGATACCATATATCTTTGAAAGAATCGCCCCCTTCGTGAGTTATTGTGAATCATTCTTGATGATCTCGGATATCACTTGCACTATAGCATAGGAACCAAATTGTACCACTTCGACATCAAGATTGTCAGTGAAGCCGACTCATATTCTACACCCCCGTCAGGGGATCTCCCGACAGAATTATGTAAAGATCAGCACTCACTGAGGGATTAATATGGGATGGGAGCCATGTTTGCAACAAGTGGTGGTCATCGGGGGATCTCTTGATAGGTTCTGAGACTTCAGTTGTGCTGTAAATTGGATGCCTAAACTACGGAAACCCGGTCCACAGATCTCCCAATACAATCATGTGAACTCTACCACGGTGAGCTATGTTACAACTACACGATTTCTTTCATTTCCAAGCACATGAAGCACTCCCCGACGCTGCAGTGTATGCTAAATTGGATGCATGCAAAGCGTTCCTATTTCAGGAGGTCTCCAGACCCATAGGAAAACATCGGGGGATTTCACCACCTCTTTACTTCTGGACTATTGAAAGTCCAGAAGTAGTTAAATATGGCATAGGTGAAGTTCCAGACCAGAGTCAGTCTGCAGCACAAGTCTTAGGAAGCGGAGGAAGTGGTCAAGGGAATGTTAGGTCGGATTCTCGCAGACGGAGTGTCACAGGAGAGGGAAGTGGTCAACAAAATAATCGTTTGGATTCCCGCAAGCGGAGCAACACTACTAAGGAGTGATAAGAAGTTGCTTCAAAGATATCCCAAAAACGAGTAGCTGCTAGGAAATCTTTTGATGATTGGGAGCTCTGGATCAGCTTTGACAACAGTGGAAGCAAACCCTCCAGAAGTAGAAATCTTGGAGGCGGAAGTGGACAAATTTTAAAAAATACAAAAAAACTTCTAGGCTAACCACAAATCGTGCTACGTCCTGGAACTGGCATCGTTCCTCGTGTATTTTCCAATGTATTCCTGCAAAGGACGAATATATAATTTGTGGTATCGAGGAGAGAGTTCTTAAGGGCGTCAAAAAAATGCTACTGAAGATGGGCGATCCCACACAAAGACAACACCTGTGCCTGACGCCTGTGGACAAAATCAATGAGCTATTGAAGTCCCCTCCCAAGCATTGGGTGGATATTATGGATAACAAGTTCATGATTATTAATGGGCAGCACAACATTGCCATTTCCAATGAATATCAGATTGCGGAATGCATTGAGAAATGAAAAGAAGAGTTGCAAATCTGGGACGCCATGATTGTGTGGACGCTGGATGCCACAAAGCTAGTGGAGATCTTAGATTTCTATAACGTGACAAATCATATCGTGTACAAACAACCAATTTAGGGAAATTAGATGCTTGGTTTGCAAAACGTATGGATTCATTGCTTGCAACCAACGAATGCTCCCAACGACATGGTCAATCGAAGGAACGGCTCAGTACCCAATGACCGCCAATATGCTACAAGTCTTGGATCCAGATCCTTATCCTTGACCCTAGGATAATAGGTAAATACCGTAGTTTGAAGCGTTCTTTTTTTAAAAAGATTAGCTAAATGTTATGAGACGTCTATAGTCTAGTTGCCCTAGATTGTTTTCTTCGACTTGAAGATCATTGATCCTGACTATTTTTTGGATTTGCAGCTTCTTACGGACTACGTCGTTAAGCGGTTCAAGAGTATTAATTCGGAGAATGAAGGCGCATTAGTGAAAGGAGCTAGTGACTTGAAGATCAAAATCAAAATTATCACTTTGCGTGATGGTCTTTGGAAGTACTGGAAAGAGTTTCTCATAAAGCACAACAAGGGGGAGTTGATTGATCCCATCACTTTTGAAAATACAACAAGGGGAAATTTTTCAAATTTAATAATTTTACTTTGAAGAAAGAGTTCTTCAAGCAATTGGGGCATTTTATAGACCACAACTTTGGAAGGTTTGCAATGCATTTGCTCAACAAGACTCTGGGTTGTCATTGTGAGTACCCAAAGATTTTTGTGCACAAACCAAAATATTTGGTGCAAGACAACCATAACGCGGAATCTTGGGCTGAGCGAAGAAAGAAGAAATTTTTTTTCCTAAAAGAGTTTATGGACATCAAGCCTACTCTGTAGCTACGAGACTCTCACGAGGACATTTGGAATGACAAGTGGAGATCGTGGAAGAAGCGCTACCTTTTTACCTTGTCCACGTGGGACTTTCTTCTTACGCATCCAAAGCCGGCCTTTTTCAAGAAACGACTGACAAACGAGGCAAAGTTAAGAAGAGCAAAGGATCTAGGGGAGAGTTTTAAAGACAAAGTGACAATGTTCCACAGGTTCATGAAGTCTAAGTATCGACTTGCAAAGCCCTCTAGACAAGTGTTGTTGACTGGATTAGACGTAGTGGCGAGGGCTATTGTCAAGAGCGATCACTATTAGTACGACAAGCAGAATCTGAACCTAGCCATACTCGGCGTCCGAGAAATGATGAAGCCTCTCCTACCAAAACAAGTGCTGGAGCTAGAAACTTTTTTGACGTTCTTGGCCACTCAGTTCCAGTCAGCGGCGACGGAAGCTAACATTTGGATCTGGATTCTTCGGGGGGAGGACGACATGAAAGCAGCTACCACATTTGCTGCTTCTAAGTTGAAGCAGTACAACTGTTTGCAGTCGCCATATGTTCCCTTCAAGGTAGAGCATCTTATAATTGCATGACGCGGGGGAACTTGGTACTAGTTCTCCTTCTTTTTCTTTATAAGAAGCCCAATGTCCACGTCAATTCTGTCCATGAGAGATTTAAGCCACAATATCTTGCTGGTGACATTCTATACTACATGGACCCATTCAAGAATAATGAAGCAAAATCAAGGGTCTATTCGAGTGAACTTAGAATAGAATTCTATTTAGAGCTTCTTCAATGTTTCGCCAAGCCTAAGGAGAACGTACTCGGGATCTATATAGGCTCAAGGATAATTTCTTCCCCCTCTTGTGTCGTTGCTGTCAATTTCAGGACCACTTGTTTATTTTTTATTGTCTACATATTTAGTCGTCTAAGTGACCTCTTTTATCTTTGGGTCGAGGATATCCACTTTCAATTTTGTATTCTAATTGTTCTGTTTCCTATTGTTTTGCTAATGTTTGGATTGTTCTTCTATGGCTTGTGTGACAAGATTTTCACGGCCAAGTTGTGATATGTTGCAACTTTTGCAGAGACAATGGACATGAACAACTTCATGTTTTCAAATTTGATATACTCCGCAAATTACCTTCGGCCTCTATATCTTGAGCCACCACTTCTAACTTCAGTATCCCTACCGTCAGCTAAAAATTTGTTGTCGCCTAAGTCACTTGCAGGGGAAGGATCAGGTGAAAGAGAAGTTGAGCGAGGAGTTGCCCAAACCCAGGAGACAGTCAGTAGAAGGTTTGGAGGGAATTGACAAGTACGGGAGCAATGCCATGGACATGGAGCATTGGAAGGCTGTTCCTCACCAAGTCAAGGGGCCTTTGGACGCTCTGGATGAGGATATCAAAACAAATACAAAGTTCGATGAAATCCGCTATCAGGCACAACTGCGGGAGAAACGCGGTGATAGTCCAGACCCAGCTAACATTCCATTGGAGCCCGACAAAGCCGTGCCACTGGTACGGAAACGTAAGATAAAGTCCGTAGTCACTCGGGAAGATATTGTGGATGCAATTAATTGTAGTGACTTCAACACAAACGACAAACCTTGATCCTTTGACAACGATGACATGGATAGTGACAATGAAATGATTGCTCCAATTCTACCATCCTATTTAGGAGTCTCTCCCAAGGTTGCTGTAAAACTAGAGCAGCAGTTCTGGTCAAAAGTGGACAAAAGATAAGAGCAAAGGGTAGCCAAGAAGAAGGTGTTGGCAGACAAGATCGCAAAGAAGGACATGCAGATTGCAAACGCCCACGAGAGCAATAAGGCAATGCAGGAGAGGTGCAATAAGATGGAAGCCCAGATGAAGAAATTCTTTGAACGTGCCAATCCCATTTTGAGTTCAATCCAATCGACACCTATTAGTGGGCTCATTGCCTTGCAACCTTTGCAAATGTCCTCCACCTCTACACATGGATTGGCTCAGAATGTGCAAAATCTAGTCACTAGTTTGGCCAATCTTTGAGTTGAGAATACGGCCGGAAAGGGTTTTGCCCCCACCAAGGATTGTGTTGCCTCTACCCTTGCTTCCTAGCTGCAAATCTCAAAACTTGCAGCTGAGAAGGCAATAGAAGTTGTAGTCCCGGAGACTCATGCCTTGTCTCTGACCAAAGCACCAAGGCAAGGGCATGTGCTTCATCTTCAAGGCAAAGATAAATCCCTGCCCAGCGATTCACTTTAAAAGCCGGCCCCAAACGCCCCTTCGGCTGAAGTGGAAGCCAATCCTGCTCATCAAATTCTTCCTTCCTATCCGACATCCACACAAGACAATGATGCTCCAGTTCTTCATGATAACGTAGAAGAAGAGTTATTGGATTACGGGGATGATGAGATGGACTTGGAGGACAATGTTCATGAGGAGGGAGAGAGAGGCGCTTCATAGGCTACTCCGGCGGAAGGTGAAGAGCAACAACCAGAGAAAATAGTCAAGGTACCTTCTACTAACCCGTATGACTTCATTTGAGTCCATGAAATCCAATTTTATGGACTTCTCTATGGCTTGTCTCTGCCTTTGTTGTTCCAGAATGCAACAGTTATTTTGTGTTCATTCTTCTTGGTAGGAGGGTGATGCCACTCTTTGATTTGCAACGCTGATGGACACTATTTGACTGCGATACACGTAGAGTAGTGTAGCTTAGGCTTTGCATGTAATATTATTTTGCCTAAAGTGGGAGCACCATTTTGCGAATGTATCCTCTTTGTAAATACAATACACATTTTGCAATTTCATAGAAGTGGTTCCGTCTAATTGTATTCTTTTGTCCATGTTTTGTTTTCTCAGCCCACAAATCCTAAAAGTTTGCACTACCCACTGGCAATGAAAACAACTCCTTGTAGGAGCAAGCCATCGATTAGTGGAATTCAATACTTGTACCCGTTGTTTAGCTTGTCTGATTTTGCATTCAAACAAGTAACTCCATTTCTATGTTGTTTGCTTTTATCAAGTAGGGTCGGAGGAGCGAAGAGAGGTCATGCCGCAGAATGTCCCGCCTATAGTGCCTGATTGCCGCCGGAAGTGGATGAACATTGTCTTCAACTTGAACGGTGTCCTTTGTCATACTACTCACAAGGACAAGAGCTTGAAATCAAAGCACTATCAAATCAAAGACAATGATTTGTGCCACAAAGTGGTATTTGCTCGACCAGACCTACAAGAATTCCTACAACAGGTGTTTCAGATTGCTAACAAGGTTGTAGTGTGGACTTTAATGATCAAAATGAATGCGGAACCCATCGCAGAACACATCTTTAGCGGTTCAAAAATCCCATATGATATCCTAGGACAAGAACATTGTAGGAAGATTGAGTTGTCTCGCGGGAAGTTCTTGTCCTTGGGCCATAAGCATGTCATGTTGAAGGTGCTCTTAGAGAAGCTCTTTGGAGATTGTGGGAAATTAGCAACTTTCAATGAGGATAACATCCTTCTCATAGACAATACACCGCAAAAGAGTATTTTTAATGAGAACAAGAGCGCAATTTTCCTTAAGACCTAGAATCACAACCATCGGGAGGACGACTACTTGATGAAAAACCTCCTTCCGTGGCTCCAGCGTCTAGACTCAGAGTGTCAGAAGGGGCAGTTGCATGAGTATGTTGAGACCCATTGGATAGGCTTGATGCCGCTTACAGTGTCGGACCTCCACGTTAGGCATATCTTGGCAGGAATGAGGGAGTCTGCAAAGAACCTGGGCTCGCAATCCAAGCTGCCTAGCATGAATGTAGTCATAGAACAAGCCCGTCATAGGACCTAGATTTCACCGTGGCCGCACGCTTGGATGTAGTGATTTTTTGATTTGTAATCCATTGTATATATTGTTCATTTGTAAATAATATATGAAGCTCTCAATTGAAATTTTAATTCTTGCCATGTATTCCTAGGAATTCTCATGTCATTTTGCTCTTTACGTTTCTATTACATTTTGTTGTCCTTCAACAGAGGATTATTCCTATGCGAGTCTTTAAGGTTTTCTTCCTACAAGTTGGAGGGGATCTTATTGTTGAAGCACCAAAAAGGTAGAGAGTGATGAGGAGCCTCCTTTTCGGATCAATGAAATCGCTTTCTATGACCTCCGAATCTACAAAGGGAAATACTAGGCCTTCTATAGATATAGGACCGTACTTGATGCGCACCACTGACGACACTAAGTCCATGGCCGTTGATTTCTCCAAGGATAATGTCGAGGATGGCGTCGTAGATAGCCCCCCTAGTTGAGGACCACCTCAGACCCCCATCTGCTTGCTGTCCTCGTTGAAACCAATATCTTTGGCTCGAGGAGGATCTTTTTTGCCAAAGCCGCGAGCGGAACCCGGGACAAACCGAAAATTGGATGTCTTCCTTAGTGTAGCTTCTCATTTTTGTCTCGGGGATGATGTTCCTGCCAAGCTCGTGCATCTAATCGTTTATATGAGTGGCAGGGAGGCAGCACCTGCCTTAAGGGGTCAGCATAAGTCAACGCACCTTGGTCTGGCAACATTGCCTCGGTTACCTCGCCCAAGGATAATCAGCCTTGTCCTTTGTAGTCAATGGGAGTAAGGCGCTTGCCCTCCGTCGATAGTATACATAGTCAAAGGTATCTTCGAGACCATTGGCGGTCTTTGGATTCAAAGTCAACAGGATCTGGACGTTCGTACATAAACAATGTTGATAGTATGTTGCCGAGGCTGCCTCCTTGAGGATCCAAATCTGTTTCCACCTCCTAGATTCTTGGAAGCACTGGCAAGCAGAAATCTAAGGATAGTGGATTTCAGAGTACGGCCTTTGGAGGTGCGCTGGACTATCAGTATCCGCAGTATCCTTCTTGACATCAGGATATCTTCAAAGCCCGCAATAAATAAAAAGCATTGGAGGTAGCCAAAAGCAATTGTAAAGCAAATAGCGATGCTTAGGCAACAAAGAACAATTTTCTAAGCCCTTGGCTTCCAAATTTCCTTTACTATAAGTAGCATGGTAAATAGAATATACAAAAATATGACTTAGAAAAGCAAAGTGCTTCATGTACAATAAGCCTCTTTGTTGCTACAAAGATTTCAAAAATTCAGCATTTATAATTCATTCAATTCACATGACTTTGTAAGCAAGAATTACACTCTTTTTGTACTCAAACTCTTAAGCTTACTGATTGTAAATTCACTTGCTTTTCTATTTGTAGAGTACGTGGCACGTGGTGTGAAGGATTGTTTATCTTGTTTTCATCCGTTCATGTAATTGTGCTCACTCATTTCAAGTCATTGAAGGAAATACATTTGAAAACTTCTATCCTTGGTTTTAAATAATTAGGCTCTATTTATCTTTGGCTCAAACACTACTAAAGCAATGGAGCTTGGCACCTGTGATTTTAAAGTCTCAAAATGACCATTTTGTCTCAATTTAATAAATAAGGCCTTTTAAGAAGAGTCTACAAACTTCTTCCAAGAATGCAGACATGGAATGGAGGTCAGTCAAATTAGAACCCGGCCAGAAAGTAGTGAAAACTAAAAGAGGTGGAGGTAGTGGAAAATGCACGGCTAGAGGTTGTAAAACTGTCTCACATCCCGAATGGCATCGAAGATTTGGATGGGGGAGCCAAGTGCAGATTTGGTCAAAAGACTTTGATGTTGGGACTTGCGGAGGAAACCAAGAAAGTACTCAAAGACCAAAAAGATGCCGCCAAAGCTCAATGTCTAGTTGCTAGTAAGTCCATACTTTTAGGTTCCAAATTTTGAGTTTCCTAGAGTGCATAATTGTAATGTCCTACTTCAGAGACTTCCAACTTTTAAACCCCCAATTTGTAATTTCACAATCTTTTACACTTTGTTATAGTACCTTTTGCAATGGCATTCTCTCACTCACTAGTACAATATAGTATTGCCAACCACAGTCTACATTATTGATACAAAATGTACATTTCGTAGGATAATAAGGACTTTAGAACAGTTATAGTATTTGCTTGTTTGTCGAAATGTCCTAAATGTAGAACTGGTAATATTATAGTACCTTTGCTTCTTTGTTGAAGAGTAAAATTGTCAGTTCAAAGTATTTAGAGTACTAATGTGATTCCAATTTGGGTATCACTTTCTTTTGCTCCTTGACTATGCAGGTACTCTTCGTAGAATATGTCATTTGTTTCTCAGTACACTACATTGGAGTGTACAGGACTAGATTACCGCAATTGTACTTAGAGTAGACATCAAGTTTGACTTTTATTTAATGTACCATAGGTACAATTTTGAAAAGTGTTTTGGAGTGAAACCTACTTATTGTACTATTTAAAAAAAATTGAATTGTATTAAACATCCTTATTGACTTCAAGTAATATAATTTGTATAAAATTAACAATCTTTGTGGAGTACTCATTCAATAGTCCCTTCTGTACAAATATACAAATTTGTATTCAATACACAGAGTACAATGGAGTTTATACTTTGTACTAAGTGCAAGATGTTCTTTTTATGTTGTTGTTTTATGCTTCTAAATCATTGATTATGGACATCGTTGTAGTTATCTTTTAAAGTTTCAAGACGTAGAGTTCAACTAAACTGAAGTCAATGCATTGCTCTATATGTAGTCTCCGGCTAGAAGTTTGTCCATTCTGCAAGTTCTCCAATTAATTTTACGAAGGGAGCAACTAGCCAAGCTTTCTGCTGAATAAAGGCTACTAATTGGGGAGGCGGTAGAATTTTCAAAGTTTGCAGAAGAAGCCACTGATCCGAAAAAGAGGAAGAAGAGAGTCCGTAATGAAATTTAAGTTGATCATTTTAAGGTGATACCAAGAAAGAAAAGTAAAATTGTGTATGAGCACATTGAGAAGGGTCTCACCAATGGAGAGAAGGTTGATGAGCCGGATCTTATTTTAGGGATGGAATCAAGCAAAGGTGGTGAACTTGCCCTCCTCCCTAGGTACCACCATTTCTAACCGTGAAGGTGACAAAAAAAGTTTTGAAGGCAAATTGGGTGCGGTGCACGTTGAAGGAGATGATGGGGGTGAAAAGGACGTTCAAATACCTGTCTTCAAGTCCTAGGACCCCAAGTTCATTAGTCCACTAAAACCATTGAAACCAAGACAAATATGCGGACAAGAAAATGGTGAGACATTTGAAGGGGAGGCTGAGGTGGCAAGTCCACCGACTTCAATTACTAGGGCTACTGGGAGCAAACAAGAGGCCATAGAGAGAGATGTAGGAGAAGGGATGGAAGAAATTGAAGAGCATGCTGGGAAAGGGATTCGTGAAGATGAAAGACATGTTGGTGGGGAGCAACTTCCGCGGTCAATGGGGAAGCTCCACAAATTGGCACCTAACGCAGTCGTCGTACATACTAATGAAATTACAAATTCCATGATAAAAGAATCTATGGCTATAGATGTGGGAGAGGGGATTTTAGTTCGTAAGGGAGGATTTTGAGAGGGGAAAGGTGGAGGCCAGGGAAATGCTAGGGGGAAAGACATTCTGATTACAAGGATAGTGTTGTTGAGAGGGATATTCATTTGGGGGATGCTAGTAAGGAAAATGATGAAGGTGGAGGAGATGATGGGGAGGGGAAGGGTACTCAAGAGGGAGTCGCTCAAGAGATTGTAAAGTCACATGAAGAGAATGAGGACCTTGTAGAAGATGCGCCTAAGGAAGGCATGGTGAAGAAAAAGAAGAAGGAAGATAAGAAGGAGGACAAGAAGAAGAAGGACAAGAAGCGGCAGAAGAAGGGGGGTGACGAGGAGGATCCACCAACATCCTTAGAGAGTCTTTTTAGTGCAGAGCACACTTCTTTTGCTGAATTGTTCAATATAGCGTCTGGGAGTTTCAATGATGGTAGTGAGGACGTTGTAGAGACTGCCACTTCCATCATTGAGCCTCTGGGTAGGAAATGCACTAGATTGCAGTATGCAAATTTTAACCAGCCTAATATGTCTACGTAGGTAGACAAACCAATTAAATAGAAGCGTCGACGCTCTTAGTTTTGGAATAGTTTTTCTACCTCTGCTATTATTTATATATTTCAATTTACTATTTAGTGCATGTATGTTTATAAAGGCTTGTACATGGTCTCCTAAGTGGAAGCAGTTGAAATAGAGACTATTTTTTATCTGACCTTCACTTTTTTTTGCACTATCAATACATTCTTATGTTGCTTGTTTGGATGTGTTTCATAGCAGACCCCACCTTGGTATTTTGCTGGAGATTTGTCTCGTGGCTTGGAGGCAATTCCGGTATCTGTAGATCTAGTCAATGTTCCCATAAGTCCTTTCAAGAATATGACTACTAGTGTGGTCCATAACAAAGCACATGTACATACTTCTGTTGTTGAGCTAGGAAAGGGTGAGTTCTGTAGTTGTGGTAAGGAAGATTGTAATTGTACCAAGGGAACTAGAGGTCAGTTTGCATACAAGCTAGGTGGCTTCCTGAAAGACCATTTCTTGCAAAATAATGTAGGTGTATGTTGATTAGGGAATGTAATTTCAAGTGTTGATGCCACAATAAATGTGGTAATGTATGGTTCAGCACGGGATGAAGTATTCGGTAGAGTTTTTTCATACAGCGCAAACCGGTTGGAGGATTTGAGGCACTCAGTCCATCTCAAAAGGTGTGTTTGTGTTTGAGATGAATGGAGAGATATTAACAAACCTTGATATGCAAATTAGAAACCTTGTAGTTAAGGATGGACAAACGTACTTGTTGCAACTTGATGCTAATTGGGCCACTGAAAAAAATTAGACAACAACAAAGCTCTTTGCTTGGATTCCACTGACTATGGGAATGTCGCAAGATTTTTGAACCACAATTGAGACCTTTAACTTCTCTTATGAACTCAAAGGGTGAACTCCCATTTCTTTTATTGTTAACGTGCGATCAAATGAAAGGTCACTTTAATTAATTCATCCTAAATTTTAGACAATTCTTTGAAGTAAATAAGCATTATGAAAATGGAGTTTTAGGAGTTATAAATAATGAAGGATATGGGATAATACTAAAATTTACCTATTTTTTTAATCTAAAGTAGCCTTGCCAAAAAACTTCTACAAAAATCTGAATTGTTAAGAACTAGTATAAAAATCTCCCCCCAAAATTTGAAGTGTTAAGAAATAGTCTAAGTGTGAGAAGCATTTGAGGGTGGGATCCTATGTGCTGTGGAGGAAATTTAAATTCAAAAGCGGTGCTTGAAAATATGGTCAGAACATGGATGAACTCAGTGGTTTAACATGAACTTGCTGGTTTAGTCTGATGGTTCCATTGAGTTCAGAGAGACCGTGTTTTGGAAAAATTAGGGTTCAAGTTTCGTAGTGGCGCACCCCAGAACGAAAGATTTGTATTTCCCTTTACAAATGGTCGAGGGTGTGTCAAGAATGCTATAGGGAATGGGTAGGGGTTTGGATTTGCAATGTTCAAGGTTTGTTTTGGTATAATTGTCACAGGGATTGGAATGATTTTGACGGAACTTTCTATATGAATGCGCTTCAAGGTTTCTGTTGTAAAGAGAGTTTAGGGGTGCGGTTTTAGCAAAAGTTGTGAGGTTTTGGATTTAGAAGAGGGTGAGGATTTTGTATTAGCTATGGCTGCAAATCATCTTGATAGGATTACGTTACGGATGTTGGAGTCAAAGGCCACAAATCCAAAGTATTTTGAGAAGGTTGACGTTGGAGGAGCTTCAACTCTAGAGGCATTGAGATTCATGTTAGAACCAAATGACATTTTGGAGTGGGCGTTCAATTTTTGGGACGCCAAAGACAAATAGCATGTGTGAAAGAAGTTAGAGCAGCTAAACGGATTCTGCAATACTGTGCATGTAATTTGTCTTGGTGAATTAGAGAGTGAAGCAAGCAAGAGACGACAATTGCAAGATGGGTTCTTCACTTTAACTTCTGCAGACGTCGCTTCTACCGTGGAAGAAGAAGTGCAGGTCCTTGAAGTTGAAGCTGAGGATCCACCAATTCCATTAGTGGGATCATCTAGGATGAGTGGCAGTGGAGACGATGCAAAGGTGGACAGTAACCCTCTTCAATCCCAGCTTTTGTCAAACAAGCTCATGGATTGGTACTTGGAAAGAACAAAGAAGTTGAGAGTGGAGTTGCAGTGGATTGCCATGGACGACCACGATTGGTGGTTGAAGACGTTTGACCTAAATGGCAGAGGCGTGGTGAAGTTATGGTGCACGGAGTGCAAGAGGGATTGCGGGGGACAACAAAGACTACACCAAATCACAAATCAACAAGGTTGACAGGACGTCCGAATGGATGTCCAAAGTCCACGGACGCTACCTCCCGGGACGTCCCGTGACATACTGTTTTCAAAATTTATCGATCGATAAATAAGCCGCCCGACCGCACGTCGGCTATCCACTCGACCACCCGTCGGCTGTGTCAAGCCGACCGCGTATCAGCCGTGGTCCCGATTGCGCACCTGCCTGAGTGCGGACGACCACCCGTTGGCCCCATCGCGCCCAAACTTGCCCGTCCGCCTTACCGCACCCAATCCTGACCCTGACTCCATTTAGCCTAGCCGTCCTTCAATTTCAGTAATATGAATTTATTTTTACTAAAATATAATATGGTTTCCATGTGTTTCAAAAAATATATATATAATATGGATGTCTACAAGTAAAGCTTTAATTTATTGAACTTGGACTTATGATGAAACAGTTATGAACAATCTAAGTTTATTGGACAATTGCAGACTTTTATTCCAAGAAATACTCATAGGATTCAATTTTTAATGCAATTTCTACAATTTTCAAATAATAAGTGTTTCACATGGTTGAATTAGATTGCTCAAGCAATCTCACCATTAGAGCTTCCGTATATTGTATTTTAATTCCATGTTAAATCTATTTATGGTTTCATTTATTTTATATTCTTCAACCAGTTTTTGCTTTATCAGTTTTTAATGAATAAAAATTGAATTTTAGGATCCTTAATGTTTTTTTTTGCATTCGGAATTGAAATATTCAGCCGAAAATAGTTTTAACGTCAAATGAAATTGGACAATAATTTTGAGATGAAACATGTATTAGAAATTTGTTTTTTCATTTTCACACCCTCTTATTTTTGGTTTGATATGTTCCTTGGTGTCAATTATTCCTTTATTTATTTATTTTTCTGAAAATAAAAATTTTCATCAATTTATTTTATTTTTTCCTTTACTTTCAACCCTTTATTTCGCCAATACTCTATCATTGTTTTCTGAAAAAATTTACCTATCTCTTCACACCCTTTTTTTTGGGATGGGAGGGACACACTTTATTTGGTATGATTTTGAGTTGGTTTATTTTGAGTTTTTGACATCCTATTTATTTTTAAAACACACTTTCGTCGTTGCAAATTTTCTTTTTTCACACCCAATTTTTTGTGAGTACAACCCTTTGTTTTTAAAAAAAATTTACTTCTCTTCTAACACCTTATAGTTTTTTTGGAAGGGAGACAGTTTGATTGGCATGAATTTCTTTTTCTTAAATTTTGACACCCTCTGTTTTGATTCCTAAATGTTTTTGACTATGTTTTCACCAAAATTGATCCGACAATACCATTTCTAATACAAGTACCCATTTCTAGGAAATTTTTTTTTTGAATACATGTAACCATAGGATTTAGGAAAATGCTAACTTCAGAATACGTGGTAAAAATTTCACAATTTCTGACCGTGTGGATTGCAAGACATTAGTGTTCAAATTAACGATAAACCTTTTCTATCCCTTCAGAAAAACGGGCAGCTGCCCTTTACAAGGTCACATTTGTATGAAAAAAATGTCCATAATGGTGGTAGTCTTTGGATTCATTCTTCAAAGCAAGTTAGCTACATGCTTGAAAAATTTCAGATCATTTGGAATTGTACAATGTATAGGAAAAAAATAGTAAGTACAAAGATGTAGAGAATGACTCAAAATATTTAGTTGTCAACAATTTAGTTATGGAATTGATAACTGCAAATCCCAATGGTTGTAATGTTGTAATAATCAATATTCATCCTATGATTTATTCATTTTTCAAAAATATTGAAAATCAAGTAAAATAAAAGACTTCAAAGTTCTTTTTACAATAGAAATTGCATGAGCCATTTATGTGCATAACTACCCTCAAACTAAAATTCCTCATAACTTTTGACTCATAAATCCAAATGGAATGATTCTAAGCTCTCCATGTATGTATACATCTATAGAACCAATTTCAAATTTTGTTTTTTCAAAAAAAATGATTTTTAAGGAATTTTTTTTAGCTACTCGGGCCCTACCCGCCGATCGTGAAAAATAACATATCATGCAATACCTTTTTTTTGAAATTCCCTCTCTATTTTTTGGGATAATACACTTTGCTTCGCGTGATTTCTTTATTTCACAATCAGTTTTTTGGGCACGTCTCTTTCTTCTCTACAAAACTTCACTTCTGTTTGGACATCTTTTCTTTTTTTTAAAGGGGGGGGAAATTGTTTAATACTTTTATTGGTATGTATTTTAAATTTTCTTTTGATTTTACACCCTTTTTTTTAAACAATACATTTTGGTTTATGTGAATTCATTATTTCACACCCTACTTTTTGTGCCTTGAGTGAGGATTGTTTGATTCTTGAGATATTCAACTTTTTTTTGTACACCCTTTGTTCTGCGGAGCGAGGGCCGGGGGGAAACTTTTTTATTCATATGTAATTTTTTTAAAGGGTGGAACTCCTTCATTGGTACGTATTTCTGTTGGTAGGGAAGCACTACACTCCCATTTTTTTTTAAACACTCTTTGGATACTGTGAATTTCTTATCTAACGCCCATTTTTCTATGGGCACAATTCTTTTGTTCTTCAAACATTTCGCTTCTTCTTCACAACCTTTGTGAAACAAGTGATAGTTTCACAGTTTGATAGTTTTATTGGTATGAAAAAAATTATTTAATTTTCACCGATAATCTAATAAGTGTGTTCATTCATTTTTATAGATATGGATTGGAATTATGCAAGAAAACCAATACTCGTGAGTTCTACCAAAACAGGGATCGAATAGAAGGTTTACACTTGTAATTTCAAGAGTTATATTCATAGCCCAAATAATATGTAAGGGTGGGTTTAGGGTGGCATTCTTCTCCTATTATGATACTCTTCAATATGCAATAAGGCCTTATTTGTTAAAATGAGACAAGTTGGGGTCTCATTTTAATTCCTTCTATATTTAGTGTTAATTTAGTGTTCATTAAATTGAGGCTCAAAAATGTCAAAATACTATTTTGTATATTTCACTCATATGAAACCAACTAACCAAGTAGCAAGAACCCGCTTTGAACATTTAGATTTTTGTTAAATTATAAACATAAAAATATAATAGACCAACAAGTTTGAAAGTAGGAAACTTTTTTAAACTCATATTTGCTTGTGTAGAAACAGTAAATAAGTTACACACTTGTGCTATCAAACATTCCACATATAATACTATTGTAACATTAGAACCAAAAAAACACATTCAATTGGGTCCAAGCAAAAATAAATTTACATAGAATGCAATTAAAAATAAAATAATACATACTATTAATAGAATCCAAACATGGTTACATGGCAATAATATTCTCGACTTCAAATGGCACAACATAAAACTGAAAACATCTTAATACATCTAAATGCATAAGCGCATTCTACCTTAACAATAAGAATAATAATAAAATAACAAAAATCTAAACTACTCCTCTTCTTCAGTCAAAGATGCATTATTCTTAGATTTAGCCAAAATTGCCGCCACTAATGATTTGATAATGTCTAACTGTGCTTTGAAAATTTTGACATCTGGAAGAACTTGAGGTTGATCATCAGCACCTCTTTTTCCACGTGCCTTGAAAGCCGTCATGATAACGCTTGTCCTTGACCAGATTGGTAAGATAGTTGTGTCTTCGACCCACACATTCCCTGCTTTTGTGTCCCATCCATTATACGTTTTAGGAGGAGGACAATGTTTATCAAGAGGCTTCTAGTATTGGATGCGTATCGAATTAAGATGCCCCGGATCCAGACTCGGATTTGTTAGCGCTCTAGCAAGCCAAAACGGATTTGGGTCACTATGATGAAGGCGCACAATGACAAAACAACCGGCAAATACATCACAAGCAATACGAAACAAAGGACGTGGGCAGTCAAACCTTTGTCCTACAAAGGGCGGATCTTACACAAACTCTTCTTGCACTACACCATCTTGTCCCATTGTATCTTCTCGCTCACCAGTGATTCTAGAAGCCGGCCAAAATCCATCCTCCAACGAATCACGTGCAACAAGAGGTGCATCCAGAGCGGTTCTCACACCTTTCCAATAACTCTTTATAGATTCATTCTTCCTCCCAAATTATCCAGATTGGTCATTGTCTGCCATATTACTCCAGTGTGCAATAAAATTGTTTAAACCTTCTTGACGTCATCAAGCTTATTCATATGACGTGGAGGCAGAGATCGTGGAACACCGCTTGGCACCTTGGGGCGGCCGTCTTCAATCTCAGACCACAAGCGAATTCCTTTGCCACCCTCTGGCAGCTAGTTTCTGTCAATACAAAGATGCTTATACTCCATCAATGGCCATCCACTTGAATCCTTATAGAACTTAAACTGTTGGGCCATAGAATGACCTTCTAGAAAGTCTCCACCTTTGCCCAAATAGCCTTCCACAAAGCCCTTGAAATCAAGAACTTCTTCAATGAAGTGAGGAATGACCGGATGGGTTTCACAGTCCATGAAGGATTTCATGAGCGTCGGAATAGTCTGGTAGTTATTCATCTTCAACATGGTGCTCCATCGACCAAATAGAGCATCAATGTCTTTTTAGGTGTGCCCAACAATGAGAAAGTTAATGTATATCTCCCCGGAAAATGCCCTTCGAAACAAGAAGAAAGCAGAAAGCAAAAACCCATCGGTTCTTGTTGTTGCTTGTTGCATTGTCGAGCTGTAGAGTCAATATAGGAGGCAGGGGTTGAGCAGGGATCGGTTCTGGTGGAGGAAGGAGGGAGTCCAAGCACATCTCCGAGCCTTCCAACACAGCCTTTTTCAATGTGGATTGGTCCTCTTTGACGACAGGCAATTGGCGTGATGAATTCTTTGGCGGCCCTTCAAGATCATGCAACAACCTTGCAATGGATCCAATGGTGTGATTTGAGTCTGTTGGAAAAGTCTCTAGGCCATAATGCGCGTACCGAACATTGCCATGACCATGAGCAATCATGCCGGTAATAGCGACTGGCATTTTGGTGAAAGAATCCGTCACCATGGTCTTGTGAGAGAAATGTGGAGAAGCAGTCTTGGAGTGATCCATTTTATCATGGATAATGGTGAGCATCTTCTCAGGGTATTTTTCTAAAAATATGTCGATTTGCATAATAGAGCTCTCTATGGGCCCTCTGCCTCGCAAGGTGAGTTTCCAAAATTCTCCCCCACTTGTCCTGCAAGCTTGAAAGCGATGTGCAGGGGCTATTTAGTTCTCTATACTGATTGCACAGATTACACCTCAAAAAATTATCCCCAGGAGCCTTCGCAGCATACTCTGCAAAAGAAGCACGCCTGATATTACTCAAGCCACTAGAAGAAACGGGAGGCTAATTCAAAGCAGCATTGGCCTCATTGATTTTTGGTAACTAGTCGCTCCAACAAAAAGCTGACGGCAACACCATTGCAAGGACCTTTTCCCCGCTAATCAATGTTCTTGTTTTGTGAGGCATTCGGTCAACTTCACTCACAACCAACGTCCAAAGTGTGGCAGCAGCTTGTATAGTATGTGTATGGGTTTTCTTGGACCCCAAATTCCTGTGCGATTGTGCTTGCTTCCCAAATTTGGCCATGTGCTTGTACCTGTAGAAGGTAGCTTTTGAAATCCCATGAATAGTCCACCAAGTGGAAAGACACACCTCCATCCTCTTCAAGGTTTTCCAGTCCTTACCAGCACCTTCTGTATGCATTTGGCTATGCACTTCAAGAAGACACTTCTTATAGGCATAAAATCCATCGTTTGCATATAGCTGAGAACGTATGGCTTGAATTTCCCGACGGGGAAAAGGCTGCAGGTAGTTATTCTCGCAGCATGATTTCGTAGACACTTCAAGGATTGCTTGCGGAGTAGGAAGAGATTCCTTCTTTGGAGGAAGGCCGACTTCAATCCGCCCTCGAGAGCTCTCATATGAACGCACCCCAAAAAATATGGTACAATTTCCATCGTGTAGATTGGAATATATTAGCATTTGAAGTGTACAATATATAGGAAAAAAATAGAAAGTACAAAGAAGTAGAGAATGGTTCAAAACACTAAATTGTTAAGAAGTTAATTATAGAATTGAAAAATGCCAATCCCAATGGTTGCAATGTTGTAATAAACAATTTACATTCTACAATTTAATTTTTTTTTTAATATTGAAAATTGAGTGAAATAAACGACTTCAAAGTTTATTTTAGAGTAGACAATCTATAACTACCTGCAAACTGAAAATCCTCATAACGTTTGACTTGTTGATCAAAATGGATTGATTCAAAGCTTTCCAAGTATATATAAATCCCCTAAACCAATCTTAAATTTTTATTTTTGAAATTTTTATTTTATTTTATTTGCCCGGATTGCCCGAGTTGAGAAACAAACAACATATTAGGCCATAACTTTTGACTCGTATTTCCAAATGTCATGAAATTTGGTGCTTATGAAGGATATTCCTCGTCCCCACCTTCTATAAAAATTTCAACCCAAAATATGCAAATCTCCAGTCACACGTACCTGCCCAAAATTTCTATGTTGCCAAAAAACGTATGATGGTCCTTTTGGGGTTTAGGATGTATCAAGACTACCAAAATGTATATCAAGACTATCAAGATGTATATCAAGATTCCGGTATCAAGACATATCAAGATGTATCAAGATGGTATTGAGACGTATGAAGACATATGAAGATGGTAGCAAGACATATTCGGGTATCAGTCGCCAAGTATCAGGACTCCGGGTATGGCCCTAAAAACACCCAAGAACCGAGCGGGTATCAAATCTCCGGGTATGGCGCCGAACAAAATGCCAGTGAAATGGGCGATAGGGTTTTGTCGTTCTTTACTTCAGCTTGGCGCGTGGTGGAGCTTTGGCACGTTCTACGGGTTTTTTCTTCTTTGGTTTAGATTGTTTCCTCTTTCTTGCGCATCGTAGAGCGTGCCGTTGCTGGCGTACTCAAAGACGAGGCTGCACGTGAAAGGCTCCTCTTCGGAGGAATAACCCACGAGGTTCACCAAGTGGGGGCCTAGCCCAGATGCTCGCTCTCTTTGTTGTACAAGTGGTATATTCTCTTTGATATTGGGGAGTTTTCAGAGTTTAGGGAGTTGTTCTTCAGGGTTTCAATTTGGAGAATCTAGTTCCAAATTCCGAGTTCTTTGAAGCGCTAAAGGTTGCATCTTGCCATGTCAGTATCGTCGCCAATTTGATGCCTGATTTTGGTAGGTATTTTACTTTGAATTCTATTGAAGTTAATTGTAAATGAAGTTGGAGTGCACTTGTTCGATTGCGTGAGATGGAGAGATGGGGAGCACTTGTAGCAGTGTGCGTGAGGTGCAAATTAGTTTAGGTTTCTTTTCCTTGCTACTTGTTTCAATTGCCTCAAATTCTAAGCGTCTTCAGGGTTTAAACCCCATTTGTAGTGTCCCCGGAGGGTTTTTTCAAAATTGTCGCCCTATTCTTCTGCCGACCAACCGCTTCTCTTCACCGACTCCTTTGCTCATTTGGCAAAACATAATTATTGAAGACTGCACGCTAAGGTATATCTTTGTCTCCTTCTCACTCTTTTTCTTGAATTGTGTGTTGTTTCTGTTTACTGATGTTTTGGTCGTTGCAGTTGCGTGGAGTCCGGAGGGTAAGGCATTGGGCTATTGTTTCAATTGCTTAGGGTTTGGATGAAATTTTTGAAAGCAGCCTAGGATTCTTAGGGTTGTATATGAATTGCTTGGAATTGCTAGGATTTGGGTGAAATTGCAGATTTTTTTGAATTGCTTTGGATTTGGGTTTAGGGTTTCTAATTTGCTTTCATTTGCTTTCATTCAGAAATGATATCCTCTGTTTTTTTATTAAATGTTTTTCTGAATTGGACCTTGTAGTAGTTTTTGGGAGGTGATTTTGGGTATATCGGACAGCTTGGTTTGGACTTCTTGAGTCTAGGCAATGAAGGATGCTCACCATCGTTTTCAAATTTTGAAGTGAATTGGGGTTTATGAGTTGCTTGGGCATGTATTGAGTGAGAGAATTGGAAGATTGGTTGCCTTACTTCAAGATTGAATTTGGAATTTCAGTTCAGATGAAGGACCTCATTCAGAAATGATATCCACTTTTTTTTACGAAATTTTGTTTGAATTGAACCTTGTAGTAGTGTTTGGTAGGTGAACTTAGGTGCGTGGGTGAGCTTGGTTTGGACTTTTGGGGTGTTTACGTGAAGTTCATTTTCCTCTTGAGTCTAGGTAGTAAAGGATGCTCGCCATTGTTTTGCAAATTGCTTGAAGTGAATTGGCATAGAGAGGGGTTTATGAGTTGCTCAGGCATGTTTTAAGTGAGAGAATTGGAAGAGTGGTGCCCTATTTCAAGATTGAATTTGGAATTTCAATTCAGATGAAGGATCAATGTAGAATTATAATGTGCTTACTAATTTTTCAGGTTTGCTTAGGATTTGCATAGTTTTTTTGTAGGCTTCAGAAATGAATAGTAAAAGCTTAGGTTGTCTTACACGTCTTCAAGGTTAGTGAAAGCGTAGGTTATTGATGTACCTATGTTTGCAACAATAATGTGTTATGTTGTTTCACATTTGCTGAACTTGTGCAAATGCCGTTGCAGAATTTGTAAGTCGCTGCGGAAAGTTGAGGTGATACAAGTTTCAACTGCATCCAGCATTCAGGTGAGTCACAATTCTTTGGATTCATGTTCTCGTAGTAGGATAGGTTGTACATTTTTTATTCTAGAATTGCAAGGTTCAGGGTATAGGATTTAGTAGACGAGGCTTCAGGTTTACAAATATTGGTTTAGGATATAGGGTGTTTGCAGTAGTCTGTAGTTGTCTTCCTATTGTAGGAACTTTAATTAACAAGTGCAAGAAAAAATCTAAGACAAATTAGGATTTAGGAAGCAAGATTAGGTTTTAGGAAGCCCATTTCATAGTTTTGCAGACCACTTAGCAATTAAGGTTATCATCGAGCCGAGGATGACGACCACAAAACAGTTAAAATTGTCGTAGTTATCTTTAACCCAAGTATAACCACCATTATACTCTTAAAATTAGCCTTATTATTGTTGACTCGATGATAATTCCAAAGTCCTAATAGAATCAAACCATCATTACATGCGGTATATTTATAAAAAAACAATCCACATCAAAAAACAGCAGAGAATTTTTATAAAAGAACCCAACAAAGGCTATCATCGACCCGAGGACAACTACCATACACCAGCAAAAACTCCCTTAGTTATAGTCAACCTGAGTATACCCACCATCAAAATCGTCAATCTACCCTTGTCAACGTTGATTCGAAAAAAACTAGAACCACCGCAATCTGCAATATACCTATAACCAAACACAAGTCTAATAGAAGAAGAAAGTCAAGTCAACAACAAACCAAAGAAGTTCTAAAAAGAAAGAAAATCAAAAGGCAAAGTGCGCTCTCAACCATCTCAAGAAAAGTACCGTCGAGTCGACAATATAACAGGTAGACATCAAAAAATAAAAAGTATTGCCACAGCCAGCAATGACATAATCAAAGCTATCGTTGTCGCTCTCCGCAAAGTAAATGAAAATGGAGATGCAGGAAAGCACCGCCATTCCATAGTCATAAACGTGTCCTCAAGCCATGGAAAATTCAACCTCAAGAATTTGATGACCTTCCTCAAGGGATTGCAGATGGACTCCTTCAATAACAAGTTCAAGACGCTTGGCTATGTCCCTTGGATGGATACTACAGCACAAGGGAATGCAACCAGACTGCAATTGATCTTTTAGACACTTGATCAATACGCAGGGGCAAATGTAGAGCCCCTTCCAAGCGTAGGGGGGAACATCATCCGAGAAAGCCGGACCCTGAATAGTGCAACACAGCAATCGCCATCTGGAGCCACAGAGGAGGCAAGTCAGGGTACAAGACCAAGTCAGAGGAGGTTCGTGTCTCCAAAATGGGACTAAACAAATTTCGGAGGGATGGAGTCCACTAGAAAGAGGAAGAAAAGTCTTCGTGGCAAAACAGCAACTGCTGGGAGCTCTGGATCAGCACTCACCCAAGTAGGAGCAGCTCAACTAAAAGAGCCACTCGAAGATTACCAGAAGCACGCCATCATTCAGCGAGCCTTGTGGGCAAAGCGCAAAAACTGCTTTCTCTTCAACAACGCCACCCAAAGCGTAGACATCAAGCAATGCATCATTGCAAAAGACCAGTACGTCATTTGCGCACTGCAGAGGAACTCGGTCGACAAAAACAAGGACTTCCTCATCATGCTCGTGGACATCAGGCAGCGGCAAAAGATTTGCGTTACTCCTGTCAATCATAAAAACAAGCTGCTCATGGATAAGCCGACATCGTAGGACCAAATCAAGAACAACAAATTCATGATCATAAACGGTCAGTGTAGCATCACCGCTTCAAAAGAGCTACAAATTTCTGGCTGCGGCAAGGATCAGAAAGTGGAACTGCAAAGATCAGGTGCTTACATCATGTGGACTCAGGATGCCAAAAAGTTTGCACTGCCGACGTGGAGGAACCAAATTGTGAGTTGTCGGAACATCTGGATCACCTACAAGCGCCCCATTGACGATCAGGTAGAGAATGCAATTTGGGGCAACCAAGCCGTCTACAATACCACAAACTACAAGGTACTTATCTATGCTTCTCGTCTATAGTCGGTTCGATGATATTGTGTCATTCTTGGACTTCTCAATATTTTAAGTGTATAATGGTCAAAAACATTGATGAATGCTGATCCTATCATCGAGTCGATGATAACCTATATAACCATTCTCATGTTAGCCTTGCCATGTTTCAACAGAATTTCACAGACGCAATCGTCGACAAATATTAGAGTATAAATCCAAATAAAGAAGGCTTGACTGTCAAAGGTCCCTCAAACCTAAAAAATGAAATCCAAATAATCACACTTCTAGACGACCTCTTCAAGACTTGGAAGGTTTTCTTGACGAAGCAGGCCAAAGGCGACATCATTGATCCTGTCACCTTGAAACCCTACAGGGAGGAAAAGCATTACAAAAGGGGCACCCTCAAGAAAGAGTTCTTTAGGTATGGAGGGCACTTCACGAACTTGGATTTTGAGGTGCAAGCAAAACACCTCCTCCGTGTTACTCCAAACCAAAAAGTCGTATACCCCAAGGTGTCCGTTGGCAAAGCAAGAATTCTAGTAGTGGAAAACATGCCGAACCAGTATTGGGCTGAGCGGAGAAAGCGCAAAAAAGTCATACGTCAGGACTTGATGGACTTCAAGCCTTTGCTAAAGTTCATAGACAACGAAGAGGACGTGATTGACGAAAATTGGAGGTCCTGGAAGAGAAGGCATTCGTTCACGTCTAGAAGCTGGGATTTCTTGCTGCCGCATCCCAAGTCCAAATACTCCAAGAAGCGGTTGCAGAACAATGCATGGACGAAACGTGCGAAGGACCTGAAAAAAGAATTTCTAGAAGTCCTTCACATGTTTAAAAGGTTCATGAAGCTCAAGTACCAAATTCCAAAGCAGAAGGGCGGCGTGCAGGTGCGAGGGATCGACATTATTGCCAAGGCACTGGTGACAAGCACGTGTTTCCGGTACCATGCCCAAGAGGTTCCCCTCGCTGTGCTGGACTTCAAAGAAATTCTGAGGCCAAAAGCTACAGACAGAGAAATCGACTTAGATCCTCTCTTTAACCTCCTTGTCCAGAAGTTAGAGCCTAAAATGACAAAGCTGCATGTTTGGCTCTTCATCTTAGAGGACAAAGACGACCTCAACACTGCCACCTCATTTGCACTACTGAAGTTGAAGGAGTAGTGACTGCATTCAGTCGACGTACTTTCCTTACAACGCAAAAATGCTCAACAATGTAACAAATTGTTCTAAAGCCCCATCCTTGCCGCTTCTCTTCCTATTTAAGAAAGAGAGCACATTTGTGTTGAAGGTCCGTGATTGTGTGAAGACGGAATACTATGCGCCGGAAGCAACCTACATCTACTACAACGACCCCGCAAGGAACACAGAATCCAAATGGAGGATTAGCCCCAGCAAACTTCAAATGGATTTCTATCTTGACATCCTACAGGTTTTTGCGACTCCCAAGGAAAACGTCCTAGGCCTCTATACGGGAGTGAAATTCATGTTGGTTGCCAAGGTTTGTAACCTCCACCTTTATGTCCTGTATCGTCAAGTCAAGGATATTTGCGAGCGTTGTTTTGTTGTTCATGTTTCTAATATATTCCTTACTTGTGACGAGGATGTATGTATTCTTCACTTCAATATCTAAATTAAATTATTGTCCCACCCTACACTCGAGTCAAGGATAACTGCGAGTCTCTAAAACGAAAGTTTTCTAGTAGCCCTAGTTCATAACATTGAACTTACCCCTTAATGTCTGCTGCAGATGTTTGGGGCATACTTCTACAGTTTTGTTGATAGGGATGATATGAAGGGGTACCCTTTGATCATAGATCTGGCGGTAAGGATGGACAAGAGAGACTTCATGTTTTCTAATTCACCTTATTCACTAACGTACATCCCACCACCACGTCGGGTTCTTGTGGTTGTCAATTCGAGCTCACCGCCATCCCCGCCGATGACTCTCGAATCACCTGGCCAAATATCCAAACCAAACCAGCGGGAGACTGAGTCCATTGGCCCACATATAACGACGGATCCTAGAGTGCAGGGCATTGACTAGTATGGGTCGAACATATTCTAGGTCTACGCATGGATTGCTTTTCTTGCCGTGTCTAGTGTCCAGCCAATCCCACCTGCGGTCTAGCACACCACGCATGCAGTCCAGCCAACACGGCTACCTGACGAGGATGTTGAGACTGACCACGAGTTCGAGGAAGCCAGCTCGTCAAGCGAGATGGATCCGCTCAATTTGGTCATCATGGAGGAGGACAGCTTCCTCGATGATCCCGACATGCCGGAATGGCTCAAGAGGAAGTATAGGGTGCTGCATGCAAAAGTCATCGTTGTTAGCGATGTGGAGGAAGCCGATGTGCGACATAAGTCGGACGATTACAACAAGTCCAAAGACAAGGGCGCGCCACCCGACATCCAGGGCACGCAGTCGCAGGAAATCACGCCTAGTAGTGAGCCTACTGCCCCTGAGGCCACAAGCCCAACACCAGAAGTCCCCATGAAGAAGGAGAAAGGCTGGTGGCAAGCAAAGGACGATGCAAGGAGCCAAAGGCTGTAGAGGAAGGCTGAGAGGGAGGCGAAGGAAAAGTAGATGGCTGAGGCATTGGAGGCTTTGAATAACAAGATCACTACAGTTCAAGCAGAATCCGACAAGAAGATTGCGGATTTAAAGGCTAAAATGGCCCTATTTGAATCCATGTTTGTGTCTCAGAAGACTCAACAAACTCCAGCAAGCCAGTCGCTGAGCCTTTAGGTCTCAGTGCCAGTCGCTCCACCTCAGCAGCAATCTGTGTCTACGCTTGTACCAAGTGAGGCAACTGGAGTTTGGGCTGCCGGATCCTCGACCCGACAATTTGGGCAACGTAGTCTCTCTCACCCATGTCGACTTAGTGGCCTCGACGCCCGCGTCCCAACTTCCGACAATTGTCTCCCTTAATCATGCTAGCTTCGAAGTTGTGAGTCAGGACGTGGTCCATCCCTCCCAACCATCTGCAGTGGGCCAGGCGTGGGAGGGATGTTGTCGAGGCGACAATAACTCTCAAAGGGGGGCCAACCTTCGATTGAGGCAGTGGCAGTAGAGGGAAACACGTGCCAGACCTCCAAAGAGGATGTTGGCCACTTGGAGTTGCCAGTCCCTCCTCGGGAAGAGCAAGTGGGCTACGGGGAGCTGGAGGACATTGTTGACACGACGAAGGCGAACGAGCCTGTAATCGAAGGGGCTCAGAGGTGTGTGATTCTGTAACCAATGGAATTCGGTCAGGCACAACCCACTGATCCTTATGATTTTGATTGAGTCCAAAACACTTAGAGTTTTGGTCAATTGTGTTGTGTGTGTGTGTTTTGGTCGCTCATTTGTATCCATACTGCTTGACAGGATGGCATCGCCACTCCTTGATTGCTTGGCGTTGACGGCAAAATTGTCTGCGATTGCGTTGCTCATAGTCTAATGTAGCATAATGTTCAGTGTACAGCTCTGTCGTGCTATAGAGGACAATAAATTTTTGCGGATGTATTATGTAAATTTTGTTAATAAAATATACAAGATTCAATATCGAAAATGGACCACGGTCTAATTGTATTGCATTGTCGTTGTTTGCTTGCTCAGCTCAAAAAACTTAAGAGCATGCACCGTCCGCTGCCTCTAAAAGGCCTTCCTAACAAAAGACCGCAGTTAATGCGTGGCAGTCAATCCGTTTCTCCTCTGGCTGGCTCTCCCACTTCTGCATTTAAACAAGTAATTCCATTTTCTCTATTGTTTTGATGTAATCAGGTAGAGTTGCAGGGCGGGAGAGAGATCGTGCCGAGAAATGTGCCGCCTATAGTGCTGCAACCCAGGAGGAAGTGGCTGAACATTGTCTTTGACCTGAACGGGGTGCTCTGCAAAGTGGGGAGCAAGGACCTTGGATTGCAACCGCAATTCAAAGCCTACAAGGTCCAAAACAATGTTTTCTACCACAGAAACCCGACGATCATTGGACCGAAGGCGATATTCGCCCGGAAAAATGTCGCCAAATTCCTCCGAGAGGTCTTGGACATCACGGATAGGGTTCTAGTATGGACCTCGATGGTCAAGTACAACGCGGAATACATTGCTGCACACATATGCAGTCGTTGCAGACCCCCCTTCAATGTCTTGACCCAGAGTGAGTTCAGAGTTCACATTTCAAAAATACCTTTTGTTTTCCATGTTTTATTTTATTTTTTTGGTTGTGTTCGTCTTGGATATGGAGGATAATGGCTTGTATTGTCTCGTGAATTAACGTGCAATTCCTTTAGGTTCCAAACGATTTTGAGAAAATTCCACCCTTTAAGCGAAGGCTGACGTGGAGCCTCTAGTCCAGATCTGAGAAGTCGCTCTTCAACTATAGCGAATCCGAAGGAGGGAGTTGCGGACCCACGCCGGTTTCGAAGCCTTACATGTTGCGCTCCGTTGCAGATGCGGCATCTGCGGCCATAGACTACTCCAAGGGGGATGTCAAGGATGGCGTCATAGACAGTCCCCCAAGTCGAGGGCATGTTTCGGGGCATGTATAGACATCTGTCTGCTCCCCGTCCCCGTTGAAGCCGACATCATCGGCTCGAGGAGGGTTGTTCTTGCCAGCTTTGCGGATGGAGGCCGCGACCAACCGAAAACTGAACCTGCCAATCGACGAGGGTGCGGGACATCCTTGTCCTGAGGATGATGTGGCCGTGCCGCCTGCGCCGCAACCTGCTGAAATCCACAATATCCGAATAGGTTCTCATTGTGGGGATTTAAAAAAGACTGAGCATGTCACTGCACAACGTGCAGCTCGCTTACCTCGGCTTGACGATTCTCACCAACGTCCTTCGCCATCTATTAAAATGAAAAGACTACCGTCCGTCGACAGCATTTACACTCAAAGATATATTCAGGATCAACGACAATCTTTGAGCTCCACATCAATTGGATCTGGACGATTGTACATAAGCAATGCCAATATACTGTTGCCGAGATCGCCTCCTCAAGAGTCCAAGTCTCTTTCCGCCTTCGAGGTTCCACAAAGTGCAAGTAAGCCGAAGCGGAAGGATCAAAGTGTGGACATCGATGGTGCGCTCAATTGTCACTATCTGCACTATTCTTCTCGACGCAAAGAAATCATGAGAGGCCGCGAGAAACAGAAGGCGTTGGAGGCGGCAAAGAGCGGTTATACAACCAATATTGATAAGTAGGTAGGGAAACACAAGTTTTTGAAGTCCTCATATTTTGCATTGAAGCCTTTAGCTTTCGAGCCTCCCTTACTATTAATAGCATATCCCGAGAGCATATCCAATAGAATACAGTCAGGACAAAAGATTCACAGAAATAGAGTGCTTTTTGTATAGTGAGCCTCCTCGATTCTACAACGAGTCGATGTAAAAATTTAGCGGTATACAACTCGTTCACTTTAGATGATATTTTGAACAAAATTAAAATCATATTCTTTTTGTAATGAAATTCTTGAGTTAATCGAGCTTACTAAATGTAAATAGACTCTCTTTTCCATCTCTTGTGTACTTTGTGGCTGATCATTTGGAACTAAATTTCTTGTCTTCTAATCTAGTGATGTAATTCCAGTTCTTTGTTTGGAGTCAGTAAGGCAAATCCTTTATGAGTTGCTATCATGCTTGTAATTCGGGCTCTAGTTATCGTTGGGTTCAACGCCTACTGAGTCAAAAGAGCTTTGCTTCCGGTTTTCAAAGTCTCAAAATGACCACTTTGTCTCAATTTAACGAATAAGGCCTTAAAGTGCTACACAACAAGAGAATTTGAAACTGCAGCTAAAGAAGACAGACTTTGGTTTGATACAATATTTGATATCCTGCAACGACCATGTTTGATACCCATATGAGATTGCTACCTTATGTAATCAATTAAAGTTAGTTCCATTTGGCAAAAAATATGTAACATCCAGATTAACATAAATATATTGAATTCTTCACCAATATTTACATAGTTCACACGTTTATGTTAATTTGGTCAATCCGGTATGCAAATCAACAAACAAATATTGATATTTTATTGATTTGGACTTTAATTTTTAGTAGTCTTTCTTAGAGAGAGACAATCCTATTCATTTTAAACCTCCAAGTCACCAACGAATCATGGCCCATCCTTCATTAGTCTTTTTTGTTTGACCCCTTATCTTAATCCATTTAAAGTAAAGCCAATAATGCTCCTACTTTTTTGTTATAGATTTAGGACCTATTTCCAAGACTAAAATGCCCTAAGACCATGGGACTATGGGGCTCAAGCTTGAGCTCCATTTGTAATTCTAGCACAAGAAGACCTCCACAAAACCACTCTAAAACACATTTTTATAAGTTTTAGGGTGTCAAAATCTATTGCATAGACATCCATGTACACAATAACATTTTTTTCAAGTAATAAATGGTGAGGGAAAGCTCCTGAAAAAGCTAGAAAAACCTCACAAGTATCACTAAATCAAGTCTACATCATTCTTAAAGAATGTGTACATGCTAGAATGAAGTCCACGAGGCAAAGCCTCTTTGTCCATCATGTGAGAGATTTAACTTGAAAAAGATGAGTTTCTTTTCATTAACATGAAAGATATATGCATCAAGGTCCCCAACCGAGGTGCCAAAATCTCCGCCAAGGCCAAAGCTCGCATCCAAGGTTCAAATGTGCTCTACAATGCTTCACACCTTCTTCCACCAATCTTGCAACGTCAAGACAATGACAAAACATCAAACACGCTTCTCACATGACAAACAAATGGAAGAATCATTGCATAAAATAAAACCACAATACAAGACAGCCAAGCTAAAGTCTGAACAATGAAGAGAAACAAGCATAGACAAAAAGAGAGGTAGAAAAAAGTTACAAAAATGAGCGAGGAGAGGGGGAGATTTGTTTCAGACATACCAGTTTGCCAAGTGCCATTTCCACAACCAAAACTAAAGTAAAAGTAAATTTTTCTGATTTTTTTAATTCAAAAATAACTCACAAATCCATAACTTTTCCATCGGAGGTCCAAAAGCCACAAAACAAAGCACATACATCCCTCCTTGTCGAGAGCTTTTCGACAGTACCAAGCACGCAACCAGAGGATATACAATCTAGGAGATCTCAACATCACAAAATAAACAATTAAACAAAACAAAACAAAACAAAATAAAATAAACAGCCATTAAGGTCCGTGGTCAATTGGGGGAGCAGGCGAGGCATTTTTACAATAAATAGGCTAAGTGGTAATAACTAGAGAAGATTGATGCCAATCATGGATCTAACCAAATGGATGGAAGTGCGATAAGCACTTTACTCTTCTGCACTGCAATTTGGAGCAAAAAATTGTTCCTATGCTACATTTTATAAAGCATCTTTGTGCCCGTACGTCTATAGGTGTGTATGCACACTATAAGAAACCTGCATTTTAGATGACGTTAGCATAATTTTAGGAGACGGATTTTAGTGGACGTTCGAAAAAACAACTTGTGTTTTTATGTCAATAATAACGTCCACCGTAACATCTAGATGAACTTCAATGGTTGCTTCCTTGTGCGTAGGACACAAAAGTGACTACAGACGTCAAGGGAGAGGCAAAATGTGGTGAGTTGCAAGAGACTACACAAATCTCTAAGAGACTGACATCGTGAGATTATACACACATCCTCACATACAATCACAGACACCGGCAAGTACTACAAAGGATGCATAACAACATAAAATGGAGAAATTTGGCTTTGTGTAGAAGGCTTGGTCGCTAATCAAATGCTTAGCCTTGCCCTCTACAACTATCACAATGCAAAATTTCAGCATTAGATGTGCTTAACTTTGTGCAAGTTGTATTCTCACCACCTCTCATATCTATGAAGTAGCATAATCTTTCATCAATAGTAATCTCAAAAGAGATTTTTAAGCAAATGCAAGTCAACAGCAAAACCTTTACATCCAAAAAAGGAAGCAAGACAACAATAACATAAATGCAAGGTAAATCAAAATTGTCTTGATATCAGTAGAAAGCCTTTAAGAAACAAGGCATACCATCTACCAGCAACATTCCAGCAACGAATGCTCCCAATTTTGAGGAAATGTTTTTGAATCGTGTCTCAAACAATCCCAACAGAGACCACCGAGGCAATTTCAGCACCATTTCATTCTAGAAAGCCAAAAACTGCAAAGACCTCCCATTATAGCCAATATAAGGCTCTTGCTGCATTAGCGATGCGTGACAATTCTGTCAATACAACCCCCAAAAGGAAACACCATAGTTCCAGTTTAACTGAAAAAATGGAGGATCTTCCTCACATGACATGATGCCTAACCTTATTAGTGAATATTCCAACGTCCACCTATGAGAATCTATTTGCCAACAACAACACATACACATTTTGAGAAGGAGAAAACTACTTAGAGTTATTGGAAAGATCACATTCACCCTTTTTTTGTTTACAGATTCCTATAATCTTTCGTTATAGATTGTGTGTTTGAGTTTCCGAGCAACTACATAACGAGACCATGTAATTGCCACCAAATTGAAAAAACAAGGATAATAATTTATGTACGCAATAGACAGCAACATACAATATTCTACCAGTGGAGCATTTTCTACTTGCTCTTTCATGTCCCCCATGACACGCTCAAAGTCATCAATCTCTTTTTGAAGCAAAATATCCCGAACCTCTCTGATCCGGAATTGGATAGTCTTCCCGTGATTTTGGTAGAGGATATTAAGTTGTCTTTTGTGGTCTAATATCCTAGATAATGCAATCCACTCCTTAGGTACAAAACATAGAAGTAAATAACCAAATATCAGGAAGGAAGTATGTCCTACAATCAAGGTCCTTACACATTAGAAAATCATCTGCTTCATTGAATAATGGCAAAGGAATCTTTTGACCAAGAGAGTCTCCAACACTAAGCAACAAGATGGGCCTAGACAAGACTGTAAACTTATTTTATATAGATGAAGAAAGCACAAGGCATTGAATTTTGAAATGTAAATAATTAACCCCTAAAGGACCAGCCTGCTATTTTTAGCAACATAGCGATTTTGGGTAGGTATGTGTGACTAGAGATTTTCATATTTTAAGCTGAAATTTTAATAGAAGGTGGGGACAAGGAATATCTTTCATGTGCACTAAATTTCATGACATTTCAAAATAGGAGTCAAAAGTTATGGCCTAATATGTTACTTTTTTCACCGGGCGGGCAGTTCGGGCAGATCTGAAAAAATCACTTTTTTCAAAAATAAAAATTTGAAATTGGTTTTCTAGAGTTATGTATACGTGGAAAGCTTTAAATCATTCCATTTTGACCAATGAGTAAAAAGTTATGAGGTTTTTTAGTTTGCGGGCAGTTACAGATTTTCTACTTTGAAATAAACTTTGAAGTTGTTTATTTAACTCAATTTTTAATATATTTTGAAAAAAAAAACCCATAGGATTTAGGTTGTTTATTACAACATTACAACCATTGGGATTGACATTTTTCAATTCCATAATTAAATTCTTAGCAATTTAGTATTTTGGATCATTCTCTACTTCTTTCTACTTACTATTTTTTTTGTATATGTTGTACAATTCCAAATGATTTGAAAATTTTTAAACATGTAGCCAACTTGTTTAGAAAAAATAATTCAAAGAATCACCACCATTTTGGACATTTTTTCATACAAATGTGACCTTGTGAAGTGCAGCTGCCTTGTTTTTCACAGGAACAAAAAAAGGATTTTTGCCAATTCAAATGCTAATATCTTCCAATCTGCATGGTGGAAAATTCTGAAATTTTTTCCACATCTTCTAAAACTAGTTTACTATAAGATCCTACGGTTACATGTGTCAAAAAAGTTTTTTTTTCAAAAATTTGGTACTTGTATTAAAAATGGCAGTTTTTGAGTGTTTCCGGTGAAAATATAGTCATGGAACTTTAGGGGTTAAATGGATGAATACTCACTATTTCAATGTGGCTTCATCTTAAACCATGAATTGATTATAGAATGGACTAACTTCATCAAGGTTTAGGCTGGACTCCTCAACTTCTTTTTCTATTCCTGTGAGATCTCTCTGAACTTCCAACTAGTGATATCACAAGAAGCACTTGTTATTACATAAGAAAGGTAATGGTTGTAACAAGAGGGCTTAACACAATACAAACGAAGAACGATAGAAAAGCACAACAAAATAAAATATTTGTAATGGAAGACCTTCAGAACAATGAACACTTCTACAGTTGAGTGCTCGTTATGGGCGTTTGGATGCAAGCACTCTTTTGTTCTTTTGTACGTCCTAGGAGTAGTAGGTCTCTACCACCTTGCAGCTCCAAGTAGCAATGCGGCGCACCCATTGCGAGGGTCTCTCCACCTCTCTATTCCAAAACCCCATTGCAATAGACAACTCCTAAGCCGTGAGCCTCCATGAGCAAAGCACTCCATAGTAGTGTACTCGGATGCGCTTGAGCCTCAACAGAGCTTCACACTCATGTCCAACAGCCCTCGGATTTGTATTTCTACCAAAGCTACAAATTGGGACGAAAGTGACACGGTGGCACTCCACCAACGGAAACCTCACCATTCCCATAAATGCGGTTCTAAGTTCCCATTGACTAGTCCTTTTCACAGTAAATGTCAGCACAGACATTGTCCCTTCTTTTTTGTATTATGACCATCTTTCCGCATTCAATGCCGTATTTGTAGCCAATGTTTCGTGAGTTTTTCTCAATCCCATTTTCACAACCCTACTTTGATTGGAGCAATTCTTGTCCCAACGTTTGAGGCTCAGAATTCCCCACAACCATCTCCTTTGGTCCAACTCCAAATTCCCTGCCAAACTCTGCCCACCACGGAGGAAGTGGCAATTTCGACCACAAAGTGGTTGACCAGTTCTTAAGGTATGGATGATCTCCAATCCTACGCGCAAGAACAGGAGAAGTAATTGAAAGGTTCGTTCCTTGCCGAGCTGGGATGTATAGTGTGGTGTTTTTTCTGTCCTATGTCCTCTGCGCGTGGTACTGGTTTTGCTTGAACACACCTCGTTACGCTGTCCCCTTGAAGGAATAGCGCTGCTCTTTTGGTGTTTTTTCTGGAGTCTTGCTAACCTGTTGTCATTCTGTTGTCATTATCAGCTTTTTCAAGAGAACGTGTTGGTGTTGGTTACCTCGACGTTTAAACCTCGACTGGAGATATTAGAGATAGAAGGTTTTTGAGTGAAAATGAAAGAGAGATATGGATGACAGTTGCATCTGGTGTGCGAAGATGGAAGACCTGAGCTGATACTTGTCCCGGAATAACGATATACTGCTCAGGACTCGAAAGTGCTTTTTTCGAGACGTTATTGAATGCCACTGGAATTCGGTGATGATACCGATTCGGCCCCTTTTCTGAGTTATTGTCGCGTCTCTTCCTGTGTCCTCTTGTATGATCCAGGATATAGAAGATCAGAAGAATCATTGAAACTCTGGGATTAAATTTATCGGCGACTATGCCTGGGACCATTCGAGTTTCAGGTTTGTGGATCATATGTCGTGTCCTGCTCATGCTCTGATTCTGGTTGTGTGACAGCTGTTGTTTGTCATTGCTATTTAGCACGTCATTCTTGCAGTGGAAATGGAAACTCGTCTTTGTACATGGGGTGTCCTTTGTATTTATATCTTGTGGTCAAGATGCAGAATTTTGCTAGAATTTGTTGGTGTAGAACGTCCTGTCAAACTCACATGTTTGCCGCAGAGGAAGTATGCACTAGTGTTTCTTTCTATATCTAGAAGCTTTCTCGTTGCGTTTCTGATCTGAAGCACTTCTCGTGAGTCGTGTTGGATATTGCTCGTCTTTTTTAATGTGGACGCTTGTATGGTGAAGTTTGGGGTATTTATGAATGACTAGGTGCGCATTGAGTGTTGACGTCTGGACTCTCCTTGATTTTTTAAGTAATCATAGAGTACCGTAACTCCAGTGAAGTATTTGAGCTCTACCTATTGCATAATTACCCCATATATTACTGTAATTTCAGCGAATATTTTGCTGTGTATAATTAACTCCGACTTGCACATTTTAAAATTAGATTTTTTCTGCTTTTCAGGTTAACATGCTCCTATCGTTATTTTAAAATTTTGAGAGCTACACTTCCAATTGTCCTGCTGTTTGCTCTCAATAGTGCCTATTGAATGTTTGCTGATTCATTGTTCTGTTTTTTTCTGTATTTTGCGCGCAGTTCTGGAGGCCGTAGATCTTCCAGAGGTGTTAATAGGTGTGGCACGATGCTCTTGGGTGACGATTTTGCTATTAGATTCATCATGAACCTCGTTCAACATGTCTATATCTTTAATCTTGTACAGAGTTTTGTCCTATTTCAGTGCCGTTCTGATACTCTCTGTTGTTGTGACAGACGGAACCGTCAACGATGTAATTGCTAAAGGTATTTCTCTATCAAAATTTCATGTGAATTATCGTCCTTGAGATCTTGGTGGTCCAGTGCCGTTAAGCGCACCGTCAAACTTTCCTTCCACTCAAACTTTCCGTCAAATTTGCCAGCAACAAACTAGTTACGGAATGGTTGCAAGTTTCAGGCACAGAGGCTCTAACCTATCTTCCATCTATCCCATACAAGAGTTATTGTTGCCTCCACATCACTTTAGTAAGACGACACAGCCATATTGATGCTAATAAATAAGTACTATATTCTTATGTTTCTGTGGCTCCTAAAACCATAGTTGTTTGGTTATTGGATCTAACTTCGTTTGCCTGCTGGTGATTATGTGCAAGTGCAGTCAGATTGGGGAGGAGGCAGTTTGAGACAGAATCGCGTGTGGCAGTTGAGGGGAGAATTGACTCGTGGAATTCAGCTTTTGTTTTGTAAGTTTTATTTGGTGAAGTACCGATCAGTCTATGTGTAATGTTGTAACTACTTTTTCTTGGATGAGGTGCGTCCCTATTAAAAGTATCGAACTCCCACATGGCATGCTTATCTGATCGTTATCGTGAGTATTGAAGTATGATAATCTATCCTTGGCAGCCTTATCACAAATTTGCGAGACAAGCTGGTGGTTACCATTTGCGACAATGCGGATCAGTGCTTGACTCAAACCTGTGAGTATTCCTTGCTGATGGTCTCCTGTCCTGCCCTTTAAATTCTATTGTGTAGCTGTGAATTGTCTATTCTGAACAATCCGCCTGCAAACTCTCTGTGCACTTCTCGTTTCATCTTCATCCATTCAGAGTTTCTGTACCACATATCTTAGTACTATCATGTGTCAGTGCCCATCCACGTTATACATTTGAATGACTTAATACTGGCAACCATGTGGAGCAACGCAGCTATCGAAGTTCCTTCTATCATTGAGAAAGGTTGCCGAGATGAATTTGTGGAACTCAAAGGAGGTGGACGAATTCACCTGATTATGAGCTTCGTACTCACTGATCAAGAACGGAGAAATATTGAAACGATGGTAAGCCTTAATTATTCTTGGACGCTGTTGTGGTGTTAATTATTCTGATATTATTCTTAGAGACAACAACGTTTTAGCTGGGAATTACAGTTAGGATTCTTACTCCGCCTCGTCTTACCCCCAGAGACTACGCGTCCTTAAGAGACAAGAACAAGAACGCGTTAAGAGGACAATCGTGTTCCAGAATGTCCAACCCAGTGATAAGGAGTTGAAGGCAGCAACTATGCCCGCAGTTACCATTACGGAGGTTGACAACGATCCTGTGCATGGGAACAAGGATTCACGGGAAAGTGCTAGCGGCCCTGTAGGGTTCGGCTCGACCACGAAGCCTATGCTGATGTTTGATTATGCAAGAGCAGTTGGTTTGCAATCAAGGCAAGCGTGCCCAAGGGCAGAAAAGAGGTCGAAAATTTGGGCAGCCGATATTGTGAGTAACGAAGTCAAGGCAAGCATCAATGGTTTCAAATCTGATGAGCAAGTTTTGAGAAATTTTGCTGAAAAAGAATTAGGATTTGGGTCGCCTGAAAATGCTATGATAAATTCCTCGGTAATGTCACCTAGGAGCTTGCAAAGGGCTGCATCATCATTGACAAGTTCAATAGATATTGCGTCCACTCTAATTGTATCACCATCCGGGCAAGACCCTTCTCCAGGAAAGGTCACATTTGGAGATGTGAAGATTCAAGCTGAGATTCTCTATACCTCTTCGTCAAAGGTATTTCCAACGCAGACCCTCATCGTGGTCCTTGAATTCTACAGTATTTTTTGAAATACTATTTCTATTGCCAGGCCTACCCAGGCGAACGGGTGTGGAAGTGCTCTCTAAGTACAAGTGGTTACGCTGCAGGGGCGAGACGAACCTGGAATACCAGCAAGTGATATCGAGGAAGACAAATGGGGAATAGAAGATAAAAGAACGCTGGAGGCCGAGGCTCCTATTATGCTTAATTCAGTCATTGATCGATCCACTCTGGTTGGAGAACATATGAAAAATAGTGGGTTTCATGGAGGTGCCACGCATTTTGCTCCGAAAGGTCAGACGCTAATTTGGAGCAGACATCAACCAGTTCAGTCTCGGTCTAGTCTCAAGGACATTCCAAAATTTGAAGGTCCATCTGGACAAGGTCAACGACTAGAGGCACGACCAGGACCAGGGGCTAGGTGGGCACAAAAAACGGGTCTGGAGACTAAATGGACATCTTCTGAAAAGGTATATAGTGAACTTCGTGATGAAATGTTGCTCCTGGTTATCTATTTTCATCTTGGAAACAGAAAAAGTACGCTGTGACCCGCTGGGCCCTCTTCGATCAGTAAGGAGGGTTATCTCTTATGCAACGGTCTTCGTCAACTAGTGACATTAACGACTCCTGTCGCGATCGTTTTTTCACAATCTTATGATTCTAGTGATACTTGCAGGCAAGGCAAATCGCCAAATGTGCGTGGAATGGTCCAATCTCAGATCCATTTAAGGCTAGAGCTAAGATCCTTAAGCTTATAAAAGCGGCATCTGCCTCGCATGATCTATGTGGCGATGATCAAAGGCTTGAGGAGCGTCACGGCCTCACTGATAGCATTGGGGCTGTTTTGAATAAGGTTAGCACCGTTTTACATGCTCACTCATTGCATCCATATTACAGGTCATAGCTCGAGAGATTTTTTGTTTTCCAAGAGACTGTCTGCAAATATTTCTACACCCGGGATATGCTGTAGTTTTGTTTGTTTACTGATATTAATGTTTGGATAGAATCCACCTTCCTTCTTCTCTGACGTTTTTGAATATTTTTGAAGACTTCATCTGTATTTTCAGAAAATTGTTTTAAGGAAGACATAGAAATCTGAAATTTGGGAGCAAATTAATCAGTTTCATTTATTGTTTTGCACGTGTTCAACACACTAAATATAAATGGTGCTTATACTTATTTGAAATTATGTTGTTCTGACCTTGCAGGTTGTAGGTGGAGCTGCAATTTTTCTGGTAGCTCTGTTTATGATTTGGCCGATTCCTGAAGGTTCACCCCATGGGTATAAATTCTTGAACTATCTGGATTTGTCACATTTGCCACGCATCTGTGTATTTGATGACCATGAATCTTTAAAACCATAATTTCCTTGTTATTGTTGACCTACAGGATGCATATCTGTCATCTTCTGTAGTATGCCTACCAGCTGGCATTTTACTTGGCCATGTTTAATCTCTCTTTGTGCACTACTTACACGTTGGTCTTGTTGTTTGCTGTGTGAAGGAGTGATGGATCAAATGAAGATAACTCATGAAATACTTCAGGATCTTAAGAGTTCAAATTAGAAGCTCTCCAGAATGAGCGCTCTAAAGATATGGGGGAGATGGATCAATAAAAAGTCCAAATTTAGTACTATTAGTCGCAAGACGAATATGTTCGGGATAACCACGACTTAAATACCTTTCTTACGGGGAAGCCCTAGTCACCTCATTTTTCTTAAGGCCAATCATTTTTAACACCGAATCCTGTTTGGATCCAGAAAGTGACTTAAAAATGATTTTGGATGGTCATTAAGGTAGGAGGCTCAGAAACCGCACATATAAGGGCTGGTCTGCCTTTTTCATGTGTTTCCTTGGATGGGAAGATTTTTAGCTCATTTTTCAGACCAAGAGAAATAGATGAGGAATGTAACACAAGTGGTTTTGTATCTTTCCAATCATTTTTGAATTACTTATGAATTTTCAAACAAGTTGGGTTGTAGGTCCCTATTTATGACCCTAGGTCTTCTATAAACCGTTCACTTGCAATTCTAAAGAAAGATAGGGATAGCAAAGAGGATGATTATCTCTTGTAGTTAATAATGTTTTTTTCCTTGATTCATTCAATGATAATAGAGGTCAATTTTAGAACCACTTCATATCCATTTTACAGCCATTTATAGGGGTAGATCTTAATGCTCGTGTGATTTTAGAGCCTTCTACCTTATTGGATGTAGGATTAATTTTTCATCCTTTCTTTTTTTTTTGAATTTTTTTTGAATGTTTTTGTTGTAGATAGCGGTGGACATTCTTTCATTGAGGTAATGTCCACTTCATTAGAAAGGTAGATATTGAGAAAACAAATAACAAAATGTTTTTTCATTGTTTGTCCTTGAGTTGAATTTAATCCTTGAAGGACCAAGTGTCCATTCAATGGATACTTGAAAACTTGGGTACAGTCCTATAAAATCAATTTTGGTCTGATGTTCATGCCTTATATCAAAATTTTGGGATGTTGAAAGTACCCCCTTTGTTCCACTAAAAACTTTGCTTTGAATAAAAAATAGAGTGCGGTGACCATCTAGGGTTTTGATGTGCATGTCTATAGATTATTTGCAAAAAAATAGTGAAATGTCATTTGTTGTAGGAAAGAACCATTAGCTTTGCAGTAGGGTTCTCAATTTTTGTGTTTGTTGCGGTGAGGTATGTGGGTTTCAGCTGTCGCACATTGGAGAGGACAATATTTTTCTTCTCAGGGAGAAGGAATACAAAACACTTCTAGACCTAGAAGTTGCAATTTACCACACTATCGGCAACAAAGTAGCCATAGGTTAGTCAACTTGGCAATACAATTTTTTTTTTTCCCTTTTCCAGCTAATTCTCGTTGTGACAATGAAGACATTGGATGGCACTAGTCTTCGACATATTTGAATTCAACGATAACGTCCTCTCTTCCTACCGTTTCTTTTGACGGTACTCTTTGTAGGGATTGCGGCTAAAGTTTTTTAGGTTAATGAAGTAGGTAGCTTAATTTCTCTATAGCAATTGTCTCTAAAGATTATTCGGCACCAGTCTTGTCAATGGTGTTTCTAGTCGAATACTGTCGTCTATGGTAGATTGAGGTAAGCAAATGGGTGGTTTTCATTTCAGGTATTGCAAACCCGTCTAATAGGTGGTACTCTCACTTCAATCTTAAAAAAAAATTAGACATGATCATACTATACTTTAGGATTTTTATAGTGGATGGAGGTTTGTTCTTTCTTTAAAAAATATTCAACACCTTTGAAGAGAGAAACGAAGCAACGTACCTGTTGTTTATTAGACCACATGAATGTGGTCTCATACCGCAAAGCAACTTGATGCTGAGGAGCTGCAGTGTGGCTTGTTTGGCTGACTATATAGTGCATTAATTCAAGCAGAAGTAGCAATTTCTGGCTTTGCCTTGTCGTCATGATTAATTTAAGCTATTTTTGATGCACACCGTAGTAGCATCCCTCTGTGCATTCACAACAGTATTATGTCTTCTTTTCTTCATCTTGACTTCACGTGCATTAACAGGTCTTACGGATGGCAGTAGTTGGATTATGTCTTCCATATTGTTCTGAGAGATCTGTAGAGTTTTTGAAGGAATATGTAATGTTCGAGGGGATGTAGTCCATTCTCTTTGTGATATTGTTGAATGCCATCATGCGATGGTTTCGACCGTAATAGCATTCTTTCTTTGTTTTGTCTTCAAATTTTTTCAAATTTTACAGGATGACATTCTAATTGACTCGATGCTGAGAATTATAGTGTTCTATTCGTGAATTTGCCTTATGATTTCTTTGAGTGCCAGTAATTTTTGATAGCACTGTTTCATTTCTTTCTCTTCAAAGGTTTGCTATGACAAAGGTTTGCTATGACGAAGGTTGATTCTCTTCCTTTTCATGAGCTTGTCCTGACCTCCTTCAATGAAACCGACATTACCAACTGGCAATTCTTGAAATAGGGTTTAGGAATTCAAAATCTGTAGATCCAAAGAGTGGCATAGACAATGGAGGCTACGTACATTTCAGGTGCTTCAAATGAAGCCTAGATGTATTTGGATGTTTTCAACGTTTCAGAGGGCTTTATATGAAGAATCTTGACCCCTTCAACATCAGTTATTGTCTTCCATTTTTGAGTCAATGCAAGGTTGTTAAAAATGTAAAAGAAGAAATGAAAGATTAATGTACAATTGTTCAAGAAATTGGTGACCTTTTTTGACTCTTTGGATGCATGAAAGTACAATATTCATTGTTTTTAACGGTCTTGTGAAAATGGTAAAAATTCTTTTGGGATAACGTAGCTTTGAGTAGAATGGTTGGAGCTTGCAATTATAGTGATGATAAATAAACTTGCATAGTGTCATTCGTATTTGTTATATTAGACAAGTTTCCGAGAGTTTCTGCATATGGATGCCAAAAAGAAGAAAGAAAGACATGAAGCTTCCTTAAAGAGGAGGCAATTAGGTTCCCGAGACCCAGATGTTCGGCTATTGAGGAAGAATTTTGATTAAGTCCGTTCACCCAGCCAAAAGAACTTCAAAGACAAGAGGGCTTCTGCATTGTAAGACATGCAGCCAGAATATTCCAAAGAGATCCATGACATGGACGACCGACGTCGGATGCAAGGTGCTCTAGGTTTCCCTCGGCCACAATAAGGAAGATATTGTGACAATTAGTCCGACAGCACACCACCTCTAGAATGAGGGAAAGAATCCCACCTTGCTTATGGTTCTACTTTAGGCGCCACCAGCGGTGGTTCTTTCTGGCGGCCGTGGTCACCTAGTCCATACGAAAGTGGGAGAGACTTTGACAGTCATGGGGGCAGCTATGCAAGCAGGGGACGACCGTATGATAAACGCAACGATTACGTTGACAACATAGGTAAGTACTTCTCAACCTTCAATTTCTTTGTCGTAGTCGCTCTATTTAAATTACCGACGTCAGTCACAGTATGGACAATTGTAGTTAGTCGGCTATGACTGTTGAGAAATTTAATGAACTACATTTTGGAGGCCTAGAATTCAAAGTTCATGCAAAAGTAAATATTTGATTACAATAGCGTTCTCTTCACGTAGGCTCTTAATAATGGAAAATGGGGAATCACTGTGCTCAAACTTAATGTTTCATAAAATGTTAAGGTGACCCTGAATTCTTGCATTCAGTAAGTTATTAGCGGAAAGGTGACAAATTCTAATTGCACATGAACTAAAGGCTATCTAAATAGTGAACAGTTCTAAAGCGGCTTTAAGTAAGGAAAAAGAAAGTTGACTATATTGTCTGTAAAGACGTAGTCAGTTATCACTTGTACACCATTTCTTGTAGCATTTATTTTTAGAACTGACTGATCCTTGTTTGGAAAATGCAAAGGGCTATTACAAGGGCTAGGAAAGGGACTTTGACATGAGAGACGCAAAAGTAGAAGAATAAAGATGCTACGAAGACAGAGGATTCGATCGGCGTCCAATCATGGTTGCAAATGGGTATGGCCGTGGTGTCCCTCCGTCCCTTGCAGCGACATTGTACAGGCGCAGCAGCAGGATTCCTAGTAGCCCCCCTCCATTGTTGTTTGCAAATGCAAATGAGAGTGTGCTGAAGGAACTTGAGAGTTCCAAACCATTGTATCTGAATAAAATGGGAGTGTCCACCGGGAGAATGTTTCTATTGTTTCACACTGACATTGTGAAGTTTGCAAAGGACATGGACCACCTTGAGGGTTGGGAGGTTCAGACTTCCGCTGCTAAGGATAGGATACATGACCAGCTACTGCATGACTACCAATACTACGGAGAGTCCATGAGGTTAAGTATAAGGTATTTGAAGAAGAAGACGGGTGCAGCACTGACGCAGTACTGTTACAACATTAATTTGCTCTTTGATAGAGGAGCCGATAGACCTTCTAACGCTCACCTTGATGTTTGGAAAGAAATGGTGAAGCGGAGGGGCCTCGAGCAGTCGAAGGAGAAGTCTGAGAAAATGTTGAACATTGCCAAAGGCAGGTCATTGAAGAACACTACAAAGAAAGCTTGGGAACAAAGCGTGATGCTACAGTTGGTAAGTCATTGATGGCCTCTACTATTGTAGTAATTTGCTAGGGATATGTCACATTTTCCATGGCTCAATGAAGGTGAAAGGGAAGCTTGTAAATTGACGTGGCGTAAAGTTTTAGTCTCCCAAATTATGAACCTGGGCTTTCTGTTCATTTAAATAAACAAACCTATTCCAAAATGTAATGCACTACTGGATTTAAGCGGCTTAAATTTGGTGGGTACTTGAGCATATTTTTAGTAGAATTCTGCAAAAGTAAAGATGAAGCCTAATTGATGTCAATGCATTTTCCAAACAATCATGAATCCTGTCTTCCATTGTAATTTCCAAAATGAAACGATGGAGATTGATGTGGAAGTCCTTGGCTATTATGTAGGCCAGGGACTTGAAACGTAAGCCCTATGACACAAAAATTAAACAAGCAATAGACAAAGAGTGGGCGGAAGTGCAAGAGGAAGTAGTAGATAGGAAGCGGCAACAAGCAACTTTGACAACAAGCAATGCACTTTTACAATCAAACAAGGACATGGAGAAGCCTCTGCTTGTTGTGGAGGCTTTCATGCAAAAGTGGGAATCGGAGATGGAAATGTGGAAAAGAAATCTATTTGATGCGCATGGGAAGGATGGCCCACAGTCCATTGCAGCGACAGGAGAGACATGTAAGGAGCTATCACTTGTCACTTCTATAGAAAACTCTGAAGAACATGAATTTGGGGACAAGAAGGGCAGTGACTCGAGCAGCTTTAAAGAAGAAAGCAAGAAGTTCCAAACCGATGAAGAGATGGAATCAGAATCGGAAGATGAAAAGAACGTGTCTATTGATGAGTTCCAAGAGGGAGATCAATTTTAGCCTATGAACATAGTGGAGTTGGAAGATCACGTCGTAATTCCAGCAAAAGCAACAAAGAGTTGCGCAGTGATGCCTATCGCTACAATGCGTGGAGAGACCGGCACCTTTGTTGCCCCTAAATTGCGCGCTCCTATCAAAACAATGTGCAAGTCTTCTGCTGCCTCTGAGGGAAAACCTAGAGAAAATGTGGGTGGTCTATTAGAGAAAGGAGCATTTCACAATGCCGTGGATGTTGGGGTCAAAGATAGTGAGGTAATTTTCAATCACTTAATTGGACTGACATCTTGAACTTATATCGCATTTTTTAGTGGGTTTTTCAAAAATTTAGTTCCTTCATCGTGGACAGCAAATGATCATATGCAATTCGTAGTTTTTGATTTTGCAGTGGTATGAGAATTGGATTGATTGGTAGCTTGGCTAAGTTCCTGTGTGTTGTACATTTCTACTAATTGTACCGTTTGATGAATAAAAAAATTGCCAAATGTGAGAGACTTCCCTACTTGAGGTGAACTTAGTGAAGCAATAGTGTGAGTTTTCTTCCTATGTTGATTTTTTTTTATTGCAGCAAGGTATGTAGGAGCCGGCAATTGCAGTGCATAAATTAAGAGGGAGGAAAAAAATCCCATCCTCAGAAGAAGCCAAAGGTGGGTGGCAGTTCCACGCAGCAACCCATGGATACTAATGAGTTGGCCACCCCAAAGGTTGGCAGAGAAGTGGTTGAAGCGGCAAAAACCTTCAAAACTCCACAGAGGAATACACAGTCCGGGAATGCAAAAATGGAGACTAAGGAGGGGAAGGTATATTGTGCTTTCCGTTGTAAAACTTGCATATTGCAAATTGTATTAGAGTAACTCCTTTAATTATATGTAGCCGTGAACCCTACTTCCAGGGCAGATGTGTAATGTTTTGAAAAAAAAGAGTGCTTTGCTCCCACCTGGTTTCCTTATTGCAGGTCTTGAATACAACCATTGGAGCTTCTAAAGAAGAGATAGAGATGTTTTATAATATTAAAGAATTTATTCTAAGAAATTTGTAATACATATAAGGACAAAGATATGTTTTATTAGAGTTCCTGTAAGATGTTTGTGAACGAAACAATATGTATTGGATGTATTTTACATCCTCTGACAATATGTTTGGCTTTTCATAGAAGGGGAAATGAAGTACATTTTTTGTTGTAAGGCAGGAAGTATGGAATGTAAGTGTTCATTCTTGAAACTCTTGCGCCCATCTGCCATGCATGTATGCCAATGTGTTAAGACTACGGAACTATTCTTTGAGAGGGGCATGTTGTGGAATTAATTTAGCACTTATGCAGTTCTTGCTAGATAATCTAAAATCCATTATGTACGTCTGCTTGAGCCGGGTTCATGTTTGGGCATGTTTGTAGCATTTCTTCGGCTTCCAATTTTGACCCTTTGTACAGGTAGATGAGCAGGTATATGAGCACTAACATGAAGGAGAATAAACTTTTGCATTTCGTGTTCCCTAGTGCTATCATATTAGCAACGCCTAGGTGTTTGACGTTCATGGATGGCCCGCTAAGTGTGTTCTCTTATGGCAGGGAATGGCAATTGCTCTTGGTGACATAATGTTGATGGAGATCGCAAGTTTTTAGGAGTAGGTTCAATAGTTCATTTGGAGTTTGACAGGGACATTGCTTTCATGCCAAGTAGTACAGACTGCAAACTTGTGCGGTTGTGCTTAAAGAGAGTGATATTCCCAAGTGCTTCACTAGCGTATGTGGAACTTGATGATGATGGCAATGTTGAGTGTAGGATATTGGAGGAGGCGTTCAAGAAGCAAATGGTAATGTGGTGGCCGGCTCCAGTGGAACTGCACCAATGACTGGTTGAAAGGGCTTGCCGCCTAATTGTAGTTTTTTGGTTTTCTTTTGGCTATTGCATGCAAGGATAAAAAGGGGGTCACATGTACATGTGCTATTGGAGGGGTTAGTGCAAGGCTTATTGCTGTTATCAAAGTTTATTTTTGTTTTTTTGTTTTTGTTGCGGCTGGTTGTATTTCCCGTCATATTACATACAATTTGCACAAATTTTGAACCTAAGAAGTTAATTGTTTTAGCATTCAATGTGTAAAATTTCCTGTAAGGTGTGTTGGGACCTTGATATGCTGGTGATTTGAGAGATGTAAATAATTGTTGTGTTTTCTTTAACACATGTAGGGGTCCAACATTGGATTTTGGTTGGTGTATGTTTGCTGAAGGTAGGGTTTGCTGCTGTCAAAATTTGTCAATGAAATGCTTTTGTAGAAGTGCATGTTGGAGTACTGCTGTAGTGTTCCGAGAAATCCCCGTGCTAAAATTCATTTAGTAGTGAATGGAATGAAAGTACTAATGTAGCCAATTCCCATGCATATATAAGTTGCGGCAACTACGAAGTTAGGTGTGCAAACATGGAACGTCATCGATGGCAGCTTCTCCATGTAATGAAAATTGAAGAAGGCAATGTATGCGTTGCTAATGTCAATGTTTGTTTAATTGTTTTTTTTGTTAGTAGGTAGAATGTGAAGTTGTGCTTGATACTTTTGCGAGGCATGTGTCATTGAATGGCAATCATGTCTGTCGTAAATGAGATGATTGTGTTTGTTCCATCAAGGGGACTGATAGGTTGTCAATATTGTTACTTGTGCTTGTGCAAGGCATGCTACCTTTGCAGAGTCGGTTATCTTTTTCTGGCCCCGGGGCAAGTGGTGTTGTATACATGGTCTAGGTGTAAGTATTCTTACAACACCAAAACGTTGTAAAATGACTCAAAATATCGTCCCAAGGGATTCTAGTATATTGCTACATGCTAAGGTTTCCGGATTTTCTCCCTTTTCTAAAAGTCCAAGCAACCCGTCTAATCTCTTGCTCTCTTCTGGTTACAAATTCTACCCGAAATCCAATCCGGATTCGGCTTTACTCGGTTTCCGGTTACGTCTCTCCAAATTATTGGTTTTCTATTCCTCTGTTTTACCCTCAAAGGGTCCACTATTGGTCTTTAGAGGGGTAGGGACTTCACCACTCATAATCTTCACGCTCTCCACTTTCATTAAACAAACAAATGGGGAATGCTAGGGAGCGAGTAGTGAGCGGTGAGCTGAAATATTAGAAGGAAAACCCAAAAAGTGGGAAAAAATGGATAGAAAAGAGGATGAAAATTGATGGAAAAATGGATGAAATTTTAGGAAAATTCAGGAAATTCGATGGAAGAAATGGAAGAAAGTTGTTTAAAAAATGGATGAAAGGAACTGAAAAACTGAGATGAAAAATATAGATGGAAGTGGATGAAAAATATGGATGACAATGGATGAAAAATATGGATGAAATTGGATGAGAAATGTGGATGGCAGTGGATGAAAAATGTGGATGGAAGTAAATGAAAAACATGGATGAAAGTGGATGAAAATTATGGATGGAAGTGGATGAAAAATATGGATGACAATCTATGAAAAATGTGGATGCAAGCGGATGAAAAATTATGGATGAATTATAATTTACCTATCTCAACAATAGACTCCACCATTACAATTGCTGGACCTCTCATCTGCGGCTTCCCAATTTGCGAGAAATAGCATGATGCTACTTTTATAAAATCATATTTTTGTGGCGACAAAGGTTGAACGTGGTTACAATGTTCATCGGATCATCCTACCAACTTCATCAACAAGAGACTAGGACAAGCGAACAAAATTAAACTGCATCAACACCGTGACAACATCAGATCCTCCTATCAACTTCATCTACAAGAGACTAGGACAAGCAAACAAAATTAAATGGCATCAACACCGTGACAACATCGGATCCTCCTATAACCTTTGTCGAACCCGTAATCTAGGCATAAGTATTCTTAACAACAAAACGTGCTAAGATGACACAAGTTATCGTCCCAGGAGATTCCAGACGTTATTTCAATCTTAGTTTCTTTAGACCTTTAAGTTTCCGGATTTTGAACACCTTGAGAGGGGTCTGTCCAACTCACAAACTCTCTTCTGGAACTACCTTCTTTCCGGATTCGCTACCGGATACGGCTCTCATCCGGTCTTCCGGTTTTGACTTTCTCACAAATTGGTTTTCTATACCTCTGTTTGATCCTCAAAGGGTTCCTCACTTGCTCTTTCCGAGGGGTAGGGAACTTCACCACTCTGAACTTGACATAAACAACAAAAACACAACCCAAGAATAAATCTAGTTGAGTAAACAGGGTGGCATCTTCACAACATTTCGGATGGCCTATCCGGAAAGCTGGTCACACATGATAGCGTTAGGTCCTCCTTACTACAACGACGGATACCGGACTTCCGGAACTAAGGGAATGACTTCCAAGCTCTCGACCGCTCATGAGGTTGACTAGCCTTCCGGTGGGTGGAAATGTTCCTCTGGCGGTTGCCGATCTCCGCACGAAACCGCCCCTGCGAATTCCGAACTAGCTTTCGAACCACTACTTGGTCTCTACCGGATTACCGTACCAGCAATTTAAAGGCGCCACTTTCTCATTGCGCAAATCTAAAACTCATCTGCAAAACACACTCAGTCTAATCCGGCAGCCTAAGAATCCGGACTCCTCCTCTTGCACACTCTCACTTACACATCCACACAAGTGACTATAGACGCGATACGCAAGAGAATAATCCACAAGTGCTTTCCTGAATGCCTCAAATTAAATATACAAGGAAAAGGAATGACAGGCCAACAAGTCGGCCTGCCCTTAAAAACCCACAAAAAGGCGGCCCAAACAGCCACCAGAAAACCGGCCAACGGCCAAACAAAAAGCAAAAAGCAAAAAGGCAACGGCCCTGAGGACCGTTCCGGGGATACCGGGAAACCGTTAAACTCCTAAAGGTCCGGAACTACTGGCCCCACATCCGGGCAATCTGGTTCCGAAACTACCATCCGGTAAAAATCCTAACTATCATTATTGCTGCCCTAACTAGTCACCTATTCCTCCTGGCTTTCTTCACTGAAGTGCCACCTTGAGATGGTGATCCGCTTGACTTCTTGGGCGGGGTGGTCTTCGTCTTCGACCGGGTCCGGGGATGATGCAACTCCTCTTCATCCGATTGAGTCGTTTCCTCATCTTCTTTTCCTTCCGATTCCAGGTCTGTCTCGTTCAGTAGCCGCCGTCCCCTTGGTTTCGGATTAGTAAGATCAATGAGCTGGGACGGCGCTCGTGTCTGGAGCATGGGCTGGAGCATGTGAATAAAACTCACCGGATCCGTTCGTGCCAGATTCAGCATCGTTCCGGGTAAGGCTGGTTCCCGGAAAGTGGAAGAAACCAGTCGATCCGGAGAGAGTTTGGCCACTGATGCAGTCCTTGCGGCTAGTACGAATGGAACCATGTCCTTCACCGGAGTCGAACCCGGGGAAGTTTCCGGATCCGATCGAGATCCCGCAAACTGCTTGACCAACGAACGTTTCTTCATGGCCAATGGTGTTTCGGCCACTGACGTCCCGGCAAGTGACCTGCTCTTGGCTGGGGAAGGTTGGTTTTGTGTGTGGGAGTACGTATCATCCGGAAAGTCCCAATTAACAATTTAGTGAAGGTAAAAATAGCAGAACTTTTTCAATATTTGCATTTAAATACAAAGTTAGGACTTAGATATTAGAAATAGAAATTAGTTTCTACGTAGAAAAGATAAAACTCTAAATAGGTTACGCAGTCTGCCGGAAACCAAAGCCGGAAAGCCGGAAAATTCCGGATCGTAGGGACCTACTGCCTAGGTTTCGGCTAGGGAACTTACGGGAACGTTTTCGGCGGCGGGAACTTAGGGTTTCGACAGGTACTTAAACCCCACCGCCAGCCTCATTCAGTCTCTTTTTACCCGTGCTCTTCCACGGTGCGTTAGAAGAGAGAAAGAGTGGTGAGTTAGGACGTGTTAGGGAGAGAAAGGGAGGAAGGTGCCAATTGCACCGGATTGTCCTAGCAATCGGTGAGATGGCGGAAGCGAGTCGATCCCGGAGGTCGGTAGTGACAGCCTGTGGCGTACATCCGGTTATCCCGTCGGATCCGGAGCACCTTAAGGAGTTAGAAGAAGACCTAGAAATCATGGGGTGTTTAGGATTGGTAAAACGTCCATGGAACATCCGGAGTGAAGAGATGATTGACGAGCTGGTTTCCGGAGTGGGTAATTAGTTCGATTTGACGATTAGGGGTCGATCTAGGGCCTGGACTCCAGAATTGTGGGCAAAGGCATACTTTACGCCAACCAGGGGTTCCGGAATGGCGTCCTGGACGGACACTTACGCCATGGAGGTATTCCGGAGTCATGCGGATTCCAAGGAAGGGAACGCCGCGAGTGACTATAAGAGTCCCCGGGATGGGCAGTTGTTAGCATTCCTCATCCCTATTTTGTATCCGGAAAAGCCCACCCGGATTACAATGACTGTGGCAAACACTATTTTCGGAGCGCTGGGAGATAGAGAGAATCCAGCTCCCAGGCCGGTCAGTTGGGGAGTGATCATTCACTCCGTAGTCGAAAAGTTAGCGGTCAATATCGCGAACAAGAAGTCAAGTCCGATTAGCCCCTATCTTTTCCATCTGTATCACTTCGAGGATGCACTTGCCGGACCGGAAATGACAGTGTACCGGAAGGGCGAGAATTTGTTGAAGTACGGACTTCCCGCGGAAGATGAACCGGATGAGCTCGAGCCGGAAGAAGAGGAACCAGAATCGGAGCAGGCATCACCTAACGTTGGAGGGACGCGCCGGAAATCAACTGATCAGGGTGCGCGAGGGAAGCAAGAAGCCGAGGAGGTAGAGAAGCCCCGAGAACCACTTTCGGAAACGGATCAGCTAGAGGCCACCATCAAATGGCTGTTAGCTATCCGGGCACAGAATGAGCGGATGTCGGCGCTGATCCGGGAGATGTGCGAGAAATTGGGTGTGAAGGAAGAAACCCAAATCCTGGTGGCGTTGACGGAAAGGCCAGATCCGGAAGCGGTGAAGCAGCTGGAGGACCGGATTTCTGACCTTGGAGCAAGAACGGGACCGGTTTCGAGAACAAGGTGCGTGGTTGGAGAAAGAGCGGGTGGCCGCTGAAGCAAAGGAGGGAGAAGCCCTCGATCTGGTCCGGAATGTCAGGAGCCTGTTTGACAATCCGGCGGATATTCTTGCCAGAGCTACACTCTGGAATAATCAGATGGTGAAGGATGGTCACGTGGCCGGATCGAAGGTGGTGAGCATCCTCGTAGATTTTGAAGTCCGGATTGAAGGAATGCTCAAGGAAGTCCGGCAACTGTTGGGAAACTTGGATCCGCTTGAGGGGTTAGACCAAGGCCTTTTTGACCTGGGTCAGGATCTCCAAGAAGGAGGAGCACAAAACCAACCTTCTCCGGCAAAGAGTAAAACGATTGCCGGAACGTCGCAAGCCGGAACAGCATCGGCTCAGAAAAGGAGGTCGATGGTGAAGCAGTTTGCGGCCTCGACTCCGGTAAAGGACGTTGTCTTAGGCGTTCCAGCCGGAAGAACTGCGTCGGTGGCGAATCTCTTCCCCGATAGACCGGTTGCTTCCACTTTCTGGGAACCAGCTTTACCCGGAACGATGTTGAACCCAGCTCGGATGGATCCGGTGAGTTTTACTCACATGCTCCAGCCCCTTCTCCAGACACCACCGCCGTCCCAGCTCATCGATCTTACATTCCGAAACCAAGGGGACGGCGGCTACTGAGCGAGGCGGACCCGAAATCGGAAGAGGAGGAGGAGACGACTCAATCGGAGGAAGAAGAGTTGCAGCCTCCCCGGACCAGGTCAAAAACGAAGAACACCCCGCCCAAGAAGACAGGTGGATCGCCATCTCAGGGTGGCACTTTTGTAAAGAAAGCTAAGAGAAATAGGTGACTATCTAGGGTAGCTGTAATAATAGTTAGGATTCTTACCAGAATGGTAGTTTTGGAACCGGATTTTCCGGATGTGGAGCCAGTAGTTCCGGACTTTTAGGAGTTAAACGGTTTCCCAGTATTCCTGGAACGATCTTCAGGGCCGTTGCCTTTTTGCTTTTTGTTTGGCCGTTGGCCGGTTTTTCTGGTGGCCGTTTGGGCTGCCTTTTTGTGGGTTTTTAAGGGCGGGCCGGTTTGTTGGCCTGTCATTCCTTTTCCTTGTTCATTTAATCTGAAGCATTCAGGAAAGCACTCGTTGGATTATTCTCTTGCGTATCTCGTCTATAGTCACTTGTGTGGATGTGTAAGTGAGAGTGTGCAAGGGGGAGGAGTCCGGATTCTTGGATTGCCGGATTAGGCTAAGTGTGTTTTACGGATGAGTTTTTAGACTTGCGCAGTGAGAAAGTGGCGCCTTTAAATTGTTGGTACGGTAATCCGGTGGGGACCAAGGAGTGGTCCGGAAGCTAGTCCGGAACTCGCAGGGGCGGTTCCGTGCGGAGATAGGCAACCGCCAGAGGAATATTTCCACCCATCCGGAAGGCTAGTCAACCTCATGAGCGGTCGAGAGCTAGGAAGTCATTCCCTTAGTTCCGGAAGTCCGGTATCCGTCGTTGTAGTAAGGAGGACCTAATGCTACCCTGTGTGACCAGCTTTCCGGATAGGCCATCCGGGATGTTGTGAGGATGCCACCCTGTTTACTCAACTAGATCTATTCTTGGGTTGTGTTTTGTTTTATGTTAATAGAGTTTATGTCAGATACGGAGTGGTGCAGTTCCCTACCCCTCGGAAAGAGCAAGTGAGGAACCCTCTGAGGGTAAAACAGAGGTATCAAAAACCAACTTGTTAGAAAGACGGAACCGAAAGATTGGATAGAGCTGGATCCGGAAGAGAATCCGGAAAGGAAGTAGTTTCGGAAAAGAGTTCGTGTGTTGAAAGGACCCCTCTCGAGGTGGTCAAAGTCCGGAAACTTAGAGGTCTAGAAACACTAATTTTGAAGCAACGTCCGGAATCTCCTGGGACGATAACTTGTGTCATTTTAGCACGTTTTGTTGTTAAAAATACTTACGCCTAGATTACGCATACGACATTGTGCTCTTCCTTCTTGGAGATCTTGACCTAGGTCAAAAAGACCCTGATCTAATCTCTCAAGCGGATCGAGATTTCCCAATAATTGTCAGACTTCCTTCAATATCTCCTCAATCCTGACTTCGAAGTCCAGCAGGATACTGACCACCTTCGATCCGACCACGTGACCGTCTTCCACCATCTCGGAGTTCCAGAGCGTGACTCTAGCAAATACATCTGCCAGATTGTCAAATAGATTCCGGACATTCCGGACCAGATCGATGGCTTCTCCCTCCTTTGCTTCTACGGCGGTCTTTTCTCTGTCCGCCCATGCAGCTTGCTATTGGAACCGGTCCCGTTCCTGCTCCAAGGTCAGAATCCGGTCTTCCAACTACTTCATTGCTTCCGGATCTGGCCTTTCCGCCAACGCCATCAATATCTGGGCTTCTTCCGTCACACCCAACTTCCCGCACACATTCCGGATCAAGGCTGACATCCTCTCATTCTGCCCCTTGGTAATTCTCAGCTAGTTGATAGTGGCTTTGAATTGGTCTGTTTTTGGAAGTGGTTCCCGGGGCTGCTCCACCTCTCCGGCCTCTTGCTTCCCTCGAGAACCCGGATCAATAGACTTCCAGTGCGTCCCTGCAATATTAGGTGACGCGTGCTCCGTTTCCGGTTCATCCTCTTCCGGCTCGAGTTCATCCGGCTCATCCTCTGCGGGGAGTCCGTACTTCAACAAATTTTCTCCCTTCCGGTACACGGTCATTTCCGGTCCGATCAACACATCCTCTGAGTGATATAGATGGAAAAGGTAGGGGCTAATTGGGCTAGACTTTTTATTCGCAATATTGACAGCTAGCTTTTCCACTACGGAGTGAATGATCACTCCCCAACTGACCGGTCTAGGAGCCGGATTCTCCCTATCTCCTAGCGCTCCGAAAATGGTATTTGCCACAGTCAAGGTAATACGGGTGGGCTTTTCCGGATACAAAATTGGGATGAGGAATGCCAACAACTGCCCATCCCGGGAACTCCTACAGTCACTCGCGGCACTCCCCTCCTTAGAATCCGCATGATTCCGGAATACGTTAGCGGCATAACTATCTGTCCGGGCTGCCATCTCGGATCCTCTAGTTGGCGTAAAGTACACCTTCGCCCACAACTCCGGAGTCCAGGCCCTAGAATGACCCCTCAAAGTCAAATCGAACTGATTGCCAACTCCGGAAATGAGTTCGTCAATCATGCCTTCACTCCGGACGTTCCACAGCCGTTTTATGAACCCTAGACACCCCATGATCTCTAGGTCCTTCTCTAACTCCTTGAGACACTCCGGATCCAAAGGTATAACCGGGCGTACACCCCTGGCTGACACTACCGACCTCCGGACTTCACTCGCTTTCGCCATCTCACCGACGCCTAAGACAAACTGGTGCAATCGGCACCTTCCTCCCTTTCTCTCCCTAACACGCCCTAACTCACCACTTTTTCTCTCTTCTAACGCACTGTGGAGAAGCACGGGGAAAAGAGGAAGAATGAGGCTGGCGGTGGGGTTTAAGTACCTGCCGGAACCCTAAGTTCCCGCCGGGGAAAAAGTTCCCGTAAGTTCCCTAGCCGGAACCTAGGCGGTAGGTCCCTACGATCCGAAACTTTCCGGCTTTCTGGCTACGGTTTCCGGATGACTGCGTAACCCAAATAGAGTTTTATCTTTTCTAGGAAAGGACTAATTTCTAGTTCTAGTTTCTAGGTCCTAACTCCATATTCTAATGCGAAAATTGAAAAAGTTTTGCTACTTTTATGTCTACTTGTTTGCTATTTGGGAGTTTCCGGATGTTACGTACTCCCACAAACTTCATCTACAAGAGACTAGGACAAGCGAACAAATTAAATTGCATCAACATCGTGACAACATTGGATCCTCCTACCAACTTCATCTACAAGAGACTAGGATAAGCGAACAAAATTAAACTGCATCAACACCGTGACAACATCGGATCTTCCTACCAACTTCATCTACAAGAGGCTAGGACAAGCGAACAAAATTAAACTGCATCAATACAATGAGAACATTGGATCTTTTATGAAGGTGGATAAACATTGTGGCTGCAGTCTTGGAGTTCCATTCTCTGCAATTATCCTCCGGTACCTTTTACCTTTTTTTTGAAGTCTTCTAATTTCGCCCCGCTTCATTAAACGCTGCAACATCTCCATTCTTTGTTAGACTCTTGCGGCTGCTATTTCAGGGTCCAGTTTAGGTTCAGCATTTAGAGCATCATGTTCCCCTAATTATCATTACATGCCAACTAGCTCACCATTTTCCTGACATTCATCGTACATCCCTTGCAGTAGATGGTGTACTCATCCAAAAATATCCTAGAATTAATGAGACGCCTGTTCAATCGACCACAATCTCACAAGAGCGTGCTTTCGTGGTCGCGAGGGCAAGCAAGTCAGAAATTTAGGAGTACTAGTCGAGGAGTATGTAGTCTGACTGAAGAAAATGCACGATGAATGTCACAAAGATGTCAAGCATGTTGGATAATGATTGAAGTACAGATCACTAGTAATAATACTTCAGTAACAACGACACACTGCACACTCCAAATGGGTAAGGCAACTCAAACTTCAAATGAGAACTGAAATCTTCAACTGAGCTATCAACTATATGCACTCGAACTACTAATGGAGAACGTCACGTGATACCGCTTCTAGTAGCTGCGACACTGTCTGCATTATTTGATGTCCTTGAATTGAGCTCCACAACACTAACCTTATCACAACTACATGTGTGCGGTTTTAGGAAGGCAACACACACCACCTCATCCGCTTCAAATACTACAATACAGCAACGTGTGGTACAAATAGATACGTTTGCCATTGAGTACCTTATCCAACTATAATGGATAAACTACATAACACATGCCACGAAAGTATAAGGGGAGGGGGAAGGCTTACCCACCTCAAAAAAAATGCTGCATGGACACTAGGTTGTACTATTTAACTATCTACAACATCATAACATCATGAACATCGATAAAAAAAAGACATATGTCTGAGGGTCTACTTTAAGCGAAAATATTCAAAACGAACTATGACAATGAATGGTAGCTGGAATGACTAGTAGGACGGGATGGCAAGCCCTTCTTGCAAATATAGTGAACTTACAATAGATGGGCAACTCGAAGAGTCCACTCCACCGGTTGGACAGGGATTTTTGCCGAGTCTGACGAACCGAGCACCAAGAGCAGGCTGCCCAATCCATTGATTCAGGCAAGTAGGGCAGGTTGCCTCGCCTCTCCTTGTTTCGGCGCGGGACCTGGCTGTCCAGCTCGAACTCAGCAAAATGGGTGTGCTGCCCAACCTGTCGGGTTGGACAGGGGGGGGTTGCTTGCCCAACCTGTCGAGTTGGATAGAGAGGGGCTGTCTGCCCAACCCGTTGAATTGGACAGGGGGGGATGTCCGCCCAACCCGTCGAGTTGGACAAGGGGGGCTACTTGCCCAACCCGCCGATTTGGGCAGGGGGGGCTGCCCGCCTAACCCGTCGAGTTGGGCAGAGGGGGCTGCTCGCCCACCCCGTCGAGTTGGGCCGGAGGAGGATGCCCACCTCGTCAAATTGGGAGGAAAGGGGATGTCCACCCCGTCGTGTTGGGCGGAGGCGACTGCCCACCCCATCTAGTTGGGCAAGAGAGGGATGCCCAACCCCCTTTTTAGGCAGGGTGGGAGGTTAAGGGTCCCACCGTTAGGCTCAGCAAGGTGGCCCAGCTGCTCAGTCCCTCCAGGGGGACCTCATAGACGGGCTCGCCAATCCATCGGGCTAGGCTGAGAGGCCGGGCTGCCAACCCCTTCAGTTGGATTGGGGTAGACAGGGCAAGCTCAAGTGTCTGGTAGCCCCTCGAGTTGGGCTAGACAAAGCGCTCTAGAGGGGCTGCCAGCCTTTAGAGTTGGACTGGGTTGGGTTGCCCATCCCTCTAGTTAGGGTTGGACATGTCTCAAAGAGCTGGCAACCCCTATAGTTAGGCTGGATAGGGCGCTTTAGAGGGGCTGCTAGCCTCTAGAGTTGGACTCGGCAGGGCATGGAGGCCGGGGTGCCCAACCCTTGAGTTAGGATGGGCAAGGCGGTCTCGAGGGGCTGCCAGCCCCTACAATTCATCTAGTCAGGGCAGGAAGGCCGGGCTACCCGCCCTTCCAGTTGGGCTGGGTAGGGTAGGATAGGGCAGAGCAGGGCAGGAAGGCCTGGCTGCCCGCCTCCTCCAGCTGGGCACCCCACAGAGGCTGGACCACCCGCCCCTCCAGTTGGGTTGGGTAGGGCAGGGTAGGAAGATTTGGTTGCCCAACCCCTTCAACTGGGCAGCCCACGGAGGCCGGGCTTCCAGCCTATCTAATTGGGCCAGGTAGGGCAAGGCTAGGTAGGTAGGGCAGGGCAAGGAGTCCGGGCTTCCCAGCCCCTCTAGTTGGACAGTGTCGGTGGGACAAGCTACCCAGCCCCTACAGCTGAATTGCGAGGGCCTCGCCCAATCCATTAGGTTTGGTAGGGAAGGATTTAAGGTTAAACGGTTAAACATTTTAGGGTTTAGGATGAGGTGCAAACATAGAATTCTGAAGTTTGGAATATTTGTACTTGCGAATGATGACATTTGAGGAGTTTAGGGTTTAGGATTTAGGGTGATAATTGTCGTTAAGCATGCTGCATGCACGCTAAATGAGTTTAGGTGTTAAGAGCATGTTGATCCCAAAGAGAACTTCAAATACAAATATAATAGGAAATCTGAATTTTGAAAAGCAAGTACATGCATGTCATTCATCCAAAGATCTGGATACAAGAAAGTCACATAGACTGAGTTGAGGTCGAATTACCCTCACTGTCTGATGTCTGCGAGTTTGACTCCACGGCACACTCATCTATAAACTGGAGAGCACAAGGATCTACCAAATAGAAGTTGGTCTCGGGTTCTGAGTCACAAAATCCCTAGAAATTGCCTCAACATACACGGGTAGTTGAAATGATTTAGGAGGGCTAGGGAAAAAACCCGGATTGGCAAAAAAAGGGACTTATTGAAAGGATCTCAATTCCTTGGCTTTCCTACAAACACCAAGAAACAAGATATAAGAATACAAGAAAGTAAGATCCATCACAAGAAACAAACAAGTAGATTAAAGTGAAACTTACTTACTGAATCGGGAGGTCTTCTTGATAGGCTGCGCAGGAATATCTTCCTTGTCCGAGTCAACAAGCTCCGCCTGTGTTTGTGGTGGTGGTGGGCGAACGACCGCAGTAGTGTGCACGCCTGGAGCAATAAGGGCATTGAAGATAGCCTTGTCTTCTTCAAATGCTAATATATGACGACGTGTGGCACGGTAGGCTTGAATGGTGGAGCCTGCGATCATGTCGAGGAAATATTAGAACACTCCATCCAAAAATGAAGTTCAAGGCATAGTACTGTTGAGCTTCAAGTAACTATGAAGCAAAATTACTTGTAGCCGCTGTGCAGTCTACGACGACGTCTCTTGGTTCCGTCAACCCCTCCACTAGCATCTGCATAAACTGTTGGGCCTTCTCCCTAGGGCCTCGCCAGGATACGTTCCCATTCATGGTGAGGTCTTCTTTGAAGCAAAGGTTTGTGAGGATGTCATCCTTGCCCACAGTAACCCCAACTGCGTGATGGGATGGAACAAACTAGAATGGAAATCCGTTGGAGTCTTTGGGCCACAATCCTTGACCAATAGAGAGATGGAGAAGCGCTTAGTTTGCCAAAATAAAGTAAGTTAGAATCCGATGCATGAAAAAAACAAGTTCACATTGAACAGACAAGATGCTAGAATAGGATTTACCGGGTTTTTTGGATCTACTATTGATGTGAGATGGAGATGATTGTTGCCAAAGTACGTATTGAGTATGCAAAACTTATATTCTTCAAGTAGTCCTTTAATCTTGCTTCGATGTTCCTTGGAAAGGCTAGGGTATATTAGCAGTACCCCGCCTTTGTCATGGAGGTACTCTTGGGTAAGGTCAAACACGCCTAGTAGACAATGTGAGTGCAACTCATTCCACTTGGGAATGGGCGCAAGCGGTACAGAAATGGTCGGCACATGGAGGCCTTCTGGAATGCCGACAATGATCAAGTCAACAGCGGATTGCGTGCTCAGTTTACCGTCGAAGAAGCAATCCTTATTGCTAGAATGCTGCCAAGGACATGCATTGAATAGAATATTAGAATATTGTGAAATCTAAGGTACTCACAGTCACGATGCGGTTTACATGTGAAATCCAGAACATGTGACCTATTGAGGTACCACAATTGGAAAGAGAAACACAGACAGACAAAACAATGAAAAACCGTAGTAAACTAACCATGGCCAAGAAGGCATCGACCTTCTCATGCTCCTTCACATGATCAGTGAGAGTGCTCAAGGACAAGTTGAGGATGCACTCATCAATGTCCGGGACGGGGTCGATGTTTGGAGCAGTCGGTGTTAGGCCGTGCACCAATCTCTCCTGAGTAAGTGAGAAGCTTGAAGATGTATCCTTCACCTCGGTGGCGCTCGTAGCGGGTTCCTCCAATGGTGTCTTGGCCTTCCGCTTCATTCCCTTGTTTTTGGCCTTCTCTGCCTCTTTCTCAGCCTTCGCCACCATCCTCTTCTGCTTGGTATCCTCATTCTTCTTCTTAGCCTCCTCCCACTTCTCCGTCTTTTTCTTGTCCGCCACATCTTGGTTGGCGATTGCCTTGGCTTGAGCCTCGGGATCCAACCCCGCAAACTCATCAAACTCCGGCCCCATGTCTGCAGTCTCCTTCAATCTCTTGAAGAGTGCTTCCTCTTCAGGTGGACTGGTGCCCAAGTTGCACTCCAGGTACCACGGGCATGCCTGTAGATGGGGAGAGGTCCACTTCTGTAGCTGCGTTGCAAAAAACATGCATTTGTCCATAGATTTGTCTAACCAAGTGGTCAGAAACGGCGGTAAATCCGCCTTCTATATTGCCTTTTTTGTATATAACTTGAACTTAAAATACCTGGAAAAGATAGTTACAACAAAAAGATAATAAAATATACTGTAAAATTTCCTAAACCACCAAATTAATGGTGCATGAGGTGACCCCTTTGAAGACCCCTCTCGATACCATGACACAATTGAGGCTGCCTACCTCGTAGCCATTTATGTCCCACGTATTTGAATCGAGAAATCGCAAACTCTAATGAAAAATAGATTTTGTTAAAAATATTGCAGAACATGCATCCCCTTGTAAGGCCTCTCGGTATTGAGAGGCCCTGGACGATGGCCTACCTCTTGGAAAATCCGGAATTGAGGGCCCCTATTGGGATAACCTATATTTGATTCAATAACCGATTTATTGTACCCTTATCCTAAGTTGCCTCATTGAATACCGGAAGTATCAGTTGGGCTGCCTAGATCTTATACAACCTAAATTTCAGAGACAAAGTACGTAAATAGTAACTTGCCAAAATAATACCTGTAGATCAGTTGCTTCATTGCAAGAGTAGCTCCTTTGAAGTCTTTAAAAGTATCTGACTTCTTAAATGAGTCCAACCCCTTGAACGTGCCAGTATAGGCCAAGTCCCATAGCTTCATTCTCCAATCCTCAAGATAGTCCTACAATGTTTGCGGCTCCGTAGGAACATCCATATCAATGGGAATGTTGTCAGCCTTGTAAACGATATCAAATAGCGCAACAACTGACTCTTCCAACTCTAAAGGCAATTGAATTATAGAGTGAGTGAAACAATGTATGCGAGGAGGGGATGATACATGAACACAAAATAAATTATACTAAAATTTAGCCAATGATGCAGAAGTCCTCACCCATGAATACCAACAAGCCTTTCCAAGAAAGAGCATCAATTTATCCTCGTTAACAGGACGAGGCGGGAATTTGCGAGCCTCCCTTATTGGGGCAAATGCGTTCATCCACTTCATCCACTTTACTTTGTGTGTTGGAGGGGCGTTTGCAGATGATATCATTTGCAACTTCTCTAGAATTAACTCCGGTACTGCATTTAAAGTGTAGTGCCTCTCGATCTACATAAATCACATAGGAATGACTTGTTACACAGAGTACATGGATATTTAAATACAGTGAACCGACCATGAAATGCAGACTAGACATTCACCTCCTGTAGAAACTCAGGCCCAAATGCCGGAGCTGCCATGAAAATAATTTTAGATAGCTTCTGTTGGTTTGAAGCCTTGGACTCTTTGATAGACCTCCTCATGGCAGCTGCAACTCCATCTGGCGTGACGTCCTCTTTAAGAGTATCCTTATGATACTTACAAATAGCAAGGTCAGCCATCGCCGCAATTTCTTGCTGCTCGAGGCAAAAAAGGAGTATTACTTGTGAGGACTTCTAATAACAATGTCCTTTTGAAATCACTAACACTCAAATAACAAAATTGTAGAATATATACCTTAAAAATGAATGATGTAAACACGTCGAGAGGCATGGAGTACCAGGACGGGCGGCTGTACTGCTTATAGGTCTGAATTTCCTCGGGGGTCAACAGCTCATGAAATTTCTCGATGTCCATCACCCCATACTTTTGCACTCGATATAGTGTATGCACCAGGTTTGTCTTGACGTGGAATTCTCTGTTTGCCTACATAGATAGACAATGCATGGAGTCAAATATCATAAGATAGTTTATTTTCACAGACTATATGATCAAAAAATGGATAGTACTACAAATATAATAACGGAAAGTACTTACTGGTTAATGTCGTGCATAGCTTGCATGGTGGTGCTGATTCGACTCCTCATGTCTAGGACAATTGAGTCAATGGCATAGTGCCACTTAATGTCAGCGGGGTGCTTTTGCTAGATATGATTCATCCAAGTGATTCGGTGGTGATTTCCGTTGTAGAGAAAGAACTTGTGGTCCACTAAATGCTTGAGGACAATCTGAGAAAGGAGTTGGGCATTAAACTTGTCGTTGACCTGGTTCCATAGAGGTCCCCATTCTTCCTTCTCTGAGGCCAAGAATACTTTGGTCTGACCGGATTCATCTGCAATGGACACATAGAAGACTCTTGCTCCCTCCTTGTATCCCCATGCAAACTGGTTTTCAAGCTACACAAGGTCACACTACAGTGTTGGACGAACCATGGGCATAGGAACCATTCGACATAAGGGTATACGCATTCTAGAAAGATTGGAAGATGTCAACTTCAAGCTTGCAATAGTTGATACAGTGTCCATCTTCTGTGCCTTCCTAATTTTGTCCTCCAACAAGCCCCGACCGACTTTGGGAATGCTGTCATCTTTGCCCTCGTCTACTACCACGAACTCCACAGTTGATTGTGGTACAACATCGACCAAATTAGAAGCGGGGGGCATTGCAGGAGTGCCAATTACATTCTCCGTCTCCGTGACCTACACATTGTAATCTGAATTTTATTAAGCATGTATACAAGGCATGTATAAATGACATATGCCATAATTGCACTTTGAACCTGGCATCATGTGACGCAGTGGAATTATCATAAATAAGGTGAAGAAATAACATACAGAACCTGATCCACACTTCACATCGTGACCTATGGCTATCTCAAAGTCCACATGTGCACCTTTGTGTCACAGGCATGTAGCTTCCGCAACAAAAATAAGTATATCATCATCTGACCCGAAATTGGACATAACATCTACATCATCTTGTTTACAAGTGCAATACTCTATATTCTCGATAGGAGAACCATTGATCTCTTCCTGTAGATTCTCTCCTACGGAGGTGCATGTAGAGTGATCAGGAGAAACGCTTAGAGATTTCCGCAACTTCACATTGCCCAACTGTGGGAGTACGTAACATCCGGAAATTTAAAATAGCACATAAGTAGAGGTAAAAGTAGGAGAACTTTTTCAATTTTTGCATAAGTTTAGTGAATTTAGGTACAAAAACTAGAATTAGAAATTAGTCCTTTTCTAGAAAAGATAAAACTCTAATTAGGGTTACGCAGTCATCCGGAACTAGTAGCCGAAAAGCCGGAAAGTTCTGGATCGTAGGGACCTTTCCGGCTAGGGAACTTATGGGAACTTTGCCTGGTCGGGAACTTAGGGTTCCGACAGGTATTAAAGCCCCACCGCCAGCCTCATTCTTCCTCTTTTCCTCGTGTTTCACCACGGCGCGTTAGAAGAGTGAAAGAGTGGTTAGTTAGGGCGCATTAGGGAGAGAAAGGGAGGAAGGTGCCGTTTGCACCGGATTGCTTTAGCTGTTGTGGGAGCACGGAAACTCATAATGAAGAGACGTAATGTAGAAATTGGTTAGAATTTAGTCAAAAATTTCAAAAATTTGTTAAGATATAGGGAATTAGATCTAGATACAGATAAGTTTCGGATAGTCAGATTCTGAAATTCTAGATTTGTTAAAACGGGTATTACCGGAAGAAGGAACGGATCTTAAATCCGAGTTTAATCGGATCGGAACAGGCTACGGATTAGGTTTCCGGCCTACGACCCTAGGGAACTGTTACTGGAACGGTCCTCTTTCCGTTCTCCACCGGGAACGGTCGGCAGCTCGACGGGTACTTAAGCTCTCGCCAAACCTAGTTTTCTGCATTCTCACTTTGCTGATTTCCTTGCACGCTTAGTTGAGAGAAAGAGTGGTGAGCTAGAGATCACAACAGGGAGAGAAGGGTGAGGTCGGTGCCGATTGCACCAGATTTAGTGGGTTGTGTTGGTGAATTATGGCGGAATCTAGCAACCCAATAGCACGTCGGTACTCAGTCACGGCTCGGGTGGTTAGGCCGGTTATCCCTTCCGACCTGACCCTCCGGAAGTAGTTAGAGGAAGATTTGGCACGGATGGGGTGCCTAGGTTTGATACGTAGGCCATGGAACGTTAAGGACCAAGAGATGCTTGAGGAACTCATCTCCGGGGTCCCGAATCAGTTCGAGTTGACAGTGAGGTCGACCCTTAGCTTGGACACCGGATACTTGGGCGGAAGTATACCAGTTCGAGAAGAACGGATCTGGATTAGGTTCTTTGGTAGAGAAGTAAGGAATTGGAAAGTTCCGAAATCCGGTCACCACCAAGGACGGATACCCCGTGAGTGACTGTAAAGATGCTAGGCAGAGACGGGTGTTGGAATTCCTAATTCCAATTTTGTATCCGGAAAAGCCCACTTGAGTTACAATTACGGTGGCCAATACTATCTTTGGGGCTTTAGAAGATAAGGTAGTCCACTGGGAAAAGGTTATAGCAGGCGTAGTGAAGAAACTGGTGGAGCACGTATCAAAAGGGAAGCATAGTCTTCTCAGTCCATATTTGTTCCACCTGTATCATCAGCAAGAGGTTCTCACTAGCCAGGAGGTGGTGACGTATAACACCAGGCTTGAGATTCTGAAATATGGCCTCACACATGAAATTCTGCCGGATCCTCCAGTAGAGGAAGAAGAAGAAGGAGAAGAAGAAGAAGAACAGCAGCAGCAGGACCTGGTCGACAAATGGGAGAAGAGGAGGAAATCGACCGATCCAAACTCGCAGGTTGGATAGCCAACACCGGAGAAAGGAGAGCCCAGTCAGCCCCCGGAATCGGAAGCAAAGTCGGAGTTCTTCGAAGCCAGAAAACAGTGGATGGAGGAGGCTCAGCACCTGCATTTTGGAATGTCGGACATGATCCTAGGGATTACTGCGGAGTTGAAGGTGGAGCCAGACGACATTTTGAAGGAGATCCAGCAACGACCAAACCCAGATCTGCTACGTGAGAAGGATGAGCGAATCCAGAACTTGGAGAAGGAGCGGGACGACCTCTTAGCTCGGATAAATTGGGCAGACGGATTTGGCCGTAGCACGACAGAAGGAGACAGAAGCACTCCAACTCGTCCAGAACTTGACAACGTTGGTGGATCAGCCCTCGGAAGCCATGGTGAAGTCCAGACTCTTCAGCAACTAGCTGAGCACAGGAGGGCACTTATCCGGATTGAAGGTGGTAACTACTTTGGTCGATTTCCAAGCCCGGATGGAAAGAATATTGAAGGAGATGGTCCAGCTGTTGGGGCACCTTGATCCGAATAAGCCCCTGGACTTTACTCACTTTTCGGATCTTCCCAATGTCGATTTGTTGAAGATACCACAGAGGCAGGGCCCGGGGATCATTCTACAGCCGTCTTCAGTACCTCCTGCGATCCAGACACAGATTCAAAAGACAGTTATCAAGGAGGGCCATGTGAGGAGTATTTAGTCGATTCCGGTACAGACGGGGGGTTCTGTTCCAGTACCTGAAACTTTCATACGCAGCAACTTAATCCAACGGATTGGGGCCTTGGCAAATCCGTCCCGGACCAATCCGACCGACTTTCCGCATATGCAGAAGGTGTCGCCTAAGAGGGATACAGCACCTATATAGCTGGAGGATTCGCCAGAGAAGGAAGTTAGGGTGGAGATGATCGAGGAATTCGAGAACGAGGAGTTTCATTCCAGATCAGAGATGGCATTAGATGACGACCCTCCTCCGATTAAACGGAAGATATTAACCTGGGCTGCAGTGAAGACGACTCTACCTAGGTCAACACGGAAGCCACCTGCAGGCCCAAGTAGCAGTTCGAAGAAGGCGAAACGAGGAAAGTAGTTAGTTAGTGTGTTTTCAGTTAGTTAGGATTCTGACTTTTGAATCCAGAATGGATTTTCCGTGTGTGGGGCCCGGTTCCGGATTTCTAGGGGCAACTGGCCTTTGACTTTCCGGATATGTCGGGAGACCATTGAGTAGTCACTTGGATTTTAGGTGTGACTTTTTGGCTTTTTGTTTGGGTTTTTAAAGGTGAGGGTAGCCTATTGCCCTCTCATTCTCTCTTTGCCCATTTTGTGTGCATTAGTTTATGTACATTTTCCTTTTCTTTAATCGAAGCCACTAAGTGGACTTTCGGATTTCTGGCTATGTGCGTGTTTTCTTGATTAGTTTGTGAAGTATCAAAGGATGAGAGAGGGCGGGTGAGGAGGAATCCGGATCGTGGGTATTTGGATCTGATATGAGTGAGTAAGTTTGTAAGGAAGTTTTTTGGGCTTGAGAATGAGGACTTGTGTGTGGTACCTTTAAAATCCCGTAACGGTGATCCGGTTCTTAGGAGTGGTGCGGGTGCGAGTCCGGAATCCAAAGAGGGTTCTGTGCGGAGATAAGCAACCACCAGTGGAAAATCCCCACTCACCGGAAGGTCTGCCAACCATAGGATCAGTCTGGTAGCTAGATACATAAATCTCTGTCGGTTCCGGATGTCTTGATCTGTCGTTGTAGTAAAGGAGGAAAAACGTAGTTCTGAGTGACCTGCTTTCCAGATAGGCCATCTAGGGAATTGTGAGAATTAATACTTCCTCTACTCTATGATAAAACTCTGTTAGGATTGTTTTGTGTGGGTTTGTTCTAAATAGAAGTTTATGAGTGGTGAGTCCCTACCCCTCGAAAGATCAATAGCGGACACCCTGAGGGTAAAACAGGGGGATATAAAACCAGCCAGAGTTAGGAAGTGGAATCCGGAAAGGGATAGATCCGGATTAGAATCCGGAAGGTATCAATGTCGAAAAGAAAAGAAGAAGTTAAGAAGGATTGCTTGGTTGGTTGTTTGAGAGATCCGGATATCCTTAGCTTGCAATAATATACTAGAATTTCCTGGGACGATATTTCGTGTCATCTTGCCACCTTTTGGTGATAAGAATACTTACGCCTAGATTGTGTATACGACAGCTGTTGGTAATATGGCGGAAGCGAGTCAAGTCTGGAGGCCTATAGTTACAAACCGAAGCATACGTCCGGTTATTCCAACCGATCCGGACCGCCTCAAGGAGTTAGAGAAGGACCTGGAGATAATAGAGTGTCTAGGATTTTTGAACAGGGCGTGGAACATCCGGAGTGAGGAGATGATTGATGAACTCGTTTCCGGAGTTCCCAATCAATTCTTGTTAACCGTTAGGGGTCGTTCTGGGGCTTGGATTCCGGAGTTGTGGGCCAAGCCATACTTTGCCCCAAGCAGAGGATCCGGAATAGCCGCCCAGACAAATAGGTTCACGGCCAACATATTCCGGAACCAACCCGATTCCAAGGAGGGGTACGCTGCGGGTGACTGTAGGATTCCCCGGAACCGGCAGTTGCTAGAATTCCTCATCTCGATCCTGTATCTGGAAAAGCCCACCCGGATTACAGTGACTATGGCAAATACAATATTTGGGTTGCTAGGGGATAGGGAGAATCCGGCTCCTAGACCGGTTAGTTGGGGAGTGATCATTCACTCCGTAGTGGAAAAGTTAGTAGGCAACGTGGCTAGTAAAAAGTCTAGCCCAATTAGCCCCTACTCTTTTCACCTGTATCATTCGGAGGAGACATTGACTGGACCGGAGATGATCGTATACCAAAAGAGGGAAAGCCTCTGGAAGTACATGCTTTCTCAAGAGGACAAACCAGATGATCTTGATTTAAAGGAAGAGGAACCGGAATGGGAGCACGCGTCGCCCAATGCTATCGGAACATGCTGGAAGTCCACGGATCCGGGTGCTCGAGGAAAGCAAGAGGCCAGAGAGATGGAGCAACTCCGGAACCCTCTTCCGGAAACAGATCAGTTCAAGGCCACCATCAACTGGCTGAGGGCTACCAAGGGACAGAACAAGAGGATGTCGGCTTTGATCCGGGACCTGTGCGAAAGATTGGGCATGATGGAAGAAGCCTAGGTTCTGGGTGCTCTAACCGAAAGGCTGGATCTTGAAGTGGTACGTCAGCTAGAAGGACGGATCTTGGCCTTGGAGCAAGAACGGAACCAGTTCCAAGAGCAAGCCGCATGGGCGGAAAGAGAGATGAACGCCGCCCACACGAAGGAAGCGGAAGCCATGGACCTCGTCCGGAATGTCAGGGGGCTGTTTGAGCATCTAGCGGATGTGCTTACGAGGGCTACGCTCTGGAATTCCTAGATGGTGCAGCAGGGCCACATTACCGGATCGAAGGTGGTCAGCATCCTGGTAGACTTGGAAGTCCAGATTGAGGCAATACTGAAGGAAGTACGGCAGCTATTGGGCAATCTTGATCCGCTCGAAGGATTGGACCAGGGGCTTTTTGAGCTGAATCCGGAATTTCAAAAAGGAGGAGCGCAGTCCCAACCTTCCCCAGCCAAGACCAGATCAGTGGCCGGAACATCATCAGCTATGAGGAAACGTTTGCTTGTCAAGCAATTTCCGAAATCCAAGCTGGATCCGGAAACGATCCCGAGTACCACTCCGATGAAGGACATGATTCCAACTGTACCAGTCGAAAGAACAGCATTGGTGGTGAATTTCTTCCCTGACCGTCCAATTCCCTCCGGTTTTATTCCGCTAGCGTTGCCCGGAACGGTACTGAATCCGGCTCGGACAGATCCGGTGAGTTTCACCCATATGCTCCAGCCCATGATTCAAGCACCCTCGCTGCAGCAGTTTGTGGACCTCACACAGCCGAAACCAAGGGGACGGCGGCTCCTCGATGAAGCAGAGGAGGAGTCGAAAGAAGAGGAGGTGGAAACGATTGCACAGACCCAGTCGGAAGGAGAGTTTCACGCTCCCCGGACCCAGTCAAAGACAAAGACCACCCCGCCCGAGAAACCAACTGCGTTGTCATCCAAGGGCAGAACTGCATCAAAGAAATCCCAGAAGGGTAAATGACTAGTTAGGGCAGCAATTATGATAGTTAGGATTTTAGCTGGATAGTAAGTTCCAGAACCGGGTTGCCCGGATGTGGGGCCCAAGGTTCTGAACTTTTAGGGTCAACGGCTTTCCATTTTTTCCGGAATGGTCCTTTGGGTTGTTGCCTTTTTGCTTTTTGCATTTGGTTTGGCTATTGGCCAGGTTTTCTGGTGGCTGTTTGGGCCGCCTTTTTGTTGGTTTTCAAGGGCAGGCCAGCTTGTTGGCTTGTCATTCCTTTCCTTGTTCATTTAATGTAAAGCATTCAGGAAAGCACCTGGTGGATTATTCTCTTGCGTATCGCGTCTGTAGTCACTTGTGTGTGGATGTGTAAGTGATAGTGTGCAAGGGAGGAGTCCGGATACTTGGGCTGTCAGATTAGGCTAAGTGTATGTTATGGAAGAGTTTGAGATTTGCAAGTGAAGAGATGAGCATGGTGCCTTTAATTTTCTGGAACGGTGATCCAATGGAGGTCCAAAAGTGACCAAGAAGCTAGTCCGGAAGCCAAGAGTGGTTCCGAGCGGAGGTCAGCAGCGGCCAAAGGAATATTTCCACCCACCGGAAGGTCTGCCCACTCAGGAGCGGTCGAGAGCTAGGACGTTAATCCTTAGTTTCGAAAGTCCGATATCCGTCGTTGTAGTAAGGAGGACCTAACGCTACCTTGTGTGAGCAGCTTTCTAGATAGGCCATCCGAAAAGTTGTGAGGATGCTACCCTGTTTACTCAACTAGTTATATTCTTGGGTTGTATTTTGTTTGTGTTAATAGAGTTTGTGTCAAGTTTAGAGTGATGAAGTTCCCTACCCCTTGGAAAGAGTAAGTGAGGACCCTTTGAGGGTAAAATAGAGGCACCAAAAACCAATTTGTCAGAGAGACGGAACCGGAAGACCGGATTGAGCCGGATCCGGGAGTGAATCCGGAAAGAAAGTAGTTCCGGAAGAGAGTTTGTGAGTTGGATGGACCACTCTTGGGGTGGTCAAAATCCGGAAACTTAAAGGTCTAGGAAAACTAAGATTGAGATAACATCTGGAATCTCCTAAGATGATAACTTGTGTCATCTTACCACATTTTTGTGTTAAAGATACTTACGCCTAGATTACATGTATGACACCAACTTAAAGTCCTCGAAACAACCTTGTCGCCTTACAGCTGAAGTGTCTCCCGGAATGGTCTCAGCTAATTGATGTGCACTTGCCTGTTTAGTGGCCACATCCGAGGTGGACTCCTGTGGTATCTGATAAATAAACCATTGGACAATGAAATTCAGTCAATTTAGCATTCATAGCATCATAAATATTACACCACCATTTATGATTCTTAAAGTTGATCTAGATGACCCCGGGGACTAGGCTTGACTCTGTGCACTAAGAAGGAGGCACCGTCGCGATATATTTTATATTAATCCAATCATTAGAAGCTTACTCTTGACCTATGTCTCGAAACCAGAACAAGAGATAATGAAAGCAAGTATTAACTCTTGTCATAGACAAACCCCAACAAGAGTAATGGGGAGGGTGATGAATCCAATCAACCGGTCAAATTTAATTGTGTCCAGGGGGGCACCTCCAAGAGGACCCCTCTCGGTACCGAGAGGCCCCCTCGGGGATGACATGGCTTGACTCTGCATCAAACTATGACTCCCAAAAGGGCTTATCCAGTCTCCATTTTCCAATTTGGAAGTTATCTAATCTCCCCGGGCCCTTGATATGAAATTAGTATCTAACAGGGAAGCCACATCTCTCACCTTCACAAGTTACAACTACTTCTAGGATAATTTGATCATTTGATCCTCTCACCTCAAAATATCATATATCATCTCGAGATTTATTTTAAAACCAGGATGCAAGAACACAAAAGCAAGAACTGATTTAGACAAAAGCACACCTCACCAAGACTAACTATTAATGAAAGTGCGGCGGGTGATTAATCCCCTCCCCCAATTGGATTTGATCCCTTCCTCGGGGACACCTCTAAGAAGACCCCTCTCGGGGGTGCCTCAGCTTGAATGTGTGCACTCAATTGGGATGCCTCGAAGGGTGACCCCGGAGCCATTTCTAAATTTTTTTTATGAACTTCGTGACCACCCTGGGGCCTCAACATGACTCTTTGCACCAACAGGGGTAGCCCCGCAAACTTTTGAAAAAATAATTTGATCATTGGAACTCACTCATGACATATCTTTCAAACCGTGATCAGAAATTGAGAAAGTCACAATTGGTTCTAGGCAAGGACACACCCAAGTAGATTTGATAAAGAAAAAAAATGGGGAGGGTGCTAAATCGCCTCCCCCGATCGGTTTGGATTCCGTCCTTGGAGACACCTCCAAGAGGACCCCTCTCGGTACTAAGAGGCCCTCTCGTGGGTGCCTCGTCCTGACTGCGTGCTTTCAACTAAAACATCGCAAGGGGCTAACCGTGGAGCCATTTCAAATTTTTTTTTATGAATTTTGTGACCACCCCGGGGCCTCGACATGACTTTGTGCACCAACAAGGGCAGCCTTGCAAACTTTTGAGAAAGTAATTTGATCATTGGAACTCACTCATGACATTTCTTTCGAACCGTGATCAGAAATTGAAAAAGTCACAACTGGTTCTAGGCAGAGACACACCCGAGCAGATTTGATAAAGAAAAAAAATGGGGAGGGTGATGAATCCCCTCCCCCAATCGGTTTGGCTTCCGTCCTTGGAGACACCTCTAAGAGGACCCTTTTCGATACCAAGAGGCCTTCTCGGGGGTGCCTCGTCTTGCTTGTGTGAACTCAACTAAAACGCCACAAGGGGCTGATTGCACTAATTGGGAGGCTACTTCCGGCCCTTGGTGGGCTAAATTTTCAAGAGAATCTATTCACTCGGCCCCCGCCCTCAAATTTTCATGACAAAACAAGACATCAAAATTCCAAGCCAAACCTAAATCCCAAGAAGGTGACTCTCAATGATTGAAAATGAAGGAAGAAGATTTTTGAGGAAGCCATGAACATTGCATTATCAGTAAGAAATGGGAGAAGAGATTATGAACCAATGAACACAGAACTACAAACCTTTGAGCGGATTCATACCTGCTCAACAACTGCCGCAGTTTGATTTGAGGTTGTGCCGGCACTTCCAGATCCTTGCAGTGCGTGCTTGTACCTTGTATTCTTCTCCATGATTGTAATTGTCCTGATGCACGCATGAAGTTTTGCAATAGAAGTAAGAATAATTGGAAACATGAAATGCCACCCCGGAAGGCAGAAAGTTCGGAAATCTAATCTAAGACACAAGTTCGGGTTAGCCACCATACCACCCCAAAAACCGCGAAGTGGAAGAGAAAGGGTCCCAGTCTTCACTGCCGCCACCGAAATGCGTTTTAGGGTTGCGGTGGAGGTCAACTGAGAAGAGCACTGGAGACAGGCCCATCTTATCCGCCGGCAGAATCCGACAAGCCCGAAAAATTGAACATCCTCTAGCAGCGGCTTCATTTCAGTCGTGCAAACTTGACTCGGGACTAGCTTCGGTGTCCGGTTTGGAATTGGATTCGGAAATATTGAAATGAGAGTGATTTTATAGTAAGGGTACCAGAATTTAGTTTAATATCCATGAAACCCATTGAATCATTGTAAAAATACATTGTTATATACACTCTATTGTTTCTAATTCCTGAGATTAGCGACACCGACTTATACAGTAGTTCATCCCTATGCAGAATTAGTAAATATTTTTAAAATGCCAACAACTAAGAAATTAATATTGTGTCAACTGCGGAGAAATTAGTATAGGCTTACATGTGGTAATTTTGCTAGTGGCAATAAGTTATATGTTCCTATCCGTAATTTTTGTCAACTCTACAATAAACCCTAATTAGTATCCTACCTATTAGTCCTAGTCCAAAATTAAGTATTCATTTTCATGCCATTTCCTAGCACCGAGACGTTGACCTCTGAATCCAAAAGACATAGTGCTGGAATTCCTTTTCTGTTCCGGATGAGACTCATTTAAGACCTGTCTATTCAATTTCTACAATCTTGGGTTTATCGCTTCATCTCTCAAATATCACGAGTAAAATCCCCTTTAATTTGTAATTCTTTAATCTATAATTCTAGCCTTCCAATTTTTGGGGCTGTTTTTAATATTGCACAGTCGTTCCTTATTCATCATAAGTGGCACCCTTATCTGATAGTTGCTAGTGTACTTATCGATTCTTTTTTGTCGCGCACGCCAAATGTCACAATTATGTGTATAATTTGTAGGAGCCCTTTCCTTGATGATCCCCAATAATTAGGAGTCTCCAATTTCTATCACCGCCATGTCTGTCAGGAGCTTTATTCAGTGGCATGTACATCATAGAATGATGGCTAATACCTATTGTGATCTAACCTGACACATATTGTCGTTACTGTTGCTTTCAAATTGTTGTCATCTTTATAAGTCTAATTTACCCGAAGAGTTGTCCTTCAGACCTCAATGTATTCAGAATATCATCCCTGTTGTGCACATACTATGATTTTATTGTGAACTTTGTTTGCACTCTATCTTGATGAAGGTCACTTCCACAGGAGCCCTTTTTTCTAACAGCCGACTGATTAGACAATTGTTTAGAATGCGGTACTTCATCATACTGGCCTTCAACTAGATCTATTGTTTTGATCTGCTTGTTTTAGGGACTCTGCGGGAAGATCATTAGCCATGCTGGACTTCAAGGATATGACAGTGGTCAGTGCATTCAGGGATGAGGTTCCAATCATTTTCCCCGCAGGTCAGGATGGACTTGCCGTTGTCTCTGCATTTAGATTGAGTTTAAGGTTTAAGTTCACATTAGAGTTAATTCACGTTGACAAAGATATATATGACACCGAGACTGGTAACCTCACTCACAGCGTAGGACAAGCACTTGCTTCAATCTCTGAGGATAGGTACTGGCATTTGAAGCCCAGAAGATTTAGGACGTATGGAGTACTTGAACCCTTTTGATCCGCTTCCATAGATGCGCTTACACCCCATCAATCCTCCTCGTCGTTGTTTCAAACGCCTCCCTTGACTCGTGTCAAGAGAGAAGCGCTTCCCAAATTTGTCACCATTCTGAGTGATGATTTTGACGTTGATCCCCCTTAGGACGCCAGGAACGTCAACAGTCCTTCTCAGTTGTTGTTACCAAGCACCAGGAACCTGACCCCTCCATTGACAAGTAGTAAATCTAAAGTTGGTGTCTCAGAAGTAACTGTCATAGACTGTTTGAAGGGACTTTGAAAGTTGAAGGGATGTAGAAATGTGTTGTCCAAACTTGATTACAATACTATTCTCATCGAGCAAGTCCATACATTGCCTCCGAAGTTCAACGACAATGTAATATTTGAGTTGCCTGCACTAGAGTCGTATCCTTCAAAATCCGAAGCCAAGAACATGGTCGGTATGGATAGGCGCTATGATGGTCATGTGTGGTCTAAGATGGTGACCCCAAACATATCCAACCCCATGGGGTTGTCGTTCCGTACTTCTTTCTGTCTAGATCATCTCCGCTGCATGAATCCCTTGTGTGAGTTCCTCAGTTGCGTTCACCAAACTAAGGCCTTGAATGAAATGGAATGGGAAGGATTGTCACCTACTACAATCGATGTTAGCAATATCCATCCGCTAGGGTCATCTCTTAGTTGTAGAATTTGCAAAAAGCCTCCTTTGTGTATTGCGAGATGTAGTGTGAAGGTCTATTATGTCAATGGAATTGAGTCACGTACTCGACGTGCATTTGTTCATCTTGGCACTCACACACATGGTGAAGGATGGGGAACTTTGCGACATAAAGGACAGAACTCGGACTCTGATTGGAGAGTAGATGGAGAAAACACCAAGTGGCACCAACTCCTCTATTGTCATGGAGGCTACGAAGGAACTCTTGGGCAAGTTTATTCTTTGCCCGGATGGACTCTGGACTCTGGACCAGAACTCTAGACCAGACCAGGACTCTGGACTTTGACGAACTTGTTCCAGTGCTAGACAAATGCAAGTACTTTAGCTTGCCAAGTATTTACAATGAGGTAACTTCCTTTAAATATTTAAAGAGATTTGGAGTGATTGACAGCATTACCAAGTTGAGGGGGTCAAGCATGTGGGCATTTGTATAAAAAATAAATTCCATGGTCAAGGGACGGATATGGACAAAGTTTTTGTTTTCAAAATGGTAGAAGTTGGACCTCGAAGTGGAGTCGACCTAGTGAAGCGAATGCAAAGTGGAGGGGACCTTCAAGACGTGTGGCTAATGTTCAACCATGTCAAACGCGTGAAGGAGTGGACAACCATGGCATATCATGTATATGACTCCGTGTATTGTCGTGTAATGACTATTGCTGTCTGTGACATGCAATTCGAAGATTGTACAGCTCAAATTCTATTTTGGACAAACTTGAAATCTGTTGTAGAACGACATGGGGTAGGCAACCCTCAATTCAAGGGGTTCATGGCAAATAGTGCACAAGCAAATTGGAATGCTATGTAGACGGTCTACGAATCTGGGGACATTCGCGTACCAATGGAACATCATGAAAGAACGTGCCTCTTTCATTGGACTCAATCCATGGAAAAACATAGAAAGGCAGACATTCTCGCGGACTTGCAAGATCAACATTGTCTTCTTTGTAAACAATACAAGAACGCTAGAACTTCCAAGGAGTCTGAGACTCGTTACCTAGCCATAAAATCATGGTGGATATCATCAAGAATCCGCTACCGATTTAGGTCTGCAGAGATTGGAGCTGTGGCTCTCTTTTTGACATTTTCGGTATCGTCAATGGGGTGGATTCATAAAACTCGTAAGTCCTTCTCCCGAACCTGCTTATTTTTTCAACTAAATCCGGAATTCTTGTACCTTAATGAATTGGTGGATGTTCATATTTTCCTAGTGTTTCTATAACTAGAATTTATAATAGTCCCCGACCGGATCAATGACAAATGGACATTGTAGATCCTTTTGGATGTCACGAGGGATGATTGAACACAATCTTAGAACTTCTACCTTTTTCTAGAATAAGTGTGTCGGCTTTGTCAAGGAGAAATTTGTGAATGTTGCATGGCATTGAGACCTGTTGGTACCGAGAGGTGTGATAGCTTTGGCTCCTTCTTCCAACGTTTCTGTCTATTGGGAGGACGATTGTCGTTTGCTATCGAGGAGTCTGTGAGTCATACCTGGCATTGGTAACTAAAAGGGGGCTCTCGGTACCGAGAGGGGTGTTGGCGTTGCGTCCATCTTGAAACTTTGTTATTTCATTGTTGCACCATTGTGGTGTGCATTATAAAAAATGTGAGATTGATGCATGGTGTGGGAACCTATAAAACCGGATTGGAAAGATTTCAAGTAGAATTGGAAGTAAGGAATCCATTCTTGCTAAATTTTTTCGTTTTTATGAGTTAAAAATAGAGAAATTATTGGGTATAAAGATTAGGAAAAGATAGAATACCTTAGTGTAATAAAATGGTTAAGAAGGAAGCTTCAATTTCCTGTCCTAACCAAAAACCGGAATCTAGGATAGTGGTTCAATAGGATTCCAAAACTCTTGATGAATCCGGAAACGGAATCGGAGCCATACCGGAAGAAAATGGACCCTAATGGAAGTAGGAAGAGAACGTTGAATGGATGAGAAATCCATTGGGAACAGATAACGGGAAACTCAGCGATTAGGGAACCGGAACCAGGATAACTGGAAAGAAGTGTTTTTCTCACCTACTTCATGTTTAGTCTGGATCCTTGTGGCTTTGTGAAGTTGTTTTCTTGTGTTTTTGCTATGGTGAAGAGAGTTTTTGATTCTGGTCCCTATTGTGCGGGAAAAGGTTAAGCTGCCTTAGGAGCGATTATTTTTAGATTTCTTGTTATATTTTCTAGACCAGATAGTGTAAGTGTTTAAGGGTTACATCTGAGCGCACCTGGAGAGATGGTGAAGGCAAAATTTGAGGGAGGAGCCGTATGCGGTTACTCTCCGGTCAATAGTTCCGGGGCTGCAGAAGAGCAAGAAGGAGCATATGCATTTGGAGGAGGATCTACGCCAAATTGGTTGCTTGGGATTTCTGCGGCTTCCCTGGAACTTGAAGGACAAGGAGATGGTTGGAGAGCTGATGACGGATCAATCCAACGAGTGGGAGCAGACCGTGAGGGCGAAGCCATCCGAGTGGACATCGGAAATGTGGGGGACAGTTTACAACTTACCTAAGGAGGGTGAAGGATTGGCTTCCTGGACGGACAAGTATGGGAATGGTAAGTTCTCCAATCCGATTAACCCTAAGGATGGATATGTGGTAGCAAACTGTGTGAACTTGAGGCATAGGAGGGTCTTAGAATTTCTGGTCCTGATCCTAGCTCCGGAAAGACCAACCCGGATCAATGTCATCCTCGCCCATGCGCTTTTTGGTGCTCTATCCGGGGATAGGAAAGTGAATTAGAGGACAGTGACCCGAGATGTAGTGGCAAAAATGTGTAGGGTGGCCAAAAAGTCAAAACCTTCCGGTCTGGGACCTTCTCTCTTCCATCTCTACCATTCTTTAGACTTGTTGAGAGATAGGGAGAGGACAGCATATAGGGCTACAAGAGTGATACTTAAGTATGGGATTAGTCCAAAAACGGAACCAAACACTGTTAAGGAGGGATCAGAAGAGGGATTAGAAGAGGGATCGGGAGAGGGATCTTTGGATCTGGAGAAAGAGAAGGAAAAGATCCAAGCAATCAGAAAGGGATTAGCTGAAGGTTCAGGACTGAACGATCCTATTTGGTTACTTGAGGGAAAGTGTGATCCCATAGAGGAGGTCATAAAGGAACTTAAGAAATTCCGGGATCACATTTCTGTGGAGAGAGAAGTGACCCAGAAAGTATGTAAGTTGATGGGTGTAGAAAGGCCAGCCGACCTCTAGTATGCAGAAGTGGAAATTTTTCTTCATGGCAAAGATGAAAGTAAGCTAGAAGACCGGGTAGAGGAATTGTCCGGTTAGGTGAAAGTCCTCCAGACCAAGCTAAAACAGAAGTTTGACGAGGCTAATAGGGAGAGGAAACTTTCAGTTGAGTCAATTGAAACTCTTACCCGGATCCGGAACTTTATTGGGAATCCAGGCCAAGTCGTTTGAGGCCGGGGTTCTTAGGGAGGGTTCACAATTAGGACCCCAAATTGTATCTGTCCTGGAAGATTATGCAAAGAAGATGGAGGGTACGTTGGCCGAGATGAGGCTGGTCATGAGGGATGTAGCCCCGGAACCGGAAACGGTAAAGGGAATGGGCCGGTTAGCGGAAGCAACTTGTTCAAAGATAGTTCCTTTATTTTCTTCGCCTGGTTCTTCTGGGTGAAAGGCCAAGAGCGGATCGAAGGAGAAGACCCCTCAATCTACCCGCCCTAGCAACCTAGTTGTTTCTGGAACCAGAAAACCATCACTACCAGCATCCCAGACCAGGAGTCACCAAAAGTCAGGAAAGGAAGGCCTGGAGACCCCGAAGAGTAAAGTTTCCGGTCCTTCTACAAAGACCACAAGCGCGGTGAAGCGGAAGACGACTACAAAACGTGCAAGAGACTTGCCCCTGCCCATAGAGCTCGAATCTGAGGAAGAAGAAACGCCCGAGACATCCAAGAATGAAGAAAGCACGACTAAATGAAACGAAGACTCGGAACCGGAATCGGAATCTCCGCCAACCGGAAAAGTAAAAGGCAAGACTCTAGTTCCAAGTAAAAGTAGGATAACACCTGGCACCAAACCTTCAAGCAGTTGAAAACAGCCAATTAGAAGGGGGGCACCTAAACAAGCAGAAGGGACTTCCAAAAGGCTAAAGAAGACTTAGACTTAGCTTCAGTTAGTCTAAGGAGGTGGTAGTCAGGCGAAGGTACCTAGGTTTTCTTATCCAAGAAGTGGTAGTTAGGCGGAGGTACCAAAGTTTTCTTATCTAGGCAGTAGTAGTTCAAGTTCCTTTTTGAGAGGAACTGGAGTTCTCAGAACCGGAATTTTCCGGAACTGAGAGTCACTTTTTGGTATAATTAGCGGCATATTAGGAAGAGTATGAGTTTTGGATCAGGACAGTGAGACATGTCATTCTCTGATTTGTTACTTGGATTCCTTGGGAGCTTTTAGGATTCCCCGGGAATTAGTATTTAGGGGCTGAAATTGGATTGATGCCCCGGGTGTTTTTATGCTTTTGTTTTCCTTTCATCTTGCAAATATATACAGAGTTCTACTTCATATGAGCTGGTCTGAAAAGTTTGGTGATGTGTTGATATGCCGGCAATGCTAGAATCATTGTTTACTACGGGTAGCTATGTTTGCATGTGTAGGAAGAGAGAGCAGCCCCCAGATTCTGTCAAATCCGGTTCTGGGCACTAAAAGGATTTGGTTGGAAAACTGTGTGTACTAGATGTATTTCTATGTTCTTGGTTGTCATCAGGAAACTTTTGTGTAGGATAGCTGTTCTTAGATTGGATATGATCCGCTGTCAACCGGATATATGCTATTCAACGTGTCGATGGGGTCCTACTACAACCGGAAGTGGTGATGAGTAAGAGGATAGGGATCAGTTAGTTATCAAGTTACCATTTCTTGCCAAGGGGATACGGATAAGATAGATTTGTCATTGTAGCCATGTGGGGATTGTAGGGGTTTCTTGAGTGACCTGCTAGTACGGATTAACCTCCGGATTAGTTGTGAGGAAAAACTTGAATCCTATTTGTCTTTTTGTCTTTTGTTTTTCTTTTCTTTTAGTGGAACTTCATTCATTTTAATCCTTAGGAGGATAGGATTCAATGCATCCTTTTTGAACTCTAATAGCAGACCCCTCTAATATAGAGGCTAAACTTATTATACAAGTTACCGAAGTTACTAGATCCGGAAGTGTAACTGAAAAAGGCACAGGATAACGACACTCCTTGCGGTTCCGCATCTGTCCAATTGGATTATCGGGTTCTCATTTCAGATAGGGAGAGGCACAGGATGATGACACTCTTCTTTGTTTGTAGAGAGTTCGATAGCAATGAGGTATGAGAGAAATATTATGTACGAAAATAAAAGAGTTGTGAGATAGTTTCCGGTCTAGCATCTGGTATCTACTTACTTGGGATGTTTTCCGCATTCCATTCCGATTATTTCTAGGAACTACAAACTAAATCCTTTGGGAACGATACACGAGTCACTTGAAAGGTGTTTTAACCCTTTTTAAACACTTTTGAGAGTAAGTGTGCTTCCTTGTTCTACAACACATGGCAATACTAGCTTGAATGTACTGATAGGGATTCTTCCGTCAGCTCTATCTTGGAACATTTACAAATTTTGCTTAAAAGTCTTGCATGTCCATTGGACACCACAATTAATGTCTGTTCCTCATTACCATGTATCCCTTGAATAACTCCAAATTGCATCTGTGAACGTTGGAAATTGAATGTGGTGTATGGGCTATTTTCTTTCAGGGATTTTAGCGAGTCCGAGCTAGCAGAAATGTCATCTTGCAACCTTGCTAAGACAATACATAACAAGTGGCTTCAACAATTAGGAAATCGGGGGAACGATCTGTACATTGCCACAGTAGATGATTTTGTCCAAGCGTTCATGCAGATGGTAAGGTATTACCAATATTTGAAGGGAAATGAAGTAACATATTTAAGTTTTTAAAAAAACACCGTCTACATCCTGGCTTGAAAGTCGACTAGGATAGTCACTACCTTCAATCAAGATAGGTGGCCTTCACTAATCAGCCGGTCGTTGAAGATTTTGGATCTGACCACGAGATCCGCTGGCTGCGCGACCAACGCCATCAAATTCCGGACAAGTTGGAGAGCTTCTGTCTCCTTTTGTCATGCTGTTTCCAGCTCTTCTTCTACCCAATTTACCCGAGATTGGAGGTCATCCCGGTCCTTCTCCAAGTTCCGGATCTGCTCCTCCTTTTCGTGCAACACATCAAGACTCGATCGTCGCTTGATTTCCTCTACAATCTTATCCGGTTCCACCTTCAACTCTTCATTAATCTCGACTATGAGATCCACCATGTTGTCGTGCAATTGCCGAGTATGCTTCATCCACTAGATTCCGGTATCAAAGAATTGCAAATATTCTTCCGCTATCAAAGCCTAGCTGGGCTCTCCTTCTTCTGGTTGTGGCAGTTTTCCTCGTGCGGCCGGATTGGTTGACTTCCTCTACTTGTCCCGACGATCAACAGGTTCCTCTTTCTCCTCCTATTGTTCTTCTTCCTTTGACTCCTGCTGATCCGGCTCAACTTCACTCGTCAGGCCATACTGCAGGATTGTGGCCCCGGTGTCATATGCTATCACCTCTTGACGACTCAGAATCTCCTTTTGGTGGTAGAGGTGGAACAAGTACGGGCTGATAGGGCTATGTTTATTCCTTGACACATGCTCAGCCAGTTTTGACACCACCCCCGTGATAACCTTACCCCAATGAACGAATCTACCCTCCATAGCCCCAAAGATGGTGTTAGCCATCGTGACCATAACCCAACTAGGCTTTTCTAGATACAAGAGTGGAATTAGGAATTCTAGCACCCGTCTATGCCTATCGTCCCTACAATCACAAATGGCGTACCACTCCTTTGCATGCGCTGGATTCCGGAACTTTTAGCTCGCGTACTTATCCAACCAAGAGGCTAATCTGGAACCATTTTTCTTGAACAAATACACCTCCGCCCAAACATCCTCAATCCAAGCTACGGGTTGACCTCTAATTGTCAACTCATACTGATTTGGACCCCTTAAGATGAGCTCCTAAATCATATCCTCATTCTTGAGGTTCCACAGCCTTCTTATCAGTCCAATGCATCCTATATACATCAAATCTTCCCCTCACTACTTCCGGATGGTCGAGTCAAAAGGAATAGTAAGACAAACCATCCGGGCTGTGACCAACGGTTAATAGGGTTTCGGATCGCCACCCTCCTCCATGGAATACCGACATAAGAAACACTAATCCAGCGCAAACAGCACCGACCTCACCTTTCTCTCCCTGGCACGATCCCTAACTCACCACTCTTTCATTCAACTATACGCGCGCAGAGTCCTACAAAACAAGAAGAGAGAAGAATAGAATGGCGGTGAGCTTAAGTACCCAACAAGCGGCCAACGGTTCCCGATGGAGAACGGGTAGGAGACCATTCTTGTAATGGTACCCTAGTTTCCTAGACCAAAAGTCTAGGCCGTAGGTTCCATCCATCCGGTACATTTCCAAATTTCGGATTCGTCTTTCTTCTAGTGACATAATAGCCATAACTGTTCTAGCAATCCGGAAACTGACTATTCTAAAGTTATCCATAATAGGACCCAATTCTCTATGTCTTACCAAAAATAAAATTTTTTTACTCTATTCTAGTCCTATTCTAATCTATTTCTATATATTTTGAGTTTCCTTACTCCCACAAGTGGGCTTGTCATTTCATGAGATAATGACAGCTAATTTTGTATGTGGATGGCCGTATGACCTCAAGCGTAGCGCGTCTGGGAATACCAGAGAGCCGTGAATCTTGGTGAGCAACTCTTTGTTTTTTTTGTTCTTTTGGAGGAAATCATAACATAATGGATGAAGTAATTATATCCTGTATTAGGTTTACCTGAGGAAGCAGGAGTGACCTCTCAAAGGATGCGGAGGTGGAAATTAGTATGAAAGGAATCAATTGATTTCTTTCAAATATAATGCGGGAGTGCTTAATCTTTACACAGTCTGTGCATGTGTATAGGAAGGTAAGAGTAGTTTCTATTTGATATTGTTGAAGTCTTATGGGCATCGACTTTTCTTGAAATAGTCAGCGCCTAGGAGCAGTGCATTATGCAAGTGTGCACATGATGGTCCATCGGAATATAAGCGCATCAATACAACCCCTTGTCAAAGGCTCATCAGATATGTCACATGTTGAACTGAATTTACAAACGCGGACCTGGAGTGATCATCCTTTGTAGTTTTAATTTGGAAGGTTGTACTTGTTAATTAATTGATGTGTATGATGGATTTTGGATTGTTGATTTGTGAGACGGTTGTGCTTGTCCGCACTGCACTATCTGTATTGTCAGCAAGAGATGGTTGCATGTTTGGGAATGGATTTTGAATTCTGTGGTTCCGAATGGGAAGTTTGTACTTTGCTTTCATGTGACAGGAGTATGGCGCCTTGTGCGCTTAAGCACTTGTGCGCACTCACAACAATGCTGTTGTGGTTGGAGGCTGGGGAAGAGGCCAAGAAAAACTCTCGATGTGTTTCCCTTGTAATTCATATTGTCATTTCTCATACAGTCAGTTGTTTGAAGGTCGGCAGGTACTAGGAGTGAGTGAGTGACTTGTCCGTGCAATGACTTTCTACCAAAATTAATATTTTTTACTTGTCCATAAAAGTATGGGTTTGCTTATGGCATTTGAATGTTGTGTAATGTGTTGTATTAGGTGTTGCACAAGGTTTTAAAAAAAATGCATAGAAGAAAAAGTTTCCAGGATTCCCTTCTACGTAGGGGATTAGGAAGTAATCATACTAAGTATAGCAGGAGTGTCAGCCATGCTTTGTTTGGTTTGGTAGATTGTTAGGGAAATTCAAAGGTAAGTGTCACTATCAAAGTGATTGAACTGAAGTATTTTACCATGTGTTGGTAGAATCATATGAAGAAGAATAGCCCACCACCTTCCAATTCAGGAAATGAAAAGGTGCAGGAATTGCAAGCGTCTTTAAGTACCTGGTACTGTTTGTGCATGATCCAGTCTCGTGATTGCTTTGAATTTGATATATTTCTTAAGAATAAGGCTTAAAAATGTGGCAAAATTGGCCAGCTAGGGACGTTTGAGTGGTTGTTCCCGGAACTCAAGTAGCGAAGATCTTTGGAAACAGGAAGTTGTGGGGCCATGTCAGGTTCAGTTTTTTTGCTTTGTTCGTCTCTATAATTAGAGGCAAAGTTGTGACTAGTGTACCTATGCTTTAAGTAGCCATTGTCGTCTATGTAGAATTCTTAAGACAATCAATACAATCATTGATGTTAATGACCACATGGAATTTGTTGGTGGCATGTGCAGTGCATCTCACAGAGGGAGTGGTGCTCTTTGCCGAAATTTTCATGAAGTTTCAAGGTGGGGACTGGTACGTGCGTTGTTATTTGTTTCTTGTGCAGGCATTCCCTGTATATTGTCGGTGGAAGTTAATCTTTAGTGCGCACAAATAGAAGTAAGACTGGTCATGTGCAAAGAATCACTTAATTAGTTTTAAGTTACAGGTGGTGATGGTGGCAGAGAATGAGTTCGAGAAGAGGTGTCGAGCAGAAGTGGCATGAGGCGTAAGATGAGCATGAGCGTGTGCGGGCGTTCGTTGACGAACAGTACTTATGAAAAACATTTTGAAGTACCACAAAAATTGCAAGAGTGAAGGCCGTGTTGTAAAAAACCTTTTGGTGTTGTACTTGTCTTTGATTATGTCATATTTGGCGTCATCTTGGGGACATCAAATGAAAACAGGGACTCATTCATGTTGTAGGGGTTGTGACTAACCACCTTCCATTGCTATGCGTTTATTGTTGGAGGACTATAGGGACAGTACTGTGTTGCAAGAAAAGTCCTATGTTTGACACCCGCGGTCTTTGCCATCGCCGGGTGCCAGTGGACAAGGAGGGGGTATTATCAAGAGACCTTGTCAAATCTCAAATTGATTACGAAGTGACAGAGACCATGATAAATTTGCATTACATTTTGTAATTGAGGCACGTAGGGGTGGCTAGATGTGCATGCATTGTATGTTTGTGGGAAGCCCATGTAAGGTATGCCATTAAGGAATGTAGTCAAATTAGGGGCAAGAAGAGTAATGTGAATTTGCCAATTCCCTGCTGTTTTTATCCCTGGTAGATGGTAATGCTTTCAGGCTAGAGTAGAGAAGAATTTAAGGGAGATCGTTTGGCTCTAGGAACGCTCTGCTAGAAAAGCAAAGATGCCATATTTAACTACTTCTGGACTTTCAATAGTCCAGAAGTAAAGAGGCGGTGAAATCCCTCGATGTTTTCCTATGGGTCTGGAGATCTCCTGAAATAGGAATGCTTTGCATGCATCCAATTCAGCACCCACAAGTATGTCGGGGAGTGCTTCATGTGCTTGGAAATGAAAGAAATCGTGTAGTTGTAACATAGCTCACCGTGGTAGAGTTCACATGACTGTATTGGAAGATCTGTGGACCAGGTTTCCATAGTTTAGGCATCCAATTTACAGCACAACTGAAGTCTCAGAACCTATCGAGAGATCCCCTGATGACCACCACTTGTTGCAAACATGGCTCCCATCCCATATTAATCCCTCAGTGAGTGCTGATCTTTACATAATTCTGTCGGGAGATCCCCTGACGGGGGTGTAGAATATGAGTCGGCTTCACTGACAATCTTGATGTCGAAGTGGTACAATTTGGTTCCTATGCTATAGTGCAAGTGATATCCGAGATCATCAAGAATGATTCACAATAAGGCACGAAGGGGGCGATTCTTTCAAAGATATATGGTATCCCAAGAGTTCAACGGAAGTACACACAAGTGGATCTGAAAGTCAAACATCAATTCACAATTATCAAATGAACAATTGCTCTTGGGAATAAGGAGTCCAGTTCTAAGGTTCACTAGGAGATCCCCCGATGGACAGCTAACATAGTGGAGCTAAGGTAGTCAGGATATGACGAAGTGACAGGGGCATATCACAGTACTCATAGTGACATTTGAAGAACTGTAGACCACTGAGTCACAGGTGCTCAGACATTCAACATACATCTGAAGATGAATAATGGCTAAGTAAACATAATATTCCATCTGAAATAATGACATTAGTTTCAATTTGTGTAAAGAACATCAAGGTTTTTTCACTGCAAAAAAAAGATCCGTACTTGGTTGTCCGCTATATAATTGTGAAGATGCAAAACCTAGAAGACTAGAATTCCAACAGTGACTAACTGTGAGAAAAAAGAAATGCATTATTCAAACTCATTTGAGTGCATATATGACCAGAGCAATGTATTCTGTTCCGGACACAAACATAAACCACTTCCATTTCAGGAGATGAGAGGAAGAAAGACATCCCGCGCTTCTGCTATCAAGTCATTGCCCCCGTGCCGCACACAAAGAATAGAAATCATAAACATATTAATATATTCATAAAGATTTATTTTACATATACATGTCACAAAAAGCAACTCTGAAAAATTAATTGAAGAACAATCATACTGACTCAGCGGACTGTACTTCAAAACCCTCACTTGCGACTGCGCTTACTGGATGTAGAATGCGTCGTGCGATATCACGATGGCAATCGCGCCCCGCAGAACCCATTGTGACATCTCACAATTGCTGCGATGACCAACACAGTGCGTCGGGAGTTCCCATGATGGCAGTAGCGACCCCAAACTAGGCACTCAATCATGGGTCCACCATGTTTGCCCGATTCAAATTCACTAAGGCAGCCTCCCTACTCTTCTGAGGAATCGTCCGTGATTTTTGATCCACTCTCCTGGACCAATTTGCATATACTGCAGCACCCGCGTCCACTCAGGTGGGGGGACTATTTTCAACAACCCATTTACCATACCAGCAATTCCGATAAATCAATTCTAGCCTCATTTCGGAGTTATCGGGTCACTAGTACTGAAGCAAGAACTTCCCGTTATTCACATCTTCCACTCTGCATACAATAGACAATGCTCTTCCCTACCAAACAGCACATGATTCTGGGACTTTCGGTCTGAGAAGTACCCAACAGCATGGTCGTATGTCTAGCCATGGACTAAAGCTTTCCCTTGGCGCTTCATTTGTAGGGCTGCAGTAAGGCTCCGGCTCCTCTTCTTCCTCCGGAATCACATCCATGGGATTGATCGTCGATCCTGGGCGAGGGACTCCATTACGCGCCACCTTCCAATCGTGTTGTGGCCAGAAGCCTTCTACCAACTCCGGAGGACACTCGGGTAGTGGTTCCTTTAGCTCATCGAGAACACACTTCTAATAATCCACGTATGGACCGAACGCAGTTGCAAATCCCTCGCATTTAGAAATACCGTATTGCCAGTATTGAATGTATTTCTTGAGTCCTACCAGCATGAAACCCTTGTTCAAGGTAGCTTTCCGTGCCGCTTCCCTTGCCTTCTCTTGATTTCCATTAGGTATCGGAACCTCGCTGCCCCACATGGGCTTAAACAAAATAGGCTTTGGACAGCCGTGAGGGAACATGGGCCGACCATTGCTGTCTGTCTTCCAAATGCGTTCAAAAGGTTTCTTCGACGACAACCAGTTCGAATCAACTGTTGACCTTTTGAAGTTCATGACGGGGACCCCATCAGTGTCTATGTAGAACTTGAACAGGTGTATCTCCCCCAATCCAATTAATTTTTCCCCACGATTGTATTGGTAACCCTTCACGAACGACTTGAAATCCCCCACCTCCTATATGAACTCCGGCATAAATGACAGTTCTTGGGACTGCATGAAGGCTTTCATGAGGTCAACAACGACAAAAGTGTTCTTGGTCTTCAGGGCCTTGGAAAGGTGGCTGAAATATGCATCGATGTCCTCGTGAGTGTGTCCGACTAGTAGAAACCCAACCTGAATTTCCTTGAAGACACCTCGTGCAGTGAGCAAGGATAAGAACGCCATCAGATATTTGTTCTTGTTATCCTTGGTAGAGTTGTCAAGCTGAGGATATAAATTTCAGGAAGAGGGGTACTTCCGACCCGAGCTCCAGGTTCGGTGAGGGTTAGGCTGTCCATACATCTAGACTTTCCTCTAAGCAGTGCCTCGAACAATGAGTTAGCCGGCGGATATGGAAAGAGGTCGCCTGCCTCTCGAATAGGTGGACCCTCCAACCGGTGCAACAACCTCGCCAAAGACGAAATGGTGAAGTTGGAGTCCGCCGGCCAGCAAGATGGAGCATAATGGGCGTAAGCACCGTCACCATGGCCATGAGCTACCATTCCAGTAACGCTCATCGGAAGCTGCCCCAAACCAGCCGTGGCCTTCATTGTCACCCGGAGTCTAGGTAGAGTCGTCTTAGATGTATCCATCTTGTCGTGAATTATACATAAAATTCTTCAAGGATCTCGTTTGGATTCCTCACGCCAAGATGCATACAAACGGCGGCAAGAAGCTCGGTGATTCAGATGATGAGTCCGCTGCTTCACGAACTCCACGTACTCGGGGCTTCCTTTCGGAGACTTCAGAATAAACTACTGTAGATCGTCGCACGTAGTACATTTCGCAAACGAACTTCCAACAGGCTTAATGGAGATGATGTTGAAGTGCTCCCGCTTGAGTCTACTAATAGTCGACTGGCTCACGGGCGGCAGACTGTAGTCGGCATTCAACTGCACATCCAGAACTGGTACGCTTAAGCATCGGTACAAGCAAAGGGGAAGGAATGCAAATGACAAGCAATGCTCCAGAACAATGATCTTGATATCTCACGATCATTGATCTCGTCGGGAGATCGCACGATCAATAAAGCAGTGAAAAGAGATTAGGGGCACTACCTCGTTGGCGTCTGCTCGGACTCGTTTCCAATTTCTTCCAAGAGGAAGGAATTTTAGAGTGTCCATTCGCTCATTCCCGATGCTGCGCATTTGGTGGGGCATTTGATCAGCATTCTCGTCAATAATGGCTTTCCCAGTGACCTGAACAGTCCGAGTCCGCGGGCGCTTAATCCCTTTGTTTCTATGCGTCCCTGATACGACGCCGTCGTTGTACATCTCGATGTAACTGTGGTAAGTGGACTTCGGGATGCCGTGAATTATGTACCACGCCTTGCCACAAATATCAACTCCCTCTAGCGTGACATATTTCTGCTTCTGCTCCCCATACCTTTCATGAAGTTGTCCTTCCACTCCAATCTGATATTCACGGCGCTTGTCAAACGACTTCAAGTAGTATTTATGCCTTACCAATAGTCTGAACTCCTGTTTATAATGCTGACAACACAGACGTCTGCAGCACTTCTCCGAGCTGACTTTCCGAATCTCCTCGTCTATCGTTTTGCGAGAGTACTGTGATTCCTTCAGTTCCAGATTGGGTTTGCGAACTATAAAGCGGTATGGTGCTTTCATTCTACCTCCCAGGTAAGCAAGAGGGTTGTCAATATCGGGAATGGCGGCAAAATGATCCACTGTCTCCTTCAACAAACGACCGTTGGGAAACCAACACTCCGAAATTGACCACCTGTCGAAAGACATTATGGCTTCGATGTCACCCACAAAAACATCCAGGACTGTCACACCTACAAAACCTTCACCAAGTGTTTCGTCTAGGAAATGATCCTCCGGCCTCCAACAAATGATACGACCCGAGGAAATAAGGAGTCCGTCGGCGTCCTTCCACTGCACATCAAGTCCAAACCAAACTCCTTGACAAATATACAGACATGGATCCATCGAGGGATCCCCCGACGCTCTAACAACGTCGGCGGCTCTCCACAACACTACATTCTCTTGAACATCCTCTAATGTGTTCATACCCCTCTGACAGGGAAAGCATTTCAAATCCTGGAATTCTAATTTGATAGAATGAGGTCGCACCAGAATGTAAATCCAAGGCTCAACAGGTATGGGCACACCCAGCCACTGGCCCTGGGGACAAACCTCTTTAACAATCCCTGATCCAACTTCACCATGAATCCAGGCACAAACAGCTTAATCCAATCACCATTCACAAACGGTTCACATTGACCGCTGGACTCCTGTGATTCACTCTCTACATGCATTCCATCCACATATGGAACTATCGCGTCAGCAGCAGACTCACAGAATGAATCCATTGTCAGAGTGAATACTATTGAATCCCTTAGACGAGATTAAGACGATCTGGAAAACCTGTACATCATAGATTCAAGGAGTTAGGCATGTCTATAGAAGAGCGCTGCATTCATGGCCTTGAAACCTCACGACATGAAAGACAGAAGCATCAACGTCTATACAGTCGTGGGATCTCACGATCACACGGCAACGGAACATGAACAAGTGAATCTAGTTACTGTCAACAAGAAGTTCGAAAGCCCAGACGCGAAAGTGGGATCTCACGAGGGCCGTTCGAGAACCACTGGGAAGAAGCCAAGGCATCTAGGAAGACGACACAGAAGTATAGAAGACATTAACCAACAAACGTTCAGTACATCGTGGGATCCTACAACACTCCTGGTGCTCAATCATTTAAACCAGAGATCGCGGTAACCCAAGATCCTCCTAAGGAATCACAGAGACCGCTACAGAAATACAAATGAAGTAGTGGGTCAAATTGAATCACTCTGATGAGTCCCCGACATATTATCAATCAATCATGGGATCCCACGAGAACGGCATCGTGTAATTTCCGATAGAGTGTTTGTGAACCCCCCTGAGTAAGAGAAACTGGTGCCAACCGAACACGTGATTGTGAGATCCCACAATGCTTATACAAGATCGACAAGGAGTATGACGGTCATCAAAAGGTAAGGCGCATATAAGTACACAAGAAAGGCCACAGCCAAGCTTTAGTCGATCGTGGGATCCCACGACGAAATGATAGGAGATCCCCCGACTACTAGACCGCAATATCTCTATACTCAAAGATTAAGAGATCTCGCCACGCTTTATACGCAGAGATCGTGGAATCCCACAATGATTATGTACATTGGATATATACACGTATTCTACTATTGTAGACCAACGTATCTATTAAAGATAGTGAAATTAGGTTTCCTATCACTAGTTTCATAACATTCGACACTCTATAAATATTCTCAGTTACTGTACAAACATTCTCTACTTTTAAAGTGGATTTTGCTATAATTGAGACTCCTGAACCTCCATGTGTACAATAGGAAACGTTTTTAGAAGTAGTTGAATTTGATGGCTGGATTTTCCTTATGTAAGTTCCCCTAATTCTTCACGCAACCTAATTTCACTATTTTGTGAAGACCATCCGACTGGTTGTCATCCATGTACAAGGTTCTCATATCAACTTGCCCTCAGAGCAGTGCCGTCCCGCATTTCAAAAGGAACCTCGATGTCACCACAGCATGGTGATCCCTTAAGCACGTGAGTTTTTTGCAAAATGAAACCAATGCACAAAGCAAATTATCACAGTCAAACTCCGTTTCACTCTCAATCTACGACATCCTTAGTTTTTGACAGAGTGCAGTGGCGTCAAGTCGACTACAAGATCCTCGACATTCGAAATCGCATAACACTTGCAAAGGATGCATTCTTACCTTGCAGCAACTGGCTCGATCACAACTTCGTACGCCTCCACGCGCACTCTGTCACCAACGCCTGTAGACACCTACTCGCCACTTCGTAGCCTGCTTTGCTTGTTCACGTGTGCAAACAAAAAGAGCAAGCTCCAGGTTCTTTTCGGGTTATGAACCAGATGGTTGGTTGGAATTCTTCAGCTCTGAATTCCCGCCGCGAATTTTGAAATGACCAAGCGATCCTTGATTTCGAATGTTGGATGCGTTCTTGAATGCCGTGCCACGATCAACAACGGTTGAGGGGTACGTGCGGTCCTTCACTTTGGAAGTTGATTGCATTCTCAAATTCCACGCATCTCCGACTACAAGGAAGGAAGGCGTGGGGCTCTTGACTTTCTGACTGGAACTTTGCAAATCCAGACTTTACTGAAATTCTGATTCTTCACTAACATTTTGAAATTCGCCGCATTCAAACATGGTATCGTTGCACCATTTTCTAGAAGTCAATGATGCTTTGACCAAAGTGGATCAAACTGTGAAGACTTTCACTACCTCAAATGTCACACGCTTTCCCAATCAATACTCAAAATTCTTCCCCTACACGGCCTAATTATACGTATCCTACAGAAACGAACTGTACAAAATCTCGTGAACCCAAAAATTTGAGCACCTGAAACATGTGGAACACCTCACTTACAAAAAGAATCAACAAAAATTTTGAACTCTGGAATGTTCATATTTGTTATTTTCTATTCCAATGAATGCAATCTTAGGGTCTAGGGTCCACAGTCATAGGGTCTACCGTCCGCGGTCATAGGGTTTAAGGTACATGTTGTACTATAGTGTTTACGGTTTTAAGGTCATGGTTCTTGGTTTCAGGGTTCAGGATTTCAGGGTTTAATAGGGTGTAGTATATATAGTGGCAACGCTTTACATTAATGTTTTCAGGGTGTGCAATTCATCGTTTACGGGTTTTAGGGTTTAGGGTATTCTGAAAAATGAAAATGGCGTTGATTATTTGTTTCCAATTTTTTTCTTCAATTAAGTTTACGTCATCTCAGACCGGGAACATATAAACTTAAAATTCAATCTAACTCAATATTGCTAATTAAAAATGTCAATTAACTGATTGATTTCTTATATAATTCTTGTTATATAGTACAACATCTAATGGTTTCATATGGGACTTTACAGATTAAACAATGATTGACACAATCTTTATTTCATCTAGGAATTTCTAAATAAAGCACCAGGGACTTTTTTGCGTTTTCCTCTCTCATTTTTCCCTGCGTAAACGGCAATCTATGACTTCTCCTTGTGTCACAATCCGTTGACACAAGGAAAAGTCATAAGATTGTCGTTTACATAGGGGAAAGTGAGAGAGGGAAACGCAAAAAAGCCCCTTGTGAAGGACTTTGGATGTACAATCATGATGGAACAAAGAACAAATTGAACCATTATTTTGTATTTTAAATCTCAGTCTGAATGATTTAATGAGTTAAATGCTTTCAAATTTATTAATGCATTTTGACGGGTGATGAATGCTTAAACCTGGAATCATGTCATTCATGAGAATATTGTAGGTCATGCAATTTTCATCTGGATTTTTGAAATGATCGAACGTGGTATACATCTACATCATTATTTGACTACGATTTACATAATATTGTTATTTGTTATTGTTATTTGAACAATCTCCACCGACGTGAAAAAAAATTGGGAATGAAATGCGTGATGGCTTGAAACAGCTTAAATAATATTAAAAAAGTCATGAATTTTCATATATGCATGCATAAAATTTGATTTACAAAAATGTAATTGCTCCAGCTTTAGATTCCATCACTATTTTCTAGTCTTGCCCGTTGAAAAATTCTAATTCACATGAGATTAAAAAAATTGGGAATGAAATGGGCCCTGCCATGGAATTATGGCCTCATTTTTAAAATGTCATGGAATTTCATACATGCATGCATAAAATTCTACTGTGGAAGACTGGAAGTTATAATTGCTCTTTAGATTTAGATTCCACCACTATTTTCACTTCTTGCCCGTTGCAAAATTCATCTTCACGTGAAATATAAAAAATTGGGAATGAAATGGGCCGTGGCATGGAATGGCTTCATTTTTAAAATGTTAGGGAATTTCATACATGCATGCATAAAATTCTATCGTGGAAGTTGGAATTACTCTTAAGATTTAGATTCCACCACTATTTTCACTCCTTGCCCGTTGCAAAATTCATCTTCACGTGAAATATAAAAAATTGGGAATGAAATGGGCCCTGCCATGGAATGGCTTCATTTTAAAAATGTCATGGACTTTCATACATGCATGCATAAAATTCTATCGTGGAAGTTGGAATTGCTCTTAAGATTTAGATTCCACCACTATTTTCACTTCTTGCCCGTTGCAAAATTCATCTTCACATGAAATATAAAAAATTGGGAATGAAATGGGCCCAGCCATGGAATGGCTTCATTTTAAAAATGTCAGGGAATTTCATATAGAAGAGAGTACATGTCGGTACGGAAAAAAAATGTACAAGTTGTAAATACTCCGCTCATATAGTGAAGAGTCATAAGCGGAAATACTCCATGCTACGTTTTCCCAAACTTACCACATAACCTAAAAGGGTCCCCCTTGGCCTGCGGTTCAAAGAACTCTCATTCCATAAATCATACATAAAACAGTATATGTTGGTATGAAAAAAAGAATGTATAAGTTTTTAATACTCCGCTCATGAAGTCATGAGTGGGAAAAGTCCATGGTACGTTTTCCAAAATTGCGATATATATTACATGTCAATTTGAAAACAAAAAATTTAATTTGTAACTTAGTATAATTTTTTTCATAAATTGAAGATCATTTTTAAACCGACGTCCTTTGTTTGACATTGTTTTTTTTTATTTCTATTTTTTGCAAGTAATCCCAAAATCATGGGCGGCTTGGCTTGGTCACATACTTTGGAGAACTGTCTCCAGATATGCTCCAAAACACAAGTTAATTAAATAGATTAATACCTAGGATGCCCAAAAAACCGTGGGCAATCACGCTCTTATCTACATCTATTCAATCATAGCAAGGCAATTAATATCATAGAATACATAAGATAATTTAGATATTATTTCTTCATCATACATTTGCCAATTATGTTGATTGTATACATCAAAATGATTGCGTAGGAGATAAATGAGAAAGAATTATATAAGACAATCATCAACAATGTCCCATGTACTTATGTAATCGTTACAGTGATGTCTATTTAATTAAATAATCTGAACTAATCATTTTCTAAAAAAATGACACAAGTGCAAACTAGAAATCAAAGTTCATTATGTTAATTAAGGTATATTTTAGTGGATTGTAAAAAAAAAAAATCATCAAAACCGAAGTTAAACCTAGGAATCAATGTAGCAATCCATGAAATTAAACCGCTCATGATTCGTAACTAATGTTTGCATGGGCACAATATATTTAAAACTTTCTTCTACATTTTTTTGTTCAAATTAACTCGTACAACATTATGCATGATTTATGGAATGAGAGGTCTTTGAACCCCAGGACCGAGGGGACTTTTTTAGGTTACGTGGTAAGTTTTGGGAAAACGTAGCATGGACTTTTTCCGCTCATGACTCTTCACTTCATGAGCGGAGTATTTAGAACTTGTACATTTTTTTTCCATACCGACATATATTATTCATGTATGTTTCATTTTATTTATTAATAGCATTGTTTGTGGATGGACGGTGTGTGAAAAATTGTTTAGTTTCTTCATTTGTCATGACAGAAATAATTAAGCTTCTTGTAGTCCAGGTTGTCAATTGAAATTTATTTCAAACCGTTTCTGTAGTCACTTCTAGTAAGAGTGACAGTTGTATAACAAGATGTTTTCGTAGTGCCTGAATTCAAGAATTCTAATTTAGGAGCTCTATTAATTTAATTTAATTTTTTTGGTTGGTTTCCATGTAAAGTAGGGCTTCAATGAAACTTTAGTAATTTTTTTACCTAACATGCTTAAACCCCTAGTATAGTATGATTGACCTTATGATTGAAGGTTTAACGTATGAATTGAATCATTTTTGGAATTATATTCTATTATTTTGATTTTACTTAGGAAAACATTTAATTTTTTTTGGCATTAATATTTAATTCCATCTTTGTTTTGCATTTTTTTCTTGATTTCGAGTCTTGATATTTGAAGTGTACAACTAACAAAGGAGTTGAAGACTTGGAGGTAACTATGGATGCAAAGTAGGAAGTTACTTCTGGTAAGTGTGCTAATTAATTGAAGGTAGACAAAATAGTGAAACTAGGTTGCCTTATTTCAACAAAGTTACTTTATAAGCCATCAAAGTAAATAAACGTTTTTACAATTATTTTTATTTGTAGACATGGAGTTTCAAGAGTTCCAATAGCAACAATACTTAAATAAAGAATAGTGCATTCTTATAGAGAAACAAAAAAAATTTATGTAGTAATTATTGATTGTCAAGAAATTAGTGAGGTGCAAGTGTGCGACCTAATTTCAGCATTTTGTGTAATGAGTGATTATTTAGCTTGAGACTTCTAGTCAAGCCCTCCTCATGATGTCAGTAATCATGAGGAGGGTGGGCAGTCATGACCTCTGCCGTCTTGCACTTGACAGCGTCACGTCACCAGACTCCCACGACGGTTTCCTTCTCCCGACGTCGTGTGCTTCTCCGTTTTGTTGATTTTGTGTGCTTCTCCGCTTTCCTTCCTCGCGCGTTCATTCAGGTTGCTGTAGTCCATGAGTTTGGTTGTCTCAAGCTTTGCATTTTGGAATGAGTTGGGTTGTCTAGAGCTTCTTTGGTTGGTTCATATGTTGTTGGCGGAGCGTTGAACTTTTGTTTGCGGAGCTAAATGTGTCGAGGGACATTGAAGGAGCGTATTCAAATTTTGCTGGTGGAGTGTGTATGTGCGCGGAGAACGACAGTCAATTTTTGTGGTGGAGTGCGGTAGTGCGTGAAGCATTTCCTGGCTAAGGCGGTGCGCAAGTGTCTGGACCGGTGCACAAGAAAAAGGACACAGTGCTGGACTTCACCCAGCTCATTGAACAGGTTAGTTCATCGTAGTCCAACCTCAAAACTTGCATTTTGATTTTGTAGTTCTCTGGCGGTGAGGTTCATTATTTGACTTCTTTGTTGTAGAACTATGATCGCATGGAGGTGCGCGTTTGCTCTGGAGTTTAGCTTCTAGGCTTGGGAAGAATTGATCCCATTCAAGCTTGTCAAATGAATCTAATACATGGATACAATGGCTGTTTAGCACTCGTCCTCCTTGCAGGTGTAGGCTCTCCTCACGTATCGTAGTTCATAGTTCATAACTGTAGACCCTAAAATGCTAACCTTAATGTAGTTCACGAACTAGAGTTCAATCTGTATGGACTGATGTGAGTGTTTGAATTGAAGCAAGTGAAGTAAGGAACGGAAATGTTGCTTCCAAAGAGGAGTAGAGCGAAGAGTTCATTGTATATTAGTTAGACAGTACTCTTTTGTGAATGGTATTAGAAACATGATTTGTGCAGGGATTTAACGACTATGATCAAACACGCTTGTTTTCTGTGCGATAGGCTACTTAGTCCATCACTTTAGAATTAAGTTTACCATCTCTTCAATTAATTTCACTTGGCTAGTCATGAAGAAACAAGTTAGGAATTTGTGATTCTCAGTGAATGATTGAAATTACAATTTCTTCTGCATTTGAATTTCACGCAGCAGTCTTTTGAAGAGCGGGAGGGCATTTTCCAGTAGCTGAAAACAAGGCCAGACCCATCCAAGCGGAAGCTACGATGGCAGCAACTCCATCCCAGCGTACACCAAACCTCCCAATTTGGAAGGACCCATAAATTACTTTGAACCATATTCTCATTAATTTCTGTTTCTTGCTTGCATTGTCTGGATTATAAACATTGCTAATAATTAGGGTATAGTTGCTTGCAATTGTCACTTGTATGCACTTCGCTGAAAACGAGGGTAGTAGAGCCTCTGTCATAGTCGCTGTTACGAACATGGCTAAGAATTACGGTAGTAGAGATGCCGAGAAGAACACATGGTAATAAGTACGTGACCCACTTACCGCGGATAGTAACCCTAAAACTGTGCATCGTGAGATCCCTTGACAGGGCAATCCCTGTATAGATTCCAGCATCGTAGGATCCCCTGATTTGAAACCTTAGCCGCCAACCACTACACCACCACCCGATTTCTAGGGTTTGTGGCCCATCGTGGGATCCCCCGATGTTCAGATGTGGAGACGCAGACTATATCCAAACCACATATTAGGCACAGCCCAGGCAGAGGATTAGTAACCCATCGTGGGATCCCCCGATGGAGGATAGTGAAGACCGCACCGGACCCAGACTTGACAATGAGTAGACCACTTAGAGCATAAGAGTACTAAACCATTGTGGGAAATCACGATGAGAACTTTTAGCGTGGGTAGAAAATAGAGATGCAGGCACATCAAAAGAAGACTGTTCATGTGAACAATCAATCGTGGGATCCCACGATGGAATGTAATTATACAGATCATCACCGATCTAGTTCTAAGACATTCAAATCTCACTTCTGTGTAATTTAGTGCGACCGTCGTATGCCAGGACGCCTTGAGTAAGTGAATTGAAAAGCAGTAATCTCCTGCCCACTAATGTCCGTGAATGTAACCAATCGTGATATCCCACGACAATGGTAGTTTGTAAAACTTGATCATCAAAATGATCACACAACCTTACTTTCTCTTTCAAGTTAGAAATAATAGCCGTCGTGGGATCCCACGACTATGTATGACAATTAAATTTGATTCGGGAACAATATCAAGGTAGCATTTGCTCTTTCGGATGATGTCAAAACTAACATCTCCTTCTACCATGCTGCAGAGAAATGCAAGCGGATGAAGGGCCAGAAGAACTGACACCAAGGAAGCTTGGTACCTTCATCGACTGCTACATTACTTCTATGGAGTACACAGGTCCACACCCACCACCAGCCTTTTTCCGATGCGACGAGCAGATTACACATTGGGGTGTCGCCTGGAAAGCAAAGAGTGACGACTTCATTATCATTCTTCCCACACTGATGAATGGGACGATGGGGCACCCAACTGAAGGACTCAAGGTACTTGAAATGAAGAGACTTGACGACAACACATCGCTCCTAGTTGTAGAGGAGAAGGTTCTTCTTTCCGCGGAGATCATAACGTTTGGGCTGATCCTTGACTACACGAAGTTCAGCCTCACTCTGTGCCAGTCTCTGATTGCAAGGGCACATCTGATGTGCAAAGACATGTCTAAGCCTTGGTGGAAGCCTAAAGAGCTGAAGAACCGGTGGGACATAATCATGGAAGACTTACGAGATACAAACGCTCGCCCCAAAGCCATGACAGTGATTGCTCCCACGCCGTCCCCCCAAAAGAAGAGCAAGAAGAGGAAGTCTGCAGCTGGAGCTCCCGGGCACGAAGATGATGCCGTAGCAAGGACATCCAGAAAGAAGAAAAAACCAGATATCCCTCTTTTGCTGCATAGAGCTGTGGCTCTAGGGGAGGCTGACGTGAAGAAGATGACACTGGAAGAGATGAATGCGATGAGGACCTTGTACAAGAACTCCTTTGGTGGCCTGTACAAATGGGGCAGGAAACCAATTTGTGACAGCAAAGGAGAGCTCATCCGCGTGCACTATGACTATCTACACCAGGCACCAGAAGCTTTGCTCGTGTATAAGGGAATTCAGGCAGAACGGCTTGATGCGCTGACGAAGAAGGTACGAATCACACCTGACTATAACTCAGAGAACAGAGTCATATTAGTGCTTCCTCTTAAAGCGGGACCCTACGGCCAGCGCAGGTAGTGTCGTACTATGAGAAGCAAGTGCCAAAGAAGGAGATCTTTGATAACCCCAAGACGCACTACTACATAGTAGGTGGCCAGCACACTGTCCAGGCATTCAAAGACCTGATTAGGCTTGGTGTGATTCCTGAGAAAGACAAGAAGCAAGCCTCCACCTTTAATATTTTATCCGTATGGACGGACAAAGATCACCACGGAGACCTATTGCACTTCTCGCGGGCGCTGAACCAAGATGTTGTAGGCGAACAGAAGGAGCAGAACTTCACGAAGCAGCTGCTGAACACAAGAATCAAGTGGCAGAGTATGGGAAGTCCACAGCCAGCACTATTGGGCAGACCACACTCAATAGAGTACAATGTAAGAATGCCGTCGGAATAGACATATTTTTTGTTTGTAGGTCATCTAAGTGTGCTCAACCTAACCATCGTGGGATCTCCCGATTGTCCTGCACTACACCTCAGACCTTCATTACGTTAGAACCTCGTCATCGTGGGATCCCACGACTAAGTCCTAGCCTTGCGATACGGGGTAGTTCTACATTAGAATGCGGCGATCGTGATATCCCACAACGTTAATGAATGAAATACCAGATGGCGCTAGTTTAGTTATTTGTGCTCGGGGTTCAGTGCATGGTGTTTTCAAATTGTGTATGTAGGAGATAGAGGCTCATCATGATATCTCACAATTGCTTATTGCCTAAACGGCTTCCTTGTGGTAACTGAATGATCGTGGGATTGCACGACTGTATATTGGACTTCTTGGGTTCACGTGGTCTATGGAACGCGTATTGACTGTCATTCCTTTGTTGAGCAGGCATTTCACCCGTCTGTGGCAACAATATTTGCGGGAGCAAAGGCAAAAGACATTGCCGAACTGAGATTCCCTCTACTCTTCATGGAGAACAACGCTAATGTTCAGAGATGGATCAAGATAGAGGAGAGATTCATGGAAGGTCTACTTCCTGATACGGCAGGCTTGGTCGATGTAACCGGGAATACGGATCGCAAACCATTGGCAGCAAACGACTTCAAGCCCCTTTATGGACTTAGATCGGAGGACATCAATTTTCTTGCGGATCAAGTCGAAGCCCAAGTTGTCAGCATGAAGAGCTCCGCCGCAAGGTCAAAATCCTAAAGAGGTGGAAGACGTATTGTCTCTCTTGCTGAATCGGGTGCCAAAATTTGGCTGATCAAGGCGATGAAGAATGAACTCTTGTCCCATTACAAGGGTCCTCTGCTGCCTGCAAGGAAGGTGGAGTACGAGCCTTACCTGGACTCTTTGTGGGTCGAGTTTGCGACGGAAAAGAACATTCATCACGAGGAAGTAGATATGTGGGTGAACAAGGCAATGGAAACCCTGCTGGGAAAAGTGGTTGCAGGACTGGACAAGAAATCTCAACAAGACGTTCGACCCAGCTGACCTCCCGCAATTGGTGATCCATATGTGGAAGTCGTATTTCAAGCTAACGACGAAGGAGCAATCGGTGCAGGCGAATGCACGTGGTTTTTCAGAGCACTATCTATGTAAACCATGGACAAAAGCAGTTGGGAAATCAGCGCCACCTTGGCGGCAGCGGACGTCAAAGCATGGAGGAGAAAGAAGAAGCAGCACTTGTACATCTGGTTCATGTTCGAGGCAACATCCTACAAGTGTCGCGCCAAAATTCTTGAAGAGTGGAAATTGAAGAGACTCTTTGACGCTCTAGAGTACTATGACCCGCAGGACCAGACAGTCGTAGCCCGCTCTGCCGCCGTTCTCCTCACAGATGCCGAAGGGTTCCACATGATTGTGGCTCACCTAGAGAAACGAAGGATGGAAGTCAAAGCTAGGTTGTGGGATTGGCACATTGTCAACTACATGGCTGGGCTCGAAGACTTCCTCCTTCAAGCTCCGGCTGGAGACGGGTCCAATGTATTTGTTGTCTTCATTTTTGGGCACAGCGAAGAGCACAACCGGCGGACTTACTTCAAAAGCTTCTTCCCGGGATTGGACCGCCTCACTTGGGTGTACAAGATGGAAGATATGCCGGATGACTACCCTTACTGGCGTCGGCAGCACATGCCGTATCTGAAGATCAGCACTGCGTTGATTCTATTTGAAGGACTAGCTTCCACCAACTATGTCTTTGTCAATGTCAACAGGGGTCTGGAGTTCATATATCTGGGCTTGGTATGCACTACAACTATTCTCTTTTCTTTTGTTCTTCTGATAATCTCAATTTTGATTTCGGGGATTTGAATGTCACTAATTTCCGGTTGTTGTATTTTAGTATTCGGAAGGTGTTAAAGTGCTCGAAGTTGTAGAATCAGTGGAAGCTAAGACGTTAAGTCGGGTCTTCGCCAAGCAGATTTGAGACGACAAACATGTGCAGGTGGCACCCCTTTCTCTTACGGAGGCCGAACACGAGGACGAGGAAGTTGAGAGTGATGATGAAGATGCTGTAGTTGAAGACATCACCCAACACAGACCGGGTACAGGAACAAGGTCGCTTGAGCACCCTAAGGTTAGTGTGCATTACTTGCTGAACCTTCGTGATATCTCCGGACGTTGGACAGCGCACATTCGTGATATGCGATTCAAGGAGGGCAAACTGAGCTCAGATGTAGTGGGATATTGCCTTTCTCGCAGGCAAAATCTCCGACTCCCTCCCCCCAGCAAGAGCAGCTAATTGATCCGCCAAGTACAGCGGAGGATGCTGACGAAGTTCCCGAAGTTCATTCAGCACAAGCAGAGCTAGCAGAACTAGTCGAGCAACATGAGAGTATTCTAGAGCCATTACCAGCTGAAAAGATTATCATTCCAATATTGAGCGGGTCGTCAGGCAAAGTGAATTCAAGGATTCCATTGGCGGACCCAAGGATATCCCAGAAGAAGCCACGTAAGAAGCCGGTCAAGGAACTTGACACTGCAAAAGATACCGGGAGCACAAAGGTGGCCAAACAAGCGCGGAAGACAGCAGGCAAAAATCAAAAGGGGGGGACCTCAAAGAGGAATTCAAGTAAGTCGTTGGTGGAGCGCAAACGCTCGTCAGCAAAGTCGATTGGGAGTTCAAATCCCGAAGCATCAGTTGCGGCAGACACACTTTTGACTTGTGCCTCGGGACCGTTACTATCGAAGTCTGACAAGTCGACTCAGCCGCAACAAGAGGATGCGTAGGCACCTCGTGCTTTTAGGATCTGACAAACAGCTACCGGACTTCGTCGTACCAACCCATGGGGACACTCACCGACCAGCATCGGGGGATCCCTCGATGACAAAAGAGTCACTGGTCTGGAGCGGGGAGGATGTGGCCGACCTCAGCAAAGGGAGGAAAGAGTCGAAGGGGAACGATGGCCAACCTGGATCGGAGGATCCTACGATGACGCAGGAGTCTAATTTCGGTAGGCGGGAAAGTGACCCCAGACCTACTCCGGAGAGGGAACTCGCGGAAGGGGGCCCTGAAAGACCTACATCGGGAGATCCCATGATCAGTCATGCATTACCAGTCCAGACTGAGGGAGCTGTCCTTACATCTAGCGCAGGGAAGGATGACCGCGGCAGGACACAGGGACCTGAGGGATTGGGGGATCCCACGATCGCTGAAGAGTCAGTGGTGTTAATTCATCATGGCGTTCAAGCGGAGAGCAAGGGGGTTGAACACCAGGAGGGAGTGGTTGCATTGTCTTTGTCGGGGGATCCCACGACGGTGCCAAAGCAATTGCTCCCGCTGATAGGCATCACGGTTGATGTACAAAACGACACCCTTGTTGACTTGGTCCCCCTGAGTCCCACACCTGTTGCTGGAAGGAAGAGTAAACCTGTTATAGGGCGGGCGAGGATTGTCGACATTGCTTCACTAGCCTCCAATGTTCCACTGGAGGTTGCAAGAGAGGTCGTTCTTGATGACGGTGATAACAATTCTGATGAAGTGCTGGAGGCCTTACCTTACGAGGCCGAGGAAATAATGAGGTTATGTCTTGTCGATCGTATGAGAGCATTTGGTCAATTAACAAGTCTAAACCACTATGGGAAGATGCGTCTGGATACAGTAAAGAAAAGGAATTTAGAATCCATATGGCGAGCGAATCGTTTTCTTTACAAGCCCGTCTTTAAATGGGTATTTCAGGATGGTCCGCGTGCAGAATTCGAAGAAGGGGATCCACCTGATGCAGACGACGAGTGGGAGGCAGTGACATTCGGCATTAGAGAGAGGAGGGAAGGGCCTTTAAGTGACGACGAGCTTGAGATGGGATCTGTGAGTGGTGACAAGGGGGGAAGAGGACCAGTGAGCGGCGATGAGAGAGGAAAGGAGAAAATGATCGTCAAGAGGAGGGGGGAAGGATCAGTGAGCGACGGCAAGATGGAAAGAAGGCAATTGGGTGACGAAAGCAGGGGGAAGGGTCGCCAGTTTGTAGCGTCCGAGCTCCCACATATAACATGCCTAGAAATCCAAATCCTTCCTCACCACGGCACAAACGGACCTTGAATTGTTCAAAACCATTTAACAAATAGGTGCCCAAATTTTCAACTGCTCATGAGAATTAGAGAACCAAAGTTGATGATAAAGCTTCTCAGTAATCGGTCCATGAAGATGTAAGTAATTTTCTACAATTTGACAAGCTACACGGTTGAAACTGTTCATTACTAATCTGCTAAACATTGTAATCTAACAGTCCTATCTTCTAGACGTATATATTGCACCACACTATACCCTCCAGCAAAATATAAAATTTAACCCTACATAAGCCCTAAACCATTAGTCATTTGAAAAGCACCGAAGTGCCACTATAGCAGCACTTGTTTGAAGGAAAGTAAACATCATAGCAAACCCAATACCCGATGAATGGCAAGACAATTCCATATAATTTGAAATGCAACTTCCATGTCGTAACAAGTACCATAGTTGTAGAGTCTTGGATATTGCAGTCATGAAACTAAGTGCAAGTGAAACAAGTCTGCAGAGTTTGTAGTACCAAGCTATATAGGATACTATAGTCATGAAACTCATGGAAAATGAAACCAAAAATGAAGCTATGCACAATTTGTGTTACCAAGCTATATGCTCTATGTAGAAACGTAGGCAAGTTGCATTTGGAAATGCCTTCATGACAAGCTTTATGCAGCTTGGTTTTGAAAACAAAACGACGGTTGCAAAAGCCCACTTTTTGCCTCGCCAACTAAAACCTCCTAAACTTCATTGATGGAAACAACCACAACCTCATGAGCTATTGCGTGGGATGGATCGAAGAGAAGATGTTGTGGCTACTAGAATTTTCCGTGGATTTCTACCTTGAAAAGGGACATTGCCACTAGAGTGAACCTCATTTGGTCACCTTGAAGAACTTTGTAGTACTTTGCAAAAGCTTTGAATCCGCTTGAAAAATACATTTGTGAGTGTTTAGGGCTGAAAGATAACTTGACTTTCAGGATCCAGCAAGTTTGTTCTTCGACAAACACTAGAGTACTATACTCGTGAAAGGAATGTCCATGCTCTCGTACAAACCATGCAGGCACTGTTTGCAAAGCTAGGAACCAAAGATTCATGAGAGGGAAGCAACAAAAACGCTTAAGTACTATCAGCAACATTTGCTACTTCTTGTACAAGCAACAAAAACTTACAAGCAACAAGACCCTTAAAACTTACAAGCGCAAGCTACTGAAGCTTACAAGCACAATGAAAGAGGTCTTCCTCACTGTACAGTCAAATGAGGGGTCCAAGTGAACTCGATGGACCCAATGGAGTAGTCCTTTATGACCAAAACGGTGCTCAGTTCTAGTCATTGGTGTCAACATTATAAGTGTGCAGCTCGAGGGGGTCAATGTGTAAAAAAATAAGGGAATAGGTGCGAACACCAAGTATTTTTTAGGGGGGTATTACTTTTTTTTTTTTTAAGAACACGCTATCATTATATAATTTCCTACACTGGGTTATTAGAGAAGGGGATTGCATTACTTATAATTCTAAATTGATATGAATAAATGATATGGTAATTTAGATTAAAAAAAAATTCTACTATAATTTTTGTCCTACATTAAATTTCTTTCAAACTTTCTTTTCTTTCCCCCACTAATGACTACTTACAACTAGAACTTAACAGAAAAGTGTAGTCAATACTACTATTGTATCTTCTATAAAAATTGTCAATAACACTCATTTACTAGGAAGGGATCATATTATTGAATGCTATTAATTGAACTTTAGGTTTACGTCCTTTTTACATGATTAATATGAATGATACAGAGATTGCTTTTTGATATCAACTTTACTTTAACCTACATTGTTTGATTCAATGTACATGTCTTCACCGTATACACAATAATATGTAAAAATTATTTTTGCACTATCATGGTAGTATGAAATCATAGTATGAAATAGAATGCAAGAAATATTTTTGCACAATCATGGTAGTATGAAATGGTAGTATGCAATGGTAGTATGAAATAGAATGTTCTCATTGTGTTTACAAACACAATGAGTGAAAAAGTGTGCTTATCATGTCTAGTTATGGAGACACAAATAAAACTGAGCTTGTACACCTGAACTCAAACATGCAGTACTATAACTAATGGAAAAACTAGAAAGCCATCTGAAGCCAGCTACCATCTACTATAGAAATTAGTAAAGTCAAACACTTGTGTCTACAATAGAAACATCCAAAACCGTCAATATTAAACAATTCAGCATAGTTGGAGACATTTTTCCTAAAAATAACATTTTTGTAGTATTACCAAGTGAAAATCATGAATATTCCAAAAAAAAATAGATTTTTTGGATGTGGTATGTAATTTCTATGATTTTTCAAAGTGCCAGCTCCCTAGACCACTAAAACTGTCATATAGGTGGATCCTAAATTGAAATTTGCAAAAATCCGTAGTTAATAAATCAAAGTTAAGTACATGTCTTTCAAATGCGTCAGCAAATCAAAGAAAGTTAAGCATTTGTAGGACACATTGATGAAAGTCTAAGGACACATTTAGTGATAATCTAGGATACAAGAATGGAAACAGGATTGCTTTTGGATGTTTCTATCTTACTTCAATTCAGAAACATCAACAATCAATCCTTAGGAGGAAGCCTTGTCCAAGCTGCCTGAAGCTATCGGACAACATAACTTTGACCCATAGGCTGCAATGAATTTCAAAAAAATAAATTTGGGCATGTCATACAAACATTCAACTCTAGTATAAACTTTAAAAAATAATGTGCAAAATTCAAACCATAAAACCCTGCCCAAAGTTTTAAAAAGAGTGCAATGTTTGAAGTTCCCAAAAAATTCTGGTAGAATTACTTTTTTGGTGTTGACAATATTTGTGTTTCCATTTTTAAATCAAAATCATTCATTACAGATATAAAGTTAAGAGTACTCAAAATTGAGATTAATTGCAAAATTTTACAACCTCATAAGTTCTTACAGGTACTAAATATGGGTGAATGATGCAAGCCAAGATGTCTGAATTTTAACAATATGTGATTAGCTCATTTTCTAAGTTGCAAAACAGCCACCTAAAGCCAGCCAACGTCTACTATAGAAATTAGTAAAGTCTATAAAATTATTGAACACTTTGAATATTCCATTTACAAGGCAGCAACATTTAATACTTTTGGCCAAAAAAAAGAATAAAAAGGGGGGTATCCTAGGTCTAATTTTTTTCTAATTGGACCTATTTTTCTATACCCTATAGTAGTTTAAAGACATGTCATGGCATTTTTGTACCCTATAGTATAAAAAATAGAATTATAATTTTTATCTCAAATGTTTTTTAGGCACCCTATCATTTGTTCGCATATAGTTTTCTACTACTACCGCTCATTGCACCCCCTAAGGTGTGCAAAAGAAATAGAAAAACAAGTTTGCAGTAGTCTAAGTACAGATCTGGATTCTAAACTAAGCAGAGCAATGCAAACTATAAGGGAGAAGCTGATGAGGTTTGAAGGCAAAGTCTTCAAAGTTTTCCAAGACCATTCAACTTTCAAGTGAAGTCACTCAAATTTCAACTTGCCGTCCATAGCTGTGATGATCTTGGTGGTAGATTGCATAATGTAAAAATCATGATTTTATTTCATGGTAGGCTTTAGGGATGATGAAACGTATTATAGTTGATCATTCATACCAAAGAGAAGTCACATGGAAGGAAGTGTGATTAAATTTTGAAATTGTGATTATTATTGCCATGTAGGAAACAGTCATTCAAAATGTGTGGACATTATTATGCATTAAAGTGATAAAAACTAGTCACTTCATTTAGAAGCTGAACATAGTTCCATGTAAATTGAACCCCAAGTTGAACCGTTGAATGCAAACCCTGAACTCATATAAATAAACGGTGTACAATATACATATTATTAGAGCTTTCCAGATGTAAAAATGTTAGCTTTGTATGATATTTTATACATATTGCGGTTTTCATGAATTTTTTTGTAGTGGGGGGACTTCAATATAAAATATACCATAATACCTTTTGCCATGGATTGTCCATCAACTTTCTAAAAAAAAATTTGGGGTCTATACCACTGTTATAAAATGAAATCCATAAAAAAACAACTGATCACAGGTCCAAAACAGGCTACTACAACCACAACACTTGGAATGGTTGATTTTAAGTCAAATTATGGATGAGGATGGAATGTAGAGTGTAGACTCAGACTGTGGGGGACATAATTTTCCATGTTCTCTTAAGACTCTATACAAGCCGATCTTTTCTTTTATCGAGATATCTGTAGCTGCCTATTTACTTGACAAAGAAGTCTTGAATAAGAAACTATAAGCAGGGTCATTGGGGTGATCGCACGCTACGATCGCCCCCCTGGCCCGATATACAAACATTTACGCATAGTACAAACTGTATGACATTTGGTACGCCTTGTATTCCAGCGGGTTTTCCAGTACTCTGACAAAGGACCCGTGAACTCGGGCAACGGACCCGTGAACTCGAGCGCTTCAGGTAGTCGCCTGAATGCTTCGATGCTTTTTGAGTTTATAGTTTTCTTGTGAAGGTTTACAATGGCGAATAGAAGACTTGGAGAGCGACGTGCCAGATTCAAGGGGAAGGGACCTCGTGGAAGGGCGGAGGATTACAATGAGGTGAGGGAGGATCTGAAAGACAGGGAAGCAAAAGGGTCAAAACGAGGTAATAGGAGCCAACTTCGACGTAACCACTGCTTTTTTGAAGTTATTATTGATTGTGTAGCTCAATTTTGTTTGGATTTGTCCAAAAAAAACTTACTTCAATAATCATAATTGTTATAGTAACACATTTGAATTATGTATAGTCTTTGATATCATTATTTCATCTAAATTAAGTACAAAATCCCTCAAAGATGCAAGGTTGTCCGGAGGCATCTTCTAGGCTGAAGATTATAGGTCTTTTTTGTTTTGTGTATTCCGATTGTTGTCATTTGAATACGTTTTTCAAAGCGAAAGAAAATTTTAGAGTCTAATTCTTGGTTTCAAAGAAGTCAATGTCCTACCTGCAAGTGTGAGATTTTAGGCATTCCAAGAAAGCTGTATATGTTAAACCAAATCACTTAACTAGAAAAAAATGCAGGATCAATAGACAATGACATTACAATGGAGCAAACAGGTGAAAAAAAGCAGCATTCATCCACTGCTTCTTAATTTGTACAAAACGTACTTAAAAGTACGTATTTGTACTTGTAGTTGTACACACTATCCACCTTCTTTGTACAATGAGTGTTAACAGAGAAGTACTCACTTGCCTTTTTGAATCTTCATGTACATTTGTTTAGTTTTTAAGCATGACTACTAAACTTAAAACTCACATCGGCACACTTGAAATGCATTATAGTCATCGACACACTTGAAACCCATGATAGTTATTTGAAGTTTTACAAAGTTGTACTACATTCTCCCATGAATGACAATGATTAGAAATTATTGGACCTACTCTACGTAGTAGGCATCATCCTCAAATGAAATTAAAATGACTAGTATTATAAACATCAAATTATCTTTGCAAGTTCATCGTTTGTAGAGGCTCTCGGCCTGTAGTGGAGCTGCTCCAGGTTGTTTTTACTTCGTCATTGTTCGGTGCCCACTTTTACTTCCTCATTGTTTGGTGCCCGCTCAAGTCTGCCATGGATGCGCAGCCGGATGGATTTGTGGTGCCTGCCCACGCGTTTGAGGGAACAGCGCCGTGTGTAGGGGATGCTTTTCATAAGACCTTGAAGAAGGCGTCCCTCCAAATCATGGTAACTACATCTGCAATTCCATTACTGTTTCGAAGATAGTGTCTCTCAATGTAACAGGAACTGCTGGGTTCTAGGTGTTTTTTTTTTGGTTTCAAAAGGGCACATCTCTTATTCTTTTTAATTTGGTTGCAGAGGGTGCCCGCATGATTCTTCCAGAAGTTTTGAGATGATTTTGAAGGAGAGGCTTACGAAGGATTTGTTAGACTTTGGTACATAGGGAAACTTTACTCTTTATTCGTCAATGTCAAAATATCGTACACCAAGAAGCGACGGATACAAGTCATGCTTACTCAAGGATGGAGATATTATTATTGTTTCCATTGCATAGTTGTTGGCGACCAGGTCACATTTAGGCGCTTGGGTGCAGCCGAATTTGAAGTTACTGTTCACAGAAGTTCCATTGGCAGACAAGTTGGATTTCCGATGGGTGGTGATACAGCCATTGAATTTGGGGAACTATCGTCTCCCTCTTTGAACCTAGCATAGAAGCCACAAAGCATATGTTCACCAATACATAAATGAGGACAATAGATAGTACTTTGGGGGCAACTATGGCACTGAATTTTGCTGTGTACAGTTTGGAAACTGTGCAAAACTATACTTTTTGTAAGTACTAAGAGATACTTTTTAGACAATTTACTACATTTTGTACAATTTCATACTCTTTGTACATACCTGTACTTGGTTAGTTTTGTCCATTTACTGTGTCTACCATTGCAGCTCTTGAGCTGGTTGCTTATGCGCATTCAAAGGATTTTCAAAGTAATTTGCATTCGGTTATCACGGAATCATCTACTGTTTTTGATGTGTTATCTCCATTCTATCAGATGGGTTGTTCAAATGAGAAAGAAAACTTTTAAGTCCAGTTTTTGGTTTCAAAGAAGTCGGTGTACTACTTGCAAGCATCAAATTTTAAGCATTTCAGGAAAGATGTATATATTGAACCAAATCACATAACTCGACAAACATACAAAATCAAAAGACAGAGAATGACACTACAACGGAGCAAGCAGGTCAATACATACATACACGGATAAACTCAAAAGAGAAAATCAAACAATCAGTGAAGGAACTTCATATGTAGGTACTACGACTATGGATGAATGTGTAATGAATGGAAGTAAGTTATATCGAGGCACCTCTACTGATATTTGTTAACACCCCCTTCATCGAGATAACAAGATTAAAAGGTAATATCTTCGACAGTCAAATGTCTTGGGTTGAGGTGAGAGATAGATCCAGTATCAGGCATAGATCACAAACATGAATATGGTGAGTATTCTAAGAACGTGTATCAAGTTTTCAAGATTCAAAGACGCAATTAATAATGTAGAGGTTTGGTTGCCTTGCAGGTGGAGATTTTGATGCTTGCTTTGCTCTTGACAGTTCTTCAACGAGTCTTCGACTTCTGCCTAGGACAATTCACCAGATTGCAAAGTTCAACCCCTCTTCACGTGATGGAAGAAGAAGCTCACACCTCCGGTGAGATTGACAATGCGATTTCTACATCGACTGGTGAGGTGAACACAAAGAAATATTATGCTGTTAGACATGGCTATCACCCAGGATTATACAGTGTTTGGCACGAATGTGAGAGGGAGGTCAAGGGTTTCAGGAATTCAGAGTTCCAAAGTTTCACACAGCTAGAGGAGGCTGAGCATTACTTGAGATCAATTTAGTTCAATTCTAGAAGGTTTTACTTATCTTTGTTCATCAATGAAATTCAAGTTTGCAACCTGTAGATAGTTTTGAAACGCTCGCCCCCCTGGCTCGATATACAAACATTTACGCGCAGTACAAACTATATAACATTTGGTACACTCCGTATTTTGGCGAGTTTTCCGGTACTCTGATAAAGGACCCGTAAACTCGAGCAACGGATCCATGAACTCGAGCGCTTCAGATAGTCGCCTAAATGCTTCGATGCTTTTTGGATTTACAGTTTTCTTGTGAAGGTTTACAATGGCGAATAGAAGACTTGGAGAACGACGTACCGGATTCAAGAGGAAAGGATCTCGTGGAAGGGCGGAGGATCACAATGCGGTGAGGGAGGGTCTAAGAGACGGGGAAGCAGAGAGGCAACGTAAACGTAGACAGTTGTTGAGGGAGAGAGAAGAAGCAGCGAGGTTACTTGGTGTGCAGGATGAATTGGAGGTCAAAAGGGAGATGTCTTCACGACAGCTTGCAGAGGTTTCGTCCGAAATTGTGGATTTTTTCACAATTAAGATGCAAGGTTGTCCGGAGGCATCTTCTAGGCTAAAAAATTATGGAGCGTTTTTTGGAGGACGAACATATTTCTCCATTTCTTCGTCAGTATTATCCTCGTGGGCAGGATGCCAAGGCTCAATTCAAATTCTTAAAAAATTATCAGTTGGAATTGGACGCTGTGAAGGGTGTTCAATCGGCAGATATGCTCGCTAGGAAGGCTGTTCTCCTAGATGTGGCTATATCTACTCGGGTTACAAAAACCAAAGCTTTGTCACGGGTTTTGAATGTTCACCCATCCAATTTGAGGGTGGCAATAACCCGTCGAAGTAGTGTACGATTGCAAGCTTCACCTTTTGCACTCATAAGACGTAGAAAGAGGCCAGAACTGCCTGGCAAGATTAAAGACCTTGTTACGAAGTGGTGGACAGAAGAGACCCGTGTAAGTCCCAACAGGAAGGAAATTGTACAGAAATGGATAAGTCCAAATATGTACGACAAGCATTGCACTGACTATTTGCTCAAAAGTCAGGTACGAATCCATTTGATTGCAGTGTTGCAGCACCCTGTACAAATGTTGCATTGTCAAATATACAATCCTAGACATTGTTTCCATCCGACATGTATGCTACGCACCTTGTTGTATCTCCCTCAGTTCTCTAATGGTTTGAATGTGTACCCTGCAATACGTTGATTACAATGTTACAAGGTACATGTTGTATTAACAACTATACATTATGTACAAGAGTACCGTGGGTCTCATGGTCGAGTATTCAGAAAGTCTTTGTAGTCGGGTGGTCTGCTTTGTTGGAGGCTTTTACTTGACGTATTATTCTGGGCATTACGGTCCAAGGTATGTTTTGTACAAGCTTTGTACTTTTGATTACCTCTTTTGTATTACCTCTTTTGATTTCTCAAGAAAATTTGCATTCTTGTAGGCCGCATTCCACCAGCAATTTAAGGTGGCACACCCAGACGTGGCAATCAAACAGAGAGCCTTTGAGAAACTGAAGCCTTACTTTGTTAGAGCGTGCAATGAGAGGAACGTCTGCTGTTGTAGATACCACGTGGAGATCGACATGCTCAAGGAGGGGTTCAATCGGATTCGGGATGGCACAAAGGGAATCCACTTCTTAGAGAATTGCCAGTGCATGTGTGATGTGTGCCTCTTTCGACTAGAAGAAGAAGCAAAGTGTAAAGCGCATCTGAAGACATATGCAGGTACAACAGCGTTGTAGCAACAAATCGTTTGCCCTAAGCCTGAGAACGAAGAGTGGCATGCTCTGTAATGTGTCATGGGTACGTGCGAAGACTGTGGTATTTCGAAGCTTCCGATTTGCCCTCTTGAGTTATCATCGTCTTCAAATGTCATCTGGAAGTGTTTTGAGAATGAAATCATTGGGGTGACACAGGATGGGAAGCCCCGGAAGAGGATTGTCGAGGTATACAAAGAGACCTCTCCACAAGTGTTCTTTGAATACTTCAAGTCTAAACTGCCCCAGTTTGTGAAGCACAACTTCAATGCGAGGTGGCAGGACGACCACTACAAGCGTTCTATGCAGAGTTTGGGCAAAGATGTGATTTTGTCACATATTGATTTTGCTGAGAACTACACTTTTGAGATTCAAAATTAGATCCAGAGCATATATTGGTGCTCCACACAAATCAGTATCCTTATCCACATCACGTATTGCTTTAAACCAGACGGAGTTATGGTGAAGGAATCCCATTTCTACATAACTGATGATGAAAAGCACAATTCCCTTTTTGTACAGCATTGCTTGATGCAACACTGGCGATGGCTAGAGTCTCAAGGTATGCTTCACATTGCCCCAAGTTTTGTATTTACCATATCTCTTTCTCATTCGCACTCTACGCCTAGTTCTTATATAAGAGTTAATTGTAGGTGGCATGGAACTCTCCGACTATGATGCGTGTGTACCGTAAAATGTACTTTATGTACCGATTTTGTACAGCACTTGTAAATGTTACGGAGTGTATTGACTTCTGTACATGCATCGACAAGGATTCAACCAAAACACCATGTCATGTGGTCCGACAGCTATGTGGGGCAGTTCAAGGGTGCCCGACTATTTTATTTTGTGGCCAGATATCCCGGTCTGACAAATGGTTGCACTCTGAACTGGAATTTTTTCGGAATAGGTCACGGGAAGGGAGAGTGGGATGGAGCTGGTGTTGTTGTCAAGCGCGCTCTAAGGCAGTCCCAGTTACACAACATGTGGACGAGGATGCAAAACACCCACGATGCAGTGGCGTTTTTGAATGAGACCAGGCATGGGAGGGACTGTGGATACAAACTTCGAGAAGATTGGCATCAAAGAAGTTCAGAGATACTTCTCGGAAATACCGAAGGACGTCACAAGGGAGTGCAATTACCATTGCAAGACTGTTTCAGGCTCCCAGGCCTTGCATTCGATTTACTCTTTTGCTGTTGCGGACCCAACGCAACTTTTTGTGCGCAAATTATCGTGCTTCTGTGTTTATTGCCTTGATGGCAATTTCGTCAACTGCGTTACAAGTCCTATGTTGAGAACTGGGATTTGGTAAAGTTGAAGCCATACGATCTCCAACTAGTTGCTGACCACATGACGGACCACGACGTTGCAGATGACAAAGATCGGGAGGAGGTCGTGGAAGGCGAGGGATTTGGTGATCTCATTTGGCCAGGTGACAACTTTGTTGTCCCTGCTGTAGAAGGCAACAACGAGGGAGTGGAGTTCTATATTTTATAGTGCACCAGGGGGAAGTATGAGGTTGATCACCGGTTCAAATGTGTTTGGGGCCCGGAGTTTGAAGCTGGCAACTTCATCATACGGGGAACTTACTATCAAAAGTGGAATAATGGGTATGTTCAACTGGGCAACTCCCAACCAGCCCATATTGATGCACACCTTGTGGTGCATGGAAAATTTGCTATAATTCTGAAGCCAGGTAGGCGGAAAGGTGGGGAGGTTACTTATGACATAAGTGACGACAACCTCGCTACTATTAGGGTCGGCTTACATCAGTTCAGGGAGGAAGAAGACTAGTGACTTTACTTCTGTAAGTACAACCCGAGATATTTTGTATATAGTTCCATACGTTTTGTATAATTTTATACACTTTGTACAATTTTGTACTGGATTATTTTTGTCTGTCCGTTGTGTCTATCGTTGCAGCTGAGATTGCTATTCATGTGCATTCGAAGGATGTTCAAAGTAATTTTTACTCGGTTATTACGGAATCATCTGCCGTCTTTGATGCATTCTCGTCATTCTATCTGACTTCTCTTGAATCTACTCTGAATACAAGGTCCATGATCCTGCATTGTCAATTACGATTGCGATTTTAGCTCAAGGTATCATATTCACGTTAAGTTTATGTCTCTACTCATGCCTCATATGCACACCAACATGGTTTCAGAGTGCCGGAGGAAGAACTAACAGTTGACCGCCGGGTTTCTTGAACTTGTTGGACAAAACCGACAGGTTAACACTATTGCTGTGTGAGCACAAGTTATAAGTCTTTTTTTAGTTTATCTATAGCGATTCTTTTCATTTAAATAGGTTGTTCAAAAGAAAAAGGAAACTTTTTAAGTCTAGTTCTTGGGTTCAAAGAAGTCAGTGTACCTCATATTCGTTAACAGTATACTTGTGATTGAATAATCTAAAAAGTTTTAGTAGAGGAAGAGTACTAGGGATAATCGAAAATGAATTTTTTAGTAGTATACTTCTCTTAGCTTATATACTTTTATAGCAATAGCGTTCAGTTGGTGTTTTTGTACAATCTGTACTCTTATACACCTATTTGTACACTACCATCCAGCTTCTTTGTAGAGTAAGCACTTACTTGCCATTTTGAATTATCATGTGCATTTATTTATTTTGTAAGCATTACCTTGAGACTCAAAACTTACATTGGCACACTTAATATGCATCATAGTCATTTGAACTTGTGTGATTACTTACCTTGGCACTCTCCAAATGCATGATAGTCGTTAACTATACATCATTCTCCCATGAACTACAATGATAATAAATTATTGGACCTAAGTCCATGTAGTAGGCATCATCAACAAGGAATTGAAAATCACTAATACAGCTATAAACTGCCATTTTCAAATTATAAACACATCTTGTGTACAAACTCCCTATTGTGAATCAAAGCAAAGGCGCCGGATGGAGCAGTGGGAATTTCATGAACTTCCGCTGAAAGGAGCAGTGGCACCGGCGGTTGATGGAGGAGGGCCTCCAAATGGACCATTGGCGCCGACGCAAGCATTCACTGGAGGAGCGTCGGTGGTCCCCGCAGTTGCTGGAGGAGCACCGGCCCAAGCAGTTGCTGGAAGAGTGCCGCCGCCGGATGGAGCAGTGGCGTGGGCATTTGTTGGAGGAGCGCTAGCCGGGGCAATTCAAGCAGAAGAGGTTTTTCACAAGACGCTGAAGAAGGCGTTGCTCCGACGCATGGTAACTGCAATTCATTTCTAATTCAAAGTGTGTAATTAGAAATGTTGGTTTTGCTTTTTGTTTTTGTTTTTTTGTTTAAAGGGGTGTGTCTCTTATTCTATAATATTTGGTCTCAGAGGGTGCCCGTCTAGTTCTTCTGAAGGTTTCAAGAAGATTTCAACGGAGAAGCTAACTAAGGATTTGTTAGACTTTGGAGTATAGAAAAACTTTACACTTTGCTTGTCAAAGTGAAAATATCAAGCACCAAGCAGGGACGACCACAAGTGATGCTTAGTAGAGGATGGAAATATTATTGTGAATTCCATCAATTAGTGGTAGGTGACCGGGTAACATTCAGGCACTTGGAGATGGCCGTTTTTGATGTTACTGTTCAGAGAAATTCCAACATACAATGGCCATTTCCGGTGTGTGACGATGAGATAGACAGTGAATAGGGGAATCAAATTTGATGGAGAAGCCGCGGAGTAAATCAGGACAACAGACAATACTGTGGTGTCGACCACTGAATTTTACTGTGCATGGTGTGGAAACTATGCAGAACTTTTCTTTTTGTAAGTACTAAGAGATACGTTTTATACAACTTCATACTCTTTGTACACAACAGTACTCGTTATTATTGTCCATTCGTTGAATCTACCATTTCAGCTCTTAATCTAGCTTCTCATTTGCATTACAAGGGCATCCAAAGCAACATGTACACAGTTTCAATTTAGCTTATGGTCCTCTCCAACTCTCCGTCCATAGTTTTGTACTTTTTGTACAATTTTATACTCTTTCTACAAATGTATACTCTATTGTTCTTGTCCATGCGGTGTGGTGACCCTCTATATCGAACCAAATCATCTTGGAAGCCGCAGTAACGAAATTTGGATTGACTTTTAGATCGTGAAATCTGGACTAATTATATTCCCTGGAAAGGGCTCCAAAATAGAGCGGCTTGTCAGCCCTGTGAAATCGGGGCCATTGGGTTTCGTGCTTACCTTCATCGCTGCTTTTGATAGCTCATTTGCTTTGGTGCCTGAGAGACTTAGGGGTGTTTGCCTTCTCGTTTCATGCTGACCTTTGTCGCTGCTTACAAAATCTCATTAGCTTTGGTGCTAGAGAGACTTACGGGTGTTTGCCTTCTTGTTTCCAGTCTTGTACTCGTGTTTGGCTTCTTATTTTTAATCTTGCACTAGTTGAATTTGCGGTGTGGAGATGTCTAACCGTAATTATACACTTGTTCAACAATGCATCATGGATTACTTTCCATTTCGTACCTCTAGACTAGATCAACAATGCATCACGGCTTACTTCCCATTTTGTAGTACTAGAGAGTTTGATTCCTTGATTACTTCGACAGAAGGATTGTGGGTCAAAACGGGGTATTAGGAGCCACTCACAGTGAAGAAGAGGTTCCTTTTGGGGTTCCTTTTGAAATTTTGATGGAATGTTCTACTCAAAAACATCATCAATTTCATCAAAATTAGTTCTAAAAATGATTCAAAGTTGTCAACATTGACATATTCTATTCAAAATATCATTTTTTTCAATTAAAAAATTTCAATATAGTCTATTTTCAAATTCAACAAAGGAGTAAAAAGCACTAGTTACAGCTCCTATTTTTGTACTTAATTAAGATGAAATGATGACATCATAGACTAAGTAATAGTCAAACATGTCACTATAACAATTATGAAACATGGGGCATCTGTATTTTGGAGAACTCTAATAAACTGTGAGCTACACAATCAATAATGGTCCCCAAAAAAGAGTGGTTACGGAGAAATTGGCTCCTATTACCCCGTTTTGACCCTTGTATGTTTCAGAAACACCGACGTCCAAGCAAGGCAACATTGCGTACTACCTAGGACTTTGTAGTACTAGACATATGTCTAGTACTACTGTTGTCAGGAGCAGCAAGGCACTGTTTGAGCGAGCAGTGGCGACTGATGCCCCTACAGTCTCGTGTGACTCAGTTAATCAGAGTATGTGAAGGTTTGTATATACAATTCCTATTAGTTTCATTCCACTTAAATTTCAACTAACCTACTGTACTCATTATTATCTTGCTATGTTATACCCATTGTAGTCGTTCATTGAACTTGATTGAGCTTGAGTGTAGGATGATCATAGAGACTTATTCTCTTCCAAGAAATTGTAAGGTTGAGGGTGTTGTAAGTGGTAGCAAACTTCACATTTCAGTCAATGCATGGAATGAAGGTCTATTTTTATGTAGAAATGAGCCTACTGTCTGGATTTAGGCGCATCTTTCAAGTTCGACAATGGATTCTTTGTATCTCAAGTACTCACACACTGTACATTGGCAAGAATGGAGGTGCAATTCAGGAAGTACTACCTGTATAATCACTATGTCAGTTCCCTCATCTCCTTGTACTGTACATCGTCAATTTCTGTATCGATTCATATACTAGTTTTATATCTGTGGTACCTGTTGTACTCTGACTACTGCATTTGTACCGTAGTGGTGAGTGAAAGGAATGTTCTTAGAGTGTTGCACTACCATTCTATGGTTCCAACAATAAGGAATGTACTAATTGTAACCGAGGTGCAGGATTTAGAATTGTTGGAATACATTCAATTATGAAATTGTAATGTTCGTAGTGTTTGTATTAGGATTCATAATTACTGGAATACAATCAATTCTAAAATTGTAGTGTTTGTAGTGTTTGTAGTAGGGCAATTGCATTTGTACCGATAGCGGTGACTGAAAGGAATGTTCGTAGTTGCTGCACTACCATTCTATGCTTCCAATAGTACGTTCTGTACAAATTGTAATGTCTGTAGTGTTTGTACTTGCATAATGTACTTCTATTACTTACATTAGTACTAATCAATCTTCATGGAACATTCAATGAGATTATGAAAATTGTACATGTACGTTTTAGTGTATGTTTGGTGTACGTTTGATGTACGTTTGGTGTACGTTTAGTGTATGTGTACGTCTGCCTCAACACCGCCTTTGCAAAATCACTTAGTTCAACTTTGTGCTTGACACCTCCTCTTGTTCAAGCCTATTCTGGCGTGTCGTTCACCTCATACTTGCCTCCGGTGCCCCCGTCCATGTTCTGTCGCCGCATGTCTTGGTTCGTGGTTCGTGGTTATGGTTCCTTTTTTCCTGCTCCGATGCCTTTTTTCTTCTGTCTTTCCTTCCGAATTGCGAGGCTAACCTTGTTTTGTCTTCTTTTCGTCTACTGTTGGACAGATCGTGGTGGGGTTATGATGTCTTCCCTTCCCAACTGCAAAGCTGAGCTACGTTGGTACCTTGCGGAGGTGGAGAGGGAGGTGAAGAGGCGTAAGGGAAAGCTTCCCAATTTTTGTTCTGATGAACTGCAGGCGCTTCTATTGAAAGAAGACGGCGAGGAATTGGAGTGGACAGCAGCTGCAATTAACAAATTCAGGGCTATCAAATTATGTACTAAAGTTTTGTACGATGAGAGGGGTGTACCAAGCTATGAAGACAAGGTGGGCGAGCTTGGGGAATCGATGTACTATTTCACTCACGACATGGTGCCAGAACAGTACTTCCCTGTCACTTGGGATCCTTATATACTTGAATAGCAACAATTGGTAGACCCTATAGTACGGGATGCAAAAGCAAGAGGGTCAAAATGCCCCTCACTATGACTCATAGGGTAGGGTGGTTTTGTTTTTTCAAAGTACAATCTTAAAGAAGTTGTTGTAGACTTAGTTCGTACAATGCATGTAACATTATATTCAATAAATTGGGAGGTAGGGGCCCTCTCAAAATAATATTAGTCTATTGAATGTATAATGAGTGAATTAAAGGCAGTTGTAGTTTAGCTCTATAATCACTTATTTAATTAGTTCAAAGTAGCAATTTCCATTAAAATGAGAGTATTACAAACAATAAATGACTTCACGTAAACCTTGCATTGCTATTTGTCAAACATTGCATGCATTTCTTTAAAAAAATAAATGTAAAATATAAAACCAAATATATTAATATGGTATACACATTGCGCTTGCAATATGAAAGTTGCAAATACATGACCAACATAGTTATGTATTCACTACTACAAATGTATAACTATTACCATACACGTAGACATCTATGAGTCTAAATCTATAACCTCACATGTAGGATAATACAAAATATTATCCTTCTCCCACATTCATGTGAAAGCATATTGTAGACATCTAGAAACCAAATAGCATTCTAAAATATATAGCTCACAACATACTTTAAATTTCAGAAAACCACCGGTACACCACGTGGTTCAAGACGAAGCATTCAAAGCCAAACTCTGCCAAATGACTTCAATTTGAGCAGCAGGAATCTTCATCGTACAGTCTGCAGTATCTTTTTGGATCCTAGAATTCCACGCTGTCATAATAGCATCCGTATGCTGCCAAACTAGCGGTTCATTTTCATCAACCTTCCAATGAAGACCTCTTTCGGTATCCCATCCAGTGTAGAAGTCTTGAACATCTTGATCTCTTGATGTTGGACGGAAGTATTGAATGAACACGCAATTTGGATTCTGTGGATCTACAAAAGGATCAGTCAACGCCCTTGCAATCCAAACTAGATGCAAATCATTGTCCGCGGGAGTAACCGCAACAAAATAGTCTTTGAAGAGATCTCGACCCACCCTAAAGGACGGTTGTGGGCAACCACTTAATGGCCCCACGTACGCGTCATCCTCCCCAAATTCTTCACGGTCCTCACCATCTTCATCTAACTGATCCACCAGAGTCCCTTCAACACGAGTAGTTGGCCATAAACCATCCTTCAAAACAGTACATGCAAGTATTGGTTCTTGCAACGCTGTCTTCACATCACGCCAGTAGTGCACCACATGCTCGTAGCGTCTTCGGCATTCCCCAGTCACGTCCGCATTGCACAAGTTCTCCCAGTACTTCATAAATCCAGATACACCTTTCACAATGTCTTCCTCGCCTTTCATTGCCTTCAATGGAACTGGCAAAGGTGCACCTCGCGGCCACAAACTTTGCCCTTCAGCATCTTCTTTCCACAATTTAAGGCCTCTACCGTCTCCCCCCAACCAGTCTACATTGGTGCACAGCAATTTGTACTTCATGACTGGGCACCCTGTTGAATCTAGGTAGAACTTCACTTGTTGAGGTCTTATATGCCTAACGAGGGTGTCTGCACCGTCTACTATTGCATCTGTAATGAAACCCTTGAAGTCGGGCACCTCTTCTACAAGGTGAGGGATAGTGGGAACGGATTCAACATCCATGAATGACTTCATAAGAGCAGGAACTGTAGGGAAGTTCTCTTTCTTCAATTGCATACTCCATCTCCCAAACAGTGCATCAATGTCGTCGTGCGTATGACCAACAATCATGAAGTTCAGGTATACTTCACGAAAGATTTTGTTTGCAACAAGTAGAGATCAAAAATAGAAAACATATCTATTCTTGTTGTCCCCAGTAGCATTGTCCATCTGCACATTAAGAATGGGTGGCAATGGTGTTGCTGGAACTAAGGTAATCGGCAGCGGCGGAAGTGACGCCTCGCACATCTCTGCACCCTTTAGAACTGCCTTAAACAAATTTGTTGACCTCGATCCCCCAAACAACTCTCGAGAAGACGACTTTGGTGGCAATTCTAGATCTTGCAGCAACTTTGCCACTGAACCAATGGTGTAGTTTGATTCGTGTGGAAAGAGATCCAAACCATAATGCGCATAGCGCACATCAGCATGACCATGAGCAATCATGCCAGTGACAGACACGGGTAACTTTGTAAGGCCGTCAGTGTCTTTGCTCTTATGGAAAAAGATTGGACATGCGGTTTTCGAATGATCCATCTTATCATGCATGATCGTAAGACACTCGTGCGGAGAGGTATGCGATTGATAGCGGTTCGCATAGTACAACTCCCGGTGAACGTGAGCTATAGCGAGATGTTTATCCAATCGCTGCGTCCACATCATACAATCGTTGGAACCCGCAAGAGCAGCCTTCCTGAGCTCTTGAAATCTGTCACATTTAGCGCAACAAGCAAAATTGTCTCTTGGCTTCTTGACCTCGTACTCTGGGAACCTAGAAGATCTGATCTTGCTTAAATTTGAAGTTGACACTTCCGGCAATCCAAAGGCAGCATTGGCATCATTGATTTCCTTCATCTTTCCCTTCCACTGAAAGGTAGAGGGAAAACACATAGACACCACCTTCTCCCTTGACTTCATAGTATGGGTTCGATGAGGCATGTGATCGGCCTCCTTATCAAGGATGCACTTCAATGTAGCAGTAGCTTGTTCGGTGTGCTTCCTGGGCTTTAGCAATCCCATATTGCCATGGTCCGTTGCTTCTCGATGACCCTTCATGTATGTTTGATAGCAAAAGAATGTAGACTCCGGGACCCTGGAAATATGCATCCATGCTCACATGCACACAGGAATCTCTTCAACCGTCACCATCTTCCTTCCGTGAGAGTCATGATGAATTTGTCTGTGAACATCAGTTTTCATGAAGGCTCTGTGCTTAAACGTGGAATTATGATACATGTGCTCCCAATAGGCCCGAATCTTCTCCCTCGAAAAAGGTTGCACACAATTTTTTACGCAGCACACTTTGCTCGACACCGCGTTAATGGACTATTGAGAAAGCAGAGCTTTAGATTTCAATGAAGTCTCTCGTGGCGGGTTTCTAATGGTACTTGCATACGGTCGGGAAGAAATCAAGGATGGTGGGTTCAAAAGAGCCACTTGAAGAATGTTGAACTTATCACGGGCCTCATGGTCATGAAGGCTTGCACCACGACAATGGACTAGTTGAATAGGCCAAGCTCTCAAAGAGTAAATCTGCTCACGAGAAATGTCCACTTCAGAAAGTGTATTCGAAATGTGCACTACTACATGAGCATCACCAAGGGGGCCGTTGGCACCGAGAACCAGGTCCGAGTTCACGCTATGGCAAGTACCCTCCCCAACCAGCCTGCCCTCATCGTTGTAAAGAGTTACGCACATAGTGTTCTAGAGTCTACGCGGAAGTCCTTCGCACTCTGGAATGTCCTCATTCATTTCCTGAGGAACAAGGATCTCCTCCTCTGATTCTTCCATATAGTCGACCGGATTAGCAATTGAAGCCATATCACCTAGACTGCAAAAGATACAACCCAATGATAAGAGCCACTTCAAACATAAGAAAGCATAAGTCCAGTCTAAAATAAGAGGGCCCAGGAATTCGATTATACCTTCAGTTGAAAAGACAATAGTAAGGATAAAGGAGCTTATCCTGCAATTTATATTGACCACAATTAAATTGCAATTTAGCTCGAGTCGAGCTGAATTGCAATTCTCTTTTGGTCGAGCTGAACTTACGGTTATGCTTATTTCCAGCAAGAGCTCCTCTGCAGTTCAGCACTAGTTGAGCTGAAGTGCAATTACTGTCAGCTCAAGTCTAACAAAACAGAAGTACTGGCAATTCAGTTTTGTTAGACTTGAGCTGACAGTAATTGCAATTCAGCCGACTAGAGCTGAACTGCAGCGGAGCTCTTGCCAAACATAAGCATAATCGTAAGTTCAGCTCAACCAAAAGAGAATTGCAATTCAGCTCGACTCAAGCTGAATTGCAATTTAATTGTGGTCGACATAAATTGCAGGGTGAGCTCCTTTACCCTTATTATTGTCTTTTTGACTGAAAAGACAATCAAATTCCTCCAAGCGTGTTGTTTCAACGTGACTCGAGCTGATTTGCAATCAAGGAATACCAACAATGGTCAATGCAGTTCAGCTCCAGTCAAAAGATCATATTATGTTTTCAAGCATGAACTTTCTATTTATAGTAATCCAAACTTCGCGGCGGAGTATTTGAACAGTCTCGCACATTGGCCTCAGACAATCCTAGGACGACGTCCCAAACATAAAATCAAGTGCAAGGTGAGCGGTACAAAAGCATCACAGTATCAAATGCACAAATAAACAACAGTGCATCCTCATTGAAAAGCACGGAATGACAAGTGACATGTAAACCTCTATCCTGGTAGAGTCAGAGAAGTCCAACAATACAAAAACGGACGGATTCACTTACTCACAGCACTGTGCAACAGCGTGGCTCCTCGAACAATGTGACGGCAAAAGCACTACGATAACAATGCAATCACTTACGAAACCAAACTCCCGCAACTCTTGACGTTACTAAACATTACAAATGAAAGACGCACATACAGAACACAGCGGCCGCAGACGTCGATACAATGCAGAAGAAAGGTGGAAAGAGTTGTTCGCTACTCGGTTGACGACGCATACTCGACTCTTGCGCGGGAACCGAAGGGCGCAAAAAGAATCCAAGTTTTTGAACACGTACCTCCAATTATAAAAGTCCCGGGAATGTTGATGCCCTCCGCAGCTGTACAACAGAAAAGGTCGTGCAATGCTTGACCCCACAAAATTTCTGGGGGCAGCAGTCTTTTGGTGATTCCCTTGATATATGCTCCGGAGACTTTTTATAGTAATGTGGTTCCGGGCCATTGGCTAAAACAACCACTTGTATACTTTAGTCATTGCTACAGCATCTTCTCGCATGCGAAATACTTATTTCCGGCAAAATACGGATTTAGAATTAGTTTGGCAGAACTGCAACTTTAATGCTATGTCAGTCCCATTTTCAAGGTCTAGGAATTCCCTTTTTCATTTTATAGTGGAAAAAATAGAATTCTGTCATAAAAAAAGAATTGCTTCCACAAATCCTGTAGAAGACTTTACAAATCGTCTAGAGGATTTTAGGCTACAGGGTTTAAGAGATTTCAGGTTCAAGGTTTCAGGGTTTAGGGTTTAAGGTTCGGATTTAGAGTTTAGGGTTTGGGGGTTTGGGGGGTTTGTGGTTCTGAGGTTTTAGTTTAAAGCCCATTATCAATGAACCCCTTTGTGAATTCTAGGAAAAGTTGAATACACCCGCCTTACAGTACTTTAATGACAACCCATTTCAAATGACATGGAATTTGTACGTAGAGTATTTAGCAAAAAAATGTACAAGTTGCAAACATTCTCAAGATTTAAAACCCACGAGAGATTTTAATTAAATTGAAATTCTAATGAAGCCCTACGTGGTTTTCAAAAAATATAGAATAAACCCGACCCTGTACTTTAATGACATTCCATTTCACATGTCATAGAATTTGTACGTGAAGGGTTCGCCTAAAAAATGTACAAGTTGCAAACATTCTGAAGATTCAAAATCCACAAGAAATTTGAATTCAAAACCATTTTTAATGAACCCCTACGTGGATTTTTAAAAACATAGAATAAACCCGACCATGTACTCTAATGACCCTTCATTTCAAGTGTCATGGAATTTGTACATGAAGGATTCACCAAAAAAACGTACAAGTTGCAAACATTCTCAAGATATAAAATCCACAAGAAATTTTAATTAAAAAAGACTTTTATGACCATATTCGTTATATTGAGACTTCTTGCAGATTTTGAGACAGAATGCTAGTTATTGTAAATTCATTTTGAAAAATATTAATTGAAACCAAAAATAAATAACTCTAAAATAGTGATTCGAAAATAAAATTCTAAAAGTTGATATTGTTACCTATTTATAAAAAAATACTAATAAAGAGATAAAGTGGTTTATCTTTGAGTCAAAGGTAAAAATGAGATTGTGAAAAGTCTCAATATAACAAATATGGCCTTTTTTAATGAACCCCTACGTGGATTTTTTAAAAACATAGAATAAACCCGGCCCTGCACTTTAACGACCTTCCATTTCACATGTCATGGAATTTGTACGAAGAGGATTTACCCTAAAAATGTACAAGTTCTAAACATTCACAAAACTCAAAACCCACAAGAAATTTGAATTAAAAACACATTTTTAATGAAACCCCACGTTTTTAAAAAAATATAGAATTAACTCGGCCCTGTACTTTAATGACCCTGCATTTCAAATGTCATGGAATTTGTACGTGAAGGGTGCACCTAAAAAATGTACAAGTTGCAAACATTTTCAAGATTCAAAACGAAAAAGAAATTTGAATTAAAAACCATTTTTAATGAACCCCTACGTGGATTTTTTAAAACATAGAATAAACCCGACCCTGTACTTTAATGACCTTGCAATTCAAATGTCACGGTATTTGTACGTGAAGGGTTCACCAAAAACATGTACAAGTAGCAAACATTTTCGAGGTTCAATACCCACATGAAATTTGAATGAAAAACCATTTTTATTGAACCCCTACGTGGGTTTTTTAAAAACATAAAATAAGCCCGACCTTGTACTTTAATGACCTTGCATTTCAATTGTCATGGAATTTGTACGTGAAGAATTCACCAAAAAATTGTACAAGTTGCAAACATTTTCAAGATTCAAAACCCACAAGAAATTTGATTTAAAAAGCATTTTCAATGAACCCCTACGTGGGTTTTTTAAAAACAAAGAATAAACCCGACCTTGTACTTTAAGGACCTTGCATTTCAATTGTCATGGAATTTGTACGTGAAGCGTTCACCAAAAAAATGTATCAGTTGCAAACATTTTCAAGATTCAAAACCCACAAGAAATTTGAATTCAAAACCATTTTTAATGAACCCCTACGCGGATTTTTTAAAAACATAAAATAAACCCAACCGTGTACTTTAATGACCTTGCATTTCAAATGTCATGGAATTTATACGTGAAGCGTTTACCAAAAAAATTTACAAGTTGCAAACATTTTTGAGATTCAAAACCCACATGAAATTTGAATGAAAAAACAATTTTAATGAACCTGCATGTGGATTTTTTAAAAACATAGAATAAATCCGACCTTGTACTTTAATGACCTTGCATTTCAAATGTCATGGAATTTGTACGTGAAGCATTCACCAAAAAACTGTACAATTTGCAAACATTTTCAAGATTGAAAACCCACAAGAAATTTGAATTCAAAACCATTTTTAATGAACCCCTACGTGGGTTTTTTAAAAACATAAAATAAACCCGACCTTGTACTTTAATGACCTTGCATTTCAAATGTCATGGAATTTGTACGTGAAGCGTTCACCAAAAAAATGTATCAGTTGCAAACATTTTTAAGATTCAAAACCCACAAGATATTTGAATTGAAAACCAATTTTAATGAACCCCTACGTGGGTTTTTTAAAAACATAGAATAAACCCGACATTGTACTTTAATGACCTTGCAATTCAAATGTCATGGAATTTGTATGTGAAGCGTTCACCAGAAAAATGTACAAGTTGCAAACTTTTTCAAGATTAAAAACCCACAAGAAATTTGAATTCAAAACCATTTCTAATGAAATCGTACGTGGGTTTTTTAAAGACATAGAATAAACCCGACCCTGTACCTTAATGACCTTGCATTTCAATTGTCATGGAATTTATACGTGAAGCGTTCCCCCAAAAAATGTACAAGTTGCAAACATTTTCAAGATTGAAAACCCACAAGAAACTTGAATTCAAAACCATTTCTAATGAACTTCTACGTGGGTTTTTTAAAAACATAGAATAAACCCGACCTTGTACTTTAATGACCTTGCATTTCAAATGTCATGGAATTTGTATGTAAAGGGTTCACCAAAAAAATATACAAGTTGCAAACATTTTCAAGATTAAAAACCCACAAGAAATTTGAATTCAAAACCATTTCTAATGAAATCGTACGTGGGTTTTTTAAAGACATAGAATAAACCCGCCCCTGTACCTTAATGACCTTGCATTTCAAATGTCATGGAATTTGTATGTAAAGGGTTTATAGAAAAAATATACAAGTTGCAAACATTATGAAGATTGAAAACCCACAAGAAATTTGAATTCAAAACCATTTCTAATGAACCCGTACGTGGGTTTATTAAAAACATAGAATAAACCCGACCCTGTACTTTAATGACCTTGCAATTCAAATGTCATGGAATTTGTATGTAAAGGATTCACCAAAAAAATATACAAGTTGCAAACATTTTCAAGATTCAAAACCCACAAGAAATTTGAATTAAAAACCATTTCTAATGAACCCCTACGTGGGTTTTTTAAAAACATAGAATAAACCCGACCCTGTACTTTAATGACCTTGCAATTCAAATGTCATGGAATTTGTATGTAAAGGATTCACCAAAAAAATATACAAGTTGCAAACATTTTCAAGATTCAAAACCCACAAGAAATTTGAATTCAAAACCATTTCTAATGAACCCCTACGTGGGTTTTTTAAAAACGTCGAATAAACCCGACCTTGTACTTTAATGACCTTGCATTTCAAATGTCATGGAATTTGTACGGGAAGGATTCACCAAAAAAATATACAAGTTGCAAACATTATGAAGATTGAAAACCCACAAGAAATTTGAATTCAAAACCATTTCTAATGAACCCGTACGTGGGTTTCTTAAAAACATAGAATAAACCCGACCTTGTACTTTAATGACCTTGCATTTCAATTGTCATGCAATTTGTACGTGAAGCGTTCACCAAAAAAATGTACAAGTTGCAAACATTTTCAAGATTAAAAACCCACAAGAAATTTGAATTCAAAACCATTTCTAATGAAATCGTACGTGGGTTTTTTAAAGACATAGAATAAACCCGACCCTGTACCTTAATGACCTTGCATTTCAATTGTCATGGAATTTATACATGAAGCGTTCCCCAAAAAAATGTACAAGTTGCAAACATTTTTAAGATTGAAAACCCACAAGAAATTTGAATTCAAAATCATTTTTAATGAACCCTGACGTGGGTTTTTGAAAGACATAGAATAAACCCGACCCTGTACCTTAATGACCTTGCATTTCAATTGTCGTGGAATTTGTACGTGAAGCGTTCACAAAAAGAATTTATCAGTTGCAAACATTTTCAAGATTCAAAACACACAAGAAATTTGATTTCAAAACCATTTCAAATGAACACCTATGTGGGTTTTTTAAAAGCATAGAATAAACCCGACCTTGTACTTTAATGACCTTGCATCTCAATTGTCATAGAATTTGTATGTGAAGGATTCACCAAAAATATGTACAAGTTGCAAACATTTTCAAGATTGAAAACCCACAAGAAATTTGAATTAAAAACCATTTTTAATGAACCCCTACAGGGATTCTTTATAAACATAGAATAAACTAACCTTGTAATTTAATGACCTTGCATTTCAAATGTCATGGAATTTGTACGTGAAGGGTTCACCTAAAAAATGAACAAGTTGCAAACATTTTCAAGATTCAAAACCCACATGAAATTTGAATTAATAACCATTTTTAATGAACCCGAAAGTGGATTTTTTAAAAACATAAAATAAACCCGACCGTGTACTTTAATGAGCTTGCATTTCACTTGTCATGGAATTTATACGTGAAGGGTGCACCTACAAAATGAACAAGTAATAAACATTTTCAAGATTGAAAACCCACAAGAAATTTGAATTCAAAACCATTTTTAATGAACCCCTACAGGGATTTTTTATAAACATAGAATAAACCCAACCTTGTAATTTAATGACCTTGCATTTCAAATGTCATGGAATTTGAACAGGAAGGGTGCACCTACAAAATGAACAAGTAACAGGCATTTTCAAGATTGGAAACCCACAAAGAAATTTGAATTCATAACCATTTTTAATGATTTTGTATGTAGATTTTTTAAAAACATAAAATAAACCCGACCATGTACTTAAATGACCTTGCATTTCAAATGTCATGGAATGTGTACGTGAAGCGATCACGAAAAACGTGTACAAGTTGCAAACATTTTCCAGATTCAAAACCCACAAGAAATTTGAATAAAAAACCATGTTCAATGAACCCCTACGTGGGTTTTTTAAAAACATAAAATAAACCCGACCTTGTACTTTAATGACCTTGCATTTCAAATGACATAGAAATTGTACGTGAAGGGTGCACCTAATAGATGAACAAGTTGCAAACATTTTCAAGATTGAAAACCCACAAAAAATTTGAATCAAAATCCATTTTTAATGATCCCCTATGTGGATTTTTTAAAAACATAGAATAAACCCGACCTTGTACTTTAATGACCTTGCATTTGAAATGTCATGGAATTTGTACGTGAAGGGTGCACCAAAAAAATGTACAAGTTGCAAACATTTTCAAGTTTTAAAACCCACAAGAAATTTGAACTAAAAACCATTTTTAATGAACCCGTACGTGGATTTTATAAAAATATTGAATAAACTTGATCTTCGACTTTGATGACCTTGCATTTCAAATGTCATGGACTTTGTACGTGAAGGGTGCACACAAAAAAAATGTACAAGTTGCACACATTTCCAAGATTGAAAACCCACAAGAAATTTGAATAAGAAAACCATTTTCAGTGAAGCCCTACGTGGTTTTTTTAAAAACATAAAATAAACCCGACCCTGTACTTTAATGACCTTGCATTTCAAATGTCATGGAATTTGTACGTGAAAGGTGCACTAAAAAAAGGGACAAGTTGCAAACATTTTTAGGTTTAAAACCCACAAGAAAATTGAATTAAAAACGATTTATAATGAACCCGTATGTGGATTCTTTAAAAACATCTAATAAACCTGACCCTATACTTTAATGACCTTGCATTTGAAATGTTATGGAATTTGTACGTGAAGCGTTCACTAGAAAAATGTACAAGTTGCAAACATTTTCAAGACTGGAAACCCAAATGAAATTTGAATTCAAAACCATTTTTAATGAACCCCGACGTGGATTTTTTAAAAACATAGAATAAACCCGACCTTGTACTTTAATGACCTTGCATTTCAAATGTCATGGAATTTGTACGTGAAGGGTGCACCTAGGACATGAAAAACTTGCAAACATTTTCAAGATTTAAAACCCACAGGAAATTTGAATGAAAAACCATTTTTAATGAACCCCTACGTGGGTTTTTTAGAAACATACAGTAAAACCGACCTTGTACTTTAATGACCTTGCAATTCAAATGTCATGGATTTTGTACGTGTAGGGTTCACCAAAAAAACATTTTCCAGATTGAAAACCCACAAGAAACTTGAATGAAAAAGCATTTTTAATGACCCCGTATGTGGATTTCTTAATAACATAGAATAAACTCGACCTTGTACTTTAATGACCTTGCATTTCAAATAACATGGAATTCGTACGTGAAGGGTTCACCGAGAAAATGTACAAGTTGCAAACATTTTCAAGATTCAAAACCCACAAGAAATTTGAATTAAAAACCATTTTTAATGAATCCCTACGTGGGTTTTTTAAAAACATAGAATAAACCCGACCTTGTACTTTAATGACCAGGCATTTCAAATTTCATGGCATTTAAACGTAAAGGGTTCACCTAAAAAATGAACGGGTTGCAAACATTTTAAAGATTGAAAACCCACAAAGAAATTTGAATTAATAACCATTTTTAATGACTCCGTATGTGGATTTTTTAAAAACATAAATGAAACCCGACCATGTACTTATATGACCTTGCATTTCAAATGTCATAGAATGTGTACGTGAAACGATCACGAAAAACTTGTACAAGTTGCAAACATTTTCAAGATTCAATACCCACAAGAAAGTTGAATGAAAGACCATTTTAGCTAACCCCATACGTGGATTTTTTAAAAACATAGAATAAACCCGGCCTTGTACTTTAATGACCTTGCATTTCAAATGACATGGAATTTGTAAGTGAAGCGTTCACGAAAGAAGTGTACAAGTTGCAAACAATTTCAAGATTCAAAACCCAGAAGAAACTTGAATGAAAAACCATTTTTATTGAACCCCTATGTGGTTTTTTTAAAAACATAGAATAAACCCGACCTTGTACTTTAATGACCGTGCATTTCAAATGTCATGGAATTTGTACGTAAAATGTGCACCTAAAAAATGAACAAGTTGCAAACATTTTCAAGATTGAAAACCCACAAGAAATTTAAATTAAAATCCATTTTTAATGAACTCCTACGTGGATTTTTTAAAAACATAGAATAAATCCGACCTTGTACTTTAATGACCTGGCATTTCAAATGTCATGAAATTTGTACGTGAAGGGTTCACCAAAAAAATGTACAAGTTGGAAACATTTTCAAGATTGAAAACCCACAAGAAATGTGAATGAAAAACCATTTTCAATGAACCCCTACGTGGGTTTCTTAAAATCATAAAATAAACCCGACCTTGTACTTTAATGACCTTGCATTTCAAGTATCATGGAACTTGTACGTGAAAGGTGCACTAAAAAAAGGGACAAGTTGCAAACATTTTCAAGATTGAAAACCCACAAGAAATTTGAATGAAAAAACATCGTTAATGACCCCGTACGTGGATTTTTTTAAAACATAGAATAAACCCGACCTTGTACTTTAATGACCTTGCATTTCAAGTGTCATAGAACTGGTACGTGAAAGGTGCACTAAAAAAATGTACAAGTTGCAAACATTTTCAAGATTGAAAACCCACAAGAAATTTGAATGAAAAAACATTGTTAATGACCCCGTACGTGAATTTCTTAAAAACATAGAATAAACCCGACCTTGTACTTTAATGACCTTGCATTTCAAATGTCATGGAATTTGTACGTGAAGGGTTCACCGAGAAAATGTACAAGTTGCAAACATTTTCAAGATTGGAAACCCACATAAAATTTGAATGACAAACCATTTTTAATGAATCCCTACGTGGGTTTTTTAAAAACATAGAATAAACCCGACCTTGTACTTTAATGACCTTGCATTTCAAATGACATGGAATTTGTATGTGAAAGGTTCACCAAAAAGATGTACAAGTTGCAAACATTTTCAAGATTGGAAACCCACAAGAAATTTGAATGAAAAACCATTTTTAATGACCCCGTACGTGGATTTTATAAAAGCATAGAATAAACCCGACCTTGTACTTTAATGACCTTGCATTTTAAATGTCATGCACTTTGTACAAAAAGGGTTCACCTAAGAAATGAACAAATTGCAAACATTTAAAAGATTGAAAACTCACAAAGAAATCTGAATTAATAACCATTTTTAATGACTCCGTATGTGGATTCTTGTAAAACATAAAATAAACCCGACCATGTACTTTAATGACCTTGCATTTCAAATGTCATGGAATGTGTACGTGAAGCGATCACGAAAAACGTGTACAAGTTGCAAACATTTTCAAGATTGGAAACCCACAAGAAATGTGAATGAAAAACAATTTCTAATGACCCCGTATGTGGATTTTTTAAAAACATAGAATAAACCCGACCCTGTACTTTAATGACCTTGCATTTCAAATGTCATGGAATTTGTACGTGATGGGTGCACCTAAAAAATGATCAAGTTGCAAACATTTTCAAGATTCAACACCCACAAGAAATTTGAATTAAAAACCATTTTTAATGAACCCCTACGTAGGTTTTTTAAAAACATAAAATAAACCCGACCTTGTACTCTAATGACCTTGCATTTCAAATGTCATGGAATTTGTACGTGATGGGTGCACCTAAAAAATGATCAAGTTGCAAACATTTTCAAGATTCAACACCCACAAGAAATTTGAATTAAAAACCATTTTTAATGAACCCGAACATGGATTTTATAAAAACATAGAATAAACCCGACCTTGAACTTTAATGACCTTGCATTTCAAATGTCATGGAATTTGTACGTGAAGGGTTCACCAAAGGAATGAACAAGTTGCAAACCTTTTCAAGATTGGAAAACCACAAGAAATTCGAATTAAAAACCATTTTTAATGAACCCCTACGTGGGTTTTTTAAAAACATAGAATAAACCTGACCTTGAACTTTAATGACCTTGCATTTCAAATGTCATGGAATTTGTAAGTCAAGGGTTCACCAAAAGAATGAAAAAGTTGCAAACATTTTGAAGATTCAAAACCCACAAGAAGTTTAAATTCAAAACCAATTTTAATGAACCCCTACGTGGATTTTTTAAAAACATAGAATAAATCCGACGTTGTACTTTGATGACCTTGCATTTCAAATGTCATGGAATTTGTACGTGAAGGGTTCACCAAAAAAATGAACAAGTTGCAAACATTTTCAAGATTGAAAACCCTAAAGAAATTTGAATGAAAAACCAATTTTAATGACTCCGTATGTGGATTTTCTAAAAATATAGAATAAACCCGACCTTGTACTTTGATGACCTTGCATTTCAAATGTCATGGAATTTGTACGTGAAGGGTGCACCTAGAAAATGTACAAGTTACAAACATTTTCAAGATTCAAAACCCACAAGAAATTTGAATTAAAATTTATTTTTAATGAACCCCTACGTAAAATTTTTAGAAACATAAAATAAACCCGAAATTGTACTTTAATGACCTTGCATTTTAAATGTCATGGAATTTGTCCGTGATGGGTGCACCTAAAAAATGAACAAGTTGCAAACATTTTCAAGATTGAAATCCGAGAAGAAATTTGAATTAATAACCATTTTTAATGAACCCGTACGTGGATTTTCTAAAAACATAGTATAAACCCGACCTTGTACTTTAATGACCTTGCAATTCAAATGTCATGGAATTTGTACGTGAAGGGTTCACCAAAAGAATGAACAAGTTGCAAACAATTTCAAGATTGAAAACCCACAAGAAATTTGAATGAAAAAACATTTTTAATGAACCCCTACGTGGGTTTTTCAGAAACATAAAATAAACCCGACCTTGTACTTTAATGACCTTGCATTTCAAATGCCATGGAATTTATACGTGAAAGGTTCACCAAAAAAATGAACAAGTTGCAAACATTTTCGAGATTGAAAACCCACATGAAATTTGAATTAAAAACCATTTTTAATGAACCCCGATGTGGATTTTTTCGAAACATAAAATAAACCAGACCTTGTACTTTAATGACCTTGCATTTCAAATGTCATGGAATTCGTACGAGCAGGGTTCACCAAAAAAATGTACAAGTTGCAAACATTTTCAAGATTGAAAACCCACAAGAAATTTGAATGAAAAACCATTTTTAATGAACCCCTACGTGGGTTTTTCAAAAACATAGAATAAACCCGGCCTTGTACTTTAATGACCTTGCATTTCAAATGTCATGGAATTTGTACGTGAAGGGTTCACCATAAAAATCTAGAAATTGCAAACATTTTCAAGATGCAAAACTCACAAGAAATTTGAATGAAAAAACATTTTTAATGACTCCATATGTGGAATTTCTAAAAACATAGAATAAACCTGACCTTGTACTTTAATGACCTTGCATTTCAAATGTCATGGAATTTGTACGTGAAGGGTTCACCTAAAAAAATGTATCAGTTGCAAACATTTTCAAGATTGAAAACCCACAAGAAATTTGAATTAAAAACCATTTTTAATGAACCCGAAAGTGGATTTTTTAAAAACATAAAATAAACCCGACCTTGTACTTTAATGACCTTGCATTTCAAATAACATGGAATTTGTACGTGAAGGATTTACCAAAAGAATGAACAAGTTGCAAACATTTTCAAGATTGGAAAAGCACAAGAAATTCGAATCAGAAACCATTTTAAATGAACCCCTATGTGGGTTTTTTAAAATCATAAAAAAAACCCGACGTTGTACTTTAGTGACCTTGCAATTCAAATGTCATGGAATTTGTACGTGAAGGTTCACCTAAAGAAATGTATCAACTGCAAACATTTTCAAGATTGAAAACCCACAAGAAATTTGAATTAAAAACCAATTTTAATGAACCCGTATGTGGATTTTTTAAAAACATAGAATAAACCCGACCTTTTACTTTAATGACCTTGTATTTCAAATGTCATGGAATTTGTACGTGAAGGGTGCACCTAAAAAATGTACAAGTAACACACATTTTCAAGATTTAAAACCCACAAGAAATTTGAATTAAAATTAATTTTTAGTGAACCCCTACGTGGAATTTTTAGAAACATAAAATAAACCCGACCTTGTACTTTAGTGACCTTGCATTTCAAATGCCATGGAATTTGTACGTGATGGGTGCACCTAAAACATGAACAAATTGCAAACATTTTCAAGATTGAAATCCGAGAAGAAATTTGAATTAATAACCATTTTTAATGAACCTGTACGTGGATTTTCTAAAAACATAGTATAAACCCGACCTTGTACTTTAATGACCATGCATTTCAAATGTCATGGAATTTGTACGTGAAGGGTTCACCAAAAGAATGAACAAGTTGCAAAAAATTTCAAGATTGAAAACCCACAAGAAATTTGAATGAAAAAACATTTTTAATGAACCCCTACGTGGATTTTTAAAAAACATAAAATAAACCCGACCTTGTACTTTAGTGACCTTGCATTTCAAATGCCATGGAATTTATACGTGAAGGGTTCACCAAAAAAATGAACAAGTTGCAAACATTTTCAAGATTGAAAACCCACAAGAAATTGGAATTAAAAACCATTTTTAATGAACCCCTACAGTGATTTTTTATAAACATAGAATAAACCCAACCTTGTAGTTTAATGACCTTGCATTTCAAATGCCATGGAATTTATACGTGAAGGGTTCACCAAAAAATGAACAAGTTGCAAACATTTTCAAGATTGAAAACCCACAAGAAATTGGAATTAAAAACCATTTTTAATGAACCCCTACAGTGATTTTTTATAAACATAGAATAAACCCAACCTTGTAGTTTAATGACCTTGTATTTCAAATGTCATGGAATTTGTACGTGAAGGGTGCACCTAAAAAATGTACAAGTAACACACATTTTCAAGATTGAAAACCCACAAGAAATTTGAATTAATAACCATTTTTAATGAACCCCGATGTGGATTTTTTAGAAACATAAAATAAACCCGACCTTGTACTTTAATGACCTTGCATTTCAAATGCCATGGAATTTGTACGTGATGGGTGCACCTAAAAAATGAACAAGTTGCAAACATTTTCAAGATTGAAATCCGAGAAGAAATTTGAATTAATAACCATTTTTAATGAACCCGTACGTGGATTTTCTAAAAACATGGTATAAACCCGACCTTGTACTTTAATGACCTTGCAATTCAAATGTCATCGAATTTGTACATGAAGAGTTCACCAAAAGAATAAACAAGTTGCAAACATTTTCAAGATTGGAAAAGCACAAGAAATTCGAATCAGAAACCATTTTAAATGAACCCCTACGTGGGTTTTTTAAAATCATAAAATAAACCCGACGTTGTACTTTAATGACCTTGCAATTCAAATGTCATGGAATTTGTACGTGAAGGCTTCATCTTAAGAAAATGTATCAGTTGCAAACATTTTTAAGATTCAAAACCCAGAAGAAATTCGAATTAAAAACCATTTTTAATGAACCCGTACGTGGATTTTCTAAAAACATAGAATAAACCCGACCTTGTACTTTAATGACCTTGTATTTCAAATGTCATGGAATTTGTACGTGAAGGGTGCACCTAAAAAATGTACAAGTAACACACATTTTCAAGATTTAAAACCCACAAGAAATTTGAATTAAAATTTATTTTTAATGAACCCCTACGTGGAACTTTTAGAAACATAAAATAAACCCGACCTTGTACTTTAATGACCTTGCATTTCAAATGCCATGGAATTTGAACGTGATGGGTGCACCTAAAAAATGAACAAGTTGCAAACATTTTCAAGATTGAAATCCGAGAAGAAATTTGAATTAAAAACCATTTTTAATGACTCCGTATGTAGAATTTCTAACAACATAGAATAAACCCGACCTTGTACTTTAATGTTCTTGCATTTCAAATGTCATGGAATTTGTACGTGAAGGGTTCACCTAAAAAATGAACAAGTTGCAAACATTTTCAAGATTCAAAACCCACAAGAAATTTGAATTAATAACCATTTTTAATGAACCCGAAAGTGGATTTTTTAAAAACATAAAATAAACCCGACCTTGTACTTTAATGACCTTGCATTTCAAATGTCATGGAATTTGTACGTGAAAGATTTACCAAAAGAATGAACAAGTTGCAAACATTTTCAAGATTGGAAAAGCACAAGAAATTCGAATCAAAAACCATTTTAAATGAACCCCTATGAAGGTTTTTTAAAATCAGAAAATAAACCCGGCGTTGTACTTTAGTGACCTTGCAATTCAAATGTCATGGAATTTGTACGTGAAGGGTTCACCTAAAAAAATGTATCAGTTGCAAACATTTTCAAGATTGAAAACCACCAAGAAATTTGAATTAAAAACCATTTTTAATGAACCCGAAAGTGGATTTTTAAAAAACATAAAATAAGTCCGACCTTGTACTTTAATGACCTTGCATTTTAAATGTCATGGAATTTGTACGTGAAGGATTTACCAAAAGAATGAACAAGTTGCAAACATTTTCAAGATTGGAAAAGCACAAGAAATTCGAATCAGAAACCATTTTAAATGAACCCCTATGTGGGTTTTTTAAAATCATAAAAAAAACCCGACGTTGTACTTTAGTGACCTTGCAATTCAAATGTCATGGAATTTGTACGTGAAGGGATCACCTAAAGAAATGTATCAATTGCAAACATTTTCAAGATTGAAAACCCACAAGAAATTGGAATTAAAAACCATTTTTAATGACTCCGTATGTGGATTTTCTAAAAATATAGAAAAAACCCAACCTTGTACTTTGATGACCTTGCATTTCAAATGTCATGGAATTTGTACGTGAAGGGTGCACCTAAAAAATGTACAAGTAACACACATTTTCAAGATTCGAAACCCACAAGAAATTTGAACTAAAATTTATTTTTAATGAACCCCTACGTGGAATTTTTCGAAACATAAAATAAACCCGAAATTGTACTTTAATGACCTTGCATTTCAAATGCCATGGAATTTGTACGTGATGGGTGCACCTAAAAAATGAACAAGTTGCAAACATTTTCAAGATTGAAATCCGAGAAGAAATTTGAGTTAATAACCATTTTTAATGAACCCGTACGTGGATTTTCTAAAAACATAGTATAAACCCGACCTTGTACTTTAATGACCTTGCAATTCAAATGTCATGGAATTTGTACGTGAAGGGTTCACCAAAAGAATGAACAAGTTGCAAACAATTTCAAGATTGAAAACCCACAAGAAATTTGAATGAAAAAACATTTTTAATGAACCCCTACGTGGGTTTTTCAGAAACATAAAATAAACCCGACCTTGTACTTTAATGACCTTGCATTTCAAATGCCATGGAATTTATACGTGAAGGGTTCACCAAAAAAATGAACAAGTTGCAAACATTTTCGAGATTGAAAACCCACAAGAAATTTGAATGAAAAACCATTTTTAATGAACCCCAATGTGGATGTTTTAAAAACATAGAATAAACCCGACCTTGTACTTTAATGACCTTGCATTTCAAATGTCATGGAATTTGTACGTGAAGGGTTCACCATAAAACTCTAGAAATTGCAAACATTTTCAAGATGCAAAACTCACAAGAAATTTGAATGAAAAACCATTTTTAATGACTCCATATGTGGAATTTCTAAATACATAGAATAAACCCGACCTTGTACTTTAATGACCTTGCATTTCAAAGGTCATGGAATTTGTACATGATGGGTGCACCTAAAAAATGAACAAGTTGCAAACACTTTCAAGATTGAAAACCGAGAAGAAATTTGAATTAATAACCATTTTTAGTGAACCCGTACGTGGATTTTTTAAAAACATAGAATAAACCCGACCTTGTACTTTAATGTTCTTGCATTTCAACTGTCATGGAATTTGTACATGAAGGGTTCACCTAAAAAATGAACAAGTTGCAAACATTTTCAAGATTGAAAACCCACAAGAAATTTGAAGTAAACACCATTTTTAATGAACCCGAAAGTGGATTTTTTAAAAACATAAAATAAACCCGACCTTGTACTTTAATGACCTTGCATTTTAAATGTCATGGAATTTGTACGTGAAGGGTTCACCAAAAAAATGTACAAGTTGCAAACATTTTCAAGACTGAAAACCCATAAGAAATTTGAATGAAAAACCATTTTTAATGAACCCCTACGTGGGTTTTTTAAAAACATAGAATAAACCCGACCTTGTACTTTAATGACCTTGCATTTCAAATGTCATGGAATTTGTACGTGAAGGGTTCACCAAAAAAATCTAGAAAATGCAAACAATTTCAAGATTCAAAACCCACAAGAAATTTGAATGAAAAACCATTTTTAATGAACCCCTACGTGGGTTTTTTAAAAACATAGAATAAACCTGACCTTGTACTTTAATGACCTTGCTTTTCAAATGCCATGGAATTTGTACGTGAAGGGTTCACCAAAAAAATGAACAAGTTGCAAACATTTTCAAGATTGAAAACCCATAAGAAATTTGAATGAAAAACCATTTTTAATGAACCCCTACGTGGGTTTTTTAAAAACATAGAATAAACCCGACCTTGTACTTTAATGACCTTGCATTTCAAATGTCATGGAATTTGTACGTGAAGGGTTCACCAAAAAAATCTAGAAAATGCAAACAATTTCAAGATTCAAAACCCACAAGAAATTTGAATGAAAAACCATTTTTAATGAAGCCCTACGTGGGTTTTTTAAAAACATAGAATAAACCCGACCTTGTACTTTAATGACCTTGCATTTCAAATGTCATGGAATTTGTACGTGAAGGGTTCACCAAAAAAATCTAGAAAATGCAAAAAATTTCAAGATTGAAAACCCACAAGAAATTTGAATGAAAAAACATTTTTAATGAACCCCTACGTGGGTTTTTTAAAAACATAGAATAAACCCGACCTTGTACTTTAATGACCTTGCAATTCAAATGCCATGGAATTTGTACGTGAAGGGTTCACCGAAAAAATGAACAAGTTGCAAACATTTTTAAGATTCAAAACCCACAAGAAATTTGAGTTGAAAACCATTTTTAATGAACCCCGATGTGGATTTTCTAAAAACATAACATTAACCTGACCTTGTACTTTAATGACCTTGCAATTCAAATGTCATGGAATTTGTACGTGAAGCTTTCACCAAAAAAATGTAAAAATTGCAAACATTTTCAAGATTCAAAACCCACAAGAAATTTGAATGAAAAACCATTTTTAATGAACCCTTACGTGGGTTTTTTAAAAACATAAAATAAACCCGACCTTGTACTTTAATGACCTTGCATTTCAAATAACATGGAATTTGTACGTGAAGGATTTACCAAAAGAATGAACAAGTTGCAAACATTTTGAAGATTGGAAAAGCACAAGAAATTCGAATCAGAAACCATTTTAAATGAACCCCTATGTGGGTTTTTTAAAATCATAAAAAAAACCCGACGTTGTACTTTAGTGACCTTGCAATTCAAATGCCATGGAATTTGTACGTGAAGGGTTCACCATAAAACTCTAGAAATTGCAAACATTTTCAAGATTGAAAACCCACAAGAAATCTGAATTAAAAACCATTTTTAATGAACCCGGACGTGGACTTTTTAAAAACATAGAATAAACCCGACCTTTTACTTTAATGACCTTGTATTTCAAATGTCATGCAATTTGTATGTGAAGGGTGCACCTAAAAAATGTACAAGTTGCACACATTTTCAAGATTCAAAACCCACAAGAAATTTGAACTAAAATTTATTTTTAATGAACCCCTACGTGGAATTTTTCGAAACATAAAATAAACCCGAAATTGTACTTTAATGACCTTGCATTTCAAATGCCATGGAATTTGTACGTGATGGGTGCACCTAAAAAATGAACAAGTTGCAAACATTTTCAAGATTGAAATCCGAGAAGAAATTTGAGTTAATAACCATTTTTAATGAACCCGTACGTGGATTTTCTAAAAACATAGTATAAACCCGACCTTGTACTTTAATGACCTTGCAATTCAAATGTCATGGAATTTGTACGTGAAGGGTTCACCAAAAGAATGAACAAGTTGCAAACAATTTCAAGATTGAAAACCCACAAGAAATTTGAATGAAAAAACATTTTTAATGAACCCCTACGTGGGTTTTTCAGAAACATAAAATAAACCCGACCTTGTACTTTAATGACCTTGCATTTCAAATGCCATGGAATTTATACGTGAAGGGTTCACCAAGAAAATGAACAAGTTGCAAACATTTTCGGGATTGAAAACCCACAAGAAATTTGAATTAAAAACCATTTTTAATGAACCCCGATGTGGATGTTTTTGAAACATAAAATAAACCCCACCTTGTACTTTAATGACCTTGCATTTCAAATGTCATGGAATTTGTACGTGAAGGGTTCACCAAAAAAATCTAGAAATTGCAAACAATTTCAAGATTCAAAACCCACAAGAAATTTGAATTAAAAAACATTTTTAATGAACCCCGATGTGGATTTTTTCGAAACATAAAATAAACCCCACCTTGTACTTTAATGACCTTGCATTTCAAATGTCATGGAATTTGTACATGAAGGGTTCACCTAAAAAATGAACAAGTTGCAAACATTTCCAAAATGAAAACCTACAAGAAATTTAAGTGAAAAACCACTTTTAATGATCCCCTACGTGGGTTTTTTAAAAACATAGAATAAACCCGACCTTGTACTTTAATGACCTTGCATTTCAAATGTCATGGAATTTGTACGTGAAGGGTTCACCATAAAACTCTAGAAATTGCAAACATTTTCAAGATGCAAAACTCACAAGAAATTTGAATGAAAAAACATTTTTAATGAACCCGTACGTGGATTTTTTAAAAACATAGAATAAACCCGACCTTTTACTTTAATGACCTTGTATTTCAAATGTCATGGAATTTGTATGTGAAGGGTGCACCTAAAAAATGTACAAGTAACACACATTCTCAAGATTTAAAACCCACAAGAATTTGAATTAAAATTTATTTTTAATGAACCCCTACGTGGAATTTTTAGAAACATAAAATAAACCCGACCTTGTACTTTAATGACCTTGCATTTCAAATGCCATGGAATTTGTACGTGATGGGTGCACCTAAAAAATGAACAAGTTGCAAACATTTTCAAGATTGAAATCCGAGAAGAAATTTGAATGAAAAACCATTTTTAATGAACCCGTACGTGGATTTTCTAAAAACATAGTATAAACCCGACCTTGTACTTTAATGACCCTGCAATTCAAATGTCATGGAATTTGTACGTGAAGGGTTTTCCAAAAGAATGAACAAGTTGCAAACAATTTCAAGATTGAAAACCCACAAGATATTTGAATGAAAAAACATTTTTAATGAACCCCTACGTGGGTTTTTCAGAAACATAAAATAAACTTGACCTTGTACTTTAATGACCGTGCATTTCAAATGCCATGGAATTTATACGTGAAGGGTTCACCAAGAAAATGAACAAGTTGCAAACATTTTCGAGATTGAAAACCCACAAGAAATTTGAATTAAAAACCATTTTTAATGAACCCCGATGTGGATGTTTTCGAAACATAAAATAAACCCCACCTTGTACTTTAATGACCTTGCATTTCAAATGTCATGGAATTTGGATGTGAAGGGTTCACCAAAAAAATCTAGAAATTGCAAACAATTTCAAGATTCAAAACCCACAAGAAATTTGAATTAAAAAACATTTTTAATGAACCCCGATGTGGATTTTTTCGAAACATAAAATAAACCCCACCTTGTACTTTAATGACCTTGCATTTCAAATGTCATGGAATTTGTACGTGAAGGGTTCACCAAAAAAATCTAGAAATTGCAAACAATTACTAGATTCAAAACCCACAAGAAATTTGAATTAAAAACCATTTTTAAAGAACCCGAAAGTGGATTTTTTAAAAACATAGAATAAACCCGACCTTGTACTTTAATGTTCTTGCATTTCAAATGTCATGGAATTTGTACATGAAGGGTTCACCTAAAAAATGAACAAGTTGCAAACATTTCCAAGATGAAAACCTACAAGAAATTTAAATGAAAAACCACTTTTAATGAACCCCTACATGGGTTTTTTAAAAACACAGAATAAACCCGACCTTGTACTTTAATGACCTTGCATTTCAAATGTCATGGAATTTGTACGTGAAGGGTTCACCAAAAAAATCAAGAAATTGCAAACATTTTCAAGATGCAAAACCCACAAGAAATTTGAATGAAAAACCATTTTTAATGACTCCGTATGTGGAATTTCTAACAACATAGAATAAACCCGACCTTGTACTTTAATGACCCTGCATTTCAAAGGTCATGGAATTTGTACGTGAAGGGTGCACCTAAAAAATGAACAAGTTGCAAACATTTTCAAGATTGAAAGCCCACAAGAAATTTGAATGAAAAACCATTTTTAATGAACTCCTACGTGGGTTTTTTAAAAACATAACATAAGCCCGACCTTGTACTTTAATGACCTAACATTTCAAATGTCATGGAATTTGTACGTGAAGCTTTCACCAAAAAAAATCAAGAAATTGCAAACATTTTCAAGATTCAAAACCCACAAGAAATTTGAATGAAAAACCATTTTTAATGAACCCCTACGTGGGTTTTTTAAAAACATGAAATAAAGCCAACCTTGTACTTTAATGACCTTGCATTTCGAATGTCAAAGACTTTGTACGTGCAGGGTTCACCAAAAAAATGTACAAGTTGCAAACATTTTCAAGATTGAAAACCCATAAGAAATTTGAATGAAAAACCATTTTTAATGAACCCCTACGTGGGTTTTTTGAAAACATAGAATAAACCTGACCTTGTACTTTAATGACCTTGCATTTCAAATGTCATGGAATTTGGACGTGAAGGGTTCACCAAAAAAATCTAGAAAATGAAAACAATTTCAAGATTCAAAACCCACAAGAAATTTGAATGAAAAACCATTTTTAATGAACCCCTACGTGGGTTTTTTAAAAACATAGAATAAACCAGACCTTGTACTTTAATGACCTTGCATTTCAAATGCCATGGAATTTGTACGTGAAGGGTTCACCGAAAATATGAACAAGTTGCAAACATTTTTAAGATTCAAAACCCACAAGAAATTTGAGTTGAAAACCATTTTTAATGAACCCCGATGTGGATTTTCTAAAAACATAACATTAACCGTACCTTGAACTTTAAAGACCTTGCATTTCAAATGTCATGGAATTTGTACGTGAAGGGTTTACCAAAAGAATGAACAAGTTGCAAACATTTTCAAGATTGGAAAACCACAAGAAATTCGAATCAAAAACCATTTTTAATGAACCCCTACGGGGATTTTTTAAAAACATAGAATAAACCCGGCTTTGTACTTTAATACCCTTGCAATTCAAATGTCATGGAATTTGTACGTGAAGAGTTCACCTAAAAAATGAACAAGTTGCAAACATTTTCAAGATTGAAAACCCACAAGAAATCTGAATTAAAAACCATTTTTAATGAACCCCTACGTGGGTTATTTAAAATCATAAAATAAACCCGACGTTGTACTTTAATGACCTTGCAATTCAAATGTCATGGAATTTGTACGTGAAGGGTTCACCGAAAAAATGAACAAGTTGCAAACATGTTTAAGACTCAAAATCCACAAGAAATTTAAATGAAAAACCATTTTTAATGAACCCCGATGTGGATTTTTTAAAAACATAACATAAACCCGACCTTGTACTTTAATGACCTTGCAATTCAAATGTAATGGAATTTGTACGTGAAGGGTGCACCTAAAAATATGTATCAGTTGCAAACATTTTTAACATTCAAAACCCACAAGAAATTTGAATAAAAATCCATTTTTAATGGCCCCTTATGTGGATTTTATTAAATCATAGAATAAACGTGGCTTTGTACTTTACTGACCTTGCATTTCAAATGTCATGGAATTTGTAAGTGAAGGGTGCACCTAAAAAATGAACAAGTTGCAAACATTTTCAAGATTGAAAGCCCACAAGAAATTTGAATGAAAATTAATTTTTAATGAACTCCTACGTGGATTTTTTAAAAACATAACATAAGCCCGACCTTGTACTTTAATGACGTAACATTTCAAATGTCATGGAATTTGTACGTGAAGCTTTCACCAAAAAAATGTAGAAATTGCAAACATTTTCAAGATTGAAAACCCACAAGAAATTTGAATGAAAATTAATTTTTAATGAACCCCTACGTGGGTTTTTTAAAAACATAAAATAAACCCGACCTTGTACTTTAATGACCTTGCATTTCAAATGCCATGGAATTCATACGTGAAGGGTTCACCAAGAAAATGTACAAGTTGCAAACATTTTCAAGATTGAAAACCCACAAGAAATTTGAATGAAAAACCATTTTTAATGAACCCCTACGTGGGTTTTTTAAAAACATAGAATAAACCCGACCTTGTACTTTAATGACCTTGCATTTCAAATGCCATGGAATTTGTACGTGAAGGGTTCACCAAAAAAATGAACAAGTTGCAAACATTTTCAAGATTCAAAACCCACAAGAAATTTGAAATAAAAACCATTTATAATGAACCCGTATGTGGATTTTTAAAAACATAAATTAAACCTGACCCTGTACTTTAATGACCTTGCAATTCAAATATCATGGATTTTGTACGTGAAGGGTGCACGAAAAAAATGAAGAAGTTGCAAACATTTTCAAGATTCAAAACCCACAACAAATTTGAGTTGAAAACCATTTTTAATGACTCCGTATGTAGATTTTTCAAAAGCAAAAATTAAACCTGACCCTGTACTTTAATGACCTTGCAATTCAAATGTCATGGAATTTGTACGTGAAGGGTTCACCTAAAAAATTGTATCAGTTGCAAACATTTTCAAGATTCAAAACCCACAAGAAATTTGAATAAAAAACCATTTTTAATGAACCCCTACGTGGGTTTTTTAAAAACATAGAATGAACCTGACCTTGAACTTTAAAGACCTTGCATTTCAAATGTCATGGAATTTGTACGTGAAGGGTTTACCGAAAGAATGAACAAGTTGCAAACATTTTCAAGATTGGAAAACCACAAGAAATTCGAATCAAAAACCATTTTTAATGAACCCGTACGGGGATTTTTTAAAAACATAGAATAAACCCGGCTTTGTACTTTAATACCCTTGCAATTCAAATGTCATGGAATTTGTACGTGAAGGTTGCGCCGAAAAAATGAACAAGTTGCAAACATTTTCAAGATTGAAAACCCACAAGAAATCTGAATTAAAAACCATTTTTAATTAACCCCTACGTGGGTTATTTAAAATCATAAAATAAACCCGACGTTGTACTTTAATGACCTTGCAATTCAAATGTCATGGAATTTGTACGTGAAGGGTTCACCTAAAGAAATGTATCAATTGCAAATATTTTCAAGATTCAAAACCCACAAGAAATTGGAATTAAAAACCATTTTTAATGAACCCCTACGTGGATTTCTTAAAAACATAGGATAAACCCGACCTTGTACTTTAATGACCTTGCATTTCAAATGTCATGGAATTTGTACGTGAAGGGTGCACCTAGGACGTGAACAACTTGCAAACATTTTCAAGATTTAAAACCCATAGGATATTTGAATGAAAAACCATTTTTAATGAACCCCTACGTGGGTTTTCTAAAAACATAGTATAAACCCGACCTTGTATTTTAATGACCTTGCAATTCAAATGTCATGGAATTTGTACGTGAAGGGTGCACCAAATGAATGAACAAGTTGCAAACAATTTCAAGATTGAAAACCCACAAGAAATCTGACTGAAAAACCATTTTTAATGAACCCCTACGTGGATTTTTTAAAAACATAAAATAAACCCGCCCTTGTACTTTAATGACTTTGCATTTCAAATGCCATGGAATTCATACGTGAAGGGTTCCCCAAAAAATTGAACAAGTTGCAAACATTTTCGAGATTCAAAACCCACAAGAAATTTGAATTAAAAACCATTTTTAATGAACCCCGATGTGGATTTTTTACAAACATAAAATAAAGCCGACCGTGTACTTTAATGACCTTGCATTTCAAATGTCATGGAATTTGTACGTGAAGGGTTCACCTAAAAAATGTACAAGTTGCAAACATTTTCAAGATTGAAAACCCACAAGAAATTTGAATTAATAACCATTTTTAATGAACCCCTACGTGGGTTTTTTAAAAACATAGAATAAACCCGACCTTGTACTTTAATGACCTCGCATTTCAAATGCCATGGAATTCATACGTGAAGGGTTCACCAAAAAATTGAACAAGTTACAAACATTTTCGAGATTCAAAACCCACAAGAAATTTGAATTAAAAACCATTTTTAATGAACCCCGATGTGGATTTTTTACAAACATAAAATAAAGCCGACCGTCTACTTTAATGACCTTGCATTTCAAATGTCATGGAATTCGTACGAGCAGGGTTCACCAAAAAAATGTACAAGTTGCAAACATTTTCAAGATTCAAAACCTACAAGAAATTTGAATGAAAAACCATTTTTAATGAACCCCTACGTGGGTTTTTTAAAAACATAGAATAAACCCGACCTTGTACTTTAATGACCTTGCAATTCAAATGTCATGGAATTTGTACGTGAAGGGTGTACGAAAAAAATGAAGAAGTTGCAAACATTTTCAAGATTCAAAACCCACAAGAAATTTGAATTCAAAACCATTTTTAATGACTCCGTATGTAGATTTTTCAAAAGCCAAAATTAAACCTGACCCTGTACTTTAATGACCTTGCAATTCAAAGGTCATGGAATTTGTACGTGAAGGGTTCACCTAAAAAAATGTATTAGTTGCAAACATTTTCAAGATTCAAAACCCACAAGAAATTTGAATCAAAAAATCTTTTTAATGAACCCCTACGGGGATTTTTTAAAAACATAGAATAAACCCGGCTTTGTACTTTAATACCCTTGCAATTCAAATGTCATGGAATTTGTACGTGAAGGTTGCGCCGAAAAAGGGTACAAGTTGCAAACATTTTCAAGATTGAAAACCCACAAGAAATCTGAATTAAAAACCATTTTTAATAAACCCCTACGTGGGTTATTTAAAATCATAAAATAAACCCGACGTTGTACTTTAATGACCTTGCAATTCAAATGTCATGGAATTTGTACGTGAAGGGTTCACCAAAAGAATGAACAAGTTGCACACATTTTCAAGATTCAAAACCCACAAGAAATTTGAATTGAAAACCATTTTTAATGACTCCGTATGTAGATTTTTCAAAAGCAAAAATTAAACCTGACCCTGTACTTTAATACCCTTGCATTTCAAATGTCATGGAATATGTACGTGAAGGGTGCACCTAAAAAATGAACAAGTTGCAAACATTTTCAAGATTCAAAACCCACAAGAAATGTGAATGAAAAACCATTTTTAATGAACCCCTACGTGGGTTTTTTAAAAAAGTAGAATAAACCCGACCTTGTACGTTAATGACCTTGTATTTCAAATGTCATGGAATTTGTACGTGAAGCATGCACCTGAATAATGAACAAGTTGCACACATTTTCAAGATTTAAAACCCACAAGAAATTTGAATGAAAAACCATTTTTAATGAACCCCTACGTGGAATTTTTAGAAACATAAAATAAACCCGACCTTGTACTTTAATGACCATGCATTTCAAATGTCATGGAATTTGTACGGGAAGGGTGCACCAAAAAAACGAACAAGTTGCAAACATTTTCAAGATTCAAAACCCACAAGAAATTTGAATTAAAAACCATTTTTAATGAACATGTACGTGGATTTTTTAAAAACATAAACTAAATCTGACCCTGTACTTTAATGACCTTGCAATTCAAATATCATGGATTTTGTACCTGAAGGGTGCACGAAAAAAACGAACAAGTTGCAAACATTTTCAAGATTCAAAACCCACAAGAAATTTGAATGAAAAACTATTTTTAATGAACCCCTACGTGGGTTTTATAAAAACATAAAATAAACCCGACCTTACACTTTAATGACCTTGCATTTCAAATGTAATGGAATTTGTATGTGCACGGTTCACCAAAAAAATGTACAAGTTGCAAACATTTTTAAGATTGAAAACCCACAAGAAATTTGAATGAAAAACCATCTTTAATGAACCCCGATGTGGATTTTTTTAAAACATAACATGAACCCGACCTTGTACTCTTATGACCTTGCATTTCAAATGTCATGGAATTTGTACGTGAAGGGTGCACCTAAAAAATGAACAAGTTGCAAACATTTTCAAGATTCAAAACCCACAAGAAATTTGAATTAAAAACCAGTTTTAATGACCTCATTCCTGGGTTTTTTAAAAACATAAAATAAACCCGACCTTGTACTTTAATGACCTTGCATTGCAAATGTCATGGAATTTCTACGTGCAGGATTCACCAAACAAATGTACAAGTTGCAAACATTTTTATGATTGAAAACCCACAAGAAATTTGAATGAAAAACCATTTTTAATGAACCCCTACGTGGGTTTTTTAAAGACATAAAATAAACCCCACCTTGTACTTTAATGACCTTGCATTTCAAATGTCATGGAATTTGTACTTGAAGGGTTCACCAAAAAAACCTAGAAATTGCAAACATTTTGAAGATTCAAAACCCACAAGAAATTTGAATGAAAAACCATTTTTAATGAACCCCTACGTGGATTTTTTAAAAACATAGAATAAACCTGACCTTGTACTTTAATGACCTTGCATTTCAACTGTCATGGAATTTGTACGTGAACGGTTCCCAAAAAATTGTACAAGTTGCAAACATTTTTAAGATTCAAAACCCACAAGAAATGTGAATGAAAAACCATTTTTAATGGCCTCGTATGTGGATTTTTTTAAAACATAGAATAAACCAGACCTTGTACTTTAATGACCTTGCATTTCAAATGCCATGGAATTTGTATGTGAAGGGAGCACCGAAAAAATGAACAAGTTGCAAACATTTTCAAGATTGAAAACCCACAAGAAATCTGAATTAAATACCATTTTTAATTAACCCCTACGTGGGTTATTTAAAATCATAAAATAAACCCGACGTTGTACTTTAATGACCTTGCAATTCAAATGTCATGGAGTTTGTACGTGAAGGGTTCACCTAAAGAAATGTATCAATTGCAAACATTTTCAAGATTCAAAACCCACAAGAAATTGGAATTAAAAACCATTTTTAATGAACCACTACGTGGATTTTTTAAAAACATAGGATAAACCCGACCTTGTACTTTAATGACCTTGCATTTCAAATGTCATGGAATTTGTACGTAAAGGGTGCACCTAGGACATAAACAACTTGCAAACATTTTCAAGATTTAAAACGCACAGGATATTTGAATGAAAAACCATTTTTAATGAACCCCTACGTGGGTTTTCTAAAAACATAGTATAAACCCGACCTTGTATTTTAATGACCTTGCAATTCAAATGTCATGGAATTTGTACGTGAAGGGTTCAGTAAAAAATGTACAAATTGCAAACATTTTCAGGATTTAAAACCCACAAGGAATTTGAATGAAAAACCATTTTTAATGAACCCCGACGTGGAATTTTTTAAAACATAACTTAAACCCCACCTTGTACTTTAATGGCTTTGCATTTCAAATGCCATGGAATTTGTACGTGAAGGGTTCACGAAAAAAGTGTACAAGTTGCAAACATTTTCAAGATTCAAAACCCACAAGAAATTTGAATTCAAAACCATTTTTAATGAACCCCTACGTGGATTTTTTAAAAACATAGAATAACCCTGACCTTGTACTTTAATGACCTTGCATTTCAAATGTCATGGAATTTGTACGTGAAGGGTTTACTAAAAAAGTGTACAAGTTGCAAACATTTTCAAGATTCAAAACCCACAAGAAATTTGTATTCAAAACCATTTTTAATGAACCCCAACGTGGGTTTTTAAAAAACATAAAATAAACCCAACCTTGTACTTTAATGACCTTGCACTTCAAATGTCATGGAATTTGTACGTGAAGGGTGCACCTAAAAAATGAGCACGTTGCAAATATTTTCAAGATTCAAAGCCCACAAGAAATTTGAATTAAAAACCATCTTTAATGAACCCGTACGTAGATTTTTTTAAAACATTGAATAAACCTGACCTTGCATTTTAATGACCTTGCACTTTAATGTCCTTGCATTTCAAATGTCATCAAATTTGTACGTGAAGGGTGCACCTAAAAAATGAAGACGTTGCAAACATTTTCAAGATTCAAAGCCCACAAGAAATTTGAATTAAAAACTATTTTTAATGAACCCCTACGTGGATTTTTTAAAAACATAGAATAAACCCGACCTTGTACTTTAATGAACTTGCATTTCAAATGTCATGGAATTGGTACGTGAAGGGTGCACCTAAAGAATGAACAAGTTGCAAACATTTTCAAGATTCAAAACCCACAAGAAATTTGAATGAAAAACCACTTTTAATGACCCCATATATAGATTTTTTAAAAACATAAAATAAACCAAACCCTGTACTTTAATGACGTTGCATTTCAAATGTCATGGGATTTGTACGTGAAGGGTGCACGAAAAAAATTATCAAGTTGGAAACATTTTCAAGATTCAAAACCCACAAGAAATTTGAATTCAAAACCATATTTAATGAACCCCTACGTGGATTTTTTAAAAACATAGAATAAACCTGACCTTGTACTTTAATGACCTTGCATTTCAAATGTCATGGAATTTGTACGTGAAGGGTTCACCAAAAAATTGTACAAGTTGCAAACATTTTCAAGATTCAAAACGCACAAGAAATCTGAATTAAAAACCATTTTTAATGAACCCCTACGTGGATTTTTTAGAAACATACAATAAACCCGACCCTCTACTTTTCTGACCTTGCATTTCAAATTTCATGGAATTTGTACGTGAAGGGTGCACCTAAAAACTGTACAAGTTGCAATCATTTTTAAGATTGAAAACCCACAAGAAATTTGAATTCAAAACCATTTTTAATGAACCCCGATGTGGATATTTTAGAAACATAAAATAAACCCGACCTTGTAATTTAATGACCTTGCAATTCAAATGTCATGGAATTTGTATGTGAAGGGTGCACGTAAAAAATGATCAAGTTGGAAACATTTTCAAGATTCAAAACGCACAAGAAATTTGAATTCAAAACCATTTTTAAAGAACCCCTACATGGATTTTTTAGAAACATACAAAAAACCCGACCCTCTACTTTTGTGACCTTGCATTTCAAATTTCATGGAATTTGTACGTGAAGGGTGCACCTAGAAAATGAACAATTTGCAATCATTTTTAAGATTGAAAACCCACAAGAAATTTGAATTCAAAACCATTTTTAATGAACCCGTACGTGGATTTTTAAAAAACATAGAATAACCCCAACCTTGTACTTTAATGACCTTGCATTTCAAATGTCATGGAATTTGTACGTGAAGGGTTCACCGAGAAAATGTACAAGTTGCAAACATTTTCAAGATTCAAAACCCACAAAAAATTTGAATTCAAAACCATTTTTAATGAACCCCAACATGGGTTTTTTAAAAACATAAAATAAACCCAACCTTGTACTTTAATGACCTTGCATTTCAAAGGTCATGGAATTTGTACATGAAGGGTGCACCTAAAAAATGAACAGGTTGCAAACATTTTCAAGATTCAAAGCCCACAAGAAATTTGAATTAAAAACCATATTTAATGAACCCGTACGTAGATTTTTTAAAAACATAGAATAAACTTGACCTTGCACTTTAATGACCTTGCATTTCAAATGTCATCGAATTTGTACGTGAAGGGTGCACCTAAAAAATGAACACGTTGCAAACATTTTCAAGATTCAAAACCCACAAGAAATTTGAATGAAAAACCATTTTTAATGAACCCCTACGTGGGTTTTTTAAAAACATAGAATAAACCCGACCTTGTACTTTAATGACCTTGCATTTCAAATGTCATGGAATTTGTACGTGAAGCGTTCACCGAAAAAGTGAACAACTTGCAAACATTTCCAAAATTCAAAACCCACAAGATATTTGAATTAAAAACCATTTTTGATGAACCCATACGTGGATTTCTTAAAAACATAATATAAACCCAACCCTGTACTTTACTGATCTTGCATTTCAAATGTCATGGAAGTTGTACGTGAAGGGTTCACCAAAAAGGTATACAAGTTGCAAACATTTTCAAGATTCAAAACCCCCAAGAAATTTGAATTAAAAACCAACTTTAATGATGCCCTACGTGGATTTTTTAAAAACATAGAATAAACCCGACCCTGTACCTTAATGACCTTGCATTTCAAATGTCATGGAATTTGTACGTGAAGGGTTCACCGAAAAAGTGTACAAGTTGCAAACATTTTCAAGATTCAAAACCCACAAGAAATTTGAATGAAAAAACATTTTTAATGAACCCCTATGTGGGTTTTTTAAAAACATAGAATAAACCCAACCCTTTACTTTAATGACCTTGCATTTCAAATGTCATAGAATTTGTACGTGAGGGGTTCACCAAAAAAATGTACAAGTTGCAAACATTCTCAAGATTCAAAACCCACAAGCAATTTGAATTAAAAACCATTTTTAATGAAGCCCTACTTGGTCTTTTTAAAAACATAGGATAAACCCAACCTTGTACTTTAATGACCTTGCATTTCAAATGTCATGGAATTTGTACGTGACGGGTTCACCAAAATCATGTACAAGTTGCAACCATTTTCAAGATTGAAAACCCACAAGAAATTTGAATGAAAAACCATTTTTAATAAACTCCTACGTGGATTTTTTAAAAACATAGAATAAACCCGACCTTGTACTTTAATGAGCTTTCATTTCAAATGTCATGGAATTTGTATGTGAAGGGTGCACCAAAAAAGTGTACAATTTGCAAACATTTTCAAGATTCAAAACCCACAAGATATTTGAATTAAAAACCATTTTTAATGAACCCCTACGTGGATTTTTTAAAAATATAGGATAAACCCGGCCTTGTAGTTTAATGACCTTGCATTTTAAATGTCATGGAATTTCTACGTGAAGCGTGCACCAAAAAAGTGTACAACTTGCAAACATTTTCACGATTCTAAACCCACAAGATATTTGAATTAAAAACCAATTTTAATGAAGCCCTACGTGGATTTTTTAAAAACATAGAATAAACCCGCCCCTGTACTCTAATGACCATTCATTTCAAATGTCATGGAATTTGTACGTGAAGGGATCACCAAAAAAGTGTACAACTTGCAAGCATTTTCAAGATTCAAAACCCACAAGATATTTGAATAAAAAACCATTTTTGATGGACCCATACGTTGATTTCTTAAAAACATAATATAAACCCGACCTTGTACTTTAACGACCTTGCATTTCAAATGTCATGGAATTTGTATGTGAAGGGTGCACCAAAAAAGTGTACAATTTGCAAACATTTTCAAGATTCAAAGCCCACAAGATATTTGAATTAAAAACCATTTTTAATGAACCCCTACGTGGATTTTTTAAAAATATAGAATAAAACCGCCCCTGTACTTTAATGACCTTTCATTTCAAATGTCATGGAATTTGTACGTGAAGGGATCACCAAAAAAATGTACAACTTGCAAACATTCTCAAGATTCAAAACCCACAAGAAATTTGAATTAAATACCAACTTTAATGATGCCCTACGTGGCTTTTTTAAAAACATAGAATAAACCCGACCCTGTACTTTAATGACCTTGCATTTCAAATGTCATGGAATTTGTATGTGAAGGGTTCACCAAAAAAATGTACAAGTTGCAAACATTTTCAAGATTCAAAACCCACAACAAATTTGATTTGAAAACCATATTTAATGAACCCGTACGTGGGTGTTTTAAAAACACAGAATAAACCCAACCCTGTACTTTAATGACCTTTCATTTCAAATGTCATGGAATTTGTACGTGAAGGGTTCACCAAAAAGGTGTACATGTTGCAAACCTTTTCAAGATTCAAAACCCACAAGAAATTTGAATTAAAAACCCATTTTAATGAAACCCTACGTGGTTTTTTTAAAAACATAAAATAAACCTGACCCTGTACTTTAATGACCTTGCATTTCAAATGTCATGGAATTTTACGTGAAGGGTTCACCAAAAAAATGAACAAGTTGCAAGCATTTTAAAGATTCAAAACCCAAAAGACATTTGAATTGAAAACTATTTTTAATAAACCCCTTCGTGGATTTTTTCAAAACATAGGATAAACCCGACCTCGTACTTTAATGACCTTGCATTTCAAATGTCAGAGAATTTGTACGTCAAGGGTTCACCGAAAAAGTGTACAACGTGCAAAAATTTTCAAGATTCAAAACCCACAAGATATTTGAATGAAAAAACCATTTTTAATGAAGCCCTACGTGAATTTTTTAAAAACATAGAATAAACCCAACCCTGTACTTTAATGACCTTGCATTTCAAATGTCATAGAAATTGTACATAAAGGGTTCACCAAAAAATGAACAAGTTGCAAACATTTTCAAGATTCAAAACCCACTAGAAATTTGAATGAAAAACCATTTTTAATGGATCTCTACGTCGATTTTATAAAAACATAGAATAAACCCGACCCTGTATTTTATTGACCTTGCATTTCAAATGTCATGGATTTTGTACGTGAAGGGTTCACCGAAAAAGTGTACAAGTTGCAAACATATTCAAGATTCAAAACCCATAAGAAATTTGAATTCAAAACCATTTTTAATGAATCCCTACGTGGATTTCTTAAAAAAAGAGAATAAATCCTACCGTGTACCTTAATGACCTTGCATTTCAAATGTCATGGAATTTGGACGTGAAGGGTTCACCGAAAAAAATGTACAAGTTGCAAACATTTTCAAGATTCAAAACCCACAAGAAATTTGAATGAAAAACCATTTTTAATGAAGCCCTAAGTGGTTTCTTTAAAAACAGAGAATAAACCCAACCCTGTACATTAATGACCTTGCATTTCAATTGTCATGGAATTTGTGCGTGAAGCGTTCACCAAAAAAATGTACAAGTTGCAAAAATATTCAAGATTGAAAATCCACAAGAAATTTGAATTCAAAACCATTTTTAATGAACCTATACGTGGATTTTATAAAAACATAAAATAAACCCGACCTTGTACTTTAATGACCTTGCATTTCAAATGTCATGGAATTTGTACGTGAAGGGATCACCAAAAAAATGTACAACTTGCAAACATTCTCAAGATTCAAAACCCACAAGAAATTTGAATTAAATACCAACTTTAATGATGCCCTACGTGGCTTTTTTAAAAACATAGAATAAACCCGACCCTGTACTTTAATGACCTTGCATTTCAAATGTCATGGAATTTGTATGTGAAGGGTTCACCAAAAAAATGTACAAGTTGCAAACATTTTCAAGATTCAAAACCCACAACAAATTTGATTTGAAAACCATATTTAATGAACCCGTACGTGGGTGTTTTAAAAACACAGAATAAACCCAACCCTGTACTTTAATGACCTTTCATTTCAAATGTCATGGAATTTGTACGTGAAGGGTTCACCAAAAAGGTGTACATGTTGCAAACCTTTTCAAGATTCAAAACCCACAAGAAATTTGAATTAAAAACCCATTTTAATGAAACCCTACGTGGTTTTTTTAAAAACATAAAATAAACCTGACCCTGTACTTTAATGACCTTGCATTTCAAATGTCATGGAATTTTACGTGAAGGGTTCACCAAAAAAATGAACAAGTTGCAAGCATTTTAAAGATTCAAAACCCAAAAGACATTTGAATTGAAAACTATTTTTAATAAACCCCTTCGTGGATTTTTTCAAAACATAGGATAAACCCGACCTCGTACTTTAATGACCTTGCATTTCAAATGTCATAGAATTTGTACGTCAAGGGTTCACCGAAAAAGTGTACAACGTGCAAAAATTTTCAAGATTCAAAACCCACAAGATATTTGAATGAAAAAACCATTTTTAATGAAGCCCTACGTGAATTTTTTAAAAACATAGAATAAACCCAACCCTGTACTTTAATGACCTTGCATTTCAAATGTCATAGAAATTGTACATAAAGGGTTCACCAAAAAATGAACAAGTTGCAAACATTTTCAAGATTCAAAACCCACTAGAAATTTGAATGAAAAACCATTTTTAATGGATCTCTACGTCGATTTTATAAAAACATAGAATAAACCCGACCCTGTATTTTATTGACCTTGCATTTCAAATGTCATGGATTTTGTACGTGAAGGGTTCACCGAAAAAGTGTACAAGTTGCAAACATATTCAAGATTCAAAACCCATAAGAAATTTGAATTCAAAACCATTTTTAATGAATCCCTACGTGGATTTCTTAAAAAAAGAGAATAAATCCTACCGTGTACCTTAATGACCTTGCATTTCAAATGTCATGGAATTTGGACGTGAAGGGTTCACCGAAAAAAATGTACAAGTTGCAAACATTTTCAAGATTCAAAACCCACAAGAAATTTGAATGAAAAACCATTTTTAATGAAGCCCTAAGTGGTTTCTTTAAAAACAGAGAATAAACCCAACCCTGTACATTAATGACCTTGCATTTCAATTGTCATGGAATTTGTGCGTGAAGCGTTCACCAAAAAAATGTACAAGTTGCAAAAATATTCAAGATTGAAAATCCACAAGAAATTTGAATTCAAAACCATTTTTAATGAACCTATACGTAGATTTTATAAAAACATAAAATAAACCCGACCTTGTACTTTAATGACCTTGCATTTCAAATGTCATGGATTTGGTACGTAGAGGGTTCACCAAAAAAATGTACAAGTTGCAAAAATATTCAAGATTGAAAACCCACAAGAAATTTGAATTAAAAACCATTTTTAATGAACCCCTAAGTGGATTTTACAAAAACATAGAATAAACCTGACTCTGTACTTTTATGACCTTGCATTTCAAATGTCATGGAAGTTGTACGTGAAGAGTTCACCAAAAATTGTACAAGTTGCAAACATTCTCAAGATTCAAAACCCACAAGAAATTTGAATTCAAAACCATTTTTAATGAACCCCTACGTGGATTTTTTAAAAACATAGGATAAACCCGACCTTCTACTTTAATGACCTTTTATTTCAAATGTCATGGAATTTGTACGTGAAGGGTTCACCAAAAAGGTGTACAAGTTACAAACATTTTCAAGATTCAAAACCCACAAGAAATTTGAATGAAAAACCATTTTTAATGAACCCCTAAGTGGTTTCTTTAAAAACATAGGATAAACCCGACCTTCTACTTTAATGACCTTTTATTTCAAATGTCATGGAATTTGTACGTGAAGGGTTCACCAAAAAGGTGTACAAGTTACAAACATTTTCAAGATTGAAAACCCACAAGAAATTTGAATGAAAAAACATTTTTAATGACCCTGTACGTGGATTTTATAAAAACATTGAATAAACTCGACCTTGTACTTTAATGACCTTGCATTTCAAATGTCATGGATTTGGTACGTAGAGGGTTCACCAAAAAAATGTACAAGTTGCAAAAATATTCAAGATTGAAAACCCACAAGAAATTTGAATTAAAAACCATTTTTAATGAAGCCCTATGTGGGTTTTTTAAAAACATAGAATAAACCCAACCCTTTACTTTAACGACCTTGCATTTCAAATGTCATGGAATTTGTACGTGAGGGGTTCACCAAAAAATTGTACAAGTTGCAAACATTTTCAAGATTCAAAAACCACAAGATATTTGAAGTAAAAACCATTTTTAATGAACCCCTATGTGGGTTTTTTAAAAACATAGAATAAACCCAACCCTTTACTTTAATGACCTTGCATTTCAAATGTCATAGAATTTGTACGTGAGGGGTTCACCAAAAAATTGTACAAGTTGCAAACATTCTCAAGATTCAAAACCTACAAGCAATTTGAATTAAAAACCATTTTTAATGAAGCCCTACTTGGTCTTTTTAAAAACATAGGATAAACCCAACCTTCTACTTTAATGACCTTGCATTTCAAATGTCATGGAATTTGTACGTGATGGGTTCACCAAAAAAATGTACAAGTTGCAACCATTTTCAAGATTCAAAACCCACAAGATATTTGAATTCAAAACCAATTTTGATGGACCCATACGTGGATTTCTTAAAAACATAATATAAACCCGACCTTGTACTTTAATGACCTTGCATTTCAAATGTCATGGAATTTGTACGTGATGGGTTCACCAAAAAAATGTACAAGTTGCAACCATTTTCAAGATTCAAAACCCACAAGATATTTGAATTCAAAACCATTTCTAATGAACTCCTACGTGGATTTTTTAAAAACATAGAATAAACCCGACCTTGTAGTTTAATGACCTGGCATTTCAAATGTCATGGAATTTGTACGTGAAGGGTGCACCAAAAAAGTGTACAACTTGCAAACATTTTCAAGATTCAAAACCCACAAGATATTTGAATGAAAAACCAATTTTAATGAACCCCTACGTGGATTTTTTAAAAACATAGAATAAACCCGCCCTTGTACTTTAATGAACTTTCATTTCAAATGTCATAGAATTTGTACGTGAAGGGTTCACCAAAAAAGTGTACAACTTGCAAACATTTTCAAGATTCAAAACCCACAAGATAATTGAATGAAAAACCAATTTTAATGAAGCCCTACGTGGATTTTTTAAAAACATAGAATAAACCCGCCCCTGTACTTTAATGACCTTTCATTTCAAATGTCATGGAATTTGTACGTGAAGGGTTCACCAAAAAAGTGTACAACTTGCAAATATTTTTAAGATTCAAAACCCACAAGATATTTGAATTAAAAACCAATTTTGATGGACCCATACGTGGATTTCTTAAAAACATAATATAAACCCGACCTTGTACTTTAATGACCTTGCATTTCAAATGTCATGGAATTTGTACGTGAAGGGTTCACCAAAAAATTGTACAAGTTTCAAACATTTTCATGATTCAGAACCCACAACAAATTTGATTTAAAAACCATTTTTAATGAACCCCTACGTGGGTGTTTTAAAAACATAGAATAAACCTAACCCTGTACTTTAATGACCTTGCATTTCAAATGTCATGGAATTTGTACGTGAAGGGTTCACCAAAAAGGTATACAAGTTGCAAACATTTTCAAGATTCAAAACCCCCAAGAAATTTAAATTAAAAACCAACTTTAATGATGCCCTACGTGGATTTTTTCAAAACATAGGATAAACCCGACCACGTACTTTAATGACCTTGCATTTCAAATATCATGGAATTTGTACGTCAAGGGTTCACCAAAAAAGTGTACAACGTGCAAAAATTTTCAAGATTCAAAACCCACAAGAAATTTGAATGAAAAAACCATTTTTAATGAAGCCCTATGTGGATTTTTTTAAAACATAACATAAACCCGACCTTGTACTTTAACGACTTTGCATTTCAAATGACATGGAATTTGTACGTGAAGGGTGCACGAAAAAAGTGTACAAGTTGCAAACATTTTCAAGATGGAAAACCCACAAGAAATTTGAATTCAAAACCATTTTTAGTGAACCCGTACGTGGATTTTTTTAAAACATAAAATAAACCCGACCTTGTACTTTAATGACTTTGCATTTCAAATGACATGGAATTTGTACGTGAAGGGTTCACGAAAAAAGTGTACAAGTTGCAAACATTTTCAAGATTCAAAACCCACAAGAAATTTGAATTCAAAACCATTTTTAATGAACCCCTACGTGGATTTTTTTCAAACATAGAATAAACCCGACCTTGTACTTTAATGACCTAGCATTTCAAATGTCATGGAATTTAAACAAAAAGGGTTCACTAAAAAAGTGTACAAGTTGCAAACCTTTTCAAGATTCGAGACCCACAAGAAATTTGAATTAAAATTTATTTTTAATGAACCCATACGTGGATTTCTTAAAAAACATAAAATAAACCCGACCCTGTACCTTAACGACCTTGCATTTCAAATGTCATGGAATTTGTACGTGAAGGGTGTACTTAAAAAATGAACACGTTGCAAACATTTTCAAGATTCAAAGCCCACAAGAAATTTGAATTAAAAAACATTTTTAATGAACCCGTACGTTGATTTTTTAAAAACATAGAATAAACCTGACCTTGTACTTTAATGACCTTGCATTTCAAATGTCATTGAATTTGCACGTGAAGGGTTCACCAAAAAAATGCTCACGTTGCAAACATTTTCAAGATTGAAAACCCACAAGAAATTTGAATGAAAAACCACTTTTAATGACCCCGTATATAGATTTTTTAAAAACATAGAATAAACCTGACCTTGTACTTTAATGACCTTACATTTCAAATGTCATGGAATTTGTACGTGCAGGGTTCACCAAAAAAATGTACAAGTTGCAAACATTTTCAAGATTGAAAACCCACAAGAAATTTGAATCAAAAACCAGTTTTAATGAACCCGTACGTGGATTTTTAAAAACATAGAATAAACCCGACCTTGTACTTTAATGAATTTGCATTTCAAATGTCATGGAATTGGTACGTGAAGGGTGCACCTAAAAAATGAACAAGTTGAAAACATTTTCAAGATTCAAAACCCACAAGAAATTTAAATGAAAAAACACTTTTAATGACCACGTATATAGATTTTTAAAAAACATAAAATAAACCAAACCCTGTACTTTAATGACCTTGCATTTCAAATGTCATGGAATTTGTACGTAAAGGGTGCACGAAAAAAATGATGAAGTTGGAAAAATTTTCAAGATTCAAAACCCACAAGAAATTTGAATTCAAAACCATTTTTAATGAACCCCTACGTGGATTTTTTTAAAACATACGATAAACCCGACCTTGTACTTTAATGACTTTGCATTTCAAATGACATGAAATTTGTACGTGAAGGGCTCACCAAAAAAGTGTACAAGTTGCAAACATTTTCAAGATTCAAAACCCACAAGATATTTGAATTCAAAACCATTTTTAACGAACCCCTACGTGGGTTTTTTAAAAGCATAGGATTAACCCGACCTTGTACTTTAATGACTTTGCATTCCAAATGTCATGGAATTTGTACGTGAAGGGCTCACCAAAAAAGTGTACAACTTGCAAACATTTTCAAGATTCAAAACCCACAAGATATTTGAATGAAAAATCAATTTTGATGAACTCCTACGTGGATTTCTTAAAAACATAAAGTAAACCCGACCCTGTACTTTAATGACCTTGCATTTCAAATGTCATGGAATTTGTACGTGAAGGGCTCACTAAAAAAGTGTAGAACTTGCAAACATTTTCATGATTCAGAACCCACAAGATATTTGAATTCAAAACCATTTTTAACGAACCCCTACGTGGGTTTTTTAAAAACATAGGATTAACCCGACCTTGTACTTTAATGACCTTGCATTCCAAATGTCATGGAATTTGTACGTGAAGGGCTCCCCAAAAAAGTGTACAACTTGCAAACACTTTCAAGATTCAAAACCCACAAGATATTTGAATGAAGAACCATTTTTGATGAACTCCTACGTGGATTTCTTAAAAACATAAAGTAAACCCGACCTTGTACTTTAATGACCTTGCATTTCAAATGTCATGGATTTTGTACGTGAAGGGCTCACCAAAAAAGTGTACAACTTGCAAACATTTTCAAGATTCAAAACCCACAAGATATTTGAATGAAAAACCATTTTTAATGAACTCCTACGTGGATTTTTTACAAATATAGGATAAACCCGACTCTGTACTTTAATGACCTCGCATTTCAAATGTCATGGAATTTGTACGTGAAGGGTTCACCAAAAGGGTGTACGAGTTGCAAACATTTTCAAGATTCAAAACCCACAAGATATTTGAATTCAAAATCATTTTTAATGAACTTCTACAAGGGTTTTTTAAAAACATAGGATAAACCCGACCTTGTACTCTAATGACATTGCATTTCAAATGTCATGGATTTTGTACGTAAAGGGTTCACCAAAAAAGTGTACAAGTTGCAAATATTTTCAAGATTCAAAACCCACAAGATATTTGAATTCAAAACCATTTTTGATGAACTTCTACGTGGATTTCTTAAAAACATAAAATAAACCCGACCTTGTACTTTAATGACCTTGCATTTCAAATGTCATGGAATTTGTACGTAAAGGGTTCACCAAAAAAATGTACAAGTTGCAAACATTTTCATGATTCAGAACCCACAACAAATTTGATTTAAATACCATTTTTAATGAACCCTACGTGGGTGTTTTAAAATCATAGAATAAACCCAACCCTGTACTTTAATGACCTTGCATTTCAAATGTCATGGAATTTGTATGTGAAGGGTTCACCAAAAAGGTGTACAAGTTGCAAACATTCTCAGGATTCAAAACCCACAAGAAATTTGAATTAAAAACCATTTTTAATGAACCCCGACGTGGGTTTTTAAGAAACATAGAATAAACCCGACCTTGTACTTTAACGACTTTGCATTTCAAATGTCATGGATTTTGGACGTGAAGGGTTCACCAAGAAAATGTACAAGTTGCAAACATTTTCAAGATTCAAAACCTACAAGAAATTTGAAATCAAAACCATTTTTAATGAAGCCCCTATGTGGGTTTTTTAAAAACATAGGATAAACCCGACCCTGTACTTAAATGACCTTTTATTTCGAATGTCATGGAATTTGTACGTGAAGGGTTCACCAAAAAAGTGTAGAAGTTGCAGCGTTTTCATAATTGAAAACCAACAAGAAATTTTAATTAAAAACCATTTTCAATGAAATCCCATGTGGTTTTTCAAAAACATAGAATAAACCGACCCTGTACTTTAACGACTTTGCATTTCAAATGTCATGGAATTTGTACGTGAAGGGTTCACCTAAAAAATGTACAAGTTGCAAAGATTCTCAAGATTCAAAACCCACAAATAATTTGAATTAAAAACCATTTTCAATGAAATCCCAGGTGGTTTTTCAAAAACATAGAATAAACCCGACCTTGTACAGTAATGACCTTGCATTTCAAATGTCATGGATTTCGTACGTCAAGGGTTCTCCAAAAAAATGTACAAGTTGCAAACATTTTCAAGATTGAAAACCCACAAGAAATTTGAATGAAAAAACATTTTTAATGAACCCCTTCGTGGATTTTTTAAAAACATAGAATAAACCCAACCCTGTACTTTAATGACCTTTCATTTCAAATGTCATGGAATTTGTACGTCAAGGGTTCACCTAAAAAATGTACAAATTGCAAACAATTTTAAGATTCAAAACCCACAAGAAATTTGAATTAAAAACTATTTTTAATGAACCCGTACATGGATTTTTTAAAAACATAGAATACACCCGACCTTGTACATAAATGACCTTGCATTTCAAATGTCATGGATTTTGGACGTAAAGGGTTCACCAAAAAAATGTACAAGTTGCAAACATTTTCAAGATTCAAAACCCACAAGAAACTTGTTGAAAAACCAATTTTAGTGAACCCCTACGTGGGTTTATTAAAAACATAGAATAAACCCGACCCTGTACTTTAATGACCTTGCATTTCAAATATCATGGAATTTGTACGTGAAGGGTGCACCAAAAGAATGTACAAGTTGCAAACATTTTCGAGATTCAAAACCCACAAGATATTTGAATTAAAATCCATTTTTAATTAACCCGTACGTGGATTTTTTAAAAACATAGAATAAACTCGACTTCGTACTTTAATGACCTTGCATTTCAAATGTCATGGAATTTGTACGTGAAGGGTTCACAAAAAAATTGTACAAGTTGCAAACATTCTCAAGATTCAAAACCCACAAGAAATTTGAATTAAAAACCAATTTTAATGAACCCCTATGTGGTTTCTTTAAAAACATAGGATAAACCCGACCTTCTACTTTAACGTCCTCGCAATTCAAATGTCATGGAATTTGTACGTGAAGGGTTCACCAAAAATGTACAAGTTGCAAACATTTTCAAGATTCAAAACCCACAAGAAATTTGAATTAAAAACCATTTTTAATGAACCTGTACGTGGATTCTATAAAAACATAGACTAAACCTAAACCTTGTATATTAATGACCTTGCATTTCAAATATCATGTAAATTGTACGTGAAGGGTTCATCAAAAAAATGTACAAGTTGCAAACATTTTCAAGATTCAAAACCCACAAGAAACTTGAATGAAAAACCAATTTTAATGAACCCCTACGTGGATTTTTTAAAAACATAGAATAAACCCGAACCTGTACTTTAATGACCTTTCATTTCAAATGTCATGAAATTTGTACGTGAAGGGTTCACCAAAAAGGTGTACGAGTTGCAAACATTTTCAAGATTCAAAACCCACAAGATACTTGAATGAAAAACCATTTTTGATGAACCTATACGTGGATTTCTTAGAAACATAAAATAAACCCGACCCTGTACTTTAATGACCTTTCATTTCAAATGTCATGGAATTTGTACGTGAAGGGTTCACCAAAAAGGTGTACGAGTTGCAAACATTTTCAAGATTCAAAACCCACAAGATACTTGAATGAAAAACCATTTTTGATGAACCTATACGTGGATTTCTTAAAAACATAAAATAAACCCGACCTTGTACTTTAATGACCTTGCATTTCAAATGTCATGGAATTTGTACGTGAAGGGTTCACTCAAAAAAGTGTACAAGTTGCAAACATTTTCAAGGTTCAAAACCCACAAGAAATTTGAATTCAAAACCAATTTTAATGAACCCCTCCTGGATTTTTTAAAAACATAGAATAAACTCGACCTTGTACTTTAATGACCTTTCATTTCAAATGTCATGGATTTTGTACGTAAAGGGTTCACCAAAAAAATGTACAAGTTGCAAACATTTTCATGATTCAGAACCCACAACAAATTTGATTTAAAAACCATTTTTAATGAACTCCTACGTGGGTGTTTTAAAAACATAGAATAAACCCGACCCTGTACTTTAAAGACCTTTCATTTCAAATGTCATGGAATTTGTACGTGAAGGGTTCACCAAAAAGGTGTACAAGTTGCAAGCATTTTCAAGATTCAAAACCCACAAGATATTTGAATTCAAAACCATTTTTAATGAACCCCTACGTGGGTTTTTTAGAAACATAGGATAAACCCCACCTTGTACTTTAATGACCTTGCATTTCAAATGTCATGGATTCTGTACGTAAAGGGTTCACCAAAAAAATAAACAAGTTGCAATCATTTTCAAGATTCAAAACCCACAAGATACTTGAATGAAAAACCATTTTTGATGAACCCATACGTGGATTTCTTAAAAACATTAAATAAACCCGACCTTGTACTTTAATGACCTTGCATTTCAAATGTCATGGAATTTGTACGTGAAGGGTTTACCAAAAAAATGTACAAGTTGCAAACATTTTCATGATTCAGAACCCACAACAAATTTGATTTAAAAACCATTTTTAATGAACCCCTACGTGGGTGTTTTAAAATCATAGAATAAACCCAACCCTGTACTTTAATGACCTTGCATTTCAAATGTCATGGAATTTGTACATGAAGGGTTCACCAAAAAGGTGTACAAGTTGCAAACATTCTCAAGATTGAAAACCCACAAGAAATTTGAATTAAAAACCATTTTTAATGAACCTCGACATGGGTTTTTTAAAAACAAAAATATAAACCCAACCTTGTACATTAATGACCTTGTATTTTACATGTCATGGAATTTGTACGTGAAGGGTTCACAAAGAAAATGTACAAGTTGCAAACATTCTCAAGATTCAAAACCGACAAGAAATTTTAATTAAAAAGGACTTTTAATGAACCCCTACGTGGATTTTTTAAAAATATAGAATAAACCCGGCCCTGTACTTTAATGACCTTCCATTTAACATGTCATGGAATTTGTACGTGAAGGGTTCACCAAAAAAGAGTAGAAGTTGCAAATATTTTCAAGATTCGAAACCCACAAGATATTTGAATGAAAAACCAATTTTAATGAACCCCTACGTGGATTTTTTAAAAACATAGAATAAACCCGACCCTGTACTTTAATGACCTTTCATTTCAAATGTCATGGAATTTGTACGTGAAGGGTTCACCAAAAAGGTGTACGAGTTGCAAACATTTTCAAGATTGAAAACCCACAAGATACTTGAATGAAAAACCATTTTTGATGAACCTATACGTGGATTTCTTAAAAACATAAAATAAACCCGACCTTGTACTTTAATGACCTTGCATTTCAAATGTCATGGAATTTGTACGTGAAGGGTTCACCAAAAAAATGTACAAGTTGCAAACATTTTCATGATTCAGAACCCACAACAAATTTGATTTAAAAACCATTTTTAATGAACCCCTACGTGGATTGTTTAAAAACATAGGATAAACCCGACCTTGTACATTAATGACCTTGCATTTCAAATGTCATGGATTTTGGACGTAAAGTGTTCACCAAGAAAATGTACAAGTTGCAAACATTTTGAAGATTTAAAACCTACAAGAAATTTGAATTCAAAACCATTTTTAATGAACCCCTATGTGGGTTTTTTAAAAACATAGGATAAACCCGACCTTGTACTTAAATGACCTTTTATTTATTTATTTATTTTTTGAACAAATGGCAAAACCATTGCATTAAAAAAAGAAGACACAAAACAAGACAACCAAGCCACGAAGGCTGGACAATGAAGAGATAAGAGCCAAAACAGAGAAGAGAAAGCCTAATGGAAATCACAAGGGGGAGGACCCCTCTTGTTCCAGTAGATGATAGAGCCAGACCTACTAGCAATAATGGAAGATTTGAGCCAGATACTATCAAACTTGGCCCAAATTCGCGTTCTATCTTGTATTCGACGACGAGCCCCTATTTGGGTTTTGAGGTGGGCAGCACGGCCAGAGTCGAGAAGAGCGTTCCAAAGCACACTTTGGGTGAAGTCTAAAGGCCAAGGGTGCTGAGCAAAGACTTGGCTATTACGTGAGATCCATATAGTCCAAATTGCTGATCCTCGCAGCAAAGACCAAATAGTCTTGAGGTCTTGGAATCTCCTAGGAGTCGAGGAGCCAAATAAACATTGAGTGAAGTCAAGCCTAGGGTGAGGCCCAGACACTGGTTGCACATCCCGAATATGATGGATAATGGACTGAGCATAGTCCCATACCTCCTGAGCCCTGGGACAGACAAAGAATCTATGTAGAGGAGACTCTTCGGTGGCTAAGTCACAACAATTGCACCTAGTATCAATGCCAGGGGCAATCTTGGCTCTCCAGGAGTGCACTGCCACAGCATTATGCCATACTGACCACATGAATGTGGCCTCCTTCATTGATCGGGTCTTATGCCATAACTCTTGCCAATCAGGAGTAAATGAAGCTGGTAAGTGACCCGGCCACTTGGCATAGATAGGTTTCTTAAGTTGGCTAGGACCATTAATAAGGTTTCTCCCAATGGCAGTCGAATATTCCATCAAGCCATGGCCGTTCCTCCATTTCCATCTACCGGGATCAAACGTCAAAGAGAGAGTTGCCCCTGCAAATAGGTGAAGCGGAGTACGATGCCGGCCCTTCGAAAGTTGTATGATTCGCACTCTCTTTACGAACCCTGAGACTAGAGTAGAAGCATGAGAGGTCGAAATGACCTTTTATTTCAAATGTCATGGAATTTGTACGTGAAGGGTTCACCAAAAAAGTGTAGAAGTTGCAGCGTTTTCATAATTGAAAACCAACAAGAAATTTTAATTAAAAACCATTTTCAATGAAATCCCATGTGGTTTTTCAAAAACATAGAATAAACCGACCCTGTACTTTAACGACTTTGCATTTCAAATGTCATGGAATTTGTACGTGAAGGGTTCACCTAAAAAATGTACAAGTTGCAAAGATTCTCAAGATTCAAAACCCACAAATAATTTGAATTAAAAACCATTTTCAATGAAATCCCAGGTGGTTTTTCAAAAACATAGAATAAACCCGACCTTGTACAGTAATGACCTTGCATTTCAAATGTCATGGATTTCGTACGTCAAGGGTTCTCCAAAAAAATGTACAAGTTGCAAACATTTTCAAGATTGAAAACCCACAAGAAATTTGAATGAAAAAACATTTTTAATGAACCCCTTCGTGGATTTTTTAAAAACATAGAATAAACCCAACCCTGTACTTTAATGACCTTTCATTTCAAATGTCATGGAATTTGTACGTCAAGGGTTCACCTAAAAAATGTACAAGTTGCAAACAATTTTAAGATTCAAAACCCACAAGAAATTTGAATTAAAAACTATTTTTAATGAACCCGTACATGGATTTTTTAAAAACATAGAATACACCCAACCTTGTACATAAATGACCTTGCATTTCAAATTTCATGGATTTTGGACGTAAAGGGTTCACTAAAAAAATGTACAAGTTGCACACATTTTCAAGATTCAAAACCCACAAGAAACTTGTATGAAAAACCAATTTTAATGAATCCCTACGTGGGTTTATTAAAAACATAGAATAAACCCGACCCTGTACTTTAATGACCTTGCATTTCAAATATCATGGAATTTGTATGTGAAGGGTGCACCAAAAGAATGTACAAGTTGCAAACATTTTCGAGATTCAAAACCCACAAGATATTTGAATTAAAATCCATTTTTAATTAACTCGTACGTGGATTTTTTAAAAACATAGAATAAACCCAACCCTTTACTTTAATGACCTTGCATTTCAAGATTCAAAACCCACAAGAAATTTGAATTCAAAACCATTTTTAATGAACCCTTACGTGGATTTCTCAAAAATATAGAATAAACCCGACCCTGTACTTTTATGACCTTGCATTTCAAATATCATGGAAATTGTACGTGAAGGGTTCACCAAAAAAGTGTACAAGTTGCAGCATTTTCATAATTGAAAACCAACAAGAAATTTGAATGAAAAACCATTTTTAATGAACCCCTAGTGGGTTTCTTAAAAACATAGAATAAACGCGAACCTGTACTTTAATGACCTTTCATTTCAAATGTCATGGAATTTGTACGTGATGGGTTCACCAAAAAAGTGTACAAGTTGCAACTATTTTCAAGATTCAAAACCCACAAGAAATTTGAATTAAATACCATTTTTAATAAACCCCTTCGTGGACTTTTTAAAAAACATAGAATGAACCCAACCCTGTACTTTAATGACCTTTCATTTCAAATGTCATGGATTTTGTACGTAATGGGTTCACCAAAAAAGTGTACAAGTTGCAAAAATTTTCAAGATTTAAAACCCACAAGAGATTTGAATTGAAAACCAATTTTAATGAACCCCTACATAGATTTTTTAAAAACATAGAATAAACTCGACCTTGTACTTTAATGACCTTTCATTTCAAATGTCATGGAATTTGTACGTGAAGGGTTCACTCAAAAAAGTGTACAAGTTGCAAACATTTTCAAGGTTTAAAACCCACAAGAAACTTGATTTAAAAACCAAATTTAATGAACCTCTACATGGGTTTCTTAAAAACATAGAATAAACCCGACCTTGTACTTTAATGACCTTGCACTTCAAATGTCATGGAAATTGTACATGAAGGATTCACCAAAAGAATGTACAAGTTGCAAACATTTTCAAGGTTCAAAACCCACAAGAAATTTGAATTCAAAACCATTTTTAATAAACCCCTTCGTGGACTTTTTAAAAACATAGAATAAACCCAACCGTATACTTTAATGACCTTGCATTTCAAATGTCATGGAATTTGTACGTGAAGGGTTTACCATAAAAGTGTACAAAATGCAAACATTTTCAAGGTTCAAAACCCACAAGAAATTTGAATTCAAAACCAATTTTAATGAACCCCTTCCTGGATTTTTTAAAAACATAGAATAAACTCGACCTTGTACTTTAATGACCTTTCATTTCAAATGTCATGGATTTTGTACGTAAAGGGTTCACCAAAAAAATGTACAAGTTGCAAACATTTTCATGATTCAGAACCCACAACAAATTTGATTTAAAAACCATTTTTAATGAACCCCTACGTGGGTGTTTTAAAAACATAGAATAAACCCGACCCTGTACTTTAAAGACCTTGCATTTCAAATGTCATGGAATTTGTACGTGAAGGGTTCACCAAAAAGGTGTACAAGTTGCAAACATTTTCAAGATTCAAAACCCACAAGATATTTGAATTCAAAACCATTTTTAATGAATCCCTACGTGGATTTTTTAGAAACATAGGATAAACCCCACCTTGTACTTTAATGACCTTGCATTTCAAATGTCATGGAATTTGTACGTGAAGGGTTTACCATAAAAGTGTACAAGTTGCAAACATTTTCAAGGTTCAAAACCCACAAGAAATTTGAATTAAAAACCAATTTTAATGAACCCCTTCCTGGATTTTTTAAAAACATAGAATAAAGCCAACCCTGTACTTTAATGACCTTGCATTTCAAATGTCATCGAATTTGTACATGAAGGGTTCTCCAAAAAAATGTAGAAGTTGCAAACATTTTCAAGATTTAAAACCCACAAGATATTTGAATTAAGAACCATTTTTAATGAACCCCTTTGTGGGTTTTTTAAAAACATAGAATAAACCCAACCGTGTAGTTTAATGACCTTGCATTTCAAATGTCATGGAACTTGTACGTGAAGGGTTCACCAAAAAAATGTACAAGTTGCAAACATTTTCAAGATTGAAAACCCACAAGAAATTTGAACTAAAATCCATTTTTAATGAACTCGTACGTGGATTTTTAAAAACATAGAATAAACCCGATCCTGTACTTTAATGACCTTGTATTTCACATGTCATGGAATTTGTACGTGAAGGGTTCACAAAGAAAATGTACAAGTTGCAAACATTCTCAAGATTCAAAACCGACAAGAAATTTTAATTAAAAAGGACTTTTAATGAACCCCTACGTGGATTTTTTAAAAACATAGAATAAACCCGGCCCTGTACTTTAATGACCTTCCATTTAACATGTCATGGAATTTATACGTAGAGGATTTACCCTAGAAATGTACAAGTTCTAAACATTCTGAAAATTCAAAATCCACAAGAAATTAGAATTAGAAACACATTTTTAATGAAACCCCACATGTTTTAAAAGAAGTATAGATTTAACTCGGCCCTGTACTTTAATGACCTTGCATTTCAAATGTTATGGAATTTGTACGTGAAGGGTTCACCGAAAAAATGTACAAGTTGCAAACATTTTCAAGATTGAAACCCAAAAGAAATTTGAATTCAAAACCATTTTTAATGAACCCGTACGTGGATTTTTTAAAAACATAGAATAAACCCGACCCTATACTTTAATGACCTTGTATTTCTTATGTCATGGAATTTGTACGTGAGGGTTCACCAAAAAAGTGTACAAGTTGCAAACATGCTCAAGATTCAAAACCCACAAGAAATTTGAATTAAAAACCATTTTTAATGAACTCCTACGTGGATTTTTTAAAAACATAGAATAAACCCGACTTTGTACTTTACTGACCTTGCATTTCAAATGTCATGGAATTTATACATGAATGGTTCACCCAAAAAATGTACAAGTTGCAAACATTTTCAAGATTCAGAACCCACAAGAAATTTGTATTAAAGACCATTTTTAATGAACCGCTACGTGGATTTTTTAAAAACATAGAATAAACCCGGCGCTGTACTTTAATGACCTTCCATTTCACATGTCATGGAATTAGTACGTAGAGGATTAACTATAATATTGTACAAGTTTTTTACATTTTCAAGATTCAGAATCCACAAGAAATTTGAATTAGAAACCCATTTTCAATGAAAACCCACGTGGTTTTTAAGAAATATAGAATAAACTCAGCCCTGTACTTTAATGACCTTCCATTTCACATGTCAGTGAATTTATACATGAACGGTTCACCAAAAAATTGTACAAGTTGCAAACATTCTCAAGATTCAAAACCCACAAGAAATTTGAATTCAAAACCATTTTTAATGAACCCGTACGTGGATTTTTTAAAAACATAGAATAAACCTGGCCCTGTACTTTAATGACCTTCCATTTCACATGTCATGGATTTAGTACGTCGAGGATTTACTATAATATTGTACAAGTTCCAAACATTCTCAAAATTCAAAATCCGCAAGAAATTTGTATTAGAAACCCATTTTTAATGAAAATCCACGTGGTTCTTAAAAAATATAGAATAAATTCGGCCCTGTACTTTAATGACCTTCCATTTCACATGTCATGGAAGTTGTACGTGAAGGGTTCACCTAAAAAATGTACAAGTTGCAAACATTCTCAAAATTTGGAAAAAATTGGGACTTAAACTTTAACTACCTTCAGTTTCAAAAATCATAGATTTTGCACGTAAAAGCCTCACCAAAGCAAATTTGGAAGTTGCAAATTCTTTGAAGATTCAAAATCCACAAGAAATTCTAATTTAGACTAATTTTTAACTAAACTATACGTCAATTTAAAAAAAAATAGATTTACCACGTTCTCTGATTTAATGACCTTGAATTGCAGAAGTCAATAAAAAAAGACTGTAAAAATATTATGGAATTTCATACGTGCATGCATAAAAAATTATTGAGGAAGTTGTAATTACTCTTAGAACTTAGATTCCACCACTACTTCCAAGTCTTATCCATTGGAAAATTCATCTTCACATGAAATAAAAAAAATCGGGAATACAATATGCATTGTACTTTAATGTCCCAATTTTAAAAATGTCATGGAATTCCATATATGCATGCATAAAAAGTTCAAGGTCCAAATCCATGTCCGCATTCATATCACCCGCCAAATTTTAAATTTGTTTACGTAATTCAAACAAATGGGCCATGCCCTATATTTTAAAGAAACTTAAATCCATAATTCATGAAAGTAGTGCACGTGGGCCTCACCCAAAAAAATGGGAATTTGTAAATGTCCACAACAATATTTCCAAATCCTTGGCCGCATTCAATTTATCCCCCTAATTCTTAGAGCCACATGAGAATCACAAAGGGCGAAAACAGTTCCCCATTTACAATCACATTGGAAAGCTATATGTATTTTACATATTAACCCGAACAAATCGGCCAAGCCCTAAAAGTGAAGTAAAAATTTATAATTCTAGCACCTTTAATTATGCTTCTTCCCTTATTAAACAAAGGGCCCTATTGTAGCAAAACTTTTCTTCTATTTTTTCAAATCCCCATTCAAAGAAAATAATGAAGTGCAATGATTCATTCAAAATGTTTTGTAAAAAAAGATTTAGGCTACAAGGGGGGTAACATTCTTACTAGGCATTCAAATATTTGGTATGATAGTACTTCTAAAAGAATTGTCATACTTTAAAATATTTATCATCTTAAGTTTATAGGAATGTCATTCAGATCCCAAAGTTGAATTTTACTAGAATAAATAGTATTTAGTTTAGAATGCACTGCAATCAATTATTGCAAGACAATGACCTTTTTTTTAACTTCGAACTTATTCTAAGGTAAACTTTACAATATCCAACATATTTATTCAAAGAGAATAATCATAGGTATAGGAATCATAGTTTTATAAGTTTAAAAAAAAGTGGCAATATAAAGTTAAATACATAAACTTAGAAGGCATTTTGAGTTGTTGGTATCAAATTTCATCTAAAATCTCAGTTATGACAATGAATACACTGAACCATAATTTTGACTTTAATCTGTGAATTATTTTTTACAATTATCATTTGAAAATTAATTAACATTAAATTCTTGAATCTCCTAGATTGCAATTCATATTATAGTTTCATATTTTGAGAGATTGGGCTATACTTAGAGCTTCTAAATGTTACATAGTAATATCAAGTAAAAGAATATTGACATATAGAAATATCAGAACTCTTATATATTTGTTTCTAATTATGTAAAAGACAAACAGTTGATCTTGAGTACCTTGAGATAAGATTTTAGTGATGATTATGGATATCAATTTAAAATTTATTTTCGATTATAATGGGACAGGGCACACGAGACTGTCAACAACACAAGATATTGTTGTGGTGTGAAAACGATTGAACTTCAATATTTTTATAAATAAAAAAATTGAAATACATAATATTTTATTTTTGAAAAAACCCATGAACTCTTCCTTGTAGCGAGTTATTTGATGGTAGTTACCAAAAATTCAACTAGACAAAAGAAAAATGAATCTTTACATCTCACCTGTAAACATATTAAATAAAACAAAAACAAAAGAAACCTAACTCAAGCTATGGACTAATATGCCAAGCTAGGCTTACCCTAAAACCAAAATAAAAGGAACAATAATTTTTGAATTCTTAACCAAACTTGGAAATAATATCTTTTCTACCATTATCTACTTCAGAAGTATTGCATACTTGCACACTAATAATATTGACCTATTTAAATAGAATAAAATGCTTATAATTGGAAATGGGACAACCTAATTTCGCTATGCATATAGAATTGCACGCGTGGTGTGATTTAAGGGAACTACACCTAAAATGGACCGTTGTTCAAGAGTGAATGGAATTTTTAAACTAAAAATGAAGTGGGAGGAAATAGAAAATGGGGCACATAAAGGACAAGTGTAAGATGATGGTAAGGTCCATTTCAAATATTGAACAGCTCTATTAATAGAATTATAGAGGTGGCAAGCTTGCAAGTGGTCCATTTATTATGCACTTTCCTTTGGTTTAACTTTTTATCTCTGACATTTCTTCGTGTGTATCAAATTTATTTAGGCATCATGTATATGACAGTTTTGACACCATACACCTTGTTATTTTACCCAATTTGATTCATACTCCTTCACCTATGTACAGAAATTGTTGTTCATTTTCTAGAACATATTGTTGTGCCTTAGAGCTTAAGTGTGCTATTTTAGTTGTAGTTCCTTTAGTAGCGTGAAGGTATTAGGGTTTATGCTAGTGAAGTTTTCAAATTTGGGTAGGGTCCGGTTATCAATGGAGAAACTGGATATGGGTTTGGGGGTACAACAACGTACGGGTATATGGGCTGATTTGAACGGTGCACTGCTCTAGCCTCGGGTTTCAATTGGGTACTCGGGTCTCAACCGGGTATTACAGAAGAAGTTTCGGCGCCAACCTAGGGTTTGGCGCTCACTGATTAGCGTTCCTGTTTCTGGCAGGTTCCGTCCGTGTTGTTTTTTGCTGGTTTTTTGGCTTGTCATGTTTGCCTTCTTGCGCGCATGCTTGAGGTACTCGGAAGCAGGGAGTTTGGAGAATCTTGGGGAGGTCTGGAGTGTGACGAGGGAAACAAATGTTGTGGCATGGTAAACGTGCGCATCTTCTCGTGAGACTGGCTGCATCTTCTTGTGAGACTAGCGCATCTTCTCGTGAGAATAGCTGCTGTGGAGTGTCTTGTGAGCGCTTAGTGAGGGTCGTGTGAGTGCTTGCTTGGTTTGTGAGGGTCGTGTGAGCCCGCTAACCCAAACCCTTTCACTAGCCGTCTCAAAGCCGTGTGAGCGCCAAGTTTTTCGTAGTGCCTGTGAGGTTCGCTGCTGTCCGACGACGCGGTTCTTGGGTTTACAATTTTGCACGTGGAGCTGAGCGGGAGGAAAGAAGAATATTGCAGGTGAAGGTGAGCTTGTTTTCACCCTAAACCCTCAATTTCTTTTCCGTTCAGTGGCTTCTGCTGGATTGTTTGTGGTTGTTGAATGCAAATTGATGTAGAACCTGAATCACGTTGCTTATATTCTTGCTGCTCTACTGGTTTAGGGTCAGCTGCTGTGCTGGTCTGTTGTGTTTTGGTCTTTCAATTGGCTTAAGGTTCTTAGGATTTCCACACGATTAGGTTCTTTCAATTGCTTGCTGTGTTTTGGTATCATGAACCAGCTTAGGGTTCATAGGGTTTCTACAACATTGAGTTGCTTCATTTGTTAGAGTTCATTAGGGCTTCACAGTTTAGTGTTTTAAATGCTGTGCATGTCATGTGGCTTTAGGCTTTACGGGTAGGAATTTTTTGCAGTTGAATTAGCTAATGGTTGTTTAGGGTTAACTAGCTTGCGATTAGAATTGCACGTGGTTGTTTTTTGAATTGCTGAGGAGTACAATTGCAGATGGTTTGTACTTGAATGCTTAGGGTTGCTTCCAATCCTGTTTCTGCAAATTTGTGATTAAAATGCTTAGGAGAGAAATGCTTAGGAGTGTAATGCATATGGTTTGAGTTTGGAGTGCGATGGATTGTTTTTGAAATTGGTTCTGTGATTTCGATTGATTTGTGGAAGCCACTACTTCTGTGCAGAATCAAGAGCTAGCTCTGAATCTGTACGCAGCTGGCATTGCGAACTTCAGGAGATACTACTGCGTAGAGCTTCCAGGTAAATTCAAGTCTCGAAGGTCCTGGCCATTAGAAAAGCTTGTAATGCATAGAAAATTGAGAATGCATAGGAACTAAGAGGTAAACAACGTTTTAGTGTTCAAGACTGAGAGATGAAGGGATTCTGGCCACGTTTTTTAGGGAGAATACTTTTACTTGCAAGCCGTAGTATCTGAATCTAGTGGCAGGGGCATCAAATGTACATTAAGGTCGTTAACAGACCTTAAACCGAAATATTACAAACCCTAATATTTAACAAGCCACTGCCCATAATCCCAGGCAGATGCGCTCTACAGGAACCAAATGTCGTAGCATGTAGGACAGAACCAAGAAATTCAATATATAATCAGCCCCCAATGTCATTTCAGCGCGAGCCATGCTGAAATGAGTTATGCCCTGCTTGAAATAGCTCATAAACCTTAGAAATCAGGTCCCCAAAATCTAAGACGCACGCGGTCTACGCAGGAAACATATATCGAAGCCTCTAGGACAGTATCAAACACCTCTAAACTAAGAGGTCGGCAATGTCACTTCAGTGCGACTCGCGCTAAAACAACTCATACCCTTATTGTTACATAAAAAGCCCTCATATGCATATCAAAAAAGTCCCCAGAAATATCAGACAATCTCGAGGAAAAGAACTCCATACCAGAATTGTCAATTCAGTGCGATCCGCGCTAAAATGACATATTGCCATGTCATGAACAGTTCATCATAAAAAGAGTATCAATTCTAAAAAGAACGATATCTCAAATCCCAATTATAATAGGACATGACAGTTCAGCGCGCCTCGCGTTAAACAGGCAGAGGGATCATAACTATATTATGATGTAAAGACCAAACTGAATAACGAGACACAAATATCTCAGATAGGAAGAACACTTAAACATTGTCAATCACTTAACCGTGACGCTCATACGGCAAATGCTAGAACCCATATAGAATACCTCCGACATGTCTGTTTAGCTCGACCCGCGCTAAAGAGTTAGGATAGCTGACATCATTGTTGAACAACGCAGGATGGAGAACCTTATGGACGCGCTGAATATGTACTTCAAAAAATTTGAAGTGCACTTTGACGACGAGTACAGTGGCGTGGACGAGTCTCTAATAGAAGGCGATTATTGGGAATTTAAAGAGCCCGAAAGAGTGGAGTTCTAGGGATTCGTTATGCTCGCGTTCTCTAATGACTTCTGCTTCACTTATAAATTCAAAAACGCGCAAGTGTATTTGAACTTATCTTTTGACAAGAAGGTAAAAGATGTCGAAGCAGATACCCATCCTATGATCAAAATCAAGTGTGTCACCACAATCAAAGGCATTGAGAAGAAGGATCAATACCACTTTGCAATTTGCATTGATTCTGTTCTAATTCCTTTTAACCTGACCCCATTGCTTCCGAGCCTTGAGCCGACGCCTTTCCAAGATGAAGTGAACGAGCTAGAGAAGAAACTGGATAAAAAGGAGTGGCAGAATGCTAACGGGTCAGCACTGGCCTGGAAACGCCTCTGCTCAAAAATAAGGACGCTGTTCGGGGACTTTAACACACAGAAGGGGAAGCACGAGATGTAGAGTGCAATGAACCGGCCAAAGTCCGTTTCGATAGATATTGTTAATCAGGGTGTCAGCTAGAGTTCCAAACAAACTCTGGTCCAGGAATCAGGGGCCGGTCGCGGAACAAAAATGACCCCGAAGTCTACCAAGAAGATTGTCCAAGAGAAAGGGAAGAAAGCGGCAGCCTCCCCCTCCACTCCGAGAGCACCCACAAGATCCACTGAGGAGTCAGAATTTGCTGACGCCAACTTCGCGGAAGAGATGGTTAATATACCTCACTCGCGAGCCACAGAGAAAAAGCAGGACTATAAGGCTATCAGCGAGACATACCAGAGGTATTGGACAACATGCGAGGACGCGTATGTCTTGAAGGTTGACCAGAAGAAAGAAATCGACATCTTCCAACTTATTGAGGCACCAACAGGGTTGTCAGGACGTCCGGACGGACGTCTAGAGTCCCGGGACGCGACCCCCCCGGACGTCCCGTGACATTTAGTTTTTAAAAATTTACCGGCCGGTAAATAAGCCGTCCGACCGCCCGTCCGCCGCGTCGGCGACCGCGCGTCGGCCCGACTGCCCGACTGCCCGACCGCCTGTCGCCCCGTCTGCCCGACCGCCTGTTGGCCGCGTGGGCGACCGCACGCCGGCCCGTTGGCCGTCCGCTCGATTGCCCGTTGGCTGCGTCGAGCCGACCGCGGTCCCAACTGCGCACCTGCCCGAGCATAGACGACCGCCCGTTGGCCCCAGCGCGCTCGACCTCGCCCGTCCGCTGGAACGCGGCCGATCCCGACCCCGATTCCGTTCAGCCCAGCCGTTCTTGAATCCCACTAATTTAAATTTAGGGTTACTAAAATATAATATGATTTTCTAGTGTTTCAAAAAAATAAAATACATATATATATATAATATGGATGTCTATCCCTGAAGCTTTAATTTATTGAACTTGCGCTTATAATGAAACAAATATGAACAATTTAAATTTATTGAACAATCTAAGACTTTCATTCCAAGAAATAGTCATAGGATTCAAGTTTTAATGCAATTTCTACAGCTTTCAAATAATAAGTGTTTCACATGGTTGAATTAGATTGCTCAAGCAACCTCACCATTACAACTTCCGTATATTGTATTTTAATTCCATGTTAAATCTTTTTATGGTTTCATTTATTTTACATCCTTCCATCATTTTTTTGTTTATCAATTTTTAATGAATGAAAATAGAATTTCGAGATCCTCAATTTCTTTTTTTTGCATTTGGAATTGAAATATTCAACCATAAATAGTTTTAACATCAAATGAAATTGAACAATAATCCTGAGGTGAAACATGTATTAGAAATTTTTTTTTTCATTTTCACACCGTCTTATTTTTGGTTGGATACTTTGATACATTCATTGGTGTCCATTATTCCTTCATCTTTTATTTCTTTTAATTTTAAATTTATAATCAATTTATTTTTATTTTTTCCTTTACTATCAACTTTTTGTTTCAACAGTATTCCATCTTTGTTTTCTGGAACCATTTACCTATCTCTTTACACCCGTCTTTGGAGGATTGGGGAAACACAGGTTTGGTATGATTTTTAGTTGGTTTATTTTGAGTTTAGGGTTCGCCCTATTTATTTTTAAAACACACTTTCGTCGTTGCGAATTTCTTTTTTCACACCCATTTTTTGGGGGAGTACAACCCTTTGTTGTTTTAAAAATTTTACTTCTCTTCTAACACCTTATAATTTTTCTGGGGTGGAGACAGTTTGGCATGAATTTCTTTTCCTTAAATGTGGACACCCTCCATTTTGATTTTTAAATATTTTTGTCTATGTTTTCACCAAAATTGATGTGACAGTACAATTTGTAATACAAGTACCCATTTCCAGGAAAAAAAACTTTTTGAATAAATGTAACAGTAGGGTTTACAAAAGTGATGACTTTAGAATACGTGGTACAAATTTCACAATTTCTCACCATGTGGATTGCAAGACCAGGTGCAAGACATTAGTGTTTGAATTGATGATAACCCTTTTCTATCCCTTCTAAAAAACAGACACCTGCCCTTGATGTAAAATTCATGTAAAATTCATGTAAAATTCATGTAAAATTGTGAAATGTGAATTCATTATTTCACACCGTATTTTCTGTGCCTTGAGGGAGGATTGTTTGGTTCTTGAGATATTCTACTTTTCTTCGTACAGTGTACACCCTTTCTTTTGTGGAACGGGGGTTGGAGGGGAAACACTTTTGTTCGTACGTATTTTTTGGAAAGGATAGAATTCCTTCATTGGTACGTATTTTTGTTGGAGGGGAGGGGGCACTAGTGCAGTACACTTCCATTTTTTTGGGAAAACCTCTTTGGCTATTATAAATTTCTTATCTAACGTCCATTTCCCTGTGGGCACAATTCTTTTGTTCTTCAAACATTTTGTTTTTTCTTCACAACCTTTGTGAAACAAATGATAAGTTCATAGTTTCATAGTTTCATTGGTATGAAACAAAATTATTTAATTTCCACTGGTAATTTAATAAGTGTGTTCATTCATTTTTATAGGTATGGATTGGAATTATCAATTATGCAAGAAAACTAATACTCCTGAGTTCTACCAAAACAGGGATCGAATAGAAGATTTGCACTTGTATTTTCAAGAGTTATATTCATAGCCCAAATTATATGTAAGGGTGGGTTTATGGTGGCATTCTTCTCTTTTTATGATTTTCTTTGTTATGCAATCTTGCCAATACAACATACATGAAGAAAAAGTACTCCGTTTCTCATCCAAACATGCCTTACGCTTAGTATAGCACAAACTTGTAGTCATTACAATTTCAAAAACACCCAACAATTCAAAACGTATATCCAATTTCACATACATTGGTATACATTGTTGGAGCACATACACTACTCATTGCTTACACGTAAATCCTCACCTTCGTATTCATGTACTACTTCTACAGTTCTATATACTATGGTAAGCCGGTACATCAGTAGTATACTAGTATTTAATATGAATGTCGAAAGTGTTCATCCGACACAGGCCACCTATGAGTACTGTTGAATCAATTGACAACGTGCGCCAAATTGCCTTCTTTTCTGATGACCCGGTCCCAATACTGATGAAACGTCATTGCTAATATGTTGTGGGTCAATCGGCTCATCTGGGGAGTTTCCCTTTGCAGTTGAGTGTAGGCCTCGGACCTACATTGTTTGCTGATCTTCTGAGCTATTTTAGCTATTGCATATTCCTCTGTTTCACGTGATAACTTTGGAATGAGGTGCACATTTGCATCTTTCTCGTGCAAGTACGCAAGCTTCGGATCCAACCACCACCTCTCTCTCAGAGTTTTTTCCTTCTCAACAGTAGATGTGAACGTGTATAAGGTTGTAGGGGGGTCACTACCTAAGGTGGTCATGTCCCAGTCACAAACTCCAATGTAGACGCGAGACTCGTCGTCAGGAAAGTGAAACATGATGTTGTTCGGAGAAAGATCATTGTGGAGATATCCAGTTACATGCATTGCATGCATAATGTGCGCCAATGCCCATGCAAGCTCCGTCCGCTTCTTCCTAAACCGACGAAGGCGGAAAGCATTAATCACACCTTCTTCCGTTGTACGTTCATATAGCAGACGAACATGTATGTCATCCGGATAGTAATTATCCAAGTTCAACATCTCACGTAGTGTTCCGCCGTTCCACCAATACGAGTACCCTTCATTCCTCGTTGTATGCACTGTAGCAAACTGTATCACGCCGGCATGTGGAATCCTCATTGCCATTGATTCGTTCATGTGCTCCAACCTCGCTAGCTCTGGCCTTGTCATGTGGTGATTGGATCTCTTCGCAGTGAACTCCCAAAATAAAGCTATTGGAGCACATCCTTCAATTCGTACCCTCCGAATTGTGGCATATCCTCCTCTCATGATCTTTTCATCTTGAAAAATCACCCGTGCCGTGTCTGGAAGTGCTATCAAATAACCTCTGCCACGTTGCACTTCAGCCTTCCCATCATTGGATCCCCACCATCCCACGGACCCAACTCTATTTCGCTTCTTAGCAAATGGAGAGCATCGCTTGGTAAACAAGTCTGCTCTGAGGATGACTTCATCAAATGCGTCATCATCTGGGCGGTGCTCCTTTCCATGTTTTGCTAAGACAACCTTCGCGTTCCACAACGCATCATTTGTCCTGTTATCCAAAAATTTGAGAAAACCCCTCTTATCCATCTCGTGACTCCATTCCGGAACATTGAGGGCCTCCAACATTCTCTGCTTCATGTCATCTTTGAATTTTTGTGGACACTCCTCTTGGTACCTAATGTACTTGCTGTCCAAGGATAAAGTGCTTTCGGACTCATAGAATTTGATGGTCAATTTGATGAGAAACTTCTTGCATGCATCTGAGGGAATTTCCCTCGCCGATTCTATGCTGCTCTGCCCTGTTTGCATCACTTGTTTTCCCTTCGCTGTCTTTTTCGTTCTCGGCATGGTGATGGTATTTAATTCCAATTTTTAACATAGATTATGAATTCTGTGGAACCTCAAATTCGAAGTTCATGCTATCACGGACAAACTTGCCAAAAAAATTGGCAATAAGGTGCCCCCAAATAATACTTTTGCTTTTCCAAAGAGAGGAGCCAATGGAAGATAAACCACCAAGCTCTCCGCTCCACTTGCACAAGCAAGGGGGTAAGCAAAAGTGAAGGGCGGTTGGGGCGATTGCCCTTCTTATACTTGTGGATGGCCCAACCGCAAGTCACGACCGTCCGCAAAGCCGACCGCCCGTCGGCCACATTGGATGGCCGTGAGGCGCTTTAGGTCGGCCGACCGCCCATCGTGCGGTCCGCTGCGCCGGCCGACCGCGGTCTAGGGTTAGGGCGGCTGACCGCCATATCGGATGGCCCAGCCCATGTCCGCCTCATCGAACGGTCCGGGATCGTGCGATGGGCGGTCGGTTGTCGCTCAGCGGTCGGGGCGGGGCGATGGGCGGTCGGCTGTCGCTCGGCGGTCGGGGCGGGGCGATGGGCGGTCGGACACCGGCGGTCGGGGTCGGTCAGGGGTCCGGTCGGACGGATGGTGTTCGGGCGGGTGGCAGTCCTCAGTCGGGGGGTTCTCGGTCGGGGTCGCGGTCGGTCGGGGTCGGGGTTGCGTTGTTAACCCCTCAAGGCCCAAGCCCTTTCGGGGTTTAAAAACATCATCGCTTTTGAAGTGATATAGTTCAAAATTTTAGTTAGGTATAAAAATCTTAATCGTACAACCTTGTAGTGTACTTGTTGTAGATGACATGAATCAAATTTGGAGTCATTTGACCGTGTACATAGCAAGATTATAATGTTTTAGTGTAAAAAGAAGATCTTGAAATTTTCCTACAAACGTGAAATTCGATTTCTAAACCTCCTCAAATGAAAAAAATTTAAACTATAAAGTGATTCAAAATCAACATACAAACACATTGGTGGAAAAAACCATCATTGAATTGACTCATTGTGTCTGCAAAATGGCTTGCAAATGTAAAAAAAATAGCAAGAAAAGTTGCAAAAAAACACAACTAAGGGTAAAACTCTTTCTACTAGAATGCTTCTCAATCACTCATAAATTCTTGGATTAATATGAAATTATAGCCACACAAACTGGACTAGTACGTGCAACTTTTCCAATAACTTTTATTGAAATCGGACATTGTATGAAGAAGAAACAAGCCGCCGAAGTTCACTATAATCCAATGTCAGGGTTAGGGTCTTGAACTTCGAGTAGCTCCGAAACATTCAAAACAATTTGGATTGACATGAAAATTCCACCACAATAACTAGACATCAAGGGGAACATAACGCAACAAATTTTTGGAAAACTAACACTGGATAAAGGAGATACAAGCCCTCGAAGTTGCAGCCTTCAAATGCATTTTGGTGACCCCAAATTGAACTTGTGAACTTTGATTGGCTTCCAAGAAATCAATACATCTTGGATTGATCTGAAACTTTTACCACATAAACTATAAGAGAGAGCGCAAATTTTTCAACAAGTTTTATTGAATTCAGACATTGGATGCAGAAGTTACAGCACTCTGAATTGGACTTGAAACTCTGTAAAGCCTTTTTTGGGCCCCTTGGGCGTTGAGGGGTTAAAAGGTACTCTATTTTATAGAGTACACACGTACACCTTCGAGTTAGGCTTTCCGTTGAAAGAGTCCGCACTGACATTCAAATGAGATAATGGGAGAAAATAGTCTGATCAAAAATTTATATTCTTGGAAAAAATTGGTAGTACAATAATGGATTCAAACAGAAACACCACCACATATCTACCATATTATGACATATTCGCATAAAAGTTTTTTATATCAACATTGCAAAAAACATGCCTGTAATTTAGTCATTTATTGAGGTCACTATAGTATGCGTGTCCCAAATAACATTATAGGAATACTAAAATAAAATCCTTCTACTTCAAGACACAGGAACTACGATAACACACACTCCTTTACTCAGAATCAGAATCGGTGTCATCTCTCTGATTGGGGCCTGCACGACCGGATCCAAGTATACCGACATATGGTCCTCCGCCGTAGATGTCTTCATGTCCGCTTGGTGCACCTCCTTGTCCATAATTGCCCAAGTAAGGACCTCCAAAAGTTGGAGGAGGAACTGGAACATTGTACTGAGATCTTCCTTCACCTGAAGGTCCTAAACCGCCGGAATAAGAACCTCCATAATGTTGATATGATCCACCTGGAGCACTTCCACCATAGAAATGGGAGCTTCCTTGGCTCGAACCACCATATTGCGTGCTCCCATGCCTTTCTACCCCACTCGTAAAGTCAGTTTCAAGATTGTTACCGTAGTATGATCCACCTTCAGTGGGCCCACCATAATAATGGTAGCCTCCTCCGGCTCCTCGGCTAGAACCGCCATATTGCGTGGTTCCTTGAGTCTCTTCCTTGTGGTCCATGCCACCTTCGGGATTGTTTGCGTAGTATGACCTCTTTTTGTGGACCCAAGATAGTACTCCGAGCCTCCTTGGCTAGAATGACCATACTGCGTGGTTTCACGACTGCTTCCCCCGCTTTGAGAGCCATCTCGTGGGTCATTACCGTAGTGAGAACCACGTCTCCCTCCTTCTGGGCCTTGTGTACCGCAGTCAATTTCGTATGACCTACCGTGCCCATGTTGTCGACCACGATTGTCTATACTTCTGCGCATTGCCTCTAGCATGTCCTGTTCATACATAATGTCATCTTGATCTTCTTGACGTTCGTGCCTCTCTCCAAATGTCACAGGCGCAGCAGCATCATTGACATCATCGTCTTCTTCCGATTCATCCTTTGCATCCGATAGCACAACCGACGAAAAATGTCCAAAGCCTCGATTGGACCACTCTCTGATGCAATCGCTTTCTTTATCCCACTTCGTATCAATCACGTGGGTTGTGCAATTCAGTGTATTCACATTTCTACCTGGAACTGTGCGCCAGTCCACTTCTTTGTGGAGTACAATCTCTGCCCAAACCATGGCCATGACCCTATACAACATGATATTTTTTTTCCCCTTTGGTAAACCGGTTGCCTTTCGGACTTCCTTGTATCGTTGCACAAAGTGTTCGCTCTTACACGTAGTAGTTTGTCCTTCCCAACGAGGTTGTTGCTGCAGTGCGCGGTCTTGATCCCAAAGTTTGGAGATGTGCTTCATTTTGATGTATTTTTTGCACATTGTGGCGTTCCACAGTTTTGTGGGCTCTTCTTCCCATCCAGGTTCCGCTACACAAAACGGATTAGTCCAATCTTCCCAACTCATGTCCTGCGATCTTCTCCTTTTGCTGGCCTTCTGACCTTTTCTCCAGGGTGTTCCATGTGGCATAGTGACCTTGCTTGAAATGAAAAAAAACGATTATAAATTTTAAATCACATTGTCAAATACGCGGATGAAGACTGCAAGAGTCAATTGGACAAGAGCACTCGGACCCCCACTCTATAAGTGGAAATTAAATGCATGAAAAATTTTAATATCCAAGCACAGCCATTCACACACCTAGCCGGAAAGGGCGCGTAGAAACCCGAAGGCGATGGTTCACCCACTCCGGAAGGGAACGGACTGTGAAGAAATGAGCCGTCCGCTCCGCTATTTATGCGGTCGGACGGGGGCCTGGCGGACCAGCCGAGGCGACCGCATCGGATGGCAAAAAATTGGACGCGAAGATCCAGCGGACCACATCCGTCGGCCGCTGGATCGCACGGTCACCGACAAAGGGCAGACGGAAGCGGCGGACGGAAATGGCGGTCGGCGCACCAAAGTTCCGGACGGCCATGCGGTCGGAAAGGCGGGCGGACGACGGACAACGGATGTCGGGCGGTCGGGCGGGGTGGTGGTTGGGTGGGGTGGCGGTCGGGCAAGGTGGCGGACGGGCGGGCGGGCATTTGGGCGGGCGTTCGGGTTACGCAGCATCACGTATTCACGTAGGAAAAAGTTTTCACTGCCTCCAATTAAATGTCATCATTAAACCCTCCCAAATTTAATGAATTACATCACTCTTAATTTTGAATAGTTGTCTATTACATTTGTGTTTACACTTGAAATTCTTATTCATTCTAATTGAACATCTCATTCAAAAGACAAAAACAAATTAAAAAAAACATTTGTTGTATTTAGTGGAACTTACATTCAAAGGTCATGATATTGAATGGGGATTATATGAGGATAAAAATGTGGAAGTTGTAAATATTCTCAACTAAAAGAAGCCTTGTGGGGATTAAATTCTTGCCCTCCTTTTAAAAGCCAAAAGAAAATAAAAACAAAACATTTGTAATTTGTTGTATTTAGTGGAACTCAAATCTAAATGTCAAGAATTTAATGGGGATTGAATTCATTGAAGCATTAAAAAAAATGTGCAACTTGTAAATATTCTCAACTAGAAGAAGCCTTGTGGGGATTAAATTCTTGCCCTCCTTTTAAAAGCCAAAAGAAAATAAAAAAAAAACATTTGTAATTTGTTGTATTTAGTGGAACTCAAATCTAAATGTCAAGAATTTAATGGGGATTGAAGCATTAAAAAAAATGTGCAACTTGTAAATATTTTCAACTAGAAGAAGCCTTGTGGGGATTAAATTCTTGCCCTCCTTTTAAAAGCCAAAAACAAATAAAAACAAAACATTTGTAATTTGTTGTATTTAGTGGAACTCAAATCTAAATGTCAAGAATTTAATGGGGATTGAACTCATTGAAGCATTAAAAAAAATGTGCAACTTGTAAATATTCTCAACTAGAAGAAGCCTTGTGGGGATAAATTCTTGCCCTCCTTTTAAAAGCCAAAAACAAATAAAAACAAAACATTTGTAATTTGTTGTATTTAGTGGAACTCAAATCTAAATGTTAAGAATTTAATGGGGATTGAACTCATTGAAGCATTAAAAAAAATGTGCAACTTGTAAATATTCTCAACTAGAAGAAGCCTTGTGGGGATTAAATTCTTGCCCTCATTTTAAAAGAAAAAAACAAATAAAAATGGGAAGTCTATATTTTCTTGAAGATTCAAGGAACAAATGCCAAACCATTGCATTTCAAAATCAAAGTTTTTTCATTAAAAGAAGCCTTCATTGTATAGGAATTAAGGAAAATCCTATTTGACCCTATTCCTAGTACCGCAACAAAAAATTTGCTAACTAATGTGAGGTTCAATGTTTGATATTAAAACCAAAGGCAATGTTTCATTCCATTTCTTCCAAAAGAACAAAAACTAAATGTAACAGAAAGTTAGTTTTTTGTGTTTAGTATTCACTATACTCAATGTCTATAGTGTAAGGGTTAGGGTATAGGGTTAGGGTTTAGGATATAGGGTTTAGGGTATAGGGTTTATTACTTTAAGGAAATTTAAAATATATGAAAGAATAGCTGAAATTACCCTTCACTCCATTAAGGGTACATTGGATGCTTGTGGAATGAAGTGGCATTGTTTAAAGTCCCAGCTGAAATTAGTAGAATCCAATGTTCAGAGCAAACGACGCCGGGCGGTCGTTCGGGTCGGTCGGGGCGACCGCGGTCGGAGGCCCTCGGCGGTCGGGTCATCCCCCGCCATCCCCTGCCCGACCTGGCGACCGCTGCGATCGGCCCGCGGTCGGCGCCGACGGCCTTGCCCGCGTCCGTTGCCAAAGCGGTCCGTAGGCTTGGGGCTGGTCCGCGGGGTCCGCGACCGGTTCGGCGGCGGTCGCGATTTAGGTTTGGGGTCGGTCGGGTATAAGGGGAGACGGCCTCCTTGGACTTCTTCACTTCTTCTCTCCTCCGACGCCAAGTTGGTTGTGCTACTGTTGCTATAAGCGCCGGTTGCTCCTACATGGTGGAGAGTTGGGGTCATTGAGCTTTCATTACTGGGTTTTTTTCACAAATTCACTTGTGCACAGACATTGGAGGTCATTGGCGTGCAAAATTTATTTAATTTGAAGTGCCCGCAATTTGAATTTGCCAATCATGACGGGTGAAGGTGCTGCGGATATTGATCGGATGACTTCAATCGCTGAGAAAAACAAGAAGGTTAAACCAAAGGGAGCGAAGCATGAGCTTCACTACGAGATTTTAGATGATCCGGAAATCAAAGCCGAGAGCCATTGGGAGGAAGAAAAAGCAGAGTACTGGACGTCCAAACTGTGCAGGCAATATGTAAAAATGTACCACATTGACAAGTTGTGGCCTCGGGATTCGCACGACAGTCACACAAAGGCTTTCGGTTGTAAGCCATCGACTTGCAACAACGATGAATTTGTCCATCGATCGAAGGAAGTGTGGCGGGCCCTCTTTGGAGATAAGGCAATGAGTAAGGGGTACATAAACTACAGTTTGGGGTGTACGGTGTACGCGAAACTCATATTGAACCGCAAGGTGGATTGGAGCACGTTTTCGACGACAACGCAGGCTCCACTTTTAATTGGAAAAGATGAAAAAGATATTCCGCATGTGCCCAATCATGGGGCAGAACAAGAAAAAGTATTTAAAAATACTACAGCCTTTGTGTCCGAGGCCTTGGAGGAAACAAGTGATTCATTACAGTTTGGTTTTCCAACGGAATTAAAGAATGTCTCTTTGGTAGGTGCAGAAATAGAGGTATTCTCGACTCCTCTAACAAAAATGAGCAATGCTTCCGTGGGAGGTGCGGAAGGAGAGGTCTTCTCAACTCCCTTAACAATCGTGAGCACTACTGCTATGGGAGGTGCAATCGGAAAGGTGTCCTCAAATCCCCAGAGGACCGTGAGTAGAGTTCCTGTGGGAGGTGCAAAAGAAAAGGTGTTCTCCACTCCCTTGACGACCGTGAGCAGTGCAGGTGTGGGAGGTGCAGAAAAAAAGGTCCTTCCAACTCCCCTATCAAAATTGAACAATGCGGTCATGGAAGGTGCAATAGGAGAGGTGTTCTCAACTCCCCCAACAAAAGTAAGCAATGCCTCCTCGGGAGGTGCAAAGGAGGAGTTGTTTATCACTCAGCAAACAAAACAAAGTAGTATCTTCTTGTTTGCTGTGATGGGAGAGGGGTTGATATCCGCCCCAATTTTGGCAACCGTACTAGGTTGGGATTTTCCTCCAAAGAAGGACAACTTTGCGATACCAAACAAGGCAGCTTCTTTACCACGAAAAGAGGTCGATGCCAAAGAAGTGGCAAAGGCGTATGCCCAAATTGATAGTCTTATAGAGAGCAATGCTCTAGACCCTCTAATGTACACACCTCTTTCTACTTCCTTGCCAATGAGTCCGGTCAGAAGCCCAGAAATGGAGGTGCAACCACCACGAAGAAACGGAAAAGAACACAAGGACGTGGCCAAAAATTCTACCACTAGTTTTACAGAGATTCGCAACGAGCATCCGCATTTGTCAGACATGAGTGATCTCGCTCTTCGGCAATTCTGTCAAATGCCGAGTGCTCATGAGCTAGAGTATTTGCTAGAGTGTGATGAGCGTCTGAAAAAACTTGAAGAAGGCACACCTATCAAAACCCCGAACAACAAGGCCAGTAGTTCTATATTCCATGCAGGGGGACCTGCCAGGCCAACCATTGCGGAAATAGCTTACCAATTGACGTGTTCAGCTCGTATTGTATGTCAAAATGTCCCCAAGCTTATTGAGTTGGCTTTGGAATTTTCTAAAATGTTGCCTGCACTTCTGACTGGTGCCTTGTCTTTCTTGGATTTCACTAAGTCTTGGGTGCCAGTTCTTGACGACAAAGTGAGGCCAACAAACACATTCAGTGGCTTAGAGTCTAAGAATATGAATTTGAGGGCAAAGTGTAAGGACTTGATACAGAAGTGGAAGATGGAGAAGCAGCTTGTGAAGTGCAAGAATGCTGAAGTACTTGCACAGGCGGATGTAATTGACCGATTGGTCACGGTTAACACTCAGTTGTGTGAAATGAGACCCACCAGAACCAAACCTCGAGCAGTGCTGGTGGACGAGATAGCGAAAGCCGGTCCGTCAAGGCCGCATGAGGTAGTGTATTTGGATGACGATGAAGACACCCGCAAATGGAAAGTGAAAGCACGTTCCGCTAGTCCGGCGCCTAACCCAACTGGCATAGATGCTTCCATGCAAACTGAAGGCCAAGAGTTTGGAGAGCTAAAGCAGAAATTGGAGGAGGCAATCCAAGAAAAAGTGCTTTTGCAGTCGGAGTTGGAACGATTGAAAGAAACTCTCCACATGGACGACTACATGCCTAAGAGCGGATTGGAAGATAGATGGTTGGTGTGGATACAAAAACTAGAAGACAAGCCCTCCGTGATATCACGAGCAATGCAAAGTGTTCAAAAACTGGCAAGGAATTCGGATGAAGATTGCAATGCCGTTTTGACGTCTTTAAAAAGGTTCAAGAATGCGTTTGATGAACGTACGGGGGATTACACCGAAATAACATGTTGGGGAGACATGGATGCCATGTTTGAACGGTTGAATCACACGAAGAAAGAACCACAACCTAAGACTGTGAATTGGTCCTTCGAAGCAGAGGAAGGACGGGTTCCTCACAATACGCTATCAGCACACATCAAGAAGGAGGAGAAGATAGTAGTGAGTGCTTGTGACACAGCCCCGAGCATGTTGCATAGTTATTGTAGCGCTTGCCTTGGTGCTCTTGGTCCTGAAGGAGCCCTAACTATGGGTCAATGTTGCCACACTTTCCATGTGACATGTATAGTCAAAGCGTCACTAAGTCGTTCGATTTGTGCGAAGTGCCGTGCTCCTTTGAGCCCTAGATTCTATGAAATGCTTGGAATACTAGAAGTGATGCCCCCCGGCCACGAATACACTTGATGGAAACTTCCACTTGACCAGGGGCCCTTCAAATTTCATAATTATTTACATTGGGGTAAACCTTTGATATGGGATGCAAGTGAATGGAAGCATGGACTATACGAAAAGACTAAACAAGCGGAAGATGACTTCATATGGATGACTATAAACAGAGAGGTTGAGTTGCGAGCCCGAGGTATTGAAAATGGAGAGGCTCGTGAATTGTTTTGTCGCAACATGGGGGGACATTGGAGCGTGCAACACAAAAAATTCTTCCGGTTTCCCGAGAAGGAAGTAAAGAAAGGGCCAGATGGGAAATGGATAGAGGTGGAGCGTTCAAAAGAGTTCAATGACCAGTATGACATGTATAACCACGATCTGATAGGTAGGGCCCTTTTTCTATCGAAGTTGGAAGAAGCTGCAGAATTTCGTGCTCCTATAGAAATTGGTGGGCAAACAAGTACAGAGCATGCATTAGTGGATGTGGTGGGGGCATTCAATAGGAGGATGGCCGACATTATAGGTCAGTGGAGAGCCTTCTTGCTGGAAGGAGATTGACCGAGCAAATTACAGTTGAAAAGTGATGACGAAGTAGTCTAGGCAATGGTAGATCAAATAGACAGTGCTTTGAGAGCCTTAAAGGCAGAAGACGTGGATTTGACTCCCACGAGGAATAAAAAACGCAAAAGGCTTGAAGAAGAGGACGACCATTCTCTACAGTCAAAACGGCTATTTTTTATGGTTGACGTGGAAGTGCAAAGTGGAGGCTCCATCGTCCGCCCGAGTCAATAGCGGGAAACTTGCCAAGGAAGTAGACGACGCTTGGCTCAAGAAGGGATGTCTCCTGTTTTGGTAGACGGTAGCGGCAGATGATTAGAACTTGTAGGGGAAATTTTTTCTCTCTCTTAAGATGCAGCTATAATAGTATAGTAATTGTTGTTTTGATGGTACAAGGATTGAGTAGTACTAAGTCATTGCACTCATGGTATGTCATGAGTTCTTTATAATATATAAATGTCTATGCAATGGAAACGTATTTTGATTTGGAATTTTGTTAACAATGTATTTTGTGTCCTTCGCGTACAACATAATTTCACATCCATAGTTATTAAATCCATGTAATGCCATGCATATGTACCATACAATTGCATTCCTATTTGTCCAGCTACATTGCTCAAACGAGTAAATAAAAAATGTGAATGAAATATGCACAAACAAGACCCTAAGTCTCAGGTAAAAGCTTTGATTAATAGCTACAAGTATGTATGATATTCCCACTCGAAGTAAAATTCAATTTGTAACTAATAATTAGAAATCACCATTGAATATGAATACATCAAACTAAGATTTGAACCCGTGACCTCTTCGAGACCAATAATCAATCTAGTGAAGTAGCCCCTAGGTGGTTGCAGCCACTGGAATGCCTGCTGTGGTCTGAATGCGGTAGACAGATTGTCATACCCCAGTTATCACCATTGCCGATCGACCGTCCCACCACCGACCGCCGTTCCGTCCGCGCGGCAGTTGGACCCGACCGCGTGCCCTTCGTGTCCGCCCGCCCGCCCGCCCGTGGGCCCCGACCGAACGAGCGTCGGCCTCGCGCGGCCCCGCAGCCGTCCGCTTGGCCGACCGCGCACCCGACCGCCCGACCGCCCTGTCCGCGCCGAAGGTCACCTCATTGGATGGTCAGGATTTAGTAGCCGTTGGGATTCCTCTCTAACGATCGTGGCCAGCTGCACAAGGCTGAGGAGTATAAGTGGGAGGAAGAAAGTATGTCAAAGCACTCTTGAGACACTGAACACTAAGATTTCCAAGGGCTAGGAGCTGCAATTTTTTGTGTCCCTTGCTTGGTAATGCATAGTTCAGTGGACGGGGGGGCCTTGAATTTTCAAGGCTTTGTGCACGCCGTGCTTGTTACCGTTTGGATATTGTGAATCCAGTGTTCACGTTTTCAGCTTGTTTACAATATAAAAAATTTGAACCCATCACCATGAGTAAGGACTTCTCCACTTGGTATGGAGTCTCGTCACCAAATAAAGTGCAATGCAAGGCTTGTCAACTCATCTTCGCCAAAAAACCATGCCGTATGTTGAGCCACCTAGGATATCAAGGCCCATCAGGCTTTCGTGATACCAGGGTCAGCCTTTGTCCTAGGTTAACAACAGAGGTTCAAGTTCTATTTCTTCGTTGTGAAGGGAAATTTCCACGGCAGCCTGCGGCCATTGACAACGTAGATGGAAACAACACGCCTATAGACAGAAATGATTTTTTGAATGGCATGGGTACGACGCGTTCTACGTAGGAGGATTCATGCACGGCACCACAAGAACTTCTAGGTGCGGGTTCAGAAATAAATCGAACCACTGAAACATACGGTGAACGTGGAACTCCAAGGGCATCAAGTAGTAGGCTGCATAAATAGAGTAGTCTAGCTGATGGCTTTGAAGAAACAACCAAACAGAAATTGAATGCTGTATGGGCAAACTTTTTTTACACGGCAAACATACCATTTGCTGTAGCTCAAAATCCAGCCTTCAAAGAAGCAGTGAAGAAAACGGCAGAGTAGAATCAGCCATACACCCCACCATCGTATCATGATCTACGACACAAATTGCTAGATCAAGCGAAGGCAGAGCTTCAAACAAAGCTCCATAACAGAATCGAAGATAGCGTTAGGAAATTTGGAGCAACATTGTCTATCGATGGATGGAGTGACGTTTCAAATCGCCCATTAATAAATGCCATGCTAGTCTCAGCCTCAGGGGAGGAATTCATTGGATCGGTAGATACAAGTGGGGTGGAAAAAAACGCAAAGTATTTGGCGTCTGTGTTGGAGAGATTCATAGAGCACGTGGGTCCCTCAAATGTGGTACAAGTGACTGCGGATAATGCACCAGTGAATCCAGAAGGGTGGAATTTGGTCTCCGCTAGGTATCCGCACATGTTTTTTCAAGGGTGTGTGGTGTACGCCTTGAATTTGTTGCTAAAAGATTGGGGGAAGTCAAAATGGATTTCGGATTACGTGGAGAAAGCCCATGATATAGTGAAATTCTTCAAGAGTAGGCAAATGCCGCTTGCCATATTTCGAAAGCACAAGACAAAGTTGAGCTTGTTGTTGCCGGCAAAAACAAGGTTTGCCTCTAATTTTATTATGATTCACTATTTGCTGAAGGTTAAACAAGAATTACAACAAAGTGTGGTGGATCCACAGTGGGTCGGGTATGTGCAGAAGCTGAAAGACACCCGAAACACGAAGCCGCGCTCAGAGTCTCGAGCTGTAACCCAATTCATTTTGAATGATCATTTTTGGAATCGTTTGATGAATATCAAGGAAGTGGTGGCTCCAGTTGTGTATGTTCTACGTGATTTGGATGCCAAGACACCATGCATGGGCAAGGTCTTGCATCTTATGAGAGGTATACAGAAACATGTCTTCTCTTTAGAGAGGGCGCCTTTTAAATTGTCTGTAAATCAAGCCGAACAATTGAAGATCTCGTTCTTGAAGCGACACAAAATGGGGGAGACAGATCTACACTATGCAGGAGCACTTCTAAATCCGTACTTGCTTCATGATAAGGAATTGGCCGACGATACAGAAGCAACGGAGGCATGCAAGCGGGTTATTCAAAGAATATGTAAACCAGGGGAGTACGCGATGGTGGTGAAGGAATTTGTAGCCTTTCGACATAGAACCCCTCCGTTCCATAACATGTTGAATCCGGATGAACAAATGTTGTCGGCACATGCTTGGTGGAATTTTGAGGGTGCATGCGGAAAGCTCATTGCTCCAATTGCCAAGAGGATATTGGCCCAACCGATATCATCATCTTCATGCGAACGAAATTGGAGTAGCTATTCGTTTGTTCACAACAAGTCTTGGAACAAGTTGAAGACACAGAGAGCAGCAGATTTGGTGTATGTGTACACCAATTCAAAAGTCTTGGCCGCATCGAAGGTACATGATGAGAAGAAGTGGTACAAGGACAACATAGAGTCGGAGGATTCAGAGGGGTTTATCTTGGAAGACGAAGAAGAGGTTGACGATGACGGGCTACAAATTAATGACAAAGATGTCATGAACAATGATGTAGAGGACTTTGATGATGGACCGTTTCCTAGTCCAAATCGGAGTAATGAAGATTTTGATGTTGATCACGGAGACCCTTTCGAGTTTGAATCAGATGGGGACATCGGTTTAAATGAGGACAACAGTGCAGATGATGCAGATGGTGGCATTGGTGGGGATGAGCCCCAAATTTCTATAGCACGATTTGTAGATGGAATTGGGTTTCTCAGTAGCCAAAACCTTGTACCAGAAAGGGAAGGTAGGTACGAAGAGGTAGCGGTGGCAAATGAGACGACTGTAGCCAATGATGGCACTGGAAAATCGAATGAAGTTCTTGGAACTTCAAAGGCTACATCCGCGGTAGTGGAACAAGTGCAAGAGAGGGACAAACAGAATGGCACATCACAGTTTGAGCTCAATGTCTCAATGAACGTGGACAGTGCTTTGGTCCCATGTACTGTGGTATTGCCGAACCATAATAGTGTCGAACCAAGTACTGCAAATAGTGGAGGAACCAAAGTTCAAGAGAATGTTGATCATGGTTTGATGCATGGGTCTAGGAGCCCAATTCGGGTGAACAACAACAGAGGTAGGAAGCATGTCAAGGAAGATCCTCAAGTACCACGACATAGTGGTCCTCCGCGTGCAGTGTCAAAAACAGCGGCAACAATCGTGCGTGGTTCGGGAAACTCTAGCCGCTGGGACCGTATTGTGAAGATGTCAAAAGAAGCACGGCCTCACATCAATTCAAATGAAACAAAGTCACCATCCAACGGTGATGAGGACGAGACATTGGGTGAAATGCTTGTTCGGGAAGCTAGCCGTGCATTGCCACAACGTTCAACCAAATCATTGATCCCTACAGGGCTGTCTATGAATGCAGTGAAGGTAAACATTCAAGGAGGGGTCGGAGTACTAAAATTGGAGGCGAAACATTTTATCAAACCCAAAAACAAAAGCGAAATGCAATCGTTTGTAGCTAGCCCAAGAAAACAACAAAACACAGGTAGAACCCCCCTTGATGCATGTCTTCCTGTTCCACAAAAGAAAATGATGAGTGTTTCCCTCAGGGAAGATAAAATGAAGGCTATATTGAAAGTAAAGAAAGAAAAGAACCAAGGCAAACGAAGGAGATCAAGTACGTTGAATAAAGTTCATAAGGAAGGAGTGACAGTTCTAAATTCTTCATCGGACGACATGACAGACACATCTGACAATGAAGACATTGGATGGGGAAATGCAGGAGATTGTAGCGGAGCTGAGGTGAAAGGAGATAGTGATTACAGGCCTTAGCAAATAAGAATTGTAGAGTTTTTGTGATAGGAGACTTGCGCGCTCAGATGCATTGAACACATGAAGAAAATGGATTGGTTGTTCGTAGAACTTTTCATTGTAGTACTTATTTGCACAATGATGTAGAAAATGTCATTACAAATTGTGTATTCCAAAACCGTTCAGAGAGAATCCAACAAAGCTTCATTGTGTTTTTCCTTTCTTTCATGAGGCATCATGTACTGCAAAATGTTTATAGAATGTCAGAAGATATTGTTTGTAATTGTTGTAATACATAGAAAAATGTAAGCATTCATGTATGGAAAGGCATGATTCTTTCAAATGCGAGCCATTAAGGGGCCAAGGCCCATTTTCTTCCCCATTTTTTTTTAATGAAAAGAAGATGAATTTGGAATGGTAATAAATTAAATGTTGTAGTGAAATCTAAATCCTAGGGGTAATGACATCTTTTTGAAATAAGTGTAAGCTTTCACATATGGAAATGTAAGATTCTTTCGAATTTGAGCCATTAAGGGGCCAAGGCCCATTTCCTTCCCCCTTTTTTTTTTAATTGAAAGGAAGGTGAATTTGGAATGGTAATAAACTGAATATTGTAGTGAAATCTAAATCCTAGGGATGAAGACATTTTTTTCCAAAAATCATTCATTAACATATGGAAACACATGATTCTTTCAAATGTGGGCCATGAAGGGGCCAAGGCCCATTTTCTTCCCCATTTTTTTTATTGAGAAGAAGATGAATTTGGAATGGTAAATAAATTGAATGTTTTAGTGAAATCTAAATCTTAGAAGTAATGACATCTTTTTTTCAAAAATGTAAGCCTTCACATATGGAAATGCATGATTCTTTTAAATGTGAGTCATGAAGGGGCCAAGGCCCATTTCCTTCCCTTTTTGTTAAATTGAAAAGAAGATGAGTTTGGAATGGTAATTAATTGAATATTATAGTGAAATCTAAATCCTAGGGGTAATGACACGTTTTTTTCCTAATATGATTCATTAACGTATGGAAATGCATGATTCTTTGATTTCTTTCAAATGTGGGCCAATAAGGGGCCAAGGCCCATTTCCTTCCCCATTTTTTTTAATTGAAAAGAAGATGAATTTGGAATGGTAATGAATTGAATATTGTAGTGAAATCTAAATCCTAGGGGTAATGATATGTTATTGAAATAAGTGTAAGCTTTCACTTATGGAAATGTTAGATTCTTTCAAATGTGAGTCATGAAGGGGCCAAGGCCCATTTCCTTCCCTTTTTTTTTAATTGAAAAGAAGATGAATTTGGAATGGTAATTAATTGAATATTATAGTGAAATCTAAATCCTAGGGGTAATGACACATTTTTTTCCTAATATGATTCATTAACGTATGGAAATGCATGATTCTTTGATTTCTTTCAAATGTGGGCCATTAAGGGACCAAGGCCCATTTTCTTCCCCATTTTTTTTAATTGAAAAGAAGATGAATTTAGAATGGTAATAAATTAAATGTTGTAGTGAAATCTAAATCCTAAGTATAATTACATCTTTTTAAAATAAATGTAAGTCTTCACATATGGAAACGAACGACATTTTCAAGTTCCAGCCATGAAGGGTTTAGGGTCATTTCCTTCTTAATTTTTTTTAATTGAAAGGAAGGTGAATTTGGAATGGTAATAAATTGAATATTGTAGTGAAATCTAAATCCTAGGGATGAAGACATTTTTTTTTCCAAAAATCATTCATTAACGTATGGAAACACATGATTCTTTCAAATGTGGGCCATGAAGGGACCAAGGCCCACTTTCTTCCCCATTTTTTTTATTGAGAAGAAGATGAATTTGGAAAGGTAATAAATTGAATATTTTAGTGAAATCTAAATCCTACGTGTAATTACATGTTCTTGAAATAAGTGTAAGCCTTCACGTATGGAAATGCAGGATTTCTTTCAAATGTGAGCCATTAAGGGGCCAAGGCCCATTTCCTTCCCTATTTTTTTTAATTGAAAGGAAGGTGAATTTGGAATGGTAATAAATTGAATATCATAGTGAAATCTAAATCCTAGGGATGAAGACATTTTTTTTCCAAAAATCATTCATTAACGTATGGAAACACATGATTCTTTCAAATGTGGGCCATGAAGGGGCCAAGGCCCATTTTCTTCCCCATTTTTTTTATTGAGAAGAAGATGAATTTGGAAAGGTAATAAATTGAATATTTTAGTGAAATCTAAATCCTACGTGTAATTACATGTTCTTGAAATAAGTGTAAGCCTTCACGTGTAGAAATGCAGGATTCCTTTCAAATGTGAGCCATTAAGGGGCCAAGGCCCATTTCCTTCCCTATTTTTTTTAATTGAAAAGAAGATGAATTTGGAATGGTAATATATTGAATATTGTAGTGAAATCTAAGTCTTAGAAGTAAGGACATCTTTTTTTCAAAAATGTAAGCCTTCACATATGGAAATGCATGATTCTTTCAAATGTGGGCCATTTCCTTGGGTTTTTTTAATGCAATGGGTCTCCCATTTGTTCAAAAATAAATAAAAAAAATGTGGTCCATTAAAGGACCGGGCCCATTTTAGTCCCCAATTTTTTAAATTCACAAGAAGATGAATTTCTAATGGTGACAAATTGAATATTTTAGTGAAATCTAAAACTTCAGTGTAATTACATCTTCTTAAAATAAATGTAAGCCTTCACGTATGAAAATGAATGACATGTATAAGTTTCGGCCATTAAGGGCGAATGCCCATTTCATTCCCCATTGTCTTTAATTCACAAGAAGATGCACTTTGAATAGTAACCAATTGAATATTTTACTGGAATCTAAATCATAAGTATGTCCACATATTTCTTTCCAAAAATGTAAGTCTCTGCGTAATGAAAATGCATGACGTATTCAAATTTGGGCTATTAATGGGTCAAGGCCTACTTTCTTCTCCATTTCTTTTAACTCTCAACAACATGTCACATTTCATTGCCCTTTTCATTGATTCAAAGTTTTCATTAATCGTGTTAAGTATTTACTATTTCCCCTAAACCGACCACTTAAAACCGCCGCCCCGCCGTCCCCGATCGATCGCTAGACGGGCGGTCAGCCCCGACCAACCGACCCGGTGTCCTCGACCGATCGCGATATCGGCGGTCGGCCCCGACCGACCAACCGGCCGGCCGCCCACGCTGTCGGAACAGGTCGACCGCCTCGTCGGGACCGACCGACCGGGCGTCGGCCACACCCAACGGACCGCCCGCTCCACCCCCCGACCCCCCCACGGACCGCCCAACCGCCAGCGCCGACCCCCTGGCCGTCCGCTATACCGGCCGCCATTTACATCGGCGAAAATTTTTCGACCACTAAATTACGAATCGTCCGCTGCGTCCGGACGTCCGGAATTTGGACGTGAATTCCGGTTGGACGTTTGGATTCGTCAACCCGGGGCACCAGTGACTTTCAACATTCGATCTAAGTAAGAAACAATCATCAAAGACCTAGTGAATTGGCTCCTAAACATTCTCGACAAGAGCACAAAACAGACGCTCTGCGTGATGCCCGTCGCTCACACCAAGAAGCCAGAGAAGTGGGAGGATATTGAGGGCGGGCAATTCTACATTATTAATGGCCAACACAGCGTTGCAGCCAACAAATTCATGTTTGATGATGAAAACGGCGTCGATCACAATCAGAGGGAGCATTTTCGAAAATGGAACTGCTTCATTGTTTAGTCAAAGGATGCAGAGAAGCTGCGTTGCATCTCCGCATACTATAGTCGCACCAATCACTTCATAGCCGTCCAGCCATCTTGGTCGACAAACATTCTTGGAGCGCGGGCTGTCTGGGAAGCAATGGGCAAACCGACCAATCCTAAACAGGCCCAGTCTGTGGGAACGGTGTCCAATACGAGGCGGACAACGTAGAACAGACAAAAAAAAATGACTTCCAGGTTTGTTTTCATGAGATCGAGTAACTTTGATGAGATGCCAATTTCGTTATTTTTTTGTCAATTGCCTACGATTCAGGTCGATGTGAGCTAAAGTGCATGTGGCTAGTGTTCCAGAAATTTGAAAAGGCAGTCTTCGTGCGCTTCTCCATGATTGAGGTTAACAAGAGCCTCAAAATCACGAAAAAGGGTGGGAAAGGCAGGGAGGAGAAACTGAAGGTCACAAACTAACTGAAGCTCATCACCGCGCCCGACCACATCTACAAGCTCTGGAGAGAAGTGATCACTGCTGCCGCGCATGGCAAACTCCTCAACCCTGATACGGATAAGCTTTTCAATGAGAAGGAGGGCTGGAACCCGGAGAACTTGGCGATGACCCGAGACTTCTTCAAGCATTTGGGTAATCTTAGTTACGACGAACTCGCCAAGCTTGCAAAGCACATTCTAAACCAAACGGGGGGCAAGCGTACCTACTCGAACCCGAAATGTACAATTAAGGCGATTTCATCCGTCTTTGATAGCTGCTATACAGTGAAGGAATGGGTGGAGAGACAAAAACAAAAGCACTTGGTGAAGAAAGAGCTTCACCTAATCGACCCAGGGCTTGGTCTTTTGAACGCTAGGAACGAGCTTATTTCAGAGAACTAGAAAGCGTTTAAGGCTGACCACTTCTTTTCGAGAGCAACCATGGACGTCCTTCTCGACCAACCTGGGGAGGCCTATTTTGGTCAGGCGAAGCTGGTGAGCGCAAAGAACAAGTCTTGCTCTGATCTTTCAGAACAAGCGTCTAAGTTTTTTAAGGTCTTTCTTGAGCAGAAGAAGAAGTTTGTGAAGCCCACTGCTGTGGGTCATTATCGAATGTACAACGTACTGAAAAACTATATCAATGAGTGGCCACCGCGTTCATGGACCGAGGAGACCAAGAAGCGAATGACACTCGAGGTGTTTCGGTGCCTTCCTGGGATTGAGAAGAAGGAAGCGTCTACTGTTGACAATCCTTACTTTGTTGAATTCATGACTTCAATGGTCAAAAAGAAGTATCCGACACTTGAAGAAGTACCAGCGTGGCTCTTCATTTGTGCAGACGAGAAGGAGCAAGCGCAAGTTCTAAAATTTGTGGAGGCTAATGAGGTCCTAAACTCTTACAGTATGGAATTCTCTCTTTACCACTCAGGGAAAAACGATCGGCTGGGGGACGTTGCAGCGGCAAAGACACCGAAGAAAGTGCTGCTCATGTTCCTGCAAAGTCCAAAGAGCCTAAATCCAGTAGTCATTCCATCTGAATTCTTGTGCCCGGAGACTGCGAGGTACATTAAAGCACGCGCTTATAGTGAGCTTGAGTATCGAATCCATAATACAGAACTCCGGATGGAATTTTACCTTTGGCTGGTCAAAAGGTTTTGCAACCCGGGCATGTGTGTATTCTCCGGATTCACGGGAGGCAAATTGACTTGCGCTACGATGGTAAGCAACGTCAGTCTCTTCTCGTTATTTTGCAAATGTTTTGTCATATGTTTGGTCCTGGTATTGCAATTCAGCTCCAGTTGCGCTGAACTGCATGTCTGCAAATAAACTGACGTACCTTCCCGCTGCAGATGAATTGTGTCGACGTTTATGCTCTCGGACCAGCGGAGCAGTTGTTCTGATGGCAAGAAATCTGTGCGAAGGCCATGACGTTAGACAAAGCAGACTTTTTGGAAGGCGGGTATCCCCTGTCCTGCGGCGCAGGTCCACGTTCGACACCCTCTTCTTCGAAGAAGAAGCTGAGGTCCAGTCAGGAGTCATTTGGCAGTCAATAGAAAAGAAAGTTTGCTGCTATCGACGACGATGATGAAGACGTATCCGAAGATGAGGAGGAGGAAGAAGAGGAAGAGGAGGAGGAAGAATTTGATGAGGTCGTGGGACTAGAGGAGATTCCCACACCAACCAGTCGTCCTTCGGCCGATGTACCGGGCTCTACGGCATCCAACATGCTCCCGCCGTTGCCCCAAACGCCGGTCACGTCGACTGCATCCAAGCGCCCGACGAAGAAGAAGAAGAGAGACACCACCAGCAGTGTGGTCAAGCAATTGGCCGATCTTCAGATGCAGAATGCGATGTCGCTAGCAACTATGCAAAAAAACACAGAATTAGCACAGAAGAACACAGAGTTGGCGATTGCTCAAATGAGGGCTGATTAGACCCGTGAAAGGCTGGCAAACATCGAATTGCATAAAACCAACCAAGACTGGATGCGGGAGGAGTCCAAGAACAATCGAGAGCTTGCCTTGTAGAACCGGGAAATGCTGCAGCTTTTGATGGCCAAGGTAGGGAACGAACCCATTGCGTCGCTTCAGCCCGCAATTCAATCTCCGCCGTTGCAGCTACAGGGTCAACCATCAAGTTCAAACATCAGCAATGCGTCCAGTCCTTCGAATTTGGCGACGGTGGACCCGCCGCTCCCTACAGGCGTACCCGTTCTGACCCCTCTTCCACTGACTGAAGAAACAGTGCCTGAGCCCATTTTTCCGGTTGACCACAAAGAAATGCGGGAAGAGCGTCAAAGTGAGAGCTTGGTAGCAGAAAACCATTGGGTAGCAAGAGTTAAAATTGTGCAATTTAAAGTAAAGTGTCCCACTTTTAAGGAAATGGCAAAGTAGTGATTGTTTGAACACAATGTGCTGAAATTTTGCAATAACATTTTGAATGACCATAGAACGGGTGCTTTCGGAGTTTCAGGGGTAGACCAACATTATGGGACTTCATCCGAGACGTTGCAAAGAACTTGAACCACGACCATCGTGGACATTGGTACTCTGAAAATAGAAAATTGTTTGTGCAAGTCATGAAAGTCTACGGAGGTAAGCGGATGTGCGATGTATTCAGTTTCAATTACTGCGGACCCAATTACAATACAATAAAACGGGATCACTGAAAAGGGATGCAGTTCGTGCTAGGTGAGCACAAGGAAATTATCGATTCCATTGCTAACATTTGTAGTAAGGCAAAATTAGCTCATGGAATAACCGTTCCAATTCCTGTAATCTTAGCAGAAGATGAAACCAAAGTTAAGGGCCGAGTTGCTTATGAACCCAAATGGGACAGTCTAGCTGGATTTTGTGGGCATGTTGTTGATCATATTTGTGTTTCTGATTTTAAACCTAATGTTGGTTGCGGGGAGGAGGGGTACAACAAAATTCTTGACTCCTTTTGAAACAACAGAAAAGGTGGATTTGCTCGGGTTATTGTTGTCAATCCATTGCATGATAAACTGCCTAGACGTGTGCTTGTAGCCTCGTGCACCTGTAATTGCTTTGACCCTGCTTGGGTTAGGAAGCAGTGGGGTGTGATTGATGCATTGTGGGGAAAAAAATGCCTGATTGTTGTGGGCCCTATTGTTGGCCATTCTAGCGATGGTGACTCAAGAAGAAGGCAACTATTACTACAGGATTATAGAAGCTCACTTGGTCCACGTTTGAGTGTTGGGTGGAAGGGTTGGCATTTAACGTGTTTGCTGGATGAATAGGGAAATGTTCTTGGACTTCATGATCAAGACTATATTCATAATGGAAAGAAACTCATCAACCCTCTTCTTTCAGCTGTGCGTGTTTTGCAGTTGGGTGGGAATGTTTGTACCCATGAACACTTGGGATTTGTCTACAATCGTTTCACCACTGACAAACATGGCCTGAAACAGGAAGACGTGGATCGCAAGGATAGACAAAACTGGGCTTTGGCACAAAGGATCTGTCAACTAAAAGTGAGGCAGTGCTTGAAACTTTTACATGAGTCCCTCAATGTACACAAGGAAAGATGCTTGGGTACTGAAACTTATTTGTAGATTTGTGTTGACTATATAGATATATTTTGCTTGCCAATTACAGATTTGAGGGACAGACTTGTGCTCGCTTCAAAGGTTTGTTTCTTCTTTTGCCTATGGAGATTATGGCTGAAGCATGGTGACCACTCAGTTCTTGGAAATTCAAAGCAAATAGTAGAAGCGCAGCACTTTGTTAGTAAGCAATGCTTTATAGATATTCAGCTGTCATGTGGCTTTGTTGTACTACTAATTTATCGTTTCAGGGATAATTTGTACACCTACCCGTGCCACTTCACCTGACAGGAAGTGATTCATGCAAAAAAAAAAATCCAAGATAGGTGGCATGAATGGTCAAGAACGAGCATATGACTTTCATGAACTAGTCAACACAGTGAACACCCTCAATCAGTTGTCTACCATTGAATATGGAGAAAACGGACTTCAATTCAAGAAAGTGTATAATAAAATGGAGAACATTTGGGCACAGCTGCATCTACTAGAGGAAGATCAAACTTCTTGTAACCTAGGCGACTACAGCATGATACCAACAAACAAAGAAGTTGTGGAGGCATTGAAGGAGGGCTTTGTCCTGGTGCAGCATTCACTTTGAATTTTGAATATGGTGCCACCATGCATGCAGCACCTGCCAAGAAGATCTGGTCCAAAAAACCTTGGCTAATTGAGAAAGAAGCCTGCAGCTTCATGGCGTACACTCCAGCTGCGAATCTAGTGCAAGGTGAGGATGGTGACTGTGAAGTCATGCGTGACACTTTGCTAGCGGCGTCCTCAAGCGGCCAAGGCAATGAACTTGCAGTGCTGGAGGAATTAGAAGACGAGATTGTCACCGAAAGTTTGGATTTGCAGTGCGTTTTGGAGGATGAAATGTGGGATGTTGTAGCTGATGTACTTAGTTCTACAGATTATCAGGTCTCCACAGCATCGACACTAGTCAAAGTGCTCCCAGTTGTTGAGTATGGGGGCCTTACAATCTTTAAGTCGACGCTCGTGTCCCAATTGAACGAGAATCCCTTTCTATCAAAGGACCGCTTGACCAGAGTGAAGCATTCCCTTTACTTCAACAACCATGGCAATTAGGTAATGGCTGCTAATTCTTCAAACACGTGCGTTCTAGGTCTAGGGTCCAATTGCGGTATCTATTTTGTGTAGCGTTCTATGACCGCCAAGGCATCAACAATGAAGGCCGTGGGGAAACAATGGAAAGGTGGTGCCTCAAAACGTGGGAGTCCGACTAACATATTATGCGCTGTAGATGAAAATATTTTAGTAAGGCTCCCGGTTCAAATAATTTCAAATACGACCATATTGACACTAAGTGGGTAGACATAGAATCCATAATCACTACGGTGACTCTATCTTTCAATTCCATTACGTCAATTTACACAATGAATTTGGAAGATGCTGATGCCTTGAATAAGTTTGTTGCAGACTGACAGTGAGGGTTCTTCCAAATCTAATGGCGACCACTGTTTCCTGGTTCACTCCATCTTTGAAGTTGTGTCTGGTTACAGGAATATTTTTACATGCCTGTTCCAATTGAAGTAGCCCTCTGTTGTTACCGAAATTGTTTTTTGAAGCCGACAGATTGAAGTAACCCCAAGTTGTTAGTGCAAGTATTATTGAAAGCCTGCAAGTCCAAATAGCCGCACCTGTTGACGCAGCTGCAAATCCAATGCGAGCAGACTTATTCATGGGAAGTTCCTAAATTACCATATATTCGCCTTTGAATTTCCACCTTGTTTGCTTGGGGTATTCTTCTATCGTAATGTGGAAATGGTGTTTCATTGTTGTGGGAGTACGGAAACTCAAGAAGTAAAGAAATAGATTAGAATAGGACTAGAATAGAGTAAAAAAAAATTGATTTTTGGTAAGACATAGAGAATTGGATCCAATTACGGATAACTTGAGAATAGTCAGTTTCTATATTGCTAGAACTGTTACGGCTGGTTTATTACTAGAAGTAAAACGGATTCGGAATCCGGAAATGCACCGAATGGATGGAACCTACGGTCTAGACTTTCAGTCTAGGAAACTAAGGTACTGTTACGGGAACGGTGTCCTACCCGTTCTCCACCGGGAACGGTCAGCTGTTTGTCGGGTACTTAAGTCCACCGCCACTCCATTCTTCTCCCTTTTTTGTAGGACTCTGCACACGCATAGTTGAGAGAAAGAGCGGTGAGTTAGGGATCGTGCCAGAGAGAGAAAGGTGAGGTTGGTGCCATTTGCGCCGGATTAGTGTTCTTTATGTTGGTAAACCATGGCGGAAAGTAGCGATCCAAAAACCCATAGACATACGGTCATGGCCCAAATAGTTTGTCCGGCTATTCCTACCAACCCGACCATCCGAAAGCAGTTAGAGGAGGATCTAATGGGTATAGGGTGTGTCGGATTGATATGGAGGCCGTGGAACGTCAAGGACCAGGAGATGATTGAGGAGCTCATCTCAGGGATTCCAAATCAGTACAAGTTGACGGTTAGGGGTCGACCCGTAGCTTGGACCGAGGATGTTTAGGCAAAGGTGTATGAGTTTAAGAAGTCCGGATCTGGATTAGCCTCCCAGACGGATAAATATGCAAGCGGAAAGTTCCAGAGTCCGGCCAATTCAAAGGACGGGTACACCATTAGTAAATGTAAGAACGATAGGCATAAACGGGTGTTAAAATTCCTGATTCCACTTCTATATCCGGAAAAGCCTACCTGGGTTACGATCACGGTGGCTAACACCATCTTTGGAGCTATGGAAGATAGGTTCGTACATTGGAGTAGGGTTATTGCGGGTGTGGTGATGAAATTGGTGGAACATGTGTCGAGGGGTCACTAGAAGAAACACGTGCTTTTAGTGACAATGTTGAAAACGCAAAACCATATCATTTGCGACATGTGCGTAGCCGGCGCAGATGTCACAAAAAATACGTTCCTATGAACATGCCCCAAACGCCTTGAAATTCAAAAAGACATACCCCACAGTCCGCATGTTTTCTAAAAACATGTCGACCAACACGTTGTTTGAAGCTTGTGAGAAGGCGCCATGTGGATGCCACGCTGCTTCCATGTCAACAACATGTATGTGGGCAGTGCCACGGGGACTTTTGAGAAATTCCACCCGCTGCTGAAGTGTCACAACAGCTGGTGTTGCGGGTTTCTGATGTGGATACAACAACTTTTGACGTGGACATGGCGAGAGATGACATGGACTGCACAGTCATTGCAGTCCATGTGGCCGTGCAATGCAAACTCTATTGTTAAGGACGTGCATGTTAACAACGCAAACGTTTTTTCAGATATCGCAGTGGACATTCAGAAGTTCCCTGAACTATGCTAAAGACGTGACTTTGCGTGTAACACAATATCTATTGCCTACAATGCCAAGAACGTGTGGATGTTGCCCAGACCATGGTCAACGTCAGTGTTGGTATTCAACATGACTTCTACTTGTTGTTTGTGCTATCTTGCAGAACATGCATGACAATATAGTTTGTTTTTTGCGTTTTTTGATATATGTAAGGAGACAAATACAAGTTTTTAATTGCATGAATAATGTTGTTTTTGACAGTGTCCTCTTTGGTACATGTTATAGTCTATATGTGATTTGACATCGCGTATGATAGTGATTTGTATAATAATTGTTGTTGTGAACATGCACGTTTATGACGCGCATGTTTCTTAAGAGAAAACTACAAACAATATTGTGTTTCCAAAAATGCACACTTGACGCGCATTTACGTCAAACCCAATGCGTGCATGTTGCCAGCGCCATGCTTGACATCACTATTGATACTATAAATGACTCATAGACGTCCTCTGTGCTATTTTCTGAAACATCAACTAATATGAAGTTTGTTGTTCTAGTGTTCTATGGCTGTTCATATTTGTACATCAAAATGGGCACCTCATATTGAAGGCTATGTTCTTGTGCCCTTCATCAAAATAACATGCATAGTAACACGGCCTAATCACTTCGTAGTTAGTATAGCTTCTGCAATAGTAAATGTAGATTATATTGGTCATTGCTAACAGAGCAACAACTTCTATTGAAATTAGCACTCTGTTTGAGTATGTGGAACTAAAAGGTAGTCCACATTACATAGTCTACCATTCTGTCTTTTGTTTAGCATGGACTACAAATTAGCATTTTTAATGTCGTATAGTGTTGCAGCACAGAGTAAGAGAATTCTTTGTTATACTCCCAAAAACCACTCTAAAGCATAACAAAATGACTCTAAAGATCGAACCCACGAGATTCTGTGAAGTGTCTAGCTCTATTTCCAACTTAAGCTCAGTCAGTATCCAAATTCCACTTTCCGGTCCTACTTCTAAAATCGGAAACACCAAAACACAGAAAACTACGACCAGACCTCTCTTTATCGCTTCCGGTCTGTCCAGCTATCCGGTCCTGTAAAAACTACCACAATCCAGGATCTTCTAACTTCCAATCCCGGTACTGCTCTAGACCGATCCTTTCCGGTCCACGCACACGTACTCTTACTCCAATCTGGTTTGATTTAGCCTTTGTTTCACCATCAGAGGGTTCGCTGCTTGCTTTTGAAAGTGGCAAGTCCGCCACTCCTTCCGTGACTTATAGTGGCTGAAGACCCACTTCTCTATTCTTCTACTTTCTACACTAACCTGGATCCGGTTTGATCCTTCACAACCACCCAGACAACAATCCGGATTGTAGGTCACACAAAGACCCCCCATACGATCCTCTCATATTACAACAACCTTGACGCCAAGTTCTCTCCGTGCGAAGTTAGGCGGTTACAAGTGAACCCGTCCGTTCCAACATCAGCTAAAGTTCTTCCGTTTACCAACTAGGGTAGCAAGACCTCACAGGAGATCGAACACTCAACTGGATTTCCCACCCAGGAGCTCTAGCGCGACTAAGGAATCCCTCCCTATCCGCCTAGCCTAACAACAGTTTTCTCACCCGAAATCCTAAACTATAGAAGTGCTAAGGAACTGAAAACCCACTCCCAACTCTTTACTATCCACTCACTTGCACACAAGAGCAAGAACAGTAACACCAAGGGGAGAAATCTCTCCCAAAACGACTTGCGCCCTCCTAACTCCTCACCATACAACTCTACCAAACTCGGGAAAGATGCACAACAAGAAACAAATAAAATACGCAAGAAGATTCAGGTGAAAAGACTCCCAGTCTCCTTCGCAGAGACTGACTTATATACACTTTTAAAACACAAAGTCAACAAAAAGGGCCCCCAAAGTCTGCGCGGAACTTTTGGTCCCATCCGATCCGGTCAGACCGGATAGACATCCAATCCGAACCAGACAGACCGGATCAACATCCGGTCCGGTCCATCCTAACATATTTACAAAACAAAATCCTACCTAATCTACCATACCCTGATCTACTCCTTGATCTACTCCTGGGTCCATATCCTGGTCCAAAACTTGGTTAATACTTTGATCCGGACCTTGATCTGCACCCTGATCTGGGGCTTGATCCATACTTTGATCCTGACCGTGGTTCAATGTAGGACTCTTGGGCTCTTCCGCTCCCAGCTGGTTGAAAACTTCCGCCAGGTCCCGGTTCCGCTCCCCGTGTTCATGTTCAGGGACATCAGACCGCGGCGACGAATCTAAGTTAATGGGTGCCGTGAGTTTCTGTCCACTCTTCTTTGACTGGGGAGTCCGATCCCTTCCTTCCCTTCGGATGCCACCAACCGGAAAAGATTTCGGTAGCAAGAGGTCCGACAGATGGATCTCTCTAGAGAACACGGATCCAGTCAGCTTTTGACTACTCACCTCCATCCGGTCTGCCGCATCTCGTGCTTCCACCATCACCACTTCTACCTTCTCAGAGAAGTCAGTCAAAATCCGAACCAATCGAGTTCCGGATAGCTTCTTATCCCTGAGCACCCCCTCGTCAAATAACTTCGCCTTGGCGGCGGCCTCACCAGTCTCCCCAAAAGTGGCCTTCACCTGCTCCGCTACCTTCCGTGTTACTTCCGCCATCTCCCTAGTGGCGGTTACGTCCTCTTTGAAGGCGAAAAGTTCTGCCTTCAACAAATCGACTTCCTCCTGAAGTCGACGAATCTCAGCTTCTTGCCTCCGGATCTCAACCGGGCTGGAGATGAATTCTGCCACCACTGCCGGAAGTTGGCTATTCACTGGTGCATTCACCAATTCTCCAATCTGGGTCAGAATCCTTTTCTTTACCTCCCAATCCGCTCGCACGCCGCAGAGGACGGTGATCAACTGGTTGAATGGATCATTCGGATCCGATTCATCCAAACCCGGTCCTTCAACTTCCGGTCCTTTCCCAGGATTGGAAGTCTCACCCGGGGGTGTTGGTGTTCTTCTTCGGTGATGAGGCGTCGTCTTCTGCCGCTTGTTCAGTGGCTTGTGTAGCTCCTCCTCTTCTTCTTCTTCATTGGAACCGTTTCCGTCCTCCTGCTCGGCATCCGTTTCCGATTCCCCATATTTCAGGAGCACCTCTTGAGTCTTTGTCGTAACACAGCAAAGCACAAATCCCTCCCTTAGGTGCTAAAGTAGTGTAAAACACCTTAGATGACTCGTGTATCGTTCCCACAGGATTTTAACTCGTAGTTTCCTCAAAATTCCCGGAACAGGATCCGGAACACAAAACCAAAGACAAACAGAATCCGGAAATAAGATGTAGAACTAGACTTCCCGATCTGTATTTGTTTAACTTTCTCTTGTATCAACCTAGCTCTCAAACATATTACCAATCAACAAGGAATAGATCGGCAATCCTTCACAATAGTAGTAGTAACTTAGTATCCGGCTTAACTAAATGCAGAACCGGAAAGAGTGTCTTGATCCTGTACCTTTCCCGGATCCGGATCTAGCAAGCAATGCGAACAAGGGTATAGTTTAACCTCTACATCAGAGGGTTCCGCTCTTGGACTTAAGGAAGGACACGTAAATCCTACCCTCCACTGGTTTAAAGTGGCTGAAGTTCCACTAAAAGAGAAATAACAAAGAAAAACAAAGAAAACAAAGAATACCGGAAGGCAAGTATTTCCTCACAGCTGATCCGGGAAGTTACTCCAGACAAGAAGGTCACTCAGGAAACCCCTACTATCCCACTTACTACAATGACAGACTCTGCCAAAACATGGTTCCCAGAGCAGAGCTAGTACCAACTAACTAAAGGATCCCAACTACTTTCCAGTTCCTCTCTTCCGGTAACAGCAAGACCTCATCAAATGTCGGTTAGCATTTGTACTTCAACCCAAAGAACTCACCCAACCTAGGAACGGCTATCTCACTCAGAAGACCCTCAAGGAAAATCAGCAGATGAAACTACCCCTTAGTATGCCAATTCTTCGTAAACCAACTCCTAATACTCCCAGAACCGGATCCAGACAGAATCCGGGGGTCATCTATTCTTCTCCAACACCTGCAAACCAGCTACCCGCACTACCAATGCTTAACACATTGATGGCGTACCAACACAGACTGAGACTTTTCAGACCAGTACTTGCGAAGTGGAAATCTGAAATCAATTTACAGAGTACTGAAAAATATACATAAGAATACCTGGGGCATCCAACCAAAGTCAGCCGCCTAAATACCAAACACCCAGAGACCCCTAAAGGCCCCTGGGAATCAAAAGGAAAGGACCAGAGAATGACACCTGTCATTCCCCTTATCCTTCCCACGTTGACTTTCCTACCACAACCCGCCGATCCGCAAAATGTGGATCTCAGATCCTAAAAACCCGGAAAGTGAAGTCCAGGTTCATCCAACTGAAAAGCAGCTAACTGACTGCTTCCTACCTATCAAAAACTTGAGTTTTAATACTAACCATGCTAGGGTCAACTCAAGGAACTACCTAACTACTTCTTCTGCTCCTTCGGAGAAGGTGCCTCCAACTTGATAGCTCCTTTCCGAGCTGGCTGTTTCCTGCTGGGCGATGGTTTGGGTGGCTTGGGATACTTCCCCTTTGTTGCTGAGGCTGTCTTACCCTTGAACTGCGAAGGCGAGATGGTCTCCATGTCTGTATCCTCTTCCGATTCAGAGCCCGGATGTGACTCGGACTGGGAACCGGATCCCGACTGGCTGCCCTCCTGTGCTGAGTTACTTGGCGACTCGCCTTCCTCTGAATGATGACTAGCAGAAGTCGCCTCCCTTCCTCTTTTTGGTGTTGTCTTCTTCTTCGTGGTGCTGGGCATTGTTGGAGATGGCTTCGAATCCTTGCTCGGGGGTGTCCCAAGTTCTGATCCGGACTTCCGGGCCTTCTCCTTGGATCCGGATCCATGCCCTGATCCTTCTCCTCCTTCTGACTTCCGCTTAGAAGTTTCCTTTGCGGGTGTCTTCTCCTCCTTGGGCTTACTCTTCGGCTTTACATTCGCTGGGGGCGACATTGGCACCTTCTTGGAACCTTTGAACAACCCCGATTCTTGAAGTACATCCCGGATCTCGAACATGAATTTCTCCGTGACATCAAAATACTCAGCCAGAACTTCTACTGACTTGACTGCTACCTCTGACCCGGCCTTACGGATCCCCTCATTGAATAATTTGGCCTTGTTAATCACATTTCCCGAATTTGACACAAAAGCCCTAACTCTACGGAGGGTCTCCTCAGCCTCTGGGGAAAGTTTCTTCCCCTTCTTACTCTCCTCAAGTTCCCGGGTTAGTTCCTGGTTCTGCTCAGTCAACTCCTTAACCCGGGATTCCCACTTCCGGTTCTCTCTATCCCGGAGTAAATCCTCAATCCTCTTAGCGAGTTCAGATGCGTTTACTCCCCCTAGCAGCCCACATGCACTCTTGACTGCTTTTCTCTCCACATCTAACTCCTCTCTGAGCCTCTCCAGATCCTCAATGATTCTACCTAGCAGTTTATCCTGGGGATCTTTCTCATCCGGGGATTCCTCACTCTTATTCCCCTTCTTCTTCTCTGAGGCTGGAATCTTTTCTGGGGTTTTCTCTTCCTCTTCTGAGGATTCTCTCTCGGATCCCTCGTCATTCTCTTCCTCTACCTCTTCTTCTCCCTTTGGAGTGATGTTCAAATTCATAAACGTGGTGGCAGCCTTATAGGCAGTTCTCTCTGGGCCTCTCAAAGTTTCTAAATACTCATAGAGGTGAAATATAAACGGCCCTATTGCTGTCGCCTTGGTATTTCCTAAGGATGAGACCATCTTGGTCACTCTCTCCTTAACAATACCAGCCCAGAAAACCTTTCTATCTCCACTCAATGCCCCAAATATTGTGTTGGCCCAGGTTAATGTAATCCTGGTCGGCCGTTCCGGGTACAGGATTGGGAGCAGGAACTCTAACACTCTCTTCTCCCTCTGATCCTTGCAATCCGCTACGGTGTACCCATCATTGCCATGAGGGGCTTCAGAGAACTTACCCTCATGAAACTTGAGCGTCCGGGACGCCATCCCCTCTCCCGGTCTTGGAAAATCGTATACCCGTTTCCAGGTATCGACAGTCCAACTGCTGGGAAGAGCCCGGGAAGTCTTCTCCCATTCGTTTGACTGATCCCTCATTAACTCCCGGATCATGTCCTCGTTTCTCAGCTTCCAGGGTCGTTGCAGAAAGTTCACACACCCCATCTGCGCGAGGTCTTCCTCCAACTGTTTCCGGTAACCCGGATCTTGCGGGATGATTGGAACAACGTTCCTGAACTTCAAGGTAACAGCTCTGCTCCCTTCGCCCTTCACCATTGCACTCAAACTCCCACAAGATACCCTCAAAAACAATCCTCACATAGTCCCTCACTAAAGCAAAACTGCAGAGTTCTCTTTCCCAGTCCTATCTCTCTCTCGGGTCCGGGAAACTCGGAGCTCTTTCTCTCTTTGCAACTTGACTCTACACACAACGACTCCAAGCGCTCCAAGGTCTCTACAATCCTCCAACTGAGAAGTGAGAGAAGAAAATCCGACCCCTGGGTCTTCTCTCCCATCCAGCCGCTTTCCAACCGTTAGGATTTCCCGTTAGGGTTTTCCGTTCCCGCTGAAATCCCGGAGGATTGTGACCGTTAAACGGTCTTCCTTATCTTCCAGTAGAGCCGTTGGATCGCAGAATTGCCCTAACGGCTTCTTCTGGGATCTCCGGTATCCTCTGGTATCCTCCGGTACATGTTTATACCCGGCCCCGGTATATTGAACAAGTCCAGATTCACCCACCGGTTCCGTATCCGGTTCCGGATATCTCGATAAATCAGGGAATCTAATTTCCCCTTCTTAACCTATTTATCTATTTACTATTATCCTATAATGGAAAAATCTTAATTTTGGTAAAACTCCTATCTAAGCCTTGTAAAAAGCTAAAAATTTTACCATTTCTCACTCCTTCTTTTAAATTCTTAGCTAACTAACCTTATCCTTACATTTTGTGCTCCCACAGTCTTCCACTCCTTCTCCTCCGTGTCAGTGAGAAGCTGGTGGTGTTTGTAAAGCTAGAAGATGTAGGGACTCACAAGTGTGGCCCTACTCCTTCCAATCTTTGGAACCAGATGGCCTACCAGATCGGAAAAGATCTAGGCCCACTCCACTTTCCGTTCCCCGCTCACGGCTCCAAAAATCAAGTTACCGAGGGCTATCGTCACCCTCGTCGGTTTCTCCGGGTGGATGATCAGAACCAAAAACTAGAGAAGGTTGCGATGCCAGTTGTCCAAACAATCCAAGACCGCATGCCCGTCCTTCGAGTCTACGGTACTCCGAAACTTCCCCCGGATGTATTCGTCCTTCCGGCTGGCCATCTCTAAGCCTCCCACCCGGAAGTTGTATACTGACCTCCACATCTCTTTTGTCCAACTGCTCGGAATTCTGCAGATGGTATTGTCGAACTGATTCGACAATTTTCCTAACAACTCTCTCACCATCCGCTCCTCTCTAAATCCCCAGGGTTTGTCTAACAACCCTTGACAACCCATCATGGCGAGATCCTCCATGAGATTGGCCTGCTCCTCCTCCGTGGAGGGAATGACCGGACTCACCTTCCGGAGCTTGACTACTATTGCGGAGGAGTTGGTCAGTCCTGCTCTGCACTTGCAGAGCTGAGGCATGGACACGTGCTGTGCTAACCAGATTCTCCCCGAGACTACCTTTCTCTCTCCTAGCCGCACGTCCCGTTCCTCACCTTCACTCTTCCGATCTCAACCGGAATATCACTAACCCTGCAGCACACACTAACGCATTGCGCAGGCCTGTTCACTAACACACTAACACGCTCACAGTCACACTCACAACACAGGAAAACAAAGCGCTGGGAAAGAGAGCAAAATACACGCAGAGAAACGCCTCCAGCAAACAGAGTTTGAAAAAGAGTAGCAACTAGACTGGTCAGCCTATTTATAGTATGATATGTCATCATGACCAAATCCGGTCTTGACCTAATCCGTTCCAACTCAGATCCGTTCCAATTCAGATCCGAGTTAGATTCCGATCGAACCCGGATCGTCCACTACTTCCGTTCCATAGCTAATTCTTAGTTTTTCATTATCTCCTGCTCGAATCCGGATCCTTGTTTACGGTTTCCGTTCCAAGTTTTAGGTAACTTAGAAAAACCAAAAATTTACACTGCGACATATAGACAATGTGCCTAAACCCATGTTTTTTAGACATAACAAGTATGTTTTTAAGAACTACGCAACTTTAGCACATAAACTGAATGGAGGGAGAACACCTAATCATATTAAAAGAGCATGTGCGCAACAATGGAACATAAAACTAGGTGAACAACACTACAATAACTTCAGCATGGATTTCTAAAACTTACATAATATAAAAGACGACACTTCTCCAACTTTGATAATGTTGTTTCAGATGCCGAAAGGTTGCTGCCATTATTGGAGGTTATCATTTCTTAGGACATGTCCAGCTTGTTGTACTCTGCAAAATGGCCTGCGTTACAATTGTTTGGTTTAGGACACCGTATGCTGCATCAGAAGTGTTTAAATCCAAAGTATGTACAAAATCCAAGCTAGTCTTTTCCCTCTTCATTTCTATCATCTTTCCTTTAAAACTAAACATAAGAATTCACATTCTACATTTCTAACTTTACCATTCAAGATTGAGCATGCAGTTCATGTACCCAATACAAGCACAATCTAGTGTCGTTGTAATACAAAAAAAATTTCTTTTCTTTACATATGGCTTGCACTTTGTGCCCTCAATTTTTTTGTAAAGTTCAAGAGGACTTTGTCCTTTCTGCATGTTGTCTGCATTTTTCACGTCTGAAGGGTGAGTTCAAGATGGCATTTGTATTCACGTCATCCATCAAGTGATGAATAAACAAAGTATAACCTCATGCAATGATGTAGTAATTATAACAAAAGCTCTTTCTAATCAGCAAAAAAACATCACAATCTTTGCCGTCTTTCCAAAGCAACATCATGACCGAATTCCTATACTATACTTTCTAGAACTACCATGTTCCTACATCTTTAGGTGGTCTTCTTTGCATATGATAATAGAACATGCAAACATGAGGCGCAGGAAAAGACATGCTTGCACTCTTCTCATTGACGGACCTTCATAGGCACGATGACTGACATGTGGTCCTTCCATAGCCATTGAGCATAAAGTGCTTTTACAACCTCTGAATTTGTAATTGCACTATAAATGTCACCATCTTGTCATATGCCAATTTTCCAATATCCCCAGTCCTTGCGTGCATCATATTCTTGGCTCTATGATGAATACTATGACAATTGCAACCAACCTTTTATTTCACTCCACATATAGTAATGGACACTAAAATTTCGACCGCTACAAATGAGCATTAATGAAAGCAGACTGTCCATTGCAAGTTTGGCGTACAATTTCCTAGTCAAGTTAGATGTCAAAGTTACCTTGCAAGTGCAATAATGCAGTCCACATGAGCCGACTTCCTGCCATTGTACATTGACCACATCATTTGCACATTGTCAATGACATGCCAATTTCAGATGCTCGTTTGCACATTCCCTAAATGTACCATTGCCACTCCCGTTGCTAAAAAATACCCTACATGAGAGTCTCCGCCATTCTCTCAATGTCTACAACTTGCTGGAAGTAGTGGATGCCTTAAAGGCCTTTAAGGGCATCCACTACTTCCAGCAAGTTGTGGACATGACTACAAGAAGGCGCCATGCCAACACTTCCACAACCTCCCTTTCAACAAATGCAAGCATCCAATTGTTCTATGTGAATCCAATCCTCGCCTCTACGTTCCTTGCCTCCGTCATGTTCATCACTAGGCATTGTACATTGATGGACATACAAATCTTCAGTATTCCGGCTCACCATGACTTCATACATACTTCTCATATTCTATTAACTAAACCACACTTTATGATATACAACACATTGAGAGCAGAACAGAGAGTATGGACTTCCTAATACAAGTACCATGTACAGAATATACCTCATTGAGTTCACGTTGTTGTTTACATGTACGTTTCACACATTGCCGTTGATATAAACTGACGACAACGCCTAACATAGATGATCATATATTGATGGAATGCGTTACTTCTTTGCCCCCCCCCAAAGGGCACTGCCATGTAGAGCACACTCTTTGTAGGCCTCTACAATTACATGCTCATTTCCAAAAAAATGTAAAGTATGTTGAAGTCTTAACATTTTCTTCCTAAAGGAATGACGTTTAAAAATAGACAATTGTCACTATATGCATGCAATGTCCTCCATAGAAAACAAAAATCAATGCATATTGTATTGATGTCATGTCTAATTGCTTTTCATTGCCACTTTGGTTAAAATGCCTTTTTGTCTAGAGTTCTTGCCACATTCATCCACAATCTTTGCCCTCTATAGTCTAACAACATGTGCACAAGTCAACCGTCACTTACTTCTTCTAGCATTGTACAAAGGATACCACACCCACTATGCGTAAAATTTAAATTTAGAAATGAGTCACAAAAAACAAAAAACTTTAAGTACCTTTGGTATAAGAGCACCGTTGCAGTAGCAATGTACATCCAAGATTCCAAGCCCGCTTTAGGCACAGAGGTCGGGATCCTCAATCCCTGTAGACATATGTTGTTTCATCAAATGTGTTGCCAATCCCAATCATGCAATTGACACATTCTAATTAAGCGTATATACTTCTTAGGTTGATATAACTATACAACATTTGATGATAGATAAGATATTAAATAATAGGAATGAACAGTCACTTACAACCAATACCATATTCAAAACATACCACGGTCATTGTACGTTGGTGTTCACATGTACAATGCGTCTACTATTGCTGAGGTCAAGCAATGTCTTCTTGAGGCTCTTAATTTTTTTTCATACATGGACATGATGTTGCTACAAATTTTCTTTTCTATTGAAAGAACTACCACATTGTTGTCTACCCCAACCAACTTTGTGCAGATGTATATTGACCGTGTCATCATTCTGTACATTGTGAATGAAATGCAAACTTTGGAAGCTTGTTGTTACATTGCATGAACTTCCCATTGTGACGACCATCACAAGATCGCACCCTTTATGACCAGTTGGCTTTGTCTATTGTTTGCAAGTTTTAAAGGGCTTCTAGTGTTGTCTGCATGTTTGAATTAAAAACTATATAAAGATGCCGTGCCAACACTTCTATAATTATCTCCCTTTCTAGAGATTCATGCCTTAGACAATGTGAAGTCACTCCTTGCTACCTCCGTCATGTTAATGACTAAGCCTTGTACACTAATGGACACAGAGAACTTTTAGTACTCAAGGTCACCATCACTTCATATATACTTCTCATATTGATATAACTACACAACATTTGATGATAGATGATACAAATAAGAAAAAAACAAGGATGAAGGGCCACCTACTACCAATTTCATGTTTAGAACATATCGCACTCATTGTACATTGGTGTTCTCATGTACAATGTGTATGCTGTTGTTGAGGTCAAGCAATGTCTTCTTGAGGCTCTTCATTTTTTTTCGTACATGGACATGATGTTGCTACAAATTTCCTTTTCTATTGAAAGAACTGCCACATTGATGTCAACGCTGGCCGGCTTTGTGCGAATGTATGTTGACCGTGTCATCTGCACATTGTAAATGAAATGCAAACTTCAGAAGTTTGTTGTTACAATGCATGAACGTCCCACTATGACAACCATCACAGAAATGCATCGTACATGACTAGCTTCTTATGTTGTATTCAAGTTTAAAAGGGCTTTTTTGCTGTCAGTAAGGTTTAAAGGGCTTCTGGTGTTGTTTGCATGTTTCAATTAAAAACTACATGAAGCCACCATGCCAACACTTCCATAGTTACCTCCCTTTCTAGAGATGCATGCCTTAGACAATGTAAAGCCACTCTTTGCTTTTGCCCTTGCCACCTCCTTCATGTTAATGATTACACCTTATACACTAACAAATTAATAAAGAGAACTTTAGTATTGAGGGTCACCATCACTTCATATGTATACTTCTCATGTTGATATAACTACACAACATTTGATGATAGACAACACAATAAGAAAAGAACAATGATGAAGGGCCACCTACCACCAATTTCATGTTCAGAACATACCGCACTCAATCATTGTGCGTCGGTGTTCACATGTACAATGTGTCTACTATTGCTGAGGTCAAGCAATGTCTTCTTGAGGCTCTTCATTTTTTTTCCTAGGTGGACATAATGACGCTACAATTTTCATTTCTATTGAAAGAACTGCCACATTGTTGTCTATGCCACCCGGCTTCATGCAGATAATATATGCTGACCGCATCATCTGCACATCGTGAATGAAATGCAAACTTCAGAAGCTCATCTTTACATTGCGCAAATGTCCCACTACGACGACCATTGCAACAAAGGACCCTACATGATTGGCTTCTTCTGCTGTTTGCAAGTTTAAAGGACTTCCAATGCTATCGGTAAGTTCTAAGTAAAAAGTACTTGAAAATGCCATGCCAGCACTTCAATAACCTCCCTTCCTATAGAGGCTTGCGTTGGACAATGTGAAACTGTTCCTTGCTTTTGCCTTTACTGCTTGGGTAATGTTAATGACTAAACCTTGTACACTGACAGACATAGAGAACTTCAATTTACACGGTCACTATTACTTCTTACATACTTCAAATGGTGATATAAGTTAATAACATTTGATGGTAGAAAAGACACTATTAAAAGAAGAACACCAATGAAGGGCTACCTACTACCAAATACCATATTCAAAACATACCGCATTCATTGTAAATTGGTGCTCACATGTAGAATGCGTCTGCTGCAATTGAAGTCAAGCAATGTCTTCTTTAAATTGTTGATTTTTTTCATATATGTACATGACAATGTCACCTATGGACTAACAACAAGATTTGACATAGACCACTAACTTCTTGAATGTTGTACTTTTGTGCCAAAAAAGAAAATGATAGGTGAACATTGTGTATTACAAAGTCTACCTAGATGTCCACAAGTACATGTACATTTTATAGAAATTGTCAAGTATTTTCACGTCCAAACTGTATTTTCTGAACATATGACGTTAATATATAGATAACTCCTAGGAAATGCATGCAACTTCATGCATCAAAAATAGAAATGAAAACATACCGTAGTCATGTGCATTGTAATTGTTTTCTAAATGCCACTTTGTATTCAATTACCTCTTGTTGAAAGTTCCTGCAATCTTCATCCTTGTTTAGTACTCTCTGTACAGCAACATATGTCCATGTCAACCATCACCTACTTCTTACAGCATTGCAAACAAAGTACCCCACTTAGTATCCCAAAGGTCAAATTAAATAATCACTCAAAAGATTTAGAAAGCATTCAACACTTCTGGTACATGAACACCACTCAAGTAATACTGTGCATGAGAGTCTGTATTCTACATGGAGCTCAAGATCTTGGGTCTTCGTAGACATGTGTTGTTGCATTAGACTTATTGTCATTCCCAATCATGCAATCAGCCCATTCTAAGCACAAACAAAATTAAACATGCAGACATATATAATATCTTCTTCTATTGCTTGTAAGAAGCTGCCTTCATTCAATCATGTAGCTGATTTTCTGTGACAAAGAAGAAAGTCTATAGTCCAGAAGAAGAAAAATGTTGTACCACACTCTTGTACACATAACAAGGCCTTGTACGGACGGAAGTGTAGAAATAGTGGCACTTTTATTTGCAAAATTCACCCGAAGCGTTGCCATTGCACCTACATCAAGTATGTTGTGTACACAGAGAAATTGTTTTTTCTTCCTTTATGAATGGCAAAGTAACATTTCATTCACATTGTTCAATGCAAATATGAAGTCACATACATCACCACTGTTGTCCGCAATTCATATGATATTTCTCAGTTGTCATTCTTACCTTGTGAGAAGCAGCACACCATTGTGCAATGCGGGAAGCTGTCACACTAGAGCGCCGAGGACTTGCATAATAGATGGCTCCTTATAATACACCTTCAATCTACACATACACATAATACAAGTTCACAACTTTGTCTTTCCAAATTGGAAAAACCTCTTAGTCACCGTAATGGTTAGGCCACACAAATTTTAAGCCCATCCAAAAATTCACAATAAAAAAAACACAAACAAGTCATTGCAAGCATAATGTTCAACGACCATTCACTTAGGATGTTTTCGATACAAAAATGCAACAACTAGCACAGCAACGCCAATACCTTATTCAACGTACCAAAGTAGAACAAAGCACTTTTTTTTTTGCACTGCCATAACCACGTACGTTAGGATACTGTATGATAGCAACGCATTGCTCTATTCAGTGCCATAGTGTCCACAAACAACATTTTTTCAAAAACAATGTGGATGGAGGCATCCCCCAACTCTTGCTACAAGCAAAGACGACCAAAATGTTAGTAGATGAATTTTGTTTTTTAGAAAATAGGTGGAAGCTAACATTATTATGTTGTACACGTGTTAGCTAGAAATATGTGCACGCGCAAGACATCACTAGTGTCTCAGATCACAAGCCTCACAAGCATAGAATTTGAGAATTTTCAACGAGCACTTAAAATACTATAAATCCAACTTGCACAGACTTGAAGAAAACAACTTTGCCACTTACATGTAGCACTACACAACACCTTGATAGCACTGCACAATATCCTAAACCCTAAACCGATGGGCTACACATGCAACATGATACCTAACAAAGGAAAAACTGATACATTGTAAACATTGCAATAGACGGACCTCTACACAGACGCAGCCACAACAAACAATGCACAAATTTAAGAAAAAGGACATGACAATCCTGAAGTGTAGAGTACACAACTACGTCTAGAAAGCATTGATAGTCCTTCCAAAGTACTGAACAACAATAGGCTAGGTCTTTGGAGTTGAAAGTGTATTCGCTTGCCACTTCAACCGTGTAAGGATCATGCTCATGTGTTGCCTTTGTGCTCAAGAAATTCGGTGAGCGTCTCCCTCCGCTCCGTTGCTTGCATGTATACAAGTAGATAATTACAAAATAGCAAACATTCACCTATGTAGATAGCATGTTTCTATGCTTGCATCGTACAGGCCTAAAACTAGGGTTTGCCTATGGCCATGTTCCTAGTATAGGCAAACTAGATGGTGGTTATGGTGGCAGCGGTGGTGCTAATGTGCAACTCACACATATTATCAAAGAGTTCTAGACGTGCACGCTAAGTGCAAAACTGCAATTGCAAAGGCAGAAAGGAAATTGAGGTTGCATAGTCACTTACCAGTGAAGAATTGGCCATTCTTGGCTTTAGCATTTGTGAGGTTTTCAGTGCCTCTACTGCTACGGTTGGTGCAATTACTTTTGCACATTGAAGACATAAACTACCTTGGACGCTTCCTCTCCTGTGCAGTTGTGGTGTGTATCTCCAAGAAGCAACCTTCATACTTGTTGGGCACGCAATTTCAACAACTCTGCGGACGAAGTTCTTAGAGATGCAAAGTGCAACCCGGGTCAAATATAAGTTGACCGCCTCCTATTGTGGTACACTCTTCTGACCACTAAATGCCATAGCATGCCTACTACATCCCGTTTATAATTCCATAGCTCAACGGATTTCCTCAATTGATGCACTGCTATGGCTTCTCACCAATTAGGGTTTTTCTCACAGACATGCTCAAAAATACTTTTCTTTCTATGACCTAACTTTTGCATAAGCAGGAGACATGTGGACACAAGGACACCTGCGTTAGCCTGATGTACACAGTACAATGTGCACTACGCTATTACAAAAGATTCAAGCCTAAACATTTTGCACAACAACACTATATTCAGTTTGTTGTATAGAAAGGTTGCAGACCACGACAAATGTTGTGCTCATCATCCCATGATGTCGGCTACGCATACAAAGGACTCTAGGAGCACGGTATACTTGCAGACGTGCTCTACAGGTGTCCCTTCTTCTACATTTTTTCTTTTCTAAATGCAAGAGATGGTTTCCATGTCCTTGAGGTGCTTTTGTTAGTTGCATGCACTACTGAAATAGAAAGGGCTAATGTGCATGTCCTGCCGTTGTCGTCAATGTTGCCCTCAATTTTTTTTAAAGGGAATATTTTGTCTGGGACTTATTGTGCACTTGCACTCCACTACTTTCCAATATCTTTGCTTACTACCATTAATAGTGAAGTCCTATATTGCCCACTTGCGTTATATGGAATGTACAAAGATACGCATTCAATATAAACATGCAGCATCATCATGCAAGAAAAAGTCCTCGGCATTCACTTGTCTAACAAGATTCTGCCTGAAAAGAGTGTACCTAGCGTGACACGCTCTTGAACATGAAAAGTGAACCTTGCAGCTAGAAATGATGTCACTAAAGTGGCATGTTTTCAGGTGCATTGCATAGTGTCATTAAACCAATATAATGCTTATATGAGGAGGGGCTCCCAAACATGGAATCTGTTAGGGAATGTGATGTCAAATCCACAAAAGAGTGTGATTTTGCAAACAACGTGTATTCCTATTAATAATTTCATGTAAACCACACCAACTACCTGCAACGGCTAGTATTTCTTCACATGGACCACATGGACTTGTATGAGCTTGGTTTTGTGGTTTTTGAGAACTTCATGCTTGATGACGTGTATTATAGAAACTTGTATTGCATGTTGTGGTTTTATGACAATTTCTTGTCTGATAGTTGGGAAGACGACTACGTCAATTGGCTAAATGAACAAGTATTTTCAACCATGCTGGAGGCATAGCCTTTTGTGAATTTGTGAATTTTTGCTCCCTAGTTCCTAGACTGCAATCATTGTTCTAGCAATGCAGAGTGCATGTGCTTTGTTCATGATGGATTTGGTTGGAATTTCTTTGCAACAGCCGATATTTCTTGTTGATGTTATATTTGCCATGTATAGTACTCGACATTCCTTTTTGTATCAAACGCATGTAGGATGACCTTCAATAGTTTACATGTTCTAATTCATGTCAACACTAAAATATTGAATGTGTGGTGGCTTTGGTAGTTTGGTTGTTATTGCAACAAGTAAGTGCAAGGATGTAGTGTTGTGTTGCTAATAATACATGCTTTAGACGTCCATTGCTTACATATTATTGTAGAAGCATATTTGTTCACAACATTGTTGTTGAAATGAATTTACTACTGGTTCACTTTCATATTGTTATCAATTGTGCAGACAATGCTATTGGAGCGCAAACCTGACAATGCCGACATAGAAGAAGATGTGCAAAAAAACATGTTAATTTTGCAGCAAGAAGACACCAACAAGAAAAGGCTAAAGTTGGTACCTAATCCCAACACTGTCCAGGCACGTGCAAGCTACGTACGGAGAAGTTTGAGAAACATGTAGAGTTGTTGGAGGCATTAATAATGATTTACAAATTGCAAGTGTGGAATAATGTACTCAACAAAAGGTATGATGGTCAATGTTTAGAGGCCAAAAAGTTGGACACAAATTCCATCACACGCCCAACAAGCATTGTGTTGTATCAAGCCATTCTTGTAGCCATGTCACACGGCCTTCCAAAGGCAGTGAATACTGCAATGGATTTTGGCAAGTGGAGCAAAGTCTTAGCAGTGGCCAGTGGACAATGCTGCAAAATTATAGAGCAGTGAGAAGGAAGTACTTAAATTCAATCAAAATGCAGTGTATCCTTATTGTAGAGGGGACAATGAACTACATTGTAGATTGTAGATTTGCAGCCAATGTTTCCATGTATTTACAAACTTCTCTGTATAATTGTGTGCATGTTATAGGAAATAGCACACTGATCTTTTGTGCGGACAAGGGTGTCAAGGCAACCAAGCATGCAGAAGTGAGTTTTGTACACATTGCATTTGTGAAGCACTAAGCATTGAACATTAGAAGGGAAGGACTGTTTTTGAATTTGGCGGCATGTTGTCTACGCATGCTTATCCTAGAGTGTGTGCTTATTTTGAACTTGAGTATTACCGTACTTGGATTGATGATTTACGCATGACCATGCTACTGGATTGTAGTGAAGACCGTCAAAGCACATCAAGTTGAATGCAAATTACGAGAATAACGCGGTGCAATTAGACAAAGACAGTGTGGAAGACATTGTCAAGTGGCCACAGTCTACAGTAAAAAGTGCTTCAACACCCCATTGGTGCACTATCAATTTCCATTGCAAGAAAGAAGTCATGACTCGGAAGGTGAGAGAAACTTGTATTAGCAAAATTAGAATTGTGGATGGAAGAAGGCAGTGAGGATGTCAATTGGGCGCCCTCTATGCAAGACAAATGAGTGCAATACTTCTCTTGCAATGAAATGTTGACTTACCTAAAGTAGTTTTCAAGGATAGAGTGCAAGAGTGAGATGTTTTTGCACACAATGTTGAAGCAAACTAACTGTCTGTGTTCATGTAATGCAATGTTTGAGTGATGTTTCAATGGAAAACATCCATTATTTGAAGTATTGGACATTTTTATTACCCTGTAGCTGCTGTCGTTGCATGCCTAAGTGAACGCTTTTTTTATGCTTATTTCAACGACAAAGTTTGATTGTAGAGAAGAGAGAAGCAAAAAAAATGTGCGGGATGTTGAATACATGCTCTAACAAAATGTTTGGCATGTGGAAAAAGGATAAATCAAGTGGAAAAAAGTAGGGACGCCGCACCGTAACCATATATGTCTACAGTCGCACGTCGAAAACATTCATGCATTTTCTATATGTGTTTCTCTTTCTATGTGTAAGGCCTGCAAGCCATGCTTCTTAGAGGATAACATGAACACCATGTTGCTTGATATATTGATGTTCAGGTCTTGAAAATACTGCAGTCTTTATGTTGTCCTTGACAATGTTTTGTCTTGGTCTCGTGGATGCCAAGACAATAACAATAGTGAGGGATTTGAATAAGAAATGGTTTTCATGGATGAATCAAAGGTGCAAATGGTTGTAGCAATATGTCAATTTTAGGAAAACACAACAGAAATGTTGCACTTTTTAGAAGCCCTTTGCTTTGCAAGCACAAATAGAATGTCATGTTTTAGAAGATATAATGCACCCAAACATACCTCTTTCATTCAAACAAGTAGAGAGGGCACTCAATATTGTTTGTGTGTCAAATGTTGGCTGGGGCTTTTTGAAAAGAATGTGCATTGTGGTGACTTTACCAACTTTGACTACTTGTAGTCATTGCAGGTACTTGTAACTTGCATGCTTGAGCACTGAGGTCCAGTGAACAAAAAAACAGCCTTCTGTGGACTACAAGCACGGGTTTGGATGCCTACATAATGTGTACAAAGGTACTTCAATATTTGAGTTCCATACTTGAGTCCACAGCGTGTTCCCTACCTTATAATAATAGGTATATTGTTGTGTATTTTGTTGTCAATGACAATGCTTTGAGCATGCGAGGTGCATTTTGTGTTCACTGCGTTCATCGGTTGCGCTTGCTGGAAATACAAAATTATTGTATTTAACTTTGACATGGATAAGTGAAAACAAATTAGAATGTACGGACCATGTGGGAAGTCCTTTGTAGTTGTCCTTTACAAAGACGATTCGTTTGTATAATATAAGTGCTAATGAATTTTGTTTTTAATTTTGACAATTAATGATTAGTTCATAATTAGAACTTTTTTAATGTAATTCATAATTAGAAAAGCTCATGATTACATAAAAACACTGTATAATTCTAATTTGTCTCGAATAAATGCTTTTCCCATGTAATGTTTAACTACAGGAGGTCTCAAAAGTGGCAAACATCATTGCCAACATGCACAATATTTGGCTACGTTTTTAGTAACACGTTCCCTTGATGACAAGTACAACGTCGTTGCCAGTGTGCAAGATATCTAGCTCCCTTGTCAGTTCTAATGGAACTCCAATCCATTTCTAGCCTCATCATCTATGTCAGCAACACATTTTTGGAAAACTTTGAAGTCATTGCCCTTCCCATATCTTTTTAACATGCGGTTTGGTTTTTAACAGTGTTCTTATTTCTTTGTTATTTCTTTGCTAGTGTAGTTGAACGCAATGTTTTGGCAAACCTTATAATGTTCCTCTTACTAAGAATATTTTTTTTATAATTGAAAAGCAAGAAGCTTAAGAAACTACTTATCAAACTTTTGTATTGAAATGTCAAGTGCTGAAACCATGCTTCTAGCGCATTGCCGTTTAGAAATGACAATGTTGTAACACTATTACATGAACACATACAATGTGGCTTAGGAAATAATATTGGTGTTGGTATTAAGACAACATGGTTGCAGGAAAAGCACATTCTCAACATTGTTGAATCAATACATGCCATTTTCCATAACACATTGCCCTCAGCATAACTATAACATCGCAGCTAACGTGCAAGATTCCATAACATGTTGCCCTCAACATAACTACAACGTTTCTACCAACAAGAAAGACTTTCATAACACGTTGCTCTCAACATACAATGACGTAGCTGCGTGCTTGCGAGATTTCAGCCTCCTTTGTCACTCCTAAGAGAAGTCGAGTCCATTTGCAGCTTCTGCATCCACGTCAGCAACGCTTTTTTGGAAAACCTCAGAGGACTCGCCCTTCCCGTGTCCTTTCATCATGTGGTCTGGGTTTTACATGAATTCATGTAATAAGTTTTCAAGAATTACCCATGGTTAAAAGTAAACCCCTTGCCAACGTGGCAAAGTCATGCTCAATGCAATGTTGTAGACAAACAAACCCATCCTATTCTAGACGTTCTATAAAATATAATTGTTCATTCCAAGAGGACCTCGTTATACGGCTGACATACACACGTTAGCCCACATATTCCACAAAATTGAAGCAACATACGCCTCACAATTTCTGACATACTGATGTCGCTGGCAGCATGTCCTGTTTTTTTCTAGCGTCTCCCGAAACACCGGTTTCTTATAGTGGGTAAGTACAGCCCTCTCAATTCGTACTTGTTCCACCTCTATCATCAAAAGGAGGTTCTGAATAGCCAAGAGGTGATAGCGTACAAAACCGGAGCCACAATCCTACGGTATGGCCTTATAGGGGAGGTTGAGCGGGAGTCAGAAGAGGAAGAACAACAAGAGGAACTAGTTGATAAACGAGATAAGCAAAGGAAGTCAACCGATCCGTCTGCAAGAGGAAAGGTGCCAGCACTGGAAATCGGAGAGCCTAGCTAGACTCCGGTAGCGGAAGAACCTTCGGAGTTCTTTGATGCTGGAATCCAATGGGTGCGGCATGCTCGGCAGTTGCACGACAACATGGCAGATTTTGTAATCGAAATCAGTGAAGAATTGAAGGTGAAGCCAGAGAAGATTTTGGAGGAAATCAAGCAACAACCAGGTGTTGAGGTGTTGTACAAAAAGGATGAGTGGATCCACAACTTGGACAAGGAGCGGGATGACCTCCAATCCCGGGTGAATTGGACAGAAGGAGATGCGGTAGTAGCAAGGTAGAAGGAGATGGAAGCTCTCTAAGTCGTCCAAAATTTGATGACATTGGTCACGCAGCCATCGAATCTTGTGGTCAGATCCAAACTCTTTAACAACCGGCTAATAAGTGAAGGCCACCTATCCGAATCAAAGGTAGTAACAATCCTTGTCGACTTTCAAGCCTGGATGGATGCGGTGTTGAAGGAAATGGGCCAACTACTGGGACACCTTGATCCGGATAAGGTCATGGACTTCTCGCAGTTTTCGGAAGTCTCCTCCATATTCCTAAAGACTCCGATTAAGCAGGGTTTGGGGTCCCTTCTGCAGCCACTTACGGGTCCATCCTCGAGTCAAGCACGGATACCACGGACGAGTGCAAAGGATGTACGCAAACTTGAGAGGGAGACAAGTGTAAAGTCGGTTTTGGTACAGCAGAAAGTTTTCGTCCCACCAATTGTTCCATCAACCCAAATGACTAGGACAGGGTCATTCAAGTTACTCGGACAAGAAGTCCGCAACGATCTCATTGATCGGATTGGGGCCTTGTCGAATCCGGCCCAGACCCATCTGGAAGGCTTCCCTCACATGCAGCAACCTTCGCCTAAACGGGACAGCACAACGATAGATTTTGAAGAGGCGTCGCCCGAGAAGGAGCTGGATGAGAGATGATTGAAGAATCCGAGAAAGAGGAGTACGAGACCAAATCCGAGACGAAATCTGATGATGACTTGCCTCCACCAATTATGCGCAAGATTCAAACTTGGGTCACAGTCAAGGCGACTCCAATGAAGTTTGCTAGCAAGCCACCTACAGATAAGGGCGGTAGCAGTTTGAAGAAGCTGCGGAAGGGGAAGTAATTAGTTAAGATGTTTTTAGTTAATTAGGATTTTGAATTTTAGTTTCAAAACGGGTTTTCCATGTGTGGCCCTGGTTCCGGATTTCTAGGGACAACTAGCTTTTGACTCTCCGGATATCTTGGTGGGTCATTATGCGGTCACCCTGAAAATGTGTTGGGATGGAATGAAAGGGCAATTTTTGATGTGGGGCTATTTACCTTAATTATTGTATTTAAGATGACCGTATTTTTACATAAAAAGCTACAAGGGGCACATTTATTATACCCTATGGTTTTTGTAAATTCATTCATGCAGTTTTTTAAGTAGGGCTATCTTATATATAAAATTTAAGTGTCTTATTGACCAAGTGGTAGTTTACGACCCCTAAAAAATCAATTGTCCATTGAATGAATAATTGAAAATCTAGATAGGATCTTATGAAGTTAATTTTGGTTGGTTGTTCACAAAATTTTGACACAAGGTGTGAACATGTATCTTTTTAGTGAAAATACATATTTTTTTCTAATTGAGTACCCAAATCAAAAGTTATGTCGCCTTGAACTGTTTTGGCAACCCGGACAATTTGGGCATCTTTGGGGCACCTTTTGCAAAAAAAATCATCAACTTTTGAAATTTGGCATGTATATAGCTAATAAAATATGGCATACAATTGTCAAAAAAATTATTTCTCAAATCACATACTAGGAAGAGTCAAATTTTATTAGCTATCTTTGGGTGCGTGGCTTCAAGAAAAAACATTTCCTTCTACTTCAAGCCCTATTATCTTGTATTATGTGAAGTCAAAGTTCTTGAAAATTTTCCTATATATTTCAAATGTTTGTTTTTAATTTTTTATTGTTTGGATTTCAAATAAACAATTTCCTCATTGCACAAGAAATCATCAAAAAAATGACTAGCATATTGTTAATGCACTTAACTTCTTTATATTGTAGGTTGATTTAGAGTAAGCTAGACTTTATATCTGCTTCTGAGATTTTTCATGGATAAACCTTACATCAAATATTCATTAATGGCCCAAATCATCATTTTTGTGTAGAGCAAAAATTTAACTTTAGGAGGGCTCGAAGTCTGCTAGCCGTGTTTTGCAGGAATAAAAAAAATCTTACTTCAAATGTTCTAATCTTTCAATCTACATGGTCAAATGGGTTGAAATTTTTTCCACATATTGCCTTATTAGTCTAATACACTTTTGTATGGTTGAAATACACAAAAAAATTAATTTTTAATTTTGGACAATGCATCAAAATTGGGTAGTTTTTGACTTTTTTGCCACTTCCAAAACACTCTCCAGCCTTTAGGTATTAATAACAAGTTTATCATTAAAAACTTCAAAATCCCCATTGAAACTATTTTGTGAACATTCCATCCAATATGAGTGTGTTTTTAACATTTATGGCTTCAAGAATAAAGTTAAGCAGACTATAAACTCTATTCCCATGTTGTACAGTTTTTCATTTGTTGAACCCACTAAGGTAAACCTCCCTATTTGTGCAATGTAACAATTTTTGCCATTTGTGGTCAATGCCTTACATTTACACTTAATTTTTTCAATATATACACTACCAGTACCATGGAACAATTTTAGTCAACCACCCTTCATTGTAGATTTTCTTGATTATGTCCATTTTATCATCCATATGAAATTATTTGTCCACATCAATATTGATTGTACTAAGAAAAATTTGCTCAGCCTCTATCTGTTAAGGCTAACTTATTAATAAAAATTCCTACTACATGATCTTTTTATATACCCTAATTTATATATAATAGAATATCTAGCATTTTATAGACCCTATAGTAGCTCTACATATTATATAAAATTTCTCTGCTTTGAATTAAATAGATCCTATCTTTTAACTCACGTAGTTTTCTAAAAAATTGACAGTGATCTCCCTGGGAATAGAAAACCAGCCATTTGGAGAGACGAGGTTGGAATCCGGAAGGGACGGATCCGGATTGAATTCCAAATAGCATTGTAACCGGAAAGAGAGTAAGACGTTGAGACAGATTGCTTGGGTGTTTGGGAAGAAAATCCAGAAACCTTAGCTTGTGATAACATATTAGAATTCCCTGGGACAATATTTCGTGTTATCTTACCACGTTTTTGTGTTTCTGACCGTCTTCGCACTTCAGCACTTTTGGATCTCAGCACTTCTGACTTGGAGGAGCTGCATGAAACCCTCAACCGTGGTTGGGAGCCTATGAAGGGTTTTTTTACGCCCTCAGCAGTGTGGCAAAGTTATTCAATGCAGTGGGTGACCCTAGGAGCCTGTAGATGATAGGTTTCCGTTTCTGGTGTCGCACCCTAGCTTGGTGGTTTTTTCCCCTTCTTGTTGATGTAGTGTGTGTAGAGTTTTTTGAATTTCATATAGTCCAGGCAACATTTTATGTAGCAGCTGTGAACTAGATGTATTTGAAATTGTGTTTAATTAACACATTTGAGGCTTTTCATCGGCAGAGATATGTATTTTCTTCCTTCTTGCATTGTTCATGTTGCAACACCTAGATTTAGTGTTGGTTTTCCATTTCTTTTCTATGCTTTCCATGTGCATGTTTGCTTCTGGGAATGGTGGTTCATTTCTATTTCTCCATTTTTGTGGACTTCAAACAAGTTTAGCTCTTGTTGACTTATTGAATAGGTTCATTTGTCTGTTCAGCTTTGCACACAAATTCGTTTTAGGAGTTCTGGTTTAGTTCATCCAACCCATTTTTTTTGGCTGCTGCTGCATTGTTCTTGGGATGTTAAATTTGATTAGCTTTTGCATTTGTTTTTTGCTTTGTATAAGTCTGTCTTAATGGAACTGTGGTTCTTTTTAGTTTCCCCATTTTCTTTGACTCCAAGCCGTGTTTATGTGTTACTGAAATGCAAAGTTTGTTTTGATTTTCCTTCCTCTCAGCAAAGCACATATTACCTTCTTAGAACCGTAATTGAACTACAATTTTCCCTATTGATTTTGCTCAAAACGGATTCTGCCTTTTTTACATGCACCACTTGTAATTGCCTCTCCATATACTGTTTCTACTTTGCACATCCCTATTTTGGGGACATCTGAATTATTTTTGCTCTTTAAATGGTGCGTTTAGTTCTTTTAGACTTTGCACACATCTTCTTTTGGGGGGTGTCATATTTGAAACCCGTGTTTATGGATTATGGATTCCATGTAAATATTCTACAAGAACATACATGCAACAAGGTATGCTAGTATAGTACTGTTTCAAATTGAATGCAGTGAGTGTTGTGTTTTCAGTTACATGGTCTATCTGTCTTTTTCCTTTGCATTCACTTTTTTTTCACTTTACTTTTTTTCGTTGTAAGAAAGTAAGGGTGTTGGAAATTGACCCTACTTTATAATTCCAAGTAAGTATAGGGAGTTATAAAATACCAAGAATGAGGAAATTAGGTAATAATAGGGACCGTTTAATTATTCAAAGTCAGCTAAATACCCCCCCCCCAAAAAAAACCAACCGCACGTGATGTACAACCTCTACATAGAGTGACCCCCTCGAGACTAATTGTACCATAATTTTACCTTAGAATACTATGAGTACTTTGTTCAACTTCATGAATCAAGTTTTAAAGTATACGAAGTAAATTCTTAGGACAATTGCATTCCATTATCTATTAACCATAGTTACGTCTAGTACTAAAGTAGTTATTGAACTCCGCAATTGGTACTACATCAACGTAAGTCACGTACAAGTAGTTGCAAGACTAGTATATGCACTGTACTAGAAATAATTTGATTCAACTGAACAAACAAGGAAGGTACTATGTGTATATAAGAGAGCAGCTATCAATGTACAAGCAGGGGGGTATTAATACACTAATATTCAACAAGGAAGATATTATAACAGAACATATTTAGGAAGCACTTATAGTATAAAGCATATTGTCTTTTAATATTTACAGAGTAGAAAGTATTTAATCTAGAAAATGCCTGTACATGCAGTATATAGTGAAGGTTGGTGCAATACCGTTTAATACTTCTAAAGATTTCATTTTATGTTCTAAACGTACATGTAACATGTGAAATAAACTTCTTTTTTATGTGTCTAACCTAGTACAAACTTAGAATTTTCAAACTAGGACATAAAGGGAAGACACAACTTTAAAAAGGATACTTTAAGAATGAGACTTATCTAGATCTAACAGAGGTAATGAGTAGGATGAGGCTCAACCCACTTCACACATCCAATTATGTGCCTAATAATGTCTTTCTTGTTTGGTAAAACCTTTGTTTGACCATTTCACCAAACAAAGACACATTGTTTAATGTAGTTAGATAACGCCTCTCTCTTGTGTCTCTGCAATCTAAGTCTTGGCATTGTATCTTGCCCCTTAGTTGCAAAGACCCGTCTTGTCAAAGCAAGGATAATGCTCCTAGTTGTTGTATCGAGAACCTATGACAGCCCTCTGACTCCCTCAATCCCTAAACTCACTGCAATATCTAGTAATGCACTCTTTCTTGCTAAAAGTTCATTAGAGTTGGCTACCTTCACTAATTGCAATTCATGTTTAAAATTCTCAAAGCAAGAATGAATCACCTTTGCCTCTTGTGGCCTGGGGTAGTACACAAGTAGCAAAGGTGCAACAATATCATGGCGTAAGACCTTTTTCATGACATCCTTCCTACTAGATGGACCCGGACAACCTCTCAATTCCTCAAATATGTATTGTGCTAGGCATAGGGATCAACAATTCAACTCCCTCACTATTAGTTGGTCCTCCATTTTGGCATATATAGGCGCTTGAGCTAGAAGTTGGATCTGCTCCACTCTTTGTCTATTATATGTTTTTTGACGAGCCTTTCTCTCTCTGGCATTCTCAGCAATTATAGATTGAAGTTCTTCATGCAAACAAGCCTCATCAAGCCTAGCAGCTGGATCAACACAACTAATGCCATGCTTTGAATGTTGCCTCTTTGCAGCATTGCCTATTAGAAAAAGCCTATCAAATGAAGACATCTGGCAATTGGAGGTTAAAGTCTTCAGTCATCTACGCTATGTCAAAGTACATAATTGTGGAGTTCAAAGGCTAAGAGGATTAAAGAGTATTAAGTAGGAAACAAAGCATTCACCAACAAAGTACTAGAAGTATCAAAAAAACTCACCAAAAGAGTACCAATAATACCAAAAAAACTCATTGTATTAAGATGACTGGCGGCGCTATCTGAACACAATGGATTCATAGCTAGTAGTAGTTGAGGTCCTCACGTCAAAAAGAGATGGTGTATATTTGAAGCTAGTAATAGGATTGTTGTATAAATCAGTAGAAAAATGTAGTTTCAAAAAGTGAATGCCTAGAAGTCTCTTCTATAGTGTTGCACAAGCCAAGATAGAATTCTCTCTTTCCTTGCTTGGACTATGGAGTTTCGAGTACGTACATATCCTAAATCACTTGTATACTTGGAAGAAAAGGAGCCCACTAGAGCTCTTGAAACAGAGAGAAACTCGGAGTACGTCTCACTAGCAGGGAAGTAAGAAGTAATCAGTTTTTGGACCAAACCAGAACGGTGGGTCGACTTAGACATCTTTTACAAGCAAAAATAGAGATTAAGCACACATCAACCTTGGAACAATAAATGTGGAAGGTCTTGTCTCTCATGAATCTTTTGTGAACAAGTCCTGTAGACCACACTGAAGTAGCATACAATAGGGAAGAAGGCGAGATTGAGGTGTAGTGTACACTCATTGATATAGAATATGGAGCACGACTCAACAAGCAGTGTAGAATTTGATATAGTAGGGAAGAGGAGAGAGTCCATGTCAAAAGACTTGGTAAAAGAGACAAGAGACCAAATTCTTCAAGTTGCAAATATTTTTGTCCAAGGGAGAGAGACAAACAGATTATCGGTGGCGAGAAAATGGGAAAGGATGAGAGAGACGACCTCCATCGTAGAACATTAACTATGGAAGGCCTGGTCTCTAATGAATCTTCTGTGAACAAGTCCTGCAGACCACACTGAAGCAGCACACAGTAGAAAAGAGGCAAGATCGAGGTCTAGTAGTGTACAGTCATTGACATAGAATTTGGAGCACGACTTAATAAACCAGCATAGCAATTGATACAACAAGGAAGAGGGAGATCTAAGTCCATGTCGAGGGACTTGGTGAGAGAGACAAGACACTGAAGTGTTGAAGTTGAAAACAGTTGTGTTCAACGGAGAGAGATAAGCTGAACGTGATGGTGAGGAAGTGGGAACTAGATGAGAGAGACGACGTGGACGTCGGCAACGAGAAATTAGTCTCTAGCCGTCTCGGCAGTCCGGAATAATAGGATCTTAGAAACTCTGTGGCGGCTGTGTAATGAAAGAATATTTTGTAAGTACATAAAGTACATATCCACAATACATGAAGTAATAATGCAGATGAACCAATATTACAATTGATGCTTTCATTTATAATTTCAAACATTTTTGAGGAGGGGATATTTTTTACCACTTTCTTAAACACAGAAGGAAGTTTAGTCCAATGCATGGCTCTAAAAGATACATGCAATTGATCATTTTGAGAAAATGAACTTTGTATTTGAAATGAAGGAGAATGATACAAGTAACTAGTGTCACTTGGAGTGTGAGTGCTTGATTTTTTTCCTAGTGCAAAAGGCAGTAATGAAAAATTTCAGTATTAGCATAAGAGTGACCCTAGTGATGTATTGCATTTAAGAAGTTTTTCAAGTAAAAAAGAAAAAAGCAGTCCGAATTTTGGATTGCCTTCAACTTCCATTCTAATATAGCAGTAATGAATATATAGTCTTTGCACTCTCATTTCAAGTGTAGCTAATAATCCAATATTGCATGCCTATACAAAACATATTTCAATATACAAACACTTTATTAGGAAGATAATACCAAACAAAGAAATTAGCCTCACTTTTGTCCTAATCACACAACATTAGGCAGGTTATCTAACGACACCATCTAGTTAATACCCTAGTTTTATAGCAAATAGACACCAAACAACAATTCAACCACCCAACAGTCTCCATTAGTTAGATCTAACCTCCTGAAAACCTAACCTACCTTTAACCCACGCAAGGGTGTACCACCTGTTCACTCACAATGCTTTTTTCAAATCCATAGGTTTGAAATCGAAGCCTTAGGGATTTTTTTGGCTCCCCGATTGTCCCACCACATCTCTGGATGTGCAAAATAATCCTCCCAATTTGATTCATGCAAGCATTCTATTTGTACAGACCGTGAACTACTAGCCCGATTATCGTCCACAGGAATTCTACTATTGGCCGTTTGTCTCTCTAGCAAATCGCACCTACTTTGCATAGACACCATTATCCAGCAAAACAAATGATCCATCAACCAATTGCTCCATTGACGTAAAACCAACAACCACATCCAGAGCGTCAACAGGATGATTTGAACCTACAACCACACCCAACACACTCATTAGAATCCACAGCATCAACAACATTGCCCAAACGGCTCTATTGACTCAATATACTCACACTCACCATTGGAAATGCATTGGTCTCATCATGAAACACATCTAGTGTTTCTACTGACAACCAACAGCAGTACAACATTTTATCTTATCTCGAAGTCATAGGTACTCCCTATTTTGCAAATGGAATCTAACAAATGAGTCAAGTAGGACTGGAGTCGATCGTGACCCTCCACCTTCTTGAAGTCAATTCACAGCAAGTACTAGTTTTCAAACCTTTGTGACAGGGATGAATTTGTGAATGGCGTATAGTCAAACTACAAGGAGAAGGCATTCAAGGGATTCTCCCACACAATCAAGAGGTCATGCAATACAAATATACAACTTCCTAAACCCAGAACAAGATTCATAGTGATCTGTTTCTCTTAGCATTGTCTAAACCTGTGAAGTTGACAATGAAAAATTGTTTTACACATCCTAAACCGTTGAAAGTGCCAAGAAAACTATGTGGGGAGATCCTTGGCTTGGCAACCGCAAATTTAGGATTTTGTTGATCTAGAAAGCTGACAGAGACGCTGAGATTCTAAGTACATTGTGTATTTCAAGTACTTTTGTACTAAAAGGAAGCAAAGAACTGCGGAAATTTTTTTTAAGGAAAAACAATGTTTTCATAATTTTGACGTCTACCCATTCTAGAATTGGGTGCACACATCTACAATCATGGAGGCAACTAAGGAAAAACACACTTTTCCACTAAGTTTTCCGTTGCCAACTGAAATAGCACTACTTTGCCAGATCTTTGCCAAATACGTGATGTAGTTTTTAGATTTGAATGCAAATTCCAATAGAGAAGCCTTTGTTGTCCTCTGTGAAGAAGACACAGTAGAATGTGAGTTCTCAAAAGCCCCAAAATTTGTACTTTTCCTTGATCTGTAGTATTATGACTCTTAGTAATACATCACAGAAGTACAAATTTAACACCTTAAAAGAAGATTTTCAACAAATTCAGGAATGCGCGTGGGTACTATATATATGTAGTGTATAGGAAAACAAACTGGAAGCTGCAAAAAAAGCTTTTAAGTTCAAGTATTAGCAAGTACAACAGCATGTAGTCTACCATTTTTCTACTATGACATAAAAAGTACAATAGTCTAGTGTACACTCACCCATTAATATTTTAAAGTCTATAAATCTACAAGTTGCAAACAAGTCACAAATGACTCACTCATGAGGTATAACTTTTGCAATTGCTGGAACTTTTTTCTAGATTATAGGATGTACACACTACAAGGGTAAATATGTCCTAATTGACAAAAATTTGACACAATTTTGTCAACTATTTCATCAATTAGGACTGCTTGCTTCGAATACTTAGTTGACAAAATTGTGTCAATTAGGACACTCAATTGACAATTTTTTTGTCATCTAGGACAAAGATATCTAAAAGAGAAATTTTGTCAAATTTCAAAGTTTCTCTCAAATTTTTGTCAAATTTTATTGCCATAGAGCACATACTTCCATGGAGTGCTTCCATAGCTATTTTCTTTCTTAGCAAAACCTGTTTCAGAGGAACAAAGAATCTAAAGAAGAAAATACTAAGATCTAATCCTGTCTCCTGAATTTTGGATTTTGCTTTATGCCCATTTTTGTCACTTCCAAGGAATGTTGGGACTTTGTATCAATTGGTACTTGAGCTTGTCACCAGTCAGGTGATGATGGTGCCTAATTAATATAAAAATCACAGATTAGATAAAAAATCCAAACAAAAATAGTAATAGTAGCAACATCCACTTGAATTACAGCTTTGTAATTGTAATGATGAAATAAACCATAAAAATAAATTAGACAATCAGATGTTCAAATACTGAAATTTCCATTTTTGTTTTCCACTTGGAAAATTTGTACAAAAATATACTTTCATATACAGACTCAGGAACATGGAGATGAACTGCTAGCTTCATGGAAGAACTTTCATAACGTCTAGGAATAAGAAAACAAATTCACAATTTGTATACCTCAATGCTTGGAAGTAGTAATTTGCTGCTAAACATAACCACAAACTCCCCCTCTTGTGCAAATTATTAATACCTACACAATCGCCAAAGATATATTTTGACAGATAATCTCACCACGACCTAAATTCACAAGTGAGCTGCAAAAAACGAAAGGGAGTCAAGAGAATGTCCCCAAGCATGCACAATATTAAAACTCACTAATGGCGGTACCAAAAAATGAACGCCACTGACATAATCCTATAGTTCGCAAATCAAATTGCTAGCCTCTTTAGGAGAAGCTCAATTCCTAGCCGGCCAACAGCTAGTCTGGACCCACATATCACAAAAATGCTCGCAATGACAACGCGCCCCGCCCCAAACACTTCAGCAAACATCGCAACTGCACCACCACCGCCAACCCCTAAAATGTCAACACTATAGCCACAAGAGAATATATTGCTACACAACATCTGAGGCGCTTTTTCGATATAGAAACACGACCTAAAGCAAGTAGACATAAACCACTTCAATACTGCAAGCTTTGCATTTTGCAAACCAAATTCTGAAACCAAATTCAACCATTCAATTCTTCCCCATCACAAGACTCACGAACTCAGCAATTTCTCACCTTAGATCTAATCCAAATTTCAAATCCTAACCTTATTATCACCAACGTAGGGGTAGCTCAGCTCGTGGCAAATTTATCCCAATCTTTGAGATCCGATCCCTCTTAAAGGTACTATCACATTTAATGCAAATGTGGCACTACTATACTGCCTCGTAAAAAACGAGTTGTGATGACTACCATTGATGATCCAGCAGGAGGGAAACAAAGTGGATTGGAGATTTTTTTGGAAAGACGGATAATACAATCCAGGATGCATTTGAGAGATTGAGTGAGGAAGTGCATGAAGGATTCAATCTTCTTGGAATTGCATTCATTGGCGATTGGTGTCTCTTTCAGCGAAGCTTTCTTTACAGATTTGCACAACAAAGCGTGGTGCCCGTGCTAGGCGCAGGACTGTTCTGGAGGAGTAGAACAGTCTTGGGAGTTCCAGCCCAATGGCCATGGCGAGTCCTTTCACCATTTAAGCGCGGTTTCAAACAAATGTCAATATGGAAGGAAGGCCTGGCAGTTACAAGTATTAGACTGACATACACAATACTACTAAGTATTGACAAGCTACTACACCTCCTTGGCAATTCGATCAACTAAAGCTTTGTAGCAAATACTTGAAATTCTATAAGCATGTTTCAGAGAGAATCCTACGGACATGAGAATGGTAATATAAAAAAGGAAAAGAAAAACAGAAGTACATGTCTTTCAGATCCAATTGTGACCTATAAATTCAACTTCAAACTAATTGCAGACAAACAAGAACTTACTTAGGAGAGCTCTTGAGTGTTATAGGTGCAAACAAGAAGTCCACAATGAAAGTTACATCTTTCAATACACCTTGCAAGTGAGGGTTGGTAACATACTGCAAGACAACTCAAATAAATGAAGATATTGTTTTTCAAACTCAAGCTTGAAAGCAAAAGTGATTGTAGTCAACATCCATATAGATTTAAATGGGAAGACTTACTTGTACCATGAAACTAAGTGAAATATTAGTCTGTTGCGCTAGAACCTTGCAAAATACAAATGCAAAATTTAAGATGATGCCTAAATGCAACAATCACAAGCAACAAGCTGAAATTTTGTGCATATTCATGTATTTGGGTAGTAACCTTGCAAAGGTGAACAATTTGATAGCAAATAATCATGACCCACAATCTTGTCTTCTAGTGTCAAGAATTTTAATGGTAGGACGTGCGATACAAAATGCACCACAGATCTCTATAAGACTATCCAGATTGTATTATACCTAAATCAGGCATATACTAAGGTTGCAGCGAGTATTTAAGCATTGTCATGGGTTGCACACTTGGTTTGGTACGCATGTGAAGTACTCCTTTTCCCACGCTACTTGTCATGGCTCCCTACAAAAGTGTCTTTTTCATTTTCTCATTCAAGGACTTTATGCTTAATAACTAAGTTGAAACATTCTATAGTAGTAAGAAAACATTGCACAAAGAATAATTTTTAAAATGGAATATAGAACCTCTAAGGAACTTATGCTCTACTAGGTACAAAGAGTTGACGATCATTCTCAAATATGGTACAGCCAATTATATTCTACAAATGAGAAGCATTCCAAGTTAGACCTAGTAGATACTAGAATGCATTAACCACACCAAATCCAAATGGAAAAAAAATTTGTAAGCCTAGCTCATAATAACATATGATAGATAAATGTCTCTGCATACAAGACAATTCTTTCAATTGCCTCTACATAGGCAAAAAAATACCTTAATATTAGAAGCTTGATTGAGAGAAAACAAAAACTCAATCTCTTGTCATTGTGTGAACAAGGAGGTGCTCACAATTGTAGGCCCCCTTGAAGACCAACACAGATGAGACTCAATTCCTCAAACTCTGTATTGATCTCCTCCGTCAACCACAAGACAGGTACAACAATTTTTTCAGGCTTTTGAACATCAACACCTGCACAACGCCAAGAAAAAGCAAATATTCCGCAAGTGAGATCAGTCTTTGCAAAATCGTGCACTAAAAAAGAGCCAATCGGAAACACAACAAATACCTTCACAGCTTGTTGTTTTTAAGACTTGTTAGTGCCACAGCAACCAAATGGAATATATCTACTAAAAATGTTGACAACACTTGGAATATGGGGAAAAAGAGACACACATATGAAGGATAAGAATGCAAGATCATACATAACAACTACAATTTTCATTTAGTTCAAAATAGGCAAGGTGCTTAGTTTTTGACAAATCTTTAAGAGCATTAGAAAGAGCCATTCAGAACGTGCCTATCTTACGGTCATCCTCAAGATGCATAATGGTAGAAAACAGATTGATTTTCCCCTTAAGATTCAACATAATCAATAATTGAATGATGCAATGGCCCCAAAAAGTCCAATACAATAATATTTTGTTGAATTTGGCATGGACTATTTATCTGCATTTGGATCAACTCTAGACAGCTCCATGGTGACCATTTGATCTTCTGCACTTGATGGTATGGATTGCTCTATTGCACCAAGCGTTGCAATCAGACCTGCTATGAGTCCCAAACCACCAAGATCTTCATCTTTACTTTGCGACATAGTAGCTCCAAATTTTGATGCATGAAGCCCGCCTCCAAGTACTCCATTGAGACCTTCAAAGGCAGTCCCAAGCCCTCTAGACTCGTTGTCAAATGCAACACCATAATCACCTTCAAATCCTTCAACTGCTACTTCAATAAACTTAGCAAAATCACGACCTAGAAAATGATTGCTTAGGGTTTCACGCCAAAGAATTTGAAACCCTAGAGAACATACTACCAAGTGCAGAAGCCACGCAAACCATTGAAAAGCATACCAAAATCTTCAAAAAATTACAAAGAAATTTATAAGTCTAACCTAATCCCAGTTCAGCAACTTAACTCTTAAATGTTCAAGGCCTTTTATCACCTTCTCAAAATTCTTCAACTTCTCGGAATTATGAAACGTAGAGATGCAAGTACAAGAGTGCTATGGCAAAATTGCGGCCTTGCAAGTGAGTCTCCATCTGGTGCTTCGGCAGAGAATTCTGACACTCTCTAGAGCTAAAACGAGCGAGAAGAAAAGGTGGCCCCCGGTTCTCCTCTACAATATTGGAATATTGAATTCAACCTAAAGTTGACTAAAAATGACTGAATCAAAAGAAATTGCAGGGTCGGGAAGCCTATTTGTTGATTTGGACAAATCTTTATCAATTCTTTGTCATAAAGGACGCCATTCCCTTGTAGTGTATCCACTACAACTACAAGTCTCCAAATTATCACCAATCACAAACTAGTCACAAATGTCCTATGCAACTGAAAACCTAGTTGCATAGTGTAGTTGGGTCATTGCACAAAACACTTGTACTATTTTGTGTCACACGATGCATATTGAGTAGTTTTTTGGCTATAACTTTTGCGATCTGGCTCCAAATGATTTGAAATTTATAGACAAGGTACTGATGATTATTATACACCTTGCATTTTTTTTTAATTTTAAAAAAATGTTTTGCTATTTAAAAAAAGCCCCCAATAATATGTCACACTTGCCAATTTGGAGGTTTTTAGTACTATTTAGTACCCATAAAAACAAATTTGGAGCTGAAATTTGGTAGAGATGGTCTTTTAGTAGACTTGTAGCTATTGTACAAAGGAATTATAAAATAATTAATCTTGTGTTATGTGGAAGTCCACAAAGTGATCTTCTTTATGCTTGCATTTTAAAACACATAAAACATTATTTTGGTGTTATTTGGTGAATGACCATCTTCATAGAGTTGTTACAAATGGCCAATTTTAATTTTATTTCCTATTTTTAACTAATTAAAACACCAAAGTATCTATTTTCTTGAGATTTGGCACTTTTCTAGTTCTCCAACTTAGAGAATTTTTCTATGCATTTCCTTTGGTGGTTACCTTCATCTTAAAGGTGTATACATTAGTCATATTTTTTAAATTTTTTAGAAATTATTTTCCTATTTTTAAAGTACTCTAAAAAAACATCAGAGTATTGTTCAAAACGCAACAAAACTGACAGGTGTTTCGTGCAATCACCCAATTGCAAAAACCCTCATTTTCTTCTAGTGTGAGTAGCAAGTGAACTTAATTTTTGGAAAAGTAGAAGAGGTGGTAAGCATAGTAGAAATCAATCATGAGACCTACAAGGACATTGTGAGGGTAAGAGTGTGCCTTTCATCCATTACAGGTTTCAGTGTGTTATAGGAAACCCCTTTTTGCATTCTTGCTTGGACTTGTTTCTATGCTTGTTGCCCTTATAAAGCGTATCCTTTTCAGTTATGTCTTTGATTATCTTTCCCTGTATTCACATTATTTTAAGAAATTAAGTCTTATGCCTTAAAAATTTTGCATTTAATGTTTAATGCCAGAAGGAAGCTGAGGCCAAGAATTCCACATTTAACATTTAAACTTGGAAGGACATTACGGCCAAACAATAGCCGATGGATGACTTTCAAAATCATTGTAGAAATGAGGATAGCTGTGAATGCACCTATAGGACCAGTCATCCGTAAATGAATTTGTTCATGACAAGGTTTTGTCCTTCCATTCTAGAGGGCAACTTCAATTTTTGTATCGATTCCAATTGTATGTAGATGACATTTTACACTAGTCCACTTCATTGTAATATAATTTTGTAACTTCTGAGCATCTTCAAACCAGCCTTCTAGGTGGGCTTCTTAAGATAATTCAGTCACTTTTGTTTCACAGAAAGTTCTATAGAAATTGTTGTTGTTGTCCATGTTCGCCAAGCGCTCAGGAGTCAATGAAGTTATCTATGCATTCTAATTTTCCTTTTAGAAGCTTAAATGTTTTTAGCGCCACTACAAGTCGCAGCCTTCATGTCTACAGGGATTGCTTATTTCCTAATCACTTCAATGAAATCGGAAAGTTCAATTGATTATTGGGATTTTGTAATGGTCCCTTTCCTAGTTAGTGCAAGGTGGGTTTCAAATTATTTTTGTACATGCTTCATTGCACATGTGTAGGCTATTGTTGATTTGCAGTGAATGAAATGATCTATTTTTACTTAATTATTATCACTTCTTAGAGAATGCATTTTCTAATATATTCTTCAATTTTTTTCTTCACATACATCAGTATAAGGTACATATCTCAATGCCAAATTAGCCACAATGAGTGAACCAGTAAAATAAGCCTTGTCCACTTTAATCTTAGCTAGACAATATCTGCTTGCTTATGTGTGGAGCTTCTGAAAGGATGCTCCTTGTAGATACATCAATCTGTTCCTTGTTCTCATTGTGTCTACTTGAATGGTTTATTTTCTTATATGAATTCACTTGAATTCTGCACTATGAACATAGTGCCTATGTTCCTTTTATAATTAGTTGACCAATCGTTTCAGCGCTTTCGCATGGCCTGTGTTAAATTGGTAAGACTTAGGTTACATGTGCTATATTGCTACTAATAAGTCGTAGTTTTCTTGTGGATTTTTGCAGACACATTTCAGGATGGTTCCTTATATGTTTTTGCGTGTTGATAGTGTCATTCTAGTTTTTCCTCTACTACGAACATTGTAATAGTGGCCTAAATTCATTTTGAATCAGCAATATTGCAACGTGTGAGATGTCGGGTCGTGACTTAATTCAATATATGATTGGTGGAACCGGAATTTGACATTTGTAGATGAACAATAACAATGACTTGTATGCAATCAATTCTTTGCACAATGAATTTGATGTTATTGACTTTGATTATGGTATTAAGAAGTAGTAGTAGAAGTCTTGTACAGAACGTACTTCTGTTCAAGCTAGCAAATCGGCAGGGCAGTTTGTAATGTAAGCCTTGCCAATTTTCATGCATGTATGATTCTTTGGATACATGTAGTGGCTACGTTTGTACTAATTAATGTACTTCTTGAAGTTTGGCAATAGGGAAGGGATTGTGCACTATTGTTGAGGTTTCTCAACTTATGTTGTTCAAGACATCTCTTATCTAGTATGCTATGTATGCAATGTTGAGGTGGGACATATATAGCATTTGTGGCTGATTGTGTCTTATATGACATCTTGAACATGCCATTCAGCATCCATTAGAAGTGCATTGTATAAACAACAACATCAAAGTGCATGTCTATCATATCAAGAAGAAAAGCACGTGTGCATAGAAAGTTGCTGAAGCAGACATTTTCTTAGACATCAACAGACTTATATGTGCATGCTTTATGAGTCTACATTGTTGTTAGTACTGATGGTATATCAAACACGATTGTGTTGTAGTTCCATGTTGAACACCACAACAATAAACACTAAAGATCCACATTGTACATTTTGAAACAAGTTGAAGAGTACATAGTTTGTTGATTGGGTTGTCATGGATAACATGCTCGGTTCTGGTTACAAACTTGGGAGGGGCCAACTTTGTCAATGACATGCAAGGAGAAACATGCAATTCACATGTGACAGTCATATTTTATGATAACACCAACATTGTTGGAAACTAAAAAACAAAGTTTCATATCAACGGTGGCATGGGTCATATCCAGCATAATGTCCACTTTCATATTCCAGTGTGTGCATTCAACACAAAATTCCACTAAATTCAAGTCATGTCTATGTTTTTGGAAACACAAGTGCATTAAAATAAACTTCTAAACTAACATGTCATTGTCATGCACAACGTTACAGAGAACACCATTGCCCATTATAAATTTTGATCATTACACATGCCACATAGTCATGGTCCAAAATTATTAAAAAAATCCACAAAAAATTGCCAGACTGAAAATGATGACGTAGCCACCAAGCGGCATCCACTTGGCAAGAATTTGGAGATTCAAAACATGAGGTATTTGCCTGTGTTTTTTGGAAACATGAAGACATCAAAGTGCGTTACAACTGATTTTAGCCATCTCTAGAAACGCCCCCTACAATAGATTTTAGGCGACATTAGAGTTGACACACCTTTAATTGAAAAAAACGTAGTTTCACGTTTTCTAAAATACCACACAAAACGCAAGGTTCTTCTAGTGCAGCACAAAAATGTCTGAATTTATGTTTCCAAATTGACTAAAACTATTAATTTAGATACTATTTCCTAATAGTGATGCAACTTTGGACTAGTGGCATTAGTAGTAAACTGCTTTGTAAGTTCAAAGTTTACACTAGCTACCCTTCATGGTAGCCTCAGTCAACTTTGATGGTATATTGTTTTAGGTCCAAGCAATTTGTATAAAATTGCAATAATTTGGATTTGGGAACACTAAAATGAGACGTGTTATATTGCAAGTGTAGTTGAATGCTAGTTCAACTAAGGAGAGTCTCAATTGTCTAAAAAGATTGCAAAACCCTTTTGTCCTTGGAATACAAAAGAAGATTGTAGTAGAAATTGTTTAGAAGTTTTAGAAGCTACTTGTATACATAGTAAACAATGGCATGATTTTGTTTGTTAGAAAGAAAGAAAAAATTAAGGATTTTTGGTGGAAAGAGAGACAATAAAAATTTGTGTCAATATTAACCTTCAAATGATGTTGTGGCTGTTTTCCAATCGATGATTGAACAAAGAATCTTTACATGTAACATCAAAGTACAATTGTTCATCATTGGATTTTGTGCAAGTGAAGGGGAGATCATGTATAGTAGTTTGATCTCCAATGAGCACTTTTGGTTTTTTTTAGAGTAGATGATGTCATACAGTGCCTGAAGGGATGATTTACTTGGTCACCAGCTAGGTGATCAAGGATTAATCCTTAAAAGGGAAATTGGTGACTGTGGAAATCATCCCTTTGATTACCATGTGAATCATTTGCTTAAAAATTGCAAAAGCACTCATTCGAAGTCAAACTACTATAGAAGACCTCTCCTTTCTACTTCAAAATTTTGAAGATAAATAGTTGCACCTCTGTCCTACATAGAAGGATTCTTTATCATTCATTAGACACAAAATGTCCGCGACATCATTTATTGGTTAAAGAGTTTTTTTGTTGGGTCCACTAAGGTAGGCAAACCCATTTGTGGGCGGTTCCTAATGCTGCATCCTATTGAAGGCCCTTGCAACATGCAAGGCAAATTTTAAATTGCATCTTCAATGCCATAAATGCCATAGACACTTGGATTGTGGCAAGCATTGCACGTATCTCCCGTGTTCTGCAATGGATGGAATATAGTTCATATTGAAATATGTTTAGGTTTGCAACAATCAATTAAGAATCAAGAAAGGCTCCATTGTTATTACTAGTCTACAATCAATTTAGGAACCTGTAACTCACTTTGCATTTAAATACAAAGTTTTTCATTTTATTATTTCTCAATTTTTTGGTGTCCTTGGACTAGGTGCAAAAAGGCTAATTTGGTGAACATTTCCTACAACACTCTGGAGTCCTTGATGCACCCTATCTTCTTAAATAGATGGGTATGGATTTGCCTACCTTAACTATTTACCAAACACTTACAGAAATTAAAGGTTAGTGGGAGAAACTTCAATTTTGATGTCCGAATATCAAGGCCTGGAGTTTGTGGCAGTCAGTCTTCCTCAATCAAAGAATTTAGAATACTAGATTAAGGGGAGGATGCTAAATGTTGCCTTCAAAGGTGGGCCCTGCGGGCTAAATTTACCCCGGAAAAAATGCAGGAATTTTTTATTTTTTACAATTTTTATTTTTTTAATTTTGGAATTCATAAAGGAGCCAACCCATTTTCGATCAGCCACCCATTCCCATTAGTTAGACTGCTTTGTTTTTGATCAATTGGTGGTTTAGGTGACAGCTCACGCAGATATTTGTGAGAAGGGGAAGCACAAATTTCGGGGAGGTGTACATTGAAAGCATAGAATGACTACAAGATGTACTTTGGAGACTACAATTATCACCTGCATTGAAGCATTGTCAATTTTGTAATCGGACTATGGTTGGAAATATGATGGCCTACATTACAAGAATAGGTTGAATGGAATCTTCAGGAAAAAAATTCATAGTAATTTTATTTTTGAGGAAAAAAATTCATAGTAATTTTATTTTTGAGGAAAAAAATGTACAAAAATATGGAATCCTTCTTAAATCTGTTTCTCTAAACGGGAAAATTTTTCCCCTCATCATACCCATACACCAGATATGTTGAATTGCTTAAGTTATCGGAAATGGGTCGTCTCCCTTATTTGCAATCAAAGACCTTGAATTAGCTAGGAGGGGGTTTGCAACATACCCTAGAACAGCACAAAATAAGTTTTTTTTTTACTTTTACCCCGGAGAACCCAAATTTACCCTGATGGGCCCACCTTCTAAGGCAACATTTAGCGTCCTGCGGACTCAGGAGGAGGACGCCCTAAATGACTTTGGTAGACAACAGCCGTCACAGCCGTCACAGCCGTCGTCGTCTTTATATTCTCATGTCTGCCTCACGACTGTCTTTAACTAATTTCAGGTCTACGGTCAGTCCACTCCATTTCCTCTACTTTAAGATATTCCTCAGTTCGAGATGCGTTTGATACCCTTGAAATTGTCCACATTTTGCTTCGTAGTGCACTGTTTCGCCGCATTCACAACATAATCGTGCGAGATTGTGGTTTTGAGGTTTGCGGTGGTGTGAAAGAGCTTCTTATAGGGCGAGTGGTGACCTGACGTAGGTTCGCTGATGGCGTGATCGATGGATTTACTTTGCAGGACGGATTCTATGGCCTAGAACGGAGCAGAACTTGGACCTGGTTGCATACCAAATTTCTGACCAGCCTCTCTTTGAAATCGTTCTTTCAAAGATGAGGCTACGAAGATGAAGGCGGACGCTTGATATCGTCATGGATGGGCAAGGAAGGCGGTCCGTGTCCTGGTCACCACCAGTCTGGATATCAAACAAAGTACTTAACGAGGTTCCTTATCTGTGTCTTTGCATACTCACCTTGTAATGAGAACTTTTGGATGCTTTAATTAGCATGTGATCCAGTCTCCTGGTCGGGAAATAACGTGCAGCTTCTTCCCCTGCACTCTATACACCTAGATAATCAGCTGTTGAGGTCTCCGCGTTTCTCCTCTACTGACTCACGCACCTCCTTTCTGCACCACTTTATATTAGCTGGGAATTTCGTTCTCACATTCATCGTAATTTGTGCTTTTCTGAAATGGCGTTCTTAGGAGTCTGGGAATGTGCCTCAATGGATCGTTTGGTTCGATATTGACTGAATGCCGTGCTGTTTGCGAGTTCCTATTCTCTCTTTGACGGTATCAGATTGAATTATTTTGAAGTCTCAGTTTCAGTCGCCCAGGTCGTAGCTGCCGTTTATTCTTCATGCTAACGGAGAACTTGGTAGGTGCCCTGTGTATTTATGAATGGTTGTGACAACATTGCGACAGCCTCTCCGTGTATATCAATTTATCTAACGTTATATATCTCTGCTAGTCCATGATGTGATTTGGACGACGCTTTTTGAGGAATGGTGAGCTCAAAAGTTTAGTACAGAGAGCTGTTCATGAGACCATTTGAGATTTAATGAATCCATGTCAATGACCTGTATTGAGAGTTCGTCTTGATATAAATGAGTAGCAGGATTATCTCATCTGCTGTATGCTGGACAAGCTAATCAGGAGCTGTACCGGGGTGGACAAACTCTGTTTAAAGTTTCAGAGGTCATCGACTTTAGAAGTCTATTTGGAGCTGTGTTTGTTTCTAAGAGCTACATACAATTAATGATACCAAAGACGTCTATTATAAGCATAAAATCCTGACAGCTGCTGACGTTGATTCCTTTGTCAGATGCTTTACTTGGGATTGGTTCTTTAAGAACCCCAGCTAAATGCCTTCAAATTCTCTGATTTGGATGAGAATGGTGTCAAACTGTGAATGGAATCCTTTTACTGTCCTCTTATAAAGCTTTTTTTATCAGTATGGAAGTAGACGAGACACTCATTAGAACTAATTAAGGTGTTCTTAAGTTGCCTCCTAGAAATGCTCTAAGCATCACGTTATCATCATACTATGAGCACTTTTCATCTCATTTGCTCTGCAAGTGTTGTCTAGTTAGAGACATAAGAAATTCGTCAATGATGATGCTGTTTTTCCTTATTTTTTAATGATTCAATCCGCTCCTTTTTCTTGTTGGGCGTTGTAAGGCAAGCTATCTGAAATATCCAGGATGAGTGAGTCTTAGGAAAGATTTACGTACACAGAACTTCAAAATGACGCTTTTAGATACCGTTTTGAATTTTCGAATTTCATTCTGGTGAAGACTGTAAATTAAGTCAAGAGTCGCAGCCAACTGTTCATACTGAGGTGTAATTGGGGGTTACTCGGAACTAATCCAAGTATAATATCCAGTAGAATTAGGTCACTTCTATGTGACTTTTTGAAAAGATCTTAGAAATTTGGGTGCCTGGTATGGTGTTGAATATAGGAGAAGTAGAGTGGGTACGAGTGAGAAACATCATCAAGCAAGTACTTGTGCAGGAATTGTGAACATTGTACTGCTTCTGCCTTCACTCGTCACTATCTTTAACTATTTAAATCTGATCACAAAGTGAATATACTCGTTTTTTGCAATCTTACTTTTTACGTGCCAATTTAAATGTTTCTGACTGAGTTTCAAATTGATGATTTGTGTCTGACTGCACGATCTTGTTTACTCAACTATTTGAATGTTGTATCGTTGATTTTTTCTTTGCCGACCACGTAATGCATTCCTTGCAAATGTTCTTGCATCGAGAATGATGAAAGCATCTCGATTGTATATTTTGGATATTTCTTACAAAAATCCTGTAGTTTGATTCATACTGTTGATTGTGAATGTTATTAATGTACTTTAACTCTCTTGAGCAGCATTTGTTTTCACTAGTACTTTGTAAAGGATGATCCGAAACATTTTATGGTGACAGGATATGGCATTAAATGAAGAAGATGCTTCGTTAGCAGATATAAGGCATAAGCGAATAGAGGCAGCCAGCAGATTGGGTGGTCTAATGCCTGAACCCTCTGGCACAGAGGTGAATGGATTTCGGCCACGTGACTGTAATGTGGCATTACTTTCTGTCAAACTAGAATCCACATCTGCAGAACCTCAAAATCACCTAAAGAGAAGAGATGAATATCCTCATGGGAGCGGGTTTGAAGACCCAATTTGTAGTTTATTTCAAAATGGGAATGGGTGGCGTGATTCCATTTGTACTTTATTTCAAGCTAAGGGTCTTCAAACTTGTCAAGTACAAATACCTGGCGCAGGTGGGGGCTGTGCGGTAGCGACATCGGTGGAGTACGATCCATCGTCCAGTAAAGTGGATTTGGAAAACGGTGTCAGTGTAGGTTATGCTGTCAAAGAGAAGGCATTCAGAGAAGCTCCTCAGTCCTTGCAGGTACTTCCTGGATGTGCGTGGAACTACATTATACAATTTATGGTAACCGATGTTCGCTTTTCAGATGATAGTGCTTGGATTCTACTGCTGTTGTGTACTTACATTTTTGAATCCTGCAGAACGTGACCGGGCGCTTCCCTCCTATACCAGAATACCACCAAGAACACGTATTCCAGGAAATGGGATTTCCACCCGCGCTTATTCAACGAGCCATTCTGCTGCACGGTGTGTCACTCGAAAATTTGTGATGATACGTGCTTACAGTTTAAATAACCAATCATCGGGATTTATGTCTCAAGTCCCGGTATTTAGTGCCCATGGCTGGCTACCTAGTGTCATGGGTTTAAATTAATTGATTAACTATGGTGCTTATTGATTCCGTTAGACTACTGAAGTACGCATTTCTTAGTGCGAAAGCTTCAACTTTCAAAGATGAATTAGAGGTGATGTCTTGTACACTGGTAGCTTCAGACCTAGTAAAAGAATGTGGGATTTTATGAATTTCGACGAGTCCGTGCACAAGAGACTGTCGTGATGTTGAGGTTCTTTTCTTAAGACGTGTATCAAGGATTGTACTGACGCTTAATAATAATGGTGATTCAGGAGATCAAGCTGACGAGTCTATCATATTGCAGTTTCTTCTCGATTGGCGTGAGAATAACGATGTCCTAAGGGCTAATTTTCAGAAACAACCAGATCCCTGCGAAGCTAATTTGCCGAACTACAATGAAATTAAGACCTCTCAAAAAAATATTTCTGGTCTTTCAGCAATGCGTCAGCAATTGAAAAAAACTGGAGCCGAGCAGCTTTGGGTGGGTCGCTTTCTGTTCATGAGTACAGTTTCAGCTAAGTTCCTTGGGTTCTCGAGGGATGATATTATTTGCTGATGTCACTGGTGCAAGATCACTAATTTTGAGTATAAATTCTTTCAGCTCATTATTCTGTGCCATCATAATTTTGGGCATTGGACTTTGTTAATAGGATAGGGAAGACTGTACAGACAGTGATTTTGACGACTATGATGAAGCGTCTCCACCCCAGCAGGGATTACCAACCTATTGGACTGGTGAGAGGCGATCAGATTATCCGATTACGTTTCCTAGAAGGAAACCGCCGACTGAAGATGGCTATCACCACCTTCTAAGTAATTATGGATTTGCAGCCGAAGTGGTTCAGACGGCAATTCAAGAACTAGGTCTGGTTCGGGTTTTTTTTGCCTATAGTTAGTGGTTTTGAAATTTGGATGTTATGTATTTGTGAATGCTATCCAGTACATTGCAAGGCGAAGACTTACAATCGTTTGTTTACGAGGTGATACAGATTTTGATGTTGAGAATGGAATTGGACCACTGATAGTATTTTACGATGATGTGGTCACTGGGTATCTTATAACGAATCTGAACCGCTTTAAACATACTTTGCCAGGAGAGGGTGCTGATTATGACATCCTGTTAGAGTATCTATTGTACAGAACTGCCCAACAGAATCCACAAGCTTCAACCTCGGTATGTTAAAGAGCTTAGTTGGATTGTGATATGGAACTCTCTGGTCCGTTAGCCTAGTACTGGAAGTGAATTTGCTTCAATGTGACCTGGAGTCCAGGGTGCAGAATGTTGTTGCTGGCCGGTTGTTCTGAAAGAAATTGACTTTGACAGTAGACTTTCAGCAGGCTGGTTATGTTAAGCGAGCTAGCAAAGCTAAGAGATTAATGGAAGAATTTAGTTACGAAGCCAAGACTGTTGAACGAGCTGTGGTTATTTGTGGTGAGAATCATCTGGGGAACTGTTTTCTGTGCTTCCTTTGTTATTACCTTCAGGGATAGCGTTTAGGGGCTTTCATTTCATTTCGTGTTGAGAGACGTGGGCTTTCTGATGACGATTGGGATGTATTTGTGGAATGCAGAACAAGACCAAATGGCCGATCATGTTGACTTTCTTGCGGCTCATGGCGCAGGATTGAATAAGGTAAAGTCGAAGTCATTTTGTAACGTCGATGTGGTAGCTTGAGTAAGGCGGTTTTGGACGTCAATCTTGAGCGCATTATCTGGACAGAAATCTATTCTCTCTGATTTTATTCTGCCTGCATAATACTCCAGTCGACTGTACTCTAATAAAATGGTTTCGGTTGCATCCTTGATATCGACTTAACGGAGAAAGGATTCATGCACTGAAGCCAATCATCATTTTGTTTGCAGAATAATTACGAATAATGTTTCATAAGCCTTGGAACAAGTTCCAAATTCATATTAATTCACGATCATACAATTTGCTCCTCGCTTCCCTACGTCAGTATTCAAATCTTAAAGCAATGTGTCCTGTAGTCGCAGGACAAATTACAATTTTCTGGCTGGTCCTGGCTGCGCCTAGGGGAGAACGATAATACAAGCAGCAGGGGTAAGGAAAAGCTAGGCAATGGGGGTTTGACGCGAACGAAATCAATTGTTCGTCTCAGTCGTCCTTGTAATTTTCAGCAAGAACAACATGATCATCCACCTCTCAGCCTTGCACCTAACCTGAAGCGAGAGAAGTCGAATCAGTCGTCTCTGAACAGGAACCCGTCTTCCTGTGGCGCGATCAAAGTCAAGCTTGTACCATCTCAGCGAAGGTACACGCCTGTGAGTAGAATAGACAGGTCTCGAATGGTCAAAGAGGAAATATCTATCACAGTGGATAGACACGAAGGATCGGTAGGGTTTGGGCTGCCTGGTAATCCTGTACAGTCTCGTTACTTGGATGAGGATGTCAAAGGTGCTCCATTCTTCTATTTTGAGAATGTTGCAAGCATGCCTAAAGATGAGTGGGATAGAATACGAAGGCATCTTTTTGACATTGAACCAGAGTTTGTTGATTCGATGCACTTTTCTGCCTGTCGGCGTCCAAGGGGATACATCCACAATCTGCCGTTACAAGGGAGGAAGAAGATATTAGCTGACCCACCAATGACTATCCAGGAACTCTTGCCACATACCAAAGCCTTCTGGCCAGCCTGGGACCCCCGAACGAAGCTAAACTGTATAACTACTCGGATGGGGTCTGAGTTTTTGATCAAGAAGCTTCATATTGGAGAAGGGACAGCATTGCAAACTGCAGATCCAAGTCCTGAGAAACAACGAGAGATACTTAACTTGTGCAGGCACTGGAATTTGGTGTGGACTGCTCCGAATATTCCAACACCAATCGACGAGATTGAGATCGAGGTCAATTTTGAGCACTTATTCATATTCCATTTGTGGTCTTAGGTCATCTGATGGCCTAAGTAAATCTTAACTGCTTGCACAGAGCTTCTGGTCTACTAGTGGAGTTCCGGTAGTCAAACCGCTGTAATTCTTCATTGATCTAGTTTTCTGAACTTGTGCATGAATGCAGGCTATGTTGGGCTTTGATGCAGGTCATTCAAGAAACATCCTTAGCAACAGATCTAGATTCAAAGCCTTGGGCAACAGCTTCTCAGTGTTTACTGTAGCGTTTCATTTTTCGGTTTTGAAACCACTGTATCCAAATGGCGTGAAGGTGTTATCTCTGTTCTCTGGATTAGGAGGTGCCGAGGTTGCTCTGCACAAGTTGGGCGTCAAACTCCTAGTTGTCGTGATTGTTGAAATTGATGATGGAACGCGCCGTTGTCTAGAAGCTTGGTGGGCTTCCAGTAAACAAGCAGGGGTTCTCAACCAGAATTATCGCAATATTAAAGACCTTGGGCGAGCTCAGATTTCCGAACTTGTGAACATGTATGGTGGGTTTGACTTAATCGTTGGTGGGACCCCTTGCAACAACCTATCTGGCAGTAACCACGTGACTCGCGTTGGACTCGATGGGAAGCAGTCGAGTATTTTCTTTGAGTTTTCACGGGTTGTGGCTGCAGTACGAGAGTTGACGATTAGGTTACGACACAAGTGATCAGGATGTACTGCACTGTCCTAGTGCGGATGAAAAGATTCCGAACCATTTTCCCGCTTCTATAGGCACCTTCCTGAAGCCAATATTGTCACTGAATAATCTAAGACTCTAATATGCATCGATAACAGTTGCTCGCAAATTTTTGATGAACCTGTTTCTTTACTGTATACTTTACTTCATTTCAATTAAATTGCATCTCAACATATTTCCAGCATATTGGCCCCTGATCTGTATGTATGACAGCACGTAAGTTATGTGAAAAATGAAGTTAAATTTTGGTGGAAACTAATGGCTAAAACAGTCAACAGCAAGACCCTAAACCTTAAAACCCTGCAATCCCCAAGGCCTTTTTACCACCGGAAACCACTTAAAACGGCCATGTCTATTGCATTGTTGCATTGGTCTAAAATAAAATAGCCCATTGTGGTTAGGAGACCCCATAGTGGACACCTAGAGAATGACTTTATGGGTCTCTTCAATACATGAGATGTGGGCCTCAATCAATGTCTTACTTGGTAGTAATGGAATGATCAGTGACCTTGTTAGGACTTAACTTTTTAGTGTAATTTCATTGTAGGAAGTGATTTTTTCTAGGCCTTCCATGTTTGAAATTATTGTGATTGTTTTAGGTGTGAGATGAGCATTATGGATACAAATTTTGTTGGTTTTGGGGTAGTCTAGACTCTTTTGGGCCATGATGAATTGAACACTTCAAAAAATCATGCTTTGTCAATAAAATATAATTTCAATTGCTCTCCCCATTTTTTACACTTGTCTTTATGTGGTGAAAAAATGTAAAAATTTCAGCAATGGCATGAGGGCAAACTTCTAATTTTCATCACAATAGGTTGTTTTATCTTAAACTAATTTAGATTCAATGTATAAATTTTTGGCAAATTTTCACCAAACTTTTACCTTGTTTTGGTAGTGGCTACCAAAACACTAAAAATAGGAAAATTGGGGTGAAATTGCTTAAAAAGTCTCTAAAAAATTTAAAATTTGTGAAACTTGAATAAAGTTTATTCATGATAGATAATATTGTAGATAGAAGTATTTGATGCATGAATGTCCAAAAATTGAATGATTCTTTTGACTTATTTGCATTTCAAAGTGCAAGTCATTTGATCAATGAATAAATCCAAATTGAATACTAAAGAGATTAATCTTAGAATAGATTAATCTTTAGAATATAATTGTAGGATCTTATACTACAATTATATGAGATCATTTGGTAATTGTTTACAAAGTTTGACTATACATATTGCAAGATATAAACTTCCAAAAGAAAAAAAAATGTTAAATTTGACCCTATTAGAGAATTTTAAATGACTGACACCGTTAATGGCAAATTTTAGAAAAAAAATCCCTAATTTCTATATAAATTTTGAAGCTAATGCAAATTTTCAAGAATCAAAGACACTAAGCAATCAAGCAATCAAGAAACCCTTTATATTTCAATGATGTTCCAAACTCGTTCTTCAAGCTATTCCACTCACAGAGCCCTCGGTCCTTGCTTGTTCCTTTCCTACTAGATTCCTCCACTAGATGAAGGCAATGGATATTTGTTCAAAACAACATGAGTACAAACATATAGTCCCATTCAATAACAATACTAACCTAGCTAATCATTAGGAAAAATTTCAGCCCTCAACAAGGCCACAAGTCTTGCACCCCCCACGTCAGATTGAAAAATTTAAAATATTTTAAAAGAAAAAATTCAATATTTTTTTTTTTTTCTGTAATTGCACCCCGAGGGTGCCAAAAATAAAAAAATTGGCAGCCTTCGTGACAGCTAAGATTTTTCCTAATGTCTAATACAAGATATAAAAGATAGAATTGAAAGTATTATATTCTACATAGGAATGTGACTGAAGAGACTTATTAGAAAATTATTATATCTAATATAGGAATTAGATGACATAGAATTTTGCACCACTCTCTTTATTTCATAAATATTTCATAAATACATGGAACCATAGTATGTCAAGTTTTTAGGATTTGTTATTAGCTAGTTGTAAGAGTATGTTACAGAGATAGATAAACAATTTTCAATGTTTCCATTTCTATAGAAGATTTTATCTCTGATTTCTTTAACTTGCATAGCCCATTGTTGTATTTTAGGATTTTGTGAATTGGGTTATCCTTTGCAAAATAAACCTTCTTATCATTTATGGTATGTATTACAAGGGATGGCTCCATTGCTATGGTCTATTAGATCTAAAACAAATTCATAGTTCACTCGAAAGCACTCTATGTGCACTTGTTTACATTGACATGATTTTGATTTTAAAGCCCTTTTAAAAATATTTACCATTGGATAATTATAAAATTCACGGTTATCTACACAAAAAGAGAGAATTGAAAAATTAATTCGCCAAAACAATTTATCTTGAAGATATAGGATTGTGAATGATACTTTGACCAAACAATGATAAGACTTTGAGGGTTAAAAAGGCCCATTGTCAATTCTATATATAAAATTTTATTATCCAAACCATCTAAAGACTTCCAGTCAAAACCACATTTTAAAGTTCAAATCATCAAAATTATTTTTAATAAAGAAAAATAATCAATCAAGTAAAAAAAATTAATATAGAAAAAAATTACCTATTTAAAAATACTTATAAAAATCTAGAGAATTTAATTTGACATAGTTGTCTATTGAAAATTTTTATAGCTTATAAATCCATTGACAACCTTCTTCTTTTTGGATTTTTTTGAATTTTTGAATACATTGAGTTAGTGTGATAATGCACTAGTCTTTTTCTAAATGCCTCATTTCAACAATTACAAGATTTATTACCTAATTTTTCTAAATTTTTCAATAAATGATATGAATGATTACAAGAAACAATTATCTTTTTTTTTGTCCCCTTCTTTTTGGACTGGTGGATTTTTCAGTTAAAATTTTTGTGTTGTATGTTAGTTTTTTTATGAAATTTGAAATACAAATATATGCAGTAGTTAAAGACATTGAATAATTTTTCTGTTGTTTTAAAATCATTTTACTATTTTCAAACATATCCCAATTAGAAGTCTATTTCTGCTATTTTGGAGGTTTTAATATTATTTTCGGCTCAAAAATACAAATTTAAAGGTCAAAACTGGAATATAAAGATTTCTACTAAAGTTATACAAGCTTGCAAAGAGATTTTTTTTAAAAGAGTAAAGTGACCACTTTCCACATGTGCTCAAAGTGCATTATTTTTACACAAGTGCAAAGAACACAAGTTTTTTCCCAAAGATGCAAGTGGTTGAAAAGAAACACCTTCAAGTTAGGAAAAATGGCCAATTTTTAGTTTATTTTTTTGAATTTTTTTACTATTTTCTAAAAATAAAACACCAAAGTATCCATTTTTTTGGCATCACTTATTTCTCATGTATAAATTTTAGAGATATATCTTTCTAGGATTAAATTTTTACAATAATACTAGTTTGAATGCTTTACAAATTATTCATATTTTATTCCATTAAAAAAAAATTATTCTTAAAGTCATAGTATTCATCAAAATAGGCTGTTTTGAGACAAGAACGGCAAGTATTTTTTGCAATAATCTAAATGATCTTCTATCTAAATGAATATGTTTTTTGCAAAATTGTAAGCCACAATTTGATGGATGATGTCTTAAGAATTTGAAAATCTTGAAAAACGACAAAAAATAATGCATTGCTACATAAAACTAGAGTACAATACCATGTAAATGCCCCATTAGAAGCAGTCTGGGACCAACAAAAGGCTACTTCACTATAGTAAAATGACGCATGTAGATGGGCTCTTCCTTCTGTTGGGCAGCCTCATCATTTTGGATCGGGCTGTAAATTGCATGGCTGTAAATTCTTGTTTCAATCATAGCTGCCTGAGCTTGTGGTGTCATGATTGGTTTTGTGGGCCCCTGTTTGGCATCTCTTTCCTAGTCACCATCCAGATTGGCACAAGGAGTGGCAATTCTTGCGCTAGAAGAGGCTACAATTCCTGCACTTTAAAATCCCGTTTGAAATGTCTAGGCGCCATGACACTAAACTGGAACAACGACCTCTTTATCAATTCAATTTTAAAATTTAGCTTCTTTTAGAGTACCAAAAATAAGTGTCTGAAAGCTGAGGTTGAGGTTGTAGCTAGAGGGTTGCAAAGAATTTTAACTTGATGAGATGGAATTGCTCAAAGGAGACTTGGTGTGCAATTGGCCTCCGGGTTGGCATGAGATTGGTTGCAATTCAAATTAGATTGTGATTCGTCTATTGAATTAGTGTAATTTGTGTCTCGACGTTGTTGTTGCAACTTTGAGTAATTGGAGAATCTGTTGCTTTGTTTTGATTCACAATATTAAAGGTGATCAAGGTATTAGAAATTGATTTTGCCTGTTCTAAGTAACATGGCATTGATTGATTGAGTTAGATTGACATGGTGTCGGCCTGATTTGGGGAATGCGGATTGAAGCTTGATTTCTTCTTTTATTTAGTCATATTGTAAGATCATTATAAGTAGTTTAATCAGCATAATGGAGAGCATTGGAATTTTGCTGAGAAGGCATTATGGAGCACAAGTATTCTTGAAAATCACGATTGCACCGCCACTTCAATCAAGAATACCGAGTGAAGCTGTGCAAACAATTGGAATTCGTCTATGAGATTGATTGATTGCTATCACAATACGGGTCCAAACAGTATGTTGCAGGTGGCAATAGTTGCAACTCTAGCTAGTAAGATCTGATTGATCACTCAATCGAGTTCCAAGTGATTGATGATCCCAAGATCATTTCCGACCAATCCTATATAACGAAGAAGCGTAGTGCTTCCGAAAGAGCTACTTCAAGAATTCAATAGCTCCTTGAAGGATCAATAACTACATAGTTATAGTTTTACGGATAAGTTGAGTTATGATGTCATCAAGTGACTAGCGAGAGAATGCGAGTATTTACAATTGTCAAGCCACTTTGCATTCAAGGTATGCTCTTTTGATTGTTAGAGGTCGAGTTTTGGAGGATCAGATACAGAGATCTGAATTTCCAATTAGAAGAGTTGCAGGAGAAAACCATATCAATTTGTAATTAGACGGTTCTGTTTATCTGCTCAATCATGTTACTGGCAGACGACCAGAATTCAGGTGCTTGAGAGGATTACTTGAGTTTGTAAGCAATAGGAATTGCGGCCTACATGGATACTCGGTGGCTTTAGCAAATCTTGATCAAGAGTCCCAAATTCAGTTTATTCAACTTTGAGAGGCTTTAATTTCTTCAAAGCTAAGTCCAGTCAAACAACATTTGAACTGGAGCAGAGTAAATTGCTAATTTCAGACTTAAAGGAATAGATAGATTAGGTTCAACAAGGTCATGGGTTGAGTAGAAGCGAGATTGCAAATCATGCAGTTGAGAAGCTCAAACTCATAGCGAGAATTGATGAATTGAAATTTGAATTGACAAAAGAGAGAACAAGTCTAAAACGATTGGAAGTTAACATATCACAGATGGTTACAGAAGTCAGGGTTGTTTTGTTTGACACGTTTTTGGGTTTAGGTGTCATGTTGGACGTCTGACGTTGCGTATCCTATAGGACAACATGACGGATGGGCGTCGCACCTCGTCAAGTAAGGGTAAAAAAATTTATCCCTCAGTAACTCGATTTTGCCTACGTGGCAGGCTCCAAAATATGTCGTGGAAACTCATGTAGGCGACTGTGGGTGGGGGCGTGTGCAGGTCATGGTAAGGCGACATCGGGTCCAAATTTCAAGGCGACATTGGGTCTTGGAAGAAGGGCAACTTTGGATTCAATGGCGACCTCGGGTACAGGGGGACAGGGCGAGTTCGGGTCCTGAGGCGACCACGGGTTCAAGGGCCTCTAGGCAACAGCGGGTGAGGAACACTGGGCGACTTTGGGTCCACTGCCTTGGGCGACCTCGGATTTAAGGGCGATCGCGGATTAAGGTTTAGGCAGCCGATCGCGGGTCTGAGGTTGATTGCGTGTAATTTGAAGTGCAGTTGCCGGTTCAGGGGGCGACCATGGGCATGGTTGTCTTCCCGAACCTGGTGACAACTCGACAAACACGATGTCACAGACAAACAATAGCCCCTTCGTCCGTCTAGTAAAGTCAACTTTAAGGTTGACTTTTAAATAAAGCACTCTCTATTTATGATCTTGACATATTAACATTTCATTTTATTGAAGTATCTCAATTTAATAAACACTTATTACATTCTAAATTTTGGGTCATATTTAAAGTAAGATTTCAAATTGTCTCAGCTGTTAAATATGGCCTTATTAGACAAAAATGTTACGCATAGTTGACATTTGTCATGCGCGACATTGGACGTCAGGTAGACAACACGACGACCAGACCCCAAAAATGTGTCTGACAAGACAACTCTGATCGTGGGTCAAGAGGGCGACCTCATGTCTACCTTTTTAGGGGCTACGCGGATATAGGTCCCTCTTAACCCCTATATGTCGAAAACCTTCTCTTAGTTTTACGGATTTACTCCAAATTCACAAGAAAAGTCAACAATTTTTTTAATTGTATGAATTTTAGGGGATTTGTTATCGTACAAATTCAGAGGGGACTTATTAAAGATCACATAGGAAAAAAAAACACAACAACTTTACTTATGGATTCAAAAATTATAATTTGGGAGTTTGAAGGTATTCATACTCCTTTACCAATTTGAAGTCTTCTGATCCGCATTTCACATGTCAAATCTAGAAACTGGTTACATTCAAAAATATGAAGTTCAATGGCATAACATATATAACCCCTATCAATTTCAGGCTTCTCACAAATAAGCTATTTAATTACTCAAAATGAAGCTTTTACTTCCAAATAAGCTAAAAGTTTATGAACTTCAACTGCAAATCTTTACTACAAAACAAATAAGCTAAACCCTTCAAACACTATTATCTACTATGTTGCCTAGAGATCTAGTTCCTTGTTCCGTAAGTGGAATCACTTTGTACTTCATCACCATTAGGGTTCGTGTCCTCATGCGACTCTGCGGGCTCCTATTATCCCTCGAGCTCTCGTTCTCATCATCTTCTCTTGTTACTAGTTCATTTTGTACCTCACGTTCAATCTCATAGTTAAGATTCTGTACTTCAATATCTTGACCACCCGGGACTACCGTTGGCACAAGTCGCTTCATGAGCCTCTTTGCATTGGTGGTTCCATCAATGTTGGGCTCTTTTCTATTTGGTTGACCAATAATTTGTGTGGAACATCCTGCCCCCATGCTATATTATTGGACAACCTTGTTTACACGTTTAGGATTCCTCTGTACCCTTTCATCCTTGTTCCTGAAATGCTTCTTTCCTCCTCTTTTGTGTCCATGCACTGCACGTGATGATTCTCCAAGGCTAGATAGAGGTGAAGGTTGAGTGGGTTGTGGAGTTGAGCCACAAACATCTTCATCAACGCTTGGTATTGCATGTCGATGTCCAAGCAGCCTTGCTGGAGGGGTTGGAATAGACCTCCTAATCGTAGCCAAGTTTGTGGCTTGTCCAGGATTGGAGGGTACATTACGCGCCATGTTCAAGATTCTATCCAGTGGAACATTATCTGAATCTTATTCCCCAGCATTGGATGTTCAGATATTTCCTTTGTTCAATACTGTTGGAATTGGAATTCTCTCGTGTGGCACTTTATTGACGAGAGGTGCCTCTCCTTGTTGTTCACTTCCTAAACTTCTACGTGCAGCGCTCCGAAGATTCATTGCTGGGCTCAAAGGCACCTGTGCCGGTGCTGGAGATCTCGTCTGTCGTTCTGATGCTGGCATAGGACTACGTAAGCCTTTGATGTCCAGATCGGGAGTTACTTCCCTCAACGATGCTAAATCCTCTATCGGATCCACATGCCACGCACGAACACGAACTGGTGAGGGTAAACGTAAGACTTCTTCCTCAGCTGAATTGTTCCCATCATTGCCAGCTGCAAATGTGTTTGGATAAAAATATTGTCATCAATAAGGAGACACATGAGGAAGAATCATTGCAGCCCAGACATTGCTGCGTAGGCGCTCTTCTTTGTCCCTACGGTTCTCGTTTGCCTCCATGAAATCGGGAATCACTTCTTCCTCATTTTCCAATTCCAATGGCTCATCATGCTCCGAAGTGTCATCCTCATGTACAAGGAGGTCCTTGTAGAAAAGAGCAGGGTTGTGTCCATGTTTCTCATGTTCCAGTTTGTTGTTTGCATAAATGTATACTAATGTCTCCTTCTTGGATGTGACTAGGCGGTTTCGCACTTTATTGTGCACAAACAAATACATGCTCCAATTCCTTTCACATGAAGATGCTGAGCACGTCAACCCAAGAATTCTCTTTGCAATCTTTGGAAGAGCATTGCCACCCACCCAGTTCCACCACTGATGAGGAAGTAAATTACATTGATTGATATCGAGAGCCTCCAACAAGGGGTCGAATGGACCGGTCTTCTCTTCAAATTGCGTCAGCTCCATCATTGCCTCATAAAAAGACACTCCCAATGGTGCGCTCATTTTTTGTATGACTCGATTTAGGGCTTTCTTGGCTTTTCCATCTTTATGAATGGAAGATAAATCTGTTAAGAAGGGGTTCAATAGTGCCCTCGCAAAGTGCAAGTCTATTCTCATCAACTTCCAACAAGCATCAAATTGCTTCTCATACCTGTCTGCCACCACCGGATCTAGCGCAAACGGCCTTTGTCTAAGACTAAACACGTGGGTTCTTGACTTCGCCATTATTACCCAAGCTTGAGGCATTGCCGAAATTTTGCCATCAAAATGATGAAGAACCAGGAGGATGGGCTCTACCATGTACAAAAAATTGTCGCACCTTGTCCAGAATGCATCCGCTTTTATGTTCATCCGACACTCCTTACCTCAGGCAAGAAGTACGCGCCCATTTTTCCTCTGCTCCAAACTAAACTCAAACGCCATGTAGGTGTCATCACTAACTACAAAGTTCAACGCTTGACGTAACTCCACCAAACGGTCTATCATCAAAAAGTTGGTGGTGAAGCGTGTTTGACCTGGAAGTCTCAACGACTTGTTTGGTGACCACTTCCAAAACAAAGCCAAAGTAAATTGGTATTTTTTTATATACTTCACTATATCCCTACAGTCTGCCACCAATTCCTTCATCCTCAAATCTTTTCTCCAATCTTCCAAAAGTAAGTCCAGGATGTGTGCTGCACACCCCTATTTATACATATGAGGGTACTTTTCTTCCAAGCTTGTCATGGCCCTTGTCATTACTGTAGCGTTGTCCATACAAAGTTGCACAATGTTGAGAGGGCCAACCTTCTCTATGTATTTCGACATCTTCTCCGTCGTGTAGGCAATGTCCTTTCTATCTCCCGTGCTATCCACCGATCTCCAAAAGACATCTCTAGTAGGACAGACCAGCATCATGTTCATCAATGGATGCACATTGGTATCAGACCAACCATCCGAACAAAAAGTCGCTCCGTACTGGCTGATAGAGTTCTCCGTCCGCTTAGAGACCACCTTCGTAACGGCTACTTTCTTCACATCTATCATCTTTGTCCGCGCTGCGTTGTACGATGGCGAGTGGTAAACAATTCCAATTGCCTCCGTTTCCTTCACTGCATTCACAAAGGTAGGGTATCGCACAACATTGAATGCAATGTTGGCCTCATAAAAGAAAGAAGCCCACAACTTATCCAACTTCTGCTTGAGGCCCACCTATAACGCCTCATCCATACTTCTTTGACGCGAAACGAAAGGCCGATTAGGCCTTCTCTGGACTATGGCGGGAGTAGAATCTACTGAATTGGGAGTAGGAGTTGTTGTTTCGTTCATGCCAATAGGGTTCACTGAGACTTTTGCCTCCACGTCCACTGCAAGTTGAACAAGGGACTCTGCTACTACATTGCCTACATTACCGAGAACTGGTGCCTCGTACATCTCTTCGTAGCTCATGGATTTAGAAACAACCCCTCCACAATTTTCAAACTTCTCAGTACACACCTTGGCATTTCCTTACAACGGTCTAACGTAGGATTACCACCCTGTCCAAAATGCATCAATGCCCTCTTTTGTACAAATGCTATGCTCCAACCACAAAAAACACATTTATGAGCCTGGACCGAACCGTTGTTCTCGGTGTACAAAACAAGCCAAGGGTTTCACTCCTTTGTGGCCCTACGTGTATCGTTTACATTTGCTCCCCTCCCCACATCTCGTCCAGCCATAATAGAAATCCACTACGGATTCAGAGAAACATATTGTACCGATTGACATGATAATGTATAGAAAGTTATGACAAAATCACCCGCTAAAAGAGGTCTTGTGAACCCCTCAAAGCAAGGTTATTGCCCTCCAATGAACCAAAACGTTCGCAGGAAGCCTCTTTCAAAGACTCAAGTCAAGAGTCTAATCATCGGAGCAAGTTGAGAGACTAATGTTGCCCCTTGGCTTTATAGTAACGGACTCCCTAGACCCGAGGTTGCCCCCTCAGCAACTACGGATCCACATGTCTGAACCTAAAATCGCCGAAAGGGCGACTGCAGCTAAAGGGCAACCTCACGTCGATACAAACTGCGACCTCGAGTCCTAACTGCAATTTAGGAATTTTGGGCAACCATGGGTTTGAAACCGACCTCGCGGCCAAGAAGGCAACCTTGTGTTCGGGGGCGAATTTGTGTCCTCTGCTGGGAAGAATTCGGGTCCTCTGCTAAGGCGACTACACGTACAGGTGGCGACCTTGGGTCTTCTACTTGACTGACCTTGGGATTGGAGCGACCTCAGGTATAGTGGCAACCGTGCGTACAAGTGCTGACCTCGGGTACAGATGGCGACCTCGGGTAAGGGCCAAGCTCGGGTACAATGGCGACCGTGGGTACAAGGCAATTTCTTTTTCCCGTCTGTGGGAGCGCGACTGGTAAAAACATACAAAATTTTGATGTAGCGTAACCTTCTAATCCCTAAATTCACAAGGCTTTTTATGAACTTTGGGGAATTGCTCTAAAGTGACCAAAAAAACAACCTTTTAAATGATTGTATTTTTTTCCTTTATTGTAAACGTACAAATTCCTCGGGGAGTTCACTGTCGAAAAATAGTGAAACCATGTGCGATAAAAAATAGGGTCCATTATATTAATTTTGGGTAAAATTTGTAAAACTATTAGATATAATATAGGGTGCTTGAAGAGTACAAATACGATTATAAGTAATATAGCCTAGCCTAAAAAATATGAAATTATGTGACCAGTACATCTAAAATAGCATGGCTAAAAAGTCTTAGTAGTAATTTTTTGTAGTAGGATGCTAGGGTGTCACAGCATCTGCATTATTAGACATGGATGAAAAGCAGATCCTTTTTGTCCAAAGGAGATGGATGAAGGACAAATCGCAATGGACTGCAGATATACTTGCGGTATCCAAAGGCGTACCTTACCTTTTGTGATCTAGGGTTTCTAATGCTGGGTTTGATCGGAGAAGAACAATGAGCGCACATTTTTGAAATTGTTGAATCTAGCCTTGCAGTTCCGTTTAGGGTTGTTAGTTGTGTGAATCTTGCTCTTGCTCGGGTGCTTGGAGGCATTCAAATTTTTGGCTCCTGCTGTGCGGTTTAGGGTTTGCGGTTTTCATTTTTGCTTCTATTGTGCGGTTTTAGATTTAGGGTTGAATTTCTGCTCCTCCTGTGCGATTCAGGTTTTGTCAACCCTTGTGCTTAAACCTTAAGGTACTTACGTTATGCCTTGCGCGTGGTATTCAGCATTTAAATTTTGTTGCTTAGGGTATGCGAGTTAGGGTGTAGGGTTCACGGTTGCGGTTCATCGTGTGCATTCCCGGTTTAGGATAGGGTTGAATTCTGCTGTTCACGGCCCTAGTTCTGTTCTTACGTTAGGATTTGAGGTTTTGTTTTGGAGGACGAGGCGCGGGTCTACGGCTGTTGGTCGTCATAAAGATGCGGGTGAAGATTTACTTCTGACAGAATGAAGGGGATCCAACCAAGCTAATAAGCCCCATCGACGTTGAAGACAATGCATCCCTCGAGGATTTAAGGTCCAAGTTGGAGCAACTTAATGTCTTCAAGCGCATCGGAGCATTTGAGTTCTGGGATGTCCTTGAGGGTTGCAAGATTGATGTTGATTTCGAAGCCCTAAATTCTGTTCGAGATTGTATTCATCTCATTCCTGCATAGCAAGTAGATGGGCTTCCCTCTAAATGGCCTCGGATGGGCGACGTTGCATTTGGCGAGGAATCTGTAGGGACCGCCGACAAAGTACCAAACGCTGCACCATCTCCAGATGAACCCTGCAGCAGAGACAGTTTGCGTGAAGATCCTCCACCAGCAATCACGTTTGAGGAGCATTCATTCACAGATGGACCTCCGCTCCAATCTACCCTTGTGTCGCCCGACATCATGCTGTGGTATACGAAAGGTTAAGCAAAACTCCATGTTGATCTCAAGCAAATTTCAATGGAGGATCACGCTTGGACGTTGCGGTCTTGGGATCACGATGGGGCCGGCGTTGTTAGAGTGTATTGCAGTGAATGCAAAAATTACATTGGCGGTACCTCGGGCAAACACAACAAGAATACCGTCACAAATTTGTTCTCCAACTTCCGAAAAAGCCATCTGGTCAGCGCTGGGCACATCAGAAGCTATTGCAGGAAGAGAAGGGTGGACATATCAAACCACCTCCAAGCTGGCAGTATAAGAGATAATCCGGTTACAGTCACTGCTACTGACCACAAGCGTTTGGTGGAAGAGGGAATCGGAATTATGGCCACCGTGAACGACTCTATTGATTCAGGGAAGCCCACCTTCCAGCTCAAGGGAGACCCGAATGAGCCACTCATGAAATCATACTGATTCAAGGTGAAGTGCTTGATCTGTTCAAAGGAGGTCTTCCAGTTGTGCCCCACAAAATGCAACTTGGAGGTAAATCTCATGAACCATGTCCACGGGATTGTTCATATGAAGATGTTTGAAGAATTTAGCCGCAAGTCGTCAGGATCAGCATTGTCCTCTAGGAGGAGGGCCTGGAGACCTGCTCGATCTTCTTCATCTAGTGCTGAGGTCAACTAGAAGGGTCTCCATTCTTTCTTCAAGCACATGGGAGGTGAGTTTCAGACACAAGACAAGACCCCATTGTCTTCACTCATGTGTTGGGATTTGAGGGGTCCTTTATGTGTTTATGCTGGAAAGTCTTATGGTATTGATGGTCTGTTGTTTGATCCTCATCTAGGGAAATTGTGGTACCTTGAACCAGGGTTGTCTTCCCCGACCTGGCAACAACTCGACAAACACGACATCATAGACAGACAAGAGTCCCTCCGTCCGTCTAGTAAAGTCAAGTTTTACCCTTGATTTTTTTTAAATTACCCTCCATTTACCTTAGCCTAGTTGGACGCCATGTGGCATCCGCGTGGCATAGTGCAAGGGCGCATGCGAGTGAAATGGGACTTCGGGTGGAGGGCGACTCCAGGTGGAGGGCGATTGCGGGGGCAAGGCGACTGCGGGTAGGGCAACTTCTCCTCGAGGGCGACCTCAGGTCAAGGGCAACTTCGGGTACAAGGTGGGGCAACTTTGGATACAGGCTGGTCCAATTCGGTCTAGAAGTCGCCCAAGCCGACCCGCGGTCTCCCAGCAGCATCCGCACACACCCCGTACCCACGGTCTCCAATTGGACCAGCACGTGCCCTATACCCGCGGTTGCCAGCTCTTCCTGTATGCGCCCTGCCGCAACCGCGGTCTCTAACCGACTTGCACGCGCCCCTTTGGACCCGCGGTCTCCCTCTTGACCCGCACACGCCCCTTGGACTAGCATTCGCCAGCCGCGGTCTCCCACCCGACCCGTGTTCTCCTCTCGACCCGCACACGCCCCTTAGACCAACGGTCGCCACTCGTAGTGGCTTTCCTATAAATCCGTCGCCCATGTTCTTTTTTGGTACCTTCCTTCTTCACTTGGGCTATACGGTTGTACCCATTCGTGGCTACATGCGATACCTTAAGTGACAAAAAATAACTATATATATTATCTACGGTTGCGGTTTTAGATTTTGACGAGCCTCACGGTGGACATTTACTCATGGCTAGCACAGAAAACACCAATGGGTTAGTTCCCATTTCAGCTGCTGCTCGAACGCTGGGGCAGTGAGAAAGACTGCTCTAGACAAGAATCGGAAGTGTAGAGGTACTATACATCAAAAATGATTGCATGTGCTGAATAGTGCAAATCACCTTGCATTTAACCCCTAAAGGCCCAAGGCCTTTTTTCTGCCAAAAAACCATCAAAACTGCCATTTCTATAGCAAAGAGTAAAAAAAAATGAAAAATGTTTTTTTTCACATCTAACCGTAGGATCTTAAACCTAACTAGTATGAGAATGTGTGGAAAAAATTTCAGAATTTTTGACCGCTCAGATTGCAAGAAATCTGCATTTAAAGTGGAAAAAACAAGTATTTCAGCACATTGCAGGACTAGATTTTTTGACTTTAAACATTTTTCACTTAAATTTTTTGCACTACAGAGTTTTGTGCTTCAAATCTTTATAGTGGAGAATTGAGTTGAGAGTCTAGGAAAAAAAATAATATTCAAAAAAACTTAATTATCATTCCTAAAAAAATTATTAAGTAGAAGTAGGCACGAGATAGAAGGAAAATCTAAAACATTAATATATTTTAGATGGAATTAAAATACACTAATCCCAATGGTGAGATTGTTCTAGCAAGTAAATTAAACCATGAGAATTTTTATTTATTTTAAATTGCAAAAATAGCATTTAGAAATGAATTTTACAAATTATTTTTTTCAAGAAGATGCTCTAACTGCCCGAAAAACAAGAATGTCCATAACTTTCTCATAACAAATCCAAATGAAATGAATCAAAGCTTTCCAGATAGACAAAAATATAATCCATAAGAAAAAAAATATTAAAAAAAAAAAAATCAAATTTTTGCCAAATTTTTCTTGCTGCCCGGACTGCCCAGTTACGAAAAAAAGTAACATATTTGGCCATAACTTTTGACTCCTATTTCCAAATGTCTTGAAATTTAGTGCATATGAAAGATATTCCTTGCGCCCACCTTCTATTAAAATTTCAGCTTAAAATATGGAAATCTCTAGTCACACGGACCTGCCCAAAATTTCTATACGGCCAAAAAACGCAGTTTGGTCCTTTAGGGGTTAAAGGGTAGGACGAGGAGCCGGAACCATGGACAATACAAACCTGCGAAGATCATATTGAATGGTGCCACATTGACAAGTTATTTCCAACATGGCGGCATTATCAAAACCGGCACACAAACAAGGCAAACTTGAAATACTATGAAAGTCCAGCTTTCCTTCAGAGATGCTTCGAGTTGTGGCAAGTCCTTTACAAAACCGCCTTCGTGGAAAGAAATGAAGTCCCCCTCTTCCTTGCGAGAGGAACATATGTTGAGGTGTCACTAAATAAAGAGGTTGATTGGAGCACGGTCAAAGAAAGTAGGTACATTACATGTCCAGAAAATGGTTCCATACCTAAAGGTGTTTTGACTTTTCCAGAGGGTGGACTTGGACCTGTTCGAAGTACTCCTAAGAATCAACCCCCTGTTCAAATTGAGAGAGCGGAATCTGAAGAGGATGACGATTTGGATGGTACGCGTTTTCCCAGGACAACACGAGTTGTTGAGGAGTTTTTAGCCCCCATCGACATTCAAAATGGAAGTACTGAGGCAGGGGAAACCTCGTGAGGACGTCAAAACAGACCAGCACTAAAGGTGCGACGTTCAATCAATTGAATTGGAACTACATCGGTCTCTATGGCGGTTCAAGACCAACTGCACCACCACCAGATGCGAGCAGCGTCTTTGATTTTAGCCAAGATGAAGACATGGCGACGGAACGAATTGTCCACGTTCTTCTTCCGCAATCTTGAGTACAACCAACTGACGACGTGATGACCTTGGCAAAGGCCCTAGATCTCTTGAAGACGAAGGATGCCACCATAGTTTCTCTAGAATCTGATGTGAGCAAACTGCGGTCTGAGTGTGAACACAAAAAGGTCCTCATTTCACTACAGTTTGTAGAACTACAGCGCCTCCGAGACAAAGAGCGGGAGACTTTCAATTTGTTGGACATGGATGACACCTTCATTGACCATGATCCACTGCAGCTGGAGAAGGTAGTAGGGGACTTGACCAATGACATCCTTCACCGTTCTCCGCCTTCCAAGCGTATCAGGCATGCTTCATTAATTCCAAGTGCGCTTCCTACTGCCACCATGATAGATACTACGAATGACACGACTGATCTCCATGGCACCCAAGATTCACTCTCTTTTCCAGTAGTACTACATTCTACACCGTTGGATAAGGATAAGGAACTTCTTAAGGATAATGGATTGCTTAGAAAGCGTTTGGCTGAGCTGCTGGCAACATACTATCATTGGAAGGTCGTGTGCATTTTAACCGTGGACCGATCTCAACAAATCGCAATGGAATTGGATAAAGTTTCAAAGAACTTTTATGCAAATGCCCCGAAACAAGAGAACGGGCTCACGTCGTGGGCGTTGGTAGAAGACATGTTTCCCGATGATATGCCCATGATGGCAGCGCCGGCAAAAAATCTAATAGATTGGGCGCAAAATGGTTGGGGCCACAGAAATCAAATGTCCTCCCACAACGACATCAAAGGGCAGACGTTGCTTTGGCCAAAGCCTGCTTCTTTTGTCTTGGACCAAACCATGTGTCCTATATGTCAAAACCAATTTGGACCTGAAGGCGGTTGGGCTCTTGGATCCTGTGCCCATGTCTACCACCCCCAGTGTCTCATCACGCAATGTCTGATTAGACGGCGTTGCGTTCTCTGCTCAGCACCATTCCATGATCACCTGTATGCCATGTTCAATTTGATGACTTACATGCCACTTTCTTGGGAACACAACGTTGACACAACGACAGAGCGGAGCTTATGGGGTCGAGACTTGGTTTGGAGTTGGCGATCGGCCCAGCATGACCAAGAAAAGGGACAACCTAGCGCGTAGTTGAATTGGGAAACTGACCCGGCCGAAATTGGTCAAGTTGCACCAAGGCTAATGAGAAAAGGCCCACAAAACGAAGGAAGGAGGGCATTCTTCTTCCAATGCCTTGGTGGATATTTTGATAAGAACTCCTCCACTTTCAAGTGCGGTCTTCATCCTGAAGGGCACCGTTGGAATTTCCAAGGGGAGAGGACGGCCAATAACGATGAAAATGCCTTGTTAGAAGAGTTGAATGATGCGCAGTACATGGACTCCACGTATGGACCTTATTACGTGAGTCAAGCACTAGACTATTTGTTGGAAGTACACTCTCCGGGGACAACAAGGACCCTCCAAGCTCTAAAAGACTCCAATGTCTTGGAATCCATTTTGAATGCGGACGGACCAGCTTCACGAACTCGTGCCAGGAGGAAGCTTGGAGTTGGAGAGTCATCCAACTACGAACATGGTGAAGGAAGTGGTACTCGAAACAACCTGAATGTTATCGTCTAAGCATTTTCATTCTTCGGTTGCATTGACATTGCTTCTCGTAATAGTATAAATTATGATAGGCCCCCAGTATATGGTCATAGCATATCCACCTATCCACGCTTGTTATGTCGAGCTGTATTTTGTAATTTTGTTTTATCTCGGAAAATAGTCTTCTAAAGCTTCAAATTGTAGTGATGTTTTGCAATTTTGTATTGCTTTTATTTTGATTATATATTACAATACTTTTTTGGACCGGAATTTTAGTGTTTACCATCAATATTACTAAGCGTTGCTCACTTGCTATTTAAAAAATGAATTATTCAATTCATCTGACCATTGATTTGAGGTTCGCGTTGATTTTTCATTTCCTTTTGCATGAATGGATAAAGTAGAGAAGGAGACTTCTGGTGTAATCTACCAATGGTTATGTTACTTGAACTTCATATAAGAATGTGGTACAATTCCAAATAAGTAAACCTCTAAAGGACCTTAGCCCTTCTTCCACCAAAATACACCAGAAATTGCCATTTCTAATTTTTTATTTCCAAAATTGAAAGTTCTAGAAAGTATTCTCTGTCAATGTCTCACCATGAGGATCAAATACCCAAAAAGGCAAAAAAAAAGAATTGTGCAAGGGAAAAAAAATTAGAATCCTAACCACAAAAGTAGGTTAATATTGCCAAATTGCCAATTACAATCTCACCAGTGGGATTAGTGATATCTTAATCCATCATCGAGCTTCTGATATTTTCATTTTCTATTCATTATTGAAACGACTTCTCCTTCATAATTTTGTAACCCCTAAAGGACCGAGGCATTTTTTCTGCGAAAATCAAATGAAAACTACCAATTCAGTAGCTAAGAGTAAAAAATTATTTCAATAGATTTTTTTCAGCATCTAACTGTAGGCTCTAACACCTAACTAGTATGCAGAAGTATGGAGAAAATTTTAAAATTCTTGATCGCATACATTGCAAGATATTTGCGTTTAAACTTGAAAGTGGAAAACATAAGTTCTTCAACACATTGCGGCGGTAGATTTCTTGACTTTGAACATTTTTGAATTAAAATATTTGGACTATAGATTTTGAGCTTTAAATCTAGAATTCAATTTAGAGTGTCGAGAAAAAAAATTCCAGATAAATTCATTTTCAATCTTAAAGAAATTGTTAAATAGAAGTAGGTACAAGATTACGGAAAAACCTAGAATCTTTTTATCTTTTAGTATGAATTGAAATGCACCGATTCCAATGATAAGATTGTTCTAACAAATAAAGTAAACCATGCTAAATTTATTTATTTGCAAAATTTCCCAAATTGCATTTAGAATTGAATAAATGAATCCTACAAGTCATTTTCTTCAAGAAAATGCTGTAACTGCCCCCTCCAAAAAAGGATGTCCATAACTTTCTCATAACAAATCCAAATGAAATGAATCAAAACTTTCCATATAGATAAAAACATAATCTATAAGAAAAGAAAAGAAAAAAGAAAAATCTTAAAAAAATGTTGTTGCCCATTTGTCCCCCGTCCCCAATTGTGAGCTTGTTTGGTCATAACTTTTGTAAAAAAGCACCGATTGTGGAAAAAATTTATATTCCTGCAAAGCTTATTAGTTTTTCTATTTTCAAAAAACTTTTAAAAAATTATGACAAAAATTCAGCCTGTAGTAACTTGACCAAAATCCCATTTCGCCATTTGTTTCTCGAAGGGACAAAGGTCCATTGGGGGAGGTTGTAATGAGTGAAAATTAAATGAATTTAAGTGAAAAAAAATTTCGTGCTCTTTGAAGTGAAGTCTTGACCATTAAAAATTAGAAATTCAAAATGGGTAGTGCAAATCATCAAAGATGTGAATGTTCAAACTTTGAATACCTAAAAAGCCATTGTCCCTTCAGTGGACAAATAGGATTTACAATAGGTACATACGAGCTACAAACTTGTTTTGATTTTATGAACCTTCTTTTCCAAATACAAAAGTTGATTAGCTTTGTGGAAATATAAAATTCGTTTCAATCTGTGGGCAAGAACAAAAGTCATGCCCAAATAACCTCAAAACAGGGGAGAGGGGGCAGCAAACATATTTGTTGCTAAATTTTTTACGGATCTGGTTTTCCTCTAAAATTTTATTTTTTTCATTTCTAAAGCTCAAATTTGTTTCATTTAGATTTGTCATGAGAATGTTTTGGTCTTTGGGACAATTTTGTTTTTTCCAGGCAATTAGAATTTAGAGCATGCACTTGAAAAAAAAAGTAGTAGGATTCATTTCTAAATGCAATTTTTGCATTTAAATAAAAAAGGGACCATATAGTTTAAGGTGCTTGCTAAAAGAATTTCACCATTGGTATTAGTGCATTTTAATTCCATCTAAAATATTATAATATTTTAGATTTTCCTTCTCGCTCATATCTAGTTACCTACTTCTATTAAACAAATTTTTGAATAATGAAAAACAAGTTTCCGGGAATTTTTTGGGGTATAATAAACTCAGTTCTTCATTATAAAGATTTAAAGCCCTCCCACTTTGTACTGCAGGCAATTTAAATTTAGAATGATCAAAGTTAGGAAATCAAGTCCCGCGCCTCCGCAATGTGCTAAAAAATTTATTTTTTGCACTTCACACATAGATGTGTTGCAATTTGTGTGGTTTTAGATTTTGTATTCTATCGACGCATTTTCATACTAGTTAGGTATAAGATCCTACGGTTTAATGTGGAAAAAATAAATATTAAATTTCTTTAATTTTGTGTTAAATTTGACAAATGGCACTTTGAAGTTATTTTTTACATTAAAAAGACCTTTTTTTGCAAGGGGTTTAGAATCTATTCAAACAAGGTGCATAAAATCAAATTTCATCACTTCAAATGCTAATATCTTGCAATGCATTGGATAGAAGTTTTTGAAATGTTACATTGTTATCCACACGTTTTATTACTAGTCTTCTAGAAAACCCTATTGTCAAGTATGCACAACAACCCTTTTTTAAACTTTTGTACTTTCTAAAAGAGAAATGGTAGTTGGATAAAGTTTCTTGATTTAAATCAAGATGGTGGAGAATAGAATCTATAGTGTTAGGGGGAACAAATTGGAAAGATAGAGAATTTCATTCTTTTTAAAATTGTTAAGTACATATTGAGACAAGATAGAGGAAAAAAAATCATATTCCCATAGAACTATAGGGTTCTTCCATTTTTAATTAAGGGTTACCAAAAGCATGACAAAATTTAAGACTCTATGTACCAGTCCGAATTTCCATTTTGGGGTCCGCATTCCTATGGCTGTGGACAGTGGACCATTTTGTTAAAAAACCCTCTAAACACGCTTTTCCAAAAAATAACATTGAAATTCTATTGTGCATGCCATTTCTACAATTTTGGTGAATATATTCTTGATAGGTGAATCCCTGAAGTCACTAAGGCTCCAAACCATTCAAAAATCACAATTGGCATTGCTTTCCACCTTGTGACAAAAAAATTTAGAATTTGTGTGTTTGGCATATTTAATTGTAGGATCTATCTAGGCACTAGTACATAAATGTTTCAAAGACAATTTATGAACTTTAAATGTGTGATCTTTGCATTTCCTATGGAAAAAAATTAAATATAGAATGAACCTTGGTCAATTACATTTACAGGCTTCTAATCATTTGCCGGTTACAGAATTCCCACTGTGGACAACAAACTTCTATTTCTTCAAGTTCAAGAATTGGATTTATAGTCTATAATTACTACTTCTTTTTCAATTTCAAGTGCCTATTAACCCCTAAAGAACCGTTGTCCCTTCGAGGAACAAATGCATTTTGGGGCAGGTACCTACGAGGAGAAATTTTGTCATGATTTTTTGGAAAAAGAATTCGAGATAGAAAAATTGATAAGTTTTGTGGGAATGTCACTTTTTTCAAAATTGGTGCCCACGAACTAAATTTATGACCAAATAAGCTCAAAACAGGGGATGGCGGGAGCCCGGGCAGCAAAATATAAGTAGACAAAAATTTGAAATTTTTTTTTAATATTTTTTTGCTCATAGGATATATTTTTGTCTACCTTAAAAACTTTGATTCATTTCATGGATTTGTAATGAGAAAATTATGGACATTCTTGTTTTTCGGGCAGTTAGAGCATCTTCTTGAAAAAAATTACTTGTACAATTCATTTTTGAATGCAATTTTTGCAATTTAAAAGAAAAAATTTACATGGTCTGATTTATTTGCTAGAACAATCTCACCATTGAGATTAGTGCATTTTAATTCAATTTAAAATATATTAATATTTTAGATTTTCCCTCTATCTCGTACCCACTTCTATTTAATAATTTTCTTAAGAATGATAATTAAGTTTTTTTGAATTTTTCTTTTTTCCTAGACTCTCATCTCAGTTCTCCACTATAAAGATTTAAAGCTCAAAACTCTGTAGTGAAAAATTTTAAATTAAAAATGTTCAAAGTAAAAAGATGTAGTCCCGCAATGTGTTGAAAAACTTGTTTTTTTCACTTTAAATGCTGATATCTTGCAATCTGTGCCGTCAAAAATTCTGAAATTTTTTCCACACTTGTTTATTCTAGTTAGGTGAAAGATCTTACGGTTAGATTTGAAAAAAAAAAAAAAATTTCAATTTTTTTGACTCTTTGCTATAGATATGGCAGTTTTGAGTGTTTTTGGCAAAAAAAAGGCCTTCATCCTTTAGGGGTTAATGGGACAAGAAATATAAAGTATAAAGTCCGACTTCCTATACTATACATTGGAAGGATTCTTGAACATGACACAAAATGTAATTATTCTTTTCATACCAAAAGAATTTTGCTTTTAAGTTTAAGTTTTAAAGTTATCCATGTCTCAAATTCATTTGAAAATTCATGGAGTATATTACATTATATGCAATTGTAAGATGTATGGGAGAAAACATCATATGCAAATTGACTGGCAGCAGCTACCTATGTAACAATTCATATATTATATACAACATCCTATTTGCAAAAATCATATTCAATTCATGATTCATAGTACGTTCTACACTTATACCAAAAGACTATACATGAAAATTCATAGAATCTAAGAAGTTCTAAGACCCAATATTGTTATAGTATTTCTACACTTTTACATAGGGCAACCCACAAATTTAATCTTCTTGTACGCACTGTATCAAGCAGAACCACAATGTACACGCTTATAAATGCCAAAATTTGAGATTTACATAGTGACAATAGACAAGTGCCATCCAACAAAATTGTGTTCACAACGTTTCTTTGTCATGTGTTCCTAGGTTGTTTTTTTGCGTGGGAGGAAGTCACTCCACATAGGCTCCGGGCCTATTTCCTCTGATTCTGGACCGGTCTTTCCTACGGTATCCTTACACCACCTGTACCACTTGAAACGATAATCATTCTCGGCCTTTAGATCAAGAAGCTCATTGGCCAATAAATGTATTATCTAGTCACGCAATTGTAGACACTTTTGAAGCATTGCTAATTCCTCAGGATTACAACCATACTCGGAGGCTGCAGCCTCAGCATCCACCTTCGGGATGTCATGGACGGTGGCATCAAAATATTCTTTTTCTTTCTCTTTTTTTTCAAGATTTAAGCTTCGCTTGTTATTCTCTGCTTGACGGCGTCTGCGTTGAAGGGTTTCTAGTTTAGATTGCCATAAAAGGTAGATGTCTACTGTGAACTCTTTTCCACTTTCAAGTTCTTTCACATACAAGTCTTGATTTCTCTTCAATTCAACAAAATCCTTCTCGTTTTGTTCAACGATGTTCACCAAAGCCTTCACTCATTGCTTCAACACATCCACGGCGGTCGGATTCGATTCACGTTGCTTTAAATTCTTCAATTGCTCAATCTTGGCACGCAGAGCAAACCTTGTACTATCAATTTTTGCAATCAACAAAGTTCTATCATCTTCTGAATCGCTTTCACTGCCACTCTGCAGCTACTCTTACAAAGAGGGGTTTGCTTGTACAGCCTGGGCCACATCTTCCATGACTTCATCCGAGCAAGGGGGAACTACGATGGGATCTTCGACCCTTTTCCTCTTCTGGTGAACTCCCAAGTCGCCCTTGTCTAGTTCTTTCATGACGACATCTTCATCGTCACCATGGAAAGAGTAGCCATCGTACTCATGTGTGTGCTCATCTGAGCTAGAAGTAGCTGACCACTATACCAAATCATCCGGAACAAATGACTTTCCATGCTTCACGGAGGTCAACATCTTTGTCAAATCAATTGGTTCGTCTCTCCCCAAAATTGATGCGTTCTCTGGATGCACTCCAATGGGGACCCCCTTTAGTGTTGTCCAATCCACCTTCTTCTTCAATATAAGTTCAGCATACACCATTGTCACAAGATAGAAACAGAAATTATCGTTTCGGTAAGTTTCAGACTCCAAATACAATTGCTGCCATACCTCGCAGCATCTAATCATGAAGTCTTGGTCCTTGGCGTGTGCAAGATTTGCTTTGTTCTGCTTCACGTGTTGCTTATGACGACACAGAGGAAATAACTTGTCAATGTGGCACCAATCCACATATTTTTGAACCGTTTTGTAACTCCAGGGTTCAAGTTCAGTTCTCCAACCCTTGAAAGCCTTAATCTTAGGGTTGAGCAAGATGGGCACACGCTTCTTGTGGTTCTTTCCTTTCCGTTTTTGAACCTTGTCACGAATGGCCTTCTTCTCTAAGGTAGTGAGTGGCTCACTTTTGGAAGGGGGCGATGGTTTGAGCTCGTTCTCCATAGTGATCACTTTGTACGTTAAACGCTACTCTAGGTACTATGTCAAATTGGGATGCACAAGCACTTGTTCTACGAGAGTGACACTACAACCTCCTTGACCTTCACATTTACAAAAATACAATCATAAACATTTACAACCACAATCTACTCTAGAAATAATCTCGCATAATTTACGGTCTATGCATCGGAATGGAAGAACCTGAGGTCAAGAAGGACAAAATATCCCCCCCCCAACCAAGAATCCTCCCCTCACGGGCGTGCAGTCAGCCACTTTGAGGTGGGTGACAGTCATCGTGCAGAGGGGACGACTAACGACCGCCAGTCCAGGAGACTCCTGAAGTACCCGAAGTCGCTGTGGGGCAAGTGCGGGTCCCGCCCAGCCGAAGTCGCTCGATTGGTACTCGCGTGCGCCTAATTGATACCCGAGGTCGCGGAGGTGAGTGCAGGTCGGGAGGTACCCGTGGTCTCCACTGATACCCGCATTCTTGAGGGCCAAGTCGTCCGAGTCTTGGTCAACCGCGGGTCTACGGACCAGGTGGGGCGAGTGCAGGAATGGGTTGACTGCGGGTCCGAGAGCTGCGACGGCGACCGTGGGTCCAACAGAGGCGAATTATTTATTTTTTAATTTGGTCGATTTTCGAAAGGTTAAAGTACTCTGCTATTCAAGTGACCAATTCAGAGAGGAGGTAGGAGGCTTAAAAATCGACCATCTAAGGGCTGGTCCTCCTTTTTTTACGTATTTTTTTGGATGAGAATAGTTTTAACTCCTTTTTCAGACAAAAAGAAATAGATGAGAAAAGATTGATACGTTGGCTTTGTATTTTTCCAAGCTTTTTTGAATCATTTGTGAATTTTCAAAGGAATTGGGTCGTAGGTCCCTATTTCTGACCCTAGGATTGTTCACGATCAATTCTTAAGAGAGGTGGGGAAACCAAAGAGAACGACTGGCTCTAGCAATTTAACAGTGTTTTTTTCCTTCATCCTTTTAAGGACTATAGAGGTCAATTTTCACTAGAAGAAAAACGCGTTGGCCCTCGCAGTTTTGCGTGGGCTGTTTTTTGTTGAAAACCACGTTTAGAACGCAGAAAAATGTGTTAAAACGCGTTTTAACACATTTTTCTGTGTTCTAAACGTGGTTTCCAACAAAAAACAGCCCATGCAAAACTGCGAGGGCCAACGCGTTTTTCTTCTAGTGTTTAGAACCACCCCATGTCAATTTCACAACTATTTATAGGGGCGGTGCTAAATGCCCTAACAGAGTTCGAGCCTCCTACTTTAATTGCCTTTCCTAAGAAGCTGAATCCTTCAAAACAATTATCAGTAAATTTTCATAAGAATTAAAATTCAATTTGCATCTAATCCAAGTCGTTTCAAGGTGTTTTTATTGAGGGGTGAACAAACGGGAAACCAATTGCATAAAAAAAAAGTATAAGATGGCTTAGCCAGAAGCATGGACAATGAAGAGATTATAAGCAAAAAAGAAGAAGAGAAGCAGAGCAAGACTAAAGAGAAAGGCAGGGAGGAGGACCCTCCTTGGTCCAGCTGATCTAATTGCCTATATGAGTAGCTATAAGTCTATAATTGAAGAATCAAACCAGCCTTGGGTCGTTTTAGGGTTTAGGGACCTTCATGGAATGAGTTCTAAATTTTGACTGGACAGATTGCAAGATATCTGCATTTGAAGTGGAAAAAAAAACTTTTCCAGCACATTGCGGGACTAGCTTTTTGATTTTGAACATTTTTAACTTACATGTTTTCCATTATTGGCCTATAGGGCTTTGAACTTTAAATCTTAATAGTGAAGAACTCAGTTGAGCCGACTTGAGTGTCTAGAGAAAGAATATATTCAAGAAAACTTAATTTTAATTCTCCAAAAAAATGTCAAGTACAAGTAGGTATGAGATAGAAGGAAAATCTAAAATATTAAAATTTGAAATATAGAATTAAAATGCACTAATACCAATGGTGACATTGCTCTAGCAAGCAAACAAAATGTAGGCTTTTCAAAATGTAGGCTTTTCTAGTCCTTCCAAAAGGTGAAGTTTTATCTTTCAACATCTTCAAAAAAAAAACACGTATGTCCTATTACTTGTGCACTTTAGACAATCTATCGGAAAATGGGTTGAAAACATATATAAAAAAAATATACCAAATTTTTTTTTGTATTCACTTGTAAATAACTTGTAAAGTTGAAGGTATTACTGAATGAAAGATAAAACTAATATGCTATTTATTTTTGGAAGAATTTAAAAATTGTTAATTTCAATGGTGAAAATATTCTAATAGAAAATTAGTATCTTTTATTTTCATTTTCATTTCAAAATTTCAAAATCAAGAGCAAAAGATGACTTTAAATGTTTTTTCTACCTTCTAAAACCGCAAAATAAAACTCCTCATAACTCTTACCTCATTATTTGGAATTGAGTGGTTCAATTTTTTGGAGGAAGGGATCAATCTACAGAATTCCAAATAAATATTTTTTATTTAAAAAATAAATAAAATTTGCTGCCCTATTTGACATTGAAATGGAAAAAAAACTTCTAACTTTTGCATTACTTATTGGAATGACACAAAACAAAGCTTTACATGTACATTATGATGAGTAGCATCCGTCCTAAAAGTTTCATGCAAAAATTCCAAATTATAAAGTCAATAAAGCCTGCTCGAGTTCTCAAAAAGCCAAAAGTGGGCTCCTTGGTACTTTAGGGGTTAATGAAAAAACTTCATGTGTTGCAGTCAGGAACGCTAAAAATTAAGATGGACAATTTCATTAAAACACCGGTATTCCAAGTGCCACTTTGATGGTGTGCCATTTTCACCATCTAGGACAGGTATAGATTTAGAACGACTATTTTGAACTATTTTCATGCCATTTTAAAATAATATCGCCATTTAAATGAAATTGCCCATTTAGGTCTTGAAGACCTCATTAACGTTAAAAATGCAAAACTTTTAGTCATTGGTAATAGAATTCAATCATTGGTAACAAAAACACTCATGACATAAATTATACAATGTTTGTGCCTAAAATCAGAATTTGAGGTAGAACACATTGAACAACAAAATTTGCACATACAATCATCCATACTTTTCAAAAATTAGCACTTCATATAAAATTTAGTTTATGAATTTATAGTGCTATTCCCAAATGGAAGATGAACAACGTCCTCTACATTCTTGTTCTTGCTAAAAACAATAACATTGTATCTAACTACTCTACTACACGACAGAATCCTGGAAAACTAATTCGGGAGGCTTCATCAACCACGGTTTACTCATGAGCATGTCCACCACTTCAGCGCATGTTTGTCTTTTTTCAACATCAGGCTCGGTAAGTTCGCGTAGCTTCATTGCAAAGTATCGTTGTGTGTCGACATTTATGAATAAGTCCTCATCGAAGTCGTGCCCATTTCCAATTTTCATCAACTAGGCCAACTTTCCTATAGAAAACGAGTCCGACTTCACTGTATATTTGTGTGTTGCTTGCATCATCTCTAGGCTCCTTTCCGGGTCTTCATTTGAATACATATAGAACAACTCCGGAGCCACCCACCATTTTCCTTTGAAGTAATGATCCTTGTCTTCTTCTCTTCTATATGCATAATGTGAGGCGTATCCTTCGTGAATGTGACTAGCAAGTCCCCAATCACAAATCCCGATGTTGATAATGTCTTCCGAGTATCCCAAAAAATGAAACAATATGTTTTGAGGGGACAAGTCATTGTGTAGCACCCCTGCTTGGTGCACAAGACTTGTGACATACACCAAAGCCCAAGCCAACTTCACCTTGTGCCTTCGGAACAAGCTAATTATTTGTACCTCTTCCCTTGTAAGTTCCTTCACCAACTTGATTTGATTCCATTCAGCATGTGGCACCACCTTGTCGTTGAGAACAATCATGTTCTTCAAATGACCACCATTCCACCACAATGTGTACGCCTCCATTGTATAGTCATGGACAACCAAGAATTTAATAATGGCTGGATGACTCAATGGGCAGGCAAGGGCCTCTGTGGAACGATCCACCCTTGCCTCACACGGTTTTGTTGCTTTTGACACTTTCCCTGCAAAATGTACATGTCGCGGGATTATATCCATTCCTTCAATGTGTACTTTGCGCACCTTCCCGTATCCACCCTGGTTGTTGTATCTAGTGAGGACAACAATTTGAGCCTCTCTAGAGATCCATATGACACATGATGCACCATCCTTTGACAATTGAGCCTTCAATACATTAGCAAGCCATCCGATACCCCTAGTTTGTTGTCTTGACAATCTTTTTGCTGCATCTTGCCACCAATCCATCTTCTGGCAAAACTCCCTTGCCGCCTCACCCTCTAAAAAATCTGGGCACAAGAGGGCGCAACTCAAGCATTAATCTCTTAGTGTTGAATATGCATGCTTGCTGACAGTTTGATATCCAAGTGTGAATTTGGTTATGGTACACATCTTGCACGTCCTTATATTCCGCATTTTCATTGTACTTTTCCATAATTAGAGCCAGGAAGTCATCCTTCAACTTCTCAATGCCTGGCCCTTTATTTCTCAAGTACTTCTTCTCCAAATACTGGGTGCTTTTTTCCTCGTACCACTGCAAGGCCATCCTGTATACGAAGGTCGTATATCTTGGCGGAGGATAATCCGGATCCTTCTCGTTTGCTGTCCTTGGCTTCTTTGGTTTTGATGGACCCGCGCCCCCCATTTGCCCACTTGCAGATATATCCGGAAGAAACTGATTAGGATGGTTAAGGTCCCTATTCCAAATAGAGATCCGTGATGTACTGCTCCCTTCCCGTGGATCAGACATGGTTGTTGTTAGTGATAGTGATCGCTTTCTTCAACTTTGGGCATAGAAACTACAAAAACTCCCCCCTCCCAACTCACCCTTGGCCCACAGGCACGCATTCAGCCACTTTGAAGTGGGTGAAAGCCGTTGCGCAGGGCCAAGAGTGGCGACTCCGGTGGGTCCAGGCGACCGCTTAAATACCCGAGTTCGCACTGGGGCGCGTGCAGGATTGATGGCAACCGCGGGTTTGGGCGACTACGGGTTCCCGTGCGCATTCGTCTCAGCTGGTGAAAGGGGCGACTACAGGTTTCGACGGAGACTGTGCGACTTCGACTGCGACAATGGGTGACCTCGGGTGCGGCAGCAGGCGACTTCGAGTAGGGAGACCTCTGGTACTGGAAGGCGTCTTTTCTCATTTTTTTAACTTCATGCCAAAGTGGCAATATAAAATGTTAGAGTGGTGCTCCAAATTTCAACATTAATCCATATATTGGAAAGAAAATATCAAATTCACACATATTACATGTCTATAATTCTATATTCATCCACCACTTGGCAATTTTGTACAATAAGTTTTTGTAGGTTGGAGTTTCTAGGTGAAAAAATCTCCAATTGGTTGAATACATTGAGCAAACTACTTAAAAAAAGGCTAACATGTGCGCGGACTCCAGAAGGGTCAATTTACCACCTCAAGCTATGACTCCCATTTTTAGTCTCGGGTTAGAAAAGACCTCCGGCTTGTCGCTCGTCATTAATTATTTAACCCCTAAAGGTCAGAGACTATGTTTTCACCAAAACCACTCCAAAACTGCCATTTCTAATATAAGTACCAAACTTTAGAAAAAAAACATTTTTGGACACATGTAACCATAAGATCTTATAGAACACTAGTTTGAGAAGATGTAGAAAAAATTTCAGAATTTTCTGCAGTGCGGATTGGAAGATATTAGCGTTTGAATTGACAAAACCCCTTTTTTGGTCCCTTCGAAAATCCGGGCAGCTGCACTTCACAAGGTCACATTTGTATGAAAGAATGCCCAAAATGGTGGTCACTCTTTGGATTCATTCTTCTAGGCAAGTTGGCTACATGCTTGAAAAATTTGAGATCATTTGGAATTGCACAACATATAGGAAAAAAATAGTAAGTAGAAAGAAGTAGAGAATGATTCAAAACACTAAATTGTTAAGAATTTATTTATGGAATTGAAAAATGCCAATCCCAACGGTTGTAATGTTGTAATAAATAATCTAGATCCTATTTTTTTATTTTTTTTCAAAAATATTGGAAATTGAGTGAAATAAAGGACTTCAAAGTTTATTTTAGAGTAGAGATTCCATAACTACCCTCAAACTAAGAATCCTCATAACTTTTGACTCATTAATCCAAATGGAATGATTTAAAGCTTTCTACGTACATATAAATCTAAAGAACCAATTTCAAATTTTTATTTTAAAAAAAAATGATTTTTAAAGAATTTTTTTGAGCTGCCCGGATTGCCCGCCATACACGAAAAATTACATATCATACAATAACTTTTTAACGATGTAGTCAAAAGTTATGAAAACTGTTGGGTCTTAAAGCTACTCCTTGAGAACATCTTGTGTCAAAATTTCAAAGAAAAAAATAAAAACTCCACTCGTAATGAGCTGCCCAAAATCACTATGTTGTCAAAAAACAGTGTTTGGACCTTTAGGGGTTAAGGTGAAAGTGAGTCACTCACATTTGTCGGGGCCTAGGTTTTTGAAGCTCTACGCTTTTTTTCCTTTCCTAAATTTTGAGGGGTGAAAGTCAATCACTCCCATTTTCAAGATTCCTCCAAAAAATAATTCTATATTTTTATGTCAATAATGTCTGCTAAACCACTAGTATGTCAAATTTCCCAAGCTTATCAGTCTATATGTGAAATGATTACTGAAAGAACTAAAATCCCGTTCACTATTCCACCACCTTGATGATAAAACCTTATAATAAATCCTAAATCCATAAGTAATATTGTTGTTGTTCTTCATCCTTTGTGAGTTCTAACATTTCAAGTTCGAATTCCTAAGGTTAAGAATTACAAAAAGTGGGAGCATTTATCAAAGTTTAGGTTCTTCAAGAAATTTCTAAAATTCCTACAAACTTAAAAGAGGCCTTCGGCATTTAGAAGAAAAGGCACCATTCCACAATACTTTGAAGTGAAAAGAACCGTAATCAAATTCTGGTTTGTAGTAGTTTATGTTTCTCCTAAAGTCATTTTCAAGTGATATTGTGTGAGCATCTTCCATTCAATTTTGAAAATTCAATGATTATGTTTTTGTATTCCTGATGATTTGATACCCATTTAGAGTTGCAACCCTTCATGTTCTAGTATTTAAGCCTCTCAAAAATAGGCCTCAAATTCATAAGATTAGAGAGAACAAATGTCTTTGTGAATTAGGTTATTGAAATTATATAGTCTATTGAAATGATAATTTTTCAATAAAATTAGGCTTATGTAGTTTATGCACTTCATTTTCAAATTTTTGTGGTCACCAATTTGTAAGTATGAAAACCAAAAACGAGTATTTCAAGAACTAAATCCTTTTTACTAATTTAACACCCTCATGGCCACTAGCCAACCCCAATAACATTTCAATAAGTGATATTGTCATGGGGTTTTGGCTCATATAATCATTAACATGTCTTGTTTTAGGTTGTATGCTTTTGCCTTTTGTCTTAAAGAATATTCATAGAACTTGTCAAGCAACACATTTGAGATTAAATTTGGTAAGAATTCAAAGAAGACCTAAAATTGACTTCTAGATATAGGGATTTGAAGTCAACAACCAATAAACGCTTTGCTAATGATGTAAATGCAAATGGCATACTCAGAAGTTTTGTACTTTAATCCCTGACGGACCAAGGCTTATTACCTCCCCAAGAGTCAAAAATGCCATTTCTATTGCAAAAGGAAGAAATCCAAGTGCAAAAATAAATTTTTTCACATCTAACCGTAATATCTTATACTATAGTAGTTTAAATATGTATGGCCAAAATTTCTAAAACTTTGACCATCAAGATTGAAAAAACATTCCATCCAAAGTGAAGAAAACAAATTCTCTTACACCTTCTAGGACTAGATTTTTTGGCTTTCAATCATCTCAACTAAATTTTATTGGGTTACTAAAACCTTTTTTGGGGGACTTTTTATGATAAAAATCTGAGGTCATAATCTATTAAGAAAAATCCAAAAAAACAAACAAAAGAACCTACTGAATAGAAAAATTGATTACAGAAGTAGGTAAAAAAGTGGGAGGGAAAGTAAAATTATTGATAGCTTGAGGATGGAATGAAAACACAATAAGCTCAACAATGAGAATGTTGTAACCAAAAAATTTAAGCATGCCTAACAATTTCTTTTGGATAATTGTAATAGTTTCATTTAAAAACAAATCCTATAATTAAGTTATGCTTGGATTTCCCACAAACTAAGATTGTCCATTTCTTTCTTATCAGAACTCCAAATTGAATGAATTAAAGCTTCACATGTGGACAGAAGTATAATACTCAAGAAAAAGAAATTCACAAAAACTGTTTTGCCTTTTTTTAATTTTTGTGCCACACTTATGTACTTTAGCTGAATTCTTGAGGTCCGTCTTCCACCCGAGGCCGCCGAGGACCCGCAGCCGCCCTTGATCGCCTACCCGCAGTCGCCCTCTGATCCGAAGTCGCCCCTTGAAAGAGCAATTGTTGCCACTTTTTTGTGGCACTTTGTGCACCCACGGTCGCCAAGGACCCGCACTCGTCTTCTCACCCAAAGTCGCCCCTTCCAAGAAACCAATTGTGGCCATTTTCTGTGGCACTTTGTGCACCACTGCTCGACAAGGACCCGCACTTGCCCTGTGATCCAAAGTCGCCCCTTGAAAGAGCAATTGTGGACACATTTTTGGGCACTTCCTGCACCAACGTTCAACAAGGACCCGCACTTGCCCTGTGACCCGAAGTTGCCCCTTGAAAGAGCAATTGTGGACAAATTTTGGGGCACTTCCTACACCACCGTTCGACAAAGACCCGCACTTGCCCTATGACCCGAAGTCGCCCCATGCCAGAAACCAATTGTGTCCACCTTTTTGTGGCACTTCGTGCACCAGCGGTCGACAAGTCCTGCACTCACCCTGTGACCAAAGTCGCCCTCACCGAGGAACAAATTGTGGGCACATTCTGTGCCACTTTCTGCAGCAGCGGTCGACAAGGACCCGCACTCGCCCTTGGTCCACTAAGCTAGATAGTAAGGTAACAGCTGCAAGATTCCCTAATCCAAGGTTGTGTGGGTGCTCCCTATTCCATAGTTTTGTAAAGGGATTTTGCATTAAATGATTGCTGTGAATTCCTTGTGAAGGAATATTGTGTCAAAAGTGAACTACAATTTAGTTACAATTTAGTTTAAAGTATAAAGTCCTCCCAAATCGTAAACCCTAAACCCTATTCCCTAAACCTTAAAACCATAACCCTTAAACAAAAATAAGTGGGAGGGCTTTGTTACATTTTTAAAGATTTAATATAGAACCTCCTTTTTAATTCCACTTCCTCAAGCGTGCCTCGGTGGCTTGATTTTAATTGGGAGTGCAAAAATTGGGATGGAGAATTCCTAATGCCCATGGCCTCTTCATTTTATTTTTATTCTTGAAATGACCGTGGTAATTGGAATTTGTGGCACGTGATAAGTGTAGAGGATGAAACCCAAGAAATGGGGAGGGAATTAAAAAAGAAGAAGTGGGAGGGCTTTGTTACAATTTTTTTAAAGATTTAACATAGAACCTCCTTTTTAATTCCACTTCCTCAAGCATGCCTCAATGGCTTGATTTTAATTGGGAGTGCAAAAATTGGGATGGAGAGTTCCTAATGCCCATGGCCTCCTTCTCAAATAACAATTACAATTCATAGCAAGCAGGTTTTTGTTTATTTTAATTTGAAGTATGATGTGTACAGAAATTGCGTGCCTAAGGTAGGAGGCTGGAGCTCCGTTAAGGCGTTTAGAACCGCTGCTATAAGTAGTTGCAATACGAACATGGAATGGTTCTAAAATTAACCTCTATAGTCCTTGAAAGAATTGAAGGAAAAAAATATTATTAATTGAAAGAGCCAATCATTCTCTTTGCTTTCTCCATCATTCTTTAGAATTGCAAGTGAAGAGTTCATGGAAAACTTGGGGTCTTAAATGCTTGGAAAAATACAAAAGCACTTGTGTTACATTTGTCATGTATTTCTCTTTGTTTGAAACATTAGTTAAAAATATTTTCATCCAAGGAAATACGTGAAAAAGGAGGACCAACCCTTAGAAGGTCAATTTATGAGCCTCCTACCTTAATGCATTTATGGGTTGTTGACGAACCAATGCCAACTGCCCTCTGATGTGGATGCTGGTGTTAGAGCGCCTGTGATTTTCAAGTAAACAGACTCTGACCCGTAGTCACCCACATCCGCAGTCGCCCCAGACCCGCAGTCTCCGTTGCACGCACTGGATAGTCACCCGACTTGCACGCGCCTTTGGACCCGCAGTCGCCCCAGACCCGCGATCTCCATTGCCTGTACTGGACAGTCACCCGACTTACACGCGCCCTTGGACCCGCGGTCGACCAGGACCTATGCACGAGTCCTTTGGCGACCTCGGATTGTTGCTGATCGGAGGTCGTCGCCCCGACGTGCACGCGCCCCAAGAACCCCAAGTCAGTGTTAGAACCGCTGTCTCCATCACCCGCACTCGCCCTAGGACGACCTCGGGTACTTAAGAAGTGACTGGCCCTCATTCTGCACACTTCCTACGCTGTGCAACGTCTTCCAACCGCCTTGAAGCGTCTGGATGCGTGCCCGTGTGTGGGAGGTTGGGGTCGGAACTCTTGCAATTTTTTTCCGTGGGCTTACACTCTACTGTTTTATTGTACTTTGGATACAACTCTATTTTAATTGACTACGTGCATAACCAAAAACATTCACAATGGATCCGAGCTTGAAGAAGAAAAAACCAAAAGGAGATCGCCACCATAGGCATCGACTCGTCCTTATAGACCCAACGGTGGTGGCATTCTGAGGTTGGCGTAGCATCCAAGCAGTTTGGACCTTGACAACTTGCAAGGCATTTGTGGGATGGTGCCATATCGACAAGTTGTTCCCTTACCATTGGCACAGGCGCCATTTGAACCAGAACTATGCAAACCTACATTATTGCAGAGATGACGCATTCATGCAACGATGTATTGAGGTGTATAGATTTTTATATGGAACGCAAAAAATTCTGCAAAGCGAAGTTGGATTGAACATATGCCAAATGGTGTACGCAGAACTACAGTTGAACCGGATGGTGGATTGGAGTACCATAAAGGCATCGAAGAAAATTTCCATTCCAACAACCAGAGACATCCCAAGGGCGGGCCCTTCTATTAATCCACGGGAGGGGCTAGGGCCAAAGAAGAATATCAAAGACCTAGTGGTTGATGTAAACTACCAGTGATCAAATTCATTTAACGCAGACAGCTTGGATGATGAGCTTGGTCCGGCACCCGTGGATAGGATGGAAGACCCACCAATGGAAGGAAATTTATCACTAGTAGTACCGGAAGAAGGGGCCATGGGAGGTGCCCTAGCAATTTATGTGGAACCACTTATAGCAGTTGAACTAGTGCAAGGCACTCAAGCAAATTTGGACGAAGTACCTCGGGATGTGCATGCACAAATGCATGAAAATGTGGAGGAAAGATTCAAGGGTGAGATTATAACGCAACAAAGGATTGCACCTTCCTTGCCACAAGAACGTGATGTTGTACTTCCGGAAAACAGTATTCGGCGAACAAAAAAGTCTTATAAAGCAGAGCTGAAGAAGCTTCTAAAAGACCTAGAAGAAGAACAACAGGAGTGCGAGATTTTGCAAGACCGGATGGCAGAGGATGTTGAGGCCGACAATGTCCACGCTCTTGAAGCACTAATTCAAAGCAGGCAAATTCATTTGTCGGTCCAGCAAAAGGAGATGGAAGGGTTGGAAGAATTTTACCTTAAATTCAAGAAGGGGCAAGATGGAGGGTCAAGCTCAAATGCCAACCCACTAGTGGAGGAACGTCTTCACAAAATTATGGAAGACTGCAGAATGGAAGAGAATCGAGGAATCGAAGAAAGGAAAAGTGTGGAGGAGGCACAATTAAGGTTGAATCACCTCAAAGAAATGAAGGACCATGCAACTGTTGACCGGGCTTTGCATTTGGATGCGGCGTACGGGGATGTGCAACATCAAATATCTGCATTAGCTGGCTTGAAAAAGGTAGCTGACTTGAAAAAGAAGTTAGCTTCTTTGAAGAGATTGGAAGCAAAGTATGAGGAAAGCATACCACAAGAGAAGCAAAAGATCAATATACGGAAATTGCATAAGAAAGTATGGCTCCAGAGTAAACTGTGGACCTATGGCCCCTACCATGAGAATATAGCGGAGGAGGAGAAAGTAGTTGAAGCCGAGTTAGCAAAGAAGAAAAGAGAAGAAGAAGGCCATATGGATGTTGCATGATTTTAGGGACTATAATTTTTTGTAGAGGTGTATATGTTGTTCTCTGAACATATGTATATGAAAAGTTTTTTTCTACATTTTAAACTTTCCAATGCAATTACGATGAATTCTATGTTGCTTGTACATGAATGAAAATCTACATTCCTATAAACGTTGTGATTGCCATGTTTTGAAGTTGTGATGATTTGGAATTACACATATCAATTTCTTTTAATATTCAGTACAACACTATGAAACCAAGTATACCAAATGGTAAACATTTCAACTGAAAGAATAAGTTTTGAAGGTCTTAAGCAAAATTGGCTTCATTCAAAACTCTCCTTGGTTACAAAGCAAAAATTTTATTTTTCGACATGGGTAATTTAAAAATTAATTTAACAAAATTGAATAGTAAACCCCGTAAAATGTTTTGGGGTTGTGCATGTTAGGCCTTTGCATCTAGTATTTTCTGGGGCGACCCATTTTTTATAATAAATAGGTGAAAACATGTTTGGAAATAAGAAATCACTGTCCCCGATTTGGACACCTTCATAGTCAAACATTATAAAAATAGATTTAATTCATGTATGATATTTTTTTTTCCAATGTGATTTGTAATATGCGTAGTTAGATTTTGTACGGTTACAATTCAAGGGGAATAGATGTAACTTATTGAAATGTTGGTCTCATGTTTTATTTTTCCGCAAATTTGTAGAAGCTTTGAAAAGGTATTGGGCGTGTTAGGGTTCAATGGTCCTCTAAAAGAATTGTAAATCCTGTTTGGATTTTATGCAAACTCAAGCAAATTCTATTGACTTGAGAATTAAGAGTTCTGGAGCCAATTTTTTTAGGATGGACGGTACTCACCATAATGTGGATAGAAGCTTTGTTTATGTCATTCCGATGAGTATTGCATAAATTAGGAGTGTTTTTTTAATTATTTTGTTCACGGGAAGGTCACTTAGTGCGCATATTAGAAACTATGTGAGATCTAATATAGGATACTATTTATTCATTGTGTTCAAAATTTTAAAAATCATTATAGAGTGTGTAGAATTACATGTAGAATATTATAACTATTATAGGATTATGTTTAATATCATGTATTATATTTTATGTAGAAAAAATATAGGAAGGCAATAATAAGTGTAAAAAATAATTTTGTAAAGTAGGTATTTGATGTCCTTAAAGAAGAGATGTATGAAAAATGATACATTATTTGTCTCAAATTCTCCACGTACCTTGTTAAAGGGGCTCTAGTTGTCTCAACAATTATCTATGAAGTTTTTTGAAGTCACTTAGAATTTAAATTTTGCTTTAATAAACTTTTATTTGTTCACTCCAATTTGTAGATGATTAGCTAGGGTTGCTAGCGTGTGAGCCTGTGAGTGGGAATTTTTTTTTGGAAAAAAAAGGATGATGGACCTATGACCGTGGAAGTACATAATTTAATTTATGAGAAATTTCAATTCATTTTTCCCAAAATTTTAGTCACTTACAACCAGATTTGAAAAAAACTTAATTGCAACAACTAATTGGACATCACTAGAATTTGATGTTCGAGAATTTGTTCCAAAAAATGTGGGTGAGAGCATTTAGGAATTTTTAGACATAGGAAAACAAGATTAAAATAAACCAAAAATAAGGCTGAAAATTAGAAGGAGTGTATGATATTGAGATTGAACCAGAAAAATGAAGTCAAAACCACTTCTACATTTTAAAAGTAGGTTCACACTCGCCTACTTGTACAAATGTGGAGGATATAAAATATATAGTTGGAAAATCATTAAACTAATTTGCTCAATAGTATAAAAATATCCTAAATCTAGATATGTGACAAATTAACAAGAAGACCTTTTACATACATAAAGATCTTTTGAAATTCTTGAAAAGAAAGGATTATGTGTAAATCAAAAAATCTAGAAACAAGGTTCCTGTTAAGGATTTAGGATCATAATGAAAAAACTATAATCATGAATAGTAATCAAATTATAAAAACATTAAAAAAATGATATTTTAAGGAAAAAAATCCAAAATTGCATAGAGGAAGAAATGACACCCAAAATGTAGCCATAAAATACACAAATCCAATCATAATGAAAATCAACACATAATAGTTTGACTCAAGAGATATGTCAATCTCTTGAATCTAAGTGGCGGTGGACTCAGTCGTGGAATTCTAAGTCGTAGACGACTCAGAAGTCTCTCCACCCTCCGACGCTGACCTATCTATGAACTCTAGAACATTTAGAGCATATTTAGGTTTACGGGATTTTTGTTTAGAGCATTTGAACTCCTCAAACGCCGATGCCATCTGCTCAGCATACACGAGAAGATCAAAAGACTTCTCAGGATTCAAAAGAAGTCTTCGTTTCTTCGTCAATGTCTGTGCATGCATCACTTCTTCTTGTCTGAAAATACAAATAAATCAATGTCACTCATACAATATAAACAGTAGCCTGCACAAAAACAAATTGAAAATCTTGAAACTTATTTACTAGCTCTATCTATGCGAATAAACTTCCTGGGCACCACGGTCACGGCAATCGGATCTTGTGAAGACTCAACCGGCGGCGGCAATTGTGTGACTTCAAGTGCCACTATAGCCAGAATGATCTTCTTCATGGGTAGAAGGACAGCGTCAGAAATGTCCTTGTCCGCCTCCAAAGCCACTATGTGGCGTCAAGTGCCGCGACATGCTGTAATGGATGCCCCTGCAATAAACAACATGCAATTCATTAGTTCAGTGTTTCATAAAATGAATTGCAAAATTGAATGCACAATCATTGAATTCAAAACTGACCTGTAGATGCTGTGCAATCCAAAACCAAGTCTCCTTCTTCAGTTGTCCCTTCTATGAAGAACTGCAAGAACCTAGCGTCTTTTTCGCGAGCCCCCCGCCATGGTATGAAAGTTGCCGTATTCATCAATTGAGTGTCCTCGTTGGTGTAGTTCATGTATATGTCGTCCTTTCGAAGATCCACTCTTGCCTTTGCCATAACATGTGACCACTTGTATTGGAACCTTGCTTTTCCTTTCATGGTAATAATTATCCTTCACCAAGATGGTGTTTCCAAACTTCAATGTCTGCAAGCGATGGAGAAATCATACATCAAAAAGAATAATACATAAGAAAATGCCAAATTTCAAAAAAATCTTGAAGATTTGGAAAACTCGTACCATCGCCGTCTTGTCCAAGGGTGAGGTTAGGTGCATCCGGTTCATGCCCAACCAGTCTTCCTTCTCTATCAATGACGGGTGCACCTCACAAAATCCTGCAATGTTGCTCTTTGAAGCGCTACAACGGAAATGAAAAACAATCAAACATCCATGATCCTGCAAGTGCTTCTCAGCAAAGGAAAACACATTATTCAGGGCCACGCACTCCACGTCCGAGTTCCACGCGGGCATCGCGTGCATCGGAAAAGATATTTCTGGAACGGACAAATTCTCCGGGCAGTCAAACAGAATGAGGTCCACTCCTAGCCATTTGTTCGATCATAAGTGTGAGCCTTCCCTACCGCCATCTATAACCACACAATTTTTCAGTTAGTCAACCATTGCCAAAAAAATAAACACATCATTCCATACTATTATGCATTTCTAAATTTCAATTAACAAATGCTTACCTTTCTCAAGAAGTCCATCACCTCGGTTTAGCAATTTGGCACGTCTTCAGTTACGTTTTCTTGCACTTCCATAATGGACACGTTTAGAATCAACTCCTCAGAGGTGACGTTGTCATCATCACCAAGGCATATAACTTGAGTACCTTGTATAATAATATCCTCAGTGAGCTCTTGAAGGACCGCTTTCCTCTTCATTCGACCTCCAGACCTGCTTTGCATCTAGGAGCCTTGGTCCACCGTGGAAGATGCTACAACTTGTTTAGCATCTTCGATCTTCTTCTTACCTTTGCCCTTTTCCTTCTTTTCCTTCTCCGCCTCTTTTGCTTTCTCTGCCACCTTCACCAGCCGCTCTGATTTCTCTCTTTTCTTTGTTTTCTTGAGCCTCTTGTACTTTGTCTTCTTTTTTCTTGTCAGCCACCGTCCTCTTCGCAATGGCCCTCTTCTTCTGCGCGTCAGTGAGGAGTGAACTCGGGAACATTCAAGTCAATGACCCCAAGTCTCGCAAATGTCTGCCGAAAAGCTGTCTCAGACGGATGGGTGTATGTCACTGGACATTCAAGGTACCACCCTCCACCGGAGAGATGTGCTGTTGGGAACGTCCTTAGTTGGAGTTCGCTGTACATGCACTCCTCAGCACTCCGATCCAGCCATGTGGATAAAAATGGAGGGAGATCCTCTTTAGCAATGGCGTTCTTTGGCAGAAGCTCAAGCTTGAAGTAACTGCAACACAACATACAAAATTATATTAGTGACTACATTACAAGTACAAATAGAAAGCACATATCACTTAACATTGTTTTCCATGATGTTCCATTGCTAAACAATACTTGCATGCATCTCTATGAAATCAAACTAAATTTTCACACTACAAAAATATTTGTCAAAAACAAGTAGTGATATTTTTTAAAATTATTAGCATAAACCCAAAGTAGGAGTACCGTGAGTTACTTCAAATACCCCTTTTGGACCCGAAAGGAGTACTTGGAGAACCTCACAGTACCCCCACTTTTGGTTGAGTGGCCTACAATGATCCATTAAAATCTAGAGAGTACATTACAAATTAAAAAAAAGTCACAAACAATTCAGCATTCCATGGCTTGGTGAATACACTTTCATAATTTTCAAAACAATACTGAATGCAATTTTAATGAATGGATCAAAATTACCAAAAACAAAAATACAATCATATAAAGAAAAAGTCGAAAAAAATTTAAAAGTTTGAAGACATAACCAAAAGTGGGGGTACCGGTAGGTACCCCTATTACCCTTGTTGGACCCGATAAGGGTAGTGGAGGTACCTACCGATACCCCCACTTTTGGTTATGTCTTCAAATTGTTAAACTTTTTGATACCATTATTATAGTTCTCAATCGCATAAACTATAAATTACAATAAATGAATGAAATTATGATTGAATAAGTTCAAACAAATACCGAAAAATAGCTCTTTGAACAGCCTGATCTGCTCCATCATACTTCAAGAATTCATCAAACTTCTTGAACGAATGTTGACCCTTCAGAGTTGGGTTAAACGTGTGATCCCATATCTTCCTCTTCCATCCCTCAATATACTCTGTAAGAAGCTTAGGTTCAAGTGGAGATGCCATGTTGATGTTGAGGTTGTTGTCCTTCTCCACCTTCGCAAAGTAGTCAACCGCAGCATTTTGAATTTGAAAATAAGCCACAACCATAAATTTTTGATTGGATTAGAAACAAATGAAAATGAAGAATTTCAAATTTTAAACATTCCTTAAGTAAACATTTGCATGCATTATAATTCATGAAAGATATAGTCAAAAATTTACCTGTGCCCACCAAACGCACTTGTTGAAGAAGGCCCCAAGCTTATCTTCAGAAACCGACTTTGGTGGAAACCGCCTAGCCTCTCGGGAAGGCATCGAAGAGTTCCACCACTTCAGAAACTTCGTTTTCTGGAATGTAGATGTGTTGCATGTGGCAACCATCTGCAATTTCTCCAGAGTCATCTCGGGGACTTCATTTGACGTCCAGTGCTTTTCAACCTATACAATTGAATAAGTCATCGTTACTTTCAAACGAAATGTAAAGAAAATAAAAATTCAAATACCAGAATGGATTTGAAAAGAAAAGCACCTTTGGAAGAAATTCGGGACTGTTTAGCGGGCTTACCACAGACAATAACTTCCCCGTCTTGGCGTACATCTTGCCTACCATCACTTTAGCACCAACTCTCATGGCTTCTGCAACCCCCTCTGGATTCCTCTCCTCTACAGCTTTTGTCTCGTTGTACTTACGCAGTGCAGCATCCGCCGCTTGTGAAATCTTTTGCTGCAAAAATCCAAGAGCATCAACATTACAAATCCTTTACCAAAAAAACATACAACAATGCAGCATGATCAATTGTAGTGACATGTATTCATGATCATCCAGAAAGTAAGATTCTCACCCGAAAAAGAAATGTTGTGAATACCCTTTGAGGCATAGAGGACCACTGTTTCTTTCCACCCGGGACACTGCAACGTATCTTCTCTGAGGGTCTCAGCATTTTGTCAAACCGTTCATACGGAGTCACTTCGTACTTCTGGACTCGGTACAGAGTATGTACCAAGTTTGTCTTCACATGGGAATCCTCGGTTGATCTGTAATTCACATAAAACGATTAAGGATAATTTAACATCTGAAATGATTGAAGCTAATTAACTTTGAAGCCACAAACAATACAGAAGACAAGGAATAGAGTAATATGAATTAAATTCACTCACTTGTCTATATTATGCATCATTTGCATGACTAGTTTAGTTCTACCCTTTGTTTCCAACACAATGCTATCAACGGCATTGTGAAATCTTGGATCCTCCGAGTACATGTGGTCAATTACATTCATCCACGCAATGTAGCGATGGTTCCCGTCGCATACGAAGAACTTCAAGTTCTTCATGAACTTGAGCTTAGGAATTGACTCAATATACTCTACGAATTCATCGTTGAGTTTTTCCACAAGGAGGTCCAATTGTTCATTTCTTCCGGAGTGAATTCAGAGCTCTCCCTAGCTTCATTTGTCACGGAAACATAGAAGACGGCTGCTCCTTCACAATATCCGTGAGCAAATTTGTTTTCCAACTTCACAAGGTCTGAAGAAAGAGTTGGCTTCACCATAGGCATTGCCACTAATCGAATCAGTGGAATGCGTAGTCGTGAGAATTTCTGAGGCCGCATTCTCAAACTCGCAATGGTTGTCACTGAGTCCACCTTCTGCAGCCTTCAAAGATGGGCTTCTAGTAAATCATTTACCCCCTCCTCATCAGGAACACCTTCGAAAAAAATCTCCTTCTTCTTGGCCAATGATCTCGGGCTGGGTAGTCTCATCCGTCCCTGGCGTCACGACTGGTTGATCTACTTGGGTCAACGCCAAGGGAGACTCATCCATCTGCAATAGCAATCAATGTCTTCAAATTAAATTCTTAAATTGAATGAAGTCTTACTAACTCAATTCAATAAAAAAAATGGGTCCACAAAAAGAAACATAGTTGTCATTTACTTGACAATATTGATAACTTAGTATAAACTGTAAAACTGAAACAACCTAATCATTGCAATATATGGTAGTGAATGAATTTTACAAACTGAATAACTCGTAAATGTTACCATATTCATTCAAATAGAAACAATGGTACAATCTGAGTCTGAACTTAGGTGAATCAACACAATCTCATGTCTGCCCACTTCACCACTGCGGGCACAAGTGCAGAATTCTTCCTCTTGAGGACTGCAAATGGAAACATCAGAATGGTACTCTGAACTATACTCTCTACTAGAACTCTTTGGTGACCAGACCGGCTGTTTTCGTTTGCAACTTTTGGGAGCACTAAACTGATTCAAATGGGGCTCTTCTACATAGTCATAGAACCAATCTATGATGGCCAACCTAGTTCCAAGACTTACCACGTCTGGAACATCTTGTGGTGCAGAATCGCCCGACATCTCTATGTTCGTGACTTTTGGTGTCATTGGCTCCGAAGGCCATGCCACATCTGTAATTGGGACTATGACAGCTCCCACCGTGCATAAATCGACTTGCCTTGTAGGACCTTCATGTGTTTCCACCTGCACAATGAACAAAGTTTACGTCAATGATACGATTCAACTCTAAAACTGAAGATATTGCTCTTTAAGAGTAAAGCAACAAATTCAATAATGATTCAAAGACAAAAATGCATGGAAATAGAGACTGGGCCAATCAAATTCAAGTAATAAATGCAATTACATATAATCCAAATGTATAACTCTTGAGATATGATGAAATACAAATTTTCACTATGAGTAAGTTAAAATATATCAAGAACAATATTAACCTCTTCAAAATCAATCACACACGTTAGAAATTAATGATAAATTAAAATGGAAATGCTCATATAATATATGACATATTAAACAAACATTTTATAGAATTTCTTTGCTTTGACCGAAAACAGGGGTAGCACAAGCTAACCACATGAACCCTGTCGGACCTGACAAGGGTCATAGGGATAGCTTGTGCTCCCCCTGTTTCTGGTCATAGAAGAAGGATTAAGTATAAAACTCTAGGATTGTCTCTATTATTTGATCATGATTTCATCAACACGCCTAAAAATTCACCAAAGACTTTGATGAAAGAAAACACGACAAAAGAATCCATTTCTAGCAACATTTAAGTATTTTGAGGTCATTGATTGTCAAATTCCTTGCTGCCCGATGAAATTGGCCTCCAATAATTTTGATGATATATACACATGAATCCTAACAAATAATTATTCTTGTAATAATCAAAATAACAATTGAGCAATATAACAATTAAACAAGTGCCACTTAAGAAAAAAAAATCTAGACTACTTAGACATCAACTTGACATAATTTGGCTCATGACCGAAAACGGGGGTAGCGCAAGCTACCCCCAGGACCACTGTTGGACCCGACAGGGATTCTCGGGGTAGCTTGCACTACCTCCATTTCTGATGACGTGGAGAAACAGCTCCAAGTTGTTGAGCAAAGTCGTGTTCAAACTCGGGCTAAGACACGTTGAGCAAACTCTTGCTCAAAGATACAAATATCATCGACCACATTTAACCCTTTCGAGACTTCTTCTTCTCTCTCTAACAACAGACCTAAATGCAAAGTTTCTAAATGAACAAAGAATGTATACTTCTCTAAATTTTGCAAATGTGCATCAAATCAAAATACAAATGGCCCTTGAACACAAAGGAATAACACTTTTGCTTTCAGATATATTCGAGTAACTTGAAATAAGTCAATGATCTTTTGCAGCTGAGTTGAAAGACAAACCAAAGGAAAACACATGTATATTTCTTGTCCAAGCAAAAATATGAAAAGCAAATAGAGGATAAAGCTAATTTTCACTACTTGGAATTGGTACATATTTCAAGCTTCAGAATTTAAACAGGGTCATCGCGAATCAACAGTACCCAAAATTATTACACATAGAAGATTTCTAAGACAAGAAGAGGAGTTTCTATAGTTCCTTGTGCAATTCCAAAGATTTTGTGACTGTTGGAAATACAAGGCTTGTCCAGCGTGAAGATGGACAGTCATGGCTCGACTTGGAACTGTTTCTGTTTGGCTTGCTCACGCTTCCTATTGAGAGATTGTCGCACTCAACGGAGAAGATTGAAAATAGTTCAAAATTAAACAAATTGAGCAGTGATGCGCAAACAGAATTCAAGGATTTCAAATGAAGCTGCAAAATCAAACAAGGTAAGCTTAACAGAAGTGCCTTGATGTCGGAGTGTCTGTCTAGTTGTGAAATACTAGCTATTTAAAAGAAGAACTAACGCAAAGATCAAACCTAATAAGATCAAATAATGAACAAATGTTTTGGTTCATGACCTGAAAAGGGAGTAGCGCGAGCTACCCCCAGGACCCCTGTCGAGTCCAACAGTGGTCCTTGGGCTAGCTTGTGGTACCCCATTTTTAGGTCACGAGCAGTAATCAAATTTCTAGAAGTTGCTTCCGATCTCTGTCAAACTCTTTTCTCCTAATCTATGATCTTGAGATGAAATTCTGGTTCAAAGTACATTTGAATCTAAGAAAGCAACGGACAACTGCATGCATCGTTCAATCTTCTGTACTCAACGTTCGTCGATCGGAATACTAATAGTCCGTGTAATTCGGCCTGGAACTGAAAGCGTACTACAAATAGTATTGATACCCGAATGAGTCTAATCACCTGGCACCGCAAGAGACCTTGCTTGAAACCTTTCTTTCGTTTTCACTGATTTCGTTGCCATAGCTGATCGGGCATTTTGATCTGCCTAACCAACCACATGACTAATCTTTCGCCCAGCCAATGGTAAGATCAGACTTTGGATCTTGAGAAATAAATTTGCTTCCATGAAATCGAGATCTCCAGCCTAGAACTATTATCAAACTATCCCGATCTAAAAATCTAAATGACCTGGAAATACGTCCGATTTGTCCCAACACCTTGAAGAACTGGAAGGTGGTGAGTTACACCCTCTACAGAACCGGCGTCAACGTCGTTGTTCGGAGGTGCTCAGAGGAAATGTCTGAGCACAGGGAGAGTTGCGATCTTTGCTCTCTCTCCGTCTGCCCTCGCCTCCACCTTCCGAATGCTCAAGGAAGTCACAATAGAACAATCGTTTACACATATATAGGATGACAATATTAGAACTTCTCAATCTGATCCATTGATCTTGTTGTTTGACAGTAATCTTTCACTTTGAATGGGAACTTGGAACTAGTTTAAGCTCAATTCATATACTATTTTTGGCTCATGACCAGAAACAGGGGTAGCTCGCGCTACCCCTATTTTCGGTCATGAGATAGAACTAATCACCTACAACGTCTGAGCTATCCTCTAAACGACTGAACGTTTATGTTCTAGTCATCTGTGTATCGACGTGAGAGTTTTCTCAGAGAACAATAGACTCGAACCATGCAACGGAATGAGATTGCAGGCATCGAAAGTTCTCGTTTTATCAAAGTTCCGTCAATATTTATATTTTTGAGTCACGTCATTTTGCGGGGAGTTCAGCAACCCAAATGGAACCACTGCGCTAAGTCTGGTAATGTCTCGCAACGGAGTTGGTTGAAAAGTGTTTGGCAATGCAAAACACGGACGAACATTCAATCCAGTTCGAAGGACGTGAGACGCAAAAACTAGCAGTACAGTTTGCGAAAGCTTTGAATTCAAAATCACAACACAATGCATGATTGACTACTATTCTCAAATTTTGAGAAACCTTACGGACATCTTAGTAAGGTCAGCTCGCAGGCGGAGATTAAATTTCAGTCCCCCAAATGTTCAACGAAAATTTTTAGCTTCAATGTATCTTTGTCAAAGAAGCTTCCGACTTGTAGCTCGGCAAAAGATGTGAAAAACTACATCGTTTCTATTGCCCTCAGCTGTGAATCTTTGTTATTTGAAGTTGACCACTGAAACTTAGAATTAAGAAACTAAGATCTGAACTGAGAAGATTGCAGCAAGAAATATTTGAATTGGATCCTGAGGTCGACGTCACATTCAAGAAAGTTAATGTCCAAAACTCATCTTCAGGTGCAGCTAAGGTATGTGTCCAAGCAACAACGCAGTTGCTAGTGGAATTCAGACAATTCGACTGATTTCCAAGTAGGAGTGTACCTCTGGGTCGTTGGCGGAATCCAGTTGCTGTGGCGCATGCTCCTCCATCGCCGTCTTGTTAATCTCCCTCCCTTGACTTCTCATGGTTGGCTTCATCGTCGATGATGGTCTCTGCAAGTGAGAACCGAGTTAAGTTACTAGTCGCACTGAAAACAAAATGAAGAGCACAGCATATTGGTATCGGTGGACAAGATAAGATAGGATTTGTATACGGCTGAGGGGGGAGACGAGGCGATTTTTTGCAAAGACAAGGCGTTTGTTTCCAAAGAAGTAGCTCGACGGTACCACCGTAAAGTGCGGACATTCCATGCAGCTGAATCGCCCATGAATTTTGCTTTGGGTGGAAGTCCACTAATAGGAGCCACTAGTAGACGTTAATTGACTTCTTTGGACAAATGGTTTAGTGCTTATTAGGCAATTTAATCGGCAGTTGAATGGGCAGCTGGATGGACAATTTGTTTAATTGAACATGTTTAAGACACCTGTCACCATGTTAGCCTGGAAGAATTCAACGGTAATTTTTGAATTTTTTCCCACCTATCGTCGTCTCTCTGCGAAGTCCGCACCCGAGTCTGTTTTTGCGTGGTCTGGGAACTTGGCGTCGCCTCTGTGCGCGTGGCGTGGAATCTTGTTGTCGCCGAGTGGATTGTTGTTGTTCGGAGTTGTATGCGATGGACAATACAGGGATACATAGGGAGAGTTTAGGGACGGAGGAGAAACAAGTGCGCCAAGAGAGTTTAGGGAAAGATTTTGAGAAGAAGCTGAATATCAAGCTAGAGTTAGTATTCAAAAGTGCAAAGAAGAGATCGCCTTGTACAACGCACAAATCGAGAGGTTTTTCCAAGAAGAAACGGGGTTAAGTAGCGTAGGACTGAATCCTAAGGTAGCTGCCGAAGTTGCTTTCATCATTGACGCGGATGTGGAGGATCTGTTTGGAAAGTGCTCTAAACTGCGCACCACAAACACTTTCTTGTCAGCGGATGCATGAAAAGACTTGATGGAGCTTTACTCGAAGATTTATGGATCTCGGTCGGACATGAACAACGAATTTGCTGGCTGGCTTGTGAAGGGGTACATTGCAACTTTGAAGAAGAAGAAGAAGAAGAAGGTTAATTGGGCTTTGGCAGCTTCAACTATTGCTACAGAGAAAGCAGATCGAGCACATCGAGTCTTGCTTTGGCTCTTGAATCTAGAGTGCAGTGACGACGCAACTGCCAGTGGCTTCAAGCACAGTACTTGCACATCCCAGCGCAGCGGGATTAGTGGCCGCAATATGGGAGCAATCGTCAAAGGAGAAGGTGCTGAGGTGAGGCCAGGGAGCAATTCATCAGATTTAGGGTTGAGAAACCTTTGTCCTTATGGGGTATCATCTAATGATTTAGATGTAGTTCGGGGTGTTAGTGAAATTGAGAGTGAGCTTCTTTTGATTGCCACGAGTAAAGTCAAATACATTGAGGCTGATTACAAGAAGATTTCAGATAAGCTTGTTGGAATCAAGTTCACCATGGATGATCGGAGAGATACCGCAAAGGAAGACGAAGAAAAAGTTGGGCAAGTCCAATCAGACTTAGAGAGAGTTGCAAAGGCGGTTCTGGAGATGGAGTTGCAGGTGGGTTTTGGGATTTAGGTTTGTTCACAACTTCCCATTTCCTTGTCCTTTGTTCGTGTGGATTTCTAAGGGTTTAGGATTTTAGCTTCAATTTTTTTTTTGGCCCTCACTCTTGCACTGCTGTCTTTGTGTGTAGGCTAGTGGCATCTCTGTGGGCTTAGCTGACCACGAGGACTTTGCACAAAAATTAGGGATCTTGAGGAATGACAGAGATTCTGCTGAAAGAAGGCTGGACGTTTCTCGGTCTGTAGCAAAGTCCAGCCGAGACAGGGCGATGAAGGGGGTGGACATCTATCAAGATATCGAAGAGGAGCAGATGAGAGCAGAGTCAGACCTAGAAATTCTGAGGAGGGAGATTGTTGAAATGAAAAGACATGCTGCTGCTATGGAGGATCAACGTCTAGAGATGGAAAAAGGAGGAGGGCTGTCATTGTGGCCCAAGCCAGCTCTCCATCCAACAATGACAGATGACCTACATCAAAGCATGACAACCTTGCAATTACATCCGTGTGTTTTTTGAGGCCGAGGTTATCCATACTTTGACATTGTGATTGCTTCGTGCAAACATATTTATCATATCTTCTGTGCAGCTGCCCTTGCCAAAGTGGACAATCGGTGCACCCGCTGTGCAGAGGTTTTTCATCCTCATTGGTGGCAAAACTTTGGCTTCCGAGGTGCATATTTAGGATTTGAAGAAGAGAGGGAGAGGTTGGATTTATCGGCAAAGGAAGAAGAGTTGCGGCAAGCTCTGAAACAGAATGGCAGCCGTCATGTGATGAATTGTAAGCCTCAAGCTTATCTCATGATGTACTTTCTACTGTATTGCTCTTCCTTTAGTTAGCTTATGTTGCTTTGATTGCTTATGAGAAGGACATTCAGTCTTCACATAAGAACAATTTAGTGCTTATGTTCTTGTGCCAAGTGTAGCATACTACTTTTACATGAACTCCTTTTGCGAATGGTTGGTACAATGTACTCAAGTACTTTTTCACGACCACATGTTCCTTAGTGGTTCTGATGGGGTCATTCCTGCTTAGAATTGAAGTACTTATTGCTTATTTGACGACCGTGGTACTTAGTGGTTCTGATGGGGTCGTTCCTGCTTAGAATTGAAGTGCTTATTGCTTATTTGACAAGCGTGGTCCTGGCGTAATGAAGAGGGTGCTTAGTGGTGCTAGTGGGTGCTTTGTATTCCTTAGAGTTGCTTATTGCTTATTTCGAAACTGCTTCACTCATTCAGCATTGCTTTACTGTTCCTTGTTGCTCATTCAACAAGCACTTGACTCATTTGATAGTCCTTTTAAGGTGGGCACTGCTTCAGAGTTGCTTCTTGCTTATTCAAGAAGCAAATCACTAATTTAGGGCTGCTGCTTTGCTCAATCCGCACTAGTTTAGTATGGTTTCTTACTTACCCTATACCGTGTTTTGCATACAAGGTCTCAGTCAAGTCTGAAGCATTCTGATTGGGGTTCAAGTGGCTCCATTCAACGAAGTTTTAATCCTGTCTGTAGAGGACAAAGCACGGCTACAGCAGGAGTGCATAAGTTGCCATCCCTTGCAAGTATCACTCCATCTGAGGAACTAGATACTACTGACATAGGGCTCACGGTTTCAAACTCGAGACTTCAAGAAGTGGATTCTCCTGTGAAGAATCACAAAAGAGACCGGAGGGCAAGTGAAGCAGAATGCGTCACTTTTAGTGGAGGTACGTACATTATTTTCCATTAGATTCAGGATTCAGGGTTTAGAATAGAATGCAAAGAGAAATGCCAGTGACATTGATGAAATCATTCACTGTGTGTACTTTTGATAGAAATCGTGGTGGTGGCAACGGAAGGACACCAATGTGGTAAGGGCTCTTGCAGCGTACTTGATTTTGGACGGAAAGGGGAGGTAGGACTTTTTTTAGTTTCCTTGTGAGGTTTGAGGCTTCAGGCTGCAATTGGTTGACGTGTTTTTTCAACACTGTGTTTGTGTAGAGAATTCAGAACTTGGTAGTGACTCTCAACTTCTTGACATTCCGAGGCTTAGAGATACTCTCCTGAAGAGACCTGCAGATTTGCCATTTGACGATGGAAATGGGAGGAAAAAAGTAGCTCTAAATAGCTTAGGGGAGAAGGCTGCACAAATGGCAAGCGAGATTGGGGGTAACGTTGAATCAACTGGTGAAGAAATGGTAGAGTGTAGGCCTTTGAATTCACCCGTAGAGAAGGGTAAGCCCAAGGCAAAGATTACTAAGAGAAAGGCACGGGAGCAGCCCCCATGTACGTCTACAGGTAGAGTTGCTACTCGAGCCGAGATGAAAAGAAGATAACGACTTCTACCTTTGGCTGTGAAAGATTCAAGCTCCCTTTCTGTGCAGTTTGAGGCTTTTTTTTGCAATCCAGTGATTGTTTGCTGTTTGTCTGCTGAAGTGTAAAAAAAGAGTCTATTTTGGTTTCAGCCTCCCATGTCAAGAGCAGAAGCTGTCGTGGTATGAAATAGGTGTTAGAAAATGGATTAAGATGATGTTTGTGAATTCACTTAAAGTGGCGCAGTCTTGAGTATCAGCAGCTGACGGTGCAGGCATTTCCACCAAAAAAATGCGGTTTACGCTACCAGGTATTAGAAGCCCAATGCTTTTTTTGAAATCATGGCTTATACTTGTTTTGCTCTGCTCTTCATGGTAATGCTCTTAGTTGGAGGGGAATTCAAAGTGACTTTTTTGTATAGGTGGCAAATATGAATTAGATTGTGCCATACTTACATGGCAATTTCTGACGTGGCAATTACTGACGTGGCAATTTACAAAAACGTCTTTTCAGTTGTATTTGGGTGTATTAATTATTATTCATTAGGAAAATCTTAATATAATCTTTGTGAAATTTAATTTCAATGGTTGGGGTATTTTACTAAAATATTAATGGTACATCCTAATTGAAACCTATCATTGTAATTAGGCCCAATGGTGCTGCTCATAGTCCTGAAAATGTGGTTCAAATTCGGCCATGATTCCAACTTGATTCCTGTACGTGCTGAAATAACTTATAAGTGTTATTTTATATGATGTGTTTTTGGATGCAGGTACATCCCTGTGGTCCAGTGAACGCTCTCATGCTGTGGAATGCAAGCGCAGGTACGTTCTTGTCGTTTAGTGCTCCAATTTGTATAAATTGGCAGAACTCTAGATCAGTTGCCCACTGGTAGAGCCGTAGCATGCTGTAGAGGCAGATTCATAAAAGCAGTTGTGCCGTCTTTGTTGTGAATTCCACTTCCGTCATTGGAGATTCAAGATGTCCAAAATTGGGAGTGGAAGCAGCCGAAGGGGTGACGCTGATGGACTGCTGCTCGGCGGCTCAGCATCCTTCGAGAGGACGGTGAAGAAGTCCACCTTCGCTTGTCTGGTAGGATCCTCTGCTTTGTGTTAACAGCTGGTCACTTTAATTACGCAGCTCCTTGGTTTGGGTAACGCCCTCTTGTGCGTCTCGGTATCCTGCATTCCCTGAAATCAGCTTTCGTTTCTTGCTTCTTGCGTGGTTGCATGGCTGAATTTGCACTTTGCTTCTTGCGTGGTTGTACTGGACTACTTGCACGCTTCACGGTCAGCTGCTATAAATTCCTGGAGGAATTGTGCTTTGAATTTGGTCATGAATTAGGGAATTTAGGATTTGGGCATTGCTGTGTAACTCAATTGCAAAGCTCACGAGTTTCGCCAATGTGAGTTTCAGACGGTGCCTGCGAGGTTTGTACACGACTACGGAAACGGCTTCACCAAGTACGTAACAATTGAATCTTCTGAGCAAGACCATGTTGAATGGGACGTCGCAGTTACTATGACCTTCAATCAGAAGGGAGAGGCGCTGCTGAAATTTGGAAGAGGATGGAAGGACTTTGTCTCCGGCCACTGCCTAGTCCAAGGCGATCGCTTGATCTTCAACCTATACGACAAGTCAAAGTTTCATATCAGTATTGTTCGCTAGAGACGCCACAAAGGGCCGCTTAGGTTTCAACTCCGAGCTAGACTGTGCCGTTTTTGGAGCTTGCATGGCGACGACGTTTTGGAACCCTGCACGCCGACCTTCGTGGTAGTTTTATGGAGAATCAGTCGTTGCTAGCAGAGAATAGGGGTTCACAGTAAAAGTACCATTTTTGGCGGCTTAGGATTTATGTACACTTTGTATAGGTGCTAGCTTGCATTGGCTTTAGGATATAGAAAGGAAGGACAAAATACTTGGACTGGCTTCTGGGAAGAGCAGACATTGCTGTGTTTATAAGCATACCTTGTTGAATCGCATGCTCAGTTTTTGGATAGACCATGAAGTGAAATACAGATGTTTTATCGATTCATTGTCGCCCTTGTACTCTGTAGTTGGCAGTCGTTGGGTTCTATGTTGAATGTCTCCCATTTCTCCCCCGTTGCTCTTGTCTTTGTTGGATGAATCTGAGACTTGCTTGTACTGTACCAAGCCCAAAATGACTCTCAGTTAACATGAATTACAGAGCAATAACTGCGTGTCTATTTTCGTAATGTCCAGGTGGTTTGAAGCTGTAATTGGATCCCTTCAAGGGAATGTAGTGGAACTTGAATTCATAGATGGACTTTGCGTGTCTACTTTGGTAATGTCTATGTGCTTTGAAGGTGTCATTGGATCCCTTCACTGGAGGTGAACTTCAATTTAAAGCTGCACTTTACTTCACTGCAATATAGGTGAACTTGAATTTGAAGCTTACATTTACTTCACTAAAATATGGGTGAACTTGGGTTTGAAGCAGTGATCTCAAAACTAATTCAGTGTTTTTAGCCTAATGTTCATTTTTGGAAGAGTTCTTTTGAATTTACATTGAGGGCCAAAAAAATTAAGTAGAAACTGAGTGAAATTTCACACAGATTTGAGATCGCTGGTTTGAAGCTTTCCTTTATTTCACTTAACTTTGGGTATTTTTGTTGGCTCCCAAGATTTTAATGTTCTAAGTTAGTATGCAATTGACTTGACTTACTTCCAATTTGGTTTTCCATCTTGGTTGTAATTTTCCTTTGCATATTGGCTAGCATTTGTTGTGTTTTTGGGGCGATCTATTTGGTGGTTATTAGTCAACCAATTGCAACATATAATGTTTGGATCGCCCTTGCATATAACAGATTCAGTCCAAGTAACGATAATATTTAGGATCGTGGTGGTGTTGACTAAGCAAAGTATGTCCACAGCAAATGTGTGTTTCCTATACCATCATCACCATTTCTTCAAGGTGATGAAAACTTAGAAAATAATTAGAAATAGAGGAATTTGAATCATGCGGGCTTCAAAATGTATATAGTGTTACATTGCACTTGTATCCTACATTTCATTTTGGAGATCACCGAATAATTACATACTAAATTTCTATTTAGAAGCCATATTGTATATTCCTAGGGTCTATTTTTAATCAAAATACTTGAGTTCATGATGCATATAATTGCTCTAAAGAATCCAAGAACATGAAAAAAAATAATGATTGTGGTGAATATAAAGATATTTATCTTACATATTTATTCCATTCCTTTGAGCTCCACATTTTGAACGTGGGAAAATTAAGTTCCTAAATGAAATAAATTTGTGCTTTTTAATTCCTTAACTTAGACAATATGGGGGTCCCCATTTATAGAATTATATGAAGATGTATTATAAGCCCCAAAGTAGAATTATAATTTAAAGATGGTTCTTACAGAACAAGGATTATCATTCATCCATATACTATATACATAATTATACGGTTATATTAACTACCTCACCAATCTATAATTTCCAATACTATTTGAACCCTGCAATTGAGATTCCTTTTAAAATAAAATACAGATTGTTCAATACAAGTAATATTAAAGGATTTAGGGCTTTACTTTCAAACCATCAATCTCTAATTGTTTTTTTGGACATTTAACTTCATTCAAGTCAATTCTCCAAGTTCTTTTGTGAAGTACAAGAATTTTTGTGAGGTCAAACCTTCCAAGCCCTTAAATTGTAGAATACTTGTACAAAAAAGCGTTGAGAATGTTTATTGTAAGAGAATAAACACGATAATGTACAAAGATTTTGATGATTGAAAACTAGACTTCCTATGTCATTCCGGGACATCTTTGCATTCATTAATTGGAAAAAATTTGAATGCTTAGTCCTTAAGGGGTTAAATTATAGAGTAGGTACAAACAAGTTTTTTGAAAATCTATTTTTTAGAAATGCTATCTTTAGAATGTGGCCAACAATTTGGAAATACTTCTAGATGGTCCAAAATTCAAGAATGTGTGTTTTTTCCTAAATTTGCTAAATCAGGTGTTCCTAGGAATTGAATGTCTTCACGTATGTTGAAGTGGCTAATGTAGCATTCAATTAGTGGATAATTTTAGAAGAAAAAAAGGCATAGGATCTTCACGTTGACTCAGAAGATCACTAGAATTGGAACTTGTTCAAGGTCATAGAGATTTTACAGTTATTTCCAAAGAAATCTTTTTGTTTAAAGGTGTACTATGGCTAGTTTAAATAGTACTTGACATACTAATATTACCTCAATTAGGCACTTTGCCTCTTTTGTTGGTAAATTACCAAAATTGAATTAGAAGGGATTTCCATAAAAAAAAAGTGGCTCCCTATTTAAGCAACTTCATTGCCCACTACAAAGGCAAACTTAATTGCCAACTTTTTCCCCTAAGTTGGGTCATTATTTGTTTAATTTCCTAAATTTGTTCATGAACCACTCCATGTAAGCGTTTTTCGAATTTAGGGAGGAATTGTCATTTTGTAGTTTATTCTTTACTTAAATAAAGAATTAGATTCATTTGTTTAATTTCAATTTTGTTAATTGGCTATACTTAGCCAATGAATCCTCTTAATTAGCAATTTTAAATTAATTATTTTACATGCCAATATAGTTCAATTTATCTTCTAAGCGTAAACTTTACCCTAGAAAATTGTTCTTTTCATGAGAGCTCTACGAAAAATCCCTATTTTGTATTGAAGTGCAGCCCAATGCAATTAAAAGTACCATTTCTAGGTTTTTTGGTTTAATAGTGCCTCAACCAAATAATTTTGGTTTAAGGGATGCTACAAGCCTACATTGTTTAAAATGCCTGCAATTACATGTTTTCAACTTGTCTATATCAATTAAACTTTTAAGAATATGGAATGTTTATTTTCTAAAAAAATTGTAACCTTGCAATAATGAACTAGGCATAAATAAAATTGAATCCTGTGTGTATGGAATCTGCTCTATGGAGAAAGAGAAATTTTCACCTACTTTTAATTTTGACTAACTTTAATACAATTGCAATTCACAAAGTTGTTATTATTTCTTTTGCTATACCCAAAGAAATTTGCACTTTATGAACACAATGTGTTGTTCTTTTTGAAAATGCCTAAATGATTTAATTCTTCATACATTGGAAGCCAATGACCACCCTAAGCATTTTAGTGGAAACCCAACTTCAAAGAAATATGCTTGAAATCGAACAATGAAGCCCACCTATTTAAACTAAGTTTCACAAAGCAAGTTCTCAATTTAATTGGAATACCTAAAGTTTTCAAATGTTATGACAAACTGTTCCCCATGTTGGTTAGTCAATTTTTTTTTATGAGATTGAACCCTTTCATGTCCACTTCTTACTTTCAATATCTTATCATAGAGTACCTGTAACTTGGTCAATGAATTATTTAAGACAAAGTTTCCTCTTTAATTGGAACTTGTTAAATAAAATTTGCTATTACAAATTGAACTTTTATCTAACAATTGTTTTTTTATAGCCTTCATGTGAAGATGCTTTACTTTCCACCTCCCAAAATAATGGGTTTAAGGCAACAATGAAAAACAAAATTGTAGGAAGCCTAAAACAAGATTGTCTACGAACAAGGCATAGGGGGCTCGGGGGATTATGCGATGTAGATATATCCAATCTCCCCAATACATTTAAACTTGGTAAAACCAAAAGTTCAATCCATACACCCTCTACTTTCCCCAATGTATTTGAGGTAGACAAAACCAAGAGTTGAATTCATACACAATTCACAAATATCTAAGATGTTTTGTCAATTCTTTGTATACATGTAGGCATTCTAATTAATATATTTTCTTATATTAAGAGAGGTGCAAGACTTTGTGATATGAAAATGAAATAGGCCATAGCTTAAAACTTTTTTATCTTTGTTGAGAAATTAGTGGCTCTAGCACTTGCATGTTTATTGTTGTCCTTGAAGGGGAATAAACCCTAAACCCTAAACCCTAAATCCTAAACCCTACGCTCATTAAGTACTCATTGAAGAATAAGTTGTCAATTTAGTTGTCCTACTTCTCCAACCTCTTGTGCTACTTTTCCTGGCAATTTCTGCAACATTTTAGCATCTCTTTGAATCTTAAATTTCTGGGTTTAGGACAGCACCTGATAGATTCAAAGCATTTGCAAATGGGGGGAAATGGAAACTGAGTCTGCTTTAATTGAAAACTGTTGTTACCACAGCACATGGTTGATCCGAAGACTATGATCACAAATGGGGGGAAGTTCAAATTGAGTTTGCTTTAATTGAAAATTGTTGTTCTTACAGCACATGGTTGATCCAAAAGACTATCGCAAATGGGGGGAAATTAGAACTCAGTCCACAAAAGCATCAAATTGTTGTTACAACAACACATAATTGATTCAAAGGATTTGCAAATCTGTGTGAAATTAAAACTGAGTCCACAAACAGTTTGTGTTCTTTTGACAACAGCACATGATTGATTCAAAGACTTGCAAATGGGGGAAATTGAAACTCAGTCCACAGAAGCTAACACCATGCATGCACTTACTAGCCTAAAATGCACAGCAAGAGGGGCATGAACATAAGTGACAATTCAAGTCACTTTGTGGTGTAGAAAATCAAAATACTTGCATTCAATTTCATAGGTGGTCCAACAGTATTTACAAAGGCTGGTCATGCCTCGACAATAGTTCCTCATACACCTATGTACATTCCTAACCCCAAACACTACTCTTGGTGTGTGCCCATGATAGCGCCGCCCAAGGACTCTCCAACGTCACTGCCATATAATTCCCACAAGACAAGGTATCAGAAAAGCAGTGGCAAGAACACACCCGTTCTCAACATTACTGGTCAGAACTCTTACATTAGTAATACACTTTGTTAAGCAAACAAGAGCTGGACCTTAAGCCATTCCTAACTAGCCCAATTATAACCCTGTCTACTAATCATAATATGCCATGCATTCAAAAAAGAGATCACCTGCTCCACAAGCACAGAATACAACACTAGGTCGTACATCACCCAGCAGGTTCCCAAATTTGTCAACTGGGTTTCCGTGACTGTTACATAACACCACAACGTCACTCAAAGCGGCTCTTGTCGAAGTTTAATTCATGCAAGTTCAGATGCAAAGAATATATAGGAAATTCAAACAGCCAGAGTACAATGAACAACAAATAGAAGTAAAGTGCACCTGAATTCGACACCAGTAGAAGTGTATTGGCTTCACATACCTAGTGCTGTAGAGATCTCCATGCTAACCAGAAATTCTTCTGGCTCACCCTAAAACTCCTGCGTCGGCATCTAGAAGAGACTCCGTTATAGACTCCAAGATCAGCAATTTCAACTCATAACTAGAAAACCCCCCCTTCACCGAATGGGCTGTCGGAGGCATGCAAAAATTTGAAAGTAAAACTGCATGGCGATGGACATATGCAAATGAGCAATCATCCCTTAATAGGTAAGTTCTACTATTAGTTTGGTACTGTTTGTACCAATACCCTTGAATCAGCAATTCACCAGCCAGAAAGGAGTTCCCGAAGTCATCTGCAAATTATTCGGCGTTGACATGTTCTCCCTTTGTGACAAGCATCAGCCAGAATGTCTCGTCGTTGTCACTGTCCGCCCTCATTGCGATGTTGAACCCCACTCGCACTTGGTCTCCCAAAAGGTCGTCCCTTGGTTCAGCCTCCATGTCATCCACCTCCTGGTTTGATACTAGCCTTGTAGTGGTTCTGGACTTGGGCCAGATTCTTCGTAGAGTCCAGCCTGGAACATGGGCCTTCTGGTGGCAACTGAATTCTGAATCTGGATCAAGACAGGCAACACAAAAACACGTCAATTGACAAAATTGTATCAACGTCAGATCCTTGCACGACAAGGAACGACATTGATGCATGCCTCTACTCTTGGGGATGGTTTTGGCCTCCAATTTGTCAACTCGGCTTATTACTCCTTCCTTGATCTTCCAGAAGAATTTAGTAATTCTCTGGCGCTCACCAGCTCGCCCAGCTTGGAACTTGTTACTCTCCTCTTGCAAAAAACAAACCACTTGAGAAGCATTTTGCAGCTGCCTTCCATTGGGTTTTAGCTGCTCCTTGAATAACTCTCGTTTGAGAAGTGCACCCGCCCCATCTACTTCTCCTTTACCGTGACCTGAGGCAAAATAATTCCAGGACATTTGGCATCCTTCTGGCAAGTCATTACTCATGGTCAAACTCGGAAACGTACTAATGAAGTACCAAGCCCGGGCTGACTTAAACTGCCCGCTACAGCCATCACTCCACACCACATGATTAGTTGGTTGATAGCCCTCTAACTTCAAGTAATTCCAATGCAACATAAATGCATGCTGCACATACAATGAGTCATGCTGTTTATCATCAGAAACATAATAGTGAACTTCTTTAAGTAAATACGGCTCACCATTAGATTAGGTCCAGTCAGGGTTCATTTGATATGTTATGTGCACCAGAATGGAGACCTGTTCACTATGCCAGTGCATAGACTAGATTTCGTTCTGAACCTTTGTCGCAGCATAGAGTAGGTGAATTCCCTGTTATACTTCCAAAAACCACTCTAAAGCATAACAAAATGACTCTAAAGATCGAACCCACGAGATTCTGTGAAGTGTCTAGCTCTATTCCCAACTTAAGTTCAGCCAGTATCCAATTTCTACTTTCCGGTCCGAGATCTAAAACCGGAAACAACAACACACCAAAAACAACGACCAGACCTCTCTCTATTTCTGCCGGTCTGTCAAGCTATTCGGTCCTGTAATCCTATCACAACCCAGGATCCTACAATTTTTGATCCTGGAACTTCTCTGGACCGATCCGATCCGGTCCTTTCACATGTACTCTCACTCCACTCCGGTTTAGTTTTGCCTCTGTTTCACCATCAGAGGGTTCACCGCTTGCTTTTGAGAGTGGCAGGCCCGCCACTCCTTCCGTGACTTATAGTGGCTGAAGACCCACTTATCTAATCCACTACTTTCTACACTAGCACGGATCCGGTTTGATCTCTCACAGCCACCCGGATAGCGATCCGGTTTGCAGGTCACACAAAGACCCCCCGTATGATCCTCTCATACTACAATGACCTTGATGCCAAGTTCCCTCCGTGCAAAGTCAGGTGGTTACAAGTGAATCCGTCCGTTCCAACATCAACTAAAGTCCTTCCGTTTACCAACTAGGGCAGCGAGACCTCACGGGAGATCGGACACTCAACCGGATTTCCTATCTAGGAGCTCTAGCGCATCTAAGGACTCCTTCCCTATCCGCCTAGCCTAACAACGGTTTTCTCGCCCGGAACCGTGAACTGTAGAGGTGCTGAGGAACTGAAACCCACTCCCAACACTTAGAATACCCACTCACCTGCACATAAGAGCAAAACAAATGCACTAAGGGGAGAAATCTCTCTAGAATCTGCATACATTTTCCTAACTTCTCACCAAAACAACCCTGCCACGCGCGGGAGAGACGTACAACAAGAAATCAATAGAAAACACACAAAAACTCAAGAGAAAAGACTCCCAGTCTCCTTCGTAGAGACTGACTATTATACACTTTAAAACTCAAAAGTCAACAAAAAGGGGCCCGGAAAGTCTGCGCGGAACTTTTGGTCCTTGCCGAGCCGGCCAGACCGAAAAACATCCGATCCAGACCAGACACACCGGATCAAATCCGGTCCGGTCCTAACTAACAAATATTTACAAAACTAAATCCTATCTATCCTATCATAACCGGATCTACTCCTTGATCCGTTCCTTCGTCCATAACTTGGTCTTCGCCTTGGTCCACGCTCTGATCTTGATCCGCACCCTGATCTGGGGTTAGATCCATACTTTGATCCTGCCCCGGGTTCAGTGTGGGACTTCTAGGTGGTTCCGCTCCAAGCTGCTCGAAGACGTCCGTCAGGTTCCGGTTCCGCTCCCCGGTTTCACATTCTGGGAGATCCGGTGACGAATCCAAGTTGATGGTGTGCGCGAGCTTCCTCCCACTCTTCTTTGACTGGGGAGTCCCCTCCTTTCCTTCCGTCTGAATGCCCACGTTCGGAAAAGACCCGGGCATTGAAAAGTCGGACAGATGGAACGACCGTGACAACGTCACTCCGTTCAGCTTTCGGCTGCTCTCCTCCATCCGGTTTGCAGCTTCTCGCGCTTCCATCATGACCAATTCCACCTTCTCGGAGTAGTCCGTCAAAATCCGGACCAACCTGGTTCCGGATATTTTCTTCTCCTTGAGGACTCCCTCGTCAAATAGCTTTGACTTGGTGACGGCCTCTCCGGTTGTAACACTATATTCAATATTTTGAGAGAGTCGGCCCCTCTCAAAATAGCATTACCCATATAGACGTCCAAAAATTGAATTTTGAGTTTAGCAAATTTAGGATGATAAACACTAAGCTCATTAGTTGTAAAGTAAAATTTCCATTAAAATGAGAGTTACTATACTCAGTAAGTCTTTAAACATATACAATTCAGTATAATAATCGTTTTTCAATTTATATAAGCGAAGATCATGCCATCTATTGAACACCAAGTCATGAGGTCCACAGTTGGTTGTACAGGAATGCTTATCTCATTCAAGCGGTCCGAGTTCGATTCCAGTTGAGTTTGGACGAGCACCTATGAAATATACATGACTTGGTGCTGCTAAGTAAACTTTGTAGGTAGAAAAGTTGTAACAACATAGAAGCCCCTATCCCAAAATGTGACAAGTGCTTAACACGTTAACAAAATAAAATGTGGTAATACCTACTACCATTTTTTTCAATTCTTTCAGATATTGAAATGCATTTTCTTTAGTCGATTTAGAAGGAAACTAAAGTCAATCATAGAAACATGTAAAGGTAGAATGAAATAATAAAATATATTCATATATAAATGCAATTGCTTCACAAAAGCAATTAATACACTGTCTTGAAATCGTGATTCCAATGGAAATCCATAAGGTTAAATCAAAACATACAAACTTATACTATTTATTGTATACCACGCAACATAGAATTTCTATTGCTTATGGAAAGCAAATCTATAGTATAAAAACACTTTGTACACAAATATATTACGTCTCTTGTATGACGCACAATACAAAATTCTATAAGAAAACCAGAAGCATTACCTACACAATATAAAAGCAAAGTATTACTATAGAATGAACTGAGTAGAGTAATATTTATGCTCAAGTGGAATTCAAGGCAGCTAAACTGTCGTGAATCACTTCAATTTGAGCGGCCAGGATCTTCAGCTTACACTGAGTCGTGTCCTTCTTGATCTGTGACTTCCATGCAGTCATCAAGGAATCGGTATGCTCCCAAATAGGACGAAGAGCTTCGTCAACCTTCCAGCGTAATCCTCCTGTAGAATCCCAACCAGTGTAGAATTCTTGAATGTTTCGGTTTCTTGATGTAGGCTTGAAATACTGAATGAGCACAGAATTAGGTTCTTCGGGGTTGCAATTTGGATCAGACAACGCTCTTGCAATCCAAACAGGCCTTGCATCGCCATCCGCGGGACGAATAGCAAGAAAGTATCCTGCATAGACATCACGCATTACCCGAAAGGATTGTTGTGGGCAATCGCGTAATTGCCCAACATAGATGTCATCCTCTGCAAACTCTTCCCGAATCTCACCATTATCTTCAAACTGATCTTCGATCGTCGGTGCAACACGAGTGGATGGCCAAAAGCCATCTTTCAAAGAAGATGGAGGTTCAATAGGTTCATGCAACACTGCTTTCACTGCTTGCCAGTAGTATATTAAATGCTCATACCGTCTTTTGTACTCCCCAGTTTGGTCTTCATTGGACAATTTCTCCCAATAATTGATGAATCCCATTAAATCCTTGAATATGTCATCAACACCTCTCATGGGGCGTGAAAAAACGGGGACCGGCTCTCCACGCGGCCACAAACTCCGACCTTCAGAGTCTTCTTGCCATAATTTAATGCCTCCACCTTCTTTAGGAAGCCAGTCTACATCCGTGCACAGAAGCTTGTACTTCATGACTGGGCAGTCATTTGACTCCAGGTAGAATTTGAATTGTTGAGCCTTGGTGTGCCCAACAAGAGACTCGTCTCCCTCCATGATGAATCCCTGAATGAAAGCCTTAAAATCAGGCACTTCTTCTACAAGATGGGGAATTGTAGGAACCGATTCTACGTCCATGAAGGACTTCATAAGTGAAGGAATGGTGGGAAAGTTTTCTTTCTTCAGCAACATGCTCCACCTCCCAAACAGTGCATCGATATCATCGTGAGTATGTCCCACGAGCATGAAATTCACATACACTTCCCGGAAATTTTTTTTGGCAACAAGAAGGGACCAGAAGCAAAACACAAATCTATTCTTATTATCACCAGTAGCATTGTCCATCTGAACATTTAAAATTGGAGGGAGTGACAGCCCTAAAATTGGGATCTCTGGAGCTAGTCGAAGAGATGTTTTGCAAATGTGATCTCCTTGTAGAACTGCATCAAAAAGAGGAGCTGATCTGGAGCCAACAAACAACTCCCTGGAGGAATACTTTGGAGGCAATTCCAAATCTTGCAACAACTTAGCAAAGGAGCCGATTGTGTAGTTGGAATCATGAGAGAAGATGTCCAGGCCATAATGGGCATAACGGACATCACCATGACCGTGGGCTATCATACCGGTTACAGATACAGGCAACTTGATTAGACCATCCATAGCCTTATGTTTGTGGGAGAAAACGGGGGAAGCGGTCTTGGCATGATCCATTTTATCATGCATGATCGTCAAGCACTCATGTGGGTAGGAACTTGACCTGTAATGATTTGCATAATACAATTCCCTGTGCGCCCTAGCAACAACCAAATGCAAATCTAACTTCTTGGCCCATGTTAAAGCTGATTGAGACCCAGCAGGTGCACTTCTCCTAAGTGAATGGTATCTATCACATGTGGAACAACGTGCAAAATTGTCTCCAGGTTTCTTAGCGTCAAACTCTGAAAAGTTAACCTTCCTGATCTTGCTCAAATTGGATGTAGATACTTCTTTCAATCCAAAGACCGTATTCACAGAGTTACTTTCAGGAATAGCTTCCTTCCATTTCCACGTAGCTGGAAGAATCATGGAGACTACCTTCTCGCCCGACTTCAGTGTCCGAGTACGGTGAGGCATGTGATCAGCGTTCTTCTCTAGAATGCACTTCAAAGTGGCAGTGGCTTGCTCAGTGTGCTTCCGAGGCTTCCGCAAACCAGTATTTCCATGGGGCTGGGCATTGAAACCCTAGTCTGCATATCCTTGGAAACGATGAAAAGTTGCTTCCGATACTCCAGCAATATGCCTCCAAGCAGACACACAAACATCTATACCCTCCACGGTGACCATCCTCTTTCCTTGCGTATCACAATGAACTTGTCTATGAACATCAAGCTTCATGTGGTATCGAAACTTATACGATGTGTCTCGATACATACGCTCTCGAAAAGCTCTAATTTTGTCTCTGAAAAACGGTTGAACGCAGTTGTTGACACAGCAAGTGTTGCTTGAAATACTATTTATGGAGTCTTGAGTGAGAAGAGCTTTGGCCTTCACACAAGTTTCTCTTGGCGGGTTCCTCACTGTACTCGTATACCGTGTGCTCCGTGTCGACAGAGGAGCCAAAAGAGCTGCCTGACGACAATTGTAATTGTAACGGAGCTCATGATTCCGAAGACTTGCACCATTATAGAACACGTTCTCAATCGGCCACGCACGGACTGAAAACCTCCATTCATCTGGAACATGATTGGTATCTAACGTCTTTGAGATTTGGACGGCAACATAAGAGTCGCCAAGTGCACCTGTAGTGCCAACTACAAGCTCAGAGCTTACACTGTGACAGATCCCTTCCGCTACTACAAGACCACCCTCATTGAGAAGTGTTACTAACTTTGTGCTCCAAAGACTTCGTGGAACACCTTCGCATTCGGGAATATCCAATGCCTCCTCTGGATGAACTTGGACATTGTCATCTGAATAGTTATCCTCCGCTTCCTTCACTCTTGCTGGGTTCATGATCTGTTCACCAAATCAAAGATGATCTCAATCACCAACTTGACACAGAAAATATGGGCATTGTACTGGGACGGAGTTTTCTATTTTGAACAAGCGAAACATATACTCCATAAGTCATAAGAAAGGCTAGTACTTAGTCACTATAACTCATTTACAATTATGGTGAGCAAAGGTGATATAGCTACTTCCTGAAAGTGCTATATTACCTGCAGTCTAGCTAAATGAAATAATTTCATCAAGTCGTATTCACTTCAAGTGGAGTTGGTTCAAAATAAAATGCAAGTTGTATTCACCTCGAATGAAGGTGAATCAAGAACCTCCAAAAATAAGTTTCAACTCAGAAGAAGGAAAAATAGCCTTCATGATGGTGTGGTATTCAATTAACATTTACTTTCATTGCCTTATACAAGATGAATTTTTTTCATGTATAAGTAAACTGATTAAAATCTATAATCGATATTTACCTTGAGTGGAGGTGAATTGATGAATTGACCTACTCTTATAGACCCCTAATTCATATTCACCTCGAGTGGAGGTGAAATGATGAATTGACCTACTCTTATAGACCCTTAATTCATATTCACCTCGAGTGGAGGTGAAATGATGAATTGACATTTTTTTATACCCATAATCAATATTCACCTCGAGTGGAGGTGAATTGATAAATTGACCTATTTTCAAATACCCATAATCGATATTCACCTCAAGTGAAGGTGAATTGATGAATTGACCTGTTTTCAAATACCTATAATCGATATCCACCTCGAGTGGAGGTGAATTGATGAATTGACTTGTTTTCAAGTTCCAATAATCGATATTCACCTCGAGTGGAGGTGAACTGATGAATTGACCTGTTTTTAGATACCCATAATTGACATTCACCTCGAGTAGAGGTGAATTGATGAATTGACCTCTTCTTATATACACATAATCAATATTCACCTCGACTGGAGGTGAATTGATGAATTGATCTATCGATTATAAATCTATAATCGATATTCACCTCGACTTAAGGTGAATTGATGAATTGACCTGTTCATAGATATCTATAACTGATATTCACCTCGATTAGAGGTGAATTGATGAATTGACCTCTTCTTATATGCACATAATCAATATTCACCTCGACTGGAGGTGAATTGATGAATTGACATATCGATTATAAATCTATAATCCATATTCACCTCGACTGAAGGTGAATTGATGAATTGACCTATTCTTATATATCCATAACTGATATTCACCTCGACTAGAGGTGAATTGATGAATTGACCTCTTTTTATATTCACATAATCAATATTCACCTCCAGTCGAGGTGAATTGATGAATTGACCTATTCTTAGATAACCAATTTGTGATTAAGTAATTCCACTCTATCTCATTTATGGACTTTGAAAACCTTCTCTCATCTTGTTTTCCAATCAGAATATAAAGTAGTACATTCAGGTCGACTATGAATTCATATTGTTTGTAGCAAATTCCATTCAAATGAAGAATTACAACTACACCACTTGCAATGTACACCCTTCACTATGGGAGGTGCTACAACCTGCTGTCACTTACTAACAAGATCCAATACAAACAACTACACTAATAACAGGAATCATAATGGGGTGCAATTTTCCTTGCAATTATCAGTCAATAAAACAATTGAAACCATCAATTCCAATGTAGACGCATGCCTCCTTGAACTCCTCGACGTAATCTTCAGAGTTAATAATAGAGCAGTGTACACACAAGTTCGAAAAAATCGGTCAATCTCTTAAAATCTCCCTTTATACAAAATCATTTGAACAAGTACAAGTGACAACAATTGAGACCAAACTGTTGCAGGAAATACAATTGAACACAAAATTGTCCATTACGATTGCACAATTTCCGCTATTCAAGCTACATCTACAGTCAATTGCCTCACACATTCTGGACTGCAATTCAATAATCCGAAAGACAAATGGTCTTCAATTGAACAACTCAGTGCATGCAATACAATTCTATTTTCGATTCTACTTTTTAAGATTTAGGGTTTTCTGATTCACTAAACTTTGTCATCACTACAACAACGATCAGCACAGTGAAATTCACCTTCTACATACTAAATTATAAGTTGAAGGACTTCAATTCAGGAATGTTGTCTCCACAAAACATTCTCAAAGGCATGTGAGCAGAATCTGTACCTTTACTATTACCTCTTCTATCTCAGATGGCACTACTATACTACAATAACAATGCGAACGCCTAAATCCTAAAGCCGCACCAGTTGAGAATCACCGAAGAAAAAAAAAATCAGAACTAGAAATCCAAGAATTGGACATAGCTTTTCTACACTTGCACTGAATTGAAGATAACTAGCAGCGTTACATCTTGATTACGAACCAAAATCACAACCATTGACAGGTTGAATGATGCGACGATGTTTCCATGGAGTCCACACAAGCAAGAGAAAAGACAGAGCATATTGCACAATACAAAGAGTATCAAATTCAAATCAAAGGGATACGTCATACCTCCATAGAAATTGCTTGACTCCTTCGACTGCAACCTCAACACGATATGAAGCTCGTAGCAAGCGCCGCAGCACAACTTGAACAAGCACCGGACTCCACCACTTGCCTACCAGTACTCAAAAGTTTAATCACAAACACTTGAAATAGCACCGGACTCGACCACTTGCCCACCGGTACTCAAAAGTTTAATCGCAAACACTCATAAGAACAATATTCGCACATCTCAGGCGCAAGAGCAAAGAGACCTCACAGGAGCAGACAAACAAACTTCGTCCAAAAATTTGGAATGGCTGCAACAATAATCACTGAGGCGGGAAATTTTGGGAGGGAAGTGCGTTTCCAAACTTGAAACAGTTCTCCTCAAATCTAGTGCGCTTACAACGGAAGAATGACAGATCCTTCTCCACCTGCAAAATCAAATTCCATTTACTACTTCAAAGGCATTTATGTTGCCGTCACTTTATTCCACCGTCTCTAAACTTGCAGGTAGGCGACAGAAATGGGAAAAGTTCACGTTCACCTACTTGAGTTTATGAGAGGCTCAGTCCTCGTCAGGGAATTTTAGGAATACAAGGTTCAGGAGTTAGGATCCACGTGCACATATTTTAAGTAGGATAATTTGCACATTATGCACCTGACATGGCTAAGGCCTACCCTTTACATAGCTCATCCCATTCAACCTCATTCCATTTGGCTATTTAAAACACATCCAATGAAATTGGATCTAGTGCTCAAATCAAGGTTCCAAAAACCTTACATTAGGTATTACATTTGGAGCAAATTATCAATGGAAATTGATGAAATTATCTTCATAATTATGGATTTTTTTCCCATATATTCTTCTTCCTAAAGTGGACGACAATTCGAATTGCCAGCAAACTTTGGAGCAATAACGCTCTATCCATACCATAAGAGAGGCTACTGGGTTTAGGGTTTAGGGTTTAGGGTTTAGGATTTAGGTTTTAGGGTTTGAATGTGGCAACAACACAAGGCAGAGTAGTATCTATTAAAACTAAAGAAGGGCACCTAGAGTGATTTTACAGGAATTACTCTACAAAAGAAGCAACTACTTCTTCAATACTTATGTGATACTGGGATCACACTTAAGTGATATTTATTGACTGAAATAAATATCAGAAGTAAATGATACATACTTAGATGAAATTCAATATTAGTTTTAAAAAATAATTGTGATTTGATCATTTTGAATTAAGTAAATTAAAGTTTTTTTCAGCGGTTCAGGGTTATATAACTAGCCAAAAATCATGCATAAAAAAACATTAAATATTGTAAATGAAAATTTAGCACACACACAAAAAATTCATCAAATTTTACAATGAATGCTCTTTATTTTACCCTTTCTGATGTTAGAATATGACTTTGTACTATATAAGTCTCAAACCATATAGAAATGACATGTTTGTATTTTGAAGGAGAGTCGTTCAATTTCTTTAGAATTGAGAGCACAAAGTTAGGGGTACTAATTTTTACTTCTCAATACATCAAAGTAACTAATTCTTTATTTATATCTATGCCTTTCCAAGGTAATGAGACTAAAGTAAAGATGAAAGGTGGCACATCTTTGGTTAATATTTAATTATTTCCAAAAAGTTTGATTAGATAAAATCTAAAAGTAAAAATATGACTTAAGGTGGGGTTTTTTTATGCATTGGAATTTACAAAACAAAGTAATTTTCTAGGGATTATTTTGTGTTCAATCTATCCCATATGTACATTATTAATCATGATTCTAATTTTTTAATAGGATATTTTTAGCATAAAAGTATAACATTAATTTAATTGGTCATAAGAGAAAAGAAATAAAGACTACAATTTTGTAGTATTAAATTTTTTTTCAAGGTTGAGAAGTCTATAAATTCAAACTAAGTAATTGAATTATTTATAGCAATAAAAAATTCATTCATATTTTTTATAATTTCATGTTGAAAGAATATATTAGGTTACTGGAGTTCAACTAGTATAATGTGCTATAAAAATTATCTTTAACCGCTTTCATATTAAATGCAATCTCCAAGAATTCTTTAATCCTTCTAGGGGGGGTCACACAATTGCCTTGTTGTAGATTGCTTCTCTTAGTATTTGAAGATTCACTATTTGTGCATAAATATACAAAGAAATTAAAATAGAATCAAAGATACTTTTGTATCCCATATGGGGGGGTTATACAGAAAAACGTAGCAAACTATATGCAGCATGATATAGGGAGGTATTAATTCACAACATCTAAAATTTAGAAATAACTTAGAGATAATATATGGTATACTAAATCATATGCACTCAATTATAAATAAGATATATAGGTAAGTAATACCACGTATTCAAAAAATTGCACCCAATGTAGGATACAAGCTATAGATGCTAGAAATTTTTTGTTACTATGTTCAATTTATGGAACTGCTGATCCATTTAGGGGATGAAGACATATTGGTACTGGTCAAATCTGGATGGACGATTTTGCCCACTACTATCCGTTGCCTGCGACGTGCCAACTTTAGGGTGGTCAGGATTTTGGGTGCAACTGAACTGGTTTGGAGATTCCTGTGCATATTGTAGTATTTGCATACTATAGTGCATATTGTATTGCATAATGTATTATTCACATATTATAGTACATGATTTGTGTCTGTGGCTTTTAATTTTTTAAACATGCTTACCTTATCAATTTAAATTTGTGAACTTTCAGTGCAAATTTCAAGGTTCTTCATCTGATGTTGTTTCAACTGGCTGGTTACTTCTTTAGGAAGTGCGAGCTAAGTAGTGAATGGAAAACAACAGGAATTTTGTTGCAACCAGTTTGAAGTAGTTTATGGTTATTTTTCCTTTCCATTTTTTGGGGTCTTAACGTAGTCTACAATTACTTTTTCTTCTTATATTTTTGGACTCAAGGTAGTTTACATTTTCTTTTCCATCCCATTTTTTTTGGGCTAAAGGTAGTTTATGGTTTTTGTCCTTCCCATTGTGGGGGGCTGAAGGTAGTTTTTGATTTTTGTCCCTTCCCATTTTTTTGGTGATTAAGGTAGTTTACAATTTTTTTCCCTTCCCATTCTTTTGGACTGATGGTAGTTACATTTTCCTTACCTTCCAATTTTATAACGCTTTAGGTAGTTTTTGATATTTGTTTCAGTTCCAATTTCTTATGGATTTTTAGTATTTGAATAATGTGGCAAGCATTGCAGTAGTTCCAACCTCGGAAAACTAAAATTACTTAAGTTTCTAAAATTTTATACATACTAATTGTTTGAATAGAAGTCTTCAAAGAAATAGACAATTTTATTCAATGCTTTCAGTTCTTGGAAAGTAATACACATTCATAACAATAAAATATAAAGTAGACTTTCTTAAATTTTTTGAAAACGAGGACCTACCTAGCATTGATTAGTGCCAACAAATGTCTATAAATATGTATAAGAGGCCATGAAAAGATTGCATTTGATTTTCTCCAGTTCTAAATGTATATGACTGAGGTAGATATATAGGTTCAAACCACAGTAATAGGAGCTAGTATTGGACATTATTGAGGTGCTCATGCAGGTTCTTATTGGAATATTCTAACAGAAATTGTTGCTTATTCATCTAAAATAGTCCTGAATTGGATGAATTAAAGAACCATTAATATGGATGACTGAATGAGTGTTGACAACTAAATTTTTTTTATTGAAACTTAGAAACTTAACATAGTTATTTTCTTTTGTGTTATGTCAAATAACCGTAAGTTAAGAACAAAGTACTACAAAAAGATTTCATGTTTTAAGGCATATTCAACAATTAGAACAAAGATTCTTTAAAAAAAGCAGTGGTTATGCCAAAAGCATCTCCTATAAATGTGTTGGGACCCTATAGGCTTTTTATTATAGTCAATGAGTGCTTTCTACCTGAAAGTATGCCTTACTAAGAAAATCGATCAGTTTGACCCTAAACCCAAAAAATCACAAAAATTAGAATTATAAATTGAGAAGTTTATCTTTCTCATTGAGAATACTCCGTACTATTGTATGTAAATGGCAACTTGATTCATCCCATTAATTTTGGACTAGTGATGAAAAAATTATGGAGTGTTTTATTTATCAAGCAATCTCATCATCTTCTTCAAAAAATAACTCATGATTCATTATTGAACTCCATTTTCACATTTTTGTAAGAAAAGAAGTTGCATATGGATGAGGTTGCTAGCTAAAACAATGTCTTTGTTGCAATTAGTGTATTTGAATTCCATCTTACAAGTACTGAAGATTTCATGTTTTCCTTCACTGTGGTATTTCATATGGAGTATTTGCTTCAACATTTCAATTTCTTGACGAATTAAAATGAAGTGTGCTTTTAAAACAGAAATGTAGACCCTCAACTGACGTCTTGAACACAATTTTTTTATTCAATACCTATAGTGCAAAATCTTTTTAGTTAAATAGATTCAAAGTAAAAAAATCAAATCACGGAAGGTTCCCTCAAAATTGGCATTCTTTACTTTGAATACAAAGATCTTGCTAAACATGTGGGAGAAGTTTTTTAAATTTCTACCACACATCCTTTTACTTGTGTACTGCAAGATTGAAGAATGTAAAACATTAATCAAATTTGTAAAGCCTATAAAGGAAAAGTGTCACAAAATCTGAATCATTTCATTGGAATACAATGGAACACCTTATTTAGTTGCATTTTGGCAATCATTACCCAATGAATTGAATAAATGTCTACAATGTTACAATGCGCATTGTTGATTGTCAATTCAACGTTTGGTTTCAAGTTCATGATTATTTTGCATTACATGAAAACACCTAATTTAGTTGCAACTATAACATAAAGGGTACTAGAAGTTAAAGCATAAATTACATACAACTGCATTCTTGTGATAACATGAAATATGAAATGGCCATTTATAAACTATAAATTTTTTTATGAATATGTATACTTTATTACGCAACAATATGTCCATTATAACCTCTAAATATGATATTTATTGTTTTTAGAATAAAATCATTCAATTAAACCCTTCATGTTGGGTACTACCTCAAAATCTCAAAATAGCATTCATTATCTTGAAGGCCATCTCATCATCTACATAAAAGCTTCTAGAAAGGTTAATTATAGAGGGCAATGATCAACGCATTTAAAAGTTACCTTGTGTAAAATTTTGACGATTTCTTTTGAACTTCATCTTGAAGTATACCATTCTTTGCAAACATCAAAAATCACAAGCTTTTTTTTTTCTATTTGTTAAAAATATTAATATATATAAAAATATGGGTTGAGAAAAATGTCTAAAATTGTAAAATTGAGAAGATTAATATAAAATGCAACTTCAAAGAAAAAAATGAAGCTGACAATGAAACATAATTTGGAAAATGTGATGTATACATTACATTTAGGTACCGGTAATTGTTTAAATCAAATCCTACACTAACCAATTTTGGTAAATAGAATTAAAAAAAAATATTCAATAGAATTATTCAAATAGTTCTATAATATTCACGTTCAACATCTCTTTTTTAATTTAAACTTCAAAAATGTTGAGAACATAGTGTAGTGTAGCATGTCTAAGTTTTGTGTCAAAATCTTCTAAATCAAATCTTTCTATGCAAAATAAATTACTTTGTATTAAAAACGAAGTTCTAAATTGTTTTGAATTTTTTTATTGTGAAACAGATTTCAAGTCTTTTTATCCTCTTGTCACATGTCAAATTTGTCACCAAAAAAATATGAAAATAAAGGGCATATTTTACATAATTCAAACCAGTTCATGTCTTTTCAAAATATACTCTACAATTTTTTAAATGAATTTTATTGTCATTTTTTCTTACAATTGTAGTGCATCTGAGGCGTATTTCCACAAGCCTTGAATATTAGAAAATGAAGATTTTAAATGAGCACCCTTGCACAACATTTTGAGTACAATGATCAAAATTATTCACATAGAATTGAATAAATTTATATTAGTGTGCCCTGTACCGTTGCCACAATGCAAAAAATAAAAATAAAAGTATTTTTCTATTTTTTGATTCAATAAAAACTTCAAAATTCAATAACTTTCTCATCGCAGGTTCCCCTGCCATGAAACAATCCCTGTGCACTCTTCCTAGCCAAGGGCTTTTTGACAATACCAAGCACGCCCTCGGGGAATACACGGTCCGGGAGATCTCAATGTAACAAACAAACAAATAAAACAAAACAAACAAAACAAACAAAACAAACAAAACAAACAGCCAAATTTAAGGTATGGACTTGTGCTGCTGTCACAATCAAAAAATAAATAAAAGCCATTTTAAAACCAAAAATAATTCAAAAATCCATAATTTTCCCAGGATAGGTCCAAACTCCACAAAGCAAAGTGTGCCCTGTGCTGTTGCTACAGCCAAAAAGTTATTTTTTTATTTTTTTATTCAATAAGTACTTTGAAATTCAATGATTTTTCCATTGTAGATCCAAACGCCACAAAACCAAGTGTAGCCCTATGCCGTTACCACAACCGAAAAAAATTAAAAGTTGTTTTAAAAAAATAAATAATATAAAAGTAAAAATCATTTAGAAAACAAAAAATAACTCAAAAATCCATAACTTTTACATCGCTGAGGGCTTTCCAACGGTACCAAGCACGCCCCCGGGGGATGCACGGTCTGGGAGATCCCAACGTGACAAACAAAACAAAACAAAAGAAACAAACAGCCTCTCTTAAGGTATGGATTTTTTAAAAGTAGATGATGTCACAAAGTACCCAAAAGCATGATTTCTAAGGGTCACCAGTTCGGCGTTGATTGTTTAACCCCTAAATGCCCAAGGCCTGTTTTGGGCTTCCTGGATTTTGCTCTAAATTGAACAAAATGCCAACAATTTGATGAGTTGTATCAATTCTTTTGGAATTGTAACCGTACAAATTCAAACTAGACATGTTAGAGATCTCATAGGAAAAGAAAACACAACGATATCACTTATGGAGTGAAAGATTATAATGTTTGACCATGAGGGTGCTAAAACTGCAAAAATCTTTCAATCTTCTTTGCATGAGTCAAATCTAAAAAGTTGGTGATCAAATAAATATGAGGTTAAAGGGCCTAACTTGTATAACCCTGATCAATTTATGGCTTCTTAAAATCTACTCCACAATTTTTTTAAATGAATTTTGAATGTGATTTTTTCTCCAAGATCTAATGTTTTTGAGGCTCATTTCCAAGAGCTCTCAACACTACGGGAAGTCAAGATTGCAATGGGTACCCTTGTATAGAAATTTGAATAGAAAAATCACTATCATTTATTTTCAAGATCGGATTTTTGGTGCTAAAATTAGACTTCAAGAAGAACTTTCTAAAAATATAAACTACTAAAAATAGCAACTTGGTCAGGTTTTATTTAACTTCAAAATTTTGCAAACACCAGATTTGGGTGCCTTGGGCATTTAGGGGTTAAAGCTTATGTTTGTTGTCCACTAAGGTAGGAGGCTTGCACTATGATTGGGCATTTTGAACTAAACATGACACAGAGGTACATTTTGCTTTCTTTAATGTACCAAAATGTACAGAAGGTGTACATTCTAGGAAGTGGTCGCTTTTAGAGCCATATGGCATTTCAACTTCAAAATTTTATAGTTAATTCCACAAACGTCCAAATAATATGAAACAACTTGGATTACATGTCATTTCTTATTGTCTTTCAAGGAAAATTAAGAAAATTAAATATTTTAACCTCTCTGGACAAAATTCAATTTTCACTGCTAGCTTCATGATCACTGTGAGCGCTGAGCGGGTCGGGATTGAAGTCTGACTGCTTCGTGATCACTGTAAGTATTGAATAGGGGTTAACATAGGAGTACCAATCTGGAAGAGCAGTTGACGAGAATTTGAGGATCTTGGATGTCGACGTCACCGCTGAGGTCACGGCCTGGGTCGGGATTGAAGTCTGACTGCGGTCCGGGGGTAACTCTCCTTATCTTCTGTGGCTCCTACTCCTCCTAGGGTTTCTAGCTTTTGGTTTCCCGGGCTTTGCCTTCGTCGAGGTTTAGAAAGTACCGCACTCTCAAAAACTCCGTGCGGGCGCGTACCGAGATTTTTTTGGGAGTTCTCCTGCGTTGGCTGGGCGTAGGGCGTGTAGCTTAGTTTTTCATTGCGAGTGTTGGGGTTTGCAGTATCCTTCTAGCTAGTTTCTCCTGCATGACTGCTGCCACCTTTTGCGTGGTTCCCTGTCGCGGAGAAGACCAACGAAGACTGGACGAAGTGGGCTTGTGAAGTTGCGCTGTTGCTATTGATTTTTGTTGGGGCGCCTGCAAGCACGTCGTGGAGCGCAAGGTGATTTTCACGGACATCCCTACAAGCACGTCGTGGAGCGCAAGCAGCCAGGTGATTTTCTAGAACTTTGTCGTTGTTATTGCTTTGTTTTCTCTCGGTTTGCTCCTGTAGGCTCTGTCGACTTTGGTTGAGTCTCGGTAGTTTCTTTGTGGACTTGATAGCGGTGGGCGTGGACGTGAGTTTCGGGTGAGTTTTGGGTGAGATCTTTGGTTGGGGTGAGCTTCGGGTAATGCGGCGCGTGTTGTAAGTTTCGTTTTGGTTGTTGTTTTGACTTACTCTTCTCTTGCGGTAGGAAGTGCTAGCTGTCTCTGTAATTATTGTCCGCTTGCTTCAGTTTCAGAAGGAGCTCACATGCCCTATTTTCCTTATCGTGCCTGCTCACTGTGCTAGGGTTTCGGATTAATTTTGGCTAGATCGGCGATTTCTAGGCAATTTCTAGGTTGATCGACTGTTTTGAAACGATTTGTGATTTCTAGGTTTATCGTGGATCGAATGTTTCCAAATTTTAAGCTAAATCGGTCCAGTGTTCATACCCGAACCGATCAGAGTAGTACCTTCCGATGAACTGATCGACTGAGCAAGAATTTTTTGTAATTTTGATGATGAATTGATCACCGATCGACTGAGCAAGAATTTTTTTGGATTTCGGTGATGAACTGATCAACAATCGATTGAGCTAGAATTTTTTTTTTTTTTTTTTGAAATTTCGTGATGAACTGATCACCGATGACTGAGTTAGAATTTTTTTTAATCTTGTTGATGAACTCATCACCAATCAACTGAGCTAGAATGTTTTTGAATTTCGGTGATGAACTCATCACCAATCGACTGAGTTAGAAGTTTTTTTGAAATTTCGTGATGAACTGATCACCGATCGACTAAGCTAGAATTTTTTTTAAATTTGGTGATGAACTGATCACCGATCGACAAGGCAAGAATTTTTTTGAATTTTCGTGATGAATTGATCACCCATCGACTGAGCAAGAATTTTTTTGAAATTTCGTGATGAATTGATCACCCATCGACTGAGCAAGAATTTTTTTGAATTTTGGTGATGAACTGGAGGCAGCTCGTTCACCGAATTGGAGCAAGGATGTTTGTGAATTCAAACTCAAGGAAGCTCACTGTGCATTTCAATGATTTTCGAGGCGCTTTTTAAATTGAATCATTGTGAACAATTTTGCTTTAGGACCATGAGTATACCATTTCAAATCTAGAGTTCAAAATTAGGTTCCAATGAGTACTCTACATTTTGTCTTCTTAGTTTGTTCTCCAATAAATTCCCTTACATAAAATAATTTTCTCCCTTCTAGTCTATTTCTAGAAGAAGGATCCCAACTCAAATCACCTTGATTCGAGGTGAATCAATGGCTACTTGGTCTTCTTGTGGAAGTAGTATCCCAAACTCAATTCACCTTCATTCGAGGTGAATAATTAGCCGCTTGGTCTTCTTATAGATTAAGGACCGCAAAACTAAAATCACCTTGAGTGGAGGTGAATTCCAAACTCAAATCACCTTGATTCGAGGTGAATCAAAGGCAACTTTGTCTTCTGGTAGAAGTAGTATCCCAAATACATTTCACCTTGAGTGGAGGTGAATCAAAGGCCGCTTTGTCTTCGTATAAAAGTAGTATCCCAAGCTCAAATCACCTTGAGTAGAGGTGAATCAATTGATGGACGCATTGTCTTCTTGTAGAATTAGAACGCCAAACTCAAATCACCTTGATTCGAGGTGAATCAATCGCCAGTTGGTCTTCTTGTCAAAGTAGTATCTGAAACTCAATTCACCTTGATTCGAGGTGAATCAAAGGCAACTTTGTCTTCTGGTAGAAGTAGTATCCCAAATACAATTCACCTTGAGTGGAGGTGAATCAAAGGCCGCTTTGTCTTCTTATTAAAGTAGTATCCCAAGCTCAAATCACCTTGAGTGGAGGTGAATCAGAAGACGCTTTGTCTTCTCGTAGAAGTAGCTTCCAAACTCAAATCACCTCGAGTAGAGGTGAATCAATGGCCGCTTGCCTTTCTTGTACAAGTAGTATCCATAAATAAAATCACCTTGACTCGAGGTGAATAGCTTGTAGCTCCATTCGTGGTGAATTTAATCTATTCCTATTTATGAGGTTCTTCAATTCAATTGATATATAGAGTGTTCCATTAGGAGCCAATGGAAATTTGGTTACTACCAATTTTGTGTTGTATAAGCAAAACGTTTAGGCCTCCAATTGAATATCTTTTCTAATTAAATTCTTCTTGTATGCTTCAGTATAGGTATGGACGAACACAAAAAGAAACTAGACTTGTACTTCAATCAATATGAAGTACCCGAAGACTTGGTCGAAGAATTTGGTGAAGAGGCCGACAATGGGGATTATTGGAAACTAAAAGAGCCAGAGAGCGTTGAGTACTGGAGCATCATTCTTTATCCAATGACGCAAAACATTGGGTTCATGAAGAAATTCAAAAATGGACCGGTCGCCACACTTCCAATTTCTCACTATGAAGAAGTTGTTGATATTGCCAAGGGTCCTCCAGGAATGCTTTTGGTCAGGTGCTTGATCAAGAACGACCCAGACATGCCAGAGGAATACAAGTACACTTATGCCGTCAATCCTCAAGACACGCCATTCAGTATTCATGAATGTTGTACGTCTCTCATGAACACCCAGTATGAAGGCCTCTACAAGGAGCTAGAAACACAAATCCAGAAAGGAAGGTGGATGAGTAAGGATGGAGGACCGCTGCCTTCAGCAATTCTAGCAACTCGACTGAAGCAGCTGTTAGTCTCTTTTCAAATTGAGACAACAACATTAAGGACTAGTTACAAGAACATGACCCCTCAACATTTGTCTCGAGAGTCAAGTGGCGTGGTCGGGAGCCAGCAGTCCCGCCTAAATCTCACCCCTGAGACAGGCAGAAGTGAAAATCAAAAACGTAGACCTAGTACTTCAAGAACGGTGCATGCTAGCACGCCAATGAGGACGTAGGACACTACAACAACTGAAGCCAATGATCAAGATCCCGAGTCTAGCTCACTCTCAGTCCTTACAAACATACCAAAGGATTTCAAGTTTATACCTAAGGATAAAGACTCTGGGAAAGCGAATTACGAGGAGTCCTTGAAGATCTATGATGGTTATTGGTCTGAATGCCAAGAAGCATATTGTTTTGGTAGTGATAAAGTTGAAGAGATTTCAATTGATCAGTTGATGTTACCTCTTCCTGACATGAACTGCCGCAGTCTAGAGCCGTCCGGCATCGACCACACCATGCATTATTTGATGGAGATGCTTGACAAAGATAGAAAGCAGGCCCTTTGTGCTATGCCTATCGGATTGGAGGAAATGCCAAAGGATTGGAAAGACATAAAAGATTGCAAGTTCTACATGATCAATGGCCAGCACAGTGTCGAGGCATCAAAGAAGATGCGGACCAAGGCATTTGCATCCAAGATCAAGGAGAAGTTTGAAAAATGGCCATGCTTCATTGTCTGGAGCAAGGACCACTCCATTCTACGACGAATTTCATCTTATTATAATCGAGTGAATCACTTCGACAGATATACACCTACCTGGGCAACTAATATAATTGGTGCTTGTGGAGTGTGGGTAAGGATGGGAGAACCAACGCCTCCAAAACAAGCGTCCGAAGTGGGACGATCAGTTTCAAGAACAAAGTCACAATCCAAGGGCAACAATGCCGAAAATTGGAAGGTATGTCATAAGGAAGTAGTTTTATATTATTCAACTAAATTCTTTCTAATACATATAAGTTAGGAGGTCATCAGTCTATTCTTGAAGCTTGCAGAATGCAATTTTCTAGTTCATAATTCACCTCCATCCAAGGTGAATTTTCTATTCAGTGACTAACTTGTTTACATTATCTTTGAGTGTAGAAATTTGACGCTGCTTGCCAGCTACGGTTTGGTATGATTGACATTAAGAAGCAGCAAAGAACCAAGTCTGGCAAGCCCGTGAAGGTTGACATTATAAACGAGCTCAAAATTATTACTGCTCCAAAAGATGTCTATGAGTTATACTCTGAACCCATTTCCGCTGCCTCAATGGGAGAGTTGATCGATCCGGAGTCAAAAACATTGTTCAAGAACAATAAGGGTTGGGTTCCGGAGAAGGATGGCATCATCAGTAAAGAGTTCTTCAAATGGCTTGGCAATCTTTCCAATGCAAGCTTCAAGCGACTTGCAGAGCATCTATTGATGAAGCCTAACCCACCACAGAAGAAGAACAAGAGAATGGAGGATTATCCAAAGGTGACATTTAAGAAGTTGAAGAAAGTTGTACCAAACTGCTGTACCTATCGACAGTGGTGTGAGAGGCGCAAAAGAAAACAAATTGTAAAGGTGCAGCTCAATGATATGAAGCCCGAACTTGATTTGTTAACCACGACGGGAGAGACTAAGAAGGACATGTGGAAGAAATTCAAAAAGGATTACAAGATCACGGACGCTGCCATGCATGTTCTTGAAGCAAGAACTTCCTGTTATTCACATCTCCTTCTGCTCTGCATACAGTAGACAATGCTCTTCCCTGCCAAAAAGCACATGATTCCGGGACTTCCGGTCTGACAAGTACCCAACAGTCTGGTCGTATGTCTAGCCATGGATTAAAGCTTTCCCTCGGCGCTTCATTTGTAGGGCCGCAGTAAGGCTCCGGCTCCTCTTCTTCCTCCGGAATCACATCCATGGGATTGACTGTCGATCCTGGGCGAGGGACTCCATTACGCGCCACCCTCCAATCGTGTTGTGGCTAGAAGCCTTCAACCAACTCTGGAGGACACTCGGGTAGTGGTTCCTTGAGCTCATCGAGAACACACTTCCAGTAATCCACGTATAGACCGAACGCAATTGCAAATCCCTCGCATTTAGAAATACCGTATTGCCAGTACTGAATGTATTTCTTGAGTCCTACCAGCATAAAACCCTTGTTCAAGGTAGCTTTCCGCGCCGCTTCCCTTGCCTTCTCTTGATTTCCATTTGGTATCGGAACCTTGCTGCCCCACATGGGCTTAAACGGAACAGGCTTTGGACAGTCGTGAGGGAGCATGGGCTGACCATTGTTGTCTGTCTTCCAAATGCGTTCAGAAGGTTTCTTCGACGGCAACCAATTTGAATCAACTGCTAACCTTTTGAAGTTCATGATGGGGACCCCATCAGTGTCCACGTAGAACTTGAATAGGTGCATCTCCCCCAATCCAATTAATTTTTCCCCGCGATTGCATTGGTAACCCTTCCTAAACGACTTGAAATCCCCCACCTCCTGTATGAACTCCGGCATAAATGACAGCTCTTGGGACTGCATGAAGGCTTTCATGAGGTCAGCGACAACAAAAGTGTTCTTGGTCTTCAGGGCCTTCGAAAGGTGGCTGAAATATGCATCGATGTCCTCGTGAGTGTGTCCGACTAGTAGAAACCCAACTTGAATTTCCTTGAAGACACCTCGTGCAGTGAGCAAGGATAAGAACGCCATCAGATATTTGTTCTTGTTATCCTTGGCAGAGTTGTCAAGCTGAAGATATAAATTTTCAGGAAGGGGGGTACTTCCGACCCGAGCTCCAGGGTGAATGCATGGTTGATGGGCTCAAAATTGTGTCGCAATGTCAAAAATTGCATACAACCAATTTTCAAATGCCTAAAAGGTACATTGAAAAAATTAAACATTAAAAAAAAAGTTCATTTGGGAGACTAGAGCACCGTTTTAAACACATCTATGTTGTTCATTATTTATTAAAGCATTTCATAAAAGTGTAGGGGACTTTTAAAAAAAGATGAGTGTGACAAATTTGCTGTCAGCACATTTTTCAAGGACTTTTTAAAGATGGTTTAGGTACTTAAATTCATACAAAGGACTATGATTCTAGTGTATGTTTGAATAAATTTTTAAGAATTTATAATCTTGTTGTATAGATATGTATTGAATGTTGGCAAAGGACTTTTTAATGACTGTTCAAATACTAAATTTTATGAAGTCTTTTTCTTATAGACAATATTTTTTTTTTCAAAAATAATTTTTTCTAAAGTATAATGATTCTCAAGGTCTAGGGGCGCTCAAAAAGCTAAGTAATTTTTGAATTTGTTTAGAATTTGTTTTTGTAGAATTCACTCCCAAGCATTTCACTCCCAAACATTTTACTTACAAAAAAGGACTTTTTGGACTTGGACTTTTGCCAAAAATGAGCCACTCAACCATGCATTCACCCTCCAGGTTCGGTGAGGGTTAGGCTATCCATACATCTAGACTTTCTTCTAAGCAGTGCCTCAAACAATGAGTTAGCCGGTGGATATGGAAAGAAGTCGCCTGCCTCTCGAATAGGTGGACCCTCTAGCTGGCGCAACAACCTCGCCAAAGACGAAATGGTGAAGTTGGAGTCCGCCGGCCAGCAAGATGGAGCATAATGGACGTAAGCACCGTCACCATGGCCATGAGCTACCATTCCAGTAACGCTCATCGGAAGCTGCCTCAAACCGGCTGTGGCCTTCATTGTCATCCGCAGTCTGGGTAGAGCCGTCTTGGATGTATCCATCTTGTCGTGAATTATATATAAAATTCTTCAAGGATCTCGTTTGGATTCCTCACGCCACGACGCATACAAACGACGGCAAGAAGCTTGGTGATTGAGATGATGAGTCCGCTACTTCACAAACTCCACGTACTTGGGGCTTCCTTTCGGAGACTTCAGAATAAACTGTTGTAGATCGTTGCACGTAGTACATTTTGCAAACAAACTTTCAACAGGCTTAATGGAGACGTTGTTGAAGTGCTCCCGCTTGAGTCTACTAATAGTCGACTGGCTCACGGGCGGCAGACCGTAGTCAGCATTCAACTGCACATCCAGAACTGGTACGCTTAAGCATCGGTACAAGCGAAAGGGAAGGAATGCAAATGACAAGCAATGCACCAGAACAGTGATCGTGATATCTCACGATCATTGATCTCGCCGGGAGATCGCACGATCAATAAAGCAGTGACAGGAGATTAGGGGCACTACCTCGTTGGCGTCTACTTGGACTTGTTTCCAATTTCTTCCAAGAGGAAGGAATTTTAGAGTGTCCGTTCACCCGTTCCCGATGCCGCGCATTTGGTGGGGCATTTGATCAGCATTCTTGTCAATAATGGCTTTCATAGTCCCAGCGACCTAAACAGTCCGATTCCACGGGCGCTTAACCCCTTTGTTTCCGTGCGTCCCTGATACGACGCTGTCGTTGTACATCTCGATGTAATTGTGGTAAGTGGACTTCGGGATGCCGTGAATTATGTACCACGCCTTGCCACAAACATCAACTCCCTGTAGCGTGACGTATTTCCGCTTCCGCTCCCCGTACCTTTCGTGTAGTTGTCCTCCCACTCCAATCCCATATTCACGGCGCTCGTCAAATGACTTCAAGTAGTACTTCTGCCTTACTAACAGCGTGAACTCTTGGTTATAATGCTGACAACACAGACGTCTGGAGCACTTCACCGAGCTGACTTTCCGAATCTCCTCGTTTGCCGTTTTGCGGGAGTACTGCGATTCCTTCAGTTCCAAATTGGGTTTGCAAACTATAAACTGGTATGGTGCTTTCATTCTACCTCCGAGGTAAGTGAGAGGGTCTTCAATATCGGGAATGGTGGCAAAATGATCCACTGTCTCCTTCAACGAACGACTGTTGGGAAACCAGCACTCCGAAATTGGCCACCTGTCGTGAGACATTATGGCTTCGGTGTCACCCACAAAAACATCGAGGACTGTCACACCTACAAAACCTTCACCAAGTGTTTCGTCTTGGAAATGATCCCCCGGACTCCAACAAATGATACGACCTGAGAAAACAAGGAGTCCGTTGGCGTCCTTTTGATGCACATCAAGTCCAAACCAGGCTCCTTGACAAATATACGGACATGGATCCATTGCGGGATCCCCCGACGCTCTAACAACATTGGCGGCTCTCCACAACACTACATTCTCTTGAACATCCTCTAATGTGTTCATACCCCTCTGACAAGGAAAGCATTTCAAATCTTGGAATTCTAATTTGATAGAATGAGGTCGCACCAGAATGTAAATCCAAGGGTTAATAGGTATGGGCACACCTAGCCACTAGCCTTGGGGACGAACCTCTTTAACAATCCCTGATCCAACTTCACCGAATCCAGGCACAAACAGCTTAACCCAATCACCATTCACAAACACCTCCCATCCACCGGTGGAATCTTGTGATTCACCCTCTACATGCGATCCGTCCACATACGGAACTATCGCGTTAGCAGCAGACTCACAGAATGAATCCATTGTCAGAGTGAATTCTATCGAATCCCTTGGACGAGATTAAAACAATCTGGAAAACTTGTACATACATTCAAGGAGTTAGGCATGTCTATAGAAGAGCGTTGCATTCATGGCCTTGCAACTGCACGACATGAAGAACAGAAGCATCAACGTTTGTACAGTCGTGGGATCTCACGATCACATGGCAACGGAACATGAACAACTGAATCTAGTTATTGTCAACATGAAGTTCGAAAGCCTAGACGCGATAGTGCGATCTCACGAGGGCCGTTCCAGAACCACTGGCAAGAAGCCAAGGCATCTAGGAAAACATTGCAGAAGTTTAGAAGACATTAACCAATGAACGATTAGTACATCGTGGGATCCCACAACACTCCTAGCGCTCAATCATTTAAACCAAAGATCGCGGTATTCCAAGATCCTCCTAAAGAATCACATAGACCGCTACAGAAATACAAATGAAGTAGTGGGTCAAATTGAATCACTCTGACGAGTCCCCGACATAATATCAATCAATCGCGGGATCCCACGAGAACGGCATCGTGTAATTTCCGATAGAGTGTTTGTGAAACCCCCCGAGTAGGAGAACCTGGTGCCAACCGAAAACGTGATCATGAGATCCCACGATGCTTATACAAGATCCATGAGGAGTATGACGGTCATCAAAAAGTAAGGCGCCTATAAGTACACAAGGAAGGCCACAGCCAAGGTTCAATCGATCGTGGGATCCCACGACGAAATGATAGGAGATCCCCCGACTACCAGACCGCGATATCTCTATACTCGAAGATTGAGAGGTCTCGCCACGCTCTATACACAGAGATCGTGGGATCCCACGATGATTACGTATGTTGGATATATACACGTATTCTATTATCATAGACCAACATATCTACAGAAGATAGTGAAATTAGGTTTCCTGTCACTGGTTTCATGACATTCGACACTCTATAAATATTCTCAATTACTGTACAAAAATTCTCTACTTTTAAAGTGGATTTTGCTGTAATTGAGACTCCTGAACCTCCATGTGTACAATAGGAAACGTTCTTAGAAGTAGTTGATTTTGATGGCTGGATTTTCCTCATGTAAGTTCCCCTAATTCCTAACACAACCTAATTTCACTCTTTTGTGAAGACGTTCTGACCGGTTGTCATCCACGTACAAGATTCTCCTATCAACTTGCCCTAAGAGCAGTGCCGTCCCGCGATTCAAAAGGAACCTCGATGTCACTACAGCATGGTGATCCCTTAAGCACGTGAGTTTTTCGCAAAATGAGACCAATGCACGAAGAAAATTATCCCTCCGTTTCACCCTCAATCTACGACATCCTCAGTTTGTGACAAAGTGCAGTGGCGTCAATTCGACTACAAAATCGTGGACATTCGGAATCGCATAACACTTGCAAGGGATATATTTTTACCTTGCAGCATTTGGCTCGGTCAAAACTTCATGCGCCTCCACGCCCACTCTGTCGCCAACGCCGGTAGACACCCACTCGCCACTTTGCAGCCTGCTCCGCCTGTTCACGTGTGCAAACGAAAAGACCAAGCTCCAAGTTCTTTTCGGGTTATGAACCAGGTGGCTGGTTGGAATTCTTCAGCTCTGAATTCCCGCTGCGAACTTTGAAATCACTAAGTGATCCTTGATTTCGAATGTTGGATGCATTCTTGAATGCCGTGCCACAATCAACAACGGCTGGGGGGTACGTGCGGTCCTTCACTTTGGAAGTTGATTGCATTCTCGAATTCAATGCATCTCCGACTACAAAGAGGGAGGGCGTGGGGCTCTTGACTTTCTGACTGGAACTTCGCAAATCTAGGCTTCACTGAAATTCCGATTCTTCACTGACATTTTGAAATTCACCGCATTCAAGGATGGTATCGTTGCACCGTTTTCTAGGAGTCAATGATGCTTTGACCAAAGCGGATCAAACTCTGAAGACTTTCACTTCACAAAATGTCACACGCTTCCCCGATCAATACTCGGAATTCTTCCCCTACACGACCTAATTATATGTATCCTACAGAAACAAACTGTACAAAATCTCGTGAACCCAAAAACTTGAGCACCAAAAACATGTGGAACACCTCACTTACCAAAAGAATCAACAAAGATTTTGAACTCTGCAATGTTCATATTTGTTATTTTCTATTCCAATGAATGAAATCTTAGGGTCTAGGGTCCACAGTCATAGGGTCTACCATCCACGGTCATAGGGTTTAGGGTACATGTTGTAGTGTAGTGTTCACGATTTCAACGTCATGGTTCTTGGTTTCAGGGTTCAGGGTTTCAGGGTTTCAGGGTTTAATAAGGTGTAGGGTATACAGTGGCAGCGCTTTACATTAACGTTTTTAGGGTCTGCAGTTCATGGTTTACGGATTTTCGGGTTTAGGGTATTCTGAAAAATGAAAATGACACTGATTATTTGTTTCCAAATTTTTCTTCAATTAAGTTTACGTCATCTCAGACTGGGAATATATAAACTTAAAATTCAATCTAACTCAATATTGCTAATTAAAAATGTCAGTGAACAGATTGATTTCATATATAATTCTTGTTATGTAGTACAACATCCAATGGTTTCATATGGGACTTTACGGATTAAACAATGATTGACACAATTTTTATTTCATCTACGAATTTTTAAATAAAGCACCAGGGGCTTTTTTGCGTTTCCCTCTCTCATTTTTTCCTACGTAAACGGCAATCCATGACTTCTCCTTGTGTCACAATCCGTTGACACAAGGAAAAGTCATAAGATTGTCGTTTACAAAGGGGAAAGTGAGAGAGGGAAACGCAAAAAAAACACTTGTGAAGGACTTTGGATGTATGGTCAATTTTGTTAAAATGGCGGTATTATTTTGCCATTTGTAACACATTCTATGCCATTTTAATGGAATGCAATGTTATCTTTGACAAATTCAATGCCATTTTAATAGAATGTTGTACCATTATAATGGAATACCGCCATTTTAATCAAATTGACCATATGTACAATTATGATGGAACAAAGAACAAACTGAACCATTTATTTATTTTGTATTTTAAATCTTAGTCTGAATGATTTAATGAGTTAAATGCTTTCAAATTTGTTAATGCACTTTGACGGGTGATGAATGCTTAAACCAGGAATCATGTCATTCATGAGAATATTGTAGGTCATTCAATCTTCATCTGGATTTTTGAAATGATCGAATATGGTATACATCTACATCATTATTTGACAACGATGTACGTAATATTGTTATTTGTTATTGTTATTTGAACAATCTCCACCGATGTGAAAAAAAAAACGGGAATGAAATATTTAAAAAGTCATGAAATTTCATATATGCATGCATAAATTGTGATTTAGAAAAATGAAATTGCTCCAGCTTTAGATTCCACCACTATTTTCTAGTCTTGCCCGTTGAAAAATTCTAATTCACATTAAATTAAAAAAATTGGGAATGAAATGGGCCCTGCCATTGAATTATGGCTTCATTTTAAAAATGTCATGGAATTTCACACATGCATGCATAAAATTCTACTGTGGAAGACTGGAAGTTGTAATTGCTCTTAGGGTTTAGATTCCACCACTATTTTCACTTCTTGCCTGTTGGAAAATCCAGCTTCACGTGAATTAAAAAAAATGGGTAATGAAATAGGCCCTACCATGGAATGGCTTCATTTTAAAAATGTCAGGCAATTTCATTTATAAGATAGTACATGTCGGTATGGAAAAAAAAGGTACAAGTTCAAAATACTCCGCTCATGAAGTGAAGAGGCATGAGCGGGAAATTAAAGTCCTTGCTACGTTTTTTCAAACTTACCACATAACCTAAAAAGGTCCTCCTCCGCCTGCGGTTCATTCAAAGAACTCTCATTCCATAAATCATACATAAAACAGTGCATGTCGGTATCAAAAAAAGAATGTATAAGTTCTTAATCTTCCGCTCATGAAGTCATGAGCGGGAAAAGTCCTTGGTATGTTTTCCAAAATTGCGATACATATTACATGTCAATTTAAAAACAAAAAATTGAAGTTGTAACTTAATATTATTTTTTTCATAAATTGAAGATCATTTTTGAACGTCCTTTGTTTGACATTGTTTTTTTTAACTTCCATTTTTTGCAAGTAATTCCAAGATTATGGGCGGCTGGGCTTGGTCACGTACTTTGGAGAACTGTCTCCAGATATGCTCCAAAACACAAGTAAATTAAATAGATTAATACCTAGTATGCCCAAAAAACCGCGGGCAATCAAGCTCTTGTCCACATCTATTCAATGATCATTGCAAGACAATTAATATAGAATACATAAGATAATTTAGATATTATTTCTTCATTACACATTTGCCAATCATGTTGATTGTATACATCAAAATGATTGCCTAGGAGATGAATGAGAAAGAATTATATAGGACAGTCATCAACAATGTTCCCTGTATTTATGTAATCGTTACAGTCATTTCTATTTTATTAAATAATTTGGACTAATCATTTTCTAGAAAAATGACACAAGTGCCAACTAGAATTCAAAGTTTATTATGTTAAAGGCATATTTAGCGGCTTGTTAAAAAATAATAATCATCAAAACCAAAGGTTAAACCTAGAAATCAATGTAGCAATCCATGAAATTAAACCGCTCATGATTCGTAACTAATGTTTGCATGGGCAGAGTATTTAAAACTTTATTCTACATTTTTTTGTTCAAATTAACTCGCACAACATCATGCATGATTTATGGAATGAGAGGTCTTTGAACCGCAGGACCGAGGGGACTTTTTTAGGTTACGTGGTAAGTTTGGGAAAACGTAGCATGGACTTTTTCCGCTCATGACTCTTCACTTCATGAGCGGAGTATTTACAACTTGTACATTTTTTTTCCATACCGACATATATTATTCATGTATGTTTTATTTTATTTATTAATAGCCTTGTGTGTGGATGGACGGTGTGACTATGAGAAAATTGTTTAGTTTCTTCATTGGTCATGACAAAAATAATTAAGCTTCTTGTAGTCCAGGTTGCCAATTGAAATTTATTTAAAACCGTTTCTGTAGTCACTCCTAGTAAGAGTGACAATTGTATAACAAGATGTTTTCGTAGTGCCTGAATTCAAGAATTCTAGTAAAGGAGCTCTATTAATTTAATTTAATTTTTTTTTTTTTTTTTTTTTTTTTTTTTGGTTGGTTTATATGGAAAGTAGGGCTTCAATGAAACTTTAGTAATTTTTTACCTAACATGCTTAAACCCCTAGTATAGTATGATTGACCTTATGATTGAAGGTTTAATGTACAAATTGAATCATTTTTGGAATTATATTCTATTATTTTGATTTTACTTAGGAAAACATTTAATTTTTTTTGGCATTAATATTTAATTCCGTCTTTATTTTGCATTTTTTTCTTGATTTCGAGTCTTGATATTTGAAGTGTACAACTAACAAAGGAGTTGAAGACTTGGAGGTAACTATGGATGCAAAGTAGGAAGTTACCTCTAGTAAGTGTGCTAATTAATTGAAGGTAGACAAAATAGTGAAACTAGGTTGCCTTATTTCAACAAAGTTACTTTACAAGCCATCAAAGTAAATAAACGTTTCTACAATTGTTTTTATTTGTAGACATGGAGTTTCAAGAGTTCCAATAGCAACAATACTTAAATAAAGAATAGTGCATTTTTATAGAGAAACAAAAAGAATTTATGTAGTAATTATCGAATGTTAAGAAATTAGTGAGGTGCAAGTGTGCGACCTAATTTCAGCATTTTGTGTAATGAGTGATTATTTAGCTTGAGACTTCTAGTCAAGCCCTCCTTATGATGTCAGTAATCATGAGGAGGGTGGGCAGTCATGACCTCCCCCGTCTTGCACTTGACAGCGCCACGTTAGCATTTTCCCTCGACGGTTTCCTCTCCTCCTGGTTTCCTTTCCTCCTCACGATGTCTAATTGCAGTGCTTTTTTCCTGACGTCGTGTGCTTCTCCGTTCTCCGTTTTTCTCAACCGTACGCATCTTCGCTTTCCTTGCGCATTCATTCTCAGTTGCTGCAGTCCGTGAGTTTGGGTCAGTGTCTGAAGGTTTGCATTTCGAGTGAGTTTGGTTGTTTGGAGGTTCTCTGCTTGGTTCAACATTTGTGCGTGGAGCTAAGTGCGTCGGAGGACATCCAAGGAGCGTATTCAAATTTTGCTGGCGGAGTCTGTGTGGACGTGCGCGGAGAACGACAGTGCTATCTCGTAGTGGAGTGTGCGGAGCATTTCCTGGCAAAGGCGGTGCGCAAGCTTCTGGATCCAGTGCGCGAGAAGGACAGGGTGTTGGATTTCACCCGGCTCATCCAACAGGTTAGTTTGTCGTAGTCAAACCTCCAAAGCAGCATTTTGATTTTGTAGTTTTGACTCCATCTATGAGGTTGATTTACTTCTTTGTTGTGGATTTCTGATTGCATAGAGCTGCTCGTTTGCTCTGGAGTTCAGCTTTTAGGCTTGGAAAGAATTGATGATCCCATTCAAGCTTGTAGATTGCATCATTCTAGTACATGGATACAATGACTGTTTAGCACTCGCCTTCCTTGCAGCTGTAGGCTCCCCTCACGCATCGTAGTTCTCGGTTCATATTAACTGTAGACCCTAAAATGCTAAGTAACCTTGATGTAGTTCACGAACTAGAGTTCAATGTGTATGGACTGATGTGAGTGTTTGAATTGAAGCAAAGTGAAGTAAGGAACGGGAATGTTGCTTCCAAAGAGGAATGGAGCGAAGAGTTCATTGTATATTATTTAGTTAGACAGTACTCTTTTGTGAATGATATTAGGAACATGGTTTGTGCAGGGATTTTACGACTATGATCAGACATGCTTGTTTTCTGTGCAATAGGCTACTTAGTCCGTCACTTTAGAATGAAGTTTACCTTCTCTTCAATTAAGTTTACTTGGCTAGTCATGAAGAAACAAGTTAGGAGTTTGTGATTCTCAGTGAATGATTGAAGTTACAATTTCTTCTGCATTTGAATTTCATGCAGCAGTCTTTTGAAGAGCGGGAGGGCATTTTCCTAGTAGCTGAAAACAAGGCCGGACCCGTGCAAGCGGAAGCTACGATGGCAGCAGGTCCATCCCAGCGTATAGCAAACCTTCCAGTTTGGAAGGACCTGTAAGTTACTTTGAACTATATTCTCATTACTTTCCGTTTCTTGCTTGCAATGTCTAGGTTATAAACATTGCTAATAATTAGGGTATGGCTATTTGCAATTGCATTGGTACGCACTTTGTTGAAAACAAGGGTAGTAGAGCCTCTGTCATAGTCGCTGTTATAAACCTGGCTAAGAAATACGGTAGTACATATGCCGAGAAGAAGACACGGTAATGAGTACGTGACCCTGTTACTACGGATAGTGACCCTGAAACCGTGCATCGTGAGATCCCACGACAGGGCAATCCCTATATAGATTCGAGCATCATAGGACCCCTAATTTGAAACCCTAGCCGCCAACCACTGCGCCGCCACCCAAATTTTAGGGTTTGTGGCCCATCGTGGGATCCCCCGATGAGCAGATGTGGAGACGCAAACTATACCCAGACCACATATTAGGCACAACCTAGGCCACAGATTATTAACCCATTGTGGGATCCCCCGATGGAGGATAGTAAAGACCGCACCTGACCCATACTTAACAATTAGAAGACCACCTACTTAGAGCATTCAAGTACTAAACCGTCGTGGAAAATCACAATGAAAAAGTCTAGCGTGAGTAGAAAAATTGAGATGCAGGCGCGTTAATAAATAGGGCTGATTATGTGAACAATCAATCGTGGGATCCCACGACAGACAATAGTTTCACAGATCATCACCGATCTACTTCTAAGATATTCCAATCTCTATTCTATGTTCATTAGTGCCGTCGTCCTATGCCAGGACGCCTTTAGTGAGTGAATTGAGAAGCAGTAACCTTCTGCCCACTACTATCCGTGAATGTAACCGATTGTGATATCCCACAACAACGGTAGTTTGTAAAACCAGATCATCAAAATGATCACAAAACCATTCCTTCTCTTCCAAGATCTAAATAATGGCTGTCATGGGATCCCACGACTAAGGATGAAATTTAAAGTTGAAACGGGAATAACATCGAGGAACCATCTGCTCTATTGGACAATGTTGAAACTAACATCTCCTTCAACCATGCTGCAGTGAAATGCAAGTGGATGAAGGTCCAAAAGAACTGACACCAAGGAAGCTTGGTACCTTCATCGACTGCTACATTACTTCTATGGAGTACACAAGTTCACACCCACCAGCAGCCTTTTTCCGATGCGACGAGCAGATTACACATTGGGGTGTCGCCTGGAAAGCAGAGAGTGACAGCTCCGCCATTATTCTTCCCACGCTGATGAACGGGACAATGGGGCACCCGACTGCCGGACTCAGGGTACTTGAAATGAAGGGCTTGACTACGACACAGCGCTCCTAGTTGTAGAAGAGAAGGTTCCCCTTTCCGGGGAGATCAAAACGTTTGGGCTGATCCTTGACTACGTGAAGTTCAGCCTCACTCTGTGCGAGTCTTTGACTGCAAGGGCACATATGATGTGCAAAGACACGTCTAAGCCTCGGTGGAAGCCTAAGGAGTTGAAGAACCAGTGGGACATAATCGTGGAAGACTTACGAAATACAAATGCTCCCCCCCCAAGCCGTCATAGTGGTTGCTCCCACGCCGTCCTCCAAAAAGAAGACCAGGAAGAGGAAGTCTACAGCTGGTACTCTTGGGGACGAAGATGATGCCGCAGCAGGGACATCCGGAAAGAAGAAAAAAACGGAGACCCCGCTTTTGCTTTGTAGGGCTGTGGCTCTAGGGGACGCAAAGTCGTTGAATAAGGTAGAAAGGCGGCGGTATTATGTGGTCCTTGACCTTAATGGAGTTCTTGTTCACAGGTCATTCAATGAGTTGAATAGACGCGTCGTAACACTTTGACCAAATGTTGGTCAGTTCCTTGACTATGTGCACAGACATGCAAACATTGCTTTCTGGAGCAATATGACACCAGCAAATGTGACGTCTGTATTGAATCAAATGCTGCCAGGGACGTCTGTTAAGGCAAAGGACGTGCCTGTTCTCACGCAGGAAGACTGCACAAAGTCGTCCTACAGAGACCCAGACACCCGGACAAGCCCTACTTCCTCAAGGATCTAAATCATTTCGCCACTAAGCTGGGTTTGAGGTCAAACGAGAATGTTCTCCTCATTGATGACAATCCACTTAAAAACCTCCTGAACGATTGTCATAGCGCCATTTTCCCCCACAAATTTGAAGGGGATTGGAAAGAGCAGTACCTTGTAGGGGTGGTCATTCCTTGGCTCGCACGTCTGTTTAAGTCACAGGAAGCTGTGCCGGCGTATGTCAAGAAGCATCCGATCCACAATGGTCTGACACCAGCGGTCCCATTGACCAGACCGGGTTCTGACATTTTGAGGGCAATAGTTTAGTTTTGTTTTTTCTTCCTTGAGGGACTTCATCATGATATCTCACAATCTCCTTTTGGCGTGCATATAGCTTAAAACTCTTGAACATACTGTAAATATTGTAAATGCATTTTCGAAATACTGGACATTCTTTGTTTGTAGGAGGCATTGATTCAGCCTCGTAGTAAATGTGAAAATAAATTTTTTTCCTAAATGCCTTTGATTAAGATAATTATGAGTTCAAAGGGATCACCTCGACCTTGACTATTAATCCGCGTGCCTGAACATCCAGAGATCTAATGGTACACCATGGAAGTGGATTCTATTGGTAGATCGGACTGTTTTGGGCATTTATCCTTGTCTTTTAAATTTAATGTGAATGCATTTCCGGTGCATGACCCTCACTTAGAATTGTTTTTTTACTCTTGGATCGCAGCTTTAATCTAAATTTGGTTCTAAAATTGTTTATCATATTACTCGGAAGAGTGGAATTTTTTGAACAATTCATTAGATTTTAACACTGTGGGCGTCATCATCCTATGCGGCAAGCTTCATCAGGAGATTGCACGATACGACGTGACAAGTGAACATTGAAATTTCATTTCCGTCCTTGTATTGTCCCGTGATATTGTTTATGTACTTGCGGATGACAATGAAGTGCTACTTGTGCTTCTACTGTTTGTTTGGGAGTTTTCCTCCAGTTCCGATTTGCTGAAGTACGGATTTGAAATTGATAATTTTGTCCTCTCTCTTCGGCTTGATCGGAAGATCTCACGATCATTTTACCTTGCATCAAATTATTAGTCTTAGGCGGATTATGTAATCTGCATTTTTGTTGCTTCAATCGAATGCAATTGAATTTCTGCTGCGTAGTTTCCTTTGCTTGAGTATTGTCGGTCTTCTAGTATGTCACACTAACCCTTTTTTTGTATTTGACGCGAATCCTAAATCTGCATCCCTTGTTACGGTTGTATTGTGGGCTACAGTGACACTGTAGAAGTATTGCTAAATTCCTTGTACTATGCAGCAAATAAGACATTTAGTCGCTGTTCTTCAAATAACTACCCAGTGCATGTTTTCAATTTTGCGGTTCTGTTGTATTGCATATTGGTCGGGGGATCTCACGATCAATTGACGTTGTTTTCTGTATGTACATGTCTGCGTGCTGAGGCTTACTTGGTCTTTGCTGAAGGCGATGCTCTTAGTACTAACAGGGGATCTCTGCGTAAAGGCCGTTGTGGCGGTTCTCCCATAGAATATCAAAATTTGGCCCGGCTTCCGTGGTCTTCTCCAACATTTCGTTGAAGAAACTCACTGTGGCTTGTGGTCCGCAATGCAACCTTCAACATTGGCCGCTCTTTTTCGACATATTTTACCGCCGGAAATTCTGTCAAGGTTTTTATTTTTTGTTGGGTCTGACAATCCACGGAAGAACCAAGTGTATCCGCATCGTCGTGCAATACTGAAGACTGTCTTAAACATTCCTCGGACGCGCAGGGTACTCTTGAATCACAGTGTTGTAATGCTTGTCCTAGATCCTCTTAATTGGGAACGTCTGCACTTGCTTTGACCAGCGTTGCATGTGAGGGATGATGTAGATCATGTAGAGTTAGATCGTCCGCACGTTATAGCGTCGCCTTTTGAATGGTCTTGGGCCCCAAAAAACATGTAGTTGGAAGTGGACTAGCTGGGTTATTTATCATAGTGCCTATAAGGCACCTGTTCATTGCATCCAAGTGATTATATAAGTGGCGAATCCACCTTTTCTATCTGACTGTGATTACACCTTACCAAGTGTCCGTAATTGCATTATGTTGCTTCATCCATTCTTTTGTGTTATGTGATACTTTGGGAAGTATCTTGTGAGCTCTCCCAATTTGTAATGTCACATTTTAATCCAACCCCGGATACAAATGTACCGCATTAGAAAAAAAATCGGGCCTAGGGAGGGCTCCTTCGCTTTGTAAGACAGAAGTTGTCCAAGACACATTCCCATGCTCCCAAGACACGTTCCCATACCTTTTCTAGAAGCTGTTCATGTCCACCTCATCAATTCACGGTAATGAGCGCCGAAATTAGGCGCCAAGTCCATTGTGCCAACTCCAACATCATCATCGCGCTGGCATTCTCTTGGCCCAGCATTGCCAAGTGCAGCGATGCGCGGGATTTTCTACATGGGATATCGATGCTTGCACTGTTGTTGATATCTTTAGTTAGACAATACTAGAATCTTAGGTTAGGGAGGGAATGACGCTGATGCTCTTGGTTTGTTGTAGCCTGATTTGCATTTCTTGCGACTGGTTGCTATTCAATTTACAATAGCTGTTGTAATTTTTGGATTGTGTTCCATCCTACATTGTATCTGTTGAACTCCATCATACTCCGACTCAATTTCGTTATCTTCGATTCACGGGGATAGACCACTCTGACAAAAAATATATGTAGCAGCAATGGATCTGTTTTGTTTCACCTTTTGCTGATCAAAGTTTCAGGTTTGCATCAATGATGTTCCAGCCACCAAATGTTGTTGAAAGATGAAATCTATTGATGGCGCTAGTATTTAAGTCAAGGAGATAGGGTACATGAGATATTCCTGCTCTTGCAGATTCGACGATCCTCATTCATCGTAAAGTGGATAAATCAAGTTTAGTGCTGTAGACTTGTCCAATCTTAGCTAGCATTTGTATGCGGTACCTATTGCCCACCTTCCACCATTTCTTGGATAATTTAGAAGGAAAGTACGTTGTGATCCTGTTTGTGTGACTTGCTGCAGCCATTGAAGTCTTTCACCATTGGAAGGTTAAGTGTACTAAAAAAATGACCATGGAAGTTGTATCTTAAACTATATTTGTTGTACATGGAATTCAAGAACATTGTGGTGGATCCCTATTTCTGGATTTTGCAATTATTTTTTGCCTTGTTATTCAGCTTTTGTTTATAATTCACCAAATGTAGAGAATTTTTACCCATTCGCATTCCGTTCAAAGAGTTCCGACATTGTTAGCTAGTAATCCATATTTCTCTGCATCGTTGTTCAGCACCATTGTTGCATTCATGTGTCTACGAGATTGGAGAGTGCCGATGAAGTCAGTAAATGAACTATGTTTTGCTGTGAGGGTTCTGCAAGCCCGAAGGCATAGACGCATTGTGTGACGACCCTGAGGTCTCTCTTGCAGACATAAAAGTTCTGCTTCTTATATGGTATGTTTCCATGCTCAATAACTATGCTTCTCCCTGCGTTCTCTTTACTTTCCACCTCTCTGTTCCATTTTTAAAATGTTATCTTCTTATAACACTCAAATGCCTCAGCTGTCCATTGTCTTCAATGATCACTCCATGAAGTGCAGTAATACAACGCTGGATGGCGCCAATGTCGAAATCCATAAAGAAGTCGGCCAAGTAATCTTGTTCCTGTTCGGCGTGACCTCTGATCAAATCCATGGCCTACTAGCAAAGCGAGCAGCTGGCAAGGTAATCGATATAACCTCAACTACTGCATCTTGCACCAAATGACTAATGCAGAATTAATAAACTGCTCATATTAGGGCACCTTGTGTTGTATTGGTATCATTTTTTAAAAGACCACATTGGTCCATTAATATATGTAAATAAATTTAAAAAAAAATCCAGATCAGGCCGACATGTGTAGGTAACAACTTTGGGAACAATTATCATAGTCTTGCTAACCCCCACCATGTATCGATGCAATCCTGAGTGAACTGGTCTTGGACAGTCGCATTCACTGGTATGAGCTGGGGTATGAAATTGTAAATTAAGCTTGAAGTATCAGGCCTGTCTGTTAATTATGAGAACTTGCACATGTTTTAGAACAACACACAATACCTTCATCGCACTCCATATACCTCTACTACACTGTTATAGACCGTCAGAGGGTGTGCATCCCATGATCCCTGCTGGGGTCTTTGGAGGGAAACAAAGGATTTCGAAAGGGAGATTACTTCTTGGTTGGCAAGGACTTCCCCTCGTAGGTTGAATGCCAAGAGAAAGTACACCAAGCCTACTAAAATCAAGAGGCACTGCCATGACCACATCCTTTAAGCCTTAAACGCCTCAATCCTTTTTTGAATTTTTGCACATTTTTGCTTATATCTTTGTACACAAATATCATTTACCAGAATTTCATGAATGTGTAGGTTGTCTTTTCTAGATTCAAGTATTACATTGGATGAATGAGAAGTTCGTTGGATTGTAGAGTGCCTTGAAGCCCTCCATTCATCGTCCAAAATATGGACGTTGGAGCGCTTCAGGGTTCAGCATATTATACATTTGCAATGGTGTTGTTAGAAAGTTTCTGGTAACGAATGATGCCGAGGCCAATTCCATTCTTCAAATCTATTTGCTGACTCTTGTGTTCTCTATTTCAGGTGCGCTCAATGTATGAATTAAGGAGGTCTTACATTGCCTATAATGTGATGTCAAATCTTATGAAGGTCTTCAAGCGTTATCAACCTTCAAATGAAGTGTACGAGCATGCAACTGATATAGTCATCCAATCACATGCAGATTCAACACTGCTATCGTGAGCATACGTACTTGGTAATTCACTTTGAGCATGAACTCTTATAAAGTATGTTTCAATGACTTCCTTTCGGTGGCGTAATTAGTAGGTGGATGTTTTCTGAAATGCTCTGCTTTAAGCTTTAGAAATGCCGTGAGATGGAATCCTCCTTTCATTTTTGTATAGTTCACAGAACAATGACAAAAGTGTTATGTTTAGAAGAATTAAAAGTGCTATAAGTTGAACAACGCGATTGTTTTGCACCATGCAGTTTTATATGTGGTAAAAGTTGCGGGTGGAGTGGTCAATGCTTAGCCTTGGAAGTGGCAGCTCTTGTCAATCTGACTCGTTCAAAATTGGTCTTTGGCATTGGTGTCGTAATACAGCAAAGCACAAATCCCTCCTTTAGGTGCTAAAGTAGTGTAAAACACCTTAGATGACTCGTGTATCGTTCCCACAGGATTTTAACTCGTAGTTTCCTCAAAATTCCCGGAACAGGATCCGGAATACAAAACCAAAGACAAACAGAATCCGGGAATAAAATGTAGAACTAGACTTCCCAATCTGTATTCGTTTAATTTTCTCCTATATCAACCTATCTCTCAAACATATTGCCAATCAACAAGAAATAGGTTGGTATTCCTTCACAATAGTAGCAGTAACTTAGTATCCGGCTTAACTAAACACAGAACCGAAAAGAGTGTCTTAATCCTGTACCTTTCCCGGATCCGGATCCAGTAAGCAAAGTAAGCGATATTATAGTTTAACCTCTATATCAGAGGGGTCCGCTCTTGGATTTAAGGAAGGGAACGTATACCCTACCCTTCAAAGGATTAGAGTGAATGAAGGTTCACTAGAGAAAACATAAAACACACACACAAAACCCGGATGCGGATTCTTCCTCACAACTGATCCGGGAAGTTACTCCAGACTAGCAGGTCACTCAAGAAACCCCCACAATCCTCTCTTACTACAACGACAGACCTATCTAAATCCGGTTTCTAAGGCAGAATCTGATGACCAGATAACTAGGCGATCCTAACCACTTGCACATTACTCACTTCCGGTTATAGTAGGACTTCATCAACACTTCAATCAGCATACACCTGCCTCCTGCAAAATGCACCCAATCTAAGAGCGGCTATCCCACATAGAAGCGTCCAAGTAACTACAGTAGCTAGATTTCACTCCTAATACACACAGTCTCTTCAACCAGCTCACTTCAACTTCCGGAACCGGATTCAGACAGAATCCGGGGGAACTCTTCCTCCCTCCCAACACTAGCAAAGCAGCTACCCGCACTAAACAATGGTTCTAGCATTGCCGACATACCAACCCAGAGTCGAGACTTTTCAGAGCAACTCTTAGCAAGTGGAAATCTGAATGACTTTACTAAAATGCTGAAATTTACAAGAAAGAAATGCCCGAGGCTTCAAACCAAAGTCAGCCCTCTAAATACCAACCCCAAGGAACCCCTAAAAGGCTCCATGGAACAAAACCAGAGGACCAGAGAATGACACCTGTCATTCCTTATCCTCCCCACGTTGACTTTCCTACCATCACATCAGATCCGAAAAATCCGGATCTTAAATCCTAAAACCTCGGAAAGTGAAGTCCAAATGCATCCAGCTAAAAAGCAGCTGGCTAATAGCTTCCTACCTATCCAAAACTTCGGCTATAGCCCTACTGGTCTAAGTCTATCCTAAGAAACTTCCTATCTACTTCTGGTCTCACCCACAAAAAATGAATCTCAAATCCAACAAATCCGGATCTGGGTGTCCAGGTTCCTCCTAACAAAAAGCAACTTGCAAGTAACTTTCTAAATCAAAAGAACTTTAGTCCTAAACCGCCTACCTACTTCCTTCCTCAAATAATTGCAGTTCACTTCAGCCGCTTTGGAGGCGCTTCCACTTGATGAGGCTTAGGTAACACATGTCAGCTCCTCCTGATTCCGGTTTCCGGTTTCCGGTTTCCGATTTAGGCCGAAAAATAAATTTTCTTCCTTAACCATTTTATCTTACTAAGAAATCCTATGTTTTGCTAATAGATAATTTTACAATTCCTTCTACTTCTGACCCACAAAATCAAAATTCTTTTATTAAAAATGGATCCTTATTTCTAATTCTACCTTAATAATTAGAATCTGGTTTTCTGGGGTCCCACAATTGGTATGATTTTATTTCCTCTTGTCCGGCGACTTATAAAATGCAAGTTTAGGGTTTGCATACTCGTTCTTTGACGTGTCGGATTCAGTCTATTGGTGTTGTTTTCCTTTTTATTCCATGCCTCTTTACAATTGAAACTCTTTATTTACAATTGAGTGCGTTCATGTCACTCTAATTGAAGTAATAAATTGCAATTGAAAGCCCCGTGGCTCTAGTGTGCCCCACAGTAACTCTAGAACAAAATAAGTCCGGAAATAAAGAGCGCACTCTCTTTCATTCTTCACTATAATAATGCAGTTACAAAATTTGTCATAGCTGATGTATGGTCTTTTGATTTTCTAGTTCTCTGGCCAGGAATTATCATTCTAGTTTCGAAATCCTATCCTATGCAACTTAGAGTGCATAATCGTAACTCTAAAGTGTATTGCATTTATACAGTGATTTTGAATCGACATGGCAAACAACAGTGCCGCGTACAAGATACAGACGTGGATTCCAGGAGAATACAAACCTCTCATCATTCGCGGACGTCCTTTACATGATCAGATTATAAAGTTCTGTTTCCCTGAGAAGAGGCTTGCTGGAGAGAAACACTTGGATCTTTGGTTAGATGGATCCTTATATCTTGTAGATTCCTGTACAGGTAAACCTCCAAAACTTTCGTCAGTAGGAGAATTATTGGAATTTGTAGGCAACGGAGAGGAAGGTTTGTTGAGATACATTAAACAATTGGAGAGTAGTAGTGGACATACTGCAACAACTGTCAAAGAGAAGGAGATTGAGATTGGAGTGCTGCAAGAGCGTATTGATGAATTCATTAAGTATTCTGCTATGGAATCAGTTACTTTTTGTAGCCAGATTCACAATTTCGAAAATGAGTTGCAATGCTTACAAAGTCAACTGACATCAGAGCAAGAGGTACTGTTTAATTTGAGGGAACAACAAGCCTGAAAAATCAATGAGTTAGAAGTTCTGCATGCAACAGAAATTGCTTCTCTACAAGGCAAACTAGCTTTGAAAACCAAAGAATTCAATTGCATTAAGAGAAAATTCAATCGACTTGTCAAGACCCCTTATGGTATACGCTTGCAAGTTCGGGCTCGGCGTGATTTGAGCAAACTTGCTCCTAACAGTGGGCAAGCCAAAGTAGTGAGACGGCTAGCTCGACAAGTTTTGGCACCATCCACAGTGGCAAGGATTCAATAGGAAAATTTACAAGAAGCAACCCACAAGCGCTTGTGTGCCAACTAGGAATCTCAATCACAAAATGGGAAGGTCTTCGCGTCTATTTTGTCAAAGACAGAAGTTAGTTCTCTGATGGAGCATCCCTCTTTGTCCTCTGTGGCTGTAGACACGGCAAACTCTTATCTCCAGAAAGTGGGGAAAGTACTGGGCCTTCAATCTATTCTCAAAACATGTGATGAGAGTGGGATTACCCAAAACGACTACGGTGCAATATATCAAAAATTCAAACAGGGCTTGCAATCGGCAGGCAAGGGGCTGAGATTAAGCTGTCTTCCAAAACCACACCAAGTTTCAAAATTGCGGAGAAAACTCAATAGTAAGCTCTCCGATCTTGTAGGGGAGCCCATATTTATCAACAACACTTTTGAACTGGGTCCCGGCAAATTGAAAGGAAAGCAGACAGAGAAGACAACTCTTAAGTTGGACAACTTCAATAATTTATTTCTTGACATTGAAATGGTTCAACAAACCATGATTCGCTTGTACAATATTACAACAACAGGTACTTATTTCTACTCCTCTCCATTTTCCACTTGCTTTAACTTAGGAGCTTCGACCCGAACACATTCTGCAATTCATAGAATCCCTATTTATGATCGACAAGTTCTATTCATCAAAAGATTAGGGTTTGGGTACCCAAACAATTAGGTTTGGGTATCAAATTGGGTACCAAAATGATAAGGTTTCGGTAGGCAAACCTTAAAGTGAACGTTAGATACTCTAAGTGAGCAAATAGATGGAGAATTCAAAGCTGTCAATCTCTTTTATATACATTCACATCATACATAGACAAATCCTGTTCATTTTTGCTTGAAGCATGCAGTTGGAATGCATCACATCTTTCAATCACCAAGTCACAAACAAACAAGTATAATTAGCAGTCAAAATAGTACCCTCAAACGTTAGCAAAGTCAGAGAAGTGAAAATGATTCAATGAAGTTTGATCACCCCCATAAGAAAAAGGTCCTCTTTGTTTGATAGAGCAAAATAATGAGTTAACAAATGTGCTCGGGTTGATTAACGTTCCAACCTGTGCAAAATAGAGAATCTCTGGATGTTCTATAACTGTTTTTCATGAGAGATCTTTGTCAGAAAGTGAAGTCACCGTGACTGGAATGCTGGTATAAAACTACACGAAATAGTGAAATTGGATTGCTTTAACAATTAGGGAGCCTTATCCCAAGAAAGGTTCTTTACAAGTCATCAAAGTCAATTAATTCTAGAGATATTTTCAGTTGTACATATTGAGGTTCACGAGTCCCAATTACAACAATATCTAATTCAAAAATAGTGCATTCTTTTGCTGTAATATGAAATATTTATATAGTGACAAATGTTGAGAATGAATATGGGGCAACCTAATTTCAGTATTTTGTGTACATTGTATACCATTAGGCTTACAAGAGATTTGTCCCACATATAGCACATACAAATGCAAACATAATTTGCACAAAGCATATAACTTGTGTACAGTAGATTGAATGTTGCGCTAAAAAGGCACTTCAATTATAAGAATATCTTCCATGCACCAATGTTAGTTGCTTTAAGAACTTGAATTTTCCAAGAAGGTAATTTGAGGCCCGGTAAACCTATACGCCATGTCGATCACTGATCCCTATTCCAACGTGCGCACCCTACATCATCTTCACAAGATCTCTAATGGTATTAACAAGTTAGGAATGAAGTCAAACTTGTCCTTGCCGTGTGTCTTCAGCCAAGCAGCGAAGACGTTTTGACTGTAGCTTGTGCGGTACATCTACTTTGAGGACCGTCAATAAACCTTACATATAAATGAATTGCTACAGATTACAGGAGCTGCTCTACATAAATTGCTTTGAAAGCTTGGCCCGTTGTGAGAAAAATGAAAAGAGTCTTCCCCCATGATTAGCAACAGCTTTCTAGCTCAATGAAAGTACGCAATATCAATTTTAGGAGAAATTCATAACCAGTGTTCTTAAACAAAGGAGTCGATAGATATTGCAGCATTCGGTATGTTCTAAGAGACAAGAACCTCTACTTTCCAGTGTTGTAGCATGTGTCAAAATTATATATTGCAAATTGATATAAGTAGGATTTTATATCTCACCTACAGTTGATGCAGTATTCAGAAATTGCAATGAATGAACATAACCTACAACACAGATCAATACCGAGCATCATGATAATAAACCCTCATTCTTGACGTGACTCTATTTCTTGTTTAATTGCCAACTAACTAGAATGAGGTTTTGAAACATGTAAACAAATCGTCATGGACGTTAGTACAATAGGCTGGTCAGCTTAGTTTTATTGTCATGATTGTCCTCCAAGTTGTGATTGCTACCATAAACAGTTCATTAATTTATTTGCACAATACTTTGCTTTTTGACAGAAATTAGGGACAACCCATTAATATTTTGCATCAAGATGGATGAAGCAGAAATAGTGCATGCAGAGAACACTAGTAGAAAATCCTATCCAAAGAAACAAAATTGTAACAAATTTTTGTTGGTTTTTGCACTGCATTGACCGTTTTCACAAAATGAAAATATTTTTGTTATTCTTGTTTTACTAGTCGACAACTTTTTGTTGATTCCAGTACTGTCCTTCCTTGTAACACATATTGTTTGTCAATGAAGATTTGCATTACTATTATTCTCTTCAGATAGTCTCTGTACGTGTACTCTAACTAGTTTTAATGTTCATGTATGATACTTCTTCATAATCAAGTACCACAATTTTAAGTTCTTGAGCTTCTAAATACACCATTCAACATTTTGGAACCAAAGATTGTGCATGAAAGAAGTCGTCATCAAATTCTCCCTCTCATCAAAATATGAACATACAAAACAGACTCCAAGAAATGTCATCCTTTCTCTCAAAATGCAAAATTAAACTTCAGTTTGACAAGAGTCACATGCCCAGTTCACATCATATACACAGACAAAAGTCTTCAGGACTTGCATGCTGAGATTTTCTCCAGGATACCACATCCACGGGTCCTGATAATGTTTCCTTCTGTTTCAAACAAAAGATATGCAATTTCATTTCAAAATAAAAATTACAGAGTACCAGCCATAAATGGCTTCGGAAAAACATAGTATGACTAACCAGAAATGCGCATTGATATTGCTAGATCTCTAATATAAGATGTACTCATACACAAGCAAGCACTTCCTACTACTTCCTTCACGCTTATATGACATTTCTCATGACCGTTCCTGATGCCACATACACGGACTTATTTGCATACTCACAACTTCTTGCTGTTCAGCATGTCACCTCATACATAGATTGATGGACGTATTAGGCCAGACCTAGACAATTTCTTGGACAAACCAAAACTCCATCTGATTGAAGACAATTACCTTCTTCTACACTTCTTCTTCAAATGTCATTCACCTTCCTTCATTCCTGCACACAAACTTCAATATGTTAACTTCATTTCCTACTTGAATTCCAAATATCAAATTCCCACCCCCACCAACACCAAAACAAACAAGCCTGCACAGTTCCCTATGGTGTGTACCACACCTTCTCCTTCCTAAGAGAATCTTCTTCCCATGCTAATTCAAAGTACAATTGTTCCTCTCATTTTGAACAGGCTCGTGTCATGCTCATATCTTCACACAAAAAAACTGGGATTTACTTTCATGGTCTCCTCTTCAAGTGAACCTGCCCATGTCAAGAACGTGACTGAGTGCAGACACCTACAAAGCCAGTCTGAACAATATAATATCAAACCATGGTAGACTTCAAGTAATAAGTGACATTACTACTTCATTAAGTGGTTCACGGGCAAAAACAACTATACTGAATAGTGAAATTAGGTTGCCCCAGACTATAGTTGACCATGTCTGAAAGTGTTAGATATGAGAAATTAGTGTGGGGCAACCTCATTTCACTATTCAGTGTACTCTACATGGTGCTGAAGGATTTTCCATTGACTGTTCCCAAAATTGTTCTCTTTCTACTCTAACTTCTTTACAAATAGCTGTACTACACCTAAAATGGACCGCTCCTCAGAAGCGATCCTTATTTGTGAATTGCAAAAGAATGGAGGAGAAAGTGAAAACGGTGCACAGTAAAGGACAATTGTAAGAGATCATTTTGAGTTCCGTGCAGCTCTATTACTAAAACTGAGAAAGTGGCAACCTCGGAAGTGGACAATTTAGAATAAATTTTCTGTTCGTTTAACTTCCTCTCTTCGACCTTTCTTCATCTGCATCAAATTGATTTTGACATCACCTACATGACACTGTCAACCCTCTACACCTCGTATCTTTGAAAATTTGAAACTACCTCACAATGCATCCAAAAATTAAGAAAGCACCTGCATTTTCATTCATAATCCTCTACCTACATACAAAAATTGCTGTTCAATTGCAAGAGCATATTCATCATGTCAATCAGTTTAACTGTGCTATTTCAGGTGTAGTTCCCTTATTACCTTTTCAGTTCCTTTGTGTGAAGGCCGTCTTAGAAAACTCTCTCACTGCTTCAGGCAGTACAATTAAAAATTACAGGTCACCTTCCTCGTGATTCTGCAATACTCTAGACTTCCTCCGACCAATTGCTGAGCAAACTTCCAACATTCGTCTTACATTCTTACACTCTCTCCAAAATCAAATTTCAATAACGTAGGAGACTATAAAACAGAGCGGGCATTTACAGTGGACCCTACAAATGGCTGGGAATTGGACATGAGTTGCTCCTGAAACTGACTAGTATAGTCATTGACTGAATCAAGGAAATAAGCATATTTAATTCCAAGAGCCAATCATTCTCTTCACTTTCGCCATTTTGATTTAGAATTGCAAGTGAACCGTTTATGAAAGACCTAGGGTCACAAATACGGACCTATGACCCACCTCGTTTGAAATTTCAGAAGTAATTCAAAAAAGCTCGGAAAAATACTAAACCACTTGGGTTAGATTCCTCATCAATTTCTCTATGTCTGACAAATGAGCTAGAAATATTCCAATCCAAGGAAATACATGAAAAAGGGGGACCAGCCCTTAGATGCTCCATTTCTGAGCCTACTACCTTACGTCTCTCCACTTCAAACAAAATTCTACTTTTGTTAACTCATTCCCCTCGGACCATTCACACAGACATCTCCTTGTCCTGTACCCCTGATGTGCAAGCCTCCCATTCCTTTACTTTAAGCTACCCCCCCAATGCCTACCTCTTACCCCGCCTTAATCTACTACATGATTTACTGGTAATCCTTACAGAGACTCCACCCATAGAGATACTTCCTCAACAATTTTCCCCACTTATCCACTAACTTTTCTTCGCATTCTACATCACTTAAGGTAGGTACACCCAAATGTGGCACTGACCTCAAACCGCTCTCTTTGCTATGTGTATATCTCCAAATTCAGTTCTGTACCTATCTGGGAAAAACGCTTTTAAAACCAAACTTCATTCTTTATTTACTTTTCCATACAATCTCCAAATTCCACATTCTCTGCTGCATTGGAACCTCCTCTAATTTGCCATAGATGACCATATCAAACTTTGACCATTTCAAGGTAAGTAATTAGGCTCAGTACAAAAAGTGGATGCTTCGAGTGAACTCACCTTACATTTGGAGAAAACAGGATTACCGGCTCCAACTTCCCAGCTTCTTTCAATCCTCCTCTTCTGATGACTCACCGACGTCCCTGTCAAACGTTATGGCATCCTCTTCTACGCACTCATTCCACAATTCATTGACTCCAATGTCCCTACCTCCTGCAGGTTGATTTGGAAAACTATTCACATTCTCATGTTCCATTTGTAGACCCTCAAAATCTGCATCCCGTCCCATAGCAAACATTTCTGGCTCCTCTTCTTCTGCTTCAATGTCCACTCTCCGTCCTCTTACCTCTGTTCGTAGGACTACTTTCCATCCCGACTCATCTTCATCATCAGAAAAAAAGACCTGGTGGCAATGAATAGGGAAAGCGAATGACTCATAGCCAAATGGTACTAGTGCTTCAAAATTTGCCATAGTGAACCCCCACTCATCCTTCTTCACTGTAGCATTCCTACCACGATAGTTTGCCTTGACCCATTCACAGACCAGAAGCACTACGCAGTGTCCCCCGTAGTTTACCTCAACGATCTCGTCAATCTGCCCTATGTATTCAAGATCCTCGTTCACTATGTTCCTGTCTCGCCGCCCGGAACGACATGGTTGACGGAAGATGGCCGCCACTCCTGAGTCACATGTACTAGTAGCTCTCTGCTCCGCACTTCTGATTTGGAAATGGTACCCATAAGCATACATGCTCTTGAATTTCCTAGCTTGCAGAGATGGCATCTTAGAGGAGTCCCGCACGTCTTCTGGAACCACCTGTCCTTCCTCTACTGCCTGCTCAACATCTTCTTTTACCCATTCTGCAAATGGTGGAATTTCTTCCATACCAGGAGGAAATGGGTCCCCTCTCCGTCCTCTTCTGTGAGGGTGACTTTGACGGAATTCTGTTCGGGCATTGCCCCTCTCTTGGCATATTACCTCATACCTCCTACAATGCACACCACTTTCTCGTCAGTGCATTTATCTTCAAAATAGATGACCTCTGTGAACCTTTTCTAAAAATCAGTAACAAAGTTAACCACATATTTTTGGATTCATAATTGCACCGCTTCTCGCACCGCTTTCACTTCTTCAATCAGACACTGATTCCCTACATAATACTTAAATCATTAACGCCCTCTGTAATTCCCACATTCACAACTTCACATTGTACATAACTTCCCAAAGTTAAATTTCAATGTTAACAATGTCGTCTCCTCGTATTCCAAGAGGTCACATCATACCAAAAACCACTCCCTGTCATTCAAGCACGTCAGCATAAGTACATATTTTTCTCAGGTTTACGATCCTGCACATCCTGCACTTCTCCAATTACCCTCCACATCTGTCAATAGAAATTGCCAAACAAGACTGACAATCAATTTGAGGTCATGATTGAGGAATTTCCACCAAAAGTCCATTCCTCAGGATCTCCATGAATTCCCGAACTATACCTTCTTTGAGTACATTGTCATTAGACAACGTTGCATGACCACTGAAACTGGATTTAGAGCAAATTACTTTGATGTCAGCTATAAGTCTGCCAAATTTATCATCCATGTTCACAAAACTACTTCTCTATGATGAAGCAAAAAGGTCCACTACAACTACAGCATTCTTAAAAAAACAAAACGGCTGCAACATGTCTATGACAGTATGCTCTATTTCATACCACATCAATACCCTTCACTCCTGACCTCATCGTCAATTTGTCAATGAATGAATCAATGCTATGTCACCTCCGCAGATTAAAATATTCTCTATACATTTCTGGATAATACTAAATCGTGAAAGTCCCTCAACTATACATACCCAGTTCAAACTACGATGCACTGCAAATGGGAGCCCAGAATTTCATAGCTTCCAACTCTGTTTCGTGAACCCTGAACGACCGAAAGAAAAGGACACATTGCCAACAACAATCCAGTCCAAAAAAACAGAAGAGCATCCACAATAGCTTCAAAGCCCATCCCACTTCACCGCTGGTTCCAACTTCATAATGATTTCGAGGCTTACAATCATGTGCTTCACACGTGAAATTCACATTGGCAGCCCCCTAAGTAATTCGAGTTCTTAAGACAAACATAACTTCACTTTCATGAATTATAATAGCCCTGACATTCAGTCCTAACCACAGCCACATGGATGTAACTGTCTTCTTGTCATAGGGGTCCTCTTCCTCCTCATTCCCAAAGAAACTCAACATCAACAAATGAAGACTTATATAAAATTGCCCTCACAATACATCTTCTACCTTACAGCACTCCGATATACAGTTTTCACAGAAGGACCACTTTGACATTGTCCATTCTTTCATAACTGCTCGCACAAAAGTCAAACTATTTTCTTCACTTCCTTCATGAAGTACTTGTCCTATGTAATGATTACATTTGATGTGACTAGGTCACTTTCTCATCTACCATTACAGAAGTAGAAGTTCGTCAGTTTCTTGATCAGAACAATATTGCGTTAACTGTCGTTCAGAAATGCAACTGCAGAAATGAGGTCATTACTTCCAAGCTCATAAAACCTCGAAAAAACAACAATTTCCTAAAAATTAGAATTTCCAATGCATTATAAAAAATTTCAATCAAAGACTTCTAGTATTTTGCTAATCAAATGACAATCATAAGTACTCTTCCATTTCCCCTTCCACTATTATTAATTTACTTTCTGATTACACCATGCATAAATCAATGTTTAGAAGTAGAATCAAGAACTGGAAACCAAGAAATTCTTCAATGTCAAATGTGCTTTACCGTCACTGCTCAAAACTCTTTGATGACCTCACTGACATCGTCAATTTCAGTAAAACGCTCCACACATTCATAGTTTTATATGGCAAAATTAATCACTCTTTTCCATTATTCCTTTTCCAATAATCAAAATTTAAATCATGAAAAAGTTATCACCCAACCTAACTACTTCAATGTCTTCTCTCATCATTTGCTTCTGACTTTCGAGTAATTCAATTTCAGAAATACATTGCATTGCTTTCAATAGTTACAACTCTGTTAAAATGATATTTGCCCATTAGTAGGGCTTCCTGTCCATAAAAGTACCATCCTAATTTTAGACAAACCATAGTCTTGCCCACCAAGACACGGACACCTCCAGTCCACTTCCTCAATTAACCAGGAATTCGCAATTGACAAGACACATGAAGCACGTGAAAAAATTTCAAAATCAACATAGATTTACATAAAAAACAGAAGCTACCTGACACAGACATTATCTTCGACTGACTGTGCACAAGGGTCCGTTCTCGACAACGACAATAAAAAATAAGTCACCTACGGTTCCCAACAACTTCACGTTCACATCAAGAAGATACAACGACCAAAGCTTCCCCTCCCCCTCCTTCAATCATGTAATGCTCTTGCGGTTGTTCTATTCTCTGCCCTTCGCAGGGCACTCCTGGCTGGCATGTCTGTTCTCTTCATTAGTGCAACAATTCTCCAATTCTGTTTTATCAAAAATAAAAAAGGGAGAATAGGAACAAAAATAGACAGCCATGGGTAACTAACACTGATGCACGATGGACTGGTCTGTCTCTTCCCTTCAGAAAACGTACAGACAAAACTAAACTTGGCCCCTCATTACCATAATTAAAGCAGGAATCTAATTTGCTTTTCCTAGTACATAACACATCTGTACGCTCAGAAAATTTGTAATTACACAAAAACCTAAGAGGGTATATGCGAGCACTGCAATTCATTACTCTGGATTATTAATTCATACAACATTCACTTTCCTCTTCCCAGCTAATACTCAAACGGTGTTTCCTTATCGAAAAATCTGCTACAACATTCACAATTCATTTGGGCCAAAGATTCAAAAAAAAAAAACACTGCTACTTCAATTACATTTCTACCGAGTAACCGCTGATTCTGCCCATTGCTGGCTTCCAAACAGTCCTATGAATGAGACTCAAGGTTCAAATCACTAGAAGCTAGTACAAAGATTCACTAGATTAAGTGAGCTCCACTTTCAATTCAAAGTAACATATGAATAACATATTCAATTCCAACCACTTCTGGCAAACGAAAACATTCACTTCATTGGGATTCAGAAGAACTCACCGTCGGTAAGGTTCAATGTGCGAAGCATTGTCCAGTACAAATTCATGCATTGCGAACCTTACTTCTTCAGGCAACACGTGCAGCTTGCCTTTGCCCTCCAAAATCTCATCAATCATTGTTGGTTCCTCCTTGTCATCCCACACCCTTTGTGACGTAATATCGTACTCGGACATATACTCGGTGATGAACCCCAATGCTTCTTCTGTTTGATAACCTTTGGCTATGCTGCCTTCAGGTTTTGCTAAATTGCGCACATATCCTTTCAAAGTCTTATAGTACCTTTCATACGGGTACATCCACCTCATATGAACGGGACCGCATAGGAAAAGTTCCTCCACCAAATGATTTGGCATGTGTGACATGATGTCAAAGAAAGAAGGGGGCATTTCTTTTTCCAACAATCACATGGTTTCTGCTGAATCCGCCTTCAGTTGATTTGTGTCATTGCGGTTCAAGGTCTTTGCACACAACTTCCTGAATACTCTGCTCAATCAAATGATCGCCTTCGCGAGTGCTTTGTTGGACACCTTTCGATAACATAAGGGTAGTATTTGCTGCAAAAGTACATGGAAGTCATGTGACTTCAATCCACTTAGTTTCCCTTTACTCACTTTGGTGTGCAATGCCGAAACATAATGGGTAGGTGTCCTCAAACTTTGCAGTACTCATAAAACCTTGGCCTTATCAGATGGAGGCAACACATACGATGCATGCAGCATGTGCACTTGATCACCATTCGCTCCCCGAGCTTGTAAATGGAGATGATGTTGTATACCACGTGCCTGCATGTCCGCTCTGACAGCTGGACTATCTTTCTCACCAAATGTTGTCCTCAATATGTTCTTCGACAAGTTCTTCTTGCAGTGCATAACGTCCAGAACATGACGTACTAGATGATCCTGCAATTAACAATGAAACCTCTATTTCGATCAAATGAAATCTATGTAAGCAGTTAAAAACAAGTATTTCCAAATTCATGCTACCAATTACTTTCTCTGGACCCACATTTTCTGCACCAACAACAATAGCTCCTAAAACTTAAGACATCATTGCTGCAACCTCGTAATCCAGCTCCAATAGACTACACATCAATATTTGCCAATCTTATTGTATATCCAGTTCATAGGTACAACATTGGTGCTCTCATGGTATTCCAATTAATACTGACATCATGTCTTAATCAGACAACGGATCACAGATACTGACCTCATAACCAGAACTTCTTCGACATCAGGAATTTTAAGAGGGACAGGAGACACATACTGATTCCCCATCCACAAGTCATTCCAACAGAATTTATGCTATCGTGAAACGACTAATACTACAAGCTAGTCTCCTCTTCAACCGTCCAGTACAGTGCACTTCAATCAACATCGACCGTAATATATGTTTCAATCAACATATTACTCATTTCTACAGAGGGGCTTCATTCATAACAAGTCCGCTTCCACGCCACAGTAATTGCCAAAACATTTTTTGTTCACAAGCGCACCACAACACTATGACAATGACAACCTGAAGAAGTACACATGTATGAAAATCGTTTTTTAGAGACAGTGCACGTTCACAGACGTCCCAAACATGCCTTCTCCAACTGTACTAGGCATCTCATCAATCAATTCCTCACATCCTTCTTATTTCAGTTGATTAAATTCTCTATTCCGCCGCAAAATTCCGTCTAATGCGTCTTATAAATAACATAAACCTCTGCAACGTCCTATATGGCATTCACTTCATTGTCACTACTATATATCAACAATGGCTGTAATTCTGAACTTCTCATCACTGCTTCACATGAATCAGTTCCAGCGTCCGTTATTATCTATGAACTTGTCCGTCTAAAATTCTGCCACTCTGTATTTGTCCAGGACTTCACTCCCTACCTACTGCAAAATACAACAGAATACGTCTTCACAAGAAGGGGGACATATTTGCCCTACAAATTTGGGATAGCACCCACACACCATTACTTAATAGTGCTACATAACTACATACTCCGACTACTAGAAGAATTTTAAGTCTGTGCTACTATACTATAGATTCAAAGTAATTCAACAGTTCAAAGCCTACAACTTCAAGTGTCTCGAAGGTTTGCCATGCAACAATGATCACAAACATCAAGTCACTATACTCTCACTTCATGACAAATTCTGTTTTCTTCTATTGAGTGTCCTACAAAAAGAAGGGCCTCCTGAACCTACTAGGACAGGTATAGATTTAGAATGGTTAATTTGAACAATTTTCATGGCATTTCTAAATAATATTGCCATTTTAATGAAATTGCCCACTGTTCCACAAAGCGCCAACCTCATCTAGGTGAATAATACTATACAATTCAGCGTTCATTGGACTTAAAAGAGTCCAAAAAAATTGCTATGAATACCATACGTCAGAAATGCAGCATTATGTATAGTCTAAAGTCAATAACTAATTGCAAGGGGTACAAAAATTACACTCCCCCTATCCATTAGTCAAGAACATGAGCCTCATGGACGACACAGATTATAACCCTCTCCTTCATTTCCTAACGAAAATTGAGTTCAGGACTTCTGTTCCTACATTAAAATTATTTACATGGAATGAAATTTTTGCAAATTTCATTAGCCCCACACTGTCAAGAACTTAAACTGTGAACGTTCTTACCTTCTCCTGAAAAATGAATTTGAAAGCTTCATTACCATTTCGAAAGACAACGTGTCCACTGACAAATGCTTCAAACAACCCGAATTTGGACTTCTCTACAATTTCAATTCTACACTTACTCAACTGGACTCATAGCTGGTGACAATCACTCGAACTCAATTTGAACTTCTTCACTTTTGAAATAATCTTCCACTGGAAATTTCTGATTCATGAAAAACTGACTGCGCATTATCTCTGAGATTCAGTCACGCACCTCTGGAAGCTAGCATTCACACTCCCTACACATGACAAGCAGTGTGCAATCGACCAGAACATCTACTACCTACAAGCCAATGATGCGCAGTTCTCGGAAGACATTATCATGGTGGCTTTTTCCAAATGAAACAAACTCCTTCATTGGAGAACGAAAATTAATACCTATTCCACGAAATACACTCCGAATCCACTGCTCAGTTGATGGCGGTTTACCATATTCTAGTTCAATGCATACCATGGAATAAGTAATAGCAAACCGAACAATAACAAGACAATGCAGAAGACCACAGTTGTGGACAATTTTCACAATCAAATATGGAATCCCTCAAATACATCTACGTTGAAAAGCATGGACTCACCAACCAGAATACCGCTAAGTGCATCGCTGTGCACTGACGCTTCCATAACTCCTGTCGTCTGTTATTTGGAGAAAAACCTCTCCCAAGACCTACTGAAATCATAGTTTACAATCCTGCCCAATGGGACTCATGCGATGAAGGAATGATTTCAAATTCTATTCATACTCAAAGGTCACTTCCTTCCCATACAGATCGCTCTCTACTCACTGTGAAGACATGGAAGTTGGTTTCTATTCATATAGATTCACACTAATCTCTTATGTTCACTGTGCACTTCCTTGACAATAAGACATGGCCAAATCAAAGAGGACTCCATAAACAGCAGGCGCTCTCAAAGAATCACATTCAACTACCTAGGACCAGGTATTGTACGCTTTCAAAACAAACTGTAGTACATAATTGTTTTTGGGTACAACAATACATGACTGCAGCACTCCTTTTCGAACAAGTGATACTTACCTTCCAGTAAGGAAGAAGAAAAAAGATACTGCACTGCTTCACACCATGGAGCTTTACAGGGTCGTCATCCGAACTTTCCACTCCGACATCTCTCAGGAATGTTGATCTTTGCATGCCCCAGCGAAATACCTCTTCCCCTGTAGGTCTCATGGGAGGTAATTGCCACTCCTGCTCATTATTGAATGCCGCCCGTGCCCTTCGAAACCTGTGATATTCATCCAAGTATCGTCTCCCTCCTAGGTAGATCATTTTACTCAGAAGCTTTGCATACTCACTGCAAGTTTCAGGACCACATAATGGACAACCTTTGTAGCCATGGACTTGTTGTCCAGATAGAAGTCCATAAGCAGGGAAATCATTGACAGTCCACAACAACATGGCTCTCAAAGTAAATCATCTTTCTCCCTCTGGCTTTGACATATTCACTGCTGGAACTCCTTCCCATAGCTTCAACAAATCGTGAACTAAAGGTTCTAGGAAAACATCTATGTTTTCGGCTATAGGAGCTTTAGGTCCGGATATTTATACAGCAAGGGATATAAAAAACTTCTTTGTTAACAACCATGGCGGCAAATTGTAAATGGTGATTAGTAAAACCCATGTTGAGTGTTTCAGTGCGTTGTTCTTAAAAGGAACAATGCCATCACCTACTAAGCCAAGTCGTAGATTAGTTAAAACTTCAGCAAAGTCAGGATATGCTTGATCAAAAGCCTTCCATTGGTCACTGTCAACTACTGAGTACATCTTCTGATTCAATGACTTGTTCGCACTGTACCACGTCATGTGGTTCGCTATTTTAGGGCACCGAAACATCCTCAACAGATGTTTAATGACATCAAAGTAACGGACAATTCGTTGGGGAACATTACTTGAACCTGGAACATATCGTGGCTGATTGCACGTTGGACAACTCAAAAGGTTCTCGTTGTCTCTTTCATACAGGATATGGCCGTCAGGACAGCAGTGAAATTGTCTATGCTTCAATCCCCACTTCATCAAAATGCTCTTGACTTCATATGACGTTCTTGGAAAGCAGTTTGATGTGGGCAATAAATCTCCAACTATCCAAGTAAGCAATGCATCGACAAACGTATTGGGTACAGAGTACAAGGTACACAAGGAAAATATAATGATGGCACATTGCAAGTGGTTCACCTGGCTACCATCAAACACTTTCTGAGTCGATTGTCGCAGTAGATTCTCCATGTCAACCTCATTGACTTCCTCCTCTTTGTCCATGTTCTCTTCTTGCCCTGTTGATTGCCCATCTTCATTCATGATGTCGCTATGTATGTCGTCAATGCGAGTGAATGCATTGCGAGCCATGTTCTCAATGTCCACAGTGGTCCTCTCTGGCCAAGTGAAAGCAGCCTCCCCTTCGTCATGTTCTGTTTCACGGTAAGGTTCTTCTTCTCTGTCCGGATGCCGAGCAGGACCCCTCACATTCTTCCCATCCACTGTCTGCAAGCATGAATTGCTTAATAAATATGTGCAATGCTAGATTTAACATTTCCAAATGCCACAGGATAAGCTTACTTCATGTGCTGTAAATAATTTTTGCAGCAGCTGCATTAAAACCAACTTTTACTTCAACGTCCCATCTCAATTGTCACATGCAAAATCCCTGTAATGTGATGACTACTACTTTGAAAACTACTCAGTTATTATGTTGTAAAAGCACATGATATAAATACACTAGTGAAGAGAAACTGAGAAGTCTACTTGTTCTCACTGACCATGAATGGATATTGTCGTACGCGCAATCCAGGCGTAAGTATCCTTAACACCAAAATGATGGTAAGATAACACGAAATATCGTCCCAGGAGATTCTAGTATGTTTTAGCAAGCTAGGGAGTTTCCGGATTGTAATCCAAACAACAAAACCCCAAGCCACACCTCTTTCTTTTCCTATTTCTTACACAAAGGTCTTCCGGATCCCAATCCGGATCTATCTCTTTCCGGTTTCCGGTATGATCCGGATTCCGGGTCTCACTTCTCGACTTCAACTGGTTTTCTATTCCCCTGTTTTACCCTCAGGGTGTCCACATTTGATCTTTAGAGGGGTAGGAACGTACCACTCATAGACATCTATTTCGCTCCACCAAACTTCACACAAAACAATCCTAACCGAGTTTTTATTGTAGAGTAGAGAAAGTAACAATCCTCACAATTCCCCGGGTAGCTTGCCCGAAAAACAAGTCACTCAGAATTGTATCCTTCCACTTTTACTACAACGACAGATCAAGACAGCCGGAATTGGAAGAGATTCGTGCATCTATCTACCAGACTGATCCTATGGTTGGCAGACCTTCCGGTGAGTGGGGATTTTCCGCTGGCGGTCGCTTATCTCCGCTCGGAACCCTCCCTGGATTCCGGACTCGCATCCGCACCACTCTTAGAACCGGATCACCGTTACGGCAATTTAAAGGTACCACGCACAAGTCCTTACTCACAAGTCTAGTAAAGTGTCCTCACAAACTTACTCGCTCAAATCAGGTCCAACTAATTCTCAACCCGGATTCCCCCTCATCCGCCCTCTCTCACACTTTCACCATTCATAAACGACTCAAGAAAATGCACACATAGCCAGAAATCCGAATGTCCACTTAGTGGCTCAGATTAGAGAAAAGAGAATATGAACATAAACTAATGCACACAAAATGGGCAAGGCTGGAATGAAAGGGCAACAAGCTGCCCTCCACTTAAAACCCAAACAAAAAGCCAAAAAAAGAACACCTGAAAATCCAGATGACCAATCAGTAATCAACCGTAATATCCGGAAAGTTCAAAGTCAACTACTCCTAAGAATCCGGAACCGCGCCCCACGCACGGAGAATCCGCTCCAGATTAAAAATCCTAAAACTGCAAACATACTAATTACTTTCCCCGCTTGGATTTCTTCGCGCTGCTACTCGGCCCTGCAGGTGGTTTCCTGCTTCCTTTCGGTGGAGTAGACTTCGTTGCAGCCCGGGTCGGAATCTTCCGCTGGATCGGCGGCGGGTCGTCATCCGATTTCGTCTCATCGCCGGAAGTAAATTCCCCCTTTTCGGATTCTTGGATCATCTCCACTCTGGTCTCTTTCTCTGGCGAATCGTCCAGCTGAATCGGAGTTGTATTCCTCCTGGGCGATGCCTTCTGCATGTGAGTAAAGTCGACCGGATTGGTCCGAGTCGGGTTTGACAAGGCCCCCATCCATTGGATTAAATCGCTCCGGACGGATGTTCCGGATGCCGGAACGGAACTCCCTTCCCCTACCGGAATCGACTGGACACTCCTCGTCTGGCCGAACTTCGTGGTCTTCGTCTGAATCCGTGCCTGACCTGGAGTAGGTCTTGGGGATGCCGGTAGACTTATCCCTGACCCCGGCTTCTGAGGTGTCTTCAACAAGTCGACGTTGGGCAGCTCCGGAAAGTGGGTGAAGTCCAAGGGCTTGTTCGGGTCCAGGTGCCCCAACAGTTGCGCCATCTCCTTCAGAATACCTTCCATCCGGGCCTGGAAGTCCACCAAGATCGTTACTACCTTGGACCCGGATAAGTGGCCTATGCCACTCAGCTGATTGGTGAAGAGTCGGGATTTGACCACAGCTTCCGCGGGCTGCTCCACCAACGCAGTCAGATTGTGGACGAGTTGGAGAGCTTCCGCCTCCTTCTGCCGTGCAACTGCGGCATCCGTATCCGCCCAGTTCACCCGACCTAACAGGCCATCCCTTTCCTTCTCCAAGCTCTTGATCCGCTCGTCCTTTTCACGAATCAGATCCGGACTCGGTAGTTTCCGGATCTGATTTACGATATCCTCCGGCTCCACCTTCAACTCTGCAGCAATCGCCAAGATCATGTCCGACATGCCGAAATACATGTGCTTGGCCTCCTCCATCCACTGCGTTCCGGCGTCGAAGAAGTCCGACTGCGGTTCCGGTTCCGGGGGTCGACTCGGCTCTCCCTTTTCCGGGGTCAGCTGTTCCACCCTTGAGTTCGGATTGGTCGACTTCCTTCTCTTCTCTCTCTTGTCGACTAGGTCCTGCTGCTGCGGTTCTTCTTCCTCTTCATCGTCTTCTTCTTCTTCCTCCTCCTCTGCCTCGATCGGAGTATCCGGTGGAATCTCGTGCGTGAGACCGTACTTCACGATTTCCAACCCGGTGTTGTAAATCACCATCTCTTCACTCGTCAGCACCTCCTGATGGTGATACAGGTGAAACAGGTACGGGCTGAGAAGACTCGGCTTCCCCTTCCCGACGTGCAACACGAGCTTCTTTACTATCCCGGCTAGAACTTTCCCCCAGTGGACTACCTTATCTTCTAAAGCCCCAAAGATAGTGTTGGCCACCGTAACCGTAACTTGGGTGGGCTTTTCCGGGTACATGATCGGATTCAAAAACTCCAACACCCGTTTCTGCCTAGCGTCCTTACAGTCACTCACTGGGTATCTGTCCTTAGTGGTAACCGGATTGCGGAACTTCCCAATCCCGTACGTCTCTACCCGAGAACCTAATCCGGATCCGTCCTTCCCAAACCCGTATACGTCAGCCCATACATCCGCCGTCCATGCTCCGGGTTGGCCTCTCACAGTCAACTCGAACTGATTCGGGACTCCCGAGATCAGCTGCTCCAGCATCTTTGCGTTCTTAACATTCCACGGTCGGTGGATTAAACCTACGCACCCCATCCGGGTCAGATCTGTCTCTAACTCCTTCCGGTGCGCTGGGTCGGCGGGAATCGCTGGTCTAACTATTCGAGCTGTGACAGAGGATTGACGCGCTACCGGTTTGCTGGACTCCGCCATACCGACACCGACAACTAAATCCGATGCAATCGGCACCGACCTCACCAGTCTCTCCCTGTCACGATCTCTAACTCACCACTCTTTCTCTCAGCTAAGTGCGCAAGACAATCAGCAAAGTGAAGAATGAGGAAGATTAGGTATGGCGAGGGTTTAAGTACTAGTCGAGCTGCCAACCGTTCCCCTTGGCGAACGGAAAGAGGTCCGTTCCCGTAACGGTTCCCTAGCGGCGTAGGTCGGATACCTATTCCGTAGCTCGTTCCGATCCGACCTAACTCAGATTTTAAGATCCGTTACAGGATCAGGATCTCGGATTCTAACTATCCGGAATTTGTCCGTATCCGGATCTAATTTCCTTTTTCCTACCAAAACTTTGAAATTTTTGACTAACTCCTAACCTACTTCTATGCTATCTTCCTTTATTCTAAGTTTCCGTGCTCCCACAGATATATAAGGTACGGATCTCGTCCATGCAGGGTGTGGTGCCTTGCAACAGTCTCCACTTTCTTTTCGCAACTGCCTCTGCATTCATTGCAGACACAGGGATATTTGGACAATCCCAATCTATTGGCAATGGAACGTTCCATGTGGTAAGCTGCACATAATGTTGGACGCATGCTGCAAATTGAATACTGTCAGTATATTACACATATCAATAGCAAAATTACTGAAACAGGAAGGATAATCCCTGTCATTCTTCATCTATGACATCTTGAAAGTAGATTAGGTGTGCAAAAATTCCATTTACCTAAGCAGAAGTCAGCAGAAAGAAATCCCCAGTACACCATTAGTTTCACTGAATCCATCTAGATCCTCTTATTCATTTTCAAGGTCACTGCCTACTTATTCAACTACAAGTACATGAAATGTCATATATAATAAGCGGGAGCACCTTGGTCCTCAAATGAGCTAACACTGAATCCATAACTGACATGAAACTTTGAAAATCACGTACACCTTTTTAAACGAAAAAAAACAATTACAACTTCAACTAAACTCTTTCCTTTTACGCATGTACTTTGAATATCTTCAGTACTGGTTCTAAAATGCAAAACACGGATTCCCGTACTGTACAGCATTGGGCATTCACAAATTATGAATCTGCATGTTATTTCATTACAAGGCGGAAATGACCTGTTTCAGGAATTCCTAGTACTTCCCTTCTTTTCCGTTTCAGACTTCCGACACTTCAAGACTCCTATTGGAACACATTGAAAGCTTCTCATTTATCGCAGACAAGTATTTCTTACGAAATAACTTCGTACGCACGTAGCTACATACCTTGTAGACTGCAGAGGTTTTACGTAATGCCAGTCCTGATTTCTCAGTAATGTCCCTACAATAAATCAAGGACACTGCCAGTGAGAGTTGATGAAGTTGTCAACATGCAGTGCTATAACGGAAAATCCAGAGCATCGAAGAAACTGCCATTCCGCTTACAAGCCTCGCACTTGACTCATATCTATATCTAAAAGGCAAATTATAAACATATATTCAAAATCACGCAACTCTTACATCTAGGGATTATTTCAAGTTTACCTCGGACTGCACAGCCTTCCCTGTAATTGGGAATATGATATCTTACAGCTTACTAGTCACTTGTTCCTACAGCAGAATGTTCCTTCCATTCAGCAAAGTTACTCATCACAGAGACACTTCTGGAGTCCAAGTCCCAACTTCACTTTAACTTGTACTATACTTGATTTAGGTCACTTCATATGAAACAGAACTTATCGAGAAACTCAGATAGTTTAATTCCAGGAAAAGCAGGCAGCCATGTATGCGAAAGCTTTTCACCTAGGTTCATAGACACTTCTCTATAGTTTAAAGGACGGCATTCATGTACAGCAAGCCAGGAAAAGAAGTCGGATGTTAATCTTTTCCAAGTTCAATGAATACATCAGAAGAGATTTAACTGTGGACCACGACAGAAGATAAATGATGTTCACTGTGACTACTTCGATGAACACCATTTCCCACAATCTGTATTCTATGCTGCAATACTCCTTGGCGGTGTGTCCAAGTCATATATTAATCTCCTGGGATCCACATGTTTACTGAATCATTGGCCCAAGAAAGACTCTTTCTTTTGAAATCATCATCCACATTCCTAATAGTCATTTTTCCCTACCATACTTCCAACAATCCATTCACTAAAATAGTATTTACTAACTCTTCTAACGAATTAAAAGTTCCTCTACTTTCGATGGCTACAACTCATACCTTGCGAATTTAAACAGTTCAGAAAATTAAATATTCAAAATAAAATGCTTTTCATGAAGCATACCGTAGGAGGAATGTTAAAACATACCTCTTATTTTGCAAAAGACCTACGCACTCAGAACTCCAAATCTTGAGTCACAAGGGCCACCGAAGCCTCTGAACATGAAAAAATGAGTAAAATAGTCAACACACACCACAATTTTGGGACTATTGCAAATAATAACTTCCAGACACAAATACGTGTATTACACAGCCAATCCAACTAGAGAACACTACAAGTACAGCCCCGTTTATTCCAAGTTCTCAAAAGGTTACAGTGGAGGAGGATGTCGAAACTTCGCTACCAAAGACGGCAGCGTCATTTTCAATGTCATCGTCCTCCTCTATTAGTTCACATTGTGCTTTCGGAGAATTTGCTTTGCGCAAAATTAACCTCGACTCTCTTAACATTCCTACGAGTTGGTTCCTAAAATGAAACCTCCTATTGCGGCTACTACAAGACTCTACGTGGCTTTCTTTAACGACTTCTTGTAGGGGCGGAGGACTAGTCCGCAGACATGCGCATTGAGGACATGTCATGCCTTTGCTATTTTCTGGACACTCGTCACTTGACAGGAAAATGTCTGCCTTCTTTGCAACTTTCTCTATACTACTATTTTCTTCATCAGCAGTCTTGCGCATTGAGTCCATGTTCTCCTGGAGCTTCATTGGTTAGAAATTGCAGCACATGAATTGTTTGTTAAAATTATTTGAACCTTGTACTTCTCAATTGCAACACAAACCTCGTCAAACTACGTGTTCGTATTCCAAAAACTACCAATTGTAAATATAGAGGTCATGCATATAACAGTAGTTCAGCTACTCATCCACAGGAGCGTTCCATAAGCATTGTTCGAAGCTGCTCTCTCTCCAGTACAATTCATCAGACACTACTGCTCCCTTACTAAGAAGTAACGATTATCTCTTTTCAGAAGCTGCAATGCAGAAATGAAATTGTTCTGGAAGCACTCACAGTAGGAATCCTATTGTCAGAAGTTGTCAGCGTCTCGAGATGTCGTATACGTTCTCCACAGTCTACGCACGTACCTGCAGGAGTGAGAGGTAGAAGTCAGAATGGAAGATATAAAATCTGAAATCCCAACTCCCAATTGGACCAATCTATGTGAATGAGCGGACATCATTGCTTGTGATTTAATTCATCACTACATTTTTGTGTCAAATGGACATGACAGCCATGTACAATCTCCTACTTAAGATTCATTAATTCAAGTAAATCAAAAATCGGATCATGTAACCTCAGTCATTGCTAGATTGGACTACTTTAGACATGACAATGAATGCTCAAGTTTCCTTCGAGCACAGTGCATGTGCATCTCCATTAGTAACTTAAATAATGTATTCACATAGCTTAATTTAGATTTTCAGCTCGTCAGGGATACATAAAATAGGTGGCAAAATTTTCTGGTGCATCTAGCTACTAAACCAGTTTTGTAATTCACTTTCAGAAGTTCAACAAAAAAAGATTTCAGACAAGAATGGCTATTCGGACAAGAGACATCTCCACTGAAGCGCATTTCAAGAATTTAAATTTACTTCAAATGAAATAAATCTGAAACACCTTCTTTTCGAACAATGGGTTCTACTGCCGCGCGAAACAACTCACAACCGGCCTTGACCAACATAAAAGAAGAGGACGTAGCACTTCACTGGAATCCTTTCATCATTGGGTTGGTAGCCCTCCTCTGTGGGTGCTCCCTAAATCCATTCATAATGTCGTAAAATTAAAATTACAGCAAACTAGAATCTCTTAGGACATCGCACCCAAAAATGTCCAATGATTTCAAACCTGAAATGAGGGATACAAGGACCTCCGAAGTTCCACGAGTGAGAACGCACTTTGGTGAATATGTGCGTAAGCTGTTACCTTCTGATAACTCTAAACAGCTGGACGCGGCTCCGACCGACCTAATACCTACATCACAACACCTGCACGTGAGAACGCAATATATTTTCAAGAGACTTAGGAACTACCAGCATACTGAAAACCTTGCGAGAGTTGAAGTTGACACGACCCTCTGACGACATGATAGGCTACAAGATCAAAGACCTGCACAACCCCACCAATGTAGCGTTCTTTGCGAATAGGAGAATGGAATTAAAATATTTTACACCTCCATTCACACTTCCTATCATCTTTTTATAAACAATCCATTTCCAGTGACTACGTCGCACTCATAGGACGGTTGTCAAGTAACAGTTGGTGTTACTAATTATTTTGGTAGGCGGACTCGCTGTAGAACGACGTAATCGGATTCTGCATAATAATTCTTAAAGGCAGAGCAACTTCACTTTCATTATCGGGTCCACACTCCACAGTGAGAGTCCAACAAGGACTTCTTGTTGGGAGTTTAACACACCAGAACAATATACCAAGAAACAGAAATTGAACCCATGACTATATTGAGGGTAGCCTTTTTCAAATTCCACCGTGTCATGAGCTTCCGACAACTCTAGTATAACCAAAAAGAGGATGCAATTCATTATTTCACCTAACGTTACGGAGGACGATGGACAGCGACCTCACCGACCATTAAACCGCAGTGGACAACGTCTGCACTATAAACCTTTGTACATGGTCAGCCTTCCACTTCCACATAATTTTTTTTCTAATTCACAGAATTGCCTTTTTGATTTAGCATCCTTAGTTCCTCTTAGTCATCCAGGCATTTTCTTGGGGATGTGAATCATCGCTACAAAATTTTGTAACCAGCAGACAGTGAGTGCAAAAACGCTCACAAATGTATGACGAACCAAACTCTAATAAGAAAAGAAGAGTGTCCAATCGTACCACATAATTTAAACAGTGCAAACCTCGTCGCTGAAGCCTTGTCGCTGTAACGTTGGAAATTGTCTTCACACACCTTTCGCAGATCAGACGGCAATTTAATTGACAAGTCCACCTGCAAAACATCAGACGGCCATTTAATTTACAAGCCCATTGGCTTGAGCTGTCAACGTCCATTGAAATGGCAATCAGTAATGCAATCTTCTAGAATCAGTAATTCGATCAAAATAAGATCAAAAGTGATGTGGACACGTACTGAAGAAACTAGATCATGGGCTCATTAAGCTGGAGACCCACAGTGTATACATGCCACAGCTTCTCACCTGCAATTCACAAGAACTCTATGCCGTGATTGAACCGCAACCTCGAATCACTTGCCGCCTAATTCTCCCTTCCCTTGCACCGTTACAAAGTCCCTCTCTTGCTTCTGCACCTCGATAGAACTCTCCTTTCCTTAAAGCGTGAAACAGGAGAAGAAGTTATTTTCTAAACAACTGCAAATATGTCTATTCCTACACCAATTGAAATTCTGCGACTAAGAGTGATTGCGGATAACCACCGACGCTTACAAGAGGCCCTACACCACGAGAACTCAGTGTAAGTTTGTATGAGCAGTGTGAAATGTGTGAAAGCGGTGGACCGCTGGCCTCGTACAAATGTCCTCAGGGAAAATGTAGGCGAAGAGAGGGTGAGATGCAGAGAATTGAGCGTCCATACCTTATGGATCTGCTTCTCCGCAATGCTGAGTCACTTTCCAACCTGGTTCTGTCGTTTTTAGCCGCCATAGCGTCTACAAAATTTTCTCCATTAAGGCTGGCTTACTAAAGACGACGCGCAAGACGTGGATGTGTGGTCTGCCTTCATTTCAAAGCTGCTGCGTCTCCCTAAAATTCGTGGAAGAAGGTTTCTTGATGCTGTCCTAGCATAGCTTGTATTGCAGAGACAAAACAAACGTGTAAGCAAATCAGTGAAGGGTGCTACCAAGAGAGAGAGAATTGTAAGCAGGAAGTCCACAAAAACAACGCCACGTTTGTGAGTCGCGCATGTGGGTTTCCTTGCAGCGTTTCTTAAAATAGAGCACCGTGCCCTTCTCCTCGAGATTCGTGCCTTGTTGGAACTACCAATTCCGCCTGCATGGATGAATGCTGTCCATACAGGACATTCCTCAAAATAGCGGCTGCCCTGAAAGTTTTGTCTCCGCCGCTTCATTGCAATTAAAGCTGCTGGAAACTGCCCTGACTTGTTTCCACCGTGCAGCGTTGTTGTTGCCACCACGCATAACTTAGCCAGCTCTTCCGTCAAATTCGTCCTCCTTCTAGTGCGCTTTGCTTTCCACTGACTATTTTTGGAGTTACGTTTCTTCACTTGCTACTGTATTTGTTGGTGTTCCATATTGAGGAGGAAATACTCTTTTTTTTTAAACATTTCCTTTTCTGCTGCATCGCTTGCCACAATGTAGGTATGCGCAGTTGAACCGGAATGCGCTAAGGGATGCAGAGCTCTATTCGAAAACAAGGAAAGTGCAGTCCCCTTCACCCACTTTTGTGAGCGATGCAAATGCCGTTTCCACGGGAGGACGTGAAGAAAAAGGGCATATCGTACAACAAACGGGACTTACTCAGCATTCCACTCTCAAGCAAGGGTGTGTCCTGTAGCCATAGCAGCCGCTGATATTATTGTCGAGCAACACGGAGGACGACATTTGCCGATGTGGGAAGCTCTTGGTGCATAGGAAGGAATATGAGCACCTAATGTCGTCCACTGAAGAAACAGTATCTGATAGTGATTTTGAATTCAAACTAAGCGACATTGACAGGGAGACGCTGAGCTCCAGTAGTACAGGTTTTCTAGCGCCAGATGACACAAAGGAGCAGCTAGTTCAAGCGACTAGAACGCGTCGGACTTCTGATTTGGCTGTTGACCGTGACACGATAAAGACCCAGAAAACCAGAAGACGGAAAACTGTTGCACAGCGACAAACCGACATAGAACCAGTGAGTACATTTCACTACAGCAACCCCTCAGAGTAAAAACACCGAAGAATGTTTTCTGTCAATATGGTTGTTGAAGAAGTATATGTTGACAGTTGGTTTTTTTTGTCTGAATTATGTCACAAATACGTTTAATTTCTCATCTCATTTTCCAATTCATAGTCCTAAAATTCGTTAGATAGAAGGAGGTGGCATCATATGACCACTACAAAACAGTGCAAGGACGGACAATGGTAGCATGATTCTAATGTGTTGACAGAGAATTACTATCAAGATGTTTTTGTACACCTAATATGTTTGCATTTAATTTAAAGCAGAGGAGGTTACATTCGAAGAGTGTCGATGCTTTGTATGAGGGTTTCATGTCACTCTTGTTTTGTGGCAGTCTTGGAACGTGAGAATGGTGACATCGCGCAAGGGTGGAGAGCCTCGACAACTTGTGTTGGGAAAGAAGAAAGGAGCCGTGCAAACACCTATTCAGACGACATCAACTAGGAAAATCACTCCTGTCTTGCAGGAAAGGACAGAGAACATAGACTCTGAAATGCCTAATCGCACTATTCGACAGAGCAGCGGCAAAGCAAAGGTTGCAGTTCCTTTGAAGGGCAAAAAAAAGGGTAACCCAATGTCTCCCGCTGTCATGGATGTCGTATTTGGCAAATCAAAAAATGTTGTGCCAGATGTGGAGGAACTTCGTCGCAAGAGGGAAGAGGATGCTGTCAGATGCGGTCGAATAACAAGAGCAATAAGACAGGCTTCGAACCACAACAGTCTCCTCAATTGCAATACAGATGTTGCAGATGACAAGGCATTGAAGAATTCCATGACGGCTAAGCCAATATCCCAGTCGCCACAAAGTAATGAAAACGTATTGCCAACTCCGCTTTCAGCAGGTGATGGATTGTTTCTCTGAAGTCCCTACTATTGCTAGTGAATGTTTGGCGTATAGTGTACTCTGTTTCAGAAAACTGATTTTGTAGTGTCAGGTATTGTAAATTTGTGAAGTCTAGTCTCATGAAAACAGTATGTAGAGGAATGCAAAAAAAACGTCCGCTCAAAGCCATTGAAAGTGTCTACTTCTTCACGCTGTATTATTGGTTTAGAGCGACTTAGTTGGACCTTATAAAGCTTCATGTTTTTATTATCCTTCGTAAAAGTTTCAGTGTGCACGTTTGCCATGTCCAAAGATCAGGTTTCATTGTATAGAGAATGAGGCACTTCATACTTTACGTATCTGATAACAAACGTACATCCATATATTGAGTGATTTGAGTATTTGTGAAGGAACTGAAGTGATAAATGAAGCGTGAGGTGTACACATGGGGTTTGTAGCATGGGCTAATTTTGTTTGTAATTTCTCTAGTTCTAAAGAACATTGTGCGTCGCTCTTGATGGATATGTTGCAGAGTCTAAGTAGAAACTAAAATAACCACCCATGAAAGATGCCAATGGATAGCGGCAGGCAGTAAGGTCACCTTCTGTCTTGTTTGCCTGGGGTGGTAGTGTCATGAACATGTATAAATCTCCTATTGTAGGTTCAGTTTGTATCCTACTCTCGTGAAATGAAGATTCTTAGGCAAGGGTGGCTGCTTATGGTTGGGCCAACTAAATACAAAAATGCATAGTGTTTTATTAGAATCCCTTACAATGCTACAATGTGGACTATTAGAATTCGGAGGTCCTATGAATTAGCTGGTGTCATTGAAGTTCAATGTCAACAGGTAATAAAATAAGTAAAGCACCCCACGTAATTGAGTGACTTCATAGTCCTAAAAAATGTGTGAGAGACTGAACTAATTTGTCTACTTTATTCTTAAAATTATTTAACTCATAAGCAGTGGAGCATTGTAATTTATTCTGCAAGGGATACATGATGTATCATGCAGAGAGAAAGTGAACTGGATTTGAAAATGATTAGAGAAGCTTAATGGACTTCACAAGCTTATTAGACATAGTGTCAAGTCGTTTCAATATGTCTAGAATGTCATATTTAATGCGGAACAGAGTGATCACTTATTGATCAGCTGATGTCCAATTACATAGAAGGAGTCTGAGTCGGAACCTTTTGCAAAACAAATGCTGAACAGAAGAGAGTGAAATCTTGTTCGGTGAAAAGCGCAGTTACCATTTTGATTGACTGATTTCACTGTTGTAACAATTGACATTATAGGATCTTTCCTAGTACAGATGTATTGATTTGATAGGTTTGCCCCGTGCTCTAGTGCTCGTCATTTCTGGACGGCTTACAAATTTTTTCAATAGGAAGAAGCATTTTGACGTATATCATGTATTGTCTATCTTGTTGTTGGTCATCTAGCAACAAATAAAATACAAATAAACATGATTCAATGTATGCCGGACAACATTTCCTTGAATAACTAAGGTGAGAATGAATTTCACAAATCCGCATTTGGTCTCTGCTTTCTAGCGTGCCAAAGTCCTCTGCGGAATGTGTCCACCGATACGAGTACATGTTGTCCACTTTGTCTATGGTGTACATAGTGCACAGTACTTCATGGTCTAGTTCAGAAGGTGGCCTACGGATTCATGTAGTGTCTGCAAAGAAAAGCGGTAGAAATGATTCGATTATTGAGGTCTCCTTCTTCATTTTCCGAACCCTTGTTTCCATACGTAACTTCATCATTCCAGTTTTAGTCCATTGATGGAGCACTCTTCTTTTAAAAGAATATTATTGTGCTTGGCAGATGAAGTAGGAATGAATAGCCTGGCCACAGTGGGCGATCCAGGATCTCGAATGTGCCCATTAAAAATTACTGTCTAGTACCGGTCTTAAGTGCCACCCATATGTTTGCACACTGCCATAAGTTCAATGGCTTCGCTGAATATCAGAAATTCTGAAAAACATTTCTTTGACGTTTGGCAGAGGTTCATGAGGAAGTAAACTTTGGAGGAAGCGAAGCTCCGGGTGGATTAAATGATGAGCAAGAACCAGGCATGTTTGATACAGTACGTGGAGAGAGAAACAAAGTTCCTCGGCAGCGTCAGAACCTCGGGCAGTGCTCCACTAAGGACGGATCCAACAAAAAACTTCCTCGGAGTACAATACAGATTGACGTGCCAAATGAATTGGAATTGCAACAGTGTCGTCAAATTGTAGAGCCGTTACAAGATGTGGAACGATACAGGCATAGTCCATCACCAGTCGTTCGCTACCGTACCAATGTAAGAGAAAACTTGAAACGTGCCAAGCTCTTGTTATGTTTGTTTTTCATCCTATTGTAATTAAGCATCCAAGATTTTGAGCAGACGAAGCGACCACTGTATGTACACAGTCTTATAGGGAAGGCAATGTAAGGCAGTGGATGTTATGAACATGAACTGTTGTTTCAAAGGAACTGTTGTCATTTTGCTACATTTGACTACTTCTTAGAGCAAAAATATGGTGGGTCTCAGCTATTACTGAGCGTTAGCCACTGTCAGGTTCAAAAGTATGAGTGGGAACGATCTCCTCCTTATACACTGGACAATTATTTCGGGAGCTCTAATGCGAACACAGCTTCATTTTATAACTTCAGGTCGTCCACGTTCAATTATTTTATTTTTTAATATCCTGAAGGTAGGATTCAGTCAGGATAGATTGTCATGAATTAGATGTCATGTCGTCAGTGTTATAAGGTTAGTGTGATGAACTAGTACTGAAGGGGGATGGCTTTGGCATTTTGAATATTTTTGTTGAGTCCTCTGCTTCACAGTTGTCGATCACTTGAATGTCACGTGATTCGACAGAGAATTTCGTGTGTTTGCATTGCTTTGTAATTCAGTTGCTACATGCAGTATATTGTGTTTTGGCTCAAATATTCAAGGAAAGAATGGTACTTGAATGAGTAATTAGACTTGTTTGAAGAAGTTACTTAAAATGAACGTGAACTCTGACTTCAAATTCAAATCGAATTTGCAGAACTCTCCGAGGAGAGTGAACCTGCGAAATGTCTCCCCTAGACATAGACGTACATCGGACCGCTCTCAGTCCAAGAACTCGTCTCGGAGCCCTGGAAATTGTAGAGGTAGGAGATTGTCTCGGAGTCCTCAAAGTCGTGGAGGCAAGAGATCCAGTCGTAGCCCTCCGAGTCATGGAAGTGAAAGAATGCGAAGAATTGCATCGCGCAGCCCAAGACGAAGCCGTTCATTCACTCCCGGCTATTATAGAGAAGAACGGGGCCATGTGAGGTCAAGGGACTATGAAGAAGATGGTCGAAAGAGTCCACCATATGGCCGTCATAATCGTGGTACTTTCTTTCTCCGATTATTTTAAGCAATCCCAATTGCATTTAATAATTGTCATTTTTGTCTTTGGAAGATGTGAATTATAGAAAATTGGAGCTAGGAATTCAATTACCTCCCGGAATATGGAAGTTTATCAAAGAAATTGTATGATCTGGGAGGAATGTGAAAGAAAAATTAAAGAATTGAAGAAAGGAATGGGAGTACTATGAAGCAAATATTTGTAGGTTCATTACATTGTTCTGGAATCACAGAATTGAAGGATCTCAGGGTTCATTGTCATTAGTTCAAACATGAAACAGAAGAAGATGAATGCGCAATCCTATACAAGACAAATTTCCCGGTAGGCCGTAGTAATATTTGGCCACTAGTGCCTGTGGGAGTGTATGGAGCCTTGACATGCTTGTTGGACGGCAGGTTCAAGACATGAGAGGAGCGAGCGTGGAAGGGATCGAGTGCATCGTTCGAGGAGGAATTCATCAGCTTAGTACAGCGAGTACGAGAATTCGAGGTCTCTATCACCCTACCGGTCCCCCTCTAGGAGTCGCAGGCACGGGAAGACAAGGAGTTGTTCGAAATCGAGATCTCCCATTCCTGCGTTGATGCAGCAATCAAATGGTGGACGCCTCACAAATGCCCAGGGCCTAAAGGTTGTGAAGAGAGATCAGGGAACCTTACCTTCTCCAGCAGTGGACCAAAGAACCAGGCGTTACAAACAATCCGTGCGTGAAGCAGAAAAATCTCGCCGACAGAGTGAAGGGCAAAAGCCTTATTTTCTGACATTAGATCAGGAAGGTAAACCTCATGGACCTGGTAAAAGAGCATGGATGGCAGAAATTAACAAGTTAGCCACACGGCTCGATCCATCATGCACTCACATTAGGAAGCAAGGTTATGAAGACGTGTGCATATTCAAGGACCGCTTGAATGAAAAGTTTGAGTACTCTAGAGATCTAAGCGAAGACCACCTGAGAACCGTGATGGGAAAGGCTGTGATAAGGAAGAGGACGGAACTAATCGACTCCATAAAGAAAAAAGGAAGTAAACCTTTAAATATAGACGACGAAGTGTGGAATCGACTAAAAAATCTTGCAAACAGTGAGCAGAGGAAGACCCGGACAGCGCATGGTCGCTACGCAAAAGCATGTCGGAAAACATTAGGAAGTACAGGGCCACTAGGTGTACATGAAATTCGTGAGAAACTTCGGGAACAGTATGGAAGGTCACCAGACCCTGACGAAGTAGGAGAGGAAATGCAACGCGACAAAGGTTTCGGGAAGAAAGAGCAGGGGTCATGTATTATTACTGAGGAACGAGGGAAGGGATTAGCTGATGAGGTCTTCGAGGATGATCCGAAACGCATCCGTTCACCGACAAATTGGTCCGACGGCTACGGTAGTGAAGGTCAGGACGTCAATTGCAAATCGGTTTGGGAAGGTGCCATTAAGGTATGTCTCTGACAACCCTGATTCATTTTCCTTATCACTCTTGTCGAGGAAAGCCATTGGAAAATTGGGGCTACATTTAATGTTTTAAGTCAGTAATGGATGATTGAAGAGGACCGTCTCACCACATTCTCAGGGACTTTATGTTCCACATAATGAATGACATGTACAAGTCGGTTGTTTGGTAGTAAAATGAGCTTCAGTCGGCAATTGAATGAGACTGATAAGCTACAGTAGTACTCTGGTTTGGGTCGTTTCCTCTTTGTGGCGTTGCACAAATTTGTATTCACCAAATAGAATCCGAGTTTTGTCCTGAAGCAAGTGTTACCGAGGCTTACACTGAAAAAGTTATCGTTTACGCAGTAGGAAACAAGAATGACACAATGAGGGTGTATGATGATGTGTTGTAGAAGTCTGGTCATTTTGTAAGGTCCTCATGTTGCAAAGAGTCTCTATTCCTCATACTCAATTTGCTGGAGGATGTGATTATCGTTTTACAATTCAGAATATGTATGCAATTCAATATTCAGGTGTAATGGAAGTGGATAGAAGGAACAGAGTCACCGAGTGTGCTATTAGTGGCTGTATTCATTTGGTTTCAATGCCACTTTGTCATGGACTGGTTTCCCTTATAGAGTGTCTGGTCTACATGCGTACATGATCATGGGAATGTTCTTTTCCAATGACGTGATCAGTATGTGTACACTGTTAGTGGAGGACGAAGTTGTTGAAGTACGAGTCCAGTCGTTTTGTTACTAATGAACTAATTGTGGCACTTATTGATTTTGAAGACAAATGAGGCAATGAATTGTTTCACTGGAGATGAGACAGCCAGGGGTACGCCAGGAAAAGGCACTCGCACTGAAGCTGCGAAACTCCCTTCAGCAAAGGAGCTGTATCAGGGTGAATATATTGTACGGTTGGAAGCAGAACTCAGAAGTCTAAAAGGTGAAACGGAAAGGGGGTCTTCATCTTGAAAAATACTGCGCTCTGAGTTGGCAGTAACTACATGTGAAGAGAATGACAAAATGCCGGTGAGAAGCGCATGCAGTCAATGAAAAGAAATAATTAGTTTTGTCAATGATGTCAAAGTGAGATTCCAATGTCACGTACATCTATATAAATGATACACGGAAATGGTTATGCTTCATGTCAGGATGGTTGTGTTTATGTAGGTGTTCAATGTAGCAAAGACATCAACGGGTAGAAGGAATGGCCCAGGGAAAAGACGGAAAAAAGATTTCGAATTGAACAGTGGTGACAAGTATGTCGGACGCTGAGGAATGAGGTGGTATGCCAATGCGTGACACTAAAAGTGGATGAAGAATGGCGCGGTTCAGTGCAGAGGAAGGGAATCACGCATTGCAGAAGTGTCAACACAGAAGGACGAAGCTGTGGTAGTATTATCGGGGGTCTGAATCTTAGTTCATGGTCAAAGAGTTTGAATTTGTGTACGTAAAATAAAGTGTACTAGTTAGTGTGTAATAAAAATGGAAGTGCAAGTCTACAGAGGATGTAGTACTAGTCTTCACATAGACGTAGTGAACGGTGTGGGTTTGAGTGCAGAGTGAAGCAGTTTTGGACGTCAGGGAAGGAAATGACTGTATAGGACCATAACGTATAAGGTGTGTAGTTCACGTTGTCGACAACACTGTTTTAGCAATGTGGCAAGTACTCATAGAGTCGCATGTTTGTGTTTTCAGTTTGACAATGAATCTTCGGGAATCTGAGCTTCCTTTCAAAATGTGGCTTGCCATTTGAAAGTGAAGTTCTTCCAAGTTTCACATTTTGAACTCTCAGTAGCGCTGGAAAGCAAATGTGTGCTGCTGTTGGTATAATTAGGCAACCTTTGCTGTGCCTATTGTTATACTTTATTCTATTGAAATTTCAAAAATTTCTCAATGGTAGATCTGTTGATGTTGTTTGATTTTGTGCTTATTGTTTGGAAGCACCTCCACAATGTCTTGAGAGATTTAAGTGAATCTAATAGATTGGGTCTATAGGGCATGTGTAATCATTTTTGTTCTGATGAGGTTCCGGCGGCATAAAATTTGTCTTAAGGTTCTTGCTTTGCTTTGTGATGGTTGTTACAATTAAAAATTTGACTGGGAATACCTCAATTGAAGGTCCTAATTCATTATAATTAGTTTCTGTACAGGATTGAATTGATGGAATGTAAATGATGGAGTTGGCTTCAAGTGGTTTCAAGAGCGTGTCCAACTAACTCCCGCGGAAAAGATTTTGTTGGACGTAATTGATGTTATCTTGTTTCCCCTGTCTGTGAACACTGTGAAGCGGTGCCTTTAACCCATCTAGGAACTTACGGAAAGAGTATGGTATGCAAGATGCTTAGGTGTCGGACATATTATTAACTTGATATGTCTACTTTTACGTTTAGACTTGCTTGGTTTTCAAGAAGCAAACCTTCCCTGTAATTGTTCTAAGAGATTTTAAATTAATACGTTGTGGAGGAAGGATGAGCAGCATGTTATTTGAAGACTTACCGTGCCGTTTTTGTAGAATGCAAGTCATGCCCTTTTTCTTAACAAATTTTTATAGTTGAACCCGTTAGACATGAAAAATGTGTGCTTTTTGAACATCTGAAAGTAAGTTATGTTAATATTTGGATGTGAGCAAGTGGCCTGTTTTTTTTTTGGAAACATGCAAAACGTATTTGATGACCATGAGCTTCCTGTTATGTACTACTGAGGACATCCATGACTGAACACTACGTACTAGGGAGTTTATTTGTTGTGGTCCAATTCATTGAAGCCCCCTGCATTTGAAGAATGCAGTCTTGACTTTAAAATAGTCAGAGAAGACGTTCAAAAATCTGGAAACATATGAATCATAGCGGTGAGGGCGTAATTTGTGGCTGACCTTGGAGGCCGTCCAGCTTCCATTGAATACAGACGTTTGAAATGTAGGATTATACGAGGGTTAATTATCTTATCACAGTACTTGTCCTAAAGAGAGTATTGAGGTCATCAATCTACGAATTCTAGAGAGAATTCTTCTTGCAGCTGCTGAATTCTGTCAGTGTCATTGTGTAGTTTGCATGAAGGCGGGTTTGATTTTCTGAGGCTCATTGCACACCACGTGAACCAATTGAAGTACTGTCATTATATAGAACTTCCACAGCCCCCTAGTCGTCAGTACCCGTAGTTCGCAAGGATTGCAACGTGTTGTTCAGTGATTTGTAACAACTTTTATTACTGTAAGCACTATCGTATTCCCTTTTGAAGAGGAATTATGATGAAACATTCAGTAAGGTTACTTGTGAATTGAGCGTATTCACAAAATGTTTTCTGTGTACATGCTTGTTATGTTGTTTTATTGGTGTCCGATTTCTGTGTAACAGATATCATATGTAATTGAACGTGCAGTTTTGGGTGTGGGCTTCAACGTCTTCATACCCAGTCTTCTTAGAAGTTTCCCTGACAAAAACCAGAGGTCAATTGTAGATTGCAGATGTAAAAGGTTAGTGTTTGCTTACAGCATCGCTGTCGCAGCTGACATAAACGGGCATCAAAATTCTTGTGGACCTTTTTTTTTCATCCTTGTCTGTGGATGTCATTTGGAATGAACAGGTTATTGAGAACTGCAGTATTTGTTTGGCCCACTGTATTATGAAACATCTTGACAAGTAGCGGACATATCTTGTGCGAAGAAAGAGCTTTCTTGTGGCAGTGGATCAGTAGGTAAAGGTACCTTTTGCATTTTTGTTATAAACAGCCGGAGGAGGGCAGTTGTTCGAGTCCGTCCATGGCGTGAACAAAGATACGCAGGTGCAGTCTTTTCCCTTCTCCAGGACTGAGCTTCCCTGTGGACTCTATAGATGTTGAAATTTGTAGCGAGTATAATGCAGGGTTGAACTTTTGGCTTCCTGGGTTTTAATGTTGTGAAGTTTATTGGCAGGCAATGCAAATTAGTATGGCAAAGTATACTGTTTTTTGTTGGGAGGTTCTTATATGAGAATGTTCAAGTGTTTTAATTGCTTTTAGACCTGGACTGATATTGTGAAGAGGGCTAACTCAATAAGTCTGTCGTCTTCGAATTCTTCGAATGAGCTCCGTCTTCAGTGCTCGATGTTTGGGTGTTTGACAGTGATGAAATTCGAGGGGCTCTCTTATCGTGAAATGATTCTCTTGCACACAATTTGTCTTGAAATCGTGAAAGAGGTGAGAATTCGTCGATGGTACCGTCGTGTTTGTTTTTCAGAGGGAAACCTGCTTACAGCGGAACAGAGCAGACGATATGTGCAGCGGCAAATGTGTATAATGGTCGAATACATGGTGGAATGATATGAAGGTATCCGCATGTCAAAGTGTTTTTCTTCGATCACAGTGAATTTGAAAATCATGTAACGAATGAGAGACATACTTTTGCCTATGAAGGAAATAATGAGATCTCGAAGTTCTTATCAGAACTTAAGTAGTCATTGTAGTATTTTGGAGGAGATATCGAAATAGCCCTCTGAGGTAGCAATCAGATATGTTGAGGTCGACAAAGATACACAAAAACGTGTATTACATTCAGTGCCTTTGTGAGAAAGAACTTGCCATCGCGTATTCTGTATTTCTTTGTAATTGGGTTCCGACGTTGGTAGTCATGTATAAGGTAGGTAGTACTATTCTGTTGTTTTAATCTTTTTGAAGGTTATTCATTGCTGCAGAACGTCACACCGTGGATACTGTCCCAGATGTCGAAGAAGTGTACTAAATTAAATCATGTGTGAAGTGGATATTATGTGAAGTTATTGGAGGTTGGAGTAAAACAGCGAGCAGTAGCATGTTGTTCTTTTGACCCAGAAGTGAATGTTGAACCCACTGAACAAGACCAAAGGGTTCTTCATTTACTTCAGCATTTTACAATGTGGAAATAGTCGCTCATAAATTCAGACGTACTCACTGCCGCATTCTGTAATATCCATGTAGTTTTGTTTGGTGGTGTGTGAGGAGGTGACTTGATTCCTGGGTACTGGCACTGAGTATGTTTGAGAACGCGGAAGTCATTCTCGTATGTTACTTGGAAATGTTCTATGTAGGTGGTCCGTGAAGGTTTGTTTGCAATGCCAGGATAAATGATTTTAGCTCTGATTTTAGGGGGGGCCAGATTGTGAGTGAGGTAGGGTTTCCTCCTTTGAATAGGGCAGCGCGATGTAGAAATGTGTGTGTCACATTATAAATTGGACTGAATGTTCTTCTCAAATTCGCAGGTATGTGTCACATCATCGCCGGATGGAGTTGTTTGGGGGTGCCAGTCGAGCAATGGATGAGCAGGTGCTGTCACAAGTCCTGGAGAATTGGAGAAAAAATTGTACATCACTGTAGACTGTTTGATGGCATTGTCTGAAGATGTCGATCTCAGTGAAATTTAGCTTTGATGAAGTTGAAGTGAAGGTTGCGGGTTGAAGTTAGAAGGAACCTGTATTGCGTGGAAGCCATATTCCACAGTTTCATTCGTCTTGAGTGGAACGAAAGTTCTTCTTGTGAAGCATGGGAACCTTTGCTTGAGATTTCGATGAAGCAAAACGTTTTGTGGTTTTGGTTTTGTGAGAGTTAGATGCGAAGTGGCAAAGTTTTTATTTGTGAGGTCCCCATGCGGAGTTTTGAATACCCTGATTGTCATCTTCCTCGATGGAGTGTACCTGAACTTCATATGAAGCTGCATCCTTATCTAATTTGTACGAAATTGTTCCGTGGTTGCAGAGGAGAAGCAAATGGTATTTGTCATGTTATTACAAATGCGCGGGACGTTGGTTTCACACCTTTCCATGAAGAGAAATGCATGTCTCTGAGAATTTTCCTTCTGAACTTCAAACGTGGTGCTTTAGGAATTTCGGAAATTAATTTTTGGTCGACCACATATAGTTCTGAATGTGTTGAGCAGTGGATGAATTTCTTCGGTTTCGTGTCTGACTAGTTATATGCTTTTCTTGTCTATTACGTAGTCGCTTCCTTGCATCCGTTACATTGATTTCTTTTGATGTTTTGGCAATGTAGAATATGACAATGACGTTGACTTCTGCAGAATGCAGTCGTGGGTAGACGCTATTTTGTCGTTCATAAGTTGCAAATGAGTTCTCCATAGTTTGAAGGGGTCTCCTTGACTCCTTTGTGGCTTTTGTTTGTACGATGCAGGGTATGGAACGTTGTTACTTGTTTGCACGGGAATTGGACATTCCGAGTTAGTGGATTTGCATAATGAATTTGTTCTCAGAGATGGGTGTCGAAGACGGCGTCGTTACCACATTCTGAGAAGTCTTTGGCGTACTGAATTTATTTGGTTATGGTGCTGCTGAACGTTTACAGTGGCTTACATTTCACGAGTCACTGTACATGATTTTGCGTATGTTGTGAAGGATGATGGGAGATGAGTAATATATTGCCTTTCACTGTATAGGGTGTTCCACCGTGCTTCGTCTCTTTTCCCGGCGCCTTCAGGAGGTTCATCGTGAAGGAGTTCTGTCGTGATGCAGTCGTTTTCATTGAGCATGAAAGTAATATACTAGCAATGGAGAAAATGAGAGGCTACTTTAGACTTTCCAAGGTTAAGTGCTTGAATGTAAAGAAATTCTTAGCATGAGGTTGTGCAGTCGGAGCAGTAGTGAGTTACTTGACGTTGTTGATGGTGATCATGAAAGGTAATTTTCTCCTCGAACTATGACATTGAAATTTGTGGGTAGTATGTTGTTAGAAGTAGGAGGTCTGAATTTAACGAGTGCCTTCAAGAGTGTGTAGTCGACAGAACTTCAATCTGTGAATTATGATATAGTGCGTCCAGTGTACTTGTAGTTATCATTCTGTTCGACAGCAAGCATTATTTTGTACAGGATTTATGATGGGAGATGATGTGTATCTTTCTTATTTTGTATCCAGTAATATTGTGCATGTGTCAGAACTTTGCAAACAGTGGGCTCCATTGAAATGGACCAGATAAAAATTTGAATGCACTTCGACAGTTGTTGCTGACAGCGACGAGTGCAGCCGCCGACATTCTGCTGCAGGAGGTATCATTTGTGAAGGGCTTCAGATTAATAGATGCATCATGGATGATTGTGGAGGCAGTTGCCTAGTCCATTGAAGAATGAATTGGAAATCTGAAGTACAGAATCCACAGTATGTAGATAGGTCTCTGCTAACTTCAGGGTAGAAGGGGTAGTGGGTTAGGTGGCATAGGGGAGAGGTCATTTGCAAAGTTCATGCGTAGCGTTTCTTCCCTTCGGAATATGGGCAGTGACGATTTTTGAAAAATAAAAGGGAATTCGTACTGCGTGTAGGCAAGTGTAGGAAAATCTTTTTTGGGGTTTCAGGAAGTGAAAGTAGTGTTGGTAAACCTTTGTCGGGATTCTGTAACGTTCTAGTGTAGAAGTCTGGAAGTGGATGCTGCAAAAATTCCGGTCAGTTACCTTAGTTATGATTGACAATAAATCTTCGGAGGTGGTATTTGCTCTTTTTTATGGAGGCCTCTTGTAAAGTTTGATATCATTTCCATGAGTCACTTGGTTCCTGCTGAGCATGGAGTACCTACAGTATCGAGTGTGGAAGAGTAATGACTGTGTGTATAGGTAGTTGGGAAACGTATGTTCAAAAGTTGGACATGATAAGAAGAAGCAAAAGTCGGCGATCGTTGGACATCATGAGCATGATCATTGGAATATGTGGAGGACCTCGCTCATTACCGGGAAGCAGATATGGAGGAAAAGGGGTACAAGTTCCGCTTTGTGAAATTTTTTAATTAGTGGCTGAGAACAGTGTAATGGGAATGATAATTTTGCATGAAGCTGAATACGTTGTTTGTGAAGAATTTTTTTATTGTGAAGGCTATGTTTTTGTAGTCCATGTGCAGAAGCTTTGATTCCAGTGAAGATCGAAGTATGTGGATGTGATTAATGTATGTATTACTTTATTTTCCTGGAGGAGCATTACATGAGTGGAACGACAGGGAAGTGTGGTAGGAAGAGGGCTGGATTTTGGAGGCTGGAAGAGGATGTTGACGACGGTGTAGTGCTGTGTTTAGTCCATCTCATAGATGCATGTACTGCGAAGTTCAGAGCTTTTGTCTTCCTTGACATACTTTGTCTTGTGTGCAGAGAAAGGCATAGAGAATTCTGCAAGATTTAGAAAAAGTCGTGCGAACCCACGGTAGCTTCTGGCAGCGACCTCTACAAATGGTGGTGAAATATTGTTCCTGTACACAGTGCACTCTGTGAATCATGTAACCAGAGAAGGGCAATTTCATTTAAAAGAAGGTATTATGGCACCATTAGAACGGTTAGCACTTTGACCATGTAAAACATGTATGGAGTTCAGTGTGGACGTTCTGGAACATGTACGGTGCACTTGAGTTTTTTAGAACGGACGTTGTGAACTGTAAGAAGGCCAAAAACAAGAATGTTGCTGTTTTAGTGAAGTTGGGAATAAACATAGTTGAGGTAGTTGTTTGTCGATTTTAACGAAGTTGTGGCCAAGAATGTGTAGGTCATTAGGTCCGGCAATTTCGGAAATATTTGGTGTTACCCTTGCTGTATTGTGTGTACGAGTTTTATTGTGTTCCTGAAGCAGGCGCTTATGCCAAGAAGCGGTACTTCATGAACAGGTACGCTCTGCTCGTGTCGTTTTAGTGTGTGTTTCAGCGATTAAACTAAATTTTTCAATGGTGAGTTCGAATGCTATCGTGCTGTGGGATTGAAACTACAGGTATGTCATCCATGGTTTGTTTTTCTCAATCTGTATGTCAGGTTAGCTTGCATGTCGTAGTGCATGATGTCCCTTGGTCTTGTACTCAATGTATGTTTCCATTTGAAAATCAAAGCTTTCTATGCAGACGTCATGCAATCTCTTGAAGGAAGAGGGTGGTATCGTGGAAAACATGTTGACCACTGTGGTATTAAATTTCGAAATCTGCAGGGTTGAGTCTTGCAGGAGACCTTGGGAAGTTGAAGTCTAATTTAGCATGTGCAAGTGTGAAGGTACCGGGAGCTGAGTTTTGTGTTCTCGATATATGCAAGTTGTCATTATTGGTGAGAAGGTAGTGGTCACGCTGACCACATCACTCCAATGCAGAAATGGAGATTGAAGAGGAAGGTTATATGGAAAAATGACAGTGTTGGTGGACATTAGACAAACAGGAACTGGAAAGGGAGACAGTAGGTCAACACTATAGAATTTGTAATGTACAGGAAGTGCTTACACATCTTCTTTCCACTTGTTCTACCTATGCAATAAAATTTGGATATTTAATATATGTTTTGTGATTCAGGATTTTACCACCTTTAATTTTAGTGATGCACATTTTGGCAAATAGATTAGAACATTAACTCGAAGCTCTGGAAACTGCCCAAATAGGAAAAGAAACGTATGCATGTGAACCATCTCACAGGGCATGCACTTGAACAAAGAGCCAAATCAACAAAGAAAAGAACACTTTTTTGTTAAAAACTGTCCAAGTCAACGCGACCTTTTGAACAAAAAAAAGCAACACTCTCTTGTTGGAATTTTGTTGACTTGGCGGCAAATTTTCTACTAGTGGAAGCTTGAAAGAGTGAGCATCACGTTGATGAACCAAGCACTTGATCCAAGAATACAAAAAGGCAGTGATGAGTATTTCTCTATGCAGTCTGAGCGTGAAATTTGGCTAGTGGGTTGTTTTTGAGTTCCAAAGGAGAATTACGAGGTGCTGAATTGGGTCTTGTCACAAACCTCCATACCTGACCTTATTCGTGTACAAGGAGCAGGACAACCATTAGTAGTTGAAGGTATTGGATCTTTTCAGGTCCAGTGGCACCTTTCGACGGACATGAAGACCATTAAATCACTCTATGGTTTGCAAGCAGGGGCAAATGCGAGGCTCTCATGTATATATTGCCTACAACAAAAAACTAAGATTGTTATAGGAATAGAAGCTCAAGCACGTGCAGCTGCAGAAAAAAGGACACCTACATGGACAGGAGGACTATTTGCACAAAATATAGCAGCCAAACCAGAGGAAAGCAACTTGTCCAGATGGAGACCTATATTGGATATACCATTGCACCAAGTTCACATTTGCACACTACATGCATTAAACCGCATATGTAAGAAAATGTTGCATCTTCACTTCCAATATGTGTGGACCATTCGGGACAATACAATTCAAGTAGCAGCCATCAAAGATATTGAAAGAGTGCTTTCAGCAACTGGAATGCACGTGGGTTCGGTACAAATATTCAAAGACACTGAATTATCAGGCAAAATGAACAATGTGCCAAATAAGCCATCAGTGAGTGGCATACACGCACACAAGTTGTTCCAGCAGTCTTCTTTTTTCCAACAATCAGGAATTGGAATATCTGATAGAGTATGGCGAGATATCATAATTGCAGAACGAAATACTTCAAGTGATGGCTCAATAAGGCGTGACCGAATGGCCATATGGGCTTCTTTGGAACGGCTATTGCCGTACCTCACTAGACTGACACTCACTGAAGAGCAGCATTCTGCATTCATTAGGTGCTCAGAAGATTTTGGACATCGATTTGTCAAAGTATACGGAGAACATCATGTGACCCACTACATTGTACACTATCAGAACTCCACTTTTGCATTGCTATTCAATGATTTGCTCATAGTTACTATGAAAGCTTTCTTTGGCAATAATTAAATAGTTATATTTGTGAAATTGGCTTGTTTAAAAGGGTGCACCAAAACTCTGAATATTAAGGTGTGCAAGCTACAAAAAATAGGCTAGATTTGGACAAAAGGATTACAAACAAACATCACTCTAGGAATATCTTATTTGACTTTCAACAAGTTTTGTTTTAGACAGTGTTATATTTCATTATTCGGGTAAAAAGTCTACTCATTCCATTTCATTAATTTGTGCGCTCATAAGATATCGAACACATATGAACAACATTGTATAATGTACTTATGTTAATAGAGATCAACGGCATTGATTATTAGCTTAAATACTTCAAAAATTCATTAAATAGATCATATGCACATCAGTCACATCCACCTGCATTTTCTATAACTGTACAGATAAATGAAGACCAACCTTTGTCAGTAAAATTGAGCTTTCTACAACTTAGTGCGCACAAAACTTCATATGTGTAATATTTAATTGCAAGTCAATGCACAATGATTGTCACTGGACGTTTTCTCTCATCAAAAAAGGCAATGTCCAACTGCACCATACCTAAGCTCATATTTACATTAGCAGTTTCAACTTAGCAATGAAACTACAGGTATTATGATCCTAAGAGCTTGGCTAATGAGTTTCTTGCATTCTGTCAAACAGCACGTCCTCATCAAGCATGGTCCTTGGTTTGTAGAGAAGTATGGGTCCCTCTCTGTTTGGTCTTCCCAAGGCATGGAATATTCCCATCATGCTGCCAAGGCTGCTTACCACAGGCACACCCAACACGGAGGCTCAAAACATAAAAAGAATCCATTTTTGCAAACCTACAAACATTGGTACAGAATAGTTCAGCATCGTTTCCAGAACAAGCTCATTCAAGACAATCAAGCAACCTCTATGAATGAGGAAGACAAAGAACGAATTCGGAAAAGAAGAGAAGCTTCTTTAAATTCGTCTGCAGCAATCCATGCTGCTGAATGGCGAGCAAACGGTACAAGGGTTGGCAGCCGATGGGTACCAAATGAAATTCTGACAGAGAATAATGATTTGTGCAGGTACCTAGGAGAAGAGAGCTTACGGCAGTGTCCTTCATAGATATCAGTCAATCTTTTACAGTAGAAGTCGCAAAATTTTTGGTGGTAGAACTTCTATCACAGTCCTTTGCTTTTCAGTTCGAACATTGATCTACACAAGCCAAGTATCAATAAGAATAGCAATGTCAATAACAAGTAGCAACAAGGATAAGAATTTGCGAACTACTAGTCACAAGAATGGCTCATTTAAACCATTAGAACCATTTGAGAAGAAGATAGGCTCTACAAGCAATTGAATCCCTCTCTTACAGCAAATATACAAGAGACTCTATAAGTTATTTAATAAAATAACTTTGCAGGTGCTTTCAAAAGAAACCAGTCAAACTTTCTCACTAAGTTGGTAATGAATTCAATGGAATACCACCTCTCTTTAGTGCAGATATAATAGAAAGGATTAATTCAATCAAGAAGCTGTTATAACTAATTAGTGCCAGAGGAACTTCACTTACGATGCGAGCTACATGTCTGACATTTTGCTCGGTCCACCTAAGCATTCACAATGAATTTATTCCTATGAATCTAATAATTTGAAGACAAGCAAAGATAAGTTAATGAATCAAATCAATCTTCTGAAATGATCAGTACATGAAGAAGGTCTTGAAGGTTTCTGAACGTGAATTTCAACAGTAAGAACTTGAGGTAGCTCTGAAGGTGTCATTTTCAATAAGTAAGAGCCATTGAGAACTTCCAGTTGCAATATCACATGTGCACTATAGATAAAAATGGACAAAGCATCAAGAATGCACATGAACCCATACATGTGATCGAGATTGAGAAGTTACTGCCACTAGGATATGAAAAGGATCCAGAACTAAATAGCATGAAATTGTAGTAATATATACTTCCTTAGTTACAATTTGCAAAGGACCTGTAATTGAGCGTCGATACAAATCTGAAAACCACACTAGTTGTGAAAGGAAAATCGACATTGCAATCAAAGTGTAGGCTTCTACTAATGTAGAATACAGTAAATAACTCTGTACAGTACCGAGGTCAACCCTGAGAACAATTCATCGACAAGTATGAGTACAGGATTAGGGTTTCAGGTGCAACGACTCCAAATTGAACAAATAAGAACAGTAAGATAGGATATCATATAAGTAAAAGGGCGAAGAACGCAAGGTAAGTAACGTACCTTTTCTTGAATCTGACCATTCTCAACAATGCACATCGTGAATTCCTCGTCATCGTCATATCCCAAGCAAATGTTGATTTCTTGCCTCACACTGAAGAGAGTCCACAGTAAGCCAACCTGTAATTGCAATGGTTCTCCCCAATGTGGAACATCGCAATTAACATTGACCAATTCATCATGCTGCACTTGTTTTAGATTCTCCCATGTCAAACCTCTTTGACGGTGTTGGCGGTTGTATGTGAAATTACAATATAGAATAGATCTGCCAAGGTGATACCGAAACACTACTGTTGATCGGTCTATGATGCACTTAATGATGTCCATGCCTACACAAATTTTTGTGTCCCATCCTTCATCCATAAGAGATGTGAAAGACTTTTCTGTGAGATTTTTTAATACAAAAAGAGTAGGCGTTCGATGCATTGTTGTAGTGGCAAACAAATCCACCATAACATGAACTGGCATAAACCAGTGAATGTGGCTAGATTTTGACCCTACGTTAGGTTTCATGGCACTCAGAAAATCGGAATGCAATCAAGATCTAAATGACTCTGAAGTCACCATATCTAGTAGAGGCCACTCAGGATCATCAAAACCTGGCAAGGATAACATCTGCAATCTACCAAAATCGACCTCTGTGTTGCATGGAAAGTAAAGCGCATTATAAAAGTGAACACCGATTTTCAACAAGTCTTTATGGGTTTGCGAGTGGGTTTGCAATCCTCGTTGGGCTTCCCCAACGTCCACATGGACTACATAAATAATGTCAAGTATGGATTTTGGGTCAATCCAATCCTGGTAGAGAGATAGATATAGATTTGCAACATTCCCAGACATTGCAAGCTTTAGAAATTGACAAGTACTCATATATTGTGATGTCAATACACTCTTGTTGCACATTCAATGCTTGCGTTCTTGTTGTTGAATTTTGATTACAACATTATCCAACTTAATATATGTGCATTATCATCACTGTCAATATTTGAATACAGGGAGCTATGAAGTTTTTGAACGTAGCCCACCTCACTCAATGATGAGTGATTCTCTTCAGTTGTCTCTTGAATCCTAGGGATAGAATTTACTATTCTAGCGCACATCCCAATTACTACCCATAATGCCGCAAATGTATACAAAGCTGAAATGGCACCGAGCTGGCCAAGCCCTAATAAGCGTGCATGAAGAACTTGGAACGGGTTTCAATGAAGATTCTCTTAGTTAGGTTAGGCAAGCTTCAATTATAAACTAGATGTCAAAGCTGAAAGCTCATGCTCCTAGAATGGTAATGATTAGCGACTTGTTCTGAAAGTTCCAAGAGATGCTAAATATGGTTGCTCAGATACGATTTTGGCTCTTACCTCTGAAAATTGGACCAAAAAAATAATTTTAAGACTGAAATCGTGAAATATACCACCTGAATTTGAAAGTAAAAGAACTTGCAACATTGGGACTAATGACCGGGCTTATGGCACAGTAATGAAAGACCTAGCTAAAGGCAATAACTGGGAAGAAATATCATACCACAAAGCTCTCCATAGTCAGTGTTGGAAATGGTTGAAGATTTCAAAAAGGTAATAGAGACTTACAATTGCAACCTTCGTGACAAATTTCTTGGTCCAATTGCACCTGACAATGCGTGTAGGCATGCTGTACAAGAACCTCAGACACAACCGAGGAGCCTTGTTTCACACGAAATTTAATTATCTTCGCCTTATAACCACCTTCTTCGTTGTGCTTCCGTGCATCTTTAGCATGTCCACCACGCTTTCCAGCTTGCAATGTCACCCAAGAACCCAATGTCACCTTCATAGGAATCCAGCTACCATCACTCCCTATTTTGAACGTCTAGATCGACTCGATTTCGCATTGAGGCCTCATTGTGGAAAAAAAAGACGACACAGGGTTTGCCGCAAGACGGATAGGCTTTGCCAAGCATACAAGACTGGTGAGGAGGCGAGTGGCGGAAACCCTGAATCCGATACACGACAAGGTGGAAGATGAGTGGCTGTCCTCGTACACTAGGAAAATTTTGGCCACAGTGGCAAGCTGAGCTAGAGTACAAGGATGTGCGAGAACTCTGAGGGGAACTGGCAGCCCTGAAGAGGGTCGACTTTTTTTCTAATGCTTACAGCAAATATCGGAGTTGACATCATCCCAAATTCATTGATTTGTTTGAACACTCTCTATCCCGAAGGAGTATATTTCCTTGCATCGGGAAATCTCTAGACCACTTAGCATCCAAAAGCGGTTTAAGTCTCCTTTGAAAGGCATTACGGACTCATTGTACATACCATCGAGAAGATCTCCCGATGGACAGGACCTTCACAAAGTCCAAAAATCCCCGTAAATTCCAGAAGTAGTTAAATATGGCATATAGCTTACAAAACACCAATTCCAATGTCATGATATGAGAGCACTGTGAATATTGAAATCATTAGAAATGAACTTCATGTCAATATAGGATGGGAAGATCCTATTCAGAGTTGCACACTTTAGGAAACTTCATACTTAAAGAATACTAGTCATGTTAGCTCATTCACTTGCACTTGGGGATGAAGTGTAGAGGTAACCACTCAGAGAAATTGCTGGAGCCCATTATATGGACCACTATAACACACAGTGGCCTTTCTTTTACATTTCTGCATTTCTGCAGACTCTCCAAGTGACTACGGTTCATTGAGAACAAGGCTCCAACATATGGGTCTAAATCTTTTATTAGTGGAGCACAAAACACAAGACCTTGCTTCGGTTGGTGTAGCTAGTGCAACCCTCCCAATTGTGCAAGCATCATACGTGAACTTATTCCAATTGTCAACGTCCAATAACCACTATTTGAGGATGTCCAGCACTTCATATCCGCAATCGTAGTTGTCCATTTTAACAAATTTCCTTTGAAATGCCAACGCCTCCTAAGCAAACATCTACATTATATGCAGAGCATTGTTTCGCCTTTGTGATTCCTAAAAAAGAGAACATATAATTACTTCCTATAAGTTCAGAGAGAAAGGACAGGAGTCAAAAATTACCTGTATCTTACAAGGTCGTGCGGCCTTTTTCACGCTCCGTCCACATCCACGAGGTCCTCTGATAGTGCACATGAGAAAAAAAAAGAAAACAATGGAGTCAGTCGATGCAATTTCAGTCGTCACAGCAATTCCGCCTTCAGCACAACAAGGCATTTTCTAGACATGGTCCTCCTACTCCATGACATAACTTTGTGGCGGTGTACTCTTCTCGTTGCCTTGCAAAAATGTTCATCAAAGAGTAGACAATAAGAGCATTCAATCATGCCGACGTCATCTACCAATACCATTCATAAAGAATTGGGCACATCGTACATGATGACTTTCATTCCTTCATTATTTTTCCCGTTGCTTATTAAGTGCCAAAAGCGGAGATTTAATTTCTTGTAGTGGTACTCTAAATTCCAACAGTCATCCAGTTCTTGGATATAGAAAATCACATGAACATGTATCACATACCCGTCATTCTATTTTCATGTAGGATTCCGTAGATTCATCCAATTTCTAAAATTGAATTCGAAGTTATTCAACGGAGAGTTTCATGATTTGTAGAATTTAGTTAGGGAAATTGGTTTTTGATCCTTCAATGTGGCAGTACGAACAACAAAAAAAAAAGCAGTGGTTCATTCCAGCAGCAGTTATCAATGCAGTAGAGAGTGAGGTGAATGTAGCTATCGCATTCATTCCACATAGACCGTAGAGGCCTTCTCGATATTGAGTTCATTGAGAACCATTTCCTAATTGAACGACCACTGTGGACGTGAAGCCTATGCTTTCATGTTTCAGAAGAATTCGACCGCTGAGCAAAGTGCAATGACAATAAAGCGATCCAGTGCTTGCATACCTCTCTGTCACCATTTGCCTATGCTGGTCACCCCGACTTGTACGTTTTCGACCACTGCTGCTTGGTGCAGCAGACAAAGACCAGGTGTTGGATAGTTCGGTTTGAATTACTGTTTCAATTTTTCCAGAATTGCCCACGACCTTCACAATCAAGCTCAAACATTTTTCAGACCAGAAATGAAAGCGCCAACGAAGAGAAGGATGACAACTCCTTGCTCTCTACAATTTGCTATCGAATTGACTGAAGAGAGGACTACTATGTATTTGACATGACCAACAAACTGGACAGAAGCAGAAGAGAAGAAGTATGACTTCCACATGCCCAAGGACATGGACACAAGGGCGACACCAGTACTGCAAACAACAAGAAGGTTCATAGAAGCAGTTCCCACTCTTACGGAGACGTCACGGCAAAGCAACAACCACCATCTCTTTGTATTGGAAATACAGGTATAGTTCTCTTCAGAGGCATTACACAAAATAATGAGTCCCATAGTGTCGCCTGCAGCTTTCAAGAAATTTACGCACTCATGTATGCCAGAGACACTAGGAAATTGACGTGAAATAATTGATACAAGCTATTTCATCGATTGCAATACCTATGAGGACGTGAATGGCTTCTTTCAGTGATAGAGCCCTGGGATCCTTCTTTTCTGGTTGACCTTCGCTATGTTTCTATCGACGACAACAATTACCAATATGTGGACTTCAACCAAGCAGCCCAGAACAAGCATTCACGGTGACTTTGAACTCGTAAAGCATGGGCATGGAGCTGACTCTACAAGCCTCTCTGACAACACTTCATTGAAGGCCTTCTCCTAAACCGACGAAGACGCTGAGGATTTGTCTCAAGCAAACATGAACTTGGACGGGACAATGGCGATCTGGGTTCAAAATTTCGAAGGGTCTGTTGCAAACTACTAACGACACTAAATGAACACAGCACTTCCATGGCAAGCCATACTCCTAGAAGGACGGGAATAGGTCGACGGAATACAGAGTGAGCATGTCGCCCAACATACAGTGAGCAATTTCAAATACTGTTAGTGGAGCGTGCTTTTTAGTGAATTGTGGAGTAGGTTGCCGCTGGTGTAGGACTACACAATTTATGGAACATGATGTAAGGAAATAAATAAAATCTAATCCAAATCATGACAGTAAGTGCGACAAGACAGAAGCTAATTCACAAATCCTTCATGGAGATTGTGATTGGATAGTTTTGCAATTTAGTTAAGAAGGGGGACGTGACGTACCTTAATGGCTCAATGCAGACGGGTTGATAGCCATGGAACTGACACACTTTAAATTCCAGACGGTGTCCATTAGGCATACAAGTGTGTGTTGAAATGCTGTGTGAGAAGGTTGAGGAAGACGAGTTACTTATGTATTTCCGACCTGTTGCAGCTGCTGCTTTGTGGCTCTGTCACCTACTCTGACAAAAATATTGCGCTAGTTGAGGACGGAAGGGTGCCTGACAAAGTCACTGTAGTTCCACAATGCCAGAAGTAAGTGCTTTTGAGATGCGGCGGCTGCTGACCATTCGCGAGAACCACTTCCTGCTGAAAGAACTGTGCGGGCCGGGGGAGTCAGTGTAAGTCCCCGCATCGCCTTCAAAGCAGCAGCTCGTGGCATAAAATTCTCTTGGACTTTTCCAGAAAAAAGGCCCAGCCATTTGAACTCGTGTCGCTATGCAAGTTTTCGCAGAGTCTTTTGACAGTAGCCGCCGTTGGTAATTTATTGTCGAAGTCTGAGCGGATTTCCAAAATTGGAGGTCACCATAGTTTTCCAGGCGGCCAAATGAGCGGCCGCTACGTGTCTGCAGTGATTGAGGTCTAGTGCAATGCTGAGTTGTTCCCAAACTAGCTTTAGTGTTTGGAACAACCCATTGCCTTTCGTTGTTTCAGAGGTTTTCATCGCCAAGTCGTGAATAGGGTTTGTATGTCATTGTGTCAAGGCACGGTCCCCGTGGTGATATTGTACAGTTCCGTGAACAATTAGGATGAAATTCATCACCGACCAATTCCGCATGGGGTTTGTGGCCGTCACTGCCAACTACGGTGGTCATGACTCTTGCTCGCGTATTGTTCTTCCTCCGGTCCTCCTCTATTTTCGAAGGTTTGTTTCATGGTGGCACAAATTCGAGACAAAAACATTGAATTGTAGGTATGAGATTCAGAATTCCAAGGCGTTGTTGGATGCGGCTTTAGCTTTGGAGAGAGGGAGGGTGCGTAGTCCTACACCAGCGGGATCCAGTACTAGTGACAACAGCAACAAAGGAATTCATTCGAAGAGTGAGGAAAAACTTGGATGCACTAGTAGGGATGGGCCGACTCCGTGGACAGTAAAAGCAGACATCAACAGCAAAGATGAAAGGGTAGGCACACAAATTTCAGGTGGGGAGAGGAAGCGAGCGGTTCCCCTTGGTTGCATGAAGGACTGCTTACACGTGGAATCTAACTCGCGCTCAGAGGGCAACGAAGAAACAAAACATGACATGGACAAAGACTACATAGAAGGTGTTGGTGCAGTCCCTTCCTCAGACGAATCAGATGAGTCACAGAGCGAGGAGGACCCTGAAGAGGAGCTTGGTCATAGTGGCGGATCACACGCTGAAGAGGATTGCAATGACAATGACGGAGCACATGCACAATGTGAGAACTAGAGGAATTTTTTAAGAATTGGCTCAAAAAGATCAACAGCCGACGTGTTAGGTGAGTGTAAGGATGTGCGCAGAAGGTTTTGGAAGGCAGCGGACGTGGGGGAGTTCTCGGAGCCCACCATGGCAAAAGAATCATTTTTGACTGTTTCCCAGCGAAAAACTCAGGTGCGACTTCCATGTTGCATGTGCAATTGGAATGGAGAGCAATGCGCGCTCGTAATCAATGCATTACCAATCATGAATTCGGAAGTCATGTGTCTGAAAGAGTAGAACATTGTAGAATGTGGAACGCAGATGCGTTAGAAATGATTGGTCAGTTAATTTTTTTCCCATTCTAGCATTCAATCGAATTTTCCTGCTGTAGTTCATTTGCAGCTTCTGGACAGTGCGTGCAATTGGTTGGTCGTGAATCCTTAATTCACTTATGAGCGGCTTTCAAGACTTGTTGTCGGTTAGTCGGATGCAAGAAAATTTTACTGTTACTTTCTCTGCATGATTATGCACTGGAGGAAGCAATACTAGTGTCTAGTGCATGTTGAAAATATGGGGCTGTACATTTTGGGGAGGGGAGGCTGTGTTTCCACTAGCGTCAGGGTGGGACCTTTGCCCTTGTCTTGGAAGTTTAGAACGTCTTGAACTTGAGCTGTGAACGTAGAAAACGAGTTGTTTTTGTTTGCAATGCTATGGTGAATTCTGGCTTATTGTCTATGATGTAGTAGTCGTGCATTTTTGTGTCTGTGGAGGAGTAAGGTAGTTGTTCTTGACAATGAAATCTTGTAGAGGGCATTGGTTATGGGATCACATTCCTGGTATTTACTTTGATGTGAACGTCTCTGTTTGTCCACGTTGTCTATGGAGCAGAGAAGATGGTGTACAAGTCGTTGTCAACTAATTTCATTTGGTCGAAGTGGTTGCAAGGTTCGGTTGCAAGATTTTTTTCTGATTTCCTTGGAGTTCAGAGGGAGCTCTTTTGAGTGGCATTCGATTTGCATGGAGTTGAAAGCCTCGTAAGAGTCTTTAATGTATGGCGGTCCATCTTTAGTGCAATTTGTTGTAGGACTCAGATATTCAAAGAAATGGAAAAGCGTTGGAATATCAATGAGTGAGCCATTGTTCACAGAATTAGGAAGGTCCATACAGCATAAGCAATTCCAGATGCAAAAAACAAATAGCGGGATTCAAAGTGGGATACTCATGTTCAAGCTCATGATGAGCACCGCCGAAAGTCTAGGGAAGAAGTGCATGATCCCAGTAGTGTGTGCTGCATTGGCCTTCAACACAAAAAAGGCAATTGTAGACGTCTTCACCGATTAATGCGCACTGTCTATGTAGGAGCAAAGAAATTGAAAATAATGTCTAGAGGAGTGACACTGCAGAGTGGTGGACTCATGTTCGTGCATTGTGTCAGGGAAACACGTCAATGGGGGGGTTGAAGGGCCAAGTGCGTGAGGAAGATGGGTTCAATATGTGGGAAATGATTCAGGAGAAGAAAAAACAAAAGAGGAAGGAACAGAAAGATATTGAATTCGACAACGCCGGCAAGGAAAATGATATTCCAGTGGACCGTTGGAAGAGAGCATGCAATGCCGCAGTGTGCACAGGCAAGAAAAACCGGACTAGGGAGGGGCAAGTTGGAAAGGAGAAAGGTAAGAGTGGACAAGCGACGAAGGCCAAATCGGGAGGTGCGTTTGTCATATCAGAGAAGGAATATAGGCTGCTGCAGAGTTTGAAGGAAAAGAAGGGCCGACCAGTTCCAGGAACTGAGGTCGACGGTGAGCATAACTGTCATGAACTATGTCTCAATCATTTTCAATCTTCAGTATAAGAGTAGGTGGTCGGCATAATTTGACTATGGAGCAGGGAGTTTGGAAGCAAGAGCTCTTTAGTCATGGGCAATTTTTTGAGAAGTCGTGTGAGAAATTCACGGCTTGTAGGATAGGCGCTCACGTGTGCATACCGAATAGCCTTCATTGAAGTCAATGGAAATCGAATTCATGGTCCGAGTCTTCATGCAATTGTTGGGCAATGATTGAGACAAAGTGACTCTGAGTTGCTATTGGAAGTAGTACTTATGAAGCGGTGGAGGGCGCATGCTTTCCTTGTGTGCACATTACTATGCGTGATTTGGACGTCCGCAGCAATGAATTCAAATGTTTTGTGTAAATATCATAATCTTCGTAGTGCATGCAGATTTATAGGACCATAAGAAGAACTGAATTTGTTTGGACTGTACTGTTTGGGAGAAGCGGTACCTATTGTCAAAGACGCCGCTTTTTTGTATTTTGAAAGTAAGTTTTGGTTGTAGGCTATGTGGGATTGACATGTATTTGTCGTTGACACGTTGTGTGTCCAGATTTCAACTCGGTGGTTGATGGAAATGATGACCACTTCAGAACGCAGAGACCAACGACCCATTCGGACTTTGTGGGCCGACAATCCCGAAAAGGAATGGCTGGTGCAACATCATTCTGAGGAGAAGAGGATGATGATGGCAAGCAGCGGTCGCAAGAGAAGGACAAGTAGCGTATCCACCTTGAACCGTCAGCTATAGAAGGTGTAGACGATGACTGGGGTGTTCATAGGAACGGAGGGATGGTGGCCGGAGAGGGAGAGTTAGTGGACGTGGCAGAGGAGGATGCATCCGACAGTGACTTCGACAAAGAGCTTGAGGTAAGCAAATGCATAGAAGTATAGAAGAGAGGTATAGCGTGCGGCAAGTATGGGCGAATGAGCATTGTATGTATCAGGAAATGTAAGTGCAGGTTTCTATAGAAAAGTAAGGGCATGAGCAGAGAACAGCAGGACTCCTTTTTGTAGTGTATGCATTGGTTGGACATGTATACAATGACGTAGTGGGAATTGATGTCACTGTGTTTCATTGCGACAGATTCTTGTACGGTCCAGCAGAAGTGCAGCAGCTGACTATGAAGGGAGGCTGCGAAAAGTATCCATTGAAAGTCATGGGAGGAGCACAAAGGAAAACGGTCTACAGAGGGTCCAAGCTATACGGCTTAATGAACGTTAAGAGAAGGAGAGAGAAGTGCTGCGGGCACGGAAGCAAAAGGGTCCGGCAGCCAAGGAGAAGCCGGAGGCCTCATTAGTAAAAAGTCAAGGGATGAGCAGTCGCCAGACAAGCAAACTTTTGGAGAAGGCTGTGGAATTCTATCCTTTCGAGTCGACGATGGATGAGGATAACTTACAAATAGTGGGAGTAGCAAGTCCATCAGGTTCTGCTGCAAATGTGACTTCTGACGACGACTTCCAGGAACCACCATTGCATGATAAAAGGAAGATGAAAATGATGAAGAAGCAGCTTCTGACGGAGTTTGAAGCAAAGGCGAACCCAAAGAGGAAAAAAGCCAAAAGGGAAATTCAAGTGCAAGAACGTGAAGAGGTGGGAAAAAAGCCCTACTACATCATGGTCGGTGCAGCTGGTAATCCATACAGAGATGGACTATCAGTGTGGAGGGCGGAGTTGAATAAGCTGTGTCGCGCTTTGGATCCTTCCATCCGGGACATCAGGGAGCAACCGCATCAGAAAATGCAGATTTTGAAGAAGCGACTGACAGATAAATTCGAATACAGTGGCATCATTGCAGATAAATACCTTCTGCCTCTTGTGGAATCCGCCGTTTCAACAAGGAGGAATGAGCTTATCAACAAAATCAAAACTGGCAGAGCTTGCCCCCCTGGACTGAATGGAGACATATGGAAGAGATTGGAACGCATTTCGGAGAGTGCCAACTTCAAGAAAAAGTCTGAGGCAATGCGCTATGCGAACTCTTGCAGACGTAATCTAGGGAGGACTGGTCCAGGTGGAGAAATAGGTGTACGAGATGCCTTGAAGGAGAGATTGCAAAGGTCACCAGACCCGGAAGAGGTTCAGGCTGAAATGAATCAAGACAAAGGATACGGGGGGAAGAAGAACGCCAGAAAAATGGCGCTTCGTCTGAAAGCAGCGGAAGGGAGTTTTGGAGGTGGTGAAGACGGCAGTGACAGTAGTTCGGGTCCATGGAGGGACTTGCGGGCAGAGGAAATTGGCGGTGCATCGAAAAGGAGGATTGGCAGCAGTTGTACTAAAAGCGAAAACGATGCAGGCATGGACCAGATGAAGCTCATCAAGGAATTGCAAGCTCAAATCGAGGCCCTGAAGGCAAAGGTGGAGACTGGAGCGACCGAAGGACCTTCGGCCAATACAAAAGCCCCACTACACTTGCTAAGAGCGGCCGCCCTAGTGTGTTGTATTGAAGGAATTACCGATGAGGTGATATTTGAAAGAGACCCTTGCACTTTGTATCTCAATTACGGCATGACAGCGTTCAAGTCATAGCAGTCGTGGCAAGATTAAAATTTGGATGCTTAGGAAAGAGAAGTGTATGGTTTCCCGAATGCAGTTGGCTGCGTTCTCATGCTGAATAGGGAAATCGTCGTGATGTGCTCGTGAAATGCACGTGGTATGCTTGGAAACGTCTTATAATGAATTTGACAGACGCAGTGTTGTGCGGGCGGTATTTGATGTTGTACGATGTCTGGAATGCAGGATTCGGCACCCCAACATTGAAATCTTTCCATGAAGTTAATTATCATGGAAGTAAAACCATACATATCGAAGTGACGGTCTACAGACATGTGGAGACCGGAAGGTGCAACAATTGTCAACAAGTGTTCTAAATTGCAGAAAGGAGGCACTCAGTACTAGTTTGCGTGAAGTTTTTACAAGCTGAGGAATGTTTGTGACTATTATGAAGTGTTTATAGTGTGTAACTATTCTTGAAGTGGCCTGATGCTGAAATACAGATTACCTTGTGTCAATGGAACGTGCACATGATGTAAGCAGTGCAGGAGGATGAAGATGTGGTGACGTGGTTCTTAGCAGCACATGAAGTTGAGGCCTCTCAATGAATTTTGTTTCCAGCGTGTGGAATGTACAGAAGTATAAATGGACGCAGTTACCATGTGCAACCAACACCTCCTCTTGCATTTAAACTGCGGGGTTTGTACCTCATAGATTGTAGAGGAAACGCTGACCACTGTCAGTAATTTTGTGTATGGAATGCAGGTCCTTAGAATAGCTTAAGTAGAATGTAGCGGAATGGAGTAGCCACCTTTTTTAAAATACTACATTTGAGAAGTTGTATTGGAGGATTGTAAGCCCTTCCTCTGAAATGGAGTGACTATGGCAGATGATTACGGCTAGGCAAGTGTCTTTGAAGTTGAATCGTGCGTATGTCGTTGAAAAAAAATGTTGATTCCTGCTGAAGAGGGGTGATGCACACTGCTCTGGAACGATGCAGGAAGCAACTGCCGCACATAGTTTTTGGCGGATGGCAACTGAGACGAAGAGTTGCAGGTGAGCGGAAGACTGCGAGGTGTGTTTTATTTTGATTCGTTGACAAGGTTTTAGAGTTGGTTTTCCTTTTGCAGTTTCATATGCTTGTCTTCAGAGGACTGTTGGTACTGCGAATTCAAGATTGCGTAATTTCGCAGTCGCAGAACCCAAAGTGATAAAGTGCTACAATACTTTGTATCTTAGGGTATTGAATGTTGGGGACTGAGAACTGTGTAGGTATGTTTTCTTGTATTGTTTGCCTCTTAGAAATCCGTTGTGCAGGGTTTAGTGATTTCCAGTAGTCAATTGCGAAGACAGCCCTACTTTGGAGGGGGGCATACTTTCGAAAAAGAACCTGACTAGTCATGACGTTTCTGTTGTTTCAAATGTGAAGGCATGTGAACAAATCATTTCCTTAGAGAGCAGCTATTCACGTTGTTCGAGTTCTACCAGTGAAGGCGGTTTGATTTGTCTGTGATAATCATGTAGAAAAGAGACCGTCATGACTTCTGACAAGGAAATACATACTGGGGGCAGTGCATGATAGAATTGCAATAGCCAGTAGCGTTGTTTAGAAACAACAAAGGAAAGTCACATTGAGGACTGACATGGCTAATGAGGTGGGACTAAACCTTAAAATAGAAAGCCTACCACAGAGGGCAGTTTGCAAGGCACTTGTATAGCTTAATTATTAACTATATTATGCAATAATTATTGAATTAATGACTATGTAATAGAGCATTTACATTTTCAATGTCCTGGAGAAATATGATTCGGCGCCACCAAATCACGTTGCCCGACGAACAAGTGAGCTGCACGTTGTTAGTGAATCCTTGAACCGCAAAAGCTTGCGCATCAAAGCGGGAGGAACTTTGTGAGGTCAAGAAGAAATTCAATGTAAAAATGCAGTATACAAATATAGTGGACAGTTGTCGCTTTGAACAGTAGAGAAGAAGTCAAAAATCCAACCAGATGGACGAGAAGGTTACAAATGAGAGGTGGCAGTTGCCCAGTAATCAATGATATAGAATTTTCGAATAGTTTCCAGGAAATTAAACTTCTGACCAATTCAAAAGTCATGTGGCCACGTGGATGTGCCAGAATTTCAAACAGTGCTCCTCACACGTGTTTCATTTCCAGAGATTTTGAACCAAGACTGAAGCAACAGAGATGTCTTGCAATCGGATCCGAACCAACTGTTCCTAACCAACACAGGGAACCAAGACAGATTCTCTTGATTTTCTCTTGAACCGGAACCGATTTCTCTAGTAGTATAAGTAGTTACATTTGATCCTTTTTTGTGCCACGTTGCTATCGACTTTGCAGTTCTCTCAGCTGTTTCAGGACTCAAAGTCAAGACATCAACATTTTCACAAGGTTAGTTGAATTACCATTCTTTTCCACCATCCTCACACAAAAATAAATTGATCTAGCTATTTTATAAAGTCTTGGTCTAAAGTTTTAGTTGTCAATTTGTTAATTCTTGAGGACAAAATTTAAGTTTTGCAACTACGCATGTTTTTATATTTCATCTTTCATATCTCTTTATTCATATTTTTAATGTTTGGTTTGATTGAAGATCTAAGTTTGTAGGTTTCACTTACATCTAATAAAATGTATCATAAAAATTTCATATCTAAGCAAAACTAAAAATAAAGGCTAAAGCTTTAGGATAACTCAAATGTCTAAGAGATAAATTTCAATGTTCAAACAAGTGTCGCTTGAGGCTTTTGTCTTTAACTAGAATTTATTTTTAAGTCTTCACTGAGTACATGGTGACACAATTAAACCAGTTGTGCATGTGCAGATGTGGTGGTAGAAGTGGTAGTGGCAATCCTGGTGGTGGTGTTCTGCCTGCAGAGACTCAGAACTGACAAAGTGGACTATAGCTTTGCACCCGCCATTTCTTTGTAGTTTATTTGCATTGCTCTAATTGGGATTTACAACATTGCCAAGTATGACCCCTCCATCTTCAAGGCCTTCCACCTTACTACATTTACACTTTCTTCAAGCGCAACAAGCACCAGGGGTGGGTCTTGCTTGGAGGGATAGTGCTTGCCATCACAAGTACTCATTCATTCACTCTTCCCTCAGTAATTTAATTATGTTTAGCTCTTAAGTTTAATCTTACTTTTGTTATTGGAATACCAAAGTCTAACTAAATCTTACTGTAAATTCTTCCAGTGCCTCGTAGTTAGAGATCATGATACGGTTCATGCTTATGCAAGGACATGGTTTTTGCCACACCTTAGTTTCCTCAATCTTGCAAGGTTTCATTATAATTTGACCTTTAGATAGATGATTTTTAGTTTGAAAGGCCCTCATGCAGCAGGGTTGCTATTAGATGATGGAAACTGAATACATTTTGATAGAAAACAGCCCAATTTTTGGAAAAATTGTAGCTAGGAAAAACTATAATGAAGTGATCATGTTTTCAACAAAGAAAATTATTTAGACAAGTTGGAATTGCTGATTGGGAAAAGAGAATTCACTATGGCAATCGGGCATTGAACACAAAGTTGACAGTTTTTTTGTCAAAAAAGACATTGAAATTTGTCAAAACTTTGTCTTAATTGACTAAAAATTGACAAAATTTTGTCAACTAGGCGTCTAAATCAAGGTGTCTTAAATGACGACACAGTTGACAAAATTTTGTCAATTTTTAGTCAATTAGGATAGAAAGCCTCTTGTAGTGTTAGTAGCTTTGGGTAGAAACAAGCTCCATAAGATCGCACGACAAAAGTGTAGTCCCACCTTTGACATATATTAGCTTCAGCTGTAAAATAGAATCTCGAGATCCCACGGTCACTGATATTAACATACAAATACAATTGAATCACGTTGACTGCAGTCGCAAGATAGGACCGTGAGATCTCATGGTCGGTGATACCTGAGTCCAAACACCCTCCAAACATTGTACCTTGAATGGAAAGAGAGGTCCGTCAAATCTCATGGTTTGTGATATATTAGACTATTACCACCTTGAACTCATACAATCATCACCTAAAATAGAAGACCATGAGATCTCACAATCGCTTATATAAGTGTCCTACCAACCTCGTCACATAGTACCTTTGACTGTAACAAAGGATCATGATACCTCACGGTTGCTTATATAAGTGTCCTAGCAACCTTGTCACTTAGTACCTTCTACTGTAACAGAGGACCGTGATATCTCACAGTCTGTCATCTATGTAGTGACCTTACCTAGTGAATTACCATCATTAACTTTTATTAAACCTTTTGATGATTACATTTTCAGAATGGTATTGCATTGCAGTAGTGCTAACCATTTCTTGCGACATGCTACAGTGAGAATGTCTTACATGAATGTCCGGACGACTATTCGCCTAAGAAACTTGCAATTTTCACCAACAGCTGGGTATATACGTTCCATTACCCTAGTGATCATTGCCTAGGAAACATTATATTCATTAAAATGGAGGGTGGCCACCCTCTCAAAATAGTCTTAGGTATTTGAAGGCACAACTAGTGAATTGCATGGGCTCTACTTTAGTTTGAAAATCACTCAATTAATTGGTCTAAAGTAGCAATTTCCATTAAAATGAGAGTCATGCAAACAATGAACGCCTTCCAACAAATATTGTTATGTTCCATATCAAACATTACACGTGTTCAAGAAACAAAGTAAAAAAGAAAATGCAATAGCAAATACTTTAATATGATATTTAAATTGCACTTCCGATATGAATACGGGAAATGCGTCACTAAAACATGTATTATCCACTAGAAATCTATATTTATGAGTTCTATTCATGAAAATGAACTATTTACCGTTAAAGAAAACAAAATCTAGATGCCCACATTCATGAGAACACAAAATGATGTCTTCTACGTATACGCAAAAGCATACTTTAGGCATAGAAATGACAAATAATACACTATCATATAGACCTAAGAACATAATTAGGGAGCTTCCCTCCAACAACCGTTGTACTTAAGACTAACGATTTGCAGCCAAACTCTGCTTGATGATTTCAATTTGAGCAGGAAGAATCTTCATCTTGCAGTGTGCAGTATCTTTCTGGGTCCTAGACTTCCACGCTGTCATAACAGCATCCGTGTGCTGCCAAAGTGGCAGTTCCTTTGCATCAATCTCCCAACGTAGACCTCTGTCACTGTCCCATCCAGTGTAGAATTTTTGAATATTGTCATCTACTGCTGTTGGACGGAAGTATTGAATGCGCATAGAATTTGGATGTAGTGGATCATCGAAAGGATCAGACAACGCCCTTGCAATCCACATTGGTTGCAAGTCATTTTCCGTGGGAGTAATCGCAACAAAATAGCCTTCGAAGAGATCTCAACCCACCCTGAAGGACGATTGTGGGTGACCACTCAATGGCCCGACGTACACATCATCTTCCCTAAACTCTTCATGATCCTCTCCATCGTTGTCTAATTGATCAACCCAAGTCGCTTGAACATGAGTAGTCGGCCAGAAGTCATCCTTCAAAACAGTAGAGTCAGGTAGTGGTTCTTGAATTGCTACCTTCACATCACACCAATAGTGCACTATATGCTCCAGTCGTCTTCGGCATTCCCCGGTGCGGTCTTTGTTGCACAAGTTCTCCCAATACTTAACAAACGCGAATATACCCTTCACAATGTCTCCCTCAGCTTTCATTGGGATTGTCAGAACTGCCTGTGGTACTCTATGGGGCCATAAACTTTGTCCCTCCGAATCCTCATGCCATAATTTTATTTTGCCACCTGCGCCTGAGGGCAACCAATCTAGGTTAGTGCACAACAATTTGTACTTCATGACAAGACAACCAGTCAAATCAAGGTAGAACTTCACTTGTTGGGGCTTTGTGTGCCCAATCATGATATGACTGCCAGCCAAAAATTTGCCTGCAATGAAAGCCTTGAAATCAGGCACTTCTTCTATAAGGTGGGGGATAGTAGGAATGGATTCCGCATCCATGAACGACTTCATAAGTGCAGGAATTGTAAGGAAATTCTCCTTCTTCAACAGCATGCTCCATCTTCCAAAGAGCGCATCAATGTCATCATGAGTATGACCCACAATCATGAAGTTCACATACACTTCACAAAAAATCTTGTTTGCAACCAGTAGAGACCAGTAGCAAAAAACGTATCTGTTCTTGTTGTCCCCAGCGGCATTGTCCATTTGCACATTCAAAATGGGTGGCAAAGGCGTTGCTGGAACTAAGTTCTCCGGTGGCGGGGGGAGTGAGGCTTCACACATTTCCGCGCTCTTCAGAAGCGCCTTTGACAAATTCGTCGACCTTGCCCCCACAAACAATTGCCAAAAAGAAGACTTTGGCGGCAATTCCAAATCTTGCAATAACTTTGTCATGGAGCCAATGGTGTAGTTTGAATCTTTCGGAAACATTTCCAAGCCATAATGCGCGTACCAAACATCAGCATGACCATGAGCAATCATGCCGGTGACAGCAACAGGCAATTTCGTGAGCCCATCGAGTTCTTTAGTCTTGTGAGAGAAGACCGGGGATGCTGTTTTGGAATGGTCCATCTTGTCATGCATGATTGTCAAACACTCGTATGGAAAACTATGCGACTGGTAACGGTTTGCATAATACAGCTCCCTATGCGCCCTAGCAATAGTCAAGTGTCTATCTAACCTCCTCGTCCATTTCATAGCACTTTCAAATCCAACAAAACAACTCTTCCGAATCTCTTGTAATCTATCACACTCCGAACACCGAGCAAAGTTATCTCCAGGCTTCTTGACTTCGTACTCTGGTAACTTTGAGGACCTAATCTTGCTCAAGTTTGAAGTTGAAACGTCCGGCAATCTGAAGGCCGCATTCACTTCGTTGATTTCTTTCATTTGACCCTTCCATTGAAAGGTAGCGGGGAGACACATGGAGACGACTTTGTCCCCTGACTTCAAAGTTCGGGTACGATGTGGCATGTGATCCGCCTCCTTGCCGAGGATGCACTTCAACGTTGCCGTGGCTTGTTCAGTATGCTTCCTTGGCTTTAACAACCCTGTATTACCGTGGGTACACGCCTCTCGTTCGTCCTTCCAATATTTCAGGTAACGATAGAATGTGGCCTCCGGGACAGCAACAATATGCATCCATGCTCGCATGCACACACTAATGCTTTCAATGGTCACCATCTTCCTCCCACGTGCATCAAAATGAACTGATCTGTGCACATCAGTCTTCATGTGGGACCTGAACTTAAATGATGAGCTGTGGTACATGCGTTCTCGGAAGGCTCGAATTTTCTCCCTTGGAAATAGCTAAACACAGTTTTTGCTGCAGCACACTTTGCTGGAGACGAAGTTGATGGACTCTTCAGTGAGGAGCTCTTTAGATTTGAAAGACATCACGCAAGGTGGATTTCTAAGTAGACTTATATAAGGCCGGGCAGATGTTAGGGACGGAGGATTCAAAAGAAGGGCTTGTTGAGATCTGAAATTATCTCGGTCTTCATGGTCGCGAAGACTTGCCCCGGAGTAGTGGACCTTGTCAATGGGCCAAGCCATCAAATAGTAAATTCTCTCCTCCGGTATGTCCACTTCAGAGTATATCCTGGTAATGTACACAGCGACGTGGGTTTCGCTGAGAGGACCATTTGCACCGAGCACGAGGTCTGAATTGACACTATGGCAAGTACCTTCGCCGACGAGAACACCCCCGTTGTTGTACAGAGTGACGGTCCTAGTATTCCACAGACGACGTGGAATTCCTTCGCATTCCAGAATTTCAACATTCAAACCTTGAACCGTAGGATTTTTGTCGTCTGAATACTCCATAGGATTGGCTGGAGTCTCAAAGGAACTCATGGCAGATATTTGCAAAACCCTAAACTGACATTCTGTAAGTGTACGCTTCCAAGTACATCATTACACCATTGAGCTCAAATCAAGCTGAATGGTGTAACTACTACATATCAAATGCTCCTATAAAATTAGAACATTCTAATCTGAGTAGTAGCCCCTACTCAATTGAGAAGAATAAAACTGGTGCAATGGATGAAAAATGGACAAACCATTCATGTGACGGAGAAGTAATAGAATTAATAATTTCTAGGGTGAGTACAGCTCATATTCTTGACAAATACAAATTTTGTAGAATTGACCTCTATGACTTTTGTCGAATTTTATATGAAAATGAAAAGAAGCCCGTGAATACCGAACATTGAGCAACCCAGATCAACTCGATTCGAGCAAAATGACATCCCCTGTCAAAGTCATTTAGACTGTTGAATATCTCTGCATAAGGTGCTTATATATATATATATATATAATACAGAAGTGATATTATCGGTTTCTTGCATGGTTGACAACAACGTCTAGGAAATTTAATTCAGGTACAAATGCTTTGCAAATATTGTTTCCTACCAGCGCAAATACCTATAACCAGCTCGATTCGAACTCATTGAACCTGATTTTCTTTTCATGTTCATGCATAGTGGTATTATTAGTTTCTTATGACTAAAGTCTGCCAAATTCTAATATAATTGTTTATCTTACAAGTTAGATGATGTATGCTTCCTGATTCAGCTCGATTCGAGCTGAAACACAATAAATTTTTTTGTCTGGTAAAAGTAATTCACTAATCGGACATTCAGTTCGAATCGAGCTAAATAACAATCAGTAATTCTACCAGATATTGGATAATGTAAACTATATGATATGTTAGTAGTTGCAAGCTGAGGCATTTAGCTCGAATCGAGCTTAATCCTTAAGTACAAGGACCTGAACATGGTCAGTCAGTCAGCGCGATTTGAGCTCATTCGTCACGTAATTCACGGAGCTGTGACACTGGTCGCTCTTCTACATATGATTCCGTATTTTTCGGCGACCATTTCGGAGGACCCTTCCCTTCCACTTCCACAAACAATTACGGAGACGGCCAAATCAGGTGCAGGATTCATCATTCAATTGCACACCATACTGTATCCTACAAACTAAAACTCTATGGTACTCTCTCTATAGTGAACGCGTTCATTCACTTCAATCTTTGGTCAGGACCGCACACAGAGTCAATTGTAAACCGTAATCAATTCAAAGCAAGAGACAAAGCCCTCAATATGTTGACAAGAACTAAATTCATTTACCGCAAGCTCTGTACGATGAAACGCCTCCTCCTAGAACTCATCGACCACGACAACACTCAATGAAAAATGCACTGAATAATTGCACTACACTTGAAACTCTAATTGAACTGCACAATCAATGAAGAGAGGAAGCCGACGTACACATGAGTTGATTCAGACAACAAGAAAGACTGAAGAAGAATTTTGGAATAGTGGATGATGGCGTACACCGGGCTCATTTGCGGGAACTTGTGGGCGGGAACGGAATGGCGCCAACTGGATTGGAGAAATTCAATTTTGAACGCTCATATTTGGAGGGCGGCTGAAAATAAAAAATCACTGGATTCAGGGATGACTTTGCAGCTGCACAGCCAAAAAAAGGAATCCAATGCCATAGGTTGTAATTATGCCACTAACATTTTTGGATAATATTAGTTGGACAGATTTTCGTCACTTTTTCCACAGAAATGGTGATAACAACGGTTTCGGATTATATTTTAAACATGAATTTCGGATTTCCAAGAGTTTGAAAATCATGACATGTCGTTCCAATTTCATACTTACCAAATTCACATGAGCCATGATTGGCCCTGCACTTTGTACAACCAAAATTATGAAAATCATACACATCAAATAATTTGATATGAGAGAAACAAATGCAGAAGTTGAAAATATTTTAAGGATAAATTTCAGATATAAGACCATGTGATATTCATTATATACTAGTATAGCCCTGTGCCATTGCCACAACCAAAACAAAAGTGAAAGTCATTTTGTAAACCAAAAATAACTACAAAATTCATAACTTTCCGATCATGGGTCCAAACACCACGAAACAGAGTCCAGGCACCCCTCTTGGCTGACGGCTTTCCAATGGTACCAAGAACGTGGTAATTTGACTCACGGTTCAAAAGATACATAATTAAGCATAATTTAAGATCCAAAAATAACTCAAAAAACTACAACTTCCGCACCGTAGGTCCAAACGCTAGAAAACCAAGCCCGTGCATCCCTCCTCCCCGAGGGCCTCCCCACGGTATCAAGTACGCCTCCGATAGACGCACGGTCCCGGAGATCTCAGTGTGACAAACAAACAAACAAACAAACAAATAAACAAACAAAACATAACAAAACAAAACAAAACAACTTGTCTTAAGGTATACACTACTGTAGCCTTGTGCCGTTGCCACAACCCTGACTAAAATAAAAGTCATTTTTTAAACCAAAAATAACTAAAAAAATCCATAACTTTTGGATTTTTGGGTCCAAACACCACGACTGAAAGCCCAGGCACCGCTTTGGACCGATTGCTTTCCAACGGTACCAAAAACGTGATAATATGACTCACGGTTCAAAAGATACATAATTTAGCATAATTTAACATAAAAAAAAACTCAGAAATCCATAACTTTCGCACCGTCAGTCCAAACGCTACAAAACAAAGCCCGTGCACCCCTCTTCGCCGAGAGCTTTCCCACTGTACCAAGAGCGCGACAAAAATGAAAGTAAAAATAATTTCCTTGTTTTCTGACACAAAAATGCTTTGAAATAACTTCCATGTCGTAACTCCAAATGCAACGAAACCAAGCCCATACACCCCTCCCGGTGGGGGCTTTCCGTTGGTACTAAGCACGCCACTAGGAGATGCACAGTTCGGGAGATCTTCACGTGACAAAAAAAAAAACAATAAAAAAAAACTGTCTGAAGGTATGGATTGTAAAATACAGTACATCTTTAAGAAAAATATTCTGTCATGTACATTAAATAAATCCAATCGCATTAGTCATTATTGTGTCTTGTGCTGTCGCCACAACCAAATGAAAAGTACAACTCAATTTTAAAACCAAAAAAGGCCTCAAAAGTCTATAACTTCCCCACCATAGGTCCATGCGCCACGAAACAAAGCTCATCCACCCCTCCTGTCAAGGGCTTTCGAATGGTATTCATAATGTGAGAAATTCACACACGGTTCAAAATATAAAAAATTTAGCATAACTTCATAATTTCTAAGGACAAAAAAAAATCAAATATCTATAACTTAAGTTCAAAACTTCCACATGTCACAAAACAAAGCTTGTATACCCCTCCTTGTCGAGGGCTTTCCGACAATACCAAGCACGTCCCCAGGGACGCCCAATTCAAGACATCTCAACATAACAAATAAAACAAAACAAAACAAACAATGAAGGAGCCAAACTTAAGGTATGGATAAATTTAATAAGGACGTGCGCCCATAGAAATTGTAAGTGCATAAATATTTGGAATGTTAATAAACAATTGGTACGCCCTAACGTGCCGTTACCCAACGTCAATAAACACAACAATTCCTATATTCTTATTTCAATGAGAACTTTCAAATTCAATAACTTCTACAAATGTACAAAAAAAAACCCGTGTGCCCCTCAATCCTTGCAAATATTTTCCATATTAATAACTTTAATCAATGAAAGCTAATTTTTTTTGTAGGATTCGATATTGTATTCTACTTGAAGCAAGTAAATTTGTATTAAAATGAAGTTTTAAAGAAAAACTTGTTACATAATTTACATTAAAGAAATGAACTTCATTGCAATTTTATTGTTTGACATTCAAATCCATGATATTCCATGACATTCCATGACATTCCATGTATTCAAAATCCATGACATTCCATGACATTCCAATGACATACAAAACTCCATGACCTTCCATGACATTCAAATTGAAGAGTTCATTCAAATTAAATCTAATTTTCAAAAACGTACTCTACATTCTTGAGGCTTCATCTCCTTGTCAATTAAAAAAAAATTGGAAATGAAATCTACCCTATGCTTTTATGGCCACGAATAGAAAATGTCAAGGATTTCTATACATGCATGCTCTAATTTTATTCAAAGGAAGTTGTAAATATTATGTGGATTATTATTCCACAAGAATTTTCAATTTGTATCCATTCAAACTTCATCTCCCCATAAAATAAAATAAGTTCAAAATGCAATGTGCCCTGTAATTAAAAGGCCACAAAAACAATATATTCTGTGTTTTTGAACGTCAAAGTTCTAATTTAGTTTGGAGAAAGTTTTGAAATATTCTTCGGATTTTTATTCTATTAGAATTTCCATCCTAAAATCCATTTAAACTTCATATCCACGCATATTACAAAAAAGGGAAAATGAACTGTGTCCTGCACGTCAATGGCCACAAACAAGAAATTCTATGGATTTCTGTACGTACATGCTTTAATTGTTTTTTGTGGAAGTTATAAAATTCCTTAGGATTTTTATTCCACAATAATACTGAATTTATACCACTATAAGGAACCCGCGTTTTAGGTAACGAGCCCCAATTTTTTTAAACGGATTTTAGGTGATGTCAATGTTGACAAACCTTTGTTTTTATGTCAACAAGATTGTCCCATGTAACATCAATGTTGACATAAAAACATTGAGCTGTCAACATTGACATCACCTAAAATTTGTTTAAAAAAATTGGGACTTGTTACCTAAAACATGGGTTTCTTATAGTGTACCCATTTGAATTCGTCACCAATCATATGAATTATAAAAATTGGAGATGAATTGTGCCTTCTACTTTCATGGCCACGATTATGAAATGTTATTGATTTTTGTACGTGCATGCTTTAATTATTTTCAGGAATGTGCAAGTATTTTTAGAATTTAGAATCTAGGAAAATGTTGAATTCATAGTACTATGAAAAGCATGTCCACGTGTTTTACAAAAAATTGGGAATGCAATGTGGGCTAGCCTTTAATGGCCACCAATATCAAATGTCAAAGATACTTGTCCGTGAATGCTTGAAACAGACTAGAGGAAGTTGCAAACACTCTTACAACTTAGAATCCCCCAAAATATGCAATTCGTACCCATTGAAATATTAGTATGTCCATAGTCATGAATTTAAAAAAATTAAACGAAGTCATGAAATCGAAACGATGATGAATTCAAAAAAATATGTAGAACTTGCACATGCGGGAAACATTTGAAGTCCATGAGCTCCTCCAATGTGGGATTCTCTTTCTAAAATTAAGAAGGAGAACAAAAAATAAATATCCCTCATCCTTCATTGTACTTTAAATTAAAAAATCCCCTAAAGTCATGAAATTGGAACGAGGAGGAAATAAAAAAGATATGTACAAGTTGCAAATGTGGGAAACATTTGAAATTCATGGGCTCCTCCAATTTGGGCCTCCTTCTCTAAAATTAAGAAGGAGAACAAAAAATAAATATCCCTCATCCTTCGCTGTAGTTTAAATTAAAAAATCCCCTAAAGTCATGAAATTGGAACAAGGAGGAAATAAAAAAAATATGCACAAGTTGCAAATGTGGGAAACATTTGAAATCCATGAGGTCCTCCAATTTCGACCTCTTCTTTTAAAATTAACGAAGAGAACAAAAAATAAATACCCCTCCTCTTTTGCTGTACTTTAAATTAAAAAATCCCCTAAAGTCATGAAATTGGAACGAGGAGGAAATAAAAAAGATATGTAGAAGTTGGAAATGTGAAAAACATTTGAAATTCATGGGCTTCTCCAATTTGGGCCTCCTTTTCTAAAATTATCAAGGAGAACAAAAAATAAATATCGCTGAAGAGAGCCTTTGTTGCAGTTTGAAATATATAAAAAATCTTAAGCCATGAAATATAAATTTCTTTGATTTAAATCCAATTGCGTTTTATCTCTTCGTGAAATAGAAAAATTGGGAATGAAATGTGCCCTGTACTTTAGTCTCCTTGAATATGAGTTGTGATTGGGTTTTTTTATGTAAATTTTTTTTTTGGTTTGGCGCAAATTTTATTCATTTGAACTTCATGTCCCTTTGAATAAAAAGAAATTGGGAATGAATTGTGCCCGTACACTGATTTTGGCTACAAATTTTTATTTTCATGGATTTATGTACGTAAATGCTTTCATTGTAACCTTTTGTTTGTCTTGTTTGTACGAATTCCATGACTTTTGGAGTGGAAGGCCATTAAAGTATGGGATTTGTTCATTCTAACTTTTTTTAAATCTGCGGAGGGAATAAAAAGGGGGTACAATCCACGGAGGAAAATAAAGTTCTTAATGAAAGTTTTATAGTAGATTATCAGAACTTAAGTATGTTGAACCTAAATCTATGGATTCAGAAATCAAAATCAGCCTTTTTTTTTTACACGTTCAAATATAAAGTTTAAGCCTTCTTATACACAGTTCTATATTTAAGATTTTATATATATTAAGAGATAGAACCCATGAAATTAGTGTCTTAATGAATACAACGTAAATCTTTGATTTTTTCCCAATTCCTATATTTTTATCCTCTTACGTACCCATATTAACTTTATGACTTTTTGTTCTTAAGTGCTTCAAAATATAGGTAGTGGAGGGTCAATTATTGAATAAAGTTCCTTTTGTAAATTCAAAAGTAGAGACCATGAAATTACTGTATTCATGGATCCTCCATAAATGTTTTAATCAAATCATTTCGCACTTCTATATTTTTGAATTACACATACCTATATCAAATATATGATTTCTTGCTCTTAAATTTTTTGAAATACAACACAGAGTCAATTTTTTATTAGACTCCTTTGGTTAATTAAGAAATGGAGACCATGATCTAACTTACTAAGTGTACTTTTACAACTAGGCTCAGTCTATGAATTATTTTCAACTTTAACCCTATATTATATTCTGAACATTGAAGCATACAAACTTCATAAGTTGTTGTTTTAAAGTTCTTTCAAATACTGCACTATCTATTTAGAGTAAATTTTTTTTTTCTTTTAAATCAAAAAATTAATACCCTGCACGTGTTGTTTATAATAAAAATGGTTGTTCATGGTTGTTTTAATAATTGGAACGCCTTCGTACTATACAAATAACTCTACGAATTAGCAACCGGGTCTCCTTTTGCATCTACTTTGGAAGACAAACAATTTTAAATTTAGGCCAATATTATTATTGAATGTGTATTCTTGCAATTCTATGGAAAATGGGTTTACAGTGCAAAGTAGTTTTACATCAAAAAAATGAGCTTTACTTGTTTCCTAGAACTAGATAGTTTCACTCATTATTATGAAAAAAAAATTTCACGTTCAACATGTAGGTGTTGAAGTGTGACAGAGTCACATTTTGATACCTCTCAAATTTAGAGATTTGAGTGTGCTTCGTACTGAACATAGTGAATGTACGTTCAATTTGTCTTAAGAATTATGTTGCCTTACACCAAAAAATATATTCTTTTACAAGCCATTGACGTGAATAAACAATTCTATAGAGACTTCAGTTTCTATAGCTGTAGGTTTATGATATAATTACATCAATATCTAATTCAAAAATATTGCGTACTTCTATATAACAATACTGACATATTTATTTATAGTGGAATGTCAATGTAAAAAATAAAAAATAGTTTGCTTGTGTGGGATAAACTACTAGGGTGAAGGTACTAGGGTTTAGGCCAATGTTTACGATTGGGTATGGTTCAGGTCCGGTTATCAATGGACAAGGTGGGTATGCACATACGGATACAAGTATTGAAGGTCGGTTGTCAACCGGGTATCGATTTCTGTGGGTATCAAACGGATATGCATCAGGTACCGATTGGCGCGAGCAGGAAAAGGGTAGGATTTTCAGGATTCTTCTTAGGGTTTGGCACTCAGTATTTTCTAGATTTCTCTCCCGTTTGTGCCAACTTTAGTGAGCACTTTGTTTGCGTACCTTTTTGCTTGTCGTTTCTCCCTTCTTACGCGCGTGCCTCACGTATTTAGGAGCGTGGGTTTCATGGAATTTTTTTGTCACCTTAAGCGGCGACGGCGGACGCTTTTCTTGCGGTGGCAGCTTGGAGTGCGACGAGGGAGTTTGTTTTGTGTCGGTAGATTTTCGTGCTGGTGTTTTCACGGTGTGTCGAAGTTCTCTTGGCGGTGGTTGAGCAGGCATTCACTGAGTTGGAGCGTGCATACATGTTTTAGGGTGAAAGCTGCTAAACCCTAAACCATTGTGATTCAACTTCTCTTCTTCTTCTTGCTTTTGTTTCAGTATGCTGACTACAAGGTAGCTAGGTGAACGCGGTTGTTGATTGAAAATGGTCTAAAGCGGACCACTTTTGAGAATTGTAATCACATGAGAGTGGTGAGTTTCCCCGCCAGGCCAGGCCGCTCCCTTCCAGCAACAGATTGTGTTGTTCACTCCTTCCCGTCCACGATTGGCTTTTGAGCTTGGTTTCTTGTCTTCAATCCAAACCGCCTATCATGCAGAATTGAAGAGGAATTAGTAATTTTTGGTTTCTTGAATTGTGAGTGTGTCTGCAATGTTAGGGTTCACTGCAATCTGTGTATTTAGCTTTTCACTCGAAGGATTTGTGAATTTGAGGGGACTGATTGAGTCCATTAGCACATGTATGTGAGGTTTCATTTGTGTCGCACTGATTCTGGGAGTTACCTGTGACAATTTTAGAGCCGTGTAAGTGACATCATCTGAAGTGGTGTATTTTGCAGAGATTTTGCGATGATTTCCGTTCTTTCGCCTGTTGCAACTTAGAGTGACGACTATTGCAGTTATATCTGACCTCAGATCTCGTGAAGCCAGCCCGAGGGAAGAAGTATTTCGGATTTTACGGTGAGTTTGTTTTGCTAATTGCTCTTGAATTATTTTTTGCTTGATTGGCTTCTTCTTCATTGTTTGTTGTAGCCCGTTGGAAATTGAAGAGACTATTCCTGTTTGTTTGCTGCGTATTTTGTGGACGGATCGTGCAAATGGATGCTGCAATTCTTTGGTGGTCTGAAGTTTGCCTATGTTTTGTTGTATGAAATCGTATAAGGTTCTTAATTGTATAAGGTTCTTACAGTCTCATGTTGCTGCAAGTGGTTGCAGTTACTATGCTTGACAACGAGTGTGGTTGGTTTTCAACTCTGTTGTGGATTTAGGAATCTGCTCCAGTAAGGATTCAGGGTTGTTGCGGTTTAGGTTTCTGAACATGTGCATGATTGTGTTGGGGTTGAATGCTTTTATGTCTTTAGGGTCAGGGTGCGGCTGGGGTTTGTATTGTTTCAAGTCTTTAGGGTCTGTTTAGGGTCTGCTTAAGGTTTGTGTAGGGTTTGTCCAGGCCGACTTATACTCTAAACCATCACAAGTCCGAACAGTGAAGCTCGAAGCAATTTTAGCTCAACCCCAACTAAAATTCACTCAGAGGGTTTATGAATTTAGCTCGAGTCGAGCTGTAATCCCCCAAATCTGTCGTGAAAACATGATTTACGTGCCAGAAAACTTGAACAATTAAAAAAATTCTACTCCATCCGTTGATGAAAATGGCAAAATAACCTCTAAATCAGCTCGACTCGAGCTAATTAGCTGTAGCAGAGTGCATGGAGTAGGCAAAATAGATTACCCTCGAAATGCAGCCATTTAAAGATTGTAGTACCGGAATAAACAATAGCAGAGCTAACCCACTCAGCTTGACTTGAGCTAAATACAAAAGTTGAATAGAAGATGGAAAACAGAGCGAGAGCTAAACACATCAGCTCAAATTGAGCTAAAAAGATAATATTCTTAGATAGAAACATAAATAGAAGCAACGGTAAAACTGCTAGCGAGTTGACGGCCAAGTCTATAACAAACATGATATAAGCTAGCAAAGTAGACATCAAGAGGAAAGGGATTAGCCACTTAGCTCGATTCGAGCTAACAAGAAAGAGAATTAAAACAAGTACGAAACGAGGAGTCTAACAATCAAACAGACAAAAATATATAAGGAACAATGTGTAGCCGCTCTAAGGGTGGATATTCAGCTCAAGTCGAGCTAACATCGATTAAAAACCTAATTGATGTCTGTCATGCTGTAGAATAGAGAAGCAAGTCGAGAAACTAGCGCACTACTACAAGAAGTCCGAGGTCCAGCGAGTTGAAGACAAAGGGGAAGGAGATGACTTCCTCAATGATGGAGAGTACTAGGAGTTCGTGTTTTCAGAGAAGGTGGATAGCTGGACTCTCCTGATGATCCCGTGCTTGAGCAAATATGCTTCGCCGTGAAGTACAAAGGGATGGACACCTACCTACCTCTGTCATACGACGAGAGAATAAAAGATGTAGTGGAAGACGTCTTCCCCACGATCAAAGTCCACTGCATTACCACACAGAACGATGTCCCCCTAGAGAAGCAGTACAACTTCACGCTGCATTTCGACTCCCAGGCGATTCCTTTCCATGTAACCCACTTCATGGAGTCCCTGGAGACAACGTCATTCCAAGATAAGATTAAGGAACTGGAGGAGAAGGTTAACGAGAAGTGCTTCCAAAAAGCAATTGAAACGGAGAGCCTCTTAGTGGCCGAAGGTTGTGCGCTAAAATCAGGGCTCTGTTCCAGGACTTTGCGGTCCTCAAAACCAAAATTCAAAGCAATCGTCAAAGCAAGGCCGCCAGGAGCGTCTCACTGAACGCCGGAAGCCACGGGCCCAATCAGTTGTCTATTGACAACCAATCCCCTGGGGAGTCGTCCAAAAGGGGCACACGCAACTGGCAGTCGACGGAAACACCAAACCTTCTACTTGCGAAGAGCAATTTGGCGACCACATCAGCGGCGATCCCAGCTGAGAAAACTGGAGAGCACTCGGGCGTGGACGACATAAGCATGGACATGAGTCAAGTCCCAGAGTCACTGCAGACAAACCAAAACCCGGACTACAAGGAGTCCAATGAGGCGTACAAGAATTTCTAGAAAACCTGCGCAGATTTGTTTCTCTACAAGATGGAGAAAAAAGAGCTCACCATTGACAAGCTGATCTAGGCTCTGGCCTCACTAAATATTTGAAGCAAGGAACAGCCTATCATTGAGGGCATGATGCACTATCTCTGCAATATGCCCGACCATAGCCACCGGCACACGCTCTGCGTCATGCCAACAAAGAAGCTAACAAGGGAAGGGGACGACTTGTGGACCAAGCTCAAGGACGGGGAATTCTACATCATTAACAGGCAGCACAGTGTCTGGGCCAGCAAGCTCATGGAGGACCCGAAGTTCAACATTGACGTGGCCACAACCAAGGACTTCAAGACTTGGAATTGCTACATTGCCTGGACGGAGGACAAGGAGACACTTCATTTGATTTCGGCCTACTTCAACAGAGTCAACCATTTCCAAGCAATTCAGCCGTTGTGGGAAACTAACACACTTGGCGCCCGACGTGTCTGGGAGGAGATGGGATCACCGCATAACCCAAAAGAGGATACAAAAGCCGGAGCCGTCAAGAACGCAAGGAGGACTAAAGCTTCTTTCGAAAATAAGAAGAAGTGGGCGGTAAGTGATTCAGCTTGAATCAAGCTGAACTATGCTATGCTTGGTTTTCTGAAACAGTTGTTGAGTGCACGGTCATTACCTTCTCGCAGATCAGCTCGAATCAAGCTAACAAGGATCTTGACGTTGGTCTTCCGGTGTTGATGCAGGAATTCACTAAGGCCATGCAGATGCGTTTCTTTATGATTGACGTTTCAAAATCGCATCACATGTCCAAAGCCAAGGACTCAAAAGGCAATACCACCATCACAAATGAGATTAGGCTCATCACTACTCCAGATACTATCTTCAGTCTTTGGAGCAAGGTCATCTCAAGTGCTGCGCATGGCAAGCTCATTGATGCGGACACCTTGAAAAAGTTCAATGTCCGATTGTCTTGGAAAACCGAGAACGGGATGCTGAACAAAGAATTCTTCAAGTTTGTTGGAAACCTCATGAATGATGACCTCATTGTGCTAGCCAACCACATTCTCTCCCGAACAGGTGATAAGAGGAAGTATCCTCACCCGAAGGTGACGATTAAATAGGCAACGTCAGTTCTCGGAAGTTGTTATGCTTCGAAGGATTGGATTGAGAGGCGCAAATGAAAGGCTTTCGTGAAGGAGTTGAACAAGATTGATCCGACATTGGGTTTGCTGAACGCGGTCGGGGAACCTGTGGCGGAGAAGTGGAAGGAATTTAAGAAGAAATACAACGTCACTTCTGCGACGATGAATGTACTCCTGGAACGGCCGGGGGAGGCCTTTTTCTCTGATGTAAAGTTGAAGAAATCTAAAAACAAGTCAACGAAAGAAATTTCAGACTAGGGTGCTAAATTCTTTAAAGTCTTCTTACAACAACGAAAGAATTTTGTCTCGCCATCGGCAGTGGCGCACTATGCGCCATACAACATCGCAAAAGACCAGCACGCTCCGTGGCCAAGGGGTGTGTGGACAATTGACAGTCCTGGAGATCTCGGTCTCGGGGTTATGGACTTTCGGTACATTCCGGGGGTGCTTTCGAAGAAGGACGGGACAATTGCAATACCGTACTTCAACACCGTCATACTGTCTTTGAGAGGGAAGCAGCAGTCCAAATTTGAAGACGTCCCGGCTTGGCTTTTCATATGCGCAGACATGCAGGAGCAAACACAGGTGCTCGCCTTCGTTGAGAACAACGATGTCCTCTGCACGTACAAGTGCACTTTCGCGGACTACATACCGGCACAGTACGAGCGGATGGGGGACATGGCCTCCGCCAAGGCGAAGTCACATGACAAAGTGCTTTTGACGTTTCTGACAAGTCCAGTGTGTACAAGGGGAGGGGACAATCCGGAGGTGTTTCTGGCTCCGGACACTGATACTTTTACGAAGCCTCGGGGGTACAATGAGTTGGAATTCCGTCTCTACAACACGGAGCTTTGCATGGAATTCTATCTGTGGGTGATGAAGGGGTTCTGCTCCCCTGAAATGAGCTTATTTTCTGTCTTTGCAGGAGGAAAAGTGACCTGTGCAGTAGTGGTAAGTTTCTTATAGCCCAATCAACTTGATTTGAGTTGATGTACCACATTCATTTGTAGTGTTTCCTTTGGTTGCGATAAGTGTGACTCCTAGAGGATCTAATTTGTTATGGCATGAATTAACTCGACTCGACCTAAATCAGCAACTAGTTTAGCTCGAATCAAGCTAGAGCTATTGTGTTTTCTCCAAACTAATGTCCGGAGTGAATTTCTTAATGTGCAGATGAGTTCTGTGAATGTCTGGGCGGCTGGAGTTACCAATGACATAGGATTCTGGAATGATATTGCCCTAGCGGCGATGAAACTAGACAGGGCGGACTTTCTTGAGGGGGGGGTATAAGGTGCAGGCTTCTTCATGCAAGAAGCCTCTAGTGTCTCAAACGCCGCCTTCGTCGTCGCGCAAGAGAATGCAGTCACCCCGGGATTCGCCTTCAACTGGGCGGCGCAAAAAGGCGCCAGCTGCTGAGCCCGAAGTCCTCTCTAACACTAAAGGCGATGAGCAGGACTACTATGTCCAGCAGATGCTGGACGAGCAACTTCTGATGGACGCCAACACTCCGATTCCTTCCACTCCGACCGAACATCGGGGATCGTCGGCGTCGAGCAGTCACGTGCAAGAGGAGCAGCCCTCAAGCACGCCTTTGTTTGCCGTCACACCAAAGAAAAGGAAGTTATCCAAGTGGGACGAATACATGGAGTGGAGGTTCGCAGAGCTGGAGAAGAGACAAATGGAGGACCGTGCGGCGAATCTGCAATTCCTGGCCCAGAATTACACGAGGATGGATAAACTGCAGACGTACATCTTGGTGGACTCTGCAAACAACACCGATAAACTGGACTCCATCATCAATCACTTGAGGGGTGTCAGGCCCATCTCCTCAATAGAAGCCCCAAGGCCGATGCCGCAGCTGCTGCTTGAGGGTCTGCCGTTCACATCAGGCAATGTGGCGCAATCGGTTCCTCCGGGTCTCTAGAGTTTGCTGTCCCAGCACTTCCTTCGCACGCTCCTCCTCCTCCTCCGCAGCCCCCTCCATCATTAGCTGACACACATGCGGCTCTTGCCGATGCTCAGTCCACACCTAGCGTTCTAGTTGCAGAGGGTAGTGCGCAAGAGCTATCCGTCGAGCAGGCAGAGCAGTTAGATCCACTGAATCCCGCGGAGCCTAGCCAGGACTTGGGAGCAGGTGCTCTTCGATAATCACTCGATGTCACTTGTACAGTTGAGCTCGACTCGAGCTGATTTTTGCCATAGGTTGTATGTAGTTGTAGTCGTTTTGTAGAGACTACAATCATTTTGCTAAAATGGAACTTCTAGTGGACTGAACCATGGAGTTCAATCATTTTCCAGCTCATTCATGTATTTATTTCTCATTTTCTGAGGCTCTAATATACGGATTTCTTACGGATATTTCCTTGTACATTCTTGACGTGCAGGCATTGCCAATATTGTAGATTGTGTTTCTCCTCCCATCGCTGAACCTGTGAATACTACTGCTCACCCTGTGGGTGGTCTTGTGGAGAGTGATCAAATAATTCCCATGGAAAGTAATGTCCTCGTGGCCGTCGTTGTACCTGGACCGTCCACATCTTTCACACCGGTGGTGGATGACGTTGTCATTTCGGATGAAGACCTGTTGGAGATTCGAATTCCTGAGCCGGCCATCGTGGCAGAGGACGCTTCCATGGAGACCACATAGGCGTCGTAGCAAAAGATATACATCCTACTGCAAATATGGAAACATTGTTTTACTCCTCATATTTGAATTCACGTACATTTTTGTTTTTTATTTGGTCTCTGGGAACATGAGCATCACAGTCATTTGCGTGAAGTTTCAAATGTGCCAGTACAGGGTAATAACTGGCTGCACATTTGTCTATTGTTTAGCAAGAATCCGGTCCTCCATGTGATCTTGGAGGTACTTTGGAGAAGGTCAATCTGCCATTGAAGTCCAGGGTGGTGGAGAAGTGGATCAACGTTGTCCTGGACCTCAATGGGATATTATATGTTTGTGAAGATGTGAAGTCAAAGGGTTGGTCCGAAAGCATCCCTGATCTCGTGCAGCCGCACTCGGCTATCCATCCCGCCATAGTGGGGCTGAAGCTAGTGTACGTTTGCCCACAATGCTCTGAGTTTCTCCTTGAGTTAGGCAAGATAGCGTCGATTTTTGTGTAGAGCTCGATGAAGAAGACCACCACTGAAGAAGTGGCCATGTATCTCTTCAAAGGCGTAGGGTTTCCTTTGTTCATATTGGGACAGGATTCTTGTAAGACACTGAAGTGCAGGGATAAGACAGGGGTATACATCGACTTAGAGGGAGCCAGGCACAAGCAAGGACTTATTTCTCAAGAATTTGGATAACCTGTTGACTGGCTTTCGGGGTAGATTCACTCCACAGAATACAATCGTTGTGGACGACAGTCCAAATAAACACATTCTCAACAAGTCTAAGAACGTCATTCTTCCAAAGCCTAGGTTGAATAAGGGAAATGGTCCAAAGGACACGTTTCTCTTGGATACCCTGCTGCCTGGGTTTCAGGGACTTCACCTTGCTGGAGAGCAAGGATTGAAGGTGCATCGTGGGACTGATATCGCTAGAATCGGTCGCCAGATGCTCTGCAACAAGAGGAATCGTTGAGAGTACGACAGGCTCATGGAGGTTGTCAGAGCGTCGCCTAGTATTTGTTAGAATTAGACTATGGGGACTGTAGCTTCAGAGGAAGAGAGGCTGGGGTGACTACGTGGTTGATGTTGGATTTTTTCAGTGATTTAGCTCAAGTCGACCTGATTTGCACATTTTGGAAATGCACGTTGGATTGTTCTCGATTAATTCAATACATAAAAAAATTCTTTTTTCTTTTGGAGTGGTATATTTTATGTTTGAATTCAACTCAGGTCGAGCTGATTTTTCTGTTGTTTTTACTAATGAGATTTCTGCATGTACAGATGGCTATTGCTTGTTGTTTTCATGGCATTCCCTGTACTGCGTTAATATGTTCTGAATTATAATTGTTTCTAGAATGTGTGCCATTCAGCTTCACATGATGAGGATGGTTGCTTGCCGTGCGCTGCGTCAATGGACTCGATAATGGACTACGGGCAATACAAAATCTTGAGCAGAGGAAACTTCCTCTGCTTGGTGGCCACAGCAAACTCGACTATGGACTTCTCCTCCAAGCCCTTAGAAACTGGAGTGGTGGACAGCTCGCCGAGTGGAATTTCGCGTTAGCGGGCCTCTCGCTCCCCTTCTCCTTCGAGGTCCCAGGGGTCCCTAGCTTCGCAACTATCGCCCGCGGTCTCGGACAAGCCGACGCAGAGAAGGCTTTACGAGGACACTAGAGATCCATTACCTGTGCAGGTGACGATGGATACAATTCCAAATGGGTCTCCGGCCTTACAAGGAGGGACTCCTTACCGTCAGAGAGTGCTCCCATGTCGAAGCCTCTTGTCTAGAGGTGTTCACAAGTTCAAGGCACCTCATAGAGTCCAACCGAGTGGATGTGTTCCTCCAGTGCACAACATGTGGGACCGGAAGTTCCTAGAATTGTAGAGGCTTCAAAGCAGGCGTGAGTATAAGGGGACTAATACTGGATACAGTCGGGGGCTAGAGATTCTCAAGGCACGGGAGATACAAAAGAGTAAATCGCACATGTAGGGTCTGTTCATATTGTAGATTGAGTGTCTATACGGACGTACATGATACCATTGTATAGATAATATATAGAACTCAAGTGCTAGAGTGAATCACACTTGCGGCAGTTTTATACATTACTCTGGTCTTTTGTGGATCAAAAGGGAATTGCCTTGCAATTTTGTATCGGTGAACCAAAGTTTACTATAAATAGATGACCTTTTCATAGTGAATGTGGGAATGTTGTCTATGTTTTCAACAATCATTCACTTTTGTTGGTATTCTTCTCTCCTATTTTCTTAGTTTTTATATGTTTTCTGTCCATTTTCTTTCTAGAATTCAGCCTTTCCAGCTCTCATTTCACTAGAAACCTCTCAATTTAATGAATATAATGTTAGGAGCAGTTTTTCGATGCAATCGCAAAGTTATAGCTTGAGGTATTGAACAAAAAGTGGGGCAAGATGGAATTACTTCGACCCTTTCCAAACTGAAGTACAACAATAAGGTTCACCCTTACTATGGCGGGGTTGGACATAATAGAGATGTAGGGACTTGATAACTGCACTGCTCTCTTTGTGATTGTTGAGAAGAAACCAAAGTCTAATGAGTCCAAGGCGTATGGAATCATCTTGGATAATGAGAAGCTATGTTTGGACATGTGTAAGATCGTCACTCAGAGAGGAATGCTGAACTCCACGGACAATTTGATTTCTTTACTCCCGCTAAAATGAAGATGGAATGGAACTTTATCGATGAGGATCGCCACAAATCCAATCCTTCTAAAGCAATTGTTGTAGTAACGCCTCTAACTCCATCTCCAAAGAAAAGAACGTAGAAGCAGAAATTGATTGTTGGAGCACCAAGGGACAATGTGGAAGTTGAAGTCCTTGGGAAAGCCAAGAAGGTAAGAGGACCTAACTTTAGTCTTCACAAATGTGTAAACATGACAGAAACTGAAGTCAACAAACTCACGCTGACTCAAATGAAGGCAATGAACGTGCTCTACAAGTCAATGTTCCAGCCAATGTATGCATAGGGGGTAGAAGTACACTAGACCCTTGTACTTTTGAGGTCACAACACAAAATCTGTAGTAAACGTATTTTTGTACTTTGTTATATTCAAATTTAAGAGTCTTTTTTCAAACTTTCATATTGTTTTTCTATAGACTACATATGTCAATTACGTAGAAGCATTCTTGAATTCGCTTAAGAACTTATTTCATGTTATTAAAAAAATATTTTTTTGGATGACTACTAAAATGTCACAATACTACAAATCATAGAGAAGTACGAAATTCAAGGCCTTGAAGAACTCTTTTTCTACTTCCCTTTTATCACAGAAAACAACGAAGTTTCCTCTATTCGGATCTGCATTCAAATTCCTAACTACATCACGTATTTGGCAAAGATCTACAGAAATAGTATTGATTTTTTGGCAAGGAATAACTTTCTCGAAAGGTACGTTTTCCATAAATTGAATTTTGATTCTGGACGCCTGCACCCAATTTTAGAATGGCTACACGTTAGAATTTCCAAATTTTTTGTTCTTCACCCAAAAAAATTCTGCTTCTTCCTACGTCTTTTTAGTACAAAAGTATTTTTTAGTGTATTCAAAGTACTTGTTGAATATTCAATCGTTACACCCACCCCCATGAATTGTAGATCATTTATTTTCAGCGACCACCGACCTTAATGAAGCCAGGATTTTCCGCCGCCAGCAACATCGTCTCTCTCAAGCGATTCCCGTCTTCCTCGTCAAATTGCGCTGTACATGTTTGTTGAGTGGTTTGGAACTATACCAAGTTGGGAAAAAAAACTTCCCTCTCTCCTTTTGGATGCATGTTGGTTGAGAGCACGTCATTGTCTCTCTCGTTGAGTCTGTCTTTTTGTTTACCTCTTGCTGTATGAACTTGGAGATGGTTGAGAGTACGTCCTTGTCTCGGTCGTTGAGTCTTTCTTTTTACTTATTGTTGTATCTTTCTCTATTTTCCTCTTGTTGTATCAACTAAGAGATGATTGAGAGCACGTCATTGTCTCTCTCGTTGAGTCTTTTTGCTTACCTCTTGTTGTATCAACAAGGAGATCGTTGATTCCTAGGTGCTGTGAACTGTAGGGTGGAACAACAAGAGGTCGTACATTGTGGATTCCGAGGTGTTGGTTTTCTTCTCTACTGCATGCTAGCTGCTTCACTATGGTCTCGAAGTGTTGTTTACAGAAGATTCATGAGAGCAGTCCTTCCGTAGCTCTTGTTCCAAAGTTGAGTTGTTGTCTCCATTGGTCCTTCTACAAGATGTCTAAATTGACCCATGATCACCCCGGTTTGGTCCTAAAACTCATTACCTCTTACTTCCCTGCAAGGGAGATGTCCTTTCACCTTCTCTCTGCTTCAACTGTTCTAGTGGGCTTTATATGTTCTAAGTGGACTAGTGATTCAAGATACATATCCGAAACTCCAGTGTCTAAGCAAGGCAAGACAGAGTTTTATCTAGGCCAGTGCAACCCATAGAAGAGTCTTCTAGGCGTGCACTTTTTAGTGCAGTCTCTACTCATTCGCATAGTTATCCAACTACAAGCTTCAAGCAAACACCTTCTCTGTCTGCTGGGAGGGCTTCACTTATGAAGGTTTCATCTACGACTAGCTGCGAATCAATGGTGTTGTAACACGGGCATAACTTGTCTACATTAGGTGAGTTTTTTTTTGTTCACTAGGGGAGTTCTTTTCTGTTTTTTGCCTTAATCGTATCCACTGCACTGTACTTCTATCCAACTCCTCAGCTATGTACTTTGAATCCGCGTAGATGACTAACGACCAATATTTCCAATCTTATCTCTGCTAGGTTCGTTCTCATGGACAATGCTGCTAAGAGAAAGCGGTCAAAGAATGGTAGTAGTCGTCCCGATCCTGCTGCTAGGATTGCTCAGGCTCAAATGCATGAAGAGGTCCTCTCCGTGGTTACAGAAAATGCAAGAGAGAGGAAGGCTCGTCAAAGAGCACGTGATAGAGAGAGAGTGCAGGAGGCTCAACTTTTAGTAGATGAGTCTCTCAATCCAGATCACGAACAATATGATTTCTTACTAGTGAGGGACTTGACTCGGATATCCCTGCGCCTAGTGGAGTATATAGTTGAGGAATTGAGAATTTGTCTTGGTCCATGTAATAAGAGGGATGTCATGGAGAAACTTATGCGCCATGACATTCTGAGGCCTTTGTTACCTATGTACTATCCTAGGCCACAGGAAGCAAAGGTCATTTATTCATTCCTTGAAAACTACAAACATGAACTGCAATTAGTGAAGGTAGCCAATTCCAACAAGTTATTAGCAAGGAAGAGTGCCTTACTAGATGCTGTTGTGAGTTTGGCTACTGATGGGGTGAGAGCGTTGTCATGAGTTCTGCAAACAACAAAGGAGAGCATAAACCTTGCTTTGACAAGAAGGGTTTATGCATTCGATGTTCAAGAATCAGTGCCAAGGCTGCAACTGCAAAGACTCAAGAAAGTAGGTTTATCAAATTACATCAAAGAATGTGTAGATGCATGGTGGAATGGTTAGACGAAGGTGTCACCAAATAAGGACGTTGTGAGCCACAGAGAGGGGCGTGTGCAATGGGCTGAGCCTCATCCTACTCACTACCTCTGTGAGACTTAGGTAAGTGAGACCATCAAGTATCCTTCTCGGAGTTTTGGCTTTGTTTTGTGTACTTTAACTCCTTCGTTAGGTACAACTATATTGATACCACTCTAGTTAACTACAATGTAAGTACTGGTCTTCCAACAAGTTGTACATGCTTCTCTTTGATGTATTACAAATTATGGAATTGAACCTCAACTTCAAAACTAATCAAATGTTTTAATACTTCTTGTATTATAGTAGTTCTAAGTCGTACTTCATACACTTGAAAATTATGTCTATCTAAAATAAACAAAGTAGTCATAGAATTTTGTACAATATAGTATAATACAATAATCACATTTCAATAAGTATAACTAGTTAAAACAATACTAAAAGGTGGTTAAAGGTATCTGCGTTCCCAATTCTTATTGTTCCCAATCTTTGTATGTACTAATAGTTGACTTTCTTTATACGTGTAGCATTTTTTCAAGCAATGAGTAATATAAGAGAATGCAATGCAAATAATACTTCTGAATGTAATAGTATATGACTTATTTTGATGTAGTACTAATTGCGGAATTGAAACAGAACTTCACTTATACTTATATGTTCGAAATATTTATTGCACTACGAAATTTCTAAGTGTATACTTTGTATATTTTAGAACTCTACACATTTAAATAATAAAAGTAGAAATAATACTTTGTGGTGAAAGTATGGTTCAATTAGTACAGTTTAATATATATAAATTTGGTTAGTATGATTAGTATGACTAGTAATGTTTGTATTATTAGAATGATTAGTGTGATTAGTATTATTCAATACCAATTGTAGAGTTCAATGACAACTTGAGTATTAATTAATTTTTTTGTAATATGTATTGTATTATGGTAGTTCTGAGTTCATACTTAATATAGTTTAATTTTATAGACATGTACTTGAACAAGGTACACTTAGTATTCTATGATGTACTATAGTAGTTCTGAGTTTGTACTTAATATAGTTTAATATTATAGACATGTACTTGAACAAGGTACACTTAGTATTCTATGGTGAAAGTATGCTTCAACTATTGCATACACTGTCAGTTCAAGATCAGCTTAAGAAACACTAAAAGGTGTCTAATAGTATCATATTCTTGGTGGTTTTATCTATTTGGCAGACTTGTTTCTTTTTACGCTTTAAAGAGGCACATCCAGAATGCAGTGTGTGATAGAGAGCTTTGAAAGATTGAAGCCTTGATGGGTGAAGAAACTGAAGGAGAAGAATACATACTGTTGCATTTACCATGTCGAGATGGATTTCATGATGGTCGCTTTGAGTCAACTAAGGAATAAATTAAGGGGTTTGCATGAAACCTTGCAGTGTACGTGTAAGTATGTCATCTGTATAGGCGATGAAGAGGTAGGTTGCCAGGCACATGCGCACATCTACAAGCAAATTACTTCGATATGGAAAACTTACATTTGTCCCAAGGAAGAATTCGACATCTGGCATAGGCTAGAGTGCCTTATGGAAGATTGTCCTCACTGTGGTTTCCATCTATTCAAATTTTGTGCATTGGAGTTGTCTAGTTCCACTTCATTTACCTTGAAGTGGAAGTGCTTTGAGTACTACCAGATTGGGGTGGATGCCAACACAGTCAAGCCGAAGAAGCGTTTGAAGGAAGTGTTTAAGGAGACCGCACCACACATCTTCTTCTTGTACATGGAGAAGACAGTCACAACCTTCATCACTCACAATTTTTGAACCAGGTGGCAAGATGAACAATGCCAATTGATGATGGCAAATGTTCCAGAGGGAGTGGTCATTTCATACATTGACTATGCTGAAAATTACTCATTTGCTATTCAAAATGAAGTTCAAAGTTTGTATTACTTTAGCACTCCTGTCACAATTCTAGTTCATATCACCATGTGGAGAGAAGGAGATGAGATTGTGAAGCAAACACATTTTTACATTTCAAATGATAAAGACCATGATTTAGCTTTTGTACAATACTATTTGCTTTTGCATTGGGATTGGTTGGTAGATGCCGGGCTCTCTATGTAGGAGCATTGGGTTTTTAGTGATGGGTGCAGTGCCCAGTTCAAGTGCGCTACTGCGATGTTTTTGTATCCCGGTACCCCATGCTCACCGGAGGCTGTAACATGCGTTGGAATTTCTTTGAATTTGCTCACGGGAAAAGAGAGTGGGATGGTGCAGGTGTAGTTGTGAAGAGGGCGCTTGCATCTGAACAAATCCAAAACCCACTTCGTCCATTGCAAAATGCCTCCCAAGTTGTACAGTTTTTGGAGGAGAAGTATACGGAGCGGATTGTGAGCTCTTATACTCAATCGAGGACATCTCCTCTATCCAAAGTGTTTTGGCACATTGGAAAAAAGGAGGTGAATCATGAAGACAACACTTTGAAATGCAACATGATTCCCGGTTCAAAGAGTTTATACTCTATCATGGGATTTTCAATGATGGACCCTACACTTCTCAAAACTTGGGCATTGTCTTGTTTTTGCATTCCATGTGTTAATGGTCATTGGAATGATTGTGTGATGTCTTCACCCGTACAGGAGTCGTAGGTGCAAAGACTAGTACCTGTCAATACTACTGTAGTTGCTAAACAAGTCGAGGAGATGGACGAAGTTGAAAATTGGCTACACAATGGAGTTTTGGTGGAGATTGGCGACATGGTTCAAGTCGGAGACAACTTTACGATCCTTGCAGAGGAAGACAATGAGGATGGTGTGCAATTCTATGTTCTACAGTGCTGTGGGCGCTTGATTACCCACCCTTGGTAAGGAAGCGAACACGACCAGGTTCTTAGCTTTTATCCACTTTTGTTTAAGGAATGTTGTGAGCACGGTCCACTGTGCCTCTATGGGAACCTATAGAACAGGATTGAAGGGATTTCAAGTAGAATTAGAAGTAAGGAATCCATTCTTGGTAATTTTTTTTTGGTTCTATGAGTTAAAAATAGAAAAATTACTAGGTTTATGGATTAGCAAAACATAGGATACTTTAGTGTGATAAAATGGTTAAGGAAAAATTCAATTTTCCGTCCTAACCGGAATCCAGGATAGTGGTTCAGCAGGATTCCAAAACTCTTGATGATATCGAAAATGAAATCAGAACCAAACCGGAAGATAACGGACCCCAACAGGAGTAAAAAAGGAACATTGAATGGATAGAAAATCCGCTATAAACTAGTAACGATAAACTTAACGGCTACAGAACCAGAACATACTAAACTGAGTGGAGGCCTTCTCTTACCTCCTTCATTTTTCTGCCTAGATCCCATTTTGAGAAGTTGTTGTATGTGTTCCTGGTTTGGCAAAGGAGTTCAAAACGTTTGAGTATCCGGTCTTGAGAGTACGGATAGGCAATAAGAAGTTTTCTGAGCAAGAGTTTAGAATTCTGAGTGTGTTTTCTGGATTGGAGAAAGGATTATTTGAGGGATATGTCGGAGTGCTTTGAGAGCGATGGTGGAGGCAGAACTAGAGGAGGATCCGCATCTGGTTAACCTCTGGTCAATAGTCCTTGGCTTGCCAAGCAGCCACCAAAGAAGGGAGCCACCAAGCAAATGGAGGCACCCCAAAAGCAGTTGAAGAAGACTTAGCTTTAGATATTTTTAGGAGCAAAAGTAGGTAGGCGGATAAAAAACAAAGTTTTTGACTTAGAAAGCAATTTACAAGTTAGTTTTGATGGTGATGAATCAGGATTTCCCGAATCCAAATTTGTCCGATCTAAGATCCATTTTTTGTGGGTAGGGCTAGATGGTAGGAAGTCAATGTGTTCTGGATCAGGAGAATGTGATGTGTCATTCTCTGGTCTGTTAGTTTGATTCCTTGGGGGCTTTTAGGATTCCCTGGGTGTTAGTTATTTAGAGGCTGAAGTTGGATTGATGTCCCAGATGTTTTCATGCTTTTGTTTTCTTTCTTTAAGCAAATTGTCTTACGCGCAGTCTAGGCGTAAGTATCCTTACACACAAACACGTGGTAAGATAACACAAAATATCGTCCCAGGGAATTCTAGTATGTTGTTTCAAGCTAAGGGAATCTGTATTTCTTCCCAAACACCCAAGCTAATCCTTCTTAATGTCTTACTCTCTTTCCGGTTACAAATACTATCCGAAATCCAATCTGGATCCATCCTCACCCAGAATCGATTCGATTCCGGCCCTTTCCGATTACTGGTTTTATATACCCCTGTTTCACCCTCAAGAGGTCCACTATTGATCTTTAAGAGGGTTAGGGACTTCACCACTTGTACTCTTCAGTCTCTCAACTTTCACTTAAATAAAACAAGCAACAAACCAACCGAACAGAGTTTTATTATAGAAAAAGGGAAAGTAGCAATCCTCACAACTTCCTGGATGGCCTATCTGGATAGCAGGGCATTCAAGACCCCGTCCTATCTCCTTTACTACAACGACAGATCAAAATATTTGGAACCAGCAGGGATTCGTGTTTCTAGACCCTAGACTGATCCTGTAGTTTGCAGACCTTCCAATGAGTGGGAATTTTCCACTAGCGGTTGCTTATCTCCGCACGAAATCCTCCCTAGATTCCGGACTCACATCCACTCTACTCCTATATTGGATTACCGTTCCGATAGTTTAAAGGCACTAAGCACTAATCCTCATTCACAAGTCAAAAATCTTCCTCTCACACGGATACTACCAGTCAGACCCAGTTACCTCAGATCTGGATTCTTCCTTACTTGTCCCCTCTTATACCTCAACACTCTTATAAACAAACCAGCAAAGTCGTGCACACAGCCGGTAGTCAGAAAGTTCATTTGGTATCTTAGATTAAAGAAAAGGAATGAACATAAACAAATGCACACAAAATGGGCTTGGATGGAATGAGAGGGCAACAGACTGCTCTCCCTTTAAAATCCAAAACAAAAAGCCCAAAAGCTGAAAAGCCACCCCCAAAACCCGAGTGACCACATAATGACCTCCCGAGATATCCGGAAAGTCAAAGGCCAGTTGCCTCTAAAAACCCGGAACTGGGCCCCATGCACAGAAAACCCGTTCCGAAACTAGAATTCAAAATCCTAACTGACTAAAAATACCCTACTTACTACCTCCCCCTCCGCGGCTTCTTTAAACTGCTACTCGGACCGGCAGGTGGCTTGCTTGCGGACTTCACCAGAGTCAATTTGTCTGCTGCCCAGGTTTGCATCGGGCGCTTGATTGGTGGGGGCGAGGCCGCCTCATCTGATTCCATCTCGGATTCCATTTTGAAATCTCCCTTGTCGGATTTTTCAATCATCTCAACCTCAGATTCCTTATCCGGCGATGGCTCTCCAAGGTCTATCATTGCGCTGTCCTGTTTAGGCAAAGGCTGCTGCATGTGACTGAACTTTTCTGGATGGATCTGAGCCAAATTCGGTAAGGCCGTCATCCAGTCAACCAGATCACTGCGGACTTCCCGTCCGGGTAGCATGAATGATGATGTCCCAGTAATCCGTGTTGACGAAACTATTGGTGGAACAGAAGTCTGCCGTGGCATCGGAACTGACTTCACACTCATCTCCCTCCCAAGTTCGCATACCTCCTTTGAACTCATCCGTCGTAGCTGCACTTGACTCGAGGACAGAACTACAGGTGTTTGCAGAATGGACCCCAGACCCTGCTTGGTCGGAGTATTCAGGACTTGGGTCCAAGAACTTCCGGAATTGACGTGAAGTTCATTGCCTTATCCGGATCAAGGTTTCCCAGTAGCTTATCCATTTCCTTCAACACTGCCTCCATTCGGGATTGAAAGTCGACAAGAATTGTCACCACTTTTGATCCAGATAGATGTCCTTCACTGATCATCCGGTTGTTGAAGAGTTTGGCCCTGACCACCTGATCCGCCGGCTGCAAAACCAATGTCGTCAAGTTCCGGACGAGCTGGATAGATTCTGCCTCCTTCTGTCTTGCTACTGCTGCATTTCCTTCAGCAAATAGCGCCCAGGCTTGAAATTCATCTCGCTCCTTCTCCAAGTTCCGGATCCGCTCATCCTTCTTGTGCAGGCGTGTAGCACATCCGGACTCGGTCGTCGCCGGATTTCCTCCAAAATCTTCTTCGGCTCCACCTTCAACTCGTCACTGATTTCAAATACGAAATCCAGTAAGTTGTTGTGGAGCTGCTTAGCCTGGCGTATCCACTCGACTCCGGCATCAAAGAAATCCGTGGGTTCTTCCTTCGCCAGAGGTTGACTGGATTCTCCGGTTTCCGATTCCGGAAGCTTTCCTCTTGCAGCCGGATTGGTTGACTTCCTCCGCTTGTCGCGTTTGTCGACTAATTCTTCCTGCTCTTCTTCCTCTTCCGACTCCTGCTGCTCCCGCGCAGCTTCATGCGTAAGGCCATATTTTAGGAATTGGATTCCGGTTTTGTACGCTATCAGATCATGGCTATTCAAAACCTTGTTTTGGTGATAGAGGTGGAACAAATATGGGCTAAGCGGACTATACTTGTTCTTCGATACATGGTCCACCAATTTCGTAACTACACCCACAATAACCTTACTCCCACGCACTGCCCTATCCTCCAAAGCTCTGAAGATGGTGTTACCTACTGTGACCGTAACTCGGGTAGGCTTTTTCGGATACAAAAGCGGAATCATAAATTCCAGCATTTGTCTATGCCTATTGTTCTTACACTCACTAATGGCATATCCATCCTTTGCATTGATCGGATTTCGGAACTTTCTGTTTGAGTACTTTTTCGTCCGGGAGGCTAATCCGGGTCTAGACTTCTTGAATTCATACACTTCTACCCAAACGTCCTCCGTCTAAGCTACGAGTCTACCTCTCACTGTCAACTCAAATTGATTTGAGACCCCTAAGATGAGCTCCTCGATCATCCCCTGGTCCTTGACATTCCATGGCCTCCGTAATAATCCAACACACCCCATACGCATTAGATCCTCCTCTAACTGTCTCCGCATGGTTGGGTCCTCCGGAATAGCCGGACAAACAGTTTGTGCCATGACCGTAACCCCGGTTTTCGGATTGCTACTTTCCGCTATGATTACCGACACAAACAACACTAATCTGGTGCAATCTGCACCGACCTCACCTTTCTCTCCCTGACGCGATCTCTATCTCACCGCTCTTTCTTTCAACTATGCGCGCGCAGAAGTTTACAAAGTAGAAAAAAAGAAGAATAGGGTTGGCGTGGCCTTAAGTGCCCATCGAGCTGCCGACCATTACCGGTGGAGAACGGATAGGAGACCATTCCCGTAACGGTACCCTAGTTTCCTAGGCCGGAACTTTAGGCCATAGGTTCCATCAATCTGAAAAATTGTTAATTCCAGATGCGTCTAATGTTGGTGATAAACCAGCCGTAACACATCTAGCAACACAGAAACTAACTACTCTAAAGTTATCCGTAATTGGATCTTATTTCCTATGATTTTACCAAAATTTGAAATTTTTTGGTTCTATCCTAATCCTATTTCTACTCTATTCTTATACATTTTGAATTTACGTACTCCCACATGAATATTTAGAGATTTCCACTTCATGGTGTTGAGTTCATCACTTTGCACTGAGTTGGTATGCCAACAATGCTAGAACCATTGTTTAGTGCGGGTAGCTGGTTTTGCTGAATTAAAAAGGGAGAGTAACCCTCGGATTTTGTTTGGATCCGATTCCGGGCACTAAAAGGAGTTGGTCAAAAAACTGTGTATACTAGATTTATTTCTATATTCTTGTTTGCCATCAGGGAACTTCTATGTGTGATAGCCGTTCTTAGATTGGGTATAATCCGTACCCGGATGTATGCTAGTCAACGTGACAATGAGGTCCTATTACAACCGGAAGTGGTGATGAGTAAGGGGATAGGGATCATTTAGTTATCCGGTTACCATTCCCTGCCAAAGGGATATGGATAAGATAGGTCTATTGTTGTAGAAAGTGTGGATTGTGGGGGTTTCCTAAGTGACCTGCTAGTTCGGATTGACTTCTGGATCAGTTGTGAGGAAGAACTTGCATCTTGGTTTTGTATCTTTTGAAATGATACATGAGTCACTTGAACAGTGTTTTAGTCATTTTGAACACCTTTAAGAGTAATTGTGCTTCCTTGTTCTATGACAGCCTTCCAAGCAATGGATCTTGCTAATGTTTCCTAAGTTTTTTGTGGATGGGCAAAAGAAATGCCTAGAGAGGCAAGTGATGACTTCCAATTAGCTGACCATGATCAGGGGTCATGCTAATTTAACGGTGAAATTCTATTGTCCTAGCTTCCTATCCAATGTCTAGGGTAGACTAAATAGTTGGTGCCATTTCTAATGACCCAAATTAACCAAAATGGGGAAGTCTATGCTCCTTCTATGAACCCCTAAGACTATCTTCTATGTTTTGAATTCCGGTACGATCCTAGTTTTAACCCATAAGGTTAATTCTAAATTTCTACTCTTATTCTAGATTTTTACTTCTTAAAGTTGATTCTAACTTTTAACTTCTACTTCTAAAAATTCAACTTCTAAATCTAACTCTATGTCTTGACTTCTCACTCTAGATTTTTACCTCTAAAACTAACTCTAAATTCAACCTCTAAAATTAACTCTATGTTTTAATTTTTAACTTTTAAATTTATTCTATGTTTTAACTTCTAAAACTAACTCTAACATTTAACTTCCTCTAACTTTTAACTAACTCTACCTCTAACTTTTAACTTTTAAATTTACTCTATGTTTTAACTTTTGACTCTAAGTTTTTACTTCTAAAACTAACTCTAAAATTTAACCTCTAAATTTAACTCTAACTTTTGACTTTAGGATTTAACTTTCTACTTTTAAATTTAACCCTATGGTTTTACTCCTAGATTAATTCTAAAACTATAACTTCCTAAATTCATTTCTAACTTTAACTTTAGAATTTTAACTTCTAAAATTACTCTCCACGATTGACTCTGAATTTTAACTTCGAATTTTAATTCTATGTTTTAACTTTTAATCCTAGAGTTTTACTTCTAGAATTAACCCTAAAATTTAACCTATAAATGTAACTTTATGATTCACTTCTAGATTAATTCTAACTTCTAAATTTTAATAAAAATCTAACTTTTAATTTCTAATTTTTACTCTGATTTTTGACTCCTAAATTAACTCTAACTTTTTATTTCCAAACTACTCTAAGTTGTAAACTCTATTTTAACTTTAGAATTTCACTCCTAATTTTCACTCTAAATTTTGACTTTAGAATTTACTTCTATGATTAAACCTTTAAGTTGACTCTAGTTTTTAACCGCTAATTAATTCCTAATTTTAATCCTAAATTCTCCTTCTAATCTAAATCCCTAATTTCCGTCCATTGTTCCTTTTGAATGAAGTTTTAATCACGTTCATCCGTTCTACCCCTTACCGCTTAACTTACCCTAGCGTGGTCAATTCAAAGCCAAATCCTAAATGTAATATATTTTTGGAAACCTCTACTTCTAATCTATGAAATTTTGAGTCTAAACCTCTAATTTGCACTAATCTTGGTTTGCTAACGTGGATTAAGGGCCAATTAAGGAAAATCACTGCTAATTAGGGAGAGAACACCAAAGATTAGTACAAAGACTCACCTCTTCGCTGCCAATGTTAGAGATGACTTCGTCCACATCCGCGTCCACATCCGCATACTCCATGGTAGTCTTTTGCTTGTTTGTTTGATTTTTTCCAAATTCACCGCTTAATTTAAAAAAATATTACACTCTTTGAGGATCCAACCTCCTTCCTTCCCCCCTTCCTTCTTTTTCTTTCTCCTTTCTTCTTCTACGGTGATACTATTCCACCAAATATATTGATGGCGTCTTACAACTCTAGTTCCAAGACCTAAGAGGATTAATGGTGTCTCCTACCCCTTTACACATTCCTACTTTTCGTCATACTAATCTTTCTTCTAACGGTCAACAAGCATTCTCTAGATTTTCCTCCTAGGTCTACCTAGTCCTATGACTAGGATACTATTGATCGTCTCTCTCCTTTCTTCTTCTATTTCATTCCTTTTTTCCTAATCTCCTTTTATTCTTATCATTTCCGTTTTGTTGGTGAGAGTGTGAGAATGGGAGTGTTTGTGTGCAGGTGTGACGTGTGGAAGTGTTGCTTTTATTCTCCCCCTTCCCTTTTTTTAGACTTTCTTTTCTAATTCCTATTCCCTATTCTAAACCCCCACCTATTAGAATCCTAATCCCCCATTTTTTAGGAGGACAATTCTCCCCTTCAAAAAAACCAAGATGGGATAATCGGCTGGGGTCCAAGCTACCTACCATGCCGGCCTCCAAGCTGCCTATCCCGTTGACCTCCTAACTGACTGGGGGGACATGGGGTTTTAATTTTTAATTTTAATTTTAGTTTTTTGACTGGTTTCTGATCTAGTCCTGTTGGTTTTCTGATCTGGTCCTAGCTGGTTTTCTGAGCTGGTTCTAAACTGGTTTTCTGATCTGGTTCTAAATTGATTTTTCGATGTGGTTCCTAAATTGGTTTTCTGATCTAGTTCCTAAACTAGTTTTCTAATTGGGTTTTCTAGATTGTTTTTTCCGAAAACTTGGGAACTAAATTGGATTTTGATAAAACTTGGCTAATAGTTGGAGAAACTAGATTTTTGCTAAAAACTTGGCTAAAACGTGGACTTTGCTAAAATATGGATAAAGATTTGAACTATACAAATTAAAGGATGGATAACCCGGAACTTGCTAAACTAAATATCTTAGAAGCTAAACTTTGGACGTTTCCAAAAAGGTCTTGGAAACTAGACTTTGGAACTAAGGACTAGGGAGATTCAAAGCTTTGCCGTAAAGTTGGATTTAATACCAATTCTAGGACTTTGTGACACTTCGAGGGTTCAAAGCTTCGCCGTCCCGGAGGGGGGTCCACACAACAAGGAAGACTTTAGAAGAAGGTAAAAAGATACACTTTTAAAAAAAACGCACAACAGAGTCAAAGCTTTGCCATCTCGGAGGGGGGTCCACTCAACAAGAAAGATGTTAGAGAAAGATAAGAACACATGAGTAAGGGAAAACAATGAATTATGACAACATAGTGACACAGAAGAACTCAAACGCTAAAAGCCCCTCAAAGCGGCATCGCCGAGGTACGGTGAGGGGTTGTTCTAGGGTTAGTGCAAGACTCCAAAAGACCTCTAAACCGCACAAGCTAGTTCACGAGGACACACAAAGGGTACACAAGTAAAGAAAGGCTCTCCACTCACAACAAAAGTATACAAAGAGTATATAAAGCAAGATAGAAGGACCCCCAAGGACCTTCAAAGTTTGAAATACAATAACAATAGAGCCAAAAGTGCTCCAAAAACACAGTAGAGGTTTTTTGGCTTCAAACGCCAAAAATATCCAAAATAACTTGGACTCACGGACCCACGGACCCAAAACAAGTATGGGGGTGATTCTAAAGAGAGAAAATGGGGCCCTTATATAGGTTTCCAAGGGTCCACCCTTTCCTCTAAATTCCTAATGGTAACCTTATCAACTTGAATTTTCATCTTCATCCTCAAAGATTTTCATCCTAATCCCTAAAAAATGACTATCTACCATCTATACTGGACCAACATCCTAACTTTTGGAGATTAATTCCAATTGTCAAACGCATTACGCTATTGGCTCCAAATTGCCGTGTTTAGTTCTAAATCCCTTTTCACCCCTCGTATCGGAACCAAAAACCCATCGTAGGCTAATTTAGATTAAAAACCAAGTCGTGATAAATTCCTAAATCTTGGGGGTCTCCTATTTTAAAAAAAGTAATTAGCCTAGGGTCTCCGGTAGGTGCGAGAGAGTTGGAAAGGACTCTTGGTTGACTTCGTTTCACTATTGTATGGTCCTGGAATGCCGGTCAACGTCGCGAGGACTCCGCCATATGGTTTATCCCTGAGGAATCTTGCCGATTCGGGTACTTGCCGCTATCGGAATGTTGTGAAACTTATTAGAGCGCATTATTAATATAAAACAAACTATTCTAATTTTTAGTGAGATTTTTCCGTAACCTGGGTAATTTCCACGAAATTCTTGTTGGAGGTTAGAACGGTTGACCGCTCGAAAAAGGTTCTTCTGCAAGTCGGAAGATGCCGGGAATTTTCATGGGACCTCTCAGGGAGTCGTATGAAAGACGTGTAGGTGCGTTTTTGTACCTGATACGATTGGTCAGTGGAGATTAAAACTGGCCATCTCCTTGAATTGTCGATGGTGCAGGAATCTTTTGTAAATGAAGGATTCTTGGCAATTCTATTTTGCCGTTGGACTCCTGGCATGGGATTTATCCTATACCACCATCCTTGGTCAGTGGATTTTTCCACGGGCCCGTCTTGCATTAGTGACTCCTGCATGCTAACAATCGGGATTTTAGAAATTCATCGATCTAATGGGGAATTCTAAATCTAACTCTAAGACTCAACCTAGTGGCCTTGCTGTGAATCCCTTCGACCAACTTAGCCATAAATTGCCACATTCACGGTGGGCTTTATCTCTTTTGGAGCTATGTGACTAAAATCCTCCAAATCCCGCTATCTTGTTATTTCTACTTCATTTTTAGGCGAGGTTTGGAGAAGTTCTAAGTATAAACACAAATCTAGACCAAATATAATAATGGGTATGACGCAACCCTATTCTAATTCTATACTCTTTTTATGGCTTTTTGTATATTTTTATCAACTTTAAATTGCAAATTTCAAAAAAAGAAATCTATGAGTCCCAAGTGACAAATTGGGAGCTCACAAGTGCCAAAAGACAAAGTTCGTTTTGGAAGAGCCTTTCACTTGTCCATGGGATGGAATCTTCAAGGCAAAAGATGATGTAATCCGGGGAAAATACTACAAGAAGTTTGGACGTGGAGACAAGACCTATGTATTTTGTGACAAGGCAGTTGATGCGCATGTAGATGCACATCTGGTTAGGGCCTGCAAGTTTCCCATGACATTTGCAGCTCACAGGGTGAAGGGAACCCCTGTGTATAAGATATCTTTTGAATTGCAACGTGTGTATGAGGATGTCTTGAGAGAATGGTGGGCATTCATTGATGAGTAGTATTTCTTGTATTTGCTTTTAGATACTGTTGATCTCTATCCTAGTATCAGTGGATACTATTTGTACCTCAAATGTATTAGAGTTATAGTATTTTTTGATATTATTTGTATTTCAAATGTACTAGAATTATAGTATTTTTGGATACTTAAAGTACGACTGAGGCAAGAGGATTGTTTCTTGAGCTTCAATTCATTCTGGCTAATTAATGCACACTAAGTATGTTTACTATATTTTCATCTATAGCAATCTCTTTTTCTTAATTCTGTAATGCTTTTGTTATGAATGTCCTATTTCTAGTGAAACTCTTTGAACAGGGAAAGATGTTAGTTCTGTAATCCTCCAATTCATTTGGACTAGCAACAACACAATATGCATGCTTACTTCATTTTCATTTATAGCAAGGAGTTTCAGTGGAATTAGCACTTTTATGGCAAAAATATTACACAAGTAAGAGATAAAAAGACAGCTATACATGGATTTAGGATTTGCCATAGGTGGTTTGGGGGATTTTAGTGTTCAAAATGAATGAGTTGGCAATTGCCTATGGGTACAAAGTGCTTGGGTTTATCTATTGTTTTGTACTTGTGATCAAATTCAATTCTTATGGAACTTATTTACAAATGGTATGGGCTAAGAGAGAATTGTTTTGGAACTTATTGGAGAATTCACTACATAAAATATTATGGTAGAAATTATATTGAAGCTATACTCCCAAACAATATTTTTTTTTAAACTAAATATATGAAACATAACATGAAACTCGCTTGTATATGTATATTTTAAATCTTTTAAATCTTTTAGGATTTCAGTATTGTACACAATTTGTTTTTTTAAATCTGTGTTTGGCTTCACAGAAAAACTGTCTTTCATTTTATAAGTGCCTGAGCCCATTAAAATCTGAAGACACAAATTAACTGATGGTCTCATTCAATAGAATTATACTTGCATGGCTTTTCTTAGATGATGGTGTCATTGTATACAATTATACATACTTGGCACTTGTCAAATGATGGATTACAGTGTATATTATTATTTGTACATGCCAATTTTCTTGGAAATGACAATAACCCTTGTTGCAATTATTTAAGGGGGATATGAATGTCATGAAGTAGTAGCTGTGTTCATTAGCCTAGACATTCTCATGAAATTAAATGATAACTACATGCTCATGGTGACTACTAGTCAGAATTCCCATGACCTTCAACATTTACATCAAATACATAACTTAATGCAAACACAAGTCTAAATGATGACAAGTTTCAAATAGTCGGACATCAACACTTATGGATATAGGATTCCTCATCCTCTAATAACAAGTTGCAAGAGCTCTCTTCCACATTACCTACAATTTGCCTCCCATTGAGCAGCATAAGAAGATTGGGTTTGTTCTTAGAAATTTGTTGACTATTTTGCTATTCCTTGCCTGAACTTCTATTTACAACCACAAAGTGCTCACACTATCGACATGGGCTAGTATAGCTGCACAGGAATTAGTCCAGCACGATTTTGTAAATGTCTTTTTTGAGAGGATCATGGAGAAGTCACATTTGCTACAGCTCGTAAGTTTCTGTATGCCTTGCTTCAATTGTCAATTCATATGCTTCTGACTGTTGATGAAAAATAAACTATTCTTGCTTTGTAAGTCGTAACTTCTCTCTCTCTTGAAGAAGCAGTTGAGGTTTTATTTGATTTGTAAGTCGTCCCTTCTGATTCTCTCTTCGTATGTCGACCTTTTTGATTCTGTCGTCGTCCTTTCTAATTTTGTCGTCATCGGGATCGTTCAAGGAACCCCGGTCGGAACTCAATCTTAACTACAGTCTAGCAGTTTGGTTGGTCAGGGAATTCTTCCTTCGGATGAGCTCTGTGGATTTGGTTTGGTAATTCCATTTCAAAGTGGTCTGCTCCGATGATTATGGGGTTTGGTCCTCGATCAGCAATCCGACTTTTTCTTCAATACAGTATGCCACTTTGGTTGTTTAGGGTCTGTTTTTGTTGAGCTTCCTTTGTTGTTTTGGCTTCTTTCTCATTTTCAATAACTGGCTGTCCAGAGTGTCCTTGCATAGTTTGTGCGCAACCACGGATATAAAATTTAGCCATCAGTTAACCTTGAAGTTGGAGGAGAAGAGTTTTTGTGGGACGTGAAAGTAAATACAAATCAAAACAAATGGAGAACGCCGCCAGTTTCCTTTGGAAGAGGCTAGAAACGTTTTGTGGATGCCCACGGCATAACTCTCTGCGATTGGGTCAAATTCAAGCTTGTGTCGACGTCCAAGTTTGAAGTCACCATTGTCAAAGCCGACTCCAACATACAGTTGTCCAATGCAATTGACAGAGCCATGGAAGAGAACGTGGCTGGAGGCCGTAGCCAGAACTAGGAAACACTAGAGTCCATTTTTGCTTCTATATATGACAGACCACAAATAAAACTTTAGTAATTTGAAATTAATATCAAACAGACCTCGCAAGATTGACTATATTATTTATTGATTTCTTTACCCAAATTGAAAGAAGTCAATTGTGCCATTCTAGTTCTAAAAACTAGGACTTACGATTCCAAGCAAATAATCAGAAAAGTAATCTTGGAATCTCACCATTTTAACACTTGTCAAATCAATGGAAGAGTTAAGAATTGAAGCCAATTGCAAAAATGATTTTAGAAAATTTCAAAACGATAGTTTGAATGTACAATACAATATAAGAAGTATAAATCTCCAATCTATTGATCTCTTTTGAAAATTAAATGGATAAATTACATTCCCTCTGTTCCAAATGATCGTCTACTTGGACAAAATGTAAGTTCATGATTATAGGTAAAATTAATGTTATTTCAATCCATCCCTAAAGATTTCAATGAAATTGTTATCCATTTTCTAAATCTTCAAAAATAAAAATGATCAGTTTTGAGCATTTGGAAAATCACTTTGGGACAATAATATTAAGGAAACTGGAAGTGAAGATCAATGGTAACAAATGTGCTATGTATGTCTAATGTACTTAAGAACTAGATTGTTCTATTTTTGCAGGCCCATTTACAGGAGACTAAATATGTGCCTATTGAATGAGGCAGTTGGATTGTGCTCATGGTTAATAGGTACTTGTTCCAAGGCTTGACTGGGATAGTATTTGTTTTCAGTTCAATTCTTCTTTTTGTGCTTCTACGGTGATGGTACAATAGGAGCCCTATTCTTCAATTATGCTAGCCACCTCTGCTAATGATGGCATCCTTCTATTGGTCCACAAATTTGGTGGGATTTTTGTTGATCATAGGACTTCATTCCTTCTGACTTTGTTGGAATTTGCAACTAAGAACTACTTAAACAATAATCTGTGTTGCAGTTAATGATTGCTATAAGAGAAGCTGTTGTACAACTGCATGGCTTAGCAATGGAGTGTATATGCACGAGCTACTTCATAACATCCCTCAACATAGCAGACAGTTATGGCACAACTACTTTGAGCTGCTCAAGTGTAGGATGTTTTTGGATGCTTGCTTGGACATGGGCAGCCAAGCAAGATTCATAAAATTAGGATGCAGTCTATATATGTAGGAAGCTAAATGGCCAAAACCAGAGATGGCGCCTGTGACATGTAGGGGAGAAATAAATCTAAAAATGTATGCATGTTTTATGGAAATGGAATTGCCATTATAAAATACAATTGCAAATGGAATAGTTTCATAGCTTTGGACTAGAATTCTCATGGAATGGAATGCCAAAAAAAGGCTTCCATATCATGAGAGAATGATGCCATTGCACTTACTATTGTCATAGGAAATGAGCATAATCTCATGAAGCAATGTGAGCAATTGTGCATGGCCCATCTACGAGCCCCGTTCCTGATTTGTGAAATAGTGTTGTAAACAACCTAGGCACCACTTCTTTCATGACCCACACAAACATGTCAAAATCAACAACAAAATGAACACTTTTATGTTGAAGACCAACACAAACATGTCAAAAATAACAAAAAATTGAACACTTGTATGTTCAAACCAACACAAAAGTGTGAAAATGGACAACCAAATCAACACTTTTTGGTTAAAGAGTGTCTAAATCAATACATCCAGATTAACAAAGAGAATCAATACTTTTTTAGTTCAATTTTTGTTAATTTGGACAAGGAATATCTAATAATACTCCCATTGTCTTGTTCAAGAAAGCCACTGCATTATAGGCATTTTGCATCCTCCTCCATGTGTTGTGTAATTGGGACTGCCTTAGAGCGCGTTTCACAACAGCAACAACTCCGTCCCACTTTCCCTTCCCATAACCTATTCCAAAAAAATTCCAATTAATAGTGTAGCCATTTGTGGCATTGGGATATCTGGCCACAAAATAAAATGGTCAAGCATCCTTGAACTGCCTCGCACAACCATTAGACCAGACTACATGGTGCTTTGGTCAAATCCTTGTCGATGCACATACAAAAATTATTAGACTACATAACATTTATAAGTGCAGTACAAAATTGATACGAAGAGTATCTTTTACAATATACACGCATCATAGTCAAAGAATTTCGTGCCATCTACAATTAACTCTTGTATAAAAACTAGGCATGTAGCAAGAATGAAAGAATGGTATGGTAAATACAAAACTTGGGGCAATGTCAAGCATACCTTGAGATTCTAGCCATTTCCAGTGTTGCATCAAGCAGCGTTGTACAAAAAAGGAATAGTACTTTTCATCATCAATTATGCAGTAATGGGATTCCTTTACCACAACTCCATCTGGTTTAAAGCAATACATAATGTGGACAAGGATATTGATCTATGTGGATTCAATACATGCTCTAGATCTGATTTTGAATCTCAAAATTGTAGTTCTCAATAAAATCAATATGTGACAAAATCACATTTTTGTTCAAACTCTGTATAGAACGCTTGTAGTGGTCGTCTTGCCACCTTGCAATGAAATTGTGCTTCACAAACAGGGGCAGTTTAGACTTGAAGTATTCAAAGAACACTTGTGAAGAGGTCTCTTTGTATACCTCAATGATTCTCTCTTGGTCTTCCCATCCCATATCACTCCAATGATTTCATTCTCAAAACACTTCCAGGTGACATTTGAAGACAATGATAACTCAAGAAGACAAATCAAAAGCTTCAAAATACCACAATTTGCGCACGTACCTATGACACATTGCAAAGCATGCCATTATTTTTCTTGGGCTTAGGGCAAACAATCTCTTGCCATAGTGTTGTTGTACTTACATATGTCTTCAGATGCCCCTTACACTTTGTTTCTTCTTCTAATCAAAAGAAGCACACATCACACATGCATTGGCAATTCTCTAAGAAGTGGATTCCCATTGTTCCATCCTGAATCCAATTGAATCCCTCCCTAAGCATGTCAATCTACACATGGTATCTACAATAGCAAAAGTTCTTCTTGTTGCACACTCTAACAAAGTAAGGCTCTCTATTTGATTGGCACTTCTAGTTGCACCACTTTGAATCAATGGTAGAATGTGGCGTACAAAAATGCAAAAAGTTTATGAGAAATTGAAAGAGGTAATCAAAAGTGCAAAGCCAATACAAAACATATCCTAGATTGTAAGACCCAGCAGTATACGTCAATTACAAACCTCCAACAAAGCAGATTACCTGACAACAAAGGCTTTCCAAATACCTGACCGTGAGACCTACGGTACTCTTTGTACATGATGGACAATTACCAGTATAGTATGTACCTACAACATTTTAATAAATGTATTGTTGGATACACATTCAAACCATGAGAGAACTGAAGGAGATACAACAAGGTGCTTAGCTTACACGTCGAATGGAAACAATGTCTAGAATTGTAGATTCAACAATGCAACGATTATACAGGGTATTGCAACATTGCAACCAAATCGATTTGTACCTGACTTTTGAGCAATAGTGATTGCAATGCTTGTTGTATGTATTTAAACTATTCCACTTTTGTATAATTTCCTTCCTCTAGGGACTTACATGAGTCTCTTTTGCCCACCACTTTGTAACGAGGTCTTTAATCTTGCCAGGCAGTCTTGGCCTCCTTCTACATGTTATAAGTGCAAAAGATGAACCTTACAATCGTACACTACTTTGACAAGTCATCGCCACCCTCAAATTGGATGGGTGAACTTTCAAAACCTATGACAAAGCTATTGTGCTTGTATCCCAGGTAGATATAGCCACATCTAGGAAAAGAGCCTTCCTAGCAAGCATATCTACCAATTGAACACCCTTCACAGGACCCAACTTCAATTGATAGTTTTTTAGGAATTCAAATTGAGCCTTGGCATCTTGCCTACAAAGATAATACTCGGGAAAAGAAGGAAAAACACACTCATCCTCCAAAAAACATTCCATAATTTTTAACGTAAAAGATGCCTCTAGACAACCTTCCATCTTCATTGTGAAAAAATCCATAATTTCAAATAAAACCTCCGCAAACTGTTGTAAAGACATCTCCCTTCCAACCTCCAATTCATCTTGCATAGCAAGCAACCTCATTGCTTCTCCTCTTTCCCTCAACAACTGTCTACATTTACGTTGCATCCTTGCTTCCCTGTCTCTTAGACACACCCTCATCACATTATGATCCTCCGCCCTTCTACGAAGTCCTTTCCTCTTGAACCCGGCATGCTGCTCTCCAAATCTTTTATTTTCCATTAACTAAAACTAAAACGCAAACCTTTACAAGTGAACCATAAACTAACTTAAAACAATCAAAGATAATGAAGCATCAAAGCATTCCAGGCAACTACTTGAGGCGCCCAAGTTCACGAGTTTGTTGCCCAAGTTCATGGGTCTTTTATCAGTGTACCAAAAAACCGGTCAGAATACAAGGTGTACCAACTGTCATACAATTTGTGTTGTTTGCTTCATGCGATCATTGTGAGCTCCCAATTTGTCACATGGGACTAGTAGAATTCTTATTTTTGAAATTTGCAATTTAAAGTTGATAAAAATATACAAAAAGCCATAAAAAGAGTGTAGAACCAGAATAGGGTTGTATCATAACCATTATAGTATTTGGTCTAGATTTGTGTTTATACCTAAAATCCCCTCAAACCTTGCCTAAAAATAGAATAGAAATAACTAGATAGTGAGATTTGGAGGATTTGAGTCACACAGCTTCAAAAGGGCTAAATCCCACCATGAATGTGGCAATTCATGGCTAAGTCGGTTTGAGGGATCCACAGCGAGGCTACTAGGTCGGTTCCTAGGGTTAAATTTAGAATTCCCCATTAGATCGATGCATTCCCAAAATCCCAATTGTTAGCATGCAGGAGCCACTCACGCAACATAAGGTCTGTGGAAGAATCTACTGCCCAATGAAGATGTTCTAATGTAAATTCCATGCCAGGAGTCCAACAGCAAAATTGATTTGCCAAGATTCCTTCATCTGCAAAAGATTCCTGCACCATCGACAATTCAAGGAGATGGCCAGTTTTAATCTCCACTGACCAATCATGCCAGGTACGGAAACGCACCTACACATCTTTCGTGGGACTCCCTAAGAGGTCCTACGAAAATTCCCGGCAACTTCCGACTTGCAGAAGAACCTCTTCCGGGTGGTCAATCGTTCTAACTTTCAACAGGAATTTCGTGGAAATTACCCAGGTTACGGTAAAATCTCACTAAAATTAGAATAGCTTGTTTTATGTTAATAATGTGCTCTGTGAATTTTCATGACATTCTGATAGCGGCAAGTACCCGAACCAGCAAGATTCTTTGGAAATTAACCACGTGGCGGGGTCCCACGACGTTGACCGGCATTTTGGGACCATACAATAGCAAAACAAAGTCAACCAAGAGTCCTTTCCGATTCTCTCGCACCTATTGGAGACCCTAGGCTAGTACTTTTTTCAAAACAGGAGACCCCCAAGATTTAGGAATTTACCACAACTTGGTTTTTAATCAAAATTAGCCTATGATGGGTTTTTGGTCTCAATACGGGGGGTTGAAAGGGATTCGGGACAAAACATGGCGATCTGAAGCCAACAGCGCAATCTATTCGACAATTGAAGCTAATCTCCAAAAGTTAGGATGTTGGTCCAGTATAGATGGTAGATAGTCGTTTTTTAGGGATTAGGATGAAAATCCAAGTTGATAAGGTTACTGTTAGGAAATTAGAGGGGGAAGTTGGCCTTTGGAAATCTATATAAGGGCTCCATTTTCCTCTCTAAAATCACCTCTAATTCTTGTTTTGGGTTCGTGAGTTCAAGTTATTTTGGATATTTTGGCGTTTGAATCCAAAAAACCTCTACTGTGTTTTTGGAGCACTTTGGGCTCCGTTGCTGTTGTATTTCAAGCTTTGAAGGTCCTTGGAGGTCCTTCTACTTTGCCTTTGTGTACTCTTTGTGTCTTCTTGTGTACTCTTGTTGTGAGTTGAAAGCCCTTCTTTCTCTCTTGTGCGTTCTTGTGAGCTAACTTGTGTGTCTTGAGAGTCTTTTGGTGTCTTGTGCTAAGCCTAGAGTCACCCCTCACCGTACCTTGACGATGTTGCTTTGAAGGGCCTTTAGTGTGTGAGTCTCTTGTGTTACCACATTGTTTTAACTCTTGTGTTTTCTTAGTACGTTCTTACCTTCTTCTAACGTTTTCCTTGTTGGGACAGCAAAGCTTCAAACTTACTTTGTGTGTTTTCTTTAAGTGTGGTCCTGTCTTCTTCTAAAGTTTCCCTTGTTGTGTGGACCCCCCTCTAGGACGGCAAAGCTTTGAACCTGTAGCTAAATCTAAGTCCTACAATGTGTATTAAAAGGTCCCGGAAGGTGGAGCTACGGATCCCCGGAGTGCCACAAAGTCCTAAAGTTGGTGTTAAACCCAACTTGACAACGAAGCTTTGAACCTCCCTAGTACTTAGTTCCAAAGTATAGTTTCCAAGACCTTCTTAAAAAAGTCCAAAGTTTAGCTTCCAAGATATTAGTGTTTTAGCATGGGATAGGTATTGCGTGTCCAAGTTTTAGCAAGTCTAGCACCTAGACACGTGATTTTGCAAGTCTAGTACTTCACCCAAAATTTGGGACTAATCCCCCGGACGGCGAAGCTCTGGCTTTGACACAAACTTTCCACAAATCCAATTTTATTTTGTTAAGTGGGTTCCCTAAGGGAACCCAAGGGGTTAAATTGGAAAAAACCAGCAACCAGTCAGCTTAGCCAGCATATTCCAGTCGCATACATCCAATCAGGCCAATACCTTGTCTAGTCCGACGCTGCCTGGTCCTTCGGTTGACTGATCTTGTTTTACATACATACAAGGCTGGAGTCCAAACCAAATCGGAATGTTACCCCATGGGGTCCCAACTTTCATTTTTTTTAATTTTTCGACCAATTAGGATCTAGTTAGAAAATTCAGTTAGAAATCCAGATTACAAAGCTAGAGTTAACTTTTAGATTAGAAAGCCAGATTAGGACTCCAAATTAGAGCTAGAATCAAAATCCAAATTAGGATGAAATTAAGACCCAGCTTAGAAACCCAGTTACAAAAATTAGTTAGAAATCCAGATTACAAAGCCAAAGTTAATCTTTAGATTCAGAAGCCCGGTTAGAAATCTAGATTACAAAAGCTAGTTAGAAAATCTAGATTAGAAACCCAGTTAGACCAACCTGATTAAAAAATTCAATTAGAAAATCCAGTTAGAAAATCTAGTTAAAAAAACCTGATTAGAAAATCCAGATTAGAAATCCAATTAAAAAAGCCAGATTAGAAATCCAGTTTCAAAGACAATTAGAAATCCAATTTCAAGCCAGTTGGATCCAATCATCACTCAGCTGAGAACCAGAGTCCCAAAAATTCAAATTGTAACTAGAAACAAAGGGAAGGGGGAGGAAGAGAATCAACGCCTCCACGTCACACCTGCACACAAAACTTGCAAATTTCACTCTCACCAACAAAATACAAACACGAACAATGGAGGGAGATTAGTGAAGAAGGAGATGAAGTAGGGAACAAAAGGAGAGAGACGATAAATAGTAACCTAGTCCTAGGATTAGGTAGGCTTAATGGGAAAATCCCAAGAATTCGTGGTGACTGTTACAAGGAGGATTGGAATGACACAAAGGGAGAAAGGTGTAAGAGGGTAGGAGGCACATTAAAATTTCCTTGGAGTTTGGAACCATAGTGTAAGACCATCATCAATACCGTAGGTGGAATAGTACTAATGTAGAAGGAGGGAAGGAGAAAGAAAAGAAAGGAAGAAGGAAAAGAAGGAGGTTAGATCGTGAGGGTGTACTATTTTTTTCTAAAATAAATGGTGAGCTCTGAAAAGAAAAGAAAAGAAATAACCAAGGGAGTACCATGAACGAGGATGCCTACCAAAACGAGGACGAAGTTATTTCCAACACCAACAGCGATGAGGTAAGTCATTAAACTAATCTTTGGTGTTTTTTCCTAATTACTTCTTGATTTTCTCGATCAGACCTTAGTCCGTGATTAAAATGATTAGATTAGCGATAGGTAGAAGTTTAGATTTAGAAGTTCATAAATTAGGAAGTAGAATTTAGAATTAGATTTAGGAAGTGAAAACTAGAGTGAAGTTGAGAAGTTAAAAAGTTAGAGTTAATTTGGAAGTTTAATCTAGGGGTTAAATTTCCAAGTCAAATCTTAGGGTAGTTTAAAAGTAAAAGGTTAGAGTTAATTCAGGAGTCAAAAATCCAAGTCAAAAAGTAGAAATTAAAGGTAAAGATTTAGAGTAAATTTAGGAAGTGGAATTTAGAGTCAATTTAGGAGGTAGATTTTAAGAGTAGAAGTAGGAGTTAAATCTTGAAGTTAGAAATTGAAAGTAGAGTTAAAATTAGAGGTTAAACTTTAGGATTAAACTTAGAAGTCAAAACTTGGAGTAAAAATTAGATAGTGGAATCCAAAGTCAAAAGTAGAAGTTAAAAGTTAGAGGTAGAGTGTAAATTTTAGAGTTAATTTTAGAATTAGAAAATCTAGAATTAAAAGTGAAAACGTAGAGTCAAACCTAGAGGTTAAAATTTGGGATTAATTTAGAAGTAAAAACTTAGAGTTAAAAGTCAAAACATAGAGTTGAACTTAGAGGGTAAACTTTAGAGTTAGTTTAGAAGTAAAAAAGTAGAGTTAAAAGTTAAAACATATAGTAAATTTTAGAAGTTAATCTTAGAAGCTAAAACTTAGAGTAGAAGTTAAAACTTAGAATTAACCTTAGGGGTTCATGGAAGGAACCTAGGGGGTCCCATTCCAGTTAGTTAGGGTTGTTAGAAATGGCACCAACCACCCAGTCAACACTAGACATAGGATAGATAGTTAGTACGGTAGAATTTCACCGTTAGATCATTGTAACCCCTGATCATCGACTGTTAGCTTGGAAGTCATCACTTGCACTGTTGTACGCGCAATCTAGGCGTAAGTATCCTTAACACCAAAAAAAGATGATAAGATAACACGAAATATCGTCCCAGGAGATTCTAGTATGTTTTAGCAAGCTAAGGTTTATCCGGGTTTAATCAAAACAACAAAAACCCAAGCAACACCTCTTTCTTTTCCTATTTCTGACACAATTGTCTTTCGAAATCCAATCCGGATCTATCCTTTTCTGATTTTCAATTTGATCCGGATTCCGGGTCTCACTTCTTAACTTCGATTGGTTTTATACTCCCCTGTTTTACCATCAGGGTGTCCGCATTTGATCTTTAGAGGGGTAGGAACTCACCACTCATAGACATCTATTTCTCTGCACAAAACTTCACACAAAACAATCCTAACAGAGTTTTTATTGTAGAATAGAGAAAGTAATAATCCTCACAATTCCCCGGGTAGCTTGCCCGGAAAACAGGTCACTCAAAATTGCATCCTTCCACTTCTACTACAACAACAGATCAAGACAGCCGGAACTGAAAGAGATTCATGCGCCTATCTACCAAACTATATATTCAGTCAATAGGGTCTTCATTTTTGTCTCTAATTCCTTCCGAAAAGTTGGGTCGGTGGGAATGGCCGGCCTAACTATCTGAGATGTGACTGAAGATCGACGCGCTACCGGGTTGCTAGACTCCGCCATAGTTCACCGACATCGACCACTAAATCCGGTGCAATCGGCACCGACCTCACCCTTCTCTCCCTGTCGCGATCTCTAACTCACCACTCTTTCTCTCAGCTAAGTGCGCAAGTCAATCAGCGAAGTGAAGAATGAGGAAGATTAGGTCTGGTGATGGTTTAAGTACTAGTCGAGCTGCCGACCGTTCCCCTTCGCGAACGGAAAGAGGTCCATTCCCGTAACGGTTCCCTAGCGGCGTAGGTCGGATATCTATTCCGTAGCTCGTTCCGATCCGACTTAACTCGGATTTAAGATCCGTTTTTTTTCCCGGTAAAACCCGATTTAACGGATCTGGAACCTCAGAATCTAACTATCCGAAATTTATCTGGATCTGGATCTAATATCCTACTTCTTACCAAAATTTTGAAATTTTTGACTAACTCCTACCCTATTTCTAAGCTACATCTCTCCCTTATGAGTTTTCGTGCTCCCACATGCATCTCTAGGCATTTCTTTTGCCCATCCACGACACTTAGGAAATATTAGCAGAGATTCATTCGCTTGAAAGGCACAGTGGACCACGCTCACAATACCCCTTAAATTAAAAGTGGATAAAAACTAAGAACCTGGTTGTATTCGCTTTATTACCAAGGGTGGGTAATCTAGCACCCATACATGTCACCTAGAGTCTGAAATTACACAGCACGACTATAAAGATTCATATGATGCCGTGTAATACCTGGAAGTAGGTAATCTTGCGACAGCCCTTTACTTCACATTGAGTGCAGAAATTCTTGGTTGATTTATACAACCCCTCCATCGAAGTGTTGTTTTGTGGCTCTATTTCCATCACAATTTCTAAGTCAAATGAACTTGTTGGCAGCAAGGTCAAATGCAACTTTCAAATAGCGATTTTATGGTATTCCTCCTAGACGACAGATTTTATCAGTTGTTGGTCAAGAATAAATATAACTATCTCAAACTACATCTTACAAAAAAATCTCTGAACAACACACCAAAAACAATATCAGTGAAAGAAGAAATTCACTTTGGAATCAAATCAATGAAATCTCAATAAAAAAACTGCAGCAATTGGAACCACTTAGACATTACCCCCACAAAGCTTAAACTACTAATTCAAAAAATGCAGTATCCATTTGACCCATGTTAGTTGAATGAGCAATTCAAATGTGATAAATAAAACTTCTAAAATTATGTATTCTATGTTGAATGATTTATAGCACATCAGAATCAAAACAAGCAAAACAACTCAAATTTAATAATGCCATACAATTAAAACCTTGATAACACTCAATATATAGGAAAATATGAAGCCCACCAACTTTGATGATTCATTAATCTTCAGGAAAACTAATTTTAAGTTCTCACCATTGAATGTCAATGGTGCACCATCTATAAAGAGCAAACATTTAGAACAAAAATATAGGTCATACTCAACTAATAAGCTGTCACACAAGGTCATTTAAAAACAAAACACAAGAGGAAAAAAAAATTATAATTCTGATTAAGCACCTGTTTTGATATGCTCGCTATCCCTTTATTCATATCAACAAACTATTTTAGCAACAAATAAGTGCTTTATATATGTCAAATGATAGATCAATACCAGAAGACTTAGGAATAACATGGATGTTGGATGGTCATATTGGAGTTGGCATGTTGCCTAGCATCCTCTAACCAGCTTGCAAGATGGTTAAACATTTCTCTCCTGCAAAATTTAACAAGAATGTCAACAAAACAATTAGTATGAACAATAATAGAGTTAAAAATGAATTCATAGATTTTTGAGGAATAACTTCAATCATCTTCAACTTAACAGCCACCAAAAGAATACTTGGTGATATCATAAACAAGCAAAGCCCTTGCAGCTCCCCGGTAGTATAATATCGTGATGGACCATAGTAATTCTTGACCAGCCTGAGCAGCAAAAAGACATGCCAATTTTTTGTTTTAAAATCCTATACCAACATTAAGCAAGAAAACTATGTATGGTAGGTGGATCATACCCTAAACTCTAGTGGTTGAGATTAAAAATCCTCAAAATGTTTACATAGACATAAGAAACAGAAAATGGCATTATACAAGTTCATAAAACTCATCACCAATTTGATTTACAATATGAAAACGTGAATCTCTCCTCTCCATCCCAACATTTGACCAAGTCACACTTTTTGCAAGAGTAGGAAGAGGAAGAGCTTATTGTATTCCATATTTGCAGCTTGATGGGCTTGTCGATTGTGACCATGCAAGACCCAAATTTCACGCCAATAGTCATACAAAAGCTGAAACCTCTTGTTTGTGAATTGCAACAGGCACAACTTTCCAACACCTGCGTCCCACCAAACTCAAAAGAAATCAGTGGTGCCCTACCTTCCAATATCTTCTGACAAACCCTAATTCCAAAGAAAAAAAATAGAATTGAATCTCGTACAGAGCTCCAAGATTCACTATTGTAAGTAGAAAACTCTACCTATGTCACCAATAATGATGTACTTGAAGAAGTACGCGTATGACATGTCGCCCGAGTGATTGTTGTCGCCCTTGTTTTTGATCCAACTCCCCCGCATTCAAACCGCACCGCCACAAAAATGGCTCAAAACCCAAGAACATGAAAGTATAGTGTGTGAGAGGCAAGGCAAGAGGAGACTGGAGGTGAAGACGGAGGGGGAAGGAGTGCGGGATAACTTTGGAGATGGCGGGCGATGAAGCACATAGCAAGTAAAAGGATTTTAGAAAAACAACAAAGAAGACATGTAGCTGGTGAAGATGCAAGGGCTCCAAGTAGCTAAACAGAGAAGCACTGAGAAGCCAATGAAAAGCCAGTGGAGAAGCAACAATATCCTTTTTTAGAAAAAATAGATGTCCAAGAACGCAAGCATTTTCCAGTCATTGCAAAATTATTGCCTCAAAGGACGTTTCCAGATATGGTCAACCAAAAATGCCAACTTTCCTTGCATCTGCTGTACTGATGAAGAAAAAGCTATTGAATGCACTATTTTCCCCTTTCCAATGTTACCCTTCAAGAATGTAAATGAATTTTCACCAATTTCTTACTAAAGTCTCCTACCTAAAATAACCACATCTCTTGTAGTGTTTCCAAGCGCGTCTTGAAAACTAAACTTTGGAAACGATCACCGAGAAGGTTCAAAGCTTTGTTGTAAAGTTGGGTTTATCACCAAATCTAAGACTAGTTTTGAAAAGAATGCCACCCAAGGTCAAAGCTCAACCTTTTGTTTTAACACACAATCTAAGACTTAAACCCCCTTAGGTTCAAAGTTTCGTCGTCAAAAAGGAATCCACCAGTACCACCTCTTTTTTTGGCAATGGTTAGCTTATAAAAAATAATTCGGAAAAGACTCCTAATTACAATAATGTGTTAATCTAAGGTAAGAGGACAAATTAGTATAACTTCACGGTTAGCTCCACTCAAAAATTCACACTAAAGGCCCCCCAAACTGGCATCACCAAGGCGTGGTGGAGCTTTTCTAACAAAGGGGAGTAGATAGGATTGTTTGGAAGGCTCTAGGGAGTAAAAAAAGATTTCTTATTGACTTTCTTCCGTCTTTGTGTGCTCCCGAGACACCAGTCAACTCCATGTAAATTCCACCATATTGATAATTTGGAGAAATGTTGGTGATTTGGGCACCTCCCACTATCAAAATACCTTGAAACTTGCCAGGGCGCGTTATTAGCATAAATAAATGTAATCTAATTTTCATTGAGATTTTACTGTCACCTAGGTAATTACCATGAATTTTTTGTCATGGTTTTAAGTAGTTGACCGTCTGAAAAGGGCATCTTTCCAAGTCAGAAAATTCCAAAATTTCTTAGGGAACCTTTAACGGAGTTTCCCACGAAGTATGCAAGCTCATGTCTCCATCTTGCACAATTTGATGCGGAGGGCAAAATTTACCTCCTTTGAGTTACTAACAATCAAGAAATCTTCTTCAGATGAGGAAATTTTGGCAAATGGATTTTGTTTTTGACTATTTGGCATGTTTCCGATCCTACATCATAATCCGGTGGCTATAGATTCCTTTGTTGGCCCATCTAGAAAAAGTGACTCCTACGGGCTAACATTTGGATTTTTTATTATTTTGTTGATGGAATAAGAAAATTAAAATCTATCACTGGAAATCTATCTAGAGATCTTTCTAGACTCTCTTCAAACCAATTTAGCCAAACATGGTCACATGTTTAGTGGTTTTAGGCTATTTTGGGTAAAAACCCTCAAACCTGTTAATTTCCACTATTTCTGAGGTCCTAACCTATTTACAAGTGGGATTTAGAGGTACTCTAAGGATTAAAGTCTATTTAGGACCAAATGCTATATTGGTATGTAACATACCTATTTTGGATAAGAACCCTTAAACCTGTTAACTCCCACTACTTCCGAGGTTCCAATCTATTTACAAGTGGGATTTTAAGATGTTTTAGGGATAAAAGTCTATTTAGAAACTATTGCTATATTGGCATGTAATATGTCTATTTTTGTTTTATACTCTTTTGAGGGCTTTTGTATATAATTATAACTTAAATTACAAAATTTAGAAAAAAAAAGAAGCTATCAATTCCAAGTAACAAATTGGGAGCTCACAATGGGCACAACTACACTTGTAATTTTCATTGTCACGGTCAAATGGAGACTTAATTGAGATGGATGGAGATTTCATTGGTTGAATAGGGACTTAATCTGGCAGACGAGGACTTAATTAGTTGGATGGAGACTCAATTGGTCGAATGTGAGCCCTCAAGTTAGCACTTGGAACTCTAGATTTATTTTTCGCGAATTTATGTTAATTTTTAGTCTAGTTTTATGTAAAAAGGCATAAAATAAGTAGTTGAGAGGTATTTGGTAGAAGTCTCTACCAATTCAGTGAGGAATCTTTCTAAAAATGTAAAATATATAAAATAGTTTATTTTTCCCCTTTGGGGTCTTAGTTAAGTGTCTCGGGGCTTAGATTAGCATTTTTGAGAGAAATGAAGATGTGTGAATTAGCCAATTCTAGTGTCTTGTCCATATGAAAGTAATCTTGTAGAGTACATGTGACAGCCTGTCTAAATGTTAAAGTCTATGTTTAGATTTAGGAGTGTCTAGATTCAATTCATAGAGAAGTTGGATTAGTAAGTGTTAGTCATGAAGGTGACTTAGAAGGTTGAATCAAAATGCAAAGTAGACAAAGGAAGAGGTGATTGGAGCATATAGAAAGGTGTTTTTAGGGTATAAGCATGCCAAGAAGTTAACATAGAAGTCAATCATTCAGAACAACCCCTAGTACCAAAATGATTTCTCCCTTGGGTGGAAATTATAAAGATGTTGCTAATTTGAGCCTCTTTATGAATAGTGCAAGTAGAGATTTGGTTTTGCCCTTAATTTTTGGAAACTTCTTGAAGGTTGCCCAAAAACTTTTGAAATTTTACAGAATTCCACGATGACTCCATTGGACGTCAACCGCCTTTAGAACTAATGGTAAATTTATAAAAATTATCTAGAGTGTGATAAAATCTTACTAAAAATTTGGATAGTATTTTGTGTGTTAAATAAGCGACTTGTCAAGTTTGAAGACTTTCTGACAGCCACAAGTACCAAAATCGGCAACAACATCAAATTTAATAATAATTTACAATATGGGAGCAAGTTGACCGGCAAACCAAGAGCTAATGGTGTCCAAATGTTGCAAATGAGGGGTCTTTTCTTGCTCCCACAAGCCTTCTAGACAATTCTAACCAATTAGTTTCCTTGAAAAGTGCGAATTTCAATAGTTGAAATTTTGACTTTTCTTTGGAATTATTGTTAGTAATTTTTATAAGCATAATTGGCATCGAATACGGTGTTGGGGGTTTCTTTGATTAATTTGGATCTTTTGAACGCGATGGCATAATTGGTTATTAATTTCAAGTTGTTCCCTAAAAGATAGAGAGGATCTAGCAGTAGATTTGACTTTTTAGGGGTAACTAGTGGTAATTTTAAGTTAATTTTCAAAATATCTTGGAGATAATCAAAGATTGAATTTGGTTAAGATTTCAAATTTTTCCTTAAAAATCATCTTTAAATAAACTAAGAATATTTGGAAATATCTTAAGGGTATCCACAAAATATTTCAAAGTGAATTAAATTAATTCCCTAAATATCTTTGGGAAAAATTCTAGATTTTATTTAGATAAGATTTCCTTGCTAATTGAGGCTTATTCTAGAAGATTCTTGGGTTAAAGAAAGATTATTTAGAAAATATCTTAAAATAGATTAGGAAATATCATAGGATTAGTTAGAGTTAGTTTTAAAATATCTTTGGATAAAAAGACAAATATCTCGCTGTAAATCTAGGTGGTGGATCCTTCTAACAAGTATATAAAGCTCCCCTCTGAGGTTTCCAACAACTCCATTCTGCTTATTGATACACTACTAAAGTATAAAAGACCTACACTTCAATTGTTGCTTGCTGACACTATGTTGGAATTATATATTGAGACCAAGAACAAGCAGTTTCCTGCTCAAAATTTATTCGTGTAGTGGAGGACTTGGTTAGAAGACGCGGGATTCCTTTAAAATCAACAACCACACTAAATATATTATTGGAAGGTTTAGTCCCCCCAAAAGTTGATGATTTTGCTAAGAATACTAACAAAATTGTGATTTGTAACAGCATTTGAGTTAGAAAGCTTAAGGCAGCGAAGTTTGATCTTGCCAAAAGATTCTAAATTCAAAAACCCATCCAAACTTTGTTATATAACAGAGTTGGATCTAATTAATTTCTAATTTTTGGTTAAACACTATCATGTGTACCCCAAAATTCCTAAAAATTATTAGAATAGAGGAAGTTAGTTTAGATTAGGATTATAGTTGATTTCCATAAAGAAAATCTCCAAAACCCTTAAAAATTAGATAATCAAATTGCTTTCGTTTTAGGTTGATCGAGTTAGTCTTTGCTTTATTATAATTATTCAAATTAGAATTAAGGACTAGCCAGTGATCAGAATTAAAGGACAGCCCAGCAATTAGAATTAAGGGACTAGCCAACGACCAAAGGCTGGGTATTGGAGAGCAAGGCTAGGTACTAGAATGGGAACGGAGCCCGTGACCGGAAACAAGGGGACAAACATGCAATGAATTGTGACGCACTACATGGCACCTCGAAATGACCAAGAGCAAGCTTGGAAGTACATTGTGTGTATTGAGAAGGCCAGCAAGTGGGTTTGCTCAGACCGCGAGGACCAAGACTCTAGATCAAAAATTCAAAGGCTTCAAGTCAAAAATTAAGCAAATAAAGGTAGGCAGTTGCAAGCCACACCCACAATTTTTGATATTCCTCTAAAATTTTGGCATACCACACTCATAAACAAGTTCTCTTACAATTGAGTCAATACAAGTTTCCAACTCTTCCAACTCTCTAAATTCTCCAAAACTCCACATTCAATTTTCAAAAGAACAAAAATGGAATTGAAACGAGTGTGAGAGTGAAGAAGAAGATGAAGAAGATTATACACCTCATGGAATGTCACAATTAAAAACTATTTGGTACCGGGTTGATGAATCCGAACGTTCGACTGGAATTCACGTCCAAATTCCGGACGTCCAGACGCCGAGACATCCAGACGCAGCGGACGATTCATAATTTAGCGATCGAAAAATTTTCGCCACGGTAAACGGCGGCCGGTATAGCGGACGGCCAGGGGGTTGGCATTGGCGGTCGAGCGGTCCATCGGGGGGTCGAGTGGGCGGTCCGTCGGGTGTGGCCGACGCCCGGTCGGTCTATCCCGACAGGGCGGTCGGTCGGGGACGGCGGGGCGGCAATTTTAAGTGGTTGGTTTAGGGGAAATAATAAATACTTAACACGATTAATGAAAACTTTGAATTAATGAAAAGGGCAATGAAATGTGACATATTGTTGAGAGTTAAAAGAAATGGAGAAGGAAGTAGGCCTTGGCCCATTAGTAGCCCAAATTTGAATATGTTATGCATTTTCATACGTAGAGACTTACATTTTTGGAAAGAAATATGTGGACATACTTACAATTTAGATTCCAATAAAATATTCAATTAGTTACTATTCAAAGTTCATCTTATTGTGAATTAAAGACAACGGGGAATGAAATGGACATTTGCCCTTAATGGCCGAAACTTATACATGTCATTCATTTTCATACGTGAAGGCTTACATTTATTTTAAGAAGATGTAATTACACTGAAGATTTAGATTTCACTAAAATATTCAATTTGTCACCATTAGAAATTCATCTTCTTGTGAATTTAAAAAAATGGGGACAAAAATGGGCCCAGTCCCTTAATGGCCTACATTTGAAAGAATCATGCATTTCCATATGTGAAGGCTTACATTTTTGGAAAAAAGATGTCATTACACCTAGGATTTAGATTTCATTACAATATTCAGTTTATTATCATTCCAAATTCATCTTCTTTTCAATTAAAAAAAATGGGGAAGGAAATGGGCCTTGGCCCCTTAATGGCTCACATTTTAAAGAATCTTACATTTCCATACGTGAAAGCTTACACTTATTTCAAAAAGATGTAATTACACCTAGGATTTAGATTTCACTACAATATTCAATTTATTACCATTCCAAATTCATCTTCTTTTCAATTAAAAAAAATGGGGAAGGAAATGGACCTTGGCCCTTTAATGGCTCACATTTGAAAGAATCTTGCATTTCCATACGTGAAGGCTTACACTTATTTCAAGAAGATGTCATTACCCCTAGGATTTAGATTTCACTACAATATTCAATTTATTACCATTCCAAATTCATCTTCTTTTCATTAAAAAAAAATGGGGAAGAAAATGGGCCTTGGCCCCTTAATGGCTCACATTTGAAAGAATCTTGCCTTTCCATACATGAATGCTTACATTTTTCTATGTATTACAACAATTACAAACAATATCTTCTGGCATTCTATAAACATTTTGCAGTACATGATGCCTCATGAAAGAAAGGAAAAACACAATGAAGCTTTGTTGGATTCTGTCTAAACTGTTTTGGAATACACAATTTGTAATGACATTTTCTACATCATTATGCAAATAAGTACTATAATGAAAAGTTCTACCAACAACCAATCCATTCTCTTCATGTGTTCAATGCATCTGAGCGCGCAAGTCTCCTATGACAACAACTCTACAATTCTTATTTGCTAAGGCCTGTAATTGTCGCAGCACAGAGTAAGCAAATTCCCTGTTATACTCCCAAAAATCACTCTAAAGCATAACAAAATGACTCTAAAGATCAAACCCACGAGATTCTGTGAAGTGTCTAGCTCTATTTCAAACTTAAGCTCTGTCAGTATCCAAATTCCACTTTCCGGTCCTACTTCTAAAACCAGAAATACCAAAACACAGAAAACTATGACCAGACTTCTCTCTATCTTTTCCGATCTGTCCAGCTATCGGGTCCTGTAAAACTACCACAATCCAGGATCTTCTAACTTCCAATCCCGGTACTTCTCTGGTATGATCCGTTCTGGTCCGCTCATACGTACTCTTACTCCACTCCGGTTTGATTTAGCCTCTGTTTCACCATCAGAGGGATCGCCGCTTGCTTTTGAAAGTGGTAGGCCCGCCACTCCTTCCGTGACTTATAGTGGCTGAAGACCCACTTCGCTATTCTGCTACTTCCTATACTAACTCGGATCCGGTTTGATCTCTCACAGCCACTCGGATAGCAATCCGGATTGCAGGTCACACAAAGACCCCCCGTACGATCCTCTCATACTACAACGACCTTGACGCCAAGTTCCCTCCGTGCAAAGTTAGGCGGTTACAAGTGAACCCGTCCGTTCCAACATCAACTAAAGTTCTTCCGTTTACCAACTAGGGCAGCGAGACCTCACAGGAGATTGGACACTCAACCGGATTTCCCACCCAAGAGCTCTAGCGCGACTAAAGAATCCCTCCCTATCCGCCTAGCCTAACAATGGCTTTCTTGCTCGGAATCCTGAACTGTAGAAGTGCTGAGGAACTGAAAACCCACTCCCAACTCTTTCACTACCCACTCACTTGCACATAAGAGCAAAACAATAATATCAAGGGGAGAAATCACTCCCAAAACAACTTGCGCCCTCCTAACTCCTCACCATACAACTATGCCAAACTCGGGAAAGATGCACAACAAGAAACAAATAAAATACGCAAGAAGATTCAAGTGAAAAGACTCTCAGTCTCCTTCGCAGAGATTGACTTATATACATTTTAAAATCACAAAGTCAACAAAAAGTGCCCTCAAAAGTCCATGCGGAACTTTCGGTCCCATCCGATCCGATCAGACTGGATAAAACCCGATCTAAACCAGACAGACCGGATCAACATCCGGTTCGGTCCATCCTAACAAATATTTATAAAACTAAATCCTAACTATTCTACCATACCCTGATCTACTCCTTGATCTACTCCTAGGTCCATATCCTGGTCCAGAACTTGGTCAATACTCTGATCCGGGGCTTGATCCATACTTTGATCTTGACCCTGGTTCAGTGTAGGACTCTTGGGCTCTTCCGCTCCCAGCTGATCGAATACTTCCGCTAGGTTCCGGTTCCACTCCCCGTGTTCACGTTCAGGGACATTAGACCCCGGCGACGAATCTAAGTTAATGGGTGCCGTGAGTTTCCATCCACTCTTCTTCGACTGGGGGGTCCGATCCTTTTCTTCCCTTTGGATGCCACCAACCGGAAAGGATTCCGGTAGCGAGAGGTCCGACAGATGGATCTCCCTGGAGAACACGGATTTGGTCAGCTTCCTACTGCTCACCTCCATCCGGTCTGCCGCATCTTGTGCTTCCACCATCACCACTTCTACCTTCTCGGAGAAGTCAGTCAAAATCCGAACCAACCGGGTTCCGGATAGCTTCTTATCCCTAAGCACAACCTCGTCAAATAACTTTGCCTTGGCGGCGGCCTCTCCAGTCTCCCCAAAAGTGGCCTTCATGTGCTCCGCTACCTTTCATGTTACTTCCGCCATCTCCCGCGTGGCGGTTACGTCCTCTTTGAAGGCAAAAAGTTCTACCTTCAACGAATCGACTTCCTCCTGAAGTCGACGAATCTCCGCTTCTTGCCTCCAGATCTCATCCGGGTTGGAGATGAATTCTGCCACCACTGCTAGAAGTTGGCTATTCACTGGTGCATTCACCAACTCTCCGATCTAGGTCAAAATCCTTTTCTTGACCTCCCAATCCGCTCGCACGCCGCAGAGGATGGTGATCAACTGGTTGAACAAATCATTCGGATCCGATTCATACAAACCCGCTCCTTCAACTTCCGGTCCTTTCCCAAGATTGGAAGTCTCACCGGGGGTGTTGGTGTTCCTCTTCGGTGACAAGGCGTTGCCTTCTGCCGCTTGTTCAGTGGCTTGTGTAGCTCCTCCTCTTCTTCTTCTTCATCGGAACCGGATCCGTCTTCCTGCTCGTCATCCGTTTCCGATTCCCCATATTTCAGGAGCACCTTTTGAGTCTTCCACTCCTTCTCCTCCGTGTCAGTGAGAAGCTGGTGGTGTTTGTAAAGGTGGAAGATGTAGGGACTCACAGGTGTGGCCCTACTCCTTCCAATCCATGGAACCAGATGGCCTATCAGATCGGAAAAGATCCGGGCCCAGTCCACTTTCCATTCCCCGCTCAGGGCTCCAAAAATCAAGTTCCCGAGGGCTATCGTCACCCTCGTCGGTTTCTTCGAGTACATGATCGGAACCAAAAACTGGAGAAGGTTGCGATGCCGGTAGTCCAAACAATCCAAGACCGCATGCCCGTCCTTCGAGTCTGCAGTACTCCGGAACTTCCCCCGGATGTATTCGTCCTTCCGGCTGGCCATCCCTAAGCCTCCCACCCGGAAGTCGTATACTGACCTCCACATCTCTTCCATCCAACTACCCGGAATTCCGTGGATGGTATTGTTGAACTGAAAGACAATTTCCCTAACAATTCTCTCACCATCCGCTCTTCTCTAAATCCCCAGGGTTTGTCTAATAACCCTTGACAACCCATCGTGGCGAGATCCTCCATGAGGTTGGCTTGCTCCTCCTTTGTGGAGGGAATGACCGGACTTACCTTCCGTAGCTTCACTACTGCTGCGGAGGAGCTGGACGGTGCTGCTTTGCACTTGCGGAGCTGAGGCATGGACACACGCTGTGCTAACCAGATTCTCCCTGAGACTACCTTTCTCTCTCCTAGCCACATGTCCTGTTCCTCACCTTCACTCTTCCGATCTCAACCGGAATATCACTAACCCTGCAGCACACACTAATGCACTGCGCACACCTGTTCACTAATACACTAACACGCTTCCAGTCACACTCACAACACAGGAAATCAAAGCACTGGGGAAGAGAGCTAAATACACGCAGAGAAACGCCTCCAGCAAACAAAGTTTGAAAAAGAGTGGCAACTAGACTAGTCAGCCTATTTATAGTCTGATCTGTCATCATGACCAAATCCGGTCCTGACCTAATCTGCTCCAAATTGGATCCGTTCCAATTCAGATCCAAATTAGATTCCGATCGAACCCGGATCGTCCACTACTTCTATTCCGTAGCTAATGTTTAGTTTTTCATTATGTCCTGCTTGAATCCGGATCCCTGTTTACGGTTTTCGCTCCAAGTTTTAGGTAACTTAGAAAAACCAAAAATTTACACTGCGACAGTAATCACTCTCTCCTTTCACCTCAGCTCCGCTACAATCTCCTGCATTTTCCCATCCAATGTCTTCATTGTCGGATGTGTCTGCCATGTCGTCCGATGAAGAATTTAGAACTGTCACTCCTTCTTTATGAACTTTATTCAACATACTTGATCTCCTTCATTTGCCTTGGTTCTTCTCTTTCTTTACTTTCAATATAGCCTTCATTTTATCTTCCTTGAGGGAAACACTCATCATTTTCGTCTGTGGAATAGGAAGACGTGCATCAAGGAGGGTTCTACCTGTGTTTTGTTGTTTTCTTGGGCTAGCTGCAAACGGTTGCATTTCGCTTTTGTTTTTGGGTTTGGTAGAATGTTTCGCCTCCAATTTCAGTACTCCGACCCTTCCTTGAATGTTTACCTTCACTGCATTCATAGACAGCCCTGTAGGGGTCAATGATTTGGTTGAACGTTGTGGCAATGCACGGCTAGCTTCCCGAACAAGCATTTCACCCAATGTCTTGTCCTCCTCATCACCGTTGGATGGTGACTTCGTTTTATTTGAATTGATGAAAGGCCGTGCTTCTTTTGACATCTTCACAATACGGTCCCAACAGCCAGAGTTTCCCGAACCACGCACAATTGCTGCCGCTGTTTTTGACACTACACGCGGAGGACTGCTACGTCGTGGTACTTGAGGATCTTCCTTGATGTGCTTCTTGCCTCTGTCGTTGTTCATCCAAATTGGGCTCCTAGACCCATGCATCAAACCATGATCAACATTCTCTTGAACTTCGGTTCCTCCACTATTTGCAATACTTGGTTCGACACTATTATGGTTCAGCAATACCATAGTACATGGGACCAAAGCATTGTCCATGTTCATTGAGACATTGAGCTCAGACTGTGCTGTGCCATTCTGTTTGTCCTTCTCTTGCACTTGTCCCACTACCACGGATGTAGCCTTTGAAGTTTCACGAACTTCATCCGATTTTCCAGTGCCATCATTGGCTACAGTCGTCTCATTTGCCACCGCTACCTCTTCGTGCCTACCTTCCCTTTCTGGTATAAGGTTTTGGCTACTGAGAAACCCGGTTCCATCTACAAATCATGCTATAGGAATTTGGGCCTCATCCCCACCAATGCCACCATCTTCATCATCTGCACTGTTGTCCTCATTTAAACCGTTGTCCCCATCTGATTCAAACTCGAAAGGGTCTCCGTGATCAACATCAAAGTCTTCATTACTCCGATTTGGACTAGGAAACGGTCCATCATCAAAGTCCTCTACATCATTGTTCATGACATCTTCGTCATTAATTTGTAGCTCGTCGTCATCAACCTCTTTTTTGTCTTCCGCGATAAACCCCTCTGAATCCTCCGACTCTACGTTGTCCTCGTACCACTTCTTCTCATCATGTACCTTCGATGCGGCCAAGACTTTCGAATTGGTGTACACATACACCAAATCTGCTGCTCTCTGTGTCTTCAACTTGTTCGGAGATTTGTTGTGAACAAATGAATAGCTACTCCAATTTTGTTTGCATGAAGATGATGATACCGGTTGGGCCAATATCCTCTTGGCAATTGGAGCAATGAGCTTCCCGCATGCACCCTCAAAATCCCACCAAGCATGTGCCGACAACATTTGTTCATTTGAATTCAACATGTTATGGAATAGAGGGGTTCTATGTCGAAAGGCTACAAATTCCTTCACCACCATCGTGTACTCCCCTGGTTTACATATTTTTTGAATAACCCACTTGCATGCCTCCGTTGCTTCTGTATCGTCGGCTAGTTCTTTATCATGAAGCAGGTACGAGTTAGAAGTGCTCCTGCATAGTGTAGATCTGTCTCCCCCATTTTGCGTCGCTTCAAGAACAAGGTCTTCAATCGTTCGGCTCGATTTACAGACAATTTAAAAGGTGTCCTCTGTAAAGAGAAGACATGTTTTTGTATACCTCTCATAAGATGCAAGACCTTGCCTATGCATGGTGTCTTGGCATCCAAATCACGTAGAGCATACACAACTAGAGCCACCAGTTCATTGATATTCATCAAATGATTCCAGAAATGATCATTCAAAATGAATTGGGTTACAGCTCGAGACTCTGAGCGCGGCTTTGTGTTTCGGGTGTCTTTCAGCTTCCGCACGTATCCAACCCACTGTGGATCCACCACACTTTGTTGTAATGCTTGTTTAACCTTCAACAAACGGTGAATCATGATAAAACCTTGTTTTTCCGGCAACAACAAGCTCAACTTCGTCTCGTGCTTTTGAAATATGGCAAGCAGCATTTGCCTACTCTTGAAGAATTTCACTATAGCATGGGCTTTCTCTACGTAATCCAAAATCCATTTTGACTTCCTCCAATCTTTTAGCAACAAACTCAAGGCATGCACCACGCACCCTTGAAAAAACATGTGCGGATACCTAGCGGAGACCAAATCCACCCTGCCGGATTCACTGGTGCATTATCCGCAGTCACTTGTACCACATTTGAGGGAACCATGTGTTCTATGAATCTCTCCAACACAGACGCCAAATACTCTGCGTTTTTTTCCACCCCACTTGTATCTACCAATCCAATGAATTCCTCCCCTGAGGCTGAGACTAGCATGGCATTTATTAATGGGCGATTTGAAACATCACTCCATCCATTGATAGACAATGTTGCTCCAAATTTCCTAACGCTATCTTCGGTTCTGTTATGGAGCTTTGTTTGAAGGTCTGCCTTTGCTTGGTCTAGCAACTTGTGTCGTAGATCATGATACGATGGTGGGGTGTATGGCCGATTCCACTCTGCCGTTTTCTTCACTGCTTCTTTGAAGGTTGGATTTCGGGCTACAGCAAATGGTATGTTTGCCGCGTAAAAAAAATTTGCCCATACAGCATTCAATATCCGTTTGGTTGTTTCTTCAAAGCCATCGGCTAGACTACTCTGTTTATGCAACCTAATACTTAATGCCGTTGGAGTTCCACGTTCACTGGATGTTTCAGTGGTTCGATTTATTTCTGAACCTACACCTAGAAGTTCTTGTGGTGTCGTGCATGAATCCTCCTGGGTAAAACGCGTCGTACCCATGCCATTCAAAAAATCGTTTCTGTCCATAGGCGTGTTGTTTCCATCTACGTTGTCAATGGCCACAGGCCGCCGTGGAAATTTCCCTTCACAACGAAGAAATAGAACTTAAACCTCTGTTGTTAACCTAGGACAAAGGCTGACCCTGATATCACGAAAGCCTGATGGGCCTTGATATCCTAGGTGGCTCAACATACGGCATGGTTTTTTGGCGAAGATGAGTTGACAAGCCTTACACTACACTTTATTTGGTGACGAGACTCCATACCAAGTGGAGAAGTCCTTACTTATAGTGACAGGTTCAAATTTTTTATATTTTAAACAAGTTGAAAACGTAAACACCGGATTCACATCATCCAAAAGGTAACAAGCATTGCGTGCACAAAGCCTTGAAAATTCAAGGCCCTCCCGTCCACTGAACTATGCATTACCAAGCAAGGGACACAAAAAATTGCAACTCCTAGCCCTTAGAAATCTTAGTGTTCAGTTTCTCAAAAGTGCTTTGACATACCTTCTTCCTCCCACTTATACTCTTTAGCCTTGTGCAGCTGGCCACGACCGTTAGAGAGGAATCCCAACGGCCAGTAAATCCTGACCATCCGATGAGGCGGCCTTCGGCGCAGACGGGGCGGTCGGGCGGTCGGGTGCGCGGTCAGCCAAGCGGATGGCCGTGCGAGGCCGACGCGCGGTCGGTTGGGGCTGATGGGCGGTCAGGCGGGCACGAAGGGCACGCGGTCGGATCCGACCGCCGCGCGGACGGAATGGCGGTCGCCGGTGGGACGATCAATTGCCAATGGTTGTAACTGGGGTATGACAATCTGTCTAGCGCATTCAGGCCTCAGCAAGCATTCCAGTGGCTGCAATCATCTAGGGGCTACTTAACTAGTTTGATTATTGGTCTCAAAGAGGTCATGGGTTCAAATCTTAGTTTGATGTATTCATATTCAATGGTGATTTCTAATTATTAGTTACAAATTGAATTTTACTTTGAGTGGGAGTATTATACATATTTGTAGCTATTAATCAAAGCTTTTACCTGGGACTTAGGGTCTTGTTTGTGCATATTTCATTCACATTTTTTATTTACTCCTTCGAGCAATGAAGATGGAAGAAAAGGAATGCAATTCTATGGTACATATGCATGGCATTATATGGATTTAATAACTATGGATGTGAAATTATCTTGTACGCGAAGGACACAAAATACATTGTTAACAAAATTCCAAATCAAAACACGTTTCCATTGCATAGACATTTATATATTATAAAGAACTCATGACATACCATGAGTGCAATGACTTAGTACTACTCAATCCTTGTACCATCAAAACAACAATTACTATACTATTTATAGCTGCATCTTAAGAGAGAAAAAAAATTTCCCCTACAAGTTCGAATCATTTACCGCTACCCTCTCCCAAAACTGGAGACATCCCTTCTTGAGCCAAGCGTCATCTACTTCCTTGGCGAGTTTCCCGCTGTTGACTCGGGCGGACGATGGAGCCTCCACTTTGCACTTCTACGTCAACCATAGAAAGTAGCCGTTTTGACTGTGGAAAATGGTCATCCTCTTTTTCAACCCTTTTGCGTTTTTTATTCCTTGTGAGAGTCAAATCCACATCTTCTGCCTTCAAGGCTCTCAAAGCACTGTCTATTTGATCTACCATTGCCTGGACTACTTCGTCATCACTTTTCAACTGTAATTTGCTCGGTCGGTCTCCTTCCAGCAAGAATGCTCTCCACTGACCTATAATGTCGGCCATCCTCCTATTGATTGCCCCCACCACATCCACTAATGCATGCTCTGTTCTTGTTTGCCCACCTATTTCTATAGGAGCACGAAATTCTACAGCTTCTTCCAACTTCGATAGAAAAAGGGCCCTGCCTATCAGATCGTGGTTATACATGTCGTACTGGTCATTGAACTCTTTCAAACGCTCCACCTCTACCCATTTCCCATCTGGTCCTTTCTTCACTTCCTTCTCGGGAAACTGGAAGAACTTTTTGTGTTGCACGCTCCAATGCCCCCCCATGTTGCGACAAAACAATTCACGAGCCTCTCCATCCTCAATACCTCAGGCTCGCAACTCAACCTCTCTGTTTATAGTCATCCATATAAAGTCATCTTCCGCTTGTTCAGTCTTTTCGTACAGTCCATGCCTCCGTTCACTTGCATCCCATATCAAAGGTTTACCCCAATGTAAATAATTATGAAATTTGAAGGGCCCCTGGTCAAGTGGAAGGTTCCATCAAGTGTATTCGTGGCCGGGGGGCATCACTTCTAGTATTCCAAGCATTTCGTAGAATCAAGGGCTCAAAGGAGCACGGCACTCCGCACAAATCGAACAACTTAGTGATGCTTTGACTATACATGTCACATGGAAAGTGTGGCAACATTGACCCATAGTTAGGGCTCCTTCAGGACCAAGAGCACCAAGGCAAGCGCTACAATAACTCTCCAACATGCTCGGGGCTGTGTCACAAGCACTCACTACTATCTTCTCCTCCTTCTTGATGTGTGCTGATAGCATATTGTAAGGAACCCATCTTTCCTCTGCTTGGAAGGACCAATTCACACTCTTAGGTTGTGGTTCTTTCTTTGTGTGATTCAACCGCTCAAACATGACATCCATGTCTCCACAACATGTTATTTCGGTGTAATCCCCCGTACGTTCATCAAACGCATTCTTGAACCTTTTTAAAGACGTCAAAACGGCATTGCAATCTTCATCCGAATTCCTTGCCAGTTTTTGAACGCTTTGCATTGCTCGTGATATCACGGAGGGCTTGTCTTCTAGATTCTGTATCCACGCCAACCATCTATCTTCCAATCCGCTCTTAGGCATGTAGTCGTCCATGTGGAGAGTTTCTTTCAATCGTTCCAACTTTGACTGCACAAGCACTTTTTCTTGGATTGCCTCCTCCAATTTCTGCTTCAGCTCTTCAAACTCATGGCCTTCAGTTAGATTAGGCGCCGGACTAGCGGAACGTGCTTTCACTTTCCATTTGCAAGTGTCCTCATCGTCAACCAAATACACTACCTTAGGCGGCCTCGATGGACCAGCTTTTGCTATCTCGTCCACCGGCACTGCTCGAGGTTTGGTTCTGGTGGGTCTCATTTCACACAACTGAGTGATAACCGTCTCCAATCGGTCAATTACATCCGCCTGTGCAAGCACTTCAGCATTCTTGCGCTTCACGAGCTTCTTCTCCATCTTCCACTTCTGTATCAAGTCCTTACACTTTGCCCTCAACTTCATATTCTCTGACTCTAAGCCATTGAATGACACTAATTTTGTAGAATATTTACAAGCTGCACATTTTTTTTAATGCTTCAATCCCCATTAAATTCTTGACATTTGGATTTGAGTTCCACTAAATACAACAAATTACAAAAAAATTTGTTTTTATTTTTTTTTGCCTTTCAAAATAAGGGCAAGAATTTAATCCCCACAAGGCTTCTTCTAGTTGAGAATATTTACAAGTTGCACATTTTTTTCAATGCTTCAATCCCCATTAAATTCTTAACATTTGGATTTGAGTTCTACTAAATACAACAAATTACAAATCTTTTGTTTTTATTTGTTTTTGTTTTTTAGAATAAGGGCAAGACTTTAATTCCCACAAGGATTCTTTTAGTTGAGATTATTTACAACTTGCACATTTTTATCCTCATGCAATCCCCATTCAATATCATGACCTTTGAATGTAAGTTCCACTAAATACAACAAATGTTTTGTTTTTATTTGTTTTTGTCTTTTAAAATAAAGGCAAGAATTTAATCCGTACAAGGGTTCTTCTAGTTGAGAATATTTTCAACTTGCACATTTTTATCCTCATGCAATCCCCATTCAGTATCATGACCTTCGGATGTAAGTTCCACTTAATACAGCAAATGGTTTTTTTCATTTGTTTTTGTCTTTTGAATGAGATGTCCAATTAGAATGAATAAGAATTTCAAGTGTAGACACAAATATAATAGACAACTATTCAAAATTTAGAGTGATGTAGTTCATTAAATTTAGGAGGGCAATACGATGACAATTAATTGTAGGCAGTGAAAACTTTTTTGTACGTGAATACGTGATGCTGTGGATCCATGATAGTGAAATGTGCAAAATGATAAAGGAAAAAAGAAAGGCTATAAGTTTCTTGAATGCCGTGTTTTAATATGTAAAACCAGAAAATTATGAACATTGTCGCAGCACAGAGTAAATGAATTCCCTGTTATACTCCCAAAAACCACTCTAAAGCATAACAAAATGACTCTAAAGATTGAACCCACAAGATTCTGTGAAGTGTCTAGCACTATTCCCAACTTAAGCTCAGCTAGTATCCAATTTCTACTTTCCGGTCCTGATCTAAAACCGAAAACAACAACACACCGAAAACAACGACCAGACCTCTCTCTATCTCTTCCGGTCTGTCAAGCTATCCGGTACTGTAAAACTACCACAACCCAGGATCCTACAACTTCCGATCCAGGCACTCCTCTGGACCGATCCGTTCCGGTCCGCTCACACGTACTCTCACTCCACTCCGGTTTAGTTTTGCCTCTGTTTCACCATCAAAGGGTTCGCCGCTTGCTTTTGAGAGTGGCAGGCCCGCCACTCCTTCCGTGACTTATAGTGGCTGAAGACCCACTTCACTATTCCACTACTTCCTACACTAGCTCGGATCCGGTTTGATCTCTCACAGCCAACCGGATAGTGATCCGGTTTGCAGTTCACACAAAGACCCCCCGTACGATCCTCTCATACTACAACGACCTTGACGCTATGTTCCCTTAAGAGCAAAACAACAACACCAAGGGGAGAAATCTCTCTAGAATCTACATGCATCTTCCTAACTCCTCACCAAACAGCCCTGCCACGCGCGGGAGAGACGTACAACAAGAAACTAATAGAAAATGCAAGAAAACTCAGAAGAATAGACTCCTAGTCTCCTTCGCAGAGACTGACTTATATACACTTTAAAACTCAAAGTCAACAAAAAGGGGACCCAGAAAGTCCGCGCGGAACTTTCGGTCCCTGTCGAGCCGGCCAAACCGGAAAACATCCGATCCTAACCAGACAGACCGAATCAAATCCGGTCCGGTCCATCCTAACAAATATTTACAAGACTAAAATCCTAACTATCCTATCACAACCGGATCAACTCCTTGATCCGTTCCTTCGTCCATAACTTGGTCTACACCTTGGTCCACGCTTGATCTAAACCTTGATCCGCACCCTGATCCGGGGTCAGATTTATACTTTGATACTGTCCCTGGTTTAGTGTGGGACTCCTGGGCGTTTCCGTTCCAAGCTGTTCGAAGACGTCCGTGAGATTCCGGTTCCGCTCCCCGGTTTCACGTTCTGGGAGATCCGGTGACGAATCTAAGTTGATGGCGTTCGCGAGTTTCCTCCCACTCTTCTTTGACTGGGGAGTCCGATTCTTCCCTTCCGTCTGAATGCCCACGTTCGGAAAAGACCCTGGCATCGAAAGATCGGAAAGATGGAACGACCTTGACAACGTCGCTCCATTCAGCTTTCGACTGCTCACCTCCATCCGATTTGCTGCTTCTCGTGCTTCCACCATCACCAATTCTACCTTCTCGGAGTAGTCCGTCAAGATCCGGACCAACCTGGTTCCGGATATCTTCTTGTCTTTGAGTACTCCCTCGTCAAACAGCTTTGCCTTGGTGGCGGCCTCTCCGGTTTTCCCAAAAGTGGCCTTCACGTCCTCAGCTACTTTCTGGGTAGCCTCCGCCATCTCACGAGTGGTGGTCATGTCCTCCTTGAGGAGTAAAAGTTCTGTCTTCAACGCATCGACTTCCTCCTGAAGTTGTCGTATCTCCGCTTCTTGCTTCCGGATCTCATCCGGGCTGGAGATGTATTCTGCAACTACTGTCGCAAGGTTGCTATTTGCTGGTGCGCCCACCAGCTCACTGATCTGGGTCAGAACCAACTTCTTGACCGCCCAGTCTGCTCGCACATCGCTGAGGATGTCGATCAGTTGTTTGAATGGATCCTTCGGATCCGATCCGGAAGGACCCGGTCCTTCATATTCCGGTCTCTTCTCAAGATCGGATGTCTCAGCCGGAGGGGCTGGGGTTCCTCTTCGGTGCGGAGGTGTCGTCTTCTGCCGCTTGTTCTTCAGCCGGTGTTGCTCCTCCTCTTCTTCTTCTTCTTCTTTATCGGAACCGGATCCTTCTTCCTGCTCTTCCTCCGATTCCGATTCCCCATACTTCAGGAGTACCTCCTGAGTAGTCCACTCCTTCTCCTTCGTGTCCGTGAGGAGCTGATTGTGCTTGTAAAGATGGAAGATGTAGGGGCTCAGTGGTGTTGGCCTACTTCCTCCGATCTTTGGAACCAGACGGCTGACCAGATTGGAAAAGATCCGGGCCCAATCCACTTTCCGTTCTCCGCTCAGGGCTCCGAAAATCAGGTTCCCAATGGGTATCGTTATCCTCGTTGGCTTCTCCGGGTGGATGATCGGAACCAGGAACTGCAAAAGATTGCGATGCCGGTCGTCCAAACAATCCGCGACCGCATGCCCATCCTTCGAGTCCACGTCGCTCCGGAACTTCCCCCGAGTGTATCCTTCCTTTGAGGTGGCCATCCCGCGACCTCCTGACCGGAAGTCGTATACGGACCTCCACATCTCTTCCGTCCAACTGCCCGGAATTCTGCGGATGGTTTTATCGAACTGATTCGAGAGTTTTCCCAACAGCTCTCAAATCATCCGTTCCTCTCTAAACCCCCAGGGTTTATCTATCAGTCCCCCGCAACCCATCATGGCGAGATCCTCCATGAGGTTGTCCTTTACCTTCTCTCCTGAAGGAATGATCGGACACACCTTCCGGAGTTTAACTTCTACTGTGGAGGAACTAGACGGTCCTGCTCTACTCTTGCGAAGCTGAGGCATGGACACGCGCTTGTGCTAAACCGGAATCTCACCGAGACTACCTTTCTCTCTCCTAGCCGCACGTCCCGTTTCTCACCTTCGCTCTTCCGATCTCAACCGGAATACCACTAATCCTGCAGCACACTCTAACGCACTGCGCACTCTAACACACTAACACGCACACACAGACTCACAAAACAAGAAAGCAAAGCGCCTGGGAGGAAAGCTAAGTACGCGCAGGAGAGCGATTTCAGCAAATGAAGTTTGAGAAAGAGTGGCAACTGGACTGGTCAGCCTATTTATAGTCCGATCTGTCATCATGACCAAATCCGTTCCTGACCTAATCCGTTCCAACTCAGATCCACTCTAACTCTAATCCGGTTTAGATTCAGATCGAATCTGGATTGTCACCTCTTCCGTTCCGTAGTTAATTTCCGGTTTTCCGTTACCTCTTGCTCGAATCCGGATCCCAGATCACGGTTTCCGTTCCAAGATTTAGATAACTTACCCTAAACCAAAAATTCACACTGCGACAAATATGTAGAGGAGTAGTTGTGAAATTGGGAATTGTAATCACAGTGAAGAACACCTTCAACCATTTCTATGAATTTTTTAATTTTTCCCCAAACAGAATTCTGTTTCGCCCGCCCGCCCGCTCGTCCATCCACTAGATCACATGCCCGCCAGCCCGTCCGCCACCTTGCCCGACCGCCACCCCGCCCGCCCGCCCGACGTCCGCCCGTCCTTCCGACCGCACGACCGTCCGCAAGTTTCGGGCGCCGACCGCCATCTCCATCCGCTGCTTCCGTCCACCCTTTGTCGGTGACCGTGCGATCTAGCAACCGACGGATGTGGTCCGCTGGATCTTCGCGTACGATTTTTTGCCCTCCGATGCGGTCGCCTCGGCTAGTCCGCTAGGCCCCTGTCCGACCGCATAAATAGTGGAGCGGACGGCTCATTTCTTCACAGTCCGTTCCCTTCCGGAGTGGGTGAACCAACGCCTTTGGGAATCTGTGTGCCCCTTTCGGCTAGGTGTGTGAATGGCTGTGCTTGGATATTAAACTCTTTCTTGCATTTAATTTCTACTTATATAGTAGGGGTCCAAATGCTCTTGTCCAATTGACTCATTCACGCTGTGGAACTCCTGCGGTCTTCATCCGCGTGTTTGACAACGTGATTTAAAATTTGTAATCGGTTCTTTTCATTTTAAGCAAGGTCACTATGCCACATGGAACACCCTGGAGAAAAGGTCGGAATGCCAGAAGGGGAAGATCGCAGGACATGAGTTGGGAAGATTGGGGTAATCCGTTTTGTGTAGCGGAACCTGGATGGGAAGAGGAGCCTACAAAACTGTGGAATGCTACAATGTGCAAAAAGTAAATCAAAATGAAGCACATCTCCAAACTTTGGGATCAAGACTGCGTACTACAGTAACAACCTCGTTGGGAAGGACAAACTACTACGTGTAAGAACAATCACTTTGTGCAACAATCCACGGAAGTCCGAAAGGCAACTGGTTTACCAGAGGGGAAAAAAAATATCATGTTGTATGGGGTCATGGTCATGGTTTGGGCAGAGATTGTACTCCACAAAGAAGTGGACTGGCGCATAGCTCCAAGTAGAAATGTGAATACACTAAATCACACAGCCCACGTGATTGATACGGAGTGGGATAAAGAAAGCGATTGCATGAGGGAGTGGTCCAATCGAGGCTTTGGACATTTTTTGTTGGTTGTGATGTCGGATGCAAAGGATGAATCGGAAGAAGACGATGATGTCAATGATGCTGCTGTGCCTGTGACATTTGAAGAGAGCCACGAACATCAAGAAGACCGAGATGACATTATGTATGAACAAGACATGTTAGAGGCAATGCGCAGAAGTATAGACGATCGTGGTCGACAGCATGGGCACGGTAGGTCATACAAAATTGACTGCGATACACATGGCCCAGAAGGAGGGAGACGTGGTTTTCACTACGGTAATGACCCACGAGACGGCTCTCAAAGCAGGGGAAGCAGTCGTGAAACCACGCAGTATGGTCATTCTAGCCAAGGAGGCTCGGAGTACTATCTTGGGTCTACAAGAGGGGGGTCATACTACACAAACAATCCCCAAGGTGGCATGGACCGCAAGGAAGAGAGTCAAGGAACCACGCAATATGGCGGTTCTAGCCGAGGAGGCTACCATTATTATGGTGGGCCCACTAAAGGTGGGTCATACTACGGTAACAATCTTGAAACTGACTTTATGAGTGGGGTAGGAAGGCATGGGAGCACGCAATATGGTGGTTCGAGCCGAGGAACCTCCCATTTCTATGGTGGAAGTGCTCCAAGTGGGTCATATCAACATTACGGAGGTTCTTATTCCGGCGGTTCAGGACCTTCAGGTGAAGGAAGATCTCAATACAATGTTCCAGTTCCTCCTCCAACTTTTGGAGGTCCTTACTCAGGCAATTATGGACATGAAGGTGCACCAAGCAGACATGGAGACATCTACGGCGGAGGACCATATGTCGGTATACTCGGATCCGGTCGTACAGGCCCCAATCAGAGAGATGACACCGATTCTGATTCTGAGTAAAGGAGTGTTTGTTATCATAGTTCCTGTGTCTTAAAGTAGAAGGCTTTTATTTTAGTATTCCTATAATGTTATTTGGGGCACGCATACTATAGTGACCTCGATAAACGACTAAATTGCAGGCATGTTTTTTGCAATGTTGATATAAAGAACTTTTATGCAAATATGTCATAACATGGTAGATATGTGGTGGTGTTACTGTTTGAAACCATTATTGTACTACCAATTTTTTTCAGGAATATAAATTTTTGATTGAACTATTTTCTCCCATTTTCTCATTTGAATGTCAGTGCGAACTCTTCAACGGAAAGCCTAACCCGAAGGTGTATGCATGTACTCTATAAAATAGAGTACCTTTTAACCCCTCAACGCCCAAGGGGCCCAAAAAAGGCCTTACAGAGTTTCAAGTCCAATTCAGAGTGTTGTAACTTCTGCATCCTATGTCTGAATTCAATAAAACTTGTTGAAAAATTTGCGCTCTCTTGTAGTTTATGTGGTAAAAGTTTCAAATCATTCCAAGATGTATTGATTTCTTGGAAGCCAATCAAAGTTCACAAGTTCAATTTGAGGTCACCAAAATGCATTTGAAGGCTGCAACTTCAGGGGCTTGTATCTCCTTCATCCAATGTTAGTTTTCAAAAAAAATTATTGCGTTATGTTCCCCTTGATGTCTAGTTATTGTGGTGGAATTTTCATGTCAATTCAAATTGTTTTGAACGTTTTGGAGCTACTCCAAGTTCAAGACCCAGACATTTCTGGATTATAGTGAACTTTGGCGGCTTGTTTCTTCTTCATACAATGTCCAATTTCAATAAAAATTATTGGAAAAGTTGCACATACTAGTCTAGTTTGTGTGGCTAAAATTTCATATTAATCCAAGAATTTATGAGTGACTGAGAAGCATTCTAGTAGAAGGAGGTTTAGCCGTAGTTGTGTTTTTTTGCAGCTTTTCTTGCTATTTTTTTGACATTTGCAAGCCAATTTGCAGACACAATGAGTCAATTCAATGATGCTTTTTTCCACCAATGTGTTTGTATGTTGATTTTGAATCACTTTGTAGTTTAAATTTTTTTCATTTGAGGAGGTTTAGAAATCGAATTTCACCACCAAATGCGTTTCTAGGAAAATTTCAGCATCTTTTTTCTACACTAAAACATTATAATCTTGCAATCTACATGGTCAAATGACTTCAAATTTGATTCATGTCATCTACAATAGGTGCACTACAAGATTGTACGGTTGAGATTTTTATACCTTACTAACATTCTGAACTATATCACTTCAAAGGCAATGATATTTTTAAACCCCGAAAGGCCTTGGGCCTTGAAAGGTTAACAACGCAACCCCGAACCGGACCGACCGAGGCCCGCCTAAGTACCCGCCTCCGACCGACGACCCCCGACTGAATGACACCCGCCAAGTACCCGCCCAATACGAGACCCGCCCGACCCCGACCGCCGGTGTTTGACCGCCCGTCGCCCCGACCCGATCATCGAGCGACGGCCGACCGCCCGTCGCAGAAGCCCTGATCGTCCGATGAGGTGGACGCGGGCCAGGCCGTCCGATAAGGCGGTCGGCCAACCTAAAGCGCCCCACGGCCGTCCGATGCGACTGACGGGCAGTCGGCTTTGCGGACGATTGTGTGGCGCGGTCGGGCCGTCCGCAAAGTATAAGAAGGGCGGTTGCCCCGACCGCCCTTCACTTTTGCCTACCCCCTTGCTTGTGCAAGTGGAGCGGAGAGCTTGGTGGTTTATCCTCCATTGGCTCCTCTCTTTGGGAAAGCAAAAGTATTATTTGGGGGCACCTTATTGCCAATTTTTTTAGCAAGTTTGTGCGTGATAGCATGAACTTCAAATTTGAAGTTCCACAGAATTCATAATCTACATTAAAAATTTGAATTAAATACCAACACTTCATCACCATGCCGAGGACGAAAAAGGCAGCGAAGGGGAAACAAGTGTTGCAAACAGGGCATAGCAGCATAGAATCGGCGAGGGAAATTCCCTCAAATGCATGCAACAAGTTTCTCATCAAATTGACCATCAAATTCTATGAGTCCGAAAGCACTTTATCCTTGGACAGCAAGTACATTAGGTACCAAGAGGAGTGTCCACAAAAATTCAAAGATGACATGAAGCAGAGAATGTTGGAGGCCCTCAATGTTCCGGAATGGAGTCACGAGACAAATAAGAGGGGTTTTCCCAAATTTTTGGATAACAGAGTGAATGATGCGTTGTGGAACGCGAAGGTTGTATTAGCAAAATACGGGAAGGAGCACCGCCCAGATGATGACGCATTTGATGAAGTCATCCTCAGAGCAGACTTGTTTACCAAGCAATGTTTACCATTTGCTAAGAAGCGAAATAGAGTTGGGTCCGTGGGATGGTGGGGATCCAATGATGGGAAGGCTGAAGTACAACGTGGCAGAGGTTATCTGATAGCGCTTCCAGACACGGCACGGGTGATTTTCCAAGATGAAAAAATCATGAGAAGAGGATATGCCACAATTTGAAGGGTACAAATTGAAGGATGTGCTCCGATAGCTTCATTTTGGGAGTTCATTGCGAAGAGATCCAATCACCACAGGACAAGGCCAGAACTAGCGAAGTTGGAGCACATGAACGAATCAATGGCAGTGAGGATTCCACATGCTGGCGTAATATGATTTGATGTAGTGCATGCAACGAGGAATGAAGGATACTCGTATTGGTGGAATGGCGGAATACTGCGTGAGATGTTGAACTTGGATAATTACTATCCGGATGACATACATGTTTGTCTGCTATATGAACGTACAACGGAAGGTGTGATTAACACTTTCCACCTTGGTTGGTTTAGGAAGAAGCGAATGGAGCTTGCATAGGCATTGGCGCACATTATGCGTGCAGTGCATGTAGCTAGACATCTCCACAATGATCTTTCTCCGGACAACATCATGTTTCACTTTCCTGACGACGAGTCTCGCGTCCACATTGGAGTTTGTGATTGGGACATGACCACCTTAGGTAGTGACCCCCCTACAACCTTGTACACGTTCACATCTACTGTTGAGAAGGAAAAAACTCTGAGAGAGAGGTGGTGGTTGGATCCGAAGCTTGCATACTTGCACGAGAAAGATGTAGATGTGCACCTCATTCCAAAGTTATCACGTGAAACGGAAGAATATGCAGTAGCTAAAATAGCTCAGAAGATCAACAAACAATGCATGTCCGAGGCCTACACTCAACTGCAAAGGGAAACTCCTGAGATGAGCCTATTGACCTATAACGTATTAGCAATGACGTTTCATCAGTACTGGGACCGGGTCATCACAAAAGAAGGCGATTTGGTACACGTTGTCAAGCGATTCAACAGTACTCATAGGTGGCCTGTGCCGGATGAACACTTTCGACATTCATATTAAATACTAGTATACTACTGATGTACCGGCTTACCATAGTATATAGAACTATAGAAGTAGTACATGAATACGGAGGTGAGGATTTATGTGTAAGCAATGAGTAGTGTATGTGCTCCAACAATGTATACCAATGTTTGTAAAATTGGATATACGTTTTGAATTGTTGGGTGTTTTTTAAACTGTAATGACTATAAGTTTGTGCTATATTAAGCATAAGGCATGTTTTGATTAAAAACGGAGTACTTTTTCTTCATGTATGTTGTGTTGGCAAGATTGCATAACAAAAAAAATCATAAAAGGAGAAGAATGCCACCATAAACCCACCCTAACATATAATTTGGGCTATGAATATAACTCTTGAAAATACAAGTGCAAATCTTCTATCCGATCCCTGTTTTGGTAGAACTCAAGAGTATTAGTTTTCTTGTATAATTGATAATTCCAATCCATACCTATAAAAATGAATGAACACACTTATTAAATTACCAGTGGAAATTAAATAATTTTTTTTCATACCAATGAAACTATCAAACTATGAACTTATCATCTGTTTCACAAAGGTTGTGAAGAAAAAACAAATTGTTTGAAGAACAAAAGAATTGTGCCCACACGAAAATGGACGTTAGATAAGAAATTTATAGTAGCCAAAGAGGTTTTATAAAAAAATGGAAGTGTACTGCACTAGTGTCTCCCCCTCCAACAAAAATACGTACCAATGAAGGAATTCTACCCTTTCCAAAAAATACGTACGAAGAAAAGTGTTTCCCCCCGACCCCCGTTCCATAGAACAAAGGGTGTACCAAGAGAAGTGGAATATCTCAAGAACCAAACAATCCTCACTGAAGGCACAGAAAATACGGTGTGAAATAATGAATTCACATTTCACAATTTTACATGAATTTTACATCAAGGGCAGGTGTTTGTTTTTTGGAAGGGATAGAAAAGGTTTATCGTCAATTTGAACACTAATGTCTTGCAATCCACATGGTGAGAAATTGTGAAATTTGTACCACGTATTCTAAAGTCAACACTTTTGTAAATCCTACAGTTACATGTATTCAAAAAGGTATTTTTCCTAATAATGGGTACTTGTATGACAAATTGTATTGTCAAATCAATTTTGGTGAAAACATAGTCAAAAACATTTAGAAATCAAAACAGAGGGTGTCCACATTTAAGGAAAAGAAATTCATGCCAATCAAACTATCTCCACCCCAAGAAAACTATAAGGTGTTAGAAGAGAAGTAAAATTTTTAAAACAACAAAGGGTTGTACTCCCCCCCAAAATGGGTGTGAAAAAAGAAATTCGCAACAACGAAAGTGTGTTTTAAAAATAAATAGGGTGAACCCTAAACTCAAAATAAACCAACTAAAAATCATACCAAACCTGTGTCTCCCCAATCCCCCAAAGAAGGGTGTAAAGAAAGAAATTCGCAACAACGAAAGTGTGTTTTAAAAATAAATAGGGTGAACCCTAAACTCAAAATAAACCAACTAAAAATCATACCAAACCTGTGTCTCCCCAATCCCCCAAAGAAGGGTGTAAAGAGATAGGTAAATGGTTTCAGAAAACAAAGATGGAATACTGTCGAAACAAAAAGTTGACAGTAAAGAAAAAAATAAAAATAAATTGATTATAAATTTAAAATTAAAAGAAATGAAAAATGAAGGAATAATGGATACCAATGAATGTATCAAAGTATCCAACCAAAAATAAGACTGTGTGAAAATGAAAAAAAAAATTCCTAATATATGTTTCACCTTAGAATTATTGTTCAATTTCATTTGATGTTAAAACTATTTTCGGCTGAATATTTCAATTCTGAATGCAAAAAAAAGAAATTGAGGATCTCGAAATTCTATTTTCATTCATTAAAAATTGATAAAGGAAAAAATGATTGAAGGATGTAAAATAAATGAAACCATAAATAGATTTAACATGGAATTAAAATACAATATACGAAAGTTGTAATGGTGAGGTTGCTTGAGCAATCTAATTCAACCATGTGAAACACTTATTATTTGAAAGCTACAGGATTTGCATTAAAACTTGAATCCTATGACTATTTTTTGGAATGAAAGTCTTAGATTGTTCAATAAACTTAGATTGTTCATATTTGTTTCATTATAAGTCCAAGTTCAATAAATTAAAGCTTCAGGGATAGACATCCATATTTTATATATACATATATATATATATATACATATATATATATATATACATATATATATATATATACATATATATATATATATATATATATGTTTATTTATTTATTTATTTATTTGAAACACTAGAAAATCATATTATATTTTAGTAACCCTAAATTCAGATTAGTGGGATTGAAGGACGGCTGGGCTGAACGGAATTGGGGTCGGGATCGGGTGCGTTCCGATGGACGGGGGAGTTCGAGTAGTCGGGCGTAGTCAACCGCATTCCAATGGGCGGTCGCGGGGTCGGACGGCCTATTTACCGGGCGGTATATTTTCAAAAACTGAATGTCACGGGACATCCCGAGGGGTCGCATCCCGGGACTCTAAACGTCCGTTTGGACGTCCTGGCGTCAGGACGTCCTGACAACCCTGATTTGGTAAGCATCTAACTATTCAACTTGGAATTATTCTTTTGGTTTTGTTCCTTTCCTTATTCATCTACTATTTATTAGAGAATTATCTTGAATCTTGATTCTTTTTACTATAGAAGAATTTGGTTATTGTCATTAATTGCAATTTTAATTGGAATTAGTTGGCCAAATGTTGTTTTAGTTTTGTTTTATTGGATCTAATAAGCCAAACAGGAAAAAACAAAAGTCAACAAATATCTTTAGAATAATCCAACCAAACTATTAAAGTAATGAATAAAGAATTAAACTGACTATTCATTAGAATCACTAGAAGAAAACTGCATTGGAAACCACAAAACCATGTGGGATTGGTTTTGTTGAGTTCCTAGTTTCCAACACAAAATTCTACAAAATTCCAATGCAAAAATATGCGTTGGAAACTAGTAATCCAACAAAACCAATCCCATTTGACTTTTAATAGTAAAATTGGGGGATAGATTAGGAATTCCATCTAAAAGAATCTAGAAAAAATCTAAAAAGAATTTAAGAAGTTCAATTAAAATTAGGATTTTTAGATTAAAGTAGAAGTTATTTTGCCTCTTAAGATTAGAAGTAATTTCTAGATGAAGTTTGAACTTACTAATAAAGGTAAAACTTCAACCATTAATAATTTTTTCCATGGGAACTTAGTTTGCCGTTTTTTACCTAGTTGAAAAGATAATTTATTGCTTTGTTGCTCAAATATTTAAAAACCCTAAAAATAATAATTTTAGAATAATAAATTAGAATTAGGATTAATTAAGGAATAATTAGAAATCAAGATTTAAAAAATCATTAAGGAATCTTTTAAAGTTGGAATCAAAGAATCTTTAAGGATTCCAAAATCCACTTTTAATTTGAAAATACTTTATTTTCATAGGACAAAAGCCTAGATAAAGTTTGAGTCTAATTTTGGATGAAATTCTCTCATTTAGGCTAAAAGTAAAATTAATCTTAAAAAATCAGTAGTTAGGATAAACAATAAAGCTTCCCTAAAGTTTGGAATTATTTTGAATTGATTTACTATTTTAGTTTATTGGATGAAGTTTTTTAGCATAAATTAGGGGCCGAAATTCATTCTTTAATAACTTTTATTAGGAATCTCATAATTCAACTTTCTTTACCATTTTGGAAAGAGGATGTTGTATTCTATTAATTTGCCTTGATACAATTCAGTTTAGATTAGATTTTAATTTCCCTTCGTAGTTTGATTTAACCACCAAAGTTCTAATCTTTTAACAATTAGTGTTTTGAAGTATTTGAATTTGATAGGATTAACAATAACAAAAGCGTCCATTGCTTGGAAGGCTAAAAATTGGACTAGGATTGACACACCTAGGGTTAATTCCCACTTATAAGCCATTCAAGTTGGTGTGCAACTTTTTGACTCAAGGCTGGAGTTAGAAACAGTCTTATTGGACGGGATCTCAGTTAGTTGGGCAGGGACTTAATCAAGCCGAGTGGGAACTTAATTAGTTCGTCGAGGACTTAATTGGAATGAGCTTGGACGTAGGGATTTGGACGAGGACATAAATAAACTTAGTAGGAACGCTGTCGGGAAGAATGAAAACGTAAATAAGGGCGCATGTGGATGTCAGGGCAAAGACTATATAATTCCCTCCCCCCCTTCATTTCTTCCTTGCCAAACCCTCTCCAAATGCCTCCCATATTAGCTTGCTCAATGGTCTAATTAGGGAGATTGGTGGAGTTTTGGGCTTGGCCCTAACAACATAAACAATTTTTTTGCCTTTTTTTTCAACAAACATTTGTTGGGATTGGAAGGCAATTTTATACAAAAAATTTGTTTTGAATATGGCAGCAAAAGGGAGATTTGTCTAAGAAGGGTCCGATGTAAGTAGACTTGAATAGACCAGATGAAGGACTTCCACCAACAAACACGTCAATGGCCTTAGCTTCATCAAAGCCTTTATTGTCCTCACGGAAGAAGAGGGTGAAGAAGACGCCAAACCTAAATTGGCCCGCACAATAGTGCTTACACAAAAGTGTGTTAATATTGGTGGAGTTCTACAAACTGCAAAGCATTGAATTGTTGGAGAGGAACTTTGTGAACAGGAACGACATCAGTTTCAATGCGCAGATCAAGCATTTACAAAAACAGCTTGAGGAGAAGTTCAAAGTATCTTGGCAATTCAACGTTTACTTAGATTACTGGTTATACTCAGACTTTTTAGATAACACGATAATTTAGATGACTACCAATGTTGTAGAAAATTGACGTTATTGTATGAAGAGAAAAGAGGACAAGAGCAACTAGATGAAGCAAATAGAGAATTTGCTTCAAAATTATGCATGGTTTAGACATGGTGTCAAACATTTAGCATATGGCATTAGAAATAGAAACAATTGTAGAAAAAAATACTAGAAGATAAAATTTTGATTGAATGTGTGAGCAAATTGATGTGATGGCTATCACCATTGGTAAAAGTGGTACCAATGCCAGGACAATAGGCAAAAGGTGCGTATAGGACCATGAGGAAGGTGTTTCTTACCAAACTTTCAACCACCCCAGTGGGCTGAAGTTTGCAGGGAAGGTTTTGAAGATCCAAAACCAAAAGGTGAAGCATTGCAATATGTTGGTTGAGGCTACAAATGTCCAGTGAAGCATCCAGACATCCTTAGACTAACATACATGCATCTAAAAACAATAAAAAGCTATTTGCTTTGGTGGAATGTTGGTCTTTAATTTCTTTTTTGGGTAGAAGTACACTAGACCCTTGTACTTTTGAGGTCACAACACAAAATCTGTAGTAAACATATTTTTGTACTTTGTAATACTCAAACTTAAAAGTCTTTTTTCAGACTTTCATATTGTTTTCCTATAGACTAAGTATGTCAATTACCTAAGAGCATTCTTGAATTCGTTTAAAAACTTATTTCATGGTGTTAAAAAATAATTTTTTTGGATGACTACTAAAATGTCACAGTACTACAAATCACAAAGAAGTACAAAATTCAGGGCCTTCAAGAACTCTTTTTCTACTTCCCTTTTATCACAGAAAACAATGAAGTTTCCTCTATTTGGATCTGCATTCAAATTCCTAACTACATCACGTATTTGGCAAAGATCTATACAAATAATACTAATTTTTTGGCAAGGAATAACTTTGTCTAAAAGTACGTTTTCCGTAAATCGAATTTAGTTTTTGGATGCCTGCATCTAGTTCTATTATGGTTTCACGTCAAAATTTCCAAAATTTCTGTTCATCACCTAGAAAATTTTTGCTTCTTCCTACGTCTTTTTAGTACAAAAGTATTTTTTATTGTATTTCGAAGTACTTGTCGAATATTCGATCGTTGTAGTCGCCGCCATGAATTCCGGAACTTCTATTTTCAGCAACCGCCGACCGGATTTTTCGCCGCCATCGACATTCTCTCTCTCCAATGACTCCCGTCTTCCTTGTCGAATTGCACTGTGCATGTTTGCTGAGTGGTTTAGAACAACACCGAGTTGGAAAAAAAACTTCCTTCTTTCCTTCCGGATGCATGCTGGTTGAGAGCATGTCATTGTCTCTCTCGATGAGTCTTTCTGTTTACCTCTTGCTGTATGAACTTGGAGATGGTTGAGAGCACGTCCTTGTCTCTCTCGTTGAGTCTTTCTATTTACGTTTTGTTGTATGAATTAGGAGATGGTTGAGAGCACGTCCTTATCTCGGTCGTTGAGTCTTTCTTTTTATCTATTGTTCAGTCTTTCTCTATTTACCTCTTATTGTATCAACAAAGAGATTGTTGATTCCTGGGTGCTATGAATTGTAGGGTGGAACAGCAAGAGGTCGTACATCATGGATTCCGAGGTGTAGGTTCGTTGTCACTCTCTTTTCTACTACATGCTAGCTGCTTCACTGTGGTCTCAAAGTATTGTTCACGGAAGATTCATGAGAGAGCAGTCCTTCCGTAGTTGCTGTTCCAAGGTTGAGCTGTTCTCTATATTGGTCCTTCTACAAGATGTCTAAATCAACCCATGATCACCCTGGTTTGGTCCAAAAACTTATTACCTCTTACTTCCCTGCAAGGGAGACGTCTTTTCACCTTCTCTCTGCTTCAACTGCTCCGATGGGCTCTATATGTTCTAAGTGGACTAGTGATTCAGGATACATATCGGAAACTCCAGTGTCTAAGCAAGGCAAGACAGAGTTTTATCTAGGCCAGTGCAACACCATAGAAGAGTCTTCTAGGCGTGCACTTTTTAGTCAGTCTCTACTCATTCCGATAGTTATCCAACTACAAGCTTCAAATACACACCTTCTTTGTCTACTGGGAGGGCTTCACCTACGAGGGTTTCACCTACGACTAGCTGCAAATCAATGGTGCTATGACATGGGCATAACTTGTCCTCATTAGGTGAGTTTCTTTCTGTTTACTAGGGGAGTTCCTTTCTATTTTTTGCCTAAATCGTACCCAGTGCATTGTACTTCTACTCAACTCCTCAACTATGTACTTTGATTCCGCGTAGATGACTAGCGACCGATATTCCCAATCTTTTCTATGCTAGGTTCGTTCTCATGGGTAATGCTGCTAAGAGAAAGCGGTTAAAGAATGGTAGTAGTTGTCTCGGTCCTGCTGCTAGGATTGCTGAGGCTTGAATGCATGAAGAGGTCCTCTCCTTGGTTACAGAGAATGCAAGAGAGAGGAAGGCTCGTCAAAGAGCACGTGACAGAGAGTGAGTGCAAGAGGCTCAACTTTTAGCAGATGAGTCTCCAGATCCAGATCGCGAACAATATGATTTCTTACCAGTGAGGAACTTGACTCGGAGATCCTTGCGCCTAGCGGAGTATATAGTTGAGGAATTGAGAACTTGTTCCGGTCCATGTAGTAGGAGGTATGTCATGGAGAAACTTATGCGCCATGACATTTTGAGGCCTTTGTTACCTGTATACTATCCCAGGCCATAGGAAGCAAAGGTCATTCATTCATTCCTTGAAAACTACAAACATGAATTGCAGTTAGTGAAAGTGGCCAACTCTAACGAGTTATTAGCAAGGAAGAGTGCTCTACTAGATACTGCTGTCAGTTTGGGAACTGATGGGGTGAGAGGGTTGTCGCGAGTTCTGGATACAACAAAGGAGAGCATAAACCTTGCTTTGACAAGAAGGATTTCTGCATCCGAAGTTCAAGATACAGTGCCAAGGCTGCGACTACAAAGACTCAAGAGAGCAGGTTTATCAGACTACATCAAACTATGTGTAGATGCATGGTGGAATGCTCAATCAAAGGTGTCACCTAATCAGAAGGACTTGGTGAGGCACAAAGAGGGCCGTGTGCAGTGGGCTGAGCCTCATCCTACTCATTACCTCTGTGAGACTCAGGTAAGTGACACCATCAAGTATCCTTCTTGTAGTTTTGGCTCTGTTTTGTGTACTTTAAACTACTTGGTTGGGTACAGCTGTAGTGATACCTTCCTGGTTAAGTATTGATAGTTGTTCTCATGTATTCAAATAATATCATTCGTGTGCGTTTAATACAATGAGAACAATTATAATAAAATGCAAATACTAGTCTTCCAACAAGTTCTGCATGATTTACTTTGATGTGGTACGAATTGTGGAGTTCAATAACAATTTCAGAACTAATGTAATGTTTTAATACGTACTGTATTAGGGTAGTGCTAAAGTCGTACTTCTTTCACTTAACAATTTAGTCTATCGAAATTGTTAAGTCAGTCGTAGTATTCTGAGCAAAATAGTATAATACAATAACTACATTTTGCTAAGTACGTCTAGTAAGAAAAATACAACATGGTGGCTAAGGGTATCTGCATTCCAATTCCTTGTTGTTCGATCACTTTGTCATATACTAATAGGTTCAGGGCAATGTACATAAAACTCCTTTTCACTGCAATGAGTACAATGAAATTATTTCTAAAAAAATGCAAACAGTACTCCTGCGCTTAATTTTATATGACTTATTTTGATGTAACACCGATTACAAAATTGAGTACTAATTAGATGTCTGAAATTTTTATTGCACTAAGGTAGTTCTCAGGGTGTACTTTGTATATTTCAGAATTCTGCACATCTAACTAAACAAAGTATTTGCACTACAATTAACTAAGTATGATTAGTATAAAAATACTAAAAGGTATCGAATAGTATCCACGTTCCCCCTATTCTTAGTGTACTGATAGGTACACTGGTTTGTAAACATAGTACTTTCTTAAGCGTTCAGTACAATGAAAAATATTTCTAGTACAATTCTAATACTACTCTGGCACCTACTTGTACATAACCTACTTTTATTCAGTACCAATTGCGAAGTACAATAAAAACTTCAGTATTAATTAATTGTTTGTAATACGTCTTGTACTATGGTAGTTTTGACTTCATACTTAATATACTTTAAAGTATAGACATGTAGTTGAACAAGGTATACATAGTACTTTGTGATGAAAGCATGGTTCCATCATTAGATATACTGTGAGCTTACGATCAGTTTTAAAACACTGCAAGGTGTCTAATAGTGTCCCATGTTCGGTGGTGCGCTGTATTTGGCAGACTTGTTTCTTCTTGTGTGTCGCAGCACAGAGTAAGCGAATTCCCTGTTATACTCCCAAAAACCACTTTAAAGCATAACAAAATGACTCTAAAGATCGAACCCACAAGATTCTGTGAAGTGTCTAGCCTTATTCCCAACTTAAGCTCAGCCAGTATCCAATTTCTCCTTTCCGGTCCTAGATCTAAAACCGGAAACAACAACACACCGAAAACAACGACCAGACCTTTCTCTATTTCTTCCGGTCCGTCAAGCTATTCGGTCCCGTAAAACTTCCACGACCCAGGATCCTAACACTTCTGATCCTGGAACTCCTCTGGACCGATCCGATCCAGTCCTCACACACGTACTCTAACTCCACTCCGGTTTAGTTTAGCCTCTGTTTCACCATCAGAGGGTTCGCCGCTTGCTTTTGAGAGTGGCAGGCCCGCCACTCCTTCCGTGACTTATAGTGGCTGAAGACCCACTTCTCTAATCCACTACTTCCTACACTAGCGCGGATCCGGTTTGATCTCTCACAGCCCCCCGGACAGCGATCCGGTTGGCAGGTCACACAAAGACCCCCCGTACGATCCTCTCATACTACAACGACCTTGATGCCAAGTTCCCTCTGTGCGGAGTTAGGTGGTTACAAGCGAACTCGTCCGTTCCAACATCAACTAAAGTTCTTCCGTTTACCAACTAGGGCAGCGAGACCTCACGGGAGATCGGGCACTCAACCGGATTTCCTATCCAGGAGTTCTAGCGCGTTTAAGGACTCCTTCCCTATCCGCCTAGCCTAACAACGGTTTTCTCGCCCGGAATCGTGAACTGTAGAGGCGCTGAGGAACTGAAATCCGCTCCCAACACTTAGAAAACCCACTCACATGCACATAAGAGCAAAACAAACACGCCAAGGGGAGAAATCTCTCTAGAATCTGCACACATTTTCCTAACTCCTCACCAAAACAGCCCTGCCACGCGCGGGAGAGACGTATAACAAGAAATCAATAGAAAATGCATGAAAAACTCAAGGGAAAAGACTCCCAGTCTCCTTCGCAGAGACTGACTATATACATTTTAAAACTTCAAAAGTCAACAAAAAGCGGCCCGGAAAGTCCGCGCGGAACTTTCGGTCCCCGCCGAGCCGGCCAGACCGGAAAACATCCGATCCAGACCAGGCACATCCGGATCAAATCCGGTCCGGTCCTAACTAACAAATATTTACAACTAAAATCCTAACTACCCTATCATAACCGGATCTACTCCTTGATCCGTTCCTTCGTTCATGACTTCGTCTTCGCCTTGGTGCACGCTCTGTTCTTGATCCTCACCCTGATCTGGGGTCAGATCCATACTTTGATCTTTCCCCGGGTTCAGTGTGGGACTTCTCGGCGGTTCCGTTCCAAGCTGCTCGAAAACGTCCGTCAGGTTCCGGTTCCGCTCCCCTGTTTCACGTTCTGGGAGATCCGGTGACGAATCCAGGTTGATGGTGTGCGCGAGTTTCCTCCCACTCTTCTTCGACTGGGGAGTCCGATCCTTTCCTTCCGTTGGAATGCCCACGTTCGGAAAAGATCCGGGCATTGAAAGGTCGGACAGATGGAACGACCGTGACAACGTCACTCCGTTCAGCTTCCTGCTGCTCTCCTCCATCCGGTTTGCAGCCTCTCGCGCGTCCATCATGACTAACTCCACCTTTTCGGAGTAGTCTGTCAAAATCCGGACCAACCTGGTCCCGGATATCTTTTTCTCCTTGAGGACTCCCTCGTCAAACAACTTTGACTTGGTGAAAGCCTCTCCGGTCGCTCCGAATGTGGCCTTCACATCCTCCGCTACTTTCCGGGTAGCCTCTGCCATCTCCCGGGTGGTAGCCATGTCCTCCTTGAGGAGCAACATTTCCGTCTTCAACGACTCGTTCTCCTCCTGGAGTCGTCGGATCTCCGCCTCTTGCTTCCGGATCTCATCCGGGCTGGAGATAAAATCTGCAACCACTCCTGCCAGGTTGCTGTTTACTGGTGCTCCCACCAGCTCGCTGATCTGATTCAGAATCAGCTTCTTCACCGTCCAGTCTGCTCGCACATCACTCAGGATGTTGACCAGCTGGTTGAACGGATCCGTCGGATCCGATCCGGAAGGACCCGGTTTTTCAGAAACCGGTTTCTTCCCTGGGCTGGAGGTCTCAACCGGAGGGGTTGGGGTTCCTCTCCGGTTAGGAGGCGTCGTCTTCTGCCGCTTGTGCTGCGGCCGGTGTAGCTCCTCCTCTTCCTCTTCTTCCTCCTCGGAACCGGATACTTCTTCCTGTTCTTCTTCTTCCGATTCCGATTCTCCATATTTCAGGAGTGACTCATGCATCTTCCACTCCTTCTCCTCCGTATCCGTGAGGAGTTGATGGTGCTTGTACAGATGGACGAGGTAGGGACTCAACAAAGTCGGTCTACTTCCTCCGATCTTCGGAATGAGCCGGTTGACCAGGTCGAACAAAACCCTGGCCCAGTCCACTTTCCGTTCCCCGCTCAGGGCTCCGAAAATGAGGTTCCCGATGGCGATGGTCACCCTCGTCGGCTTCTCCGGGTGGATGATCGGAACCAGGAACTGGAGAAGGTTCCGATGCCGATCGTCCAGACAGTCTGCCACCGCGTGTCCATCCTTGGAGTCCACGTCGCACCGAAATTTCCCCCGAGTGTAACCCTCCTTCGAGGAGGCCATCCCTCGACCTCCAGACCGGAATTCATACACGGCCTTCCACATCTCCTCCTTCCAGTTGCCCGGACTTCCGCGGAGAGTTCTCTCAAACTGGTTGGAGAGCTTTCCGAGTAACTCTCGAATCATCTGCTCCTCCCGAAACCCCCAGGGTTTATCGATCAGTCCTCCGCAACCCATCTTGGCCAAATCCTCCATCAGGTTGTCCTTTTCCTTCTCGTCTACTAGAATGACCGGACACACCTTCCGGAGTTTTACTTCTGCTGCGGAGGAACTGGACGGCCCTGCTCTACTCTTACGGAGCTGAGGCATGGACACAAACTGTGCTTAACCGGATCCTGACTGTGGCTACCTTTCCCTCTCCTAGCCGCACGTCCCGTTTCTCACCTTTGCTCTTCCGATCTCAACCGGAATACCTCTAAACCTGCAACGCACACTAAAGCGCTGCGCGCTCTAACTCACTAACACGCACACACAAACCAACTCACAAAACAAGAAAGCAAAACGCTGGGAAGAGAGGCTAAGTACGCGCTGGAGCGAGATTTCCGCAAATGAAGATTGAAAAAGAGTGGCCACTGGATTGGTCAGCCCATATATAGTCTGATCTGTCATCATGACCAAATCCGTTCCTGACCCATTCCGATCCAACTCAGATCCGTTCTAACTTTAATCCGGTTCAGATTCAGATCAAATCCGGATTGTCATCTATTCCGTTCCATTAGTTAATTTCCGGTTATCGGTTACCTCCTACTTGAATCCGGATCCCAGATCACGGTTTCCGTTCCAAGATTTAGATAACTTACAAAAAACCAAAAATTTACCTTGCGACATTGTGCTTCAAGGAGGCACATCCTGAATGCAGTGTGCGATAGAGAGCTTTTGAAAGGTTGAAACCATTGTGGGTGAGAAAACTAAAAGAGAGGAATACGTGCTGCTCTATCTACCATGTGGAGATGGATTTCATGAAGGTTGCCCTCAGTAATTTGAGGGATAGACTCAGGGGGTTGCATGCAAGTATAAATTGTACTTGTTAGTGCGTGATTTGTGTGGGCGATGGGGAAGGAGGCTGCCATGCCCATGAGCATGTTTACAAGCAAATAACTTTGATGTGGGAAGCTTGTGTTTGTCCAAAGGGAGAATTTGACATCTGGCGTAGGCTAGAATGTCTCATGGGAGACTGTCCTCACTGTAGATTTCATCAACTAACCTTTTGTGAATTTGAGATGTGTAATCAGGCTTCATTTACCTTCAAATGGAAGTGCTTTGAGTATTACTAGGTTGGGGTGGATGCAAATACTGGCAAGCCAAAGAAACAACTCAAGGAAGCGTTTCAAGAGACTACTCCACACATCTTCCTCTCATACATGGAGAAGACTGTCACAACCTTCATCACTCACAATTTTCGAGCAAGGTGGCAAGACGAGCAGTGCCAGCTCATGATGAAAAACATACCAGAGGGAGTTGTTGTCTCTCATATTGACTATGTAGAGAATTACTCCTTTGCCATTCAAAATGAAGTACAGAGTCTATACTACTTTAGCACGTCTGTGACCATTTTGGTCCACATCACCATGTGGAGGGAGGGAGACGACATCTTCAAGCAGACTCATTTCTATATTTCCGATGATAAGGACCATGACTCAGCTTTTGTCCAACATTGCTTACTTTTGCATTGGGATTGGATGGTGGATGCAGGGTTATCTCCTGAGGAGCATTGGGTTTTCAGTGATGGTTGCAGTGCACAATTCAAGTGTGCTACAGCCATGTATTTTGTAGCCCGGTACCCGTCCCTTACTAGGGGCTGTAAGATTTGATGGAATTTCTTTGAATTGGCCCACGGAAAAGGAAAGTGGGACGGTGCAGGGGTGGTTGTGAAAAGGGCACTTGCAGCTGAGCAAATTCAGAATCCATTACGTCCACTGCAAAACGCTAGACAAGTGGTGAACTTCCTAGAGGAAAAGTACACAGAGCGGGTTGTCAATTCTTATTTCCAATCACGAACATCTCCTCTCTCCAGAGTGTTTTGGCACATTGGAGAGAAGGAGGTGAATCATGCAAATAATAGTGTGAAGTGCAACACTATTCCTAGATCAAAGAGTCTACACTCTATCATGGGCTTCTCTATGACCGACCCTACTCTTCTTAAAACTAGGGCATTGTCTTGTTTCTGCATTCCCTGTGTTGATGGTGATTGGGCTGATTGTGAGAGATCTTCACATGTACAGGAATGGCGGGTGCAAAGACTTGTACCTTTGAGCGTTGCAATTGTGGAAGAAGCGGAGGAGATGGTTGACGCGGACAATTGGGTGCATGATGGAGTGTCTGTAGACATTGGGGACTTGGTTGAAGTTGGAGACAATTTCATGATTCTAGTTGAGGAGGAGGACAAGGATGGTGTTGAGTTTTATATTCTCCAATGCCAAAAGACAAAGTTTGTTTTGCAGGAACCTCTATCTTGTCCATGGGGTGGAATCTTCAATGCAGGGGATGGTGTTATCCGGGGAAAGTACTATAAGAAGTTTGGACGTGGAGAGAAGACGTATGTGCTCTGTGACTAGGCAGTAGATGCACATGTGGATGCACATCTTGTTTGGGCTTGCAAGTTTCCTATGATTCTTGCCCAATACAGGGGCAAAGGACCCCTGTATATAAGTTGAATGCTGAATCCCAACGTGTGTGTGAAGATGCATTAAGAGAATGGTAGGCATTCAACGCTGATTAGTATTTTGTGTTTTTTATTTTAGATACTTTTTTCTCCTTCCTAGTATCACTAGAAACTATTTGTACCTCAATTGTACTACAAATATATAGTTTTGGTACTTAAAGTACAATTGAGGCAACTGTTGCTTATTCAACAAGCTTCTGATTCATTTTGGCTAGTAAAAGTAGAATACGTGTTTATTGTGTTTTCATCTTTGGTAGACCCTGTTTCTTGCTTGTATGATTTCGGTTTACTTCAGCGTATAGTGTTTACGGGTCCACAATTGACTTTGGGATTCACTTCTGGGTTTAGTTCTAGGTTTGAGTTCAAGGATTGTACACAGAACTGTATTCAACTTTTCAAGGAATTGAGGTTAACTAATAAAGGATGCATCTATAGAACTTGAATGATTGTTTAATTGCATGGCAATAATAATGATTGTTTTTCTGCATGGCAATAAAACATGCCATAATAAGGACGATTCATCCCATCTCCATCAAAGTGATTTCAAGTCTAGTTTTGGAGATGGAGTCCCTGCTGGACAGGATTTCATCATCCTCGAAGCTCAGCACAAATTCCAATCATGACAGGTATTCAATACGATCTAAAACGTACATCATCACAGATATCTATCGGCAAGTTGAATTCAGTGACTGTGTTGGAAACCTAAACAATCATAGAAGACACCGGCACTTCCGCCTAAAGACCTCACTCACCAGCTTCTCCTCTGCAATTTGCATTGCTTGATCTGTGCTTAGACTCCTTAGAGCTTGTCTTACCATTTGTTTTGCAAGCTTAAAATGTCGGCACTACCGGATGGGAGTGGGCACCATTTCGGTCATGAAGGACCAAGTCTGCAGCGTGTTTGTCAAACTCATGGGAACCCTTCATTCGTGAAGAGAGTGAGGAAGACCTCCTTTATTGCACTGGTAAGTTCCCATACCTTGAGCTAGTCAGTTTTAGTTGCTTGCTGCTGGTGGTAGTCTGGTATAAGTAGCAAATTTTGTTTTCCACCGTGTAAGTTTTCATTGTGCCTCTCTCATGACTTCCGTAACTTGCGCCGCAGACGGTGCCTATAGGGTTTGCGCGTGAGCATAGATCGTGCTTTCAGGAGTACAGTAATCTGATGTTTGCCGGAGAATTGCTTCGGTGGACCGTGAAAGTGAAAATGTCTCCAAGCACAAAACGCCCACAAGTGTTAATTACAAGCGGGTTCAAAGATTTTGCGAAGTTCCACGGAGTTGCTCAGGGCGATCTCATAAGGTTTACTCTAGTGGCGGTGTCCCTTTTCAAGGTGGAAATCCAGGGAACTTTCCAGAGCCACCACGTCTTCTGTTTGCTCCAATCGACGAAGCAGTTCATGAGGTTTTAAATGTTTCTGATGACGAAGCAGTTCACGAGGTTCAGAATGTTTCCAATGAAATAGTTCATGAAGATTTAGCCGGCGAGGTAAATGGCGGTGAACTTCTTCAATGCTTTTTCAACCAGGTTATTTAGATCCTTGATGGCATGTCCGAATGCAACTTTCTAATATTTCTAATGAGGGTACCACAAACTGTATAGCTAAGGCTGGATTTAGGGTCTTGAAGTTTCACATCCATCTGCCTTAACAGAAAAACTTTGTAGATCTTCAAATTCTATTATGTATACCGCTATATCTGCCATAACAATAAAACTATGTGGATCTCCAAATTCTGTTATGTATACTTTTATACCTTTTTTGCATAATGATATTGTTTCCTGAGCTGTGTAAGGTACGGATGCAAATTGTTTATGATATGGGTGTGAACTATGGGTACCTCAAAATTGTGTTTAATAAGCGTGCTTGATTTGGCATAATTTCAAGACTGCAGTTGCGAAAACAATTGGGATTCTCTAGTTGCTTGCAAATGGGCACGGTGTATTAGGATGGGGAGCATGTGCATAATTAGCAAGTGGTTTAGGGTTTAGGCAGACGTGGTTACCATACCAAAGCCCTAGCAAAGAAGTTCTACATATCACATTGAAGATTCCATGAAAAATAAACTATTTCAAACCATTATTTATGACTCAGAACTTAGCATTAATCCTCTGAACATCATAACCTCATAAACCCTAGTCAAGGTAGATTACAAGTGCAACACTAAACATCCTTGTATAACAAATATGCTTATCTCCAAAGCCAAATCACAGAAGAGAATTATGTTTGATACAACAAACAAAACAATACTATGCTAAAAAGAAATGCATATACATGCCACGCAGATTTGCATCAAACAATATTATTTTCATCTGAAGGCACAAACAGAAACATCAAAGAACATATGCAATGCTTCGTCAAAATTGTATTTACAATTTAAAAAAGTATTAAAGTTTGAATAGTTCATTAAAAGTACTTCAAATATTAAATGTAACAATTTCTGAAAGAGGATGTACTCTGCTATGTACTAAAAGAACAAAGTGTCCCACCTCCATACAACTGACTATTGACTCCAACAACCTCCACACTTCAGTCTAAAAAATCAAGTCTGCACAAGGTAAGTGAGACCTCTACAAGACAAATGTCAGCGAGCACATTTCAAGCAAAACCATATTAGTGAAACACATTCCAGTTCTGAAATGTACCCCATTAATATAATTTTGCCAGCCATGGGCTGGCTCCCACTTAACCTGTAATGTATTCAAATACCATATAAACCTATACCTCTACACATGATGCTTTCACATTTACAAACAAAGGATGGCAATTACAGGTTATGATCATTGAAATCAATGCCATAATCCCATGTCAACCCCTCCTTGGCTTTAATCATTCATTTCGTGAAGAATGCAATGTGATAGTAGCTCTTCCCTGTCGTACGCGCAATCTAGGTGTAAGTATCCTTATCACCAAAAAGGTGGTAAGATAACACGAAATATCGTCTCAGGAGATTCTAGTATATCATAGCAAGCTAAGGGTATCCGGGTCTTTCAAACAACCACCCCAAGCAAAACCTTTTTCCCTTCCTCTTTTCTTTCCGACTCTAATACCTTCCGGATTCCGATCCGGATCTATCCCTTTCCAGATTCTGGTTTGATCCGGGTTTCGGGTTTCACTTCCCAACTTTGACTGGTTTTATATCCCCCTGTTTTACCCTCAGGGTGTCCGCATTTGATCTTTCGAGGGGTAGGAACTCACCACTCATAGACGCCTATTTCTCTACAATAAACTCACACAAAACAATCCTAACCAAGTTTTTATCGTAGAGCAGAGAAAGTATTAGTTCTCACAATTCCTCAAATAACTTGCCTGGAAAACAGGTCAATCAGAACTACATCCTTCCGTCTTTACTACAACGACAAATCAAGACATCTGGAACTGACAGAGATTCGTGCATCTAGCTACCAGACTAATCCTATGGTTGGCAGACCTTCCGGTGAGTGGGAATTTTCCGCTAGCGGTCGCTTATCTCCGCTCGGAACCCTCCCTGGATTTCGGACTCGCATCCGCACCACTCCTTAGAACCGGATTACCGTTACGAAAATTTAAAGGTACCACGCACAAGTCCTTACTCACAAGTCCAACAAAACTTTCTCACAAACTTACTCGCTTATATCAGATTTGGACATCCAGATCCGGATTCCCCTTCACCCGCCCTCTCTCACACTTTGATACTTCACAAACTAATCAAGAAAACGCGCACATAGCCAGAAATCCAAATGTCCACTTAGTGGCTCAGATTAAAGAAAAGGAGAAATGAACATAAACTAATGCACATAAAATGTGCAAGGATGGAATGAGAGGGCAACAAGCTGCCCTTCCCTTTAAAAACCCAAACAAAAAGGCAAAAAGGTCACTCCTAAAATCCAGGTGATCAATCAGTAACCAACCGCAATATCCGGAACATCAAAGTCAACTACTCCTAGAAATCCGGAACCGGGGCCCACGCACGGAAAATCCGTTCCAGATTCAAAAATTCTAACTAACCAAAAACATACTAACTAACTACTTCCCTCGTTCCGATTTCTTCGCACTGCTACTCGGCCCGGCAGGTGGTTTCTTGTTCGATTTTGGTGGGGTGATCTTCGTTGCGGCCCAAGTTGGTATCTTCCGCTTAATCGGCGGAGGGTCGTCATCCAAGGCCGTCTCCTCCCCGGATTCGGATTCCCCCTTCTCGGATTCTTTGATCATCTCCCTCCTAACTTCCTTTTCCGGTGAATCGTCCAGCTGAATTGGTGTTGTATCCCTCTTAGGCGACACCTTCTGCATATGCGGAAAGTCAGTCAGATTGGTCCGAGCCGGGTTTGACAAGGCCTCCATCCAATGGATTAAGTCGCTGTGGACGGATGTTCCGGGTGTCGGCACGGATCCCTCTACTTGTACCGGAATCGACTAGATACTCCTCACATGGCCCTCCTTGGTAGCCGTCTTCTGGATCCGTGTCTGGCTTAAAGGAGGTACTGGAGATGGCTGTAGAATGATCCTCGGACCCGGTCTCTATGGTGTCTTCAACAAGTCGACATTGGGAAGATCCGAAAAGTGAGTGAAATCCAGGGGCTTATTCGGGTCGAGGTGTCCCAACAGCTGAACCATCTCCTTCAATATTCCTTCCATCCGCGCCTAGAGATCGACCAAGATAGTAACCACCTTGGACCCGGATAAGTGGCCTATACCACTCAGCTGGTTGCTGAAGAGTCTGGACTTTGCCATGGCTTCCACGGGCTGATCCACCAACGCTGTCAAGTTGTGGACGAGGTTGAGAGCTTCCGTCTCCTTCTGTTGTGCAGCTCCGGAATCCGTCTCTGCCCAATTCACCCGAGCTAAGAGGTCGTCCCTCTCCTTCTCCAAGTTTCGGATTCGCTCGTCTTTTTCACGCAGCAAATCCGGTTTCGGTCGTCGCCGGATCTCCGTCAAAATATCTTCCGGCTCCACCTTCAACTCCGCAGCAATCCCCAGGATCATGTCCGACATTCCGAGGTGCATGTGTTGAGCCCCCTCCATCCACTGCTTTCCGACTTCGAAGAACTCTGACTTCGCTTTCGGGCTGACTGGGCTCTCCTTTTTCCGGGGTCGACAGTCCAATCCTCGAGTTCGAATCGGTCGACTTCCTCCTCTTCTCCCATTTGTCGATCAGTTCCTGTTGCTGTTGCTCTTCCTCATCGTCTTCGTCGTCTTCTTCTTCCTCTTCCCCCTCGACTGGAGGATCCGGCGGTATTTCGTGCGTGAGACCGTATTTCAGGATCTCAAGGCCAGTGTTATATATCAACACCTCCTCCTGAGTGAGAACCTCCTGATGATGATATAGGTGGAATAGATACGGACTGAGAAGACTAGGCTTCCCCTTCCCTACGTGGTCCACTAATTTCTTCACTACGCCTGCTATGACCTTCCCCCAGTGGACTACCTTATCTTCTAAAGCCCCAAAGATAGTGTTGGCCACCGTAACCGTAACTCGGGTAGGCTTTTCCGGATACAGGATTGGAATTAAAAATTCCAACATCCGTCTCTGCCTAGTGTCCTTACAGTCACTCACGGGGTATTCGTCCTTGGTGGTAACCGGATTACGGAACTTCCCAATTCTGTACTTCTCTACCTGAGAACCTAATCGAGATCCTCTCTTCTCGAACTCGTACACTTCCGCCCATACATCCGTTGTCCATGCTCCAGGTTGACCTCTCACGGTCAGCTGAAACTGATTCGGGACCCCGGAGACGAGTTGCTCAAGCATCTCTTGGTCCTTAACGTTCCATGGCCTACGGATCAAGGCTACGCACCCCATCCGTATTAGATCATCCTCTAACTGTTTCCGGAGGGTTGGGTCGGTGGGAATAAGCGGCCTAACTATCCGAGCCGTGACTGAGGACCGACGCGCTACCGGGTTGCTAGACTCCGCCATAGTTCACCGACACAGACAACTAAATCCGGTGCAATCGGCACCGACCTCACCCTTCTCTCCCTGTCGCGATTTCTAGCTCACCACTCTTTCTCTCAATTAGGTGCGCAAGAAGATCAGCAAAGTGAGAATGAGAAAGATTAGGTTTGGCAAAAGTTTAAGTACTCATCGAGCTGCCGACTGTTCCCGTTGGCAAACGGAAAGAGGTCTGTTCTTATAACGGTTTCCTAGGGTTGTAGGCCGGAAACCTATTCCGTAGCCTGTTCCGATCCGATTAAACCCAGATTTAAGATCCGTTCCTCCTTCCGGTAAAACCCGTTTTAACAGATTTGGAACCTTGGAATCTGATTATTCGGAATTTATCTGTATCCGGATTTAATTCACTACATTTTACCAAAATTTTAAAATTTTTGACTAACTTCTACCTTATTTCCACGCTACGTCCCTTCCTTATGAGTTTCCGTGCTCCCACATTCCCAACGTTCTCAATCTTGACCAGCATGTCGATGAGGTTAGCATCTCCACATCTGCATAAGATTAGAGCAATGCCAATTAGAACCCACGTGCATTAATACACACAATGAACACTTACTAGGACAGAGTACATGTCAAACCTGTGATTCAAAAATCTTGCGACATTCCCATAGTGAGTGGCATTCAAGTACAAAGCCATGTTGTCATTCGACTTCTGTTCAGTGGCCCAATCAGTATCAAGCTGAAATGCGTATAATGGACCATCATGAACTACAAGGTTCCTAATCTCCATCTTTGCATTTGTCAATATCTCCCCAGTCAATTCAAATACATACGCACCTTTGGGGATAGACTCAAGAGCTCGAATCCCCCATCCCATGTGCGTTATATGGTAAACTTCTACTGAGTACTTCATCCCCTGTTGAACCACACGATTACCACATTTACTATGGCATCCACATTTAACATTACACTCCCTAATGAAAGTCCTATATGAATGACCACTACTTTGTAGAAAATGGTCCTTCAGCAACCCACTAGGGTTATATGCAAACTCACCACCAGTTTCTTTTGTACATTGACAAGGAACCACTGCATTTAGACAATCTTCCTTGCCACAAGTACAAAATTCACCTTTCCCTAATCCTACAATAGAAGTATCTACATGGGCCTTGCTATGGACCACACTTGTAGCCATATACTTGAAAGCACACATCGGTGAATGATGTGGAGCTACAGGAATTGGAATCGCCTCCAAGCCCTGAGACACGTCTTCAAAATAGTAAAAGGGTACAGCCTATATAAAACACATATGAACAACCTGCATCAGAACAGCACGCAGCATCCACACAAGAAGTTTAGTCCAAAAAGCACGGTCTCTGATTTAACAGACTCCACTCCGAAGGCAATATACAAAGCTTTGCCTGCATACATCTCTCCTTGCTAACTTCACTCTCACCAGGACTGCACAATAAATTAAGTAAACAAACACTAAGAGCGTCGACGCTTCCTTGTCCCAGCTTTGTCTACCTGTGTAGACAATGTCAAGTTTCCTTGCTGTGACCTCGTATTTCTCCTGCTTGGAGGATTAAGGATTGGGGTGAGGTCCGCAGTGGGGGCTACTGCCTCACCACCGCCATCCACCTCTCCAATTGCTATCTTCCTCAACTCAGTAAAGGAACTGTGCTCTGCACTATACAAATTCTCTACCAATGTTTGGGCATCCTTGTCAACATCGACGTCATTGCGATTCCTCTTCACCTCTTTTTTCTCCCTTCTCTTTGTTTTCGTTTTCTTCACTGTGGCTGCCTTCGGAGCTACTTCGACAAGCTTATCCTTTTCTTCCTCGGATTGCGGCAATGCTTCTAGGACTTCCTCCTTTTCTTCTTCTGATCCAGATTGCAACGCCACTTCCACTTGCTTCTGTTTTCCTTCCTCTAATCCTGCAACCTGCTCCTCCCAAACAACCACCTCAAGAGCAACTCCCTCATCAGAACTCATTCCCTCACCACTGCCATTCCCGTCCCCAACAATTACTTGAGCACCTTCCATCTTCTCACGTACAATCGCAGGCGCATGTTTTTTGAGCTCAGGGTTCGAGCTTTCGTCCATAGATGCTTTGGTTAACTCAAGCACCTTTTCACCGATCTCAACCCTTAACTCTGCCTCCTGCCGCTCAGCAACACCTGAATTGTCTGCATCCATCCCCTCCCCAGCGTCACCCCCAACTACTCCCACCCGGTCTCCTACATCTCCCTCTACTACCTCATTTTTGTTTTTTCTTGGATCCCTAGTTTCTCCGAGTGGCCTCGCCATCTGAGCCTCTCCTTCAAATGTCTCATCATCCCGTGGTCCGTGCATTAGCCTCAATAACAATGCTTTAGGGGGACTGATGACGATGGGGTCCAAAGCATTTCCAAGCGTTGATTTAAATACTTCATCCCCAACTTCTATATCCATTCTACCCGCATCGCCTGCAAGGCTCATATTTTCAGTGGAAATAGAGGTACTAGAGTTGGAGGGCAGGTTCAGCACCTTCCTTGCGAGCCCATCTTTGCTTGACTCCATTTCTGAACTGAATTTAGGCTCTTCAAGCATGTCATTCTTGGTGAAGACCTTTTGCACAACTTTTTTCTTCTTTCTTGCTTTCACTTTCACAGCCGGACTCTGCACTTCAGCCCAGGTTCTCTTCTTCTCCTCCTTCGGATCAGTGGATTCTTCTGGATGATTGTCTTTGTCAATTTTGGCCAACCTCGCACCTCCCCAATCTGTAGCCTTTGGTGAGCCAACAGCTTGATTAGTTGCTCCCTCCGTGAAATTCGCAGGAGATAATGCAAGGTGTGCTAATGTTTGGCCAGAAGCTGCACAATGACCAACGCATTGCCTTCATTTCAGTTCAAGTAATAATCCTCTTCTTCGTCAGAGAAGTAGAGTCACATTGATAACCCCTAACTTAAAAGAAAATAACATCTACATGAAACAGTCAATAGTACTTTAAGCACAATTTCAGTGGAATTCGATACATTTACTGTAAATCAGTATGGTACATCTCCCCATCGGTTTCTTACAATACTCTATGTACATTTTACATATAAATTACAAACCAGGCCACTAAGTACGTTTAGGAAGCAATAAGTAATTAAAATAGTACACCTTATCAGTTTAGTGTGGAAACTACTTCAGGCACAATACACATGGTACAGTTCATACCGTCCATTATTTTATATGTACTATGAGGACCGTTTTAAAAAGCTAGTTTTTTAAACTATTGTATACTGTACACAGAGGCAATAGAAATCTTGTATGGAAGGTATTATCACAAAAACAGAGTACATGTCCATTGTTAAATTAGTGAACCTAAGAAGTACGTTTAACAGAAGCTCAACTGAATACTCTACAATTAGTACGTATTGAGTGTAATAATACTCCATCAAGAAAAAATAAACAATACTTTATGTAGATTCTAATATAGACGAGGCTACTAAGTACATTTCAGTGAAAAATAAGTAAATTGGAAAAGTACACCTAACTAGTTTAATTGGGAACTAATTTTGGTACAATTAATATGATCCGGTTCATACCTTCAATATTTTTAATTGAACTACGATTACCGTGGTAACAAACTACATTTGTAACTATTGTACACTTTATTCAAAGACAATAGGATCCTAAATGAAAAGTATCACCATAAAAGAAGAGCACAAGTCCATTTTTTAAAATAGTGAATCTAAGAAGTACATTTAATACAAACTCAATTGAATACCGTACATTTAGTATGTATGAGCGTAGTAGTATTCCATCAATAAAAAATTAACAATATTGTAAGTACAGTTTAATACAAAACAGGCCACTAAGCACACCTTGATAAATAAGAAAATTGAAATAGTACAGTGGTCAAATGAAATTCACTTTCAGCCTCAATACACGTGCTACATTAGTACACTCCATTCATTATATATATACCATGCGTACAATTACAACTACCCAGTTCAATACACTGTCATATGTTGTACATCAACAGAAATGAAATGCTGTATGAGAAGTATCATCACAGAAAAAGAGTACAATGAAAGACTGAAAAACAAGAATTGAATTTCAACTTTAATATCAAAATACATTTGATACAAATCGATTTTTCGAAATAGTAAACCCAATAAGTACGTCAAACACAACCTGAATAGAATTCCATCTATAATTTGTCAATACTAAAGCAACAATACTCTAAGTGCATTGAACTATGTACAGCCATGCCACTAAGTATGGATTAGTAAGAAACATAAATGAAGTAGTACAAAACATCATCTTCATAATACATCAATTTCGGCCTCCATAGAAGAGATACATTTCATACACTCCGTTTCATATAGATTAGAATTACGGTTGTTACAACTTGGTTCTGTACCTTAGATTATAAGATGTACATTGTTTAATGAAAAACGCAAGACTTAGGACCTTGCTGCAACCAATAGACAAAACAAGTATCCATGGAGATCACAATAGCAAGCACAAAGAAGAGTGCACTCACCGAAATTTGGACATCTTGCCTTCGCAACATTGGATCGGTCTTGCATGATTTTCTTCCTCTCCTCAACAAGACCCAACATGAGCGCCCTCTCCACAAGCTCAAGACAAGGTTCCCCCCAGCCAAAACTCCGATGCCACTCAGGATGCGGCATTGCTTTACAACCCACAGCCACGCACTTGTTACTATTGGCAAACAAAAACAGAATCATAGAAAGGATGATACGAGTGTCTACAAGAAGAAACGACTATGTCGCTGTGAGGGAATGGAAGGGAGCAAAGGGAGCAAACTGTGATCCCAAGGAAGCTTGTCTCCGCAAAAGAGGTTGTCAATTCCAAGGCAGTGTCTTCCATCGGAGCATTTAGGCAATACAAACTACCAAACCTTCCTCTCTTTAGGGAGCAGGACTGAGCCATCAATGCATCAAATTCGAGACGATGGCATTCAATTTTTTGTGCCAACGTAGCCAAGGCTGTCTCTGCTTGTTGGAGCTGCAAGTTGGCTTCAGTTAGGTTTTGCTCCTCCGATGCCAACTGCTCCTCCACCATTTCCAACTTAATGAGCTCACGGTCCACGTCTGCCCTTGTGCACTTCATGTCCGCTATAAGCTTGGTTTTGACCTCCTGCTGTCCCTTGAAAGCGCCCACCAAGCATTCAGTCTCCTGCTTCCTCCACTGGCAGTTTTCAAGAGTCGATTCAGCCTCCTTATGCTAAATTTCGAGGACCTCTCCTTCCATATGCACGACGCTCATGAGGGACTCTACTTCCAGCTGATACTCAATTGCAGTAGCCTTTGACAAATTCATCGCTTCTCGCTGCAATTCAGGCCCCCCGAAATCTACAGAAACACCCAACTCTCCACCCGTTTCTCCAAGCTTCGACCTTGACAGAACAAGGACCGCCTTGCCCTTCCCCCGAATCCCTTCCAGCTTCACCGGCGTAGTGCCTGGCTCCATTGATGGAACGCCATTGCTGCCCCCGAATTTCCACAGATTTGGTCAAACTCTACAAAGTGGCCTTAAATGCTTCCAGTTTCTTGATGTCCTGGTCATAACGATTCCGTTGGCGCTTGTTTGTTTCTTCCCCAAATAAACACCAATTGACTTCCTTCCTCTCCCTTCTCGAACTCCATGACCACCTCCTCCGCAAAATGCACCTTGAGCAATCCGGGTACCTCATTGGGGCTGTGTTGATAGATAATTGGGTGTAGCTCCTTGATCCTCGCCCTCAACTCAACGTCCTCGCATTGCTGCCACAAGTATCCATTCCGTCCACCATGACCAAGCGGTTCCCCGAAGTATTTTTTGACGAGTTTCGTTGGTAGTGATCCCTTCCGGTAATGATGCAAATTTTCTGTCGATTCATTGCACAAGTTGTACTCCCTTGCAAAATCGTCACGACTGAGTTTCTTCGGAGGTACCTTCAACTTCGCAATCTCGGCGTCGACATCCTCCGCAGACTGGTAAATCTTTGACTTCTTCAGTTTGGACGTTGCTCTCTTCTGCAAGCCTGCATTTGCGGTGTCATCTTCCTCCTCGCGATGATCCCAATCTTCATCGCTGTGTACTTCCTCCCTGCTGATTTGAGGAGCTTCACTCCCCTTCTGCTGTCTCGCAGTTGACTTCCCCTTCGTTGGATCCTCCCTCACATTTTTCGCGTCCTCTATCTCATTCCTTCCGCTCTCCCTGGATTTCGTGGCACTAATCGTCCCTTTACTCGCATTGCCTCTAAACCCTAAACCCTTACTCAAATGCGTTCCCTGCAAGTCCTCCATCCCGATAAACCCTGAACCCACAACATGCCATAGACTCCCTCCACCTAAAGACAAGCAAGTAACTGTGGAATGCAGTGGAGAGACCTAAGCTGGCTAAAAGGTGCGAGAAGACTACAGGCGATCACCCGTATAGTGAGCTCTTTCACCGGCGGTCACCGGTCACCAACCACTGGTGAAGTTCAGCCTACCTGCGGTCACCGGTTTTTGGAGTTGTGGATTTATTAGGATTATTTATTAGGATTGGTAGCAAATGATGGCCCAAAATGTACTTAATCCCTTTTTGATTTTGTGTATCTAAAGATTTGATGAGGACACCAAATATGTTATGGACTTAAATATATATGATCTTGGTTGTTATTGCGAGGGATTTGTACTTTTAAATGAAGAAATACAATATTCTACGCAATTACTAGTACGATTCTCACAAGTTTGATTTCATAGATGTAGATGTAAAGTGAAGGTTTAGATGTGAACATACATAACTTAATCTTTAGCACATTTAGGTGTGTGGTATTCAGCATTTGATAAAAATTTCTATAACTTAGTTGGACTTCTTTTTAATAGTATCATGAAAATCAATTTCTATGAAATCTTGTTCATTTTAAAATATATTTTAGAAAAAATGAAGCAAAAAAAATCAAAGTAGGACCCTTATTGTATTTTCCAAATCAATGTAAGTTTATTTTGATATTATTGTTTCATGTGTAAAACTTAATACTTCGGTAACTATAATGCTAAAATAACTATAATGAACGGACTATTAATTTAGGTGAAATTCACAGTGTATGATTAATTTATATTCCACCACTTCGTACTTGGTTCCACTCCCTCCCCATTTATTTTGTCACAAGTGAATCCCAACTCAAGGATTAAAAATTTCACCACTTTGTATTTGATTCCACTACCTCCCTATTTTTTTGGCACAAAAATATTCCAAATCAAGGATTAAAAATTCCACCACTTTGTATTTGATTCCCCTCCCTCCCTATTTTTTTGGTCACAAAAGAATTCCAAATCAAGGATTAAAAATTCCGCCACTTCGTATTTGATTCCACTCCCTCTCCATTTTTTTTGTCACAAGTGAATCCCAACTCAAGGTTTAAAAATTCCACCACTTTGTATTTGATTCCCCTCGGACCTCCCTATTTTTTTTGTCACAAAAGAATTCCAAATCAAGGATTAAAATTTCCACCACTTCGTATTTGATTCCCCTCCCTCCCCATTTTTTTGGTCACAAAAGAATTCCAAATCAAGGATTAAAAATTCCACCACTTCGTATTTGATTCCACTCCCTCCCCATTTTTTTGTCACAAGAATTCCAAATCAAGGATTAAAAATTCCACCACATCATAGTTGGTTCTACTCCCTCCCCATTTTTTTTGTCACAAGTGAATCCAAAATCAAGGATTAAAAATTCCATCACTTCATATTTGGTTCCACTTCCAAGACCCCATTTATTTTGTCACAAGTGAATCCCAACTCAAAGATTAAAAATTCCACCACTTTCGTATTTGATTCCACTCCCTCCCCATTTTTTTTGTCACAAGTAAATTTCAAATCAAGGATTAAAAATTCTACCACATCGTAGTTGTTTCTATTCTCTCCCCATTTTTTTGGTCACAAGTGAATCCCAACTCAAGGATAAAGAATTCCACCAATTCGTATTTTGGTTCCACTCCCTCCCCATGTTTTTATCACATAAAATGGACCCTAAAATCGTCATTTCAATGGGGTTAATTTTTAATAGAAGAACAAAATGAATCTATGAAGCACTGAATTCATTTCCCAAAAAAAATATCAATTGGTTTAAAAAAATGGAGAACACATTTGCTTGAGCCCTTTTCAATTTCATTGTAATCCACGTTTAATAAAAATGTGGATTGAAAATAAACCCCTACATATTCATAGGATTCAGGCATTCACGAACTAAATTACTTATGCACAATTAAAATGTGGTCACTACGTCAATTCAATGCAGTTAGTTTTTAATAAAATCACAAAATTAATCTAGGAATCACTTGATTCATTTCCACAAAGAAATATCATTTGGTTAAAAAAAATTGGGAAAAAAAATCAATGGTTATTTTTCAATTTCATTGTAATGAACGGGGAAAAAAATATGGATTCAAAGTGGACCCCCACATATTTATAGGGTTTGGGCACTCATAAACTAATTTACATATTTATAAATAAAATGTGGCTACTACGTCACCTCAATGCGGTAAGGTTTTAATCCTCCTCCATCCACACATTCAAAAAGTGAATGCCGCTTAGTCAACCCCAATTGTAAGTTTCATTATATCTATTTTTGGTAGGTGTTTTAAACAAAGAAAATGAAGTTTGACCAGTTTTATTTCTATTCCATCTTGAAATTTTGAGAAATGTCAAAAATTAAAAGAAGTAAATTCCAATTAATGAAACAATTTGAAATTTCTTGCGCAATGATATATCATTCACAGTTTCAACTAATAAAAATATAAAATTGTTCTTTGAGCACAATTTAAAAGGCAAAAATTAGCTTAGACAAGATGTTTGACCATTTTACAATAGATCAAGTCCTTTAGGGGTTCATAGAAGAACAAAATTAAATCTTTGAAGCGCTATCTTCATTTACCTAAAACAAATATCAATTGGTTAAGAAAAAATCAAAATCCAAGTAATCAATATGTATCAAAAATGGTTCTTCATCCAAGGTTCATCCAAACAAATAATACAAATGTTAAAATCCCATACGTTTTGCTTTCTCAACTAATTCGCAATATTTATACTAGATGAATTACCTTCATTATTCGATGAATAATTCAAGGGCGGGAATGTGGCCCGAGACTAGTGACCTTTAATTCAAAACATCGGCCTAAATTCGTGAGTACGTCTCTACAGTCGCCACGTGTCCATGACATATTAGGAGTAATCTAGCATAGAAGCCGGAAATAGAGGCGGACCAAGTTGGTGCCCTCTAAATCTCAAATGAGACAAGGCACACGACGTAGTATTAACTGAGTTGACTTCGCAAGCATTGGTGGATGCAAATCCGCCAACTGCAAGCCAGGAATCAAAATCGGATGACGTATGTTGCGTATGTCTCCTCTGTAGAGTACATTTAGTACAAATTTTTGTACTTTTTGCAAATTGTGTACATAGTGGTTTTGCCGAAAGTGGATGGGGTCTAGCGTACTTACACCCTTTTATACAAATACAATCATGCCAAAGTTGTCAAATCAATGGACGTGGAGGACATTGTGAAGATGACTAATATAGAGTTGACATTGGAGGAATTGCAGTAGGTTGCCACATACCGCAAAAATTGCGTGAACTTAGCATTGTTATTACTTGTTATTATGCGGAAATGCCACGAGGCTAAGTGTATACACAATGACATATCTACATCCAATGTTTTGCTCCATTTTGTTCCATGAAAACAAGATAGAGTATATATGGAGATTTGTGATTGGGGACTTTCTAGCCAAGTTGTGGAAATCGTGCCATCAAAATACGGTTACCAAACATAGAAGTACCTTCAAGACGTGAAAGCTACTCGAAAGTTTGCTACTCCAAAATTGTCTTTTTTATACGGAGACCAAGATTTAGAGAACTTGCTTGAGGTCATGCCAAATAAGCATGTATAGTCTAAAGTTGCTAATGCATGAGGCACAGGATGGATAGCAGAAAGGATTTGGAGAGAAGAGTGGAATCCAATTTATATTTGCAAAGAACACGTGTGACAATATACAAATTGTCTCAAAAATTGTCGTAGAACAAGGAAGCACAATTACTCTTGAAGGTGTTCAAAATGACTAAAACACCGTTCAAGTGACTCGTGTATCGTTTCCAAAGGATTTAGTTTGTAGTTTCCTAGAAAATAACTGGAACGGGACGTGGAAAACAACCCAGGCCTAACAAAACTGGATAATGTCTCCACACTCCATTATTCTCTAAAATATTCTCTCTCTTGTACCACATATATATCACACAGTCATCCAAACAAGGAGGAGTGTCCTATACTTGTACCTCTCTCTATCTGAGATCAGAAAACATCAATCCGACTAGACGGATGCGAAACCGGAAGGAGTGTCTAATCTTGTGCCTCTTCCAGATCTACTTCCTAATCAAAGTTTAAGTAACCAGTATAAGAAGTTTAGCCTCTATATTAGAGGGTTCCGCTATTGGAGTTGAGGGAGGATGCTTTGAATCCTATCCTTCAAAAAATTAAGGTGACTGAAGTTCCACTCAAAGAAAATACACAAAAGATACAAAACCAGGATGCAAGTTCTTCCTTACAACTAATCCAGAGTCAATCCGGACTAGCAGGTCACTCAGGAAACCCCCACAATCCACACTTGCTACAACGATAGACCTATCTTATCCATATCCCTTTGGCAGGGAATGGTAACCGGATAACTAAATGATCCCTATCCCCTTACTCATCACCACTTCCGGTTGTAATAGGACCTCATCGACACGTTGACTAGCATACATTCGGGTACGGATTATACCCAATCTAAGAACGGCTATCCCACATAGAAGTTCCCTGATGGCAAACAAGAACACAAAAATAAATCTAGTACACACAGTTTTTTGACCAACTCCCTTCAGTGTCCGAAACCGGATCTCGACAGAATCCGGGGGTTATTCTCCCTTCCTAATTCAGCAAAACCAGCTACCCGCACTAAACAATGGTTTTGGCATTGCCGGCATACCAACTTAGTGCAAAGTGATAAACTCAACACCATGACATAGAAATCTGTAAATATTCGCTTAAAGAAGGAAAACAAAAGCATGAAAACATCCAGGACATCAATTCCACTTCAGCCCCTAAATAACTAACACCCAGGGAATCCTAAAAGCCCCCAAGGAATCAAATTAACAGACCAGAGAATGACACGTCACATTCTCCTGATCCAGAACACGTTGACTTCCTACCATCCGACCCTACCCACAAAAAGTGGATTTCAGATCCGACAAATCCGGATCGAGGAATTCCAAATTCATCACCATCAAACACTAGTAGAAAATCTGCCCAGTTTTGTTGTTTTGGTCACGTTGATGATCAACAGATTTCTGTTAATCAAGAGAAATCTGTTGATCATCAACGCGACCAAAACAACAAAACCGGGCAGATTTTCTACTAGTGAAAACTAACTCGTAAGTTGCTTTCTAAGTCAAAAACTTTGGTTTTTATCCACCTACCTTCTTTTGCTCCTAAAAATAACTAAACCTAAGTCTTCTTCAACCGCTTTTGGGGCGCCTCCGTTTTCTTGGTGGCTCCCTTCCTTGCTGGCTGCTTGGCAAGCCCGGGACTACTGACCGGAGGTTAACCGGATGTGGATCCTCCTCTAGTTCTGCCTTCACCATCGCTCTCAAAGCACTCCGACATATCTCTCAAGTAATCCTTTCTCTAGTCCAAAAAACACACTCAAAATTCTAAAACTCTTGCTCAAAAAACTTCTGGTCGCCTATTTGCACTCTCAGAACCGGATACTCAAACGTTTAGAACTCCTTTGTCAAACCAGGAACACACACAACAACTTCTCAAACTCAATGGGATGCAGGCAAAAAAATGAAGGAGGTAAAAGAAGGCCTCCACTCAGCTTCCCACGTTCCAGTTCTGTAGCCGTTAAGTTTTCCGTTATTGGTTTATAGTGGATTTTCTATCCATTCAATGTTCCTTTTCTGCTCCTGTTGGGGTCCATTATCTTCCGGTTTGGTTCCGATTCCGTTTTCTATATCATCAAGAATTTTGGAATCCTGTTGAACCACTATCCTGGATTCCGGTTAGGATGGAAAATTGAATTTTTTTCTTTAACCAAATTATCACACTAAGGTATCCTATGTTTTACTAATCTATAAACCCAGTAATTTCTCTATTTCTAACTCATAGAACCGAAAAAAATTACCAAAAATGGATTCCTTACTTCTAATTCTACTTAAAATCCCTCCAATCCTGTTCTATAGGCCCGTCTATAGGTTCCCATACAAACCTACAAGTGAAATTGAGAAGCCTCCAAAAAATAGGTCCGCAAGAAAGGGCATCCATTCTAGAAGTTCTCACTAAATTGGGGATGGCATTGTACTATTGAAGTATACCCAAGTGCTACTATCAAAGATAGTAATTTCCTGTTTTTACTCTTGAAAGTTTAGCATATAATAGTTATATTGAAGGCAAGGATTGTTCACCTATTATCTTCAAAGGAGATCATGTATATTTGGCATCAACCAAATATAGTCCCATATACAAACCTACAGATATATTCACTGCAATTCTATGCAATCATCATTTTTATTTCCTTTGGCACCAAGTAGAAGATGATGATCTATGCATGTCCAAATTCTTGAATAATACAATCATAATCCTAACTCAAACATGTAGCGCACGTACAAGATATAATTAAAGAAGTAAACAAATGTGTGTTATATAAATGTATATGAAGCTGCCAAATTTGAATAAAAAAGTGCGTGGATATAAAATCAAGATTGTTTGTCATTCCAAAAAAGATAGGGATGTAGCAATGTAGCTCTTTCAAAAGGGAAAATGAGCCCTAGTGTCCGCACCCCAACCAAACAACTTTGGTGCCTGTCCTAGCATCCGTGCCCGGGCCAACTTGAGTTTGCGCCTCTGCTAGCTTTTATCCAAGCCTTGATAGGTGTCTATGCCTAGATCCAAAATGCATCCGTGCCCTAACATGAGTTTGCACCCAACGCCAACCACTACTAGAAAATTCATTATTTTTGTTGATTTGGTTGCATTGGTGTAGATCACTTTTCTATTGATTTGGACAAAATAATATGTCCAAATCAACAAATTATTGTCCAAATCAACATAATAGTAGTCCAAATCAACGCGACAAAATCAACAAAAAAATTGAATTTTCTAATAGTGATTGTCTTTTGTCTGTGCCCCATTTGATTTACATCCGAGCCCCACATCTAAGTTGGTAGCTAGGTTTTGGCAAGGTAATTAACTCCACGTCAGCTTTTTCTTACCTTCACAGGAAGTCAATTACATGTTAACTACATCAAACGAGTGGAATCTCAATTGAATGGGCAGGCGGATAGTTTGTCCAGTGTGACAACCCTGATGTGTGGAAGAAATTTCAAAAAATTTGATTGGTGGATTGCAAGGTATTTGTATTTGAAATGAAAAAATCCAATTTTTTTGCACCTTTCTTGAATAGGTTTTTAAGGCTTTGAATCTACATAGCTTAAAGTTTTTGCACTACACATTTAAAAAAATTTCTAACTTTTTATGTTGAAGAATTGAATTGAAAGTCTAAAATAAAAAGTTAAAAAAAAACACTTAGTTTTCATTCATTAAAAAATTATTAAGTAGAAGAAGGTTGAAGATTGAAGGGAAAACTAAATCATAAATAGCTTTAAGATGGAATTGAAAATCACTAATTTCAATGGTGAGATTGTTTTGACAAGCCAACTAAACTTGGTGCAGCCTCTTTTTAAATTGTAAAAATTGCATTCAAAAATGAATCTACAAGTTATTTGTTCAAAAAGATGCTTAAATCCTAAAACGCTGAGGCTTTTTTTAGGAAGACATTGTCAAAAATTGTGGTTTTTTGGTATGTTTTTCAAGAGCAAAAATTAAATTTAAAAAAAATTTCAACCATGGAAATAGAAGTAAAGTATTTTACCAGAGTGTGGAAAAAATTTCAATCCATTTGACCGCACGGATTAAAAGATTATAACATTTGAAGTGAGAATAAAAAACTTTTATTCCTGCAAAATAGTATTGGTAGACTTTGGACCTTCTTGGTATAAAATTTTTGCTCTACACAAATATGAAATTTTTGATCATTTATAAGTATATGATGTTAGATTCACTCAGTTTTTTTTTAAAAGCAATTGAGATGTCTAGCTTATACTAAATCACCTTGGAATGCAAGGAGCTTAAGCAAATTGGCAATACACTAGTCATTTTTTGATGATTTCTTGTGCCACAAAGAATTGTTTTATTTAAAATCCAAATAGTGAGAAGTTAGAGGCAAAGTGACAAACATTTGGAATACATGGACTAAGTTCAAGAATTTTGACTTTACAGATTGCAAGATAATAGGAATTGAAGTCAGTAGAAAATGTTTATTCTTGAAACTACTCCAACATAGCTAACAAAGTTTAACTACTATTAGAATGTGATTTGAGGACTAAAGTTTGTTTTTATGGGAAAGTTGTACGCCATAATGTATTAGCTACATACAAGCAAAATTTCAATAGTTGATGAGCTTTTTTGCAAAAGATTTCCAAATTGCCCAAGTTGCCTAAAATGTTTAGGGTAGCATAACTTTTGATTTGGGCACCCAATTGGAAAAAAAATTAGTTTTTTACCAAGGAGGTACATGTTTACATTTTGTATCCAAATTTTATGAGCATTCAACCAAAAATGACTTTGTAGAAACCTACCCGAGATTTTTGCATAAGCTAAATGAACACTTGGTCCTTTAGAGGTTAAATTGTCCAAAAAACAAGATTGTCCATAAATTTCTCATTACTAATAGAATGAATCAAATCTATCCTTATAGAAAAGTACATTCTTTCTATGAGAAATAAAAATTTAGAATTTTTATTTTGACTTTCTATGATTTTTTTGTATTGCTTGACAAACTCCATTTTAGGCTTCAAGTGGCATAACTTTTGCATCTAGGCACCAATTGAAATACAAATTATATTTTTCAAAAGATTAATATTCTGTATTCTCAAAAAGTTTCAAAAAAACACTATATAAATTGAGACTGTAGGAGCCTATCCAAAATCCATTTTGTCCTCCAAGGGGACAATGGAAGTTTAGAGGTTAAGCTTCAAGAGTTTGTTCACACTACTAGAAAAACCAGGGATGAAATCAACAAAAAAACAACCAAAAGCTGCTGTTCCATTCTATTGATTTGATCGCGTTGTCCAAGGCAGTAGGGGACACAAATGGTTGTTCATTGTGTTGATTGGGAACAGAGATGTGTTGTTCACTATGTTGATTTGATTTGAGTACTTTACGTTTCAACTCATGTTGACTATACATGCAAACTGAAAATAGGAAAGTAACATGTGTTGTGATGTGGCAGACAAACAGTGGTTATCATCCACCCATTCTCAGTTTTTCAAGGAAGACTTTTGATATTTGAAATCATTACAATTAAATTTAGAATTGCTCAATGGTCGGGGCTTCCATCTCACTCGCTACAGTGCGTACAGCTTCCTCACAAACTGGAACAAGAGCAGTACTGCCTCCATAGAAGAGCTTTCCTAAAATGGCTTCTACACTCCCTGCCAATGCTTCAGGAACCTCACTCTTCCTTTCTCCATAACTAGACATTTTGTTTGATCCTTCCACCAAAGTAGCTCTTGAACTATGGACTTCTCCTGCTGGTATTCAAAATTACAATGGATAATTGCATTTGTCTTATGTTTGTATAGATAGTTCACGCCTTTGCAAAGTCACAAGAATACATTTGAGCTTCCAAAAATTTGCTTAAACATTTTACCATCACATTGAAGCTCCTATATCTATGAGGTTTAGAGAACACATTCCCAAAACATGTGATTAAAAATAAAATCCATCATCAACCACATTGCCCATAAACTATAGACTGTAGGTACTTGAAGCGGTCTTCAAATAACAAGCCAACGGTATGATGACGCCTAGAAGAATTTGCTCAAATTTTACCACTAGTCTAAAGATGATGCAACGAAAGCCACTCGGATACAAAAGAAAAGTAGAGAGGTAAACACTGTTTAGGAAAAAACCTAGCAATGTCGAGGGCAAAATGAATAAATGTTCTCAAATCTAATCTTCTTTTCCTCTCCATCAGGTCATGTACATCTCCTCGAGAATAAATACAAGGAGGTTCAATGTGATAAGAAAAAATCCCACTTAAAAGCCCACTTCACATGCCTCTGATTTGCCCAACTTACTAAGAATTTGGATTTCGAGAAACTGAACTCAAGGAGATCAAGAAGACTACAATTTCTCAAATATACAGCCGAGAGACAGAAGGATACCTTCATTGAATTTATGTCAATGCTTGCTCCTCTTTGAAGCGTCATGTTGTATCCTTCAAGAGACGTTCCTCCTGCAAACTATGTTGCAAAGACTGAACACAACAAACAATCACATATCAAATGATATTGGAGCTCAGAAAAACCACTACAATAATCAACGCAACCACCAAGCTATTTAGTTATATTTAGCTAACATTTCGTCGACAAATGTTAGGAAGACACTGAATACCTTGAATTTTGTACAAGCTCTTCCAATTGCAACCACCTCCTTCTGAGACTTGAATACTTCACAACAAGCACAAGTGACAATCCCTCCAAATAAAGGTATTTTTGGCGACAATATTGGAAAGAGTGCCGCATACTGATTCTCCTGTAGGTTGTATTGGCCAAAATAAAAACCCAAAAGAAGGGTAAGAAAAAAACATTGTTCTATGATGTATGTTCTATCACCAAATAAAGAAGAAAATGAACACATCAGGAAGTGTTGCTCACCCATTCAATGAGATTTGAGTCATCAGATATAACAATGAGATCAATGGCTTTGTAGCCAGTAATGAGCTCCAATAAAACCACTCCAAAACTATAAACATTGCTCGCTGGAGTTAATTGGCAACGGAGGAAGTACTGGGGGTCAAAGTACCTGATGAAATCACCTCCACAATAGAGTTGGAATTCTGTCTTTGACAGCAACGTAACCAAATGTAACATAAGCAGGATAGAAGAACTCCTTGCAGTAGAAGAGCTACTGTCGGAATCCAGAAAACAAGATTCTAGTTATTTAAGATAGAATTAGAAGTAAGGAATCCATTCTTAGTAATTAATTTTTATTTTTGTGGGTCGCAAGTAGAAGAATTAGTAAAATTATCTATTAACAAAACATAGAATTTCTTAGTAAGATAAAATGGTTAAGGAGGAAAATTTATTTTTCGTCCTAAATCGGAACCCAGAACCCGGAACCCAGAATCAGGAGGAGCTGACACGTGTTACCTAAGCCTCATCAAGTGGAAGCGCCTCCAAAGCGGCTGAAGTGAGCTGCAATTATTTTAGGAAGGAAGTAGGTAGGCGGTTTAGGACTAAAGTTCTTTTGATTTAGAAAGTTACTTGCAAGTTGCTTTTTGTTAGGAGGAACCTGGATACCCGGATCCGGATTTGTCGGATCTGAGATTCACTTTTTGTGGGTGAGACCAAAAGTAGATAGGAAGTTTCTTAGGATAGACTTAGACCAGTAGGGCTATAGCCAAAGTTTTGGATAGGTAGGAAGCTATTAGCCAGCTCCTTTTCAGCTGGATACACTTGGACTTCACTTTCCGGGTTTTCTAGATCTGAGATCCACTTTTTGCAAGATTGGCCACGTGATAGGAAGTCAACGTGTTCTGGATCAAGAGAATGTGACGTGTCATTCTCTGGTCTGTTAGTTTGATTCCTTAGAGGCTTTTAGGGTTCCCGGGGTGTTAGTTATTTAGGAGCTACTTTTTAGTTGGATGCACCTGGACTGTACTTTCCGGGTTTTTAGGATCTGAGATCCACATTGTGTGGATCAGATGGGATGGTAGGAAAGTCAACGTGGGGAGGATAAGGAATGACAGGTGTCATTCTCTGGTCCTCTGATTTTGTTCCCTGGAGCCTTTTAGGGGTTCCTTGGGGTTGGTATTTAGGGACTGACTTTGGTTTGAAGCCTCGGGCATTTCTTTCTTGTAAATTTCAGCATTTTAGTAAAGTCATTCAGATTTCCACTTCCTAAGAGTTGTTCTAAAAAGTCTTGACTCTGGGTTGGTATGCCGGCAATGCTAGAACCATTGTTTAGTGCGGGTAGCTGCTTTGCTAATGTTGGGAGGGAGGAAGAGTTCCCCCAGATTCTGTCTGAATCCGGTTCCGAGAGTTGAAGTGAGCTGGTTGAAAAGACTGTGTGTACTAGGAGTGAAATTTAGCTACTGTAATTACTTGGACGCTTCTGTGTAGGATAGCCGCTCTTAGATTGGGTGCATTTTGTAGGAGGCAGGTGTATGCTCATTGAAGTGTTGATGAGGTCCTACTATAACCGGAAGTGAGTGATGTGCAAGTGGTTAGGATTGCCTAGTTATCTGGTCACCAGATTCTGCCTTAGGAACCAGATTTGGATAGGCCTGTCGTTGTAGTAAGAAAGGATTGTGGGGGTTTCCTGAGTGACCTACTAGTCTGGATTGACCTCCGGATCAGTTGTGAGGAAGAATCCGCATTCGGGTTTTGTGTGTGTGTTTTATGTTTTCTTTAGTGAACCTTCATTCACTCTAATCCTTTGAAGGATAGGGTATACATTCCCTTCCTTAAATCCAAGAGCGGACTCCTCTGATATAGAGGTTAAACTATAATATCGGTTACTTTGCTTATTGGATCCGGATCCGGAAAAGGTACAAGATCAAGACACTCCTTCTAGTTCCGCATTCAGTTAAGTAGGACACTAAATTACGGCTACTGTTGGGTAGAAATACAAACCTGTCTCTTGTTGGGGTTTAGTATGGGGAATAGTATGAGTTGAAAGAGGAGAAGGTTGAAGGAATATGGACAAGGAAGTGCAGTTCCTAGTTTTCAGTCCCGGATTCTTTTGTCTTGGATTTGTGTTCCGGATCCTGTTCTGGTTATTTTGAGGAAACTACGAGTTAAAATCCTGTAGGAACGATACACGAGTCATCTAAGGTGTTTTACACTAATTTAACACCTAAGGGAGGGATTTGTGCTTTCATGTGTTACGACAGCTACCACAAAATATTCAACAATTTTCAAGCTTGTAAACTTCAGAGAAAAGATAAAGTGGGAGTGATGCACCAATCACAGAACATTAAACTTGTTATTTTCTGCTTATTAAGTGGATAGATCAAACTTTTATTGCGTGAGCCCAAAAGACATTCCAGATTCATTGTTTAAAAATGCTATGAAACCATAGTGAATTCATGACACCATTGTTGAGAGAAGGGTTGATTGAGATTAACATGAGGATGGATCTTGGATTTACCTTGCCGTGCCAGCTGGCCTGGTGGGAACGTGAGTATCAATCTCGAGTGACTCTTTCGAGATGCCAGAGTCCGCCACTTTGGCAACCAGATTTTTGTCCAGCAAGATGTTACTCAGCTTCGCATCTTTGTGAAGCACCAGAGGATCCTAAACACATAAAGTAAGAGAAGAAAATTAGTTGTGATTATTGGAACAATATTAATTGAATTGCTAACAATGTTTCAATAGAGTGAAATCATTTCATGCAACATAGAGAACTTTTAGACAACATAGAGAAGGTCTCTACGTGACCACTGCAACTATAGAGAGACCGCTCCATGAATTGTGGGCAAGATTCCCTTTATGACACCATCAAAAAGTTCCTAAAACTGTCTCTAACTTCACTGAACTCTATAACTTCACTGAACTCAATGTTTCAATAGAGTGAAATCATTTCATGCACATATTACTATCACATGCATGATACGAGAGAGGCAGAAACCCAAAATAGTACCGATGTGTAAGCATTGCCTCAGGATTTGTAATGGGCACTGTGGTGGTTGATACTCACAGAGTTAGTTCTCGTGCTCTTTGATCTTATCTCTGTCACTATACTTCAGCTTTGTGGCGCACCCATGGAGACCATGCTTACAGTCCACTTGCAAAGACTGAATAACTTTCTCAATGGCTGCATTTCTGGTCAGATCAACAAGTTGTGAGCATGTCGGACAGCCTTTGGTAAGCTTCATGTTACATGCATTGCACACGTTGTGACCATTCCTGCACTGAGATTTCACAACCGCACTATAATCAACTTCAGTAATATGGACGTTTCCTTGGTCATAGTTTCTCACAAAGCCACAACTTAATTAATCAAGACCTTCAGCAACAAAAAATTCATCATAGGTCTCACACATTTGAACTCAGCTTTCTGGGTTTATAACCCTCTCCCTCTCAACCAAAGAAACTTGACACAATTATGTTGACTAATCAAATTGGCATTATGAAATTGCACTACATTGAGACTTGCATTCCTAGTTAATCATGTAAATTTTGGAGAAAAGACAAAGATTCAACCTACCACTCAAACATGTTATGGCTCTTCGCCCCTTCGTCAACAAAGAGCAAAGGACCTGGGATGCTTTTGTCCACAAATGGTTCCAAAATGTGATGGTTCTGCAAACGACACACGCCAACTTAACATTCTTTACCTAAAGCCATCAATTAAACATCTAGGCATGAAATGATATTTTCTGATCAGTAAACAGTAGAGAGAATCAAAATTGGATCACAATCAACCAAACTTCTTGAAAATAGGTCAATCTCCTGTAAATCATAGCAAAGATTTTCTTTATGTATAAATTCCTGAAATAGTCTAAACATTATGTAAGAAAACGAGAATCGGAATAGGATGAAAATCAACCCGGCCACCACCCCAGGATGCAAGTCAAACGGACTCTAAAATGTTAAGAATTCATTCAACTGCAAAATCACAAAATCCAACAGTGTTGGAAAAAAACTGCAAATCTTCTTCATTAATAAGGGTTTTTAATCAAAATAGTGACACATACCTTGTTCACAAGGACACTCAGAAGTTCAAATCCAAGACAATTGCCATACACAGGAAAGTGATCTCCACGGTAGTTAGCTTGAACAGCCCACTGCACCAAAACCCTGCCACAACAAGCAGGCTCCTAATGAATCTTTTTTGCAAAGACCATATGCAAAGGAACCTCAAAAGCTCACAGTAACAAAAAACCAACTTCCAACAATTCCTAACAAACTCTTAATACTACTGGAAGTTTCAAACTCCAATAGTATTGGAGTTTCACAGTGTATAATAGGTAACATAATGGAATTCAACCAAGCTGGCTTGAATGTTTTGTGATATCAATGACGCTGACTCCCGATGAATAACTCTGTTAAGCAGCATGTGTTAACTCTCTGCGCACTAGACCGACGTTGACAATCGGCATTGCCACTAAGTTGTTGGAATTCAACGACCCAAACAGACAGACTGGGGACAATCATCGAAGCTATCGCGGATTGAATTCATGAGTACTGTACATTCAAGCTGCGAGGCGACGCGCTGCCGCAATTAGCCATCAAGGACCAACCTGTGAGGAAGTGGCTTGGCCTAGCAAATACCGGGAAGTTGAATAATAATATTAAGAATAGTAGGAAAAACATATAGAGAGTACCGTACATACATACATGAGAATTATTAACAACAACTCGTGGTCATGACGCAACGTCACATCCGTCCGTCGTTGGTGCGTGCTGGCCTGCTGGTGGGGCCTTCGGGCTTTGACAGATATTTAACTTACTCCTAGACACGTGTCTCCCCTTGGTTAACCTATACCTTTCAGAAGGGCCCATCGACGGAGAGTCCTTTGAGTATAACGCTTGCTCAACTTGCACTTCACTGTGTAAGGTAAATTAATTGTCCCTGTGCATCGCAATAGTATTAAGGAGTTTCAAAATACTTTGGAAGAGCAGTAATTGTACATACGCCAAAGAACTTCTTCGCAGCAAGGAAAAAGGGGTTATCCTCCGTCAAGCTACCCCCCCCTTCCAGGCAGCATAATCCCGTTAATAACAGAAAATTTCTATTACCAAAAGGTTCGAATTTAGAGACTCATGCATACCAAAGATTTTTTCACTCACCAAAACCAAACCCAAAACCAATCAATAAGATATTGTCCCCTACAGCAACCCTACCATAGCCAAAAATAAATTTACAATTCCATAGTGAGACACGTGGCCAACCTCTTGAAGCACATCTTTTGGTTCGTTGCAGATGAGCGGCACCACTTGACCTCCACAAACTTGACATACAAGGTGGTGATGTAGGACGTGTTATAGTTGGGCGACAAAGGCTTCTCTTCCAAAGCATTCTAGTCGCTAGTGAGCAAGTATTCCATGCCATTGCCTAGCTGTGACAAAATCCCCACCAAAGGCCGATTGTTTAGGACAGCAGACGCCTCATCTCTCCCTTCGTAGCGTCTTTGCGAAGGTAGCTTGATGCGTGCTCCAGAGATGGCAACACATTGCACTGCAAGAACCACCAAATACAGCAATGTTGCAGCACTGAGAATCATCTTCGCAACAACCACAGAATGGTGCAGAACATCACTTCAGAAAGCCGTTCTTCCAACACTCTGTCCCTTTGAATTCGCACCGTCAATCTTGCAGGTGGAAACAGAGATACGTCAATTTCTAAACCACGTACTTGCCCAGAAAGATCTCACCCAATTCAAAACAAATTCAAAGAGAGCCCCAAAGATAGATTCTCTCATATTCTTCTCGCCTTCGTTGTTGCCACACTCTCTCACTCACTCCACCATCTCTCTTGATCTCAAGAACTCGCAAAACACAACCAAATTAAGTACAGAGTGGAGAATCATTCTCTAGATCTTCATTAAAAACAGGATTGTTACAGCCCACGACTCTACCCACCATGAATCTTTCGCTGTCAAAATCTAGTTGTTGCAACTATCATTTCGTTTCCTCTTGCTCCAGAGGTGACTAAGTTCAAAATGAGTTGTCACCTAAGAAATGTAATTGACAGGGTCAAATTTTATATCACTATGTAGCTGGAAATCCTGCAACCACTCCAGAACACGGTAAGTGTTTCTTCCAAAATTAAATTAAACCCAACTAATCAAAGAGAGGGGCTTCATACGACTTACTCAATAGTGACTAAAACAACTCGTGAGCTAGGTCTAATTAGGTCTATTAGGGTTTAACAGCAGAATGCCAATCAGCTGTGAAAGTACCGCATTAGCACAAAGGAAACTTCTAAAAGCTAGAAAGCCCCTTGAGAAAGCAAAGGAAACCCGTAAGGAGTCATTCTAAGGAACTGAACCATCGATTCCTACCTTCGCGTGCTATCCTCTGCTCTACAATGTCAGTACATATCTTCACATCCTTGTCACTTTCAATCCCAGAAGAGAAACCTCCTTGCCAGTAATATCCTCCTTCCCACCGCCACCACCATCATTGTCGCCATCAACAACGCCGTCTTTCTCTTTGTTTTTCTCCTTCTGCGGCTCCAATCCGAGCTCCAATCACTTGTGCATCTGGAGCATCCGAAGCTCCGCATATCCACAAGGAATCGTTCCGCTATCCTTCCATGGGCTTGTTGTTGATCTAGCCCATCACCATGAGCGCTTTCAACCTCGCCGCCCGCGCCTCGTCATCTTTCGCGAAGAGCGTACACAAGTAATTCTATGCAAGCATGATTGTGAAGTGAGAAGGCTACCTGTACAATTTACAGGCCAGGAACCTGGCTATGGAGAAATCCTATGGAGAAACCCTAAATAGCAGCCTGGCGAGGGTCTTTTGTTCATTCAACCTGCGTTCCCATGAAGTTCCCATTGATGGTTGAGGGATTTTATGTTTCCAATGAAGCAATGTTTTCTCGACAGTATCCAAACCAACAGAAAACACACGACATCTTTTTAAACCGTCACAAGTGTTTGTAATAATTAACAATTCCTAATTGCTTGTGTTTCAAACAACAGAAACGTGTTGGTTTTTAGTTATCTTGGACGCCATTTTCTACTAGTGTCAAGTTGTAGTTGCTTCTAGTTGTTGTGTTTATAAGAATGCAATCTTGTATGCCAATCTATTTTCTTAGAATGTTTTGTCATTTGTTAAGAATTTTCAACAATGGAAAGATTTAATTGTGATTTATGTGGTGCACGTGAGCACGTCCATTTAGATTTAGAGTAGCCCTATCTACCCACCAAAAAACATAAATAGGAACTAAAAAGCTATGACAAAATGAACACTATGTTTTTTTGAGAATAATTGGGATTTGATAATCAAGTGAGTTTTTCAAATATCAAGGGTGTTATAAAGCTGGTTGATCAGTGAATCTTCCTCTCTCATTTGGATGCGTCAATTGATGATGTCTTCAATGTTGAAGTGCAATAATCTATTGAAAAAAAAACTTCCAAATATCTATATGATTCAACTCTTAACCTTATTAATTGGGTTAGAACAATCAAAAGAAAAAAAGATTTGAATAATAATGCTATAAATAGGTTGTTTAAAGACTTGTTACTTCATTCGAGTTTCAAAATAGAAGATCTTTCAATGAAATCAGTGTATGACATTGAAAAGTATGAGAAATCTTTGTAAAATGACGTAAATGGATGGAGAGTGAAAAATTATAGGTGGAAATATTTTACAATACCATAATGCACCAATTGCATTGAAGTCACTATTTTCTTCACTAGTGTAGCTAAAAATTCACAATGCTACTTGCAACTGAAGTTGTTGATTTACGATTGAAGGAGTATTCGATCAACACTAGCAACATGAACTCAATGGCATTTAATGCTGGTAAAAATCCTTAAGAACCAAAAATGTATTGAAAATCTACGAAACTTTTTTTATTCAGTTTACCGAGAGTATTATGTTGTTCAAATTGTTTTGAAATTAAAAAACATATTGCTTTATAGTTTTTAGATTGTTTTATATGACAATTGCTTATTGTACCTAAAAGTGTCTTTGAATGTACGCACAAACATGTAAATCAAGAATATGGAAGTAATATTGTTGCTCCACTGATCTTTCATAGTAATAAGAAATAATTATCAAATGATAGAAAAATAAGTGGCCACCCAATTTATATATCCATTGCAAATATAGCTTGTGAACATAGGTATCTCCTTGAAGGACATTGTTTGCTAGCAATTTTGCCAAATTTCAACATTCGGAAACAAAATTCCTTACAATGGTTGCAAAATTGTCAGAATTGTCTCTTCCATATCTTGAAACCACTTAAAGATGCAAGTCACAAGTACAAGTGAATCTCATCTTTGCCTAATTCATTTGAGTATTGTCACTTAGAAGTATATAAAGTCATTTGTGAAAGTGTTTGAATTTAGAAAAAGGTGTCTATAGATAACATTTGAAAACCACATTTGTTGTATTCAATCGTTGTTACAAGGGAAAAACATTGATTGATTCATTTGGCTATGAACAACAAGTTTTTCCTAGACTGTATGCTCATGTATGTGACTATGAAGAATTGTGCAAGGTAATGCATTCTTACCAAATTTAATTGTTACAAGAGCATCCAAATTTCAAAAATTCATATAGCTTAATCTTATTGCATTGATTTACTAAAAATTTTAGTGACAACCATACATCAAACATAATCATTTCTAAATCTTTGAATAGATGACTTATACTTATGACAAAAATAGATGTCAACATCCATATAGCATGTGCATGTGTCGAATGAATGTATTAGTACACGCTGGTGATTCACATATTATTTATCAAAGCAAGTCTTCAATGAAAATAATTTACAAAAAAATGAGAGCAATACACCTAAGAATAAGGTATATACTTTCTAGTGAGCATTTACTACATCCAATGGAGGTGAGTCTTTTTGCACTAATTTGTAGGTGTAACAACTGTCATTTTCATTGAAAAATCATATTCATGTATTAGACAAGTATGGAACAAATAACATTGTTGTATATATTTTTTCTCTGCAAATTTTTGATTATAAAGAAGAGCATCTATTTTTTCTTAAATTCCTTTTTTAATACTTATATAATTGTTTTCTATTGCATTTTCTTTAAGGATATTTTCCATCACTTTTTTTTTCTTTTTTTATATTGTATATAGTACTTTTGATCAATTCACAAACTTCATTTTTATTTTTTCAGTAAAATTGGCATATGATAAGTCATTTTAGAATTAACTAGTGAATTTTTTTGATACTTGTTGGACAACAATGTATACTATGGAGTTTTGCAAAAGGCGATATTGAATTTGGCAATCCTTACCTTGCCATCAACATTGATATGCTACACCAAGCTAACTTGAGTGTTTTTAAGACATTGATGGATATTATACAGAATATATCAAAAGAGCTTGACGTTAATTCCATTCCTGAATTGGATAGAAAGCTTTCAATAATAAAAAATTCATCATGATTTTTCCAATTTTGGGTACTCAAGAGTAATAGAGGTGGCTAGTTTATATCAAATGGAAACTTTGCAGCCTTTAAACACCGCGCAATTATGCATGTTAGTTCAAATCCAATTGCAATGGATTTAAATTTTTTTTTTCTAATTCATAATATCATGAATGTAGGGCTTTGATTATAATTTCATCATTTTTTTATAACAGTCAGAGTGAAATGAATGGATTTGTGTCAAAACATTTCATAGATATTGCATTATCCATTTCATAACATATAGAAGTTAATGATTTTTTTGATAACTATGGTATTCTTTATTTCTATAGGTAATTGTATTTTCTTTGTTAGGATTGTTGCCCAGCTGTACTACATTAAAATAGTTGTAAATTTCTTACAGAGGTATGAAGTAGCTTATTGAATGAAAGAATTCAATGAACAAAAGTTGACATTAATGGATAAATACATGAGGAGGTACATATATGTGCATTGGAATTTTGAATGTATACATTTTACAGTGTTGATAATGAATAAATCAATTTGTATGTAACTTTCTTTTGATTTGTGTATATATTATAGGATGCTAGATTCATTTAAATTCATTTAACAAGGTGGAAAAATTCAATTTTCAACTTGATCAAAATACATAATATGAAACACTATGCACCTTTTTTTTTTATAACAAATGGAAACCATTGTATTAAAAAAAGAACCAAGTAACTGCCAAGCCAGAGGCTGGACCAATGAAGAGAGAGTGAGCAAAAAAGACAAAAGGAAGGAGGTAAAAAGTACCAAGAAACTAAGAGAACAAACACAGAGGAGGGCCCTCTTTGTTCCACCTAATAAAGTAACCAACCCTAGTAGCTAAAATCGGAGATTGCAACCAAATATTAGAAAATTTAAACCAAATCCTGTCTAAGTTCTGAGGTCTATGCTTAGAAGCTAGGTCAATCTTAAGAGCAGCAGCTTGTCTTGAGTCAAGGAGGGCGCTCCATAAACTAGTATGAAGAAGGATGGTAGGCCACCAATCTTGTGCGAAGACCATATGGTTACGTATAATCCAACATAGCCACAGGACAGCTCCGCGGTCAATAGACAAAATCGTATGTACTCTATGGAACATTCTAGAAGTAGGAGTCCCAAAACTAAACTGGATAGCATCCAATCTTCGATGAGGGCCCAAAGCTGGAGACAAGCCGCGGATGTGGTGCAAAAACCGAAAGTACATAGTCCCAAATTTCTTGAGATCTAGAGCACTCAAAGAACCTATGAAGAGGGATTTCTATAGCACTAGGGTTGCAACAAACACAATTCACGTCAATCCCTGGAACAATTTGGGCTTGCCATGAGTTGACGGCGATAGCATTATACTAGACTGACCACATAAAAGCCGCATCTTTATGCGGATGGGCTTTGATCCAAACATCTCTCCAATGTGGGACATAAGAATTTGGAAGAAGAGCAAGCCATTTTGCTGCTATGGGCCGCTTCAATTGGGTTGAGGTTATGAGTAGCTTGCGTCCTATGGCAGCCGTATAATCCAAAAGTGATTTGCCATTGGACCACTTCCATCTCCCTGGGTCGTACTGAAGTGAATGAACCAGTCTTAAGAACAACAACTTTGGAGAGCGTCTTTTCCCTTTCTTGACTTGAGAAACTTGAATTCTCCGCACAAAGCCTCTATGAACCGATTCAGCTGTCATATCCATCAGAAAAGATGATTGTTTAGAATGAACGCCTACAGTGGCACGTGGAGAGTCACCTTCTAAGGAGATATCTTGAATTTGTGTACTGAATAGCGAAGGATGGGGTTCAGACACCAGCCATGTGATCTTAGGTAGTATGTCATTGGGCATGGAATAGATGCCAGCCCAATCCCCTATGGATGCTAGATTTGGTTGAACATTAAGGAACAGAAGCGAGGTGTGCAGGATTTGAGAAATCATAAAAAACCAATGGTGGCGCTCTATAGGAGTGAATGGGAATTCCTCTGAGATGGTCTCCCATGTCTTGAACTCATTGGCATTAGCATCCCATAAATCTCCAATGGTTTGAAGTCCCGCCCCAGCTAAAACTCTTGCTCATTCGACAAAGAAATTAAAGTTAGAGCCTATAAAACTTGTTGACCACCAAATACTAGTAGAGAGTACCTCGGATGCATTGGTAGGTGGAACTAGCTCAATGTGTTTCACTAGTTTCTTCCATGCATAAGTGATAAGGTTCCATACTCTCGACCCTCGAGATATAGATGGTCTTTGTACCATAAGCCATGCAGCAGAGGAGAACCAAAATCCCGACTTAGGGTGTGGTTTCATATGGTGAATACAATATCGGAAAAGAGTCTTGAGTCCAGAGATGCCAGGTTCTATGGCATACAGAACCCACTTAGCTAATAAGGCGTTAAGAGACACTTCCGGGTCGAGAAGTTGAAGGCCACCGACTGACTTTGGTAAGCAACAATCTTCCCAACTAACCCTAGTCCGAGACAAGAGTTTGGTTCCACTCCAAAAGTAGTTACGCATACTTCCCCTAGCTGTCCTAATAGCTTGGATAAACCGCACCAAGTAGCTATAAAGTAGTAGATTGATGAGAGAAGTATTGTGTTTACCACAATCACACGTCCAACTGAGGAAAGGCGATGGGTTGTCCAGTACTTCAACTTCTTAGTAATCTTCTGTTGTAAAAATGTGTTCACATCGGCAGTCTCTAATGAAACACCAAAAGGTGCACCCAACAATTTAGACAAGGAGTGAGGGAGGGCCCAAGTAATCCCAAATTTATTGAGCCAGCCTAGAGGAAGATGTGGAAAAACCAGTATCCTGTACTCTTTGTCCAATTAATAACTAAGCCTAATGCAAAGCCAAAACGGTGAATAAGATCTACCGTATTCTTCAAGAAGATTTCCTGGCCTAGAATGGATACCCCATTATCATCAGCATACTGAGAAAGAAGTTGACAATCTTCCGTCTCGGGTAATTGGATGCTTTATATTTTGCCTAGACACTGATCCTCCTTGGCTGCCATATTAAAGGCTTCCCCAACTAATAGGAACAAGTAGAGGGCCAAAGGGCACCCTTGGCGCACCCCTCGCTGAATATCAAACAAACTAGAGAGTTTGCCATTGATCAAGATAGATGCTGATGCGTCTTGAAGTAACATTTAAACCATGTGGGTGAAGGCATCAGGGATGCCTATCTTTGCCATACGCATAATCTAGGCATAAGTATCCTTAATACAAGAATGTGGTAAGATGACACGAAATATTGTTCCAGGGAATTCCGGATGTCATCTCAATCTTAGTTTTCCTAAACCTTTAAGTTTTCAGATTTTGACCACCCGGAGGGTGTGGGCACTAGATTACCCACCCTTGATAACAAAGCGAACATCGACCAGGTTCTATGCCTTTATCCACCTTTTTAATATATGGGGGTGTTGTGAGCGCGGTCCACTGTGCCTTCCAAGCAATGGATCTTTTTTGCTAATGTTTCCTAAGGGTCGTGGATGGCAGCGAATAATTAGTAATGCATGTAGTAACTCATAAGTTAACTGCGATGTTCAGAGTGATGGTGAAATCCTGACTCCCTAACTATCTATCCTATGTCGAGGGTCGACTGGGTAGTTGGCGTCATTTCTAACGTCCCTAACTATGTAAAAAGAGGAACCCCTATATTCCTTCCATGAACCCTTAAGACTATCTTGGGTTTCTAAGACTCCACCTAGAAGTTCTACTTTTAAAAGCTACCCCTAAAGTTCCAACTTCTTAATGTAACTCTAGATTTTACTTCTTCAGCTTGGTTTTAGGTATTAACTACCGACTTCTATTCTATGTTTTGACTTTTGACTCTAGGTTTTTACTTCTAAATCAACTTCAATTCCTAACTTCCAAGTTTTAACCTTCTAGGGTAATTCTAAGTTTCACTTTTAATTCTATATTCTCATTTCTAAACTACTCTAGGATTTACCCTCTAAAGTTAACTCTAACTTTTCACTTTTTTACTGTAGATTTTTACTCCTAATTTAACTCTAGGTTTTTGACTTTTAACTCTAAATTTTTACTTCTAAAATTAATCCCCAATCTTAACCTCCAAATTTAACTCTACATTCTCACTTTGACTCTAGATTTTTCTACTTCCAACTAATTCTAAAATTTTACCTCTACCTCTAAGTTTTAACTTCTATTTTTAGCTTTTCACTCTAACCTTTTACTCCCCTATTGACTTTAAAATTTAACCTTTAAATTCAATCTAAACTTTTGACTTTTGACTTTTGACTCCTACTTCCAAATTTAATCCTATCGTTTTAATCCTAGATTAACTCTAAATGTTACCCTCCTAAATTTAATTCCAACTTTTAACTCTAGGGTTTTGACTTCTAATTTTAACTCTATTTCTAACTCAACAATCTACTTCCTAAGTGGATTCTACTTTTGACTTCTATTTTCTACTCTACTTTTTACCTCCCGAAGTTAACTCCAAATTTCGACTTTTGAATTTTAACTTCCCTAATTAAAATCTTAATTTAACTCTAGGTTTTTAAACCGTTATTTGATCTTTAATTTTAATCCTAAATCCTCCTTCTAATCTAATCCTAATTTCCGTCCATTATTCCTTGTGGATCAAATTTAATTAAAATTCCTCCGTTCTACCCCCTACCGCTTAACTTAGCCTAACGCGGTCAGTTTATGGTCAAATCTTAATTATAAGATGTTTTTGGAAACCTCTATCGCTAATCTATAATTTTTTGAATCTAAACTTCTAATTTGCACTAATCTCGGGTGCTAATCACGCTCTAAGGGCTGATTAGGAATATAAATGCTAATTAGGGAGAAACATCAAAGATTAAATCAAAAACTCACCTCTTCACTACCGGTGTCGGAAATAACTTCGTCCACGTCCACGTGTACATCCTCACGCTCCATGGTAGTCTTTGGCTTTGTTTTGAATTTTTTTCGAGCTCACCGCTTATTTAGAAAATATTACAATTTTTGATGATCTAAACTCCCTCTTTCCCTTCCTCCTTTCTTTCTTCCCCTCTCTTCTACACTAGCACTATTCTACCTAAGCTTTTATGAGTCTTACACTATAGTTTCAAACTACGAGAAGGGTTTAAATGTTCTTCTTACCCTCTTACGCAACTTTGCTTTGTGTCATCCTAATCCTCCTCCCAATGGTTGCAAGGAGTTCTTTTAGATTTCCTACCTAATCTCCTAGCTAGGCACTATTCATCGTCTCTCTCCTTTCCACTCCTATAACACATCCTTCTCCCTAATTTCCTTCCATTGTGTGTAGGTGTGACTGGTGATGCAGGTTGGATCGGATGTTTTTGTGCAGGTGGCGCGTGGAGTGGCAACTTCTATTTCTCCCCCCCTTTCTCTTGTGTTTTTGAAGTTCCAATTTGAATTTTTTCCTCTCCCCAACTGGATTCCAAAATCTCAGACTTTAAAAGATCAAAAAAAAAAAAAAAAGGGTGGTTGGGGCCGCGCAGGGCATCGTCCCGTTTAGTTCTGGAAATCCAGTAGTGTAGATTTCAGTCCACCAAGCTGACCAGCCCAATGCTGATGTTTAGTTCAGTCAAGCTGACTTAGCCCAATGCTGATGTTAGTTCAGTCAAGCTGACTACCCGATGTATGCTGGCTGTATGGCTAGCTGCCGGTCCGGTATGGCTGGCTGTATGCTGGTCCGGTATGCTGGCTGTTTGCTGGTCCAGGGTACTGGCTGCCCTTACCAAAAATCCACACAACCGGGTTCCTTTAGGGGAACCCACTAACACAACTTAAATTGGATTTTTAGTAGAGGGTTAGGGCTAGGATCGAAGCTTCGCCGTCCGGGGGGTTAGGCCCCAAATTTTTAGAACGGTCACCTAAGTTAAGTGGTACGGGATGGTCACTCTCTTCCTAGAAACTCGTGACCAATCTTGGAGGCTAAACTCTGGACTTTTCCAAGAAGGTCTTGGAAACTAGACTTTGGAATCTAAGGCTATGGAGGTTCAAGGCTCCGCCGTAAAATTGGGTTTAATACCAACTTTAGGACTTGTGACACTCCACGGGTTCAAAGCTCCGCCGTCTAAGACTATTTTAACACACACTATAAGACTTGACGTGGTCACTAGTTCAAAGCTTCGCTGCCGTGGGGGGGTTTCACACAACGAGGGGAATATTAGAAGAAGCTAGAAAAGACAAACTCAAGAAACACACGTGACAAAGCCAAAGCTTCGTCGTCCCGAGGGGGGGTCCACACAACAAGAGGAAGATTAGAAGAGGATGAGAATACACAAGTGAGGAAAAACAACACGGTTAGGACACGTAAAGGCACACAACTTCACAAGCTAAAGGCCCCCCAAAGCGGCATCACCAAGGTACGGTGGGGGGTGACTTTAGGATTAGGACAAGACACCAAAAGACTCCTAAACTCACACGTTAGATCACAAAGGAACTACAAGAGAGAAACGAGGACTCTTAACTCGTAACAAAGGTACAACAACGTATGAGAAGTACACAAGGCAAGATAGAAGGACCCCCTAAGGACCTTCAAAACTTGAAATCTAGCAACAATGGAGCAAAAAGTGCTCCAAAAACACCGTAGAGTTTTTTGGCTTCAAACGCCAAAATATCCAAAGCAAATTGGACCCACGGACCTAAACAAAAGTGAGGGGGTGTTTTAGAGAGAGAAATGGGGCCCTTATATAGGTTTCCAAGGGCTCACCCCCCCCCTCTAGAATTCTAAGGTAACCTTATCAACGAGGATTTTCATCCTCATCCTCAAAGATTTTCATCCTACATCCTAAATTTCTACTTCTACCATCTATGCTGGACCAACATCCTAACTTTTGGAGATTAGCTCCAATCGCCGAACGGATTGCGCTGTTGGATCCAGATCGCCGTGTTTGGTCCTAAATCCCCTTACCCCCCGTGCCGAGGCCAAAAACCCATCACAGGCTAATTTAGTTTAAAAACCAAATTGTGGTAAAATCCTAGCTCTTGGGGGTCTCCTATTTTGAGAAATGTGAATAGCCTAGGGTCTCCGGTAGGTGCGAGAGAGTCGGGAAGGACTTTTGATTGACTTTGTTTCGCCATCGTATGGTCCCGGAATGCCGGTCAATGTGGCGGGGACCCCGCCACGTGGTTAATTCCCGAGGAATCTCACCAGTTCGGGTACTTGCCGCTATCGGAATGTCGTGAAACTTCACAGAGCGCATTATTAACATAAAACAAGCTAGTCTAATTTTTAGTAAGATTTTATTGTAACCTGGGTAATTTCCATGAAATTCCCGTTGGAGGTTAGGAGGGTTGATCACCCGGAAAAGGTTCTTCTGCAAGTCGGAAGATGCCAGGATTTTTCACGTGACCTCTCAGGGAGTCGCATGAAAGACATGCGGGTGTGTTTCCGTACCTGGCACGATTGGTCAATGGAGATTTAAAACTGGCCATCTCCTCGAATTAGCGACGGTGCGGGAATCTTCTGCAGGTGGAGGAATCTTGGCGAACCGATTTCGCCGTTGGACTCCTGGCATAGGATTCACCCTAGAATACCATCCCTGGGCTGTAGATTCCTCCACGGGCCCGGTCTTGCGTGAGTGGCTCCTGCATGCTAACAATCGGGATTTTGGGAATTCGTCGATCTAATGGGGAATTTTAAATCTAACTCTAGGACCCGACCTAGTGGCCTCGCTGTGGATCCTTCGGACTGATCTAGCCATGAATCGCCACATTTATGGTGGGATTTAGCCCCTTTGGGGCTGTGTGACTCAAATCCTCCAAATCTAATCTTTCCGTTATTTTTGTACTATTTTTAGGCTAGGTTTGGGGAAATTCTAAGTAAAACACAAATCTAGACCAAATACTATAATGGGTACGACACAACCCTATTTCGGTTCTATACTCTTTTTATGGATTTTTCTATATTTTTATCAACTTTAAATTGCAAATTTCCAAAAAAATAATTCTACGAGTCCCAAGTGACAAATTGGGAGCTCACATATGGCGGCCATCCAACTCACAAACTCTCTTCCGGAATCTTACTCAGATCTGGTTTGATTTGGCATCTGGATATTGACTATCCATCTTCCACAATATTTGGTACCTCTGTTTTACCCTTAGAGGATCCTGTCGCAGTGTGAATTTTTGGTTTTTTGTAAGTTATCTAAATCTTGGAACGGAAACCGTGATCTGGGATCCGGATTCAAGCAAGAGGTAACAGAAAACCGGAAATTAACTACGGAACGGAAGAAGTGACTAATCCGGATTCGAACGGAATCTAATCCGGATCTGAGTTGGAGCGGATCTGAATTGGAGCGAATTAGGTCAGGAACGGATTTGGTCATGATGACAGATCAGACTATAAATAGGCTGACCAGTCCAGTTGCCACTCTTTTTCAAACTTCGTTTGCTGGAAAGCGTTCTCTCTGCGCGTATTTAAGCCTCCTCCCCAGCGCTTTGCTTTCTTGTTTTGTGAGTCTGTGTGTGCGTGTTAGTGTGTTAGAGTGCGCAGTGCGTTAGAGTGTGCTGCAGGATTAGTGGTATTCCGGTTGAGATCGGAAGAGCGAAGGTGAGAAACGGGACGTGCGGCTAGGAGAGAGAAAGGTAGTCTTGGTGAGATTCCGGTTTAGCACAAGCGCGTGTCCATGCCTCAGCTTCGCAAGAGTAGAGCAGGACCGTCTAGTTCCTCCACAGTAGAAGTTAAACTCCGGAAGGTGTGTCCGATCATTCCTTCAGGAGAGAAGGTAAAGGACAACCTCATGGAGGATCTCGCCATGATGGGTTGCGGGGGACTGATAGATAAACCCTGGGGGTTTAGAGAGGAACGGATGATTCGAGAGCTGTTGGGAAAACTCTCGAATCAGTTCGATAAGACCATCCGCAGAATTCCGGGCAGTTGGACGGAAGAGATGTGGAGGTCCGTATACGACTTCCGGTCAGGAGGTCGCGGGATGGCCACTTCGAAGGAAGGATACACTCGGGATAAGTTCCGGAGCGACGTGGACTCGAAGGATGGGCATGCGGTCGCGGATTGTTTGGACGACCGGCATCGCAACCTTTTGCAGTTCCTGGTTCCAATCATCCACCCGGAGAAGCCGACGAGGATAACGATAGCCATCAGGAACCTGATTTTCGGAGCCCTGACCGGGGAACGGAAAGTGGATTGGGCCCGGATCTTTTCCAATCTGGTCAGCCGTCTGGTTCCAAAGATCGGAGGAAGTAGGCCGACACCACTGAGCCCCTACATCTTCCATCTTTACAAGCACAATCAGCTCCTCACGGACACGGAGGAGAAGGAGTGGACTACTCAGGAGGTACTCCCGAAGTATGGAGAATCGGAATCGAAGGAAGAGCAGGAAGAAGGATCCGGTTCCGATGAAGAAGAACAAGAGGAGGAGCAACACCGGCTGAAGAACAAGCGACAGAAGACGACACCTCCACACCGGAGAGGAACCCCAACCCCTCCGGCTGAGACATCCGATCCTGGGAAGAGACCGGAATATGAAGGACCGGGTCCTTCCGGATCGGATCCGAAGGATCCATACAAACAACTGATCGACATCCTCAGCGATGTGCGAGCAGACTGGGCGGTCAAGAAGTTGGTTCTGACCTAGATCAGTGAGCTGGTGGGCACACTAGCGAATAGCAACCTCGCGGCAGAGGTTGCAGAATACATCTCCAGCCCGGATGAGATCCGGAAGCAAGAAGCGGAGATACGACGACTTCAGGAGGAAGTCGATGCGTTGAAGACAGAACTTTTACTCCTCAAGGAGGACATGACCACCACTCGTGAGATGGCGGAGGCTACCTGGAAAGTAGCTGAGGACGTGAAGGCCACTTTTGGGGAAACCGGAGAGGCCGCCACCAAGGCAAAGCTGTTTGACGAGGGAGTACTCAAAGACAAGAAGATATCCGGAACCAGGTTGGTCCGGATCTTGACGGACTACTCCGAGAAGGTAGAATTGGTGATGGTGGAAGCACGAGAAGCAGCAAATCGGATGGAGGTGAGCAGTCGAAAGCTGAACGGAGCGACGTTGTCAAGGTCGTTCCACCTTTCCGATCTTTTGATGCCAGGGTCTTTTTCCGAACGTGGGCATTCAGACGGAAGGGAAGGATCGGACTCCCCAGTCAAAGAAGAGTGGGAGGAAACTCGCGAATGCCATCAACTTAGATTTGTCACCGGATCTCCCAGAATGTGAAACCGGGGAGCGGAACCGGAATCTGACGGACGTCTTCGAACAGTTTGGAACGAAAATGCCCAGGAGTCCCACACTGAACCAGGGATAGGATCAAAATATGGATCTGACCCCGGATCAGGGTGCGAATCAAGGTCTAGATCAGAGCGTGGACCAAGGCAGAGACCAAGTTATGGACGAAGGAACGGATCAAGGAGTTGATCCGGTTGTGATAGGATAGGTAGGATTTTAGTTTTGTAAATATTTGTTAGGATGGACCGGATCGGATTTGATCCGGTCTGTCTGGTTAGGATCGGATGTTTTTCGGTCTGGCCGGCTCGGCAGGGACCGAAAGTTCTGCGCGGACTTTCTGGGTCCCCTTTTTGTTGACTTTGAGTTTTAAAGTGTATATAAGTCAGTCTCTGCGAAGGAGACTAGGAGTCTATTCTTCTGAGTTTTCTTGCATTTTCTATTAGTTTCTTGTTGTACGTCTCTCCTGCGCGTGGCAGGGCTGTTTGGTGAGGAGTTAGGAAGATGCATGCAGATTCTAGAGAGATTTCTCCCCTTGGTGTTGTTGTTTTGCTCTTAAGGGAACATAGCGTCAAGGTCGTTGTAGTATGAGAGGATCGTACGGGGGGTCTTTGTGTGACCTGCAAACCGGATCGCTATCCGGTTGGCTGTGAGAGATCAAACCGGATCCGAGCTAGTGTAGGAAGTAGTGGATTAGAGAAGTGGGTCTTCAGCCACTATAAGTCACGGAAGGAGTGGCGGGCCTGCCACTCTCAAAAGCAAGCGGCAAACCCTCTGATGGTAAAACAGAGGCAAAACTAAACTAGAGTGGAGTGAGAGTACGTGTGAGCGGACCGGAACGGATCGGTCCAGAGGAGTGCCAGGATCGGAAGTTGTAGGATCCTAGGTTGTGGTAGTTTTACAGGACCAGATAGCTTGACAGACCGGAAGAGATAGAGAGAGGTCTGGTTGTTGTTTTCGGTGTTTTGGTGTTTTCGGTTTTAGATCTAGGACCGGAAAGTAGAAATTGGTGATTGACAGGAGCTTAAGTTGGGAATAGAGCTAAACACTTCACAGAATCTCGTGGGTTCGATCTTTAGAGTCATTTTGTTATGCTTTAGAGTGGTTTTTGGGAGTATAACAGGGAATTTACTTACTCTGTACTGCGACAGGTCCTCACTAGCTCTTTCCGAGGGGTAGGGAACTTCACCACTCTTGATCTCACAACACTATCTTCTCTCAAAAACAAACAAAATACAACCCAAGAATAATTAGTTGAGTTTGGGGGACGGTTGGCACCTTCACAACTTCCGGGTAGCTATTTGAGAAAGTAGGTCATACAAGACTGCTTCAATTCCTCCTTACTACAACAACGATTTCAAACATCCGGACCTAAGGGAATGACTTCCTAGCTTTCAACCGCTCCTGAGGTTGGCAAACCTTCCGGTGGGTAGAAATATTCCTCTGGCGGTTGTTGACCTCCGCACGGAACCGGTCTTTGAATTCCGGACTAGCTTTCGGGCCACTTACGGACCTCCACCGGATCACCATTCTAGCAATTTAAAGGCACCATGCACAGCTCCTCACTTGCAAATCTAAACTCCTCTACAAAACACATTTAGCCTAATCCGGCTGCCAAAGAATCCAGACTCCTCCCTTGCACACCCTCACTTACACACCAGCACACAACGGAAGATAGACGCGATACGCAAGAGAATGATCCACAAGGTGATCTCTTGATTGCTTAGATTAAATGACAAGAAAAGGAATGACAGGCCAACAAGCCGGCCTGCCCTTAAAAACCAACAAAAAGGCGGCTCAAACGGCCCACACAAAAACCCGACCAATGACCAAACAAAAAGCAAAAAGGCAAAAAGGCAACGGCTCAAGCGACCGTTCCGGGGAAAATGGAGAGCCATTGACCCTAAAAGTCCAAAACCTCGGGCTCCACATCCGGGCAACCCAGTTCGGAACTTAACTATCTGGCTAAAATCCTAACTATCATAACTGCAGCCTTAACTAGTCATTTACCCTCCCAGGGTTTCTTTGCCGAAGTTCCACCCTTGGGCGTCGACGCGACTAGTTTCTCGGGCGGGGTATTCCTTGTTTTTGATCAAGTCCAAAGAGGGTGAAGGTCTTCCTTGACTGCGATTATGGAGTCGCTTCCACCTCCTCCTCTTCAGACTCCTCTTCCTCGTCGTTCTTAAGGAGTCGTCGCCTCCTTCCTTTCGGCTGCGTGAGGTCCACAAAGTCAACTAGTGCGGGTGGATGAGGTGCGGGTTGTCGCACATGAGTAAATCTTCCCGGATCGGTCCGAGCCGGATTCTGCAAATTTTCGGGTAGCTCTTGCGTAACCAAACTAGAAGAAATCAGAAGGGGAGGGAAGAGATTCACCAACGCTTGTCATCCGATTGGCGCAACTAGAAACACGTTCTTCACTGGAGTGGTCTGCGGGGTTGTTTCCGGATCCGGTATGGATTCCGGAAGCTGCCTGACTTGCGAACTTCTCTTCACGGCCGATGATGTTCCGGCCACAAATTTGGTCTTGGCTGGAGAGGGATGTGGTTGTGCCCCTCCGTCGTGAAACTCCGTACCTAGTAGATCAAAGACCCCTTGGTCCAATCCTAAGAGCGGATCGAGATTCCCTAATAGCTAGCATACCTCCTTCAGCATTGTCTCAATCTGGACTTCGAAGTCGACCAAGATGGTGACCACCTTTGTTTCGGAAATGTGGCCCTCCTTCACCATCTAGGAATTCCAGATAATGGCCCTTGTGAGCATATCCGCCGGCTGATCAATCAGCTCCTTCACATTTTGGACAAGATCCGTGGCTTCCGTCACTTTCTTTGTGGCGGCGTTCATTTCCCTGTCCGCCCAGCTGGCATGCTCCTGGAAGTGGTCCCGTTCTCGCTCCAAGGCCAGGATCTGTCCTTCCAACTAGCGTACTACTTCCGGATCCGGCCTTCGTGTGAGCGCATCCAGAATTTGGCCTTCTTCCGTCACTTCCAATCTTGCGCACACATCCCGGATCAAAGCCATTATCCTCTTGTTCTGCCCCTTGGTGGCCCTCAGCCAGTTGATGGTGGCCTCGAACTGATCCGGTTCCGGTAGTGGGTTTCGGGGTTGCTCCAGCTCTTCGGCTTTGTGCTTCACTCAAGCACCTAGATCAATGGACTTCCGACGCTTTCCGGGATTGTTGGGCAATCCGTACTCTTGTTCCAATTCCTCTGAATCGGAATTGAAATGATCTGGTTCATCTTCCGAGGAGAGCCCGTACTTCCGGAGGCTTTCCCCCTTCCGATACATGACCATTTTTGGGTCGCTAAGCATCTCTTCCAAATGATAAAGGTGGAAGAGGTAGGGGCTAATTGGATTAGACTTTTTACTAGCAATGTTGTCCGCTAACTTATCCACTAAGGAGTGAATGATCACTCCCCAACTGACAGGTTTTGGAGATGGATTTTTCCTATCCCCTAGAGTTCCAAATATTGTATTTGCCACAGTGACTGTGATCCAGGTGGGCTTTTTCGAATACAGGATCGGATTGAAAAACTCAAGTAACTGCTGGTTCTGGGGACTCCTACAATCACTTGCGACGTAACCCTCTTTCGGATCGGCCTGGTTTCGGAATACATTGGCCGCGAACTTCTCCGACCGGGTTGCTAATCTGGATCCTCTGTTTGGGGCAAAGTACACCTTGGCCCACAACTCTAAAGTCCAAGCCCTAGGACAACCTCTAACGATTAACTAGTATTGATTGGGAACTCTGAAAATGAGTTCGTCAATCATTCCCTCACTCCGGATGTTCCACAGCCTGTGCAAAAACCCGAGACACTCCATAATCTCTAGATCTTGTTCCAACTCACGGAAGCGGTCCGGATCGGAAGGAATACCCGGACTAATCATCCAGGCTATCACTACCGCCCTCCGGGGTTGACTGGCCTTGGCCATGACTACCGCCACCTAAAATAATCTGGTGCAAACGGCACCGGCCTCCTTTTCTCTCCCTAACGCAATCCTAACTCACCACTCTTTCACTCACTAAGCGCACCGTGGTAAAACACGGAGGAGAAAGGAGAAATGAGGATGATGGTAAGGTTTAAGTACTGTCGGGGATCCCAAGTTCTCCCGACCCGACCTTGTTTCTGTACGTTCCCTAGCCGGAACTAGGCGGTAGTTCCCTACAATCCGGAACTTTCCGGCTTTCCAGCTACTGGTTCCGGATGACTACGTAACCCTAATTAGAGTTTTATCGTTTTTAGAAAAGAACTAATTTCTAATTCTAGTTTTTGGTCCCTAATTCCCTATACTTATACAAAAATTGAAAAAGTTCTCCTATCTTTACCCCTACTTATGCGCTATTTCAGATTTTGGATGTTACGTACTCCCACAGGTGTGACCAGTGATGCTCGTCCATTATGCCCCTGCTGATCTCTGCGGGAGTCGTTACGCGCCTCTGGAATTGTTGACTACTTATGACTGTTGTTATGCGCCTCTGACAATATGTGCATTGGCGGCGGGCCAGCTACATCACGCCTCTGTCCATTATGAAATAATGACCGACCTTGGTTGCTATGCTAGTGGTCCGGTTCTCTACTTCGTGACATGCCTTGATCTCTGGTAACCTCTTTGGGATTTTGCTGTCGGGAGCCGAGGTTCCTTGCGTGCTCTCGGTGTAATTGCAAGAATTGATCGCCAGAATAATGGGGACCATCTCTAACTACATCCCTATATGACCCCATTGTAAACTTAACTTGGCTTTAACAACGGTCTAAATTGAGTGAGAGATGAATTTTAGGTTTGGACAAGAGCACAAAGACTAATTGTATGAGTCCAAGTTGTTCTATGTGAAGGACCACTTGCACACCCGTGGTGTGCGCAAACAAACACCGATAGCAACACTTGTCTAGAGGACACAATGTTCTTGTTACAACAAGAATTATCAGGCCCAAATCAATGCTCCAATCGACACCCCATTGCGCCTCCAACCTTCAATCCAAATCTTACAATATTTTGTCGGTATCCAAATCTTACAATATCCAGGACTTGCAATATCCAAATCTCACGTGATAAAAATCAAAACCACCAGCTTCCAAACAGGGAGTCCAAGTGGCAATTAGACTATGGCCCCTTCATACACACCGATTAGAGTCTGCAGCCAAAATTGGTACCCAGGCTGCCCAAAACTTGACTTCGCATGATCAGCTTTAGTTGATAGGTGAATATTTAGAACCACGCCCTCGAAATAGGTTAGTAAATCTTCAGGCTTAGATAGATGCTCCGACCAGACTATCACCTCTAGCCTTCTACCTTAATATTACTATATCCCCGTCATGCACTCCATTTAGAGGCTACAAACAAGTTAAGTGCTGATTTTGTAACGTCGCCAATAGAACGAAGAAAATCAATATTCTCTGGACAATGTAACGCTTGCTTCATCTAACTACCTATGCTTTCTAAATAGAAAGGCACACTCCCACTTGATGAGTTGTGTACTAGAGATTCTAAAAAGGCAGCAACGATTTGCACTAAGGGCACTTTAAGACAGTAACAGAAGTTGCCCAATGCTTGGTAACGCAACCCAAAGTCCAATTACGGTATAAGATCTTCAAATCCGAATTCACGAAACAAGCCAGTGATCAAGACTCAGACCCCGATCAAGACTCGGGCCAAGACTCCAGCGTGCACCTACAGCCTGCTCTCCCAATCTTGCAAGCACCTGGCTCACTCATGGATCAAATGACAACCAAAGTACAAGATGACCGACCAGCAAGGACAAGCAGGAAAAACCAGTTTTCGAACCTGAACTTGAGATCCGATTATGGCGGACCGTAGTCCCAACGTGTGCACCGTGCAAATTCTGACTAGCTAAAATGATTTCCCACGCCGCCCAGCGCTTGGCGTCGCACCACCATAACCAAAAGCAGCTTAAATCCTTTGAACCACCAACTCCACGGAGAGGTGACAGAGTGAGAACCCGAACTTTGAGATCCGATTCTTGCGGACCGTTGCTCCAACATGTGCACCGTGCAAGATTCTAACCAAATGAAGTGGTTTGCCATGCTGCCCAGTGTTTGACGTCACACCAGTAGATGCACAAAACAGCACACTATGCACCTTTTGTGGAGTACATTTCAAACATGTATAAATATTTGCATATGACCATGATCGAAAATGGGATATTGGATGAGCAATAAGAGAAATATTCTTGATCATATTATAAAGTTCAATTGGAGGATCAAAGCATTGTTATCAAATGCATCAGAGATTGATAGATATTTATGTTTTTCTAGAAAAGATGCAACATTGGAAAAGTATGTTCATACAATTTATATAAGAACACTATTGACTTTTTATTTATGATTGTCTTTATAGTTCAGTATTTGCAGCCACAGACATTTTAGTAGTTATTTAGTTCTTGTTAGGACATACATTGGAGACAAGAAAGTATATTGTGGCTATTTTTCAGGTGCATGTGAACATGAGAGTCCTAAATCTTTATGTTGGAGGAAGAATCTCAATATTAAACTCCAATATTATGGAACTTGCATCAAAGAGGCAACAAATTCTTTTCAAAACTTTGCAAGAAAATATTGTCACCATTAGAAGAAAAATGAGCCCACGGGAGGGCTGTGAGTTCCCGGACAGTAGGGAACGCTGGCTAAATAAATAAGAAAAATCCTTTTCCTGGAAAACCCCAATAACTGGGCACTTATCTGATTCCATTCTAATCTTGAATTTGCATCACTAGAATAGAGTTAGCCTCATGCATACTGTGTATATCAAAGTTTCTCTTGTTTAAAACATAACTTAATGCCTTAGTATGACTGCATCAAGTAATCACAGTTCTAATGTACCTATCATTGTACCTATCATTGTCAAGGCAAGATATTTCTATATGTGTATGCAGCTCTATTTCATCTCTGTTATCATTGACCACATATGAGAACGAAACTTAACTTATAATTTAGGCAAGGCCAAAATTATTCAAAGGAGTATACTCACATCAACATAGAGTCTAAGTAAAAACATCCATCAAGCAATATTTACATATCACAATGTTTCTACATCATAGACTAAAAATCCGCATCAACTAGACGAAGTTGGTCACCCAAATGTCTCCACAATTTTCCGAGAGGTCATGGGCCTCACTTGTGCCCATCCAAATAATAAAACAACCAATTGCAATGTTAGAGAGGCTACATCAGGTGTCTACAGCTCATAACGCTTGTTATCGCTTTCAACAAGGAAAATCAAGGAAATATGAAGGAAAATCAATATAGTATTCTGCCAAAACCTGTGAAGACGCAGCGTTAGATTGCGACGTAGCCATATTCCCTCCTCAAAAACTACAGTAGCAAACCAAGTATGTAGGCCTACTTTCAAGTTTGAATCACCACAGCTGAATACCAAACATCACAAGCAAGTTTGGTTGGTGGCAAGTTCGGTTGGTAATAAGTCTACTCAGTGTCTCCACCACCAACTATTTGCTCAGTACTATTTTCAAAAAGTGACCCAAGCATATTGTAATTGCTTCCAAGACTAGGAGCCACCTGTTTAGATGCGCCAATTTGTTTAATAATTGTGGCTGGCTCAGTTAACTCAGCCAGTCATGTTTTGTTTGTTGATCAATCTGATAACAGCCATACTGGCTAATTAACATCAGGCTCTATTAATGTCTATTAGCTGGATTTTGATATGTTCTAGAGATTGAGCCAAACTCATGTGCGATTTGTAATCCGCCACATTAGTTTTGTGTACTGATTTGTTAATTGCCTACTTGTGTACTGTATTTATGAAATTTTGGCCTAAAGGAATTTTAAAAAAAACTTCCTTATAACCAAAAATAGAAATGGAAATAACCCATATATTGGTTTTAGAACCAGTCATAAGGGTGGGAGGAAGGGATTAATTCATCCCTAAATTTCAAAAAACATAAAATAATAATATGAGTACCCCTATCTTTTAATAAGCAACCAGGGTAGAAAGGAAATATTTTATCCTATGCTTTTGGCTTGTCTTTTGTTTTCATTTTAGGATGTTAAAATCCTAAAATTATAACAAAATAAAGAATCAAGTCGCTAGTTTGTTGTTTAAAGCTAAAGGATTAGTATCTTTAATCTGTGTACTAATTAAATGATTAGTACTAGCAAAAAGAACTTGAAAAAAAAAAAAAAAAAAAAAAAAAAATTGGGCCAGCAAATTGGAGGGTTTGATTTGCGAGGGACTGCACGGGACAGTTGAGTATTATAGTTTAAAAAATATTAAAAAAATATTATATATAAAATAAATACAAAATTTTGAAACTCCCAAAGCTGATGTGGTTGAAATTATCTTAGTCAGCCTGAAATATTATTTTAATTATTATTTTAATATTTTTTAATATCTAAATATTTTTTAATATTTTAATATTTTTTTATTATGGCCACTATTCATCATTGATGATGAATAGTGGCCATTGTCCCTCAAAGGGGCTGTGAGTTCCATTGCGGGGAACTCGCAGCCCCTTTGCAAAGAGAAGGAGCCCTCCCGAGGGTTGATTTTTTTCTAATGCTCAGCTAAGGATGTTTTAGGATGCATATATGTATCACAATTGTTTGATGGGTGGTGAGGTAAGTATTTTTATGAACCTCATAATACTCTCTCTTTCTAAATAATTTATAAAAAAATTCTACTGTGAACTTTTAATAAATCTAAATGATTAATAATTTAAATATGACATTTATCTTATACCAGTTGCAAATACTACAAATTTATAGGTCAGTGGAACTTTGTCCTAATCAGAGCTTAAGGTGAGAAAAGACTCCAATGTTTGCTTGTGCTACATCATATTTTTATGGAAAAGAATAGTTTAGTAGTATTTCTATCAAGAGGGAGGGTGGTAATAAATTGAAGAAGACATCTTATAGACAGCTGCAATTACTATTCAAATGAAATATGCAAGAATATGGAGATAGAAACGTCTCCAAAAAATTGTACTTGGTACAAATGTAAAACAAAGTCAACTTTGACAGTAGAATATGATGTCTAGTTCAAAAATGGTAGGAAGATAGTAGTCAATCATATGAAGTGATAAACATTAGCAAAATTATGAAGGCTATTTGTGTGGTGCCAGGTTTTGAGAATAATTTTTTTTTTATAAATGTAAATAAATTATAAAGCATGTTAATGTTAATAACAATTAGTATAATGGATGAGGTTGCTATTAAAAGGTATAGTATCATTTAATTGTACACAATAACAAGTTGAAAAATGTCTATAAAATCAACAAAATTGTCAATAATTAGAAAAATTGATTAAGTACAACAAAACCTTTTCTCAGATAAGTAAGATATATAGGCTCTATTTTTAATGATAGATTAAAGTCAAGAATTGCTTCAACATACAATTCCGTCATGTGCTTACAATGGAGGTAAAATAATCTATTGTAAATGCATCATGTATATTAGAAGGCAACAATTTTAGTACTTCCATATAGAGAAATCCCCATTTGCATAGGAGATTGCTTAAGTGCACATTATAGTAGATGATCATGAAATATTGCATGTGATTTACAATTCCTATTGGGGCATGAAGACGTCACCAAATGAATATGGATGTATTGGCTATGTTTGTTTTATATGATAATGTCATTCTTAATTGAAATGTAGTTTCTTTTCTTGTTTTCAATTTGAAAGAGGGGACATTTAGGCTTCACCACATGAGTATGGATGTTTTATCTATATTTGATAATTATAGGTAATTTGATTTTCTATTGGCTTCCAATTTTTTATTTATTTATTATACTTTTTTTTTGAGGTAAAAAAATGTCTTATTGCAAATATTGATAAAAAATGTGTATGAAGAGAACATAAAATTCATAGATTAATTATGAAAACTATAACAAAATTACTTTTTCTAGAGACAAATATTCTTCATATTTTTGGAAAGAAGTACGCAAGAAATAGATGATATTAGGAAAGGCAAAGCTAAAACAAACAAAAATAAAAAGTGTAAGTAGAAAAGAACTTGAAGATTGACAATTGCAACTTAAAGATCAAGATTTGCATGAGATATAAATTCATATTTGGAGTACTTTGAAGTTCAACTAGAACTTCTATTTTAGTGGATGGTTGTAAATGGAAACAAAAAGAGAATAAAAATACATCTTCTTGTACTATATAAGACAAAGCTTGGAGGTGAAGAGATATATTCTAGTTAGGAGAATTGGTTGATGTTTTGTTGCTTTTGTCCATTTATTTGTTGCTTTGTTTTAGTTCTTTCTTCTTCTAGGCCCAAATGCTTTTAATTTGTTGCCTTTGCTGTTAACTTTCTAGAATTGGGTTTACTTAGTCTTGTCCCCTTTACTCTAAACATTGTTGCTTTCATGGAGTATTTTTATGGAGTCTTTGTAATTATATTCACAAAATTTGGGCATATAGGCATTGGATTGTTTATTGTTGGAGTCCTGGGATTAAATGATCCTACAAAGGGGTTATCATCATTTGCATTAAAAAAAATTGTTGGATATTCGATGCATTAGTTAATGTTTTTTGTTGTTTATTCGTTTTGGGCAGCAAAGAAATAATTGGCCTCAATGCTTTTTCTAGCCCAATGTTATTTACCTTCTATTGGTTAACTAAAGATAGTAAGAATATAATGGGCCTTCATGCTTTTAGTTGCCCAATTTTGAATTGTATTCTATTGATTAGAGGTGGCAAGAAGGTAATGGGCCTCTATGTTGGTACTTTTCTAATAATATTAGTATGATATTTTAATGTATAATGTATACTACAAAATATGTCATTGATAACATTATTACATAACGCTAGTAATCTACAGGTGTCAGCAAAAGCATACACAATAATGAAGAACACTTAGTTGAAATTTAGTTTACATAATTATTTTGAAAATAGATATTTTAAAAAATCCCTTGTAATAATGTAAAATTGAATTTTGAAATGTACAATTCACAATTGCAACAATGTTTTTTGGAATATTGATTTTTTAGAAAAATAAGAAAATGGATTAAGAAAAATAGTTGAGCAACTTCATACATGTTCTTAATTGAAGTTGAATAGAAGACTTTAATATATTGAAAGACACAATAGGCTTTGACAAAGGTGAATGCTAACTTTGTGGTTGGAAGTACCTCTAGGGATATAGATTAGAAGTCTTGCAATACTTATATGGTATTGTTTAAGTACATATTTTTACTCTAAATTGTACATTTGCAATGCATATTCAAGATAATTTTCAATTTGTAGTACTATTGCAATATTGTTCTTATTGTGATAATTGAATCACCATTGCAACTAATCTAGGTGATGCAATATTGCAACTATATTAAGTTTTTTAGGATTGTGTAAGTATATTTTCAATATTACATCAAAGCCCCCGTACTATGTCCCGGAGTCATGTCCCGCCATGACAAGACAACGGATCCGGAGTGAAATATTTCCCCTACCCTACACACACCAACATAATATAGTTGGGCAGGCTTGCCAAATATTGCCCCGCCCTTGCAATCGTTCCGTCCCTAGGTGATGTTTTGTGTGTCCACGAAGCGGAGGATCTTTGCCTTTTTGACATTATAGTAGGCATTATAGAAGTCAAGGGTGACTTCATTAGGTATGAGTCCAAGCGAATCTTTCCTTTTTAAAAAATCTGCCACCTTTTGGTGAGCCCGGCCACCATTCCACAAAGGGGATAAGTCACCCTCCCTGAATTTTTTTTTTAATCTTTTCAATCAGTTTTCCTAGCCATGGAGCCTGGACCACGTGGCGGTGCTCTCAATACTGTACAGTATATTAGTGGCCTAGTGGGATTGCAACAGTATTGATGCAGCACTGAAGCAATAGAGAACTGTTCCCAAGACGATTCTCATTCGTGCAAAGGACGTTTTTAGGCCGCACCGTCAAGGGATTATGATCGAGGTCAGAGCTGGATTGAATCGAATTCCACGAGGTTCTATGGTTTGTGTGAGGACTAGGACTGCGTGGTGGGCAGGGGGAGGCAGGGGGAGACGAGGGAGGGGTCGTGATGCAGGCGCACGGGTTGGCAGAAGCGGGGGCAGTGCAGGAGAAGGGGAGACGGGGGCGAAATGTCGTAGTAAAGGTGGTAGTTGACCAGGCGACGCACAGAGCGGCTCTGTTGTTGGCCGATTCGTCTTGTTTGCTTGTGTCGCTTGCAGTAGCGAGCGCAGTGGCGCCGATTACGGTGCCACCCCCTTGTACTAATGCATGCTTCTTGCACCTACAAGCCTATGGGTCTGCAGTCGCTCCTTCGTCGACTTCTGGTTTGGGTCACAAGTTTGGTAATGACTCGTCGCCTTCTTCATGTAAGGCAGGCTTCGGGGATGTTGTGGAGAGAGGATCTTTGAAGATCGGGAATGGGGAATCTAATGCCACTCGGGTGCAGGAGCTAAGCGAGAAAGAATCTGTCGGGAATCTTAGTACCGGCAATGGCAGGGCCAAGGTTCAAGCATTTAGAGGGTTGAGAAGAGAGTTTTTTGTTGTTTTAGCACGTCCCGCCCTGGGTGGTTCCTGTACTGATCTCAGTGCATGGTCCTGTGTCGATCCTGCTTTCTCGTGTGTGGACATCGAGTTGGAGCTGAGGGATAAGGGAGTTAGGTCTACAGACGAACTACATAATTTTCTTAGTAGCAGGACATTTGCCCGACTTGATGCTCCTCATGGCCTCGCTGTGAAAATGGCAGCATCCGTCAACGTGCTTGTAGTCTATTCCAGCTCTGCAGGTATTTAAGATTTCTGGAGTTTCGTTTTTTATGTTTTTTTATCGTAGTTCGAAGCACCTTGGACTGTGAAGAATGTAGCGATTTCTGGTCCTAATGTGCTTCCTAGGGCAACGAAAATTTTCTTTCCTGTTCATCTCGAATATTACCAGGAACGAAATATTATTCCAACGTGTTTTTGCGGAGACTCAACATTGAGGTTTAGAGTAGGTCATGGTTGGGATTCTTGTTAGAGGGCAAAACTGTTCATCCTATGTGGCGTCTTAATGGAATACCAAATTAGAGTTCGGTAGAGTAATGAATTTTTTTGCTAAATTGCTTACCTTGGGACCACCATGAAGAAGCTCGAGCTTGTGTGAATAGTAGCTCGAGCGAGAAGTGGCCTACACGAGCTCCAATGTTTAGTGAATGGTGTCCATCAGTAGTTACTTAAGTGTATGTAGCTTGAATCAGCATTATTTCTACAAAATAGTGTACCATTCGGAGTATATTAAAGAATGACCAGTGTAGCAGGATCAGGTTGTGATGTGCCTAAAGTCTTACTTCTGATTTGTGTTTTGTATTGCGGGTGTAACGAACTAGTAATAAGCTGTCAAGGCTTTACTACTTTTGAGCTTCGACATTCGTCATGTGAAGTCAGTTAGTAGTCTAATATTCAGCAATTCCATCAGAATCTGACTACGTTTACCAATTATGTTCAGGTGCTCACTGGGTATCTGTTGCGTTTTCTTTCATATTACTACTGATCATGAAGTCGTTTGAGCAATGATCTATTTGCAGTGCTCTTGTTTGATCCTATGGTTTATATTACAAGTTTCGTTTCTGATGACCTGTATGACTTTCTGCAGGGAAGTTCTGGGTTATTGCAGGGAAATGGTCTGATGAAATCGGTGGACCTGCTCAGCCTGTGATGAGAAAAGGCGTGTTTGGAGCTGGACCTGCTAGAAAACGTCTGGTGCTGATGAAATGTGCCGTCCTTAGGTGCCATGGACCTGTTTATTCTATGCTCGTTTCTCCCTTGCACTTGTTTTTAGGTGAGAGCAAGGGTATCCGCATATGGACATTGAGGCCATTGATAAAACCTGGGTCTTCAGTACATTGCAGTGGGCTAGCTAAACCAAGGCTTCACGCGACTCCTCAACTGGGCTCTCACCAGTCAAATAATACGCATGATTGCGAGCGTTGTGCCCGTGGGGATCGTTATCAACATGTTATGGAGTCTCGCAGTGCTTCAGGAAGGATTTATGAGAAGACAAGTAATGACAACGGGGCTAAGCTAGATGCGAATGTGGACTTGATGGACAGCACGGGAGTTGCAGCAATGAAGAAACTGCCGAGGAAGGGTTTGTGTTGTACTGGTGAGTTCGATGTAGGATCCAATTTTGCTGGAATCGGAAATTACCGTAAGCCTCAGTTAGGCTCTGCTGTACATTCCCAATCTAGCAGTTTACAATTTTGGAGCCTGTCCGAGCTTCAAGAAGCTCTCAAAAGTGACTATTTGGAACACCTACCTGCAGAGGACCGCATTGCAGAGAAGATGACGATGGGAACCGGTGAGTCTCAGCTCTATATTCTATAAGAACACTTTACATACTAACACATGTCAGTCATTCCACCTGTACGCTTTTGTTTCGTGATGTCTGTGACGATACCCTAAACACGGCATTTGCGAATGATTATCGAATGTCAACGAAAGTTCGAGTGTTAATTACGGATGATAATTTTGATGCTCAATGTTCAGCTTCCTTGTTTACCAAGTTCTATGTATTCTATTTTGTTTTATTTTGTTTTTAATTCTAGCTCATCCAACTGGTCTCAGTCCTTCCGAGATGTGTGCTTGGACTTCTATGCGTGTAAAGTAAGCTGTTTGGTTGTATGATTCTTCTCTCTGTTGGGAAATGATCTTGTAACTAGGCATAATGATAAAGTGCTTACTGCTTTTACGATACTGCTGGGCAAGGTGTGATTGAGGTCGAGAACCGAAATGGTGCATCACGCAGCTGTCCAGCTGAGCATGGAGGTTTTCCTATTAAGGTGATGTTCAGTGTTTCAAAATCAAACAGACCACAGGGAGACATAATTACCTCAAGACTGGTAGCATGCCCATCAAACGGTGAGTTTCTTTCATGCATAACTTAGCTGTGGTTAGAGCTTTGTTCCTTCCAGATTCTTGCTGAGCTAGTGTTGGAACATTGTCCTTGCACTCATCAATTCCAGTTCTTATACACAGAGTGCACTGGTAACCGCTTTTTAAAGACTGGTCCACGACCAACGACACCAGTTTCAGAATCGCATTTTATACCCTCTGAATTAGGGGCCCAGCCTTTGGCCTCTCAGTTGGCCAATGAAAATTCTTTACCGCAGACTGGTCCGTCAGTGCATGCGACGAGTAGCAGTGTGCAAAGCAAAACGAGCTTGGATTATGCAGGCATGTGCTTTGTTGCTCTTAGTGGTAAGAAGGGGCTTGTTTCTTCGCAGTGCACCTCATATAGAGGGCCTCAACTACCTCCACAGCTGCAAGTAGTCGATATACAAGGATTGAGTTTGAAGGAGTATGTTATCTTAGATTCAAAGGGAGAATTACACTTGCTCACTTTGCATGATGCATCAGAGGAACGGAAATTAGTAGCGCTGTTTCCGATTCTCAGTCATCTGCAGATCACTATGCACGTGACGGGCTTTGCAGTGCCTCCACTGCTTCCACCGTCGCCTTTGGCTCACCGAGATTTTGTTTCTCCTGTCGATGTGACAGGTAGCTTTCTACTCCTAATTAATGTTGTATGGTTTGGGCCACGTTGAGTAGGTGCCTCCTGTTTGATTGCAGTGTTACAAATTTTTTTTTTAAAAACTCGTGAGCATTTCCTTCATTTCTCTTTCGACAGACTCTGCTCAGTTGGTTGTTTTGGAGTGTTTTGTACTTAATATTAAATGATAAAGTAACCGTCATTGTTTTGATTCCTCCAGCTATTGAATTGAGCAAGAAATAGTACCTTTAGTTTTCCTTCCCTTATTTTGATATCTCTGAAATTTGATTTGAGGCTGTGCATTGCATCTGGAAACACATCGCATTAGCATCCAGTTGACTTTTCTATTTGTTAGACCTATTTTAGTAGCAGACGGCTTTCAGGAGGATCTTCTCTTGCCACGTGAGTAGTGTAGTTTGGTATCTATTTCTGGTCACGATTCACATTGTAGGCAATAGAAGTGTGGTGACCTATGTTTATGACTTGGTGGTTTCTGGCAGTAAATAGAAAGCTATGGATTTCAGATGGAATGTACTCTGTACATACTGTCATCTTGCCTGAAGAAGAGCCCAGTTGCGGCATTAATTCTAGGACAACGCAGTCCACCCTGGCAGGTACTTGAGAGTAGATGAAATAGTTTTCGCGCTTCTCTCTTTAGTCTCTCATTTCTCATAATAGCATTTAGTGTGATTCCCGCACTGTCTAGGTTTGTTATGTTGAGTGATTTCATCTGTTTCTGAAAGTCTTAAGCAAGGTATGTTTGAAGTGATCTCTGCAGAATTCTGAACTCAGATGAATTCGACTTGATGGACGTTTTTTCTGCAGTTTCACAAGCGGTGTTCATGAAAGACCGTTTGGACGTCCTTGTTACTGGGTCTGGAGATACTGTTGTAGTCCTGACGGAAGGTATCTTTTCACCACTATCACTTGAACGTCTGTTTCTTTGCTTTATCTTTAGGTTATTCCGTTTAATTATACAACTGTTTTACACTGCTTGCTCCTATGAGTATTGAAAACCAAACATCAATGTAGTTCATTTTAAAAGCGAAGATACTCCAGAGAACAGCAACAGGCACAGTTGTGCACGGGATTATCTTGCTAGCATGTCGTCTGTATGTTGTCCCGCACTTAACCCTGAAACGCCAGCGGATCCAAAATGTGTCTAATTAAAGGTCAAATAGGTCTTGTTTATGGTCTTCTTGATAATAATAAACAGATGGTTATTATAAGGTAGTCCTGCATACCGTCTTTATTGGTATATCTGTATGCTAATGGTTTATCCGTGTAATTGAATTTAGTTCAAGCCATATCAATTATTTCTTAAGTGAATGTGGGATGTTATTTAAATAAAGGATCACTGGTGTGGTGTATTTTACCACTTTTGACTTTTGCTTTATAAAATTGACGTTTGAATGACTTTTTTTTGCGTTTGAAGCTTCACGAATCTAGTATTTATTCCGCTTGAAAAATTAAAAAACGTCCTAATAATGAGTATTGTAATCTAATAACTAATAATGTGTTTGGTTTGAATTTTCTTCACTACTTCAGAAATCCAAATTTTCACAATAATATCTGATGCTCATATGACTAGTTGAAGAAGTGCTAGTTCATCGTTGAGTTTTGAGTGGAGGGTTTTGAAGTTTGACTACGTGGTCTTTGGCTCTGTCCTTTGAGGTTAACCTTGAAACGCTTCAGAAGACAAGAAGTGTCTGATGATCGCTTTTGGAAAGACTGCAGAAATGAAGAGTACACCTATTTATTGAGGAATCTGATAAGTTTTGATAATTTTGGCTGACTACCAGTGACTACCGATGATAGGCCTCGTTGTCCTTCGAGGGGTTAATTGTGACTACCATACCAATTCTCGAATCAGGAAGCCATTCTGAATTTTGATGGTGCTTATTGGACTGGTCGTGAGACTTCTGATAGTGTTCACGAATCTCACATGGTGTATTCTTTAATTGTTGCAGGAAAATTTGTCTCATATGCAATACCGAGAGATTAACAGATCATCACAAGCTTCAAAGTCCGTCAGGTGTGGGTTTATCCAATTCCTTTTTATCAACTGGATATTAGACAATGCAACTCTACCCATCCACAACAAAGTTTGGGTCTGGACTGTGTTTAAATTTTGTAATATTCTCGATAAGGTGATATGTTACACATCGATTTTCCTTGTTCCCCAAAGTAGGAGTCTTTGCTTCGACAAAAGCTACATCTTTAATGAGGGAAGTTTGAGCAGCCCCGTAAGGTAGTAAAGTCCATTTTGGACCGTCAGGGCATTGTGCATAGTTGAACCTTACTGGATTCACAGATTTTTTTGGGGAAAATCAACAAGTTATGAAATATTCAACATAGAGTTTGGTCATTTAATTTTTGGAAAAGAAAATTTATATTATAGGTAGGCATAGAAAAATCACATAATTTCCAATGTGGGTATTCTTGTCTTTTTGGATGCTAATGTGGTTCTTTTTAACTTCCTACACTAGTTGCAATAATAACCCAAAAGTGTTTTTGTAGATTGAGAAATAATCACTACAAGAAAACTGTGTTGGTTTCAACAAAATCAACTTGATGTGTTTTCTAAATTTTTTGTTTTCAGTGCAAAATTCTGTGTTTTCCAATGTAGAATTTTGTGCTTGAAACAAAAAATTCAGAAAACACATCAAGTTGGTTTTGTTGAAACCAATGTAGTCTTCTTCTAGTGAATTAATGTACCTTTTGCTATGTGTAGATGGTGTTCATTGAATTCTTAAATGATTACATTTCAACTCAATTCCAAACCCGTTGAATCCAAATTCCACATTGAGTATAATTTTTTATAATACAATGCAAAAGATTAGAATTGGGTCTTAATTGGACTAATTGGTAGGTGGTCCTTAGGTCTTGATAGTCTAATTTATACAATGTTTTTCTTAGGTAAGTTCCAAGTTCTACAATTTTAATATTTAATGAAAGGAATTAATATGTGATTTAAAGTGAATGATGGTAAGACGCATTCTAGTACATGAAGTCTATTGACATTGACAAGGATTTTGGTTGATAGCTAATTGATGTATCTCTTTGCTATTTTTGGCTTCTTTGGCTTTAAATAGGTTTGAGTTGAGTCTCTTTATACCTTTATTTGAATTTTGCAAGGTTGCAAGAACAAAAAAGTGGCTTATGAATCTTGAGCAACTCATATTCAATTTGGAAAATTGGTGATTTTCATCGAATTTTTGTGTTTAGTTTTGTTTCATCCAAACAATTGAGTTGTTCATGTCATATTAATTTTTTTCTCAGCAAGCATAGGATTTTGATGATAGCAATTGAAGAGTTTTGACTCATTATTTTGCAAAATTCATTCCAATACTAATGATATCTTTTCACATCAAAATGAGGCTTTTAGATTCTATACAAAATAATAAAATTAGATTGCCTTATCTAGAGAAGTTACCTCATGATTCACTACTTGTCTATATGGAAGTGCAAGCAACTTTCTAAATTGGAATCAAGCAACCTATACAACACATATGAATATTAATAAATAAGATCTTTTTATTTATCAACTTTTTGTCTATTTAAGCACATTTTTCTTCTCTAGAAGAGGGATGAGATAATTATTATTTGTAGGATTTTAATGCTTATTGAAGTATCATATATAGGTTATTTGCATAAATCTTTTTATAGAACACTTTTTAAAGGTAAATTCAATTATAATGACCTTAATAATATATTGAACAAAATGATAATATAAATGGATCAATATATATGACATTCATGGAGATTTTTTGACGTTATATGAAAAGATAGAAAAAATACATTAGCTTTTTGGGAGTATAATTTTTATTTCAATCAATGCTTGGGAGCAAAAATTATAGCACAATAAGTCCAAATTTTAGTATTGTGAGTGGAAAATAAGACTCACAAATAACTTAGAATAATTTTATTTTTTTCCCCATACATTGTATTTTCATCTACATAGGAAACTTTGATTCATTCCATTTAGATTTGTTACATAAAAGTTACGAACGATTTTGTTTTTTGGGCAATCTAAGCATCTTTTTAACAAAACAACTTGTCGGATTTATATTTTAACTCAATTTTTTTCAAATAAAATTAAAATTTTTTTCATGAGGTGAAGATTTCTTATTAGAAAAATCTCACCATTGAAATTAGTATATTTCAATTCTATCTTGAAGCTATTAACAATTGAATTTTCCTCCAATCTTGAATTTATTTCTTCTTAATAATTTTTTTTATAAGTGAAAATTAAATGTTAAAAAAAAAAAAGGGATTTTAGTCCCTCAACTCTTGTTGATTTTGACAATTTTTTTTGTTTATTTATTTTTACTTTCTTTTAAATATTATTTTTTTATTGATCCTGCCCTATTGGTATAGTATGCACCAATTGATGTTTTAAAAAATGTCTGGACGTCTAAACTGACATCTCAAAAAACTATATAAAAATTTTAAGACGATGTTAAAGTGTGCTGACTAGATATGCCACATCATCTTCATTGGTTGCCATGTCACTTTTCCCGCGTTCATGTTAGTCGCCACGTCATATACCACATTACAAACGAGCTGGATGAAAAAAATTCTTATGTGGCTCTCCTTGCCCACGTGGCGCTAACGTGGCGCACATTTGGCAGCCACATGGCACGATTTCCTTGAGTGCAAAATTAATGTCTTTGTGGACATTAGATGCTAAACATTTGATGTTCGTTGTCATGCGAGATGTTTTTACAACATCAACTTTGATAGGATTTTTTGGACATCAATGTTGACATTAGTTGATATCAATTACAACATTCGGAAGCAAATTTTTGATACCAAAAAAAACACGGGTTTCTTCTAGTGTTAGGCACAGTACAGACGAAGGTGGCATCACTTGTATCCATTGCTTCCATGAAACACAGGCGCTCTCCAAAGTTCCAGTCCTACGAATTTTGCAAAATAATATCACCATCTCTTGAGACAACCTGTTCCCAATACTTCACTCTACTACATTAGGCTTCTGTGAGGTATTCAAAACTTCTAGTTATAGAAAATTCTCGTTTCCCTACTTTTGCGAAGCCACTATAGTGACATGAATTATACACTAAATCTATCGGATATCCATTTAAGTCCACTAAAGGCGATCTTCTTTGAGAGTTCTCTGTGAGAACTCTGTCCGCTTCTAAAAAACTAATCTATGGAACAATTAACAAAGTCCACTTCAAATCGTGAATTGAGGACGGGTTCTATCACACACAGAATTTAACTAATGCACAGACTCTTTGCCTTCTTCACAGCACACATAGAATTTAAGTAATCCTCTGTTCGTTGAAAACTAATGATTTGCAAGTGGAACTATAAAGCAGCATGGACGCCCATTTCCGGTGACGCCCAGTGTGACACATGGAACTCCTTCTTCAAATGTGCAATAGCACCTGACGTCCTTCTTCGCAGAGACTCTTATTTTCGGCAATATCAATTTTTCTAAAAACAGGGTAACCACTTGTACTACTAGTTGGTGGGATCTAGAAGTTTGCTGTGCACTTCTCAAGTCCCAAGGCGTGCGCAAGATACTCTGTCGATTATATCCTTGAACTGAAACCAAGTCGTTTACCTGGCCTTCCATGCAAAAAGGTATGAAGCTAACAGTGCTTACTGCAATGGCCGTCACTACATTGCTGTGGAATTGAGTTGTCAGACCGGCATGACTATTGAATGGAATCCAACCTCTTGCATAAAATTTGCAGGACACGCGATGAGCACGCATTTTCAGTTGTATAACTTGTTCCACTCATTGGAAAAAGGAATTCCGAACAGATAGAGAAGTAGCCGACGCAAATCAAATACACTTGGTAACGAGAAGGGAAAAGTTTGACCATGTGCACTTCAACGTTCAAGAAGACATGAATTCCATGCACTCCTACATCGACCAGCATTTCACTCTGAGGCTGACTGACTTTTAGTCCAATCACCAACGTGTTTGCTTCTACAGACGGCAAACAAATTCACGCCAGCTGTGTGCTTTCAGGCTACTGTGAGGACTGACGACTCATCACCTGCGCATCCACAATGCAATTGCGGTGATGTGGATTAGTTTTGCATACAAGTATATAATATTCCATTCAGACATGAACGTCCCTCACATTGCATCACACAATTAAATCAAAGGACTGGACCACATTCTGCACACATTGGATAGTGGTTCACATGTAACGGTTGCATACTATTCCATGTCATACAAACGTAAACCTCAATTTAAGTTTATAAAAAGTTGTACATCGGTCCAGGACCTATTATTCATTTCAACAAATTCCTCCGTACAAAATACTAATAGGACACCCGCAAACGCTTCACTGAGCAACTTCCAAAACTGTTTCTGTCACAAAAGCACTGTACGTGGTAGACATGCTCCTTCCGATTCACTATTAAGGTTGTTCTAATCAGTATAGCTACAAAAATGTGCACTTCATTACAAAAAAATTTACTAAAGCTTCATTAACAAACCCTTCAACTGGAAAAGGAATTTTTTTTTGGCTCTTAGAAACCAAAAGACCTACTTCCTCTCTGTACACAGTTTTGTACATGTTCAGCGTCATAATGTATTTCCATAAACCATTTCCAGTGACGTCCGAAATCTTCACTTGCGCCTGTAAGACTCCCCTTTTTTGATGTTGGACACCTATTTTTCAAAAATTCAAGAAATCATTACAAGAGTCGTGTCACAATTGCATGCGGTTTATGAAAACGAATATAAAGGCGTTGTCAATGCCTGTATGTGCAACCGCTGAAAGTTGTTGCCAAACCCGACGCAAATAACTATAAAATAACTGCAACTCAAAATTTGAAATACAAGCATGCATTAGAGCGTCTAACCTTCGTGCTCTAGTTTGCTGACACTAAGCCGAGCAATGTCTTCAACGTGTTTCTCTTCGCAGCTTTGGTGGCGAGCCAAAGCTTTGCTGGTCGCGTGCTAGGACGTCCACTAGAGTCGCCACCGGTTTCCGGAAAGACCTGCTCAGCATCGGGAAAAAATTTCACTAAAAAACGGTTAAAAAAGTCCACTTATTGTTGCCCTCATCACATCGTTCGTACAGAACAGGAAACTTATGTCGACAAAATCGACTCGAAGACGAGGACCCTACGGGTTTACACAACTCCAATTTAGTATACAGACATTTCCATATTGTCATATCTTTCATTTTTGGATTCTCATACCACATCCATGTCACTATGCTGTGATACTTTACAGAAAGCGATCACACAACTTCAGTGTTAAATTCCTCTTCAGTTCCTTAGCACCAAAAACAAAAACACTTCTACAATATTTGAAAACGACTCGGACTGCATTCAAACAACTATATTTTTCGTAGCTCGTAACGTAATTGCCACTCTTGCATACTCAACATGATAAGAGTGCAGTAGATAGAAACAAAGAATGTAACCTTCTCGGGCACCACTCTGTCGTCATCCCCAGCAGAATTTTCTACCATGTCAATGCAGTTTTTTTCATGAAGCAGTGCATACGGATCCCCTTCTTCGTCGGCGTCTTCTCCGACTACCGTGTCCTCAACTTTCACCACGGACTTCATGACTACGTCCACGCCACCTTCCTTTGACGCGTTTTTGGATGTCAATGTGGGAACATAAGTCTGCAAAGGTGTAGAGACGACGTCCAACGTCAAGACACGTGTAGCGTCCTCAGCGTCCATGAGTTTGGTTGGTGGACTCAGAAAATTGTCGTCCAAAGCAGCCGGCATCGGATTGTCTTCGACGACTACCGTGGGAACTTTCGCCATTTCTGTGAAGGTTACGTTTGAAACGTTAGGTTGTGCCATGCCAAGCAGAACTTGCGAGCCTGTAAGCAACTGTTCTAACAAATCCTCCATTCTTTGCTGCATGGCCTCCATTTTCTGCTCCATTCTTGTGATGGCGAACTTGTATTGGGAAAGCCGGCTACGAACCTCTTCAATGTCCTTTCCGTGGTTCATGGGAGATAAACGCTTGAATTCAGACTGGCGAGTGAATTCTCTGGCCACCTCTTCCTACAGCTCTATGTCATATGGCGCTCTCCTCAATGCTATACTCTGCGTACAGAAGACTATCCAATATGAAACACTGGCGGATTATGAGACGATGTGAAACACTAGAAGCCATCAAACACACATGAAAGGGTGCTTCATGTTTCCGTGCATTATAACTATATTGATATAAAAACTACAATTGATCTTTGTTTCATGAACAGGAACATCACTTCAAGCGAAAAGTATGTACAGGCTGGGGGAAGTGCCTTCTCAAGCTCTTCACAATGCTAAGTCCATGTCCGTCTTTGAGGACCTCCAATGGTCATGCACATTTACAAGCACAAGAAAGGACATGAAACATTACAATAAATAAGTTTTTACTAGTTTCACTAGTGCATCCTTCTCAATGGACTTGAGCTGAGAAGCCTTCGTTCCTTTTCCAGCAGATATGGACCTTATTTGCTCAGATTTTCGACGAGTGTGCTCCGTTGTCCGGTTAGCCACCAGTGTATTCCAATGTTCACGGCTTACCTCCGGCGGTCTCGGTTTACCAGCGTTTATGAATTGGTTCAGTTTCCAACGGTAGTTTATCAGAGACTTTGTTATCAACGGTTTAAGCCATTTCTCACTTATTTTGTTTGACTTCTTATCTGGCCCTTACACATCCCACTCTGCATGAACAAACGTCTCTGTCATTAATAACTATTTCGTTGGCTAAGCGAATTACAGAATGCTCCCGAGCTTGCAAGAGTAAACTGTGACCTATATATCCTCACAAAGATGCCTCTAGCGACTGTGAAATAACGGCATTGACTATAAAATACTCCAAGTCTCGGAAAGCTTGGAGAGCATCTCGTTCAATACGTACACCTAGTCAGAGTTCAGGACTTCTTTCCATTCCCGTTCCACCAAAATATTCAGAGTGACAAGTTGGTGCAAACCACCAGTGAAATGTAAATGACTATAATGGCAAGAAACATGCCTTTTTCCAAAAGAATTGAGTCTGTAAAAGGCTAGTCTTTGACATTCACCTGTGTAAAAGCGCGTGAACAGATGTCGTCTGTCAGTGTTAGGCTATGCCTCCCAACTAGTACTTGGGTCCAATTCTTTGGCCATTTTGCGCACGTCGTCCGCCAAAGTGGACTTCATCGGACCATACGGGTTCCCGTTTACATCCACGAGTACTGGTTTGAGAAGCAAAACCGTCCCTTGTTCATGTAGTCGCTCCACACGGGCTGGGTACTCTTTGAAGTCGTCACTATCGTCCTCATCGTCGCTGTCTTTGGCCGTGGCTGACCCAGGACTGCACAACCACAAAGCCTTTGTGAGTCCCTGTCCAGTAACCAACAACACGCAATTACAGAGTTCGGAGTACATGTTTCCTACGTTGTACAGTTCATCTTCCCGTGTTTGAACATGCATTTCAGAATACAAATTGAACACAGAAACGTTCAACAATCTAACGAACAGAACAGGATATTCCATGTCACCTGAAGTCCTAGTCAGTTTCTTTCAGTTTTGATGCACGAGACTGTCCACGAGCGTCCTCAGATGAAGAAATATCCTGCACGCAAATGATTTTCCTCTTCTTCGTCGGTCGTGACGTAGATGTCGCCTTCATTTTCCCTTTCTCCAACACGGTGAACCGATTGTTGTTCGCTTGCTTGCTTTGTTGCTCTCTATCAGCCAAGACTTGAAGTTCTTTATTGCTTGCGTGACGCTGCTGATCTTCGTCTACGGGGTCATCTGCAAGTGCACGCCGTGATTGCGCGAGTTGCTTCACCAACTTCCCGCAACTAGTTCCCTTTTTCACGCGCCGGCGAGGCCAACGAATGAAATCCTCGCCTGGAGCTTGCAGGCATGGAATTCACAAGGAAATTCATGAGAACCTCACTAATTTCCATTTATCAGTGCAAATAACCACTTTCACAGGAGCACTGAGTTTTTAGTCGACATGAAACTTTTACTACCGTCTCAAATTCCCGAATATTAATACGCCATAGCCATGTCAACTTCCAAGCCATTTGTGTGTCACACTATAAGAAATTCTATGCTTCCAATCGGCTTCGTCACTGAAACAGTCGGCTAACCTGACAAGAAAGCCCATGCAGTGTACGTCATGCACACGAAATCTACTCACTGTCCACTACACCAACGTCTACTACAGGTGGTCTTGCTGGACTATTTTTGGAAAGAAGCCGATAAATGACTAGGAAGCGTTGCTCTTTCTTTCATTAGAAGACTGGGGAATCAAGAACAATACAAACGGACCTTACATTAAAAATTCACGCAAAGGACCTACATCACGTTCCAATTATTTTGATAGACAAGTGCTGGACCTACTTCAGTTGAGCTGTGGAATCACTAGCGGACGCATGCATGGGGTCCGTTTCAAGGAATTCTTGAAATCAACAAAGAACTAATCATTCCTCAGCGGTACAACCGAGATCCACAGCAGATCGGCCTTTAGAAAAAAAAAACACGAGAGAACGACAAAAAAAATAATAAAATTTCCTTCACGTCGTGGACCCAACGAAATTGGAGTCTCTTTAACAATAGCAGCACGGTGAAGACTCAGCAAGCGACATCAAGGAAAGCCGCGCAGAAAGAGGAGCACTCACTTCGAGCAAATTAAAACAAGGTAAACGACAGGCACAGCTTGCAATGCTACGACGTCTTCCGTGATGAGAGACCAGGTTTGCAGGAAATAAATCAATGTTCCTGAAAACATGTTCAGTCACCCGCGTGCTGGTGCTTTTAAAGACACCGTGGACCCTTAACCCGTGCCTACTATGCCTATTACCAATTCCTCTTATGGGCGTGCTTGCTAAAGCAGTGGCATCAAAAACCCTCGTCGGAGATTGAGGACACAAAAATCGATAAATACAAAAGTTACTTTCACTTTAGGTTTAGTTCCACACTTTCAAGGAAATACGGAAACATTGCATGGAAATGAGGGAAAATGCATACCGAAGTAGTCGGAACTGGTGCGGGCTTCGACAACGCTCCTATCTCTAGTAAAACTCCAAGCTGCTTGATTCTAGTACTACGCCTCAAGCCGCTAGTTCCCTGTTACTCGCTCTTCTTCCCCTGCTTAGCAGCGCCACTACTTCGTGAAGCTACATCGTGGACGAAATTTTGAAAGTGCTGAACATCAAACTTTGCGACTCCCGAATCAACCGCTTCTTCGTCAGGTAATTTTCCGTGCCCTCTCTCAAAGCCTTTCCGACTATCTAAGTGAATATGAAAATCCATTTAGACCACCTCCGTTCCAAATTTCGATACACGCGCATATGTGAAAGTAGTGTTCAAGCTCCGTAGACCTAAAGTTCCACTTCATCCAGTTTCTCCGTCTAATTAGGGTCGGTCCTCCTATTAATGATAAAGTACAATGGATGAATTTCTGTTGTGCATTCTGTCGATCTCCTGTAATGTACTTAGTGCTTGCAACAACGTCTTGGGATGAAATCCACCCATTCTGCGCAACGTCTGGGAACATGGAAACACGCTGCTATGGACTACGAAGCCACTGCAACTGACACGCTAGAACGAAAACGTCACGGTAGTCACTCTGTTCTAAGTTTTTGTGCTCTTGCTTCACGGTCAGTACTGTCATTGGCTTCTTCGACTGCAGACAGAACTTGTGCAACTCACTTTATAATTTTAGTCTACACAGGAAGGTAAGTTGCTGTCAATGCACCTCTTTTGTCTTCCCATAATCACTGTGCGTTTGAATTGTTTGTTAGCGGAGGGTCTGCGATTACTAGCGATCGAAGCTGACCGAATGTTTTCTGCACGGTATCTGCATGTGAAACTGTGATGCCCTTGATTTTCTATTCATGGCGACAAAAAAATGATCGAGCAACTAGTAATTAGAGGTTAGATAAAAGAATATGAATGGCTGCCCTCTACTGACCACTTCCGAATACAATGTGGCCATTATGTGATAAAAAAAAATTTCCTAGACTACCCAGTTCTGTGGTGAAACTATCCATTTTCGTCCTTCTCCTCGTGGTTGTAAGGACGTGTTCAATTGAATGGCACTGCCGCAAACATCTGACCGAAGCAATTGCGAGGACACCAACACTTTCAGACCACACTTGAAATCGGGAATCTCATATTCTTGTTAACTCTTTAGAATTAGCAAGTGTGTCATTTGTATAGAGCAGATCCAGCACACGCTTCATGTGTATGTGCTCGTAGTATACATTAGTGATAGCCGCTCTTTCATGCCACAGTCGTTCTTCCTGACAGTTTGTATTATTTTAGTTACTCGCTTCCCATAATGACTACCATGACTTTGTGCATTAGCCATTCTTTCAACTTCTTTTACCTCATGACAAGTGAAAATGTATATCTTCCATGTTCAGAGTACAACTTTTTCTCAGTAGCGCTATATTCGAAGCAAGACCCGAGTGCCACTTCTGTTGCCAGCAGAAGACTGCTCCGCAAAACTATGTCTAAAGAAAGCTACTTCATTGAGTGACAGTGCTCTGCATCTTCAAAAACTTCTGGTGAGTGTGCAAACAGTGAAATTGTGTATGACGAACAACAATTTGAAGAGAATCATACAGAGTACCTTGAACTCCTAGTTTTCCTTCACAAGGAGCACATGGAGTACTATGACCTCGGTTTTGTTGGAAGCAAGGACTTCATGCCCGATAGTGTGGACGAAAATTATTATGGAAATCTGTATTGCATGTCATAGTTCTATGACGACTGTTATCCATTTGATGATTGGGAACAGCGCTATGAAGATTGGTTGTATAAAGAAACCTTCTCTGCAATGCGTGAATCTAACATGCACATGGCCTCTGACTATAGAATTCATTAGAGGACATGTGTTATTTTGCAACATGTAGAGTGCCGTGAATGACATTGAAGCTTGCACATTTCATCATGTACCACTTCTTGTTTCTAGAACTTTCCAACTGTTTATGTTATTGTAGGCTCAAACAAACACTTGTAAGCGTGGAAATGCAATGCTCCGTTTCCTCAAGCTTCCATTATGCTGTTATAGAATTTTATAGTTTCTCTTCTTGGTAGTTAGAGTACTCACTGTGCTATACAAGCATGTGAACCTATTGTCCACCTCATCATACTTTTCAGTTCTTCAAGTCATGTGGAATGAAATCTTTATACTTTGGATTGACGTACCGTGTCCTTTCCTTCTAACTTCTAACTTTTAAGAAATGATTGTGTACCTCAAGCTTCTTGTTTCTTTTGCTTTACAGTTTGCTGGAAACAATGTTTTAGAGCTTCATTACTGTTTTAAACATTGTAAGGTCATGCATAGGTACATAGCATCTAAGGTACAGTGTCACTCTTTCTGCATACTTGTACGTGCACTTCTGAAGATAATATCTTCAATTCACTTCAAATACGTTTGTATTTACAACACACAATGCTAATGTGTTACTTGTATTTTTGGTGGCTCTTATGCAGGCTTCAATAGCGCTGCACATTGTCGCGAAATATGAATTCAACTTCACACACTCGTAGAGCAAGAATCAGAATCTATGAAGATGGTAGAACACTTCAACACATTCCAACGGGGGACTTGATCTTACAAACTGAGCTGCGTGTGGCAATGGAGCAGAACATAACGTCATATATTTGTCCTTGCAAGAACTGTCACGGCGGACGACGTAAAAGCATTCAAGTCATACGAAAACATCATATTGAGGTGGGTCGCGACCCTTTTCTCACAAAGTCTATGATAGGCGGAGACCCTCCTGACAGATATCCTGTCACAGGCATTTGGGTTGAAGACGTTGCATACGATGACGATGATGTTGTGCATGCCGAACACATCGATGTTGACTCTCCAGAAGGTCACAATGAGGTTCCCTCTGCTTTTGAATATGAAGAAATTCACAGTGACCCTCCAGCACTGGATGAGTTCCACGAGGTGCATAGACAAGTCATGGAGGCTCTGGACAGAAGAGATGAATTGCACAGAGAAGAAGTGGCAGAAGACGTCTTGCAGGACAATGAAGACGTTGCGACAGACACATTGGACAGCTTGGAAGAGTTGTATGAACAAGCAACAACGCCGTTGTATACTGGAGCTAGGGCAAGTATAGTTTCTGCAACAATTGTCCTCATGAACATGTGCGTTGTTTTCAAGGTCAGTAACAAATTCACTGATGAATTGCTCAAGTACTTGTCGAAAGATTTGCTACCAACACCCAATCAATTGCCTGATACGCATTATGCAGCACGAAAGATGATCAAGAGATTGGGATTGGACTACAACAACTTGCACGCATGCCCTGATGGATGTGTACTATACGAAGAAGCCAATGCAAAGTTGAACCACTGCCCTAAATGTACAAAGTCACGTTGGTTGGATGGCAGCTCTACAATCCCGGCTAAGGTCATTCGTCATTTTCCGTTGATCCCAAGATTGAAGCGAATGTGGAGATCAAAGGACATTGCTACCATGTTGATGGGGTATACTAAACATGTTAGTAGCGACGGCATAATGAGGTCAGTGGTCGACAGCCCAGCTTGGAAACACGTTGATACTGATGTTGCCTTCGGTAACTTTGGAGGAGAACCCAGAAACATGCGTTTTGCACTTGCTCTCGACAGAGTTAATCCATTCAAGCTCAATAATACAAATTGGTCAACGAGGCCCGTTCTGATTTTAATTTACAATTTTGAGCCATGGTTTGTTACTAAAAAGTTTTTTACTTCCTTATGCATTTTGATTTCTGGAAAACACTCGCCAACAGGACAGAACATTGACGTCTTCGTCTGTCCGTTGCTTAGAGAATTGCACGAACTCTAGCGTGGAGTTGTGGCTCAGGACTTTTTGCAAGCACTAGGATGTTGACAATTTATGCTAGGGGGATTACTGCTTTGGACTATTTCAGACTTTCCAGCTTATGGGTGAATGCATGGTTGACGGACTCAAAATTGTGTCACAATGTCAAAAACTACGTACAACCAATTTTCAAATGCCTAAAAGGTACATTGAAAAAATTAAACATTAAAAAAAAAGTTCATTTGGGAGACTAGAGCACCGTTTTAAATACATCTATGTTGTTCATTATTTATTAAAGCATTTCATGAAAGTGTAGGGGACTTTTAAACAAAGATGGGTGTGACAAATTTGCTGTCAGCACATTTTTCAAGAACTTTTTAAAGATGGTTTAGGTACTTAAATTCATACAAAGGACTATGATTCTAGTGGATGTTTGAGTAAATTTTTAAGAAATTATAATCTTATTGTATAGATATGTATTGAATGTTGGCAAAGGACTTTTTAATGACTGTTCAAACATTAAGTTTTATGAAGTCCTTTTCTTATAGCCAATATTTTTTTTTTCAAAAATAATTTTTTCTAAAGTATAATGATTTTCAAGGTCTAGGGGCGCTCAAAAAGCTAGGTAATTTTTGAATTTGTTAGAATTTGTTTCTTGTAGAATTCACTCCCAAACATTTTACTCACAAGAAAGGACTTTTTGGACTTGGACTTTTGCCAAAAATGAGCCACTCAACCATGCATTCACCCTTATGGCCTCATCTCTAGTGTTTGCTGTAAGGGGTATAAGGGTTGTCCACCATGTGGACCAGAAACTGAGGCACGCATGGCTAAAATTGGTGACATTCACTCAGATTGAAGTACCAAAGGATTGAAAATGATATACGGTGGGATACGACGTTATTTACCTCTCCATCATCCGTATCGTCGCAATAAAAGATTCGATGGTGCTATAGAGCATCGTTGTGCACCGTCAGTTATGTCTGGTTTGGACGTCATAAGATTTGTAGCGTGGCGTCAATCATACTTGGATTTGGGGAGAAAAGAAAATGCCATAGAAGATCCTGTGCATCAAACGGGTGTCAAACAACTGAACGCCTTCTTTGAACTTGACTACTGGCAGGTAATTTTCATCATTTCATTGAAGAAAACATTTTCTTTAGAACAGAATCCACTGTTGAAAATAACATTCTCTATTTGTTATATTCAATGTTTCCACTACGGATAGGTTGTTTGCTATATGAGGTCCACTATTCACTGGAATTGATGAACAAGCTTCTCAATCGGAGTATGGAACTCTAAAGAGAGCAATACAGTGAATGCAAGTTATAGTTCTAAACATACCAATGGCAAGTGTCCCATTCTTACAATAATACAAGACTGCATAGTGAATTTTCGTTTCAAGTGCAAAATCCAAATCTAGTCCAAGATGGATAAGGTCAATAACAATTTGTTCCAGAAACTGTAGGGAAATTTTATTTCATGTATGCATTTTTTTTCCGATTGTTGCAAACCTTGTTTTGTATTTTGTCCTCCGTTTTTGTTTTCAAACTCAGAAGCTTGTTCAAATGGATGGGCAACTCATTCCTTTTTTTTTTGGAAGTCATATGAACTGATATCTAACCCTTGTAAAATGACATAGCACTTACTGGCTCCACATATTCTAGACATCATGCACTGTGAAAAGAATTTGGCGGAAAACATATTGAAGACTGTTATTGGTATGAATGACACTCCTGGAAGTCGGCAAGATGCTGAAGGTTTACGCATACGCGAAGAAATTTGGTTGAAAGCTGTACAAGACGATCAAGATGCTTACTACATGCCTCCAACACCATACATATTAAATGCAGAGGAGCGGCAAGAGTTCATTGGAATCATTTCCAACATTCGCACATCTACAAATTACATGGGTTCTATTCACAAACGTTTACACAACGGAAAACTACAGTATATGAAGACGCATGACTATCATGTGCTGATGCAACAGATACATATTTTCTTACATGAATTCTGTGGTCAATACATTGTCTGTGCTATAAGTAGATACACTCACATTCAATGAAGTGAACTTTGTCTTTATTAAGTAGATACGCAGTTCTAATAAACTTGTGCTTCACTTTAAGCAATATTTTGTACGTGAACTGTCCAGAAAAAATTTGTTGACAATTTGTTAGCAATATGAACAGTTTTTAAAAAAAATATGGACATTTACTAGTTCATTCATTCCTGCAATTTTTGTACATACCTCTAATTCTTAAAAAACATATTTCTGTATGTTCTTAAATTGTATTGGTCAATTGCATAATTATTTTTCTTTCAAAATAAAAATTTTATATTGATGTTTGTCTTTCTGTAGATCCTTCCCGTTGCTGTGAGAAAGGTTTTGCACATGAATGTGCGTTTGGCTATAATTAAAATCTGTAGAGTATTCCAAAAACTTTGTGCAAAAGAGATACGCAGTTTAGACCATGATGATATGATGCGTGATGTCGTCATGGCCACATGCATGATAGAGAAAGAGTTTCCGCCAACTTTTCTGAACATCATGACACATCTTCCTATACATCTGGTGCAACAATTATTTATTTGCGGTCCTGTGCATTGCCGATGGATGTACCACATCAAAAGATACATGAAAACTTTGAAAGATCATGTCAGGGCCTTGGCACATCCGGAAGGTAGCATTGCAGAAGGATACCGCATGGAGGATGCATTGGGTTTTTGCACTGAGTACATGAAGCAATACAAAGGCACTACGCATTGAGTTTGGGACCCCATGGAAGACGCCCGCATGAACGACGAGGTTTTAAGTACTCAACAACATCGAAAACACAAAATGTCTGATGAAGTGCGCAATTACGCCCATGCTTTTGTCTTGGACAATGCTAACTGTTTGCAAAACTGGCGAGAGTAAGATTCCACCTTCCTAATGTATCACGTAATTGAGTTTTCTAAGCCATAGCTGATACTAAAATCTTTCCTTTTTGCTACGTCAACTTCCACTATAACATAGTGATGGAGAATTAAAGCTGTGTTGAAAAGATGATTGTTTCTTATCCTTGTTAGCTTAAAGTTTTGAGTGAAATACTTTTCTTTTATCCTGACCTATCACGCATGTTCTGCATTGCTAAAAAATCCATTACAACTTCTGTTACTGTAATCTGAAGTGGGTTTCTTTTTATGATTGACAGTAAATATATACTAGCAAAGGGACAACGATGGAAGGAACGTGAGGCCTTTCGATTGGAATCGCGTCGTCGTCATCTTTCAGTTGTGCCTAGATATCCTACTGAATTGAATGAGCTGCAATCATTTCCTGATTGGCTTTGAGCACAAGTGTCCGTAGTGATTACACGAGATTCTTGTGTGGCAGTATGTTTTTCACGTCAACTTCGCTGGGGAATTCAAAATGGAAGGCCCATCGATACCATTGATGAGTACGTGGGCTACATAGAAGAAATACTTCAGTTGGATTATTGAAATCATTGCACCACAGTTCTACTTTGCGCTTGGGTGAAAGCATCTAGAGATCACCGTTATCCAAACATTGTACGAGATGCATATGGTCTCAGTGTCGCCAATTTCAACCACATGGACGAGAAGGTGCATGCTAATTCATTTGCTTTTCCTATACACTGTCAACAAGTTTTTTTCTCAGATGATCTTGGAAGACGTGGGTGGAAGGTAATTTGCACAACTGACGTCCGGGGTCGTCGTGGGGACCTGCAATTTCCATTGTCCACACCAAGTGTAGTCAATGTTGAGAATGACTTAGAATTTCCAACATTGCAGCCCGAATGCCTAGCCTTTGAACCAATTCAAGAAGCCGCTACTAAGGGAGGCACTTGTGTAAGAGCATCTGAACATACTGTTGCGTTGGAGAACGACAGAGTTGACGTGTAACACATTTCTGGAAATACAGAACTATCTAGAATGTTTTCATAAACATGAAGTGCTGAATAGTTCTGCCCATAACCATTCTGTTTATGCTTTCATGAATAATTTTCTATATTGTCTTTTAAAAAATTGATGTGTACTTCCTTCACATTTGTTTTGTTTCAACGCGCTTGAATGTTGAAGTTGGACAAACCCATCCATGAGAGCAAGTTTTACATTTTATTTCCAAATCTTACAAACTGGCGACAATCATTTTGTCCTATGATAGATAGATCAATGTCAACACTATTCATAAAGCTTTTTTCCCATTTTCTTTCTGTGCATATGAAAGACTAACCTTCTCTCAGAAGAACATTTAAAAAAAAAAATCAAATGTTAAAAATCTCCTATAATGGTGGCAAAACGGAAAGCACATGTTCAACTTGTAGCGTCCACTCACATCACTTTTCATTGTACGAACTATGCTTAAAAGATATAAATTCTTAATGAAAGTTTAATATTCCATTAACCCTCAAAAGACCGAGGTCTTTTTTCTGCCAAAAAACATTGAAAACTACCATTTCTATAGCAAAGAGTAAAAAAAAAATTTAATTGTTTTTTTTCCACATCTAACCACAGGATCTTACACCTCACTAGTACTAAAAAGTGTGGGAAATTTTTTAGAATTATTGATCGCAAAGACTACAAGATATTTACGTTTAAAGTAGGGAAAACAATCTCTTCAACACATTGCGGGATTGGATTATTTGACTTTTAACATTTTCAACTTAAAATTTTTGCACTACAAAGTTTTGAGCTGTAAATCTTTATAGTGGGAAATTCAGCTGAGAGTCTAGGGGAATAAAAAATTTCCAAAGAAACCTAATTATCATAACTAAAAAAATTGTTAAATACAAGTAGGTACGAGATAGAAGCTAGATGTATAATATAAAATCTTTTGTTTTTTATATTTTCTTTTAGTTTTTTTAATTTAAAAAAATAAATCTAACCCTAATAAATCAAACTAGACATGTTACAAATCACAATAGAAAAGAAAACACAACAATATCTCTTGCGGATTGCAAGATTATAATGTTCGATCATAAGGGTGTTAAAATTGTAAAAGTGATTTGAAGTCTTTCAATCCTCTTTTCACATGTCAAATCTAAAAAGTTGGTCACCAAAAAAATATGAGGTTAACCCCTAAACGTCTGGATTCATCTCCAAAATTGACGATTTGAGAAAAACCATTATACATTACAATTTGGAAGAATATTTTGGAATTGGTATACAAATAAAAGTTGTAGATTTTGATTTTTAAATTCTATCCGTATGGTTAGATCTACTAATGCTATCACCAATCTTTTTCTATAAATTTTGAAAAGAAAATTTCAGAATTCCTTCTAAATTCAATTACAAGTAAAATATTATCATTTTTTGAGTAAAACTTGTTGGAATGGATTTGAAATAAGGTTCTCTTCATATGGTGATTTTTTGAAATTTTTGTGACCTTTACATCTTTGACCTCATTTTTGCACATCTAGTTTTGAACTAAAGTCAATGCAAATTGACTACTTGACATACTTCCACATTTGTAATTTTAGAAATGTATATATTCTAGTAACACCAAATCCAACTAATGGATAGGACAACAACTTGATAAAGTATCACCAAAAATTAGGATGATTTTCATCCAAGCAGGAATGAGACAGAAACAAGGATCTGAATCTGTTCATCGTCCAGAAAATGGACGTCAGAGTGCTCCAGGGTTAAAGGGCCTAACATGCATAACCCCAATTGATTTACGACTTCTCAAAATCTATTCTACAATTTTTTTAAATGAATTTCTAATGTGATTTTTTCTCAGAGATCTAGTGTACTTGAGGCTCACTCTCAAGAGCCCTGAGCACTACAAAAAAACTAGATTGCAGTGGACCCTGTGCACAAAATGTTGAATAGATAAATCATAATCAATCATTTTCAAAATCAGATTTTTGAAGTTAAAAGTGAACTTCATAAAGAATTTTTCAAAAATATAAACTATTAAAAATAATAACTTGATAAGGTTTTATTTAACTTCAAAAATTGGCTGAGGACCCATTATGTCTTCAGGGTCATTTTGGAGTTAAACATCCCGTGAAATAAAAAAATTTATCAGCAAATGTGTCCTAACATAAAATTGAAGGAACATGTCGTAGAAGCCCTTCAGGAACACCACCTGGTTCTCAAGAATTGAGTTATTTCAGACTTCAGTGTTTGAAACTAAATTCACATACTCTACATTATTGTTATTGAAGGAGTATCTTTTGTATGCAGAAGATGTCACGACAACCTAGAAATTCTGTTAACCTCTGAACAGCCCTTGTCCACGAGGGCCAGAAAAGGGATATACGGAAGGCTCTTTCTGAGATTCTCTGAGTTGTTTCAGTCCTATACTTCCATGACTAGGAATCCAGCGAAAATGCACTAGAGCTAAGGTACGAGGTCCACAAATGGACCAGGTCAGGACTCGAAGTGAATTTGGAGGAAGCTCTACATTTTGGAGACAAAAAAGGTACAATCTTGTTGGAAGAAAAGCGGAACTGGTATTTAATCCAAGTCATTTCATATTTTTGGAACCTTAGTGGAATTAATTACAAATTCCTGTAGTTGTGAAATTGTGGTCATCAAAAGCAACCACGTCCTGAAACGTGCAATGTTAGTACATTTAACCCCTAAAGGCCCAACGCCTTTTTTCTGCCAAAAAAACACTCAAAACTGCCATTCTAAAGTAAGGAGTAAAAAAATTTGAAAATTGTTTTTTTTTTGAAATCTAACCGTAGGATCTTACACCTAACTAGTATGAGAATGTGTGGAAAAAATTTCAGAATTTTTGACCACTCAGATTGCAAGATATCTGCGTTTAAAGTGGAAAAAACAAGTATTTCAGCACATTGCGGGACTACATCATTTCACTTTAAACATTTTTAACTTAAAATTTTTCCACTACAGAGTTTTGAGCTTTAAATCTTTATAGTGGAGGATTGAGTTGAAAGTCTAGGGGGAAAAAAAAAATTAAAAGAAAAAAAAATTAAATTCCAAGAATAGATCAATCCCTAAATGCCCAAGGGCTTCTTTGAGCATCTAGGAATTTGCTCTAAATTGAACAAAAAATATACTTTTTGATAAGTTCTATCAAGTTTTTTGAATTGTAACATTACAAATTCAAACTAGACATATTAGAGATCACATATGAAAAAGAAAAAACAACAATATCACTTGTAGATTGAAAGAATATAATGTTCGATCATGAGGGAGTTCAAACTAATAAATTCTTTCAATCTTTTTTTCACAAGTGATATCTGAAAATTTGGTGACCAAAAAAATATGAGTTCAAAGAACCTAACATGCAAAACTCCAATCAATGTATGGCTCAGCAAAATATACTCTACAGTATTTTTAAAAGAATTTCTAATGCAATTTTTCCTCCAAAATCTAGTGTATTTGAGGCTCATTTCCAAATACCCTCAACACTACGGGAAGACAAAATTACAATGGGTATCCTTGCACAGAATCTTGAATAGGAAAATCATAATCAATCATTTTCAAAATTGGATATTTGATATTAAAAGTAGGCTTCAAAAATAAATTGACAAAAATACAAACTATTAAAATAGCAATTGGGTTAGGTTTTATTTCACTTTGAAGTATTGACGACACATAATTCTGGTGTCTCAGGCATTTTGGGGTTTTGTAGAAATTGGTACAAGATAGAAGGAAACTCTTAATTATTCTTGAATTTTAGATGGAATTGAAATGCGCTAATCCCAATGGTGACATTGTGTTAGCAAGTTAACTAAACCATTCCAAAAAAGAAATTGAATTTTTTTGAAAACTCGCATTGAACATTGAATCCTACAAGTTATTTATCCTAAGAAAACGCTGAAACTGACCCTAAATCAAGAAATGTCCAGAACTTTCTCATAACAAATCCAAATGAAATGAATGAAAGCTTTCCAAATAGACAAAAATATAATCTACAAGAAAATAGAAAATAGAAAATTAAATATTAATTCTTGAATTTTTTTCATAATTGCATCCCGTCCCCTGTTTTAAGCTTATTAGGTCATAACTTCTATTTGCAGACAGCAATTGTGAAGGAAATTATTTCCTTGCAAAGCGTATCCATTTTGCAGACTTCATAACAAGTTTAACCCCTAAAGGACCATTGTCCCTTTGGGGGACAAATGCGTTTTCGATCAGCTACCTACGGGCTGAAATTTTGTCGTGATTTTTTGAATTGTTTTTCGGAGATAGAAAAATTGATTAGCTTTGTGGGAATATATTTTTTCCTGCAATTGGTGTGCAGGAACAAAATTTCTTACCAAGTAAACTCAAACAAGGAGACGGGGGGCTGCCCATGCAATAAAAAAGAAAAGCATAAAAGTTTGAATTTTTTTTTTTGGTTTTTTTTCCTACAGATTATATATTTGCCTATTTGGAAAGCTTTTATTCATTTTGATTGGATTTGTTATGAGAAAGTTATGGACATTCTTGTTTTTTGGATAGTTAGAGCGTCGTGTTCAAAAAAATAACATGTAGGATTCTTTGTTGAATGCAAGTTTTCCAATTTTTCCAATTTTTTTTTATGGTCTCATTCACTTGCTACAACACTCTCACCATTGTGATTAGTGCATTTTGATTCCATGTATGAAATTTCAAGATTTTAGATTTTCCTTCTATGTCGTACAAACTTGTATTTAAGTATTTTTTTTTAAATGATAATTCATATCTTTTGGGGAAAAAAAATTCTCTATACTGTCAAACTCAATTCTCCACTATAAAGATTTCAAGCTCAAAACTGTATAGTGCTGCAATTTTAAGTTAAAAATGTTCAAAGTAAAAACATGTAGTTCCGCAATGCGCTGAAAAAATTATTTGTTCCACTTTAAACGCAAATATCTTGCAATTAGTGTGCTCAAAAATTCTGAAAATCTTGACCAACACTCTTGTACTAGTTAGGTGTAAGATCCTATGGTTAGATGTGAAAAAACAAAAATTAAGTTTTTGTTATTCTCTGCTATAGATATGATACTCCCTCTGTCCCACTAAAAATCTCCCAAAAGCTTCCCCACGAGGAATTAACTACATTTTTATTCTTTCTGATAGGGATACATGCATTTGAAAACTAGAAATCCATCCTTTAGATCTCTGCAAAATCTCTAACTTAGGCACCATCATTTAGGCACCCAAAATCCATGTGGAAAGTACCATTTTTGACAAAATTTGTAAACGCTGCCAACTCCATCATTCTTGATGATTTAAATGTTGGTGGCAACATTGGGATTCTAGAAACATCTACTGGAACCTAAATACCCACAACAAAGATCCCTACACCACTTCAAGAACAACTCTTCAAAATGTCGAAGTGGTCACCAAATCCATTGTCAATACTACTGTCTAAAGAAGCACAACAAGTCCAAGGTGTCTCATATGGGCAAGGCCAAGCTTTCTTGTCGAAGAATGCTCCCTAATCACTTGATTTGCCCCCACGAGGTCGTTCAACACGGCCAACACTTATCCAACAATCGAAATCTAAAAATGGAGCTTTTTAGTGGGACAAAAATTGTGCTTGATTTGGAGGTTTTTAGTGGGACAGAGGGAGTAGTTGTCAATGTTTTAGGGCACAAAAAAGGCCTTGGTCCTTTATGGGTTAAGAAAATCCAAAAAAAAATCAAGAAGGTTGGTCCCTACCTGAGAACACAGTTCTCCCCCAAAGGAACATCGGTCTTACAGGGGTTAATCCTAACAGAATGATTCAGAGCTTCTCACATATATACTATTCTTGAAAACCAATTCAACATTTACGTTGCGGGAGAAATACAGTTTGTTTTATGTGCCCAAAGTGCCAAGTTCCTTTACAAAACAAACTAGAAGGCCATAAGTTGTGACTCATATTTCCGTAAGCCAAAAAATGAAGGGCATATGGAAGAAATTCCTCGTCCCCATATCCTACTAAAAATTCATCCTATAATATCGAAATGTGCAGTCAAACCTACCTGTCCAAAATTTCTATGTTACTAGACAAAGCGCCCCACAAGGCCCACATCTATAGTGGTGAACAGAAAATGTTTCACACAAAAATTCTTTTTCATCTGATCTCAGGGCAGAAGCACAACTTATAGCAAAAGCATACCTTCTCTTTCTGTGTCGAAGAAAATAGGACCTTGGGGGAAAAAGGGATTGCATTAATGAGAACAAATAGATATTATACATAATATCTTAATGTACATGGCAAGGTTTTCTTATTTTTAATTTTTTTTCTTGAACATGGCAAGGTTTGATTACTTCCATCACTGCAAATTTGGAAGGAGTTTGGACTGTCTTGTTTTGTGTACAGTTAAAGGTCATTGAAGTCCTCCCAAAAACAACACCTTGAACCCCTAACTGCCCAAGGCTCCCAATTCCGGTGTGGACAATCGTTTGAACTTTCTTAAAACCAAAATAAGATGCTATTTGTAGTAGTTGATATTTTAAAAGAATCCTTATTTCGTGGATCAAAATTCCGTTCTTCAGAATGATTGATTATGATTTGTATATTTAGAATTATGTATTTTGGTACCCATTGTAATGTTCACTTCCCATCTTGCTGAGGACTCTTGGAAATGAATTTCGTATACTCTATATCTTGGAGAACAATTCACATTAGAAATTCAATTTTAAAAAGTGTAGAGTACATTTGGAGATGTAAATTTATTGGAGTAGTGCATGTTATGCTCTAAAACCTCAAATTTCTCTGGTGATCCACGAGACTTGACTTCTGGAAAAAGAATGTACAAAATGTATAAGTTCTGAGGCCCTCACAATCAGACATAAATGTCTGTCAATGACTAACTGATATTGTGGTCTTCACTTTTATTATGTGATGTTGAACTACTGTAGTTTGAATATTTATGTTTACAAATTAAAAAAATTGATCTAGCATTTCTAAATGTTGGATTGTTGGCTTCCTGTTCAATTGAGAGCAAAATTGAAGAAGCTCCAGAAATGCCTTGGGAATTGAGGGGTTCAGATCCTAGATTCCAAATTTTTACTTCTAATTTTGTGGAAGAGGACTACGTCTTCTGATGACGCTTTTTCAATTCCATTACAGAACTACTGTGACAAACGATTTCCTTTCACTCGTGCACCCACTAATTTCTTATAAAAATATGAAGAATTAAGACAAAGTTTCTCTATTTTTAATTTTATATTTAAAAGTATCGACTCTCTTTTTCATCATATACGAAGTCTCTTTTCAAATGAGTGGGGCACAACGTAGAAGTCATGAAGTTTCAGGAACGGTAATTGTTGTCCACGAAGTTGCAACAAACACTCTGTCTTTCCCTACGAATGCTAACATCTGGAAATCTGCAAAGTTGCAGTTCATGAATTCCGTTGCTTTGAATGTGTACCCTCAAGCTGCTAGGCTTTGATAAGTGAAGGAATCATGTAGGAAATTCTCGTCGTCTTCGTTGTAGGAATGCCACTTCTTAGTTTTTTTGAATGGAAAAAGACTTTCGCACTTCAGGGTTTCGAAGAAATGGTTTTATATTTTTTTTCCCCTTATTCCAACTGCTTCCGCCCACAGAGAAGCACGTTCTTCTCAGAGAACACAAAAACAAAGATATTGCTTTTTAGTAGTTAAAAGTACATGAAGAAGTTAAAGACTTTCCTTTCCACTTTCTTAGATGAAAGTTCTTCAGAGCCTATGTTTCAGGATAGTTCTTACTAATGTACAGTACTCAGACTTTCACTTTTTCACATTGCTATTTCAGCAGGAGACCTTTTAGAGTACTCATTTTTAGTAATCAGTTCAGCAACTACTTTGTCACAGGAACTTCCTCTTCCCTTGATATTGAACACGACATAACTGAGAAACAGTTAGAACGTTGTCTACCGAATTCATCGAATAATTTTGTAACAGACGGATGTCGAGGTCCATCATACACAATTTCGCCTGGAAAGTGTGTTTTACTTCATATGCACGTACACAAACATGAACGTCGCTCAAGATAGTGTCACACTTTGGAAAACAGCATTTTCTCTCCACTCTAGAAGCATAATTTCTGAAGTACATGCATAACTATGTTTTCAGTTAAACAGCTTAGTATCGCACAGCACGAAGATCAAAGACGCAACGTGGAACCACTAACAAGTCTACAGAAATAATTGTTGAATGCCACAATTATGTCTACAATTCAATGTGCCTGCAGGATTTCAATTCTACCAAATGAGTGACCTCCAATTGTTATTTCAATGGTGCCTTAGCTGTTGGTCAAAAACCGCAGCTTTGTATACCCGGACCTGGTCATTTCAGGTAGCAACATGAAAACAAAAAATGTTTTAGTTTGTTTGTGGATAGCCTGTTCAAATTTTGTCGGACTATTCATTTGCGTGGTATTTCACATAATTGAACTCGGGAATTTGAAAAACTATATTTCCCAAGTACACAAATATGGACTGCATGACAAGGTCAGGTGTTCTCGACGACTAATAACTTTAAATCATTTGTGTCAAACGGTGTTCCCTGTTATTTGGACACAACTACTTCTGCATGGCAGCATTACGAAAGAATGTTATAAAATCCCTCGGATTTTCACTTTTTAAAAAAGAAAAAATTTGTGGACAATAGTGAGAGAAATGTAGGGCAGACTTAGTAGACCAAATAGGGATTTTGTCCTCCTCAAAGGCTAAGCTTCTATAGGGCTTCCATCACTCAAAGCAAGATGTACTTGTCAATCATAAAAAATTGAGAAGTAATTCGTAGAAGCCGTCGGAGGAAAACATTTATTGGAGTGGAGGTAAAGCGAAGTGTTGAGTAACAAAGTCCATCGTGCTCGCTTCACAAAATAAGAAAACAATTTGTCTAAAAACATGTGCTACATGTTCTAGAAGTGGGTTCATTAATGGTTTTCACATTGGAGAAGCAGTTGAAGAGCGCTTGGGTCAAGGAAATATTTAAAATGAATCACGAAATGACTCCTTCACTTCTCTGACAATAACTTCTGTCAGGACAGCCTTAGGAAACATAGGCATTTCGACGTTCATGCAGTCTTGGAGCCTTTTTACTGTCGTTTACAAAAGAAAGAGGAAGGTCTGTCAGAGTTGGTGGTCGTGAGGTATGTTTTAGTACAGGCGGTACTACATGCAGGGCATGAATGAATTGTTTGTGTCTTCTTCTTGAAGCCAACTGACTTCACTGAAGGTAGACATGAATCCACTATTAATTTATGAAGAGTCACTGAGTTTATTGGAAAATACCATTTACAGTTGGAGGACACTGACTTTCACCACGACTTCATCCAATTTCTCATTTCACAGGACGTCCAGAACTTTGGGATGTTCAGAACAATTTTTTTTGGCTCATGCCTAACTTGTATACAACTTCTGAAAGCAGCACACACAGTGGAGAAAGGGTTTGGGGTCCTCGTCGTTATAGAGTGGACGTGGATGTCATCTTTGTTTGATAGATACCCACAATGTACAATGAATTCTAGCTGCAGACGTTCTAGTTCAGATCGACATGTAAATACAGTTTAATTTAGGAGGTGTACCTCGTGCTTTTTTTTCCCTTTATTTTTTTGTGCAAAGAGTTATCATGAAGGAATTCCAACACTTGTAAATGTCTTTCAACCTTGCTTGAAAGTCCCTCCCTATAGCTATCAGTATATGCGTCTTCCTCATTTTAGTTTTCTTTAGGCCATGGAGGACAGACGACCAGCGCCAACTGAGCAGGATTTTCCTGAAAACAGGGAGGAGGTCATGAGTCGTTGTATTTCAGAAGGACGGCACCGCCTATTGCTCATGCAATTAAAGGTCATGAGCGAATTTTAGAAGAGCTAGAGGGAGTTTGTGAGCCTGCTTAATTCCTTCAAATGGATGGAGGAGTAGTTGAACGCTTAGACGCTTCAGCGACAGTGTCTGGAGAGTGAGTTCGTTAAAATGAGCTTGAAAATGCACCAATTGCGAGCTCTCTGTTCTTTTCGTCAAGGTAGTGAGGCTGTCAGCAACGTCATCAAAGATATTGACTTGAAAGTTGCGGATGAACGGGGTTGGATTTCAGTGTGTAGGACCTCTCTGCCTCCAATGACGGCTGAAGCGTGTGCGCCTTGCGCGTCATCTACCCAGCTGGGAGTGGGCAAGGAGAACTTCAGTCAAACATCGCGTACTTCCATGTCTGCAGAGCTGATTTGACTGATTACTTCTGCAATTCATGTAGCACTTTCATGTGATTTTGTTACTACACCTACTTTTTGGACAACCGCCTCATTTGATGCTGAAGCTACAGGTAACAGTAAAGCAGAGTCTTCCAAAGTCATCACAGATTCGCTCTTCAAACCTCAGAAGACAAAAAGGGAAGGCCTGAATGCAGTTTTTGATTCCACATCGGAAGACACTACTGATGAGTTCGGTACACAACTGAGCACTAGATGCTTGGCAAATGTGATTCCCTTGCACTGTCAATCATGCTATGTTTAATAGTTTGTACATATTATTTTCTAGTATACAAATGGCAGTTAATTAGCGATTATTGTGCGATGAAATGCTTTAGAGTGAGTGGCAAAACAAGTGCTGAGTTTCTGGCATATGATGAAAATGCGGGAATAGTTCATGTAGGGCTTCATGGAGCGGGACAGGCACAGAATGCAAAGTGCGGTAAGGCATATTGCATTCAGCTTGCAAAGACACTAAATTGAGTCAGAAAAGTATGTTGGGAAAATGGAAGATAATTCGTCTTCTTAATCTCGCTCTCCGTATATAGTTTTGTGTTCTACGTATTTGAATTAACTCCGAACCATTTATCCTGTAAACAGGAAGCGCAACAGCAGTGGTTGCAATCAAGAAAAGGAAGCACGGTCCTGTGGGCAACCCTCCATTCAAATTTGTGGAGCCTGTTCGAAAGAAAGCAGACAGAGAGAAACTGCAAGCAACTGAGTGTAAACTTTGTACTCCATTTTATGATGTCGTGGTGGTCGGCAATGTAGATGCTATATTGGGATGTCGTTGCAATCTCGTGGACAACTCTCAACATTGCTACCGTGATCTGCCACCGGACACTCCAGAAGGATTTTGGAATATAGGTTTCGATACGGAGTGCACTGAGTAAAATGAAGTGCACTCCGTGCACGTCATGTGAGATTGAATGCACGCCCCTGTACACTTGAATTGTGAGGTTCAAGTTTCTATGGCCTATACATTGCTTCAACATGCAGTGCGTTTAAAAGGATAGGTAAAACCAGGTAGTTAGAATCAAAACTTCTCTTCAAGCTCAGGGTCCATCACTGCTGTACAGGAAAGAAGTTAAGTTAATGCTATCGATCTCAATGTAGCAGTCTATGAATGGTAAACATAAAATGTACAGGAAGCCGCTCAGTGATGTGTTTAGAAACCTAGAGAAGCAAAGCATTAATGGCATGTACTGTGAATACTATCAATCAGATGTGTCTGCGTTTTATGATTCAAGATTTCCAGCAAGGTAGACAGAAGTTCAGCAACATTTTTTTCTGAACAGAAGGGAAATATGCTTATCCGGCGGATAGGGAAACAATTTTCGTACAGTGTAGGCGGAGGGGACCACAGTGTCCCCGATTTGTAGCACTCTTCTATAAAGTGATGCATAGTCTTGTTCGTTGGGCAAAGACACCATGTTGTCCAAAATTATATATTTATGAAAAACTATGATATATATTCATATTTTACTTCCCCTTTTTGAAAAGTGCTAGCTGCTGCTCTTGGTTGGCGAGAACAATTTTTGATTTGACATTTGTGCATATTCTGTCCACCCGACGGAGGAAATGAATCTTGCTTTTCATAGTCTGAACATTGTTGTTGTCGAGAAATGCTTTCTTTATAAGAAAAATAGGAATTTGCCTATCCCACTATCTGTTTTTTTTCCCCCCACCTCGAAAAGCTGACAGATTATTACTTCATGACTGAGGTCATGAACTGGTGTGATGTGTGCAGGAAGTTGTGAATGGGAAAGTGTTGTGTACATTCATGACAATTGAAAGATTGCAAACATTGCTAATGGATTTGGGCTCATTCATTTTTTCCAAAAATACCATTCATACCTATCCTACCTTTAACATACGAAGAAATGACAGTAGCTGAATATTCTTTCGTTGTCCATGGGGTAACCAATTCACAATCACCATGTTCCCTAGCATCGTGAATGGGGTAACCAAACTTACTAAAAACTACTCGAACGTCTTGTTCCCGGTAGCGAAGAGGAATGTTGTCAGAGTGACAGCAAGTACAACAACTGCAGTCCAATACAGTACTGTAGATTGAAAACTTTCGTTCAGTTGTATGCAATGAAAACTGTCGATGTATTCTGTATGTGGGTCATATTCGACAAATAGAAGGACCTGGATTAAGGTGTAGGATTGTTTTCCCTCATCTGTAATACAAGCAAGTGCTGCAATGTAATGTTTGCGTGGTAAAATTTTTAGAAGAAATGAATTGTCAGGATGTCCCTTATATTTTGAAATGAAGTTTAGTTTGCCTTTTTTTTAGTGGGTGGAAAATACAAATTCAATTTTATTTCAAACCCCTGCAAGACCAACCTGCAATTTTGAGCAACATGTAAATTTTGGGCAGATACGTTTGACTAGACATTTCCACATTGTAGGCTGAAATTAGAATAGAAGGTGGGAACGAGGAATATCTTTCAAATGCACTAAAATTCATGACAGTTGGGAATAGGTGCTAACATTTATGGCCATAAATATTGATTCCTATTTCCAAATGTCCTTAAATTTAGTGCATATGAAAGATATTCATCGCGCCCGCCTTCTATTAAAATTTCAACTTAAAATATAGAAATCTCTAGTCACACACACTTGCCCAATTTTTTTTAAAGCCAGAAAATGCATGCCGGTCCTTCAGGGGTTAAACTCTATATAGGATGTGTAGTTCTATTAGAACTTGCTGGACTTCCAATTCATATGAAGTTGTTGCTTCTGAGCAGAAGTTATGGGACAGTAAGCCAAAAAAGGTGATGAGCTCTAGGAATAAATTAGAGGGAGAGTACAAACAATTTTTCATTTAACCCCTAAAAGACCAAGGCCTTTTTCCTACTAAAAAACATTTGAAGCTGCCATATTTGTAGTAAGGAGTAAATAAAATGGAAAATATTGTTTTCCACATGTAACCGTAGGATCTTATACCTCACTAGTATGAAATGGGTGGGGAAATTTTTTGAATTTTTGACCGCACAGATTGCAAGAAATTTGCGTTTGAAGTGAAGAAAACAAATGTTTTAGCACATTGCGGGACTACATTTGTTTACTTTGAACATTTTTAACTTAAAATTTCTGCGCTACACAGTTTTGAACTTTAAATCTTTATAGTGGAGAATTGAGTTGAGAGTTAAGGGAAAATTCAAAATTCAAAAAAATTGAAGTATCATTCCTAGAATTTTTTTTATATAGAAGTAGGTACGACATAGAAGGAAAATAAAAAATATTTATATATTTTACATGGAATGAAAATGCACAAATTCCAATGGTGAGATTGTTCTTGCAAGGAAATCAGAGCATGTAAAAAAAAATTGGAGAAATTGGAGAATTGGAGAATTTGCAATCAGAAATGAATTGTACAAGTTATTTTTTTCAAGTACCTGCTCTAACTGCCCAGGAAACAAGAATGTCCAGAACTTTCTCATGACATATCCTATTGAAATGAATCAAAGCTTTTTAGATAGACCAAAATATAATCTATGAGAAATAATATATGAAAAAATAAATTCAAATATTAGTCCATTTTTTTTTGCTGCCCAGACTACTCTCCATCCCCTCGTTTAAGCTTATGTGGTCATAACTATTGTTTCTGGGCTCTGATTCTGGGAAAAATTATATTCCCATTGAGCTAATAATTTTTTATATTTTTAAAAGTAATTGAAAAGTCACGACAAAATTGGAATTCGTAGGTACTTGCCCCAAAACACCACTGTCCCCTGAAAGGGCAATGGTCTTTCAAAGGTTAAATTTCTCACTAAATTTTTATACTTTCCTCAATATATGAAACTTACATTCACTTGATTCGTGCTTGAAATGGAGGAAATTTGCAGAATCTCAAGAATTTGTTCACCCAAGGAGTGTTTTTTGAAAAATATGTACTACGGTTCATTAATGAATGCAATTTACATAGTTGCCCTAAAACAATTGTTAAACACGGTCAAACTAGTTTCCTAGAACTAATTCGACTTTGAGATTATTGTGTTTCAATTCCACCTTGAAACTATAGAAGTTTTTGTTTTTCCTTCATTATTGAACGTACTTCAACTTATCAATTCTGTAATCCCTAAAGTTCCATGACTGTGTTTTTGTAGAATCCGCTAAAAAACAACCATTTTCAATACAAGTACCGAATTATAGAAAAACTAATTTTTTGGACACATGTAATCATAGAATCTTGTAGTATAGTGGTTTGAAAAGGTGTAGAACAAATATCTCAAATTTCCACTATATGGATTGCAAAATTATAGCGTTTGAATTGTCAGAAATCCTTTTATTGGCTCTGCGGAAAAGCAGGTGACTGCACTTCCCAAGCTCTTCTTTCTATGAAAAAAAGTTCAAAATGGTGTTGCCTCTTTGGATTGTTTTTCCAAAAAAAGTTGTAGATATGCTTCAAAAATTTCAAGTCATTTGGAATTGTACAACATATAGAAGAAAAGTAGTAAGTAGAAAGAAGTAGAGAAGGATTCAAAATACTACATAGTGGAGTATTTAACTATGGAATTGAAAAATGTCAATTTCAGTGGTTGTAATGTTGTTGTGAATAATTCACATTTTATTTTTTATTTCTTTCCAAAAAATATTTAGAGTTGATTGAAATAAACGACTTAAAAGTTTTTTAAAAATAGAGAAGACTTACTATTTTTTTCCTATATGTTGTACAATTTCAAATGATATGAATATTTTCAAGCATGTAGCCAATTTGCCTTGAAAAATGAATTCAAAGAGGAACCACTATTTGAAACACTATTCCATATGAATGTGACCTAGTTCAGGGCAGCTTCCCATTTTTCTGCAGCGCCAGAAAAAGGGTTTTTTTCATTCGAACACTATTATGTTGCAATCCACACGGTGGAAAATTCCGAAAGTTTTTCCACTTCTTCTCAAACAAGTTTACTACAACATACTACGGTTACACGTGTTTGAAAATTTATTGTTCCTAAAATTTGGCACTTGTACTGTAAATTGCAGTTACAGACTGTATTTGGTGAAAACATAGTCAAAAACCTTTAGGGGTTAAATGAAGGACTTCAAAGTTCATTTCATAGTATAGATTGCATTACAATCCGCAAACTAAAACTCTTCATAACTCTCATCTCATTAATTAAAATGAAATGATTCAAAGCTTTACAAATATATATAAATCTAGAGAACCAATCTAGAATTCTATATTTTTTTAGAAGTGATAGTTTCTGAGTTTTTTTAGCTGCCAGCCAAACATTGAAAGTAACATATCATACAATAACATTTTAACCATATAGTCAAAAGTTCTGAAAACTGTTGGACTTTAAACATACTCCTCAAGAATAAACTCTGTGAAATTTTCGAACAGAAAAAAAAGAAAAAACTGCTCATAGTGAGCTGCACAAAAATGCAATGTTCTCATAAAAGCATGTTCATTGCTTTAGGGGATGAACACTTAACATACTATGAAAGTTTAAAATTTAAACTTTTATATTTAAATTTTGACATAGAACTTCAGAATTAATTTTTGAGTACATAAGGTAGGAGGTCCAAAAATGGAGCATCTGAATACTTAAACTGAATTTTAGGGAGATAAAACATATTGAAATATTTCTCAGTAAATTATCCTTAACCCCTAAAGGAAATAGCTGCGTGTTTTGGCAACATAGCGATTTTGGGCAACTCACTACAAATGGAGTTTTTAATTTTTTTTTTCCAAATTTTTACACAACATGTGCCAAAGGAGTAGCTTTAAGGCCCAACAATTTTTTGTAACTTTTGGCTACATAGTTAAAAAGATATTGCATGACATGTGTTTTTCTTTTAACTTTGGGCAGCTCGGGCAGCTCAGTTTTTTTTTTTTAAATGGCTTTTTAAAAAAATAAGAAATTTTCATTGGTTCTTTAGATTTATATATACGTGAGAAGCTTGAATCATTCAATTCCAATGAAAGAGTCAAAAGTTACGAGGAGTTTAAGTTTATGGGTACATATATTGTCTTTGGAAACCATTCCTACCCGCAAACTTAACCCCTAAAGGATCAGCCTGCTATTTTTAGCAACATAGCAATTCCGGGCAGATACGTGTGACTAAAGATTTACATATTTTAAGCTGAAATTTTAATAGAAGGTGGGGACGAGGAATATTTTTCATGTGCTCTGAATTTCATGACATTTTGAAATAGGAATCAAAAGTTATGGCCTCATATGTTACTTTTTTCACCGGGCGGGTAGTCCGGGCAAACCTAAAAAAATCTCATTTTCCAAAAAAAAAAATTTGAAATTGGTTTTTTAGAATTACGTAAACATGGCAAGCTTTAAATCATTCCATTTTGACCAATGAGTAGAAAGTTCTGAGGTTCTTTAGTTTGCGGGCAGTTACGGATTTTCTACTCTTAAATAAACTTTGAAGTTGTTTTTTTAACTCAATTTTTATTTTTTGGGGAAAAAATTAAATCATAGGATTCAAGTTTTTTTTACAACATTAAAACCATTGGGATTGACATTTTCCAATTCCATAATTAAATTCTTAACAATTTAGTATTTTGGATCATTCTCTACTTCTTTCTATTTACAATTTTTTTCTATATGTTGTACAGTTCCAAATGATTTGAAAATTTTAAAGCATCTAGCATGTTTAGGGAAAAGAATTCAAAGAAGCACCACCGTTTTGGACATTTTTTCATACAAATGTGACTTTGTGAAGTGCAGCTGCCCTATTTTTCGCAGGACCAAAAAAATGATTTCTGCCAATTCAAATGCAGATATCTTCCAATCCGCATGGTGGAAAATTCTGAAATTTTTTCCACATCCTCTGAAACTAATTTACTATAAGATCCTACGGTTATATGTGTCAAAAAATCTTATTTTCCAAGAATTTGGTACTTGTACTAAAAATGTCAGTTTTTGAGAGTTTTTTGTGAAAACATAGTCATGGAACTTTAGGGGCTGAATTCTTCATAATTTTTGACTTCTTGATCGGAATTGAATGATTCAAACCTTCCCACGTACATATAAATCTGGAGAACCAAATTAAATTTTTTATTTTTAAAAAATTCATTTTTAAAGAGAGTTTCTGAGTTGCCCAGGCTGCCCAAAGTTCAAAGAAAATCACATATCATGCAAAAACTTTTGAACTATGTAATCAAAAGTTATGAAAAATTTTGGGCCTTCAAGCTACTCCTTGGACACATGTTGTGTAAAAATTTCAAAGAAAAAAAAAAAAAACTCTATATGTAGTGCGCTGTCCAAAATTGCTATGTTGCTAAAAAACGCAGCTTGGTCCTTTAGGGGTTAAAAGACAGGTGAAATTGAAATCTATCGCAAGTCCTTTCATATTTTTTGGACCTTTGTGGATTTAGTTACAATTTTTTTGCATGGAAAAGAACTAGTCATTTTTGGTCATTAAAAAGGACCACCTTCTGAAATGTGCATAGGTGGTACATTGAAAAAAGCAAAATGTACCTCTGAGTCTTGTTCCATTTTAAAGCCCGCTCTGTTTTACAGCCTCCTACCTTAATCCATAAGAAACCGTAGAAGAAAAATTCTCATAACTTGAAGCTCATTTATCAAAGAGGGAAGATGAGAAGCTTCCCACATAAGGTAGGAGGTCCAGAAATGGAGCATCTCAACATTGAAACTGAATTTTGGGGAGTTAAAACATCTTGAAATATATTTTTCAATAAATTTTCCTTGAAAGACAAGTGGAACCAAAATCTAACCCAAGTCGTTTTATATTTTTTGGACCTTCGTGGAATTAGTTACAAATTTTTAAAGTTGGAAAGAAGTGGTCATTTGAGGTCATCAAAATGGACCACCTCCTGAAATGTGCATAGGTGGTACATTGAAGAAAGCAAAATGTACCTCTAACTGATGTTCCTCTTTAATGCCCGCTCCGTTTTACAGCGTCTGACCTTATGTAAGGTAGGAGTTCTTGAAATCGACCGGGCATTAAAATCGCCCACCCTACTCATATGTACACTGCTTGTACATGTTGTTTTTCCATTGCCTTCAACGATGTACAAATAGTGTACATTTTAGGGGGTGGGCGATTTCAGAGCCCTGTGCCACTTCAACTTCAAATTTCATAACTAATTCTAGAAAGTTCCAAAAAATATAAAACAACTTGGGTTAGATGCTAATTCTTCTTGTCTTTCAAGCAAAATTCAGTGAAAAATATTTTGAGGCGTTTCACCTCCCCAAAATTCAGTTTCAGCTCTTAAATGAGCGATTTCAGGACCTCCTACCTTAGAACTAAATAAAAATCTTCAGGGTTTTTTTCTCCCAAACAAAGCTTAAGTCATATCTACCTGGATTGTTAGCCAATAGGAAGAAGTTACTTAAGGTAGAAACACCCAAAAGCGTCCCTGTACCTAATCTTTGTTCCTAGATGGACATTAAATTGTCCCTAGACTTTCATTGAATGGTCTTCGACATGTGTCATAAAGTTTTCTCCTCTCTTCACTGTGATTGGATAAGTGTTGAATTTGTCAGAATTCAGATTTGGATCCACCTACAAGACGGTTCCAGTGGTCTAGGGTACTGCAACTTTGGAAATTCATAGAAAATACATACCAAGTCCGAAAAATCTGATTTTTTTTAAATTCATGATTTTCTCTCGCTAACATCAAAAAAATATTAATTTTTTGAAGTGATGCCTACAAGTATGCTGAATTCCTTATTTGGTCTTCAGTTCAGACTCTTCCAAATGCAATGATAATAAGTGCACAGAATATTTTGTCATTCTCCGCACCTCCTTTTAAAACTTCAAAAGAAAGGACGGAAATTTATGGTCCTCAGTACCAGTCCAGGGCCACAACGTTTCTAAGAAGGTCTGCCTCATCCATTAGGGGTTCACATGGCCTAACACACGTGAAGCTTCAATTAATTCCTTTTGATTTAGTCATGTGAAACTTCCAAACTTTCTAGTTTTGTGTTAACACAGTATATTAAAACCTAGTGAAAGAAGTAGGTCCTAGAATCCATTTATAAACAGCAATTTCAGTAGATTTCTAGACTTTTATTTTTTGTACCTTCACACCCCAAATGCCGGCAACACTGTTTCCTGGTAGCACACTAATAAGCTGATGAGGCAAATCTCCAGGAATGGAGATTACATTTTGTCCCTCCTTAGTTCTTGCATAGCATTTGCAGAAGAAGTTCCTTGAAGCCCCGACCATTTTCTGAGCTTCTGTCTCCATGTATGGAAATTTCCAGTATGATCTGCATCTTGCCCCATTCATTGGGCACTGAATGCAACAATTTTAAAGAAAGATGGGTTTTTTCCTCATAATCTGAATCCCTACAGGCCTTATCCTTTTATGCTATGAGAACAACAGTGAAAAGTGCCTTTCCTATACTGAAGAGCAGAATGAAACAGGTATTTGTTTTTAAGATATATAAGCATACAATTTTTCACTACAGTAGTATAAGTATGTATGGAAGGAATTTCATTTGCTAGAACCGTGTACATTGCAAAAAAAATGCATCAGAAGTGAACAAAATATGGGTGTTCACACCTTGTATGACTACATTTCTTGGCCTAAATCTGTGGGACAAATGGATTTTGGGCAGGTGCATACAGGCTGCAATGTGGTTGTCATTTACTAAACCTTTTTTTGAGGATACAAGAACTGAATCAACTGCTGAGCTTTGTGGCAATAAAATGTTTTCCACAATCGCTCGGCAATAGAAGGTAGGACCAAATAAACTCGAAGGAAGGCACGGAGGGCAATAATTTTTCTTTGGCAGGTAATTTATATATTTATTTATTCTTTCCCTTCTACATTAAAATTTTGTCTATCTAAAAATTTCTGATAGATTTAATGTGGATTTGTTTTGAGAAGGTCATGGACATTCTTCTTTCTTGGCCAGTTACACCATCTTCTTGGAATAAATAACTTGTACAATTCATTTTTGAATGCTACTAATATCATTATCCAAAAAAATAGTACATTTTCATTCCATCTAAAAGATTCTAATCTTCTACTTTTCAGTTCTATATCATACATATTTGTAGTTAACAATTTTTCTAAGAATGAATTTTTTTTTAACCCGTAAAGGACCAACATGCCTTTTTTGGGAACATAGAAATTTTGGGTAGGTACATGTGACTAGAAATTTGCATATTTTGGGCTGAAATTTTTATAGAAGGTAGGGACGAGGAATATCTTTCGTACGCACCAAATTTCATGACATTTGGAAATACGAGTTAAAAGTTCTGGCCCTAATATGTTGTTTATTTCTCAACTCGGGCAGTCTAGGCAGATCAGAAAAAATAATTTAAAAAAAACAAAAAAAATTGAAATTGGTTTATTAAATTTATATATACGTGAAAAGCCGTGAATCATTCCATTTTGGTCAATGAGTGAAACGTTATGAGGATTTTTAGTTTGCAGGCAGTTATGGAATGTCTACTCTACAATAAACTTTGAAGCTGTTTATTTCACTCAATTTTCAATATTTTCTAGAAAAAATAAAATTGTAGGATGTAGATTGTTTATTACAACATTGCAACCATAGGGATTGGCATTTTTCAATTCTATAATAAATTGCTTAACAATTTAGTGTTTTGAACCATTCTCTACTTCTTTCTACTTACTATGTATTTCCTATATGTTGTACAATTGCAATTAATCTGAAAATTTTCAAGTGTATAGCCAACTTGTCCTAAAAAATGAATCCAAAGAAGCACAACCTTTTTGGAAATTTTTTCATAATAATTTGACCTTGTGAAGTGTAGGTACCCGCTTTTAACCAGAGCCAAAAGAAGGAATGTTGCTACTTCAAATGCTAATATCTTCCAATGTACACGATGGACATTTCTGAAATTTTTCCCACATATACTCAAAGCAGAGCACTACAAGATCCTACAGTTACATGTATTCACAAATGATATTTTCCAAAAATTTGGTACTTGTACTAGAAATGGCAATTCAGGGGCATTTTTGGTGAGAATATAGTCAAGGAACTTAAGGGGTTAAATATCCTTTTCTCCCTAAACTCTGAACTGAATTTTCCACTGTGAAGATTTAAAATAGGAAACTGTGAAATTAAAAAAAATTTACTTAGGAATGTTAGAAGTCAAAGTAAGTACTTTTGCAATGTGATGGAAAAATGGTTTTGTCCACTTCAAATATAAAAATCTTGCACTCTGTGTAGTCAAAAATTCTGATATTTATTTAACACTTTCTTGTACTATTATGTGTGAGATCCAACGGTTAGATGTGGGGGAAATATATATATATATATATATATATATATATATATATATATATATATATATATATATATATATATATATATAATCTTTGCTATAGAAATGGCAGTTTCCAATGTTTGTTGGCAGGAGTAAGGCCTTGGTTTTGTAGTGGTTAAAATAAACCTTGAAGTTATTAATGTGACTCTCGAAGGTCCATGACTACGTTTTGTTTTTTGTTTTTTTTTAAACAAAGGGCAATTCCCGTTGGTCCATGACAATGTTTTCAGTGAAGACACTGAGAATGTGCCAAGGTTTGTACAAAAAGCAAGATTTTATTTTATTTTTTTGAACATGTAACCATAAGATCTTCTAGTGTGCCGACTTCTGAACACTATAAGAAAACATTGTTTTATGTGACGTTAGGAAAAAACATGGAATTATGTTTTTTTGTTCTTCGGGCTTGTCAACTATAATTTTTGACTAACGCAATTGTTGTGGTTGAGCCCAATCACAAATTTACTTTATCTTCCCCCTATGTGGTTGAAGCTGTGATTTAATTTTTGAAGGAAAAAAGCATGGAAGCGACCAGTTTCCAACCTCTAGGGGGGACATATTTTCAGCTTTTCTTTACATGCACTTCATTTACAAAGGGGAGCCCTGCATCACCATTGTCCATTGGGGGGATTAATCCTTGAACTTGAAGGTCGACATTTTGCGTCAGGTGAATGTCAGATTATCTCCTATGTAGGACAGAGGTGCAAATAGATACATTATAAGTATTTCGTTGTGAGAAACACAAGTATTTTACAAGAGTTGGACTTCCAATGAGAGCTTTCGTTATTTTCAAAGCCAATGATTCACACAGCTCTGAAGACAATTGATATCCACAGTCACGCCTTTGTCTTGTAGTTCTAAAAGGTCCACCATTAGACCATTGATTTCAAGCCTTAGTGACAATCACTCAATTTCATGCCAAGTTGCAACTAGCTATGTATGAATTTTTCATATTCACTTTTAACCCCTTAAGGACAATTGTCCGTTGAACGGACAATTGAAAATCCGGGTAGGTTCCTATGAAGTCAATTCAAAAAAACAAGCACAAATACCTAGGTAATATATGAGCATCTAGGTACTATACGAAGAAGTCATTATAATATTAGTAAATATTCATTTAGGTCTTCGTAAATGAAAGACTTTGCAAATATTTTGAAAAGATGTAAATTCATACAATAAAGTATTTTGCAAAATAATTATTAATATGTATACATCTTCCAAAACATTTTGCATTGCAATTGATTCAAAAGAACAAGCGCAAATATGTAGGTAATATATAAGCATCTTGGTACTATACAAAGAAGTCATTATAATATTATTAAATATTCATTTAGATCTTTCTAAATTGAAAGTTTTGCAAATATTAGGAAAAGATGTAAATTCATACACTAAATTTTTTTGCAAAATAATTATTAATTTGTATACATCTTCCAAAATTTCTTGCATACCAATTGATTCAAGCACAAATATCTAGGTAGTATATGAGCATCTAGGTACTATACAAAGAAGTCATTATAATAAAAACAAATATTCATTTAGATCTTTCTAAATCAAAGGTTTCGCAAATATTAGGAAAAGATGTAAATTCATACACTAAAGTTTTTTGCAAAATACTTATTAATCTGTATACATCTTCTAAAGTTTTTTGCATAGCAATTGATTCAAAAAAAGAAGCACAAATATGTAGGTAATATATGAGCATCTAGGTCCCAGTCTAGATACTATACAAAGAAGTCATTATAATATTATTAAATATTCGTTTAGGTCTTTGTAAATCAAAGGTTTTACAAAGATTGTGAGAAGATGTAAATTCATACAATAAATTATTTTGCAAAATAATTGTTAGTATGTATACATCTTCCAATTTTTTTTGCATTGCAATTGATTCAAAAGAACAAGCACAAATATCTAGGTAATATATAAGCATCTTGGTACTATACAAAGAAGTCATTATAATATTATTAAATATTCATTTAGGTCTTTGTAAATCAAAGGTTTTGCAAATATTGTGTAAAGATGTAAATTCATACAATAAATTACTTTACAAAATAATTATTAACATGTATACATCTTCCAATTTTTTTGCATTGCAATTGATTCAAAAGAACAAGCACAAATATGTAGGTAATATATGAGCATCTAAGTACTATACAAAGATGTCATTATATTATTAGTTAATATTCATATAGGTCTTTGTACATGAAAGGTTTTGCAAATATTGTGAAAAGATGTAAATTCATACAATAAAGTATTTTGCAAAATAACTATTAATATGTATACATCTTCGAAAACATTTTGCATTGCAATTGATTTAAAAGAACAAGCACAAATATGTAGGTAATATATAAGCATCTAAGTACTGTACAAAGTAGTCATGGGTGATTGCAAGAAACACTTAACGTTTTTTTTGTCCCCTTGACCTTGGACAGGTGGTTTTTTGCTCATAACTTTTGCATCGTTTGTCCATCTTCTATGAAACTTAAAATGGAGGTACATGTGGTAGTTGCAGATGTTGAATAATTTTTTGGGTTTTTTTAAAATTAGTTTACTATTTTTAAACTGCCCCCAATTGGATGTCTACCTTGGCCATTTTGAAGGTTTATAGTACTATTTTTCACCCAAAAATCCGCATTTGAAGCTCAAAATTGGTTTACTAGGACTTCTACTAAAGTTACACAATCTTACAAAAGATTTTCTAAAAATAGTTAATTTTCCATCTTCCACATGTGCTCAAAGTGCACTACCTTTGCGCAAGTGTAGAGAATACAATTTTATTTTTCCAATAGTGAAAATTGGTGAAAAGGAGAATCTATAAGTTAGGGAAAATGGATTTTTTTTTAGAATTTTTAGAATTTTTTTACTATTTTTTAAGAATTAAATTCCAAATTGTCTATTTTCTTGCATTTTTCAACCCTTTTTGACCGTGCATAACTCTTAGAGATAAATTTTTTTAGGTCTGAATTTTTGCACATATCATTTTTTTAATGATTTACGAATTATCCATATTTTATTTTATTAAAAAAAAAATTATTCCGAAATCCACAAACAAGAGTGAAATGGCCGTTTTTAGCCCAAACCGGCAAGTGTTTCTTGCAACTACTCTCATTATAATATTATTAAATATTCATTTAGGTCTTTGTAAATCAAAGGTTTTACAAATGTTGTGAAAAGATGTAAATTCATACAATAAAGTATTTTACAAAATAATTAATAATATGTACACATATTCCAAAACTTTATGCATTGCAATTGATTCTAGACCACAAGAACAAATATCTAGGTAATATTTTAGCATCTAGGTACTATACCAATAAGTCATTATAATATTATGAAATATTCATTTATTTATTTCTAAATCAAAGGTTTTGCAAATATTGTGAGAAGATGTAAATAGATGTAGAACAATACTCTGCAAAATAATCATTAATATTTGTTCATCCTACAAAAACTTCTTGTATATCAATTGATTAAAAAAAGCGAGAGAAATATCTAGGTAATATATAAGCATCTTAATAAAAATATAAAGAAGAAATAATGAATACAAAATATACAAATTCATAAGAAGCATGGTCTTTTTATACTAGGTTGATACACAAAGTAATTGATCTAAAACTAGAAGGTTGTAAAAATAAAATAGAAAAAAATAGAAAAAATAGAAATGTAGTAATTAGTACCAAGAAACTTTTTCCTAGAAAACTAATAACCCTAAAAATGTAATAGTTGATACCAAGAGGTGCAATAACCCCAAAAATGTAGAAGTTAATAAAAAAATCCTTTTCCTTTTCCTTTTAGTTTTAGTGTAGTTTTGGAAAGAAGTAACGTAAATTAAAGTGAAGTGAAATACTTTTAGTTAACATCTTATTTTTTGAAAACCTCAACAAAACTCATATATATATAGCATGTAACAATGAAATTTCCTACTCATTTAATTTATAACTCTTAAAACATACCTCTACATTTATTGATGACCTTTTTTTGAATCTTAGGAAGTTTATAACAATAATTTTATATAATTCAATCAAAATGAATTCAAAAACACACATTTGTATCCCTTGCAATAAAACTTTTAATTCTGAAGAGCAATGGAAAGCTCATGAGCAGGGTAGAAAGCAAAAATATATTTATGAAATTACTTTAAAAGATGGAAAAAGTCAAATTACGGTCAATAATAGTAATAGAATCAATGATGATATACAAAAGTTACAAGCATTAGGAATATCAATTCCTAAAATTGTAAACAAAGTCATTAAGTGTTCGAAATTAATAAATCAAGGTTCTAAGTTTGATCTATCTAAAATGATAGAATTATTAGAGCCATGTGTCCTCATGGAGGGTGAACAAATATTGGGTATATACGTTGATAAGTTTTTTTCAAAACAAAAAAATGAAGAGTATTATAATCTTTTAGAGTTTACATACGACCATGCAGGATATGTTGATCGTGGAAAAGAGAAGAATGGAGGAGATATGGTTATGATAGGTTGGCGGCACGATAATTTTATCGACAAGCCAACTATGTAAGTACGTTTTTGCATTATAATGTATTTTGCAAATTTCACAAAAAATATTTAAAATGAAATAAATGCAATTATGGGTGATTGCAAGAAACACTTGTACAGTTTTCTGTCACACAATACGTGCTAATTAGTTTTTCAACCATATCTATTGTGATTTGACTTCAAATGATTCCAAAATTTGTAAATAAGGTATTCATGACTCTTGTGCACCTTGTTCAATTTTCTGGAATTTTTAAAATGTTTTACTTATTTAATAATAGCCCTTGATTAAATGTCACAAATGCCAATTTGGATGTTTTTAGTACTATTTAGTACCCATGAAAACGAATTTGGAGCTGAAATTTGGTTTAGATGGTCTTCTAATAGATTTGTAGGTACTATCCAAAGGAACTCTAAAAATTCTTAATTTAATGTGGTGTAGACGTCTACAAAGTGAGCCTCTTTGAACTTGCATTTCAGAACATGTAAAAATATATATATATTTTTTTTTTTGATGAAAGATAATCTCCATAGAGTTGCAACAAATGGCCCAATTTTTATATTTAATATTTAAAATTTTTCCTATTTTTTATTAATTAAAACATTGAAGTATCTAATTTCTTGAGATTTGACACTTTTCTAATTCACCTACTTGCCAAATTTTTTATTAAATTTCCTTCGGTGGTTACCTTCATCTTAAAGGTACATACATTGGCCATATTTTTAATTTTAAAAAAAATTGATTTCCTGATTTTAGAGTACTCCAAAAAAATTATGAGTATTGTTGTAAAACGCAACAAATAGTACATGTGATTCTTGCAATCACCCTTATATTATTCATTTGAAGTTTCATCTTAAAATTTATATTCATAATGTTATTTTAACTTGCTTATTAAAACAATTATCTAACACATTTTTATGTTTTACATCAATGTTTATAGATATACACAATCAAATAGAATAAACAACAAGATAAAACCATCAGCCGAGGAAATTCATAAGCTAGGTGAATTGTTCACAAATGAGGTTTTCAAGGTTTTAGGACATTCATTTACATCTTGGATAGATTCTTTGGAAAAGCTACATCCTACAACAATTCCATGAAAGTACGGCCGAATTGGAGATACCCCATTTTCGCATTTGGGTATAACTAAAAACTATTGGATATCACTACATCGCGACCTTGAAGATACTAATATGGAATTCATCATGTGGTTTACAAAAGGTAATTTCTCTTATTTTTTAAATTTGAATTGTTTAATATTTATAAAGTTCAACATTGAATTGATATGAACCTCAAAAGGACCAAGGCATTTTCTGGCTCTAAAACCACTAGAAACTGCCATTCCCGTTGCGATCACTCCCTAAACCACAAATAAAATAAAAATAAAATCTAACCATAGAATCAAGTACTTCACTTGTCTTAGATCATATAATAAAAATTTCATGAAGTTTGACTGTATGGATTGGAAGATATTAGCATTTGAAGTTGGAAGAAGAAGTTTTTTGGAATTGTGACTTGCAATTTTAGATGACTTTGACGGTCATTTGAGTATTTTTTTTGCATAGCACACCAGAAAGTTAAATTTTTTTATATTGAACATTTCAGTTGAGAGTCGTAGAAAAAAATTTTAGACTGTCAAAACTTGATTTTCACATATAAGATAATTGTTAAGTAGAAGTAGATCCAAAATAGAACAAAACACTAATTTGTTAATAGCTCTTCTAGGTGGAATTTAAACACCATAATCCCAACGATGGGATTTTTCTTGCATGATAACTTAAGCTTGTCCCAAAAAAATTTGGAAAAATTTGAATATTGCATTCAAAACTGAATTTTGTAAGTTGTTTTTTGAAGAAGGTGCTTAGATTGCCCAGAAAACAAGATTGCTCATAACTTTCTCATTCTCAATCCAAATAGAATGAATCAAAGCTTCAAATATAGACAAAAACAAGTTTTTTCAAAAAAAAATTAAATTATTATAGTTTTTTTTTCTTCTTGCCCAGCGAGCGACTTTTTTGACATAGGGTAGCAAAACTTTGGCTCCCGGGCACCAATTGGGAAAAAAATTATATTTTTATGAAGGTACTAACATTTTCTATCTTTAGAAAAACTTACAAAAAATGAGGTGAAAATGTGAGGTCACACGAGCCTAGCCGAAATCCCAAAATTCCCCAAAGGGACTTTGATCCTTAAGGGATTAAGTGTTCAATTTTTTTGATAATACAAAACTTTAACATTTGTAAATATAACTTTTTAGTATAACAATAATACTTCAATTCTTCTTTAAATCCTAATTGAGTAATTTTTATTTATTTATTTTCAGGATATGCATATGAAATACCAAAAACAGGAGGGGAATTTTGCCTATAAGATTATGGCTACTACATTAAGCCTAAAGCAGGATCAATTTTATTATTAGACTCAAGAAATGTAAAGCATGGAACTATAGCAAATAGTGGATTTTACCAAATAGGAGCTGCTCTTTTGACAAAGAAATCTACTTTAGAGTCTTTTGAAAGAATTACAAAACAAATTGATGAGATAGGAGATTAACCCTTTACTTCCTAAGAAATCATGATTTTAAGTTGCCAACTTTGATTGATTATATAGTAAAAAGTATAATCTAAATGGAAAATTTTATTATATCATTAGTTTAAGTGAAGAACATTGCATGTATTGATTTTAGATAATTAATTATTAAAAATTTTAAAAATATCCTTTAAAACTCTTCAAAAGTACTAAAAAAATGTGAGGCCCAATTTGGGCTTCTTAGGAAGTAAAGGGTTAAAAGATAAGGACAACAAACATCTATATGATAAATTTCTAGAGTATGCAAAAGCAAAAAAACTAAAAAAGTAAATTGAATTTCGTAGTATACCACATGGAAAATACTCCACATATATATGTATTCTATAAATGATTCATAAAAACTTGTAATAGTTTGAGATACATTTTATAAATAAGATTCAACCAATATGTGCTTATATGTAATTTTTTGTTTGCAACAAATACACAACTTCTTCATGTTTGTTGAAAGCAGACGTTTTTTGCTTTTCTTTGGGAAGGTCAGAATATAACCACAGAAGGTGAGACCGCAAGAGACAGCAAAGAATCCGCATTATCCCTATTATTTGAGGGGACAATAGGATTTCAAAGGGGCAAATGGTACATTTAGCAGCCTTGTTCCTGACTAGTTCTCCTGAATTTCCCCCCTCCCCCATCCGTAGACTTTCATAAATAGTGGGAGTACATTTAACCCCTAAAGACCCAAAGTCTTTTTTCTGCCCCAAAACACTGGAAACTGCCATTTCTAAAGCAAGGGGTAATAAAAATTGAAAAAGGTTTGTTTTGCACATCTAATTGTAGGATCTTACACCTAACTAGTATGAGAATGCATGCAAAAAATTTCAGAATTTTTGACCGCACAAATTGCAAGATATTTGCATTTAAAGTGGAAAAAACAAATTTTTCAGCACATTGCGGGACTAGATTTTTTGACTTTGAACATTTTTAACTTAAAATTTTTGCACTACAGAGTTTTTAGCTTTAAATCTTTATAGTGGAGGATTGAGTTTAGAGTGTAGGGAGGGAAAAAAATTCAGAAAACCTTAATTATCATTCCAATTTTCTTTTTAAGTAGAAGTAGGTATGAGGTAGAAGGAAAATCTAAAATATTAATATATTTTAGATAGAATTAAAGGGTGGATGCAAGAAACACCTACCAATTTTGTTGCGTTTTTATAGTACTCGTGATTTTTCTTCTCGAGTATTATAAAATTAGAAAAATAATTTTAAAAAAACAAAAAAAATATGGCAAACGTATAAACCTTTAAGATGAAGGTAAGCACCAAAGGAAATGCATAGAAAAATTCTTTAAGCTATAGAACTAAAAAAATGCCAAATCTCAAGAAAAAGGATATCTTGATGTATAAATTAGTTAAAAATAGGAAACAAAATTAAATACATAAAATGAAAATAGGCTATTTGTAACAACTCTATGGAGATGGTCTTTCACCCAAAAAAATTCCAAAATAATATTTTATATGTTTCAAAATGTAAGCACAAAGAAGCACACTTTATGGACTTTCACACCACATACAATTAACTATTTTTAGAATTCCTTTTTTGCATAGCTACAAGTCTACTAGAAGACCATGCTCACCAGATTTCAACACAGAGTTTGTTTTTGGGGGTACTCAATAGTACGAAAAACCTCTAAAATGGCAAGTGTGACATATAATTAGGGGCAATTTTTGGATAAGAAACTATTTTAAAAAATTTCAAAAAAATTAGACAAGGTGTATAATAGTAATGAATACTTTATCTATAAATCTTGAATCATTTGGAGCCAGAATGCAGAAGTTATGGCCAAAAAACTAATCGAAATGGAAGGTGTGACGCAAAATAGTACAAGTGTTTCTTGCATTCACCCTAAAATATACGAATTCCGATGGTGAGATTTTTCTATCAAGTAAACTAGACCATGAGTTTAATTTTTTTTGAAAAATTGCAAAAATAGCAATCAGAAATGAATCCTACAAGTTATTTTTTTCAAGAAGATGCTCTAATTGCCCCCAAAACAAGAATGTCTATAACTTTCCAATAACAAATCCAAATGAAATCAATCAAAGCTTTCTAGATAGACAAAAATATAATTAATGAAAAAAAAAATATTAAAAAAATAAATAAAATATTTGCCATTTTTTTTAGTTGCCCGGGTTGCCCATTGTCCCTTGTTTTGAGCTTACTTGGTCATAACTGTTGTTCCCGGGCACCGATCGTGGAAAAAATTATATTCCCACAAAGATAATCAACTTTTCTACCTCCAAAAAAAGTTTCAAAAAATCACGACAAAAATTCAGCCCGTTGGTACCTGCCTGAAATTCCATTTGTCCCCCAAAGGAACAATGGGCTTTCAGAGGTTAAGGCTACAGTCTGGAGAGGTCCGTTCCAGATAGGGGTCGACATTGGCTGTTGTAAGCATAGAAGAAATTGCAATTTCCCTTTTACCTTGGACTAGGTGTACTGTTTTCAGAAGAATAACAATTCAGTTTTATTGGATTTAATTTATCACGGCTATACTGCCAATTCAAGTGTCCACTCAGATTAAGGTAGAAGGCTCGAGAACAGTTCGGGCATTTAGAACCGCCCACCCCATAAATGTACACAATTTGTACATGTTGTTTTTTCATAGCCTTCATTGATGTACCAACAGTGTACATTTCAGGGGTAGGCGGTTTTAGAGCCCTAGGGTAGTTCAACTTCAAAATTTCATAACTAATTCAAAAATGATCCAAAAAATATGAAACGACTTGGATTAGATGCCAAATCCTCTTGTCTTTGAAGGAAAATTCACTAAAAAATATTTTGAAAAGTTTCACCTGCCTAAAATTCAGTTCCAGTGCTTAGATGGTTGGTTTATGGACCTTCTACCTTACTTCATGCTTCAAAACTTGAAGTTATTAGAGGTACAACGAAGAATTGAAGCTCAGACGATGGGAAGTCAGATTTTGTAGTAGCGTAATGTGCACGACAAGGGCGTTTTTCCACTTTCAGCAGAGTGATAAAGCAATTTTGGCTGCCGAAGGTACTGGAAGTTAAGGTATACACAGTCATACTAGTTAGGTGTTACGTGGTACGGTTACAAGTGCATGACTGTAGATGACAAAATTTGTTTTCATCACATAATAGGCAGTTGTCTACTTGCCTACTTGCCTCAGAATAGGCAATTTTGAGAGTGTTTTGGCAGCAAGAGCGTCTACGTCCTGAAGTGGTAAAGGGGAACAGGGCTTCACGTAGTACATTGATTCTTAAGTCCTCCATGGGGGGTTCTACTGATTTGTAAGGCACACTGAAATTCTGAATTCTAGAACAAAGTCGAAAAAATTCCAAGATGTCCGGGAACGTCTTTGATGACTAGCTCTGAAGCCCTTTCCACATTCTATATAATCTGAAGAGAAGCTTTAGAAAGTGTGGAGAGCACCAGAAACGCAACATCGGGTTTTCAATGACTTCATTGGGGACAGTGAAACCTTTGAGCAATTTGGTCGCCCCATAGTGACATCTGCACTTCCAATTTAGGCAAAAAATGTAATGTTACTGTAGAAAAAAGCAACAGTTCAGAAGTAGTGAGTGCTAGAATTACTACTGCAGACAATGCAGGTGGGCAAATGGAGAACTGCGTGCACTTCGGCTTTCACTTCACTACTAAGTAGGAACTATAATTGGGAGTGAGACCACACACTAACACTATATTCAATATTTTGAGAGAGTCAACCCCTCTCAAAATAACATTATCCATATAGATGTCCAAAAATTGAATTTTGAGTTTAGCAAATTTAGGGTGATAAACACTAAGCTCATTAGTTGTAAAGTATAATTTCCATTAAAATGAGAGTTTACTGTACTTAGTAAGTCTTTAAATATATACAATTCAGTGTAGTAATCGTGTTTCAATTTATATAAGTGAAGATCATGCCATTTATTGAACACCAAGTCATGAGGTCCACAATTGGTTGTACGGGAATGTTTATCTCATTCAAGCGGTCCGGGTTTGATTCCCGTTGAGTTTGGACAAGGGCCTATGAAATATACATGACTTGGTGCTGCTAAGTGAGTTTTGCAGGCAGAAAAATTGTAACAACATAGAAGCCCTATCCCAAAATGTGACAAGTTCTTAACACGTTAATAAAATAAAAAGTGGTAATACCCACTACCATTTTTTTTCATTTCTTTCAGATATTGAAATGCATTTTCTATAGTCAATTTAGAAGGAAACTAAAGTCAATCATAGAGACATGTAAAGGTAGAATGCAATATTAAAATATATTCATATCAAATATAAATGCAATTGCTTCACAAAAGCAATTAATACACTTGAAACCGTGATTCCAATGGAAATCCATAAGGTTAAATCAAAACATACAAACTTATACTATTTATTGTATACCACGCGACATAGAATTTCTATTGCTTATGGAAAGCAAATCTATAGTATAAAAACACTTTGTACACAGATATATTACGTCTTTTGTATGACGCACAATACAAAATTCTATAAGAAAAACAGAAGCATTACCTACACAATATAAAAGCAAAGTATTACTATAGAATGAACTGAGTCGAGTAATATTTATGCTCAAGTAGAATTCAAGGCAGCTAGATTGTCGTGAATCTCTTCAATTTGAGTGGCCGGGATCTTCAGCTTACACTGAGTCGTGTCCTTCTTGATTTGTGACTTCCATGCAGTCAACAAGGAATCTGTATGCTCCCAAATAGGACAGAGAGCTTTGTCAACCTTCTACCGTAATTCTCCTATAGAATCCCAACCAGTGTAGAATTCTTGAGTGTTTCGGTTTCTTGATGTGGGCTTGAAATACTGAATGAGTATAGAATTGGGTTCTTTGGGGTTGCAATTTGGATCAGACAACGCTCTTGCAATCCAAACAGGCCTTGCATCGCCATCCGCGGGACAAATAGCAAGAAAGTATCTTGCATAGACATCACGCATTACCCGAAAGGATTGTTGTGGGCGATCGCATAATTGCCCAACATAGATGTCATCTTCTGCAAACTCTTCCCGAATCTCACCATTATCTTCAAACTAATCTTCGATCGTTGGTGCAACACGAGTGGATGGCCAAAAGCCATCTTTCAAAGAAGATGGAGGTTCAATAGGTTCATGCAACACTGCTTTCACTACTTGCCAGTAGTATATTAAGTGCTCATACCGTCTTCTGTACTCCCCAGTTTGGTCTTCATTGGACAATTTCTCCCAATAATTGATGAATCCCATTAAACCCTTGAATATGTCATCAACACCTCTCATGGGGCATGAAAAAACGGGGACCGGCTCTCCACGCGGCCACAAACTCCGACCTTTAGAGTCTTCTTGCCATAATTTAATGCCTCCACCTTCTTTAGGCAGCCAGTCTACATCCGTGCACAGAAGCTTGTACTTCATGACTGGACAATCATTTGACTCTAGGTAGAACTTGAATTGTTGAGCCTTAGTGTGCCCAACAAGTGACTCGTCTCCCTCCATGATGAACCCTTGAATGAAAGCCTTAAAATCAGGCACTTCTTCTACAAGATGGGGAATTGTAGGAACCGATTCTACGTCTATGAAGGACTTCATGAGTGAAGGAATGGTGGGAAAGTTTCCTTCTTTAGCAACATGCTCCACCTCCCAAATAATGCATCGATGTCATCGTGAGTATGTCCCACGAGCATGAAATTCACATACACTTCCCAGAAAAAAAATTTGGCAACAAGAAGGGACCAGAAGCAAAACACAAATCTATTCTTATTGTCACCAATAGCATTGTCCATCTGAACATTCAAAATCGAAGGAAGTGACAGCCCTAAAATTGGGATCTCTGGATCTGGTTGAAGAGATGTTTTGCAAATGTGATCTCCTTGTAGAACTGCATCGAAAAGAGGAGCTGATTTGGAGCCAACAAACAATTCCCTGGAGGAATACTTTGGGGGCAATTCCAAATCTCGCAACAACTTAACAAAGGAGCCGACTGTATAGTTGGAATCATGAGAGAAGATGTCTAAGCCATAATGGGCATAACGGATATCACCATGACCGTGGGCTATCATACCGGTTACAAATACATGCAACTCGATTAGACCATCAATAGCCTTATGTTTGTGGGAGAAAACGGGGGAAGCGGTCTTGGCATGATCCATTTTATCATGCATAATTGTCAAGCACTCATGTGGGTAGGAACTTGACCTGTAACGATTTGCATAATACAACTCCCTGTGCGCCCTAGCAACAACCAAATGCAAATCAAACTTCTTGGCCCATGTTAAAGCTGATTGAGACCCCACAGGTGCACTTCTCCTAAGTGAATGATATCTATCACATGTGGAACAACGTGCAAAATTGTCTCTAGGTTTCTTGGCATCAAACTTTGAAAAGTTCACCTTCCTGATCTTGCTCAAATTGGATGTAGATACTTCCTTCAATCCAAAGATAATGTTCACAGAGTTAGTTTTAGGAATGGATTCCTTCCATTTCCAAGTAGCCGGAAGAATCATGGAGACTACCTTCTCGCCCGACTTCAATGTCCCAATACGGTGAGGCATGTGATCAGCATTCTTCTCTAGAATGCACCTCAAAGTGGCAGTGGCTTGCTCGGTGTGCTTCCAAGGCTTTGGCAAACCAATATTTCCGTGGGACTGGGCATTGAAACCATGGTCCGCATATCCTTGGAAACGATGAAAAGTTGCTTCCGATACTCTAGCAATATGCCTCCAAGCAGACATACAAACATCTATACCCTCCATGGTGACCATCCTCTTTCCTTGCATATCACAATGAACTTGTCTATGAACATCAAGCTTCATGTAGTATCAAAATTTATACGATGTGTCTCGATACATACGCTCTCGAAAAGCTCTAATCTTGTCTCTGGGAAACGATTGAACGCAGTTGTTGACACAACAAGTGTTGCTTGAAACACTATTTATGGAGTCTTGAGTGAGAAGAGCTTTGGCCTTCACACATGTCTCTCTTGGCGGGTTCCTCACTGTACTCGTATACCGTGTACTCCGTGTCGACAGAGGAGCCAAAAGAGCTGCATGACGACAATTGTAATTGTAACAGAGCTCGTGATTCCGAAGACTTGCACCATTATAGAACACGTTCTCAATCGGCCACGCACGTACGGAAAACCTCCATTCATCTGGAACATGATCGGCATCCAAGGTCTTTGAGATCTGGACGGCAACATAAGAGTCGCCAAGTGCACCTGTAGCGCCAACTACAAGCTTAGAGCTTACACTATGACAAATCCCTTCGGCTACTGCAAGACCACCCTCATTGAAAAGTGTTACTAACTTTGTGCTCCAAAGACTTCGTGGAACACCTTCGCATTCAGGAATATCCAATTCTTCCTCTGGCTGAACTTGGACATTGTCATCTGAATAGTCATCCTCTGCTTCGCACACTCTTGCTAAGTCCATGATCTGTTCATCATATCAAAGACGATCTCAATACCCTATTTGACAAAAAAAATACAGGTTTTGTACTGGCACAGAGTTTTTTTTTGGAACAAGCCAAACATATACTCCATAAGTCGTAAGAAAGACTAGTAGTCACTATAACTCACTTATAATTAAGGTGAGTAAAGGTGATATAGATACTTCCTAAAAGTGTTATCCTATTTGCAGTCTAACTAAATTAAATAATATGATGAAGTTGTACTCACTTCAAGCGGAGTTAGTTGAAAATAATATTCAATTCAAATTCACCTCGAATGAAGGTGAATCAAGGACTTCCAAAAATAAGTTTCAACTCTAATATTGGAAAACTGACCTTCACTAGGGTGTGATATTCAAGTGGAATGCAGGTGATTTAAGACAATGACCTATTCGTTTTCACCTCAACCAATAATTAAAGAACAACTGTCTTCAAGTAACATTCACCTTCATCGGAGGTAAATTACAAGCCTTAAGCAAGATGAATTCTCTGCAAATGTGGATAAATTGATTAATATCTATAATTGATATTCACCTCGAGTGGAGGTGAATTGATGAAATGACCTACTCTTATATACCCAGTTTGAATTTAAGGAAATCCACTCTGCCTCATTGATTGTTGGGCCATCATAGTTTCAGACCCTTATAGAATATGGTTGAGTTTATTAATAAAAACCTATCCCCTAGTAATTTGCAAGGCAATTTGGAGGACAATTACAAACCATACAATGGATGAATTCTGCACAAACGTAGGTAGCCTGAGTACTATTTAGAAGTGTTTTTCTCCTTAAACGAAGGTGAATTGAAAAATTGTTCAATTGATATTCACCTCGAATGGAGGTGAACTGACAAATTATCCACTTGATATTCACCTCGAATAGAGGTGAACTAACAAACTATACAACTGATAATCACCTCGAATGGAGGTGAATTATAAAAAATGTGTCAAACATATTCACCATGATCGGTGATCAATTCATAACTATAATCAAATGATATTCACCTCGACTGGAGGTGAATTGGAAACAATATGTCGAAGATATTCATCTTTAACGGTGATGAATTCATAACTATGTTCAAATGATATTCACCTCGAGTGGAGGTGAATCAAACTATGTTCAAATGATATTCACCTCAAGTGGAGGTGAATCAAACTATTTCATTGACATTCACCTTAACCAAATTCTATAATTTCTGGAAGACTTACAAAAACCAAAACTAGACTCATTGACATTCACCTTAACCAAATTTTATAATTTCTGGAATTGCACAATATGAATGTGTTACAATTCCACCTTCTTGCTTTCTAGTAGAATAAGAGATGACAACAATCTTCTTCAGAAATGAATTTCTAGGGATAGACTATTCCTAATAGTTTGAGGTGATCAAATATTAATGCTGTTTGTATTGGATCTTGTTAGTAAATCCAAACTTTCAGAACGTCTTCTAATCCTATTTTCCAATCAGAATAAATAGCGGTACATTCAGGTCGACTGTGAATTCATATCATTCGTATCAAATTCCTTTCAATTGAAGAATTACAAGTACACCACTTGCAAAGTGAACCCTGCACAGTGAGAGGTGCTACAACCCGCTATCACTTACTAACAAGATCCAATACAAACAACTAGACTAGTAACAAGAATCATAATGGGGTGCAATTTTGCTTGCAATTATCAATCAATAAGACAATTGAAACCATCAATTCCAATTTAGACGCATGCCTCCCATAACTCCTCGGTATAGTCTTCAGAGTTCATAATAGAGCAGTGAATATACAAGTTCGAAAATTCGGTCAATCGCTTGAAATCTCCCTTTATACAAAGACATTCGAACAAGTACAAGTGACAACAACTGAGACCAACCTGTTGCAAGAAATACGACTGAAGACAGAATTGTCTGTTATGATTGCACAATTTCTGCTACTCAAGCTACATCTGCGGTGAATTGCCTCACACATTCTAGATTGCAATTCAGAAAACCGAAAGACGAATGGGATTCAATTGAACAACTCAATGCATGTAATGCAATTCTACTTTCGATCCTACTTTTTTAGGTTTAGGGTTCTCTTATTCACTAAACTTTGTCATCACTACAACAGCGATCGATACAGTTAGATTCACCTTCTACATGCTAAACTATAAGTTGAAGGACTTCATTTCTCAAATGTCTTCTCCACAAAACATTCTCACATGCATGTGAGCAGAATCTGTACCATATTACCTCTGCTATCTCAGATGGCACTACTATACTACAATAACAAAGCAAACGCCTAAATCTCAAAGCCGCACCAATTGAAAATCACTGAAGAAAAATAATCTTGAACTAGAAATCTAAGATTTGGAAATAGCTTTTTCTAATGCAATTGCTACCCATTTTTTCCTCAATTGAACATACACTTGACTGAATTGAAGAAAACTAACAGCGTTACATCATGATTACAAATTACAAACCAAAATCACAACCATTGATAGGATGAATGATGCAGGCCGATATTTCCATGGAGTCCGCACAAGTAAAAAAAAAAAAAGGCATATTGCACGGCACAAAGAATATCAAATTCAAAACAAAGGGAAACGTCATACCTCTAGGGAAATTGTCTAACTCCTTGGACCGCAACCTGAACACGATATGAACCTTGTAGTGAGCGCCGCAGCACGACTTGAAAAAGCACCGAACTCGTCCACTTGCCCTCCAGTCTTCAGAAGTTGAATCGCAAACACTCAGCAGCAACAATATTCGCACATCTCAGGGGCAAGAGCAAAGAGACCTCACAGGAGCAGACAAACAAACTTCGTCGAAAATTTTGGAATGGACGCAACAATACTCACTAAGGCGGGAAATTTTGGAAGGGAAGTGCGTTGCCAAAGTCAAAATGGTTCTCCTCGAATCTAGTGCGCTTACAACGGAAGAATGACAGATCCTTCTCCACCTACAAAATCCTATTCCATTTACTACTACGAAGGCATTCATGTTGCCGTCACTTTATTCCACCCTCTCTAAACTTGCGGGTAGGCGACAAAAGTGGGAAAGGCCACGTTCACCTACTTGCATTTATGAGAACAATCCTCGTCATGGAATTTCAAGATTACGAAGTTCAGGAGTCAGATCCATGTGAACATACTTTGAGCAGGATAATCCCCACATTATGCACTTGACATGGCCAAGGCCTACCCTTCGCATAGCTCATCCCACCCAACCTCTTTCCATTTGGCTATTGAAAACCCATCCAATGAAATTGGATCCAGTGCTCAAAAATCAAGGTTCCGATAATCTTACATTAGGTATTACATTTGGAGCAAATTATCAATGGAAATTGATGAATTTATCTTCATATGGATTTGTTTGCCATATATTCTTCTTCCTAAAGTAGATGACAATTTGAATTGCCAGCAAACTTTGGAGCAATAACGCTCTATCCATACCATAAGAGAGGCTACTGGTTTTGTTTAGGTTTGTTTTGTTTGTTTGTTTATAGTGAAATCTCAAGGATCTTGTGTCCATCAATTCCGTTTATGGTACCATTTGAAAGCACTTGGTGACGAGGGGTGCATGGGCTTTGTTTTGTGGCATTTGCACATACGAGGTGAAAAATATTGAAATTCAAAGTTTATAAAAAACACAAAATTAGAAAATTAGTTTTGCTTTTACTTTGAATGTGGGAACAACACAAGGCAGAGTAGTATCTATTAAAACTAAAGAAGGGCACTCAAAGTGATTTTATAGGAATTACTCTAGAAAAGGAATAAACTATTCCCTCAATACTCATGTGATACTTGGATCACACTTAAGTGATATTTATTGATTGAAATAAATATCAAGAACAAGACAGTGATACATATTTAGGTGAAATTCAATATTAGTTTTAAAAAATAATAGTGATTTGATCATTTTAAATTAAGTAAATTAAAGTTTTTTTCGATGAAAATAGTCAACTAACTAGCCAATAATCATGCATAAAAAAACATTAAATATTGTAAATGAAAACTTACCACACACGACAAGAAATTCATCAAATTTTACAATGAATGCTCTTTATTTTATCCTTTCTGATGTTACAATATGACTTTGTAATAAGTCTCAAACCATATAGAAATGACATGCTTGTATTTTGAAAGAGACTCAATCAATTTCTTTAGAATTGAGAGCATAAAGTTAATGGTACTGATTTGTACTTCACTACTTCTCAATACATCCAAGTACTACTGTAAGTATATGCCTTTCCAATGTAATGAGACTAATATTGTAAGTGAAGATAAAGGGTGGCACATCTTTATTTAATATTTAATTATTTCCAAACTGTAAGATTAGATAAAAGCTAAAAATAAAAATATGACTCAAGGTGGATTTTTTTAATACATAAGAATTTACGAAAACAATGTAATTTTGGGGGGATTATTTTGTGTTCAATCTATCTAATATGTACATTACTAATTTCTAATTATTTTAATAGGGTATTCTTAGCATAAAAGTATAACATTAATTTAATTGGTCATAAGAGAAAAAAAATAAAGTCTACAATTTTGTAGTATTAAAAATTATATCAAGGTTGAGAAGTCTATAAATTCAAACTAAGTAATTGAATTATTTATAACAATTGAAAATTCATTCATATTTTTTATAATTTCTTATTTTGAAAGAGTATATTAGGTTATTAGAGTTCAACTAGTATAATGTGCTATAAAGATTATCCTTAATCACTTTCACAATAATTGCAATCTCCAAAAATTCTTTAATCCTTCAAGGGGGGGTCACCGAATTGCCTTGTTGTAGATTGTTTCTCTCAGTATTTGAGGATTCACTATTTGTGCATGCATTTACAAAGAAATTAAAATAGGATCAAAGATACTTCTTTGTATCCCACATGGGGGGATTATACAGAAAAACTTAGCAAACTATGTGTGGCATGATATAAGGAGGTATTAATTTACGACATCTAAAATTTAGAAATAACTTAGAGCTAATATGTGCTGTACTAAATCATATGCACTCAATTATAAGTAAGATATATACCTAAGTAATGCCACATATTTAAAAAATTGTATCCAATATAGGATACAAGATATAGATGCTAGAAATTTATTGTCACTATGTTTAATTTATGGGACTGCTAATCTGTTCAGGGGATGAAGAAATATTGGTACTGGTCAAATTTGGATGGGCAATTTTGCCCAGTAGTATCCATTCCTGAGCGACGTGCCAACTTTAGGGCGGTTAGGATTTTGGTTGCAACTGAATTGGTTTGGGGATTCCTGTGCATATTGTAGTATTCACATATTGTAGTGCATATTGTACTGCATACTATAGTATTCACATATAAAGTACTTGATTTGTGTTTGTGGCTTTTAAGTTTTTTAAGCCTGCTTACAGCTGCCGTCACATTTTTTAACTTTGAGTGCAAATTCCAAGGTTCTTCATCTGATGTTGTTTCAACTGGTCAGTTACAAATTTAGGAAGTGTTAGCCAAGTAGTGAATGGAAAACAACTGGAATTTTGTTGCAGCCAGTTTGAAGTTGTTATCCCTTTACAGTTTTATGGGGATTCTACGTCCCCATTTATTTAGCTTACGTAAGTTTATCGTTTATTATTTTTGCCATTTTTCTTGGCCGATATTGCCTGAAGAGTTCTTTTCACCTTCTAATTTATTTGGTTTGCAAGCAATTTTGGCATGACTTTTGGGAGCTCTTCCCTTCCCATCTTTTTGGAGTTAAAGTAGTTTATGGTGATTTTTCCTTTCCATTTTTTGGGATCTTAACATAGTCTACAATTTCTTTCCCTTCTTATTTTTTTGGATTCAAGGTAGTTTATATTTTCTTTTCCATCCCATTTTTTGGGGCTAAAGGTAATTTTTGTTTTTATCCTTTCCATTTTTTTGGGCTCAAGGTAGTTTTTGATTTTTGTCCCTTCCCATTTTTTGGGTGATTAAGGTAGTTTACAATCTCTTTCCCTTCCCATTTTTTTGGACTGAAGGTAGTTATATTTTCCTTACCTTCCAATTTTTATGACGCTTTAGGTAGTTTATGATATTTGTTTCATTTCCAATTTCTTATGGATTTTTAATATTTGAATAATGTAGCAAGCATTGCAGTAGGTCCAACCTCGGAAAACTAAAATTACTTCGTAAAATTTTATACATACTAATTATACATACTAATTGTTTGAATAGAAGACTTCAAAAGAATAGACAGTTTTGGTCAATGTTTTCAATTCGTGGAAAGTAATAAACACATTCATAACAATAAAACATGAAGTAAACATTCTTAAAATTTTTGAAAATGAGGACCTACCCAGCAATCATTAATGCCAACAAATGTCTATAAATATGTATAAGAGGCCATGAGAAGTTTGCATTTGATTTTTTCCAGTTCTAAATGTATATGACTGAGGTAGATATATAGGTTCAAATCACAATAATAGGAGCTAGTATTGGACGTTATTGAGGTGCTCATGCAGGTTCTTATTGAAATATTCTAACAAATTTTTTTGCTTATTCATCTGAAATAGTCCTCAATTGGATGATTTAAAGAAACATTAATATGGATGACTGAATGAGTGCTTACAACTACATTTTTGTTTTATTCAAACTTAGAAACTGAACATATTAATTATTTCCTTTTGTATTATGTTGAATAGCCGTAAATAAAAAGCAAAGCAGTACAAAAAAATTTCATGTTTTAAGGCATATTCAACAATTACAACAGAGATTCTTTGAAAAAAAACAATGGTTATGCCAAAATTGTGTCCTATTAATGTGCTGGGATTCTATAGCCTTTTTATTACAATGAGTGCTTTCTACCTGAAGGTATGCCTCGCTAAGTGAATCGATCAATTTGTTGGTCACCTAAAGAAATCACAAAAATTAAAATTATAAATTGAGAAGTTTATCTTTTTCATCGAAAATACTCCGTACTATTGTATGTGTTCAAGAACTTGATTCATCCCATTTAAACTAGTGATGAAAAAGTTATGGAGTGTTTTATTTATCAAGCAATCTCATCATCTTCTTCAAAAAATAACTCATGATTATTTATTGAACTCCATTTTCACATTTTTGTAAGAAAAGAAGTTCCACATGCGTGGGATTGCTAGCTAAAACAATGTCACTGTTGCAATTAGTCTATTTGAATTCCATCTTACAAGTACTGAAGAGTTTGTTTTTTCCTTGACTGTGGTATTTTATATGGAGTATTTGCTTCAACATTTCAATTTCTTGAAGAATTAAAATGAAGTGTGCTTTTAAAACAGAAATGTAGACCCTCAATTGACGTCTTGAACACAATCTTTTAATTCAATACCTCTAGTTCAAATTTTTTTAGTTAAATAGATTCAAAGTAAAAAAATCAAATCACGGAAGGTGCCAAAAAAATTGGCATTCTTTACTTTAAATGCAAAGATCTTGCTAAATATTTGGGAGAAGTTTTTTAAATTTCTACCACACATACTTTTACTTGTGTATTGCAGGATTGAAGAATGTCAAACATTAAGAAAATTTGTGAAACCTACAATAGAAAAGTGTCAAAGTCTAAATCATTTCATTGGAATACAATAGAACAACTAATTTAGTTGCATTTTGGCAATCATTACAAAATTAACTGAATAAATGTCTACAATGTTACAATGCGCAATGTTGATTATTTGTCAATTCCATGTTTGGTTTCAAGTTCATGATTATTTTGCATTACATGAAAGTGTCAATATTAGTTGCAACTATAACATAAAGGGTACTAGAAGTTAAAGCATAAATTCCATACAACCGCATTCTTGTGTTAATATGAAATATGAAATGTCTATTTATAAACTATAAATTTTTTTATGAATATGTATACTTTATTAGGCCACAATATGTCCATTATGACCTCTAAAAATAATATTTATTGCTTTTAGAATAAAATCATTCAATTAAAACCCTCATTGTTGGATACTACCTCAAAATCTCAAAATAGCATTCATTATCTTGAAGGCCATTTCATCATCTACATAAAAGCTTCTAGAAAGGTTAATCATAGAGGGCAATGATCAACGCATTTAAAATTTACCTTGTGTAAAATTTTGACGATTTCATTTGAACTTAATATTGAAGTATACCATTCTTTGCAAACATCTGAAATTACAAGTTTCTTTTTTCTATTTGTTAAAAATATTAATATATATAAAAATATGGGACCAAAAAAATGTCCAAAATGGCTAAATTGAGAATATTTTTATAGAATGCAACTTCAAAGAAAAAAAATGAAGATGACAATGAAACATAATTTGGAAAATGTGATGTATACATCACATTTAGGTACCAGTTACCTAGATCAAACCCCACACTAACCAAATTATTTTCAATAGAATTAAAAAAAAAAAAAATTCAAAACAATTATTCAAATGGTTCTATAATATTCATATTCAACATTTCTTTTTTAATTTGAACTTAAAAAATGTTAAGAACATGGTATAGTGTAGCATGTCTGGGTTTTGTCCCAAAATCTTCTAAATCAAATCTTTCTATGCAGAATAAATCACTTTGTATGCAAAACAAAGTTCTAAATTGTTTTGAATTTTTTTTACTGTGAAGTTGATTTTAAGATTTTCTATCCTCTTGTCACATGTCGAATTTGTCACCAAAAAATATGAAGATAAAGAGCATATCATACATAATTCAAACCAATTCATGTCTTTTCAAAATGTACTCTACAATTTTTTTTAAAGAATTTTATTGTCATTTTTTCTTACAATTGTAGTGCATTTGAGGCTTATTTCCACAAGCCTTGAACACTATAAAATGAAGATTTTAAACAAGCACCCTTGCTCAACATCTTGAATACAATGATCAAAATCATTCATATAGAATTGAATATATATATATATATATATATATTAGTGTGCCCTGTGCCATTGCCACAATCCAAAAAAAAAAAGTAAAAGTATTTTTCTAGTTTTTGGATTCAATAAAAACTTCAAAATTCAATAACTTTCACATTGCAGGTCCAAATGCCACAAAACATAGCCTGTACACCCCTCCTAGTTTAGGGCTTTCCAATGGTACCAAGAACGTGACAAATTGACACACGGTTCAAAAGATACATAATTTAACATAATTTAGTAGTTTTTTTAATCCATAAATACTTTGAAATTAAATAACTTCCACACCCTAGTGTAGCCTTGTGCCGTTGCCTCAGACAAAACAAAAGTAAAAGTCATTTTAAAAACAAAAAATAACTCAAAAATCCAGAATTTTCAAATCATAGATCCAAATGCTATGAAGTAAAGCCCGTGCACCCCTCCTTGCCAAGGGCTTTCTAACAATACCATGAACATGACAAATTGACACACGGTTCAAAAAATACATAATTTAGCACAATTTAGTAATTTTTAAGATCCAAAAATAACTTAAAAATCTATAACTTTCACGCCACAGGTCCAAACAAAGCCCATGCCCCAATGCCGTTAAAACCAAAACAAAAGTAAAAGTATTTTCCTAATTTTTTGATCCATAAATACTTCGAAATTCAATAACTTCCGCACAGTAACTCCGAACGCGACGAAACCAAGCCCGTGCACTCCTCCTTGCTGAGGGCTTTCCAACTGTACCAAGCACGCCACCGAGGGATGCCCAATCGTGGAGATCCCAACATGACAAACAAAAGAAACAAACAAAAGAAACAAACAAACACCCTGTCTTAAGGTATGGATTTTTTAAAAGTAGATGATGTCACAAAGTACCAAAAAGCATGACTTCTAGGGGTCACCAGTCTGGCGTTGAACGTTTAAAGTGTATGTTTGTTGTCCACTAAGGTAGTAGGCTTGCACTATGATTGGGCATTTTGAACCGAACATGACACAGAGGTACATTTTGCTTTCTTTAATGTACCAAAATGTACAAAAGGTGTACATTCTAGGAGGTGGTTGCTTTTAGAGCCGTATGGCACTTCAACTTCAAGATTTCATAGCTAAATCCACAAACCTCCAAATAAGATGAAACAACTTGGGTTACATGTCATTTCTTATTGTCTTTCAAGGAAAATTAAGAAAATAAATATTTCAACCTCGCCAAAATTCATTTCTCACCGCTTACGTGATCGATGTCTTCATATGTTCTGTGCTGGGGTCATGGCCTAGGTCGGGAATGGTCCGGGTATTTAATTGTGGTCCAAGTTTAGGGCGGTCCGGGTGTAATAGTGGCGGTTTAGGTACCTTATCTTATGTGGCTCCTGGCTAGGGTTTCTGGGGTTTGGTTTCCTGGGCTTTGTATTTTTTTTCTTTGTCGTGGTTCAAAAAGTACCGTACTCAAGCGCTCCTGTGTACGTAGCTTTTTTTTGGAGTTCTCCTACATTGGCTGGGTGTAGGCATGTAGCGTCACTTTTCATTGAGGGTGTTGGGGTTTGCAGTATTTCTTTAGCTAGATTTATAGCCGGAGAAACCTATGTGAGTGAGTGTTGTTCCCTGTCGCGTTCCTTGTTGCAGAGAAGACGAAGGAAGACCGGACGAAGTGGGCTCATGAAGCTACGCCTGCTGCTACCGATTTCTATTGGGGCGCCTGCAGCGGTGTTTTTCCACGGACGTCCCTGCAAGCACGTCGTGGAGCGCAAGCAGCCAGCTGATTTCTCAAAACTTTGTCGTTCTTACTGTTGTGCTTTAGATCTCGGTTTGCTCCTGTAGGCTCTGTCGGCTCTGATTTTGTGTGTTTAGGATGTTAGAAATTGTGCAAATTTTGGCGATTTTTAAACCTTGTCGAGTAGTCTTCTTCAAGCGCAAATTGTGGCTTGAACATGGAACTTGAGTCTCCTGTGAGTCTCTTGTGCTTTCCGAGGTAGGAAGTGCTAGCTTCCAGGAGCAAGTATTTGCGAAGGAATTTTTCGTGATGCTGATTGTCATTGAATTTTGGGTTTGCACCTGTCGCAGCTCGGAGTAAGCAATTTCCCTGTTATACTCCCAAAAATCACTCTAAAGCATAACAAAATGACTCTAAAGATCGAACCCACGAGATTTTGTGAAGTGTCTAGCTCTATTACGAACTTAAGCTCAGTCAGTATCCAAATTCCTCTTTCTGGTCCTACTTCTAAAACCGGAAACACCAAAACACCAAAAACTACGACCAGACCTCTCTCTATCTCTTTTGATCTGTCCAGCTATCTGGTCCTGTAAAACTACTACAATCCAGGATCTTCTTACTTCCAATCCCGGTACTTCTCTGGACCGATCCATTCCGGTCCGCTCACTCGTACTCTTACTCCAATTCGGTTTGATTTAGCCTCTATTTCACCATCAGAGGGTTCGCCTCTTGCATTTGAAAGTGGTAGGCCCACCACTCCTTCCGTAACTTATAGTGGCTGAAGACCCACTGTCTTACCCCCTAATTTCCTAAGCTACTCTGGATCGGATTTGATCTCTCACAGCCACCTGGATAGCAATCCAGATTGCAAGTCACACAAAGACCCCTTGTACGACCCTCTCATACTACAACGACCTTGACGCCAAGTTCCCTCCGTGCGAAGTTAGGTGGTTACAAGTACATCCGTCCATTCCAACATCAACTAAAGTTCTTCCGTTTACCAACTAGGACAGCGAGACCTCACAAGAGATCGGACACTCAACCGGATTTCCCACCTAGAAGCTCTAGCACGACTAAGGAATCCCTCCCTATCCACCTAGCCTAACAACGGCTTTTTCACCCGGAATCCTAAACCTTAGAAGTGCTGAGGAACTGAAATCTACTCCCAACTCTTTCAATATCCACTCACTTGCACATGAAATCAAAAATAGTAACACCAAGGGGAGAAATCACTCCCAAAACAATTTGCGCCCTCCTAACTCCTCACCATACAACTCTGCCACGCTCGGGAAAGATGCACAATAAGAAACAAATAAAATACGCAAGAAGATTCAGATGAAAAGACTCCCAGCCTCCTCTGCAGGGACTTATATACATTTTTTGATGGCTTATATACATTTTCTGATGGCTTATATACATTTTCTGATGGCTTATATACATTTTAAAATACAAAGTCAACAAAAAGGGCCCCAAAAGTCCGCACGGAACTTTTGGTCCCATTCGATCCGGTTAGACCGGATAAACACCCGATCCAAACCAGACAAACCGGATCAACATCCGGTCCGGTCCATCCTAACATATTTTTACAAAACTAAATCCTTCCTATTCTACCATTTCCTGACCTACTCCTTGATCTGCTTCTGGGTTCACACTCTGGTCTATACCTTGGTCCATATTCTGATCCAGACCTTGATCTAAACCCTGATCCGGGGCTTAATCCATATTTTGATCTAGACCCTGGTTCAGTGTAGGACTCTTGGGCTCCTTTCCCAGCTGATCGAAAACTTCCACCAAGTTCTGGTTTCGCTCCTCGTGTTCACGTTCAGGGACATCAGACCTCGGCGACGAATCTAAGTTAATGGGTGCCGTGAGTTTCCATCCACTCTTCTTCGACTGGGGAGTCCGATCCTTACCGTCCCTTTGGCCGCCACCAACCGGAAAAGATTCCGGTAGCGAGAGTTCCGAAAGATGGATCTCCCTGGAAAACACGGATCCGGTCAGCTTCTGGCTGCTCACCTCCATCCGGTTTGCTGCATCTTGTGCTTCCACCATCATCGTTTCTACCTTCTTGGTGAAGTTAGACAGGATCCGAACCATCCAGGTTCTGAATAGCTTCTTATCCTTGAGCACCTCCTCATCAAATAACTTCGCCTTGGTGACGGCTTCTCCGGTTTCTCCAAAAGTAGCCTTCACCCACTCTGCTACTTTCCGAGTTTCTTCCGCCATCTCCTTAGTGGCGGTTACGTCATTTTTGAAGGCGAAAAGTTCTGCCTTCAACGAATCGACTTCCTCCTGAAGTCAGCAAATCTCTGCTTCTTGCCTTCGGATCTCATCCGGACTGGAGATGTATTCTGCCACTACTGCCGGAAGTTTGCTGCACACTAGCGCATTCACCAATTCTCCGATCTGGGCCAATATCATTTTCTTGATATCCCAATCCGCTCGCACGCTGCATAGGATGGCGATCAACTTGTTGAACGGATCATTCGATTCCGTTTCGGAGAAAACCGTCCCCTCAACTTCCGGTCCCTTCCCTGGAGCGGATGTTTCACCCGGGGGGGTGTGAGCTCCCAATTTGTCACTTGGGACTCGTAGAATTATTTTTTTGGAAATTTGCAATTTAAAGTTGATAAAAGTATACAAAAATCCATAAAAAGAGTGTAGAACCGAAATAGGGTCGTGTCATATCCATTATAGTATTTGGTCTAGATTTGTGTTTTTTACTTAGAATCCCCCAAACTTTGCCTAAAAATGGTATAAAAATAACGAAAAGATTAGATTTGGAGGATTCGAGTCACACAGCCCCAAAAGGGCTAAATCCCACCATGAATGTGGCGATTCAAGGCTAGGTCGATCCGAGGGATCCACAACGAGGCCACTAGGTTGGGTCCTAGAGTTAGATTTAGAATTCCCCATTAGATCGACGAATTCCCAAAATCCCGATTGTTAGCATGCAGGAGCCACTCACGCAAGACCGGGCCTGTGGAGGAATCTACAGCCCAAGGATGGTGTTCTAGGGTGAATCCCATGCCAGGAGTCCAACGGCGAAATCGGTTCGCCAAGATTCCTCCACCTGCAGAAGATTCCTGCATCGTCGCTAATTCGAGGAGATGGCCAGTTTTGAATCTCCATTGACCAATCGTGCCAGGTACGGAAACGCACCCGCACGTCTTTCATGTGACTCCCTGAGAGGTCACGTGAAAAATCTCGGCATCTTCCAATTTGCAGAAGAACCTTTTTCCGGGTGGTCAACCCTCCTAACCTCCAACGGGAATTTCATGGAAATTACCCAGGTTACAATAAAATCTCACTAAAAATTAGACTAGCTTGTTTTATGTTAATAATGCGCTCCGTGAAGTTTCACGACATTCCGATAGCGGCAAGTACCCGAACCGACGAGATTCCTTGGGAATTAACCACGTGGCGGGGTCCCCGCCACGTTGACCGGCATTCCGGGACCATACGATGGCGAAACGAAGTCAATCAAAAGTCCTTCCCGACTCTCTCGCACCTACCGGAGACCCCAGGCTATTCACATTTCTCAAAATAGGAGACCCCCAAGATCTAGGATTTTACCACGATTTGGTTTTTAAACTAAATTAGCCTACGATGGGTTTTTGGCCTCGGTATGGGGGGTAGGGGAATTTAGGACTAAACACGGCGTTCTGGATCCAACGGCGCAATCCGTTCGGCGATTGGAGCTAATCTCCAAAAGTTAGGATGTTGGTCCAGCATAGATGGTAGAAGTAGAAATTTAGGATGTAGGATGAAAATCTGAGGATGAGGATGAAAATCCCCGTTGATAAGGTTACCTTAGAACTCTAGAGGGAGGGGTGAGCCCTTGGAAACCTATATAAGGGCCCCATTTCTCTCTCTAGAACACCCCCAATTCTTGTTTTGGGTCCGTGGGTCCAAGTTATTTTGGATATTTTGGCGTTTGAAGCCAAAAACCTCTACGGTGTTTTCGGAGCACTTTTGGCTCCATTGTTGCTTATTTTCAAGCTTTGAAGGTCCTTGGGGGTCCTTCTACCTTGCTTTGTGTACTCTTTTGTGAAGTTTTTGGTACTTTGTTGTGAGTGGAGAGCCTCTCTCTCCCTCTTGTACGTGTTGTGGTCTAACTTGTGAAGTTTAAGAGTCCTTTTTTTTTGTATCTTGCACTAATCCTAAAGTCACCCCCCACCGTACCTTGGCGATGCCGCTTTGGGGGGCCTTTAGCGTGTGAGCTTTGTGTTTTTCGTAGTCTAACTTGTGTGTTTCTCTTTGTGTTTTTTCTTACACCCTCATCTAACCTTCTCCTTATTGAGTGGACCCCCCTCCGGAACGGCAAAGCTTTGAACTCACGTGTGGTTGTTTTCTTTAAAAGTTTAGCTTTTCCCTCTTCTAAAGTCTCTCTCACTATGTGGACCCCCCTTGGGAACGGCAAAGCTTTGAACTAGTAACAAAGTAGAAGTCCTAAAGCGTATGTTAAAAGTGTAGACGGCGGAGCTTTGAACCCCCGGGGAGTCTAGAAGTCCTAAAGTTGACGTTAAAACCAATTTTACGGCGAAGCTTTACACCTCCCCTGTGTTTAGATCCAAAGTCTAGTTTCCAAGACCGTTGTGGAAACCTCCAGAGTTTAGCTTCCAAGATATGTAGGTTCCTTTGCACTTAGTAAAGTTTAGTCATTTCCCAAAGTTTAAAAGAGTTTAGTGGTTCCCTAAGTTTTATTTAGTTAGTTGTATCCCAAAAATCTTAGTAGATCTAGCACCCCCCCAAAGTTCTATCCCCCCCTAGGTTAGCAAGAATCTAGTCTTTTTATTTGGCTTTAGCCAAATTTCCAGTCTCTTTAGCCTTAGTCAGAAATCGAGTTCCAGAACCAGCATGCAGCCAGCCAACATCAGACCAGCATAACAAGCCAGCCAACATCAGACCAGCAAACGAGCCAGCCAACATCAGACCAGCAAACGAGCCAGCCAACAAACAGAATTAGCAGCCATAACCGGGAAAAAAAAAGAGAAATTAATTAAAATTTTTGGCCGACCCCCCAGCCAGCCGAAGGGCCAGCAGCTCTCCCGATACAGCAGCTCTCCCGATACAGCAGCTATCCTGGTACAGCGGCTCTCCCGGTACAGCAGCTCTCCCGGTATAGCAGCTATCCGATACAACAGCTCTCCGATACAGCAGCTCTCTCGGTACAGCAGCTCTCTCAGTCCAGCAAGGGAGGCTGGGGCCATTCGGGCTCCTCCCCAAATTTTGGACTCTCTCGTTTTTATTTATTTATTTTTGGTTCTCCCCAAACCCGAACACAAACAAAGGCAAAACAAACCAAAAGCATGTTGGACTAATTTTGTGCTAAGAGGGGTTGAAGTAGGACTAGGGCTAAAAATACAAAAGGGAGGAGGGAGAAATAGAGGTTGCCATTCCACACGCCACCTGCACAAAAACATCCGGTTCAACCTGCATCACCACTCACACCTACACACAATGGAAGGAAATTAGGGAGAAGGATGTGTTATAGGAGTGAAAGGGAGAGAGACGATGAATAGTGCCTATTTAGGAGATTAGGTAGGAAATCTAGAAGAACTCCTTGCAACCGTTGGGAGGAGGATTAGGATGACACAAAGCAAGGTTGCGTAAGAGGGTAGGAAGAACATTTAAACCCTTCTCGTAGTTTGAAACCATAGTGTAAGACTCATAAAAGCTTAGGTGGAATAGTGCTAGTGTAGAAGGAGGAGAGAAAGAAAAGGAGAAGGAAATGGGGGGAAAGGGTTAGAACATCATACGTGTAACGTTTTCTTTTCTACAAATTAAGCCGTGGGCCTTGAAAAAAATAAAATAAATAAAAACCGTAATGCAAAAATAAAAGAAGACAATCGCGAGTGGTCACCATGGAGCACGAGGACGCGCATGTGGACGGGGATGACGTCATTTCCGACACTAGCAGTAACGAGGTGGGTCATTAAACTAATCCTAGTCGTTTCTCCCTAATTAGCAATTGTTTTCCTAATCAGCCCTTAGAACGTGATTAGCATCCAAGATTAGTGTAAATTAGAAGTTTTGATTCAAAAGTTGATAGATTAGGAATAGAGGTTTCCGAAAACATCTTATAATTAAGATTTGACCGTAAACTGACCGCGTTAGGCTAAGTTAAGCGGTAGGGGGTAGAACGGAGGAATTTTAATTAAAAGTGAACCACAAGAAACAATGGACGGAAATTAGGATTAGATTAGAGGGAGGATTTAGGATTAAAATTAAAGATCAAATAGCGAGTTAAAAACCTAGGATTAAATTGAGATTTTAATTAGAGAAGTTAAAATTCAAAAGTCAAAAGTTGGAGTTAACTTTGGGAAGTAAAAAGTAGAGTAGGAAATAGAAGTCAAAAGTAGAATCCACTTAGGAAGTAGATCGTTGAGTTAAAAATAGAGTTAAAATTAGAAATCAAAACCCTAGAGTTAAAAGTTGTAATTAAACTTAGGAGGATAACATTTAGAGTTAATCTAGGATTAAAACGATAGGATTAAATTTGGAAGTAGAAGTCAAAAGTCAAAAGTCAAAAGTTTAGATTAAATTTAAAGGTTAAATTTCAGTCAATTGGGGAGTAAAAAGTTAGAGTGAAAAGCTAAAAGTAGAAGTTAAAAGTTAGAGGTAGAAGTAAAATTTTAGAGTTAGTTGGAAGTAGAAAAATCTAAAGTCAAAGTGAAAACGTAGAGTCAAACCCAGAGGTTAAAATGGGGGATTAATTTTAGAAGTAAAAATTTAGAGTTAAAAGTCAAAAACCTAGAGTTAAATTAGGAATAAGAATCTACAATAGAAAGTGAAGAGGTAGAGTTAACTTTAGAGGGTAAATCTTAGAGTAGTTTAGGAATGAGAATATAGAATTCAAGGGTAAATCTTAGAGTTAATTTAGGAGTAAAACCTTAGAGTCAAAAGTTAAAACATAGAGTTAAAATTCAAGGGTAAATCTTAGAGTTAATTTAGGAGTAAAAACTTAAAGTTAAAAGTTAAAACATAGAGTTAAAATTCAAGGGTAAATCTTAGAGTTAATTTAGGAGTAAAACCTTAGAGTTAAAAGTTAAAATTCAAGGATAAATCTTAGAGTTAATTTAGGAGAAACCTTAGAGTTAAAAGTTAAAACCTAGAGTTAAAAATTCAAGGGTAAATCTTAGAGTTAATGTAGGAATAGAAACCTAGAATTAAAAGTCAACACCGAGCACAAGTCAGTAGTTAAGAACCAAGTTAAAGAAGTAAATCTAGAGTCACATTCCAAAGTTGGAACTGTAGGGGTAGCTTTAAAAAGTAGAACTTCTAGGTGGAGTTTTAGAAATCCAAGATAGTCTTAGGGGTTCATGGAAGGAACATAAGGGTTCCTCTTTTTACGTAGTTAAGGACGTTATAAATGGCACCCACTACTCAGTCGACCCTCGACATAGGATAGATAGTTAGGGAGTTAGGATTTCACCAACACTCTGAACATTGTAGTTAACTTGTGAGTTGCTACATGCATTACTAATTATTCGCTGCCATCCACGAAACTTAGGAAACGTTAGCAAAAAAGATCCATTGCTTGGAAGGCACAGTGGACCGTGCTCACGTCACCCCCATATATTAAAAAATGTGGATAAAGGCATAGAACCTGGTTGGTGTTCGCTTTATTACCAAGGGTGGGTAATCTTGCGCCCACAGGGGGGTCCTCTTCCGTGAGGAGGCGTCGTCTTCTGCCGCTTGTTCAGCGGCTTGTGTAGCTCCTCCTCTTCTTCCTCTCCATCGGAACCGGATCCGTCTTCCTGCTTGTCATCCGTTTCCGATTCCCCATACTTCAGGAGCACATCTTGAGTCTTCCACTCCTTCTCCTCCATATCAGTGAGAAGTTGGTGGTGTTTGTAGAGATGGAAGATGTAGGGACACAAAGGCGTGGCCCTACTCCTCCCAATCTTGGTAACCAAATGGGCCACCAGATCGGAAAAGATCCAGGCCTAGTCCACTTTCCGTTCCCCGCTCAGGGCTCCGAAAATCAGGTTACCGAGGGCTATCGTCACCCTTGTTGGCTTCTTCGGGTAGATGATCGGAACCAAAAATTGGAGAAGGTTGAGATGCCGGTCGTCTAAACAATCCAAGACCGCATGTCCGTCCTTCGAGTCTACGGCACTCCGGAACTTCCCTCGGATGTATTCGTCCTTCCGGCTGGCCATTCCTAAACCTCCCACCCGTAATTTGTATACTGACCTCCACATTTCTTCCGTCCACGTGCCCGGAAGTCCACGGATGGTATTGTCGAATTGATTCGACAATTTTCCTAACAGCTCCCTCACCATCCGTTCCTCTCTAAATCCCCAAGGTTTATCTAACAACCCTTGACAACCCATCGCAGCAAGATCCTCCATGAAGTTGGCCTGCTCCTCCTCCGTAGAGGAAATGACTGGAATCACCTTCCGGAGCTTGACTACTGCTGCGGAGGAGCTGGACGGTCCTATTCTACACTTGTGGAGTTGAGGCATGGACACAAGTTGTGCTAAACGGATCCTCTCTGAGACTACCTTACTCTCTCCTAGCCACACTTCCCGTTTCTCACCTTCTCTCTTCCGATCTCAACCGGAAAATTACTAACCCTGCAACACACACTAACGCACTGCGCACGCCTATTCACTAATACACTAACACGCTCACACACTCTCACAAAAACAGAAAACCAAAGCGCTAGGGAAGAGAGCTAAGTACGCGCAGAGGAACGCCTTCAGCAAACAGAGTTTGAAAAGAGTGGCAACTAGACTAGTCAGCCTTTTTATAGTCTGATATGTCATCATGACCAAATCCGTTCCTAATCTGACCCGTTCCAACCCTAATCCGAGTTAGCTTCCGATCAAATCCGGATTGTCCACTACTTTCGTTCCGTAGCTAATTTTTAGTTTTTTGTTACCTCCTACTCGAATCCAGATCCCTGGTTACGGTTTCTGTTCCAAGTTTTAGGTAACTTAGAAAAACCAAAAATTCACACTGCGATAGCACCTGTTTCTAGCATGCATTGTTTGAATATTCACGATTTTGTTCCTCGGGTTTTGGATTTGGCTTTACTGTCTTAGAGCGGCAAAGCATATAAGGTGGAAACCAAATCCAAGGCCGAATCATACTTGCACAGCATTGTAACAAACGTTCGAGGGTTTTCGGTGAATATGCTTTCAGCGTTTTGTAAATTTGTAGTTATCATGGGAAACTTCGAAAAGGCCCATCTTATTGATCGGAAGTTTGTTTTATTAACCTTTCCAGCTTCCTAGTTTTGAAAGTATAACTATGGTCAAAGTTCTCGCTACTCTTCCTTCGAGATCTGGATCTTGATTCATTTTTTAAGATTGTAAGTTTACAAATTCGTAGCTAGGTCGATCTTGTGATTGACTAATCACCGATCAGAATGTGAGTTTGCCAATTTCTAGTTATATCGATCCACTGATCGACAGATCGACTGTTTCCAAATCAACCATAAACCAATCAGATTGCACTTTAGTCCCTTTTGATTTGGTAGCTACATCGATGCAAGTGATGGACTGATCACCGATCGAGAGATCAAGGATGTTTATAAATTCTAAATTGGAGGAAGCTCGTTCACCGACATGTTTCTGAATTTCGAACTCCAGGAAGCTCATAGTGCAATTTAATGATTTTCGAGGTGCTTTATAAATTTTGAGTGAATCCTTGTGAACAATTTACAAGCATGTTGAGTGAACGAATGTGAACAATTTAGGACCGTGAGTATACCATGTTGCTTTTGCAGTCATCATTGATTCTTTTTGAGCTTTGCAGTCATCGTTGATTCTTTGATAATTCTTTGTGACCTTTAGAGGCATTCAGTCTTTGTTGATTCTTTGTGAGCTCCTTAGCCAGAGTTCAAATGAGCAGTTTTAGAGCCAAAGTTTAGATTTAGGTTCCAATGAGTAGTTCTAATTATTAACTTTTCAGTGTTTTCAGTTCTTGTGGCTGTAACTATTGTAACATTGTGGAGATGTCACTACTTTTTGAGGAATGTCAATCTCACTTCAGCATGTGGTTTGATTGTTTGCAGCGTGTATGACATCAAAATTTGTGGAAGACTTCCGAAGCATTTTGGCTATATATCTTCATTTGTGAAGTTAGAGGTGAGTGATTTTAATGGATGTTAGTCTTTCTATGTTGAATTTTATTGTATGTTCATCTTTATATGTTGAATGTGTGTAACTATTAGAAAGTCATTTGTAACAAAAGTAAGCAGGTGTGTTCTTCGTGCAACTATACCGTCAAAGTGTACTCTAGAAGATCCTCTCGTTGTCACAATTTTGTCTTCTTGTAGAAGTAGTAGATCCCAAACTGAATTCACCTTGAGTGGAGGTGAATCAATGGCCGCTTAGTCTTCTTATAGAAGTATCCCAAATTCAAATCACCTTGATTCAAGGTGAATCAATGGCCGCTTGGTCTTCTTGTAGAAGTAGTATCCCAAACTCAGATCACCTTGAGTGGAGGTGAATCAATAGATGCTTGGTCTTCTTGTAGAAGTAGTATCCAAAAACTCAAATCACCTTGAGTGGAGGAGAATCAATAGTTGCTTAATCTTATTGTAGAAATAGTATTCAAAACTCAAATCACCTTGATTCGAGGTGATTCAAATGCCGCTAGGTCTTCTTGTAGAAGTAGTATCCCAAATCTCAAATCACCTTGATTCAAGGTGAATCAAAGCCTGCTTTGTCATCGTGTAGGAGTAGTATCCAAAACTATCACCACCTTGATTGGGGGTGAATAAATGGATGCTTGGTCTTCTTGTAGAGGAAGTATCTTAAACTCAAATCACCTTGAATCGAGGTGAATCAATGGCCGCTTGGTCTTCTTGTAGAAGTAGTATCCCAAAACTCAAGTCATCTTGAGAGGTGGTGAATCAATAGTTGCTTAATCTTATTGTAGAAATAGTATTCTAAACTTAAGTCACCTTGAATCGAGGTGAATCAAAGGCCGCTCTGTCTTCTTATAGAAGAAGTATCCCAAACTCAATTCACCTTGAGTGGAGGTAAATTAAAGGCCGCTCTGTCTTCTTGTAGAAGTTGTGTTCCAAACTCAATTCACCTTGATTCGAGGTGAATCAAAGTCCACTTGGTCTTCTTATAGAAGTATCATCCCAATTTCAATTCACCTTGAGTGGAGGTGAATCAAAGGCCGCTTTGTCTTCCGTAGAAGTAGTATCCCAAACTCAAATCACCTTGAGTGGAGGTGAATCAACGGCCGCGTTCTCTTCTTGTAGAAGTATTATCCACAATTAAAATCACCTTGATTCGAGGTGAATAGCTGGCAACTCCATACGAGATGAATTTAATCTATTTCTAAGTTATGAGATTCATCAATTCAATTGCAATATAGAATGTTCCATTAGGCGCCAATGATAATTTGGTTACTATCAATTTTATTGTATAAGAAAAACTTTTAGGTCTCAAGTTGAATATTGTTTCTAATTGAATTCTTCTTGTATGCTTGAGTACAGATATGGACGAACATATAAAAAAACTAGACTTATACTTCGATCGATATGAAGTAACCAAAGATTTGGTCGAAGAATTTGGTGAAGAGGCCGACAATGGGGATTACTGGAAACTAAAAGAACCAGAGAGCGTTGAGTTCTGGAGCATCATTCTTTATCCAATGAAGCAAAACGTTGGATTCATGAAGAAATTCAGAAATGAACCTGACGCTACACTTCCAATTTCTCACTATGAAGAAGTTGTTGATATTGCCAAGGGTCCTCCAGGGATGCTTTTGGTCACGTGCCTGATCAAGAACGACCCAGACATGCCGGAGGAATATAAGTACACTTATGCCGTCAATCCTCAAGAGACGCCATTCAGTATTCATGAATGTTGTACGTCTCTCATGAACTCCCAGTACAAAGGCCTCTATAAGGAGCTCACACTAGTAGAAAAATAGTGCCCAAATCAACAAAACATCAACAAATTTTTGTTGAAGTGGATACTACATCGTCCAGTTTTACAGATTTCTATTGATTTTGGTAGACATTACTGAAATCAACACTTTTTTTTGTTGATTCAGATATTGCAACTCTAAAGTAACAAAAAAATCAACACTTTTTCGTTCATTTTGACTTAGGAGAATCTCAAGTAGTTTTTTTCATTTGAAAAATGTTTAAATCACCAAAGTTAGTATTCTATGTACAATTTTTTTTAAATTTTAAACTTCATCATTCACAATTCGGTGTTTTTTTAAACCAGTAGACTTCAGAGGCGATTTAGGCATAGAAAAAAAACTTATTTTAAAAAACTTCCAACTAAGAAAAGTTTCTAAATCAAACTAAATTTTATCTCCAAAAATCCGTTTGCAATTCAGAGTCTTTAATCAAAAGTTATGAATGAATTTCAGAGAGGGGTTAAAATGAACTTTTTTTTGACATTTTTATTCATAACTTTTGATTAAAGACTCTAAATTGCAAACGGATTTTTGGAGATGAAATTTAGTTTGATTTAGAAACTTTTTTTAGTTGAAAGTTTTTTGAAATAAGTTGTTTTTCTATGCTTAAATGACCTCTAAAGTCTGCTGAGTTTGAAAAACAAATGGAAAAAAATAGTTTTAACCAAATAAATAAAAACGTAACCCAATCATGCACATGTACATGGATACATGGTGTGTTGGTAAAGGCCTTGACCCCTAAGCAAGGGGTGCAAGGTTCAAACCCCATTGGCACCACTTACTTAGGTGGTGCCTTGCCTAGGTGGCGGCTTCCTAATGGATTGATCGGCCTAGGTGGTGGCTTGTCTAGGTGGTGGATTTCCATTGGTTTAACCAGCCTAGGTGGCATTTTTGGTGATGACGTGGCACTTGCCATGTGTCAATTTCTATGTGGCCGAATTTTATTTTTATTTTTTTTCATTTTTGACTTGACCAAATCAACAAAAAAATCAACACTTTCTAGTTAACAAACTACCCAAATTAAGTCGTCCAAATCAACAAAAAAATCAACACTTTTATGTTGAATTTTTGTTAATTTGGTCACTGAATTTTCTACTAGTGTCAAAACACAAATCCAGAAAGGAAGGTGGATGAATAAGGATGGAGGACTGCTACCTTCAGCAATTCTGGCAACTCGACTGAAGCAGCTGTTAGTCTCTTTTCAAATTGAGACAACAACATTAAGGACTACTTACAAGAACATGACCCTTCAACACTTGTCTCGAGAGTCAAGTGGCGTGGTTGGGAGTGAACAGCCCCGCCTAAATCTCACCCCTGAGACAGGCATAAGTGAAAATAAAAAATGTCAAGCTAGTACTTCAAGAACGGTACGTGCTAGCACGTCAACCATGCCAATGAGAACGTGGGACACTCCTACAGCTGAAGCCGATGACCAAGATCCCAAGTCTAGCTCACTCTCAGTCCTTACAAACATACCAAAGGATTTCAAGTTTATACCCAAGGATAAAGACTCTGGGAAAGCGAATTACAAAGAGTTGTTGAAGATCTATGAAAGTTACTGGTCTGAATGCCAAGAAGCATATTGTTTTGGTAATGATAAAGTTGAAGAGATTTCAATTGATCAGTTGATGGTACCTCTCCTTGACATGAACTGCCGCAGTCTAGAGCCGTCCGGCATCGACCACACCATGCATTATCTAATGGAGATGCCGGACAAAGATAGAAAGCAGGCCCTTTGTGCTATGCCTATCGGCTTGGAGGAAATGCCAAAGGATTGGAAAGACATAAAAGATTGCAAGTTCTACATGATCAATGGCCAGCATAGTGTCAAGGCATCAAAGAAGATGAGGACCAAGGCATCTGCATCCAAGATCGTGGAGAAGTTTGAAAAATGGCCATGCTTCATTGTCTGGAGCAAGGACCACTCCATTCTACAACGAATTTCATCTTACTATAATCGAGTGAATCACTTCGACAAATATACACCTACTTGGGCAACTAATATAATTGGTGCTCGTGGAGTGTGGTTAAAGATGGGAGAACCAACGCCTCCAAAACAAGCGTCCGAAGTGGGACGATCAGTTTCAAGATCAAAGTCACAATCCAAAGGCAACAACGCCGAAAATTGGAAGGTATATCATAGGAAAGTAGTTTGACATTATTCAACTAAATTCTTTCTAATACATATAAGTTAGGAGGTCATCTATCTATTCTTGAAGCTCGCAGAATGCAATTTTCTAGTTCATAATTCACCTCCATCCAAGGTGAATTTTCTCTTAAATGACTAACTTGTTTACATTATCTTTGAGTGTAGAAATTTGAAGCTGCTTGCCAGCTACGGTTTGGTATGATTGACATAAAGAAGCAGCAGAGAACTAAGTCTGGCAAGCCCGTGAAGGTTGACATTATAAACGAGCTCAAAATCATTACCGCACCAACAGATGTCTATGAGTTATACTCTGAACTCATTTCTGCTGCCTCAATGGGAGAGTTGATCAATCCGGAGTCAAAAACTTTGTTCAAGAACACCAAGGGTTGGGTTCCGAAGAAGGATGGCATCATCAGTAAAGAGTTCTTCAAATGGCTTGGCAACCTTTCCAATGCAAGCCTCAAGCAACTTGTAGAGCATCTATTGATGAAGCCTAACCCACCAGAGAAGAAGAATAAGAGAATGGAGGATTATCCGAAGGTGACATTAAAAAGCTGAAGAAGGTTGTACCAAACTGCTATAGCTATTGATAGTGGTGTGAGAGGCGCAAAAGAAAGCAAATTGTAAAGGTGCAGCTCAATGATATGAAGCCCGAACTTGATTTGTTAACTACGACGAGAGAGACTAAGAAGGACATGTGGAAGAAATTCAAAAAGGATTACAAGATCACGGATGCTGCCATGCATGTCCTCATTACAGGTCCATCTGAGATATTCTTCATTACAACAAAGCTTTTGTGTAACATCAACAAGAGCATTCAAGAATTGTCACCCTATGCCGAGGAATTTTTGAAGGTCTTCTTGAGAAATAAAGGAAGGTTTATAGTTCCCACCGGTCAAGCATTCTACCATCCATTCAACGAGAACACAAACGACTTAGCGAAGTGGGCCAGAGGTGATTGGGATCATTTGGATGCCGACCGTATAAAAATGGGATTTATGGATTTCAGAATTTTTCCAAGCAACAAGAAGGAGGCTGGAGGGATGGCAACTCCGTATTTTTATTCTTTCTTGATGTTGTTGATGCGGCTAACCAATCCTGCAATTCTTGATATCCCTGTGTGGGTGTGGTTATCTGGAGATAAGAAGACGAAGACTGGCCTTTGTTGCCCATGCACCACGGACACATGCGCTGACAAGGTCTTTTGAAAAAATAGTGGTGAAGTCATCGCCAAACATGATGGTCAGTTCCTGCTTACATCCCCATGCAAACCTGCGTCTTCTTTCAGAAGTTCCTTCAATCGCTTGTGTAACTAGGAATATGTTGCGACACGGCTACTGATTCGATGCGTCAAAGTAGGCAGAGATTAACGTCACAATGCTTCTTTTTCTATGAAGGATGGCCTCAGAAACATGCGCGCATCACTGAGGCCTACTAGTCCGAACTTGTCAGTTGTGTACAATGGTGGACACTGCTGCAAGCTTTTCTTCTAATACTTCTAGAACGTGAGTACAGACTATTCCAGTGTGGTTAGTGTGTGCATGCGTACGCGCAGCATCTTCACAAACGCGTGGGACTCAAGATGGCCGGCGATGTCTACACGTGGTCAGTGAGCATCAACGTCTTCGACAGGGAAAATAGCGTGAATGTGTCCTCTGGAGCAGGATGGAAGAAATTCATGGTCGCCGACAACCTAGTGCAAGGACAGCGTCTGAAACTCAATCTTTTAGAAACTTCCCTCTTTGAAGTCACATGAGTAACGTAAAACGGCGAGTTTTTGCTTAGTTGAGGGAAGTTGCATCATGAAGTGGCCGTGGTTGTTCGTGGCAAGTACAGCAACGCTTCTACTTGGAGCAATGCAAATTTGTTATGAACTAGAACGAAGGGAGTGGTCGTCAGCCGAGGAAGTCGGCATTCATGAATGAAGTAAGACCTGAGGACTGTCAAATGCCACCTGATCTCGACAGGGACATTTTTAGGCGTGTGAAATTCTGTTAAGTGAAGGTCCCGCATTTCTCTTCTGTACTGAGCTGGGCATGTGAAACGAGACCATGCTATTAGCGTAGGCAAAATGGCTACCTTCGCTTACAGCGCTTCAGGTTTTGATGAAATAGAACATGACGGGACATGATACGGTGTCACTTCGACTGTGTGACGTAGCGCAACTGTTCTTGTTCTATAACTCTCAATGAAGCAATGAGGAAGACCATTTTTCTTCCTTCAGTCGAAACTTCTTGCAAAACTTATGTACTTCAAAGTCTAATTTTTGTGACCCAACAACATTTGACGGGGATGTAGCAAGTGAACTTCCTCAGAAATTCATAGAATATAATGACAGGACATTCTCTTCATCTCCGACTCTCTTGTGTTGAAGGCACTATTTCACAGAGAAGTGGAAGTAACATTTAATTTTGTCGTGGGCACTGACTTCGGCGCTGCATTTTGAACTGTGGTCGTCCACATATAGACCGGCCATCGTGCATGACAACGTAGGATATCTGATGTCCGCTGATGGCACTAACAGTTCTGAGCGTACCCTTTTTCTTTGGGTTCTGCGACCACTGCCATCTCGAACATGTAGAAACACTTTTGTTTGTGTACGTGACAAAGGTGAAATGGGAATAGAGCCGGAATCACCTCAAATATGCTCAAATTACTCGCTCTCTGTAAGTCGTTCATTTGTGTAGCCAAATTTCTGGTCATTCATTAGCAAAACATATTGAATTTGAACACTCTTATGTCAATACAATTACTGTGGGACAAGGGCATAGTTCTGATGAAGTGGTTGAACCTCTATATTGTACATAATTATGTGTTAACGAACTAGCTATTGAACATGTGAATCAAAAATGCTCTTTCTACCTAACCAAAGTAGCACGGGGATATGTCTAATGTTAACCAAATTGGAGCATCGTAGAGGACTTCATTGATTCTCGAAGCGATACTGAGCTTTGTGATCGTACTTTAGCCTTGCTCCTTGTCAATGAACACAGATGTGCACTTTTGTCGCAGTATGAATTTTTGTTTTTTTCTAAGTTATCTCAAAATTAGAATGGAAATTGTTAGTAGGGATCCGGATTCGAGCAGGAGGTGACGAAAAACTAGAAATAAGCTAAGGAATGGAAGTAGTGGACAATCCGGATTTGATCGGAAGCTAACACGGATTAAGGTCAGGAACGGATTAGTTCAAGAATGGATTAGGTCATGATGATATATCAGACTATAAAAAGGCTGACCAGTCTAGTTGCCACTCTTTTCAAAACTCTGTTTGTTGAAGGCGTTCCTCTGCGCGTACTTAGCTCTCTTCTTCAGCGCTTTGCTTTTCTATTTCTGTGAGTGTGACTGTGAGTGTGTAAGTGTGTTAATGTGTAGGAGTGCGCAGTGCGTTAGTGTGTGCTACAGGGTTTGTGATTTTTCGGTTGAGATCAGAAGAGAGAAGGTGAGGAACGGGACGTGCGGCTAGGAGAGAGTGAGGTAGTATCGGAGAGGATCCGGTTAGCACAGTTGGTGTCCATGCCTCAGCTCCGTAAGTGTAGACCAGGACCGTCCAGTTCCTCTGCAGCCGTAGTTAAGCTCTGGAAGGTGATTCCGGTCATCCCCTCCACAAAAGAGGATAAGGCCAACCTCATGGAAGATCTTGCCACGATGGGTTGCGCAAGGTTGATAGATAAACCCTGGGGATTTAGAGAGGAGCAGATGGTGAGGGAGTTGTTAGAGAAATTGTCAAATCAGTTCGACAATACCATCCGGGGGATTCCGACCCTTTGGACGGAAGAGATGTGGAGAGCAGTTTACGACTTCCGGGTGGGAGGTTTAGGAATGGCCAACCGGAAGGACGAATACATCCGAAGGAAATTTCGGAGTGCCGTAGACTTGAAGGACGAACATGCAGTTTTAGATTGTTTAGAAGATCGGCACCGCAACCTCCTTCAGTTTTTGGTTCTAATCATCCACCCGGAGAAGCCGACAGGGTGACGATAGCCCTCGGTAACCTCATTTTCAGAGCCCTGAGCGGGGAACAGAAAGTGGATTGGGCCCGGATCTTTTCCGATCTGGTAGCCTTGCTGGTTACCAAGATTGGAAGAAGTAGGGCCACTCCGCTGTGTCCCTATATTTTCCATCTCTACAAGCACCACCAACTTCTCACTAACACGGAGGAGGAGTGGAAGACTCAGGAAGTTCTCCTAAAGTATGGAGAATCGGAAACGGATGATGAACTGGACGAGGCATCCGGATCCGACGGAGTGGAAGAAGAGGAGGAGGAACTGCACAAGCCACTGACCAAGCGATAGAAGACGACGCCTCCTCACGGGAGAGGAACACCTCCAGGTGACAAATCCGCTCTAGGGACGGGACTGGAAGTTGAGAAAACGGTCTCCTCAGAAACGGATCCCAATGATCCGTTCAATTAGTTGATCACCATCCTCTGCAACGTGCGAGCAGATTGGGAGATCAAGAAAATGATCCTCGCCGAGATCGGAAAGTTGGTGGATGCGCTAGTGAGCAGCAAACTTGCAGCGAAGGTGGCAGAGTACATCACTAGTCCGGACGAAACTCGGAAGCAAGAAGCAGAGATTCGCCAACTTCAGGAGGAGGTCGATATGTTGAAGGTGGAGATTTTCACCTTCAAGGAGGACATAACCGCCACTCGGGAGATGGCGGAAGAGACTCGAAAGATAATAGAGCGGGTGAAGGCCACTTTCGGAGAAGCCGGAACAGCCGTCGCCAAGGCAAAATTATTTGATGAGGGAGTGCTCAAGGATAAGAAGCTATCTGGTTCTCGGATGGTTTGGATCTTGTCTGACTTCACCAAGCAGGTAGAAGTGGTAATGCTGGAAGCACAAGAGGCGGCAAACCGGATGGAGGTGAGCAGCCAGAAGTTGACCGGATCCATGTTTTCCAGGGAGATCCATCTTTTGGAACTCTCGCTACCGGAATCATTTCTGGTTGGTGGCGATCAAAGGGAGGGCAAGGATCAGACTCCCCAATTGAAGAAGAGTGGACGGAAACTCGCGGCACCCATCAACCTAGATTCATCGCCAGGGTCTGATGTCCCTAAACATGATACCGAGGAGCGGAACCGGAACTTGGTGGAAGTTTTCGATCAGTTGGGAACGGATCCCAAGAGTCCTATGCTGGATCAGGGTTTAGATCAAGGCCTGGATCAGAGTATGGACCAAGGTATAGACCAAAGTATGAACCCAGATACAGATCAAAGAGTCGATCAGGGTATGGTAGAATAGGTAGGAATTATTTTTGTAAAGTGTATGATAAGATGGACCGGGCCGGATGTTGATCCGGTCGGACCGGATCGGATGAGACCGAAAGTCCCGTGCGGATTTTTTGGGGGCCTTTTTGCCTTTGTAGATATTAAATTGTGTATAAAAGTCAGTCCCTGCGAGGAAGGCTGAGAGTCTTTTTCACTTGAATTTTCTTGTATTTTCTATTTGCTTCTTGTTTTGCATCTTTCCCAAGTGTGGCAGGGTTGTATGGTGAGGAGTTAGGAGGGTGCTGGTTGCTTTGGGAGTGATTTCTCCCCTTGATGTTACTGTTTTGATCTTATGTGTAAGTGAATGGGTACTAAGAGAGCTGGGAGTGGATTTCAGTTCCTCAGCATTTCTAAAGTTTAGGATTCCGGGTGAGAAAGCCGTTGTTAGGCTAGGCGGATAGGGAGGGATTCCCTAGTCGCGCTAGAACTCTTGGGTGGGAAATCCAGTTGAGTGTCCGATCTCTTGTGAGGTCTCGCTGTCCTATTTGGTAAACGGAAGAACTTTAGTTAATGTTGGAATGGACGGATGCACTTGTAACTGCCTAAATTCGCATGGAGGGAACTTGGCGTCAAGGTCGTTGTAGTATGAGAGGATCATGTGGGAGTGCGTAACATCCGGAACGTCCCAATTAACAAGCAAGTAGAGGTAAAAGTAGTAGAATTTTTTCAATTTTCGCATTTGAATACAAAGTTAGGACCTAGATATTAGAATTAGAAATTAATCTTTACGTAGAAAAGATAAAACTCTAATTAGGTTACGCAGTCTTCCGGAAACCGTAGCCGGAAAGCCGGAAAGTTCCAGAACGTAGGGACCTACTGCCTAGGTTTCGGCTAAGGAACTTACGAGAACTTTCGGCTAGTCGGGAACTTAGGGTTCCGACAAGTATTTAAACCCCACCGCCAGCCTCATTCAGTCTCTTTTTACCTGTGCTCCTCCACGGTGCGTTAGAAGAGAGAAAGAGTGGTGAGTTAGGGCGCGTTAGGGAGAGAAAGGGAGAAAGGTGCCGATTGCACCGGATTGTCTTAGCAATCGGTGAGATGGCGGAAGCGAGTCGATCCCAAAGGTTGGTAGTGACAGCCCGGGGCGTGCGACCGGTTATCCCATTGGATCCGGAGCGCCTTAAGGAGTTAGAGGGAGACCTAGAAATCATGGGGTGTCTAGGGGTGATTAAACGTCCATGGAACGTCCAGAGTGAAGGAATGATTGACGAGCTGGTTTCCGGATTGAATAATCAGTTTGATTTAATCATTAGGGGTCGTTCTAGGGCCTGGACTCCGGAGTTGTGGGCGAAGGCGTACTTTACGCCAACCAGGGGTTCCGGAATGGCAGCCCGGACGGATAGTTACGCCGCAGATGTATTCCGGAATCATGCGGATTTCAAGGAAGGGAACACCGCGAGTGACTGTAGGAGTCCCCGGGATGGGCAGTTGTTAGCATTTTTCATCCCTATTTTGTATCCGGAAAAGCCCACCCGGATTACAATGACTGTGGCGAATACCATTTTTGGAGCTGTCGTAGCACAGAGTATGTAAATTCCCTGTTATACTCCCAAAAACCACTCTAAAGCATAACAAAATGACTCTAAAGATCGAACCCACGAGATTCTGTGAAGTGTCTAGCTCTATTTCCAACTTAAGCTCAGCCAGTATCCAATTTCTACTTTCCGGTCCTGATCTAAAACCAGAAACAACAACACACCGAAAACAACGACCAGACTTCTTTCTATCTCTTCCGGTCTGTCAAGCTATCCGGTCCTATAAAACTACCACAACCCAGGATCCTACAACTTTCGATCCTGGCACTCCTCTGGATCGATCCGTTCCGGTTCGCTCACACGTACTCTCACTCTAATCCGGTTTAGTTTAGCCTCTATTTCACCATCAAAGGGTTTGCCGCTTGCTTTTGAGAGTGGCAGGCCCGCCACTCCTTCCGTGACTTATAGTGGCTGAAGACCCACGTCTCTAATCCACTACTTCCTACACTAGCTCGGATCCGGTTTGATCTCTCACAGCCAACCGGATAGCGATCCGGTTTGCAGGTCACACAAAGACCCCTCGTACGATCCTCTCATACTACAACAACCTTGACACCAAGTTCCCTCTGTGTGAAGTTAGGCGGTTACAAGTGAACCCGTCCGTTCCAACATCAGCTAAAGTTCTTCCGTTTACCAACTAGGGCAGCGAGACCTCACAGGAGATCGGACATTCAACCGGATTTCCTACCCAGGAGCTCTAGCGCAACTAAGGAGTCCTTCCCTATCCGCCTAGCCTAACAACGGCTTTCTCGCCTGGAATCCTGAACTGTAGAAGTGCTGAGGAACTGAAATCCATTCCCAACACTTAGAATACCCACTCACTTGCACATAAGAGTAAAACAATAACACCAAGGGGAAAAATCTCTCTAGAATCTGCATGCATCTTCCTAACTCCTCACCAAACAGCCCTGCCACGCGCGGGAGAGACGTACAACAAGAAACTAATAGAAAATGCAAGAAAACTCCAAAGAAAAGACTCCCAGTCTCCTTTGCAGAGACTGACTTATATACATTTTAAAACCTCAAAGTCAACAAAAAGTGGCCCCAAAAGTCCGCGCGGAACTTTCGGTCCCTGCCGAGCCGGCCAGACCGGAGAACATCCGATCCAGACCAGACACACCGGATCAAATCCGGTCCGGTCCTAACTAACAAATATTTACAAAACTAAATCCTATCTATCCTATCACAACCGGATCTACTCCTTGATCCGTTCCTTCGTCCATAACTTGGTCTCTGCCTTGGTCCATGCTCTGATCTAGACCTTGATCTACACCCTGATCCGGGGTCAGATCCATACTTTGATCCTGTCCCTGGTTCAGTGTGGGACTCCTGGGCGTTTCCGTTCCAAGCTGTTCGAAGACGTCCGTCAGATTCCGGTTCCGCTCCTCGGTTTCACATTCTGGGAGATCCGGTGACGAATCTAAGTTGATGGCGTTCGCGAGTTTCCTCCCACTTTTCTTTGACTAGGGAGTCCGATCCTTCCCTTCCGTCTGAATGCCCACGTTCGGAAAAAGACCCTGGCATCAAAAGATCGGAAAGATGGAACAACCTTCCCAACGTCGCTCCGTTCAGCTTTCGATTGCTCACCTCCATCTGATTTGCTGCTTCTCGTGCTTCCACCATCACCAATTCTACCTTCTCGGAGTAGTCCGTCAAGATCCGGACCAACCTGGTTCCGGATATCTTCTTGTCCTTGAGTATTCCCTCGTCAAACAGCTTTGCCTTGGTGGCGGCCTCTCTGGTTTCCCCAAAAGTGGCCTTCACGTCCTCAGCTACTTTCCGGGTAGCCTCCGCCATCTCACGAGTGGTGGTCATGTCCTCCTTGAGGAGTAAAAGTTCTGTCTTCAACGCATCGACTTCTTCCTGAAGTCGTCGTATCTCCGCTTCTTGCTTCCGGATCTCATCCGAGCTGGAGATGTATTCTGCAACCACTGCCGCGAGGTTGCTATTCGCTAGTGTGCCCACCAGCTCACTGATCTGGGTCAGAATCAACTTCTTGACCGCCCAGTCTGCTCGCACATCGCTGAGGATGTCGATCAATTGTTTGAATGGATCCTTCGGATCCGATCCGGAAGGACCCGGTCCTTCATATTTCGGTCTCTTCCAAGGATCGGATGTCTCAGCCGGAGGGGTTGGGGTTCCTCTCCGGTGTGGAGGTGTTGTCTTCTGCCGCTTGTTCTTCAGCCGGTGTTGCTCTTCCTCTTGTTCTTCTTCTTCTAAACCGGATCCTTCTTCCTGCTCTTCCTTCGATTCCGATTCCCCATACTTCGGGAGTACCTCCTGAGTAGTCCACTCCTTCTCCTTCGTGTCCGTGAGGAGCTGATTGTGCTTGTAAAGATGGAAGATGTAGGGGCTCAGTGGTGTTGGCCTACTTCCTCCGATCTTTGGAACCAGACGGCTGACCAGATTGGAAAAGATCCGGGCCCAATTCACTTTCCGTTCTCCGCTCAGGGCTCCGAAAATCAGGTTTCTGATGGCTATCGTTATCCTCGTCGGCTTCTTCGGGTGGATGATCAAAACCAGGAACTGCAAAAGGTTGCGATGCCGGTCGTCCAAACAATTCATGATTGCATGCCCATCTTTCGAGTCCACGTCGCTCCGGAACTTCCCCCGAGTGTATCCTTCCTTCGAGGTGGCCATCCCGCGACCTCTTGACCAGAAGTCGTATACGGACCTCCACATCTCTTCCGTCCAACTACCCGGAATTCCGCGGATGGTCTTATTGAACTGATTCGAGAGTTTTCCCAACAGCTCTCGAATCATCCGTTCCTCTCTAAACCCCCAAGGTTTATCTATCAGTCCCCCGCAACCCATCATGGCGAGATCCTCCATGAGGTTGTCTTTTTCCTTCTCTCCTGAAGGAATGATCGAACACACCTTCCGGAGTTTAACTTCTACTGCGGAGGAACTAGACGATCTTGCTCTACTCTTGCGAAGCTGAGGCATGGACACGCGCTTGTGCTAAACCGGAATCTTACCGAGACTACCTTTCTCTCTCCTAGCCGCACATCTCGTTTCTCACCTTCGCTCTTCCGATCTCAACCGGAATACCACTAATCCTGCAGCACACTCTAACGCACTGCGCACTCTAACACACTAACACGCACACACACACTCACAAAACAAGAAAGCAAAGCGCTGGGGAGGAGGCTTAAATACGCGCAGAGAGAACGCTTTCCAACAGACGAAGTTTGAAAAAGAGTGGCAACTGGACTAGTCAGCCTATTTATAGTCTGATCTGTCATCATGACCAAATCCGTTCCTGACCTAATCCGCTCCAACTCAAATCCGCTCCAACTCAGATCCGGGATAGATTCCGTTCGAATCCGGATTAGTCACTTCTTCTGTTCCGTAGTTAATTTCCGGTTTTTCGTTACCTCTTACTCGAATCCGGATCCCAAATCACGGTTTCCGTTCCAAGATTTAGATAACTTACAAAAAACCAAAAATTCACACTGCGACAGGAGCACTGGGAGATAGGGAGAATCCGGCTCCCAAACCGGTCAGTTGGGGGGTGATCATTCACTCGGTAGTGGAAAAGCTAGCGGTTAATATCGTGAACAAAAAATCTAGTCCGATTAGCCCCTATCTTTTCCATCTGTACCACTCAGAGGATGCACTGGCCGGACCGGAAATGACAGTGTACCGGAAGGGCGAGAATCTGTTGAAGTAAGGACTTCCCGTGGAGGATGAACCGGATGAGCTCGAGCCGGAAGAAGAGGAACCGGAAATGGAGCATGCGTCACCCAACGTTGCAGGGACGCACCGAAAGTCGACTGATCAGGGTGCTCGGGGGAAACAAGAAGCTGAGGAGGTGGAAAAGCCCCGAGACCCACTTCCGGACACGGATCAGCTAGAAGCTACCATCAACTAGCTGATAGCTACCCGGGCACAGAATGAGCGGATGTTGGCGCTGATCCGGGATATGTGCGGGAAATTGGGTGTGACGGAAGAAGCCCAAATCCTGGTGGCGTTAACGGAAAGACCGGATCCAGAAGCGGTGAAGCAGTTGGAGAACCGGATTTAGACCTTGGAGTAAGAACGAGACCGGTTTCGAGAGCAAGCTGCGTGGTTGGATAGAGAGAGGTTGGTTGCAGAAGCAAAGGAGGGGGAAGCCCTCGATCTGGTCCGGAATGTCCGGGGCCTGTTTGATAATCCGGCGGATATTCTTGCCAGAGCTACACTCTGGAATTCCCAGATGGTGAAAGATGGTCACGTAGTCGGATCGAAGGTGGTGAACATCCTCGTGGATTTTGAAGTCCGGATCGAGGGAATGCTGAAGGAAGTCCGGCAGCTGTTGGGTAACCTGGATCCGCTTGAGGGGCTTGACCAAGGCCTTTTTGACATAGGTCATGATCTCCAAGAAGGAGGGGCACAAAATCAGCCTTCTCCGGCAAAGAGTAGAACAATCGTCAGAACGTCGCAAGCCGGAACAACATCGGCCCAGAAGAGGAGGTCGTTGGTGAAGTAGTTTGCGGCTACGACTTCGGTGAAGGACGTTGTTCCAGTCGTGCCAACCGGAAGAACTGCATCGGTGACGAATCTCTTTTCGGATAGACCGGTTGCTTCCACTTTCCGGGAACCAGCCTTACCTGGAACAGTGTTGAATCCGGCTCGAATGGATACGGTGAGTTTTATTCACATGCTCCAGCCTCTTCTACAGACACCAGCACCGTTCCAGCTCATCGATCTTACTGTTCCGAAACCAAGGGGACGACGGTTACTGAGCGAGGCGGACCCGGAATTGGAAGAGGAGGAGGAGACGACTCAATCGGAGGAAGAAGAGTTGCAGCCTCCCCGGACCAGGTCAAAGACGAAGACCACCCCGCCCAAGAAGACAGGTGGATTGCCATCTCAGGGTGGCACTTCTGTGAAGAAAGCTAAGAGGAATAGGTGACTATTCAGGGTAGCAAAAATAATAGTTAGGATTCTTACCAGGATAGTAGTTCCGGAATCGGATTTTTCGGATGTGGGGCCAGTAGTTCCGGACTTTTAGGAGTTTAACGATTTTCCGGTATTCCCGGAACGGTCTTCAGGGCCGTTGCCTTTTTGCTTTTTGGTTGGCCGTTGGCCGGTTTTCTGGTGGCCGTTGAGGCTGCTTTTCTGTGGGTTTTTAAGGGTAGACCGGCTTGTTGGCCTGTCATTCCTTTTCCTTGTATATTCAATCTGAGGCATTCAGGAAAGCACTTGTGGATTATTCTCTTGCGTATCGCGTCTATAGTCACTTGTGTGGATGTGTAAGTGAGAGTGTGCAAGGGGAGGAGTTTGGATTCGTGGACTGCTGGATTAGGCTAAGTGTGTCTTGCAGATGAGTTTTTAGACTTGCGCAGTGAGAAAGTGGCGCCTTTAAATTGCTGGTACGGTAATCCGGTGGAGACCAAGGAGTGGTCCGGAAGCTAGTCCGGAATTCGCAAGGGCGGTTCCGTGCGGAGATAGGCGACCACCAGAGGAATATTTCCACCCATCCGGAAGGCTAGTCAACCTCATGAACGGTCGAGAGCTAGGAAGTCATTCCCTTAGTTCCGGAAGTCCGGTATCCGTCGTTGTAGTAAGGAGGACCTAACGCTACCCTGTGTGACCAGCTTTCCGGATAGGCCATTCGGGATGTTGTGAGGATGCCACCTTGTTTACTCAACTAGATCTATTCTTGGGTTGTGTTTTGTTTTATGTTAATAGAGTTTATGTCAGATACGGAGTGGTGCAGTTCCCTACCCCTCGGAAAGAGCAAGTGAGGAACCCTCTGAGGATAAAACAGAGGTATAGAAAACCAACTTGTTAGAAAGACGGAACCGGAAGATTGGATAGAGCCGGATCCGGAAGAGAATCCAGAAAGGAAGTAGTTCCAGAAAAGAGTTCGTGTGTTGAAAGGACCCCTCTCAAGGTGGTCAAAGTCCGGAAACTTAGAGGTCTAGAAACACTAATTTTGAATCAACGTCTGGAATCTCCTGGGATGATAACTTGTGTCATTTTAGCACGTTTTGTTGTTAAAAATACTTACACCTAGATTACACGTACAGCAGATCGTATGGGAGGTCTTTATATGACCTACGATCCAGATTGCTATCCGGGTGGCTGTGAGAGATCAGACCGGATCCAGAGTAGTTTAGGAGAATAGAGGATAAGATAGTGGGTCTTTAGCCACTATAAGTTATGGAAGGAGTGGTGGGCCTACCATTTTCAAATGCAAGAGGCGACCCCTCTGATGGTAAAACAGAGGCTAAATTAAACCGGACTAGAGTAAGAGTGCGTGTGAGAGGACTGGAATGGATTGGTCTAGAGGAGTGCCAGGATAGTAAGTTGGAGGATCCTGGGATCGTGATAGTTTTACAGGACCAGATAGCTGGATAGACCGGAAGAGATAGGGAGAGGTCTAGTCTTAAGTTTTCTGTGTTTTGGTATTTCAGGCTTTAGGCATAGGACTGGATTGTAGAATTTGGGTAGTGACTGAGCTTAGATACTAAATAAGGCTGGATACTTCACAGGATCTTGTGGGTTTGATCTTTAGAGTCACCTTGTTATGCTCTAGAGTGATTTTTGGAAGTATAACAGGGAAATTGCTTATTTTGTGCTGCGACAACTTTTGCTGCACACTAGTATATCTTGTCAATCGTGCACTCATGATTTTGTGAAACTTTCTACGTACCATTCAACGTTCTCTTTTGTGGGGACTAACATTGTTGCCCTGCCTCTCTAAAATACATGAAGCAGGGCTATCCCCGTCACGTCACGTCTGGACGTCGGTCTGACGGACGGTACGTCAGGATCGAACCCCAGCGTCCATCCGGATGGAATCTTACCTGTCAAGGTCGTTTGACGGGGTAAATTTAGTTACCACGGTTGACAGAGTGGATGACAACAGTTGTGCCGCGGATGGACGGACCCGACGGCGGACGGATCCCGTGGACGGACCTTTGCTGCCGACGGACTCCGTGGACGGTTTTTGAGGACGGAATCCACGGATGGATTTTGAGGACGGTCTTCGTGGACGGTCTCTATAGACGGTTTTTGAGGACGGACTTCGTGGACGGTTTCTGCGGCAGGGGATTCTGTGGACGGTTTAGGGATTGGAGTACGTTCACGGACCTTGAAAGAACCGTGTGGGCAGGCGGTTTTGGACCATGGGGACGGACTACGAGGACGGTCCCATGGACGAAACTAATGGACGACCTGGACGGCCCTGGAGATGGTTTTACGGGGGACGATCCAATGGACCCTTCACGCTTGCGGTTTAGAATGGGACCCAAATTCCGGAGTTCAGGAAAGGCACTACAAATCATGCAAACATTAGTACAAATTGGAACTTAGAAAGGTGGGTGTCTTGTTTTGGCCATTGGTGACGGTTTAGCGTTTAGGTGTGGAACAAGAAACAAGTTTTTGGGCATGCATCAAATGTTCAAATATGCTAATATTCACCTTTACTTCAAAAAAACTTTTGGACATACAACGAGTTCCCAAAAAATGGGGAATATACACTATGTACAACTTGTACGATACCTATGTCCTAGTGTCTTGCATGATGACTAATTTATTATAATGACGTCGCTCCTACTTCGTGCATTTGCGCCTGTGTTGGTGCCTTTGCGCCTGTGCTGGTGCCTTCGCCATGAGGTACAATTTGTTGAGGACCTTCCGATTCTTCCAAACCCGGTTCGATGACATTGCAGGCTATACTTGAGGCCAAAAAACTTTGCAACCCTTTTTTCGATTACAAAACCTTCAGAAGCTCCAAGGGGACTTCATCGTGTTCTCGTTGTAAGAAATCGTAAATGGCACTTAGGGTTACCATCTCATGGTATGCCCGATGGTTTTCATATTTTACAGCGGCCACGTCTCCCAATTCCCCCTCCCAAGCTAGTACCTCCCCTTCATTGTTGAAGAAGGGTTTGCCATCTGGGTATGGTGCTCGGATGAAGGCATCAAGGTAGAAGTCCCAGTGGCCACCAAGACAAGACGCAAAAAAAATTTGCTTCGACGCTTCATGCCCTGGATGCATGTATCTGCCACACCTCGATATTTGGTTGTCGTCCTTGAAATTCACTTTGTCCACGCTTTGTGTTGGAAGATCAATGTTCAAGTGATTCCACCTCCACAACCAGATCATGTCCTGCCCCCATTGATGTCTGTGTGCTCTGCCAGGCAGATTCTCTTCGTTGTACTCATAATGCTGAGGCATATGGTTTTCCAAGCCAGACATTTGGTACAAGCGACCATGAAAGGGAGCTCGACATTGTGGGCATCTCTTTTTTGTCACCATTGCAGGTATTAGACACTATGCGTGGAATACATGGCAATACGTATCCAAACTCCATCCGCCCTCAAGACCATATGGACATTGACAAACGACGCAAGTGGACCCGTCCTTCACAAAATCCGGCACGTCTGCCCACAATAGTGGCAATGGGCCTTTGGGGTCACCCTCGACTCGATATCGCCTCCTCAGAGTATTATATTGGAACTCCAAGGCAGGGTCTTTGTTCCAATCGATGCTTGTACTTCCTGGCATTTCAGGCAAATCACTCGGAAACAAGACTTCAAGGAGTGGCCAGGATGTCATACCGAAATACCTTATTTCTCCGTCCCAAAATTTTGCTGCTATTTTCCTAACCTCACGTTGCATTTGTTCCGATTTATTGCGAGCCAAAATGCACACCAACTTCATGTTGCTCAGCAAACATTTCATGTTGTTCATCTCGGCGTGGAGTCGGGCCACTTTGGCTTCCAACTTCTCGGTCCGGGAAACCACCTCATTGTGGTTGTTCAACGCATTGGATATGTCGGTCAATACGGCCGCCATGTTCTGTACTTCCAACTCGGCTTGCTTTGCGCGTGCTTGCATTGCAGCTAATGCGGTTATGGAAACATCTCCTTCATCACGTATTGGAGACTCTTCAACCCCTACTCGTTGCACTTGGGCCCTCAATATGATGTTGGCCTCCTCCAGAGCCTTCGACTTCTCTACCTCTCTTCTCAACTCGTTCGCATGCCGTTGCGTGACTTCATTCAGTTGCTCTTGCAATGCATGTGCCAATGCACGCAGCTGGATGACTTCATCTTGATCAGGACTTGCTTGGGTACCTTCATCCATCATTGCCAACTATCGCAATGTGAATTTTTGGTTTTTGTAAGTTATCTAAATCTTGGAACGGAAACCGTGATCTGGTATCCGGAATTGAGCAAGAGATAACAGGAAACCGGAAATTAACTACGGAACGGAAGAGGTGATAATCCGGATTCGATCTGAATCTAAATCGGATTAGAGTTGGAGCGGATCTGAGTTGGAACGGATTGGGTCAGGAACGGATTTGGTCATGATGACAGATCAGACTATAAATAGGCTGACCAATCCAGTTGCCACTCTTTTTCAAATTTCTTTTGCGGAAATCGCTCTCCAGCGCATACTTAGCTTCCTTCTCCAGCGATTTGCTCCCTTGTTCTATGAGTTTGTGTGTGCGTGTGTGTGTGAGGGCGCGCAGCGCTTTAGTGTTTGTTGCAGGTTTAGAGGTATTCCGGTTGAGATCGGAAGAGCGAAGGTGAGAAACGAGACGTGCGGCTAGGAGAGGGAAAGGTAGCCTCAGTCAGAATCCGGTTTAGCACAGCTCGTGTCCATGCCTCAGCTCCGCAAGAGTAGAGCAGGACCGTCCAGTTCCTTCGCAGTAGAAGTTAAACTCCAGAAGGTGTGTCCGATTATTCCAGCAGACGAGAAGGAAAAAGACAACCTGATAGAGGATCTTGCCAAGATGGGTTGCGGAGGACTGATCGATAAACCCTGGGGGTTTAGGGAGGAGCGGATGATTCGAGAGCTGTTGGGAAAACTCTCGAATCAGTTCGACAAGACCATCTGCGGGATTCCGGGCAGTTGGACGGAAGAGATGTGGAAGGCCGTGTACGAATTCCGGTCAGGAGGTCGAGGGATGGCCACCTCGAAGGAGGGTTACACTCGGGGGAAGTTCCGGTGCACGGTGGACTCGAAGGATGGGCATGCGGTCGCGGATTGTTTGGACGACCGGCATCACAACCTTTTGCAGTTCCTGGTTCCGATCATCCACCCGGAGAAGCCGACGAGGGTGACCATTGCCATCAGGAACCTTATTTTCGGAGCCCTGAGCTTGGAACGGAAAGTAGACTGGGCCAGGATCTTTTCCGATCTGGTCAACCGTCTGATTCCGAAGATCGGAGGAAGTAGGCCAACTCCGTTGAGTCCCTACATCTTCCATCTTTACAAGCACAATCAACTCCTCACGGATACGGAGGAGAAGGAGTGGAAGACTCATGAGTCACTCCTGAAGTATGGGGAATCGGAATCGGAAGAAGAAGAACAGGAGGAAGTATCCGGTTCCGAGGAAGAAGAAGAAGAAGAAGAGGAGGAGCAACACCGGCCGTAGCACAAGCGGCAGAAGACGACGCCTCCTCACCGGAGAGGAACCCCAACCCCTCCGGATGAGACCTCCAACCTTGGGAAGAAACCGGTTTCTGAAGAATCGGGTCCTTCCGGATCGGATCCGACGGATCCGTTCAACCAGCTGATCAACATCCTGAGCAATGTGCGAGCAGACTGGACAGTGAAGAAGCTGATTCTGAACCAGATCAGCGAGCTGGTGGGAGCACCAGCGGATAGCAACCTCGCAAGAGTGGTTGCAGAATTCATCTCCAGCCCGGATGAGATCCGGAAGCAAGAAGCGGAGATACGACGACTCCAAGAGGAGAACGAGTCGTTGAAGACGGAATTGTTGCTCCTGAAGGAGGACATGGCTACCACACGGGAGATGGCGGAGGCTACCCGGAAAGTAGCCGAGGATGTGAAGGCCACTTTTGGGACAACCGGAGAGGCCGTCACCAAGTCCAAGCTGTTTGACGAGGGAGTCCTCAAGGAGAAGAAGATATCCGGAACCAGGTTGGTCCGGATCTTGACGGACTACTCCGAGAAAGTGGAATTGGTGATGATGGAAGCGCGAGAAGCTGCAAACCGGATGGAGGAGAGCAGCCGGAAGCTGAACGGAGTGACGTTGTCACGGTCGTTCCATCTGTCCGACCTTTCAATGCCCGGGTCTTTTCCGAACGTGGGCATTCAGACGGAAGGAAAGGAGGGAACTCCCCAGTCAAAGAAGAGTGGGAGGAAACTCGCGCACACCATCAACTTGGATTCGTCACCAGATCTCCCAGAACGTGAAACCGGGGAGCGGAACCGAAACCTGACGGATGTCTTCGAATAACTTGGAACGAACCCGCCTAGAAGTCCCACATTGAACCCGGGGCAGGATCAAGGTATGGATCTGACCCCAGATCAGGGTGAGGATCAAGATCAGAGCGTGGACCAAGGCGAAGACCAAGTTATGGACGAAGGAACGGATCAAGGAGTAGATCCGGTTATGATAGGATAGTTAGGATTTTAGTTGTAAATATTTGTTAGTTAGGACCGGACCGGATTTGATCCGGTGTGTCTGGTTTGGATCGGATGTTTTCCAGTCTAGCCGGCTCGGCAGGGACTGAAAGTTCCGCGCGGACTTTCCGGGCCCCTTTTTGTTGACTTTTGAGTTTTAAAGTGTATATTAGTCAGTCTCTACGAAGGAGACTGGGAGTCTTTTCTCTTGAGTTTTTGTGTGTTTTCTATTGACTTCTTGTTGTACGTCTCTCCTACGTGTGGCAGGGTTGTTTTGGTGAGGAGTTAGGAAAATGTATGCAGATTCTAGAGAGATTTCTCCCCTTAGTGCGTTTGTTTTGCTCTTATGTGCATGTGAGTGGGTATTCTAAGTGTTGGGAGCAGATTTCAGTTCCTCAGCGCCTCTACAGTTCACGATTCCGGGCGAGAAAACCGTTGTTAGGCTAGGCGGATAGGGAAGGAGTCCTTAGTCGCGCTAGAACTCTTGGATAGGAAATCCGGTTGAGTGTCCGATCTCCCGTGAGGTCTCGCTGCCCTAGTTGGTAAACGGAAGGACTTTACTTGATGTTGGAACGGACGAGTTCGCTTGTAACCACCTAACTTTGCGCGGAGGGAACTTGGCATCAAGGTCGTTGTAGTATGAGAGGATCGTACGGGGGGTCTTTGTGTGACCTGCAAACCGGATCGCTGTCCGGGTGGCTGTGAGAGATCAAACCGGATCCGAGCTAGTGTAGGAAGTAGTGGAATAGAGAAGTGGGTCTTCAGCCACTATAAGTCACGGAAGGAGTGGCGGGCCTGCCACTCTCAAAAGCAAGCGGCGAACCCTCTGATGGTGAAACAGAGGCAAAACTAAACCGGAGTGGAGTGAGAGTACGTGTGAGAGGACCGGATTGGATCGGTCCAGAGAAGTTCCAAGATCAGAAATTGTAGGATCCTGGGTTGTGATAGGATTATAGGACCGAATAGCTTGACAGGCCGGAAGAGATAAAGAGAGGTCTGGTCGTTGTTTTTGGTGTGTTGTTTCCGGTTTTAGATCTAGGACCGGAAAGTAGAAATTGGATACTGGCTGAGCTTAAGTTGGAAATAGAGCTAGACACTTCACAGAATCTCGTGGGTTCAATCTTTAGAGTCATTTTGTTATGCTTTAGAGTGGTTTTTGGGAGTATAACAGGGAATTCACTTACTCTGTGCTGCGACACCAACCACTCTAATTGGCGCTCATCCGTGGAAGAAGAAGGGTGGACACTTGCATGTCCATCCACACTATCCAAGGCCATCTCGTGGGGGCCAAGGGCAACATCCACCTCATTCAATTGCCCTTCCGTCATGTCCACATCATCTTGGCGAGAACCTCCTGCCTCCACTATCCTCGCGTCTTCGCGACTGGTCGATGCGTCCCCCTCCAAAACCACGTCATCATTTGGCGAGATGGAGCTCAGTATGTTTGGTTTACGGCCAGACCATTGCGTTTGCTGGAATGTCTCCCACTGCACTGTCCGCCCCAAGAACACCTCGACGTAAGTCATTTGGCATAGTGTCAACCGTCCGTCCTTCTTCGTGTTTGTGTCCCACAATGCTCTTGCGACTTCAATTAGTCTCTTCTTGAAGCAGGGATGCCCGCACGTGTCGATGTCCACGAAACCAACCTTTACAAAAGTGGGATATCGGTCTCGATGCCAATGACGGCATATGTGTGCCCAATCCACAAAGCATGAACACTGCAACCGACTCCATGAACCACGGACCAATTTCCACCTAGGCTTTGCATCTTGGTCCTTCGCATCGAACACGGCGTAGTCCAGAGCCACTCTATTACCCCTCTTCTTCTTTGCTGGTGTAGCGAGGTTCTCACTGGAGCCACGAGTCCCAGTATTCTCCATTGTCCTTCCCCTACCAAAGAAGTAGGCCTGCTACTGATCCACGAAAAAAAGAATGACCGGATGCTAGGAAATGGACGCATTGGTACAGCAATCAAGCTTCCTCCCAAACTACACGCCAAGGCTTTATCCAAACCAGGGACGTCCAGCTTGGGGGGGGGACGCTCTGAAACAATGACAGTCTTCGGAACACGGATACTTCAGAGCTAGAAGGCAAGGCAAGGCTCCAAACCAAGTCCGTCCAGCTCCAAAGCAAACACAATGGCCGTCCAGAGACCACTAAGTGAGCTTATATGAGGTCATTCCTTGAGGCAAGTAGGAGGGATAATCACAGTCCGCTCACCTTAATCATGGTACTGGAATCGGTCATCAGGGCCGTCCACAAAGGACAGCAATCCCAGCATCGACGGAAGGAACGTCCACGAGACGGCGGCGACAGGTTTGGCAAGCCGTCTTTAGGGTGGGGACCAGGTTAGGCGCCATCATGATGGGAGAAGAGACGGCCTTGGCCTGGTAGGGACGTCTGGCCGTCGACAGGACGGTCGAGGCATCCCATCATAGTGGACGGGCCCGTGGACGGCATGTCCGTCCAAAGAAGAGGACGGGTTGCCGTGACGGACCCGAGGGACGGAGCTCCTCGACGGGCTCAGTGTGGACGGACTATGCGGACGGCCCGATGCACGCATTTCTAGACGGTTCATGGCGACGGACCCGCTGCGCGCAGCAGGAACGGTCCATTCTGGCGACGGTTGAGGGACGCAGTTGTAGACGGACCTTCATTGACATCCTTTCTCAGAAAAAAGAAGACATACTCTGCGGTTAGTACCTCAGGAAACCTAAGTGTAGCCTAGTATTTTCGGCAAAAATTTCTTCAAAACATTACCATGAGCAATTCTAAAACCAGAAAAAAAAATTCATACGTGTAATGAAAGCCAAACTCAAATCCAGTCTACCAACAACTATAGAGCCGCTGTAAATTGTTGTCAACCTGCTCCCTTGTGACCAAGGACCGGAAAGTGAAAATACACCTAGATGTACAACAAGTTCAAGGTTTAGGATTCAAAGACATAGACATGCATGTTCGGGACGTCAAGGTGGAATAAAGGCCACCGCTATTTAAAAACATTTAGTTGGAAACATTGTCCACTAGATTTACGGAGAGGTTCAAAAAACACAACTCACATTCCTGAGTCCTTGCGTAGTTTCCATTTCCGTTGTTGTTTTTTAGAAAGTCTTCCTTCTGTGTCTGGGTTGCCTTGTTTGCGTGAACATTTGGACACCTTCTTAGGATGAGCACTTGACCGGCCAATAGAGCGATTGCGTAGTGAAATATTCATAGCAGGGGTTATTGTTGCCAGTTGGGTACTGGCCGATGGACTTGCTCTACAGAAGGGGGGGTTGCCAGAAGGTTGCCTACATAATCCGCAGGAAGATGGGACATTTAGGCCGTCCACTGGGCGTGGCGGATCGTTCAAGCGAGTAGGTTGGCGTTGACTTCCTGATTCCACAGGCGTGGTGATGGTGGTGGCGACGTTTGTGGATCTTCCCCTAAAAGTTTGTGTAGACAAGGGGCCAATGGTTCTGAATGCCTCCGCCTCGTTCTGTGTTCCCTCGTTAATTTCAATCCCTGTTTTGATATCCGCTTCCACCAAGCGCTGTGGTCTTTCTACTTGTGCTACAGTTGGTGTTATTTCAAGCTCTGGCTGATCAGCCTGCTCTGCAACCACCTCATTGTCATCTTCAGTAGGGCCACCTCCAATTTCATTTGGCATATCGGGGCTTGGAGGAGCGACTCCTTCGTCTCCATTGTCATCAGGGGACAAATCATCTCCATTGTCAAAGGCATTAGCCGGATTGCGCCTCGCTCCCCTACGTATTGGAGCACAGAATGGACCATCTGAGTTGTTAGAGTCGTCCTCGGACGGGTCCAAAAATACAGACCCCTGATCAAGACCATCTAACTTGTTTGCTTTAGTCATTGAGTCTTCAGACACCATGTTTTCAGTATACCACTTTGTAGGATCTGCACCGCCACGCTGTCGAAGAGTCTTCGAATTTGTGTAAATGTAGACCAACTCTTCTGCACAATCCACATTCAACCTATTGCGGGATCTATTGTGCACAAATGAGTACATGCTCCAATTGCGTTTACACGACGATGCCGAATAAACTTGTGCCAAAATAAGTCTTGCAGTTGGGGCAAGGGTTTGAGCGGCAGCCCCCAACAGGTCCCACCACTCATGTGGTTCTAAATTTAAGGTGGTGGCATCAGGGAGGCCACCAAATATTCCTCGACGATCTCGAAAGGCTTGGTACTCTGACAACGCTGATGCGTATGCTTGATTCCCCCCCAACAATTTCAACAACACATTCAGCACTGCATCTTTTGCCTTGGGATCATCCATTAAGGACTGGTCATTCAATAGAAAGGGATTCAAAAGAGCACCTACATAGTGCAAATCACTGGCCAACATCTCCCAGCGAGCGTTAAATGCGTTGAAGGCGCGTATGGCAAAGTCAAGGTCCATCCTCAATGGCGGATCAGGCAAACTCTGCACATGGTGCTTCACATTCTTCATCACTAACCATGCTTTGCCCATGCATGGGCACTTCTGGTCAAACTCCTTCAAGGCAAACAACACCGGCTCGACCATGTGCACGAAGTTCATACATGTCCTCCAAAACGCATCTCTCCGCACTTTCCTCCTCACAGAGACTGCCGTTGCCCTAGTTGTGGCTTTAGTCAATTTATTTACATATTCGTTCCACTGAGGATCCACAATGGTCTACTCTATGGCTTCTTTGACCTCCACCAAGCGCTCTATCATAAGAAAAGTGGTCGCAAAGCATGTCTCATTTGGCTTCAACAATATTAAATCCAGCGAATGTCGATGAAATATGGCGAGAGGCATGTGGTGTGTTTTTATGAATTTTATAATTTTTTTGGCGCGTTTCACCATTCTCTTCACCTAGTCTTCATTATTCCAATCCTCCAGTAAGAGATCCAATGCATGTGCCAAGCAGCCTTGGAAACACAAGTGTGGAAAGCGAGCAATGATCAACTTGCCAGCTGCTCGCATGTTGCCTGCGTTGTCGGTGCAAACTTGTGCCACATTCTCGGGACCCACCTCCTCAATGTATTTGATCAAACGGCGCGCCACGTATGTTGAGTCTTTATATTCCCCTGTTGTATCAATGGACCCAAGAAAGCCCTCTCCGCTTGTGCATGACAACATCACATTGTCCCATTGATGCATCACATTGTCCCATTGGTGCGTCACATTGTCCCATTTGTCTGAGCACATTGTCACCCCATACTTGTGGATTGGCCCCTTTGTCTTCTCAGATATCGTTGTCGCCATGTCCTCCCTCGCCAATTTCAACAACTTTGTACGTAGCGCACCGTAGCCCGGAGGTTTATATAGAACCCTTGACTCCGATGTTGTTGCCATTGCATCTATGAAGGCAGGGTGCTGCGCGACGTTGAACGGTATGTTGGCTTCATAAAAAAAAGTAGCCCACTTCTTGTCTAATAATTGTTTCTTTGATGTATTCATTCCTTCCTGGACAGATAATTGGCACATTGGCCGAGCGTGGGTCAAACTAGGTCCAGGTGCCTCTGAAGATTGTACATGAGAGCCTTGCCCACCAGTGTTCGCACCCCCTTCTGATGCAGATACTGTAGTAGTCTGCTGTTGTTCATTTCGAGTTGCACCCAAGGGCAACGTGGAGGGCGAGGTTATTTCTTCCTCACATGCGGTTCCATGAACGGGTACTAGTGGCACGTTTCCACCACAACTAAAAAACATGGCTTTCACCGCTGCACTCACTTTTCTGGAAGACCTCACCCCGGGCAGGCTATTACTGTCGTTCCCTTTCCACCCCAAATGGTACAGCAATCGATCCTTTTGGTAACTTATGGTCACTCTGCATGCCTTGCATTCCACTTTCCCGTTTCTGGTTTGGGTATACCATGGATCCCAAATTCTTCGGGACCCTCCCATTGCCCTTGTTTCCTCTACCCAATCACCACCCACTAACAAAATAACCAGTAACCCACAGACCCCTGAATCCACCAATACAAAAAAAGGTTAGTATTATGAATGAAGTATAGCGTGGAGGAAGCACTTGCTGTTCACACGGCACGTGCTCTTCCAACACGGTCGTCCTGAACTCCGTTCTAGTGCAATGGTTGTACACCAACCAAGTCAACAGACCAGAGAGCAACAAGGAAAGGTGTTCCGAGAAAAACGGAAACAAGATTATATACCAGCTCGCTGTAGAAGGACACTGTTTCCACCGTAACAGTTTCAGGCGACGAACCCTTGTGGTCGGACTACTCTGGATTCGTCCCCCAGCAGTTTTACCACTGTGGACGGATGCCGTCTGGATCCGTCTTTGTCTGGACGGACCCGAGGCGACAGTTTAGGCTAACTTAGACTTCCCGACCTACAGCGACATTGACCCTGGGACGGACCGTCAGGACGGCATCTTCTACTAGTTTACGGAAGTGGTGCCGTTGACGGCCTCTGATGCACGGAGGGGACGGCACTTCAAACCGTCCGTTGGGGGACAAGATGGTGACGAACATGGACGGACCCCTGTGCATCGGTCATCCAAAAAAAGGCAAAGGGTAGTGCTGCAATTTAAGAGGAAATTGAAGATTTATTCATATTTAGAGGGGGGAAAAAAGTGAGTACAAAGAGAATGTGAAGCAGGTTCATAGTCTGTAAACTACTCCCGCCCAGAAGTAACCCAAAATACTGAAACTAATTGTGGCACTACTGAGCTGTGTCACTATCTGCTTTTACGTTTCAGGATGTGCTTGCTTGAGCTCTTGCTCTACGCGGGCGTCACGGTAGCATTCCACAAGAGGTGCCTAGAACGTTGGAGCACTACTAAGGCGTTTCACCGCATCTGTCAGCGAACGTCGGTGTTGAGCCTCCTCCTTGCATAACTCTCCCAACGTTGCCTTGAAGGCGCTGAATGCCGAAGTGTCCGGAATCATGTACTCATTGCGCCTATCCTCCTTCCATATCTTCTGTGCAAGTTTCCCAACTGAATACCCGTCTGTGTGTATGTTGACACAATGGTCTTTACCAACACGAGTTGGAGACATTTCAGTTCCATGGGCGCCAATAACATACATTAACTCAGGTGCGACCCACCAACAATGGTTGCGCAGCTTCTTCAAGTCAGTCCCGATCTTGCATGTGTACCGGGGAGGGACTGCTTCCTGTATGCGGGTAGCCATTTCCCAATCCGTGAGCCCAATCCACACAATTCAGCCATCATCGTTTGGGAAGTGAAACATAATATTTGCCGGTGTGATGTCATTATGGAGGACAGAGGCTTGTTGGACTACTTCGATGATGCAAATCAAGGCCCACGCGAGAGCGGTGCGATTACGTTGGTATGCAATAATTCGCTTGGCCTGTTGCTTGTCATGTTTGCTGGTGTAGTATGCAAGCTCTTCATACTCCCCGTAGTCCTTGGCACGGTCGTCCGCATTTATCATGTCAGCCAACGTGCCTCCATTCCACCAGTGCAAAAAACACTCCATTGTCTCCTCGTGAACTGCAAAGAACTTAATGACCTCCGGATGGTCAACGGGACATACCATGGCCTCAATGGACAACTTCTCCCGGCTTCTCTGCAAGTTATCCCCAGGCAGGGACATCTTCCCAGCTAGATGCATTGTTTCCGGAATTTGGGGACAATTCTGGAGGAACACCTTCCGCACCCAACCATGCCCTCCCCGTGCAGTGTGGCCTGACAAGGGATACACAACCACCGTAGATGGCAAGAAGAGTACAGTGCCTGCTTGCCCTACTCCAGTTGCCTGCTCCTGATTTTTTTGAAACCAGGGGGCCTTGCTCACATTGCTGTTGGACAGTGGACGTACTGCTTTTGCCCACCACTCCACCTTCTGATGCCACACGGCGGCATCTCCTCGCTTCGGTGGTGCGTTCTGATCAAAGCCACTGATTTGCAGCAACGTGAGGGAGGTTCGTGATGGAGGTTTGAACTTGATCCTCCAACCACTCGTCAAAGCCTTCCTTCAGGCAATCATCGTGCCATTTTTCCTTGTTCATGAGCACCCCGAACATACAGCGCAGCTTGTTCCTGATTTGATCCATTCCAGCGGATCCAAGCTGGACATACGTTCTATTCAGTTGGTCCACGGTATATTTCCCAAAAAAATCTAACACCATCCTATGCACGGCCGTCGTTGCTTCCTTCGACGGCCACTTCCCCTGCCGATCAGTTTTTCATCAGTTCCGTTTCTTCTTCCTCTTTTCTTTCTTCGACTCCACAGCGCTAGGAGGAGTCACTTGTCCCGGCTCTGACGCGCAATCCGGGCTGTCGGGCGATGAAACTACTTCATGGGCGGCAGTGGCGTCCAACCAGTTCGATGCCTTCTTCTTCTCGGACGGTCTTTCCGTCATGGTTGCAGCTAGTTCGTTGGCCCCCCCCTCTGACGCAATTAGGGTATTCCAGTGAACAAAACCAGGTATCCTTCAATGAGTCCCTCTACAAGCACCCGCGCTCCCAAGCAAGGACTGTCTCCAATCCAGGACCCAGGAGCACCATCAGCGCAAGAGAGACTAATAATGCAAGTAAAGCCTCAAGGCCATATAAATTCATTGAACAAGGACGCACAGTCCGTCGAGGTGGACGGTCTTCCCGTCCCTTAGACGTGAAGTACGTCCCCAAGATGATCGTCCCGTCCAGAAACCAGTAACAATCCGGGGCCTGGGACGGAAAGGCCTGTCCAGAGGGAAGTGATGGGCGTCGCGGACGCTCTTCAGGACCGTCGAAAGCGTTAACTCCAGAGGCAGCGCATCTATGAATCTGTCCTGCACGCCGTCCCCGGTGGGCTGATTTGTTCACCTACGCGACCTCCCAAAAGGGAAGCGACCCCTCGTTGGGAGAATCGCCCATTTACCTTGGCGACCATCTACCGGACCAGTTTGGAGCAGGTTGTTAAATGATGTAAGCAAAACGAGCCAGCTTGGAGGAGGAATACTAAGCTCCCCAAGTAGACTGGTAGAGTATAATATGCACATTTTGGGCTTCCATTCAATTGCCCTTCCCTACACGGAACATCGTGTAGGGTTCAGGCACCCTAACCCTAAAATCCTAAATCCTAAGGTGGAAGAAGGTCACACGCTCGGTTCTGTGATATTTTGGTCTTCAATATAGAAATGGAGGTAAGCTGAAAGTGAGTCCATATCAGAATTTGGGTGAACAAATTCAATTTGCCTTTCAAGTATTTGCTAACTACAGTATTTTTCCATATTATCATTAGAAAAAATTGAAATGTTCTTTAATTCTGTGCGTGGGTGTACTGGTGTAGGGTATAACCCTGAACCCACCATATTGTCCATACCGCATCTCCACTATTTCTTTCGATACATTTAAGTACTTACCATTTCCAACGACAATAAAGGATTAAAGGCTACCACACATCCAATTTTTTTCACATCCATTCGGTTTTGTTTTCTACCACACATCCAATCTCTCCATTTTTTTGGTTTAAGTTAAACTTAAAGGCTACCACACATCCACTATCCGGTTTAAGTTTGGATTATGTCCCGAATTTGAAGTCGTAAAGGCTACCACACATCCAGTTTTTATTTATTTAAGTTTGGGTTATCACCCCAACTTAAAGGTGTACATACATCCAATTTTTTTGGTTTAAGTTTGAGTTATCTCCCTAACTTAAAGTTGTAAAGGCTACCACACATCCAATTTTTTTTGTTTAAGTTCGGGTTATCACCCCAACTTAAAGGAGTATATACATCCAATTTCTTTTGTTCAAGTTACCCTTATCACCCCAACTTAAAGAAGTACACACATCCAATTTTTTGGGTTTAAGTTCGGGTTATCACCCCAACTTAAAGGAGTACACACATCCAATTTTTTTTGTTTAAGTTTGGGTTATCTCCCTAACTTAAAGTCGTAAAGGCTACCACACATCCAGTTTTTTTTTGTTTAAGTTTGGGTTATCACCCCAACTTAAAGTCGTAAAGGCTACCACACATCCAATGTTACTTACGATTACTTTGGGTTTAGGATTTAGGGTTTAGGGTTCAAAGGTTACAGGTCAGGGGGCTGCGTGTTGGGTTCTTAGAGTTATGGGTTCAGGGTCCTTCCAAACAATGGATGCTTCAATGTGGACGATCGACCATCCACCAGTCAGCGTGATTTCAAAGTGCCGTTGATCCGTCTCCTGGACGGACAGGCCGTCCAGTAGACGCACGGACCGTCCAGAGGAGGGATGGCCCAACCCCTAAACCGTAGAGGTCACCTTCCTAAAACTCAAGGATGGACTCCGTCTACTAGACAGAAAAGCCGCACAGGCGACAGCATTCATTTGATTCTGACATACAAGCCGTCTGGAGGACGTTGAAGCCGTCGGCACATTTGGACTTGAGTGCAAGCGCGTGGGATGGCAGGCCGTCTAGGAGATGCGCTTTCCGTCCACTACTCGGACCTAAACTGCAGAGGCCACCTAATCCAAACTTGTGGACGAAGTCCGTCTACTGGACGGAGAAGCCGCACAGGGCGACGGCATTCATTTAATTCTGACATACAAGCCGTCTAGAGGACGTTCATGCTGTCATCAGGTTTGGACTTGAGTGCAAGCGCGTGGGACGGCAGGCCGTCAAGGAGACGCGCTTTTTGTCCACTACCCGAACCTAAACTGAAGAGGCCACCTAATCCAAACTTGTGGACAAAGTCCGTCTACTGGACGGAGAAGCCGCACAAGGCGACGGCATTCATTTGATTCTGACATACAAGCCGTTTGGAGGACATTGAAGCCGTCGACACGTTTGGACTTGAGTGCAAGCGCGTAGGACGGCAGGGCGTCCAGGAGATGCGCTTTCCGTCCACTGCCTAGACCTAAACCGTAGAGGCCACCTAATCCAAATTTGTGGACGGAGTCCGTCTACTGGACGGAGAAGCCGCACAGGATGACGGCATTCATTTGATTTTGACATACAAGCCGTTTGGAGGACGTTCATGCCGTCATCAAGTTTGGACTTGAGGGCGTCGCGCATGAGAACATCTGTCATGACGGCTTAGGAACTCAGGACAAGAATGGCATTAATTTTCAGGGTCGTCGAGTCAACGGCCCTCGGGGACGGCCAACGAGCTGCTATGTAGAAAGACCTATGACGTAAGTAATGTGGTGTTGCATTCGCGCATGCACATTCTTTCACATTTTCAGATTGATGTTGTTTCAGTCGCCGTTCATTGCTTCCAAAGGTTGTCGTAAACTCCGTTGTGAACCAAGGCGTCATCCCAACCTTCTGTGGGAGTACGTAACATCCGGAAACTCCCTAAGAACAAACAAGTAGAGATAAAAGTAGCAAAACTTTTTCGATTTTTTGCATTAGAATACGGAATTAGGAACTAGATATTAGAATTTGGAATTAGCCTTTTCTTAGAAAAGATATAACTCTACTTATGTTACGCAGTCGTCCAGAAATCGTAGCCGGAAAGCCGGAAAGCCAGAAAGTTCCGGATTGTAGGGACCTACCGCTAGGTTCCGGCTAGGGAACTTACAGGAACTTTGTCCTCGGCGGGAACTTAGGGTTCCGACAGGTACTTAAACCCCACCGCCAGCCTCATTCTGTCTCTTTACCCCGTGCTTCTCCATGGTGCGTTAGAAGAGAGAAAGAGTGGTGAGATAGGGCGTGTTAGGGAGAGAAAGGGAGGAAGGTGCCGATTGCACCGGATTGTCTTAGTCGTCGGTGAGATGGCGGAAGCAAGCCGAGTCCGGAGGTCGGTAGTGACAGCTCGGGGCGTATGACCGGTTATTCCATCGGATCCGGAGCGCTTTAAGGAATTAGAGAAGGACCTAGAGATCATGGGGGGTCTAGGGTTCATAAAATGTCCATGGAATGTCCGGAGTAAAAGAATGATTGACGAACTCGTTTCCGGAGTTGGCAATCAGTTTGATTTAACTATTAGGGGTCGTTCTAGGGCCTGGACTCCAGAGTTGTGGGCAAAGGCGTACTTTATGCCCACTAGAGGATCCGGGATAGCAACCCGGACGGACAGTTATGCTGCTGACGTATTCCGGAATCATGCGGATTCCAAGGAAGGAAACACTGCAAGTGACTGTAGGAGTCCCCGGTATGGGCAGTTGTTAGCTTTTCTCATCCCAATTTTGTATCCGGAAAAGCCCACCCGGATTACAATGACTGTGGCAAATACCATTTTCGGAGCGCTGGGAGATAGGGAGAATCCGGCTCCTAGGCCGATCAGTTGGGGAGTGATCATTCACTCCGTAGTGGAAAAGCTAGCGGTCAATATCGTAAATAAGAAATCCAATCCGATTAGCCCCTACTTTTTCCATTTGTATCACTCTGAGGATGCACTGGCCGGACCGGAAATGACTGTGTACCGGAAGGGCGAGAATTTGTTGAAGTACGGACTTCCCGCGGAAGATGAACCGGACGAGCCCGATCTGGAAGAAGACGAACCGGAAACGGAGCATGCGTCACCAAATGTTGCAGTGATGCGCCGGAAGTCTACTGATCCGGGTTCTCGAGGGAAGCAAGAGGCCGAAGAGGTGGAACAGCCTCGAGACCCACTTCCGGAAATAGATCAGCTAAAGGCCACCATCAAATGGCTGATAGCTACCAGGGCACAGAATGAGCGGATGTCGGCGCTGATCCGGAACGTGTGCGGGAAGCTGGGTGTGACGGAAGAAGCTCAGATCCTGGTGGCATTGACGGAAAGGCCGGATCCAGAAGCAGTGAAGCACCTAGAAGACCGGATTCTGACCCTGGAGCAAGAACGGGACCAGTTTCGAGAGCAAGCTGCTTGGTTGGATAGAGAGAAGATCACCGCTGAAACAAAGGAGGGAGAAGCCATGATCTGGTCCGGAATGTCTGGGAGGTCTTTGACAATCCGACAGATATTCTGGCCAGGGCCACGCTCTGGAATTCCAAGATGACTTAGGACGATCACGTGGTCGGATCGAAGGTGGTGAACATCCTGGTGGATTTTGAAGTCCGGATTGAGGGAATACTGAAGTAAGTCCGGGAATTATTGGGCAACCTCGATCCGCTTGAGGGATTAGATCAGGGTCTTTTTGACATGGGTCAGGATCTCCAAGAAGGAGGAGCACAAAACCAGCCTTCTCCAGCGAAGAGCAGGACCATTGCCGGAACATCAAGGGCCGGAATACCATCGTCCATGAAAAGGCGATCGTTGGTAAAACAGTTTACGGGTACGACTCCAGTGAAGGAAGTGGTTCCAGTCGTGCCAGTTGGAAGAACTGCATCAGTAGCAAATCTCTATCCGGACCGATCGGTTACTTCCTCTTTCCGGGAGCCAGCCTTACCCAGAACGGTGCTGAATCCGGCACGGACGGATCCGGTGAGTTTTACTCACATGCTCCAGCCCATGCTCCAGACACCAGCGCCGTCCTAGCTCATCAATCTTATTGTTCCGAAACCAAGGGGACGGCGGCTACTGAACGAGACAAGTCCAAAATCGGAAGGAGAAGAGGATGAGGAGACGACTCAATCGGAGGAGGAGCAGTTGCATCATCCCCGGACCCGGTTGAAGACAAAGACCACTCCGCCCAAGAAGTCAGGTGACTCGCCATCACAGGGTGGCACTTCAGTAAAGAAAGCCAGGAGGGTGAGGTGACTAGTTAGGGCAGCAATAATGATAGTTAGGAGTTTTTACCGGATAGTAGTTCCGAAACCGGTTTGCCCGGATGTAGGGCCCGTTTTTACGGATTTTTAGGAGGTTAACGGTTTCCCGGTATTCCTAGAACAGTCCTTAGAGCCGTTGCCTTTTTGCTTTTTGCTTTTTGTTTGGCCGTTGGCCGGTGTTTCTGGTAGCCGTTGGGGCTGCCTTTCTGTGAGTGTTTAAGGGCAGGCCGGCTTGTTGGCTTGTCATTCCTTTTCCTTGTATATTTAATCTGAGGCATTCAGGAAAGCACTTGTGGATTATTCTCTTGCGTATCGCATCTATAGTCACTTGTGTGGATGTATAAGTGAGAGTGTGCAAGGGAAGGAGTCCGGATTCTTGGACTGCCAGATTAGGCTGAGTGCGTTTTACGGATGAGTTTTAGACTTGCGCAGTGAGAAAGTGGTACCTTTAAATCGCAAGTACGGTAATCCGGTGAAGACCAAGGAGTGGTCCGAAAGCTAGTCCGGAATTCACAGGGGCGGTTCCGTGTAGGGGTCGGCGACCGCCAGAGGAATATTTTCACTCATCGGAAGGCTAGTCAACTTCATGAGCGGTCGAGAGCTAGGAAGTTATTTCCTTAGTTCCGGAAGTCCCGTATCCGTCGTTGTAGTAAGGAGGACCTAATGTTACCCTGTGTGACCAACTTTCCGGATAGGCCATCTGGGATGTTGTAAGGATGCCACCCTGTTTACTCAACTAGATCTATCCTTGGGTTGTATTTTGTTTGTGTTAATAGAGTTTATGTCAGAAGCGGGGTGGTGCAGTTCCCTACCCCTCGGAAAGAGCAAGTGAGGAACCCTCTGAGGGTAAAACAGAGGTATAGAAAACCAATTTATCAGAGAATTGAAACCGGAAGACCGGATAGTGCCGGATCCGGAAGTGAATCCGGAAAGGAAGTAGTCCAGAAGAGAGTTTGTGAGTTGAACGGACCCCTCTTGAGGCGGTCAAAATCCGGAAACTTAGAGGTCTAGAAACACTAATTTTGAAATAATGTCTGGAATCTCTTGGGACGATAACTTGTGTCATCTTAGCACGTTTTGCTGTTAAGAATCCTTACGCCCAGATTACGCTTACAACACCCTCAATGGCGAGGCATCAATGGCAACCAAGTGGATACCCCACGGAGCGTCTCGAACTCATGTTCTACGCCAAGTGGGCACTGGCTCGATCCCGGTTCACTTTTGCCGAGTTGCAGTTTTGGAATCTGATGATGTGGAGGCTTCTGCGAGATGGGCGGATGACGTTGAATTGGACGAAGCCGAAGAAGCGGATTGCGATGGCTCCGCTTGAATTGCACACGGGCCACTCCTTTGCTGCTTGGCGGACGGAGCAGCGAGAGCAACGACGTCATGATGCGGAGGCCGCACGACGAGCTTTCAGGGACGGGCGAGCGCGCCCTTGACGGACCATTCATCCGTATCTTTCATTTTTGTGGAGTGGCGAGGAACACGAGCTTGTAGTATACCAGTCTGATTGACAGTCTTGGTGGATTCTAGAGTGTCGCTGTTAGCTTTTTTCTGGTTAGTTTTCACAAGAGATCTTTGCGTTCACAGCGTTGAGTACAACTTGTAATGTTTTGTTGTTCGCTTCCATTGCTTCCATGATGGATTTCTGGCTCCTTTGAAGCCGTGTGAGCATTGTAATATCATTCACTCATTTTCATGAAACTTGTTTTACCCTCTACTTTCGTGCATTCTCCTTCCAATGCGGTGTTGGTGTTTTCCTGGTATGTAAATATGTTGAATTGTGCAATGGGTGTTATCCTATGCATGACACTGGAACTTGCCCATCATTCTTGTTTGTCCGGCGCGTGGACGTCTTTGTTGCACACAGGCAAGGCCATCGACTTCCCGGCGCGTGGACGTCTGTGGTATTGCAGGATCTTCCCTAAACCGGTTCCAGCAAACGAATTGTTAGTCCCCGCAGAGACGACAGGCCGTATGCAATCCGTCGAGTTGACGTGCTGAATTCCGCTCGCTGTCGGTGACAGCCGGTCGAGGAGGCCGTCCGTTGCTCCCTTCCGCCCGTCCATTCATGTAGGGGACAGACGGTCCGTCAACCTGGACGGGTGGGCCGTCGATTTGATGGATTGCATTCAGGATGTCTTTCGGCGAAGGCTCGTCCCTCCTCTGAATCCGTCCCTCCTCATAAGCCGTCTACCCTCTAAAGCCCACGGTCTGAAGCCGTCCCTCCTCTAAAGCCATCCCTCCCTTGAAGCCGTCTCTTCTCTGAAGTCGTCCCTCCTCTGAAGCCGTCCCTCCTCCAAAGCCATCCCTCCTCTGAAGTCTGAAGCCATCCCTCCTCTAAAGCCGTCCGTCCTTGGAGCCTGTTAGGGGACGGACGGGCCGTCGATTGAGGGACGGGCTGCGGACATTAATGAAGACTCGTGTCCTCCTTTGAGTGGTGGGGGACCGGTCGTCGGATGGCCTGTCGGGCGACCTTGGGTTCTTGGACGTGGAGACCGTCGATCGGTGGACGGACGCCGTCACCGTCGACGGTCCCAATGGAACTACCTGCTTAGCGGACGGTCCTTAATTGGTTGCACCTAAACAGCCCTATGTGGACATTATAAGCATGTTTCCACACGGCCATTTCCATGTCTTTGCTCTCTTGAGTTCCTCGGTCTTGGTTTGAGGAAAGCCTTGCCTGGTAACTCACAAGAAGTCAGAGGCACTGGAATTTTGTTTTGTCAGATTTCCTGTTGCTCATACGCTCCGTGACCTCGCCAGTATTCAGGTGTTATCCTTTATCATGGAAAGTATCGTTGTTCCGTCTTCCGGGGCCGTCGCCTCGATGAACGCAAGAAATCAAGATTCGGGCCCTGAGACGGATACTGCGAGCAGGAAGAAGAGGGGGAACAGGTCCACCATCGATTGGACGACGTACAACAACCATGCGGTTTTGGCCAAGCACGGTTGGAAAGACGTGCCTGAGCCCTAGACCCGCGTGACTTGTCGGAATTATGTAGATTGGACTCACATAAACCGGCATTGGGAACAGCATCGATACCGTACTCATGTGAAGGCCGGGGCGGCCAGCATAAACAAATGCCGGCATCCTGAATTGAAGAAGAAGCTGAAAGAGGTGTTGTTGGCGCTCTGGGGGCAGCTCACAAAAGGAGATGGAACCCTGTCCTTGTATCAGATGGCATATGCAGAAGTATTTTTGAAGAAGGACGTGGATTGGACAACTTTTTTGGCAAAGCAACGGAAGGGACGATTTCCAGCAAAAATTCGAACCATTCTTGCGAATGCTGATGTGTCGTTGGAGAACATTCATTTCGACACGACAATGGACATGGAAGATGTTGAAGAGCGTGCGGATGACATGGAAATTGACGCTGAAAACGCAATTGGACAACAAGATTCCATGGAATCCGTGAGGGTGGCCGTCGAGGTTCTTCAAGAAGCGTCATTGACCGTCCGCTCTATACTCCTTGAACCTGTTCCTTTGCCGCACACCACTACAAACGAAACCCCATCCATTCAATCTATAAATGGATCCTTTGGAATGGTTGCTGGTAGTCTAGAGGTTGAGCGCCTACGAGGTGTGGTGATAGCATTGGAGCTTGAGAAGGTTGAAATGTCTAGGAGGCACACAAAAAATATGAAGCTTGAGCAAGAGAAGGCTAAAGCTCTTGTTGATGAAAATGGGAGATTGAAGGTTCGTCTAGATGAAGCTTTAATTCTAGGACGTCGCTTGAGTACGGATGACACACCCTCCTTAGATGATGTAGTGGCAACCGCTACATATGGTGTGGTTGAGGAGGTTCACGTGGGCCCCAATTCACAAGATGGCTTCGTACGGCGACCTCGCCCCATTCTTTTCAATTCAGCGTTCGGACTACCGAGCTCAAGTCGTCAAAACATATCGGAGGACAACCCACGTTTGGGCATGATCGATCAACCTACTCTTGAGGCCATGCAGACATGAGCAGTGCAAGCAGAGACAGAGGCACAACGAACAAAGGCCGCATTGTTTGAAATGTCAACTGCCACCCGTGTTATGGAAAGTCGTGCTCGCATAGCTGAAGCAAATGTGGAGCGATTAAACTCAAGAAAGGTTGAAATGGAGCGGGAACAGATCGCATTGCATACACAGATTGTTGAATTGCAATTATTGAATGCTAAAATGCTTGAAGATCCTGAGAGGGAGAGGAAGATGTTAGCCATGTGCAATGTGAAGCTCGCTTGTACGTTGGCGATGAACGAATCACAACAACTTCAATGTGAATTGAAGAAAGTAGCCACTCAATTTGGTGACCATGGCCAATGCTATTTGGCTTGATGTCATGGCCTGTTCTACAAGACATGTTTCCCAAGACATTACCTTCCAATGACGGCGTTGTGAACAAGAGCATTGATTGGAACCGTGATCCATCCCTTGAGTTCCAATACAAAACGGCCCGTTACACCTATGTGGGTGAGGGTCACCGTGGCCCTCACCCTCTCTTGTGGCCCTTGGTACCAAACTTTGTCCATGACGGGACGACATGTATAATTTGTTTTGAGCCTTTCAGCCCCGAGAGCGGATGGAGCCTGGGTACGTGTCCCCATGTGTACCACCCCGGATGCCTCATTTCGCACATGGTCACAAGAAGAAGGTGTGCGCAATGCAAGGCCCCATTCACCAATGATTGTACAAGATGTTTGGATTAGAGGACCACATGCCGAAACACTACGAATACAACGAGGCAAACTTACCGGGCCCTTCCAACTCGAGCCATTGGGGTGATGATATGGCTTGGATGTGGAAGTGGAAGCACTCCAAAAGACACCTCCCTTCTCTAACTGTATCCGAGATACCTTTGGGAAGTGATGAACAAGTTACAGAGGTCTTTAAAAAGGTCATTCCGGACAAAGAAGCGGAGCGTCGAAATTTCTATGCTCAAGTTGTTGGTGGATGTCGTACGCACAATCTAGGCGTAAGTATCCTTAACACCAAAAAGGTGATAAGATAACAAGGAATATCGTCCCAGGAGATTCTAGTATGTTATAGCAAGCTAAGGATTATCTAGGTCTTTTCAAAACAACCACCCCAAGCAAACCTCTTTCCCTTCCTCTGTTCTTTTCAACGCTAATACCTTCCGGATTCCAATCCGGACCTATCCCTTTCCGGTTTCCGGTTTGATCCGGGTTCCGGGTTTCACTTCCTACCTCTGACTGGTTTTATATCTCCTTGTTTTACCCTCAAGGTGTTCGCATTTGATCTTTAGAGGGGTAGGGACTCACCACTCATAGACTCCTATTTCTTCTACAATAAATCCACATCAAACAATCCTAACAAAGTTTTTATCGTAGAGCAGAGGAAGTAGTAGTCCTCACAATTTCCCGGATAGCTTGCCCGAAAAGCAGGTCACTCAGAACTACATCCTTCCGCTTTTACTACAACGACAGATCAAGACATCCGGAACTGACAGAGATTTGTGTATACAACTACCAGACTGATCCTATGGTTAGCAGACCTTCCGATGAGTGGGGATTTTCTGCTGGCGGCTACTTACCTCCGCACAGAACCCTCCCCGGATTTCGGACTCGCATCCACACCACTCTTAAGAACCGGATCACCGTTACGGAGTTTTAAAGGTATTACGCTGAAGTCCCAAATCTCAAGCCCAGAAAACTTCCTCACAAACTTCCTCGCTCAAATCAGATCCAAATATTCTCAACCTGGATTCCCCCTCACCCTTCCTCTCTCACACCTTGACACTTCATAAACAAATCAAGAAAACGCGCACATAGCCAGAAATCCGAATGTCCACTTAGTGACTCAGATTAAAGAAAAGGAGAAATGAACATAAACTAATGCACATAAAATGGGCAAGGATGGAATGAGAGGGCAACAAGCTGCCCTTCACCTTAAAAATCCAAACAAAAAGCCAAAAAGCCACCCTAAAATCCAGGTGACCAATCAGTAACCAACCGCGATATCCGGAAAGTTCAAAGTCAATTACCTTAAGAATCCGGAACCGGGCCCCACGCACGGAAAATCTGTTCCAGATTCAAAAACTCTAACTAATCGAAAACATACTAACTAACTACTTCCCTCGTTTTGATTTCTTCGCACTGCTACTCGGCCCGGCAGGTGGCTTCCTGTTCGATTTTGGTGGGGTGATCTTCGTTGCGGCCCGGGTTGGTATCATCCACTTAATCGGCGGAGGGTCGTCATCCGAGGCCGTCTCATCCCCGGATTCGAATACCACCTTGTCGGATTCCTCGATCATCTCCACCCTAACTTCCCTCTCCGGTGAATCCTCCAGCTGAATCGGTACTGTATTCTTCTTAGGCGACACCTTCTGCATATGCGGAAAGTCGGTCGGATTGGTCCAAGCCGGGTTTGACAAGGCCCCCATCCGTTGGATTAAGTCGCTGCGGACGGATGTTCCGGGTGTCAGAACGGAACCCCCTGCTGGTGCCAGAATCGACTGGATACTCCGCACATGGCCTTCCGCGGTAGCCTTCTTCTGAATCCGTACTTGACTCGAAGTAGGTACTGGGGATGGCTGTAGAATGATCCCCGGACCCGGTCTCTGTAGTGTCTTCAACAAGTCGACATTGGGCAGATCCGGAAAGTGAGCGTAGTCCAGGGGCTTCTTCAGGTCGAGGTGCCCCAACAACTGAACCATCTCCTTCAGTATTCCTTCCATCCGGGCCTGAAAATCAACCAAGATGGTCACCACCTTTGACTTGGATAAGTGGCCTATACCACTCAGCTGGTTGCTGAAGAGTCTGGACTTCACCACGGCTTTCGCGGGCTGATCCACCAATGCTGTCAAATTGTGGACGAGGTTAAGAGCTTCCGTCTCCTTCTGTCGGGCAGCTCCGGAATCCGTCTCTGCCCAATTCACCCAAGCTAAGAGGTCGTCCCTCTCCTTCTCCAAGTTCCGGATTTGCTCGTCCTTCTCACGTAGCAGATCCGAGTTCGGTCGTTGCCGGATCTCCGTCAAAATATCTTTGGGCTCCACCTTCAACTCCGCAGCAATCCCTAGGATCATATCCAACATTCCGAAGTGCAGGTGCTGAGCCTCCTCCATCCATTGTCTTCCGGCTTTGAAGAATTCCGACTTCGCTTCCGATTCCGAGGGCTGGCTGGGCTCTTCCTTCTCTGGGGGTGATTGTCCGACCTGTGAGTTTGGATTGGTCAACTTCCTCCTCTTCTCCCGTTTGTCGACCAGGTCCTGCTGCTGCTGTTCTTCCTCATCGTCTTCGTCTTCTTCCTCTTCCTCCTTGACTAGAGTATCCGGCGATATTTCGTGCGTGAGACCATATTTCAGGATCTCAAGCCCGGTGTCGTACGTCACCACCTCCTCCTTGGTGAGAACGTCCTGCTGATGATACAGGTGGAACAGATACGGACTGAGAAGACTAGGCTTCCCCTTTCCTAAGTGGTCCACCAATTTCTTCACTACACCGGCTATGACCTTCCCCCAGTGGACTTCCTTATCTTCTAAAGCCCCAAAGATAGTATTCGCCACCGTAACCGTAACTCGGGTCGGCTTTTCCGGATACAGGATCGGAATCAGAAATTCCAATATACGTCTCTGCCGAGCATCCTTACAGTCACTCACAGGGTATCCGTCCTTGGTGGTGACCGGATTACGGAACTTCCCAATCCCGTACTTCTCTACCCGAGAACCTAATCCGATTCCGTTCTTCTCAAACTCATACACTTTCGCCCACACATCTGTTGTCTATGCTCCTGGTTGGCCTCTCACGGTCAACTGAAACTGATTTGGGACCCTGGAGATAAGTTGCTCAAGCATCTCATGGTCCCTAACGTTCCATGGTCTACGTATCAAGCCTATGCATCCCATCCGTGTCAAATCCTCCTCTAACTATTTCCGGAAGGTCGGTTCAGACGGAATAAGCGGCCTAATTATCCGAGCCGTGACTGAGTACCGACGCGCTACCAGGTTGCTAGACTCCGCTATAGTTTATCGACACAAACAACTAAATCAGGTGCAATTGGCACCGACCTCACCTTTCTCTCCCTGTCGCGATCTCTAGCTCACCACTCTTTCTCTCAACTAAGCGCACAAGAAGATTTGCAAAGTAAGAGTGGGAGAAACTAGGGCTGGGGAGGGCTTAAGTACCCACTGAGCTGCCGACTGTTCCTGATTGCAAACGGAAAGAGGTCCGTTCCCGTAACAGTTCCCTAGGGTCGTAGACCGGAAACCGATTCCGTAGCCTGTTCCGATCCGATCAGACTCGGATTTAAGATCCGTTCCTTCTTCCGGAAAAACCCGTTTTAACGGATTTTGATCCTCAGAATCTAATTACCCGGTATTTATCCATATTTGGATCTAATTTATTATATCTTACCAAAATTTTGAAATTTTTGACTAATTTCTATTCTATTTCTATGCTACCTACCTTCTTTATGAGGTTCCGTGCTCCTACAGTGGACATTGGGACATGGATCACCAATATTTTGTGAGGGGACCGCATCCAGAGGGCTTTTTATATGACGGAGGTGGTGTCCACATGGGAACCCTTGGACAACTAACTTTTACAGAGGAGTCAACGTATGTCGCCGAAACAACATTCCATGAGCCTTGTGTCCTGCACGAGATCTATTCTTATTTGCACAATAGACATGATACTCACACAAAGGACCTACTGATACGTCTGCAATGCTCCGAAGAGTTGCAGAAGTTTTTGAAAGCTAGCATATCTAAAGTTAGCCTTGAACCAATGCAGTGAGCGGTTTTAACATGAATATGTAGTGTAGTGAGTGAGGATGCAGCCATATAGCCAAATAGTCAAATAGCCATATAGCCATATTGGAAGTGAGTTAGTTATATGCGGTCATGCTATAGGTAAAATTGTTGTTTGTAGAGGCCCTAAACCGTCGGCAGGGTTCTTAGTTTAGGAATGCGTTACCAAATGTACTATTTTGCATAAAATATAAAATCGGCTTTTCCTCCTTCGTGCCCTGGTCTGTTACCAAAACCATTTTATTTTTTGGTTTTTTGAGTAGTGCTGAAGTGGCATCATACGAGAAAATAATGTAGCCAAATATTTTAGTATTCATCTATATTTTGGATAGAACTATCTTTTCATCCACATATTTGGATGAGTTTCATTTTAAATTGACAATTTCATCCAATTTTTTTAAACTATTGGAGCAATTTGGCATCATCATCCAATTTTTCTTTAAATTTTTTCTAAAGGCTTGGTGCAGCCTATTTTTTTTGGAGGCATTTGGGCCTCATAAGGCCCAAAACAAAAAACCGGGCAAAAACCGTCCCATGTTGGGTCCGTCCGCACAGTCCGTCAAAAGTGTCCGTCCCTCCAAGGTCCGTCTCCTGGGGCCGTCCCCGGGGCCGCCCAAGCTGACGCGTCCAGTCATGTCCAGGTCTTGAAGCCGTTAAGTCAGGGGACCCATGCTGATTGACAATCCCCGAACCTGTTGACGGCTGATGATGAGTCCCCAAGCCTGTCGACGCCTTCCTGACCCTGCCGCCGCCGTCGCCTGGACGTACCCGCTGTCGATCGTTGGTTTTCCGGCCCATCTGGACGGCCCTTGTTTTGGATTATGACTTAATGCTTGCACTGACTTGATGTTGTTTACCTTCCCTAATTGCCTCGATAAAGTAGCTTGTATAAGTTGCAGTTTTGTTAAACGCTCTTACACTTTGCCATTGCAAACTTCCTTGGAGCTGGATAGACCTTGGTTTGCAAAAGCCTCGCCTTCTAGCTCTGAAGAAAGCAGTGCTCTTTTTTTGCAGCATTGCAAGTTACTGAATTCGTGGCGTGGGGACGGACCTGCAAATTCGAGCTTCGAGTTGGGGAGAGAGTTGAGGTTCTTGGACGGCTTCACGATAATTCTGTGGACAGGTTTCCTTTGAGCTGGACGGACCAGGTTTGCTAAAAGCCTTGGCGCCTAGTTTGTTGGATTGTCCACACTCCACAGAGCTTTAGTCATGGCGAACAGGGGGACAGGCTACAATGACAACGTGCAGGCAAAGAAGAGGAGGGGGAACCGGACTACTTTGAATGAGGAGGTATTGAATGACAGATTGATGAAGGCATTTCCTGGATGGAATGAGGAACTTCAACCTTTCAGCAAAAATGTATGTGCGAAATACATCGATTGGGCGCACATATGCCGGCATTGGCATCATGATCAGTTTAGGACGACCGTTGTCCAAGGGTTAGCGAACTTGGGCAAGTGCCAGCATGTAGCATACAAGAAGCACTTAATTGAATGTGCAAAGGCATTGTGGGACGTGACGACAAAGAAGGATGGGACATTTGCACTTTGCTCCATGGCATACGCAGAGGTGTTTTTGGAGAAGGACGTGCATTGGACAACGTACCCAAACAACGCACGTGGCGGTGCTAAACCAAACAAGATTTGGTCTATTCCACCGAATCCAAGCGTGCCGTTGGAAAATATTGACCCGGCCGTGGATCATGTGCATGAGGACATCGAGATGGCAGAGGTGGATGTTGTAGCCCCCGTACTTGTGGACATAGTTCCCATGCCCCTGGACTGGTCCTCCGTGCACGTGGGTCCCGAAGAGTTGGCAGTGTTGAACCAAGTCGAGCATGGTGGGTGCATGGCACAGAATCTGCGTGCGACAATGATGGAAGAAGCACCCATTACTTTCATGAACCGAGTTGACGAATGTGGTCATGTGAACAACAAATTGATTGAATTGCGGAAATTGTCGCATACATTGCAAGAACAATTGAACGAACGGGATGAAATGCATGAAAAGAAGCTTGCAGCCGAGAAGGGGAAGGCGAAGATGTTAGAGGAGGAGATCAGGATGCTGGAATCTTGAGTACGTGCTTTGGTTCGTACTGATTCAACTCCGCGTAGTGAGGTATGTGGGAGCACAGAAACTCATAAGGAAGGAATGTAGTGTAGAAATAGGGTAGAAGTTAGTAAAAAATTTCAAAATTTTGGTAAGATGTATGGAATTAGATCTGGATACAGATAAATTCCGGATAATCAGATTCCGAGGTTCCCGATCCGTTAAAACAGGTTTTACCGAGAGAAGGAACGGATCTTAAATCCGAGTTTAACCGGAACGGAACGAGCTACGGAATAGGTATCTGACCTACGACCCTAGGGAACCGTTACGGGAACGGACCTCTTTCCATTTGCCAACGGGAACGGTCGGCAGCTCGATGAGTACTTAAGCTCTCGCCAAACCTAAAATTCCTCATTCTCACTTTGCTGATCTTCTTGCGTACTTAGTCGAGAGAAAGAGTGGTGAGCTAGAGATCGTGACAGGGAGAGAGGTGAGGTCGGTGTCGATTGCACCGGATTTAGTTGTCTGTGTTGGTGTACTATGGCGGAATCTAGCAACCCGGTGGCGCATCGGCCCTTGGTCACGGCTCGGATAGTTAGGCCACTGATTTCCACCGACCCAATCCTCCGGAAACAGTTAGAGGATGATCTTACGCGGATGGGGTGCTTAGGCTTGATCCGTAGGCCATGGAACGTTAAGAACCAGGAGATGCTTGAGCAAATCATCTCCGGGGTCCCAAATCAGTTTGAGTTGACCGTGAGAGGCCAACCAGGAGCATGGACAGCGGACGTATGGGCGGAAGTGTACGAGTTCGGGAAGACCGGATTGGGATTAGGAACTCGGGTAGAGAACTACGGGATTAGGAAGTTCCGTAATCCGGTCACCACCAAGGACGGATACCCTGTGAGTGACTGTAAGGATGATCGGCAGAGACGGATGTTGGAATTTATGATTCCAATCCTGTATCCGGAAAAGCTGACCCGAGTTACGGTTACGGTGGCGAATACTGTCTTCTAGGCTTTAGAGGATAAAGTAGTCCACTGGGGGAAGGTCATAGCCGGCGTAGTGAAGAAACTAGTGGACCACGTAGGGAAAAGGAAGCCTAGTCTTCTCAATCCATATCTGTTCCACCTCTATCACCACCAGGTAGTTCTCACCCAGGAAGAGGTGTTGATTTATAACACGGGCCTTGAGATTCTGAAGTACGGTCTCACGCACGAAATTCCACCGGATACTCCAATCAAGGGAGAAGAGGAGGAAGAAGAAGAAGAAGACGATGAAGAATAGCAGTAGCAGGACCTGGTCAACAAACGGGAGAAGAGGAGGAAGTCGACCGATCCGAGCTCACGGGTCGAACAATGGACCCCAGAAAAAGGAGAGCCGAGTCAACCCCCGGGATTGGAATTGTAGTCGGACTTCTTCAATGTCGGAAAGCAGTGGATGGAGGAGGCTCAACACATGCACTTCGGCATGTCGGACATGAGCCTAGGGATTGCTGCGGAGTTGAAAGTGGAGCCGGAAGATATTTTGACGGAAATCCGGCGACGACCAAACCCGGATCTGCTACTTGAGAATGATGAGCAGATCAAGAACTTGGAGAAGGAGAGGGACAATTTTGTAGGTCGGGTGAATTGGGCGAAGACGGATTCCGCAACAGCACAACAGAAGGAGTTGGAAGCTCTCCAACTCGTTCAAAACTTGAAGACGTTGGTGGATCAGCCTGTGGAAGCCGTAGTGAAGTCGAGACTCTTCAGCAACCAGCTGACTAGTATAGGCCACTTATCCGGGTCCAAGGTTGTTACTATCCTTGTCGATTTCCAGGCCCGGATGGAGGGAATATTGAAGGAGATGGTTCAGCTGTTGGGGCACCTCAACCCGAACAAGCCGCTGGACTTCACTCACTTTCCGGATCTACCCAATGTCAACTTGTTGAAGACGCCATAGAGGTCGGGTCCAGGGATACTTTTACCTCAATCTCCAGTACCTCCTACTAGCCAGACACGAATCCAGACAACGGCTACCAAAGAGGGACATACGAGGAGTATTCAGTCAATTCCGGTACTAGCAGGGGGTTCCGTTCCGACACCCGGAACATTCGTCCGGAGCGACTTAATCCAACAGATGGGGGCCTTGTCCAACCCGGCTCGGACCAATCCGGTTGACTTCCATCATATGCAGAAGGTGTCGCCCAAGAAGAATACAACACCGATTCAGCTGGACGATTCACCGGAGAGGGAAGCTAGGGTGGAGATGATCCAAGAATCTGATAAGGGGGAATTCGAGTCCGGGGAGGAGACGGCTTCGGATGACGACCCTCCGCCGATCAAGCGGAAGATACCAACCCGGACGGCAACGAAGGTCACTCCACCGAAATCGGGCAGGAAACCACCTGCAAGGCCAAGTAGCAGTGCGAAGAAATCAAAACGAGGAAAGTAGTTAGTTAGTATGTTTGTAGTTAGTTAGGCATTTTGAATCTGGAGCAGATTTTTTGTGCGTCAAACTCGGTTCTGGATTCTTAGGTGTAGTTGACTTTGAACTTTCCGGATATTTCGGTTGGTTGCTGATTGGTCACTTGGATTTCAGGTGTGTCCTTTTTGGCTTTTTGTTTTGGCTTTTAAGTGGAGGGCAGCTTGTTCCCCTCTCATTCCATCCTTGCCCATTTTATGTGCATTAGTTTATATTCATTTCTCCTTTTCTTTAATCTGAGCCACTAAGTGGACTTTCGGACTTTTGGCTATGCGCGTATCTTCTTGATTAGTTTGTGAAGTGTCAAGGTGTGAGAGAGGACACGTAAGGGGGAATCCGGGTCGATGACATTTCGATCTGATTTGAGCGAGTAAGTTTGTGAGTAAGGACTTTTGTGTGGTACCTTTAAATTTCCGTAATAGTGATCCGGTTCTAAGGAGTGGTGCGGATGCGAGTCCGGAACCTAGGGAGGGTTCTGTGCGGGGGTAAGCAACCGCTAGCGGAAAAAAATCCCCACTCATTGAAAGGTCTGCCAACCATAGGATCAGTCTGGTAGTCAGAAGCACAAATCTCTGTCAGTTCCGGATATCTTGATTTGTCATTGTAGTAAGGACGGAAGGATGTAGTTTTGAGTGACCTATTTCCCAGGCAAGCTATCTGGGGAATTGTGAGAACTAATACTTTCTCTGCTCTACGATAAAAACACTATTAGGATTGTTTTGTGTAAGTTTATTATAGAGAAATAGGAGTTTATGAGTGGTGAGTTCCTACCCCTCGAAAGATCAAATGCGGACACCCTGATGGTAAAACAGGGGGATATAAAATTGGACACAGTTGGGAAGTGAGACCCGGAACCCAGATTAAACCGGAATCCGGAAGAGGATAGATCCGGATTAGAATCCAGAAGGTATTATAGTCAGAAATAAAAGAAGAAAGAGAAAGGGACTGCTTGGGTTGGTTGTTTGAAGGGACCCAAATACCCTTAGCTTGCTATAACATACTAGAATCTCCTGGGATGATATTTCGTGTTAACTTACCACCTTTTTGGTGATAAGGATACTTACGCCTAGATTGCGCGTATGACAAGGTAGATATTCATTTCAGTTCCCGGGGCGCCATGCGGGCTCGGATTGAAGAATTGGAGGCTGAGGTTATTGTAAACCAGCTTCTGATATCAAAATTATCTAGGTCCTTGACCATGGGTGCAGGGCCAGACTCCAGTCCCAAGGATGTTGAATTGGAAGTCTCCAAACTCGTAGTGGAGAAGTCCGACTTGGTTGTTGAGTTAAGCAACATGTCGCTTGCTTGCATCATGGCTCAAAACGAGTCATTGAATCTGCAACGTGAGGTTCAAAGGGTAGCGGCCCAATTCGAGGACGGAGATGACCGTTTTTTTGGCTTGACATCATGGCCTATGTTCAATGAAATGTTTCCATCTTCGCTGCCTAAACTTCCGAATTCTGCCAGCATTGATTGGAACTCCAATGCCAAGTACTAGTTTCGATATAAGACGGAGATATACAAGTATCCAAACGGCCCAAGCGGTAAAGTGTGGCCCGATGTGCAAGAGTTTGTCTATGATGGAACGACTTGTAGCATCTGCCAGTATCCATTTGGCCCCGAGGGTGGATGGCATTTGGGGACGTGCCGACATATGTACCACCCCCAGTGTTTGATAACGTACATGGTGGTGAAGAAAAGATGCATCGTGTGCAAGGCCCCCTTCCATGCCCGCATGTACAAAATGTTAGGCATCATCAAGGGAATGCCAAGTCATTATGAATACACCGAGTGGAATTCGCCCCCAAAGAGCGAGGGAGAGGACATGTCTAAAGTCTGGGGCCAAGATTTGGTGTGGTTTTGGAGGTGGGAGCACCATGAGCGCCATGTCCCGGCCAAGAGTCTGAAGCAAGTGCAGTTCGCCTCAGTGGAGCAAATCACAAGGTGTGGCTTGGCCCTGTACCCCGAAACGCAGAGGGCTAGAAGGAATTGGTTTGCATCACTTCTTGGGGGCCATTGGGACCACAAGCGAGTTGTTTATGTCCCTCAACCGCACCCCAATGGTGACGTCCTATTTAACAACGAAGGAAAGGTCATAGGACATTTGAGCCAAATGGATGAGAACGAGCAGTACCAATACGCGTTAGATGTCTCATTTCATGAGCCAGCCCTACTTAAGGACACTTTCACTTATTTGGCAAACGCATATGCGGACGATGCTTTGCATCTTTTGAACTCTTTTCAATCCCTAAACCCTTTGCAAGAACTCCTGAAATCAAGTATCAACCAAACCATCCTCGAACCCAACTTTCGAGTGCCAATAGGAAGGCAATGCATTAGAGGTTTAGGCACGCCTAAGCCTAACCCTCCAATTCAGGCATCCACAGGTGCGAGCACTAGTAGATACGGTGGCGAAGATGTTGGGTTATCGAGTGGAGCGGACAATGGAGGCGATGGTACGTTCGGGGAGGGGCCCGGAGCAAGCGGTTAAATAGCGGTATTGTTTGGTGACAGTAGTCATCACGGAGGATGTAGATAGTGTTAGATAGTAGGTGTAAGTAGGTAGTCTTTGATTTAGGACATTGTTTTGGTTATCATCCATGTGTATAAATTTTTTTGGGAAATAAAATATGGATTTGAACATATTTGTGCTATTGTGTATTTCTTTTTTCACCTTCCCTTGTGTATTGAGTATTTCTTCCAAGGCTAGATTTCACACTTTCACTTGGAAACACAACAATGATTTGGCAGAGGTGGTCCACAGGCCAGTCCGGCCAGCTTTGAAAAGAAGATGCTGAAGTTTCCGTCTACTGGGCGGCAGGCCCGTGCAGTCGACGCCCCCCGTCCAGTAGACGGACCCCCTGTCCACTCGACGGACACCCCGTCCAGTCGACGGAAGCACGGACGGACCCGACGAACTTCATTGGCATTTTTTTACCCGAGGTAATCCAAATTTACCTAAAAAGTAATTTTTGGCAAAACCCTAAACCTGGACGTCGACATTCGGTCGCGATCCTGACGCGTCTTGACGCGTCCAAACCGACGCTGACAGACATCCCGACGGGAAAAGCCAACGTCACATCGGGATGGACAACCTTGATATGAAGCACTCACTTAAGGAATTTCACATTTACTAAGAATATGCATCAGTTGATGCATATGTGAATTTGTGCCCTTTTTTTTAGGCATCCAAATGTGGGAAGGTTCTAAATTTTGCATAACCTAAATATATTGTTTTCGTTATGAGGAGTTCTGTATTTTGTGTAAGAAATTCCACATTGAAGTCCTTCATTTGCAGTACTTGTGATTGCGGCCATGAAGATGTCCAAGGTGATTATGTACGTTTCAAACTTCAACATTGAAAAGCTAAAGTAAGATAGTATGCTCTAGAAGCGATTATTTAAGGGCTGCTCTGCCTTTTTTCACAATTTTCCATTAATAGAAATATTTTTGGATCATTTTTTAGAGAAAGAAAAATGGATGTAACACTAGTGCTTACATATTTTTGGAATCATTTTTGAATTACTTATGAATTTAAAAAAGAAGAAGTTATAGGCACCTATTTGTGACCCTAGGTCTTCCAAAATCCAACCACTTACAACTTCTAAAGTGATTTGAGTAAATGGAGGCCAATGATTGGCTCCTACAATAACTAATGTTTTTTTCTTAATTCTCTGAATGGTTTGAGAGGTCCATTTGAGGACCACATAATGTCCATTTTAGACCTAAATATAGGATCGATTTAAAGAGACCGCTTGCACTCAGAACAAACTACTTGAAGACATTTTCCATGAACACTAAAAAGTGATTTAGAATTTCCTTTGAACACATAAATTTTCAATCCATTTTCCACTCACATGCATTTATTTTATATGTTTCTATCCATTTTCTTCTCATAACCATTTTGCACTGAATCGTACCTTTCTTTTCATGTTTAAACTCATTACGTTGTAGCGTAAAGCGCATTTTTAATGAATTGTAACCTTACAAACTAGACATGTTAAAATTCACATAGAAAAAGAAAACACTACAATATCTCTTAGGGATTGAAAGATTATAATGTTTGACCATGACGGTGTTGAAATTAAGAAACTCTCTCTATCCTTGTTTCACATGTCAAATCTAAAAAGTAGGATCCCCAATGAAAATGAGCTTGAAGGGCGTCACATGCAGAACCTAAATCAAGAAATGCCTTCTCAAAATGTATTCATCAATTTTTGAAGCCCTCAATTTCTAAAGTGATTTTCCCTCCAAGGTCTATTCTACGTGAGGCTCATTTGGAAGAGCCTTAAAAGTCAAGATTACAATAGGTAGTTTTGCACAAACTCTTCATTAGATAAATCATAATTAGTACTTTTTGAAAACGGATTTCTGATGCTTGAACTACACTTTGAAAAGAAATTTACTTGAAATTAAATACTGAAAAGAGCAATTTGATTAGGTTTTATTTTACTTCACAATTTTGTCAACACCAAAATTTGATGCCTCAGGCATTCAGGGTTTTCACTATAACCAATGCGCTTCATTATTTCCAAATACCCCTAAATAATGAAGAATGGCAAAATTGTGGTCTACATTCTGAAGACTCCCTTGCCATCCACGAAATAACTTTGGCACTGTCTCAGTTCACAATTCCACTGAGAAATTCTAAGTACAGTCACTGCCCTCAGGAACTCGATTTTTGTAATAATATTAAAAAATGGGGCAAGTCTGCCACGGTCAAAGAACCTTCACGTTCTCCTTGTCTTCATCTCATTTTCATTGAAAATTTGAATTTCTATAGCACAGCAATTACATACTCATCAGCGGTCGGGTTTGAAAGTCTTCACATTTGCGAGTTTTCATTCATTCCGACGCTTCTATCGACAAGTACCAATTTCCAGCAAATATCTGGCACTCCCCTGCCCTTCTTCAACTCTGGTCCACGATCTGCGTCTGCCCAAAGTCCTTTTCCACAAGTCAAACCAAGTCAAACCTAGACCAGTTGTCCACGTGTCACTGACGTGTTATGCATGATGTCAATTGTAACATTGCACTGTTGTCAAATATGGCCTTCACAACAAGCACGTTCTGTGCGCCATATTTCTGTTCTGGAGCTGGCATCTACCTATTTGTAGGTACATCACCCAAAATTCAGCCTTCCATGGCCAAAACCACGGACGACTGGGTCCTGTTTTGGCTGACATCTCTATTTTCTTCTAACGTCTCCCAAAACGACATTTTCTTATAGTGATGGATTCATATAGGGTGGAGTCTATCTACCCAAACGGATCCTTACAATTAACGAATCTCCAAGGCGTATGGTTTGACACAAGGGTTAATAAAAACCGGGTCAAGAAATACGAAGCGGATCTAGATTCGGATGAAGAGGACGAAGATGTTTGCGAGGACACTCACATTTGAAAAGGGGGTCATGTGGGAGTACGCAATATCCGGAAAGCTAAATTAACATAGAAATAGATGCAAACGTAGGAAAAATTTTTCAATTTTTGCATTAGAATACGGAATTAGGAACTAGAAGTTAGAATTAGAAATTAGTCCTTTCCTAGAAAAGATAAAACTCTAATTAGGAATACATAGTCATTCGGAATCAGTAGCCGGAAAGTCAAAAAGTTCTGGATCGTAGGGACCTACCGCCTAGGTTCCGGCTAGGGAACTTATGGGAACTTACGAGAACTTCGCCTGGTCGGGAACTTAGGGTTCCGACAGGTATTTAAGCCCCACCGCCAGCCTCATTCTTCCTCTTTTCCCCGTGCTTCTCCACAGTGCATTAGAAGAGAGAAAGTGTGGTGAGTTAGGGCGTGTTAGGGAGAGAAGGGGAGGACCGTGCTGCTTGCACCGAATTGCTTTAGCTGTCGGTAATATGGTGGAAGCGAGTCAAGTTTGGAGGCCAATAGTGTCAGCTTGGGGTGTACGCCCGATTATTTCTGCTGATCCGGGCCATCTCAAGGAGTTACAGAAGGACCTAGAGATTATGGGGTGTCTAGGGTTTCTGAAAAGGCCATGGAACGTCCGGAGTGAGGAGATGATTGACGAACTCATTTCCGGAGTTCCCAATCAGTTCGAGTTAACTGTTAGGGGTTGTTTTAGGGCTTGGACTTTGGAGTTGTGGGCCAAGGCGTACTTTACGCCAACTAGAGGATCCGGGATAGCCGGCCAGATAGATAGGTACGCGGCTAACATATTCCGGAACCAGCCGGATTTGAAGGAGGGGAACGCCGCAAATGATTGTAGGTGTCCAAAGAACCAGCAGTTGTTGGAATTCCTCATCCCGATCTTGTATCCGGAAAAGCCCACCCGGATTACAATGATTGTGGCAAATACAATTTTTGGAGCGCTAGGAGATAGGGAGAATCCGGCTCCTAGACCGGTTAGTCCGGATAGAGGGAATGCTGAAGGAGGTACGACAGCTATTGGGAAATCTCAATCCGCTTGAGGGATTGGACCAGGGGCTTTTTGAGCTGACTTTGGATTTTCAGGAAGGAGGAGCGCAATCCCAACCTTCCCTAGCCAAGACCAGATGAGTGGCCGGAACATCATCGGCCGTGAAGAAACGTTTGCTTGTCAAGCAGTTTACAGAATCTAGGCCAGATCCGAAAACGACCCCGAGTATGACTCCGGTGAAGGACGTGGTTCCAATCGTACCAGCTGGAAGGACCGCGGCGATGGCGAATCTCTTCCCTGACAGATCGGTTTCTTCTCATTTTTGTGAGCCAACTATCCCCGGAACGGTGCTGAACCCGGCTCGGACGGATCTGGTGAGTTTCCCTCACATGCTCCAACCCATGGTTCAAGCACTTCCACCGTCCCAGCTCATAGACCTCACAGTCCTGAAGCCAAGGGGTCGGCGGCTCCTTAGTGAAGAAACGGAGGAATCGGAAGAAGAGGAGGCGGAAACAATCCCGCAGACCCAGTCAGAGAAAGAGTTGCATCATCCCTGGACTCGGTCGAAGACGAAGACCACCCCGCCCAAGAAGTCAGGCTCGTCGCCATCCAAGGGTAGGACTTCAGTGAAGAAACCCCGAAGGGGGAAATGACTAGTTCGGGTGGCAGTTATGGTAGTTAGGATTTTAGCCGAATAGTAGTTCCGGAACTAGGTTGCCTAGATGTGGGGCCCAAAGTTCCGGACTTTTAGGAGTTTAACGCCTTTCCGTTTTTTCTGTAACGATTCTCAAGGCCGTTGCCTTTTTTGCTTTTTGCTTTTTCCTTTTTGTTTGGCCGTTGGCCGGGTTTCTGGTGGTCGTTTGGGCCGCCTTTCTATGGGTTTTTAAGGGCAGGTCGGCTTGTTGGCCTGTCATTCTTTTCCTTGTTCATTTAATCTGAAGCATTCAAGAAAGCACATGGTGGATTATTCTCTTGCGTATCGCGTCTATAGTCACTTGTGTGGATGTGTAAGTGAGAGTGTGCAAGGGGAGGAGTCCGGATTCTTGGGCAGCCGGATTAGGCTAAGTGTGTTTTGCAGATGAGTTTTAGATTTGCGCAGTGAGAAAGTGGCGCCTTTAAATCGCTGGTACGGTGATCCGGTGGAGGCCCGGGAGTGGCCCGAAAGCTAGTCCGGAATTCGAGGAGCGGTTCCATGCGGAGATCGGCAACCACTAGAGAAATATTTCCATCCACCGGAAGGCTAGTCAACCTCATGAGCGGTCGAGAGCTCGGAAATCATTCCCGTAGTTCCGGCAGTCCGGCATCCGTCGTTGTAGTAAGGAGGACCTAACGCTACCCTGTGTGACCAACTTTCCGGATAGGCCATCCGGGATGTTGTGAGGATGCCACCCTGTTTATTCAACTAGATCTATTCTTGGGTTGTGTTTTGTTCGTGTTAATAGAATTTGTGTCAAATATAGAGTGGTGCAGTTCCCTACCCCTCGGAAAGAGCAAATGAGGAACCCTCTGAGGGTAAAGTAGAGGTACCAAAAACCAATTTGGCAGAGAGTCGGAACCGAAAGACCGGATAGAGCCGGATTTGGGAAAGAATCCGGAGAGAAAGTAGTTCCGAAAGAGAGTTTGTGAGTTGGACGGACCCCTCTTGAGGTGGTCAAAATTCGGAAATTTAAAGGTCTAGGAAAACTAAGATTGAAATAACGTCTGGAATCTCCTGGGATGATAACTTGTGTCATCTTACCATGTTTTTGTATTAAAGATACTTACGCCTAGATTATGCATACGACACTTTTGGCGCCGCTGCCAGGGATTCTGATAGCTTATTTTGAAATTAGGAAATCCGAGAAGAGACCTTTAGTCGAAAATAGAGAAGTTGATATATGGATCAGCAGGGTGGATCCGTATCCCCAAATTGATGAAGTAGATCTCAAAAAAGTACCCAGCTCGTCTTTCATGAATAGACCTCGGAAAAAGGCAGTGCGATGCAAGCGACGTCCGACTCTCAGAAAACCTGCTAAAACACTAGCAACCATGGCCATAGACCTTAATGTTCTTTCTCCCCAGAGGGATGACATGGCGTCAGAAATGACTGCGACGTATAACAGTGACGCGGTCCTTGTTCCCACCGTGGCTGCTGGAAATTCTAGGGTACTGGAAATCACAGCGGCATTGGAAAGTATTGCGGTGGGAAGAAACACAACTGCCTCTGAAGGCAGCTCTGCCGTAGCGAATGCAACGGCCACAAACAACGCTGGTCATGGTGTACCACAATCCGGAGCGCACGACCTCGGTGGCGAGAGGGACACCCGTGCACTGGAAGCCAATGTTGTGGTGAACCACTGTACAGACACGAGAAACACTGGCAACAAACGTGCACGCACTCAAGCAAACACTATTGACAAGAAGCCGCACGTTTCCTTGAAGCAGTGGAGAGGCTCCCTAAAACGTAGATGCCTGGCATCATTTGACGTGAAGACTCTGTATTTACTACCGCACGCCATTGAAGTCTGCATTTTTGAGGCGGAACACGTCAATGCCTCCCGTGTTTAGTGCTATGGCTTCCCGGAAACAGGTGACCGCGGCGCATTTTTGTGGCATTTGTCGCAAAATATAAAGGACTTTGTCCTCAGGCTTCTGAAGGACGGCCACAGTGTTCCGCAGATCATGTCAAAGCACATTGCCGTTGTGAAGCAAGCACTGCGGGACGGTAGTGACCTCATCCGGGATATGTTTCTCCACGAGCACGATGTACGAAACTTGGCTACTAATTAAAGTTGCTTGAGAAACTTATATGCTTCACAAGCACGATGCAAAGAGTGTCCAACTCTGGGTATAGGAAAACAGAGATAGCGTTTTCTATTACAAGGAGACAGGCGTAACTGTCCAAGGAGAGCTAAATCCGGCCAACATCCCCTTCACTATCGGAATTCAGACGACGTGGCAACAGGAAATGATGTTCCAATTCGGCCACAAGGGAGCCGTCTCGGTTGATGCCACATTCGGCACAAATGAGAAGAAGGTACGGGACCTCACTTCGTAGCACTGAACTCTGCTTTCATGTTAGTTATGGAGATTCTTTCTGTAACAAGTGGCTTGTTTGCTGGCTCCGCTGACAAACTCTTCCGTTTCATGTCTGCAGTTCCCTCTATACACCTTGATGGTCTTTGATGAGTGGCACAACGGGATATCGGTGGGCTTTGTCCTCACATCCCGTGCAGCTCAAGAAGACCTTACTCCTTGGATGCTGGCGCTACAGAACACAATGAAGAAGGAAAGTCCAAACTGGAAGCCAAATGCTTTCGTTGTCGACTGTGCGCAAGGAGAGATAATAGCCTACAGTAAGTCTTCTATGCTCAGTGCGAGCAAACTGTTGCCTACCAGACTTACCGGCGTGAAACATTGTATGCAACACGATATTGAGTACATCCTCAGCGCACAGCGCATGAGGCCGCTTAGGACAAGGGACGTGACAAATCACCAAAACCGCGTGCACTGTCTTCACTTGCTATTGCGTAAAACACTGACGACTTCATTCTGCAGTGCTGCACGTCGGTGTGGCCTGTGACTGCCATCTTCCTCTACTTGTGGCATGTGCACAGGGCATGGCAAAAGCAGGCGTGCATAAAAATCAGGACATCAATGTCAGGGCGGAGATCATGAAGGGCTTGGGGGTCATTATGTACGACCGCACAGGGCCTGCCGGAAATGATGCTACACTATGGGCTATTTCAAAACTGCAGGAACTTTAGAACCAGTACCCTGCTGCAAACAAATTCTGGAACTACATCAGGCAACAGTGGCTGCTAAAAGTTCACATGTGGGTGGTCGGTTACAGCAATCTCCCTTACGTCGGACAAGACACTAATGCGGCGGTTGAGAATTACCATGGCTTCATGAAGTCCGTCCTGAAGGCCGAAAGGAGCCGACTCACTAATAGACGCGTGGATTGGTGCATCCATGTTCTCAACGGAGACGTCCTGACGCACTACTAGTACCAGCGAGTACGGAAGCAATTTGGCTTTGTCGACAACCGGAAGGAGCGCAGCATCGTCGTCTCCGCTCTCATCTGCGCGCGCGACATTCCTGACACGGACGTAACACTGCCTCTTAGACTCGATGCTCCAGCGCTTGTTACATCCACAACTCACCGACATATTCGTTACATGGTTTACAATCCAACTGAGTTATGGGCGACTTGCAACTACGTACACTCTCAGAAAGGAAATACCTGTACACACAAGGTCAAAGTTTTGAGGCTTCTACATCCTCAACTGCTGAGGGGACAGTGGCGAGGTACTACGGTGCCTTGAAGGGGACGGCTGCAGTAGGGCTTAGACATTTGCTGAGTCTGACAAGGCCGGGACCAGCGCCATCTTTTCTAAGTCCTGGGGACATACGAATGGGTTTCCCATTCCAGAATATGCCGCAATCATAGTAGGAGCGGCCCCCGGTGGATCTATGCAGCACGTTGCACAGACAAGCAACAGATCTCCTCGACTTAGTGCAAGGAAATACTACGTTGATGGACCTGCATGCGGACTTCAATCGATCCTTGGGGAAGATTAGGATCTTGGCTGCCGAATTGAGGCCGGCAACGTACACCCTATGCAGACCAATCCAGTGTTCCACACCGTTCAGGATGGTCTCGACATGTGCTTGGGTTGTCTCAAAGACATGCTCAAGCGAAACACTCGTCCTCGAGCATCCAGAAGGTTAGCTATGGGGGGGATCATCAGCTTAAATTAGAGTACACTGTCATAGTGTACGTGGTTTTAGACAGTAGTGCCTCGTAGTCTATGTGGTATTAGACAACAGCGTTTTGTAGGAAGTGACTGGACTGTCATTGAAAGGGGTCTCTTTTGTCCTTTCTGACTACCGGCTATATGTCTATGTTGCAGTATCGTCCGAACAAACCGGTGTATTTCGCGCGTGTGGAAGTTCTAGCGAAATACATACTCCTCAACTTGACAAAGCGCATTGCAAACTGGTGTCTGTTTGCTTTGCCTAGGCTTTCTTTCTCAATGCGCACTCCAATGGCTCCACTTTGCTTGTGAAAGGATGTCCATGTTTACGGCGGTTTCAGGGAAGCACAGGTTCTCGGCAAGCTTTGGTACATTGACAAAGCCGAACTTTTCAGTGTTCCATTTTTCAGTGTTTTACATTTCAATGTTCCGCGCTTCGTAAAGATCATGCGTTGAAATGAAGGATGTTGTGTTTCCGAATGACTTCCCCTCCCCATTTTCCACCAACGACAACTGGTCCAAACATAGTGAGACACCGCTAAAAATACTCCCCAATTTTCCAAACAAACAACCACTACATAGCCACGCACGCAAGTGATTACCACTTCAAATTTGCCGACATCTTTGGCGGAAAATTTTAATTGTATTAATGGGAAGAAGTTCTCGGGTGATACAATTCAAAAACAGACGTTCTGTGCTGGTCCGCGCATAGACATCCTCCGCCTGGTTCCAGGGGCAGGACTCACAATCTGAAACCCTAATGTAACCTACACCCTGGTCCTGCATAAAACGACTACAGCGGATACTTCTCGCATAGGAAAACCTCTGCGGCCTTGTGGGTCTTGAACCGCATGTGCTGTGTGCCGAAAACCCCCGTCACCTGCCGGGAGCATTCAGTCCATGACAGATACCCCCCAGCGTCCTCCCCCACCTCACCGCATAAAAATTTTCTGCCACACTAGTACCACGCCCGACTCCACCTGCGTGATTCGCAGCCTCCTGCACTGACGACGACAATCGACACTCCGTGCACGTCACGGTGCAATCCACGCAGCATTTCAATTCCATCGACGCCCCTCGTCTCGCCAACAGACCGTCCAAGACGCTGCTTATCCAGTCCATCAGCCGCCCAAGGATGGAGCTCCCCAACCAGAACCACAATGCAAGCATCCTGCAGGCGGAGAGGTTACTCAAGAAATCGCATACATGCTCCCAACGCCAATCATCGCGGCGCGCCATCTCCCAAACCCGTGACAAGGCGACTCCAGTAGGCACACGCTCACGTTGGAGCGGTTTATGAAATTAAAAGAGGACACTCCGCGTCCATGTCGCATTTCAACATAGGGCAATTTGAAGGGATGATTTTCATCCAAAGCTCACTTGGAAAACGGAACATACACCAAACAACGACGTGCTTAGGTTCCCATGAGTCCCGGCATCTGTATACGATTGAAATATAAGATAGTCGTCCATTACGACTTCTAGTACATGCTCAGCGGTTTAGGGCGACACAGTTTCACTTTGAATACACTTCAGCTGAAAGATGGTTCGGGAATACAGGTGACGGCATTATAAACATACGGCACATGGCCAGATTACAAAGTCTTATTCATATAGGTCAACGTACATAGGCCGAGGTACCAAAAACAGATTACACAAACGAAACACTGCAACGCCTAGTGTTTCGAGGGACATATTGGAGCTCCTATACACATGAGAAAAGTAAAACAACAATTGCACTAACACCCCATGGGCTCATCGGCAGTAGATCACATGGATCGGGGGCTCGTATGCCAAGGAGATGCCAGATTCGCCCAACTCATCCGCAAGTGCCGCGATGATGTTCTTTTGCATGGTCGGGGCCGGAACGAACACTTTAGTCTGTCTCTGAAACATCTCTCTCGCCGAGGCAATGTCCAATAGAGGTTCATCTCCGTGGTAAACACGAAGGTACGCCTCTAAGAAACGGAGGACGCAGAAATTGCACTCGTAATTGCCTTTTTGAGCAAAAGTGCGCAGTTCCTCCGTCACAGGCTGTTTGGGATCCTCGGCACCACGTATTAGCCACCAAGCCTTCCAGACCTGGCGAACAAACTCAATATCTACACCCGTGTTGTGGATGCCGGTGCTATCCAAGTGAAATACTGACGTCGAAGTGAAAACAAACAGCGACTAGTGCAGATTGCCAACGTACGGAACCAGCACTTCCATGTACAGGGGAAACTGCTCGTAAATACGGCTCAAAACAAGATACTACTGCCCCCACTTTCGAAGCACCTCGTCCTTCCTTGTCTCCCACGCTCGCAATAGAAGGCCTTGTAGGAATAAATTTGCAACGTACATGCGACCTTAGGCCCTCTCTGATAGGTTCAGCCACAGTCGACGACTGAGGACGTCCACGATGTTCTATCCAAGGTACTTCTTTGGTCTCTTCAGGTCCTTGAGTTGAGAGACGGGCATGGGCAAAGCATCCGTCCGAGGCCGTAAAATAGTACTGACCCGCCTTCACGATCAACGTCGCCTCTCCTGGTATTAAAAACAAAAGCGTTCAGTCTATCGTCAGGGAGGAAATATTCACACCAGACTGTTCCACATGCAACCTGACAAGTGCAGCAATACAGATGACAAGAAGGGACTGACGAAAAGCAGTGGCACCTCGACAAAGCTTCAAGGAGATTGTCTACGTGAAACAGATCATAGCACTTCGGGATAGAAAGTGGAGAGATGGCGGGCAGAGCGCAACCCTGATCAACAACAGGGGGGAACGTCACGCTCTTCTTGTGAAGAACTCTCCGCGCATTGACAGGGTCTGCAGCCACTCAAGCCTGAGAAGATGAGTGCTCGTGTTTGCCGTCTGACTCCAACTCCAACTCTAAGTCATCATCCACTGTGCCTAAGGCCTTGAAGTCCTCGGCCAGACTTCGCGGGTCGGCGTCCACAACATTGTTTCGATCAGGGTCCACTACCTGCTGCGGGCATACAAAGGCAACTAAAGTTGTTGGAGTCCTGGACATCGGAAGTCTTGTTGTTGGAAAATGTAATATCTGGAAAGCTAAATTAGCATAGAAATAGATGCAAACGTAAAAAAACTTTTTCAATTTTTGCATTAGAATACGGAATTAGGAACTAGAAGTTAGAATTAGAAATTAGTCCTTTCCTAGAAAAGATAAAACTCTAATTAGGTTACACAGTCATCCGGAATCAGTAGCCGGAAAGCTGGAAAGTTCCAAATTGTAGGGACCTACCGCCTAGGTTCTGGCTAGGGAACTTACGGGAACGTTGCCTGGTCGGGAACTTAGGGTTCCGACAGGTATTTAAACCCCACCGCCAGCCTCATTCTTCCTCTTTTCCCCGTGCTTCTCCACAGTGCGTTAGAAGAGAGAAAGAGTGGTGAGTTAGGGCGTGTTAGGGAGAGAAGGGGAAGACCGTGCTGTTTGCACCGGATTGCTTTAGCTGTCCGTAATATGGCGGAAGCGAGTCAAGTCCGGAGGCCAGTAGTGTCAGCCTGGGGCGTACGCCCGGTTATTTCTACTGATCCGGACCAAATCAAGGAGTTAGAGAAGGACCTAGAGATTATGGGGTGTCTAGGGTTTCTGAGAAGGCCGTGGAACGTCCGGAGTGAGGAGATGATTGACGAACTCGTTTCCGGAGTTCCCAATCAGTTCGAGTTAACTGTTAGGGGTCGTTTTAGGGTTGGGACTTCAGAGTTGTGGGCCAAGGCATACTTTGCGCCAACTAGAGGATCCGGGATAGCCAGCCGAACAGATAGGTATATGGCTAACATATTCTGGAACCAGCCGGATTCGAAGGAGGGGAACACCACGAGTGACTGTAGGTGTCCAGAGAACCGGCAATTGTTGGAATTCCTCATCCCGATCCTATATCCGGAAAAGCCCACCCAGATTACAATGACTGTGGCAAATACAATTTTTGGAGCGCTAGGAGATAGGGAGAATCCGGCTCCTAGACCGGTTAGATGGGGAGTGATAATCCAGTCCATAGTGGAAAAGTTAGCAGGCAATATTGCTAGTAAAAAGTCTAGCCCGATTAGCCCCTATCTTTTTCACCTATATCACTCAGAGGATGCGCTGACCGGACCAGAAATGACCGTGTACCGGAAGGGGGAAAGTCTTCTGAAATACGGACTCACCTCGGAAGATGAATTGGATGATCCCAAGTCAGAGGAAGAGGAAGCGGAAATGGAGCACGCGTCACCCAACGTTGCCGGAACACGCCGGAAGTCTACGGATCTAGGGGCTCGAGGGAAGCAAGAGGCCGGATAGATGGAGCAGCCCCGGAATCCACTTCCGAAATTGGATCAGTTCGAGGCCACCATTAACTGGCTGAGGGCTACCAAGGGGCAGAACGAGAGGATGACGGCTCTTATCCGGGATGTGTGCGGAAAGTTGGATGTGACGAAAGAAGCGCAGATTCTGAGTGCTTTGACGGAAAGGCCGGATCCGGAAGCAGTGAAGTAGTTGGAAGGACGGATCCTGACATTGGAGCAAGAACAGAACCGGTTCCAAGAGCAAGCTGCATGGGCGGAAAGAGAAAAGAACGCCGCCGATGCAAAAGAGGAGGAAGCCATCGATCTAGTCCGGAATGTCCGAGGGTTGTTCGAGCAGCCGGCGGATGTGCTTGCAAGGGCTACGCTCTGGAATTCCCAGATGGTGCAGGAGGGCCACGTCGTGGGATCGAAGGTGGTCATCATCTTGGTGGACTTCAAAGTCCGCATCGAGGAGATGCTGAAGGAGGTACGGCAGCTATTGGGCAATCTCGATCCGCTCGAAGGATTGGACCAGGGGCTTTTTGAGTTGACTTTGGATTTTGAGGAAGGAGGAGCGCAATCCCAACCTTCCCCAGCCAAGACCAGATTAGTGGCCAGAACGTCATCGGCCGTGAAGAAACGTTCGCTGGTCAAAACACCATATTCACTAATTTGAGAGAATTCTCAGATTATGAGAGTTTTGATAGCCCTTTTCAATCCAATTATATGCTACAATTGCATACAATCATGGTGAAAAATATCAATCATTTGCAATGCAGAAGTCATTCATTCATAGTCAATAATCAAATCGTAACATTAATACTTAAAGTAAGAGCAACATAAACTAAAAAAAACAATTGGAGATTGATGGTCCATATATTTATAGTAAGATTGCCAAATATGACAAGCATTAGATTAGCTTTGGACTTCTAGAATGCCTATTTCATTGTAAATCTAATAATGTGATTCAATCTTGCATCCAAATGTCAAATGATTGTATAGAATTTATTGTAATATATATAGGTATAACATATACCATATAATACATAACAGGTATAGCAGGTATATAACATATATATATAAAGGTACAACATATACCGTATAATATATAACAGATAAATCATCTTACTTGATCCATGAAATCCCTATAGATACACATAGTTTCATGCATGAGATCTACTCCTTAGATCTACCATTGCTTTCCATATCTCAGGTCCTCGACTACATTCTTGAGGGCGTATTTGGTGGGGATGTTGCAGTTCTTGCATCTTCAAGGACCTCCTCTCCCATGCATCCCAAGGTCGACGGGTACAATGCATGAGTCGTTCATCATTTGACTTCGATGGATGATGACGCTGTACCAATTTTTTAGGAAGTAGACCAGGTTGAACTTGTAATCCTAATTTCCTCGGATATTCAGCATTTGCTGAATTGATAGGTCGTGGAGGTATTGGAATGGACTTTGTGCCTATACAATCTTTTCTTTGGGATCCACTCGATACCTATAAAACAAAGAAGACAATAAATTAAAAAGTTATAATTGCAATAATATGTGTTAAAGTAATCCAACACGTGCATAGAACACAATTGTAGCAAATGGATAAAAAACCAAATTCATTCATACCTTAGAAGTTGTAGAAATGTGTCTGTTGTCAACATACAACTTTCTTTGTGGAACAATAACATCAGCTGAACGTAGACAAGCTGAAGGAGCTATTTTTTGAGATTTGAGTGGTGACGGGGAGCTCACTGGAAGCAATCGCTTTCTCCCGCTTGGTGGACTATCCACCACACCATCATTAATGGGTCTTGTGGAGAAGTCCATAGTAGATAGTGCAGTAGCTGCCGAGACCATAATGTGACCCACACCCCTTTGAAATAATGCATATTGGCCGTATTCTAAAATGGAATCCACCGACGCATTACACTTGGAAACACTACCAGTATATGGTACGGAACAATCACGCAAATCTTGAAGAGTCACAAAAGTCAGTGTGATTACAAAGAATAAAGGGTGGACAATTGGAATACAAATAATAAAACAACTCGAAATGAATTAAACAATCATCCATTTTGCAAGACGACTATGGTAGAACTATAATGGATACACTCGTCTTTAATGAAACACCATAGCAATAGATAAAATGCACAAACGCAAGGAATATTGTTCAGTATTAGCGACGACTGGAATGATCCTTAACTAGCATCTTAGACTCCTCTATGGCGTCTATAAGTTCATCGTATTCTTGCGTATCCTGCTCCTCAACAAGCATCCGCCGTCCAATGTTGTCATTCTTCTGAAAGGACAATAGTCCACGATCCTTGGTGCCATGCAAGCGTGTAATCCAAGGCAAAAGCTCATCCATCAAGAAAGTGTCTTTAAAACCATCTCCTTCCTTTGACCACAAATCCGAAAGCACAACGTTTTCAGGCTCGTTCAGAACATGCTTCTCAGGACTGTCGTCTACCATAATAGTATTGCCAATAGTAAACTTTGAGTTCTGTGCATCGAACAGTTTGTCTAGAGGTTTGAGGAAGACGTCTTTGTCGGTTCCCTTCACTTTCAAAGTTGTGATGTTTCCTCGCGGACCCCTACACTTCAGATTGTCGCAAAACTCTTGCCCAAGGATACTCCATGGTGTCTCTAATCCTCTAAATAGGTACTTGCATATGAATTTGTTGTAGAAGTCATCATGGAACTCCAAACAGAAATATATGCGACTGTGGCCAATTGTCGAAGGAATTCCTCGCAATGAGGTCGAACATATACAACTTTTGAACCAATAGATACTGGAAAAACGCTGGAATGTGGCTCCGAGAGATCATTGTAGACTGTGCCCTTAGGAAGATTTTTCTTTTCCTTAGATACACAAAGGATCCCATTCAGGTCTAGAATGACATTGAGCCACCTTCTTCTCGGCCTGGAAGCGAGCGGTTTTAGGATAGGCTCTTGTGTTGCACCTATACGTATTTTTGAAATATCGCTCCTCTGTTAAAATCAAGGCAGAGAAATACGCCAACAATTGTTAGTAAACATTTGAACACAAAATAGAAACACAAATGAAGGGACTCAAACAGTAGAAGATCCAAGTCACAAGAACAAATATCTCAATAGATGCACATTAGAATAAAGAAAAGTTGACCACTTACAATTTCCTCAGACTTAGGACTTTGTAAGGATTCTTTAGTGCATGCATTATTTGTTGGAGGCGGTATATGAACCTCCATGAGAACATCATCTGGAATATTCACATCAACCTCCATATCCTCTTGCAATTGGACTCCTTGAAGTGACACTTCCAAATTAAGGTCGACTCTTCCACCAGAATTTGGATGGTTTGCTCTTGGAACACATGAAGGGCTCTTTGGGAAGGACACATTCGAGGGATCAATGGTAGAAGGTGGAAGAGGGTGGGGCACTATGTCCTCATTAAGAGAACCTGCGAATTAATACAAGTGGATAATGAGTAGTTTCCAAAACAAATGTAGGTTTACACTTCAAATCTTATGAAAATATATTATGTTCACAATCTAATGCACATAAGTGTGGACTCACATCAAAAATCACCAAACAAAAGTCGCACTTATAATTTATGTACATGTAACTATGGATTTACATTTATAATGTAAATGAAAAAAATTCAATATTTATATTTTCATGCACTTAAATAGTTAAGTATGAATTCACAATTAAAATCTTGAAAAAAAAAATGTAATATTTACAATTCTTTAAAGGTGAAACTGGATTATACATATAAAAGCAAGCGAAAAAAAGATGGAATACTTTTGCAATTCTATACACATACATTTTGAAAATAACTAAAAATCCTGAAAAAACGATTGCAATATTTACAACTTCATACTTGTAAATGCAATCTTCAAAATTACATTCAACAATACAAAACAATCCTGTAAAAGGAAAAGAAACCATACAAAAAAAACCCAAATATAACGCAACTTCAAAAGATCCCAAATCATTACAGTGAGAGTTCACTGAGATGAACCTTGGGGATCATTGGCTTCCTCATTTCCAACCCCCGAACTCATTGCAGGAATCTGCAGGTCATCTGACTGCTGCTGCGCCTCGGAAGGACTATGCAACGCTGGATCCAGTTCCATGGATGTCCTAGGAAGAACATGAGCTCCACTACCTGAAGATACCGATACACGGTTCTCCGACAAAACGTGAGGGGCCGGCTCATTCATCTCAATAGCTGGAAGGGAAGAGTTTCCAGAAGGTAGAGTTCCCTTGATGATAGTCATCAACTGAGCATATTCAATCCTTGAACGCTTCCTCTCCTCAAATTGGTCCTCCTCATACTTCTGCATCCTCTCATGCATCATTTTCATGTAATCCTTCATAGTAAGATCTTCTGTTTCATCCAACTTCCTCTTTCCTCGATCACGCTCTAAAGAAGGGGATGGAGAAGTGAACGATGAACCACGACATTCACTTGCTGGTGGATCCATAGGGGCGACTGTTCCAACATGTGGAGTGCTAAATTCTTGGGACGCGGGAGGATTGATCATGAGGACTTCGTCACCTTCTCCTTGGTCAATCATGTCGTGCTCCGAATCTTGAGCAACCAATTGAATACGATCTCTCTTGCCCCTACCGAATGACGAGGTGTCATTATCGACCGTCTTTGGATACTTTTCTTCATCAACATAGTATCCTGACTGAAGGAAATCCGCCTTGTCCAAGTCCACAGACAATTGTGAGAGGTCACTAAAGGATTTTGTCTCGTCAGAATCCCCAATGATATAATTTATCAGCGAATTCATCTGGAAGAAGATGGAAAAATAGTTAGAATAACATATTTTAGATAATAAATTCCAAGACAAACAAACATGTCAATTCACCTTGAATGGAGGTGAATACTTAGAAAGAACAACATACTCACCCATGCCGCACAGATGATTTTTCCACCCCCGTATATGGTAAAGACCGCGTCTCCAGGATTGCAAAATAAAGCCAAAATGCTTATGTAGAATTCCAGCTGTAGTTCATTCTCATAGATTCGATACTGCATTTCATTGTAAGCTCTAGAGGTAATGAATTCATGCGTTTCCGGAGCCTTGAATTTTGTTGGCAAGGAGTTGCATTTTGCCTTGTGGTTCTTCTTAATGAGGAACATGATGTGGACGTTCGCTTCAACTTTCTTCTTGTTCAACTCAAGATCTTCAAGTCACTTGTACTTTGCCGGCATGTACTCTTCGAGGTGAAGGACATAATTATCTGTAAATACAGAATTGTAAAAATAGTGTATGAGACTGGAGTCGGTCTTCTTATCTCCAGATAACCACACCCACACAGGGATATCAAGAATTGCAGGATCAGTTAGCCGCATCAGCAACATCAAAAAAGAATAAAAATACGGAGTTGCCATCCCTCCAGCCTCCTTCTTGTTGCTTGGAAAAATTCTGAAGTCCATGAATCCCATCTTTATACGGTTGACATCCAAATGATCCCAATCACCTCTGGCCCACTTTGCTAAGTCGTCTGTGTTTTCGTTGAATGGACGGTAGAATGCTTGACCGGTGGGAACTGTAAACCTTCCTTTATTTCTCAAGAAGACCTTCAGAAATTCCTCGGCATAGGGTGACAATTCTCGAATGCTCTTGTTGATGTTACACAAAAGCTTTGATGCAGTGAAGAATATCTCAGATGGACCTGTGATGAGGACATGCATGGCAGCGTCTGTGATCTTGTAATCCTTTTTGAATTTCTTCCACATGTCCTTCTTAGTCTCTCCCGTCGTGGTTAACAAATCAAGTTCGGGCTTCATATCATTGAGTTGCACCTTTACAATTTGTTTTCTTTTGCGCCTCTCACACCACTGTCGATAGGTACAGCAATTTGGTACAACTTTCTTCAACTTCCTAAATGTCACCTTTGGATAATCCTCCTTTCTCTTGTTCTTCTTCTGTGGTGGGTCAGGCTTCATCAATAGATGCTCTGCAAGTCGCTTGAGGCTTGCATTGGAAAGGTTGCCAAGCCATTTGAAGAACTCTTTACTGATGATGCCATCCTTCTCCGGAACCCAACCCTTATTGTTCTTGAACAATGTTTTTGACTCCGGATCGATCAACTCTCCCATTGAGGCATCGGAAATGAGTTCAGAGTATAACTCATAGACATCTATTGGAGCAGTAATAATTTTGAGCTCGTTTATAATGTCAACCTTCACGGGCTTGCCAGACTTGGTTCTTTGCTGCTTCTTAATGTCAATCATACCAAACCGTAGCTGGCAAGCAGCGTCAAATTTCTACACTCAAAGATAATGTAAACAAGTTAGTCAGTGAATAGAAAATTCACCTTGGATGGAGGTGAATTATGAACTAGAAAATTGCATTCTGCAAGCTTCAAGAATAGACTGATGACCTCCTAACTTATATGTATTAGAAAGAATTTAGTTGAATAATATAAAACTACTTCCTTATGACATACCTTCCAATTTTCAGCATTGTTGCCCTTGGATTGTGACTTTGTTCTTGAAACTGATCGTCCCACTTCGGACGCTTGTTTTGGAGGCGTTGGTTCTCCCATCCTTACCCACACTCCACGAGCACCAATTATATTAGTTGCCCAGGTAGGTGTATATCTGTCGAAGTGATTCACTCGATTATAATAAGATGAAATTCGTCGTAGAATGGAGTGGTCCTTGCTCCAGACAATGAAGCATGGCCATTTTTCAAACTTCTCCTTGATCTTGGATGCAGATGCCTCGGTCCGCATCTTCTTTGATGCCTCAACACTGTGCTGGCCATTGATCATGTAGAACTTGCAATCTTTTATGTCTTTCCAATCCTTTGGCATTTCCTCCAATCCGATAGGCATAGCACAAAGGGCCTGCTTTCTGTCTTTGTCAGGCATCTCCATCAAATAATGCATGGTGTGGTCGATGCCAGACGGCTCTAGACTGCGGCAGTTCATGTCAGGAAGAGGTAACATCAACTAATCAATCGAAATCTCTTCAACTTTATCACTACCAAAACAATATGCTTCTTGGCATTCAGACCAATAACCATCATAGATCTTCAAGGACTCCTCGTAATTCGCTTTCCCAGAGTCTTTATCCTTAGGTATAAACTTGAAATCCTTTGGTATGTTTGTAAGGACTGAGAGTGAGCTAGACTCAGGATCTTGATCATTGGCTTCAATTGTTGTAGTGTCCCACGTCCTCATTGGCGTGCTAGTACGCACCGTTCTTGAAGTACTAGGTCGACGTTTTTGATTTTCACTTTTGCCTGTCTCAGGGGTGAGATTTAGGCGGGACTGCTGGCTCCCGACCACGCCACTTGACTCTCGAGACAAATGTTGAGGGGTCATGTTCTTGTAACTAGTCCTTAATGTTATTGTCTCAATTTGAAAAGAGACTAACAGCTGCTTCAGTCGAGTTGCTAGAATTGCTGAAGGCAGCGGTCCTCCATCCTTACTCATCCACCTTCCTTTCTGGATTTGTGTTTCTAGCTCCTTGTAGAGGCCTTCATACTGGGTGTTCATGAGAGACGTACAACATTCATGAATACTGAATGGCGTGTCTTGAGGATTGACGGCATAAGTGTACTTGTATTCCTCTGGCATGTCTGGGTCGTTCTTGATCAAGCACGTGACCAAAAGCATTCCTGGAGGACCCTTGGCAATATCAACAACTTCTTCATAGTGAGAAATTGGAAGTGCGGCGACCGGTCCATTTTTGAATTTCTTCATGAACCCAACGTTTTGCGTCATTGGATAAAGAATGATGCTCTAGAACTCAACGCTCTCTGGCTCTTTTAGTTTCCAATAATCCCCATTGTCGGCCTCTTCACCAAATTCTTCGACCAAGTCTTCGGGTACTTCATATTGATTGAAGTACAAGTCTAGTTTCTTTTTGTGTTCGTCCATACCTATACTGAAGCATACAAGAAGAATTTAATTAGAAAAGATATTCAACTGGAGGCCTAAACGTTTTGCTTATACAACACGAAATTGGTAGTAACCAAATTTCCATTGGCTCCTAATGGAACACTCTATATATCAATTGAATTGAAGAACCTCATAAATAGGAATAGATTAAATTCACCACGAATGGAGCTACAAGCTATTCACCTTGAGTCAAGGTGATTTTATTTATGGATACTACTTGTACAAGAAAGGCAAGCGGCCGTTGATTCACCTCCACTCGAGGTGATTTGAGTTTGGAAACTACTTCTACGAGAAGACAAAGCGTCTTCTGATTCACCTCCACTCAAGGTGATTTGAGCTTGGGATACTACTTTAATAAGAAGACAAAGCGGCCTTTGATTCACCTCCACTCAAGGTGAATTGTATTTGGGATACTACTTCTACAAGAAGACAAAGCGGCTTTTGATTCAACTCGAATCAAGGTGAATTGAGTTTGAGATACTACTTTGACAAGAAGACTAGGCGGCCATTGATTCACCTCGAATCAAGGTGATTTGAGTTTGGCGTTCTAATTCTACAAGAAGACAATGAATCCATCGATTGATTCACCTCCACTCAAGGTGATTTGAGCTTGGGATACTACTTTTATAAGAAGACCAAGCGGCCTTCGATTCACCTCCACTCAAGGTGAAATGTATTTGGGATACTACTTCTACCAGAAGACAAAGTTGCCTTTGATTCACCTCGAATCAAGGTGAATTGAGTTTGAGATACTACTTTGACAAGAAGACCAAGCGGCCATTGATTCACCTCGAATCAAGGTGATTTGAGTTTGGCGTTCTAATTCTACAAGACAATGCGTCCATTGATTGATTCACCTCCACTCAAGGTGATTTGAGCTTGGGATACTACTTTTATAAGAAGACAAAGCAGTCTTTGATTCACCTCAACTCAAGGTGAAATGTATTTGGGATACTACTTCTACCAGAAGACAAAGTTGCCTTTGATTCACCTCGAATCAAGGTGAATTGAGTTTGGGATACTACTTCTACAAGAAGACAAAGCGGCCACTGATTGATTCACCTCGACTCAAGGTGAATTTTGTACTTCTACAAGAAGACAAAGGGGCCATTCATTCACCTCCACTCAAGGTGAATTGAGTCTGGAATACTAATTCTAGAAGAATACAAAGTGGCCTTTGATTCACCTTGAATCAAGGTGATTTGAGTTTGGAATACTTGTTCTAGATATAGACCAGAAGAAGGAGAAAAATCATTTTATGTAAGGGAAAGACTAACATCCATTAAAATCGCTCACCTCTAACTTCACAAATGAATGTATATAGCCAAAATACCACGAAAGTCTTCTAGAAATTTGGATGTCGTACACACTGCAAACAATCAAACCACATGTTGAAGTGAGATTGACATTCCTCAAAAAATAGTGACACCTCTACAATGTTATGATAGTTATAGCCGCAAGAACTTAAAGAATTGGAAACTCAAAAGCTAATAATTAGAACTACTCATTGGAACCTAATTTTGAACTCTTGTTTTGAAATTGCTCATTTGAACTCTGGCTAAGGAGCTCACAAAGAAATAACAATGACTCAACAGCCTGTAAAGGTCACAATTAATCAACAATGAATCAAAGATGACTACAAAGCTCACAAAGAATCAACCATGACTGCAAAGGCAACATCGTATACTCACGGTCCTAAACCCTTAAATGTTCACAACGATTCTCTCAAAATTAGTAAAGCGCCTCGGGAATCATTCAAAATGCATACTGTGTTCAAAATTCAGAAACATGTCAAAGAACGAGCTTCCTCCAGCTCGAAATTCATGAACATCCTGATCAGTCAGTCGATCACTGCAATCAAACATAAACTTCCTGATCAATCGATGCAGCCAAACATAAACTTCATGATCAGTCGATCACTAAATCAATGTAGCCAAACATAAACTTCCTGATCAGTCGATCACTGGATCGATGCAGCCAACCCTAAACATCTTGATCAGTCGATCACTGGATCGATGCAGCCAACCGGGTAAACATCCTCGATCATTTGGAAACAGTCGATCACTGCAAGCCTAGAAATCACTGATCAGCCTAGAAATCACCGATCATTTGGAAATAGTCGATCACTACAAGCCCTCGATTATTGGAACGAAAACCCTCGACAGTAAGACCGCCAAACCATACAGTCAAGCTGGAAACCAAATCCAAGGCCGAATCAAAAACAGTGAAGCCAAATCTGAAACCCCAGCAACTCAATCGTCACTATTCAAACAATGCAAGTGCTGAAAGATGTAGCGCTAGTTACGTTGGTACTAGATTTGAATTTTGTGTTCAGATTCTCGTGGGTGAGATTATTGAGGACTGATTGAACCGATACGAGTACTGAGGTTTAAAAAGCCGTCCGATGAGATTGCGGTGACACAGTCACGGCATGCCTAGAAACAGGTGCAAATCCAAACTCAGATTGACAACCAGTATCACAAAACTTTTCTGCAATAGCGACTTGTTCTTGAAAGCTAGCACTTCCTATAGCAAATACTGAGTACGTAAGTCAAAACACCGACCAAAACAAAACTCACAACCTAATACCACATCGCCCGAAACTCACCCCAACCAGAGATCTTGACTTCCACGCCCACCGCAATGAAGTCCACAAAGCAACCTACCGAGATTCAAACAAAGCCGACAGAGCCTACATGAGCAACCGAGAGAAATCAAAGCAATAAGAATGACAATTTCAGGAAAGCACCTGGCTACTTGCGCTTCACGACGTGCTTGCAGGGATGTCTGTGAAAAGCACCGCTGCAGGCGCCCAAGAAGAAATTGGTAGTAGGAGGCGCAGCTTCACAAGCCCAAATCGTCCGGTCCTCCTTGGTCTTCTTCGCAACGAGGAACAAGGCAAAAACTGGCAGCACTCACGCAAGTTTCTCCTGCTGCAAATCTAGCTAGAAGGATACTATAAACCCAACACCCGCAATGAAAAACGAAGCTACACACCTACGCCCAGCCAACACAAGGGAACTCCAACAAAAATCTCGGTCCGCGCCCGCACGGAGGGACAAGACAAGCACTTCGATATTCACCACAAGTTTCTGACAGCGGTACTCTCTGAACCACGACGACAGTAGAGCCCGGGAAAGCAAACCCCAGAAACCCTAGGAGGCGTTGAAGATAACGAAGAACAACCTCCGTTCATACCTGGACCCCAGTAGATATACCCGAACCCCTGTACATATACCCGGACCATTCCCGACCCAAACCGTGACCTCAGCGATCACAGTGATTACGAAATATTTATTTTCTTAATTTTCCTTGAAAGATAATCAGAAATGACATGTAATCCAAGTTGTTTCATATTAATTGGAGGTTTGCGGAATTAGCTATAAAATTTTGAAGTTGAAATACCATATGGCTCTAAAAGTGACCACCTCCTAGAATGTACACCTTTTGTACATTTTGGTATATTAAAGAAAGCAAAATGTACCTCTGTGTCATGTTTGGTTTAAAATGCCCAATCAGAGTGCAAGCCTCCTACTTTAGTAGACAACAAACATACACTTTAAACGTTCAACGCCAGACTGGTGACCCTTAGAAATCATGCTATTTGGTACTTTGTGACATCATGCACTTTTAAAAAATCCATACCTTAACCCCTAAACGTCTGGATTCATCTCCAAAATTGATGATTTGAGAAAAAACATTATAAACTACAATTTGGAAGAATATTTTGGAATTGGTATACAAATGAAAGCTGTAGATTTTGATTTTGAAATTCTATCCGTACGGTTAGATCTATGAATGCTATCACCAATCTTTTTCTATAAATTTTAAAAAGAAAATTTTAGAATTCCTTCTAAATTCAATTACAAGTAGAATATTATCATTTTTTGAGTAGAACTTGTTGGAATGGATTTGAAATAAGGTTATCTTCATATGGTGATTTTTTGAAATTTTTGTAACCTTTACATCTTTGATCTCATTTTTGCACATCTAGTTTTGAACTAAAGTCAATGCAAATTGACCACTTGACATACTTCCACATCTGTAATTTTAGAAATGTATATATTCTAGTAACACCAAATCCAACTGATGGATAGGACAACAACTTGATAAAGTATCACCAAAAATTAGGATGACTTTCATCCAAGCAGGAATGAGACAAAAACAAGGTTCTGAATCTGTTCATCGTCCAGAATATGGATGTCGGAGCGCTCCAGGGTTAAGACAGGCTGTTTGTTTTGTTTTGTTTTGTTGGTTGGTTTGTCACGTTCAGATTTCCTGGACCGTACGCCCCCTAGGCGCGTGCTTGGTATCTTCACAAAGTCCTCAGCAAGGAGGGGTGCACGGGCTTGGTTTCGTCGCGTTTGGAATTAGGGCGCGGAAGTTATTGAATTAAAAAAACTACTAAACTATGCTAAATTATATATCTTTTGAACCGTGTGACAATTTGTCATGTTCTTGGTAGCATTGGAAAGCCCTAAACTAGGAGGGGTGTATGGGCTTTATTTTGTGGCGTTTGGACCAGCGATGTAAAAGTTAGAGATTCTTGAGTTATTTTTTGTTTTCAAAATTATTTTTATTTTTATTTTATTCTTTTTTTAAAACAACTTTTATTTTTTGGGAAGCTGTGGCAACGGCACAGGGCTACACTTGGTTTTGTGGCGTTTGGATCCACGACGGAGAAATTATTGAATTTGAAAGTTCATATTGAATAAAAAAATTAGAAAATGACTTTTTGGTTGTAGCAACAGCACAGGGCACACTTTGCTTTGTGGAGTTTGGACCTATGGTAGAAAAATTATGGATTTTTGAGTTATTTTTGGTTTTAAAATGGCTTTTACTTTTGTTTTGATTGTAGCAGCAGCACAAGTCCATACCTTAAGTTTGGCTGTTAGTTTTGTTTGTTTTGTTTTGATTTGTTTTGTTTTATTTGTTTGTTACATTGAGATCTTCCGGACCATGTGTTCCCCGAGGGCGTGCTTGGTATTGTCAAAAAGCCCTTGGCTAGGAGGGGTGCACAGGCTTTGTTTCGTGGCAGGGGAACCTGCAATGAGAAAGTTATTGAATTTTGAAGTTTTTATTGAATAAAAAAATAGAAAAATATTTTTATTTTTATTTTTTGGATTGTGGCAACGGTACATGGCACACTAATATATATATATATATATATGTGTGTGTGTGTATATAATCAATTCAATGTGAATGATTTTGATCATTGTACTCAAGATGTTATGCAAAGGTGCTTGTTTAAAATCTTCATTTTCTAGTGTTCAGGGCTTGTAGAAATAAGCCTCAGATGCACTACAATTGTAAGAAAAAATGACAATAAAATTCATTTAAAAAAATTGTAAAGTACATTTTGAAAAGACATGAATTGGTTTGAATTATGTAAAATATGCCCTTTATCTTCATATTTTGTTGGTGACAAATTTGACATGTGACAAGAGGATAAAAAGACTTGAAACATGTTTTAAAATTCAAAAAATTCAAGAAAATGTAGAACTTTTTTTTTCATACAAAGTAATTTACTTTGCATAGAAAGATTTGATTTAGAAGATTTTGGGACAAAACCCAGACATGCTACAGTATACTATGTTTTCAACATTTTTGAAGTTTAAATTAAAAAAGAAATGTTGAACGTGAATGTTATAAAACTATTTGAATAATTCTACTTAATTTTTTTGTTAATTCTATTTAAATAAAATTGGTTAGTGTAGGGTTTGATTTAAACAATTACCGGTACCTAAATGTAATGTATACATCACATTTTCCAAATTATGTTTCATTGTCATCTTCATTTTTTTCTTTGAAGTTGCATTTTGTAATAATATTCTCAATTTTGCAATTTTGGACATTTCTTTGGTCCCATATTTATATATATATTAATATTTTTAACAAATAGAAAAATAAAAGCTTGTGATTTTGGATGTTTGCAAAGAATGGTATACTTCAAGTTGAAGTTCAAAAGATATCGTCAAAATTTTACACAAGGTAACTTTTAAATGCGTTGATCATTGCCCTCTATAATTAACCTTTCTAGAAGCTTTTATGTAGATGATGAGATGGCCTTGAAGATAATGAATGCTATTTTGAGATTTTGAGGTAGTACCCAACAATGAGGGGTTTAATTGAATGATTTTATTCTAAAAACAATAAATATCATATTTAGAGGTCATAATGGCCATATTGTCGCAAAATAAAGTATACATATTCATAAAAAAATTTATAGTTTATAAATGGACATTTCATATTTCTTGTTAACACGAGAATGCGGTTGTATGTAATTTATGCTTTAACTTCTAGTACCCTTTATGTTATAGTTGCAACTAATATTGACCGAGATATTGACCCTATCATGTAATGCAAAATAATCATGAACTTGAAACCAAATGTTGAATTGACAATCAACACTGTGCATTGTAACATTGTAGACATTTATTCAATTAATTGTGTAATGATTGCCAAAATGCAACTAAATAAGGTGTTCCATTGTATTCCAATGAAATGATTCAGATTTTGTGACACTTTTCCTTTATAGGCTTTACAAATTTGATTAATGTTTTACATTCTTCAATCTTGCAGTACACAAGTAAAATGATGTGTGGTAGAAATTTAAAAAACTTCTCCCACATGTTTAGCAAGATCTTTGTATTCAAAGTAAAGAATGCCAATTTTGAGGGAACCTTCCGTGATTTGATTTTTTTACTTTGAATCTATTTAACTAAAAAGATTTTGCACTATAGGTATTGAATAAAAAAATTGTGTTCAAGACGTCAGTTGAGGGTCTACATTTCTGTTTTAAAAGCACACTTCATTTTAATTCGTCAAGAAATTGAAATGTTGAAGCAAATACTCCATATGAAATACCACAGTGAAGGAAAACATGAAATCTTCAGTACTTGTAAGATGGAATTCAAATACACTAATTGCAACAAAGACATTGTTTTAGCTAGCAACCTCATCCATATGCAACTTCTTTTCTTACAAAAATGTGAAAATGGAGTTCAATAATGAATCATGAGTTATTTTTTGAAGAAGATGATGAGATTGCTTGATAAATAAAACACTCCATAATTTTTTCATCACTAGTCCAAAATTAATGGGATGAATCAAGTTGCCATTTACATACAATAGTACGGAGTATTCTCAATGAGAAAGATAAACTTCTCAATTTATAATTCTAATTCTTGTGATTTTTTTGGTTTAGGGTCAAATTGATCGATTTTCTTAGTAAGGCATACTTTCAGGTAGAAAGCACTCAATCATTGACTATAATAAAAAGCCTATAGGGTCCCAACAAATTTATAGGAGATGATTTTGGCATAACCACTGCTTTTTTTAAAGAATCTTTGTTCTAATTGTTGAATATGCCTTAAAACATGAAATCTTTTTGTAGTACTTTGTTCTTAACTTACGGTTATTTGACATAATACAAAATAGAATAACTATGTTAAGTTTCTAAGTTTCAATAAAAAAAATTTAGTTGTCAACACTCATTCAGTCATCCATATTAATGGTTCTTTAATTCATCCAATTCAAGACTATTTTAGATGAATAAGCAACAATTTCTGTTAGAATATTCCAATAAGAACCTGCATGAGCACCTCAATAACGTCCAATACTAGCTCCTATTACTGTGGTTTGAACCTATATATCTACCTCAGTCATATACATTTGGAACTGGAGAAAATCAAATGCAATCTTTTCATGGCCTCTTATACATATTTATAGACATTTCTTGGCACTAATCAGTGCTAGGTAGGTCCTCGTTTTCAAAAAATTTAAGAAAGTCTACTTTATATTTTATTGTTATGAATGTGTATTACTTTCCAAGAACTGAAAGCATTGAATAAAATTGTCTATTTCTTTGAAGACTTCTATTCAAACAATTAGTATGTATAAAATTTTAGAAAGTAATTTTAGTTTTCCGAGGTTGGAACTACTGCAATGCTTGCCACATTATTCAAATATTAAAAATCCATAAGAAATTGGAACTGAAACAAATATCAAAAACTACCTAAAGCGTTATAAAATTGGAAGGTAAGGAAAATGTAACTACCATCAGTCCAAAAAAATGGGAAGGGAAAAAAATTGTAAACTACCTTAATCACCAAAAAAATGGGAAGGGACAAAAATCAAAAACTACCTTCAGCCCCCCAAAATGGGAAGGACAAAAACCATAAACTACCTTTAGCCCAAAAAAATGGAATGGAAAAGAAAATGTAAACTACCTTGAGTCCAAAAAAATAAGAAGAAAAAGTAATTGTAGACTACGTTAAGACCCAAAAAAATGGAAAGGAAAAATAACCATAAACTACTTCAAACTGGTTGCAACAAAATTCCTGTTGTTTTCCATTCACTACTTAGCTCGCACTTCCTAAAGAAGTAACCAGCCAGTTGAAACAACATCAGATGAAGAACCTTGAAATTTGCACTGAAAGTTCACAAATTTAAATTGATAAGGTAAGCATGTTTAAAAAATTAAAAGCCACAGACACAAATCATGTACTATAATATGTGAATAATACAGTATGCAATACAATATGCACTACAGTATGCAAATACTACAATATGCACAGGAATCCCCAAACCAGTTTAGTTGCACCCAAAATCTTGACCACCCTAAAGTTGACACGTCGCAGGCAACGGATAGTAGTGGGCAAAATCGTCCATCCAGATTTGACCAGTACCAATATGTCTTCATCCCCTAAATGGATCAGCAGTTCCATAAATTGAACATAGTAACAAAAAATTTCTAGCATCTATAGCTTGTATCCTACATTGGGTGCAATTTTTTGAATACGTGGTATTACTTACCTATATATCTTATTTATAATTGAGTGCATATGATTTAGTATACCATGTATTATCTCTAAGTTATTTCTAAATTTTAGATGTTGTGAATTAATACCTCCCTATATCATGCTGCACATAGTTTGCTAAGTTTTTCTGTATAACCCCCCCATGTGGGATACAAAAGTATCTTTGATTCTATTTTAATTTCTTTGTATATTTATACACAAATAGTGAATCTTCAAATACTAAGAGAAGCAATCTACAACAAGGCAATTGTGTGACCCCCCCTAGAAGGATTAAAGAATTCTTGGAGATTGCATTTAATATGAAAGCGGTTAAAGATAATTTTTACAGCACATTATACTAGTTGAACTCCAGTAACCTAATATATTCTTTCAACATAAGAAATTATAAAAAATATGAATGAATTTTTTATTGTTATAAATAATTCAATTACTTAGTTTGAATTTATAGACTTCTCAACCTTGAAAAAAAATTTAATACTACAAAATTGTAGTCTTTATTTCTTTTCTCTTATGACCAATTAAATTAATGTTATACTTTTATGCTAAAAATATCCTATTAAAAAATTAGAATCATGATTAATAATGTACATATGGGATAGATTGAACACAAAATAATCCCTAGAAAATTACATTATTTTGTAAATTCCAATGCATAAAAAAACCCCACCTTGAGTCATATTTTTACTTTTAGATTTTATCTAATCAAACTTTTTGGAAATAATTAAATATTAACCAAAGATGTGCCACCTTTCATCTTTACTTTAGTCTCATTACCTTGGAAAGGCATAGATATAAATAAAGAACTAGTTACTTTGATGTATTGAGAAGTAAAAATTAGTACCCCTAACTTTGTGCTCTCAATTCTAAAGAAATTGAACGACTCTCCTTCAAAATACAAACATGTCATTTCTATATGGTTTGAGACTTATATAGTACAAAGTCATATTCTAACATCAGAAAGGGTAAAATAAAGAGCATTCATTGTAAAATTTGATGAATTTTTTGTGTGTGTGCTAAATTTTCATTTACAATATTTAATGTTTTTTATGCATGATTTTTGGCTAGTTATATAACCCTGAACCGCTGAAAAAAACTTTAATTTACTTAATTCAAAATGATCAAATCACTATTATTTTTTAAAACTAATATTGAATTTCATCTAAGTATGTATCATTTACTTCTAATATTTATTTCAGTCAATAAATATCACTTAAGTGTGATCCCAGTATCACATAAGTATTGAAGAAGTAGTTGCTTCTTTTGTAGAGTAATTCCTGTAAAATCACTCTAGGTGCCCTTCTTTAGTTTTAATAGATACTACTCTGCCTTGTGTTGTTGCCACATTCAAACCCTAAACCCTAAACCCTAAACCCTAAACCCAGTAGCCTCTCTTATGGTATGGATAGAGCGTTATTGCTCCAAAGTTTGCTGGCAATTCGAATTGTCGTCCACTTTAGGAAGAAGAATATACGGCAAAAAAATCCATAATTATGAAGATAATTTCATCAATTTCCATTGATAATTTGCTCCAAATGTAATACCTAATGTAAGGTTTTTGGAACCTTGATTTGAGCACTAGATCCAATTTCATTGGATGTATTTTAAATAGCCAAATGGAATGAGGTTGAATGGGATGAGCTATGTAAAGGGTAGGCCTTAGCCATGTCAGGTGCATAATGTGCAAATTATCCTACTTAAAATATGTGCATGTGGATCCTGACTCCTGAACCTTGTATTCCTAAAATTCCCTGACGAGGACTGAGCCTCTCATAAACTCAAGTAGGTGAACGTGAACTTTTCCCATTTTTGTCGCCTACCTGCAAGTTTAGAGACGGTGGAATAAAGTGACGGCAACATAAATGCCTTTGAAGTAGTAAATGGAATTTGATTTTGCAGGTGGAGAAGGATCTGTCATTCTTCCGTTGTAAGCGCACTAGATTTGAGGAGAACCGTTTCAACTTTGGAAACACACTTCCCTCCCAAAATTTCCCGCCTCAGTGATTATTGTTGCGGCCATTCCAAATTTTTGGACGAAGTTTGTTTGTCTGCTCCTGTGAGGTCTCTTTGCTCTTGTGCCTGAGATGTGCGAATATTGTTCTTATGAGTGTTTGCGATTAAACTTTTGAGTACCGGTGGGCAAGTGGTCGAGTCCGGTGCTATTTCAAGTGTTTGTGATTAAACTTTTGAGAACTGGTGGGCAAGTGGTCGAGTCCTGTGCTTCTTCAAGTTGTGCTGCGGCGCTTGCTACGAGCTTCATATTGTGTTGAGGTTGCGGTCGAAGGAATCAGGCAATTTCTATGGAGGTATGACGTATCCCTTTGATTTGAATTTGATACTCTTTGTATTGTGCAATATGCTCTATCTTTTCTCTTGCTTGTGTGGACTCCATGGAAACATCGTCGCATCATTCAACCTGTCAATGGTTGTGATTTTGGTTCGTAATCAAGATGTAACGCTGCTAGTTATCTTCAATTCAGTGCAAGTGTAGAAAAGCTATGTCCAATTCTTGGATTTCTAGTTCTGATTTTTTTTTTCTTCGGTGATTCTCAACTGATGCGGCTGTAGGATTTAGGCATTCGCATCATTATTGTAGTATAGTAGTGCCATCTGAGATAGAAGAGGTAATAGTAAAGGTACAGATTCTGCTCACATCCCTTTAAGAATGTTTTGTGGAGACAACATTTCTGAATTGAAGTCCTTCAACTTATAATTTAGTATGTAGACAGTGAATTTCACTGTGCTGATCGCTGTTGTAGTGATGACAAAGTTTAGTGAATTAGAAAACCCTAAATCTTAAAAAATAGGATCAAAAATAGAATTGTATTGCATGCACTGAGTTGTTCAATTGAAGACCATTCGTCTTTCGGATTATTGAATTGCAGTCCAGAATGTGTGATGCAATTGACCGCAGATGTAGCTTGAATAGCGGAAATTGTGCAATCGTAATGGACAATTTTGTGTTCGATTGTATTTCCTGCAACAGTTTGGTCTCAATTGTTGTCACTTGTACTTGTTCAAATGATTTTGTATAAAGGGAGATTTTAAGAGATTGACCGATTTTTTCGAACTTGTGTGTACACTGCTCTATTATTAACTCTGAAGATTACGCCGAGGAGTTCAAGGAGGCATGCGTCTACATTGGAATTGATGGTTTCAATTGTTTTATTGACTGATAATTGCAAGGAAAATTGCACCCCATTATGATTCCTGTTATTAGTGTAGTTGTTTGTATTGGATCTTGTTAGTAAGTGACAGCAGGTTGTAGCACCTCCCACAGTGAAGGGTGTACATTGCAAGTGGTGTAGTTGTAATTCTTCATTTGAATGGAATTTGCTACGAACAATATGAATTCATAATCGAGGTGAATATCAGTTATAGATATCTATGAACAGGTCAATTCATCAATTCACCTCCACTCGAGGTGAATATCGATTATAGATTTATAATCAATAGATCAATTCATCAATTCACCTCCAATCGAGGTGAATATTGATTATGTGTATATAAGAAGAGGTCAATTCATCAATTCACCTCTACTCGAGGTGAATATCAATTATGTGTATCTAAGAACAGGTCAATTCATCAGTTCACCTCCAGTCGAGGTGAATATCGATTATTGGAACTTGAAAACAAGTCAATTCATCAATTCACCTCCACTCGAGGTAGATATTGATTATAGGTATTTGAAAACAGGTCAATTCATCAATTCACCTTCAGTCGAGGTGAATATCGATTATGGGTATTTGAAAATAGGTCAATTCATCAATTCACCTCCACTCGAGGTGAATATTGATTATGGGTATAAAAGAATGTCAATTCATCATTTCACCTCCACTCGAGTTGAATATGAATTAGGGGTCTATAAGAGTAGGTCAATTCATCATTTCACCTCCACTCGAGGTGAATATGAATTAGGGGCCTATAAGAGTAGGTCAATTCATCAATTCACCTCCACTCGAAGTAAATATCGATTATAGATTTTAATTAGTTTACTTATACATGAAAAAAATTCATCTTGTATAAGGTTTGTAATTCACCTCCAATGAAAGTAAATGTTAATTGAATACCACACCATCATGAAGGCTATTTTTCCTTCTTCTGAGTTGAAACTTATTTTTGGAGGTTCTTGATTCACCTTCATTCGAGGTGAATACGACTTGCATTTTATTTTGAACCAACTCCACTTGAAGTGAATACGACTTGATGAAATTATATCATTTAGCTAGACTGCAGGTAATATAGTACTTTCAGGAAGTAGCTATATTACCTTTGCTCACCATAATTGTAAATGAGTTATAGTGACTAAGTACTAGCCTTTCTTATGACTTATGAAGTATATGTTTCGCTTGTTCAAAATAGAAAACTCCTTCCCAGTACAACGCCCATATTTTCTTTGTCAAGTTGGCGACTGAGATCATCTTTGATTTGGTGAACAGATCATGAACCCAGCAAGAGTGAACGAAGCGGAGGATAACTATTCAGATGACAATGTCCAAGTTCATCCAGAGGAGGCATTGGATATTCCCGATTGCGAAGGTGTTCCACGAAGTCTTTGGAGCACAAAGTTAGTAACACTTCTCAATGAGGGTGGTCTTGCAGTAGCGGAAGGGATCTGTCATAGTGTAAGCTCCGAGCTTGTAGTTGGCGCTACAGGTGCACTCGGCGACTCTTATGTTTGCCGTCCAAATCTCAAAGACGTTAGATACCAATCATGTTCCAGATGAATGGAGGTTTTCAGTCTGTGCGTGGCCGATTGAGAATGTGTTCTATAATGGTGCAAGTCTTCGGAATCACGAGCTCCGTTACAATTACAATTGTCGTCAGGCAGCTCTTTTGGCTCCTCTGTCGACACGGAGCACACGGTATACGAGTACAGTGAGGAACCCGCCAAGAGAAACTTGTGTGAAGGCCAAAGCTCTTCTCACTCAAGACTCCATAAATAGTGTTTCAAGCAACACTTGCTGTGTCAACAACTGCGTTCAACCGTTTTCCAGAGACAAAATTAGAGCTTTTTGAGAGCGTATGTATCGAGACACATCGTATAAGTTTCGATACCACATGAAGCTTGATGTTCATAGACAAGTTCATCGTGATACGCAAGGAAAGAGGATGGTCACCGTGGAGGGTATAGATGTTTGTGTGTCTGCTTGGAGGCATATTGCTGGAGTATCGGAAGCAACTTTTCATCGTTTCCAAGGATATGCAGACCAGGGTTTCAATGCCCAGCCCCATGGAAATACTGGTTTGCACACTGAGCAAGCCACTGCCACTTTGAAGTGCATTCTAGAGAAGAACGCTGATCACATGCCTCACCGTACTCGGACACTGAAGTCGGGCGAGAAGGTAGTCTCCATGATTCTTCCAGCTACGTGAAAATGGAAGGAAGCTATTCCTGAAAGTAACTCTGTGAACATGGTCTTTGGATTGAAAGAAGTATCTACATCCAATTTGAGCAAGATCAGGAAGGTTAACTTTTCAGAGTTTGACGCTAAGAAACCTGGAGACAATTTTGCACGTTGTTCCACATGTGATAGATACCATTCACTTAGGAGAAGTGCACCTGCTGGGTCTCAATCAGCTTTAACATGGGCCAAGAAGTTAGATTTGCATTTGGTTGTTGCTAGGGCGCACAGGGAATTGTATTATGCAAATTGTTACAGGTCAAGTTCCTACCCACATGAGTGCTTGACGATCATGCATGATAAAATGGATCATGCCAAGACCGCTTCCCCCGTTTTCTCCCACAAACATAAGGCTATTGATGGTCTAATCAAGTTGCCTATATTTGTAACCGGTATGATAGCCCACGGTCATGGTGATGTCCGTTATGCCCATTATGGCCTGGACATCTTCTCTCATGATTCCAACTACACAATCGGCTCCTTTGCTAAGTTGTTGCGAGATTTGGAATTGCCTCCAAAGTATTCCTCTAGGGAGTTGTTTGTTGGCTCCAGATCAGCTCCTCTTTTTGATGCAGTTCTACGAGGAGATCACATTTGCAAAACATCTCTTCGACCAGCTCCAGAGATCCCAATTTTAGGACTGTCACTCCTTCCGATTTTGAATGTTCAGATGGACAATGCTACTGGTGATAATAAGAATAGATTTGTGTTTTGCTTCTGGTCCCTTCTTGTTGCCAAAATTTTTTTCCGGGAAGTGTATGTGAATTTCATGCTCGTGGGACATACTCACGATGATATCGATGCACTATTTGGGAGGTGGAGCATGTTGCTGAAGAAAGAAAACTTTCCCACCATTCCTTCACTTATGAAGTCCTTCATGGACGTAGAATCGGTTCCTACAATTCCCCATCTTGTAGAAGAAGTGTCTGATTTTAAGGCTTTCATTCAGGGATTCATCATGGAGGGAGACGAGTCTCTTGTTGGGCACACCAAGGCTCAACAATTCAAATTCTACCTGGAGTCAAATGACTGCCCAGTCATGAAGTACAAGCTTCTGTGCACGGATGTAGACTGGCTTCCTAAAGAAGGTGGAGGCATTAAATTATGGCAAGAAGACTCTGAAGGTCGGAGTTTGTGGCCGCGTGGAGAGCCGGTCCCCGTTTTTTCACGCCCCATGAGAGGTGTTGATGACATATTCAAGGGTTTAATGGGATTCATCAATTATTGGGAGAAATTGTCCAATGAAGACCAAATTGGGGAGTATACAAAAGACGGTATGAGCATTTAATATACTACTGGAAAGCAGTGAAAGCAGTGTTGCATGAACCTATTGAACCTCCATCTTCTTTGAAAGATGGCTTTTGGCCATCCACTCGTGTTGCACCGACGATCGAAGATCAGTTTGAAGATAATGGTGAGATTCGGGAAGAGTTTGCAGAGGATGACATCTATGTTGGGCAATTACGCGATCGCCCACAACAATCCTTTCGGGTAATGCGTGATGTCTATGTAGGATACTTTCTTGCTATTCGTCCCGTGGATGGCGATGCAAGGCCTGTTTGGATTGCAAGAGCGTTGTCTGATCCAAATTGCAACCCCGAAGAACCCAATTCTGTGCTCATTCAGTATTTCAAGCCCACATCAAGAAACCGAAACATTCAAGAATTCTACACTGGTTGGGATTCTACAGGAGGATTACGCTGGAAGGTTGACGAAGCTCTCCGTCCTATTTGGGAGCATACAGATTCCTTGATGACTGCATGGAAGTCACAAATCAAGAAGGACACGACTCAGTGTAAGCTGAAGATCCTGGCCGCTCAAATTGAAGTGATTCACAATAGTTTAGCTGCCTTGAATTCCACTTGAGCATAAATATTACTCGACTCAGTTCATTCTATAGTAATACTTTGCTTTTATATTGTGTAGGTAATGCTTCTGGTTTTCTTATAGAATTTTGTATTGTGCGTCATACAAGAGACGTAATATATTTGCGTGTTAAGTGTTTTTATACTATAGATTTGCTTTCCATAAGCAATAGAAATTCTATGTTGCGTGGTATACAATAAATAGTATATGTTTGTATGTTTTGATTTAACCTTATGGATTTCCATTGGAATCACGGTTTCAAGACAGTGTATTAATTGCTTTTGTGAAGCAATTGCATTTATATATGAATATATTTTATTATTGCATTCTACCTTTACATGTTTCTATGATTGACTTTAGTTTCCTTCTAAATTGACTATAGAAAATGCATTTCAATATCTGAAAGAATTGAAAAAAATGGTAGTAGGTATTACCACTTTTTATTTTGTTAACGTGTTAAGCACTTGTCACATTTTGGGATAGGGGCTTCTATGTTGTTACAACTTTTCTGCCTACAAAATTTACTTAGGAGCACCAAGTCATGTATATTTCATAGGTGCTTGTCCAAACTCAACGGGAATTGAACTCGGACCGCTTGAATGAGATAAGCATTCCCGTACAACCAACTGTAGACCTCATGACTTGGTGTTCAATAGATGGCATGATCTTCACTTATATAAATTGAAAAACGATTATTATACTGAATTGTATATATTTAAAGACTTATTGAGTACAGTAACTCTCATTTTAATGGAAATTTTACTTTACAACTAATGAGCTTAGTGTTTATCATCCTAAATTTGCTAAACTCAAAATTCAATTTTTGGACGTCTATATGGGTAATGCTATTTTGAGAGGGGCCGGCTCTCTCAAAATATTGAATATAGTGTTTCAAGCAGTTTACGGAATCTAGGCCGGATCCGGAAACGACCCCGAGTACAACTTCGGTGAAGGACGTGGTTCCAGTCGTACCAGCCGGAAGGACCGCGGCAGTGGCGAATCTCTTCCCTAACCGACCGGTTTCTTTTGGTTTTTGTGAGCCAGCCATACCCGAAACGGTGCTGGACCCAGCTTGGATGGATCTGGTGAATTTCCCTCACATGCTCCAGCCGTTGATTCAAACATCTGCATTGTCCCAGCTCATAGACCTCACAGTCCCAAAGCCAAGGGGACGGCAACTACTCAACGAAGCAGAGGAGGAGTCGAAAAAAGAGGAGGTAGAAACGACTCCACAGACCCAGTCGGAGGAGGAACTTCTACATCCCTGGACGTGGTTGAAGACAAAGACCACCCCACCCAAGAAGTCAGGCTCGTCGCCATCCAAGGGCGGAACTTCCTCAAAGAAAGCGCAGAAGACGAAATGACTAGTTAGGGCGACAGTTAGAATAGTTAGGATTTTAGCCGGATAGTTAGTTCCGAAAACGGGTTGTCCGGATGTGGGGCCCAAAGTTCCGGACTTTTAGAAGTTTAACGGTTTTCCATTTATCCCGTAGCGGTACTCAGGGCCGTTGCCTTTTTGTTTTTTGCTTTTTGTTTGGCCATTGGCCGGGTTTCTGGTGGTCATTTGGGCCGCCTTTTTGTGGGTTTTTAAGGGCAGGCCGGCTTGTTGGCCTGTCATTCCTTTCCTTGTTCATTTAATTTGAAGCATTCAAGAAAGCACATGGTGGATTATTCTCTTGCGTATTGCGTCTATAGTCACTTGTGTGGATGTGTAAGTGAGAGTGTGCAAGGGGAGGAGTCCGGATTCTTGGGCAACCGGATTAGGCTAATTGTGTTTTGCAGATGAGTTTTAGATTTGCGCAGTGAGAAAGTGGCGCCTTTAAATCGCTGGTACGGTGATCCGGTGGAGGCCCGGGAGTGGCCCGAAAGCTAGTCCGGAATTCGAGGAGCGGTTCCATGCGGAGATCGGCAACCACTAGAGGAATATTTCCACCCACCGGAAGGCTAGTCAACCTCATGAGCGGTCGAGAGCTCGGAAATCATTCCCGTAGTTTTGGCAGTTCGGCATCTGTCGTTGTAGTAAGGAGGACCTAACGCTACCCTGTGTGACCAACTTTCCGGATAGGCCATCCGGGATGTTGTGAGGATGCCACCCTGTTTATTCAACTAGATCTATTCTTAGGTTGTGTTTTGTTCGTGTTAATAGAATTTGTGTCAAATATAGAGTGGTGCAGTTCCCTACCCCTCGGAAAGAGCAAATGAGGAACCCTCTGAGGGTAAAACAAAGGTACCAAAAACCAATTTGGCAGAGAGTCGGAACCGGAAGACCGGATAGAGCCGGATCTGGGAAAGAATCCGGAGAGAAAGTAGTTCCGGAAGAGAGTTTGTGAGTTGGACGGACCCCTCTTGAGGTGGTCAAAATTCGGAAATTTAAAGGTCTAGGAAAACTAAGATTGAAATAACGTCTGGAATCTCCTGGGATGATAACTTGTGTCATCTTACCATGTTTTTGTATTAAAGATACTTACGCTTAGATTATGCATACAACACTTGTAAACCGCAAATTCTGGGTTGCAATGTCATCCATGGAAATACACGGAGGAATAGACGATTCCAACGCGTTTGCTGTATCCTGGGACTCGAGCGCTGCAGCAGTGTTCCGGGGACTGACCAACGGCTTGACTATTTCGTCAAAAGCAATCGAGGGAGGCTCACACGCTCCCGTCTTCGTGTACTGCAGGACATGGTTGGCGGTTTTACCAATGTCGTCCACAATGTTTCTTGTTTTGGGAACCGCAATTGAGGGAGGCTCCTGCAGTCCCACTGTGATCTTTGCAACATGTGTTTCCGGAGCAGCAGCGTTGTCTGTACTCTCTTCCACAGGGTCCACTTCTTGGTCCGGCACAACCGAGGGACTCTCTTGTAGTTCCAACGTCATCTATGCGACCGGTGTCTCCGGATCAGCAACATTGTCCGAACTCTCTTCCACGGGGTCCAGGCGGGCGTCCGCAGCAACCAAGGGAGTCTCAGCCGCTCGCAACATGTCCTGCACGTCATTGGACTCGTGCAGCGCCAACGCATCCAATGCTTCGGACACTGGGGCGCGTGTTTCGTCCAGTGCTTCATTTCTGGACACCACGTGTTCCCTTGTTACTACAACCGTGGCCTGGACTGCGGCGCGTTCAAGATCTATACACGATTTGTTTTGGTTCAGGTACTCTATCCATTGTTCGTCCTCGTCCTCCTGCATTGCAATGTCCAAGGAAGACAGAATGTCGGCAACCTTCTGACGAGTCGTCTTCACAGGCCATGTCCAAGCGGGCCCTCTTTCGTACGCTGGGCAGCCGATGTCCAAATCTTCACGCGCGCGAAGGTACGTCGACCACCACTGCCTCGCGTCGGCCCACCGCTCTTGCGACGTGATTAACCAACAACGACGAGACACTTCCGGCAGGTCCCGCGCGAGGTCTTGCAACACTCGTAGACACACATTCCGGACTGATGTCAAAATGGAGTTTATGAGGGCATCCCCCTCCCCTTTGCCGATCATGCGGGCTTCCTCGTAGACGATATCGGTTACAAGCGCTGTGTCCAAGCTTGCCATGCCAGAGAAGCAGTACGGACCTTCAATTTGGAATTGTGGCAGTGCCAGTATGATGTTAAATGGCCTCAGGGAGTTGTGCTGAACCACGGTCCAGTTAATTCCAAAGAGTGGACACAAGAACTGCCTCCACCGTCTGAAGACGTTGTGCAGCGCTATCCTGATCACTCGTACAAATGGCGACGGTTTAATGTGGGGGACTCTAACCGACAGCAGAATGCGTATCACTTCCGATGCCTCGCACTCTGTAGGAGAAACAGCCGGTAAATGAAACACTGTCGCGACACGTTTGTGAAATAAGGGAAACGGAAAAAATAGAGTGCAAAACATAGCTCTGTGATGGAGGGCTTACCGTCGTGATGCCAAGGCAGCTGTAGAAGCTTCTTGAAGACGACATCGTGCTCTTTCAGGACAGACCAGATCGGGCACCAATCCCAGACGCAGGCCTTATGTTTGACTTCTGTTTTCCATCGGAACTCGGTGGGAGCATCCGCCAATATGCGCTCCTGCGCCGCCAAGAGGTTCGCCTTCGACATTCAACACCTATCCTCGTAGCCGGACGAGTCCTGCACATACTTAAGATACGTTGACATCACTTCAATGTCAGGAGGCACCTTCCCATACTTAACACTGTTGCACAAGGATTTGATGACGCGACCAACGGCGGGGGCGACGACGGGATAATCCTCCTCCTGCATGACAATGGATAATGCAATGAGTCCTCAATGTACACTAAACCAACCAACCCGACCTGGACAGAGAAACATTGCGAAGAAACATTGAACCAAACGACCCGACCACAACAAAGACACATTGCGGCGAAGCACTGAACCAAACGACCGACCACGACAGAGACACACTGCGACAAAGTATTGAACCAAACGACCTCACCACAACAAAGACACACTGCGGCGAACTCTGAACCAACCGAAACGACCGCAATAGACAAACACTTCGGCGAAATACTGAACCAATCGACACGACCACGATAGACAAACACTTCGGCAAAACAATGAACCAAATGACACGACCACGACAGACAAACACTGCGGCAAAGTACCGAACCAAACGACCCGACTACGACAAAGAGGTACTGCGGCAAAACAGTGGATCGGAACACTGTGGTTCAGCGTACAAGGAACCCAGCCAGGCAAGCGGTTTTAGGTAATGCAAAAAACTCACCCTAGCATCGCAGATCCACCAGACGCCTACATCACGCGTCGCCTCTTGAAATTTTTTGCTGCACCAAGATGTTGCGAAACGCTCCTTGAAGTCCGCTCTCAAGAACCCCTCCTACAAGAAGTCCAGTAGCTGCGGCTTGATCCGTAGCACGTGGTAAACGTCTAGAGCCTCACGCGGGGGTGTGGGATGTTCTTCAAGGCGCAACCTCTCCAACTCATCGACCTTCAGTCGAGCGCGATTCCGGACCGCTCGCTCCTCACGACCGAGGACCTCCACTCTGCCCAACCTCGTAACAGCCAAGTCGAGATTGCACGTCCTCATCGTCGGGGTCCCTGTCCCGCACAGCCAATACCTCTGCAATTTGTGGTTCCCCTTGTGGTTTCCTGTCCACGGGACCGTTTCGAGATTGCGCACGATTGGAGATGATGGGGGTGTTGCAAGGGCAGCCTAAAGCGCCGCTTCATTCAGGTCCGCTATATACGCCTTGTAAGACGGAGGGGATTTAAGCAGCGCCGCCTGGGTCTTCAGACGACGATGTGTGTCGGCCTTCTGCTTCTTATGCTGGCTCTTTAAGGTCGCTATTTTTTGTGGTTCAGCGGTGGGCACCGGGTTCGGAGAAGTCCCAGTCAATGCGGACTTCCCCACGTATGGCGAGAGCAGTACTATTAAATGCAGGTCTGGCCCACAGCGAGGACTACGTTCCCTTGAAGACCCTTGCACATCGCCAGTCACTCGTTCCACTACCTGTAAGTGTTGCCGATGTTGTCGTCCATGAGTGCTGTCTCGGTTAGTGTTTCAAACACATCATCACCTAATGACCATGCTTGCTTGCAGGGGTCCTATCGCGCACCACAAAGATCGTCGTCAACATCCACTGCACCGAAATCCGCACCATCATGCGGAGGAGAGTCCGGTAGGGTGTCCTCGCTGTTGTCTTCCGAGAGGACCACCTTCCCTGTAGGGACCTGACGCGCTGAGATTGCAACCTTTGGACGTCGTTTAGGCGCGACCTCCTCTGCCTTCGTGCCTCCTGCCTCAGCGCCGGACCTGAGCTTGCGTTTCGAACGACCCGGTTCAATTGCTTCTACAAGCAGCGTCTGCTGCCTTCCCCAAACTAGATCACCCCTGCACCTCTGCCCTCCATAGCCGACCTCATTTGTGGCACCATCTACTTCCCGGTAGTCACCAGCTTCACTTTCAAAGAAGCTTCCGAGCGCGTTTCGTCCGACGCCTTCCGGTGCTAGCGCGCTTCTGGGGGTTGCAGTGTTTTGGCCGCTGCTGGCTTCGAAGGCCGGCGCTTGAGCGGCTCTTCAAAGTCCCCCGCACTGGAGTCCGTGTCGCTGGCGCCGCCCGCGGATGGCTTTTTCTTTTTTCGAGAGTCAACGACAGGTCCCGGATCCACCCTTGCGGTTTTGACCTTCTTCCCCTAAGAGCTGTTACTTCGTCTTGTTTTTCCCACTGGGGCTTTAGTTGCCGCTGCGTGTCCCGACAAAACATTTTTCTTTCTTCCCTTTGCCTGCTTTAACCTCGAGGTCGGCAAATAGTGTCTTGGCTCAGACTCTGTACGCGCTTTGTCTTTAGAGGACAAAGCTTCTGCAATTGCAGCCCGCACAGGCTCCTTCTTGGCCTTACTACGAATGACCGTACCGTCAACGTCCGCCTCCTTCCCCTTTCGGATCTCCTCGGACACCTTTCCTTGGCCGACTCCCTGGTCCGGATACGGAAGCAACCGCTTTGGGTTCCCCATGTCGTCCTTCACCACAGAACACTGCAAGTTCCACCGATGGCAGTTGAGGCGCATCTTGTTCACAAAAGTGTCATATCCATAGTGAATGTACTTTAAAAATTTCCTACTTTGTTGCTTCAAATGCGGCATGCTTGTATAAGCCTTCGTGGCACACTCCTCCAGGAGCCTAGTGAACTCCTCCTTTGTGCCGTAGTTAAAATTTATTATGTATTTATCGATGGTGACGTCCCTCCAGAAGCCAAGAGCTGGCGCGCCCTACAAAACAAGAAAGGTGCATAAAGGACCAGTAGCTCAAGCGGTAATGTACACACACAGGATGCGACGGAAATGAAGCATTGTAGTTTGACACTGATAAATACCTTTGCCGTCCCCTGTGAAGCAGATCCCCCTGCCCGACCACGCCCCTCCTCGTCCTCGACTCCGTGTACTCAAGCGGTGTTCTTGCGCTTGCCCATGGGGCGACAGCAATGTCCGCGGCCCGCCCTGACTCTGTACCACTTCAGCTATCTCTAGGTCAACGACGCTGCGGAAAACTGTAGCGCTGAACGCAAGACCTATCCGGGTAGTCAAAAACAGTGCAGAGTCCCAAACTTAGCCGAGAGTGACTATGGGAGTACGTATCATCCGGAAAGTCCCAATTAGCAATTTAGTGGAGATAAAAGTAGCAGAACTTTTTCAATTTTTGCATTTAAATACCAAGTTAGGACTTAGATATTAGAAATAGAAATTAGTTTCTAGGTAGAAAGGATAAAACTCTAAATAGGTTACGCAGCCTGCCGGAAACCGTAGCCGGAAAGTTCCGGAAAGTTCCGGATCGTAGGGACCTACCGCCTAGGTTCCGGCTAGGGAACTTACGGGAACGTTTTTGGCGGCGGGAACTTAGGGTTCCGACAGGTACTTAAACCCCACCGCCAGCCTCATTCAGTCTCTTTTACCCGTGTTCTTCCACGGTGCGTTAGAAGAGAGAAAGAGTGGTGAGTTAGGGCGTGTTAGGGAGAGAAAGGGAGGAAGGTGCCGATTGCACCGGATTGTCCTAGCAGTCGGTGAGATGGCGGAAGCGAGTCGATCCCGGAGGTCGGTAGTGACAGCCCGGGGCGTACGTCCGGTTGTCCCATCGGATCCGGAGCGCCTGAAGGAGTTAGAAGAGGACCTAGAAATCATGGGGTGTTTAGGATTGGTAAAACGTCCATGGAACGTCCGGAGTGAAGAGATGATTGATGAGCTGGTTTCCGGAGTAGGTAATCAGTTCGATTTGACGATTAGGGGTCGATTTAGGGCCTGGACTCCGGAGTTGTGGGCGAAGGCATACTTTACGCCGAGCAGGGGTTCCGGAATGGCGTCCCGGACGGATACTTACGCCGTGGAGGTATTCCGGAGTCATGCGGATTCCAAGGAGGGAAACACCGCGAGTGATTGTAAGAGTCCACGGGATGGGCAGTTGTTAGCATTCCTCATCCCTATCTTGTATTCGGAAAAGCCCACCCGGATTACAATGACCGTGGCAAACACCATTTTCGGAGCGCTGGGAGATAGAGAGAATCCGGCTCCCAGGCCGGTCAGCTGGGGAGTGATCATTCACTCCGTAGTGGAAAAGTTAGCGGTCAATATCGCGAACAAGAAGTCAAGTCCGATTAGCCCCTATCTTTTTCATCTGTATCACTCCGAGTTTGCACTGGCCGGACCGGAAATGACCATATACCGGAAGGGCGAGAATTTGTTGAGGTATGGACTTCCCGCAGAAGATGAACCGGATGAGCTCGAGCCGGAAGAAGAGGAACCAGAACCGGAGCAGGCATCACCAAACGTTGGAGGGACGCGCCGGAAATCGACTGATCGGGGTGCGCGGGGGAAGCAAGAAGCCGAGGAGGAAGAGAAGCCCCGAGAACCACTTCCGGAAACAGATCAGCTAGAGGCCACCATCAAATGGCTGTTAGCTACCCGGGCACAGAATGAGCGGATGTCGGCGCTGATCCGGCAAATGTGCGAGAAATTGGGTGTGAAGGAAGAAACCCAAATCCTGGTGGCGTTGGCGGAAAGGCCAGATCCGGAAGCGGTGAAGCAGCTGGAGGACCGAATTCTGACCTTGGAGCAAGAACGGGACCGGTTTCGAGAACAAGCTGCGTGGTCGGAGAAGGAGAGGATGGCCGCTGAAACAAAAGAGGGAGAAGCCCTCGATCTGGTCCGGAATGTCAGAAGTCTGTTTGACACTCCGGCGGATATTCTTGCCAGAGCTACACTCTGGAATAATCACATGGTGAAGGATGGTCACGTGGCGGGATCGAAGGTGGTGAGCATCCTTGTGGATTTTGAAGTCCGGATTGAGGGAATGCTCAAGGAAGTCCGGCAACTGTTGGGAAACTTGGATCCGCTTGAGGGGTTAGACCAAGGCCTTTTTGACCTAGGTCAGGATCTCCAAGAAGGAGGGGCACAGAACTAGCCTTCTCCGGCAAAGAGCAAGACAATCGCCGGAACGTCGCAAGCCGGAACAGCATCGGCACAAAAGAGGAGGTCGCTGGTGAAGCAGTTTGCGGCCTCCACTCCAGTAAAAGATGTTGTCTTAGGCGTCCCAGTCGGAAGAACTGCGTCCGTAGCAAATCTGTTCCCCGACAGACCGGTGGGTTCTACTTTCCGGGAACCAGCTTTACCCGGAACGGTGTTGAATCCAGCCCGGACGGATCTGGTGAGTTTCACCCACAAGCTCCAGCCCTTTCTCTAGACACCGCCACCGTCCCAGCTCATCGATCTTACTGTTCCGAAACCAAGGGGACGACGGCTACTGAGCGAGACGGACCCGGAATCGGAAGAGGGGGATACAACTCAATCGAAGGAGGAAGAGTTGCAGCCTCCCCGGACCAGGTCGAAGACGAAGAACACCCCACCCCAGAAGACAGGTGGATCGCCAGCTCAAGGTGGCACGTCTTTAAAGAAGGCTAAGAGAAATAAATGACTATCTAGGGTAGCAGTAGCAGTAATTGTAGTTAGGATTCTTACCAGGATGGTAGTTCCGGAACCGGATTTTCCGGATGTAGGCCCAGTAGTTCCGGACTTTTAGGAGTTAAACGGTTTTGCAGTTTTCCCAGAACGGTCTTCAGGGCCGTTGTTTTTTTTGCTTTTTAGTTGGCCGTTGGCCGGTTTTCTGGTGGCCGTTTGGGCTGCCTTTTGTGGGTTTTTAAGGGCAGGCCGATTTGTTGGCCTGTCATTCCTTTTTCCTTGTTCATTTAATCTAAAGCATTCAGGAAAGCACTCGTTGGATTATTCTCTTGCGTATCGCGTCTATAGTCACTTGTGTGGATGTGTAAGTGAGAGTGTGCAAGGGAGAGGAGTCCGGATTCGTGGACTGCCGGATTAGGCTAAGTGTGTCTTGCAGATGAGTTTTTAGACTTGCGCAGTGAGAAAGTGGCGCCTTTAAAACGCTGGTACGGTAATCCGGTGGAGACCAAGGAGTGGTCCGGAAGCTAGTCCGGAATTCGCAGGGGCGGTTCCGTGCGGAGATAGGCAACCGCCAGAGGAATATTTCCACCCGTCCGGAAGGCTAGTCAACCTCATGAGCGGTCGAGAGCTAGGAAGTCATTCCCTTAGTTCCGGAAGTCCGGTATCCGTCGTTGTAGTAAGGAGGACCTAACGCTACCCTGTGTGACCAGCTTTCCGGATAGGCCATCCGGAATGTTGTGAGGAGGCCACCCTATTTACTCAACTAGATTTATTCTTGGGTTGTGTTTTGTTTTATGTTATTAGAGTTTATGTCAGATACGGAGTGGTGCAGTTCCCTACCCCTCGGAAAGAGCAAGTGAGGAACCCTCTGAGGGTAAAACAGAGGTATCGAAAACCAACTTGTTAGAAAGACGGAACCGGAATATTGGATAGGGCCGGATCCGGAAGAGAATCCGGAAAGGAAGTAGTTCCGGAAAAGTGTTTGTGTGTTGAAAGGACCCCTCTCAAGGTGGTCAAAGTCCGGAAACTTAGAGGTCTCGAGAAACTAATTTTGAAGCAACGTCTGGAATCTCCTGGGACGATAACTTGTGTCATCTTAGCACGTTTTTGTGGTTAAAGATACTTACACCTAGATTACGCGCACGACAGTGACGAGCATAAGGGCCTTGCTCACTCTGAATCCTACTCTGGGCTTAAAACCGTGGTGCCAGCGTGACCTCCGTAGGAATCCCCCTCCGTTGATTCGCGGATGATGGAAACTGTGGCACCCTCAACCAACCCAAGGGGCGCAAATAATCCAAATCCTAACATTCAAGGGAACCTCCTTGAAGCCTAAATTATGCAAAATCCCTGCGTGTAATCGAAGGAGGCACCATTGACAGCCTGCCTACCATTGCGCACGGCCTAATGAGCAACCATGAATTTATAGCAACAATTACCGCATCCTAAAACTGTAATGTAAAACGCAGACAGGGTGCTGCCCCTAAACCCTAAGCGCTGCTGCTATACTTTGCGCGCAGTCCCTCTCGCACATGGGCACTCCGGAGGGTGCCTCATAATCATATGTAGAGGCACGGAGTGTCCAAGAAGTCCCTCACCTGGTTTAAAGAAGGCCAATTGCAATCCTCTAATAGAGCTGGGAGGACCTCAAAGCCACCGCACCATAGCTTCGCACTCCACAACGCCTGCAGCCACAAATCGTCACGACGGATGCCATAAACCAAATAAGCAACCAGCGAGCGCTTGAGCGAGAGGTGTCGTGATACAGCAAAAACAGAAGAAGTGCATCTCCCCACGCCCTCCGATGTGTTTGCGTATCCACAAGAACGCACAAGGCTCTCTTTGTCTCAAATCATGTGAAAGCGAAAACCGTAATGCACATAGCTCGTTAGTCACGCGAAGACAGAACAGGGGACACTGGTGCAAAATATTGTCGCGAAGAAAATAGAGAGGGAGAATTCGGGAAAACCAGGAAGCGTGTGCATATGACCCTGCACCCGGACGTACTGGTGATGGCCACATAGGTCGACCCCAAACCTACTTCTCCGTGTCCAAGCCAGACACTGACAATATCCACAAGTGTGGTTCGGGAAGACCCTAAAATTGCCTGTATCTCAGAGTCTTCACGTCAATGTGCAGAAGGAGTACTATTTTATTGCCTTGGATACAGCTTTGCATTTATGAAGTTGTAGAATGCCGGCATTGTCATCTACAATGTATTGGGAGCTCAAATCATCATTTTCTTCCACCCATCTGACTGTGTGTGTGGAGGCTAAACCCTAAAATCGCATCTGTATGTTATAAATTTTGGAAACTTCTGTTCATCTAAATTTAAGCTTCTAAGGATATAAGTATGCTTTACTTTTGAATACATGTTTCCCAATGCAGAGGACCACGATGTGGGAAACATAATGCCTGATTGCAAGGTTTTTTGAAGGATACTTCTGCAATAAGTTTCTTCACATGTCATCGACATTTTAGATTACTGCAGTATCAAATTAGACCACGGGTATAAAGTAATGGACTCTAGAACCGTATTTTGGAACTTCTGAATATGTTCAAGAACTCAATTTCATTTTACAACATCTCCAGTCCACCAATTTGAATTGCAGTCATTTCTGAATTCACTCATAAGAGAAATGAAAATTTGACCTCTGTATTGACTACCGCTTCAAACTTGGCTGTACCGTAAATTCAACTGTGTAGAGAAATGTCCTGTGACCGTAGGCGGGTGGGCTTGTCTTCCACATGTGCACACCACTGGCCAAATGTAAACGACGAGTACTATTTACAGAATTTTTGCTCTGAACATATTATACAGCGTGCTACCCAAAATCTACGACACAGCTTAGACTCACCCAAAAATACACTGCGATACCATTCCCATTTTTGCGAAACATTTGGGAGCACGGAAACTTAGAATAAAGGAAGATAGCATAGAAATAGGTTAGGAGTTAGTTAAAAATTTCAAAAATTTGGTAAGAAGTAGGAAATTAGATTCAGATGCGGATAGATTCCGGATAGTTAGAATCCAAGATTCCAGATCCTGTAAACCGGGTTTTTCCGAGTACAGGAACGGATCTTAAACCCAAGTTAGGTCGGATCGGAACAAGCTACGGAATAGGTATCCGACCTACGCTGCTAGGGAACCGTTACGGGAACGGACCTCTTTCCGTTTGCCAAGGGGAACGGTCGGCAGCTCGATTAGTACTTAAACTCTCGTCAGACCTAATCCTCCTCATTCTTCACTTTGCTGATTGTCTTGCGCACTTAGCTGAGAGAAAGAGTGGTGAGTTAGAGATCGCGACAGGGAGAGACGGGTGAGGTCGGTGCCAATTGCACCGGATTTAGTTGTCGGTGTCGGTATGGTGGAGTCCAGCAAACCAGTAGCGTGTCGACCATCTATCACAGCTCGGATAGTTAGACCAACGATTCCCGCCGACCCAGCGCACCGGAAGGAGTTCTAGACAGATCTGACCCGGATGGGGTGTGTAGGTTTGATCCACCAACCTTGGAATGTCAAGAACGCGGAAATGCTGGAGCAGCTGATCTCGGGAGTCCCGAATCAATTCGAGTTGACTGTGAGAGGCCAACCCGGAGCATGGACGGCGGAGGTGTGGGCTGACGTATACGGGTTTGGGAAGGACGGATCTGGATTAGGTTCTCGGGTAGAGATGTACGGGATTGGAAAGTTCCGCAATCCGGTTACCACTAAGGACGGATACCCAGTGAGTGACTGTAAGGATGCTAGGCAGAAACGGGTGTTGGAATTCTTGATTCCGATTATGTATCCGGAAAAGCCCACCCAAGTTACGGTTACGGTGGCCAACACTATCTTTGGGGCTTTAGAAGATAAGGTAGTTCACTGGGGGAAAGTTCTAGCCGGGATAGTAAAGAAGCTCGTGTCGCATGTAGGGAAGGGGAAGCCGAGTCTTCTCAGTCCATACTTGTTTCACCTGTATCACCATCAGGAGGTGCTGACAAGTGAAGAGATGGTGATTTACAACACCGGATTGGAAATCGTGAAGTACGGTCTCACGCACGAGATTCCACCGGATACTCCGATCGAGGGAGAGGAGGAGGAAGAAGAAGAAGACGATGAAGAGGAAGAAGAACCGCAGCAGCAGGACCTGGTCGACAAGCGGGAGAAGAGAAGGAAGTCGACCAACCCGAACTCGAGGGTGGAACAACTGACCCCGGAAAAGGGTGAGCTGAGTCCACCCCCGGAATCGGAACCGCAGTCGGACTTCTTCGACGCCGGAATGCAGTGGATGGAGGAGGCCAAGCACATGTATTTTGGCATGTCGGACATGATCCTGGCGATTGCTGCAGAGTTAAAGGTGGAGCCGGAGGATATCGTAAATCAGATCCGGAAACTACCAAGCCCGGATCTGATTCGTGAGAAGGACGAGCGGATCAAGAGCTTGGAGAAGGAAAGGGATGACCTGTTAGGTCGGGTGAACTGGGCGGAGACGGATGCCGCAGTTGCACGGCAGAAGGAGGCGGAAGCTCTCCAACTCGTCCACAATTTGACCACGTTGGTGGAGCAGCTCGCGGAAGCTGTGGTCAAATCCCGACTCTTCACCAATCAGCTGAGTGGTATAGGCCACTTATCCGGGTCCAAGGTAGTAACGATCTTGGTGGACTTCCAGGCCCGGATGGAAGGTATTCTGAAGGAGATGGTGCAACTGTTGGGGCACCTCGACTTGAACAAGCCCTTGGACTTCACCCACTTTCCGGAGCTGCCCAACGTCGACTTGTTGAAGACGCCCCAGAAGCCGGGGTCAGGGATCGGTTTACCCGCATCCCCAAGACCTACTCCAGGTCAGGCACGGATCCAGACGAAGACCACGAAGTTCGGCCAGACGAGGAGTGTCCAGTCGATTCCGGTAGGAGAAGGGAGTTCTGTTCCGGCAATTGGAACATTAGTCCGGAGCGATTTAATCCAACGGATGGGGGCCTTGTCAAACCCGGCTCGGACCAATCCGGTCGACTTTACTCACATGCAGAAGGCATCGCCTAGAAGGAATACAACTCCGATTCAGCTGGACAATTCGCCAGAGAAAGAGACCAGAGTGGAGATGATCCAAGAGTTTGAGAAGGGGGAATTCACTTCCGGCGATGAGACGGAATCGGATGACGACCCGCCGCCGATCCAGTGGAAGATTCCGACCCGGGCTGCAACGAAGTCCACCCCACCGAAAACAAGCAGGAAACCACCTGCAGGGCCGAGTAGCAGCTCGAAGAAATCAAAGCGGGGAAAGTAGTTAGTTAGTATGTTTGCAATATTAGGATTTTGAATCTAGAGCGGATTTTCCGTGCGTGGGGCCCGGTTCCGGATTCTTAGGAGTAGTTGACTTTGAACTTTCCGGATATTACGGTTGGTTACTGATTGGTCACCTAGATTTTCAGGTGTTCTTTTTTTGGCTTTTTGTTTGGGCTTTTTAAGTGGAGGGCAGCTTGTTGCCCTCTCATTCCATCCTTGCCCATTTTGTGTGCATTAGTTTATGCTCACAGTCTCTTTTCTTTAATCTGAGCCACTAAGTGGACATTCGGATTTCTGGCTATGTGTGCGTTTTCTTGAGTTGTTTATGAATGGTGAAAGTGTGAGAGAGGGCGGATGAGGGGGAATCCGGGTTGAGAACTAGTTGGACCTGTTTTGAGCGAGTAAGTTTGTGAGGAAGCTTTACTAGACTTGTGAGTAAGGACTTGTGCGTGGTACCTTTAAATTGCCGTAACGGTGATCCGGTTCTAAGGAGTGGTGCGGATGCGAGTCCGGAATCCAGGGAGGGTTCCGAGCGGAGATAAGCGACCGCCAGCGGAAAATCCCCACTCACCGGAAGGTTTGCCAACCATAGGATCAGTCTGGTAGATAGATGCATGAATCTCTTCCAGTTCCGGCTATCTTGATCTGTCGTTGTAGTAGAAGTGGAAGGATGCAAATCCTGAGTGACCTGTTTTCCGAGCAAGATACCCGGGGAATTGTGAGGATTGATACTTCCTCTACTCTGCAATAAGAACTTGGTTAGGATTGTTTTGTGTGAGGATTTGTGCAGAAAAATAGATGTCTATGAGTGGTGCGTTCCTACCCCTCTAAAAGATCAAATGCGGACACCGTGAGGGTAAAACAGGGGAATAGAAAACCAGTGGAATTTAATGAAGTGAGACCCGGAATCCTGATCATACCGGAAACCGGAAAGAGATAGATCCGGATCGGGATCCGGAAGGTTATTGTATAAGGAATAGAAAAGGAAAGAGGTGTTGCTTGGGATTTTTGTTATTTGGATTAGGATCCGGAAACTCCTTAGCCTGCTGAAACATACTAGAATCTCCTGGGACGATATTTCGTGTTATCTTACCATCATTTTGGTGTTAAGGATACTTATGCTTATATTGCGCGTACGACAAAACACTATCTTGGAGAAACACTGTGTCGTACGCATAATCTAGGCGTAAGTATCTTTAACACAAAAACGTGGTAAGATGACACAAGTTATCATCCCAGGAGATTCCAAACGTTATCTCAATCTTAGTTTCCTTAGACCTTTAAGTTTCCGGATTTTGATTACCTCAAGAGGGGTCCATCCAACTCACAAACTCTCTTCCGGAACTACTTTCTCTCCGAATTCAATCCCGGATATGGCTCTATCCGGCCTTCCAGTTCCGACTCTCTAACAAGTTGGTTTTTGGTACCTCTGTTTTACCCTCAGAGGGTCCTCACTTGCTCTTTTTGAGGGGTAGGGAACTTCACCACTCTAAACTTGACACAAACTCTATTAACACAAACAAAACACAACCCAAGAATATAACTAGTTGAGCAAACAGGGTCGCATCCTCACAACCTCTTGGATGGCCTATCCGGAAAGCTGGTCACACAGGGTAGCGTTAGATTTTCCTTACTACAACGACGGATACCGGACTTTCAAAACTAAGGATTAATGTCCTAGCTAGCGACCGCTCATGAGTGGGCAGACCTTCTGGTGGTTGAAAATATTCCTCTAGCGGCTGCTGACTTCCGCTCGAAACCACTATTGGATTCCGAACTAGCATCCTGGTCACTTCCGGACCTCCACCGGATCACCGTTCTAGCAAATTAAAGGCACCACGTACATCACCTCACTTGCAAATCTCAAACTACTCTGTAAAATACACTTAGCCTTAATCCGGCAGCCCAAGAATTCGGACTCCTCCCTTGCACACTCTCACTTACACATCCACACAAGTGACTATAGACGTGATATGCAAGAGAATAATCCACCATGTGCTTTCCAGAATGCTTCAAATTAAATGAACAAGGAAAGGAATGACAGGCCAACAAGCCGGCTTGTCCTTAAAAACCCACAAAAAGGCGGCCCAAACGGCCACCAGAAACCCGACCAATAGCCAAACAAAAAGCAAAAAGCAAAAAGCACAAAGGCAACGGCCCCTAGGACCGTTCCAAGGAAAACAAAAAGCTATTGTCCCTAAAAGTCTGGAACCTCAGACCCCACATTCAGGTAACCTGGTTCCGGAACTAACTATCCGGCTAAAATTCTAACTACCATAATAGCCGCCCTAACTAGTCATTTCCCCTTCCGGGCTTTCTTCACTGAAGTCCCGCCCTTAGATGGCGACGCACCTGACTTCTGGGGCGGGGTGGTCTTTGTCTTTGACCGGGTCCGGGGATGTTGGAACTCTTCCTCCGACTGGATGTGTGGAGCCGTTTCCACCTCCTCTTCTTCCGATTCCTCCTTTGCTTCATTGAGTAGCCATTGTCCCCTTGGCTTCGGCTGTGTGAGGTCTATGAGCTGGGACGGTGGGGGTGCTTGAATCATGGGCTGGAGCATATGAGTGAAACTCATCGGATCCGTCCAAGCCGGATTCAACATCGTTCTGGGTATGGCTGGCACAAGAAAAACGGAAGAAACCTGACGGTCAAGGAAGAGATTCACCACCAACGCGGTTCTTCTAATTGGTACGGTTGAAACCACATCCTTCATTGGTGTGGTATTGTCGTACGCACAATCTAGGCGTAAATATCCTTAACACCAAAAAGATGATAAGATAACACGAAATATCGTCCCAGGAGATTCTAGTATGTCATAGTAAGCTAAGGAGTATCCGGGTCTTGATCAAAACAACAAAATCCAAGCAACACCTCTTTCTTTTCCTATTTCTAACACAATGGTCTTCCGGATCCCAATCCGGATCTATCCCTTTCCGATTTCCGATTTGATCCGGATTCCGGGTCTCACTTATTAACTGCGACTGGTTTTCTATTCCCCTGTTTTACCCTCACGGTGTCCGCATTTGATCTTTTAGAGGGGTAGGAACGCACCACTCATAGACATCTATTTTTCTGCACAAAACTTCACACAAAACAATCCTAACTGAGTTTTTATTGTAGAATAGAGAAAGTAATAATCCTCACAATTCCCCGGGTAGCTTGCCCGGAAAACAGGTCACTCAGAATTGCATCCTTCCACTTCTACTACAACGACAGATCAAGACAGCCGGAACTGAAAGAGATTCGTGCATCTATCGACCAGTCTGATCCTATGGTTGGCAGACCTTCCGGTGAGTGGGGATTTTCCGCTGGCGGTCGCTTATCTCCGCTCGGAACCCTCCCTGGATTCCGGACTCGCATCCGCACCAATCTTTAGAACCGGATCACTGTTACAGCAATTTAAAGGTACCACGCGCAAGTCCTTACTCACAAGTCTAGTAAAGTTTCCTCACAAACTTACTCGCTCAAATCAGGTCCAACTAATTCTCAACCCGGATTCCCCCACACCCGCCCTCTCTCACACTTTTGACACTCCATAAACAACTCAAGAAAACGCACACATAGCCAGAAATCCGAATGTCCACTTAGTGGCTCAGATTAGAGAAAAGAGAATATGAACATAAACTAATGCATACAAAATGGGCAAGGATGGAATGAGAGGGCAACAAGCTGCCCTCCACTTAAAAAGCCCAAACAAAAAGCCAAAAAAAGAACACCTGAAAATCTAGGTGACCAATCAGTAACCAACCGTAATATCCAGAAAGTTCAAAGTCAACTACTCCTAAGAATCCGGAACCGGGCCCCACGCACGGAAAATCCGCTCTAGATTCAAAATCCTAATATTGCAAACATACTAACTAACTACTTTCCCCGCTTTGATTTCTTCGAGCTGCTACTCGGCCCTGCAGGTGGTTTCCTGCTTGTTTTCGGTGGGGTGGACTTCGTTGCAGCCCGGGTCGGAATCTTCCGCTTGATCGGCAGTGGGTCGTCATCCGAGGCCGTCTCATCCCCGGAAGTGAATTCCCCCTTCTCGGACTCCTGGATCATCTCCAGTCTGGTCTCTCTCTCGGGTGAATCGTCCAGCTGAATCGGTGTTGTATTCTTCTTGGGCGATGCCTTTTGCATATGTGAAAAGTCGACCGGATTGGTCCGAGCCGGGTTTGACAAGGCCTCCATCCGGTGGATTAAATCGCTCCGGACGGATGTTCCGGATGTCGGAACGGTACTTCCTGCTACTACCGGAATCGACTGGATACTCCTCGTCTGGCCGAACTTAGTGGTCTTCATTTGGATCCGTGTCTGACTTGGAGTAGGTCTTGGGGATGGCTGTAGACTGATCCCTGGCCCCGGCTTCTGGGGCGTCTTCAACAAGTCGACGTTGGGCAGCTCCAGAAAGTGGGTGAAGTCCAAGGGCTTGTTCGGGTCGAGGTGCCCCAACAGTTGCGCCATCTCCTTCAAAATTCCTTCCATCTGGGCCTGGAAGTCCACCAAGATGGTTACCACCTTGGACCCAGATAAGTGGCCTGTGCCACTCAGTTGATTGCTGAAGAGTCGGGATTTGATCACAGCTTCCGAGGGCTGCTCTACCAACGCGGTCAAATTGTAGACGAGTTGGAGAGCTTCCGCCTCCTTCTGCCGTACAACTGCGGCATCCGTCTCCGCCCAGTTCACCCAACCTAACAGGTCATCCCTTTCCTTCTCCAAGCTCTTGATCCGCTCGTCCTTCTCACGAATTAGATCCGAGCTCGGTAGCCGCCGGATCTCCTTTATGATATCTTCCGGCTCCACCTTCAGCTCCGCAGCAATTCCCAGGATCATATCCGACATGCCAAAGTGCATGTGCTTAGCCTCCTCCATCCACTGTGTTCCGACGTCGAAGAAGTCCGACTGCATTTCCGATCCCGGGGCTGACTTGACTCTCCTTTTTCCGGGGTCGACTGTTCCACCCTCGAGTTCGGATTGGTCGACTTCCTTCTCTTTTCCCGTTTGTCGACCAGGTCCTGCTGCTGCGGTTCTTCTTCCTCGTCTTTGTCTTCTTCTTCTTCCTCCTCCTCCCCCTCGATTGGGGTATCCGGCAGAATTTTGTGCGTGAGACCATACTTCACTATTTCCAATCCGGTGTTGTAAATCACCACCTCTTCACTAGTCAGCACCTCCTGATGGTGGTACAGGTGAAACAGATACGGACTGAGAAGACTCGACTTCCCCTTCCCTACATGCGACACGAGCTTCTTTACTATCCCGGCTAGAACTTTCCCCCAGTGAACTACCTTATCTTCTAAAGCCCCAAAGATAGTGTTGGCCACCGTAACCGTAACTCGGGTGGGCTTTTCCGGATACAGGATCGGAATCAAAAATTCCAACACCCGTTTCTGCCTAGCGTCCTTACAGTCACTCACGGGGTATCCGTCCTTAGTGGTAACCGGATTACGGAACTTCCCAATCCCGTACTTCTCTACCCGAGAACCTAATCCGGACCTGTTCTTCTCAAACCCATATACGTCAGCCCATACATCCGTCGTCCATGCTCCGGGTTGGCCTCTCACAGTCAACTCAAGCTGATTTGGGACCCCTGAGATCAGCTGCTCCAGCATCTCCTGGTCCTTCACATTCCACGGTCGGTGAATCAAACCTACGCACCCCATCCGGGTCAGATCTGTCTCTAACTCCTTCCGGTGAGTTGGGTCGGTGGGAATAGTCGGTCTAACTATCCGAGCTGTGACTGAAGGCCGACGCGCTACCGAATTACTAGACTCCGCCATAGTTCACCGACACCGACCACTAAATCCGGTGCAATCGGCACCGACCTCACTCGTCTCTTCCTGTCGCGATTTCTAACTCACCACTCTTTCTCTCAGCTAAGTGCGTAAGACAATCAGCAAAGTGAAGAATGAGGAAGATTAGGTCTGGCGACAGTTTAAGTACTAGTCGAGCTGCCAACCGTTCCCCTTGGCGAACGGAAAGAGGTCCGTTCCCGTAATGGTTCCCTAGCGGCATAGGTCGGATACCTATTCCGTAGCTCGTTCCGATCCGACCTAACTAGGATTTAAGATCCGCTTCTGCTCTCAAAAGAACCCGGTTTAAAGGATCTGAAATCTCGGATTCTAACTATCCGGAATCTATCTGTATCCGGATCTAATTTCTTACTTCTTACCAAAGTTTTGAAATTTTTGACTAACTCCTACCCTATTCCTATGCTATTTTCCTTTATTCTAAGTTTCCGTACTCCCACAGGTACTCGAGGTCGTTTCCGGATCCGGCCTAGATTCCGTAAACTTCTTGACAAGCAAACGCTTCTTCACGGCCGATGATGTTCCAGCCACCAATCTGGTCTTGGCTAGGGAAGGTTGGGTTTGCGCTCCCCCTTCTTGAAAATCCTGAGTTAGCAAGAATTGCCCCTGGTCCAATCCCTCGAGCGGATCGTGATTGCCCAATAGCTGCCATACCTCCTTCAACATTTCCTCGATCCGGACTTTGAAGTCCACTAGGGTGTTGACTACCTTTGATCCGGTAATGTGGCCTTGCTGCACCATCTGGGAGTTTCAGAGCGTAGCCCTTTCAAGCACATCCACCGGATGCTCGAACAGCCCCCTGACAATCCGGACCAGGTCGATGGCTTCCCCCTCTTTTGCTTGGGCGGCGTTCATCTCCCTTTCCGCCCACGCGGCTTGCTCTTGGGCCCGATTTTGTTCTTGCTCTAAGGCCAAGATCCGTCCTTCCAGTTGACGTACCGCTTCCGGATCCGGCCTTTCCGTCAGTGCTCTCAGAATCTGGGCTTCTTCCGTCACGCCCAATTTTCCACACACGTCCCGGATCAGAGCAGTCATCCGCTCGTTCTGTCCCTTGGTAGCCCTTAACCAGTTGATGGTGGCCTCGAACTGATCCAATTTTGGAAGTGGATTTTGGGGCTGCTCCATCTCTCTGGCCTCTTGCTTCCCTCGAGCACCCGGATCCGTAGACTTCCGGCGTGTTCCGGCAACGTTGGGCGACGCATGCTCTTGTTCCGGTTCTTCTTCCTCTTCCTCGGGATCATCCAGTTCATCGTCCTGAGAAAGTCCATACTTCCGAAGGTTTTCTCCCTTCCGATACACGACCATTTCCGGTCCAGTCAATGTCTCCTCTGAATGGTACAGGTGGAAAAGGTAGGGACTAATCGGGCTAGACTTTTTACTAGCTATGTTGCCTGCTAACTTTTCCACTACGGAGTGAATGATCACTCCCCAGCTGACTGGTCTAGGAGCCGGATTCTCCCTATTTCCTAGCAACCCAAAAATTGTATTTGCCACAGTCATTGTAATCCGGGTGGGCTTTTCCGGATATAGAATCGGGATGAGGAATTCTAACAACTGCCGGTTCCGAGAATTCTACAGTCACCCGTAGCGTACCCCTCCTTAGAATCCAACAAATTCCAGAATATATCGGCTGCATACCTATCTGTCCGGGCGGCTATTCCGGATCCTCTGCTTGGGGCAAAATACACCTTGGCCCACAACTCCGGAGTCCAAGCCCTAGAACGACCCCTAACGGTTAACAAGAACTGTTTGGGAACTCCGAAAATGAGTTCATCAATCATCTCCTCACTCCGGACATTCCACGGCCTGTTCAAGAACCCTAGACAACCCATGATCTCTAGGTCCTTCTCTAACTCCTTGAGACGGTTCGGATTGGATGGATTAACCAGACGTATGCCCCGGGCTGACACTACCGGCCTCCGGACTTGATTTGCTTCCACCATATTACCGACAGCTAAAGTAATCCGGTGCAAACGGCACCGTCCTCCCCTTCTCTCCCTAACGCGCCCTAATTCACCACTCTTTCTCTCTTCTAACGCACCGTGGTGAAGCACGGGGAAAAGAGGAAGAATGAGGCTGGCGGTGGGGTTTAAATACCTGTCGGAACCCTAAGTTCTCAACCAAGCAAAGTTCCCGTAAGTTCCCTAGCTGAAACCTAGGCGGTAGGTCCCTACGATCCAGAACTTTCCGGCTACTGATTCCGTAACCTAATTAGAATTTTATCTTTTCTAGTGGAGGTCTAATTTCTAATTCTAACTTCTAGTTCCTAATCCCGTATTCTAATGCAAAAATTGAAAAAGTTTTCCTACATTTGCCTCTATTTTTATGCTAATTTTTGTTTTCCGGATATTATGTACTCCCACACACTGTCGCAAAACAAAGAGCCCCGTGGACATAAAACACTGCCAAGAATGGGAAGGGCATTGCAGCCTAAAGCACATGGTAATAGCACTTCACGGTGCAAATTACCTATTGTGTTTCCAGCGTAGCCCTGCTTTCTACATCGTCGTCACGTGCTGCGGTAGGGCTTTCCCAGACTTTCAGTGAAAAAAAAAATATACTCTAGCCTCCATGACGTTGTAAAGCATGCGATACGACGACTCAAAAGGACCCTGCATCATAGTTTTGCCCAACTCGTCTGCCATCGCAGCTATGACGTTCTTCTGCAAGTCACGTCCAGTGGTCCTCAATATGAGTCCATTGCAAAACAAGTCTGCTGTCCTCCCACGGTCCGGTATAAGGTCCTCAGCATGAAATATCTTGACGCACAACTCCATGAACCTCAGAGTCTAGAAGCCGCATTCATAATTCCCGGCTAAACCGCAATTGGAAACGTCATTGACTACAAGCGTGCTCTGCATTGGCAGGTCGTGCAAAAGTTGCCAAACCTTCCAAAGGCGCTTGACGTGCTCCATGTCCGCCGCCTAGGTGTGAATGCCGGCGCTATCAATGTGAATCACATGGGTCACTAAGAAAACAAATAACGACCAGTGCGCGCTTCCAACATAAGGCACAACAACTTCCATGTCGAGTGGATAGCAACTATAAATTTTGGACGAGACAAAATATTGGCGGCCCCACTTCAGCAGCGCCTCGTCAGTCTGTTTTGACCACGCATGTTCAAGAGGACCCTGCATGAAGGACGAGGCAATGTATAGTCGGCTGTGCAACGCGGTCGACAAGCTCCACCACAACCATCGACTGAGGAGCTCCATGATGTTTTGCCCAAGAAACCTCCGCTGCGTCCGAAGCTGCTAGAGCTGAGAGACCGGTACTGGGAGGGAGTCCCACTCTCCCCCGTAGAAGTTGGTAGTGTTTCTCTCTCCATCCCCCTTCCCCTTCCTGCACAGAAATAAGCTTGGCAATATTTTAGATTCACACTTTGTAATTGTAGAGAAGGCTTCTGCAGTGTTTTGATGTATGTGAATTTGGTCATTTCCAGGGATGAGGTGGAAGAAGTTAGAAATGTTGGAGGTGGACGAACCTTGGCAAAGCCTCCATTTGTGCATTTATGTTGAAGTAGTCGAAGGTAGCCGCAATGTTGAGCTTGTACACTCTTTCCGGTTCCACATTTAGTTAAGTAGAATACCAAGTTACTACTACTGTTGGGTAGAGATTCAAATTTGTTCCTTGTTGATTGGTAATATGTTGAATAGTGGAAGTTGAAAAAGGAGGAAGTATAAGGAATACAGATAAGGGTGTGCAGTTCCTAGGTTTCAGTCCCGGATTCCTTTTGTCTTGGGTTTGTGTTCCGGATCCTGTTCCGGCTATTTTGAGGAAACTAAAAGTTAAAATCCTGTGATAGCAATACACAAGTCATCTAAGGTGTTTTACACTAATTTAACACCTAAAGGAGGGATTTGTGCTTTCTTGTGTTACGACATCCTTCATCACAAAGATCCGCATAGTTTCGGGATCCCAGGACGTGATACCTGAGAACCGAAAGGGACCTTCATGCATGAAGACGGCCAGAGCCACCATGAGGTCACGTTCTCGCTTGCAAATACTCAAAATTGCCTCTGGCGTCATCTCGAAGGTTGGGCACGTCATTTGTCTCCACCATCTGAAGACATTGTGCAACACGATTCGCAGCACTTGCACGAAGGGGGTGGGTCTCATTCTCCTCCAGGGGTCAGCAACTATTTTCCTACGGACTACCTCCAGCTCCTCCTCGGGGGGGTCACTTAGAGTGTCCATTAGAAAACACGTGCGAACAAAACTTTGGACCCCCTATATTATATCCTAAAATTTAAATAAAATGAAATAAAAAAAATATGACTAGATTTTCCTACTTCAAAAGTTTATGTTTTGAATTATTGATATTTTTATTTGTTAATGATAATTAGTTACAAATTTTTGAAGTAATTAGATACACTGTACAACTGAAAAATAACTTTCACACCCCTATATTATATCCTAAAAAATTGTCTAAAAAATGAACAAAAAATTCCTAAAAATAGCTCTCTATTGAAAGTTCATTTTGAGTTGAATATTGATGCAATGGTCATCTAAATGTGATCTCTATAAATATTTGAGTTGAAAAACATGCCGTTTTAGGCCATTTTCAACCTCTTGTACAAATCATTTCAACTATTATTTTAGTTTGAAATTTTGGCAATAGAAACCTATAGTCATTATTAAGCAACCCTCAAAATTTTAAGTTGAAATTATAGTTCATTAGAAACCACTTGTTCGCACGTGATTTGTAGTAAAATACTAGGTGCCCCCCCCAAGACCTCCTCCTCTGCTAGACAAACAGTGTTACTCATGACAACGCGACTGGACTGCACTGAACCCTTAGTCACTATCGGCAAAACCAATTGAAACACTGAGTGGGAACACCGACTGCACTAACGTCTGTGGAATAGATCGAAGTCAATTCTTACCATCGTGGCGCCATGGCAACTCCGGTAGCCTCTCCAATACAGCGTTGTTCTCCGACAATACCAGTCAAATGGAACACCAGTCAAATGGGACACCAGTTAGATGGGACACCATGTTGACCTTGATCGCCTCCAGAGTTTCTTGAATATTCTTCAAATACTTCTTGGGATCGTCATCTTCTATCTTCACTTTGACCGTCTTACGACTGGTTTCAGCATTCTTGCTTTGCGTAGCTCGCCTTCCTCTGGAAGTTTCCGCTTTGCTGCTAGAGCTGTTGGTTTCCGTGGTAGATGCATCTGTCCCCGTTCCGGAACTTGGAGTCTCGGAATCGGAAAACTTTCGTCTACGCCTTTCCTTTCTTTCGTACTTCTTGCTTCGTCCTCTCTCCATCTTCTCACTCTTCTTGATGGATCTTCTCAGGGACTGTGCTGAGTTCTCGTAATTCTGAGCTGACTCCATAGCTTCCCGTAGCATGGTGGGTCGGGATTGACGGATTTGAAAGCCCATTGCCTCTGGAAATCTTGCCACATACCATTCCACTTGTATAAATGGAGCTATTTCCGTAGTTAGCTTCTTAAGTAGGTCTTTCACTCTCTGCCCATACGATCTTACAGACTCATGGGAACGCATGGTCACCTTGCTGATCCTCCCCAGAGCTCTAGCCTCTCCTCCAACTTCTCTAAAAGTCCGGAGAAACAGATTGGTGAGCTGGTTCTAGTCACTCCAGATAGCATCCGGAACGTCCTGATACCATCTCAAAGCCTCGCCTTTCAACAACCCTTGGAAGATCCGTTGTCTAGCAGTTGGGTCTTCCTGACTAGCTATTGTCGTGGCCTCAAACTCTCCCATCCAGTCATCTACATCCTTACTGCCATCTCCTCGGAACCTATTATATCTGAGGCATGTGGTGGATACCATGTCGTTGGCTTCGTCAGAGGATGGCCCCTCTTCAAAAGTTACCGAAGCGGATCCTCTCTCGGGTTCCTCCCTAACTTCTTCCAGTTGCGCAACTGGTTCCAGGCTTGCGGTACGTTCCGGATGAATTTCTGGTCTAGCACCTAAGTTAGGAACAACTACCAAATCCTCTTCCGATTCCGAGGTTGGAATTCCGTGAACTACTACTCTCCTGGGGCCTCCTTCCAATTGGGCAGAACGTCGACCTACCGGAGCTGCCCTATGAGCTCTACTCATGAGGTAGGGGCTCGGTATTCTCTCCAATCCTAGCTCGATTTTAAACAGAAGATCCTAGAAGTAAAATTTTCTCTATCCTTTTGGTCACTTTCCGGAATCTATCTGAAACTTGCTACAAGCTCTCAGAATCCCTAGCAACGGCGCCAAAAAAGTCGTACGCGCAATCTAGGCTTAAGTATCCTTATCACCAAAAAGGTGGTAAGATAATACGAAATATCGTCCCAGGATATTCTAGTATGTCATAGCAAGCTAAGGGTATCCGGGTCTTTCAAACAACCACCCCAAGCAAAACTTTTTCCCTTCCTCTTTTCTTTCCGACACTAATACCTTCCGGATTCCGATCCGGATCTATCCCTTTCCAGATTCCGGTTTGATCCGGGTTCCGGGTTTCACTTCCCAACTTTGACTAGTTTTATATCCCCCTATTTTACCCTCAGGGTGTCCGCATTTGATCTTTCGAGGGGTAGGAACTCACCACTCATAGACGCCTATTTCTCTACAATAAACTCACACAAAACAATCCTAATTGAGTTTTTATTGTAGAGCAGAGAAAGTATTAGTTCTCACAATTCCCCGAATAACTTGCCCGGAAAACAAGTCACTCAGAACTACATCTTTCCGTCTTTACTACAACGACAAATCAAGACATCCGGAACTGACAAAGATTCGTGCATCTAGCTACCAGACTGATCCTATGGTTGGCAGACCTTCCGGTGAGTGGAAATTTTCCACTGGCGGTTGCTTATCCCCGCTCGAAACCCTCTCTGGATTCCGGACTCGCATCCGCACCACTCCTTAGAACCGGATTACCGTTACAAAAATTTAAAGGTACCACACACAAGTCCTTACTCACAAGTCCAGCAAAACTTTCTCACAAACTTACTCGCTCATATCAGATTTGGACACCCAGATCCGGATTCCCCTTCACCTGCCCTCTCTCACACTTTGACACTTCACAAACTAATCAAGAAAACACGCACATAGCCAGAAGTCCGAATGTCCACTTAGTGGCTCAGATTAAAGAAAAGGAGAAATGAACATAAACTAATGCACATAAAATGGGCAAGGATGGAATGAGAGGGCAACAAGCTGCCCTTCCCTTTAAAAACCCAAACAAAAAGGCAAAAAGGTCACTCCTAAAATCCAGATGACCAATCAGTAACCAACCGCAATATCCGGAACATCAAAGTCAAGTACTCCTAGAAATCCGGAACCGGGCCCCACGCACGGAAAATCCGTTCCAGATTCAAAAATTCTAACTAACCGAAAACATACTAACTAACTACTTCCCTCGTTTCGATTTCTTCGCACTGCTACTTGGCCCGGCAGGTGGCTTCCTGTTCGATTTTGGTGGGGTGATCTTTGTTGTGGCCCGGGTTGGTATCTTTCGCTTAATCGGCGGAGGGTCGTCATCCAAGGCCATCTCCTCCCCGGATTCGAATTCCCCCTTCTTGGATTCTTCGATCATCTCCCTCCTAACTTCCTTCTCCGGTGAATCGTCCAGCTGAATCGGTGTTGTATCCCTCTTAGGCGACACCTTCTGCATATGCGGAAAGTCGGTCGGATTGGTCCGAGCCGGGTTTGACAAGGCCCCCATCCAATGGATTAAGTCGCTGCGGACGGATGTTCCAGGTGTTGGCACGGATCCCTCTGCTTGTACCGGAATTGACTGGATACTCCTCACATGGCCCTCCTTGGTAGCCGTCTTCTGGATCCGTGTCTGGCTCTAAGAAGGTACTGGAGATGGCTGTAGAATGATCCCCGGACCCGGTCTCTATGGTGTCTTCAACAAGTCAACATTGGGAAGATTCAAAAAGTGAGTGAAATCCAGGGGCTTGTTCGGGTCGAGGTGTCCCAACAGCTGAACCATCTCCTTCAATATTCCTTCCATCCGGGCCTGGAAATCGACCAAGATAGTAACCACCTTGGACCCGGATAAGTGGCCTATACTAGTCAGCTGGTTGCTGAAGAGTCTCGACTTCGCCACGGCTTCCGCGGGCTGATCCACCAACGCTGTCAAGTTGTGGACGAGGTTGAGAGCTTCCGTCTCCTTCTGTCGTGCAGCTCCGGAATCCGTCTCCGCCCAATTCACCCGAGCTAAGAGGTTGTCCCTCTCCTTCTCCAAGTTTTGGATTCGCTCGTCCTTTTCACGCAGCAAATCCGGGTTTGGTCATCGCCGGATCTCCGTCAAAATATCTTCCGGCTCCACCTTCAACTCCGCAGCAATCCCCAGGATCATGTGCGACATTCCGAAGTGCATGTGCTGAGCCTTCTCCATCCACTGCTTTCCGACTTCAAAGAACTCTGACTTCGCTTCTAGTTCCGGGGGCTGACTGGGCTCTCCTTTTTCCGGGGTCGACTGTCCAATCCTCGAGTTTGGATCAGTCGACTTCCTCCTCTTCTCCCGTTTGTCGATTTGTTCTTGCTGCTGCTGCTCTTCTTTATCGTCTTCGTCGTCTTCTTCCTCCTCTTCCCCCTCGACTGGAGGATCTGGCGGTATTTCGTGCGTGAGGCCGTATTTCAGGATCTCAAGGCCGGTGTTATATATCAACACCTCCTCTTAAGTGAGAACCTCCTGATGATGATATAGGTGGAACAGATATGGACTGAGAAGACTAGGCTTCCCCTTCCCTACGTGGTCCACTAATTTCTTCCCTCCTTTGCTATGACCTTCCCCCAGTGGACTACCTTATCTTCTAAAGCCCCAAAGATAGTGTTGGCCACCGCAATCGTAACTTGGGTAGGCTTTTCCGGATACAAGATCGGAATTAAAAATTTCAACATCCGTCTCTGCCTAGCGTCCTTATAGTCACTCACGGGGTATTCGTCCTTGGTGGTAACCGGATTACGGAACTTCCCAATTTCGTACTTCTCTACCCGAGAACCTAATCCAGATCTGCTCTTCTCGAACTCGTACACTTCCGCCCACAGATCCGCTGTCCATGCTCCGGATTGACCTCTCACGGTCAGCTAAAACTAATTTGGGACCCTGGAGACGAGTTGCTCAAGCATCTCCTAGTCCTTAATGTTCCATGGCCTATGGATCAAGCCTACGCACCCCATCCGTGTCAGATCATCCTCTAACTGTTTCCGGAGGGTTGGGTCGGTGGGAATAAGCGGCCTAACTATCCGAGCCGTGACTGAGGACCGACGCGCTACCGGGTTGCTAGACTCCGCCATAGTTCACCGACACAGAAAACTAAATCCAGTGCAATCGGCACCGACCTCACCCTTCTCTCCCTGTCGCGATCTCTAGCTCACCACTCTTTCTCTTAACTAAGTGCACAAGAAGATCAGCAAAGTGAGAATGAGAAAGATTAGGTTTGGCAAAAGTTTAAGTACTCATCGAGCTGCCGACCATTCCCATTGGCAAACGGAAAGAGGTCCATTCCCATAACGGTTCCCTAGGGTCGTAGGCCGAAAACCTATTCCGTAGCCTGTTCCGATCCGATTAAATCCGGATTTAAGATCTGTTCCTCCTTCCGGTAAAACCCGTTTTAATGGATCTGGAACCTCGAAATCTGATTATCCGGAATTTATCTGTATCCGGATTTAATTCACTACATCTTACCAAAATTTTAAAATTTTTGACTAACTTCTACCTTATTTCCACGCTACGTCCCTTCCTTATGAGTTTCCGTGCTCCCACAATAATACCTCCCCCGAGTGACCTCTATCTTTCTGCACTCACTTTGGGTCAAGACATCGAAGGGGGCTCTGCAATGACTGAAAATGTGTGCCGCTATGGGTTTCGTGTTGGACTTGACCATCGAGGTCCACACTAGAACCCTATCCGCGATGTTCAAGACCTCTCGAAGGAATTCGGCGACATTTTTCCGAGCGAATACCCCCTTCGGTCTGATGATTGCCGGGTTCCTATGGCAGAGAACATTGTCTTGGATCTTGTGGGCCTTGAATTGCAGTTGCATTCCAAGGTCCTTGGTCCCCACTTGGCAGAGCACTCCGTTCAGGTCGAAGACAATGTTCAGCCACTTCCTCCTCGGTTGCGGCACTACAGGCGGCACATTTCTCAGCACGATCTCTCTCCTGCCCAGCGACTCTACCTGATTACATCAGAACAACTAAGAAAATGGAGTTCCCTGTTTAAATGCAAAAGTGGGAGAGCCAAAGAGAGGGGAAACATATTGAATGCCACACATCGACTACGGTCTCCCATTAGGAAGGGCTTTCACAAGTTGCGGACGGTGCATGCTCTTAAGTTTTTGGGGCTGAGCAAGAAAACAATGACAGTGCAATACAATTAGACCTTGGTCCATTTTTGATATTGAATCTCGTATATTTTATTAGCAAAATTTACATAACACATCTGCAAAATTTTGTTGTCTTCTATGGTGCGACAGAGCTGTACACTGAACATTATGCTACACTAGACTACACGCAACACAGTCGCAAACAGTTTTGCCGTCAGCGCCAAGCAATCAAGGAGTGGCGACGCCATCCTGTCATGCAGTATGGATTTGAATGAGCGACCAAAACACATACACAGCACAGTTGACTTGAACTCTAAGTGTTTTGGACTCAATCGAAATCATAAGGGTCAGCAAGTTGTACCTGAGCCTCGACCTGAGCGGATTCCACCGGCTGCGGAATCACACCCTCCTGAATCCCTTCGACCGCAGACACGTCCGCCATCGTCGTGTCGACGATGTCCTCTAGGTTGCCGTAGTCGACTTGCTCTTCCTCGAGAGGGACAAGCGGCTCCAGATGACCCACATCCTCCGTGGACGTCTGGCACGCTGTCTCCTCCATTGCCACTGCCTCAGTCGCATACATTACACATCCACAAAATTTTGTTGTCTTCTATGGTGCGACAAAGCTGTACACTGAACATTATGCTACACTAGACTACACGCAACGCAGTCGCAGATGGTTTCGCCGTTAGTGCCAAGCAATCAAGGAGTGGCGACGCCATCCTGTCATACAGTATGGATTTGAATGAGCGACCAAAACTCATACACAACACATGACTTGAATTTTGCTCCTGTGTAGAGACCAAGGACGTTTTCCTCGGGTGTGGCGAAAGCTTGCAGGATGTCAAGGTAGAACTCCATCCATAGTTCGCTAGGAAAAATTCTCCATTTGGATTCCGTGTTCCTTGTGGGGGCCTTGTAGTATACATGTATTTCCTCCGGGGCACGGTATTCCATCTTTACGCAGTCGCAAACCTTCGACACAAACTCGCTCTCTTTTTTAAAGAGGAAGAGGAGCGGCTGGGATGGGGCTTTCCCTCGATTTGTGACGTTGTTGAGCATTTTGGCATTGCATAGGTAGTACGTCAACTGAACGCAGTCATACTCCTTCAACTTCAGTGCTACAAATGAAGTGGCGGCGCTAAGGTCGTCCTTGTCCTCCAAGATGAAGAGCCAGACTTGAGGTTCTGTCATGTTTGGCTCTAATTTCTCTAGAAGGAAGTTAAAGAGAGGATCCAGGTCGGTCTCTCTGTTTGTAGCTTTTGGCCTCGGGATCTCTCTTACGTCCAGCACAGCAAGGGGAACTTCTCGGGCATGATAGCAGTATCGCGTGCTTGTGACCAGCCCCTTCGCAATGATGTCGATCCCACGCACCTGCACGCCACTCTTCCGCTCTGGAAGCTGGTACTTCAGCTTCATGAACCTTTGAAACATGTGAAGGACTTCAGAAAATTCTTTCTTTAGGTCCTTTGCACATTTTGTCCATAAGTCATTCTGCAGCCGTTTTCTGAAGTACTCGGGCTTGGGATATGACAGTAGAAAATCCCAGCTTCCTGACGTGAATTAATGCCTTCTCTTCCAGGACCTCTAGTTAGCATCAATTACGTCCTCTCCGCTGTCAGTAAACTTCAACGAAGGCTTGATGTCCATCAAATCCTGATGAATGACTTTCTTGCGCTTTCGCCACTCAACCCAAGCCTGGTTTGGCATGTTGTCTACCGCCAGAATTTGTGCTTTGCCGACGGACACCTTGGGGTACACTACTTTACGATTTGGAGTAGTGCCAAGGAGATGCTCTGCTTGCACACCAAAATCCAAGTCCGTGAAGTGCCCCCCGTGCCTGAAGAACTCTTTCTTCAAAGCGACCCTTTTGTAATGCTTTCCCTCCTTGTAGGGTTTCAAGGTGACGGGATCGATGATGTTGCCTTCGACCTGCTTTGTCAGGTAGACCTTCCAATTCTTGAAGAGGTCGTCCGGGAGCGTGATGATTTGGATTTTGTTTTTGAGGTCCGAAGGATTTTTGACAATTGACCCTTCTTTATTTGGGTGTATGCTATGATATCTGTTGACAACTGCATCTGTGAAGTTCTGTTGAACGAAGACAAAGCGAACGTCAGATTGCCAACTTTTGTTTATTAGTTCCTCAATACAGCTTAATGTCGACTCGAGGATAAGATTAACAGTTAGATCAAGATTTAGATAATACTAGACTTAGAATTTACATGACTTTGAGAACAAGCCAGTATCGTCGAACCGATTATAAACAATAGGGTTAGATTTCACCTTGTAGTTGTTAATATTATAGACGGACTTGTTCCGCCGGTTAGCATTCTCCTTTGGATCATCTGTTGGGCGCTTGTAGGTGATCCAGATGTTTCGACAGTTGACTATCTGATTTCCCCAAGTGGGCTGTGCAAATTCAAGATGATTTGTTGCGTTGTAGAACTAGGATATTTTCTGCAACTTGATGGCATCCTGAGTCCACACAATGTATGCGTCCCATCTTTGCAGTTCCACTTTTCGATCTTCTTTGCAGCCAGAAATCTGCAACTTTTTTGAAGCAGTGATGCTGTGCTGACCTTTTATAATCATGAATTGCAAATTCTTGATTTGGTCCGAGGATGTTAGCTTGTTCATGAGCAACTCGCGTTTATGATTGACAGGCGTAACGCAAATCTTCTATCGCTGCCTGATGTCGACGAGCATGACGAGGAAGTCCTTGTTTCTGTCAATCGAATCCCTTTGCAGTGCGCGAATCACGTACTTGTCTCTTGCGATGTTGCACTACTTTATGTCCACGCTCTGGGTTGCGTTATCAAAGAGAAAGCAATTTTTGTGCTCTGCCTAGAAGGCTCGTTGAATGATGGCGTGCCTCTGATATTCTTCAAGCGGCTCTTTTGGTTGACCAGCTTCAACTTGTATGAGTGCTGATCCGGAGCTCCTAGCGCCTACCGTTTCCCCACGAAGACTTTTCTTTCTCTTTCTAGTGGACTCCGTCCCTCCGGAGTTCGTTTTGTCCCGTTTTTGAGACACGGTCCTCCTCTGACTGGGTCTGGTACCCTGACTTCCTTCCTCTGTGGCGCCAGATGGCGGTTGCTCTGTTGCACTATTGAGGGCCCGGCGTTCTCGAATGACGTTCCCCCCCACGCCTAGAAGGGGCTCTACATGGGACCCTGCATATCGATCAAGTGTCTGAAAAATCAGCTGCAGTCTGGTTGCGTTCCCTTGTTCCGTTGTGTCCACCCAAGGGACGTAGCCAAGCGTCTCGAACTTGTCATTGAGGGAGTCCATTTGCGATCCCTTGAGGAAGGTCATCAAGTTCTCGAGGTCAAACTTTCCGTGGCTCGAGCACACGTTTATGACTATGGAGTGGCAGTGCTTTCCTAGATCTCCGTTTTTGCTTACTTCGTAGAGAGCAACGACGACGTAGTTTTTGTGGTGGTGGCTGATGATCACCTTCTTGTTCATGTTCCACGGCAGGTACTTGGTTTGGCCCGTCGTTCTGTACCGCAGGTATATGTACTTCCACCTATTCATCCCGAAACTCCATGTCGCTATGTGCTCCTTGAACTACCACAAGCTTCCGTAGCTGCCTTCCATTTCGGAGATGAACGGTTCGTCATTCAAGGGATTGATGAATGGTTCAAGGTGGTGCTCTGTTTTTGAGTAGTCATAGTCTTCTTCTGTTGCCATGATAATGACCTGAAATTATGAGGCAGCTATGGGTTAGATCGTGTTCTATCCTCGACACAAGTATAGAGTGTAATTTTACTTTCATCGTTTTTAATTTGCGTTTGTATACATGTCTCTTATTTAGTCTAACTCGATTACGGATTTAGTGTCGTATTGTTCTTCTGATGTCCGGTAAGATGTATTGTCGACCCGACTATAACTTTGCCTAGCTTTTGCCTAGCTTTATCTTGCTTTTGTTCTGTCTTAGAGTTTCCTTTTTGTTTTGGAGGTTCAGTTATTTCTTGCTGAATTGTAAAATGGTAATTTGATGAGTCACGTGGTGTCTATACTCGGGTCAACTATAACTATGAATATTTTTTGGTGAAGGACCAGTTATCCTCAACCCGAGTATAGAGTCGTTGTTTCTTTTTTACCTCTTTCTCATTTTTTCTTAGGGTTGGACTCACCTAGATTATTTACACTATTTAGTGAGGCTTTTATTTAATAGGACGTAATTCATATCGTCGAGTCGATAGTAGCAAGTCTATTTCTACGAGTGACATGGTTATACTCGGGTCGACTATAGCTACATTCATTTTTGGGGTGGCGTTGTTTTTGTAGTCGGCTTCGCTGTAGCCTTCAAGGTTATTACGTTTTTTCTTTTTTGGCTTCTGTTGTTAGAGTTGGATTGTTTTTCTGACAGAGTTACGGCAGGTGGTGTTAGTTTTCTTTAGTTCTGTCCTTTTAGTTATCGTCAAGTCGATAATATGAAGGCTAATTTGCCGAGTGGGATTGTGTTTATACTCGGGTCGAGGAAAACTGTGATAGTTTTTATTGTGGCGTGTTCATTATCCTCGGCTCGATGATAACCGTAGTTCATAAGCGGTCTACAAAACTATAAATTGGGCTTCCTAAACCCTAATCTTGCTCCCTAAACCCTAATCTTGCTTCCTAAACCCTAACCTGCCAAAGAGTGTTTTGTTGTAGTTATTATGTATAGTTCCGAGGGTAGCAGGACACGTACAGACTATTGCAAACCAAATAAAATAGCTATTTCCAAAGAAGTGGTGGTATATGAAACTTACTTGCAAATAGGAAACTGAATAATGCACTTCCTTTCCGAATTGCAGTCTTAATTATCAAAAACCGCCTTGCAATTTTGCAATGGCATTGACAACCACAGAAATTAGAGAAGGTTTAAATCAAACTCAAACAAGCACACACAAAGAGCAAAACAAAGAAGTACTCAAATTGCAAGCATATACATTTGCATTCAAAATAGTCGCAAACACAAACCAAATAGCAGAAGTTGCAGACACAAACCAAACAAAGAAACCAATGCAACAAATATGAGGAATCACAAAGTCATAGAGCAAGTTGCAGACACAAACCAAACACCAGAAGGAGGGAGCGTATCTAGCAAACTGTAAGATGCACCAACACACAAACATTCACAGCATTACGATCACAAAGCAAGAAAACAAAATCCTAAACCCTAATCAACCGGGAAGGAGCAAAACATACAGGACAGACGCTTCATAAGAAGAAATTCGAATCAACCGAGAAAGATCACAACATACAGGACACACAGACACTCACGGCATCACGATCAACAAGCACTAAACAAAACCCTAATCAACCGGGAAAGATCACAACATACAGGATATACGGACACTCACGGCATCACGATCAGCAAGCAATAAAACAAAATCTTAAACCCTAATCAACCGGGAAGGAGCAAAACATACAGGGAAGGAGCAAAAATTTCACAGCAGACGCTTCATAAGAAGAAATTTGAATCAAATTCTTAAAAATCGAATTGGTCAGCGAACCTCAAGGTGCACGTCAAATTTCGGTGCTCACTGCCGCACTAATTCCCGCAATGCCCGCTCCCCCCTCACAAAAATCAATCCTCGCGGTCCCCCCATCCACTGACCAAGCGATTTCAATCACCAAGCTCCAGCGCTCACTCCCGCCTTTAGTCGACACCGACGCAGTTCCGGCGCTCACTCCCGCACGTCGTCAACACAGAAACTAAAAACACGGAATTTCTTCAAATCCGCCCTGGCCGCCGCTCCACTGCCTCTCCACCCCCTCTTCCGCAAGAGTATACACAGCACACACTCGTCTCAGCAAAAAGCTATACAACAAACTCGCAAATTGTGGCGCAAAAGAGAAAACTTCGAAAAAAAATTTCGCCCGGCGTTTGGCGTCTGCAAGTAGACGACGAGGGCGGCACCTTCTTGCGAGGACAACGACCAACCAATGCTGACGCCAAACCTTAGGTACGTTTTCCGAACCTCATTTCCGAAGCTACTTTACCGAACCTGCTTGTCGAACCTGCTCCGGTCTCCACCGAGCCTCCGATACGTGACCCCCCCTACAGTAATTGCTACTTTGCCTAATTACTACTATTAGACTGTTGAAATTCTTATATACTAGTGTAGCCCTATGTCGTTGCCACATCCACAACAAAAGTAAAAGTCAATTTAAAAACCAAAAATAACTCAAAAACTCATAACTTTCCCACTGTAGGTCCAAATGCCACAAAACTAAGCCCGTGTATCCCTCCTTGCCGAGGGCTTTCCAACTGTACCAAGAACATGAGAATTTGACACACATTTTAAAAGATACATAATTTAACATCATTTAGTAACTTTTAAGAACAAAAAATTAACTCAAAAATCAATAACTTTCCCACTATAGATCCAAACGCCACGAAATTAAGCCCGTGCACCCCTCCTTGTCAAGGGCTTTCTAGTAGTACCAAAAACATGATCAATTGACACACGGTTCAAAATATACCTAATTTAGCATAATTTAATAATTTTTAAGAACCAAAAATAACTGAAAAACCCATAAGTTTTCCACCGTAGGTCCAAACGCTAGAAAACCAAGCCCGTGCACCTCTCCTCGCCAAGAGCTTTTCGACGATACCAAGAGCGCGACCAAAATCAAAGTAAAAGTAATTTCATAATTTTCTGATCCATAAATACTTTGAAATTCAATAACTTCCGCATGATAACTCCAAACGCGACAAAACCAAGCCCGTGCACCCCTCCCCACCGAGGGCTTTCCACTTGGAGCCAAGCACGCAGCCGAGGGAGGCACGGTCCGGGAGATCCCGACGTGACAAAAAAACAAAACAAAACAAACAAAATATACAAAACAAACAACCTGTCTTAACGTATGGATTCTTATTGGCAAGGGAAAGCAGGTTCCAACCCCAGTTCCAACGTACCAAAGAACGCAAGAAGAACAAAGTTTGGTTCTAGAAGCATTTGTTTCACAGAGGTACATAATTGATTTTGGAGATGTACATGCATTGAAGATGTTAAATTTCTCGAAAATAGTAAATTTTTTTAATTTTGAATTCATATTTGCAATCACTGACCCCAAATTAGGTAGAAGGGTTTAATCCCAAAATGACCCTGAGGACAGAATGTGTCCTCGACCAATTTCTGAAGTTAAATAAAACCTTACGAAATTATTATTTCTAGTAGATTATATTTTTGAAAAATTCTTTTTGGAGTTTAGTTTTAGCTTCACAAATTTGTTTCCGAACATGTCCAAATGTGATTTTTGTATTCAAGATTTTGTGTACGGATATCCATTGCAATCTTGCCTTTTTGTAGTATTGAAGGCTCTTGGAAATGAGCTTCAATCACACTATATTTTTGAAAAGAAATAACATTAAAAATTCATTTTAAAAAGTTGAACAATGGGTTTTAAGTTGTCATAAATTGATTGGATTTATGCATGTTACACCCTTTACTCTTATATTTTGGGGTGACCAACCTCTTATCTTGGACATGTGAAAAGAGGATTGAAAGACTTCAAATAACTTTCACAATTTTAACACCTTCATAACCGAACATTATAATCTTTCAATCCGTAAAAGATATTGTTGTATTTTCTTCTCTAATGTGATCTCTAACATGTCTAGTTTGATTTTATACGCTTACAATTCAAAAATAAATGATACGATGTATCAAAATGTTGACTTTTTCCAATTTAGAGCAAATTACTAGAAGCTCCGAAAATGCCGGAGTCATTTCGGGATTAAGAATATAATTATCTTATCGAGCAAGGCACAAAACATGGTTTGTTTTGCTATATTTACTCCGTAGAACAAGGAGTATTGTCCTTGGTACTCCCACTTTTGATAAAGGATTTAAATAAAGTCTTGCACATAAAATTCAACAATATCATTTTTAGACTTAAAGATTTTAATGTTTGATTCAAACGATGACTGTGAAAACTGAGAAAGTAACTTCTAGTCTTTTAATCATCTTTTTTGATGTGATTTTAGCGATCACACTAAGAAGCCAAAAAAGTGAGAAAAAGTAAAACAAATATACGCATTGAGCAAAAAAAAAAAAAAAGTTTTCAAAAATGCTTGAACATATCCCTCAAATTTTGTAAAGACTACTTTACAAATTACAACTCATACTTAGGCGCATGAAACTCTATCATTTTTTTTACTCCTCCACTCACCATTAAATTTCATGACATTTGGATTCAAGTTCCACTAAGTATAGTTCATGGTTTTGGGTTCAATGTTTTTTCTCTTTCAAAAATAAGGGCAAGAAATTAGTCTCCGCATGGATTCTCCAAGTGGAAATTATTTGCAACTTGCACATTCTTTTTAAACCTCCACTCGCCATTAAATTTCATGACATTTGCATTCAAGTTCCACTAAGTACAGTTCATGATTTTGGGTTCAATTTTTTTTTGTCTTTCAAAAATAAGGGTCAAAAATTAATCTCTGCATGGATTCTCCAAGTAAAAATTATTTACAACTTGCACATTTTTCTTAATCGTCCACTCGCCATTAAATTTCATGACATTTGGATTGAAGTTCTACTAAGTACAGTTCATGGTTTAATTTGGGTTCAATTTATTTTCTCTTTAAAAATTAAGGGCAAAATATTAATCTCCGCATGGCTTCTCCAAGTGGAAATTGTTTACAACTTGCACATTTTTTTTAATCCTCCACTCGCCATGAAATTTCATGACATTCAATGGATTCAAGTTCCACTAAGTACAGTTCATGGTTTGGGGTTCAATTTATTTTCTCTTTCAAAAAGAAGGGCCAAAAATTAATCTCCGCATGGATTCTCCAAGTGAAAATTATTTACAACTTATACATTTTTCTTAATCCTCCACTCGCCATGAAATTTCATGACATTTGGATTCAAATTCCACTAAGTACAATTCATGGTTTTGGGTTCAATTTTTTTTCTCTTTCAAATATAAGGTCAAAAAATTAATCTCCGCATGGATTCTCCAAGTGAAAATTATTTACAACTTGTACATTTTTCTTAATCCTACACTAGCCATTAAATTTCATGACATTTGCATTCAAGTTCCACTAAGTACAGTTCATGGTTTTATGTTCAATTTTTTTTTCTCTTTCAAATATAAGGGCTAAAAATTCATCTCCGCATGGATTCAAATGTAATGTAAACAAAATCTTAATGTAAGTTAAAAATAATGGAAACATTACTTTCAAATGCATGGCCACAGTTTTTTTCAATACCCAATTTTTTGTAATTCACATGGAAACGGATTTGGAATTGTGGGTATAAGTTGCATAAGTTGTTTGATTCTATATCCTAAGAATATTTAGAACTTGCTAAAAAACTTTTAAAAGCATTCACATACCAAAATCCCATGACATTTGATAATCGTGGACATTACAACAGAAGGCCCCCGTTCGTTCCCAATTTTCTCTAATGCATGTGGAGATGGATTTGAAATGATTGGGTACAAATAGAGTATTGTTTTTGATTCCAAATACTAAAAAAATTCAGAAATTTAGGGTATTTTTTTAAAGCATTCACGTACGAAAATCTATGGAACTTGATAATTGTGGACATTGAAAACATACTTAGAATCCCCATTCATTCCTAATTTCAACAAGTTGTGAATAGTCTTAATAGGGTTTAGAATCAAAAACAATATTCTATTTATACCCATTTCAAAACCGTCTCCTCGTGCCATGAAAGAAATTGGGAATGAACGGGGCCCCACATTCTCATGCCCGCATGAAATGCCTAAAATATTTTTTAAACTATACTAATTTGTATTTAAGCAAACATGAGTCATAATTTCTATCTTGTACTTAAGAAAGAACTTCAATGCTAGAAATCATAGAAATTGTTAATATTGTAGAGGTCAATTTAGATTGTATGAGCGTCATTCTTTGGTTTTTGCAATTCTTTTAATTCTTCACTAACTTGGTTTCAAATGGCATGAAATAAAAATTATTCAATTTAATCATTCTAAAAATATACAATCATTTTCAATGAATTTATATATGAAATTTGAAAGTGGATGACTGTACTAACTAGTATACATAAGTATTTTAGAGTATGCGTATGAATATTATTATGTACTTGATTGATTAGAAGAAGAACATGAGTGACCTTGTAAAATGATATGACAAGATTTTACTTTAGAGTTCTCATTAATATGATTAAAATTTGCCAATGAATCATTAAGTGTTTCACTTCTGACTCGTATGGGCCACTCCATATTCATGCCAAATCATTAGCATTCATAATGAAAGAAACCACTTACAATGAGCCGCCATACATTCCTAATTGTACTATTGAACGTGCAAGCCATCATTGATTTCAAGTGCCCAAATGATTGAGATAAACCATTTATAAGATGCCGCCACGCATTCCAAATGATACCGCCCAACATAAAAGTCATCGTTGATTTCAAGTGCCGTACTTGTTGAAATTGAAGGCAATTATACTAGCAATCATTTCTTTGTGACTGATTTTTTAAAATTTGGTACATAACCCAAAAAACAAGGGCCGAATCATGTATTATACAAAACCATAATTTTATGACTCATGAAATAAGTGCACGTGGGTGTGGAAAGAAAATGTAGATTGAAGTTAGACATACTCTACACTTCACTTTCAAATTTGGGTCCGCATTAATTTTTTTTTTTTTTTTGTAGTTTGCTACTTAACACAAGAAAAATGGGTCATGCTTTGTATTTTAGAAAACCATAATTTCATTACTCATGAAAGAAGAGCACATGGGTAGGAAAAAAAAAATATAGAAGTTGGACATATTCGAGCAAGCAATTTCAAATCCATCGCCGCGCTCTGTTCATGAAGAAATAAAATAAAATAACTTAATATGTAATATTAGGTGCAAGAATTGTATCCCCACATTTATTTTCCATGCAGAGATTATTTAAGACTTGCAAATTTTTTTCTTCCTCAAATGGTCATTAAATTTCATGACATGTAGAATTCAGTTCCACTAACTACTGGGCAGCCACTGATAATTTTTAATTTCTTCCTTAATTCCTCTTAAATGAGGCACAAGAATTTAATTCCTACATGGATTTTGCATGTGGGAATAATTTTAAACTTGCACATTTTTCTTTTATCATGAATGTCATATTCAAAATAATAAATAAATTGTGCAAGTGAAATTGGAAATATTCTACACATTTTTAATTAGTACTAAGCAAAGAGAATTTGTGCCCTAGTGTCTTGAATCTCAGCAAGTGGATTAAAAAAAAAGCTACTTTATAAGCCATAAAAGCCAAGCAACAAATATTTTTTAAACTATTTTCATTTGCAAGTAATTCTGGAAGTTTATAAGTTTCAATTATAGTAACACCTAACTCAAAAGTATTGCTTCCCTGGACAATAACTGAAAATATTTACAAGGTATACATTGTGAAGAAATTAGTGTGGAACCTCGTAGTTTAGGTAATTTTTTCTAGTCATTATGTGGCTCAAGATCACAAAGAGCACATAGACCTCAAAGAACACAAAGCAGCTAAACCTATGAGTGTTTTTCAACTATAATTCAATTTAAAATAAATGTCTTTTTTCGCCAGCTACAAGTAGAGTTTTGTGGCACCAAAAATCCAAGTTGTTCAATTTCAAAATAGATTTTCCGGTGATTGGAGGATTAAAAAAAAATGTTCAAGTTGTAAAATATAGTCTCCACTTGGAGAATCCATGTGGAAATTAATTTTTTGCCCTCATTTTTGAAAGAAAAAAACATATAAAAAATGTGCAAGTTGTAAATACTTTCCACTTGGAGAATCCATGTGAGGATTAATTTCTTGCCCTTCTTTTTGAAAGAGAAAAAAAATTGAACCCAAAACCATGAATTGTACTTAGTGGAACTTCAATGCAAATGTCATGAAATTTAATGGCGAGTGGAGGATTAAAAAAATGTGCAAGTTGTAAATAATTTTCACTTGGAGAATCCATGTGGAGATTAATTTTTTGCCCTTCTTTTTGAAAGAGAAAATAAATTGAACCCAAAACCATGAACTGTACTTAGTGGAACTTGAATCCAAATGTCATGAAATTTCATGGCGAGTGGAGGATTAAAAAAAATGTGCAAGTTGTAAATAATTTTCACTTGGAGAATCCATGCGGAGATTAATTTTTGGCCCTTATTTTTGAAACAAAAAATAAATTGAACCCAAAACCATAAATTGTACTTAGTGGAACTTGAATCCATTGAATGTCATGAAATTTCATGGCAAGTGGAGGATTAAAAAAAATATGCAAGTTGTAAATACTTTCCACTTGGAGAATCCATGCGGAGATTAATTTTTTGCCTTTATTTTTAAAAGAAAAAATAAATTGAACCCAAATTAAACCATGAACTGTACTTAGTAGAACTTCAATCCAAATGTCATGAAATTTAATGGCGAGTGGAGGTTTAAGAAAAATGTGCAAGTTGTAAATACTTTCCACTTGGAGAATCCATATGGAGATTAATTTCTTGCCCTTCTTTTTGAAAGAGAAAAAAAATTGAACCTAAAACCATGAACTGTACTTAGTAGAACTTCAATCTAAATGTCATGAAATTTAATGGCGAGTGGAGGTTTAAAAAGAATGTGCAAGTTGTAAATAATTTCCACTTGGAGAATCCATGTGGAGATTAATTTCTTGCCGCCATTTTCGAAAGAGAAAAAAAATTTAACAAAAAGGCATTGACAGTATTTAGTGGAACTTCAATCCAAATGTCATGAAATTTAATGGCGATGGAGGAGGAAAAAGAAGTTGCAAGTTCAAATTTTTTCCAACTTGGAGAATCCATTTGGGAATGAAGTTTTTGCCTTCATTATTGAAATAGAATGATCCATTAAAAGGAAACCATTTGTTGTACTTACTGAGTGGAATTTGAATCCAAATGTTATGAAATTTAATGGGTATTGGAACAGTAAAAGAAAATTTCAAGTTTAAAATAATTTCTACCTACATGGATTCTTCATGTGGGTATGAAATTCTTACACCTTATATTTGAAAGAGGGAAAAATATAAAAAAATAAGCATTAGTTGTACTTAGTGGAACTTGAATCCAATTGTCATGATATTTAATGGCAAGTAGCAGTGATTTTGAAACTAGCAAAATTTCGCTCGCTTCCTACTTTATTTTTTTGCCCTCACTTTAAATTTTTAAGAAATATTATGAATATGAACATTTGACTAAAAACCTTGAACCTATTTTGAGATCGCTGACAAGTACAGCAAGGAAGAAAAATATTGTAGAAGTGCATATAATTTAAATGTCCTGAACCTCTTCATTGTTTTCCTTACATGCACTTGTATTTATTTTAGGACTCATTAATCTAAAATTCTTCAAAATGCAGGCTGGTTCTAAGGGTTACGTCGTAAATTTAAAAAAATGAGTGATGACTTGAATGCGGCCATGGATTTGGAAGTAATGTTAGAGTATTTTCAACTTCTACATTTTATTTATCATAGTCACCCATAGTCATGGATTGGACTTATTTTAATGGGGAAGATTAAATAGCCAAAATAACCCTTGCATGCATGAGTGTTGTCATGGATGTGATGCCATAAAAATATTTCCAAGTTGTAGGTTCATTTATTCTTGAAAATTAAATGCAACGCCTATGATTTATTTTCATGGAATGCTATTAAATACAGCAACTACATTTTATGAATTTAGATGGGCAAAAATAAATAGCATAACCCTTGCATTCATAAATGTTGTCATGGATGTGATGCTTTAAAAGTATTTTCAAGTTGTGGGCTCATTTTTTTATGAAAATGAAATACAACACCTAAATATGATTTATTTTCATGGAGTGCTATTAAATCCAGTGACCACATTTAAAATTTAAGGGTTTAGAGTTTAGGGTTCCAAGAGCGTTCCTCGGGGTATGGCATTTGAAGTTAGTTTTTTTAGGTTTATAGAATTTAAGGGTAGGGGTTTAAGGAATTAGGGTTTACAGTTCACGGTTTAAGGATTTTAGGGTTTAAGATTTAGGATTGAGAATACGGTTTAGGTTATAGGGCACCTAAAGAAGTGGGTTATGTCCCACAAACTCGGTGTCATACGTGTAATCTAGGCGTATGTATCCTTAACACCAAAAAGATGATAAAATAATGCGAAATATCGTCCCAGGAGATTCTAGTATGTTTCAGCAAGCTAAGGATTATCCGGGTCTATTCAAAACAACAAAACCCAAGCAAAACCTCTTTCCCTTCCTATTTCTGACACAAACATCCTCCGGACTCCAATCCGGATCTATCCCTTTCCGGGTTCCGATTTGATCCGGATTCCGGGTTTACACTTCTTGAATTTGACTGGTTTTATATTCCCCTGTTTTACCCTCAGGGTGTCCGCATTTGATCTTTAGAGGGGTAGGAACTCACCACTCATAGACACCTATTTCTCTACACAAAACTTCACACAAAATGATCCTAACCAAATTTTTATTGTAGAATAGAGAAAGTAATAGTCCTCACAATTCCCCGGGTAGCTTGCCCGGAAAGTAGGTCACTCAGAACTGCGTCCTTCCACTTTTACTACAACGACAGATTAAGACATTCGGAACTGACAAAGATTTGTGCATCTATCTACCATACTAATCCTATGGTTGGCAAACCTTCCGATGAGTGGGGATTTTCCGTTGGCGGTCGCTTATCTCCACTCGGAACCCTCCCTGGATTCCGGACTCGCATTCGCACCACTCCTTAAAACCAGATCACCATTACGGTAATTTAAATGTACCACGCTCAAGTCCTTACTCATAAGTCCAGCAAAGCTTCCTCACAAATTTACTCGCTCAAATCAGGTCCAACTATTCTCAACCCGGATTCCCCTTCACCCGTCTTCCCTCACACTTTGACACTCAATAAACAGCTCAAGAAAACGCACACATAGCCCAAAATCTGAATGTCCACTTAGTGGCTCAGATTAGAGAAAAAGAAGACATGAACATAAACTAATGCACATCAAATGGGCAAGGATGGAATGAGAGGGCAACAGACTGCCCTCCACTTAAAAACCCAAACAAAAAGCCAAAAAGGGCACACCTGAAATCCAGGTGACCAATCAGAAACTTATCCGCATTATCCGGAAAGTTCAAAGTCAACTAGTCCTAAGAATCCGGAATCGGGCCCCACGCACGGAAAATCCGCTCCAGATTCAAAAACTCTAACTAACTAAAAACATGCTAACTAATTACTTCCCTCGTTTCGATTTCTTCGCGTTGCTACTCGGCCCTGCAGGCGGTTTCCTGCTCGTTTTCGGTGGAGTGGTCTTTGTTGCAGCCCAGGTTGGTATCTTCCGTTTGATTGGCGGTGGGTCATCATCCGAAGCCGTCTCATCCCCGGAAGTGAATTCCCCCTTCTCGGACTCCTGGATCATCTCCACTCTGGTCTCTCTCTTTGGTGAATCGTCCAGCTGAATTGGTGTTGTATTCTTCTTGGGCGATACCTTCTGCATATGAGGGAAGTTGACTGGATTGGTCCAAGCCGGGTTTGACAAGGCCCCCATCTGGTGGATTAAATCGCTGCGGACGAATGTTCCGGATGTCAGAACGGTACTCCTTGCTACTACCGGATTTGATTGGATACTCCTCGTATGGCCCTCCTTAGTAGCCTTCGTTTGGATCCGGGTCTGGCTGGAAGTCGATTTTGGGAATGGTTGTAGAATGATCCCCGACCCCGGCTTCTGGGGCGTCTTCAGCAAGTCGAAATTGGGCAGCTCCGAAAAGTTCGTGAAATTTAGGGGCTTGTTTGGGTCGAGGTGCCCCAACAGCTGCACCATCTCCTTCAGTATTCCTTCCATCCGGGCCTGGAAGTCGACCAAAATAGTCACAGCCTTGGACCCGGATAAGTGGCCCATGCCACTCAGCTGGTTGTTGAAGAGTCTCGACTTCAACACGGCTTCCGCGGGCTGCTCTACCAACGCTGCCAGGTTGTGGACAAGTTGGAGAGTTTCCGTCTCCTTCTGTCGTGCAGCTGCGGAATCCGTCTCTGCCCAATTCACCCGACCTAAAAGGTCATCCCTCTCCTTCTCCAAGTTTTTGATCTGCTCGTCCTTTTTACGTAGCAGATCCGGGCTTGGTCGTCGCCGGATCTCCGTCAAGATATCTTCCGGCTCCACCTTCAACTCCGCAACAATCTCCAGGATCATGTCCGACATGCCGAGTGCATGTGCTGAGCCTCCTCCATCCATTGCTTTCCGACATTGAAAAAGTCCGATTGCAATTCCGATTCCGGGGGCTGACTTGGCTCTCCTTTTTCCGGGGTCGATTGTTCCACCCTGGAGTTTGGATCGGTTGACTTCCTTCTCTTCTCCCATTTATCGACCAGCTGCTGCTGCTGCTGTTCTTCCTCATCGTCTTCGTCTTCTTCTTCTTCCTCTTCCCCCTCAACTAAAGTATCTGGCGGAATTTCGTGCGTGAGACCGTACTTGAGGATCTCCAACCCGGTGTTGTATATTAACACCTCCTCATTAGTGAGCACCTCCTGTTGATGATACAGGTGGAACAAATATGGGCTGAGGAGACTAGGTTTCCCCTTCCCGATGTGATCCAATAGTTTCTTCATTATGCCCACCATAACTTTCCTCCAGTGGACTACTTTATCTTCTAACGCCCCGAAGATAGTGTTGGCCACCGTAACCGTAACCGTAACTCGGGTGGACTTTTTCGGATACAAGATCGGAATTAAAAATTCCAGCATCCGTTTCTACCTAGCGTCCTTACAGTCACTCACGGGGTATCTGTCCTTAGTGGTAACCGGGTTACAGAACTTCCCAATCCCGTACTTCTCTACCCGGGAACCTAATCCGGATCCGTTCTTCTCAAACCCGTATATGTCAGCCCATACATCCGCTGTCCATGCTTCGGGTTGGCCTCTCAAGGTCAACTCAAACTGATTTGGGACCCCGGAGACGAGTTGCTCCAACATTTCCGGGTCCTTAAAGTTCCAGGGTCGGCGGATCAAACCTAGGCACCCCATCCGGGTCAGATCTATCTCTAATTCCTTCCGGAATGTTGGGTCGGTAGGAATGACCGGCCTTACTATCCAAGCTGTGACTAAGGACCGACGCGCTACCGGGTTGCTAGACTCCGCCATTGTTCACCGACACCGACCTAAATCCGGTGCAATCGGCACCAACCTCACCCTTCTCTCTCTGGAGCAATTTCTAGCTCACCACTCTTTCCCTCAACTAAGTGCGCAAGATGATCAGCAAAGTGAGAATGAGAAAGATTAGGTCTGACGAAGGTTTAAGTACTAGTCAAGCTGCCGACCATTCCCGTCGGCGAACGGAAAGAGGTCCGTTCCCGTAACGGTTCCCTAGGGTTGTAGGTCGGATACCTATTCCGTAGCTCGTTCCATTCCGATTAAACTCGGATTTAAGATCCGTTCCTTCTCCCGGTAAAACCTGTTTTAACGGATCGGGAACCTCGGAATCTGATTATCCGGTATTCATCTATATCCGGATCCAATTTCCCAGATCTTACGTCAAATTTTGAAATTTTTGACTAATTCCTACCCTATTTCTAAGCTACATCTCTTCCTTATGAGTTTTCGTGCTCCCACACTCGGAACCTGCAATTCTTACTATAAATTCTAAATTCTATTGCTTAAAAAACTTACCCTTGGACCCTGGACCCTGGACCCTAAACCCTAAACCCTAAACCCACCACATATGAAATCGCAAGAAACCCGCCAAAAGCGACTTCAAAGAGGTTTTAGGGTTTGACAACAAGACACATGCAAAATAAGAGCAGAATATGTTGCCCAAAACTTCAAAAATAGGGCCTGCATTGGCGTTCCATGATTGTGCATCATGTGGAAATGAATCAAACAAATCCAACAATATTAAGGAACTGCCACGACGGGAGACTTTTTTGGAAGGGCATGAATTCACGCTGCCAAGCTTTCTACACCACAAAATTGGGCATCCATTGACTTCAAAGAGTTTTGAAATTTTGTATTTTTGTGCCTTCCTTCCTACCCAAGCCATCCTCTCTCAAAATTTTTCTTCTCTCCCGGTGACCTTGACGTCGCCAGGTTTCCATCGTAGCGCAAGAAGGCGGCTTTAGTTGTTCCATTCGCTCTGCTGCTTCGGCATTGCTCAGGCACACCGCATTGCTATCTTGATCTTGAGGAATGATTGTGTCGTTCTCACAATTTCATACAAACCTTGAAGTCTGTTATGACCTTTTCATATTCAGTGATATCAATTCATAGTAAGCGATTTTGATCTTGGGCTAGTTTGCGTAGTAGCTTGTTTCTCCCGGTGCTTGTGTATATCCTAAGCGAGCGTATTTCATGTTCTTTGCTTCCAATGTTGCGATAGAAATCAGTGAATTGTAGATGTTAGGTTTCTAACAGTTTCTTGTACAGAAGTTTGTTATCGAATATCCTCAATGCTGCTTCGCCATTGGGCCCGACTTTTCTGCCGTATATTTCGGGAACACATTGCTTTGAAGAACAGTGTACTTATCGTCGGGTCGACGATAACTCCCTTCAAGTGTTTATATCACTATATGTACTCTTGTTTCGACAAGGACTATATGTGGTCTAATTCTTTTTTCGGAATACGGATTATTCTCGAGTCGAGGATAACTTCATTAGTGTGTTTCTACACACTTTCAATCCTACTACCTTACAAGTAGTTAATCTATTTTATGAAATCTTGAACTCTAAAACATGATTCAGGATCTATCATTGAGTCGACTATAATGGAGACTACGTTTTCTAGATTTGACCACAAAAGTATTTTGGAGTCTGACCGTATTGACAAAAATCAGCCTTAGAGTGTAGAGGAAGGAAATTGGAAGTAGCTTATGATACTTAGGACAATAGGAGAGTATATGCTCATCGACGAAACTGGAGACGTTTTTGTCGTCCAGAGTATTGTCGGCGGTAACTGAACTACCTATAGTCGAGTCGACTATAAGTTTTATAGTCCTACTTTTGTGGTTACTTGGATTAAATCCTGTTTTATATCAGGATTTATCCTTTCTTTCATGAGGTAGTACAACATTAGTTAGTGAACCTCTTATACTCGAATTGAGTATACTTTCCAAAAATAATATGTGGACGTCGAGTTTTGGAGTTGTGTTCTTAAGCGTTGTCTTGTTTGTACTATATTACCTTGAGGGATAAGTGTATTCTCAAATACAAAATAGTAATTGCACTTCATATTTCTATATTTTTTAGTACTTTATAGAGTTTGTTCCTCTATATGAATAGTTGTATTATGTTATCCTCAAGTTGATGATAAATGTAACTGATGTCTTCTGCATTATTGCAAAATGGATATTCATGGGCCTGAAGAATTTGATAACCCTGTTCCAATTCTTCCTCCGGGTGTCGCTGCTTGTGACAGAATCCCTCGTTCCTCGTGGAACACAATGGGAGTCACCCTTAGAAACAAAGCGGGAGATGACGTTGCAAATGGAGTTTGTCAAAGCGTGGACGCGGACCTTGTCATTGACATGGATGGTCATCCGCTTGGTGACGACCGGGTTGCCGTTTAGATTGCGGAGTCTTTGTATGAGGCGGAGGTCCCATCAGCTTGGATGTGGTCAATGCACTCTTGGAACATTAAGAGGGTATTTTTGAACAATGCCAGTCTATATGACCATGAGCAAACACAAATATACAATGCGGCTGTATGCGCCTTGAACCGTCGAGTTCATGTTGGTGTGCGTTCCTATGAGAGCTCTCGAGGGCGGGTTGAAGTCGATCTTCCTCCAAAAAAAGAATCTCTTCTCACTCTGCAAGCAATCCTTGAAGTGTTTACAAAATCATGCTGCGAGAATAACTGCCTACAAGGTGATTGCAAGAAACACCTGTACTACTTTCTGTCACACGTACAATGCAGATGTTGTTTTGTGCCATAAGTATTGCAAAAATGATTGAATGAACATGAAATTCAAAAGCAAGCTTCCTATAGCAAATGCACTTGAATTATTTCAATTTTTTCAGAATTAATTTAATAGGTGAAACTAAATTTTGAATATATGTCACATATGCAATTTTGGTGGTTTTTAGTACTATCGAGTACCTTTTTTGAAGAGTTACATCATCAAATTTGGTAGGCTAGCTCTTCTAATAGAAATACACCTTCTCAAGAGAGGGATTTCCAAAAATATTTTCCAAGTGTGTTTTATATTGGCCTAAAGTGTGCTATATTTAGTTTGAATTTATGTTGAATTAAAAATGGTTTCTTCATTCTAACTTTGATCTTCCTACTTTGTTCTTAGTCGGCAACAATGGCCATTTTAAAAATAAAATTTTCAAACTCATTTCCTAATTTTCAAAAATAGAAACGTGAAAGTCTCATTTTCTAGTGTAAACTGTAGCATGTGGCTCAAAATAGTACTTCACGGTATATAGAAAGACTCAATAGTACTACTGAAGCTCATAATACCTTCTATTTGCCAGTGTAAATTTTTTTTAATGGCAAATTAAGTATTTCCATTCATTTTTGTCAACCAATGATGAACATCACGTGTTTTCAAAATAATAAATTTGAAATCCAATTGACCATTCAAATTTTATATTCCATGCCTTCAATAGTACTGAAGGTGACTCATAGTACAAAAAGTACTAAAAGTCCAAAAATGCAAAACGCAACAAATAGTACAAGTGTTTCTTGCAATCACCCTACAGCCTTTTCCCCGCCGGGAAATTCAAGCCATACGTTCTCAGCTACATGCAAACGATGGATTTTATGCCCGTAAGAAGTGTCTTCTCGAAGTGCATAGGCAGATGCATACAGACAGTGCTGGTAAGGACTGGGTAACCTTGAAAAGTTTGGAGGTGTGCTCTGCTGCTTGGTAGACTATTCATGGGATTTCAAAGGCTACCTTCTACAGGTACCAGCACATGGGAAAATTTGGGAAGCAGGCAGAGTCTCACGGGAATTTATGGTCTAAGAAAACCCGTACGCACACTATATAAGCTACTGCCACACTTCGGACGTTGGTTGTGAGTGAAGCTGACCGAATGCCCCACAAAACAAGGACACTGATTACCGGAGAGAAAGTCTTCGCAATGGTGTTGCCGTCAGCTTTTTGTTGGAGCGACGAGTTACCAAAAACCAATGAGGCCAACGCTTCTTTGAATTTGCCTCTTGTTTCTTCTAGTAGCTTGAGTAATATCAGGCGTGCTTCTTTTGCAGAGTATATTGCAAAGGCTCCTGGGGATAATTTTTCGAGGTGTAATTTGTGCAATCAATATTGACAACTAAGGAGCGCCTGCACACCACTTTCAAGCTCGCAAGACAAGTGGGGGAGAATTTTGGAAACTCACCTTGTGGGACAGAGGGCCTACAGATAGCTCTATTATGCAAATCACCATATTTCAGAGAAATACCCTGAGAAGATGCTCACCATTATCCATGATAAAATGGATCACTCCAAGACCGCTTCTCCACATTTCTCTCACAAGACCAAGGTGACAGATTCTTTCACCAAAATGCCAGTCGCTATTATAGGCATGATTGCCCATGGTCATGGTGATGTTTGGTACGCGCATTACGGCCTAGAGACTTTTCCAACAGACTCAAATCACACCATTGAATCCATTACAAGGTTGTTGCGTGATCTTAAAGGGCCGCCAAAGAATTCATCGCGTCAATTGCCTTCCGTCAAGAAGGACCAATCTACATTAACAAAGGCTGTGTTGGAAGGCTTGGAGATGTGCTTGGACTCCCTTCTTCCTCCTCCACTAGAGCCAATCCTTGCTCAACCCTGCCCCCTATATTGACTCTGCAGCTCGACAATGCAGCATCCGACAATAAGAACCGATGGGTTTTTGCTTTCTGCTCTCTTCTTGTTTCGAAGGGCATTTTCCGAGAGATATACATTAACTTTCTCATTGTTGGGCACACTCATGAAGACATCGATGCTCTATTTGGTCGATAGAGCACCATGTTGAAGATGAATAACTACCAGACTATTCCAAGGCTCATGAAATCCTTTATGGACTGTGAAACCCATCTTGTCATCCCTCACTTCACTGAAGAAGTTCCTGATTTCAAGGGCTTTGTAGAAGGCTATTTGGGCAAAGGTGGAGATTTTTTGGAAGGTCATTCTATGGCCCAGCAGTTTAAGTTCTACAAGGATTCGAGTGGATGGCCATTGATGGAGTATAAGCATCTTTGTACTGACAGGAATTGGCTGCTAGAGGGTGGCAAAGGAATTTGATTGTGGTCTGAGACTGAAGACGGCCATGCCAAGGTGCCTAGCGATGTTCCGCGACCTTTGCCTCCACGTTATACAAGCAAGCTTGATGATGTCAAGAAGGGTTTAAATAGTTTTATTGTGCACTGGAGTAATATGGCGGACAACGACCAATCTGGAGAATTCAGGAGGAAGAATGAATCTATAAGGGGTTATTGGAAAGGTGTGGGAACCGCTCTGGATGCACCTCTTATTGCACGTGAGCTATTGGAGGATGGATTTTGGCCGGCTTCTAGAATCACCAGTGAGAAGGAAGATACAATGGGAGAAGATGGTGTAGTGCAAGAAGAGTTTGCGCAAGATCCACCCTTTGTAGGGCGAAGGCGTGATCGCCCACAACCTTCGTTTTGTGTCGCTCGTGATGTATTTGCCAGTTACTTTTTCATCATGCGCCCTCATCGTAGTGATCCAAAGCCGTTTTGGCTTGCCAAAGCGCTAACAAATCCGAGTCCGGATCCAGGGCATCTTAATTCGATACGGATTCAATATTGGAAGCTGGTTGATAAACATTGTCCTGATCTTAAAACGTATGATGGATGGGACACAAAAGCAACAAATGTGTGGGTCAAGGACACACCTGTATTGCCGATTTGGTCGAGGACGAGTGTTATCATGACGGCTTTCAAGGCACGTCGGAAAAGGGGTGCTGATGATCAACCTCAAGTTCTTCTAGATGTCAAAATTCCCAAAGCTCAGTTCGACATTATCAAATCATCAGTGGCGGCAATTTTGGCTAAATCTAAGAACAATGCATCTTTGACAGAAGAGGAGGAGTAGTTTAGATAGTTTGTTATTTTATTATTATTCTTGGTGTTCAAGTAGAATGCACTTTTGCATTTAGATGTATTTAGATGTATTTAGATGTTTTCAGTTTTATGTTGTACCGTTTGAAGTCGAGAGTATTATCGCCATGTAACCATGTTTGGATTCTATTAATAGTATGTATTATTTTATTTTTAATTGCATTCTATGTAATGTGTTTTTGCTTTCCTCCAAATAATGGGTTTTTTTGTTCTAAATAATGCATTATATGTGGAATGTTTGATAACACAAGTGTGTATATTATTTATTGTTTCTACACAAGCAAGTATGAGTTTAAAGAAGTGTCCTACTTTCAAACTTGTTGGTCTATTAAATTTTTATATTTATAATTTAAAAAAAAAATCTAAATGTTCAAAGCGGGTTCTTACTACTTGGTTAGTTGGTTTAGTATGAGCAAAATATACAAGATAGTATTTTGACATTTTTGAGCCTCAATTTAATGAACACTTAATTAATTCTAAATATAGAAAGAATTAAAATGAGACCCGAACTTGTCTCAATTTAACAATAAGGCCTTGTGTACAATTACTCAAAATTTATTCATTTCTGAATTGACACCTTTAGTCTAAGAAGTCGACATAAATGAATTACAAACTTAAGACCCACTTGAGTTTCAAAGCATTCCTAAGTGTCTTGTCAAATAAGTCTCAATTAAAGTGTATGGGCATTTCCATATTATTTGGAACATATAGTATGCCCGACATCCACAAGAGAAGGTTCCATTTATAATTTAATGTTAAGAATGTTAAGAATTAGTGAAGAGTCTTTCTTGTATTCATGGATTTGCAATTCCATGATCGCTTCAATGTCTTCCATTTTATTTTGTCTTTGTTCTTATTTTTATGTTTGTCCATTTTCAAGACTAGTTATGTTTGGGGTCTAAGCATGGTCGCTCCTACACAGCAAAGCATCCGTTAGTTTGATACAATGTACATGACTAATGACTAGAGGGTCTAACTTTGGTAGTTAGCGATTGTATGCTCACTTCTTCAGAAATATATACTTTGTGCATTTGTTATAGAGCATAATCATTATTGTAAGTGTTTAATTTTGGTTTGTTCATCTTAATTTGTAAAATAGCATTTCTTTGGTTTTGGTATGCAAGCAATATTGCAAGGACTCGAAGAAGACGTCATTGAATTCCTTCCTGGACCTTCCAAAAATATTGATTAGAGTCCAATGAATATGAATTATGCTTTTGAGATTTTTATGTTTCTAAGAAAACACTTCTAATTTTCAAATCATTGCTACATTTTTAAGGGTTTCAGAATTGTTAGTTTTTGATCATGTACATGGTGTTCTTTGCAGTCGCTTTTGAAGAGGATAACAAATGAATTCCAAAAATTTGAAGATGATTTGTCTAATAATTTGGAAAGACTAATGAATGTTGGAGATGATACTTGGGAGGATTGGATGGAATGGGAAGTGGCAAGGACCTTCGATTAGTCCAACTGTATGAATTCTTCACTTTAGTGCAAATTGTGCAGTTGATGAACTGGCCTGGTCACGGCACACTTCTATGTGGATTGGTCATTGGAAGGGAATGGATTATAATCATACTCTTATATTGTTTTCATAATAAATCTCATATTGATCTATGTTACTGAAGCTGTTATTCTGTGTTTGGTCATTTCCTTAGAAGAGTTTGATTTCAAAGTTCATTTTTGGCTTTCAACTTTCTTAAAGCACCCTAAGCCCCTCAATGACCATGATTGAAGATTTTGAATAGTGAGTGAACGTAAGCACATCCCAAAGTCATACAAATCCTTTGTTTCGTCCATTAATTTTTTGGGAAGATCCTCGTATGAGGTCTTCAACATTTGTATGGAGGAAATTTTAAAGACTTTCCTTTGCAAATATTCTGTAATTCAGAGGGTAATCAAAGGTAACCGTTGGAAAAATTACTTTTCAATTTTAGAAGTGCCCATTACAAAAATAATTCATTCAAGAAATGAAATGAAAATGATCACAAAATCACTAAGATTAGACCAGAGCATTTTGAACTGGTACACCTTGAATTGTAGCCAAAATTAGATAATTCAAAATCTTCAATGTATAATTGATTATACAAGGAATTATTCATTTCCAGTTTCATAGTTTATTGTAAAATATTTGTTGACCCAATTGTTGATCTTATTGTAGGGATGTCATTTATGGATCATTTTTTAAAACTATTGTTTGGAAGTCATCATTAAAATATAGTTCTATGTTGCATTTTGTAATAGGACTTCATGATTCTACAATTCTGGAACCACCCCGTTTAAGTTTTACAGGTTCAAATTGTTCTTCTTTTTGGGTAGTTCTATTCAGCTTCTCTAAATTTCCAAACCCTTTTTTCGGCAATATAGTAGAAATCTTTGTTGTTGTTCATCTCATATTTTTCTAATATTAAAAAATTTATATATTTACTCTTCCAGGCTTCTGGTATCTCTTGCCCTTTTTTTGGGAGGGTGCAATAGGAAGAAAATTTCAATTGTGTCATATTACATGTGTAGTCAACGCCCTAAACCCTACCCTAACCCCTAAGCCCTAGTAAGCCTAAACCTCGTCGCTGCCCTGAAACCTATTGACGAAACACTAATAGACGCCATGAAACATTGATCCTACTGATAGAGGCGGTTCACATGTGCATGGGCATGCGTGGGCAACGGACATGCATGGGAGGCATGAGGCATGCCCACCCGTCATGACCTTCATGAACCCTGGCCCCAAAACTGTCCAACTACCCGAAAACTCTGCCACCCTGACATTTATCCCGTGGACTTACGGAGGGTTAAAAAAAACAGCTCGTGGATATGGTATTCAAGCAACCAGTGCGAATCACTAGGTGGCAGAAGGGGCCAGAAGGAGCCAAAACATTGAATAGCCGCAAAAAGTAGGGTGAGTTTTAGTGAACACCAAGTTTGAATGGGTACAAATTAAAAATTCTTGTGACTAATAATCCAAATAATATTTTCAACTTCCTCCGAAAAGAAGTAGAACATGCACGTACATAAATCCTTAACATTTTGTATTCGTGGCTATAAAAGCATAGGGTTTATTTCATTTCCAATTTTTTTTAATTGACAGGGAGATGAAGCCTCAAGAATTTAGAGTACATTTTTAAAAATTAGATTTAATTTGAATGAGCTCCTAAATTTGAATGTCATGGAATGTCATGGAGTTCTATATGTCACTAGAGTGTCATCATGGAATGTCATGGATTTTGAATGTCATTTTAAATACATGGAATGTCATGGAATGTCATGGATTTGAATGTCATTTGAATGTCATTCTATGTCATGCAATGACATGGATTTTTGTACGTACATGCTTCAATTTTTTTTGAAGGAAGCTCAAAATTTGATTTTGATTTTTAGTCTACAAGAATTTTCAATTTGTACCCCTTCGAACATCAGCACCCTGTGAATTAAAAAAAGTTGGAAATGAACTGTGTCATAGACTTGAATGACCACTTATATGAAATGTCATAAATTTTTGTACGTAAATGATGTAATTTGTTTTTTAGTCATGTAGTTTGTACGTAATAGGCTCACCAAAAAATGTAGAACAATCATGTTGTGTTTTCTTTTCTCAAGTGATTATTTTCTACCGCGTCTAGTTTGAATTTGTATGGTTACAATTCAAAACAAATTTATACAACTTCATATCAGAATGTTGATTTTTTGTTCAATTTATAACAAATTCCTACAAGCAAAAAAAAGGCCTACGGTTATTAGAAATTAAAATCAAGTCACTACAGTAGGCTATGAACATTGTATCTAAGATGAAGCTGAAATAGGAATACCAGTTTATTTTGTGAACTTAAACAAATATACAATCCATTATGGCATAACATTTCAAAAATCCGACTCATGAAAAATAAGCAACACCAAAAACTAAACCAAGTGGCGGTGTTGCTTTGGTCCATTGCCTTACACCAGAATGATCGTATATCGGCATTGTGGGACGGCCTTCTATGTTGTTGCCAATAAAGACCACCTTAATAAAACACTTTGTTTTAGAGTACAATTCCATGTGCATCATTCAGGATGGGGTTAAGTAAACATATTGCAGAGGTAGGGGGATATGCTAAAGTCATGTCAAACAATTCACCACAATGATGCACGATGGACTGATTTTGCTAGGTCTACATGTGGAGACAAAAAAGACCAATCCATCATTTCCTGCGCCTACATTAAATTTGAAAGTACATATGGACAAGGAAGAATGATCACTTTTGTCATAGTTCGTCACAATTTTTTGGGTTTACCCCATGAATGCCGTTTTACAATAAATTACAGTGAGGTTCATTTCTTTAATGTAAATTACGTATCTTTTTTTTTTTGAAACTTCATTTTAATACAAATTTACTTGCTTCAAGTAGAATACAATATGGAATCATATGAAAACATTGCCTTCAATTTTTTGAAGTTGTTAATATGATTCCTAAAGCCTCATTCATGACTCTCTTACAGTTTTCATTTTTCATTCAAGAATCAAGAAGGAATATAAATATTGAGTAGAAAATGTTTTCAAATCACTTTATTGATTTATGACATTTTAATAACCAATTGTAGAAATCTATAACTTGATATGGGATATTTAACTATTTTTTATTATTTTTCAAGTCATCTTAAATATAACAAGGAGGGGCTACCTTTAAAAGGAATTTGGAATTTGAGATTCTTTTGGATGTCATAATTAAAACAAGAAAATTAAGTTAGAAAGTAGTTACTAAGCAAACAATCATGGTAAAATTCTTATATATACATGTATATTTTTCATTGATATGATATCAGATGCTAAATCCTAATAAGTATGAAAATTAAAAATTAAAGAATTTGCCTTTAATGGATTCATGAAAATGATTTGAGTATATGTGTTCTAACAATAACCAATGTTTTTAAAAAATTACTTTAGTTTTTATTGTAAAATAGGCTAATTGAAAATTATTTCATTATTGTTCCTTCACTTCTTTAGTTTCTGACAGGGCTATCCCAAGCATGCTTGTACCCTAATGTCTAATGTAATAAATGACCAACACCAAATTTAGAGCTTAGTAAATGGTATTCATCATAAAATACAGTAATTAACGGTGCTCTTAGTACTGTACTGTAGGCTTATGAAGTAATGTGTCACACACCGAATAGAATAAACAGTACAGCTGAATTAAAATTACTGAGCTTGCGGTTGATTATTCAAAAGATCACCCGAACCCTAAAATATTAAACTAAACCCTTAAACTTCAAACTACAATGAGCTATTCATTATAACAAATACTTTTGAGTATCCAAATAGAAAATAAACTAGACCAAAGCCATTGATAGACACGGAGGTGTCTCAAATAAGATGCACATTATACAGAACTGTTTTATAAGAACTCTGAATTGCACATTACAAGGTCTGGACAAGTTTCTTCCACCAAACCAATGCAGGTAAGTTAAATAAAATAAGAATGTGCTGAAGAAGAGTGAAGAACAAGCTCAGGTGAACTATTTAATTGTTCTTCTGCAATCTTTACAATCATGAGGCCTTTTCGTACAGTTGCAGACTTGAGGACAACGTTAAAGCATTCCAAATGTATTAGAAAAGATGTCACTGCCACCATTTTTAGAACCGCAAAAATCTGTGAATGCAAAACCTATGACCATGAATTCAAACTTCAAAATGCACTTGTAACTGTGCACCTCCACATGAATGAACTTTTTTATTTTATTTTTCAGAGATAAAATCCCATGTTTTCTAAAAAACTTTTCATAGATAAATCACATAAAATTTGGATTTGTTAATGATGATTTAAAATTGCGCCCAAATTTGAAGGAGATGAAGATTTGTATTAGACATCTATGAAATGAGCTTTAATAATTTGTCTTAAAATTCCATTATACAAATGTATTTGGGTGTAGAACACCATAGTGAAACCAAAATTTTGTTTACCATTCAATATTTAAAATAATGAATGTAGGATTTCAATTTCAAACTACAATGAGGTAATCATTCTAAGGAATTCTTATAAATATCCAAATAGAAAATAAACTAGACCACAAAATTTGTACCATGGTTTTTGCCCAAAGACACTGTACCCACTCGACACTTGATGTTAGTCACTTTATGCTACTTTGAATGTAGTTGCTGATTTCATTATAAAAAACAAATCTTTGGCGTACGCACCAAATTTTCCACAAAATTACAGATTTGAGAATATCCACCACCATGTTGAATGCGAGGGTAGCCCTCCATGTCATATGAGCCGGGTGGTAGTCATGTAATAATCTCTCGCCAGGAGAAGAATTTGCATTAACTCAGAGCCGACCTCATGAATTTTATGTTTTTCGATGCTCTGAAGTTGTTTAGCTTTTGGTAGCTTCTTCATACAAGGAGTTGCAACCCTCTTCTGAGTTGAAGGCTTCTCTTTGGCCTTCTTGTTCCGCGATTTTGTTCGAGTCCCTCCGCCTTCGTTTTGCTGTTGTAACCATATCCCAACCTACTATCAAGTGACCATCCAATTCAACATTTTAGAATTAGAATTTGACTATATTTAGCAAGGTAAGCCAGTCTCCTTTGCCAAAAAAACTACGTCATTAGCAAATCACTTTGATAAGAAAACATTTCTTGAAAAGAGATTTCTTAAGAACGAAAATCAAAAGAGGAGAAATGGACACTTTGTAATCGTCTTCCCTTCAGTACAACAACTACATAGCTCGTCTTCACCATGTTTAAGGTCCTACACCTGCACATGAAAAGTTACGTTAATCTTATGCTATGTGCAGCTACAAATAGGAGGTAGTCCTACTTGTTTCTAATTTTATTTCTTTTAAATCAATAAAAGCATTAATCTTCCTTTACTACCAAACAAATTTCATTTGAATATCATTGAATTTATCAAATTATAGACCTCTAAATTTAAAGTCTCACAAGAAAAAAGACTAGGCATTTTCAAATCAGTATTTAGAAGAGCTGAACGCGAAGTACAAAAAAGGTTTATCTTCTATTTCTATTAAAGAAAGGAACTCCAAATTATTGTCTATAATTTTTTGGACTTGTATATATATTTTTTTGGGTACCCTTATTCAATTTTAGTGACTTTTGATTAGTTTCTGCGTTGACATGGTTGGATGTCATAAACGTAATCACACTGATTTCAAGCAATAAAATGGTGATCCAAAAATTATTTGCTGAAAATAATTTAAATCTTGTTCTAGTATAGGATTTAATCTTGTCTGAATGTCTAAGATATTCCATTGTTATTCAAAGCTTACTACAGCTGAATAAAGTCATGTGTCTATAGTATTATTTCTTAAATTTGGAAGTAGATTTGGACAAGGAAGAATGATCCCTTCAGTTGTTTTTGTCAAATGTGTAATAGTTTTCGAACTTGTACAAATTGAATGTATCTGTGCAATAAGTAGGAAACAAAACGTAATTGACCGCAATTACATTGACCCTTCAGAGGTCCAATTAAATTGCCAAAGCCATTCATGTGAATGTCTTCATATTTATGAAAATGTCTTAACATTTATAAAAATTCTCTATAATTATTGGAATGTCACTACATTAAAGGAAATGTCACTAAATTCATGAGTTTGTTTGGAAAGTCCCTGTAGCGTTACTCCCAAGGATTTCATGTCACACAAACCTTCAATGAGGGTCACCCCTCTTACTCATCACCAACATGTCATCTCTCACATAATAATGCTGAAGATGTCATCTCTCACATGAATTTTGAACTTGCTTGTCTTCTACTTAAACTATAAATCATTACTTTTCAAAGCGGTATAAAATATGAATAATATTGTCAAAGAAGATCAAAGACATAACCTTAAATAGAACATTAGTTTTATTACTTTAGGCACATATCATATGTTGGGATTAGATTCGTAAGACCCAAATTAGACAAAATCATTTTTTTTTTCAAATGATTTTCCTTTCGTGATTTTGTGATAATATGATTTTGAATTTTCCAAGATTTTATACATATGAAGCAATCACCTTGGTATATATATTATAATTCATTTTTCATTTTTATAAGTTTTTTTTGAGGATTCAAATTATTTTCATTAACATTTTATACATTTCAAATATTCCATATTATTTGTAATTTTAGAAAAGTTCATTGCATGCCATATATAACGCCATATTGGATTATTTTTTAACGAATCTGATCCAAGTGTAGAGTACAATGCAATCAAATAGCCAGGATAAAATTCTAGGTTACTTTGTAAATGATACGTACGTATGTAATAGTTCTATTTCAAATAATATTAAAGCTATTTATTTGTATTTCCATTGTATAGTTCTTTGAACGTGAATTGGTGGTTGCATGCGCTGTATAGTAGAGGTTATTTTTAGAAAAAAATATTTGCAAGGATTGAGGGGCACACTAGCTTTTTTCTTGACGTTCGTACCTATGGTATAGGAGTTATTGAATTTGAAAGTTTTCATTGAAATAAGAATATAGGAATTCCTATTTTTATTGACTTCGGGCAACGGCATGTCAGAGTGTACCAATTGTTTGTTAACATTCCAAATATTTACGCTGTCGTGCACAAACACATTGTGCCAAGATCATATCAAGCCAACATGAAAGCAAGCGTGCCATAAGTAACAATAGACCTTGTAATTGGCTAGCAACCTAACCACACCAAAGTCCAATAGTTCCTAACCAGCGGTGAATACCGTGGTCATAGGGAAAACGCCTTGTGACTTATGATGTAAGTCATAATCACGATAAAAGCTTGCAAACAATGATAGCAATGCGAAAACATCCTATCAATTTAAGCACTTCACACTAGCGACATCCATAGCATAGTAAAAAAATGAAACATCCATAATACACGGTACATTAGGTGTAGAAAGTGGTTTCACAACCACTCCTTTACTCGCCCCCTTTGCCGGTACTGAGCCCCTTTCACACTGGCGAACCCAGTAGTCTTCTCCGAAGAACTAACAAGAACCCAGTGGAAAACCCTTACTAAGATGTCGATGCCTGTCCACGTCCCGACACACACTTGGGACAAACCCAATGGTCTGCTGGGATCTCGTCCAAAGGAGGATTCAAATAATCCGTATGCCATCCCATGGAACAAACATCACACAAAACCATGGTGGCAGCACGCTTGGCGCTGCCACACAACACACATTTCAGCCCAGCTGAAACCCGTGAACTGCTCAAATCAATCCGTCCGTCTATATGTGGCAAATGACACGGCGTACAATTGCGTGTGTGATCTTTCCAGATCTTGCCATCATGTCCCTCCAAGAGTAGCACATTAGACTTGAGTACCTCACGCACCCGTAGAATAATACGCCCTGCAGTCACGTCGAGGATGGTTAGTGCCGTTTGCTGCAAATAAACGTAGTCACCTAGCAGGAAACGTCGAACTTGAGGTCGGTAACCCCCTCCTCGTATCGTGGCATAATGCAAGATGTCTCTATGCTGCGCAATTGAGAGGTTCTCCAAAGCCATGGGCATCACCCTCTTGTACAGACCCGCCTGTTGCTTGCAAACGCGTGCCCACGTGTTCGGATCATCCATGCCCTCCAATATCTTGTCTGCATCTTGTTTGATAGCTATAGGTAAAACCGGATGGCGATCAAACAACAAATAATAGGGTGAGAAAAAAGCCAAAGATGCTTGCTTACTAAACTGATAGCCCATTGCTATCCACGGTAGTTGTAAGTCCCAATCTCCATGATGGCCCTTCTTCAAACTATACTTGCAAAGTCCCCTCTTGACGGTTTGTACCATGCGCTCCGCCAATCCATCTGCTTTGGGATGATCCTGTGAAGTAGTGCGGTGATCAATCATCGTTTGTTCACACAAGGCTTGAAATTCTCACGTCCTTGGTTAGTTAACACCTCAGCTGGAACTCCAAAGCGACTCAATACTTGGTCCAAGAATAAGAGAGCGGCCCCTTCACTAAACTTGTCAAGCAACGCCACCAACTCTATCCATTTGGAGAAGTGCTCAGTCATCACCAACACATACTTGTTATGTCGTGATGTTATTGGCAATGGTCTTGCAAAATCCAAACTCCACCTATAGCCCAATCCCATGATTGGCAACAGTTGTAGTTGAGGCATCAAGGCATTAAATGATGCTCGCACTCTATCACAAACCGTGCATCTGGCTACCAACTGTTGGACTTGCGTTTGCATGTCTCGCCACCAATAGTGAATCTGTAGCAAGCTGTGAGTTTTTTGCACTCCAAAGTGCCCCAAGTCATTGTGTGCATGCATAATTAACTTCACTCTTTCATGAGGCGCCGGTACTACCTTCTTGTTGCCATCTAGCCATATACAAAGTAAGTGATCCCCCTCCCATACAAACCTCTTGACTTGTTGTAGGATCCGGTCCTTCTCCTTGGCTGACACTGTGGATGCCAATTCACCAAGCTTCAAATACTTCATCACATCTCCATCCTCAAAAATGTCCTTGGTGCCCTCAGATTCTTCACCACCATCCGCATCCATCTTGGCCACGATGGCTTCCTCGGTGACATCTCTAGTCATTGCCAACAAACTCAAATAGGCGGCAGCATGCCACCATGGTAACGAATCTTCTCCCTCCTCCACGTGCCAACGAGCCCCCGTGGAGTCCACCTGGCTAAGACTTAGATTGCGACTCAAGCCGTCAACATCCATGTTCACCAAACCGGCACGGTGTACAACTTTAAAGTCATATTCCATCAGTATCAAGGCCCATCATGCAAGCTTACTAGTAAGCTTGTCAGACTCCATGAGCCACTTCAACGGTTGGTGGTCTGTCACTAATAGAAATTTGTTGCCATATAAATAACAACGGAAGTGAACAATGACCCAAATCGCTGCCAAACACTCTCCTTTGTATGAGCTGTATTGTGCCTTCACATTGCTGTTGGAGCGACTGACATAAGCTACTACAAACTCTCTGCCATCATCGTCCATTTGTGTCAACATTAAGCCAATCCCCAGTGAGCTCCAATCTGTGTGCAACTGGTAAGTTCTACCTGGAATCGGCCTCCTCAAGATGGGTGCCGATGATAAACGCTCCTTCAAGTGCGTGAAGGCGGCCTCTTGCTCATCTCCCCACATCCAAGGTTAATCATTCCTTGTCAGTATGGTCAATGGCTTTGCAATGGCACTAAACGTTTTCACAAACTTCCGATAGTAGTTGCACAACCTCCAAAATGCATGAAGTCTACTCACATCCTTCAACCTTGGTATAGAAACCATCACTTCCACTTTGCTAGCTACCACAGCCAATCCACTAGGATATATCATGTGGCCCAAGTACTCTACACGGTCATAATAAAACTTGCATTTGTTTGGATGCAATTTTAAGCCATGGAGTCTCAGTCTAGCAAAAACCTCCTTCGAGTGAGCTCTATGTTGGTTTTGATTCATTTTATAGACAATGATGTCATCAATGTAGCATTTCATAAATTCCAAGCCCGCAAAGATATGGTTCATGACGCTTTGAAATTCAGCAGGTGCGTTTTTCAATCCAAAGGGAAGAAACCTCCATTGATACAATCGGTCCTTTCCATCCTCAGTAATCCCCCAAAATACCATCTTTCCTTTATCACCTTCTCGAATGCCAAGTTGGTGATATCCCGATTGGAGATCCAAAGTACTAAATATTTTGGCGTGGCCGATGGCATCAAAGTTCTCCTCCGGTGTTGGCATCGCATAACGGTCAAACTTCGTGAACTTATTAATTCTTTGATAATCTCTACACATCCTCTTCTCGGTCCAATTATCGAAAATATCCTTCTTGGATGGCATAACTGTTGCTGATGCAAACTCACAGTTTGAAGGTGCTAACTCCACCAAACCGGCCTCCAACAACTCCTTAGTTCGGTCTTGGATCATCTTGCGTTCTGCCTCACTGTACTTGTACGATTTGCGATAAATTGGTGCATCATCCGTCAAGTTTATACGGACCTGTTGTCCCCTAAGGACTCCTAAGTCCTTCAAGCTAAATGCAAAACAATCCACGTGACTCTTCAGGAACTCTTCTTCCTGTTCTCCCTCTATTTCATTCTCCAGGCCTACTAATGGTTTTCAAGTTTCCTTGGTTACCACTTCCTTCCATTCTTCCTTTGAAACAGCTCTTTCTACCTTTGGTTGCTATTGCACACCAGTTGGAGCAACTTCATCTTGCTCCACATCCACCATGCTATATCGTTCTTCCACTTGGCTCAAGCGCCATAGCTCCTCTGTTTGATCCAATATGTGCTCCTCATAGAAAAGTTTCTCCACGTCTTCCTCCAATTCCATCCTTGGCTTAGCCAATTGCTCCCAACTGCTTGAATTTGGTCTTGGAGTTGTGAAAAATGTGTTGTTTTTCCATATGTCCCATGGACGAGCTATATTGTACGCGCAATTTAGGCGTAAGTATCCTTATCACCAAAAGGTGGTAAGATAACACGAAATATCATCCCAGAAGATTCTAGTATGTTATCGCAAGCTAAGGATATCCGGATCCTTCAAACAACCACCCAAGCAATCCTCCTTAACTTCTTCTTTTCTTTCCGACGTTGATACCTTCCGGATTCTAATCTGGATCTATTTTTTTTTAGATTCCAGTTTTATCCGGGTGTTGGATTCCACTTCCCAATTCTAACTGGTTTTATATCCCCCTGTTTTACCCTCAAGGTGTCCGCTATTGATCTTTCGAGGGGTAGGGACTCACCACTCATAAACTTCTATTTCACTAGAACAAATCCACACAAAACAATCTTAACAGAGTTTTTATCATAGAATAGAGGAAATATTAATTCTCACAATTCCCCGGATAGCTTGCCCGGAAAGCAGGTTACTCTGAACTACAATCTTTCTCTTTTACTACAACAATAGATCGAGACATCCGGAACCGACAGAGATTTATGTATCTAGCTACCAGACTGATCCTATGGTTGGCAGACCTTCCGGTGAGTGGAGATTTTCCGCTGGCGGTTGTTCATCTCCGCACAGAACCCTCCCTGGATTCTGGACTCGCATCCGCACCACTCCTAAGAACCGAATCACCATTATGGGATTTTAAAGGTATTATGCGTAAGTCCTCATTCTCAAGCCTAGAAAAACTTCCTCACAAACTTACTCGCTCAAATCAGATCTAAATATCCACAATCCGGATTCCTCTTCAACCGCCCTTTTTCGCACTTTGACACTTCACAAACTAATCAAGAAAACGTGCACATAGCCAGAAATCCAAAAGTCCATTTGGTGGCTTAGATTTAAAGAAAAGGAAAATGTACATAAAATAATGCACACAAAATGGGCAAAAAGAGAATGAGAGGCCAACAGGCTGCCCTCACCTTTTAGAAATCCAAACAAAAAGCCAAAAAATCACACCTAAAATCCAGGTGACCACTCAGGGGCCACCCGAGATATCCGGAAAGTTCAAAGTCAACTGCACCTAGAAATCCAGAACCGGGCCCCACACACGGAAAATCTATTCCGGATTCAGAAGTCAAAATCCTAACTAACTGAAAACACACTAACTGACTACTTTCTTCGTTTCGCCTTCTTCGAACTGGTACTTGGGCCTGCAGGTGGCTTCCTTGCTGATCTCGGTGGAGTAATCTTTACTGTAGCTCGGGTTTGTATCTTCTGCTTGATCGATGGAGGGTCGTCATCCGATGCCATCTCTGATCTGGAATGGAACTCATCTTTTTTGGATTCCTTGATCATCTCCACCCTAACTTCCTTCTTCGGTGAATCCTCCAACTGAATAGGTGTTGTATCCATCTTAGGCGACACCTTTTGCATATGCGGAAAGTCGGTCGGATTGGTCCGGGCCGGATTTGCCATGGCCCCAATCCGTTGGATTAAGTCGCTGCGTACGGAAGTTTTGGGTACTGGAACAGAACCCTCCCTCTGTATCGGAATTGACTGAATACTCCTCACATGGCCCTCCTTGGTAACCGTATTTTGAATTCGTGTCTGGCTCGCAGGAGGTACTGAAGATGGCTGTAGAGTGATCCCTGGACCCTGCCTCTATGGTGTCTTCAACAAATCGACATTGGGAAGATCCGGAAAGTGAATAAAGTCCAGGGGCTTATTCAAATCTAGGTGCCCCAACAATTGGACCATTTCCTTCAATATTCCTTCCATCCGGGCATGAAAATCGACTAAAATAGTTACCACCTTCGATCTGGATAAGTGCCCTCCCGTGCTCAGCTGGTTGCTGAAGAGTCTGGACTTCACCACGGCTTCCGAGGGTTGATCCACCAACGCTGTCAAATTCTGGATGAGTTGGAGTGCTTTTGTCTCCTTCTGTCGTGCTACGGCCGAATCCGTCTCCGCCCAATTTACCCGAGCTAAGAGATTGTCCTACTCCTTCTCTAAGTTCCGGATTCGCTCATCCTTCTCACGGATGAGATTCGAGTTTGGTCGTCGCTGGATCTCCTTCAAAATGTCGTCTGGCTCCACCTTCAACTCCGCAGCAATCCCCAGGATCATATCTGACATTCCGAAGTGCAGGTGCTAAGCCTCCTCCATCCACTGCTTTCCGGCTTCAAAGAATTTCAACTTTGCTTCCAGTTCCGAGGGCTCACTAGGCTCTCCTTTCTCCGGTGTCGGCTGTCCAACCCGCGAGTTCGGATCGGTCGGCTTCCTCCTCTTCTCCCAAATGTCGACCAGGTCCTGCTGCTGCTGTTCTTCCTCTTCTTCTTCTTCTTCTTTTTCTTCCCCCTCTTCTTCTTCCTCTACTGGAGGATCCAAAGGAATTTCATGCGTGAGGCCGTATTTCAAGATCTCAAGCCCGGTATTATACGTCAACACCTCCTCGCTAGTGAGAACCTCCTGCTGATGATACAAGTGGAACAAATATGGACTGAGAAGACTATACTTCCCTTTCGATACGTGTTCCACCAATTTCTTCACTACGCCTACTATAACCTTTCCCCAGTGGACTACCTTATCTTCTAAAGCTCCAAAGATAGTATTGGCCACCGTAACCATAACTCAGGTGGGCTTTTCCGGATACAGAATTGGAATTAGGAATTCCAAAACCCGTCTCTGCCTAACATCCTTACAGTCACTCACAGGGTATCCGTCTTTGGTGGTGACCGGATTTTGGAACTTCCCAATTCCGTACTTCTCTACCCGAGAACCTACTCCGGATCCGTTCTTCTTGACTTGGTATACTTTTGCCCAAGTATCTGGTGTCCAAACTAAGGGTCGACCTCTCACTGTCAACTCGAACTGATTCGAGACCCCGGAGATGAGTTGCTCAAGCATCTCCTGGTTCTTAATGTTCCATGGCCTACGTATCAAACCTAGGTACCCCATCCATACTAGATCTTCTTCTAACTACTTTCGGAGGGTCGGGTCGGAAGGAATAAGCGGCCTAACTACCCGAGCCGTGACTGAGTACCGACGCACTACCGGGTTGCTGGACTCCGCCATAATTCATCGACACAATCAACTAATTCGGTGCAATCGACAATGACCTCACCCTTCTCTCCCAATCACGATCTCTAGCTCACCACTCTTTTTCAACTAAGTGCGCAAGGAAATCAACAAAGTAAGAATGAAGAAAACTAGGTTTAATGAGAGCTTAAGTACCCGTCGAGTTGCCGATCGTTCCCAGTAGAGAATGGAAAGAGGACTGTTCCCGTAATGGTTCCCTAGGGTCGTAGGCCGGAAACTTAATCCGTAGCCTGTTCCGATCCGATTAAACCCGGATTTAAGATCCGTTCCTTCTTCCGGTACTACCCGTTTTAACGGATCTAGACTTTTGGAATCTGCTTATTCAGAATTTATTTGGGTCCGGATCTAATTCCCTATATCTTACCAAAATTTTGAAATTTTTGACTAAGTTATAACCAATTTCTATGTTACGTCTCTTCACTATGAGTTTCCGTGTTCCTACAAACTACATAGGCGTCTACGCCCCCAACCATCAAGTGTGGACTCCAAGATCTTGATGGTTTCATAGCCTCTTGCAGCTCGTAGAAACCCAAGTAACCAACCAATGTGGAAGCTAATCGCTTCTTCTCGGTAGTGACAAGGGACACAATCCACAAAAGACAATTTATATCCATGGCCTGACCAATGAGATATCGCCTTTAAAACTCTTTGATGCCAGGTGCCTGAGTGATACCCGTTTGGAAGCCCATAGCCTGCTCTCGCTCATCCGCATTAGGTTCCACCATCTCTTTAGTGCGGGCATCCCACACCAGCCCAGGTCCATTGTCCTTGAAGGCATAGGACCTTGAAAAGCTTACCAATGTTGGTAAAGCTCTTCGTGGCTCACCTTTGCAATTCACCACCGCAAGTGGTGCTTGGTCATCGTGATAAACATGCCGTGGTGATCGGTGAGGGTCCAAGCTATCTTTCACGTAGACGTCAGGCTGTTCAATCCGTGGAATTGTTGCATGTAGTAACTCAGGCGACGTCAAATTGGTCCACCACAATCGTGGTCTGTGAGCTCTCAAACCTACCGCCGCTGCATCTATCAATACAGGAATCCCAAGCACACTATGCACATGATGAAGACTTTCAAGCGTGCGGGTTCGAGATGTACCAACCACTGGTACATTTTCAATGATGTACCTCGGCGGCTGCCGTTGAGATGTCTGCACATACCGCAATATCTTCACCATGTCATGGAATTTTGAAGAACGCTTGTCCTTTAATCCATTCAGGTTGCCAGCCATAGACATACCTTGGCATGGCCATTCCCCGATAATTAGATCCACTGATCCCAATTTAACAATGTCTTGGAGTAATATTAGTGAAATATCGCTTGGCAATGCAGAAAATGCGATCGTGATAGCGCCTGTGTTCAACAACAATAAAAATGCGCAGCAAAAACGCTGAGCATGGCGCTTGGCTACATGCCGTCCCATGTTATCATTATCCACATAAATATAACGATTCATCTTCATGCCCACCTGCAATACAGCCGCCAACCTAGTGCCAATGCCACCAAACAACTCCAAAAGAGTTATTCCTTCTTCTGGTGGTTTCCACCAAATCGTTGAAGTGTCCTCTCGCAGCACAGAGTAAGTGAATTCCCTGTTATACTCCCAAAAACCACTCTAAAGCATAACAAAATGACTCTAAAGATCGAACCCACGAGATTCTGTGAAGTGTCTAGCTCTATTCCCAACTTAAGCTCAGCCAGTATCCAATTTCTACTTTCCGGTCCTAGATCTAGAACCGGAAACAACAACACACCAAAAACAACGACCAGACCTCTCTCTATTTCTGCCGGTCTGTCAAGCTATTCGGTCTTGTAATCCTATCACAACCCAAGATCCTACAATTTCTGATCCTGGAACTTCTCTAGACCGATCCGATCCGGTCCTTTCACACATACTCTCACTCTACTCCCGTTTAGTTTTGCCTCTATTTCACCATCAGAGGGTTCGTCGCTTGCTTTTGAGAGTGGCAGGCCCGCCACTCCTTCCGTGACTTATAGTGGCTGAAGACCCACTTATCTAATCCACTACTTTCTACACTAGCACGGATCCGGTTTGATCTCTCACAGCCACCCGGATAGTGATCCGGTTTGCAGGTCACACAAAGACCCCCCGTACGATCCTCTCATACTACAACGACCTTGATGCCAAGTTCCCTCCGTGCAAAGTCAGGTGGTTACAAGTGAATCTGTCCGTTCCAACATCAACTAAAGTCCTTCCGTTTACCAACTAGGGCAGCGAGACCTCACGGGAGATCGGACACTCAACCGGATTTCCTATCCAGGAGCTCTAGCACGACTAAGGACTCCTTCCCTATCCGCCTAGCCTAACAACGGTTTTCTCGCCCGGAACCGTGAACTGTAGAGGTGCTGAGGAACTGAAATCCACTCCCAACACTTAGAATACCCACTCACAAACACATAAGAGCAAAACAAACACACTAAGGGGAGAAATCTCTCTAGAATCTGCACACATTTTCCTAACTCCTCACCAAAACAACCCTGCCACGCGCGAGAGAGACGTACAACAAGAAGCCAATAGAAAACATACAAAAACTCAAGAGAAAAGACTCCCAGTCTCCTTCGCAGAGACTGACTAATATACACTTTAAAAACTCAAAAGTCAACAAAAAGGGGCCCGGAAAGTCCGCGCGGAACTTTCGGTCCTTGCCGAGCCGGCCAGACCGGAAAACATCCGATCCAGACCAGACACACCGGATCAAATCCGGTCCGGTCCTAACTAACAAATATTTACAAAACTAAATCCTATCTATCCTAACACAACCGGATCTACTCCTTGATCCGTTCCTTCGTTCATAACTTGGTCTCCGCCTTGGTCCATGCTCTGATCTTGATCCGCACCCTGATCTGGGGTTAGATCCATACTTTGATCTTGCCCCGGGTTTAGTGTGGGACTTCTGGGCGTTTCCGCTCCAAGCTGTTCGAAGACATCCGTCAGATTCCGGTTCCGCTCCCCGGTTTCACGTTCTGGGAGATCCGGTGACGAATCCAAGTTGATGGTGTGCGCGAGCTTCCTCCCACTCTTCTTTGACTGGGGAGTCCCCTCCTTTCCTTCCGTCTGAATGCCCACGTTCGGAAAAGACCCGGGCATTGAAAGGTCGGACACATGGAACGACCGTGACAGCGTCACTCCGTTCAGCTTCCGGCTGCTCTCCTCCATCCGGTTTGCAGCTTCTCGCGTTTCCATCATCACCAATTCCACTTTCTCGGAGTAGTCCGTCAAGATCCGGACCAACCTGGTTCCGGATATCTTCTTCTCCTTGAGGACTCCCTCGTCAAACAGCTTGGACTTGGTGACGGCCTCTCCGGTTGTCCCAAAAGTGGCCTTCACATCCTCGGCTACTTTTCGGGTAGCCTCCGCCATCTCCCGTGTGGTAGCCATGTCCTCCTTGAAGAGCAACAATTCCGTCTTCAACGACTCGTTCTCCTCTTGGAGTCGTCGTATCTCCGCTTCTTGCTTCCGGATCTCATCCGGGCTGGAGATGAATTCTGCAACCACTCCTGCGAGGTTGCTATCCGCTGGTGCTCCCACCAGCTCGTTGATCTGGTTCAGAATCAGCTTCTTCACTGTCCAGTCTGCTCGCACATTGCTCAGGATGTTGATCAGCTGGTTGAATGGATCCGTCGGATCCGATCCGGAAGGACCCGGTTCTTCAAAAACCGGTTTCTTCCCAAGGTTGGAGGTCTCACCCGGAGGGGTTGGGGTTCCTTTCCGGTGAGGAGGCGTCGTCTTCTGCCGCTTGTGCTGCGGCCGGTGTTGCTCCTCCTCTTCTTCTTCTTCTTCCTCGGAACCGGATACTTCCTCCTGTTCTTCTTCTTCCGATTTCGATTCCCCATACTTCAGGAGTGACTCATGAGTCTTCCACTCCTTCTCCTCCGTATCCGTGAGGAGTTGATTGTGCTTGTAAAGATGGAAGATGTAGGGACTCAACGGAGTCGGCCTACTTCCTCCGATCTTCGGAATTAGACGGTTGACCAGATCGGAAAAGATCCTGGCCCAGTCTACTTTCCGTTCCCCGCTTAGGGCTCCGAAAATCAGGTTCCCGATGGCAATGGTCACCCTCGTCGGCTTCTCCGGGTGGATGATCGGAACCAGGAACTGTAGAAGGTTTCGATGCCGGTCGTCCAAACAATCCGCGACCGCATGCCCATCCTTCGAGTCCACCGTGCACCGGAACTTCCCCCGAGTGTAACCCTCCTTCGAGGTGGCCATCCCTCGACCTCCTGACCGGAATTCGTACACGGCCTTCCACATCTCTTCCGTCCAACTGCCCGGAATTCCGCGGATGGTCTTGTCGAACTGATTCGAGAGTTTTCCCAACAGCTCTTGAATCATCCGCTCCTCCCTAAACCCCCAGGGTTTATCGATCAGTCCTCCGCAACCCATCTTAGCAAGATCCTCTATCAGGTTGTCCTTTTCCTTCTCGTCTGCTGGAATAATCGGATACACCTTCCGGAGTTTAACTTCTACTACGGAGGAACTGGACGGTCCTGCTCTACTCTTGCGGAGCTGAGGCATGGACACGAGCTGTGCTAAACCGGATTCTGACTGAGGCTACCTTTCCCTCTCCTAGCCGCACGTCTCGTTTCTCACCTTCGCTCTTCCGATCTCACTCGGAATACCTCTAAACCTGCAACAAACACTAAAGCGCTGCGCGCCCTCACACACACACGCACACACAAACTCACAGAACAAGGGAGCAAATCGCTGGCGAAAGAAGCTAAGTATGCGCTGGAGAGCGATTTTCGCAAACGAAATTTGAAAAAGAGTGGCAACTGGATTGGTCAGCCTATTTATAGTCTGATTTGTCATCATGACCAAATCCGTTCCTGACCCAATCCGTTCCAACTCAGATCCGCTCCAATTCTAATCCGGTTTAGATTCAGATCAAATCCGGATTGTCACCTCTTCCGTTCCGTAGTTAATTTCCGGTTTCCCGTTATCTCTTACTCAATTCCGGATCCCAGATCACGGTTTCCGTTCCAAGATTTAGATAACTTACAAAAACCAAAAATTCATATTGCGACATAGTTCAAGACATCACTGCAAGGTACCTTATCAAACACCGGAAAACCACTCCATACAATCCGAGGGCCAACGGATTGACGGAACGGGCCAACGGCATCATTGAGAAGAGCTTGAACAAGATGGTTTCCGAACATAAGACGGATTGGGATCTCAAACTCCCATCAGCTGTTCATGCGTACAACACCTCCAAGAAGAAGACTACAAGACAAACACCCTTCTTCTTGGTATTTGGACAGGAGGCTGTGCACGGAATAGAGTTGGAGATGGAGACTCATCGGATCATGGCTACCCGAAGTGCAATACGCACCAATGATCAAGATATCCGACCCCTCGCGATTGAAGATTTGGAGGAAGCCCAACTGATCGCCTTGAATCAGACTCAAGAGGTACAGCAGAGAAGAAAGGCGGATCACGACCGGAAACTTCCGACAAATCACGGAATCAAGGAAGGAGGTCTCATATTACTTTACGACAGTCGATACCGGAACTTTCCGGGTAAGTTGCACACTCGATGGATGGGGCCGTATAGAGTTAGGACCATCTTCAAAAATGGATCCATTCAGCTAGAGGATCTTCAGGGAATATGGCTTGACACCCAAGTGAACAAATCCCGTGTCAAGAAATATGAACTAGATCCGAATTCTGGAGATTCAGAAGATCATGTTCGCGGGGACTCTCACATTTGAAAAAGGGGTCATGTGGGAGCACGGAAACTTAGAATAAAGGAAGATAGCATAGAAATAGGTTAGGAGTTAGTTAAAAATTTCAAAACTTTGGTAAGAAGTAAGAAATTAGATCCGGATACAGATAGATTCCGGATAGTTAGAATTCGAGATTTAAGATCCATTAAACCGGGTTCTTTCGAGAGCAGGAACGGATCTTAAATCCGAGTTAGGTCGGATCAGAACAAGCTACGGAATAGGTATCCGACCTACACTGCTAGGGAACCGTTACGGGAACGGACCTCTTTCCGTTTGCCAAGGGGAACGGTCGGCAGCTCGACTAGTACTTAAACCGTCGCCAGACCTAATCTTCCTCATTCTTCACTTTGCTGATTGTCTTGCACACTTAGCCAAGAGAGAGAGTGGTGAGTTAGAGATCACGACAGGGAGAGACGGGTGAGGTCAGTGCCGATTGCACCGGATTTAGTTGTCGGTGTCGGTGAATTATGGCGGAGTCTAGCAACCCGGTAGCGCGTCGACCTTCTGTCACAGCTCGGATAGTTAGACCGGCTATTCTCGCCGATCTAGCGGAAGATTCCGACCCGGGCTGCAACGAAGTCCACTCCACCGAAAGGGAGCAGGAAACCACCTGCAGGGCCAAGTAGCAGCGCGAAGAAATCAAAGCGGGGAAAGTAGTTAGTATGTTTGCAGTATTAGGATTTTTAATCTGGGGCGGATTTTCCGTGCGTGGGGCCCGGTTCCGGATTCTTAGGAGTAGTTGACTTTGAACTTTCCGAATATTACGGTTGGTTACTGATTGGTCACCTGGATTTTCAGGTGTTCTTTTTTTGGCTTTTTGTTTGGGCTTTTTAAGTGGAGGGCAGCTTGTTGCCCATTCATTCTATCCTTGCCCATTTTGTGTGCATTAGTTTATGTTCATATTCTCTTTTCTCATATCTGAGCCACTAAGTGGACATACGGATTTCTGGCTATGTGTTCGATTTCTTGAGTCGTTTATGAGTGTTGAAAGTGTGAGAGAGGGCGGATGAGGGGGAATCCGGGTTGAGAATTAGTTGGACCTGATTTGAGCGAGTAAGTTTGTGAGGAAACTTTACTAGACTTGTGAGTAAGGACTTGTGCGTGGTACCTTTAAATTGCCGTAACGGTGATCCGGTTCTAAGGAGTGGTGCGGACGCGAGTCCGGAATCCAGGGAGGGTTCCGAGCGGAGATAAGCGACCGCCAGCGGAAAATCCCCACTCACCGGAAGGTCTACCAACCATAGGATCAGTCTGGTAGATAGATGCACGAATCTCTTTTAGTTCCGACTGTCTTGATCTGTCGTTGTAGTAGAAGTGGAAGGATGCAATTCTGAGTGACCTGTTTTTCGGGCAAGCTACCCGGGGAATTGTGAGGATGATTACTTTCTCTGTTCTACAATAAAAACTCGGTTAGGATTGTTTTGTGTGAAGTTTTGTGCAGAGAAATAGATGTCTATGAGTGGTGCATTCCTACCCCTCTAAAAGATCAAAGGCGAACACCCTGAGGATAAAACAGGGGAATAGAAAACCAGTCGAAGTTAAGAAGTGAGACCCGGAATCCGGATCAAACCGGAAACCGGAAAGGGATAGATCCGGATTGGGATCCGGAAGACTATTGTGTAAGAAATAGGAAAAGAAAGAGGTGTTGCTTGGGGTTTTGTTGTTTGGATTACAACCCGGATACTCCTCAGCTTGCTGAAACATACTAGAATCTCCTGGGACGATATTTCGTGTTATCTTATCATCATTTTGGTGTTAAGGATACTTACGCCTAGATTGCGCGTACGACAGTCTCGCTGCCCTAGTTGGTAAACGGAAGGACTTTAGTTGATGTTGGAACGGACGGATTCACTTGTAACCACCTGACTTTGCATGGAGGGAACTTGGCATCAAGGTTGTTGTAGTATGAGAAGATCGTACGGGGGGTCTTTGTGTGACCTGCAAACCGGATCGCTATCTGGGTGGCTGTGAGAGATCAAACCGGATCCGTGCTAGTGTAGAAAGTAGTGGATTAGAAAAGTGGGTCTTCAGCCACTATAAGTCACGGAAGGAGTGGCGGGCCTGCCACTCTCAAAAGCAAGCGGCGAACCCTCTGATGGTGAAACAGAGGCAAAACTAAACCGTAGTGGAGTGAGAGTACGTGTGAGAGGACCGGAACGGATCGGTCCAGAGGAGTTCCAGGATTGGAAGTTGTAGGATCTTGGGTTGTGGTAGTTTTACAGGACCGAATAGCTTGACAGACCGGAAGAGATAGAGAGAGGTCTGGTCGTTGTTTTCGGTGGTTGTTGTTTCCGGTTTTAGATCTAGGACCGGAAAGTAGAAATTGGATATTGGCTGAGCTTAAGTTGGGAATAGAGCTAGACACTTCATAGAATCTCGTGGGTTCGATCTTTAGAGTCATTTTATTATGCTTTAGAGTGGTTTTTGGGAGTATAACAGGGAATTCACTTACTCTGTGCTGCGACATGCAAAAATCTGGCGTCGCTGCCGAGGATTCTAAAGCTGTCAGTGTTTATTCCTAGTAGCGAAGTCAGTAGTTGTTTTATTTTTTGTCTTGTCTTTTCCGGATTGAGTTTTGGTTTTTGACGAAAAACCGGATTTTGCATTCATGAGAAGAAATACAAGAAGTGAAAGAAGGTCTGAACGATTGAAGAAGAATCAAGGAGAATCGTCTGGACCCGGTTTTAGTGATCCGGATAACTTTGATCCGGGTGACCAACCGATCATTGTACCTGCGCCTGGAGAGCAGATCAAAAGTCCGAGGCCGGGAAATACTCCGTCAACTTCTAAACGAGGATCGAAACCGGAAGGGGAAGAACCGGATTCGGAAGAAGAAGAAGTCATGACCCGGTTAAGGTACAAACGTTACAAGGGCAATGTCGCAATGTGAATTTTTGGTTTTTGTAAGTTATCTAAATCTTGGAACGGAAACCGTGATCTGGGTTCCGGAATTGAGTAAGAGATAACGGGAAACCGGAAATTAACTACGGAACGGAAGAGGTGACAATCCGGATTTGATCTGAATCTAAACCGGATTAGAATTGGAGCGGATCTGAGTTGGAACGGATTGGGTCAGGAACGGATTTGGTCATGATGACAAATCAGACTATAAATAGGCTGACCAATCCAGTTGCCACTCTTTTTCAAATTTCGTTTGCGAAAATCGCTCTCCAGCGCATACTTAGCTTCTTTCGCCAGCGATTTGCTCCCTTGTTCTGTGAGTTTGTGTGTGCGTGTGTGTGTGAGGGCGCGCAGCGCTTTAGTGTTTGTTGCAGGTTTAGAGGTATTCCGAGTGAGATCGGAAGAGCGAAGGTGAGAAACGAGACGTGCGGCTAGGAGAGGGAAAGGTAGCCTCAGTCAGAATCCGGTTTAGCACAGCTCGTGTCCATGCCTCAGCTCCGCAAGAGTAGAGCAGGACCGTCCAGTTCCTCCGTAGTAGAAGTTAAACTCCGGAAGGTGTATCCGATTATTCCAGCAGACGAGAAGGAAAAGGACAACCTGATAGAGGATCTTGCCAAGATGGGTTGCGGAGGACTGATCGATAAACCCTGGGGGTTTAGGGAGGAGCGGATGATTCAAGAGCTGTTGGGAAAACTCTCGAATCAGTTCGACAAGACCATCCGCGGAATTCCGGGCAGTTGGACGGAAGAGATGTGGAAGGCCGTGTACGAATTCCGGTCAGGAGGTCGAGGGATGGCCACCTCGAAGGAGGGTTACACTCGGGGGAAGTTCCGGTGCACGGTGGACTCGAAGGATGGGCATGCGGTCGCGGATTGTTTGGACGACCGGCATCGAAACCTTCTACAGTTCCTGGTTCCGATCATCCACCCGGAGAAGCCGACGAGGGTGACCATTGCCATCGGGAACCTGATTTTCGGAGCCCTAAGCGGGGAACGGAAAGTAGACTGGGCCAGGATCTTTTCCGATCTGGTCAACCGTCTAATTCCGAAGATCGGAGGAAGTAGGCCGACTCCGTTGAGTCCCTACATCTTCCATCTTTACAAGCACAATCAACTCCTCACGGATACGGAGGAGAAGGAGTGGAAGACTCATGAGTCACTCCTGAAGTATGGGGAATCGAAATCGGAAGAAGAAGAACAGGAGGAAGTATCCGGTTCCGAGGAAGAAGAAGAAGAAGAGGAGGAGCAACACCGGCCGCAGCACAAGCGGCAGAAGACGACGCCTCCTCACCGGAAAGGAACCCCAACCCCTCCGGGTGAGACCTCCAACCTTGGGAAGAAACCGGTTTTTGAAGAACCGGGTCCTTCCGGATCGGATCCGACGGATCCATTCAACCAGCTGATCAACATCCTGAGCAATGTGCGAGCAGACTGGACAGTGAAGAAGCTGATTCTGAACCAGATCAACGAGCTGGTGGGAGCACCAGCGGATAGCAACCTCGCAGGAGTGGTTGCAGAATTCATCTCCAGCCCGGATGAGATCCGGAAGCAAGAAGCGGAGATACGACGACTCCAAGAGGAGAACGAGTCGTTGAAGACGGAATTGTTGCTCTTCAAGGAGGACATGGCTACCACACGGGAGATGGCGGAGGCTACCCGAAAAGTAGCCGAGGATGTGAAGGCCACTTTTGGGACAACCGGAGAGGCCGTCACCAAGTCCAAGCTGTTTGACGAGGGAGTCCTCAAGGAGAAGAAGATATCCGGAACCAGGTTGGTCCGGATCTTGACGGACTACTCCGACAAAGTGGAATTGGTGATGATGGAAACGCGAGAAGCTGCAAACCGGATGGAGGAGAGCAGCCGGAAGCTGAACGGAGTGACGCTGTCACGGTCGTTCCATGTGTCCGACCTTTCAATGCCCGGGTCTTTTCCGAACGTGGGCATTCAGACGGAAGGAAAGGAGGGGACTCCCCAGTCAAAGAAGAGTGGGAGGAAGCTCGCGCACACCATCAACTTGGATTCGTCACCGGATCTCCCAGAACGTGAAACCGGGGGGCGGAACCAGAATCTGACGGATGTCTTCGAACAGCTTGGAGCGGAAACGCCCAGAAGTCCCACACTAAACCCGGGGCAAGATCAAAGTATGGATCTAACCCCAGATCAGGGTGCGGATCAAGATCAGAGCGTGGACCAAGGCGGAGACCAAGTTATGAACGAAGGAACGGATCAAGGAGTAGATCCGGTTGTGTTAGGATAGATAGGATTTAGTTTTGTAAATATTTGTTAGTTAGGACCGGACCGGATTTGATCCGGTGTGTCTGGTCTGGATCGGATGTTTTCCGGTCTGGCCGGCTCGGCAAGGACCGAAAGTTCCGCGCGGACTTTCCGGGCCCCTTTTTGTTGACTTTTGAGTTTTTAAAGTGTATATTAGTCAGTCTCTGCGAAGGAGACTGGGAGTCTTTTCTCTTGAGTTTTTGTATGTTTTCTATTGGCTTCTTGTTGTACGTCTCTCTCGCGCGTGGCAGGGTTGTTTTGGTGAGGAGTTAGGAAAATGTGTGCAGATTCTAGAGAGATTTCTCCCCTTAGTGTGTTTGTTTTGCTCTTATGTGTTTGTGAGTGGGTATTCTAAGTGTTGGGAGTGGATTTCAGTTCCTCAGCACCTCTACAGTTCACGGTTCCGGGCGAGAAAACCGTTGTTAGGCTAGGCGGATAGGGAAGGAGTCCTTAGTCGTGCTAGAGCTCCTGGATAGGAAATCCGGTTGAGTGTCCGATCTCCCGTGAGGTCTCGCTGCCCTAGTTGGTAAACGGAAGGACTTTAGTTGATGTTGGAACAGACGGATTCACTTGTAACCACCTAACTTTGCACGGAGGGAACTTGGCATCAAGGTCGTTGTAGTATGAGAGGATCATACGGGGGGTCTTTGTATGACCTGCCAACCGGATCGCTATCCGGGTGGCTGTGAGAGATAAAACCGGATCCACGCTAGTGTAGGAAGTAGTGGGATAGAGAAGTGGGTCTTCAGCCACTATAAGTTACGGAAGGAGTGGCGGGCCTGCCACTCTCAAAAGCAAGCGGCGAACCCTCTGATGGTGAAACAGAGGCAAAACTAAACCGTAGTGGAGTGAGAGTACGTGTGAGAGGACCGGAACGGATCGGTCCAGAGGAGTTCCAGGATTGGAAGTTGTAGGATCTTGGGTTGTGGTAGTTTTACAGGACCGAATAGCTTGACAGACCGGAAGAGATAGAGAGAGGTCTGGTCGTTGTTTTCGGTGGTTGTTGTTTCCGGTTTTAGATCTAGGACCGGAAAGTAGAAATTGGATATTGGCTGAGCTTAAGTTGGGAATAGAGCTAGACACTTCACAGAATCTCGTGGGTTCGATCTTTAGAGTCATTTTGTTATGCTTTAGAGTGGTTTTTGGGAGTATAACAACGAATTTACTTACTCTGTGCTGCGACAAATCCCTCCCTATCCGCCTAGCCAAACAACGGCTTTCTCGCTCGGAATCCTAAACCTTAGAAGTGCTGAGGAACTGAAATCCACTCCCAACTCTTTTACTACCTATTCACTTGCACATAAGATCAAAACCATAACACCAAGGGGAGAAATCACTCCCAAAAACAACTTGCACCCTCCTCACTCCTCACCAAACCACCCTGCCACACTCGGGAGAGACGCACAACGAGAAGCAAATAGAAAATACAAGAAAATTCAAGTGAAAAAGACTCCTCGCCTTTCCCGCTAGGACTGGCTTTTATATACAATTAAAATTACAAAGGCAAAAAGGACCCCAAAAATCCCCGCGGAACTTTCGGCCTGATCCTATCCTGTCAGACCGGATCAACATCCGGTCCGGTCCACCCTATCCTATACTTTACAAAAATAATTCCTACCTACTTTGCAACATCCTGAGCCAGTGTAGGACTTTTGGAATCCGTTTGTAGTTGGTTGAAAACTTCCTCCAAGTTCCGGTTTCACTCCCCGGCTTCACGATTTGGGGTGTCGGACCCCGGCAATGAATCTAGATGAATTGTCCTCACAGGTTTCCGCCCACTCTTCTTCGACTGGGGAGTCTGATCCTTACCCTCTCTCTGATCAACTTCAACCGGAAATGACTCCAGTAGTGAGATATCCAAAAGACGAATCTCCTTGGAGTACATTGATCCGGTCAGCTTCTGGCTGCTCACCTCCATCCGGTTTGCTGCCTCTCATGCTCCCACCATTGCCGCTTCCACCTACTCGGTAAAGTCGGTCAAGATCCGAACCACCCAGGAACCGGATAGTTTCTTCTCCTTGAGCACTCCCTCGTCAAATAGTTTCGCCTTGGCGACGATTGTTCTGGCTTCTCCAAAAGTGACCTTCACCATCTCCACTACCTTCTGAATCTCTTCTGCCATCTCTCGAGTGGCGGTCATGTCTTCTTTGAAGGTGAAAATCTCTACCTTCAACATATCGACCTCCTCCTGAAGTCGGCGAATCTCTGCTTCTTGTTTCCGGGTTTTAGTTGGATTGGTGATGCAATCCGCCACCTTCACCAGTAGTTCACTGTCCGCAGGTGCATCCACCAGCTTTCCAATCTTGGAGAGGATTATTTTCTTGACCTTCCAATCCGCTCGCACGTTGTAGAGGATACAGATCAACTGATTGAATGGATTATCGGGATCCATTTCCTTGAGACCATCTTCTCAACTTCCGGACCCTTCTCCGGAGTAGACTTGTCGCCAGAAGGTGTTCCTCTTCCGTGAGGAGGCGGCGTCTTTTGTCGCTTGGTCGGTGGATTCTGCAGCTCCTCCTCTTCTTCTTCTTCTGGGTCAGATCCGGATCCGTCCTCGGGTTCGTCATCCGTTTCTGACTCCCCATACTTCAGGAGAACTTCCTGAGTCCTCCATACCTTCTCCTCTATGTCAGTGAGGAGTTGGTGGTGCTTGTAGAGATGGAAGAGATACGGATACAGGGAAGTGGCCGTACTCGTTCCAACCCTGGTAACAAGCTAGGACACCAGATCGAAAAACCCTAACCACGGCTGTGGAGGAACTGGACGGCCCTGGTGTCGCAGCACAAAGTAAGTGAATTCCCTGTTATACTCCCAAAAACCACTCTAAAGCATAACAAAATGATTCTAAAGATCAAGATTCTGTGAAGTGTCTAGCACTATTCCCAACTTAAGCTCAGACAGTATCCAATTTCTATTTTTTGGTCCTGATCTAAAACCGGAAACAACAACACACCGAAAACAACGACCAGACCTCTCTCTATCTCTTCTGGTCTGTCAAGCTATCCGGTCCTGTAAAACTACCACAACCCAGGATCCTACAACTTCCGATCCTGGCACTCCTCTGGACCGATCCGTTCCGGTTCGCTCACACGTACTCTCACTCCACTCCGGTTTAGTTTTGCCTCTGTTTCACCATCAGAGGGTTCGCCGCTTGCTTTTGAGAGTGGCAAGCCCGCCACTCCTTCCGTGACTTACAGTGGCTGAAGACCCACTTCTCTAATCCACTACTTCCTACACTAGCTCGAATCCGGTTTGATCTCTCACAGCCAACCGGATAGCGATCCGGTTTGCAGGTCACACAAAGACCCCCCATACGATCCTCCCATACTACAACGACCTTGATGCCAAGTTCCCTCCGTGCAAAGTCAGGTGGTTACAAGTGAATCCGTCCGTTCCAACATCAACTAAAGTTCTTCCGTTTACCAACTAGGGCAGCGAGACCTCACGGGAGATCGGATACTCAACCGGATTTCCTATCGAAGAGTTCTAGCGTGACTAAGGACTCCTTCCCTATCCGCCTAGCCTAACAACGGCTTTCTCGCCCGGAATTCTGAATTTAGAAGTGCTGAGGAACTGAAATCCACTCCCAACACTTTGAATACCCACTCATTTGCACATAAGAGCAAAACAACAACACCAAGGGGAGAAATCTCTCTAGAATCTGCATGCATCTTCCTAACTCCTCACCAAACAGCCCTGCCACGCGCGGGAGAGACATACAACAAGAAACTAATAGAAAATGCAAGAAAACTCAGAAGAAAAGACTCCCAGTCTCCTTCGCAGAGACTGACTAATATACATTTTAAAACTCAAAGTCAACAAAAAGGGGACCCAGAAAGTCCGCGCGAAACTTTTGGTCCCTACCGAGCCGGTCAGACCGGAGAACATCCGATCCTAACCAGACAGACCGCATCAAATCTGGTCCGATCCATCCTTACAAATATTTACAAGACTAAAATCCTATCTATCCTATCACAACCGGATCTACTCCTTGATCCGTTCCTTCGTCCATAACTTGGTCCACACCTTGGTCCACGCTCTGATCTAAACCTTGATCCGTACCCTGATCCGGGGTCAGATCCATACTTTGATCCTGTCCCTGGTTCAGTGTGGGACTCCTGGGCGTTTCCGTTCCAAGCTGTTCGAAGACGTCCGTCAGATTCCGGTTCCGCTCCTCGGTTTCACATTCTGAGAGATCCGGTGACGAATCTAAGTTGATGGCGTTCGCGAGTTTCCTCCCACTTTTCTTTGACTAGGGAGTCCGATCCTTCCCTTCCGTTTGAATGCCCACGTTCGGAAAAGACCCTGGCATCGACAGATCAGAAAGATGGAACGACCTTGACAACATCGCTCTATTCAGCTTTCGACTGCTCACCTCCATCTGATTTGCTGCTTCTCGTGCTTCCACCATCACCAATTCTACCTTCTCGGAGTAGTTCGTCAAGATCTGGACCAACCTGGTTCTGGATATCTTCTTGTCCTTGAGTACTCCCTCGTCAAACAGCTTTGCCTTGGTGGCGGCCTCTCCGGTTTCCCCAAAAGTGGCCTTCACGTCCTCAGCTACTTTCCGGGTAGCCTCCACCATCTCACGAGTGGTGGTCATGTCCTCCTTGAGGAGTAAAAGTTCTGTCTTCAACGCATCGACTTCCTCCTGAAGTCGTCGTATCTCCGCTTCTTGCTTCCGGATCTCATCCGGGCTGGAGATGTATTCTGCAACCACTGCCGCGAGGTTGCTATTTGCTGGTGCGCCCACCAGCTCACTGATCTGGGTCAGAACCAACTTCTTGACCGCCCAGTCTGCTCGCACATCGCTGAGGATGTCGATCAGTTGTTTGAATGGATCCTTCGGATCCGATCCGGAAGGACCCGGTCCTTCATATTTCGGTCTCTTCCAAGGATCGGATGTCTCAGCCGGAGGGGTTGGGGTTCCTCTTCGGTGCGGAGGTGTCGTCTTCTGCCGCTTGTTCTTCAGCCGGTATTACTCCTCCTCTTCTTCTTCTTCATCGGAACCGGATTCTTCTTCCTTCTCTTCCTCTGATTCCGATTCCCCATACTTCAGGAGTACCTCTTGAGTAGTCCACTCCTTCTCCTCCGTGTCCGTGAGGAGCTGATTGTGCTTGTAAAGATGGAAGATGTAGGGGCTCAGTGGTGTTGGCCTACTTCCTCCGATCTTTGGAACCAGACAGCTGACCAGATCGAAAAAGATCCGGGCCCAGTCCACTTTCCGTTCCCCACTCAGGGCTCCGAAAATCAGGTTCCCGATGGCTATCGTCACCCTCATCGGCTTCTCCGGGTGGATGATTGGAACCAGGAACTGCAAAAGATTGCGATGCCGGTCGTCCAAACAATCCGCGACCGCATGCCCATCCTTCGAGTCCACGTCGCTCCGGAACTTCCCCCGAGTGTATCCTTCCTTCGAGGTGGCCATCCCGCGACCTCCTGACCGGAAGTCGTATACGGACCTCCACATCTCTTCCGTCCAACTGCCCGGAATTCCGCGGATGGTCTTATCGAACTGATTCGAGAGTTTTCCCAACAGCTTTCGAATCATCTGTTCCTCTCTAAACCCCCAGGGTTTATCTATCAGTCCCCCGCAACCCATCATGGCGAGATCCTCCATGAGGTTGTCTTTTTCCTTCTCTCCTGAAGGAATGATCGGACATACCTTCCGGAGTTTAACTTCTACTGCGGAGGAACTAGACGGTCCTGCTCTACTCTTGCGAAGCTGAGGCATGGACACGCGCTTGTGCTAAACCGGAATCTCACCGAGACTACCTTTCTCTCTCCTAGCCGCACGTCCCGTTTCTCACCTTCGCTCTTCCGATCTCAACCGGAATACCACTAATCCTGCAGCACACTCTAACGCACTGCGCACTCTAACACACTAACACGCACACACACACTCACAAAACAAGAAAGCAAAGCGCCTGGGAGGAAAGCTAAGTACGCACAGGAGAGCGATTTCAGCAAACGAAGTTTGAAAAAGAGTGGCAACTGGACTGGTCAGCCTATTTATAGTCTGATCTGTCATCATGACCAAATCCGTTCCTGACCTAATCCGTTCCAACTCAGATCCGCTCTAACTCTAATCCGGTTTAGATTCAGATCGAATCCGGATTGTCACCTCTTCCGTTCCGTAGTTAATTTCCGGTTTTCTGTTACCTCTTGCTCGAATCCGGATCCCAGATTACGGTTTCCGTTCCAAGATTTAGATAACTTACAAAAAAACAAAAATTCACACTGCAACACTTGGTCTACGCTTACAAAGCTGAGGCATGGACACAGACTAGACTGGCTAGATCCTTTCCGATACTACCTCACCCTCTCCTACCCACACGTCCCGTTCCTCACTTCCTGTCTTCCGATCTCAACCGGAAAACCACAAACCCTGCAGGCACGGAAGTCTAACCCTGCAGCGTACTTTAACACACTCACGCGCTTTGCATACTCACGCACTTCGCATACTCACACCCTCAAAGAAAATCAAGGCGCTGAGGAATCATGATACATGCGGAGGAGCGTCTCACCAAACAAAGATTGAAAAGGGTTGTAATTGGAAAGGTCAGTCCTTTTATAGTCTCAGGGCTCCAGATGGGTCATCATGACCTATTCCGTTCCGGCCCTAATCCGCTCCAAACTAATCTGCTCCAAACCTATTCCGTTCGGATTAAATTTGGGTGGTCCACTACTTCCGTTCCTCTACTTATTTTTAGTTTTTCATTACCCCCTAGTCGGATCTGGATCTCTATTAACGATTTCCGTTCCAGTTTTGGAGTAACTAAGAAAAAACCAAAAACTCACACTGCGACACGTTATGATCTCCCCGGAAAGGGGAACCTTCTATAACTAGGAGCGCTGTGTCATCGTCAAGTCCCTTCAATTCAAGTACCCTGAGTCCGGCAGTTGGGTGCCCTATTGTCCCATTCATTGGTGTGGGAAGAATGATGACGAAGCCATCACTCTCTGCTTTCCATGCAATACCCCAATGTGTAATCTGCTCGTCGCATCAGAAAAAGGCTGCTGGTGGATGTGGACCTGCATACTCCAAAGAAGTAATGCAGCAGTCAACGAAGGTACCAAGCTTCCTTGGTGTCGGTTCCTCTGGCCCGTCGGCAACTTGTATTTCACTGCAGCATGGTAGAAAGAGATGTTAGTTTCAACATCGTCCAAAAGAGCAGATGGTCCCTCGATATTATTTTCGTTTCGAATTTAAATTTTGTCCATAGTCGTGGGATCCCACGATGGCTATTATTTCCAACTTGAAAGAGAAGGAAAGGTTTCGTGATCATTTTGATGATCAAGTGTTATTTACTACCATTGTCGTGGGATATCATGATTGGTTACATTCACGAACATTAGTGAGCAGGAGATTTAGGCTTTTCAATTCACTTACTCAAGGCGTCCTGGCATATGACGACGGAGCTAATTTACACACAAGAGAGATTGAAATATCTTCAAACTAGATCGGTGATGAACTGTAAAATTACTGTCGGTCGTGGGATCCCACGATTGATTGTTCACATGAACAGTCTTCAGTTGATGCGTTTGCATCTCTAATTTCTACCCATGCTAGGATTTCTCATCGTAATTTCCTACGACGGTTTAGTACTCGCATGCTCTAAGTGGTCTACTCATTGTTAAATCTGGGTCAGGTGCGGTCTTCACTATCATCCACCAGGGAATCCCACGATGGGTTACTAATCCGCTGCCTGGGCTGTGCCTAATATGTGGTCTGGGAGTGGTTTGCGTCTCCACATTTGCAGGTTGGGGGATCCCGCGATTGGCCACAAACCCTAAAAATTGGATTGAGGCACAGTGGCTGGCGGCTAGGGTTTGAAATCAGGGGTCCTACGATGCTCGAATCTATATAGGGATTGCTCAGTCAAAGGATCTCACGATGCACGGTTTTAGGGTCACTATCCGCGGTAATAGGGTCATGTACTTATTACCGTGTGTTCTTCTTGGCATCTCTACTACCGTAATTCTTAGCCATGTTCGTAATAGCGACTATGACAGAGGCTCTACTACCTTTGTTTTTAGCAAAGTGCGTACGAATGACAATTGCAAGCAACTATACCTTAATTATTAGCAATGTTTATAACCCAGACAATTCAAGCAACAAACACAAAGTAATGAGAATATGGTTCAAAGTAACTTACGGGTCCTTCCAAACTGGGAGGTTTGGTGTACACTGGGATGGACTTGCTGCCATCGTAGCTTCCGCTTGAATGGGTCCGGCCTTGTTTTCAGCTACTAGAAAAATGCCCTCCCGCTCTTCGAAAGACTACTGCGTGAAATTCAAATGCAAAAGAAATTGAAACTTCAATCATTCACTGAGAATCACAAACTCCTAACTTGTTTCTTCATGACTAGCCAAGTGAAATTAATTGAAGAGAAGGTAAACTTAATTCTAAAGTGACGGACTAGCCTATCACACAGAAAACAAGCGTGTCTGATCATAGTCGTAAAATCCCTGCACAAATCATGTTCCTAATATCATTTACAAAAGAGTATTGTCTAACTAATATACAATGAACTCTTCGCTCCATCCCTCTTTGGAGAAGCAACATTCCCGTTCTTTACTTCACTTGCTTCAATTCAAACACTCACATCAATCCATACAGATTGAATTCGTCGTGAACTACATTAAGGTTAGCATTTTAGGGTCTAAAGTTATGAACTGAGAATTACGATGCATGAGGAGAACCTACAGCTGCAAGGAAGGCGAGTGCTAAACAGTCATTGTATCCATGTACTAGATTCATTTGACAAGCTTGAATGGTATCAATTATTTCCAAGCCTAGAAGCTGAACTCCAAAGCAAACGCGCAGCTCCATGCAATCAGAAATCCAGAACAAAGAAGTAAATCAACCTCATAGATGGAGTCAAAACTACAAAATCAAAATGCTGGTTTGGAGGTTTGACTACGACAAACTAACTTGTTGGATGAGCCGGGTGAAGTCCAGCACCCTGTCCTTTTTCTCGCGCACCTCCTCCGCGAAGAAATGCTTCGCGCACTCCACCACGAACAAGCACTGTCGTTCTCCGCACACATACACACAGACTTCGTCATCTAAATTTGAACACGCTCCTTGAATGTCCCTTGACGCACTCTTCTCCACGCACAAAAGTTTAACGCTCTGCCAACAAAATTTGAACCAACCAGAGAACCTCCAGACAACCAAACTCACTCCAAATGCAAAGCTTCAAACAACCAAATTCACGGACTGCAGCAACCTGAATGAACGCGCGAGGAAGGAAAGCGGAGAAGCGCACGAAATCAGCAAAACGGAGAAGCACACGACGTCGGGAGAAAAGGGATGCAAGCAGACATCGTGGGGAAGAAAGGAAACCAGGAGGAGAGGAAACTATCGGGGGAGTCTATTGACGTGGCGGTGTCAGGTGCAAGACAGCGGAGCTAATGACTGCCAACCCTCCTCATGATTATTGACATCATGAGGAGGGCTTGACTAGAAGTCTCAAGCTAAACCCTCACTCATTACACAAAATGGTGAAATTAGGACGTACACTTGCACCTCACTAATTTCTTGACATTCGATAATTACTACATAAATTTTTTTTGTTTCTCTACAAGAATGCACTATTCTTTATTTAGGTATTGTTGGTATTGGAACTCTTGAAACTCCATGTCTATAAATAAAAGTAATTGTAGAAACGTTTATTTACGTGAATGGCTTATAAAGTAACTTTGTTGAAATAAGACAACCTAGTTTCACTATTTTGTTTACCTTCAATTAATTAGCACACTTACCAGAGGTAACTTCTTCCTTTGCATCCATAGTTACCTCCAAGTCTTCAACTCCTTTGTTAGTTATACACTTCAAATATCAAGACTCAAAATCAAGAAAAAAATGCAAAACAAAGACGGAATTAAATATTAATGCCAAAAAAAATTAAATGTTTTCCTAAGTGAAATCAAAATAATAGAATATAATTCCAAAAATGATTCAATTCATACATTAAACCTTCAATCATAAGGTCAATCATACTATACTAGGGGTTTAAGCATGTTAGGTAAAAAATTACTTAAGTTTCATTGAAGCCCTACTTTCCATACAAAAATAAATAAATAAATAAATAAAATTTAATTAATAGAGCCCCTTAATTAGAATTCTTGAATTCAAGCACTACGAAAACACCTTGTTATAGAACTGTCACTCTTACTAGGAGTGACTATATAAACGGTTTTAAATAAATTTCAATTGACAACCTAGACTATAGGAAGCTTAATTAATTTTGTCATGACAAATGAAGAAACTGAACAATTTTTCACACAACGTCGATCCACAAACAGTGCTATTAATAAATAAAATGAAACATACATGATTAACAATCACTCTAGAGCATCAACAAAGTTAACCTCCTCAACATGTCGACCTCCTCCTGAAGTCACCAATCAGTTCCTGTTAACCGTTAGGGGTCGTTCTAGGGCTTGGACTTTGGAGTTGTGGGCCAAGGCGTACTTTGCCCTAAGGAGAGGATCCAGAATAGCCGCCCAAACAGATAGGTACATGTCGCAGCGCAGAGTAAGCAATTTCCCTGTTATACTTCCAAAAATCACTTTAGAGCATAACAAAGTGACTCTAAAGATCGAACCCACCAGATCCTGTGAAGTATCTAGCCTTATTTAGTATCTAAGCTCAGTCAATATCCAAATGCCACTTTCCGGTCCTAGATTTAAAATCGGAAACACCACAACACAGAAAACTACGATCAGACTTCTCTCTCTTTTCCAGTCTGTCCAGCTATCTGGTCCTGTAAAACTACCACGATCCCAGGATTCTCTAACTTCCAATCCTCTAACTGCAATCCTGAGCACTCCTCTAGACTAATCCGTTCCGATCTACTCGCATACACTCTTACTCTTATCCTGTTTAATTTAGCCTCTATTTTACCATCAAACGGGTCGCCCCTTGCATTTGAGAGTGGTAGGCCCACCACTCCTTCCGTGACTTATAGTAGCTAAAGACCCACTGTCCTATCCTCTAATCTCCTAAGCTACCCTGGATCCGGTTTGGTCCTTCACAGCTACCCAGATAGCAATCCGGATTGCAGATCACGCAAAGACCCTCCATACGATCCTCTCATACTACAACAACCTTGACACCAAGTTCTCTCCTTACAAAGTTAGGTGGTTACAAGTGTACCAGTCCGTACCAACATCAACTAAAGTTCTTCCGTTTGCCCACTACAACAACGAGATCTCATAGGAGATCGGACACTCAACCGGATTTCCCACTCAGGAGTTCTAGTGCGACTAAGGAATCCCTCCCTATCCACCTAGACTAACAACGGCTCTCTCGCCCGGAATTCTAAATTTCAGAAGTATTAAGGAACTAAAATCCACTCCCAACTCTTTTGCTACCCTCTCACATGGACATAAGATCAAAACCATAACACCAAGGGGAGAAATTACACTCAAAAACAACTTACACCCTCCTAACTCTTCACCATACGACCCTGCCACACTCGGGAGAGGCATACAACAAGAAGCAAATAGAAAACTCAAGAAAAATTCAAGAGAAAAGACTCCACGCCTCCCCCGTAGGGACTGCCTTTTATATACAATTTAATATCTATAAAGGCAAAAAGGCCCCCAAAAATCCGTGCGAGACTTTTGGTCTCATCCGATCCGGTCAGACCGGATAAACATCCGGTCCGGGTCACCCTATCCTATACTTTACAAAAATCATTCCTACCTATTCTACCATACCCTGATCCAGTGTAGGACGCTTGGGATCCGTTTCCGTTTCGTTGAAGACTTCCTCCAAGTTCCTGTTCCGCTCCCCAGCTTCACGTTCCGGGACATCGGATCCGGGCGATGAATCTATGTTGATGGTCCCAACAAGTTTCCGCCCACTCTTCTTCGATTGAGGAGTCCAATCCTTACCCTCCCTTCGATCGCCCCCAACCGGAAATGACTCTGGTAGTGAGATATCCGAAAGATGGATTTCTTTGGAGTACATTGATCCGGTCAGCTTCTGGCTGCTCACCTCCATCCGGTTTGCTGCCTCTTGTGCTCCCACCATTGCCGTCTCCACCTGCTCGATAAAGTTGGTCAGGATCTGAACCATCCGGGAACCGGAAAATTTCTTCTCCTTGAGCACTCCCTTGTCAAATAGCTTTGCCTTGGCGACAGTTGTTCCGGCTTCTCCAAAAGTGGCCTTCACCATCTCCGCTACCTTCTGAGTCTCTTCCGCCATCTCCCGAGTGGCGGTCACGTCTTCCTTGAAGGCAAAAATCTCTGCCTTCAACATGTCAACCTCCTCCTGAAATCGGCAAATCTCTGCTTCTTACTTCCGGATTTCGGCCGGACTGGTGACGCATTCCGCCACCTTCGCCTAAAGTTTGCTGTCCACTGGCGCATCCACCAACTTTTTGATCTCGGCGAGGATTATTTTCTTGACCTCCCAATCCGCTTGTACGTTGCAGAGGATGGAGATCAACTAATTGAATGGATCATTGGGATCTATTTCTGAGGAGACCGTCTTCTCAACTTCCGGCCCTTTCTTTGGAGCGGATTTGTCACTCGGAGGTGTTCCTCTCCCATGAGGAGGTGTTGTCTTCTGACGCTTGGGAGGCGGCTTTTGCAACTCCTCCCCCTCTTCCTTTGGATCAAATTTGGATCCGTCTTCCTGTTCATCATCCGTTTCCAACTCCCCATACTTCAGGAGAACTTCCTGAGTCTTCTATTCCTTCTCCTCTATGTCAGTGAGGAGTTGGTTGTGCTTGTAAAGATGGAAGAGATAGGGACACAAGGGAGTGACCCTACTCTTTTCAACCCTGGTAACAAGCTGGGACACCAGATTGGAAAAGATCCAAGCGCAATCTGCTTTTTGTTCCCCGCTCAGGGCTCCAAAAATAAGGTTGCCAAGGGCTATTGTCACCCTTGTTGGCTTCTCCGGATGGAGGATCGGAACCAAAAACTAGAGAAGGTTGCGGTGTCGGTCGTCTAAACAATCTAAGACCGCGTATCCATCCTTTGAGTCTACTGGTCTCCAAAACTTTTCTCGGATGTATTCATCCTTCCAACTTGCCATCCCTAAACCTCCTACCCGGAAGTTGTAAACCTCTCTCCATATCTCTTCCGTCCAAAGGACTGGAAGTCCTCGGATGGTGTTGTCGAACTGATTCGACAACTTTCCCAGTAACTCTCTCACCATCCGTTCCTCCTTAAATCCCCAAGGTTTATCTATCAACCCTAGGCAACCCATCGCGGTGAGGTCCTCCATGAGGTGGGCCTTCTCCTGCTCCTCTGCAAGAATAACCAAAATCACCTTCCGGAGCTTAACTACGGCTGCGGAGGAATTGGACGGCCCTGCTCTACTCTTACGGAGCTGAGGTATGGGCACAAACTAGGCTGGCCGAATCCTTACCGACACTACCTCACCCTGTCCTAGCCGCACGTCCCGTTCCTCATTGTCTCTCTTTCGATCTCAATCGGAAAACAACAAACCCTGCAGCACACTCTAACACTAACATACACACACTCACGCACTCACAAAAAATCAAGGAGCTGAGGAGAAAACTAGGTAAGCGCGGAGGAGCGTCTTAGCAAACAGAGTTTGAAAAGAGTTGTGACTAGAGAGGTCAGCCCTTATATAGTCTCAAGGTTCCAAATAATCATCATGACCTATTCCGTTCCAGCCCTAATCCAATCCAGATCTAAACCGCTCCAACCCTAATCCGTGTTGGCTTCCGCTTAGATCCGGATGGTCCAATACTTCTATTCCTCTGCTCATTTTTAATTTTTCATTACCCCCTAGTTGGATTCGGATGCCTATTAATGATTTCCGTTCCAAATTTGGAATAACTAAGAAAAAACAAAAATTCACACTGCGACAATATGCGGCCAACATATTTCGGAACCTGCTGGATTCGAAGGAAAGGTACGCTGCGGGTGACTGTAGGATTCCCCGGAACCGGTAGTTCTTAGAATTCCTCATCCCAATTCTATATCCAAAAAAGCCCACCCGGATTGCAATGACTATGGCAAATACAATATTTGGGTCGCTAGGGGATAGGGAGAATCCGGCTCCTAGACTGGTCAGCTGGGGAATGATCATTCACTCCGTAGTAGAAAAGCTAGCAAACAACGTGGCTAGTAAGAAGTCTAGCTCCATTAGCCCCTATCTTTTTCACCTGTACCATTCAGAGGAAACACTGACTGGTCCGGAAATGGTCGTGTACCGGAAGGGAGAAAACCTTCGGAAGTACGGACTTTCTTAGGACGATGAACCGGATGATCCCGAGTAAGAGTAAGAGGAACCGGAACGGGAGCACGCGTCGCTCAACGTTGTCGAAACACGCCGGAAGTCTACAGATCCAGGCGCTCGAGGGAAGTAAGAGGCCGGAGAGATGGAGCAGCCCTGGAACCCACTTTCGGATTCGGTTCAGTTCAAAGCCACCATCAACTGGCTGAGGGCTACCAAGGGACAGAATGAGAGGATGACAGCTTTGAATCAGGACGTGTGCGGAAAATTGGGTGTGACGGAAGAAGCCCAGATTCTGGGTGCTTTGACGGAAAAGCCGGATTCGGAAGCAGTACGTCAGCTGGAACGGGTCCTGGCCTTGGAGCAAGAACGGAACCGGGCCCAAGAGCAAGCTACGTGGGCGGAAAGGGAGATGAACGCCGCCCAAGCAAAAGAGAGGGAAGCCATCGACCTGGTCCGGAATGTCAAGGGACTATTTGAGCATCTGGCGGATGTACTTGCGAGGGCTACACTCTGGAACTCCCAGATGGTGCAGCAGGGCCACATTACCGGATCAAAGGTGGTCAGCATCCTGGTGGACTTCGAAGTCCGGATCGAGGCAATGTTGAAGGAGGTACAGCAACTATTGGGCAATCTCGATCTGCTAGAAGGCTTGGACCAGGGGCTTTTCGAGCTGACTCAAGATTTTCAAGAAGGAGGAGCGCAAACCCAACCTTCCCCAGCCAAGACCAGATCAGTGGTCGGAACATCGTCGGCCGTAAAGAAATGTTTGCTTGTCAAGCAGTTTACGGAATCTAGGCCGGATCCGAAAACGACCCCGAGTACCACTCCGTAAAGGATGTGGTTTCAACCATACCAGTTGGAAGAACCGCGTCGGTGGTGAATCTCTTCGTTGACCGTCAAGTTTCTTCCGATTTTCTTGTGCTAGCCATACCTGGAATGGTACTGAATCCGGCTCGGACGGATCCAGTGAGATTCACTCATATGCTCCAACCCATGATTCAAGCACCCCCACCGTCCCAGCTCATAGACCTCACATAGCCGAAGCCAAGGGGATGGCGGCTACTCAACGAAGCAGAGGAGGAATCGGAAGAAGAGGAGGTGGAAACGACTCCACAAACCCAGTCGAGGGAGGAGTTTCAACATCCCCGGACCCGGTCGAAGACGAAGACCACCCCGCCCCAGAAGTCAGACGCGTTGCCATCCAAGGGCGGGACTTCAGTGAAGAAAGCCCGGAAGGGGAAATGACTAGGTAGGGCGGCAGTTATGGTAGTTAGGATTTTAGCTGGATAGTAGTTCCGGAACCGGGTTACCTGGATGTGGGGCCCGAGGTTCCGGACTTTTAGGGTCAACAACTTTCCATTTTTTCCGTAACGGTCCTCAGGGCCGTTGCTTTTTTTTCTTTTTTCTTTTTGTTTGACCGTTGGCTGGGTTTTTTGGTGGCCGTTTAGGCCGCCTTTCTATTGGTTTTTAAGGACAGGCCGACTTGTTGGCCTGTCATTCCTTTCCTTGTTCATTTAATCTGAAGCATTCAGAAAAGCACATGGTGGATTATTCTCTTGCATATCGCGTCTATAGTCACTTGTGTGGATGTGTAAGTGAGAGTGTGCAAGGGAGGAGTCCGGATACTTGGGCTGCCGGATTAAGGCTAAGTGTATTTTACGGAGTAGTTTGAGATTCGCAAGTGAGGTGATGTGCGTGGTGCCTTTAATTTGCTGGATCGGTGATCCGGTGGAGGTTCGAAAGTGACCAAGAAGCTAGTCCGGCATCCAATAGTGGTTTCGAGCGGAAGTCAGCAACCGCCAGAGGAATATTTCCAACCACCAAAAGGTCTGTCCACTCAGGAGCGGTCGAGAGCTAGGACATTAATCCTTAGTTCCAGAAGTTTGGTATCCGTTGTTGTAGTAAGGAAGACCTAACGCTACCCTGTGTGACCAGCTTTCCGAATAGGCCATCCGGGAGGTTGTAAGGATGCCACCCTGCTTACTCAACTAGTTATATTCTTGGGTTGTGTTTTGTTTGTGTTAATAGAGTTTGTGTCAAGTTCAGAGTGGTGAAGTTCCCTACCCCTTGGAAAGAGCAAGTGAGGACCCTCTGAGGATAAAACAGAGGTATCAAAAACCAATTTGTCAGAGAGTTGGAATTGGAAGGTCGAACAGAGCCGGATCCGGGAGAGAAAGTAGTTCTGGAAGAGAGTTTGTGAGTTGGATAGACCACTCTTGGGGTGGTCAAAATCCAAAAACTTAAAGGTCTAGAAAAACTAAGATTGAGATAACATCTGGAATCTCCTGGGACGATAACTTGTGTCATCTTACCACGTTTTAGTGTTAAAAATACTTACGCCTAGATTACGCATACGACATGTCGGTATGGAAAAAAAATGTACAAGTTGTAAATACTCCGCTCATGAAGTGAAGAGTCATGAGAGGGAAAAGTCCATGCTATGTTTTCCCAAACTTACCACGTAACCTAAAAAGGTCCCCTCGGTCCTGCGGTTCAAAGACCTCTCATTCCATAAATCATGTATAATGTTGTACGAGTTAATTTGAATAAAAAAAATGTAGAAGAAAGTTTTAAATATTTTGCTTATGCAAACATTAGTTACGAATCATGAGCGATTTAATTTCATGGATTGCTACATTGATTTCTAGGTTTAATTTTGGTTTTGATGATTACTTTTTCTTTACAATCCACTAAATATACCTTTAACATAATGAACTTTGATTTCTAGTTTGCACTTGTGTCATTTTTCTAGAAAATGATTAGTTCAGATTATTTAATTAAATAGAAATGACTATAACGATTACATAAGTTTAGGGGACATTGTTGATGTCCTATATAATTCTTTCTCATTCATCTCCTAGGCAATCATTTTGATGTATACAATCAACATGATTGGCAACTGTGTGATGAAGAAATAATATCTAAATTAACTTATGTATTCCATATTGATTGTCTTGCAATCATTGAATAAATATAGACAAGAGCGTGATTGCCCAAAATTTTTTGGGCATACTATGTATTTATCTATTTAATTAACTTGTGTTTTGGAGCATATCTAGAGACAGTTCTCCAAAGTACGTGACCAAACCCAGCCGCCCTTGATCTTGGGATTACTTGCAAAAAATAGAAATTAAAAAAAACAATGTCAAACAAAGGACGTTCAAAAATGGTCTTCAATTTATGAAACAAATAATATTAAGTTACAACTTAAATTTTTTGTTTTTAAATCGACATGTAATATATATCGCAATTTTAGAAAACGTACCATGGACTTTTCTCGCTCATGACTTCATGAGTGGAGTATTAAGAACTTATACATTTTTTTTCATACCGACATGTACTGTTTTATGTATGATTTATGGAACAAGAGTTCTTTGAACCGCAGGACCAAGGGGGACCTTTTTAGGTTACGTGGTAAGTTTGGGAAAACGTAGCATGGACTTTTCCCGCTGAGGACTCTTCACTTCATAAGCGGAGTATTTACAACTTATACATTTTTTTGTTCATACCAACATGTATTGTCTTATGTATGAAATTCCCAGACATTTTTAAAATAAAGCCATTCAATGGCAGGGCCCATTTCATTCCCAATTTTTGTTTTCACGTGAAGTTGAATTTTGCAATGGGCAAGAAGTGAAAATAGTGGGGGAATCTAAATCTTAGGAGCAATTACAACTTCCACAATAGAATTTTATGCATGCATGTATGAAATTCCATGACATTTTTAAATGACGGTGCGAGGTGGAGCTGCCAGAAGGAGCGGAGAGTGTGGTCAACCGAGTATCCACTCGCAGTTCCACTAGAAACTAACCCGGACGGTCCACTAAGAGAAGCAAGAAGAAAACCGGAATCCAGTAATGATTCGGATCGTCTTTCTCCAAAGCAAAGATCGTAATTGGAGGTAGATCAGTCGGAGGAACGGGTAGATCGTAACTGGATTCCGATAGATATTAGTGCAGAGATCTGAACGGAAATCTCTAGACCAGATATAGTGCGGAACCAGAAGAAGGTTAGTTCCAGTGACACCCCAATGATCATCAATCCGGATGTGAGTACACATGAGTATAACATCATCCAGGACATCAAGGATCAGAAGGCAAATGTGACCATCGGACAGCTCTTGCATGACAACGTGATGTACCAGAAGCCTCGGGGGGGGCACCTAGTATTTTACTACAAGCCACGTGCGAACAAGTGGTTTCTAATGAACTATAATTTCAACTTAAAATTTTGAGGGTTGCTTAATAATGACTATAGGTTTCTATTGCCAAAATTTCAAACTAAAATAATAGTTGAAATGATTTGTACAAGAGGTTGAAAATGGCCTAAAACGGCATGTTTTTCAACTCAAATATTTATAGAGATCACATTTAGATGACCATTGCATCAATACTCAATTCAAAATGAACTTTCAATAGAGAGCTATTTTTAGGAATTTTTTGTTCATTTTTTAGACAATTTTTTAGGATATAATATAGGGGTGTGAAAGTTATTTTTCAGTTGTACAGTGTATCTAATTACTTCAAAAATTTGTAACTAATTATCATTAACAAATAAAAATATCAGTAATTCAAAACATAAACTTTTGAAGTAGGAAAATCTAGTCATATTTTTTTTATTTCATTTTATTTAAATTTTAGGATATAATATAGGGGGTCCAAAGTTTTGTTCGCACGTGTTTTCTAATGGACACTCTAAGTGACCCCCCCGAGCCAGAAGCTAATCCGAGACGCCTAGACCCAAAAACGGAAGAAGAGGGTGAAAATTCCAGTGGTTGCAGTTAATTTCTCTCAGCCAGAAGATTCCAGAACTCCAGAGGTCACTGTGGAGATAGAAGGGTGTGTGATCCCCAAGGTTCCCATCGATGGCGGATCGGGAGTTAACTTGATGCTGGAAGACACACCATTTGACTTGGATTTCACTACATTTGAAGCTACGGAACAAGTTCTCCGGATGGCGGACCAGTCTCGAATGCATCCGGTTGGTAGGCTTTCACAAGTGCCAAACCGGATTGGAGAAAAGGACTATCTGTTGAACTACGTCATCATCCGTGTTCATAAAGGCAGACCCTTTCCGATGCTACTTGGTAGACCTTGGTTATATTCTGCTCGGGTGCTTGTGGATTGGGGAGCCAAGAAGATGGTGGTAGGGAAACCTTTCACCCGGATCCTTTGGGCCACGGAGAAACATCTAGGAGAGACCAGCGACTCAAATGGCTATATGACGGATTGGTCGGATCCGGAAGATTCCGTTGCAAGCTATTATGTAGATCCGTTCGAGCACCAATCCGAGGCAAGCTATGGATTCTCCGATGCTGTGTTAGAGCATGATTCAGGAGAAATCTAGGAACCTATGGTGGAAGATCGATCTTTAGGGGAGTTGAGTGTTCCGCTCACGGCTGAGTGGATCGCTCAACAAATCAAGATCGAAAATCTTCCGACGAGTGAGAGTGAAACAAGAGAATCCGGTTGGAAAAATTTAGCTTCCTTTCTTGAGGAAGTGTACGCAGAAAAAGTCAAACTGGTTGTTTTACCCACTGAGTATGAGAAGGAGAGTATTGAACCCAACAAGAGTTTTTACCTTAGTAAACTCCTGAAGGATATAAAGAAATCCAATTATGTTCAACTTCTAAAGGAGTATCTTGACGTTTTTGCTTGGGAGCCATCCGACCTGAAGGGAATTCCCCCTCACTTTGGAGAGCATCGCATTGACCTGATGGAAGGATCCATTCCGGTCCAACAATATCGGCTCAACCCCAAGTATTCGTTGATGGTCAAAGAGGACATTGATCGGTTATTGGAAGCGGGATTCATCTGCTTGGTCCTCAATTCCGAGTGGGTTTCTCCCATTATGGTTTTTTCAAAGAAAGTAGGAGCGGATGGGAAAGTCAAGATCCAATTTTGCCAAGATTTCCGGAAGTTGAATACAGCCACGAAGAAAGATTATTTTCCTCTTCCGTTCACCAAACTCATTTTAGACCACGTAGCTGGACACGAGTGTTACAATTTCTTAGACGGATTTTCCGGTTACAACCAAGTATTCATCCGGTGGTGCAATCAGTTGAAGACCACATTCACGATGGAATGGGGGACTTATGCTTTCACCCGGATGCCGTTCGGTCTGTGTAATGCACTCGGAACGTTTCAGCAACTGATGATGGACATTTTCAAGGATTTTCTCTGGCATTTCATTGAGGTATTCGTAGATGACTTTGCGATTTTCAGCGACCGGGAAAGTCATCTCGAGTGTTTGTGGAAGACATTCCAAAAATGCCGAGAAACCGGTTTGAAACTACATCCAGGAAAATGTTTTTTTGGGATGGGATCCGGAATTTTACTTGGTCATGTAGTGAGCCGGACCGGATTGCAAGCAAATCTGGAGAAAGTGAGAGTGATGCTCTCCCTGCTACCTCCAACTAGCGTAAAAGAGATCTGTGGATTTCTTGGATGTGTGGGCTACTACCGACAATTCATCAATGGATATGCCAAGAGGGCTATCCCACTCACGGAACTTCTCAGAAAGGATACGGAATTCGTTTGGACCGAGAAGAGACAGCAAGCCTTCGAGGATCTGAAGACCCAATTGGCTAAAGCCCCAATCCTTTGTGTTCCGGATTGGACAAAGGAGTTCCATATTACTATCGATGCATCCAGTTGGTGTTTGGGTTCCATTCTGTGGCAATTTGACGCAGAAAAGCGCGAGAATCCGATTTACTATGCGAGCAGACAAATGAGTTTGGCGGAACGGAATTACACAACTACAGAACGAGAGGCACTAGCGGTGGTGTATTCCTGTAAGAAGTTCCTACATTATTTGCTCGGATGCAAGGTAATTTTTCACACGGATCATGACTCTTTGAAATACCTAGTAAACAAACCGGACTTGTCAAGCCGGATTGCTAGATGGATTTTGCTTTTACAAGAATTTGACTACAAAGTTGTAGTAAAACCCGGATAGGCAAATATAAATGCGGATTACCTCTCGAGACAGAGAGGACAGAAATCCGTAGCAGATATTTCCGCTCAGTTTCCGGATGAATTCTCGGATCCTCTGGAAGATCCAGTAGTGATAGAAAATTTAGATCCTCCTTTGGTAGAGGTCTTTCACCTCAACAATGAGTCTGTTTCAAAATTTCAAAACATCATAGATTACCTAGTGAAGCCTAGATATCCAAAACAAATGAGTGTAGAAGAAAGAGAATTTTTTTAAAGAAAAGTAGCTCCTTATACTTTGATTAGAGGAGTTCTTTTTAAATTAGGAACGGATGACATTCTTAGGCAATGTCTGGAACTTCCAGAACGGAAGAGAGTAATCCGAGCTCTTCATGCCGGAAATTCAAGAGGGCATTTTGCTTTTGTAAGTACAGTAAACCGGATCCAATCAACCAAATACTGGTGGCTGTATCTACACCGAGATGGGAAGCATTTTGTTTGAAGTTGCAATCAGTGTCAGCGGACAGGAGCACCATCCTTCCAGAATCACTGGCCACTGACCCCTATCATTCCCCTAGCACCATTCGAGAAGTGGGGGATAGACTTTATTGGACCTATTTTTACGGTCAATGCAAGGAAGAAGAGGTACATTATCCTAGCCACGGATTACGCAACCAAATGGGTGGAGGCCAAAGCAACACGACAGAACGATGTGGAGACTACAGCAAACTTTTTGTTTGAAGAAATCCTCATGCGATTTGGTCACCCACTAGAGCTGTGTCGTACGCGCAATCTAGGCGTAAGTATCCTTAACATCCAAATGATGGTAAGATAACACGAAATATCGTCCCAGGAGATTCTAGTATGTTTTAGCAAGCTAGGGAGTTTCCGGATTGTAATCCAAACAACAAAACCCCAAGCCACACCTCTTTCTTTTCCTATTTCTTACACAATGGTCTTCCGGATCCCAATCCGGATCTATCTCTTTCTGGTTTCCGGTATGATCCGGATTCCGGGTCTCACTTCTCGACTTCAACTGGTTTTCTATTCCCCTGTTTTACCCTCAGGGTGTCCGCATTTGATCTTTAGAGGGGTAGGAACGTACCACTCATAGACATCTATTTCTCTACACCAAACTTCACACAAAACAATCCTAACCGAGTTTTTATTGTAGAGTAGAGAAAGTAACGATCCTCACAATTCCCTGGGTAGCTTGCCCGGAGAACAAGTCACTCAGAATTGTATCCTTCCGCCTTTACTACAACGACAGATCAAGACAGCCGGAACTAGAAGAGATTCGTGCATCTATCTACCAGACTGATCCTATGGTTGGCAGACCTTCCGGTGAGTGGGGATTTTCCGCTGGCGATCGCTTATCTCCGCTCGGAACCCTCCCTGGATTCCGGACTCGCATCCGCACCACTCTTAGAACCGGATCACCGTTACGGCAATTTAAAGGTACCACGCACAAGTCCTTACTCACAAGTCTAGTAAAGTGTCCTCACAAACTTACTCGCTCAAATCAGGTCCAACTAATTCTCAACCCGGATTCCCCCTCATCCGCCCTCTCTCACACTTTCACCATTCATAAACGACTCAAGAAAACGCACACATAGCCAGAAATCCGAATGTCCACTTAGTGGCTCAGATTAGAGAAAAGAGAATATGAACATAAACTAATGCACACAAAATGGGCAAGGCTGGAATGAAAGGGCAACAAGCTGCCCTCCACTTAAAATCCAAACAAAAAGCCTAAAAAAGAACACCTGAAAATCCAGATGACCAATCAGTAATCAACCGTAATATCCGGAAAGTTCAAAGTCAACTACTCCTAAGAATCCGGAATCGGGCCCCACGCACGGAAAATCCGCTCCAGATTAAAAATCCTAAAACTGCAAACATACTAATTACTTTCCTCGCTTGGATTTCTTTGCACTGCTACTCGGCCCTGCAGGTGGTTTTCTGCTTCCTTTCGGTGGAGTAGACTTTGTTGCAGCCCGAGTTGGAATCTTCCGCTGGATCGGCGGCAGGTCGTCATCCGATTCCGTCTCATCGCCGGAAGTAAATTCCCCCTTTTCGGATTCTTGGATCATCTCTACTCTGGTCTCTTTCTCTGGCGAATCGTCCAGCTGAATCGGAGTTGTATTCCTCCTGGGCGATGCCTTCTGCATGTGAGTAAAGTCGACCGGATTGGTCCGAGCCGGATTCGACAAGGCCCCCATCCGTTGGATTAAATCGCTCCGGACGGATGTTCCGGATGCCGGAATGGAACTCCCTTCCCCTACCGGAATCGACTAGACACTCCTCGTCTGGCCGAACTTCGTGGTCTTCGTCTGGATCCGTGCCTGACCTGGAGTAGGTCTTGGGGATGTCGGTAGACTTATCCCTGACCCCAGCTTCTGAGGTGTCTTCAACAAGTCGACGTTGGGCAGCTCCGGAAAGTGGGTGAAGTCCAAGGGCTTGTTCGGGTCCAGGTGCACCAACAGTTGCGCCATCTCCTTCAGAATACCTTCCATCCGGGCCTGGAAGTCCACCAAGATCGTTACTACCTTGGACCCGGATAAGTGGCCTATGCCACTCAGCTGATTGGTGAAGAGTCGGGATTTGACCACAGCTTCCGCGGGCTGCTCCACCAACGCAGTCAGATTGTGGACGAGTTGGAGAGCTTCCGCCTCCTTCTGCCGTGCAACTGCGGCATCCGTATCCGCCCAGTTCACCCGACCTAACAGGCCATCCCTTTCCTTCTCCAAGCTCTTGATCCGCTCGTCCTTTTCACGAATCAGATCCGGACTCGGTAGTTTCCGGATCTGATTTACGATATCCTCCGGCTCCACCTTCAACTCTGCAGCAATCGCCAAGATCATGTCCGACATGCCGAAATACATGTGCTTGGCCTCCTCCATCCACTGCGTTCCGGCGTCGAAGAAGTCCGACTGCGGTTCCGGTTCCGAGGGTCGACTCAGCTCTCCCTTTTCCGGGGTCAGCTGTTCCACCCTTGAGTTCGGATTGGTCGACTTCCTTCTCTTCTCTCTCTTGTCGACTAGGTCCTGCTGCTGCGGTTCTTCTTCCTCTTCATTGTCTTCTTCTTCTTCCTCCTCCTCTCCCTCGATCGGAGTATCCGGTGGAATCTCGTGCGTGAGACCGTACTTCACAATTTCCAACCCGGTGTTGTAAATCACCATCTCTTCACTCGTCAGCACCTCCTGATGGTGATACAGGTGAAACAGGTACGGACTGAGAAGACTCGGCTTCCCCTTCCCAACGTGCAACACGAGCTTCTTTACTATCCCGGCTAGAACTTTCCCCCACTGGACTACCTTATCTTCTAAAGCCCCAAAGATAGTGTTGGCCACCGTAACCGTAACTCGGGTGGGCTTTTCCGGGTACATGATCGGAATCAAAAACTCCAACACCCGTTTCTGCCTAGCGTCCTTACAGTCACTCACTGGGTATCCGTCCTTAGTGGTAACCGGATTGCGGAACTTCCCAATCCCGTACGTCTCTACCCGAGAACCTAATCCGGATCCGTCCTTCCCAAACCCGTATACGTCAGCCCATACATCCGCCATCCATGCTCCGGGTTGGCCTCTCACAGTCAACTCGAACTGATTCGGGACTCCCGAGATCAGCTGCTCCAACATCTCCGCGTTCTTAACATTCCACGGTCGGTGGATTAAACCTACGCACCCCATCCGGGTCAGATCTGTCTCTAACTCCTTCCGGTGCGCTAGGTTGGCGGGAATCGCTGGTCTAACTATTCGAGCTGTGACAGAGGGTCGACGCGCTACCGGTTTGCTGGACTCCGCCATACCAACACCGACAACTAAATCCGGTGCAATCGGCACCGACCTCACCAGTCTCTCCCTGTCACGATCTCTAACTCACCACTCTTTCTCTCAGCTAAGTGCGCAAGACAATCAGCAAAGTGAAGAATGAGGAAGATTAGGTATGGCGAGGGTTTAAGTACTAGTCGAGCTGCCGACCGTTCCCCTTGGTGAACGGAAAGAGGTCCGTTCCCGTAACGGTTCCCTAGAGGCGTAGGTCGGATACCTATTCCGTAGCTCGTTCCGATCCGACCTAACTCGGATTTTAAGATCCGTTACAGGATCAGGATCTCGGATTCTAACTATCTGGAATTTGTCCGTATCCGGATCTAATTTCCTTTTTCCTACCAAAATTTTGAAATTTTTGACTAACTCCTAACCTACTTCTATGCTATCTTCCTTTACTCTAAGTTTCCGTGCTCCCACAAGCTGGTCAGTGATCGGGGAGCCCATTTCCTCAATGATGTCATTGTCAACCTAACCAACAAATATCTTATCAAGCACCGGAAGACGACTCCCTAGAACCCGAAAGCAAACAAATTGACGGAGCGGGCAAACGGAATCATTGGTAAGATTTTGAACAAGATGGTTTCCGCTCATAAGACGAATTGGGATTGGAAACTACCTTCAGCAGTTCATGAGTACAACACCACAGAGAAGACCACAACCGGAAAGACATCGTACTTTCTAGTCTTTGGTCAAGAAGCAGTCCATGGAGTGGAGTTGGAAGAGGAAACATTTCGAGTCATGGCAGCTCGAAGTGCAGAGTCGATCATGGATACACTTCCACAACTCCTTGCCATTGAAAAACTGGAAGAGATCCGGAATGCAGCCCTAGAGAGAACCCTGGGAGTGCAAAACAAGCGCAAGCAAGACTACGACCGGAAACTTCTAGCTGATTACGGAATCCATGAAGGAGGGTTGGTTCTCCTTTTTGACAACCGTCATAAAGATTTTCCAGGTAAATTGCATACTCGATGGATGGGACCTTTCCGAGTCAATCAAGTCTTCCAAAACGGATCCCTACAACTTGAGAATCTACAAGGCCAGTGGTTTGACACTCGGGTGAATGGATCGAGAGAAAAGAAGTATATCGAAGCTTCTTCATCGGATGAAGATTAATAGTGTTTGCGAGGATGCTCACAAATGAAGAAGGGGTAATGTTGCAGTGTGAATTTTTGGGTTTTTTTGAGTTACCTCAAAATTGGAACGGAAATCGTTAATAGGGATCTGGATTCGAGTAGGGGGTAATGAGAAATTAAAAATAAGCAGAGGAACGGAAGTAGTGGACCACCCAGATTTAATCCGAATGGATTAGGTTTGGAATGGATTAGTTTGGAGCAGATTAGGGCTGGAACGGAATAGGTCATGATGACTATTTGGAACTTTGAGACTATATAAGGGCTGACCTTTCCATTTGCAAAGATGCTCCTCCGCGCGTACCCTGTTTTCTCCTCAGCGCTTTGATTTTCTGTAAGTGTGTGTGTGCGTTAAAGTGTGCTACATGGTTAGATCCGTACCTGCAGGGTTTGTTGTTTTCCGGTTGAGATCGGACGAGAGAAAGTGAGGAACAGGACGTGCGGCTAGGAGAGGGTGAGGTAGTGTCGGAAAGGATCCGGTCAGCACAGTTTGTGTCCATGCCTTAGCTCCGCAAGAGTAGACCAGGGCCGTCCAGTTCCTCTGTAGTCGTAGTTAAGCTCCGGAAGGTGATTCTGATCATCCCCTCCACGGAGGAGGAGAAGGCCCACCTCATGGAGGACCTCACCGCAATGGGTTGCCAAGGATTAATAGATAAACCCTGGGGTTTTAAGGAGGAACGAATGGTTAGAGAATTACTGGGGAAGTTGTCAAATCAGTTTGACAACACCATCCGGGGGCATCCATCCCTTTAGACGGAAGAGATGTGGAGAGCGGCTTACAACTTCTAGGTAGGAGGTTTAGGGATGGCAAGCCGGAAGGATGAATACATCCGAGGGAAGTTTCGGAGTGCAGTGGATTTGAAGGACGAACACGCGGTCTTAGATTATTTAGACGACCAACACCACAACCTTCTCCAGTTCTTGATTCCGATCCTCCACCCGGAGAAGTCGAAGAGGGTGACAATAACCCTCAATAACCTTATTTTTGGAGCCCTGAGCGGGGAACGGAAGCGGATTGGGCCCGGATCTTTTCCGATCTGGTGTCCCAGCTTGTTACCCGGGTTGGAAAGAGTAGGGCCACTCCCCTGTCTCCCTATCTCTTCCATCTCTACAAGCACCACCAACTCCTCACTGACATAGAGGAGGTATGGAGGACTCAGGAAGTTCTTCTGAAGTATGGAGAGTCAAAAACGGATGACGAAACGGAAGACGGATCCGGATCCAACCCAAAGGAAGAAAAGGAGAAGGTATGGAGGACTCAAGAAGTTCTCCTGAAGTATGGAGAGTCAAAAACAGATGACAAACCGGAAGACGGATCCGGATCCAACCCAGAGGAAGAAGAGGAGGAGGAGCTGCAGAAGCTGCCGACCAAGCGGCAGAAGACGACGCCTCCTCACGAAAGACGAACCCCTCCGAGCGACAAGTCTGCTCCGGAGAAGGGACCGGAAGTTGAGAAGACGGTCTCTGAGGAAATGGATCCCGATGATCCATTCAATCAGTTGATCTCCATCCTCTGCAACGTGCAAGCGGATTGGGAGGTTAAGAAGATAGTCCTCTTCAAGATCGGAAAGTTGGTGGATGCGCTTGCTGTCGCAGCACAGAGTAAGTAAATTCCCTGTTATACTCCCAAAAACCACTCTAAAGCATAACAAAATGACTCTAAAGATTGAACCCACGAGATTCTATGAAGTGTCTAGCTCTATTCCCAACTTAAGCTCAGCCAATATCCAATTTCTACTTTCCGGTCCTAGATCTAAAACCGGAAACAACAACACACCGAAAACAACGACCAGACCTCTCTCTATCTCTTCCGGTCTGTCAAGCTATTCGGTCTTGTAAAACTACCACAACCCAGGATCCTACAACTTCCAATCCTGGAACTCCTCTGGACCAATCCGTTCCGGTCCTCTCACACGTATTCTGACTCCACTACGGTTTAGTTTTGCCTCTGTTTCACCATTAGAGGGTTCGTCGCTTGCTTTTGAGAGTGGCTGGCCCGCCACTCCTTCCGTGACTTATAGTGGTTGAAGACCCACTTCTCTATCCCACTACTTCCTACACTAGCGCGGATCCGGTTTGATCTCTCACAGCCACCCGGATAGCGATCCGGTTGGCAGGTCACACAAAGACCCCCCGTACGATCTTCTCATACTACAACGACCTTGATGCCAAGTTCCCTCCATGCAAAGTCAGGTGGTTACAAGTGAATCCGTCCGTTCCAACATCAACTAAAGTCCTTCCGTTTACCAACTAGGGCAGCATGACCTCACGGGAGATCGGACACTCAACCGGATTTCCTATCCAGGAGCTCTAGCGCGACTAAGGACTCCTTCCCTATCCGCCTAGCCTAACAACGGTTTTCTCGCCCGGAATCGTGAACTGTAGAGGTGCTGAGGAACTGAAATCCACTCCCAACACTTAGAATACCCACTCACATGCACATAAGAGCAAAACAAACACACTAAGGGGAGAAATCTCTCTAGAATCTGCACACATTTTCCTAACTCCTCACCAAAACAGCCCTGCCATGCGCGGGAGGGACGTACAACAAGAAGCCAATAGAAAACATACAAAAACTCAAGAGAAAAGACTCCCAGTCTCCTTCGCAGAGACTGACTAATATACACTTTAAAAACTCAAAAGTCAACAAAAAGGGGCCCGGAAAGTCCGCGCGGAACTTTCGGTCCTTGCCGAGCCGGCCAGACCGGAAAACATCCGATTCAGACCAGACACACCGGATCAAATCCGGTCCGGTCCTAACTAACAAATATTTACAAAACTAAATCCTATCTATCCTAACACAACCGGATCTACTCCTTGATCCGTTCCTTCGTTCATAACTTGGTCTCCGCCTTGGTCCACGCTCTGATCTTGATCCGCACCCTGATCTGGGGTTAGATCCATACTTTGATCTTGCCCCGGGTTTAGTGTGGGACTTCTGGGCGTTTCCGCTCCAAGCTGTTCGAAGACATCCGTCAGATTCCGGTTCCGCTCCCCGGTTTCACGTTCTGGGAGATCCGGTGACGAATCCAAGTTGATGGTGTGCGCGAGCTTCCTCCCACTCTTCTTTGACTGGGGAGTCCCCTCCTTTCCTTCCGTCTAAATGCCCACGTTTGGAAAAGACCCGGGCATTGAAAGGTCGGAGAGATGGAACGACCGTGACAACGTCACTCCGTTCAGCTTTCGGCTGCTCTCCTCCATCCGGTTTGCTGCTTCTCATGCTTCCATCATCACCAATTCCACCTTCTCGGAGTAATCCGTCAAGATCCGGACCAACCTGGTTCCGGATATCTTCTTGTCCTTGAGGACTCCCTCGTCAAACAATTTTGACTTGGTGACGGCCTCTCCGGTTGTCCCAAAAGTGGCCTTCACGTCCTCAGCTACTTTTCGGGTAGCCTCTGCCATCTCCCGTGTGGTGGCCATGTCCTCCTTGAGGAGCAACAATTCCGTCTTCAACGACTCATTCTCCTCTTGGAGTCTTCGTATCTCCGCTTCTTGTTTCCGGATCTCATCCGGGCTGGAGATGAATTCTGCAACCACTCCTGCGAGGTTGCTATCCGTTGGTGCTCCCACCAGCTCGCTGATCTGGTTCAGAACCAGCTTCTTCACCGCCCAGTCTGCTCGCACATCGCTCAAGATGTTGATCAGCTGGTTGAACTGATTCGTCGGATCCGATCTGGAAGGACCCGGTTCTTCATAAACCGGTTTCTTCCCAAGGTTGGAGGTCTCACCCGGAGGGGTTGGGGTTCCTCTCCGGTGAGGAGGCGTCGTCTTCTGCCGCTTGTGCTGCGGCCGGTGTTGCTCCTCCTCTTCTTCTTCTTCTTCATCGGAACTGGATACTTCCTCCTGCTCTTCTTCCGATTCCGATTCCCCATACTTCAGGAGTGACTCATGAGTCTTCCACTCCTTCTCCTCCGTATCCGTGAGGAGTTGATTGTGCTTGTAAAGATGGAAGATGTAGGGACTCAACGGAGTCGGCCTACTTCCTCTGATCTTCGGAATCAGACGGTTGACCAGATCGAAAAAGATCCTGGCCCAGTCTACTTTCCGTTCCCCGCTCAGGGCTCCGAAAATCATGTTCCCGATGGCAATGGTCACCCTCGTCGGCTTCTCCGGGTGGATGATCGAAACCAAGAACTGTAGAAGGTTTCGATGCCGGTCGTCCAAACAATCCGCGACCGCATGCCCATCCTTCGAGTCCACCGTGCACCGGAACTTCCCCCGAGTGTAACCCTCCTTCGAGGTGGCCATCCCTCGACCTCCTGACCGGAATTCGTACACGGCCTTCCACATCTCTTCCGTCCAACTGCCCGGAATTCCGCGGATGGTCTTGTCGAACTGATTCGAGAGTTTTCCCAACAGCTCTCGAATCATCCGCTCCTCCCTAAACCCCCAGGGTTTATCGATCAGTCCTCCGCAACCCATCTTGGCAAGATCCTCTATGAGGTTGTCCTTTTCCTTCTCTTCTGCTGGAATAATCGGACACACCTTCCGGAGTTTAACTTCTACTGTGGAGGAACTGGACGGTCCTGCTCTACTCTTGCGGAGCTGAACCATGGACACGAGCTGTGCTAATCGGATTCTGACTGAGGCTACCTTTCCCTCTCCTAGCCGCACGTCTCGTTTCTCACCTTCGCTCTTCTGATCTCAACCGGAATACCTCTAAACCCGCAACACAAACTAAAGCGCTGCACGCTCTAACACACACACACGCACACACAAACTCACAAAACAAGGGAGCAAAGCGCTAGGAGGAAAGCTAAGTGCGTGCTGGAGAGCGATTTTCGCAAACAAAGTTTGAAAAAGAGTGGCAACTGGATTGGTCAGCCTATTTATAGTCTGATCTGTCATCATGACCAAATCCGTTCCTGACCCAATCCGTTCCAACTCAGATCCGCTCCAACTCTAATCCGGTTTAGATTCAGATCAAATCCGGATTGTCACCTATTCCGTTCCGTAGTTAATTTCCGGTTTTCCGTTATCTCTTGCTCAATTCCGGATACCAGATCACGGTTTCCGTTCCAAGATTTAGATAACTTACAAAAAACCAAAGATTCACATTGCGACACTTGCGGCCAGCAAGCTACTGGCGAAGGTGGCGGAACGCATCACTAGTCCAGCCAAAATTCGGAAGCAAGAAGCAGAGATTCGCCGACTTCAGGAAGAGGTCGATATGTTGAAGGCAGATATTTTCACCTTCAAGGAAGACATGACCGCCACTCGGGAGATGGCGGAAGAGACTCAGAAGGTAGCAGAGATGGTGAAGGCCACTTTTGGAGAAGCCGGAACAGTCGTCACCAAGGCGAAGCTATTTGATGAGGGAATGCTCAAGGAGAAGAAACTATCCGATTCCCGGATGGTTTGGATCCTAACTGACTTCACCGAGCAGGTGGAAGTGGTAATGGAAGGAGCGCGAGAGGCAACAAACCGGATGGAGGTGAGCAGCCAGAAGTTGACCGGATCAATGTACTCCAAAGAGATCCATCTTTTGGATCTCTCGCTGCCGGAGTCATTTCTGATTGGGAGTGATCAAAGGGAGGGCAAGGATCAGACTCCCTAGTCGAAGAAGAGTGGGCGGAAACTTGTTAGGACCATCAACCTGGATTCATCACCAGGGTCCGACGCCCTTAATCCTGAAGCCGGGGAGCGGAACCGGAACTTGGAGGAAGTTTTCAATCAATTGGAAACGGATCCCAAGAGTCCTACACTGGATCAAGGTGTTGTAGAATAGATAGGAATTATTTTTGTAAAATATAAGATAGGGTGGACCGGACCGGATCGGATGAGACCAAAAATCCCGCGCGGATTTTTGGGGGCCTTTTTGCCTTTGTAGTTTTGAAATTGTATATAAAAGCCAGTCCCAGCGGGGAAGGCGTGGAGTCTTTTTTCTTGAATTTTTCGTGAGTTTTCTATTTGCTTCTTGTTGTATGCCTCTCCCGAGTGTGGCAGGGTTGTATGGTGAAGAGTTAGGAAGGCGCAAGTTGTTTTTGAGAGTAATTTCTTGCCTTGATGTTCTCGTTTTGATCTTATGTGCAAGTGAGTGGGTAGTCAAAGAGTTGGGAGTGGATTTCAGTTCCTCAGCACTTCTAAGGTTTAGGATTCCGGGCGAGAAAGCCATTGTTAGGCTAGGCGAATAGGGAGGGATTCTTTAGTTGCGCTAGAACTCCTGGGTGGGAAATCCGGTTGAGTGTCCGATCTCTTGTGAGATCTCGCTGTCCTAGTTGGTAACCGGAAGAACTTTAGCTGATGTTGGATTGGACTGATACACTTGTAACCGCCTAATTTCGCACAGAGGAAACTTGGTGTCAAAGTCGTTGTAGAATGAGATGATCGTATGGGGGGTCTTGTGTAACTTGCAAACCGGATTGCTATCTGGGTGGCTGTGAGAGACCAAACCGGATCCAGATTAGTTTAGGAGATTAGAGGATTAGACAGTGGGTCTTCAGCCACTATAAGTTACGGAAGGAGTGGTGGGCCTACCACTCTCAAATGCAAGGGGCGACCCCTCTGATGGTAAAATAGAGGCAAAATTAAACCGGGTAGGAGTGAGAATACAGATAGACAGTCCGGAACGGATTAGTCTAAGAGGGATACACAGGACCAGAAGTAGTAAGATCCTAGGGAGGTGGTAATTTCATAGACCGGATAGTTAACAAGACTAGAAGAAAGGAGAAATCCGGACTACAGCTTTCTGGGTGTTTTGGTGTTTCCGGTTTTAGACATAGGACCGGAAAGTAGGATTGGGATACTGACTGAGCTTAAGTGTTTAATAGAGCCAGATACTTCACAAGATCTTGTGGGTTTGATCCTTAGAGTCACTTTGTTATGCTCTAGAGTGATTTTTGGAAGTATAACGGGGAAATTACTTACTTTGTGCTACGACAAAAGGCAAGGTGAGGCGGAAAAGTAGAACCAGTCCAAAGGCAGGGGCGGAAAAAGTGACCGAGACACTCAAAGGGCAGGGCCGGGCAGGGAAACGTGGATCACCTAAAGGCGGGGTGGGAGTCGTAACAGCTAAGAAGCATTCACTAAACTTTCAACAGTATCCTTAAACAAGGCTATCGTAAATACTATTGAAGCATCCTACAGGTCTAAGTCAATAATTAGAGAGTTAAGGTAAGTGTATTCATCCGTGACGTAGGAACTAGGATTAAGAACCTGCAAATTGTCTAGCTCAATTTCCTGCAAGATTTGCCGAAAAATGTCATTTGCTTGCTATGAAGCCGCTCTGCGTTGCATTGTCAGGGTTGTAGGTGCTTCGTGCAAATCTTCCAAGTTGTCTTCATTCTAGTTGTTGTTTGGTCCATTGAGGTCGATTATGTCGTTTGTATGCCCTATGCTTGTGCGTCCTATGTTCATAGCCTCTGGTGGTAGGCTCCGTGGTGTCGAGCTCAAGATGTTGCTTTCTTTGTCCTCCTCGTTGCCGGATAGCGATGCGCTTGGAGAGCCTATAATTGGCACATGTCTCGTGGAGGGTGTTGCCGATGGTCTGGAGGCAAGGTCTTGCGATAGGTATGAAGCGTCGGGAATGAAGTGCCATGTGACTGTGTTATCTTTGTAGGTGCAAAAGGTGGGGATTGCTGCCCAAACTTTGTGAAAGTTCCGTTGGTGTGGCACCAATGCTGTTTTCCTTATGCTCCGCCAAGCTGCCACTTCTATTTGTATTGTCGTTTGCCACGGAGCGCGAAGTGTTGTTCCAAGATGGAAGGTCTTGTTTCGCATTATCTTCCTACATTTTTGGCAACATATGTGCCATAATAGTTGTCGTATGTGCAACCTAGGCATAAGTATCCTTAACACTAAAGATGTGATAAGATGACACGAAATATCGTCCCAGGAGATTCTAGTATATTATTGCAAGCTAAGGATATCCGACTCTTTTCCCCAAACACCCAAGCAACCCTTTTTAACTTCCTTTTTCTTTCTGGTTTCAATACCTTCCGGAATCTAATCCGGATCCGTCCTCATCTGGATTCCGGTTATGTTTTTTCCAAGCCGGATTCCAATTCTATATGGTTTTCGGTTTCCGCTACTCAACTCTGCCAATTTTATATACCCCTGTTTTACCCTCAGCGAATCCACTACTTGGTCTTTTGAGGGGTAGGGACTCACCACTCTTGAACTTCCCTCATTCTAAACAAATACACTCAAAACAATCCGAATAGAGTGTTGTCATAGAGCAGGGAAAGCAACAATTCTCACAACTCCCCAGATGGCCTATCTGGAAAGCAGGTCACTCAGAACTACGTCCTCTCCCTTCTACTACAACGACAGATCAAGACATCCGGAATCGACAGAGATTCATGTATCTAGTTACCAGACTGAACCTATGGTTGGCAGACCTTCCGGTGAGTGGAGATTTTCCGGTGAGTGGGGATTTTCCGCTGGTGGTCGCTTATCTCAGCACAAAAACCTCCTTGGATTCCGGACTTGCATCCACACCACTCCTAAGAACCGGATCACCATCACGGAAATTTAAAGGTACCACGCACAAGTCCTCATTCACAAGTCTAGCAAACCCTCCTCACAAACTTACTCGCTCAAATCAGATTCAGGTATCAAGATCCGGATTCCTCCTCTTCTCCTGTCCTCTCTCACACTTTGACACTTCATAAACAAATCAGGAAAAACGCGCTCATAGCCAGGAATCCAAAAGTCCACTTGGTGGCTTAGATTAAAGAAAAGGAGAAATGAATATAAACTAATGCACATAAAAAATGGGTAAGGATGGAATGAGAGGACAATAGGCTGCCCGTCCCCTTAAAAAAACAAAAAAACAAAAAGCTAAAAAGCCATCCCAAAAATCCAGCTGAGCACTCAATGGCCTCCCGAGATATCTGGAAAATCAAAGGCCAGTTGCCCCTAGAAATCCGGAACCGGGCCCCCCCCACAAAAAACCCATTGCGGATTCAAAAGTCAAAATCCTAACTAACTAAAAACACATTAACTAACTACTTTTCTCGTTTTGCCTTCTTCAAACTGCTACTCAGACCTGCAGGTGGCTTCCTTGCAGACCTCGGTGGAGTCGTCTTCATTGCAGCCCGGGTTTGTATCTTTTGCTTAATCGGCGGAGGGTCATCATCCGATGCCGTCTTTGATCCGGAATGGAACTCCTCCTTCTCGGATTCCTCGATCATCTCTACCCTAACTTCCTTCTCAGGCAAATCCTCAAGATCTATAGGCACTAAATCCTTCTTAGGCGACGGTTTCTGCATATGCGAAAGTTGGTCGGATTGGTCCAAGCCGGATTTGCCCCAATCCGTTGGATTAAGTCGCTGCAAACGGAAGTTCCGAGTACCGGAACAGAACCCTCCTTTGGTACCGGAATCGACTGTACACTCTTTTCATTTACCTCCTTTGAACTCATCCTGTGAATCCGTGTCTGGCTTGCAGGAGGTACTGAAGATGGTGGCAGAATGGTCCCCAGGCCTTGCCTCTATGGTGTCTTCAACAAATCGACATTGGGAAGGTCTGGAAAGTGCGTGAAGTCCAGGGGTTTATTCGGATCGAGATGACCCAACAGCTGGACCATCTCCTCCAATATTGCTTCCATCCGGGCCTAGAAGTCGACTAGAATAGTTACCACCTTCGATCCGGATAAGTGCCCTCCAGTGCTCAGTTGGTTACTGAAGAGTCTGGACTTCACCACGACTTTCGAGGGCTGATCCACTAATGTCGTCAGGTTCTGGACAAGTTGGAGCGCTTCCGTCTCCTTCTGTTGTGCTGTTGACGAATCCGTCTCCGCCCAATTTACTCGAGCTAAGAGGTCGTCCCGCTCCTTCTCCAAGTTCCGGAATCGCTCATCCTTCTCACACAGCAAATCCGGGTTCGGTCGTAGCTGGATCTCCTTCAAAATATCTTCCGGCTCCACCTTCAACTCCACAGCAATCCCTAGGATCATATCCGACATTCCGAAATGCAGATGTTGGGCCTCCTCCATCCACTGCCTTTCGTCCTTGAAGAATTCCAACTTCGCTTCTGGTTCGGGAGGCTGACTGGGCTCTCTTTTTTTTGAGTTCTGCTATCCTAACTGCGAGTTCAAATTGGTCGACTTCCTCCTCTTCTCCCGTTTGTTGACCAAGTCCTACTGCTGCTATTCTTCTTCTTCTTCTTCTTCCTCTTCTTCTACTAAAGGATCCGGCCGAATTTCATGCATGAGGCCGTATTTCAAGATCTCAAGTTTGATGTTATATGTTACCACCTCCTGGCTAGTGAGAACCTCTTGCTGATGATATAGATGGAACAAATATGGGCTGAGAAGACTATACTTCCCCTTTGATACGTGTTCCACCAGTTTCGTCACTACGCTTGCTATAACTCTTCCCCAATGGACTACCTCATCTTCTAAAGCCCCAAAGATAGTATTAGCCATCTGTGAGCTCCCAATTTGTCACTTGGGACTCGTAGAATTATTTTTTGGGAAATTTGCAATTTAAAGTTGATAAAAGTATAGAAAAACCCATAAAAAGAGTGTAGAACCGAAATAGGGTTGTGTCATACCCATTATAGTATTTGGTCTAGATTTGTGTTACTTAGAATCCCCCAAACCTTGCCTAAAAATAGTATAGAAATAACGAAAAGGTTAGATTTGGAGGATTCGAGTCACACAGCCCCAAAAGGGCTAAATCCCACCATGAATGTGACGATTCATGACTAGGTCGGTCCGAGGGATCCATAGCGAGGCCACTAGGTCGGGTCCTAGAGTTAGATTTAGAATTCCCCATTAGATCGACGAATTCCCAAAATCCCGATTGTTAGCATACAAGAGCCACTCACGCAAGACCGGGCCCGTGGAGGAATCTACAACCCAGGGATGGTGTTCTAGGGGGAATCCCATGCCAGGAGTCCAATGGCAAAATCGGTTTGCCAAGATTCCTCCACCTGCAGAAGATTCCCACACCGTCGCTAATTCGAGGAGATGGCCTGTTTTAAATCTCCATTGACCAATCGTGCCAGGTACGGAAACACACCCGCACGTCTTTCATGCGACTCCCTGAGAGGTCACGTGAAAAATCCCGGCATCTTCCGACTTGCAGAAGAACCTTTTCCGGGTGGTCAACCCTCCTAACCTCCAACGGGAATTTCATGGAAATTACCCAGGTTATAATAAAATCTCACTAAAAATTAGACTAGCTTATTTTATGTTAATAATGCGCTCCGTGAAGTTTCACGACATTCTGATAGCGGCAAGTACCCGAACCGGCGAGATTCCTCGGGAATTAACCACGTGGCGGGGTCCCCGCCACGTTGACCGGCATTCCGGGACCATACGATGGCGAAACAAAGTCAACCAAAAGCCCTTCCCGACTCTCTCGCACCTACCGGAGACCCTAGGCTATTCACATTTCTCAAAATAGGAGACCCCCAAGATCTAGGATTTTACCACGATTTGGTTTTTAAACTAAATTAGCCTACGATGGGTTTTTGGCCTCGATACGGGGGATAGGAGGATGTAGGACTAAACACGGCGATCTGGATCCAACGACGCAATCCGTTTGGCGATTGGAGCTAATCTCCAAAAGTTAGGATGTTGGTCCAGCATAGATGGTAGAAGTAGAAATTTAGGATGTAGGATGAAAATCTTTGAGGATGAGGATGAAAATCCCCGTTGATAAGGTTACCTTAGAGCTTTAGAGAGAGGGGTGAGCCCTTGGGAAACCTATATAAGGGCCCCATTTCTCTCTCTAAAACACCCCCTCACTTTTGTTTGGGTTCGTGGGTCCAATTTGCTTTGGATATTTTGGCATTTGAAGACAAAAACCTCTACGGTGTTTTTAGAGCACTTTTTTCTCCATTGTTGCTAGATTTCAAGCTTTGAAGGTCCTTAGGGGGTCCTTCTATCTTGCCTTGTGTACTTCTCATACGTTGTTGTACCTTTGTTACGAGTTAAGAGTCCTCGTTTCTCTCTTGTAGTTCCTTTGTGATCTAACTTGTGAGTTTAGGAGTCTTTTGGTGTCTTGTCCTAATCCTAAAGTCACCCCCCGCCGTACCTTGGTGATGCCGCTTTGGGGGGCCTTTAGCTTGTGAAGTTGTGTGTCTTTACGTGTCCTAACCGTGTTGTTTTTCCTCACTTGTGTATTCTCATCCTCTTCTAATCTTCCCCTTGTTGTGTGGACCCCCCCTCGGGACGGCGAAGCTTTGGCTTTGTCACGTGTGTTCCTTAAGTTTGTCTTTTCTACCTTCTTCTAATATTCCCCTTGTTGTGTGAAACCCCCCCACGGCGGCGAAGCTTTGAACTAGTGACCACGTCAAGTCCTATAGTGTGTATTAAAATAGTCTTAGACGGCGGAGCTTTGAACCCGTGGAGTGTTACAAGTCCTAAAGTTGGTGTTAAAACCAATTTTACGGCGGAGCCTCGAACCTCCATAGCTTTAGATTCCAAAGTCTAGTTTCCAAGACCTTCTTGGAAAAGTCCAGAGTTTAGCTTCCAAGATTGGTCACGAGTTTCTAGGAAGAGAGTGACCATCCCGTAACACTTAGCTTAGGTGACCGTTCTAAAAATTTGGGGCCTAACTCCCCGGACGGCGAAGCTTCGATCCTGGCCGTAACCCCCTACTAAAAATCCAATTTAAGTTTGTGTTAGTGGGTTCCCCTAAGGGAACCCAGTTGTGTAGATTTTTTGGGAAGGGCAGCTAGTACCCCAGACCAGCATACAGCCAGCATACCGGGCTAGCATACTGGCCAACATACAGCCAGCATACAGCCAGCCATACCGGACCGGCATACCAGACCAACCGGCAGCCAACATACAGCCAACATACCCGGCTAGCATACTGGCCAACATACAGCCAGCCATACCGGACCGGCATACCAGACTAACTGGCAGCCAACCATACAGCTAGCATACATCGGGCAGTCAGCTTGACTGAGCTGAACATCAGCATCGGGCTAGTCTGTTTGACTGAACTGAACATCAGCCATCGGGCTAGTCAGCTTGGCTAATTGAACTAAATTTCTGAATTTCCAGAACTAAACGGGACGATGCCCTACGGGGCCCCAACCACCCTTTTTTTTTTTTTTTGATCTTTTAAAGTCTGAAATTTTGGAATCCAGTTGGGGAGAGGAAAAACCTCAACTTGGAACTTCAAAAACACAAGAGAAAGGGGGGGAGAAATAAAAGTTGCCACTCCACGCGCCACCTGCACAAAAACATCCGATCCAACCTGCATCACCACTCACACCTACACACAATGGAAGGAGATTAGGGAGAAGGATGTGTTATAGGAGTAGAAAGGAGAGAAACGATAAATAGTGCCTAGCTAGGAGATTAGGTAGGAAATCTAGAAGAACTCCTTGCGATTGTTGGGAGGAGGATTAGGATGACACAAAGCAAGGTTGCGTAAGAGGGTAGGAAGAACATTTAAACCCTTCTCGTAGTTTGAAACCATAGTGTAAGACTCATAAAAGCTTAGGTGGAATAGTGCTAGTGTAGAAGAGAGGGGAAGAAAGAAAGAAAGGAGGAAGGAAAAGAGGGAGTTTAGATCATCAAAAATTGTAATATTTTCTCAATAAGCGGTGAGCTCGGAAAAAATTCAAAACAAAGCCAAAGACTACCATGGAGCGTGAAGATGTACACATGGACGTGGACGAAGTTATTTCCGACACCGGTAGTGAAGAGGTGAGTTTTTGATTCAATCTGTGATGTTTCTCCCTAATTAGCATTTATTTTCCTAATCAGCCCTTAGAGCGTGATTAGCACCCGAGATTAGTGCAAATTAGAAGTTTAGATTCAAAAAGTTATAGATTAGTAATAGAGGTTTCCAAAAACATCTTATAGTTAAGATTTGATCGTAAATTGACCCCGTTAGCCTAAGTTAAGCGGTAGGGGTTAGAATGGAGGAATTTTAATTAAATTTGATCCACAAGGAACAATGGACGGAAATTAGGATTAGATTAGAAGGAGGATTTAGGATTAAAATTAAAGATCAAATAACGGTTTAAAAACCTAGAGTTAAATTAAGATTTTAATTAGGGAAGTTAAAATTCAAAAGTCTAAATTTGGAGTTAACTTCAGGAGATAAAAAGTAGAGTAGGAAATAGAAGTCAAAAGTAGAATCCACTTAGGAAGTAGATTGTTGAGTTAGAAATAGAGTTAAAATTAGAAGTCAAAACCCTAGAGTTAAAAGTTGGAATTAAATTTAGGAGGGTAACATTTAGAGTTAATCTAGGATTAAAACGATAGGATTAAATTTGGAAGTAGGAGTCAAAAGTCAAAAGTCAAAAGTTTAGATTGAATTTAAAGGTTAAATTTTAAAGTCAATAGGGGAGTAAAAGGTTAGAGTGAAAAGCTAAAAGTAGAAGTTAAAACTTAGAGGTAGAAGTAAAATTTTAGAGTTAGTTGGAAGTAGAAAAATCTAGAGTCAAAGTGAGAATGTAGAGTTAAATTCGGAGGTTAAGATTGGGGATTAATTTTAGAAGTAAAAATTTAGAGTTAAAAGTCAAAAATCTAGAGTTAAATTAGGAGTAAAAATCTACAGTAAAAAAGTGAAAAGTTAGAGTTAACTTTAGAGGGTAAATCCTAGAGTAGTTTAGAAATGAGAATATAGAATTAAAAGTGAAACTTAGAATTACCCTAGAAGGTTAAAACTTGGAAGTTAGGAGTTGAAGTTGATTTAGAAGTAAAAACCTAGAGTCAAAAGTCAAAACATAAAATAGAAGTCGGTAGTTAATACCTAGAACCAAGCTGAAGAAGTAAAATCTAGAGTTACATTAAGAAGTTGGAACTTTAGGGATAGCTTTTAAAAGTAGAACTTCTAGGTGGAGTCTTAGAAACCCAAGATAGTCTTAAGGGTTCATGGAAGGAACATAAGGGTTCATGGAAGGAACATAAGGGTTCCCCTTTTTACGTAGTTAGGGACGTTAAAAATGACGCCAACTACCTAGTCGACCCTCGACATAGGATAGATAGTTAGGGAGTCAGGATTTCACCATGACTCTGAACATTGCAGTTAACTTGTGAGTTACTACATGCATTACTAATTATTCGCTACCATCCACGACCCTTAGGAAACGTTAGCAAAAAAGATCCATTGCTTGGAAGGCACAGTGGACCGCGCTCACAACACCCCCATATATTAAAAATGTGGATAAAGGCATAGAACCTGGTCGGTGTTCGCTTTATTATCAAGGGTGGGTAATCTAGCGCCCACACCATCGTAACCGTAACTCGGGTGGGCTTTTCCGGATACAAAATTGAAATTAGGAATTCCAGCATCCGTCTCTGCCTAGCATCCTTACAGTCACTCACAGGGTATCCATCCTTGGCGGTGACCGGATTTCAGAACTTCTCAATTCCGTACTTCTCTACCCAAGAACCTAATCCGTTCTTCTTGAACTAGTACACTTCCGCCCAGGTATCCGCTGTCCAAGCTAAGGGTCACCCTCTCACTATCAACTCAAACTGATTCGGGACCCCGGAGATGAGTTCCTCGAGCATCTCTTGGTCCTTAACGTTCCATGGCCTTTGTATCAAACCTAGGCACCCCATTCGCGTTAGATCTTCCTCTAACTGCTTCCGGAGGGTCAGGTTAGATTGTTAGAAGGGATAACCGGACTAACCACTCGAGCCGTGACTGAATACCGACGCGCTATCGGATTACTAGGTTCCGCCATGATTTACCAACACAACAAACTAAATCCGGTGTAATTGGCATCGACCTCACCTTTCTCTCCCTGTCGCGATCCCTAACTCACCACTCTTTCTCTCAACTAAGCACGCACAGAAGTCAGCAAAGTGAGAATGGAAGAGAACTAGGGTTGGCGAGAGCTTAAATACCCGTCAAATTGTCGACCATTCCCGGTGGAGAATAGAAAGGAGACTGTCCCCGTAACGGTTCCCTAGGGTCGTAGGCTGAAAATCTAATCCGTAGCCTGTTCCGATCCCATTAAATCCGGATTTGAGATTTCTTTCTTCTTCCAGTAAATCAATTTTAATGGATCTAGAACTTCGGAATGTGCCTATCCAAAATTTATCTGCATCCGGATCTAATTTCCTATATCTTACCGAAATTTTAAAATTTCTGACTAAGTTCTAACCAAATTCTACGTTACGTCTCTTCATTATGAGTTTCCGTGCTCCCACAATAGTAAACAACGGAGTATGTTATAGGGTGTTTCAAGTGTTGCCCTGCACGATTGACTGAAGTGTCGGTTCAAGAGTCCAGCTTTGTTTAGTGTTTCCTCGTCCAGTATATCTGCGATTGTGAGTTGCAAGTGGAGTAGGTTGTGTTGTCTTTGGAGGGTGTTGAACTGGAGCCATGCTCCCCTGACCTGCTGGCATTCAACAAATGCGTGCCTTACAGTCTTCGTAGGTGCCGTTGGACAAAGCTTGCAAGCTCCGTCAAGGTCCATCGCTTGTAGCCAACTGCCGAGTAGAAGGCCCTCTGCTTGCAGGAGACATAAGAAAGAGCTAACTTTCTTAGGTAACCAACGGTGCCATATTTGCTTGTGTATTTCCTTCATGTTGTGAGTTGAGTGCCCTTGGAATCTTAGTCAAAGCTCGTACCTAGTAGGCCTAACTTGTTTGTGAATTCCTTGCCAATACCCTCGTTTGGCCATGTATTTAAACAAGTGTGTTTTTGGGAGATTGGCAATCTGTTGCCAGTTCCACTCACTAGGATCCTATGCAAACTTTGATAAGCGGGTTGGGTTATGTAGCCACAGCGTTGTGTTGGGGGAATGGGGTGCCCGAGATTGAATCCGATTGTTTGCATGGGTTTTTTGTACCTGACCCGTATGGGATGAGTGTCTATACCATTTGCAGATATCTGTGTCGTGCTATGTTTCTTGATCTCCTCCGTAGCTCCCTGTTGAAGGTAAGTGTCCACTGTCATGGTCTCTTCCTGCTATTCTCTAATGTGGTATATATCGTCATAGGTTGGCCTTCCGCATCCGTTGTAATCCAGTCCCCCACTTGTATTGGTTGTGCTTGATTAGGGTTTCTTAGAATGTTCGTGATGACTTGTGTCCTTTGCTTGTTGGTGTTCCTAGACCTAGTTGTTTGTAATAGGTTCGTGGCTGGTCGCCAGTCCTTTTCCTATGTCTCCCATATGTATTGAACTAGCTTGAGTCCTTTTGCAGCCCAATTTGAGAGTTTGCTTCCTAGTTCTAATCCTAATGGAATTCCGCTGTTAATGATCCAAGGATTGCCAAAGATTGGTTGTTGTAGCAACTCCTGCAGCGTTTGAAGCTCCTTCTACTTCACTCCATTTTTGGTACTGCACCAAGCCCGCTACAGCGCACCCCATAGTGTTGATCTTATTGGTTTGGTTTGGGTAAGTGTCATTAACCAGTTGCGGCCTTATGGCCATTTGTGGTTCCTTGGCGGTTGAATTGTATCTATTCGGTGTTGAAGCAGTGCTCGCCATGACCTTCTCCTAGCCTGTAGCCCTCTTATCATGAATTTGGCTAGCAGGGCCTGTGTTTGTGCTTGGGGGTCGATGATTTGTGTGCCCCCTTTTGCGTATGGTGTTATAGCTGCATTCCAAGTGATTCGGGCTCTTCTTTGGCCTTCCTTCCTGCTCAACCAAAGGTAGTCCTTTACCAATCCGTGAATGATCTTTAGTGTTTTGAATCCTGTGTTTGCCATAGAAGCTAGGTACCACAATGAAGCCAGTATTATTTGATTGGCGACAAGAAGTTGCCCTGCTTGTGATAGAGCCTTTGAGCTCCAGTAGATCAACGCATCTCTCACTTGGGTGAACACCTTTTCATTTCTTATTGTTTGCAGAACCCTAAATGCCGTAGGGACGCCTAGGTATCTGCAATGTTCTCCCTGCTTAGCAAGTGGGCGCCTCGTGCTTTCCCCCATGTCCATGTCCTTTTTGTTAAAGATGCCCATATTAGGTTTGTTTTTGGCTAGTTGATTTTGCTGCCGGACGCCTCACAGTAGAGGTCTAAGACCTTCAAAACCTTGTCCAAATTTTCCTTAGTTTCCTAATAAGGAGATTGAAGTGTTGTCAGCAAATAATAGTTCCATTCCTGTCTTGCCATTAGGCAGTTTGAGCCCTTATACTCTGTAGGTCTGGTCCTGAAGCATGTGTCCTAAGACATTTGCCACTAGTAAGTATAGGTATGGCGCAAGTGGGCAACCTTGCCTCATGGCGCATCCTAGTATGAAGGCAGGGCTGGCCTCTTCATTTACCAGAACGGTGGACTGCGAACCTTCATATAGAGTTGCCCTCCATTGGAAAAATACATTGTGAAATCCCATCTTGCACATAACGGCCTGCAGGAATGTCCAACTTACTCTGTCAAAGGCTTTCTTGAAATTGAGTAGCATGAGCACTAGGTTTTGTTGCATTTTGACTGCCCACTCCATCAACTCCTCTACTACAAAAGTGTTATCTAGTATACTCCTCCTGGGAACAAATCCGGCGTGTGACGGATGAATTATGGTGGAAAACATTGGTTTCAATCTTGCTGCCAACAATTTGGCCTGAATTTTGTAGGTGGAGTTTAGGAGTGTGATAGGGCAGTAGTTAGAGATCGTGTGCTGGTTGCCCGATTTAGGAATGAGGGCAATCTTGCCCATCTTGATGCTCTCTTGTAGCCATCTTGTTGTCTTGATCAAATTGGCTAATTCAGTTAGCAATGGGTTGGTGCAGTCCACGAGCTCCTTGCAGAATTCCAATGGTATTTGGTCCTGCCCTGGCGCTTTGTGGGTGGGTAGTTGGTCCATTGCCTATTAGATCTCCTGTATAGTAACTTCTCTGATGAGAAGTTGGCTTTATTCTTCTGTGATAATTGCAGATTTGCTTAGTACGCACCTCTCCCTCGCTATGGAATTAGCCTCTACCGCCTCGTCTTTTGCGTACAAGCTAGTGTAGTAAGTCATCATGAGCCTCCTCATTTCTTTGGGGTCGTTGGTCACTACTCCATCATGGTGTAACTCCTTTATGTAATTTCTAGGTCTATGTTTCCAATGGAATTCAAAGAATTCTTTAGAGCATGTGTCATCTGTAAAGTTCCATTTGATGTCCAATTTGCTCTTCCATTTGTCCTGTTTCTCCATTCACATTTGGTGTAGTGTTTGCTGGACAAGGTTTAGATTTTATCTGGCCTATTCATCTTGCCAATTTTGGTGAAGTGCTGCCTTTGCGGCCTCTAGAGCTTTGAATTGGCTTTTAAAGATTTCCTTATGATTTGTTGTGTCCTGTCGCTTATAAGTGTTGATGCACTTGAGTGTATTTTTAATGGCTTCTTCAACTTGTTAGGACCAAGTGTCTGCTGGGTTGGCTTCCAGCCCTGTCCTCCATGTCTCTTTAAGTGTTGTGAATCCCTCGGGTGAGCTTAGAAGTTGTGTGTCGAAAGTTGCCTTTGTCCGTGGTAAGCACATAATCTTGTAGATTTGGCAGTGGACGGCCGCATGATCTGATATGCTATTGAGAGTCAGCTAGGCCCTTGTATTTCCCCCGAGGTCGTGAACTCCCGGGCTTCCATAGAACCTGTCGATTCGCAATAAGATTGGGTTGCATATTTGTTTCCCCTGCCATGTGAAATGTTTCGTAGTCGCTTTGGAGAATTCATTGGAGTTGTAGACGTCTCAGAGCTTGTGAGTCATAAGCATTTCGTTCCAAACAAATCTCTCCCTTCTTGTCATTGCTGTTCCCGTATAAGTTGTATATCAATTTGTCGCTGATTCGACAATGATCCAGTCTCCTCCCATAGCCAATCAATTGGGGGAAGTTCAAACATCAACAGCGCGTGCCACATTCTTGGCCTAGCCACCGGTTGGTTGTAGTCGTATATGTTGACGATTCTGACTTTGATTGTTGGGGAGAACCTCAAGGTGATGTATTGCGCCCTACTCCCGAGCATTACTCCGTGCTCCTCAATATATGGGACAAGTCTTTCCGCTATGAGAATTCCTGTACTGCCTTTGTATTTGCTCGTGGTGGCGGAATAGGTCGATTCATTCCAAAATTGTCTGCCCCCTTTGTAGTGTAATTGCGATGTTAGCTTCATGCAATCTCTAATTCCCATATATATTTCTTGGAGCAAGATAACCTGTGGTTTGGGCTCTGGTTGTCTGAAGAGGTACAAATGTCGCACCGTTTACAGGTGCCTTGTTGCCCTTGTCTTAAGCTGCGGACATTGAAGGTGATACAAGTGAGTGGCACCATCATGTTGCAAAATTGAGTAGTTCGTTGAACAGGCCTTGCGCCCATTCATTCCCTTGCTTTTGTTGTTGTGTCTCCCCTATGCCTATCTCCGAATGAATTGGTATGGCGTGGCCTTTTGCTTTCTTGGCGGGGTGCTTGCTGGAAGATGCTTCCTATTCCATCTTTCTTGTCTGCAGTAGGCTTTGCTTGAATCCCTCTTTGATGTCCAAGTTGTGTAGCGCACCTTTGATAGGATTCTCTGTCATTGCTTCAAGGGTCACAGGTAGTCTCAGCCATGCGTAGCAGGTGGGTCGTTGTACATGGATGTTGTCCTTACTAATTTCCACATAAGGGAGTAATAGACAGCATGCTTCCTGCCATGTATAAAACCAGGTTGCATCCTCCCAATTCCTGAGTGGACTATATTTAATGTCATGCAACATGACCGTTTGTAGCTCCTCTGCTGTTTGGTCGAGAATGTATCCTTCGTCTGTTGTTTGTTCCAGGTTGCCATTGTGGTGTCGTGGGTGATTGTCAGTGCTTTAACGACCCTGTGCTACTTGGTTGCCATGTCTGCGAGGTAGTATGTGGAGTGGTGTCTTGTGTCGAGCCCATGCGTTGGAACCTTTTTGACGAAGGTTGGGATTACCCTTCAGCTCCACTGCGATGCTGAGGTTGGAGTGATTAGTTCAAGGGCTTGAAAGAATGCTTGGGGTAGCGTTTATTGTTGGTATCCGTTTTCCTACAAGGGGGATTGGTCTGTCTTTGTTCCTGATGTAGGGATCTTCTTTTTCTTCTTGCTTTTAGCCGGTTGCCAGACATAGATGTTTATCTCCTCTTTGTCCCTTTGGGATCCCTCTTCCGGTCTTGAATCCTCTGAGGTGTACTGTGATATCTCATCCTCTTCTGAAGTAAGCTAATTGGATCCTTGCTTGTGGTATTGACTCTCGCATTGGGAGTAATTCACGGAGTGATAAAGTTGTAAGTCTGGTAGTCTCACGGCATTATGTTCTGGCATTGGTGATCCTTGATCGCCAATATTCCTTTCCTGCATCGGAATTGTTAGCTATCAACTTGCTTGGTTGTCTTCCAATGTGCACTCCTTGCTGTCTCCCGAGTCTTGGACCATATTTGCATATGTTCTCTATTGATGGTCTGGTTCATTTTGGAGCCTTCTCTGCGGGGTGCGCCCGTTTGATTGCTGAGTCATTTCTTCTGGCTACTTCTTGGTTGTTGTTGGTATGCTAGGGTAGTCAACTTGTTGTTTTGGTAGCATCACCCTTTGGGTGACCTTAGTGAGGTTCATCTGGTGGCAGGTCCTTTTTGTGTGGTCGGTAGAGTCAAGCATAGTGTCTAGCTCTGTTGCTTCACTTTTGGTATGGGTGTTGAAGGTGCTTGACTGGTTTCCTCTGTTTTCCTTGACGATCCATTTCTGTCCGCCTTTCTCTCCCTGCGACCTCAATTGACCTCCTTGGTGATATCTTTCTTCCTCCCTGTGTTGCATTTCGGGGCATACCTGCTGCTTTTGTTGCTCTTTAGGTTGACTTGAGGGCTCTTGCTATGCTTGCTCTACATTCGTCGATGTGTGCTAGTACAGAGGTCGTTGGGGTATGGGGGCTGGGCCTTCTGGTGTTGCGTCTTGTATTTCTTCCAAGGTGCCTCTTTGAAGCTTTGACCTGTTGTTTGCCTCTTTGAGTCTTGTCATTTGAGACTGGATCTTGGTCTGGTATTTCCACCCTTCCTATGGGTTCTTACGTTTGTCACAATGCTTTGCCATATGTCCAAATTTTTGACATCTCCTAATTGATCTAGTAGGCCACTGAATAATAGGCCATGCTTTGTGGATTCTCTTGGGTGTTCTCTAGGTATCACTATTGATTTTGGTAGGTCATGTATGTATCCTTGGAGTATTTTGATCCTATAACCGGTTGTCTTTGTTCTATAGGACTCTAAACACTCCACCTTCAAGACTTTTTTGAGCTTGGTTGTTAATATGGGGAGGCATGTTCGGTTTCTTTGGTGCCTACCTAAGCCCTGTATCTAGACCCATATTGGATATCAAAGTTCCACGGCTGTCTCCGCTAATTCTGGCAAAAACAGAGGCAACCATCTAGCTAATATGACTTTGCTATGTCCCATATAATACTTCCCGTCTAAGGTATGATTGCTCCTGACTTTGTGTGTGAATGTAGCTTCAAAATACCTATTGTTGAGGAGTACTGTACTTTCGAGCGAAGAGTGTAGTGTTTCACGGGCCCATGTATTTATGTCTTTGTATGCCGATGTTTTGTCCACTACTTGCCCTACCATTGTGACATTCTTCGCTGCATTGCGGTGCTTCTTAATGATGTTGCTCTCTTCCTCACTAAACTCTACTATTAGGTGCTCAACCTAATCAGTTAGCCCGGCATCTACCACCTTTGCTTCTAGTACTTGGGGTGGTGTTCATTGACATTGCTGTTTTGTTGATTTGCTCCGTTCATTGACATGACGTGAGGTTCATTGGTGCCAGTCGTCATTTTGTCTGCTATGTTGAGATCCGAAAGTGACGGTTGCAGCTACCCTCTCAAACTGCGTGTAAGCGCGTCCTCTCTTGTCTTGTTGACTTGTGCTGCATTAAAGTGGGCGTCCTCTTGCCACACTTGATTTGCCTGCTTCAACTAACTACCCTCCAATGCCTCTTGCCTACTTTGTTAACTTTTGCTATTTTGTCGAAAAAAGGATCAGTTGGATGAGTCCTTCACAAACAATAGTTAGGTTGCGTGTGATTGTCTAATTGTAGAGTGACAACCCTTTAAATCCTAACCCTAATCACCGTCAGCTTCGCTTCGGCGCGGGGGTGTACTTGGAAATTGCAAATGAAAAATGTGCAATCTGCATCCTCGGAATTTGTTGTAAAAAGAAAAGATCTTCTACAATAGCTTGACTTCCAATGAGTGTTTTTGCAATTTTTTAAGCCAATGATTAATATGGTGATGCAAAAGGATGATTTCAAGGGTCATCCCTTTGTCCTTTAAGCCAACAATTAACGCGATAATGCAAAAAGATGATTTCAAGGGTCAACCCTTCATCTTCTAACCCTAAAGCGCTCCGACGTCCATATTATGGACGATGAACGGAGGGCCTCAAAGCACTCTGTAGTCCAACCAACTTCTCACTCATCTAATGTAATACTTGAATCTAGAAAGATAACCTTTCTTAACAACCACATTCATGAAATTCCGGTAAATGATGTTTCTATACAAAGTTGTAAGCAAAAATGTGCAAAAATTCAAAAAAGGATTGAGGCGTTAAGGGTTAAGAAAAGAACCGGAGAAAGTTTTGACGAGAGAGAGCCGAAGAATTTCTCTTTTTTCTATTTCAATGATTGAAATGAATTAGGAGTTTCATCGTTGTGGGATATGAAGATGTGGATGTCGCTTGTTGGTGTGTACGTTTGGAGGAGTGATTTGTTTTTAGAAGTGCTTTTTCCAAGTTTATATTGTTACCGCATTTGGCTTCTTTGCAATTGGGTGTTAATCGTTCGGTACACTGTTTGGAAAAAACAGTCGGCTAGTTCAAATTTAGCCGGTGGAATTGGGGAAAAAACCGGTTGTAAATTGAAAACATCGGCAAAAGTCCGGTGAAAAAATCTGTATAATTTCTATTTCCAGTAAAAAATAGAGAAAATAACCGGACTCAATTCTTCAAAAACCGGTTCAATATGAGAAATTGAGAATTGAAGGAAATTAGCTGGTAAAAGTCAAAAAAATTCCGGAACACTGGTTCGGTATGCTTAGCTGCGGTTTGAACGATTGCCACTGTCGAGAATCCTGCGAGACCTTTTTGAGAGGAGCGAGGATGCTATTTTTAGTTTCTCTGTTTTTCTCTTGAACGGATCTTCTGCGATATCTGTTGCGGTTTCCAGTCTATCCTTCGTCTCTGCCCGAGTTTTTGTTTCAGCTGGTACAAGTTCTCTTACTTGCCGGCTATACGGGAATGTTTTCATGAATGCAATCAATATATAAAGAAGTAAAGAAGCTCACTGGCACATGTTTAAGGATTTGGACACTGAGTACTTGAAGTCTGTTGCCAAGTTTATTTGTGGTGGAAATTGATTTCCAGATCACTGCTCCATAGAAACCTGAGGAATTTGACTGCTGTCGTAGGAGGCAGCAGCTCAAGTAGGGTTCTGGTGAGGTGAATCTCATGAGGACTATCATCTAAGGTGAAAGCATCTTTGTTCGCCCCCAGTTCAGCAGAGATTTGAAACCAGAAATTGCATAGTAGAGAATTTGTTTCGTGTGTATTTGAGGAGTCAGAGATGGCTCTTTTTAGCTTATGTTAACGTGAAGCGTGGATACTGATGCAGGATTTGTCTTCACGAATAATTTTTGAATCGAGTGCGTTTAATGATTCTGTCAAGTATGTTGTCCTCACTTTCCTTATCTTTGTAAGATTTCTGCCTCGCTTATTAGAAACCTGCCGATAAACATGTTCAGAGGATGGTTATTTCTCTCAAAGCTTTTTTGATGATCGTCCTAATTACACCGTGTTTCTTTCTGCCTTTCAGATGATATTAGATTGACAAAGTGATTCTCTGTTCCCGAAAGTCTTACGTGTAGCTGTTGTTTCATATCAGGTAGTTATTATCCTTTCTTGGCGTGGAAAATATTACTTCCTCAGCAAGAGACGCTCTAAGCATTGAGAACGTCTCATGTCTGGATATGAATGGTTAGAAAATTCTCTACCTTGACTGGTTGCTAAGCATGGCGGCCGACTCGAAGTAGAAGCTGAGGCATGGTTTTAAGCGGATTAGTCAGGAGGGTGAAGTCGGACGTAATTTTATGTCTACAGGAAGGCAGGGGAGCGAGTGCGAGGTGGGACAGCGGAATGGGGGCCAAGGTATCAACGGGCCGTGATGTTGGAATCGGGTATTTAGATAAAGATTGTGGGACCAGACTAAAATGGGACGAGATTGTGGAGATTCGAAAAGAAGGCGAATCAACGGAGGAACTGAGTGTCCACTTTGGCTATCATTGCCAGTCAGGTCATGCTTCCTCAGGGCACCAGAAAACGGTGTCTAGCTCAACAGGCACTGCCTCTGAAGTAAGCCCCATGGAGAATGGTTTCTCTGTTACCATTCCCAGTGGCTTCAGAAATGCTCGAAGAAACAGCTCCTTTGCATCCTTGTCAGGAGCTGCATTGGGTGCGAATGCCACGCTGGCAAACAGTAGCATATGCAATGGCAAGCTTGGCGAGGAGATTCTCCCTGGTCTTGATTCCCCTAAGACATTCAGGAAAATGGATTCTTTGTATCGAACTTCATCATTGAAGAGTGACTTGTCGTCTTTGACCACGCTCAACAATAGACGCACTATTGGGAGTCAATCGGTACCAGCTGAGTTGGGTGATTTATCTTCTCAAACAGCGAGCTTCTCAGGTTCAGATCGAAGCAGTTTTCTCCATGCTAGAGACGTGCAGATGGCTGGGGGTGCAGCAGGGGAGGATCGTGTGCAGGCTGTGTGTTCTGAGGACAAAGGATGGTTATTTTGTGGTATCTACGATGGGTTTAATGGCCGTGATGCCGCTGACTTTCTAGCCGGAACTTTGTACGAGAATGTTGGCTTGTATTTGCGCTTGTTGGAACATCAGACTCAGAAGCGACAAGCTCCGACTGACGCCGATGACTGTTACTCAGGGGAGGAGGATATGATAGATGATGCAACTTCGACACAGCAGGTAAAGATCACTAGCAGTTTAACGGACAGATGCATTTATTCAGTGATGGACGACTTGATGCAAGTTGATGAACCACAAAATGAAAGCTCGGACTTGCCTCAATTTCGACAAGGTGTCCTGGATGGGTTACGACAAGCATTGATCCAGACGGAGTGTGATTTTCTGGAGAAAGTCGAGCAGGAAATGCAGGAACGGCCTGACCTTGTCATGGTTGGTTCATGTGTTTTGGTAGTGCTTTTGTATGGTCGCAACCTGTACACTTTGAACTTGGGTGACAGTCGAGCTATTCTTGCCACATCAAAGCCTCCTGTCCATGCCGCCACGATTGGAAATAAGAGTCCCTTATATGTTGTGGAGTTAACAGAACGACATATTGTTGAGGATGCTCGGGAGCGACAGCGGGTTATTAACGAGCACCCTGAGGATCCCAAGGCTATAAGCAATGGCCGCCTCAAGGGGAAGCTCCGTGTCACTCGTGCTTTTGGTGCTGGTTATTTGAAAAAGGTTAGTCCATCAACCAATTGGTGCTGATTTTTTTCTGACTTTACTTGGCCACCGAAGGCTATCTTGCGATTTCACGACATGGAATTTTTGTTCATAACTCTTCTTCTGTGAGTTGCAGACTGTTATGAACAATGCATTGATGGGTATATTGCGCGTGAAGGATTTAATCAGCCCGCCGTATTTGAATGTCACTCCTTCAGTAAACAGGCTTCAAGTGCAACCTGAGGATAAGTTTGTTGTCATTGGGAGCGACGGTTTGTTCGACTTCTTCACAAATGAAGAGGTGGTAGAGTTTGTAGACAGCTTTTTATTCGCCCAGCCAACTGGTGATCCTGCTAAGTACATGGTTGAGCAGCTGCTTCTTCGTGCTGCTAACTTTGCCGGTACAAATATATTTCCTTTGCTACCCTTCAGAAAGAGAGTTGGCTATGTTAGGATTACATTTTTTTGCGATTGAAAATGCTACTGAAGTTCTAATAATTTATGTCATTGATATAAAGTTGAAGCTCATTCTTGCACTGGTTATGAATTGTCAGGGATTCCAGTGGACCAGCTCAAGTCCATACCAATTGGCCGCAGAAGAAAATTCCACGATGACGTGACTGTTATCGTGGTGGACCTCAGGACAGAGTTGTTCGCTGCGAATGCTTCAACTTCCTCATAACGGTTTGTCTGTAACTACCCCTGAGCGCAGGGTCTCTTTGTCTTCGTCTCCCACATTACTTTGTGCAGCTGATGCAACGAATACAGCACGTGTCCCTCAATTGAGCGGTGAAGTGGGTAGCTTTTTTGGTGACTCGAAATGCTCCAGCAATTACTTGGTGCGATCATTTTCGATCACCAGCACTGGAATCTTTCGATATACTGGTCATGGATGAAACGTACTGTTAATCAAACTCTTATGGTGCTACTGCAAGTACGATTCTTCTTAGGTGTAAATATGAGCTTCTGTAATTGTTGGCCGACATGGGTTGACCGGTGGTCACATTGTCTTTTGTATTTGATATCCTAACGCAAAAATAGGACATGATTAGTGTTAGTTAATATATATATGTATTGGATTTAAACACTATAATCAGTTTAAATAGTCTAATTCTCCGCTACAAAAATTTGAAGTATAGCATCACAAATCTGAAGTTTTATGATGGTCATTCATTGCATGAACAACTGAGTGGAATTGGGTTTAGAATCTCCATTCTCATGGAGAGAGCTACCCCATCCTAAATAGAACTACAATGAGTGCGACCTACTCTTTAACTTCTCGGTCGTCTTGTATATCTCTGGTCCTTGATTGTATTTACTATTTTTTGCAGATTTTTGGCACACAATCCTCTGCAACTTGTCTTTAAGGATCTTTGTTTCCAAGCATCCTATAGACGATGTAGGCTACTTTTGGAAATTGTAGTAAGCAAGTGTCAATTTCCGTGAACCATTGTTGCGGATGGCAATCATTAGAGAGAATTTGGGACCTCTAAAGGGTCGCGAGTTCCCATGAGTTCTCCACAAGTTTTGAATAGTTTTTGACTGCTGAAACTGCGCCACCGCAGCAGGGTGACATGGCCGGGACTCGGCCACATCAGATTTAAAATTAAAAAAAATAAAAATAAAAATAAATTAAAAAAAATAAAATTCTTAAAATGAAATTTGGTAAAAAAAAATAAAAATAATTTTTTTTTTTTTTTTTTTTTTTTAAATATATTTTTCGGACAGCCCATACCACTATTCACAGCATGGGGACAGATTGGGGAACGGGCCTGAAACGGCCCTTTCTTGGCCCCAAATCCCTTCTAATGGGACTTAGCAAATATGTCATTGCCTTTTATAAACAATTATTGGCAAAAGATATTGGATTTGCATTTGAAAAAATTATATATACAATCTTGGCAAAAGATATTGGATTTACGAATTAAAACCTTCATATCTCGATGGTGGTCTTCACACCCATTTCTTTATTGTAGAGTTTTCTTTGTTGCACCACATTAAATTTAGAGCAATCTTGAGATGAGGTCAATTTGAGTGGAGAAGGTGAGTTTATAGGGTTAGGATGCTTTCTTCCATTTGGAAAACTATTGACAACACTGTCATTGACAAGCATCATTAAGAAATCCATTGTTGATTGCTCAGTGGTCACCAAATATATAATGTACCCCAATCCACTTTGTGGTATGGCAAATTGTCTATAATCAGAGAAGGAATCAGTAGGGGCAGTATACTTTTTGTCACAATCATTTTCAAAGACTAAAGTAGTATGGAAAGCTTGGGGACAAACATAGAATCTATAAAGTCATGTATTTTGTTATAGGAAAGAATAAATATATATATATAGTATTGTTGACATAAAATACAAATGAATTGTAGTAAAATTAAAGTACAACCAATATTTAATGCTGCCTACAAATTTATATCATCGTGATTTTGACACATGACAGAAATAAATTTCCAACTCCTTTATCTTGAGTTCCCTGTGCTGCCTACAAATTTATATCATCGTGATTTTGACACATGACGGAAATAAGTTTCCAATTCCTTTATCTTGAATTCCTTGTGTTGGTCTTTGTCCAATTCTTGGAAATGCATTTTACGGTTAGGATTATTTTCTCTCCACTCAAGGAAAATAATATTGGAGTTTTTTATTGCCTCATTCAACTCTTTGAACTCGATTCTATTTGGATCTTGAAAATTCTCTATATTATCGTCTCTCCAGAAAGTATACAATCTCTGCAAACATTAAATCCAAAAAAAAGATGATCAATGAAGATCTTATTTATGACTCAATGTCCTTCATACAACCATGTAGAACAAAAAACTACAATTTTCAGCTTGTTCAGGATGTGTTTTGCAGGACTGTTGTCGACTATTATGGTATTGTCACTCGGGAATCCAAAATCCCTCATCCAAAATAACTTCTCCAACAATTTTAGGAACAAGTCCTTGTTTATTCTCTTCACCTTATAGTTGACTATCCTTCAAGGGTTGCTATTATGTGAGCATAGGAGTGTGAGCCCATGAGCCTAAAATACTACACACCTATGTTATAGGTGTATATATTATAGAAATCGTCTATGATTATAGGATATATATGTTACAAATACCCATTTTATAGGTGTTTATGATACATACACCTTCTATAGTATGTGGTATTTATATTATAGGTACCCATATTGTAGGCTCAATGCTCACAAGCTCGCATTCTTGGGCTCACATACTAGCACCATTGACTATCCTTCCAAACTTATTTCTGCACTTGAGTACACTGTTTTGCTTTTGTCCAAATATATGCAATAAGGACTTTAAGCCTTTGAATAGGTACTTGTATACAGATGTATTGTAAACCTTTTCATGGAGCTTTAGATAGAGGTGTTTGCAATCAAAGTTAACCCCCAGAAAATGTCTGGTCGAGGGATACAACAATAACATCATACTCATTAAAATGGGAGTTTTTTTTTTAAGGAAATGGGAGTTTTTAAAATCACTACAAACCATAAATTGAAGAAAATTTGTTATCAATAAATACAAAATAAGCAATGCAAAGATATACAAAGCAAGTGTGCAATTGTAAAAATCCCAAATCCCATGTGAAAAAATCTGAATTACATTGCATTTTATCAAAAGTATTCATTAATTGAATATACATGTATTGCATTTAAGAATATAAATTGTGTCCAATTTATAGTTAATTCATCATCCACACTCTAAATATGAATCTTGGCTAGAGAATAGTGCAACATTGAGAGTTGAAAACTTGGTAATGTTTTACAACATTTCAGTTTTTACAATTTCCTAAAGAAAACTACCCTATACTAAATACAACTACTATGAGTGTGTCCTACCTTCAACTTGTCCCTTGTTGTAAAGAACTCTGGCCCTTGACTATATCACGTATATTTTGAAGATCTTTGGCTTGCAATGTCTCGCCTTTTCTTCTTCAAAGACCTCTCCTCCCAAGCGTTCCACGGACAGCAACTAGAATGAATCGGATTTGAATTTATGTCATGGGACTTGCATTGGCGTCTTGCAACTCCCAGTGAATTGCATTGAGGTAGAGTACGTTGGAGGATGTTAGCTGTTATAGGCCACTTTTGATAACTACCACTAGGACGCGGTGATTGACACAAACCATTAGCGCGGATGTCACTGGACTTAGCCAACGCGTCATCGCCTAGCAAAATTAGAGACCACACAACCATAAAATTAAAGATTATACAACCATAAAATTAGAGATCACACAACTATAAAATTAGAGATCACACAACCATTCCAAAACATTAGGTAAGCATTCTTACAAAATATATTGCATTTGTAGATGAAAGGATTAGAGCCCCATACCTCATGGGCAACCACGACACCTATTTCTTCAAAAGAAGAGCTTTCTTTGCATTGCTACATTAACCCCAAAGCAATCTTGGGGAGAGGTCAACAATGAACAACTTTTGAATGGAGAAGGGGAGCTCGCGAGATGAAGGCGTTTTCCTTCACTTAGAAGATTGTCAACAATTTTGTCATCCACAAGCATCATTGAGAAATCCATTTTTGATTGAACAGTGGCGGCAGAGTATATGATGTACTCCAATCCTCTTTGCAATATGGCAAACTATCAATAGTTAGAGAAGGAATAAAAAAAGTTGCACATTTGATTCTACAGTCAATTTTACGGACTAAAGTGGCACGTAAAGATGCCTGGGGATATACAAAAAAATGTTATCAAAACAACACTTTTTGAATTACACAATTACAAATAGGCAATGGAATAGGAAGTCATGCAGTTGTTTATTTTGGCCCATTGGGCAAAATGTACACAATATGTTCACCTTCACCAACATGAATTAGAAATATAATGCAATAAAACCAAAATCAAACCAATAACTAGTATGAATCCTCGTCATTGTGATTCCAACACGTGATAGAACAAGTATAAGAAGTCTTCTACTCTAACCTTCTTATGCTGGAGTCTCTCAGATTCCTCAAAGATCAATGGATGGGTAGGATTTTTCATTTTCTTCTCCAAGAAAATAATATTGGAGTACTTCATAGCCTCTGAGAGCTTTGTGAATTCTAATCTGTGTCCTCTGTGAAATAGGTGTAAGCGTCCAAAAATATTGTCTCTCAAAAAGTAATACACTTCTCCTAGCTTGGCTGTATGCAGGCGGTGCATATAAAGAAGATGATCAATGAAGAACCCATCCATTGCTTTGTAACCCTTAAAGGACCACATCTTGAAAATTATCACATTCTTAAAGTAGTTAACCCTCAAAGGACTACAAGGCCACTATATGGCTTTTGCAACTACATTTGTAGATAATTTGATACGTTAGCCTCACTAATAGTTTGTGAACAACAAAGAGACCCTAGATGATTTTTTCTAACGAATCTATTTGTACAACTTGATCAAGAAATGATTGAGTTTGCGATTTTTGGTGAATTTTTTGAGAATAGAGAAGATGTTATAGGCCATCACTTCACATCCTCATACCTTTTTTTCTACACCTCAAAAGTCAAAACTATTTGAAAAAAATTAATCATCAACATCATGATGATATGTACTTGTGGAAGTTTTTGGAGCACTTTTGAGCATTCCAATTTTAGCATTCCTATTTCAATGCATGTAGAAAGTACTGCCTAATCAAACATCTTTCATCAATCTTGTCAACGGTGGCATTTTTCAAAAATTGTGCAATTTCTTTGATTTTTTTTCCATAGGAAAGCTACATAAGTCTTCTTTCATTTTAATAGTGCCAATCATCAAAATTATTCTACACAAATGTGGAATTCTGCTTGTTGCAAGAGCTAGTCAAGAAAACAAGAAATATGCTCAAACACCCCCGGTCCTTTAGAGATTAATTACGTGCTTTGCAAGACTGTCGTTGACTATAATTGTATTTTCACTCAAGAACATGGAATTACTCATCTGGAACAACCTCTCCAATGGTTTTAGAAACAAGCCCTCGTTTATTCCCTTTACTTTGCAGTTGCCTATTTTTTCATGTTTAGTTTTTCATTTTAGTATGTAGCATTATTCTTGTCCAAAGATATGCAACAAGGTCTCTAAGCCTTTGAATAGGTACTTGCATACTTCTATGATTGTAGACCTCTTCATGGAAATCCAGACCTAGAGGGTTGCGACATTGGATAACTCCCGGAATATAGCTAGATAGTGGAGTCAAGTAGTGACTTTCTTGACACCAATAATGATTGTCTCTAAGCCAGAAAAAGCTTCATTGGGTTTGGTATATCTTTTGTTCCTCATATGATACCACCTATTTTCACAAATGCATAGTATCCTAAAATAATCCAAATGAACATTGAGCCATTTCTAGGTCACTTTAGACGTAAATGGAAGGAGGACTGGGTCCTCCACCTCACCTCTTGGAACGCATGCCTCACTGCTATCTTGTTTAGAAATTACAGCAAAATGTGCAGACAGTTAAACCACTACATTGTCTAGCGCATTTTGAGTACTAAAATGGAACATACGAAAATTCAACAGTATTTGTGGCAAGAACCAAAATTTAAAAAAACCCGTTATATTCATTAAAATGGGAGGGTGGAGTCCTCCCAAAATAATATTAGGCTTTTAAAGGCACAATGGGTTCCAATTTAGCTCATAATGGCTAAAATGGGCTCCAATTTAGCTCCATAATCACTTATATAATGAATTCAAATTAGCAATTTCCATTAAAATGAGAGCCTTTTAAATAGTACAAGTCTTGAACCAAACATTGTATTATTTTATGTCAAAAATTCTATGCATTTCACAACCAAGTAAATGTAAAATATAATACCAAATATATTAATATGATATACGTATTGCGTTTGCAATATAAAGATCGCAATACATCACCAAAACATGTATTCTCTACCAACAATCTATAACTCTAGTTGTGCGTATAGAAATCAATACTTAAACATTCATCTATGATACATTAAATCTACAACCTCTCATCTATGATAAAATAAGATATTATCCTTCTCCCACAATCATGTGAAAGCATATTGTAGACGTATAAAAATCAAATAGCACTCTATAACGCATAGCTAACAACATAGTCAAAATCTCATAAAACCATTGTTGCATTCAAGACAAAAGAATTGAAGCCAAATTCTAATTGATGACTTCAATTTGAGCAGCAAGAATCTTAATAATGCACTCTACAGTATCTTTTTGAATTCTAGACTTCCACATTGTCATCAAAGCACTCATATGTTGTCAAACTGGCAATTTGGTTTCATCAACTACTATAAGAAGAAAGGATTTTTTAAAGCAAAGATATTAGTAAGGAATTGCTGAACACTGTTTTTTATTTCTTGAAGGTCAATGACAATAGAAGTAATCTCAAAATTCAAGTGTGAAGTGATCATTGGTCAAGGTAAGGTTGTAAAAGATTGCATTATTGGTCCTAGTTGTTGTGTTGTCTCTTCAACTGCTTCATGCGCAGCACTTTTAGAAAGAATTTGTATGTAAAGGAGAAAAAAAGAAAAAGAAAGAAAGAAGGGATTTGCAATAACATCTTGTCACAACATTTCTTTAAATAAATCCCTTCTTCCAAAGAAAAAATCCATGTCCGAACTGAAAGACGTGCTTGTCTTCTAATTGGCTACGGCAAAAGATTGTTTATTGTTTACTTTTCCGAAGTTGGGAAAGTGAACTTCCAAATACAATAACAATGTTAGTGGACCCAGAGAGACAATTACTCTGGTCCACCTGTAGTACAAGCACGCAATAGACACTGCAGGACCAAAATTAGAATTCTAGATGGGCTTGTAGGGCCACTCTTATTGGCGGTTTATATTTTAGGCCACATCATCCTTCAATTGAATGGAAGGAGGTTACTCTCTTTGTTTCATTTCTGCACAGTCACATCCACAATCTGAGGTTGTTGCATGTCCCTTCTAATATCGCAAGACTTAATTGCATGCATCAATTCTTATATTTGAGAAGATTTGTAGGATTTATACTCATGATAGAAAATGAGGGCACATCAAAGTGTCATCAACAAGCTTCCAGCAAATCAAAGAAAATCTATGCAAATGGCATCCCTACTTATTAACTACTAAGCAACTTTTAAGTCAAAACACTGCCTCCTTTCCATCTCACTTTCTCTCCTTCGCATGCACTACTTCATTGGCTTTCTTACCTCCGTACACCGTTTTCACTCATCTCCCGTTATTAGCAACTACTCCTCGCAGCAAACCACTATCACAATGCCTAAAAATGGACGACAAACGGATAGAAGTGAAGTGCCAAGTCATATAGTTCGTGCGGCCAAGTGTTCAAAAAAACTATGAGGATGTCTTCTCCGAGATGTATGGTGAATTCCTTGTCATGCCCTCCTGGTTTCAGATAGCCCGTTCTTCTTGCTGAGACAGAATTTCACCTTTGTCCCTATGAACGGCCTCAAATTCAAAATGTCGCCACCTTCCCCAAGATGTAGAAAGAACGCTTCTCTATCTTTTCAGAACTCCACAGTCTCCATTTTTTTTCCACATTCTTGTTGTTTGTTGCTCTGGCTGTATAGACGGAACACACCCTATTGTGAGTACAACATGACATTGTTGACAAAATAGATTTACCTCAAAGAGAACCCAATAAAGTCTATTACCTGCTCCTAGTCCTCAATTTCCAAAACTATACTCTGCATTTTAGTTTATCATGGTCTAGGTTTAATATATCTTACCTGTTGCTGCAGACGATTCCTTGTTGGTTCATGCGCGCCTACAGAGAGAAATTCCACAGATATGTCAGAATGAAATACAACCGCACATTTGAATGGCCCATCACCGTGAATGTGTGCTTCATGAACGGCCGACCCCATGTGTCATTTGGAGCAAAGTGGAAGCAATTCATGCTATTCCACAATGTTTTTGCAGGAGACATGCTCAAATTCTCCTTTGTACAAAAGTCAATCTACCATGTGTTGCACGTTGTTGGATGCGAAAGATAGGAATCAATAATGCAGCTGCTCCACGATGACAACAGTTCCTACAAACAACCACAGCAGGCTCTAGCGCAACATTGTATAAATATGCGTTGATGGGTCTACTTCAAGGAGGTCTTCCACGTGATCAAAATGCAAAAGACCGCTACTTTGATCCTCTAGATTCCCTAAACATCTGGTAAAGACAACCTTCCAAGCCATTTTAGAGGGCATACAATGAGCCGTCAATCCTACGTATTTCAAGGAAGATTAACTTTGCCATTGTTCATGATTTGCTAAATTCCTTTCCTGAACGTTCTTTACCTCCCTTTATGATACTTTCTTTGCTTATCAAACAAAAATGCAAATAACTTTTTTAGAGGTTGAAGTGCGTTAGCGCTATGGTCATGGTTGTTTTCCCTGACTTGGCGACAATTAGACAAACACGATGTCCAACACATCCAATAGCCCCTTCCTCTATTTAATAAAGTCTAATAAAGACAGCTTTAAATTTAACTTTCAAATAAAACACTCTCTTTTTTATCTTAACACATTAAAGTTTCATTTTATTGAAGTGTCTCAATTAAATTAACACTTATTACATTCAAAATTTTGAGTCATAATTGAAATGAGATTCCAATGAGCAGTCAGCTTTGAAAAAGGCCTTATTAGACATGTTTAGATCGACAATATATCGTACGACATACTATGCCAGACAAACAACACAACACTTGGACCTTGAAATGTGTCCGACAAGACAATTCTAGCTACGGTCCGCACACTACATTTTGAAAACAATACATGGCAGTAGAGAAACATTGCTGTAAATTGACATGTAATTGAACAACGGACACACATGAGCTCCTTCTAAATTCATAGACTTCACTGTTATATGTCCATGATGTCTACTGCTCCTTCTCTGATCTTGACATTTCATTTTTCATGCTAGACTTGTTTGCATAGCTCTTGAATCCCTCCTTTTACAAGCATCCACCAAAGTCTTTTCCTTATGCAATGCTGCGAGAATAGCACAGAATACATTTAACTTTTTAAAAGTAGCATAAGTCATCCAGAGAATATTGAGCGCATAGAAATACGTACCTCAAATCTTAAAGGAATTATTGATTTTTAAATCGGTAGTGCGGACAAAGACAACTGCAGAGGTGATACACAGAACTATGAGACACAAATCAATTGGAGAATGCTACGAATGGACTTCAAGATAATAACACATGTTCACAACTAAGTTCACAAACCTTAGAGGAATGCCCAGGTACTGCTAAGCATTGTATGCTCTAGGGTTCATCAATATTGCCCGAACATAGTCCTCAACATATTCCTTATAGTGCCCAAGACCACATGGTTTATATTAGACTAGTTGATACACTAAAATGCACTAAGTCATTTTTAGGGTAAAAAACACTGTCACCACAAAGGCTATTAACAATTGCAATAGAGATGATGACCAGTGCAAGCAGTTTGAGGAACTTGGTTTGCAAAGCCTAATCACAAATTTGTCCCAAATAGCTCATAGTTCAACTTCAGCTGTACTTCCTGACAATACACAATGATTCACTTAACACTTAATATGTTTTAAAGCTTCATAATTGCACCGTCTTATTAGTGCACTACAGAGTTCCATCATCCCAATCAACATGCTTAAGATTTTACAAATCCAAAGTTCCACTAATTTATACTTTTTGCATTTCAACTCAATAAATTAGAATAACTCAAAGTACTGGCTTCTTGGTAGGCTAGAAAAGTTGTAGCACTCCACGGGATACTTCCTTGTTGTGTGCCTACCTTGTTTCACAAAGAATACTCTACGGGCTTCAATTTAATATCTAAAGTCCTCAAATTAACTGATAGCCTTGTCAAAATGGCAGGAGACATTGAAAAACACTCCCGCAACTTTGTACGTTACTAATAGTGCACAACTTTCTTCGACAAGCCTTTCTACCTCTACATGAATGCGGAATGACCTAGAAATGTAAGCGACATGTTCAAAAAAGAAAGACATCACTTTGTCTTCTAGGCAAACCAGAACTAAGCATTATCTAATATACTAATTATTATCACAAAACTCTATTAAAAAATTGAGTACATCCTAAATTAGCACACTGCACAATCTTTGACCACTTGGCACCTATCCAAAACTCACCTCCTCAAGGTCTATTGATTAGTTAGCATCTCTTCCAATAAATGCGCCATACTTGGAATGGTTCTTTTCCCATTCCTTCTTATACCGCTAACGCTTCTATTCCTGCTGGTCCAACTCTATACAATCGAGGAGATGAAATCAAATTTTGATGAGTCCATGACAAAATAATACAGTGTCTAAACAGTAATTCAAGTGTGCTAGTTTCAAATTCATGAGGGCATGACAATCATACCTTCATGTGACTCACTCGTAAAGGTAAAAGTACCCCCAGGTTTAAGGGATCAGCATCCAACACTCTAAGTATGGAAGTAAGTGGCTGCAATAGGTCATACAATTGTATCAAAGTCTACTATGGACCAAAATCTAGGAATTAGAATGGTCGATGATCATTATGAATGGAAGTAAAACACAACAATCCAACTTTCAACATACTTCATTTCATCGAATTCTCTTGGTACACCTCTTGCCGTTTAGAATTAAGTAGCCGTCCAAAGCACACACAATTCAGATGAAATTCATTAACACGGTAGTCTTGATCATGCTTGATAATCAAGAGATGCTGTCCCTTGGATTTATCAAGGTGCTTTAAGAACTAAGCTTCTAAAGAACAAACTGCTTCACTTAGTAGTCCTCTTCAACTCAGGAAGTAGTCTTTTGTTATACAATTCATATGTTCCACTCATGGATTCTTATCAACACACAAAACTAAGAGTTCTGCAAATGTGTTCTTCATCTCAGCTTTTCCGTGCTCTTGAAAGAGTTGTCAATCAACATTGAAGTTCACAGGATCTTATATTCGACAAAAGCTTGACAAAATACTCAACAGAAGCTATAAAACTTTCATACCTGCTTAGTGTTTTTATAACGTAATCATTTTTTCCCACCTTCTATTTCAAATTATTCATCCTACAACAAAACATCTATTCCTCTTGCAACAATGGTAAACATCAGCCTATTGCCTTCTCAATTTCTTTGTGACACATCCTCAAAAAGTGACACGAAGTCTAGCAAACTGAAACCTACTTGTCCACAAATTTCATAAAATAACAAATGATACAACATGAACTAATCATCTCTATTCTTTCTAAATGATGCATTTACCAAAATCCAATAAGCAATTTGGAGAATTGACAATCCAACTTACAAGACGTGATGTTGATTTGCCTTGTTGTATTCACTAGTCAACATGCGGAGCACATAATACATTTACTTTAGAACTGCCATTATGCTGCATATAAAACCATCCATTTTGAACTGGTCCACTCTCCACAGATGGTTATTTCTTTCATATGTCCGTCTCAATTGGCCACATTCTCCACTCCTGCCCTTCACAAATGGGCAAAAGTCCATATTTTTCAAAGTTTGAGGCTTATTTCCTTGATAATTAGAGTGTATATGTCTTTGAACGTTGAGAAGGCCTCACAAATGTAATACAAACTTGATTATCTAAAGGTGCTCGAAAGTAAAAGTTAAAAATTCTTGATAGTATGTGCGCTATGGACTTCTAAAGATAGAGTTAAAACACTGTCACAATCCACATTCATTTGTAAAAGGACTCAAGTTTTATAAAGAAAGGCTTTGTATACCAAAAATTTTGAGTTTACTTCAAAGCACATATGAATAACTAAATGTTTGGCAATAGGAAATGCCATGTTATCTTTCTATTTTAAGAAAAATGGACTTTTATGTGTGCAGATATTGTCACAATTTAAATTTTTAATTTGACCATGTTAAAAGGATTTTTTCATAAAATGGTCTTTGCTAAAAATTTATAAGATTTCTACCCTGGACTAATCTTGAATTTCAAGTTTCATCATTGTTTGGATACTTGCAGTGATAGTAGTTGTGCCAGGGACTGTGACGTCACCTGTCGGGCATGACGTGGGGTAGCCACATGTAGGTCAGTCACTGGAAGTTCACTGTTAGGGTTTGGTGCGATCTCCTCTCTCTCGTTGAGAGCTTGCTGTCGCAGTGCTTTCGTCTAGCTGTGTTTGTCTTGTAGGTGCGTTTTGTGTTTGTGCCAGCGGGTTAGGGTTTGGCTGGCACGTCTCTCAAGGCTCAAGCGCAAACATATTTGTGAAGTGCAGTAACTATAGTTTACAATTTCAAGCTAACTAAAGTTGCCATGTCTACATTGGATTGGAGGTCTTTCAAGTTTAGTTAAGCTCAAAACACAATGGAGTAGAAAAAGCAAAAAGGCAGCTACTGGTAGAGACTGTTGCAAATTGGGTAAGCTTGTAGTTGTGGTTTGTTTTATGGAGCTTGTGAGGTGAAGTTCCTTTCTGTTGCTTTGTGATATAGCTCATTCATTGGAGTTTAAGGTTTAGTGTAATTACGGCGTGGTGTTTGAAATTGTGAAGCCACAGTTACAGGGTTTGGAGGTCCCGTACTGTGGAGTCGACTGCATTGGCAAAGAAAAGGGTTGGAAAAAGGCAACTTGGCCCACAAGAGAAGATTGTTGTTGAAGTTGAAAAGATCAAAAGCGGTGATGGAGCGGCAAAGCAAGAACGACCTTGCCTAGCTAGCTTCTCAGAATGCTAGACAAAAATTGTGTCGGATTACCAGATTGGAATCAATTGCCTTTACAGAACCGAGCTATAGTGGCCTGTAGTTTTTGGAGGCCAAGGACGATGTACAAGATTGTTTGTTAGAGAGGGAAGAACATAGGATAGCTTTGTCTATTGCAAAGGCCATTCAATCCAGCTTAGAAGCTTATCCTGGACCAAATACAAGGAAGTCGGTGCTGAGCAGGACATTAGGGCATGGTTTAATTAAGGGGGACCTCCCTGATCATGTCCTACCATCAAGGTCTGTAATAGCTTATTAAGAGATTGTTGATGGAGTGAATGCTCGATTAGGTGCGATCAAGGGTTGCCATAGTTCGGCGCACCTGGCTATAAAGCATACTATACTGGATGCTACTGTTAGCGCTCATCGGAATTCTTCAATGAAGGAGGTAGCAAGAGCACTTGGAATCCACCATCGCCACATTAGTAAGGCAATTTCAAAGCGAGAGTTGATGCAAAATGGAGGTGAATTTTTAGTTGTTCTCAGTATTCAAAGAAGATGTACTGATTGTTTAGGCGAGAAAGAGAAGGAGGTGATTGTAAGCTGGTGGGTGGTGGAGACTAGGGTTTTACCTAATAAAAAAGATGTTACAAAGAAGAGGTTGGGCCCAGGAGTGTTCGATGAAAAAACAACCCACTATTTACAGAAGATAGAGGTACAAATTTCTTAAACTTGTAATTTCATGCAGCTGCTAATTGGCTTGAGGGCATTATTCAGTTCATTGACTTTGTACACATATTAATGTATTGTGTTTTACTTGTACATCATTTAAGTGGAGTTGGAGGGAGTGCGACCTGCAGTAGTGGTCCATACACTACCTGTACTAGTGCGTAGTTCTAGTGTAGATTGTGCGCATGTTACTAGAAAGTCCTAGATGGCAAAGGGAAATGAAAGAAGAAGTCCTTGAAAGTCTTACTGATTTTCATCATAGTCTTGTAAGAGTATGTTTCAATGTTGGCAAAGTAATAACATGCAGCATGTAGTCTTTTTAGAGACTATTAAAGTAGTATTAGCATGGAGTTACATACTTATATGTCGTTTGTATTGACTGTGCAGGTTGCATTCTTTAAGTGGTTTAGAATTGCTCATGTCAAGGTGCTGGTGCAACTACGTACATTCGCAGGGTTGAGACCATTTTTTGCAAAAGGCTATCAGAATGAAATACGTGCTGCTGCATATATCATGTTGAATTGGATGAGTTGCGGATTGGGTTTAACTTCATGCAATGTTGGAAGGACAGCAACCATGACTGCCAACATTGTGAGGCATCTTCCATCAAATATGAAAGGTTGACAGAGATGTGGCATGCCATAGTTTGCCCAAAAGGTGAATTCAAGCAATGGCATGATGTGAAATGCTTATGCGGAGAGTGTGCAAAGTGTGGTGTGGCAAAATTGCTTCTTTGTCTGACTGAAGTAGATGGATCAGATGGTCAAGTGGTAGAATGGAGGAGGGTGGAAGTACACTAGACCCCATACACTTTCGGCAAAACTCCAATGTACATAGTTTGTAAGAAGTACTAAAAAAGTACTAAATAATACTTTCCTGAGGGGCGCTCCGCGACTATTCCGATCGTGTGGCTGCGATCTGTAGATCTAGATCGACCAATGCGATCGAAGTCAACTGTCAGAAATGTGATTTGGCCACCAACTTGACTTGCCGCGATTCCGGCTTCGATGCTCTTTTGTGAGTTGTTACTGCTTAAAATACTAAAGTCATGGATAGGTGGCGTATGGGAGACCCTCAAACCAGATTTAGATCTGCGTTTTTGAATTATAGGCTAAGAGAAATGGCGCCAAGTTCCTGCCCTTCAATTTCTCATTCATTTTGCAAGCCAAATCATCCATAGTGGAAAATTTGACTCAATTTAAGGGGCAAAACCTATGGAATTTTGACGATTTGTATTATTTTTGAGATGAACCTTGGATGAAGAACCATTTCCCACACATGCTAAGAAAAAACAAAATTCCAATCAATTTTAAGGGGTTCACATTTGATTGTAGAAGTGAACCCACCAAGTGAAACAAATTTTTGAGCACCTAAAAAATAACTTTGTTTGATTTGACATAGTACCACACTTCATAAATTTATGTGTTTACAAAATTTAAGCATGACCTTCGTCCAAATCCAATAAACTTTACGCCAAGTGCATCTTCAATCCCCATTTTTTTTGGCTAACGTGTACAAATTAAAAAAGGAACACATTTGTTTTCCGTTTTTTTTTTAAACGGATTCACATTTGATTGTAGAAATGAACCCACCAAGTGAAACAAATTTTTGAGCACCTAAAAAATAACTTTGTTTGATTTGACGTAGTACCTCACTTCATAAATTTATGTGTTTACAAAATTTAAGCATAATCTTCGTCCAAATCCAAAAAACTTTACGTTGGGGTGCATCTTCAGTTCCCTTTTTTTTGGCTAACATGTAGAAATTAAAAAGGGAACCCATTTGTTTGTAGAGTAATTTTTTCATCATTTGAAATACAACTATTTCTCAAAGACATCACATGGACTTTACTACTTCAATTATGTGATGTTGTCAACAAAGATTTAGGCACACAAAATAAAATAAAAAAGATTTTCTAGATAGTGGGCGGATTACGTACTCAACATTCAAATGAAAAGATTTTCTAGCTAGTGGGCAGATTTATTGCCACTAATGCCCAAACTGAAAGAAAACAAGTGATGGCGGGTTGCCACCACCTCTCCACGTTCAGGTGACCAGTGACCTCCGGTCCACGACTTCGACAAATAGGTGACCGCCAGTAGTCATCTCGCACCTTTGCTTCGGTAGTCCAGTCGCTCCTGCATTAACAAAGTTCTGTAGCGCGGATTGAGGCGGAGGAACTATTTGAGCAATTGAGCGTGCTTGTGTATTCACGGGCGTGGAATGTGTACCTTTTGTTTGTTATGAGAGATGCTTCGGCGCACGGAATGCGTGTGTGTGTGTTTACGGTCACGGGATTGCGTTGGCATTTGCGCTTTGCGGTTCTAGTGAGAGGATTTCAGGATTGTGAGATTGGGATTCACTGCACCAAACATTAGTATTTTGGTACTAGGCAGTGCTATCACTAGTAAGAACCCTAGACCCGCATTCGTTCTTTTGTTGGCTTCCTGGCTACTTGTGAAGGCCATGTTGAATTTTTTTTGCAGCTACTTACATTTCTACTTCTGTGATTTTGGGATTTTAGAGTGCTCAATCTGTTGGGTACCTTTAGGATTTAGAAATGCGGACTTTGGGACTGAGATCTACAGCTCATGTCAATGTGGTTTAGGGTTCAGGGTTTACTGGAATGGAGACCTCGCAAAGTACACAATCGGGCAAGGGTCCTAAGCCCAATGCGAGTAAGGGAAGAGTTACTGTCTCGAAGTCCAGGGACAGTGGACGGAAGGAGAAAGATGATGCAAAGACAGGAACGGAGGGTCCGAAGAAGGTGAGGTCAACTTCTAAACAGCGGCGGGGGAGTGCTGATCCTCAAAGCAGCTCAGAGGAAGACCCAAGTAATGAAGAACGGGATCTGAAAAAGGAGGAATTGGGCAGCTCACACGTAGGATCTCGGAAGAGACCCATGGTTAGAGTCAAGAAGGCCAAGCTCTATGAATCTCTGGACGTCGACGCTGAAATTGCAAACTTGAAGCAACCACCCAAGAAGCTCAGTCGTGAAGATTTCGCCAGGAAATATGGCCTGTGCGATGAGTCAATGGGGAATCCACACTGTTTTTGGAAGAATTCACTGCCGACCAAATTGGTGAGGAAATACTTTGGGGAGTCGGTTGGTGAGGGTGGATGGAACGGCTACTTGTAGCAGCAGTGTGAGCACGCTGCTCTGAGGGACAGGGTCAAGGAGCTACACCCTATTATGTATCAGCATAGCCTTGCCGAGGTACCTGGATTAATCAAGGTACACTTTACAGAGGGAGTCGCTCTGGAGTATGAGAAAGGAGTTCAAGAGGTCAACTGGTGTCTATTCAGGGAAGAAACAAACAAGAGGCAACGGAATCGTTACGAGCAGGACCTAAAGAAACTGCAGGCATTGAAGGCCACTCTGCAAACTTCGTCCAAATGTGTAGAAATTCGAGGGTAGGACTGGCGTTCCATCAAGGTGGAGCCAGGCACGACGAAGGTGAAGTTGGAAGGGGGTGGGGGTAGCGGGAAGGCACTTCCTGGTTTGTCAAGGTCCAAACTTGGGGAAACAGGTGGGGAGTTGGGTGTGTCTACAGATTTCGAGGGACCTGAATTGCAGCGAGGAGGGAGGAATTTGTCTAAGGTTGTTGCAACAGAGCGTCAGCTCAAAGTTGAGTCCCTCATGAGCGTTGTGCACATAGAAGGGGAGGTCATTAAAATTCAGCATAAGGAGGCAGAATCGGCTCTTCAAAACTGCCAATGGAGAAAGAGGGAGATTGAGTGCCTTGTGGGCACTTTCAAGGGGCAGAAAGAGGTCAAAACCAAGCTCATAGAAGACATGCAGTGCAAAGGGGTGGACGTGGGTCGTGAGCTAATTAAACTGGAAATGCTGCAGGAGCAGTTGGCATTAGAAGAGCAGAACTTAATTGACGCCAATTTGCAGCTTCAGCGAGCAGAGACTGATTTGACTTCGGTGGCACAGAAGATTCAATGCCATCAACTGGAATTTGATGCATTGGTTGCTCTATCTTGGTCTTTGAAGAGGGCAAAGGCGGGTACTGGTTTTACCTCGAGGCCTATGGTTTATGCCCCATTGGAAGGAACCCCTTTGGAATTGACCTCCTTCAATAATGAGACATCATCACAGTGTGCTCCCTCTGCTCCTTGTCATTCCCTCATTGTGACATAATAGTTTCTTCATGCAGACATTTGTACCATCCGTTCTGTGCATCTGTTTTGTTTGTCAATGAACCGGTTAGTGGCACATTCTGTATTCTAGTGTACAAAACTTCGTTGTAACAACCGTAATTGTAATATATATGAAATGCACGGTGTGTGAATTGTATTTCTTTTATAGAGGTTGGAAGTGCTGTACAGTGAAACTCATTTGTTGTACTATTTGATTTGTTTTCCCTTACTAAAGCATACTTATTGTCTTGCCTGTTGTTCTATCTACTCAGACTACTGTGCATAAGAGTTGACAAAAATGGATGGTATTATATTCACTTTGTGTTGAACATACTTATTTCAAAGAATTGATTTGTATCAAACGTAAATATTTTAGAGGTTGAAGTAGTATTTTGATTCTTGAGTCCTTCATTACGAACTTCTACTGTGATGATACTTCTCCTATAGAATTTCATTTCTTCGGGTGTACACTCTATGGTAGTGTATTGAAAAGGGTTATGTTAATCGAATTTATGGCATATGTACAATGGACAGAGTACTAAATGTAGCGCGCGTTTTTCAGGCTGAAGAGTGTATGGACTAAACCTGATTTGGTATACTATTTCAATTTGATTTCTTATACTAAGACATACTTAGTGTCCTGGTTTGTATGAAAATGTATTGTTAACTTTTCATTGACGGACCACTATTTCACAGATTTGTACCGAATGTAGCGTATTGAATTGTGTTTGTGTCAATCATACTTAATAGGTTCAGTATTTTAACAAATGATATGTACTCTTTTTTGTGATGATACGTTACATACAGAAGTTCTATTGTCTATGAGTACAATATTACAGAACTAGGTTGTTGTACCGGTTTAGGTAGGTTGTTTAAAATAATGCATTATTAAATGTACCCTGTGTATTATGCATGTAGTAGTTTTCCCTGAAATTGAGTAGGTGTACTTCTTCAGTTCTATTATTTCATACTAAACATACTTAGTTTTGTTTACTAATCATACTTACTGCCTTGGTTTGTATTAAAATCTACATGGAGTATTGTGAACTTATTACTGATATAGTGCTATTACACTCGTATGTACTTAATGTAGGGTAGGAAATTGAGCTTGTGTCAAACGTACTTTTTAGATTTATTCTTTCCAAAAATTACACTTGCACTCTTTTTCGGTGATACCTTTCATACAGAAATTCTATCGTCCCTAGGTACTGTACATAATAGCTTACAAGAGTATTGGGTTACAAGGGTGACTACAACGTACTTAGTGGCCTCCTTTGTATTCAATTGTACTTAGAGTATTGTTCATTCAGTATTGACATAATACTATCATAGTGATAGGTATTAAATGTATGGTTTTCAATTGAATTTGGATTGAACGTACTTAGTAAGGTTACTTTTTAAGAATGTCAATTTGTATCAAGAGCACTTCAAGTTAAAAGTATAAATGTTCCTCTTATTTTCTTGTCTTTCAATGTACTCTTCTTCTTTGTTGATACTTTTCTTACAGAATGTCATTTTTCTTGGTGTGCAGTATATCGTATTTTACATATTTAGGTTGTCATAACAGTACTTGTATACTTCATAAAATAATGGACGATATTAAATGTACTGCGTGTATTATGACTGGAGTAGTTAAACTCAAGTACCGCGTGTATTGTGAGTAGAATTTGTAGTTAAACTGAACTTTAGCATTGCGATTCTGATTGTGCAGATTCCGGGTAGAGCTTTGCCCATCCTGCAATCTCTCTAGCGAATTTCACGGAGGGAGCAACTAGCCAAGCTGTCTGTTCACCAAAGGCTGCGGGTTGGAGAAGTGTTGAAGTGTTCAAAATTGTAGAAGACATTGGTCCAAAGGAAGCAATTGACTCGAAGGACACGAAAAAGAGACCTTGGGGTGAAGTGGATAGTCTGGCTGTAAAAGTGAAGCAAAGAAAGAAGAAAAAAATTGCGCGGAAGGTTTTGACAAAGAATGACATGTGTGATGAGCCTGAATTCAGTTCAGAGAAGGAGTCAAGCGAGGATGGGCTCACAAGGAAGGTGCTGCACTTGCCCTCTAGCTCTGGTACCACTATTTCCATTGAAGATGTCAACGGAGTGGATAAAAATGGTGGGGATGATGAAGTAATGAAATCACCTGTTGGAAATTCTGAAGACCCAATCTGGGTTAGTTCCCTTTCATCGCTGGTATTGACTGCATTACGTGGACGACGGGAAGTTCATACATTTCAAGGACAGCCTCATGTGGCAAGTCTACTCGGAGGAAGAGAGGGGGCTACCCTGAAGAAAAAGGAGGCAATTCAGAAAGATGCAGGGAAGGCGGTGGGAGCGGCAATGGGAGATGTTGGGGAGGAGATGACTGCAAACGAGGCAAATGTACGTGATGGCCAGCATGCAGGGTCAGCTGCTGAGATACAAAAATTGGCGCCTGAGGTAGTCGTAGTGCCTATGGACAAAGGCTTGAAGTATGAGCTCGAGGAACGTGTGCCTGCAGATGTAGGGGAGAACATGGGATTTGGTAAGTTAATTGTTGGGGAGAGGAAGGGCAACGGTGAGGGACAGGTTAGGGATGGGACTGGTTTAGATGAGGAAAATGTTCGGGAGGGTAAGACTTCTAATGAGGGAGATGTCGGACATGTTAGAAATTTTGATGAGGGACATTATGGGGAAGGGAGGGTTTCAGATGAGGGAGACTGTGGTCTACAAAAGAGTGAAAGTGATGGAGATGCTGTGAAGGAGCTTATTACTCATGTGCAAGTCGCTCGTGAAGTAGCTGTTCGGGAGCGGCACCTTGCAGGATCAGAGGAAAGAAAGGAAGAACTCGTGGAAGTGGCGGTGCAAGCTAGATTGGAGGAAGAAAGCAAGAAGCTTGCGGCAGTGGCGTCGGAAGCTGGAACAGAGGAAAAGAAGGAGAAGCCTCAAGTCTTGTCTCTAGAGGCAGCCAAAGTGAAGAAAACGAAGACGAAGAAAAGGGAGAAGAAGGAAGGGAAGATGAATCAGAAGGAGTCGGATGCTGAAGACGGAACTCAAACATCCGTAGAAACATTATATTCATTAAAATGGGAGGGTAGGGCCCTCTCAAATTAATATTAGGCCTTCAAAGGCTCGATGAGTGAATCAAAATGGGCTTCACTTTAGCTCTATAATCACATATTATAATACATTCAAAGTAGCAATTTCCATTAAAATGAGAGTCTTTCAAACAATATGTGTCTTGAACTAAATATTGCATCGTTTTTTGTCAAAAACTCCATATACTCCACAACGAAGCAAACATTAAATGTAATACCAAATACATTAATACGGTCTACATATTGATTGCAATATGGAGTTTGCAAACACATCAAGAAAATATGTATTATCCACTAGATATATATAACTCTAGTTGTACCTATAGAAATCATTACTAAAACATTGATAACCCTAAAACAACAACCTCTCATCTATATGAGAATACAAAATATAATGCTTCCGTTACAATCATGTGAAAGCATATTGTAGACATATAAAAATCAAATAGCACTCTATAACATATAGCTAACAACGTACTTCGACTCTCATAAAACCACCGGTCTACCGCTGCGTTGAAGATGAAGCCTCGTTTGCCAAACTCTGCTTGATGACTTCAATTTGAGCAACAGCAATCAAAATTGTGCACTCTTCCGTAGTTTTTTGGGTACGAGACTTCCACGCTGTCATAATAGCATCAGTGTGTTGCCAAATTGTCGGTTCATCAGCATCAATTTCCCAAAACAAACCTCCTTCGTTGTCCCATCCAGTGTAGAAGTCTTGAACATCCTGAATTCTAACTGTTGGACGAAAGTATTGAATGAGCACGCAATTCGGATTCTATGGATCCACGAAAGGATCAGACAACGCCCTTGCAATCCAAACTGGATGCAAGTCATTGTCTGCGGGAAAAAGCGCAACAAAATAGTCTTTGAAGAGATCTCGACCCACCCTGAACGATGGTGGTGGGCGACCCCGTAATGGCCCGACATATGCATCATCTTGTCCAAACTCCTCACGATCATCGCCGTGTTCATTAAACTGATCGGCTTCAGTTGCTTGAACTCGAGTAGTCGGCCAGAAACCATCCTTCAGAACACTAGTTTCAGGCAGTGGTTCCTGCAAAGCCATCTTCACATCACGCCAGTAGTGCACCACATGCTCGTAGCGCCGTCGGCATTCTCTAGTGACGTCCGCATTGCACAAGTTCTCCCAGTACTTCATAAAAGCAGACAAACCTTTCACAATGTCTTGCTTGCCTTTCATTGCCCTTTGCAGAACTGGCAAGGGTACACCACGCGGCCACAAACTTCGTCCTTCAGCATCTTCTTTCCACAACTTAAGGCCTCTACCATTTGCCCCTGACCAGTCTACATCAGTGCATTTCAATTTGTACTTCATGACTGGACACCCCGTTGAATCTAGGTAGAACTTCACTTGTTGTGGTATTGTATGTCCAATGAGGGTGTTTGCACCGTCCACTAACGCATCTTCAATGAAACCCTTGAAATCGGGCACCTCTTCTATAAGGTGAGGGATAGTGGGGATGGATTCGACATCCATGAATGACTTCATAAATGCAGGAACAGTAGAGAAATTTTCTTTCTTCAACTACATGCTCCATCTCCCGAATAATGCATCAATGTCGTCGTGTGTATGACCCACAATCATGAAGTTCGCATACACTTCACAGAAGATCTTATTTGCAACAAGTAGAGACCAGAAACAAAAAACAAATCTATTCTTATTGTCCCTGGTGGCATTGTCCATCTGCACATTGAGAATGGGTGGCAATGGTGTTGCTAGAACTAAAGTAATCGGTGGTGGAGGAAGCGATGCTTCGCACATCTCCGCACCCTTCAACACAGCCTTAAACAAATTTGTAGACCTCAACTCCACAAACAACTCCCGAGAAGACGACTTCGGTGGCAATTCTAAATCCCGCAGCAACTTCGCCATCGAACCAATGGTATAGTTCGAATCATAGGGAAATAGATCCAAACCATAATGTGCATACCTCACATCAGCGTGCCTATGTGCAATCATGCCAATGATAGTCACTGGCAACTTTGTCAAGCCATCAGTGTCTTTACTCTTGTGGGAAAAAACCGGACAAGCGGTTTTGGAATGATCCATCTTGTCGTGCATGATTGTAAGGCACTCGTGTGGAAACGTATGTGACCAATAACGGTTTGCATAGTATAACTCCCAATGAGCACGAGCAACAGCCAAATGTTTGTCCAATTGCCGTGAATACATTAGAGCAGTTTCAGAGCCAGCAAGAGCACCCTTCCTCAACTCTTGCAATCTGTCACATTTTGCGCAACGAGCAAAGTTGTCTCCAGGCTTCTTCACCTCGTACTCTGAGAACTTAGAAGATCTGATTTTGCTTAAGTTCGAAGTTGACACTGCAGCCAATCCGAAGGCAGCATTGGCATCATTGATTTCTTTCATTCTTCCCTTCCATTGAAAGGTAGGGGGCAGACACATGGACACCACCTTCTCTCTAGACTTCATGGTTCGCGTACGATGTGGCATGTGATCGGCCTCCTTGTCAAGGATGCACTTCAACGTAGCAGTAGCTTGTTGAGTGTGTTTCCTTGGCTTCAGCAATCTCGTATTCCCGTGATGCATCGCTTCTTGACGATCCTTCATGTGTCCTTGATAGTGGAAGAATGTGGACTCCGGGACCCCGGAAATATGCATCCATGCTTGCATGCACACAGCTATTTCTTCAACCATCACCATCCTTCTCCCGCGTACATCACGATGGACCTGCCTGTGCACTTCAGTCTTCATGAAGGCTCTATGCTTGAATGTCGAATTCCGGTACATACGTTCGCGAAATGCACGAATCTTCTCCCTCGAAAATGGCTGAATGCAATTTTGGGTGCAGCAGACTTTGCTGGACACCGCATTGATGGAGTCCTAAGTAAGAAGATCCTTCGTTTTGACAGAAGTTTGTCGAGGAGGATTCCGAACGGTACTTGTATACGGTCGAGAAGACGTCATAGATGGCGGGTTCAGGAGAGCCGCTTGATGAATGTTGAACTTGTCACGGGCCTCATGGTGTGGGCGCAAGATTACCCACCCTTGGTAATAAAGCGAACACCGACCAAGTTCTATGCCTTTATCCACATTTTTTAATATATGGGGGTGATGTGAGCGCGGTCCACTGTGCCTTCCAAGCAATGGATATTTTTTGCTAACGTTTCCTAAGTGTCGTGGATGGCAGCGAATAATTAGTAATGCATGTAGTAACTCACAAGTTAACTGCGATGTTCAGAGTGATGGTGAAATCCGAACTCCCTAACTATCTATCCTATGTCGAGGGTCGACTGAGTAGTTGGCGTCATTTTTAACGTCCCTAACTTACGTAAAAAGGGGAACCCCTATGTTCCTTCCATGAACCCCTAAGACTATCTTGGGTTTCTAAGACTTCACCTAGAAGTTCTACTTTTAAAAACTACCTCTAAAGTTCCAACTTCGGAATGTAACTCTAGATTTTACTTCTTTAACTTGATTCTTAAATATTAGCTACCGACTTGTGCTCAATGTTTTGACTTTTGACTCTAGGTTTCTATTCCTAAATTAACTCCAAGATTTACCCTTGAATTTTAACTCTATGTTTTAACTTTTAACTCTAAGTTTTTACTCCTAAATTAACTCTAAGATTTACCCTTGAATTTTAACTCTATGTTTTAACTTTTAACTCTAAGTTTTTACTCCTAAATTAACTCTAAGATTTACCCTTGAATTTTAACTCTATGTTTTAACTTTTAACTCTAAGTTTTACTTCTAGAATTAATTCTAAATTTTAACCTCTAGGTTTGACTCTATGTTTTCACTTTGACTCTAGATCTTTTCTACTTCCAACAACTAACTCTAACTTTAACTTCTACCTCTTAACTTTTAGCTTCTACTTTTAGCCTTTCACTATAACTTTTTACTCCCCAATTGACTCTAAAGTTTAACCTTTAAATTTAATCTTAACTTTTGACTTTTGACTTTTGACTTTCTACTTCCAACTTTAATCCTATCGTTTTAATCCTAGTTTAACTCTAAGTGTTATCCTCCTAAATTTAATTCCAACTTTTAACTCTAGGGCTTAACTTCTAAACTTACTTCCACAATTTACTCTGAGTTTTGACTTCTAATTTTAACTCTATTTCTAACTAAAAATCTACTCGTAATTTCTACCCCCTAAATTTAGTCCAAGGTTTTATTTTTTTAATTTCTACTTCCCACTCGGAATTTTTTACTCCTAATTAACCCTAACTTCCTTTTCTAAACTACCCTAAGGTTTCACTGGAAATTTTAATCCCCTAAGTTAAACTTCCAAATTAATCCTACTTTTTAACTTCCCAAAGTTAACTCTAGAGTTTGACCTTAGAATTTTAACTTTAAGAAATAAAATGTAAATTGATTCTAATTCTAACCGCTAATTAATCCCTAATTTTAATCCTACATTCTCTTTCTAATTTAAACCCCTAAGGTCCGTCCATGATTCTTTTTGGATGATTTCTACTCAAAATTCCTCCGTCCTACCCCCTACCGCTTAACTTAGCCTAACGCGGTCAGTTTACGGTCAAATCTTAATTATAAGATGTTTTCGGAAACCCCTATCACTAATCTATAGACTTTTGAATCTAAACTTCTAATTTGCACTAATCACGGATGCTAATCACGTTCTAAGGGCTGATTAGGAAAATAAATGCTAATTAGGGAGAAACATCAAAGACTAAATCAAAAACTCACCTCTTCACTACCGGTGTCGGAAATGACTTCGTCCACGTCCACGTGTACATCCTCACGCTCCATGGTAGTCTTTGGCTTTGTTTTGAATTTTTCTTCAAGCTCACCGCTTATTGAGAAAATATTACAATTTTTGATGATCTAAACTCCCTCTTTTCCTTCCTCCTTTTCTTTTCTTTCTTCCCCTCTCTTCTACACTAGCACTATTCCACCTAAGCTTTTATGAGTCTTACACTATGGTTTCAAACTACGAGAAGGTTTTAAATGTTCTTCCTACCCTCTTACACAATTTGCCTTTGTGTCATCCTAATCCTCCTCCCAACGGTCACCACAAATTCTCAAGATTTCCTTTTCTAATCCTACCTAAGCCTAAGCCTAGGTCACTATTTATCGTCTCTCTCACCTCTCCCCTATTTCATTCGATTGTTCTCTATCCTTCCTCCATTGTGTGTAGAGTGTTTTGAAGTTGTTGGTGAGGGTGAGACTTCCTTGTGTGCAGGTACGGTGGTGCTCCGCTCTTTTCTCCCTTCTCCCTTTTTGATTTTAGACCCTAATCCCTACTTAGCAATAGGTCAGCCCCCCATTTTCCTTTGTTTTGTTTATCTAGTGTGAGAGAAACCAAAAATCAAGAAAAAGGAGTTCAAAAATGGGGACCGAATTGGGGCCCCAACTGCCTGCCGGACCAAGCCTGGCCTCCCGGCTGGCTGGCTAGCTGCTGGGGGGTCGGGTTCAAACAAAATAAATAAATAATTTATTTATTTGTTTTCTTTTGATATCGGATGATGTGACCTGGTCTGTTCTGGCTCTCGACTTGGTCTGGTCTGTTTGGTTCTCGACTTGATCTGGTCTGTTTTGGCTCTGGACCTTGACTACTAAGGGAAAACTGGATTTTTGGGCAAACTGGATTTTTGGTGAACTAAAGGAAAGAAAACTTGGAGAAAATAGAACTTGGGGAAATAGAACTTGGGGAAAATAGGACTTGAGGGAAAATAGAACTTGGGGAAAATAGGACTTGAGGGAAATAGAACTTGGGGAACAACTTAGTCACACTAAAACTTGGGGAACACTCAGACTCACTAAACACTTGGGGAGCAACTTAGACACACTAAACACTTGGGGAACAACTAAACTAAAGAAAACGTTGGAATTAACTAAACTTCACTAAATGCAAAGGAACCTACATATCTTGGAAGCTAAACTCTGGAGGTTTCCACAAAGGTCTTGGAAACTAGACTTTGGAACTAAACACGAGGGAGGTGCAAAGCTTCGCCGTTAGATTGGTTTTAACACCAACTTTAGGACTTCTTGGCACCTCGGGGGTTGAAAGTTCCGCCGTCTACACTTTTAACACACGCTTTAGGACTTCAACTTTGTCACTAGTTCAAAGCTTCGCCGTCCCGGAGGGGGGTCCACTCAACAAGGAGAAGATTAGAAGAGGGTTTGGGATAACTTTACAAAACATGCACAAAGGAGGTTCAAAGCTTCGCCGTCCCGGAGGGGGGTCCACTCAACAAGGAGAAGATTAGAAGAGGGTTTGGGATAACTTTAGAAAACATGCACAAAGGAGGTTCAAAGCTTCGCCGTCCCGGAGGGGGGTCCATTCAACAAGGAGAAGATTAGAAGAGGGTTTGAGATAACTTAGAAAACATGCACAAAGGAGGTTCAAAGCTTCGCCGTCCTGGAGGGGGGTCCACTCAACAAGGAGAAGATTAGAAGAGGGTTTGGGATAACTTTACAAAACATGCACAAAGGAGGTTCAAAGCTTCGCCGTCCCGGAGGGGGGTCCACTCAACAAGGAGAAGATTAGAAGAGGGTTTGGGATAACTTTAGAAAACATGCACAAAGGAGGTTCAAAGCTTCGCCGTCCCGGAGGGGGGTCCACTCAACAAAGAGAAGGTTAGAAGAAGGTGTAAAAAAAATACAAAGAGAAAACACACAAGTTAGACCACGTGGCAACACAAAGCTCACACGCTAAAGGCCCTCCAAAGCGGCATCGCCAAGGTGCGGTGGGGGGTGACTTTAGGATTAGTGCAAGATACAAAAAGACTCTTAAACTTCACAAATTAGACCACAACACGTACAAGAGGGAGAGAGAGGCTCTTCACTTACAACAAGGTACCAAAAACTTCACATAAGAGTACACAAAGCAAGGTAGAAGGACCCCCAAGGACCTTCAAAGCTTGAAAATAAGCAACAATGGAGCCAAAAGTGCTCCGAAAACACCGTAGAGGTTTTTGGCTTCAAACGCCAAAATATCCAAAATAACTTGGACCCACGGACCCAAAACAAGAATTGGGGGTGTTCTAGAGAGAGAAATGGGGCCCTTATATAGGTTTCCAAGGGCTCACTCCTCCCTCTAGAGTTCTAAGGTAACCTTATCAACGGGGATTTTCATCCTCATCCTCAAAGATTTTCATCCTACATCCTAAATTTCTACTTTTACCATCTATGCTAGACCAACATCCTAACTTTTGGAGATTAGCTCCAATCGCCGAACGGATTGCGCCATTGGATCCAGAACGCCGTGTTTAGTCCTAAACCCCCTTACCCCCCGTACCGAGGCCAAAAACCCATCGTAGGCTAATTTAGTTTAAAAACCAAATCGTGGTAAAATCCTAGATCTTGGGGGTCTCCTATTATGAGAAATGTGAATAGCCTAGGGTCTCCGGTAGGTGCGAGAGAGTCGGGAAGGGCTTTTGGTTGACTTCGTTTCGCCATCGTATGGTCCCGGAATGCCGGTCAACGTGGCGGGGACCCCGCCACGTGGTTAATTCCCGAGGAATCTCGCCGGTTCGGGTACTTGTCGCTATCGGAATGTCGTGAAACTTCACGGAGCGCATTATTAACATAAAACAAGCTAGTCTAATTTTTAGTGAGATTTTATTGTAACCTGGGTAATTTCCATGAAATTCCTGTTGGAGGTTAGGAGGGTTGACCACCCGGAAAAAGGTTCTTCTGCAAGTCGGAAGATGCCGGGATTTTTCACGTGACCTCTCAGGGAGTCGCATGAAAGACGTGCGGGTGTGTTTCCGTACCTGGCACGATTGGTCAATGGAGATTTACAACTGGCCATCTCCTCGAATTAGCGACGGTGCGGGAATCTTCTGCAGGTGGAGGAATCTTGGCGAACCGATTTCGCCGTTGGACTCCTGGCATGGGATTCACCCTAGAATACCATCCTTGGGCTGTAGATTCCTCCACGGGCCCGGTCTTGCGTGAGTGGCTCCTGTATGCTAACAATCGGGACTTTGGGAATTCGTCGATCTAATGGGGAATTCTAAATCTAACTCTAGGATCCGACCTAGTGGCCTCGCTGTGGATCCCTCGGACCGACCTAGCCATGAATCGCCACATTCATGGTGGGATTTAGCCCTTTTGGGGCTGTGTGACTCGAATCCTCCAAATCTAACCTCTTCGTTATTTTTATACCATTTTTAGGCAAGGTTTGGGGGATTCTAAGTAAAAAACACAAATCTAGACCAAATGCTATAATGGGTATGACACAACCCTATTTCGGTTCTACACTCTTTTTATGGATTTTTTTATACTTTTATCAACTTTAAATTGCAAATTTCAAAAAAAATAATTCTACGAGTCCCAAGTGACAAATTGGGAGCTCACATATGGCGGCCATCTGCGGTATGATTTGCAAAATCATGAGGACCCAGCGTCTCTTGCTACCACTATTTGGGTACACGGTCAATTTCGAGATCAAACCTAATGACGGACCAGAAACCAAGATGTGACTCTATTTAAAAGGATGTTATTCCTATCAAGAGACTTTTGATGGATTAACTGACAGGGGGGAAGAGAGCAGAGGGAGTAGTCCTCCTTCCAAGTGGAAGGGCTAGGGGTGGTCAAAGGAAGTTTGACCCCCGTAGACTTATCACTCATATTTTTGTTCATTTTCTATTTATTCTAGTTATTAATTTTCTTGTTGTTTCCCCATCCGCCTCGAACGGAGTCGACTTGGATCTATAGATAAAAAATGTAAGAAAAACCCGCCATCCGCCCTCAACGGAGTGAGTTTGGATCTAAGGGGGAGATAGAAGTAGAGAGAGAACCCCCTGTCCTCCTTTGATACAGCAAATCGGGACACTATAGATAAAAAATATTTCAAACCCGCCTTCCTCCCTCAACGGAGTGAGTTTGGACTAATGAGATGAAATAAAAGAAAAAGAAAAACAGAAAGGAAAAGCATAAATGGAAAAGACAAGTGGTCTGAGACCTCAATGCTCGGGAGCTTCACTTGTAAAAGTGTCTTCCGTCGTGGAGGCCGCAGCATTTCTTGCCATCTTGTCACTAGCTCAGATAGGGGGCGCCCCGGTGCTTGGCTCGAGGTTCGAACCTGCGTTGCCAAGGGAAATTTGAGGTATCTTTACCGCGATGAGGCTGCGGTCTACAGGCTGTCGGCTGCCGCGGCGGCAGACGTCCGTCGGTCTGCGTTGGTGGTATATAAGCCGGTGCCGGACCGGTCCCTCCCCTGTTGCACGGTGGCAAGGATTTTTTTTTATTTTTTATTTTTTAAGTATATACAGGGGCGGTTGGGTTTATATCTTGCCCAGAATTAACGCTATGTACAAAGAGGCTGGACCAGCTCATATTCCAAAGAACACGCGCAATTGGTCCAGGACCTCAAAGATGTAGCGAGGATACTGGCCTTGACTGATAGGCTGGAGCTCTGGTCCGCGGACTGCCAGCAAGTGGCCGCCGGCCACGGAGTTTCTTGTGATGCTGATGGCGGGGCGCTCACTCAAAAATTGGCCCGTCACCATAAGGTGGTGGCCCAACAAGATGTCGTGATCCTCCACGAGAATCATAAGTGAGCGGATCTCGTTTGGCCTAGGTTGCCTAATGTCCCTGGCTAGAGGGTTTCTTGCCAGTGGAATCTCGCGACCCGGCTGCTCCTCCTCGTCACGTAGTCGCCGTCGTGAGTTAGGCAACCTGCCCGGAATTGCAAGTCCGTCTCCAGCAGGGTTAGCCGTTGGATCGAGTGCGAGTTCTTCCGGGAGTTGGAGCGGAAGCTCCTCAGTCGGTGTGGATGGTTCGTCTGTTGATGTAGATAAGGTGGTTGGTAATATGAGGACACCTCTCGCCACCTCGTCCACCAAGGTTGGGGTCAGTGACGACGACCTGGACCCCGTGGAGGTGGTAGGTGAAGATGAAGAAGAGGGCGAGGATGGCGGAGCCGCGGGTGAGGTCCCCGGGGACCCGTTGTCTCTGACCGACATGACATCTACACTACCCTATCCCCTTGTCCTCCCCAAATGGAGTTGGTTTGGACCTGCAATGTGAGGGTTTGATGTAGCTATCTGCCAAAGCAGATTTTGAAAAAGAAAAAGTCTTGAAGAGACTGAACAGCGAGGAACGATGGTAAACAAGGAAAGCAGGTAGAGATCAAGCAAGGAGAAGATAACGAAGACAAGGCAGGGGGGAGATAGAAGGGCGCCGGCGCCCAAAGACTGTGAAATCACTCCGCTGTTCGAGAGAATGCTAGACTAGGACGTAGATGATGCTTTCCCAGATCTCTCCATAGTTAACAACGGGAATCTGCACAGGCCAAGGATGCTGAAGCACACGGAGGAAGAAATTAAAACCAAAGCGAGAGATGAGGAAGTGGGAGAAGCTGCGTTTCTCAATACAGAGAATTTTGATCTGAAGCGCGACTGGTAAGACTGTTGGCGGGTTGAACCATCCATGATCCATGTGTTACTTGAGCGGTACCTGCACATGACGTTGCCAGTAGCTTAAAAGTACGAGGGCTGCCCCCCCCATTCTTATACCCTAACGTGGGGGACATGATGTAAGGTGTCAGTCCTAAACTAGCCGTTCTTTAAGCCTTCTGCATTATTACAACGGTCGAGCGCCCATGCCCCTTCTTAAACTAGCCGCCTCGTTAGCATATCAGCAGGTTCGACGGTCTAGCAAGGGACGAACGCCAAGGCCCCTCCTTAAACTAGCCGCCTCGTTAGCACATCGGCAGGTTCGACGATCTAGCAAGGGACGAGCGCCAAGGCCCCTTCTTAAACTAGCCGCCTCGTTAGCACATCGGCAGGTTCGACGGTCTAGCAAGGGACGAGCGCCAATGCCCCTTCTTAAACTAGCCACCTCGTTAGCATATCAACAGGTTCGACGGTCTAGCAAGGGACGAGTGTCAACTTTCAGCCGCCCTTTCATCCGACTATGTGGCTTCTATTATGACGGTCTGACAAGTACCTAATCTAAGTGAAAGGTCATCTGTCTTCCACATGACGCTAACTCTGACAGGTTGGTGATGTGTTGGGCTCAGGTCTGAGCAGTTCCCAACACACTCATGTGTTGGGCTCAAGTGTGAGCAATTCCCAACACACTCGACGTATTCCTGTCCTACTGAGAGTTAGGCAAGCTAGAACGGTCAACAAAGTTGGTTGGCCTTGCGGCTTTTGGCCCCGCGGCTTTTACTTTTACGTTAGATGTGAACCATCCTCAAGAATCTTAATATTCTTGATTCTCCCCCAAAGGGTAGATGGATTAGTCCCGAAATAACAACCACCACTCTGTGCCAGAAAGTGGAGAATGTTAGATCTTGACCTGGCCCCGAAATAACAACCACCTCTCTGTATTTTTCCTAATTCTAAAATCCCATAGGGATTTGGGAGATCATGCAATAGTGAACTTTTAGAACCTTCAATTTTTTTAGGATTTTCAAAGATTTTTCAAGCTTTCATTTTTTTGGTATTTTTTGGGGTTTTTTCTAGCTTTCTTACTATCCGTCGTGAATAACAAGAGGTTAGCTATTAAATTTTTTTGTCTGGAGGGCTAAATAGGCCTTTTACACAATCATCTATAATATAAGGCTAACCTTATATTATTAATAATCGCAACCAATAAATGGTTTAGGCGCCCAGGAACCAACAAGACATGGTTTGAAAAAGAGTGGTGGCAGAGATACCTAGTACCTGGCCGGTGGGTGGTCGATTCTCTTTGTTGTCAGGTGTAGTAGGTGCTGCAGGACTTACCAGTGGCTGCAGCTCGTCCTCCTCCTGCCTCTGTGGCGCTTCTAGAGCCCTTACCTGCTGCTGCCAAGCGTACGGAGCATTGCGTATTCCGTACGGGATGACTCCAACCGAGGCCTTTGCTCTCTCGTGCATGGCCGACAAGGTCTTGGCAATCTCTTCCTCGTTGGTCAGCTCTAGGACTTCTCCCCATTTGCCATGTATTCCCGGAATCCATCCCTCTGGAGGATGGCAGTTGAATGGGAAATCGCGGATCGCAATAGAGCTGTTGTTCTTGTCACTGAGATAGTCCCCTGGTTGCGGGTCACCATCTTCCATCTCTTGGAGTTGGCAACGCATCGGCTCGGACGTGTTTGGAGTTGGAGGTAGATCTTCGCCCATGACGTGGGGGGCGTTGCTGGGGGCGACCAATGTTCCTCCCGTGTCGCAGTAATGGTTTCTAGGAGGTGCAGAGCAATGGGAACATGTGATTTGGAGCGGCCCGCGTCGGTGGGGAAAAGTGATATCTGAAGTCATGACGGTGAAGGCTGTCCGTGTCCCCTCAGGACCGAGTTGCAGCCAACGTGGTGGCTGTGGAGCAACTATTCGGTGTGGGACGTGTCGGATTCGGTGATCGTCTGCAAGGTGGTGGTTGGCCTTCGCCCTGACCTCGTGGTTGGGTACCATTCTCCGATCGGATCCTGGTGTAGGAGCTAATTCGGCTTCGTCCTCTGGATCCAAGCTATCAGTGGAGACTTCGATAGCTGTACTTTGTGCGGTGCTTGGATCGTTTTGAACTGCGGAGGTGCAGATGATGACCAACGCATCTTCGCTGGAGTCGGGGTGCTCTTGAAGCCATTCCTCGAATGGCGTATTGTCTTCCAACCCATACAGACCTAAGCCTAAGCATTTCATCTTACCTAGGTCAGTGGTTGTCGAGGCTTGCATAGTTTGGATGGTGGTGTATACGAACTCTTGGGGCCCCCGTAGAGCTGGGTCGTTGGAGACTATTGGTATCTTTGTCCTTGCCTCGGTTGGCCCGTAGGTGAAGGTGGGTTGGGCCTTCCCCCAGTCTACTACCCCGCCACATTGGCGAAGGAACCCCCGACCCAAGAGTAATGGGTAGGGACTGGTGGCCTCCTCGTTGAGTGACAAGACTTCAAAGGTGACAATGTAATCGACTCCCCCGGTCTGAATCCGGAGGTCTTTGATTCGGCCAATGGTCTTGACCGACCTCTGATCAGCGCATTTGAGGGTCACGCAAGAAGGGTGCATAATCTCTAGACCTAACTTGCGCATAGTATAGGCTGGCATGATGTTGACGCCGCTGCCGTCATCCACTAGGGTCCGGGGGATGATTTTGTCGACTATTTCGACCTCAATCTCCACCGCTTCAAAGCTCTCCAAAGTGGTTTGAAGGTTCTTGCGGGACGTCTTGACTAGTGGGGTAGACTCTTCAAGGTCAGACTCCAGCTCTTCGGGGATGACTTGGGACGCAACTCGGTTAACAGAGGCGAGCTTAGGAGCGCGGGGAATGGTGGCCCCCTCCTTTAGCTGCTTGCGTAAGGCGGGAGAGGTCTTGACCAGCTGTCCAAAGGAAATGTTTGCTTTGGTGTGTGCCAAATCCTCCCACAAGTCATAGGGGCCAGAGGGGTTGTTAGTTCTTCGGGCTTTAGGCCGATGGGGAAGAACCCTGGGAGGGAAGGCATCTCCCTGCTGGACGAATTGGTATTCGTTCTCGTCCATCTCAGTGCGAGTGGGGAGATTCTCGTGGGAGCGTACCTCCTTCGCCATGTCCCTTAGTGTACTTTGGAGGTCAGAGAACTGAGGGGAGTCTTGAGAGGATTCCAGGGGAATGCCACTATGGGAACTAGAGTCAGGGGAATCTATAATTCCAGGCTCGGGTAGTGGAGGAGGGATCGTTTGTGCTCCTCCTCTCGTGACTACGAGAGCGGGCAACACTTCTTGATGTGAGGTATCCTTCGCCGGCTTGACTCCCTCGGGTTCAACTGCGACGTACATACTCCGATGACACTCATGAGCCCTAGAGGACTTCGCCATGGAGGCTGCCACAAATCTCGCATCCTGTGTCACTTGAGGGGGCAAGGCTGAGTTCAACGGAATGGTACCTTGGGCAGTTTGGACTGCCGCTGGGAATTTTTGTGTTTGTCTGTTGTTGGCATGGTCATAGTACATATTTGGTGGTCCGGTTGACACAACGGGGTCGGCAAAGCGGACGCCTCTCTGGTTGTCTTGCGCCTGCTTGGCGTAGTCTACTTTAGGAAATTCCAATGGAATGACTCTATCCGCCGTTGTACACCGGATCATGGGGTGGGGGCCATCACAACGTTCGCACCTGATGTTGTTTTGAGCCCAGCAGTCGCCTGGAGCATGTCGCCTCTTGCAAGCGGGACATCCGTCAGCGGGGTTGGATCGTCCCTGACGTGCGGCATTGGGATGTCGATACGGCTGTGGCTCTCGCGATCGTGGTGGTAGAGGATCGTCCTTCAACAGCAGGCAAAAGGGAGGCGTGTGATTTTTCTGGCCACAATGGTTGCACCACATGGTGGTTGCGTGTTGACCCGACTCATGGTATCTTGGACGAGCTGGCGGGGCTTGTCCTCGAACTAGAAACGCCATTTGATTGGCCAGCTCGCGCACCGCTCGCGTCATCTCCCCCGAAGCTTGCCGCATCTCTGTTCGTAACTCATCGACAGGCGCGGTTAGCGTTAACATGGGTTCGTGGGTAGATAGTGGATTTACCTTGAGGGTGGTCGAGTGGTACGGCCCCATACTTATCCCTTGGTTATGGACCGGGATGAAAGCTGGGATGGGGTCCAACCCTTGCCGTACCATCCGATCGTTCTTCTTTTCGATGAGTTCGACATCGTATGCTGCGCGGACAGCGTCCTCGAGAGTTTCTGGCCTACGTGCCAGAATGTCTCAGATGAGTGGAGGGTTGTTAATCCCCTTGATGAAGTAATATCGAATTGTGTCGTTGTTGAGTAGATTACCCACGAAACGAGTACATACCATTTGAAATCTCGTGATGTAGGAAGTCACATCCTCCGTGAAGTCCTTACGGATCCGGTCTAGGGCGGCCAGAGCATGCTGTTGCCCCGTTGCCGGTCGGAACTTCCGGAGGAAGGCCGTCTGAAGTTGCTGGTATGTGGTAAACACACCTTCGCCATGAGATCGATACCATGAGTAAGCTGCTCCTACCAACGTGCTGGGGAACCAAATCAAATAGTAGCCAGGGTTAGTGACCAGACTGGATATGAGAGCTTCCTCAAACCTTTCCACGTGGGCTGTGGGATCATCGTCCCTATCCCCCGAAAACCTGGGTAGGTTGTGAGGGATAGGCACTTCCCGCAGTCCTTCCGGTACCACAATGGGCAATCTTCTTGGCAGCATCATCGGATCGATGTCTAGTACGAAGGGCGCTGCTGGCGGAACATCGCCGGCGTTGAGCGGAGCAGGAGGTCTAAGAGGCTCGTGGCCCTCCATCTCCCCGGATGAGTCCGACGCACTTACTCTTTCGACAGGTTCGGGGAGGTGGATTTCCTCTTCTATATTCCCCGGTGAGCCTACCCTTATTAGGGGTTCGGGCGAATTAAGGTCTTCCCGGATTGATGCCGTAGGGGATGTTGGTGGCGTTAGTCGGGACGAACTCCCGCCTCCGCCTCTCGGTCGTGCTACCCTTTTGGGTCTCGGGGATTTTGAAGACTTTGGTGGCATCTAACTCTAGGCGAGTCGAGGTATACACCAATCAAATCCACGCATATATATATATAGTAAGTCAATACAACACACATACCAAATCAAATCCACACTATACGTAATCAAGCTGGAAATATTAGACGGGTACTAGATCTGTCCCATATAGGGCCAAGCTAGCTGCAATCTCCGTAGCGGTTGGCCGGTATTCGAAAAAGTAAGGGGCTTGTTCCCTCTCGATGCAGTCGATGGACGCTTGGTGGCGAGTCCAAGAGGCTTCGTTCGTCAAGAACGTAGCGTTCTTGATACGGACGAAGCGTGTCCTCTTTCCTCGACACGGGTACCGATAGAAGAGAGGGTGAAATCGAGGCTGATGCAAAGTTTCAAGCCCCAGTGCTGTATTAAGCGCCACTCGGATGTCTTTGGCGTCTTGGCACGGCTCACAAGCTGAGTGATATTCGGCGATGTAGCTCAGCTGGTGCACGATGGCGGCGTGGAAGGGCACGTAGCGGGTCGAGATGCCCTTGCACCCTTCTTTGGTGAGATGGCCACCGCGGTCGTGCCACGACCGGAAGTGTTGGAGACAAGTATAGGGATTCTCCGGTACCTGAAGGTTTTCGATGTCTGACGCGTCGAATCGATACAATTGGCCGTCAAAGAGGGGCTTCGGGGCCTTATAGCATATGTCGATGTGCGGCAGCTCTTGCAAGGGCGCGTCCCGCTGATGTGATGGAAGTCGCGAGCCAAAACACTCTCTCACATAGTGATTTTCGAAAAACCAGAAGTGGACCACTAGGTGCCAATAGAAACAGATGTGCTTGTGGAAACTGTGTGACGGTACCCCAAATGACCCTGCTGCAATTGCGTGGGCAATCTCTGGAGTATGCCGATTCGGGTCGTGTAGGTAGAGGCGAACAAGATGCGCCCAATACTCAAAGGATATCTTCAGCGCCCTTGGCCCGGTTGCCAAATCTGCTAACGAGATTATCTGGACAACACCTTCTTCTCCCTGGCCAAGTTCGAAGTCAGAGTAATTCTTGAGGGGGATGCCGTGGAAAGTAGACGCCCACGCCTCAAGGTCGGAGTGGCCCCTAGTATTGGAAAACGGCTCAGATGATCCCGAGTCCGAGTCCCCTTCAGAGCCCTTCACATGCAACACTTGTTAATCAAACATGCAATTGTAATCTAATGTTTTCAACTCCCGGCAGACGCACCAAAACTGTGGGCGCAAGATTACCCACCCTTGGTAATAAAGCGAACACCGACCAGGTTCTATGCCTTTATCCACATTTTTTAATATATGGGGGTGATGTGAGCGCGGTCCACTGTGCCTTCCAAGCAATGGATATTTTTTGCTAACGTTTCCTAAGTGTCGTGGATGGCAGCGAATAATTAGTAATGCATGTAGTAACTCACAAGTTAACTGCGATGTTCAGAGTGATGGTGAAATCCGAACTCCCTAACTATCTATCCTATGTCGAGGGTCGACTGAGTAGTTGGCGTCATTTTTAACGTCCCTAACTTACGTAAAAAGGGGAACCCCTATGTTCCTTCCATGAACCCCTAAGACTATCTTGGGTTTCTAAGACTTCACCTAGAAGTTCTACTTTTAAAAACTACCTCTAAAGTTCCAACTTCGGAATGTAACTCTAGATTTTACTTCTTTAACTTGATTCTTAAATATTAGCTACCGACTTGTGCTCAATGTTTTGACTTTTGACTCTAGGTTTCTATTCCTAAATTAACTCCAAGATTTACCCTTGAATTTTAACTCTATGTTTTAACTTTTAACTCTAAGTTTTTACTCCTAAATTAACTCTAAGATTTACCCTTGAATTTTAACTCTATGTTTTAACTTTTAACTCTAAGTTTTTACTCCTAAATTAACTCTAAGATTTACCCTTGAATTTTAACTCTATGTTTTAACTTTTAACTCTAAGTTTTACTTCTAGAATTAATTCTAAATTTTAACCTCTAGGTTTGACTCTATGTTTTCACTTTGACTCTAGATCTTTTCTACTTCCAACAACTAACTCTAACTTTAACTTCTACCTCTTAACTTTTAGCTTCTACTTTTAGCCTTTCACTATAACTTTTTACTCCCCAATTGACTCTAAAGTTTAACCTTTAAATTTAATCTTAACTTTTGACTTTTGACTTTTGACTTTCTACTTCCAACTTTAATCCTATCGTTTTAATCCTAGTTTAACTCTAAGTGTTATCCTCCTAAATTTAATTCCAACTTTTAACTCTAGGGCTTAACTTCTAAACTTACTTCCACAATTTACTCTGAGTTTTGACTTCTAATTTTAACTCTATTTCTAACTAAAAATCTACTCGTAATTTCTACCCCCTAAATTTAGTCCAAGGTTTTATTTTTTTAATTTCTACTTCCCACTCGGAATTTTTTACTCCTAATTAACCCTAACTTCCTTTTCTAAACTACCCTAAGGTTTCACTGGAAATTTTAATCCCCTAAGTTAAACTTCCAAATTAATCCTACTTTTTAACTTCCCAAAGTTAACTCTAGAGTTTGACCTTAGAATTTTAACTTTAAGAAATAAAATGTAAATTGATTCTAATTCTAACCGCTAATTAATCCCTAATTTTAATCCTACATTCTCTTTCTAATTTAAACCCCTAAGGTCCGTCCATGATTCTTTTTGGATGATTTCTACTCAAAATTCCTCCGTCCTACCCCCTACCGCTTAACTTAGCCTAACGCGGTCAGTTTACGGTCAAATCTTAATTATAAGATGTTTTCGGAAACCCCTATCACTAATCTATAGACTTTTGAATCTAAACTTCTAATTTGCACTAATCACGGATGCTAATCACGTTCTAAGGGCTGATTAGGAAAATAAATGCTAATTAGGGAGAAACATCAAAGACTAAATCAAAAACTCACCTCTTCACTACCAGTGTCGGAAATGACTTCGTCCACGTCCACGTGTACATCCTCACGCTCCATGGTAGTCTTTGGCTTTGTTTTGAATTTTTCTTCAAGCTCACCGCTTATTGAGAAAATATTACAATTTTTGATGATCTAAACTCCCTCTTTTCCTTCCTCCTTTTCTTTTCTTTCTTCCCCTCTCTTCTACACTAGCACTATTCCACCTAAGCTTTTATGAGTCTTACACTATGGTTTCAAACTACGAGAAGGTTTTAAATGTTCTTCCTACCCTCTTACACAATTTGCCTTTGTGTCATCCTAATCCTCCTCCCAACGGTCACCACAAATTCTCAAGATTTCCTTTTCTAATCCTACCTAAGCCTAAGCCTAGGTCACTATTTATCGTCTCTCTCACCTCTCCCCTATTTCATTCGATTGTTCTCTATCCTTCCTCCATTGTGTGTAGAGTGTTTTGAAGTTGTTGGTGAGGGTGAGACTTCCTTGTGTGCAGGTACGGTGGTGCTCCGCTCTTTTCTCCCTTCTCCCTTTTTGATTTTAGACCCTAATCCCTACTTAGCAATAGGTCAGCCCCCCATTTTCCTTTGTTTTGTTTATCTAGTGTGAGAGAAACCAAAAATCAAGAAAAAGGAGTTCAAAAATGGGGACCGAATTGGGGCCCCAACTGCCTGCCGGACCAAGCCTGGCCTCCCGGCTGGCTGGCTAGCTGCTGGGGGGTCGGGTTCAAACAAAATAAATAAATAATTTATTTATTTGTTTTCTTTTGATATCGGATGATGTGACCTGGTCTGTTCTGGCTCTCGACTTGATCTGGTCTGTTTGGTTCTCGACTTGATCTGGTCTGTTTTGGCTCTGGACCTTGACTACTAAGGGAAAACTGGATTTTTGGGCAAACTGGATTTTTGGTGAACTAAAGGAAAGAAAACTTGGAGAAAATAGAACTTGGGGAAATAGAACTTGGGGAAAATAGGACTTGAGGGAAAATAGAACTTGGGGAAAATAGGACTTGAGGGAAATAGAACTTGGGGAACAACTTAGTCACACTAAAACTTGGGGAACACTCAGACTCACTAAACACTTGGGGAGCAACTTAGACACACTAAACACTTGGGGAACAACTAAACTAAAGAAAACGTTGGAATTAACTAAACTTCACTAAATGCAAAGGAACCTACATATCTTGGAAGCTAAACTCTGGAGGTTTCCACAAAGGTCTTGGAAACTAGACTTTGGAACTAAACACGAGGGAGGTGCAAAGCTTCGCTGTTAGATTGGTTTTAACACCAACTTTAGGACTTCTTGGCACCTCGGGGGTTCAAAGCTCCGCCGTCTACACTTTTAACACACTCTTTAGGACTTCAACTTTGTCACTAGTTCAAAGCTTCGCCGTCCCGGAGGGGGGTCCACTCAACAAGGAGAAGATTAGAAGAGGGTTTGGGATAACTTTACAAAACATGCACAAAGGAGGTTCAAAGCTTCGCCGTCCCGGAGGGGGGTCCATTCAACAAGGAGAAGATTAGAAGAGGATTTGGGATAACTTTAGAAAACATGCACAAAGGAGGTTCAAAGCTTCGCCGTCCCGGAGGGGGGTCCACTCAACAAAGAGAAGGTTAGAAGAAGGTGTAAAAAAAATACAAAGAGAAAACACACAAGTTAGACCACGTGGCAACACAAAGCTCACACGCTAAAGGCCCTCCAAAGCGGCATCGCCAAGGTGCGGTGGGGGGTGACTTTAGGATTAGTGCAAGATACAAAAAGACTCTTAAACTTCACAAGTTAGACCACAACACGTACAAGAGGGAGAGAGAGGCTCTTCACTTACAACAAGGTACCAAAAACTTCACATAAGAGTACACAAAGCAAGGTAGAAGGACCCCCAAGGACCTTCAAAGCTTGAAAATAAGCAACAATGGAGCCAAAAGTACTCCGAAAACACCGTAGAGGTTTTTGGCTTCAAACGCCAAAATATCCAAAATAACTTGGACCCACGGACCCAAAACAAGAATTGGGGGTGTTCTAGAGAGAGAAATGGGGCCCTTATATAGGTTTTCAAGGGCTCACTCCTCCCTCTAGAGTTCTAAGGTAACCTTATCAACGGGGATTTTCATCCTCATCCTCAAAGATTTTCATCCTACATCCTAAATTTCTACTTTTACCATCTATGCTAGACCAACATCCTAACTTTTGGAGATTAGCTCCAATCGCCGAACGGATTGCGCCATTGGATCCAGAACGCCGTGTTTAGTCCTAAATCCCCTTATCCCCCGTACCGAGGCCAAAAACCCATCGTAGGCTAATTTAGTTTAAAAACCAAATCGTGGTAAAATCCTAGATCTTGGGGGTCTCCTATTTTGAGAAATGTGAATAGCCTAGGGTCTCCGGTAGGTGCGAGAGAGTCGGGAAGGGCTTTTGGTTGACTTCGTTTCGCCATCGTATGGTCCCGGAATGCCGGTCAACGTGGCGGGGACCCCGCCACGTGGTTAATTCCCGAGGAATCTCGCCGGTTCGGGTACTTGTCGCTATCGGAATGTCGTGAAACTTCACGGAGCGCATTATTAACATAAAACAAGCTAGTCTAATTTTTAGTGAGATTTTATTGTAACCTGGGTAATTTCCATGAAATTCCCGTTGGAGGTTAGGAGGGTTGACCACCCGGAAAAAGGTTCTTCTGCAAGTCGGAAGATGCCGGGATTTTTCACGTGACCTCTCAGGGAGTCGCATGAAAGACGTGCGGGTGTGTTTCCGTACCTGGCACGATTGGTCAATGGAGATTTACAACTGGCCATCTCCTCGAATTAGCGACGGTGCGGGAATCTTCTGCAGGTGGAGGAATCTTGGCGAACCGATTTCGCCGTTGGACTCCTGGCATGGGATTCACCCTAGAACACCATCCTTGGGCTGTAGATTCCTCCACGGGCCCGGTCTTGCGTGAGTGGCTCCTGTATGCTAACAATCGGGACTTTGGGAATTCGTCGATCTAATGGGGAATTCTAAATCTAACTCTAGGATCCGACCTAGTGGCCTCGCTGTGGATCCCTCGGACCGACCTAGCCATGAATCGCCACATTCATGGTGGGATTTAGCCCTTTTGGGGCTGTGTGACTCGAATCCTCCAAATCTAACCTCTTCGTTATTTTTATACCATTTTTAGGCAAGGTTTGGGGGATTCTAAGTAAAAAACACAAATCTAGACCAAATGCTATAATGGGTATGACACAACCCTATTTCGGTTCTACACTCTTTTTATGGATTTTTTTATACTTTTATCAACTTTAAATTGCAAATTTCAAAAAAAATAATTCTACGAGTCCCAAGTGACAAATTGGGAGCTCACACATGGTCACGAAGACTTGCACCACGGCAATGGACTAGATGAATAGGCCAGGCTAGTAAGGAGCACACCCTCTCCTGCAGCATATGCTCAACGGAATGTATCTTCGAAATGTGGACAGCTACATGAGTGTCTCCCAAAGGACCGTTGGCACCAAACACCAAGTCACAGTTAACGCTATGGCAAGTACCTTCACCAACAAGTACTCCCGCCTCATTATAAAGAGTGACAACCATTGTATTCCAGAGGCGACGCGGAAGTCCCTCACACTCTGGAACATCAACATTCAATCCCTCAGGATTCTGGACCTCATCGTCGGATGCACCCATAATCTCGTCAAGTATGGCGGAGAGATCCATCGTACCTGTGAACATTCACAACACCACCTAAGGTAAGGAAAAGGGAAAAGAATGATGACAACTTGCCGGTAAAATTAGAGTTCCTGAATATCAGATTGGCTCGACCTAAATGCAGAACAGTGAGCATAATGTGTATCACTTGCATTTCTAGATTTATCTCCGCCAAGAATCGTCATCTGTACTCATCTCTCATCGCCTCTCCAACATAAAAAATGTCAATCTCTCATTTAGGTCGAATCGACCTGAAACATAAAGCTTCATCGTTCATTACATGAACACTCTTCGTACTTTACATAGAAAGACATTAGGTACATGAATGTGCCAGTCCGGAATGAACGCATCTATGACAATGAATTTCGGAGGTTGTGCCCACTTGTAAATAGTTATGAAACTACTCACGACCTAAGATGACGAAGCACACCATTCAGATCGACTCGACCTGAATGGATAATCTCAGAGAAGAATACATTAAATTCAGCACTTTCATTCAGACATTGAAAAGTCATCCTGTACATGAATAAGACTCTGACTCTGAAACACTATGGATTGATTACGATACAGGTGGACCCAACCTAAAACATGTTCCTTTACACGCTAGAATATCCTTGTCCTTCAATCATGTTCCTCGGATTTGGTCTCTGTCATCTACCGTGTTTAGGTCGACTCGACCTGAATGGATACAGTGGATGACAATCTCTTGTCTCTTCCAATCAATGATATTATCATCTTATATTGTGATTCTCAAATTCAGGTCGAATCGACCTGAATTATTTATAGAATAAACAGTCCCATTTACTAATACTAGATAGTGTCCTCTTATTATCACCCGGATTGTTATTAGATTCAGGTCGACCCGACCTGAAACAACAATCCTCCAGGTCGGTCAGACTCGTTCCGGGATTTACGGGACTCTCATTACATACATTGGAATGAACTGTGTTCCGGTTTTTACGGCGGTAAATTAGGGAACTATTTCTGCATTCACAGGCACACATGTAAGAAAACAAAGAGCTGAACTGAACCATCACACGCATGATTCAACACTCACAATTATAACAGGAAATATCATTCACTTTCAGCCTACAGCAGTTCCTGCAATCGTTCTCCACCTAAAGAACTTCCGTGTAGTACAACAAGAGAATGAATACTGAATACAGGGAAATATCATGGAAGACACTAAAGAATCGTGCGTTACGTACTCACAGCGGCAAGCGCCTTCACCAGGAAATCTTCTGCAACAGTCTAGCACGGCATTCACTCAAAGTGTCCTTAACAAAATGCAACAATCTAAGCCAGGTCAAGAAATGGACAGCATGCATACAGAGGTGCACACAACGATCCGAGAATCAGAGAAAGAATGACCTCAACCGGACGACGATGGAAGTGGAGGACTTCTTCGCGGGAAGGCAAAAGGTAGGAAGGTCAAAAGAGAATTTCAAAAGTTCTGAACATCATGCGGACTATAGTAGCCGGATGCTAAGTTCGGGTTCCCGCCGCCTTCTTTAAGTATTCATCAAACGGCACATATACAGCTGTTCACTTTACATCACCCGTGTCCTCAGAATGGGGTCAAAAGTACTCTGCACATTCCCCCTTCAATCAAAAATAAACATGAAGTCTAAATTTTTATTTATTTATTTATTTATTTTTAGGAAATACTCTGCACTATCTGAAAGTTCTGGGTTTTTTCACAATTTCCGGCGAACAACATCTGACAATATTCTCTGTGTATTTTAATGGCACTCCAAAGTCAACACTTTACTTAAAAAGTGCAGTGCATCCTAAATTTCAGTAATTACTGCAGAATCTTAGGATATCTTAGGATATCTTCATTAAAATTAGCATTAAAATTTTGCATGCTTGGTAAGGATAACTAAAATAATTTAGGGTATCCAATGCTAATTCTCCAGTGACAAGCGTTTCAAGGGCTTAAGGTTTAGGGTTTAGGGTTTAGGGTTTAGAATTTTTTATTTCAAAAATTTGGATTTATAGGGTTCACAGTTTGCAAACTCTACACCCTATTACCACATCCAAAGACTTTGACATAACACTTCCACTTATGATTTTCAACATATTAATGGCCCGGGTACGCAACTCCCATATTATATGGCCCTGATTATAATCACTTATAATGCATTTTAGTCTAATTTCAAGGGATACAATTTGTTTTAATGTAGAAAACTCTTGTAGCCCTTTTAACAAGGAATCCAAAAATGTAATTCTATATATGAAATGATATTTCTTTGGGGACAATAATAGCATTAAAAAAATAATTATATGAGTTTTTTTAATACATGTATCATGGGACAAGCTACCCAACTTTGGGGGCTTTTTAATAAAATTTTAATTTTAATTGGAGGGAACTTTTTGTAAAGAATTTTTAAAACTATGCATAGGTGTTTCAATTCTTCATATATATTGTTAGTTTTTTTTTTCATATGTATGCAATTGAACATTTTTTACATTTAATTTTTTTTAATTTGGTCTTCACCCAACTTTTTGGTCTTTTTAATTTGATATAATTTTTACAAAAGCCGTCCTCTGAGCCGTTTTAATGCCGATGACCCCTGTGTATAATATATGAGTTGCGTACCCGGGATTAATGGTTTTAATTCATTTAAGCAGACGGCGGTTGTGAAATTAAAGATGACGTTTTGATTTTTGATTTATTAAAAACTACTAGAACTTTGAACACATACAATAAGTGCCCCATCTTTTAACATATACAACGAGAAAGGAAAAAAAAACATCGGCCATGCCCTACAGACTGTGGTTCAAAGAACTAAAATCTCAAATGTCATGAAATTGAAATCCAAAAGAAGGAACAAAAAAAAATACCAGTTGTAAATACTCCAAGGACTAATAATTCATGAGTGCACTAAATTTAGTGCCCCATTTTGTAGCATTTACTACGCGAAAGAAGAAAATTTGAATTAGCCATGCCCTGTAGTTTATTGAACAAATAAACTAAAATGCCATGGAATTGGTATTTAAAAGAAGGCCCAAGAAAATGTACAAGTTGTCCATACTCCAAGGACTAATAATTCATGAGTGTTCTAAATTTAGTGCCCCGTACTCTTATTTGTACGACGAAAACAAAAAATGAATTAGCCATGCCCTGTAGTTTATTGAACTAAAATCTCAAAAATCATGGAACTGGTATCAAAGTGAAGGCCCAAGAAAATGTCCAAGTTGTAAATACTCCAAGGACTAATAATTCATGGGTGCACTAAATTTAGTGCAACGTTTCATAACATACACGACGAAAAAGAAAAAATAAACAATTGGCCATGCCCTGTAGTTTAGAGAACTAAAATCTCAAATGTCATGGAATTGGAATCCAAAAAAAGGCCAAAAAAAGTGTACAAGTTGTAAATACTCTAAGGACTAATAATTCATGGGTGCACTAAATTTACTGCACCGTTTCATAACATACACGACGAGAAAGAAAAAATAAACAATTGGCCATACCTTGTAGTTTAGAGAACTAAAATCTCAAATGTCATGGAATTGGAATCCAAAAGAAGGCCCAAGAAAATGTACAAGTTGTAAATACTCCAAGAACTAATAATTCATGGGTGCACTAAATGTAGTGCACCGTTTCATAACATACACGACGAGAAAGAAAAAATAAACAATTGGCCATGCCCTGTAGTTTAGAGAACTAAAATCTCAAATGTCATGGAATTGGAATCCAAAAGAAGGCCCAAGAAAATGTACAAGTTGTAAATACTCCAACGACTAATAATTCATGACTGTTCTAAATTTAGTGCCCTATTCTCTTATTTGTACGACGAGAAAGAAAAAATAAACAATTGGCCATGCCCTGTAGTTTAGAGAACTAAAATCTCAAATGTCATGGAATTGGAATGCAAAAGAAGGCCCAAGAAAATGTACAAGTTGTAAATACTCTAAGGACTAATAATTCAGGATTGTTCTAAATTTAGTGCACTATTCTCTTATTTGTACGACAAGAAAGAAAAAATAAACAATTCATTTGGCCATGCCCTGTAGTTTAGAGAACTAAAATCTCAAAGGTCATGGAATTGGAATCCAAAAGAAGGCCCAAGAAAATGTACAAGTTGTAAATACTCCAAGAACTAATAATTCATGGGTGCACTAAATTTAGTGCACCGTTTCATAACATACACGACGAAAAAGAAAAAATAAACAATTGGCCATGCCCTGTAGTTTAGAGAACTAAAATCCCAAACGTCATGGAATCGGAATCCAAAAGAAGGCCCAAGGAAATGTACAAGTTGTAAATACTCCAAGGACTAATAATTCATGGGTGCACTAAATTTAGTGCACCATTTCATAACATACACAACGAGAAAGAAAAAATAAACAATTGGCCATGCCCTGTAGTTTAGAGAACTAAAATCTCAAAGGTCATGGAATTGGATTCCAAAAGAAGGCCCAAGAAAATGTACAAGTTGTAAATACTCCAAGAAATAATAATTCATGGGTGCACTAAATTTAGTGCACCGTTTCATAACATACACAATGAGAAAGAAAAAATAAACAATTGGCCATACCCTGTAGTTTAGAGAACTAAAATCTCAAAGGTCATGGAATTGGAGTCCAAAAGAAGGCCAAAAGAAATGTACAAGTTGTAAATACTCCAAGAAATAATAATTCATGGGTGCACTAAATTTAGTGCCCTATTCTCTTATTTGTACGACGAGAAAGGAAAAATAAATAATTGGCCATGCCTTGTAGTTTAGAGAACTAAAATCTCAAAGGTCATGGAATTGGAATCTGAAAGAAGGCCAAAAGAAATGTACAAGTTGTAAATACTCCAAGAAATAATAATTCATGGGTGCACTAAATTTAGTGCACCGTTTCATTACATACACGACGAGAAAGAAAAAATAAACAATTCATTTGGCCATGCCCTGTAGTTTAGAGAACTAAAATCTCAAAGGTCATGGAATTGGAGTCCAAAAGAAGGCCAAAAGAAATGTACAAGTTGTAAATACTCCAAGAAATAATAATTCATGGGTGCACTAAATTCAGTGCACCGTTTCATTACATACACGACGAGAAAGAAAAAATAAACAATTCATTTGGCCATGCCTTGTAGTTTAGAGAACTAAAATCTCAAAGGTCATGGAATTGGAATCCAAAAGAAGGCCAAAAGAAATGTACAAGTTGTAAATACTCCAAGAAATAATAATTCACGGGTGCACTAAATTTAGTGCACCGTTTCATAACATACACGACGAGAAAGAAGAAGTAAACAATTGGCCATGCCCTGTAGTTTGTTGAACTAAAATCTCACATGTCATAGATTTGGAATCCAAAAGAAGGCCCACGAAATTGTACAAGTTGTAAATACTCCAAGGACTAATAACTCATGAGTGTTCTAAATTAAGTGCCCTATTCTCTTATTTGTACGACGAAAAAGGAAAAACAAACAATTGGCCATGCCCTGTAGTTTAGAGAACTAAAATCTCAAAGGTCATGGAATTGAAATCCAAAAGAAGGCCAAAAGAAATGTACAAGTTGTAAATACTCCAAGAACTAATAATTCATGGGTGCACTAAATTTAGTGCACCGTTTCCTAACATACACGACGAGAAAGAAAAAAAAAACAATTGGCCATGCCCTGTAGTTTAGAGAACTAAAATCTCAAAGGTCGTGGAAATGGAATCCAAAAGAAGGCCCAAGAAAATGTACAGGTTGTAAATACTCCAAGGACTAATAATTCATGAGTGTTCTAAATGTAGTGCCCTAATCTCTTATTTGTACGACGAGAGGAAAAATAAACAATTGGCCATGCCCTAAAGTTTATTGAACTAAAATCTCAAAGGTCATGAAATTGGAATCCAAAAGAAGGCCAAAAGAAATGTACAAGTTGTAAATACTCCAAGAACTAATAATTCATGGGTGCACTAAATTTAGTGCACCGTTTCATAACATACACGACGAAAAAGAAAAAATAAACAATTGGCCATGCCCTGTAGTTTAGAGAACTAAAATCTCAAATGTCATGGAATCGGAATCCGAAAGAAGGCCCAAGGAAATGTACAAGTTGTAAATACTCCAAGGACTAATAATTCATGGGTGCACTAAATTTAGTGCACCATTTCATAACATACACAACGAGAAAGAAAAAATAAACAATTGGCCATGCCCTGTAGTTTAGAGAACTAAAATCTCAAAGGTCATGGAATTGGATTCCAAAAGAAGGCCCAAGAAAATGTACAAGTTGTAAATACTCCAAGAAATAATAATTCATGGGTGCACTAAATTTAGTGCACCGTTTCATAACATACACAATGAGAAAGAAAAAATAAACAATTGGCCATACCCTGTAGATTAGAGAACTAAAATCTCAAAGGTCATGGAATTGGAGTCCAAAAGAAGGCCAAAAGAAATGTACAAGTTGTAAATACTCCAAGAAATAATAATTCATGGGTGCACTAAATTTAGTGCCCTATTCTCTTATTTGTACGACGAGAAAGGAAAAATAAATAATTGGCCATGCCTTGTAGTTTAGAGAACTAAAATCTCAAAGGTCATGGAATTGGAATCTGAAAGAAGGCCAAAAGAAATGTACAAGTTGTAAATACTCCAAGAAATAATAATTTATGGGTGCACTTAATTTAGTGCACCGTTTCATAACATACACGACAAGAAAGAAAAAATAGACAATTGGCCATGCCCTGTAGTTTAGAGAACTAAAATCTCAAAGGTCATGAAATTGGAATCCAGAAGAAGGCCAAAAGAAATGTACAAGTTGTAAATACTCCAAGAAATAATAATTCATGGGTGCACTAAATTCAGTGCACCGTTTCATTACATACACGACGAGAAAGAAAAAATAAACAATTCATTTGGCCATGCCCTGTAGTTTAGAGAACTAAAATCTCAAAGGTCATGGAATTGGAATCCAAAAGAAGGCCAAAAGAAATGTACAAGTTGTAAATACTCCACGAACTAATAATTCATGGGTGCACTAAATTTAGTGCACCGTTTCATAACATACACGACGAAAAAGAAAAAATAAACAATTGGCCATGCCCTGTAGTTTAGAGAACTAAAATCTCAAAGGTCATGAAATTGGAATCCAAAAGAAGGCCCAAGAAAATGTACAAGTTGTAAATACTCCAAGAAATAATAATTCATGGGTGCACTAAATTTAGTGCACCGTTTCATAACATACACAATGAGAAAGAAAAAATAAACAATTGGCCATACCCTGTAGATTAGAGAACTAAAATCTCAAAGGTCATGGAATTGGAGTCCAAAAGAAGGCCAAAAGAAATGTACAAGTTGTAAATACTCCAAGAAATAATAATTCATGGGTGCACTAAATTTAGTGCCCTATTCTCTTATTTGTACGACGAGAAAGGAAAAATAAATAATTGGCCATGCCTTGTAGTTTAGAGAACTAAAATCTCAAAGGTCATGGAATTGGAATCTGAAAGAAGGCCAAAAGAAATGTACAAGTTGTAAATACTCCAAGAACTAATAATTTATGGGTGCACTAAATTTAGTGCACCGTTTCATAACATACACGACAAGAAAGAAAAAATAGACAATTGGCCATGCCCTGTAGTTTAGAGAACTAAAATCTCAAAGGTCATGAAATTGGAATCCAGAAGAAGGCCAAAAGAAATGTACAAGTTGTAAATACTCCAAGAAATAATAATTCATGGGTGCACTAAATTCAGTGCACCGTTTCATTACATACACAATAAGAAAGAAAAAATAAACAATTGGCCATACCCTGTAGTTTAGAGAACTAAAATCTCAAAGGTCATGGAATTGGAGTCCAAAAGAAGGCCAAAAGAAATGTACAAGTTGTAAATACTCCAAGAAATAATAATTCATGGGTGCACTAAATTTAGTGCCCTATTCTCTTATTTGTACGACGAGAAAGGAAAAATAAATAATTGGCCATGCCTTGTAGTTTAGAGAACTAAAATCTCAAAGGTCATGGAATTGGAATCCAAAAGAAGGCCAAAAGAAATGTACAAGTTGTAAATACTCCAAGAAATAATAATTCATGGGTGCACTAAATTTAGTGCACCGTTTCATTACATACACGACGAGAAAGAAAAAATAAACAATTCATTTGGCCATGCCCTGTAGTTTAGAGAACTAAAATCTCAAAGGTCATGGAATTGGAGTCCAAAAGAAGGCCAAAAGAAATGTACAAGTTGTAAATACTCCAAGAAATAATAATTCATGGGTGCACTAAACCAGTGCACCGTTTCATTACATACACGACGAGAAAGAAAAAATAAACAATTCATTTGGCCATGCCCTGTAGTTTAGAGAACTAAAATCTCAAAGGTCATGGAATTGGAATCTGAAAGAAGGCCAAAAGAAATGTACAAGTTGTAAATACTCCAAGAAATAATAATTCACGGGTGCACTAAATTTAGTGCACCGTTTCATAACATACACGACGAGAAAGAAGAAGTAAACAATTGGCCATGCCCTGTAGTTTGTTGAACTAAAATCTCACATGTCATAGATTTGGAATCCAAAAGAAGGCCCACGAAATTGTACAAGTTGTAAATACTCCAAGGACTAATAACTCATGAGTGTTCTAAATTAAGTGCCCTATTCTCTTATTTGTACGACGAAAAAGGAAAAACAAACAATTGGCCATGCCCTGTAGTTTAGAGAACTAAAATCTCAAAGGTCATGGAATTGAAATCCAAAAGAAGGCCCAAGAAAATGTACAAGTTGTAAATACTCCAAGAACTAATAATTCATGGGTGCACTAAATTTAGTGCACCGTTTCCTAACATACACGACGAGAAAGAAAAAAAAAACAATTGGCCATGCCCTGTAGTTTAGAGAACTAAAATCTCAAAGGTCGTGGAAATGGAATCCAAAAGAAGGCCCAAGAAAATGTACAGGTTGTAAATACTCCAAGGACTAATAATTCATGAGTGTTCTAAATGTAGTGCCCTAATCTCTTATTTGTACGACGAGAGGAAAAATAAACAATTGGCCATGCCCTAAAGTTTATTGAACTAAAATCTCAAAGGTCATGAAATTGGAATCCAAAAGAAGGCCAAAAGAAATGTACAAGTTGTAAATACTCCAAGAACTAATAATTCATGGGTGCACTAAATTTAATGCACCGTTTCATAACATACACGACGAAAAAGAAAAAATAAACAATTGGCCATGCCCTGTAGTTTAGAGAACTAAAATCTCAAATGTCATGGAATCGGAATCCGAAAGAAGGCCCAAGGAAATGTACAAGTTGTAAATACTCCAAGGACTAATAATTCATGGGTGCACTAAATTTAGTGCACCATTTCATAACATACACAACGAGAAAGAAAAAATAAACAATTGGCCATGCCCTGTAGTTTAGAGAACTAAAATCTCAAAGGTCATGGAATTGGATTCCAAAAGAAGGCCCAAGAAAATGTACAAGTTGTAAATACTCCAAGAAATAATAATTCATGGGTGCACTAAATTTAGTGCACCGTTTCATAACATACACAATGAGAAAGAAGAAGTAAACAATTGGCCATACCCTGTAGATTAGAGAACTAAAATCTCAAAGGTCATGGAATTGGAGTCCAAAAGAAGGCCAAAAGAAATGTACAAGTTGTAAATACTCCAAGAAATAATAATTCATGGGTGCACTAAATTTAGTGCCCTATTCTCTTATTTGTACGACGAGAAAGGAAAAATAAATAATTGGCCATGCCTTGTAGTTTAGAGAACTAAAATCTCAAAGGTCATGGAATTGGAATCTGAAAGAAGGCCAAAAGAAATGTACAAGTTGTAAATACTCCAAGAAATAATAATTTATGGGTGCACTAAATTTAGTGCACCGTTTCATAACATACACGACAAGAAAGAAAAAATAGACAATTGGCCATGCCCTGTAGTTTAGAGAACTAAAATCTCAAAGGTCATGAAATTGGAATCCAGAAGAAGGCCAAAAGAAATGTACAAGTTGTAAATACTCCAAGAAATAATAATTCATGGGTGCACTAAATTCAGTGCACCGTTTCATTACATACACGACGAGAAAGAAAAAATAAACAATTCATTTGGCCATGCCCTGTAGTTTAGAGAACTAAAATCTCAAAGGTCATGGAATTGGAATCCAAAAGAAGGCCAAAAGAAATGTACAAGTTGTAAATACTCCAAGAAATAATAATTCATGGGTGCACTAAATTTAGTGCACCGTTTCATAACATACACGACGAGAAAGAAAAAATAAACAATTGGCCATGCCCTGTAGTTTAGAGAACTAAAATCTCAAAGGTCATGAAATTGGAATCCAAAAGAAGGCCAAAAGAAATGTACAAGTTGTAAATACTCCAAGAAATAATAATTCATGGGTGCACTAAATTTAGTGCACCGTTTCATTACATACAGGACGAGAAAGAAAAAATAAACAATTCATTTGGCCATGCCCTGTAGTTTAGAGAACTAAAATCTCAAAGGTCATGGAATTGGAATCCAAAAGAAGGCCAAAAGAAATGTACAAGTTGTAAATACTCCAAGAAATAATAATTCACGGGTGCACTAAATTTATTGCACCGTTTCATAACATACACGACGAGAAAGAAGAAGTAAACAATTGGCCATGCCCTGTAGTTTAGAGAACTAAAATCTCAAAGGTCATGGAATTGGATTCCAAAAGAAGGCCCAAGAAAATGTACAAGTTGTAAATACTCCAAGAAATAATAATTCATGGGTGCACTAAATTTAGTGCACCGTTTCATAACATACACAATGAGAAAGAAAAAATAAACAATTGGCCATACCCTGTAGATTAGAGAACTAAAATCTCAAAGGTCATGAAATTGGAATCCAAAAGAAGGCCAAAAGAAATGTACAAGTTGTAAATACTCCAAGAAATAATAATTCATGGGTGCACTAAATTTAGTGCCCTATTCTCTTATTTGTACGACGAGAAAGGAAAAATAAATAATTGGCCATGCCTTGTAGTTTAGAGAACTAAAATCTCAAAGGTCATGGAATTGGAATCTGAAAGAAGGCCAAAAGAAATGTACAAGTTGTAAATACTCCAAGAACTAATAATTTATGGGTGCACTAAATTTAGTGCACCGTTTCATAACATACACGACAAGAAAGAAAAAATAGACAATTGGCCATGCCCTGTAGTTTAGAGAACTAAAATCTCAAAGGTCATGAAATTGGAATCCAGAAGAAGGCCAAAAGAAATGTACAAGTTGTAAATACTCCAAGAAATAATAATTCATGGGTGCACTAAATTTAGTGCACCGTTTCATAACATACACGACGAGAAAGAAGAAGTAAACAATTGGCCATGCCCTGTAGTTTAGAGAACTAAAATCTCAAAGGTCATGGAATTGGATTCCAAAAGAAGGCCCAAGAAAATGTACAAGTTGTAAATACTCCAAGAAATAATAATTTATGGGTGCACTAAATTCAGTGCACCGTTTCATTACATACACGACGAGAAAGAAAAAATAAACAATTCATTTGGCCATGCCCTGTAGTTTAGAGAACTAAAATCTCAAAGGTCATGAAATTGGAATCCAGAAGAAGGCCAAAAGAAATGTACAAGTTGTAAATACTCCAAGAAATAATAATTCATGGGTGCACTAAATTTAGTGCACCGTTTCATAACATACACGACGAGAAAGAAGAAGTAAACAATTGGCCAAACCCTGTAGTTTGTTGAACTAAAATCTCACATGTCATAGATTTGGAATCCAAAAGAAGGCCCACGAAATTGTACAAGTTGTAAATACTCCAAGGACTAATAATTCATGAGTGTTCTAAATATAGTGCCCTATTCTCTTATTTGTACGACGAGAGGAAAAATAAACAATTGGCCATGCCCTAAAGTTTATTGAACTAAAATCTCAAAGGTCATGAAATTGGAATCCAAAAGAAGGCCAAAAGAAATGTACAAGTTGTAAATACTCCAAGAACTAATAATTCATGGGTGCACTAAATTTAGTGCACCGTTTCATAACATACACGACGAAAAAGAAAAAATAAACAATTGGCCATGCCCTGTAGTTTAGAGAACTAAAATCTCAAAGGTCATGGAATTGGAGTCCAAAAGAAGGCCCAAGAAAATGTACAAGTTGTAAATACTCCAAGAAATAATAATTCATGGGTGCACTAAATTTAGTGCACCGTTTCATAACATACACAATGAGAAAGAAAAAATAAACAATTGGCCGTACCCTGTAGATTAGAGAACTAAAATCTCAAAGGTCATGGAATTGGAGTCCAAAAGAAGGCCAAAAGAAATGTACAAGTTGTAAATACTCCAAGAAATAATAATTCATGGGTGCACTAAATTTAGTGCCCTATTCTCTTATTTGTACGACGAGAAAGGAAAAATAAATAATTGGCCATGCCTTGTAGTTTAGAGAACTAAAATCTCAAAGGTCATGGAATTGGAATCTGAAAGAAGGCCAAAAGAAATGTACAAGTTGTAAATACTCCAAGAAATAATAATTTATGGGTGCACTAAATTTAGTGCACCGTTTCATAACATACACGACAAGAAAGAAAAAATAGACAATTGGCCATGCCCTGTAGTTTAGAGAACTAAAATCTCAAAGGTCATGGAATTGGAGTCCAAAAGAAGGCCAAAAGAAATGTACAAGTTGTAAATACTCCAAGAAATAATAATTCATGGGTGCACTAAATTTAGTGCACCGTTTCATAACATACACGACGAGAAAGAAGAAGTAAACAATTGGCCAAACCCTGTAGTTTGTTGAACTAAAATCTCACATGTCATAGATTTGGAATCCAAAAGAAGGCCCACGAAATTGTACAAGTTGTAAATACTCCAAGGACTAATAATTCATGAGTGTTCTAAATTAAGTGCCCTATTCTCTTATTTGTACGACGAGAAAGGAAAAATAAATAATTGGCCATGCCTTGTAGTTTAGAGAACTAAAATCTCAAAGGTCATGGAATTGGAATCTGAAAGAAGGCCAAAAGAAATGTACAAGTTGTAAATACTCCAAGAAATAATAATTTATGGGTGCACTAAATTTAGTGCACCGTTTCATAACATACACGACAAGAAAGAAAAAATAGACAATTGGCCATGCCCTGTAGTTTAGAGAACTAAAATCTCAAAGGTCATGAAATTGGAATCCAGAAGAAGGCCAAAAGAAATGTACAAGTTGTAAATACTCCAAGAAATAATAATTCATGGGTGCACTAAATTCAGTGCACCGTTTCATTACATACACGACGAGAAAGAAAAAATAAACAATTCATTTGGCCATGCCCTGTAGTTTAGAGAACTAAAATCTCAAAGGTCATGGAATTGGAATCCAAAAGAAGGCCAAAAGAAATGTACAAGTTGTAAATACTCCAAGAACTAATAATTCATGGGTGCACTAAATTTAGTGCACCGTTTCATAACATACACGACGAGAAAGATAAAATAAACAATTGGCCATGCCCTGTAGTTTAGAGAACTAAAATCTCAAAGGTCATGAAATTGGAATCCAAAAGAAGGCCAAAAGAAATGTACAAGTTGTAAATACTCCAAGAAATAATAATTCATGGGTGCACTAAATTCAGTGCACCGTTTCATTACATACACGACGAGAAAGAAAAAATAAACAATTCATTTGGCCATGCCCTGTAGTTTAGAGAACTAAAATCTCAAAGGTCATGGAATTGGAATCCAAAAGAAGGCCAAAAGAAATGTACAAGTTGTAAATACTCCAAGAAATAATAATTCACGGGTGCACTAAATTTATTGCACCGTTTCATAACATACACAATGAGAAAGAAAAAATAAACAATTGGCCATGCCCTGTAGTTTAGAGAACTAAAATCTCAAATGTCATGGAATCGGAATCCGAAAGAAGGCCCAAGAAAATGTACAAGTTGTAAATACTCCAAGAAATAATAATTCATGGGTGCACTAAATTTAGTGCACCGTTTCATAACATACACAATGAGAAAGAAAAAATAAACAATTGGCCATACCCTGTAGATTAGAGAACTAAAATCTCAAAGGTCATGGAATTGGATTCCAAAAGAAGGCCCAAGAAAATGTACAAGTTGTAAATACTCCAAGAAATAATAATTCATGGGTGCACTAAATTTAGTGCACTGTTTCATAACATACACAATGAGAAAGAAAAAATAAACAATTGGCCATACCCTGTAGATTAGAGAACTAAAATCTCAAAGGTCATGGAATTGGAGTCCAAAAGAAGGCCAAAAGAAATGTACAAGTTGTAAATACTCCAAGAAATAATAATTCATGGGTGCACTAAATTTAGTGCCCTATTCTCTTATTTGTACGACGAGAAAGGAAAAATAAATAATTGGCCATGCCTTGTAGTTTAGAGAACTAAAATCTCAAAGGTCATGGAATTGGAATCTGAAAGAAGGCCAAAAGAAATGTACAAGTTGTAAATACTCCAAGAAATAATAATTTATGGGTGCACTAAATTTAGTGCACCGTTTCATAACATACACGACAAGAAAGAAAAAATAGACAATTGGCCATGCCCTGTAGTTTAGAGAACTAAAATCTCAAAGGTCATGGAATTGGAGTCCAAAAGAAGGCCAAAAGAAATGTACAAGTTGTAAATACTCCAAGAAATAATAATTCATGGGTGCACTAAATTTAGTGCACCGTTTCATAACATACACGACGAGAAAGAAGAAGTAAACAATTGGCCAAACCCTGTAGTTTGTTGAACGAAAATCTCACATGTCATAGATTTGGAATCCAAAAGAAGGCCCACGAAATTGTACAAGTTGTAAATACTCCAAGGACTAATAATTCATGAGTGTTCTAAATTAAGTGCCCTATTCTCTTATTTGTACGACGAGAAAGGAAAAACAAACAATTGGCCATGCCCTGTAGTTTAGAGAACTAAAATCTCAAAGGTCATGGAATTGAAATCCAAAAGAAGGCCAAAAGAAATGTACAAGTTGTAAATACTCCAAGAAATAATAATTCATGGGTGCACTAAATTTAGTGCACCGTTTCATAACATACACGACGAGAAAGAAAAAATAAACAATTGGCCATGCCCTGTAGTTTAGAGAACTAAAATCTCGAAGGTCAAGGAAATGGAATCCAAAGAAAGGCCCAAGAAAATGTACAGGTTGTAAATACTCCAAGGACTAATAATTCATGAGTGTTCTAAATGTAGTGCCCTATTCTCTTATTTGTACGACGAGAGGAAAAATAAACAATTGGCCATGCCCTAAAGTTTATTGAACTAAAATCTCAAAGGTCATGAAATTGGAATCCAAAAGAAGGCCAAAAGAAATGTACATGTTGTAAATACTCCAAGAACTAATAATTCATGGGTGCACTAAATTTAGTGCACCGTTTCATAACATACACAATGAGAAAGAAAAAATAAACAATTGGCCATACCCTGTAGTTTAGAGAACTAAAATCTCAAAGGTCATGGAATTGGAGTCCAAAAGAAGGCCAAAAGAAATGTACAAGTTGTAAATACTCCAAGAAATAATAATTCATGGGTGCACTAAATTTAGTGCCCTATTCTCTTATTTGTACGACGAGAAAGGAAAAATAAATAATTGGCCATGCCTTGTAGTTTAGAGAACTAAAATCTCAAAGGTCATGGAATTGGAATCTGAAAGAAGGCCAAAAGAAATGTACAAGTTGTAAATACTCCAAGAACTAATAATTTATGGGTGCACTAAATTTAGTGCACCGTTTCATAACATACACGACAAGAACGAAAAAATAGACAATTGGCCATGCCCTGTAGTTTAGAGAACTAAAATCTCAAAGGTCATGAAATTGGAATCCAGAAGAAGGCCAAAAGAAATGTACAAGTTGTAAATACTCCAAGAAATAATAATTCATGGGTGCACTAAATTTAGTGCACCGTTTCATAACATACACGACGAAAAAGAAAAAATAAACAATTGGCCATGCCCTGTAGTTTAGAGAACTAAAATCTCAAATGTCATGGAATCGGAATCCAAAAGAAGGCCCAAGGAAATGTACAAGTTGTAAATACTCCAAGGACTAATAATTCATGGGTGCACTAAATTTAGTGCACCATTTCATAACATACACAACGAGAAAGAAAAAATAAACAATTGGCCATGCCCTGTAGTTTAGAGAACTAAAATCTCAAAGGTCATGGAATTGGATTCCAAAAGAAGGCCCAAGAAATTGTACAAGTTGTAAATACTCCAAGAAATAATAATTCAAGGGTGTTCTAAATTTAGTGCCCTATTCTCTCATTTGTACGACGAGAAAGGAAAAATAAATAATTGGCCATGCCTTGTAGTTTAGAGAACTAAAATCACAAAGGTCATGGAATTGGAATCTGAAAGAAGGCCAAAAGAAATGTACAAGTTGTAAATACTCCAAGAAATAATAATTTATGGCTGCACTAAATTTAGTGCACCGTTTCATAACATACACGACAAGAAAGAAAAAATAGACAATTGGCCATGCCCTGTAGTTTAGAGAACTAAAATCTCAAATGTCATGGAATCGGAATCCAAAAGAAGGCCCAAGGAAATGTACAAGTTGTAAATACTCCAAGGACTAATAATTCATAGGTGCACTAAATTTAGTGCACCATTTCATAACATACACAACGAGAAAGAAAAAATAAACAATTGGCCATGCCCTGTAGTTTAGAGAACTAAAATCTCAAAGGTCATGGAATTGGAGTCCGAAAGAAGGCCCAAGAAAATGTACAAGTTGTAAATACTCCAAGAAATAATAATTCATGGGTGCACTAAATTTAGTGCACCGTTTCATAACATACACAATGAGAAAGAAAAAATAAACAATTGGCCATACCCTGTAGTTTAGAGAACTAAAATCTCAAAGGTCATGGAATTGGAGTCCAAAAGAAGGCCAAAAGAAATGTACAAGTTGTAAATACTCCAAGAAATAATAATTCATGGGTGCACTAAATTTAGTGCCCTATTCTCTTATTTGTACGACGAGAAAGGAAAAATAAATAATTGGCCATGCCTTGTAGTTTAGAGAACTAAAATCTCAAAGGTCATGGAATTGGAATCTGAAAGAAGGCCAAAAGAAATGTTCAAGTTGTAAATACTCCAAGAAATAATAATTTATGGGTGCACTAAATTTAGTGCACCGTTTAATAACATACACGACAAGAAAGAAAAAATAGACAATTGGCCATGCCCTGTAGTTTAGAGAACTAAAATCTCAAAGGTCATGAAATTGGAATCCAGAAGAAGGCCAAAAGAAATGTACAAGTTGTAAATACTCCAAGAAATAATAATTCATGGGTGCACTAAATTTAGTGCACCGTTTCATAACATACACGACGAGAAAGAAGAAGTAAACAATTGGCCAAACCCTGTAGTTTGTTGAACTAAAATCTCACATGTCATAGATTTGGAATCCAAAAGAAGGCCCACGAAATTGTACAAGTTGTAAATACTCCAAGGACTAATAATTCATGAGTGTTCTAAATATAGTGCCCTATTCTCTTATTTGTACGACGAGAGGAAAAATAAACAATTGGCCATGCCCTAAAGTTTATTGAACTAAAATCTCAAAGGTCATGAAATTGGAATCCAAAAGAAGGCCAAAAGAAATGTACAAGTTGTAAATACTCCAAGAACTAATAATTCATGGGTGCACTAAATTTAGTGCACCGTTTCATAACATACACGACGAGAAAGAAAAAATAAACAATTCATTTGGCCATGCCCTGTAGTTTAGAGAACTAAAATCTCAAAGGTCATGGAATTGGAATCCAAAAGAAGGCCAAAAGAAATGTACAAGTTGTAAATACTCCAAGAAATAATAATTCATGGGTGCACTAAATTTATTGCACCGTTTCATAACATACACAATGAGAAAGAAAAAATAAACAATTGGCCATGCCCTGTAGTTTAGAGAACTAAAATCTCAAATGTCATGGAATCGGAATCCGAAAGAAGGCCCAAGAAAATGTACAAGTTGTAAATACTCCAAGAAATAATAATTCATGGGTGCACTAAATTTAGTGCACCGTTTCATAACATACACAATGAGAAAGAAAAAATAAACAATTGGCCATACCCTGTAGTTTAGAGAACTAAAATCTCAAAGGTCATGGAATTGGATTCCAAAAGAAGGCCAAAAGAAATGTACAAGTTGTAAATACTCCAAGAAATAATAATTCATGGGTGCACTAAATTCAGTGCACCGTTTCATTACATACACGACGAGAAAGAAAAAATAAACAATTCATTTGGCCATGCCCTGTAGTTTAGAGAACTAAAATCTCAAAGGTCATGGAATTGGAATCCAAAAGAAGGCCAAAAGAAATGTACAAGTTGTAAATACTCCAAGAAATAATAATTCATGGGTGCACTAAATTTAGTGCACCAATTCATAACATACACGACGAGAAAGAAAAAATAAACAATTGGCCATGCCCTGTAGTTTAGAGAACTAAAATCTCAAAGGTCATGAAATTGGAATCCAGAAGAAGGCCAAAAGAAATGTACAAGTTGTAAATACTCCAAGAAATAATAATTCATGGGTGCACTAAATTTAGTGCACCGTTTCATAACATACACGACGAGAAAGAAGAAGTAAACAATTGGCCAAACCCTGTAGTTTGTTGAACTAAAATCTCACATGTCATAGATTTGGAATCCAAAAGAAGGCCCACGAAATTGTACAAGTTGTAAATACTCCAAGGACTAATAATTCATGAGTGTTCTAAATTAAGTGCCCTATTCTCTTATTTGTACGACGAGAAAGGAAAAACAAACAATTGGCCATGCCCTGTAGTTTAGAGAACTAAAATCTCAAAGGTCATGGAATTGAAATCCAAAAGAAGGCCAAAAGAAATGTACAAGTTGTAAATACTCCAAGAAATAATAATTCATGGGTGCACTAAATTCAGTGCACCGTTTCATTACATACACGACGAGAAAGAAAAAATAAACAATTCATTTGGCCATGCCCTGTAGTTTAGAGAACTAAAATCTCAAAGGTCATGGAATTGGAATCCAAAAGAAGGCCAAAAGAAATGTACAAGTTGTAAATACTCCAAGAAATAATAATTCATGGGTGCACTAAATTTAGTGCACCGTTTCATAACATACACAATGAGAAAGAAGAAGTAAACAATTGGCCATGCCCTGTAGTTTAGAGAACTAAAATCTCAAAGGTCATGGAATTGGATTCCAAAAGAAGGCCCAAGAAAATGTACAAGTTGTAAATACTCCAAGAAATAATAATTCATGGGTGCACTAAATTTAGTGCACCGTTTCATAACATACACAATGAGAAAGAAAAACTAAACAATTAGCCATACCCTGTAGTTTAGAGAATTAAAATCTCAAAGGTCATGGAATTGGAGTCCAAAAGAAGGCCAAAAGAAATGTACAAGTTGTAAATACTCCAAGAAATAATAATTCATGGGTGCACTAAATTTAGTGCCCTATTCTCTCATTTGTACGACGAGAAAGGAAAAATAAATAATTGGCCATGCCTTGTAGTTTAGAGAACTAAAATCTCAAAGGTCATGGAATTGGAATCTGAAAGAAGGCCAAAAGAAATGTACAAGTTGTAAATACTCCAAGAACTAATAATTTATGGGTGCACTAAATTTAGTGCACCGTTTCATAACATACACGACAAGAAAGAAAAAATAGACAATTGGCCATGCCCTGTAGTTTAGAGAACTAAAATCTCAAAGGTCATGGAATTGGATTCCAAAAGAAGGCCAAAAGAAATGTACAAGTTGTAAATACTCCAAGAAATAATAATTCATGGGTGCACTAAATTCAGTGCACCGTTTCATAACATACACGACGAGAAAGAAGAAGTAAACAATTGGCCAAACCCTGTAGTTTGTTGAACTAAAATCTCACATGTCATAGATTTGGAATCCAAAAGAAGGCCCACGAAATTGTACAAGTTGTAAATACTCCAAGGACTAATAATTCATGAGTGTTCTAAATTAAGTGCCCTATTCTCTTATTTGTACGACGAGAAAGGAAAAATAAATAATTGGCCATGCCTTGTAGTTTAGAGAACTAAAATCTCAAAGGTCATGGAATTGGAATCTGAAAGAAGGCCAAAAGAAATGTACAAGTTGTAAATACTCCAAGAACTAATAATTTATGGGTGCACTAAATTTAGTGCACCGTTTCATAACATACACGACAAGAAAGAAAAAATAGACAATTGGCCATGCCCTGTAGTTTAGAGAACTAAAATCTCAAAGGTCATGAAATTGGAATCCAGAAGAAGGCCAAAAGAAATGTACAAGTTGTAAATACTCCAAGAAATAATAATTCATGGGTGCACTAAATTTAGTGCACCGTTTCATAACATACACGACGAGAAAGAAGAAGTAAACAATTGGCCAAACCCTGTAGTTTGTTGAACTAAAATCTCACATGTCATAGATTTGGAATCCAAAAGAAGGCCCACGAAATTGTACAAGTTGTAAATACTCCAAGGACTAATAATTCATGAGTGTTCTAAATTAAGTGCCCTATTCTCTTATTTGTACGACGAGAAAGGAAAAATAAATAATTGGCCATGCCTTGTAGTTTAGAGAACTAAAATCTCAAAGGTCATGGAATTGGAATCTGAAAGAAGGCCAAAAGAAATGTACAAGTTGTAAATACTCCAAGAACTAATAATTTATGGGTGCACTAAATTTAGTGCACCGTTTCATAACATACACGACAAGAAAGAAAAAATAGACAATTGGCCATGCCCTGTAGTTTAGAGAACTAAAATCTCAAAGGTCATGAAATTGGAATCCAGAAGAAGGCCAAAAGAAATGTACAAGTTGTAAATACTCCAACAAATAATAATTCATGGGTGCACTAAATTCAGTGCACCGTTTCATTACATACACGACGAGAAAGAAAAAATAAACAATTGGCCATGCCCTGTAGTTTAGAGAACTAAAATCTCAAAGGTCATGAAATTGGAATCCAAAAGAAGGCCAAAAGAAATGTACAAGTTGTAAATACTCCAAGAAATAATAATTTATGGGTGCACTAAATGTAGTGCACCGTTTCATAACATACACGACAAGAAAGAAAAAATAGACAATTGGCCATGCCCTGTAGTTTAGAGAACTAAAATCTCAAAGGTCATGAAATTGGAGTCCAAAAGAAGGCCAAAAGAAATGTACAAGTTGTAAATACTCCAAGAAATAATAATTCATGGGTGCACTAAATTCAGTGCACCGTTTCATTACATACACGACGAGAAAGAAAAAATAAACAATTGGCCATGCCCTGTAGTTTAGAGAACTAAAATCTCAAAGGTCATGAAATTGGAATCCAAAAGAAGGCCAAAAGAAATGTACAAGTTGTAAATACTCCAAGAAATAATAATTCATGGGTGCACTAAATTCAGTGCACCGTTTCATTACATACACGACGAGAAAGAAAAAATAAACAATTCATTTGGCCATGCCCTGTAGTTTAGAGAACTAAAATCTCAAAGGTCATGGAATTGGAATCTGAAAGAAGGCCAAAAGAAATGTACAAGTTGTAAATACTCCAAGAAATAATAATTTATGGCTGCACTAAATTTAGTGCACCGTTTCATAACATACACGACAAGAAAGAAAAAATAGACAATTGGCCATGCCCTGTAGTTTAGAGAACTAAAATCTCAAAGGTCATGGAATTGGATTCCAAAAGAAGGCCCAAGAAAATGTACAAGTTGTAAATACTCTAAGGACTAATAATTCATGGGTGCACTAAATTTACTGCACCGTTTCATAACATACACGACGAGAAAGAAAAAATAAACATTTGGCCATACCTTGTAGTTTAGAGAACTAAAATCTCAAATGCCATGGAATTGGAATCCAAAAGAAGGCCCAAGAAAATGTACAAGTCGTAAATACTCCAAGAACTAATAATTCATGTGTGCACTAAATGTAGTGCACCGTTTCATAACATACACGATGAGAAAGAAAAAATAAACAATTGGCCATGCCCTGTAGTTTAGAGAACTAAAATCTCAAATGTCATGGAATTGGAATCCAAAAGAAGGCCCAAGAAAATGTACAAGTTGTAAATACTCCAACGACTAATAATTCATGACTGTTCTAAATTTAGTGCCCTATTTTCTTATTTGTACGACGAGAAAGAAAAAATAAACAATTGGCCATGCCCTGTAGTTTAGAGAACTAAAATCTCAAATGTCATGGAATTGGAATGCAAAAGAAGGCCCAAGAAAATGTACAAGTTGTAAATACTCTAAGGACTAATAATTCAGGATTGTTCTAAATTTAGTGCACTATTCTCTTATTTGTACGACGAGAAAGAAAAAATAAACAATTCATTTGGCCATGCCCTGTAGTTTAGAGAACTAAAATCTCAAAGGTCATGGAATTGGAATCCAAAAGAAGGCCCAAGAAAATGTACAAGTTGTAAATACTCCAAGAAATAATAATTCATGGGTGCACTAAATTTAGTGCACCGTTTCATAACATACACGACGAAAAAGAAAAAATAAACAATTGGCCATGCCCTGTAGTTTAGAGAACTAAAATCTCAAATGTCATGGAATTGGAATCCAAAAGAAGGCCCAAGAAAATGTACAAGTTGTAAATACTCCAACGACTAATAATTCATGACTGTTCTAAATTTAGTGCCCTATTTTCTTATTTGTACGACGAGAAAGAAAAAATAAACAATTGGCCATGCCCTGTAGTTTAGAGAACTAAAATCTCAAATGTCATGGAATTGGAATGCAAAAGAAGGCCCAAGAAAATGTACAAGTTGTAAATACTCCAAGGACTAATAATTCAGGATTGTTCTAAATTTAGTGCACTATTCTCTTATTTGTACGACGAGAAAGAAAAAATAAACAATTCATTTGGCCATGCCCTGTAGTTTAGAGAACTAAAATCTCAAAGGTCATGGAATTGGAATCCAAAAGAAGGCCCAAGAAAATGTACAAGTTGTAAATACTCCAAGAAATAATAATTCATGGGTGCACTAAATTTAGTGCACCGTTTCGTAACATACACGACGAAAAAGAAAAAATAAACAATTGGCCATGCCCTGTAGTTTAGAGAACTAAAATCTCAAATGTCATGGAATCGGAATCCAAAAGAAGGCCCAAGAAAATGTACAAGTTGTAAATACTCCAAGAAATAATAATTCATGGGTGCACTAAATTTAGTGCACCATTTCATAACATACACAACGAGAAAGAAAAAATAAACAATTGGCCATGCCCTGTAGTTTAGAGAACTAAAATCTCAAAGGTCATGGAATTGGATTCCAAAAGAAGGCCCAAGAAAATGTACAAGTTGTAAATACTCCAAGAAATAATAATTCATGGGTGCACTAAATTTAGTGCACCGTTTCATAACATACACAATGAGAAAGAAAAAATAAACAATTGGCCATACCCTGTAGTTTAGAGAACTAAAATCTCAAAGGTCATGGAATTGGAGTCCAAAAGAAGGCCAAAAGAAATGTACAAGTTGTAAATACTCCAAGAAATAATAATTCATGGGTGCACTAAATTTAGTGCCCTATTCTCTTATTTGTACGACGAGAAAGGAAAAATAAATAATTGGCCATGCCTTGTAGTTTAGAGAACTAAAATCTCAAAGGTCATGGAATTGGAATCTGAAAGAAGGCCAAAAGAAATGTACAAGTTGTAAATACTCCAAGAACTAATAATTTATGGGTGCACTAAATTTAGTGCACCGTTTCATAACATACACGACAAGAAAGAAAAAATAGACAATTGGCCATGCCCTGTAGTTTAGAGAACTAAAATCTCAAAGGTCATGAAATTGGAATCCAGAAGAAGGCCAAAAGAAATGTACAAGTTGTAAATACTCCAAGAAATAATAATTCATGGGTGCACTAAATTCAGTGCACCGTTTCATTACATACACGACGAGAAAGAAGAAGTAAACAATTGGCCATGCCCTGTAGTTTGTTGAACTAAAATCTCACATGTCATAGATTTGGAATTCAAAAGAAGGCCCACGAAATTGTACAAGTTGTAAATACTCCAAGGACTAATAATTCATGAGTGTTCTAAATTAAGTGCCCTATTCTCTTATTTGTACGACGAGAAAGGAAAAACAAACAATTGGCCATGCCCTGTAGTTTAGAGAACTAAAATCTCAAAGGTCATGGAATTGAAATCCAAAAGAAGGCCAAAAGAAATGTACAAGTTGTAAATACTCCAAGAAATAATAATTCATGGGTGCACTAAATTTAGTGCACCGTTTCATAACATACACGACGAGAAAGAAAAAATAAACAATTGGCCATGCCCTGTAGTTTAGAGAACTAAAATCTCAAAGGTCGTGGAAATGGAATCCAAAAGAAGGCCCAAGAAAATGTACAGGTTGTAAATACTCCAAGGACTAATAATTCATGAGTGTTCTAAATGTAGTGCCCTATTCTCTTATTTGTACGACGAGAGGAAAAATAAACAATTGGCCATGCCCTAAAGTTTATTGAACTAAAATCTCAAAGGTCATGAAATTGGAATCCAAAAGAAGGCCAAAAGAAATGTACAAGTTGTAAATACTCCAAGAACTAATAATTCATGGGTGCACTAAATTTAGTGCACCGTTTCATAACATACACGACGAAAAAGAAAAAATAAACAATTGGCCATGCCCTGTAGTTTAGAGAACTAAAATCTCAAATGTCATGGAATCGGAATCCAAAAGAAGGCCCAAGGAAATGTACAAGTTGTAAATACTCCAAGGACTAATAATTCATGGGTGCACTAAATTTAGTGCACCATTTCATAACATACACAACGAGAAAGAAAAAATAAACAATTGGCCATGCCCTGTAGTTTAGAGAACTAAAATCTCAAAGGTCATGGAATTGGATTCCAAACGAAGGCCCAAGAAAATGTACAAGTTGTAAATACTCCAAGAAATAATAATTCATGGGTGCACTAAATTTAGTGCACCGTTTCATAACATACACGACGAGAAAGAAAAAATAAACAATTGGCCATGCCCTGTAGTTTAGAGAACTAAAATCTCGAAGGTCGTGGAAATGGAATCCAAAGAAAGGCCCAAGAAAATGTACAGGTTGTAAATACTCCAAGGACTAATAATTCATGAGTGTTCTAAATGTAGTGCCCTATTCTCTTATTTGTACGACGAGAGGAAAAATAAACAATTGGCCATGCCCTAAAGTTTATTGAACTAAAATCTCAAAGGTCATGAAATTGGAATCCAAAAGAAGGCCAAAAGAAATGTACATGTTGTAAATACTCCAAGAACTAATAATTCATGGGTGCACTAAATTTAGTGCACCGTTTCATAACATACACGACGAAAAAGAAAAAATAAACAATTGGCCATGCCCTGTAGTTTAGAGAACTAAAATCTCAAAGGTCATGGAATTGGATTCCAAAAGAAGGCCCAAGAAAATGTACAAGTTGTAAATACTCCAAGAAATAATAATTCATGGGTGCACTAAATTTAGTGCACCGTTTCATAACATACACAATGAGAAAGAAAAAATAAACAATTGGCCATACCCTGTAGTTTAGAGAACTAAAATCTCAAAGGTCATGGAATTGGAGTCCAAAAGAAGGCCAAAAGAAATGTACAAGTTGTAAATACTCCAAGAAATAATAATTCATGGGTGCACTAAATTTAGTGCCCTATTCTCTTATTTGTACGACGAGAAAGGAAAAATAAATAATTGGCCATGCCTTGTAGTTTAGAGAACTAAAATCTCAAAGGTCATGGAATTGGAATCTGAAAGAAGGCCAAAAGAAATGTACAAGTTGTAAATACTCCAAGAAATAATAAATTATGGGTGCACTAAATTTAGTGCACCGTTTCATAACATACACGACAAGAACGAAAAAATAGACAATTGGCCATGCCCTGTAGTTTAGAGAACTAAAATCTCAAAGGTCATGAAATTGGAATCCAGAAGAAGGCCAAAAGAAATGTACAAGTTGTAAATACTCCAAGAAATAATAATTCATGGGTGCACTAAATTTAGTGCACCGTTTCATAACATACACAATGAGAAAGAAAAAATAAACAATTGGCCATACCCTGTAGTTTAGAGAACTAAAATCTCAAAGGTCATGGAATTGGAGTCCAAAAGAAGGCCAAAAGAAATGTACAAGTTGTAAATACTCCAAGAAATAATAATTCATGGGTGCACTAAATTTAGTGCCCTATTCTCTTATTTGTACGACGAGAAAGGAAAAATAAATAATTGGCCATGCCTTGTAGTTTAGAGAACTAAAATCTCAAAGGTCATGGAATTGGAATCTGAAAGAAGGCCAAAAGAAATGTACAAGTTGTAAATACTCCAAGAAATAATAATTTATGGGTGCACTAAATTTAGTGCACCGTTTCATAACATACACGACAAGAAAGAAAAAATAGACAATTGGCCATGCCCTGTAGTTTAGAGAACTAAAATCTCAAAGGTCATGAAATTGGAATCCAGAAGAAGGCCAAAAGAAATGTACAAGTTGTAAATACTCCAAGAAATAATAATTCATGGGTGCACTAAATTCAGTGCACCGTTTCATTACATACACGACGAGAAAGAAAAAATAAACAATTGGCCATGCCCTGTAGTTTAGAGAACTAAAATCTCAAAGGTCATGAAATTGGAATCCAAAAGAAGGCCAAAAGAAATGTACAAGTTGTAAATACTCCAAGAAATAATAATTTATGGGTGCACTAAATGTAGTGCACCGTTTCATAACATACACGACAAGAAAGAAAAAATAGACAATTGGCCATGCCCTGTAGTTTAGAGAACTAAAATCTCAAAGGTCATGAAATTGGAGTCCAAAAGAAGGCCAAAAGAAATGTACAAGTTGTAAATACTCCAAGAAATAATAATTCATGGGTGCACTAAATTCAGTGCACCGTTTCATTACATACACGACGAGAAAGAAAAAATAAACAATTGGCCATGCCCTGTAGTTTAGAGAACTAAAATCTCAAAGGTCATGGAATTGGAATCCAAAAGAAGGCCAAAAGAAATGTACAAGTTGTAAATACTCCAAGAAATAATAATTCATGGGTGCACTAAATTTAGTGCACCGTTTCATAACATACACGACGAGAACGAAAAAATAAACAATTGGCCATGCCCTGTAGTTTAGAGAACTAAAATCTCAAAGGTCGTGGAAATGGAATCCAAAAGAAGGCCCAAGAAAATGTACAGGTTGTAAATACTCCAAGGACTAATAATTCATGAGTGTTCTAAATGTAGTGCCCTATTCTCTTATTTGTACGACGAGAGGAAAAATAAACAATTGGCCATGCCCTAAAGTTTATTGAACTAAAATCTCAAAGGTCATGAAATTGGAATCCAAAAGAAGGCCAAAAGAAATGTACAAGTTGTAAATACTCCAAGAACTAATAATTCATGGGTGCACTAAATTTAGTGCACCGTTTCATAACATACACGACGAAAAAGAAAAAATAAACAATTGGCCATGCCCTGTAGTTTAGAGAACTAAAATCTCAAATGTCATGGAATCGGAATCCAAAAGAAGGCCCAAGGAAATGTACAAGTTGTAAATACTCCAAGGACTAATAATTCATGGGTGCACTAAATTTAGTGCACCATTTCATAACATACACAACGAGAAAGAAAAAATAAACAATTGGCCATGCCCTGTAGTTTAGAGAACTAAAATCTCAAAGGTCATGGAATTGGATTCCAAAAGAAGGCCCAAGAAAATGTACAAGTTGTAAATACTCCAAGAAATAATAATTCATGGGTGCACTAAATTTAGTGCACCGTTTCATAACATACACAATGAGAAAGAAAAAATAAACAATTGGCCATACCCTGTAGTTTAGAGAACTAAAATCTCAAAGGTCATGGAATTGGAGTCCAAAAGAAGGCCAAAAGAAATGTACAAGTTGTAAATACTCCAAGAAATAATAATTCATGGGTGCACTAAATTTAGTGCCCTATTCTCTCATTTGTACGACGAGAAAGGAAAAATAAATAATTGGCCATGCCTTGTAGTTTAGAGAACTAAAATCTCAAAGGTCATGGAATTGGAATCTGAAAGAAGGCCAAAAGAAATGTACAAGTTGTAAATACTCCAAGAAATAATAATTTATGGCTGCACTAAATTTAGTGCACCGTTTCATAACATACACGACAAGAAAGAAAAAATAGACAATTGGCCATGCCCTGTAGTTTAGAGAACTAAAATCTCAAAGGTCATGGAATTGGATTCCAAAAGAAGGCCCAAGAAAATGTACAAGTTGTAAATACTCTAAGGACTAATAATTCATGGGTGCACTAAATTTACTGCACCGTTTCATAACATACACGACGACAAAGAAAAAATAAACAATTGGCCATACCTTGTAGTTTAGAGAACTAAAATCTCAAATGCCATGGAATTGGAATCCAAAAGAAGGCCCAAGAAAATGTACAAGTCGTAAATACTCCAAGAACTAATAATTCATGTGTGCACTAAATGTAGTGCACCGTTTCATAACATACACGACGAGAAAAAAAAAATAAACAATTGGCCATGCCCTGTAGTTTAGAGAACTAAAATCTCAAATGTCATGGAATTGGAATCCAAAAGAAGGCCCAAGAAAATGTACAAGTTGTAAATACTCCAACGACTAATAATTCATGACTGTTCTAAATTTAGTGCCCTATTTTCTTATTTGTACGACGAGAAAGAAAAAATAAACGATTGGCCATGCCCTGTAGTTTAGAGAACTAAAATCTCAAATGTCATGGAATTGGAATGCAAAAGAAGGCCCAAGAAAATGTACAAGTTGTAAATACTCCAAGGACTAATAATTCAGGATTGTTCTAAATCTAGTGCACTATTCTCTTATTTGTACGACGAGAAAGAAAAAATAAACAATTCATTTGGCCATGCCCTGTAGTTTAGAGAGACTAAAATCTCAAAGGTCATGGAATTGGAATCCAAAAGAAGGCCCAAGAAAATGTACAAGTTGTAAATACTCCAAGAAATAATAATTCATGGGTGCACTAAATTTAGTGCACCGTTTCATAACATACACGACGAAAAAGAAAAAATAAACAATTGGCCATGCCCTGTAGTTTAGAGAACTAAAATCTCAAATGTCATGGAATCGGAATCCAAAAGAAGGCCCAAGTAAATGTACAAGTTCTAAATACTCCAAGGACTAATAATTCATGGGTGCACTAAATTTAGTGCACCATTTCATAACATACACAACGAAAAAGAAAAAATAAACAATTGGCCATGCCCTGTAGTTTAGAGAACTAAAATCTCAAAGGTCATGGAATTGGATTCCAAAAGAAGGCCCAAGAAAATGTACAAGTTGTAAATACTCCAAGAAATAATAATTCATGGGTGCACTAAATTTAGTGCACCGTTTCATAACATACACAATGAGAAAGAAAAAATAAACAATTGGCCATACCCTGTAGTTTAGAGAACTAAAATCTCAAAGGTCATGGAATTGGAGTCCAAAAGAAGGCCAAAAGAAATGTACAAGTTGTAAATACTCCAAGAAATAATAATTCATGGGTGCACTAAATTTAGTGCCCTATTCTCTTATTTGTACGACGAGAAAGGAAAAATAAATAATTGGCCATGCCTTGTAGTTTAGAGAACTAAAATCTCAAAGGTCATGGAATTGGAATCTGAAAGAAGGCCAAAAGAAATGTACAAGTTGTAAATACTCCAAGAACTAATAATTTATGGGTGCACTAAATTTAGTGCACCGTTTCATAACATACACGACAAGAAAGAAAAAATAGACAATTAGCCATGCCCTGTAGTTTAGAGAACTAAAATCTCAAAGGTCATGAAATTGGAATCCAGAAGAAGGCCAAAAGAAATGTACAAGTTGTAAATACTCCAAGAAATAATAATTCATGGGTGCACTAAATTCAGTGCACCGTTTCATTACATACACGACGAGAAAGAAGAAGTAAACAATTGGCCATGCCCTGTAGTTTGTTGAACTAAAATCTCACATGTCATAGATTTGGAATCCAAAAGAAGGCCCACGAAATTGTACAAGTTGTAAATACTCCAAGGACTAATAATTCATGAGTGTTCTAAATTAAGTGCCCTATTCTCTTATTTGTACGACGAGAAAGGAAAAACAAACAATTGGCCATGCCCTGTAGTTTAGAGAACTAAAATCTCAAAGGTCATGGAATTGAAATCCAAAAGAAGGCCAAAAGAAATGTACAAGTTGTAAATACTCCAAGAAATAATAATTCATGGGTGCACTAAATTTAGTGCACCGTTTCATAACATACACGACGAGAACGAAAAAATAAACAATTGGCCATGCCCTGTAGTTTAGAGAACTAAAATCTCAAAGGTCGTGGAAATGGAATCCAAAAGAAGGCCCAAGAAAATGTACAGGTTGTAAATACTCCAAGGACTAATAATTCATGAGTGTTCTAAATGTAGTGCCCTATTCTCTTATTTGTACGACGAGAGGAAAAATAAACAATTGGCCATGCCCTAAAGTTTATTGAACTAAAATCTCAAAGGTCATGAAATTGGAATCCAAAAGAAGGCCAAAAGAAATGTACAAGTTGTAAATACTCCAAGAACTAATAATTCATGGGTGCACTAAATTTAGTGCACCGTTTCATAACATACACGACGAAAAAGAAAAAATAAACAATTGGCCATGCCCTGTAGTTTAGAGAACTAAAATCTCAAATGTCATGGAATCGGAATCCAAAAGAAGGCCCAAGGAAATGTACAAGTTGTAAATACTCCAAGGACTAATAATTCATGGGTGCACTAAATTTAGTGCACCATTTCATAACATACACAACGAGAAAGAAAAAATAAACAATTGGCCATGCCCTGTAGTTTAGAGAACTAAAATCTCAAAGGTCATGGAATTGGATTCCAAACGAAGGCCCAAGAAAAAGTACAAGTTGTAAATACTCCAAGAAATAATAATTCATGGGTGCACTAAATTTAGTGCACCGTTTCATAACATACACAATGAGAAAGAAAAAATAAACAATTGGCCATACCCTGTAGTTTAGAGAACTAAAATCTCAAAGGTCATGGAATTGGAGTCCAAAAGAAGGCCAAAAGAAATGTACAAGTTGTAAATACTCTTAGAAATAATAATTCATGGGTGCACTAAATTTAGTGCCCTATTCTCTTATTTGTACGACGAGAAAGGAAAAATAAATAATTGGCCATGCCTTGTAGTTTAGAGAACTAAAATCTCAAAGGTCATGGAATTGGAATCTGAAAGAAGGCCAAAAGAAATGTACAAGTTGTAAATACTCCAAGAACTAATAATTCATGGGTGCACTAAATTTAGTGCACCGTTTCATAACATACACGACAAGAAAGAAAAAATAGACAATTGGCCATGCCCTGTAGTTTAGAGAACTAAAATCTCAAAGGTCATGAATGTGGAATCCAGAAGAAGGCCAAAAGAAATGTACAAGTTGTAAATACTCCAAGAAATAATAATTCATGGGTGCACTAAATTTAGTGCACCGTTTCATAACATACACGACGAGAAAGAAAAAATAAACAATTCATTTGGCCATGCCCTGTAGTTTAGAGAACTAAAATCTCAAAGGTCATGGAATTGGAATCCAAAAGAAGGCCAAAAGAAATGTACAAGTTGTAAATACTCCAAGAAATAATAATTCATGGGTGCACTAAATTTAGTGCACCAATTCATAACATACACGACGAGAAAGAAAAAATAAACAATTGGCCATGCCCTGTAGTTTAGAGAACTAAAATCTCAAAGGTCATGAAATTGGAATCCAGAAGAAGGCCAAAAGAAATGTACAAGTTGTAAATACTCCAAGAAATAATAATTCATGGGTGCACTAAATTCAGTGCACCGTTTCATTACATACACGACGAGAAAGAAGAAGTAAACAATTGGCCATGCCCTGTAGTTTGTTGAACTAAAATCTCACATGTCATAGATTTGGAATCCAAAAGAAGGCCCACGAAATTGTACAAGTTGTAAATACTCCAAGGACTAATAATTCATGAGTGTTCTAAATTAAGTGCCCTATTCTCTTATTTGTACGACGAGAAAGGAAAAACAAACAATTGGCCATGCCCTGTAGTTTAGAGAACTAAAATCTCAAAGGTCATGGAATTGGAATCCAAAAGAAGGCCAAAAGAAATGTACAAGTTGTAAATACTCCAAGAAATAATAATTCATGGGTGCACTAAATTTAGTGCACCGTTTCATTACATACACGACGAGAAAGAAAAAATAAACAATTGGCCATGCCCTGTAGTTTAGAGAACTAAAATCTCAAAGGTCGTGGAAATGGAATCCAAAAGAAGGCCCAAGAAAATGTACAGGTTGTAAATACTCCAAGGACTAATAATTCATGAGTGTTCTAAATGTAGTGCCCTATTCTCTTATTTGTACGACGAGAGGAAAAATAGCAATTGGCCATACCCTAAAGTTTATTGAACTAAAATCTCAAAGGTCATGAAATTGGAATCCAAAAGAAGGCCAAAAGAAATGTACAAGTTGTAAATACTCCAAGAACTAATAATTCATGGGTGCACTAAATTTAGTGCACCGTTTCATAACATACACGACGAAAAAGAAAAAATAAACAATTGGCCATGCCCTGTAGTTTAGAGAACTAAAATCTCAAATGTCATGGAATCGGAATCCAAAAGAAGGCCCAAGGAAATGTACAAGTTGTAAATACTCCAAGAAATAATAATTCATGGGTGCACTAAATTCAGTGCACCGTTTCATTACATACACGACGAGAAAGAAAAAATAAACAATTCATTTGGCCATGCCCTGTAGTTTAGAGAACTAAAATCTCAAAGGTCATGGAATTGGAATCCAAAAGAAGGCCAAAAGAAATGTACAAGTTGTAAATACTCCAAGAAATAATAATTCATGGGTGCACTAAATTCAGTGCACCGTTTCATTACATACACGACGAGAAAGAAAAAATAAACAATTCATTTGGCCATGCCCTGTAGTTTAGAGAACTAAAATCTCAAAGGTCATGGAATTGGAATCCAAAAGAAGGCCAAAAGAAATGTACAAGTTGTAAATACTCCAAGAAATAATAATTCACGGGTGCACTAAATTTAGTGCACCGTTTCATAACATACACGAAGAGAAAGAAGAAATAAACAATTGGCCATGCCCTGTAGTTTAGTGAACTAAAATCTCACATGTCATAGATTTGGAATCCAAAAGAAGGCCCAAGAAATTGTACAAGTTGTAAATACTCCAAGGACTAATAATTCATGAGTGTTCTAAATTAAGTGCCCTATTCTCTTATTTGTACGACGAGAAAGGAAAAACAAACAATTGGCCATGCCCTGTAGTTTAGAGAACTAAAATCTCAAAGGTCATGGAAATGAAATCCAAAAGAAGGCCAAAAGAAATGTACAAGTTGTAAATACTCCAAGAAATAATAATTTATGGGTGCACTAAATTTAGTGCACCGTTTCATTACATACACGACGAGAAAGAAAAAATAAACAATTGGCCATGCCCTGTAGTTTAGAGAACTAAAATCTCAAAGGTCGTGGAAATGGAATCCAAAAGAAGGCCCAAGAAAATGTACAGGTTGTAAATACTCCAAGGACTAATAATTCATGAGTGTTCTAAATGTAGTGCCCTATTCTCTTATTTGTACGACGAGAGGAAAAATAAACAATTGGCCATGCCCTAAAGTTTATTGAACTAAAATCTCAAAGGTCATGAAATTGGAATCCAAAAGAAGGCCAAAAGAAATGTACAAGTTGTAAATACTCCAAGAAATAATAATTCATGGGTGCACTAAATTTAGTGCACCGTTTCATAACATACACGACGAGAACGAAAAAATAAACAATTGGCCATGCCCTGTAGTTTAGAGAACTAAAATCTCAAAGGTCGTGGAAATGGAATCCAAAAGAAGGCCCAAGAAAATGTACAGGTTGTAAATACTCCAAGGACTAATAATTCATGAGTGTTCTAAATGTAGTGCCCTATTCTCTTATTTGTACGACGAGAGGAAAAATAAACAATTGGCCATGCCCTAAAGTTTATTGAACTAAAATCTCAAAGGTCATGAAATTGGAATCCAAAAGAAGGCCAAAAGAAATGTACAAGTTGTAAATACTCCAAGAACTAATAATTCATGGGTGCACTAAATTTAGTGCACCGTTTCATAACATACACGACGAAAAAGAAAAAATAAACAATTGGCCATGCCCTGTAGTTTAGAGAACTAAAATCTCAAATGTCATGGAATCGGAATCCAAAAGAAGGCCCAAGGAAATGTACAAGTTGTAAATACTCCAAGGACTAATAATTCATGGGTGCACTAAATTTAGTGCACCATTTCATAACATACACAACGAGAAAGAAAAAATAAACAATTGGCCATGCCTCGTAGTTTAGAGAACTAAAATCTCAAAGGTCATGGAATTGGATTCCAAACGAAGGCCCAAGAAAATGTACAAGTTGTAAATACTCCAAGAAATAATAATTCATGGGTGCACTAAATTTAGTGCACCGTTTCATAACATACACAATGAGAAAGAAAAAATAAACAATTGGCCATACCCTGTAGTTTAGAGAACTAAAATCTCAAAGGTCATGGAATTGGAGTCCAAAAGAAGGCCAAAAGAAATGTACAAGTTGTAAATACTCCAAGAAATAATAATTCATGGGTGCACTAAATTTAGTGCCCTATTCTCTTATTTGTACGACGAGAAAGGAAAAATAAATAATTGGCCATGCCTTGTAGTTTAGAGAACTAAAATCTCAAAGGTCATGGAATTGGAATCTAAAAGAAGGCCAAAAGAAATGTACAAGTTGTAAATACTCCAAGAAATAATAATTTATGGGTGCACTAAATTTAGTGCACCGTTTCATAACATACACGACAAGAAAGAAAAAATAGACAATTGGCCATGCCCTGTAGTTTAGAGAACTAAAATCTCAAAGGTCATGAATGTGGAATCCAGAAGAAGGCCAAAAGAAATGTACAAGTTGTAAATACTCCAAGAAATAATAATTCATGGGTGCACTAAATTCAGTGCACCGTTTCATTACATACACGACGAGAAAGAAAAAATAAACAATTCATTTGGCCATGCCCTGTAGTTTAGAGAACTAAAATCTCAAAGGTCATGGAATTGGAATCCAAAAGAAGGCCAAAAGAAATGTACAAGTTGTAAATACTCCAAGAAATAATAATTCATGGGTGCACTAAATTTAGTGCACCAATTCATAACATACACGACGAGAAAGAAAAAATAAACAATTGGCCATGCCCTGTAGTTTAGAGAACTAAAATCTCAAAGGTCATGAAATTGGAATCCAAAAGAAGGCCAAAAGAAATGTACAAGTTGTAAATACTCCAAGAAATAATAATTCACGGGTGCACTAAATTTAGTGCACCGTTTCATAACATACACGAAGAGAAAGAAGAAGTAAACAATTGGCCATGCCCTGTAGTTTAGTGAACTAAAATCTCACATGTCATAGATTTGGAATCCAAAAGAAGGCCCAAGAAATTGTACAAGTTGTAAATACTCCAAGGACTAATAATTCATGAGTGTTCTAAATTAAGTGCCCTATTCTCTTATTTGTACGACGAGAAAGGAAAAACAAACAATTGGCCATGCCCTGTAGTTTAGAGAACTAAAATCTCAAAGGTCATGGAATTGGAATCCAAAAGAAGGCCAAAAAAAATGTACAAGTTGTAAATACTCCAAGAAATAATAATTCATGGGTGCACTAAATTTAGTGCACCGTTTCATAACATACACGACGAGAAAGAAAAAATAAACAATTGGCCATGCCCTGTAGTTTAGAGAACTAAAATCTCAAATGTCATGGAATCGGAATCCAAAAGAAGGCCCAAGGAAATGTACAAGTTGTAAATACTCCAAGAAATAATAATTCATGGGTGCACTAAATTCAGTGCACCGTTTCATTACATACACGACGAGAAAGAAAAAATAAACAATTCATTTGGCCATGCCCTGTAGTTTAGAGAACTAAAATCTCAAAGGTCATGGAATTGGAATCCAAAAGAAGGCCAAAAGAAATGTACAAGTTGTAAATACTCCAAGAAATAATAATTCATGGGTGCACTAAATTCAGTGCACCGTTTCATTACATACACGACGAGAAAGAAAAAATAAACAATTCATTTGGCCATGCCCTGTAGTTTAGAGAACTAAAATCTCAAAGGTCATGGAATTGGAATCCAAAAGAAGGCCAAAAGAAATGTACAAGTTGTAAATACTCCAAGAAATAATAATTCACGGGTGCACTAAATTTAGTGCACCGTTTCATAACATACACGAAGAGAAAGAAGAAATAAACAATTGGCCATGCCCTGTAGTTTAGTGAACTAAAATCTCACATGTCATAGATTTGGAATCCAAAAGAAGGCCCAAGAAATTGTACAAGTTGTAAATACTCCAAGGACTAATAATTCATGAGTGTTCTAAATTAAGTGCCCTATTCTCTTATTTGTACGACGAGAAAGGAAAAACAAACAATTGGCCATGCCCTGTAGTTTAGAGAACTAAAATCTCAAAGGTCATGGAAATGAAATCCAAAAGAAGGCCAAAAGAAATGTACAAGTTGTAAATACTCCAAGAAATAATAATTTATGGGTGCACTAAATTTAGTGCACCGTTTCATTACATACACGACGAGAAAGAAAAAATAAACAATTGGCCATGCCCTGTAGTTTAGAGAACTAAAATCTCAAAGGTCGTGGAAATGGAATCCAAAAGAAGGCCCAAGAAAATGTACAGGTTGTAAATACTCCAAGGACTAATAATTCATGAGTGTTCTAAATGTAGTGCCCTATTCTCTTATTTGTACGACGAGAGGAAAAATAAACAATTGGCCATGCCCTAAAGTTTATTGAACTAAAATCTCAAAGGTCATGAAATTGGAATCCAAAAGAAGGCCAAAAGAAATGTACAAGTTGTAAATACTCCAAGAAATAATAATTCATGGGTGCACTAAATTTAGTGCACCGTTTCATAACATACACGACGAGAACGAAAAAATAAACAATTGGCCATGCCCTGTAGTTTAGAGAACTAAAATCTCAAAGGTCGTGGAAATGGAATCCAAAAGAAGGCCCAAGAAAATGTACAGGTTGTAAATACTCCAAGGACTAATAATTCATGAGTGTTCTAAATGTAGTGCCCTATTCTCTTATTTGTACGACGAGAGGAAAAATAAACAATTGGCCATGCCCTAAAGTTTATTGAACTAAAATCTCAAAGGTCATGAAATTGGAATCCAAAAGAAGGCCAAAAGAAATGTACAAGTTGTAAATACTCCAAGAACTAATAATTCATGGGTGCACTAAATTTAGTGCACCGTTTCATAACATACACGACGAAAAAGAAAAAATAAACAATTGGCCATGCCCTGTAGTTTAGAGAACTAAAATCTCAAATGTCATGGAATCGGAATCCAAAAGAAGGCCCAAGGAAATGTACAAGTTGTAAATACTCCAAGGACTAATAATTCATGGGTGCACTAAATTTAGTGCACCATTTCATAACATACACAACGAGAAAGAAAAAATAAACAATTGGCCATGCCTCGTAGTTTAGAGAACTAAAATCTCAAAGGTCATGGAATTGGATTCCAAACGAAGGCCCAAGAAAATGTACAAGTTGTAAATACTCCAAGAAATAATAATTCATGGGTGCACTAAATTTAGTGCACCGTTTCATAACATACACAATGAGAAAGAAAAAATAAACAATTGGCCATACCCTGTAGTTTAGAGAACTAAAATCTCAAAGGTCATGGAATTGGAGTCCAAAAGAAGGCCAAAAGAAATGTACAAGTTGTAAATACTCCAAGAAATAATAATTCATGGGTGCACTAAATTTAGTGCCCTATTCTCTTATTTGTACGACGAGAAAGGAAAAATAAATAATTGGCCATGCCTTGTAGTTTAGAGAACTAAAATCTCAAAGGTCATGGAATTGGAATCTAAAAGAAGGCCAAAAGAAATGTACAAGTTGTAAATACTCCAAGAAATAATAATTTATGGGTGCACTAAATTTAGTGCACCGTTTCATAACATACACGACAAGAAAGAAAAAATAGACAATTGGCCATGCCCTGTAGTTTAGAGAACTAAAATCTCAAAGGTCATGAATGTGGAATCCAGAAGAAGGCCAAAAGAAATGTACAAGTTGTAAATACTCCAAGAAATAATAATTCATGGGTGCACTAAATTCAGTGCACCGTTTCATTACATACACGACGAGAAAGAAAAAATAAACAATTCATTTGGCCATGCCCTGTAGTTTAGAGAACTAAAATCTCAAAGGTCATGGAATTGGAATCCAAAAGAAGGCCAAAAGAAATGTACAAGTTGTAAATACTCCAAGAAATAATAATTCATGGGTGCACTAAATTTAGTGCACCAATTCATAACATACACGACGAGAAAGAAAAAATAAACAATTGGCCATGCCCTGTAGTTTAGAGAACTAAAATCTCAAAGGTCATGAAATTGGAATCCAAAAGAAGGCCAAAAGAAATGTACAAGTTGTAAATACTCCAAGAAATAATAATTCACGGGTGCACTAAATTTAGTGCACCGTTTCATAACATACACGACGAGAAAGAAGAAGTAAACAATTGGCCATGCCCTGTAGTTTAGTGAACTAAAATCTCACATGTCATAGATTTGGAATCCAAAAGAAGGCCCAAGAAATTGTACAAGTTGTAAATACTCCAAGGACTAATAATTCATGAGTGTTCTAAATTAAGTGCCCTATTCTCTTATTTGTACGACGAGAAAGGAAAAACAAACAATTGGCCATGCCCTGTAGTTTAGAGAACTAAAATCTCAAAGGTCATGGAATTGGAATCCAAAAGAAGGCCAAAAAAAATGTACAAGTTGTAAATACTCCAAGAAATAATAATTCATGGGTGCACTAAATTTAGTGCACCGTTTCATAACATACACGACGAGAAAGAAAAAATAAACAATTGGCCATGCCCTGTAGTTTAGAGAACTAAAATCTCAAATGTCATGGAATCGGAATCCAAAAGAAGGCCCAAGGAAATGTACAAGTTGTAAATACTCCAAGAAATAATAATTCATGGGTGCACTAAATTCAGTGCACCGTTTCATTACATACACGACGAGAAAGAAAAAATAAACAATTCATTTGGCCATGCCCTGTAGTTTAGAGAACTAAAATCTCAAAGGTCATGGAATTGGAATCCAAAAGAAGGCCAAAAGAAATGTACAAGTTGTAAATACTCCAAGAAATAATAATTCATGGGTGCACTAAATTCAGTGCACCGTTTCATTACATACACGACGAGAAAGAAAAAATAAACAATTCATTTGGCCATGCCCTGTAGTTTAGAGAACTAAAATCTCAAAGGTCATGGAATTGGAATCCAAAAGAAGGCCAAAAGAAATGTACAAGTTGTAAATACTCCAAGAAATAATAATTCACGGGTGCACTAAATTTAGTGCACCGTTTCATAACATACACGAAGAGAAAGAAGAAATAAACAATTGGCCATGCCCTGTAGTTTAGTGAACTAAAATCTCACATGTCATAGATTTGGAATCCAAAAGAAGGCCCAAGAAATTGTACAAGTTGTAAATACTCCAAGGACTAATAATTCATGAGTGTTCTAAATTAAGTGCCCTATTCTCTTATTTGTACGACGAGAAAGGAAAAACAAACAATTGGCCATGCCCTGTAGTTTAGAGAACTAAAATCTCAAAGGTCATGGAAATGAAATCCAAAAGAAGGCCAAAAGAAATGTACAAGTTGTAAATACTCCAAGAAATAATAATTTATGGGTGCACTAAATTTAGTGCACCGTTTCATTACATACACGACGAGAAAGAAAAAATAAACAATTGGCCATGCCCTGTAGTTTAGAGAACTAAAATCTCAAAGGTCGTGGAAATGGAATCCAAAAGAAGGCCCAAGAAAATGTACAGGTTGTAAATACTCCAAGGACTAATAATTCATGAGTGTTCTAAATGTAGTGCCCTATTCTCTTATTTGTACGACGAGAGGAAAAATAAACAATTGGCCATGCCCTAAAGTTTATTGAACTAAAATCTCAAAGGTCATGAAATTGGAATCCAAAAGAAGGCCAAAAGAAATGTACAAGTTGTAAATACTCCAAGAAATAATAATTCATGGGTGCACTAAATTTAGTGCACCGTTTCATAACATACACGACGAGAACGAAAAAATAAACAATTGGCCATGCCCTGTAGTTTAGAGAACTAAAATCTCAAAGGTCGTGGAAATGGAATCCAAAAGAAGGCCCAAGAAAATGTACAGGTTGTAAATACTCCAAGGACTAATAATTCATGAGTGTTCTAAATGTAGTGCCCTATTCTCTTATTTGTACGACGAGAGGAAAAATAAACAATTGGCCATGCCCTAAAGTTTATTGAACTAAAATCTCAAAGGTCATGAAATTGGAATCCAAAAGAAGGCCAAAAGAAATGTACAAGTTGTAAATACTCCAAGAACTAATAATTCATGGGTGCACTAAATTTAGTGCACCGTTTCATAACATACACGACGAAAAAGAAAAAATAAACAATTGGCCATGCCCTGTAGTTTAGAGAACTAAAATCTCAAATGTCATGGAATCGGAATCCAAAAGAAGGCCCAAGGAAATGTACAAGTTGTAAATACTCCAAGGACTAATAATTCATGGGTGCACTAAATTTAGTGCACCATTTCATAACATACACAACGAGAAAGAAAAAATAAACAATTGGCCATGCCTCGTAGTTTAGAGAACTAAAATCTCAAAGGTCATGGAATTGGATTCCAAACGAAGGCCCAAGAAAATGTACAAGTTGTAAATACTCCAAGAAATAATAATTCATGGGTGCACTAAATTTAGTGCACCGTTTCATAACATACACAATGAGAAAGAAAAAATAAACAATTGGCCATACCCTGTAGTTTAGAGAACTAAAATCTCAAAGGTCATGGAATTGGAGTCCAAAAGAAGGCCAAAAGAAATGTACAAGTTGTAAATACTCCAAGAAATAATAATTCATGGGTGCACTAAATTTAGTGCCCTATTCTCTTATTTGTACGACGAGAAAGGAAAAATAAATAATTGGCCATGCCTTGTAGTTTAGAGAACTAAAATCTCAAAGGTCATGGAATTGGAATCTAAAAGAAGGCCAAAAGAAATGTACAAGTTGTAAATACTCCAAGAAATAATAATTTATGGGTGCACTAAATTTAGTGCACCGTTTCATAACATACACGACAAGAAAGAAAAAATAGACAATTGGCCATGCCCTGTAGTTTAGAGAACTAAAATCTCAAAGGTCATGAATGTGGAATCCAGAAGAAGGCCAAAAGAAATGTACAAGTTGTAAATACTCCAAGAAATAATAATTCATGGGTGCACTAAATTCAGTGCACCGTTTCATTACATACACGACGAGAAAGAAAAAATAAACAATTCATTTGGCCATGCCCTGTAGTTTAGAGAACTAAAATCTCAAAGGTCATGGAATTGGAATCCAAAAGAAGGCCAAAAGAAATGTACAAGTTGTAAATACTCCAAGAAATAATAATTCATGGGTGCACTAAATTTAGTGCACCAATTCATAACATACACGACGAGAAAGAAAAAATAAACAATTGGCCATGCCCTGTAGTTTAGAGAACTAAAATCTCAAAGGTCATGAAATTGGAATCCAAAAGAAGGCCAAAAGAAATGTACAAGTTGTAAATACTCCAAGAAATAATAATTCACGGGTGCACTAAATTTAGTGCACCGTTTCATAACATACACGACGAGAAAGAAGAAGTAAACAATTGGCCATGCCCTGTAGTTTAGTGAACTAAAATCTCACATGTCATAGATTTGGAATCCAAAAGAAGGCCCAAGAAATTGTACAAGTTGTAAATACTCCAAGGACTAATAATTCATGAGTGTTCTAAATTAAGTGCCCTATTCTCTTATTTGTACGACGAGAAAGGAAAAACAAACAATTGGCCATGCCCTGTAGTTTAGAGAACTAAAATCTCAAAGGTCATGGAATTGGAATCCAAAAGAAGGCCAAAAGAAATGTACAAGTTGTAAATACTCCAAGAAATAATAATTCATGGGTGCACTAAATTTAGTGCACCGTTTCATAACATTCACGACGAGAAAGAAAAAATAAACAATTGGCCATGCCCTGTAGTTTAGAGAACTAAAATCTCAAAGGTCGTGGAAATAGAATCCAAAAGAAGGCCCAAGAAAATGTACAGGTTGTAAATACTCCAAGGACTAATAATTCATGAGTGTTCTAAATGTAGTGCCCTATTCTCTTATTTGTACGACGAGAGGAAAAATAAACAATTGGCCATACCCTAAAGTTTATTGAACTAAAATCTCAAAGGTCATGAAATTGGAATCCAAAAGAAGGCCAAAAGAAATGTACAAGTTGTAAATACTCCAAGAAATAATAATTCATGGGTGCACTAAATTTAGTGCACCGTTTCATAACATACACGACGAAAAAGAAAAAATAAACAATTGGCCATGCCCTGTAGTTTAGAGAACTAAAATCTCAAATGTCATGGAATCGGAATCCAAAAGAAGGCCCAAGGAAATGTACAAGTTGTAAATACTCCAAGGACTAATAATTCATGGGTGCACTAAATTTAGTGCACCATTTCATAACATACACAACGAGAAAGAAAAAATAAACAATTGGCCATGCCCTGTAGTTTAGAGAACTAAAATCTCAAAGGTCATGGAATTGGATTCCAAAAGAAGGCCCAAGAAAATGTACAAGTTGTAAATACTCCAAGAAATAATAATTCATGGGTGCACTAAATTTAGTGCACCGTTTCATAACATACACAATGAGAAAGAAAAAATAAACAATTGGCCATACCCTGTAGTTTAGAGAACTAAAATCTCAAAGGTCATGGAATTGGAGTCCAAAAGAAGGCCAAAAGAAATGTACAAGTTGTAAATACTCCAAGAAATAATAATTCATGGGTGCACTAAATTTAGTGCCCTATTCTCTTATTTGTACGACGAGAAAGGAAAAATAAATAATTGGCCATGCCTTGTAGTTTAGAGAACTAAAATCTCAAAGGTCATGGAATTGGAATCTGAAAGAAGGCCAAAAGAAATGTACAAGTTGTAAATACTCCAAGAACTAATAATTTATGGGTGCACTAAATTTAGTGCACCGTTTCATAACATACACGACAAGAAAGAAAATATAGACAATTGGCCATGCCCTGTAGTTTAGAGAACTAAAATCTCAAAGGTCATGAAATTGGAGTCCAAAAGAAGGCCAAAAGAAATGTACAAGTTGTAAATACTCCAAGAAATAATAATTCATGGGTGCACTAAATTCAGTGCACCGTTTCATTACATACACGACGAGAAAGAAAAAATAAACAATTCATTTGGCCATGCCCTGTAGTTTAGAGAACTAAAATCTCAAAGGTCATGGAATTGGAATCCAAAAGAAGGCCAAAAGAAATGTACAAGTTGTAAATACTCCAAGAAATAATAATTCATGGGTGCACTAAATTCAGTGCACCGTTTCATTACATACACGACGAGAAAGAAAAAATAAACAATTCATTTGGCCATGCCCTGTAGTTTAGAGAACTAAAATCTCAAAGGTCATGGAATTGGAATCCAAAAGAAGGCCAAAAGAAATGTACAAGTTGTAAATACTCCAAGAAATAATAATTCACGGGTGCACTAAATTTAGTGCACCGTTTCATAACATACACGAAGAGAAAGAAGAAATAAACAATTGGCCATGCCCTGTAGTTTGTTGAACTAAAATCTCACATGTCATAGATTTGGAATCCAAAAGAAGGCCCAAGAAATTGTACAAGTTGTAAATACTCCAAGGACTAATAATTCATGAGTGTTCTAAATTAAGTGCCCTATTCTCTTATTTGTACGACGAGAAAGGAAAAACAAACAATTGGCCATGCCCTGTAGTTTAGAGAACTAAAATCTCAAAGGTCATGGAAATGAAATCCAAAAGAAGGCCAAAAGAAATGTACAAGTTGTAAATACTCCAAGAAATAATAATTCATGGGTGCACTAAATTTAGTGCACCGTTTCATAACATACACGACGAGAACGAAAAAATAAACAATTGGCCATGCCCTGTAGTTTAGAGAACTAAAATCTCAAAGGTCGTGGAAATGGAATCCAAAAGAAGGCCCAAGAAAATGTACAGGTTGTAAATACTCCAAGGACTAATAATTCATGAGTGTTCTAAATGTAGTGCCCTATTCTCTTATTTGTACGACGAGAGGAAAAATAAACAATTGGCCATGCCCTAAAGTTTATTGAACTAAAATCTCAAAGGTCATGACATTGGAATCCAAAAGAAGGCCAAAAGAAATGTACAAGTTGTAAATACTCCAAGAAATAATAATTCATGGGTGCACTAAATTTAGTGCACCGTTTCATTACATACACGACGAAAAAGAAAAAATAAACAATTGGCCATGCCCTGTAGTTTAGAGAACTAAAATCTCAAATGTCATGGAATCGGAATCCGAAAGAAGGCCCAAGGAAATGTACAAGTTGTAAATACTCCAAGGACTAATAATTCATGGGTGCACTAAATTTAGTGCACCATTTCATAACATACACAACGAGAAAGAAAAAATAAACAATTGGCCATGCCCTGTAGTTTAGAGAACTAAAATCTCAAAGGTCATGGAATTGGATTCCAAAAGAAGGCCCAAGAAAATGTACAAGTTGTAAATACTCCAAGAAATAATAATTCATGGGTGCACTAAATTTAGTGCACCGTTTCATAACATACACAATGAGAAAGAAAAAATAAACAATTGGCCATACCCTGTAGTTTAGAGAACTAAAATCTCAAAGGTCATGGAATTGGAGTCCAAAAGAAGGCCAAAAGAAATGTACAAGTTGTAAATACTCCAAGAAATAATAATTCATGGGTGCACTAAATTTAGTGCCCTATTCTCTTATTTGTACGACGAGAAAGGAAAAATAAATAATTGGCCATGCCTTGTAGTTTAGAGAACTAAAATCTCAAAGGTCATGGAATTGGAATCTGAAAGAAGGCCAAAAGAAATGTACAAGTTGTAAATACTCCAAGAAATAATAATTTATGGGTGCACTAAATTTAGTGCACCGTTTCATAACATACACGACAAGAAAGAAAAAATAGACAATTGGCCATGCCCTGTAGTTTAGAGAACTAAAATCTCAAAGGTCATGAAACTGGAATCCAGAAGAAGGCCAAAAGAAATGTACAAGTTGTAAATACTCCAAGAAATAATAATTCATGGGTGCACTAAATTCAGTGCACCGTTTCATTACATACACGACGAGAAAGAAGAAGTAAACAATTGGCCATGCCCTGTAGTTTGTTGAACAAAAATCTCACATGTCATAGATTTGGAATCCAAAAGAAGGCCCAAGAAATTGTACAAGTTGTAAATACTCCAAGGACTAATAATTCATGAGTGTTCTAAATTAAGTGCCCTATTCTCTTATTTGTACGACGAGAAAGGAAAAACAAACAATTGGCCATGCCCTGTAGTTTAGAGAACTAAAATCTCAAAGGTCATGGAATTGAAATCCAAAAGAAGGCCAAAAGAAATGTACAAGTTGTAAATACTCCAAGAAATAATAATTCATGGGTGCACTAAATTTAGTGCACCGTTTCATAACATACACGACGAGAACGAAAAAATGAACAATTGGCCATGCCCTGTAGTTTAGAGAACTAAAATCTCAAAGGTCGTGGAAATGGAATCCAAAAGAAGGCCCAAGAAAATGTACAGGTTGTAAATACTCCAAGGACTAATAATTCATGAGTGTTCTAAATGTAGTGCCCTATTCTCTTATTTGTACGACGAGAGGAAAAATAAACAATTGGCCATGCCCTAAAGTTTATTGAACTAAAATCTCAAAGGTCATGAAATTGGAATCCAAAAGAAGGCCAAAAGAAATGTACAAGTTGTAAATACTCCAAGAACTAATAATTCATGGGTGCACTAAATTTAGTGCACCGTTTCATAACATACACGACGAAAAAGAAAAAATAAACAATTGGCCATGCCCTGTAGTTTAGAGAACTAAAATCTCAAATGTCATGGAATCGGAATCCAAAAGAAGGCCCAAGGAAATGTACAAGTTGTAAATACTCCAAGGACTAATAATTCATGGGTGCACTAAATTTAGTGCACCATTTCATAACATACACAACGAGAAAGAAAAAATAAACAATTGGCCATGCCCTGTAGTTTAGAGAACTAAAATCTCAAAGGTCATGGAATTGGATTCCAAACGAAGGCCCAAGAAAATGTACAAGTTGTAAATACTCCAAGAACTAATAATTCATGGGTGCACTAAATTTAGTGCACCGTTTCATAACATACACAATGAGAAAGAAAAAATAAACAATTGGCCATACCCTGTAGTTTAGAGAACTAAAATCTCAAAGGTCATGGAATTGGAGTCCAAAAGAAGGCCAAAAGAAATGTACAAGTTGTAAATACTCCAAGAAATAATAATTCATGGGTGCACTAAATTTAGTGCCCTATTCTCTTATTTGTACGACGAGAAAGGAAAAATAAATAATTGGCCATGCCTTGTAGTTTAGAGAACTAAAATCTCAAAGGTCATGGAATTGGAATCTGAAAGAAGGCCAAAAGAAATGTACAAGTTGTAAATACTCCAAGAAATAATAATTTATGGGTGCACTAAATTTAGTGCACCGTTTCATAACATACACGACCAGAAAGAAAAAATAGACAATTGGCCATGCCCTGTAGTTTAGAGAACTAAAATCTCAAAGGTCATGAATGTAGAATCCAGAAGAAGGCCAAAAGAAATGTACAAGTTGTAAATACTCCAAGAAATAATAATTCATGGGTGCACTAAATTCAGTGCACCGTTTCATTACATACACGACGAGAAAGAAAAAATAAACAATTCATTTGGCCATGCCCTGTAGTTTAGAGAACTAAAATCTCAAAGGTCATGGAATTGGAATCCAAAAGAAGGCCAAAAGAAATGTACAAGTTGTAAATACTCCAAGAAATAATAATTCATGGGTGCACTAAATTTAGTGCACCAATTCATAACATACACGACGAGAAAGAAAAAATAAACAATTGGCCATGCCCTGTAGTTTAGAGAACTAAAATCTCAAAGGTCATGAAATTGGAATCCAAAAGAAGGCCAAAAGAAATGTACAAGTTGTAAATACTCCAAGAAATAATAATTCACGGGTGCACTAAATTTAGTGCACCGTTTCATAACATACACGACGAGAAAGAAGAAGTAAACAATTGGCCATGCCCTGTAGTTTGTTGAACTAAAATCTCACATGTCATAGATTTGGAATCCAAAAGAAGGCCGAAGAAATTGTACAAGTTGTAATTACTCCAAGGACTAATAATTCATGAGTGTTCTAAATTAAGTGCCCTATTCTCTTATTTGTACGACGAGAAAGGAAAAACATACAATTGGCCATGCCCTGTAGTTTAGAGAACTAAAATCTCAAAGGTCATGGAATTGGAATCCAAAAGAAGGCCAAAAGAAATGTACAAGTTGTAAATACTCCAAGAAATAATAATTCATGGGTGCACTAAATTTAGTGCACCGTTTCATAACATACACGACGAGAAAGAAAAAATAAACAATTGGCCATGCCCTGTAGTTTAGAGAACTAAAATCTCAAAGGTCGTGGAAATAGAATCCAAAAGAAGGCCCAAGAAAATGTACAGGTTGTAAATACTCCAAGGACTAATAATTCATGAGTGTTCTAAATGTAGTGCCCTATTCTCTTATTTGTACGACGAGAGGAAAAATAAACAATTGGCCATACCCTAAAGTTTATTGAACTAAAATCTCAAAGGTCATGAAATTGGAATCCAAAAGAAGGCCAAAAGAAATGTACAAGTTGTAAATACTCCAAGAACTAATAATTCATGGGTGCACTAAATTTAGTGCACCGTTTCATAACATACACGACGAAAAAGAAAAAATAAACAACTGGCCATGCCCTGTAGTTTAGAGAACTAAAATCTCAAATGTCATGGAATCGGAATCCAAAAGAAGGCCCAAGGAAATGTTCAAGTTGTAAATACTCCAAGGACTAATAATTCATGGGTGCACTAAATTTAGTGCACCATTTCATAACATACACAACGAGAAAGAAAAAATAAACAATTGGCCATGCCCTGTAGTTTAGAGAACTAAAATCTCAAAGGTCATGGAATTGGATTCCAAAAGAAGGCCCAAGAAAATGTACAAGTTGTAAATACTCCAAGAAATAATAATTCATGGGTGCACTAAATTTAGTGCACCGTTTCATAACATACACAATGAGAAAGAAAAAATAAACAATTGGCCATACCCTGTAGTTTAGAGAACTAAAATCTCAAAGGTCATGGAATTGGAGTCCAAAAGAAGGCCAAAAGAAATGTACAAGTTGTAAATACTCCAAGAAATAATAATTCATGGGTGCACTAAATTTAGTGCCCTATTCTCTTTTTTGTACGACGAGAAAGGAAAAATAAATAATTGGCCATGCCTTGTAGTTTAGAGAACTAAAATCTCAAAAGTCATGGAATTGGAATCTGAAAGAAGGCCAAAAGAAATGTACAAGTTGTAAATACTCCAAGAAATAATAATTTATGGGTGCACTAAATTTAGTGCACCGTTTCATAACATACACGACAAGAAAGAAAATATAGACAATTGGCCATGCCCTGTAGTTTAGAGAACTAAAATCTCAAAGGTCATGAAATTGGAGTCCAAAAGAAGGCCAAAAGAAATGTACAAGTTGTAAATACTCCAAGAAATAATAATTCATGGGTGCACTAAATTCAGTGCACCGTTTCATTACATACACGACGAGAAAGAAAAAATAAACAATTCATTTGGCCATGCCCTGTAGTTTAGAGAACTAAAATCTCAAAGGTCATGGAATTGGAATCCAGAAGAAGGCCAAAAGAAATGTACAAGTTGTAAATACTCCAAGAAATAATAATTCATGGGTGCACTAAATTCAGTGCACCGTTTCATTACATACACGACGAGAAAGAAAAAATAAACAATTCATTTGGCCATGCCCTGTAGTTTAGAGAACTAAAATCTCAAAGGTCATGGAATTGGAATCCAAAAGAAGGCCAAAAGAAATGTACAAGTTGTAAATACTCCAAGAAATAATAATTCATGGGTGCACTAAATTCAGTGCACCGTTTCATTACATACACGACGAGAAAGAAAAAATAAACAATTCATTTGGCCATGCCCTGTAGTTTAGAGAACTAAAATCTCAAAGGTCATGGAATTGGAATCCAAAAGAAGGCCAAAAGAAATGTACAAGTTGTAAATACTCCAAGAAATAATAACTCACGGGTGCACTAAATTTAGTGCACCGTTTCATAACATACACGAAGAGAAAGAAGAAATAAACAATTGGCCATGCCCTGTAGTTTGTTGAACAAAAATCTCACATGTCATAGATTTGGAATCCAAAAGAAGGCCCAAGAAATTGTACAAGTTGTAAATACTCCAAGGACTAATAATTCATGAGTGTTCTAAATTAAGTGCCCTATTCTCTTATTTGTACGACGAGAAAGGAAAAACAAACAATTGGCCATGCCCTGTAGTTTAGAGAACTAAAATCTCAAAGGTCATGGAAATGAAATCCAAAAGAAGGCCAAAAGAAATGTACAAGTTGTAAATACTCCAAGAAATAATAATTCATGGGTGCACTAAATTTAGTGCACCGTTTCATAACATACACGACGAGAACGAAAAAATAAACAATTGGCCATGCCCTGTAGTTTAGAGAACTAAAATCTCAAAGGTCGTGGAAATGGAATCCAAAAGAAGGCCCAAGAAAATGTACAGGTTGTAAATACTCCAAGGACTAATAATTCATGAGTGTTCTAAATGTAGTGCCCTATTCTCTTATTTGTACGACGAGAGGAAAAATAAACAATTGGCCATGCCCTAAAGTTTATTGAACTAAAATCTCAAAGGTCATGACATTGGAATCCAAAAGAAGGCCAAAAGAAATGTACAAGTTGTAAATACTCCAAGAACTAATAATTCATGGGTGCACTAAATTTAGTGCACCGTTTCATAACATACACGACGAAAAAGAAAAAAAAAACAATTGGCCATGCCCTATAGTTTAGAGAACTAAAATCTCAAATGTCATGGAATCGGAATCCAAAAGAAGGCCCAAGGAAATGTACAAGTTGTAAATACTCCAAGGACTAATAATTCATGGGTGCACTAAATTTAGTGCACCATTTCATAACATACACAACGAGAAAGAAAAAATAAACAATTGGCCATGCCCTGTAGTTTAGAGAACTAAAATCTCAAAGGTCATGGAATTGGATTCCAAAAGAAGGCCCAAGAAAATGTACAAGTTGTAAATACTCCAAGAAATAATAATTCATGGGTGCACTAAATTTAGTGCACCGTTTCATAACATACACAATGAGAAAGAAAAAATAAACAATTGGCCATACCCTGTAGATTAGAGAACTAAAATCTCAAAGGTCATGAAATTGGAATCCAAAAGAAGGCCAAAAGAAATGTACAAGTTGTAAATACTCCAAGAAATAATAATTCATGGGTGCACTAAATTTAGTGCCCTATTCTCTTATTTGTACGACGAGAAAGGAAAAATAAATAATTGGCCATGCCCTGTAGTTTAGAGAACTAAAATCTCAAAGGTCATGGAATTGGAATCTGAAAGAAGGCCAAAAGAAATGTACAAGTTGTAAATACTCCAAGAAATAATAATTTATGGGTGCACTAAATTTAGTGCACTATTTCATAACATACACGACAAGAAAGAAAAAATAGACAATTGGCCATGCCCTGTAGTTTAGAGAACTAAAATCTCAAAGGTCATGGAATCGGAATCCAAAAGAAGGCCCAAGGAAATGTACAAGTTGTAAATACTCCAAGAAATAATAATTCATGGGTGCACTAAATTTAGTGCCCCGTTCTCTTATTTGTACGACGAGAAAGGAAAAATAAATAATTGGCCATGCCTTGTAGTTTAGAGAACTAAAATCTCAAAGGTCATGGAATTGGAATCTGAAAGAAGGCCAAAAGAAATGTACAAGTTGTAAATATTCCAAGAAATAATAATTTATGGTCGCACTAAATTTAGTGCACCGTTTCATAACATACACGACAAGAAAGAAAATATAGACAATTGGCCATGCCCTGTAGTTTAGAGAACTAAAATCTCAAAGGTCATGGAATTGGAATCCAAAAGAAGGCCAAAAGAAATGTACAAGTTGTAAATACTCCAAGAAATAATAATTCACGGGTGCACTAAATTTAGTGCACCGTTTCATAACATACACGACAAGAAAGAAGAAGTAAACAATTGGCCATGCCCTGTAGTTTGTTGAACTAAAATCTTACATGTTATAGATTTGGAATCCAAAAGAAGGCCCAAGAAATTGTACAAGTTGTAAATACTCCAAGGACTAATAATTCATGAGTGTTCTAAATTAAGTGCCCTATTCTCTTATTTGTACGACGAGAAAGGAAAAACAAACAATTGGCCATGCCCTGTAGTTTAGAGAACTAAAATCTCAAAGGTCATGGAATTGAAATCCAAAAGAAGGCCAAAAGAAATGTACAAGTTGTAAATACTCCAAGAAATAATAATTCATGGGTGCACTAAATTTAGTGCACCGTTTCATAACATACACAATGAGAAAGAAAAAATAAACAATTGGCCATACCCTGTAGTTTAGAGAACTAAAATCTCAAAGGTCATGGAATTGGAGTCCAAAAGAAGGCCAAAAGAAATGTACAAGTTGTAAATACTCCAAGAAATAATAATTCATGGGTGCACTAAATTTAGTGCCCTATTCTCTTATTTGTACGACGAGAAAGGAAAAATAAATAATTGGCCATGCCTTGTAGTTTAGAGAACTAAAATCTCAAAGGTCATGGAATTGGAATCTGAAAGAAGGCCAAAAGAAATGTACAAGTTGTAAATACTCCAAGAAATAATAATTTATGGTCGCACTAAATTTAGTGCACCGTTTCATAACATACACGACAAGAAAGAAAATATAGACAATTGGCCATGCCCTGTAGTTTAGAGAACTAAAATCTCAAAGGTCATGAAATTGGAGTCCAAAAGAAGGCCAAAAGAAATGTACAAGTTGTAAATACTCCAAGAAATAATAATTCACGGGTGCACTAAATTTAGTGCACCGTTTCATAACATACACGACAAGAAAGAAGAAGTAAACAATTGGCCATGCCCTGTAGTTTGTTGAACTAAAATCTTACATGTTATAGATTTGGAATCCAAAAGAAGGCCCAAGAAATTGTACAAGTTGTAAATACTCCAAGGACTAATAATTCATGAGTGTTCTAAATTAAGTGCCCTATTCTCTTATTTGTACGACGAGAAAGGAAAAACAAACAATTGGCCATGCCCTGTAGTTTAGAGAACTAAAATCTCAAAGGTCATGGAATTGAAATCCAAAAGAAGGCCAAAAGAAATGTACAAGTTGTAAATACTCCAAGAAATAATAATTCATGGGTGCACTAAATTTAGTGCACCGTTTCATAACATACACAATGAGAAAGAAAAAATAAACAATTGGCCATACCCTGTAGTTTAGAGAACTAAAATCTCAAAGGTCATGGAATTGGAGTCCAAAAGAAGGCCAAAAGAAATGTACAAGTTGTAAATACTCCAAGAAATAATAATTCATGGGTGCACTAAATTTAGTGCCCTATTCTCTTATTTGTACGACGAGAAAGGAAAAATAAATAATTGGCCATGCCTTGTAGTTTAGAGAACTAAAATCTCAAAGGTCATGGAATTGGAATCTGAAAGAAGGCCAAAAGAAATGTACAAGTTGTAAATACTCCAAGAAATAATAATTTATGGTCGCACTAAATTTAGTGCACCGTTTCATAACATACACGACAAGAAAGAAAATATAGACAATTGGCCATGCCCTGTAGTTAAGAGAACTAAAATCTCAAAGGTCATGAAATTGGAGTCCAAAAGAAGGCCAAAAGAAATGTACAAGTTGTAAATACTCCAAGAAATAATAATTCATGGGTGCACTAAATTCAGTGCACCGTTTCATTACATACACGACGAGAAAGAAAAAATAAACAATTCATTTGGCCATGCCCTGTAGTTTAGAGAACTAAAATCTCAAAGGTCATGGAATTGGAATCCAAAAGAAGGCCAAAAGAAATGTACAAGTTGTAAATACTCCAAGAAATAATAATTCATGGGTGCACTAAATTCAGTGCACCGTTTCATTACATACACGACGAGAAAGAAAAAATAAACAATTCATTTGGCCATGCCCTGTAGTTTAGAGAACTAAAATCTCAAAGGTCATGGAATTGGAATCCAAAAGAAGGCCAAAAGAAATGTACAAGTTGTAAATACTCCAAGAAATAATAATTCACGGGTGCACTAAATTTAGTGCACCGTTTCATAACATACACGACAAGAAAGAAGAAGTAAACAATTGGCCATGCCCTGTAGTTTGTTGAACTAAAATCTTACATGTTATAGATTTGGAATCCAAAAGAAGGCCCAAGAAATTGTACAAGTTGTAAATACTCCAAGGACTAATAATTCATGAGTGTTCTAAATTAAGTGCCCTATTCTCTTATTTGTACGACGAGAAAGGAAAAACAAACAATTGGCCATGCCCTGTAGTTTAGAGAACTAAAATCTCAAAGGTCATGGAATTGAAATCCAAAAGAAGGCCAAAAGAAATGTACAAGTTGTAAATACTCCAAGAACTAATAATTCATGGGTGCACTAAATTTAGTGCACCGTTTCATAACATACACGACGAAAAAGAAAAAATAAACAATTGGCCATGCCCTGTAGTTTAAAGAACTAAAATCTCAAATGTCATGGAATCGGAATCTGAAAGAAGGCCCAAGGAAATGTACAAGTTGTAAATACTCCAAGAAATAATAATTTATGGGTGCACTAAATTTAGTGCACCGTTTCATAACATACACGACAAGAAAGAAAAAATAGACAATTGGCCATGCCCTGTAGTTTAGAGAACTAAAATCTCAAAGGTCATGAAATTGGAATCCAGAAGAAGGCCAAAAGAAATGTACAAGTTGTAAATACTCCAAGAAATAATAATTCATGGGTGCACTAAATTCAGTGCACCGTTTCATTACATACACGACGAGAAAGAAAAAATAAACAATTCATTTGGCCATGCCCTGTAGTTTAGAGAACTAAAATCTCAAAGGTCATGGAATTGGAATCCAAAAGAAGGCCAAAAGAAATGTACAAGTTGTAAATACTCCAAGAACTAATAATTCATGGGTGCACTAAATTTAGTGCACCGTTTCATAACATACACGACGAGAAAGAAAAAATAAACAATTGGCCATGCCCTGTAGTTTAGAGAACTAAAATCTCAAAGGTCATGAAATTGGAATCCAAAAGAAGGCCAAAAGAAATGTACAAGTTGTAAATACTCCAAGAAATAATAATTCATGGGTGCACTAAATTCAGTGCACCGTTTCATTACATACACGACGAGAAAGAAAAAATAAACAATTCATTTGGCCATGCCCTGTAGTTTAGAGAACTAAAATCTCAAAGGTCATGGAATTGGAATCCAAAAGAAGGCCAAAAGAAATGTACAAGTTGTAAATACTCCAAGAACTAAAAATTCACGGGTGCACTAAATTTAGTGCACCGTTTCATAACATACACGACGAGAAAGAAGAAGTAAACAATTGGCCATGCCCTGTAGTTTGTTGAACTAAAATCTCAAAGGTCTTGAAATTGGAATCCAAAAGAAGGCCAAAAGAAATGTACAAGTTGTAAATACTCCAAGAAATAATAATTCATGGGTGCACTAAATTTAGTGCCCTATTCTCTTATTTGTACGACGAGAAAGGAAAAATAAATAATTGGCCATGCCTTGTAGTTTAGAGAACTAAAATCTCAAAGGTCATGGAATTGGAATCTGAAAGAAGGCCAAAAGAAATGTACAAGTTGTAAATACTCCAAGAAATAATAATTTATGGGTGCACTAAATTTAGTGCACCGTTTCATAACATACACGACAAGAAAGAAAAAATAGACAATTGGCCATGCCCTGTAGTTTAGAGAACTAAAATCTCAAAGGTCATGAAATTGGAATCCAGAAGAAGGCCAAAAGAAATGTACAAGTTGTAAATACTCCAAGAAATAATAATTCATGGGTGCACTAAATTCAGTGCACCGTTTCATTACATACACGACAAGAAAGAAGAAGTAAACAATTGGCCATGCCCTGTAGTTTGTTGAACTAAAATCTTACATGTTATAGATTTGGAATCCAAAAGAAGGCCCAAGAAATTGTACAAGTTGTAAATACTCCAAGGACTAATAATTCATGAGTGTTCTAAATTAAGTGCCCTATTCTCTTATTTGTACGACGAGAAAGGAAAAACAAACAATTGGCCATGCCCTGTAGTTTAGAGAACTAAAATCTCAAAGGTCATGGAATTGAAATCCAAAAGAAGGCCAAAAGAAATGTACAAGTTGTAAATACTCCAAGAAATAATAATTCATGGGTGCACTAAATTTAGTGCACCGTTTCATAACATACACGACGAGAAAGAAAAAATAAACAATTGGCCATGCCCTGTAGTTTAGAGAACTAAAATCTCAAAGGTCGTGGAAATGGAATCCAAAAGAAGGCCCAAGAAAATGTACAAGTTGTAAATACTCCAAGGACTAATTATTCATGAGTGTTCTAAATGTAGTGCCCTATTCTCTTATTTGTACGACGAGAGGAAAAATAAACAATTGGCCATGCCCTGTAGTTTATTGAACTAAAATCTCAAAGGTCATGAAATTGGAATCCAAAAGAAGGCCAAAAGAAATGTACAAGTTGTAAATACTCCAAGAACTAATAATTCATGGGTGCACTAAATTTAGTGCACCGTTTCATAACATACACGACGAAAAAGAAAAAATAAACAATTGGCCATGCCCTGTAGTTTAGAGAACTAAAATCTCAAATGTCATGGAATCGGAATCCAAAAGAAGGCCCAAGGAAATGTACAAGTTGTAAATACTCCAAGGACTAATAATTCATGAGTGTTCTAAATGTAGTGCCCTATTCTCTTATTTGTACGACGAGAGGAAAAATAAACAATTGGCCATGCCCTAAAGTTTATTGAACTAAAATCTCAAAGGTCATGAAATTGGAATCCAAAAGAAGGCCAAAAGAAATGTACAAGTTGTAAATACTCCAAGAACTAATAATTCATGGGTGCACTAAATTTAGTGCACCGTTTCATAACATACACGACGAAAAAGAAAAAATAAACAATTGGCCATGCCCTGTAGTTTAAAGAACTAAAATCTCAAATGTCATGGAATCGGAATCTGAAAGAAGGCCCAAGGAAATGTACAAGTTGTAAATACTCCAAGAAATAATAATTTATGGGTGCACTAAATTTAGTGCACCGTTTCATAACATACACGACAAGAAAGAAAAAATAGACAATTGGCCATGCCCTGTAGTTTAGAGAACTAAAATCTCAAAGGTCATGAAATTGGAATCCAGAAGAAGGCCAAAAGAAATGTACAAGTTGTAAATACTCCAAGAAATAATAATTCATGGGTGCACTAAATTCAGTGCACCGTTTCATTACATACACGACGAGAAAGAAAAAATAAACAATTCATTTGGCCATGCCCTGTAGTTTAGAGAACTAAAATCTCAAAGGTCATGGAATTGGAATCCAAAAGAAGGCCAAAAGAAATGTACAAGTTGTAAATACTCCAAGAACTAATAATTCATGGGTGCACTAAATTTAGTGCACCGTTTCATAACATACACGACGAGAAAGAAAAAATAAACAATTGGCCATGCCCTGTAGTTTAGAGAACTAAAATCTCAAAGGTCATGAAATTGGAATCCAAAAGAAGGCCAAAAGAAATGTACAAGTTGTAAATACTCCAAGAAATAATAATTCATGGGTGCACTAAATTCAGTGCACCGTTTCATTACATACACGACGAGAAAGAAAAAATAAACAATTCATTTGGCCATGCCCTGTAGTTTAGAGAACTAAAATCTCAAAGGTCATGGAATTGGAATCCAAAAGAAGGCCAAAAGAAATGTACAAGTTGTAAATACTCCAAGAACTAAAAATTCACGGGTGCACTAAATTTAGTGCACCGTTTCATAACATACACGACAAGAAAGAAAAAATAGACAATTGGCCATGCCCTGTAGTTTAGAGAACGAAAATCTCAAAGGTCATGAAATTGGAATCCAGAAGAAGGCCAAAAGAAATGTACAAGTTGTAAATACTCCAAGAAATAATAATTCATGGGTGCACTAAATTTAGTGCCCTATTCTCTTATTTGTACGACGAGAAAGGAAAAATAAATAATTGGCCATGCCTTGTAGTTTAGAGAACTAAAATCTCAAAGGTCATGGAATTGGAATCTGAAAGAAGGCCAAAAGAAATGTACAAGTTGTAAATACTCCAAGAAATAATAATTTATGGGTGCACTAAATTTAGTGCACCGTTTCATAACATACACGACAAGAAAGAAAAAATAAACAATTCATTTGGCCATGCCCTGTAGTTTAGAGAACTAAAATCTCAAAGGTCATGGAATCGGAATCCAAAAGAAGGCCAAAAGAAATGTACAAGTTGTAAATACTCCAAGAAATAATAATTCATGGGTGCACTAAATTTAGTGCACCGTTTCATAACATACACGACGAAAAAGAAAAAATAAACAATTGGCCATGCCCTGTAGTTTAGAGAACTAAAATCTCAAAGGTCTTGAAATTGGAATCCAAAAGAAGGCCAAAAGAAATGTACAAGTTGTAAATACTCCAAGAAATAATAATTCATGGGTGCACTAAATTCAGTGCACCGTTTCATTACATACACGACGAGAAAGAAAAAATAAACAATTCATTTGGCCATGCCCTGTAGTTTAGAGAACTAAAATCTCAAAGGTCATGGAATTGGAATCCAAAAGAAGGCCAAAAGAAATGTAGAAGTTGTAAATACTCCAAGAAATAATAATTCACGGGTGCACTAAATTTAGTGCACCGTTTCATAACATACACGACGAGAAAGAAGAAGTAAACAATTGGCCATGCCCTGTAGTTTGTTGAACTAAAATCTCACATGTCATAGATTTGGAATCCAAAAGAAGGCCCAAGAAATTGTACAAGTTGTAAATACTCCAAGGACTAATAATTCATGAGTGTTCTAAATTAAGTGCCCTATTCTCTTATTTGTACGACGAGAAAGGAAAAACAAACAATTGGCCATGCCCTGTAGTTTAGAGAACTAAAATCTCAAAGGTCATGGAATTGAAATCCAAAAGAAGGCCAAAAGAAATGTACAAGTTGTCAATACTCCTAGAACTAATAATTCATGGGTGCACTAAATTCAGTGCACCGTTTCATTACATACACGACGAGAAAGAAAAAATAAACAATTCATTTGGCCATGCCTTGTAGTTTAGAGAACTAAAATCTCAAAGGTCATGGAATTGGAATCCAAAAGAAGGCCAAAAGAAATGTACAAGTTGTAAATACTCCAAGAAATAATAATTCACGGGTGCACTAAATTTAGTGCACCGTTTCATAACATACACGACGAGAAAGAAGAAGTAAACAATTGGCCATGCCCTGTAGTTTGTTGAACTAAAATCTCAAAGGTCATGGAATTGGAGTCCAAAAGAAGGCCAAAAGAAATGTACAAGTTGTAAATACTCCAAGAAATAATAATTCATGGGTGCACTTAATTCAGTGCACCGTTTCATTACATACACGACGAGAAAGAAAAAATAAACAATTCATTTGGCCATGCCCTGTAGTTTAGAGAACTAAAATCTCAAAGGTCATGGAATTGGAATCCAAAAGAAGGCCAAAAGAAATGTACAAGTTGTAAATACTCCAAGAAATAATAATTCACGGGTGCACTAAATTTAGTGCACCGTTTCATAACATACACAATGAGAAAGAAAAAATAAACAATTGGCCATACCCTGTAGTTTAGAGAACTAAAATCTCAAAGGTCATGGAATTGGAGTCCAAAAGAAGGCCAAAAGAAATGTACAAGTTGTAAATACTCCAAGAAATAATAATTCATGGGTGCACTAAATTTAGTGCCCTATTCTCTTATTTGTATGACGAGAAAGGAAAAATAAATAATTGGCCATGCCTTGTAGTTTAGAGAACTAAAATCTCAAAGGTCATGGAATTGGAATCTGAAAGAAGGCCAAAAGAAATGTACAAGTTGTAAATACTCCAAGAAATAATAATTCATGGGTGCACTAAATTTAGTGCACCGTTTCATAACATACACAATGAGAAAGAAAAAATAAACAATTGGCCATACCCTGTAGTTTAAAGAACTAAAATCTCAAATGTCATGGAATTGGAATCTGAAAGAAGGCCAAAAGAAATGTACAAGTTGTAAATACTCCAAGAAATAATAATTCATGGGTGCACTAAATTTAGTGCACCGTTTCATAACATACACAATGAGAAAGAAAAAATAAACAATTGGCCATACCCTGTAGTTTAGAGAACTAAAATCTCAAAGGTCATGAAATTGGAATCCAAAAGAAGGCCAAAAGAAATGTACAAGTTGTAAATACTCCAAGAAATAATAATTCATGGGTGCACTAAATTCAGTGCACCGTTTCATTACATACACGACGAGAAAGAAAAAATAAACAAATCATTTGGCCATGCCCTGTAGTTTAGAGAACTAAAATCTCAAAGGTCATGGAATTGGAATCCAAAAGAAGGCCAAAAGAAATGTACAAGTTGTAAATACTCCAAGAAATAATAATTCATGGGTGCACTAAATTTAGTGCACCGTTTCATAACATACACAATGAGAAAGAAAAAATAAACAATTGGCCATACCCTGTAGTTTAGAGAACTAAAATCTCAAAGGTCATGGAATTGGAGTCCAAAAGAAGGCCAAAAGAAATGTACAAGTTGTAAATACTCCAAGAAATAATAATTCATGGGTGCACTTAATTCAGTGCACCGTTTCATTACATACACGACGAGAAAGAAAAAATAAACAATTCATTTGGCCATGCCCTGTAGTTTAGAGAACTAAAATCTCAAAGGTCATGGAATTGGAATCCAAAAGAAGGCCAAAAGAAATGTACAAGTTGTAAATACTCCAAGAAATAATAATTCACGGGTGCACTAAATTTAGTGCACCGTTTCATAACATACACAATGAGAAAGAAAAAATAAACAATTGGCCATACCCTGTAGTTTAGAGAACTAAAATCTCAAAGGTCATGGAATTGGAGTCCAAAAGAAGGCCAAAAGAAATGTACAAGTTGTAAATACTCCAAGAAATAATAATTCATGGGTGCACTAAATTTAGTGCCCTATTCTCTTATTTGTATGACGAGAAAGAAAAAATAAATAATTGGCCATGCCTTGTAGTTTAGAGAACTAAAATCTCAAAGGTCATGGAATTGGAATCTGAAAGAAGGCCAAAAGAAATGTACAAGTTGTAAATACTCCAAGAAATAATAATTTATGGGTGCACTAAATTTAGTGCACCGTTTCATAACATACACGACAAGAAAGAAAAAATAGACAATTGGCCATGCCCTGTAGTTTAGAGAACTAAAATCTCAAAGGTCATAAAATTGGAATCCAGAAGAAGGCCAAAAGAAATGTACAAGTTGTAAATACTCCAAGAAATAATAATTCATGGGTGCACTAAATTCAGTGCACCGTTTCATTACATACACGACGAGAAAGAAAAAATAAACAATTCATTTGGCCATGCCCTGTAGTTTAGAGAACTAAAATCTCAAAGGTCATGGAATTGGAATCCAAAAGAAGGCCAAAAGAAATGTACAAGTTGTAAATACTCCAAGAAATAATAACTCACGGGTGCACTAAATTTAGTGCACCGTTTCATAACATACACGAAGAGAAAGAAGAAATAAACAATTGGCCATGCCCTGTAGTTTGTTGAACAAAAATCTCACATGTCATAGATTTGGAATCCAAAAGAAGGCCCAAGAAATTGTACAAGTTGTAAATACTCCAAGGACTAATAATTCATGAGTGTTCTAAATTAAGTGCCCTATTCTCTTATTTGTACGACGAGAAAGGAAAAACAAACAATTGGCCATGCCCTGTAGTTTAGAGAACTAAAATCTCAAAGGTCATGGAAATGAAATCCAAAAGAAGGCCAAAAGAAATGTACAAGTTGTAAATACTCCAAGAAATAATAATTCATGGGTGCACTAAATTTAGTGCACCGTTTCATAACATACACGACGAGAACGAAAAAATAAACAATTGGCCATGCCCTGTAGTTTAGAGAACTAAAATCTCAAAGGTCGTGGAAATGGAATCCAAAAGAAGGCCCAAGAAAATGTACAGGTTGTAAATACTCCAAGGACTAATAATTCATGAGTGTTCTAAATGTAGTGCCCTATTCTCTTATTTGTACGACGAGAGGAAAAATAAACAATTGGCCATGCCCTAAAGTTTATTGAACTAAAATCTCAAAGGTCATGAAATTGGAATCCAAAAGAAGGCCAAAAGAAATGTACAAGTTGTAAATACTCCAAGAAATAATAATTCATGGGTGCACTTAATTCAGTGCACCGTTTCATTACATACACGACGAGAAAGAAAAAATAAACAATTCATTTGGCCATGCCCTGTAGTTTAGAGAACTAAAATCTCAAAGGTCATGGAATTGGAATCCAAAAGAAGGCCAAAAGAAATGTACAAGTTGTAAATACTCCAAGAAATAATAATTCACGGGTGCACTAAATTTAGTGCACCGTTTCATAACATACACAATGAGAAAGAAAAAATAAACAATTGGCCATACCCTGTAGTTTAGAGAACTAAAATCTCAAAGGTCATGGAATTGGAGTCCAAAAGAAGGCCAAAAGAAATGTACAAGTTGTAAATACTCCAAGAAATAATAATTCATGGGTGCACTTAATTCAGTGCACCGTTTCATTACATACACGACGAGAAAGAAAAAATAAACAATTCATTTGGCCATGCCCTGTAGTTTAGAGAACTAAAATCTCAAAGGTCATGGAATTGGAATCCAAAAGAAGGCCAAAAGAAATGTACAAGTTGTAAATACTCCAAGAAATATTAATTCACGGGTGCACTAAATTTAGTGCACCGTTTCATAACATACACAATGAGAAAGAAAAAATAAACAATTGGCCATACCCTGTAGTTTAGAGAACTAAAATCTCAAAGGTCATGGAATTGGAGTCCAAAAGAAGGCCAAAAGAAATGTACAAGTTGTAAATACTCCAAGAAATAATAATTCATGGGTGCACTAAATTTAGTGCCCTATTCTCTTATTTGTATGACGAGAAAGAAAAAATAAATAATTGGCCATGCCTTGTAGTTTAGAGAACTAAAATCTCAAAGGTCATGGAATTGGAATCTGAAAGAAGGCCAAAAGAAATGTACAAGTTGTAAATACTCCAAGAAATAATAATTTATGGGTGCACTAAATTTAGTGCACCGTTTCATAACATACACGACAAGAAAGAAAAAATAGACAATTGGCCATGCCCTGTAGTTTAGAGAACTAAAATCTCAAAGGTCATAAAATTGGAATCCAGAAGAAGGCCAAAAGAAATGTACAAGTTGTAAATACTCCAAGAAATAATAATTCATGGGTGCACTAAATTCAGTGCACCGTTTCATTACATACACGACGAGAAAGAAAAAATAAACAATTCATTTGGCCATGCCCTGTAGTTTAGAGAACTAAAATCTCAAAGGTCATGGAATTGGAATCCAAAAGAAGGCCAAAAGAAATGTACAAGTTGTAAATACTCCAAGAAATAATAATTCACGGGTGCACTAAATTTAGTGCACCGTTTCATAACATACACGACGAGAAAGAAGAAGTAAACAATTGGCCATGCCCTGTAGTTTGTTGAACTAAAATCTCACATGTCATAGATTTGGAATCCAAAAGAAGGCCCAAGAAATTGTACAAGTTGTAAATACTCCAAGGACTAATAATTCATGAGTGTTCTAAATTAAGTGCCCTATTCTCTTATTTGTACGACGAGAAAGGAAAAACAAACAATTGGCCATGCCCTGTAGTTTAGAGAACTAAAATCTCAAAGGTCATGGAATTGAAATCCAAAAGAAGGCCAAAAGAAATGTACAAGTTGTAAATACTCCAAGAACTAATAATTCATGGGTGCACTAAATTTAGTGCACCGTTTCATAACATACACGACGAAAAAGAAAAAATAAACAATTGGCCATGCCCTGTAGTTTAGAGAACTAAAATCTCAAATGTCATGGAATCGGAATCCAAAAGAAGGCCCAAGGAAATGTACAAGTTGTAAATACTCCAAAGACTAATAATTCATGGGTGCACTAAATTTAGTGCACCATTTCATAACATACACAACGAGAAAGAAAAAATAAACAATTGGCCATGCCCTGTAGTTTAGAGAACTAAAATCTCAAATGTCATGGAATCGGAATCCAAAAGAAGGCCCAAGGAAATGTACAAGTTGTAAATACTCCAAGGACTAATAATTCATGGGTGCACTAAATTTAGTGCACCGTTTCATAACATACACGACGAGAACGAAAAAATAAACAATTGGCCATGCCCTGTAGTTTAGAGAACTAAAATCTCAAAGGTCGTGGAACTGGAATCCAAAAGAAGGCCCAAGAAAATGTACAGGTTGTAAATACTCCAAGGACTAATAATTCATGAGTGTTCTAAATGTAGTGCCCTATTCTCTTATTTGTACGACGAGAGGAAAAATAAACAATTGGCCATGCCCTAAAGTTTATTGAACTAAAATCTCAAAGGTCATGAAATTGGAATCCAAAAGAAGGCCAAAAGAAATGTACAAGTTGTAAATACTCCAAGAAATAATAATTCATGGGTGCACTAAATGTAGTGCCCTATTCTCTTATTTGTACGACGAGAAAGAAAAAATAAACAATTGGCCATGCCCTGTAGTTTAGAGAACTAAAATCTCAAATGTCATGGAATCGGAATCCAAAAGAAGGCCCAAGGAAATGTACAAGTTGTAAATACTCCAAGGACTAATAATTCATGGGTGCACTAAATTTAGTGCACCATTTCATAACATACACAACGAGAAAGAAAAAATAAACAATTGGCCATACCCTGTAGTTTAGAGAACTAAAATCTCAAAGGTCATGGAATTGGATTCCAAAAGAAGGCCCAAGAAAATGTACAAGTTGTAAATACTCCAAGAAATAATAATTCATGGGTGCACTAAATTTAGTGCACCGTTTCATAACATACACAATGAGAAAGAAAAAATAAACAATTGGCCATACCCTGTAGTTTAGAGAACTAAAATCTCAAAGGTCATGGAATTGGAGTCCAAAAGAAGGCCAAAAGAAATGTACAAGTTGTAAATACTCCAAGAAATAATAATTCATGGGTGCACTAAATTTAGTGCCCTATTCTCTTATTTGTACGACGAGAAAGGAAAAATAAATAATTGGCCATGCCTTGTAGTTTAGAGAACTAAAATCTCAAAGGTCATGGAATTGGAATCTGAAAGAAGGCCAAAGAAATGTACAAGTTGTAAATACTCCAAGAAATAATAATTTATGGGTGCACTAAATTTAGTGCACCGTTTCATAACATACACGACAAGAAAGAAAAAATAGACAATTGGCCATGCCCTGTAGTTTAGAGAACTAAAATCTCAAAGGTCATGAAATTGGAGTCCAAAAGAAGGCCAAAAGAAATGTACAAGTTGTAAATACTCCAAGAAATAATAATTCATGGGTGCACTAAATTCAGTGCACCGTTTCATTACATACACGACGAGAAAGAAAAAATAAACAATTCATTTGGCCATGCCCTGTAGTTTAGAGAACTAAAATCTCAAAGGTCATGGAATTGGAATCCAAAAGAAGGCCAAAAGAAATGTACAAGTTGTAAATACTCCAAGAACTAATAATTCATGGGTGCACTAAATTTAGTGCACCGTTTCATAACATACACGACGAGAAAGAAAAAATAAACAATTGGCCAGGCCCTGTAGTTTAGAGAACTAAAATCTCAAAGGTCATGAAATTGGAATCCAAAAGAAGGCCAAAAGAAATGTACAAGTTGTAAATACTCCAAGAAATAATAATTCATGGGTGCACTAAATTCAGTGCACCGTTTCATTACATACACGACGAGAAAGAAAAAATAAACAATTCATTTGGCCATGCCCTGTAGTTTAGAGAACTAAAATCTCAAAGGTCATGGAATTGGAATCCAAAAGAAGGCCAAAAGAAATGTACAAGTTGTAAATACTCCAAGAAATAATAATTCACGGGTGCACTAAATTTAGTGCACCGTTTCATAACATACACGACGAGAAAGAAGAAGTAAACAATTGGCCATGCCCTGTAGTTTGTTGAACTAAAATCTCACATGTCATAGATTTGGAATCCAAAAGAAGGCCCACGAAATTGTACAAGATGTAAATACTCCAAGGACTAATAATTCATGAGTGTTCTAAATTAAGTGCCCTATTCTCTTATTTGTACGACGAGAAAGAAAAAATAAACGATTGGCCATGCCCTGTAGTTTAGAGAACTAAAATCTCAAAGGTCATGGAATTGGAATCCAAAAGAAGGCCAAAAGAAATGTACAAGTTGTAAATACTCCAAGAAATAATAATTCATGGGTGCACAAAATTTAGTGCACCGTTTCATAACATACACGACGAGAACGAAAAAATAAACAATTGGCCATGCCCTGTAGTTTAGAGAACTAAAATCTCAAAGGTCGTGGAAATGGAATCCAAAAGAAGGCCCAAGAAAATGTACAGGTTGTAAATACTCCAAGGACTAATAATTCATGGGTGCACTAAATTTAGTGCACCGTTTCATAACATACACGACGAAAAAGAAAAACTAAACAATTGGCCATGCCCTGTAGTTTAGAGAACTAAAATCTCAAATGTCATGGAATCGGAATCCAAAAGAAGGCCCAAGGAAATGTACAAGTTGTAAATACTCCAAGAAATAATAATTCATGGGTGCACTAAATTTAGTGCACCGTTTCATAACATACACGACGAAAAAGAAAAAATAAACAATTGGCCATGCCCTGTAGTTTAGAGAACTAAAATCTCAAATGTCATGGAATCGGAATCCAAAAGAAGGCCCAAGGAAATGTACAAGTTGTAAATACTCCAAGGACTAATAATTCATGGGTGCACTAAATTTAGTGCACCATTTCATAACATACACAACGAGAAAGAAAAAATAAACAATTGGCCATGCCCTGTAGTTTAGAGAACTAAAATCTCAAAGGTCATGGAATTGGATTCCAAAAGAAGGCCCAAGAAAATGTACAAGTTGTAAATACTCCAAGAAATAATAATTCATCGGTGCACTAAATTTAGTGCACCGTTTCATAACATACACAATGAGAAAGAAAAAATAAACAATTGGCCATACCCTGTAGTTTAGAGAACTAAAATCTCAAAGGTCATGGAATTGGAGTCCAGAAGAAGGCCAAAAGAAATGTACAAGTTGTAAATACTCCAAGAAATAATAATTCATGGGTGCACTAAATTCAGTGCATTGTTTCATTACATACACGACGAGAAGGAAAAAATAAACAATTCATTTGGCCATGCCCTGTAGTTTAGAGAACTAAAATCTCAAAGGTCATGGAATTGGAATCCAAAAGAAGGCCAAAAGAAATGTACAAGTTGTAAATACTCCAAGAAATAATAATTCGTCGGTGCACTAAATGTAGTGCACCGTTTCATAACATACACGACGAGAAAGAAAAAATAAACAATTCATTTGGCCATGCCCTGTAGTTTAGAGAACTAAAATCTCAAAGGTCATGGAATTGGAATCCAAAAGAGGGCCAAAAGAAATGTACAAGTTGTAAATACTCCAAGAAATAATAATTCATGGGTGCACTAAATGTAGTGCACCGTTTCATAACATACACGACGAGAAATAAAAAATAAACAACTGGCCATGCCCTGTAGTTTAGAGAACTAAAATCTCAAAGGTCATGGAATTGGAATCCTAAAGAAGGCCAATAGAAATGTACAAGTTGTAAATACACGAAGAAATAATAATTCATAGGTGCACTAAATTTAGTGCACCGTTTCCTAACATACACGACGAGAAAGAAAAAATAAACAATTGGCCATGCCCTGTAGTTTAGAGAACTAAAATCTCAAAGGTCATGGAATTGGAATCCAAAAGAAGGCCAAAAGAAATGTACAAGTTGTAAATACTCCAAGAAATAATAATTCATGGGTGCACTAAATGTAGTGCCCTATTCTCTTATTTGTACGACGAGAAAGAAAAAATAAACAATTTATTTGGCCATGCCCTGTAGTTTAGAGAACTAAAATCTCAAAGGTCAAGGAATTGGAATCCAGAAGAAGGCCAAAGGAAATGTACAAGTTGTAAATACTCCAACAAATAACAATTCATGGGTGCACTAAATATAGTGCACCGTTTCATAACATACACGACGAAAAAGAAAAAATAAACAATTGGCCATGCCCTGTAGTTTAGAGAACTAAAATCTCAAAGGTCATGGAATTGGAATCCAAAAGAAGGCCAAAAGAAATGTACAAGTTGTAAATACTCCAAGAAATAATAATTCATGGGTGCACTAAATGTAGTGCCCTATTCTCTTATTTGTACGACGAGAAAGAAAAAATAAACAATTTATTTGGCCATGCCCTGTAGTTTAGAGAACTAAAATCTCAAAGGTCAAGGAATTGGAATCCAGAAGAAGGCCAAAGGAAATGTACAAGTTGTAAATACTCCAAGAAATAATAATTCATGGGTGCACTAAATATAGTGCACCGTTTCATAACATACACGACGAAAAAGAAAAAATAAACAATTGGCCATGCCCTGTAGTTTAGAGAACTAAAATCTCAAAGGTCATGGAATTGGAATCCAAAAGGCAGCCCAAGAAAATGAACGAGTTTTAAATACTCCAAGAAATAAGAACTCATGGGTGCACTAAATTTAGTGCACCGTTTCATAACATACACGACGAAAAAGAAAAAATAAACAATTGGCCATGCCCTGTAGTTTAGAGAACTAAAATCTCAAAGGTCATGGAATTGGAATCCAAAAGAAGGCCACAAGAAATGTACAAGTTGTAAATACTCCAAGAAATAATAATTCATGGGTGCACTAAATTTAGTGCACCGTTTCCTAACATACACGACGAGAAAGAAAAAATAAACAATTGGCCATGCCCTGTAGTTTGTTGAACTAAAATCTCAAATGTCAACGAATTGGAATCCAAAAGAAGGCCCGAGAAAATGTACAAGTTTTAAATACTCCAAGAAATAATAATTCATGGATCCACTAAATGTAGAGCTCTGTTTTATAACATACACGACGAGAAAGAAAAAATAAACAATTCAATTGGCCATGCCCTGTAGTTTAGAGAACTAAAATCTCAAAGGTCATGGAATTGGAATCCAAAAGAAGGCCAAAAGAAATGTACAAGTTGTAAATACTCCAAGAAATAATAATTCATGGGTGCACTAAATTTAGTGCACCATTTCATAACATACACAACGAGACAGAAAAAATAAACAATTCATTTGGCCTTGCCCTGTAGTTTAAAGAACTAAAATCTCAAAGGTCATGGAATTGGAATCCAAAAAAAAGCCAAAAGAAATGTACAAGTTGTAAATACTCCAAGAAATAATAATTCATGGGTGCACTAAATTTAGTGACCGTTTCATAACATACACGACGAGAGAGAAAAAATAAACAATTGGGTATGCCCTGTAGTTTAGAGAACTAAAATCTCAAAAGTCATGGAATTGGAATCCAAAAGAAGGCCAAAAGAAATGTTCAAGGTTTAAATACTCCAAGAAATAATAATTCATGGGTGCACTAAATTTAGTGCCCTATTCTCTTATTTGTACGACGAGAAAGAAAAAATAAACAATTGGCCATGCCTTGTAGTTTAGAGAACTAAAATCTCAAAGGTCATGGAATTCGAATCCAGAAGAAGGCCAAAAGAAATGTACAAGTTGTAAATACTCCAAGAAATATTAATTCATGAGTGCACTAAATCTAGTGCACCGGTTCATAACATACACGACGAAAAAGAAAAAATAAACAATTGGCCATGCCCTGTAGTTTAGAGAACTAAATTCTCAAAGGTCATAGATTTGGAATCCAAAAGAAGGCCCAAGAAATTGTACAATTTGTAAATACTCCAAGGACTAATAAGTCATGAGTGTTCTAAATTTAGTGCCCTATTCTCTTATTTGTACAACGAGAAAGGAAAAATAAACAATTGGCCATGCCCTGTAGTTTAGAGAACTAAAATCTCAAAGGTCATGGAATTGGAATCCAAAAGAAGGCCAAAAGAAATGTACAAGTTGTAAATACTCCAAGAAATAATAATTCGTCGGTGCACTAAATGTAGTGCACCGTTTCATAACATACACGACGAGAAAGAAAAAATAAACAATTCATTTGGCCATGCCCTGTAGTTTAGAGAACTAAAATCTCAAAGGTCATGGAATTGGAATCCAAAAGAGGGCCAAAAGAAATGTACAAGTTGTAAATACTCCAAGAAATAATAATTCATGGGTGCACTAAATGTAGTGCACCGTTTCATAACATACACGACGAGAAATAAAAAATAAACAACTGGCCATGCCCTGTAGTTTAGAGAACTAAAATCTCAAAGGTCATGGAATTGGAATCCTAAAGAAGGCCAATAGAAATGTACAAGTTGTAAATACACGAAGAAATAATAATTCATAGGTGCACTAAATTTAGTGCACCGTTTCCTAACATACACGACGAGAAAGAAAAAATAAACAATTGGCCATGCCCTGTAGTTTAGAGAACTAAAATCTCAAAGGTCATGAAATTAGAATCCAAAAGAAGGCCAAAAGAAATGTACAAGTTGTAAATACTCCAAGAAATAATAATTCATGGGTGCACTAAATTTAGTGCACCATTTCATAACATATACAACGAGACAGAAAAAATAAACAATTCATTTGGCCATGCCCTGTAGTTTAAAGAACTAAAATCTCAAAGGTCATGGAATTGGAATCCAAAAAAAAGCCAAAAGAAATGTACAAGTTGTAAATACTCCAAGAAATAATAATTCATGGGTGCACTAAATTTAGTGAACCGTTTCATAACATACACGACAAGAAAGAAAAAATAGACAATTCATTTGGCCATGCCCTGTAGTTTAGAGAACTAAAATCTCAAAGGTTTTGGAATTGGAGTCCAAAAGAAGGCCAAAAGAAATGTACCAGTTGTAAATACTCCAAGAAATATTAATTCATGAGTGCACTAAATCTAGTGCACCGGTTCATAACATACACGACGAAAAAGAAAAAATAAACAATTGGCCATGCCCTGTAGTTTAGAGAACTAAATTCTCAAAGGTCATAGATTTGGAATCCAAAAGAAGGCCCAAGAAATTGTACAATTTGTAAATACTCCAAGGACTCATAAGTCATGAGTGTTCTAAATTTAGTGCCCTATTCTCTTATTTGTACAACGAGAAAGGAAAAATAAACAATTGGCCATGCCCTGTAGTTTAGAGAACTAAAATCTCAAAGGTCATGGAATTGGAATCCAAAAGAAGGCCAAAAGAAATGTACAAGTTGTAAGTACTCCAACAAATAATAATTCATGCGTGCACTTAATATAGTGCACCGTTTCATAACATACACGACGAGAAAGAAAAAATAGACAATTCATTTGGCCGTGCCCTGTAGTTTAGAAAACTAAAATCTCAAAGGTCATGGAATTGGAATCCAAAAGAAGGCCAAAAGAAATGTACAAGTTGTAAATACTCCAACAAATAATAATTCATGGGTGCACTTAATATAGTGCACCGTTTCATAACATACACGACGAGAAATAAAAAATAAACAATTGGCCATACCCTGTAGTTTAGAGAACTAAAATCTCAAAGGTCATGGAATTGGAATCCTAAAGAAGGCCAATAGAAATGTACAAGTTGTAAATACTCCAAGAAATAATAATTCATAGGTGCACTAAATTTAGTGCACCGTTTCATAACATACACGACGAGAAAGAAAAAATAAACAATTGGCCATGCCCTATAGTTTAGAGAACTAAAATCTCAAAGGTCATGGAAATGGAATCCAAAAGAAGGCCCAAGAAAATGTACAGGTTGTAAATACTCCAAGGACGAATAATTCATGAGTGTTCTAAATTTAGTGCCCTATTCTCTTATTTGTACGACGAGAGGAAAAATAAACAATTGGCCATGCCCTAAAGTTTATTGAACTAAAATCTCAAAGGTCATGGAATTGGAATCCAAAAGAAGGCCAAAAGAAATGTACAAGTTGTAAATACTCCAGCAAATAATAATTCATGCGTGCACTTAATATAGTGCACCGTTTCATAACATACACGACGAGAAAGAAAAAATAAACAATTCATTTGGCCGTGCCCTGTAGTTTAGAAAACTAAAATCTCAAAGGTCATGGAATTGGAATCCAAAAGAAGGCCAAAAGAAATGTACAAGTTGTAAATACTCCAAGAAATAATAATTCATGGGTGCACTAAATTTAGTGCACCGTTTTGTAACGTACACGATGAGAAAGAAAAAATAAACAATTGGCCATGCCCTGTAGTTTAGAAAACTAAAATCTCAAAGGTCATGGAATTGGAATCCAAAAGAAGGCCAAAAGAAATGTACAAGTTGTAAATACTCCAAGAAATAATAATTCATGGGTGCACTTAATATAGTGCACCGTTTCATAACATACACGACGAGAAATAAAAAATAAACAATTGGCCATGCCCTGTAGTTTAGAGAACTAAAATCTCAAAGGTCATGGAATTGGAATCCTAAAGAAGGCCAATAGAAATGTACAAGTTGTAAATACTCCAAGAAATAATAATTCATGGGTGCACTAAATATAGTGCACCGTTTTGTAACGTACACGATGAGAAAGAAAAAATAAACAATTGGCCATGCCCTATAGTTTAGAGAACTAAAATCTCAAAGGTCATGGAAATGGAATCCAAAAGAAGGCCCAAGAAAATGTACAGGTTGTAAATACTCCAAGGACTAATAATTCATGAGTGTTCTAAATTTAGTGCCCTATTCTCTTATTTGTACGACGAGAGGAAAAATAAACAATTGGCCATGCCCTAAAGTTTATTGAACTAAAATCTCAAAGGTCATGGAATTGGAATCCAAAAGAAGGCCAAGAGAAATGTACAAGTTGTAAATACTCCAAGAAATAATAATTCATGGGTGCACTAAATGTAGTGCACCGTTTCATAACATACACGACGAGAAAGAAAAAATAAACAATTGGCCATGCCCTGTAGTTTAGAGAACTAAAATCTCAAAGGTCATGGAATTGGAGTCCAAAAGGCAGCCCAAGAAAATGATCGAGTTGTAAATACTCCAAGAAATAATAATTCATGGGTGCACTAAGTTTAGTGCACCGTTTCATAACATACACGACGAGAAAGGAAAAATAAACAATTGGCCATGCCCTGTAGTTTAGAGAACTAAAATCTCAAAGGTCATGGAATTGGAGTCCAAAAGAAGGCCAAAAGAAATGTACAAGTTGTAAATACTCCAACAAATAATAATTCATGGGTGCACTAAATTTAGTGCACCATTTCATAACATACACAACGAGACAGAAAAAATAAACAATTCATTTGGCCATGCCCTGTAGTTTAAAGAACTAAAATCTCAAGGGTCATGGAATTGGAATCTGAAAGAAGGCCAAAAGAAATGTACAAGTTGTAAATACTCCAAGAAATAATAATTCATGGGTGCACTAAATTTAGTGCACCATTTCATACCATACACAACGAGAAAGAAAAAATAAACACTTGGCCATGCTCTGTAGTTTAGAGAACTAAAATCTCAAAGGTCATGGAATTGGAATCCAAAAGAAGGCCAAAAGAAATGTACAAGTTGTAAATACTCCAAGAAATAATAATTCATGGGTGCACTAAATGTAGTGCACCGTTTCATAACATACACGACGAAAAAGAAAAAATAAACAATTGGCCATGCCCTGTAGTTTAGAGAACTAAAATCTCAAAGGTCATGGAATTGGAATCCAGAAGAAGGCCAAAGGAAATGTACAAGTTGTAAATACTCAAAGAAATAATAATTCATGGGTGCACTAAATATAGTGCACCGTTTCATAACATACACGACGAAAAAGAAAAAATAAACAATTGGCCATGCCCTGTAGTTTAGAGAACTAAAATCTCAAAGGTCATGGAATTGGAATCCAAAAGGCAGCCCAAGAAAATGAACGAGTTTTAAATACTCCAAGAAATAATAACTCATGGGTGCACTAAATTTAGTGCACCGTTTCCTAACATACACGACGAAAAAGAAAAAATAAACAATTGGCCATGCCCTGTAGTTTAGAGAACTAAAATCTCAAAGGTCATGGAATTGGAATCCAAAAGAAGGCCAAAAGAAATGTACAAGTTGTAAATACTCCAAGAAATAATAATTCATGGGTGCACTAAATTTAGTGCCCTATTCTCTTATTTGTACGACGAGAAAGAAAAAATAAACAATTTATTTGGCCATGCCCTGTAGTTTAGAGAACTAAAATCTCAAAGGTCATGGAATTGGAATCCAAAAGGCAGCCCAAGAAAATGAACGAGTTTTAACTACTCCAAGAAATAATAACTCATGGGTGCACTAAATTTAGTGCACCGTTTCATAACATACACGACGAAAAAGAAAAAATAAACAATTGGCCATGCCCTGTAGTTTAGAGAACTAAAATCTCAAAGGTCATGGAATTGGAATCCAGAAGAAGGCCAAAAGAAATGTACAAGTTGTAAATACTCCAAGAAATAATAATTCATGGGTGCACTAAATTTAGTGCCCCATTCTCTTATTTGTACGACGAGAAAGAAAAAATAAACAATTTATTTGGCCATGCCCTGTAGTTTAGAGAACTAAAATCTCAAAGGTCATGGAATTGGAATCCAAAAGGCAGCCCAAGAAAATGAACGAGTTTTAACTACTCCAAGAAATAATAACTCATGGGTGCACTAAATTTAGTGCACCGTTTCATAACATACACGACGAAAAAGAAAAAATAAACAATTGGCCATGCCCTGTAGTTTAGAGAACTAAACTCTCAAAGGTCATGGAATTGGAATCCAAAAGAAGGCCAAAAGAAATGTACAAGTTGTAAATACTCCAAGAAATAATAATTCATGGGTGCACTAAATGTAGTGCACCGTTTCATAACATACACGACGAAAAAGAAAAAATAAACAATTTATTTGGCCATGCCCTGTAGTTTAGAGAACTAAAATCTCAAAGGTCAAGGAATTGGAATCCAGAAGAAGGCCAAAGGAAATGTACAAGTTGTAAATACTCCAAGAAATAATAATTCATGGGTGCACTAAATATAGTGCACCGTTTCATAACATACACGACGAAAAAGAAAAAATAAACAATTGGCCATGCCCTGTAGTTTAGAGAACTAAAATCTCAAAGGTCATGGAATTGGAGTCCAAAAGGCAGCCCAAGAAAATGATCGAGTTGTAAATACTCCAAGAAATAATAATTCATGGGTGCACTAAGTTTAGTGCACCGTTTCATAACATACACGACGAGAAAGGAAAAATAAACAATTGGCCATGCCCTGTAGTTTAGAGAACTAAAATCTCAAAGGTCATGAAATTGGAATCCAGAAGAAGGCCAAAAGAAATGTACAAGTTGTAAATACTCCAAGAAATAATAATTCATGGGTGCACTAAATTTAGTGCCCTATTCTCTTATTTGTACGACGAGAAAGAAAAAATAAACAATTGGCCATGCCCTGTAGTTTAGAGAACTAAAATCTCAAAGGTCATGGAATTGGAATCCAAAAGAAGGCCAAAAGAAATGTACAAGTTGTAAATACTCCAAGAAATAATAATTCATGGGTGCACTAAATTTAGTGCACCATTTCATAACATATACAACGAGACAGAAAAAATAAACAATTCATTTGGCCATGCCCTGTAGTTTAAAGAACTAAAATCTCAAAGGTCATGGAATTGGAATCCAAAAAAAAGCCAAAAGAAATGTACAAGTTGTAAATACTCCAAGAAATAATAATTCATGGGTGCACTAAATTTAGTGAACCGTTTCATAACATACACGACAAGAAAGAAAAAATAGACAATTCATTTGGCCATGCCCTGTAGTTTAGAGAACTAAAATCTCAAAGGTCATGGAATTGGAGTCCAAAAGAAGGCCAAAAGAAATGTTCCAGTTGTAAATACTCCAAGAAATATTAATTCATGAGTGCACTAAATTTAGTGCACCGTTTTGTAACGTACACGATGAGAAAGAAAAAATAAACAATTGGCCATGCCCTATAGTTTAGAGAACTAAAATCTCAAAGGTCATGGAAATGGAATCCAAAAGAAGGCCCAAGAAAATGTACAGGTTGTAAATACTCCAAGGACTAATAATTCATGAGTGTTCTAAATTTAGTGCCCTATACTCTTATTTGTACGACGAGAGGAAAAATAAACAATTGGCCATGCCCTAAAGTTTATTGAACTAAAATCTCAAAGGTCATGGAATTGGAATCCAAAAGAAGGCCAAGAGAAATGTACAAGATCTAAATACTCCAAGAAATAATAATTCATGGGTGCACTAAATGTAGTGCACCGTTTCATAACATACACGACGAGAAAGAAAAAATAAACAATTCATTTGGCCATGCCATGTAGTTTAGAGAACTAAAATCTCAAAGGTCATGGAAATGGAATCCAAAAGGAGGCCCAAGAAAATGTACAGGTTGTAAATACTCCAAGGACTAATAATTCATGAGTGTTCTAAATTTAGTGCCCTATTCTCTTATTTGTACGACGAGAGGAAAAATAAACAATTGGCCATGCCCTAAAGTTTATTGAACTAAAATCTCAAAGGTCATGGAATTGGAATCCAAAAGAAGGCCAAAAGAAATGTACAAGTTGTAAATACTCCAAGAAATAATAATTCATGGGTGCACTAAATTTAGTGCACCGTTTCGTAACGTACACGATGAGAAAGAAAAAATAAACAATTGGCCATGCCCTGTAGTTTAGAGAACTAAAATCTCAAAGGTCATGGAATTGGAATCCAAAAGAAGGCCAAAAGAAATGTACAAGTTCTAAATACTCCAAGAAATAATAGTTCATGGGTGCACTAAATTTAGTGCACCGTTTCGTAACGTACACGATGAGAAAGAAAAAATAAACAATTGGCCATGCCCTGTAGTTTAGAGAACTAAAATCTCAAAGGTCATGGAATTGGAGTCCAAAAGGCAGCCCAAGAAAATGATCGAGTTGTAAATACTCCAAGAAATAATAATTCATGGGTGCACTAAGTTTAGTGCACCGTTTCATAACATACACGACGAGAAAGGAAAAATAAACAATTGGCCATGCCCTGTAGTTTAGAGAACTAAAATCTCAAAGGTCATGGAATTGGAATCCAAAAGAAGGCCAAAAGAAATGTACAAGTTGTAAATACTCCAACAAATAATAATTCATGGGTGCACTAAATTTAGTGCACCATTTCATAACATACACAACGAGACAGAAAAAATAAACAATTCATTTGGCCATGCCCTGTAGTTTAAAGAACTAAAATCTCAAAGGTCATGGAATTGGAATCTGAAAGAAGGCCAAAAGAAATGTACAAGTTGTAAATACTCCAAGAAATAATAATTCATGGGTGCACTAAATTTAGTGCACCATTTCATAACATACACAACGAGAAAGAAAAAATAAACACTTGGCCATGCTCTGTAGTTTAGAGAACTAAAATCTCAAAGGTCATGGAATTGGAATCCAAAAGAAGGCCAAAAGAAATGTACAAGTTGTAAATACTCCAAGAAATAATAATTCATGGGTGCACTAAATGTAGTGCCCTATTCTCTTATTTGTACGACGAGAAAGAAAAAATAAACAATTTATTTGGCCATGCCCTGTAGTTTAGAGAACTAAAATCTCAAAGGTCATGGAATTGGAATCCAAAAGGCAGCCCAAGAAAATGAACGAGTTTTAAATACTCCAAGAAATAATAACTCATGGGTGCACTAAATTTAGTGCACCGTTTCATAACATACACGACGAAAAAGAAAAAATAAACAATTGGCCATGCCCTGTAGTTTAGAGAACTAAAATCTCAAAGGTCATGGAATTGGAATCCAGAAGAAGGCCAAAAGAAATGTACAAGTTGTAAATACTCCAAGAAATAATAATTCATGGGTGCACTAAATTTAGTGCACCATTTCATAACATACACAACGAGACAGAAAAAATAAACAATTCATTTGGCCATGCCCTGTAGTTTAAAGAACTAAAATCTCAAAGGTCATGGAATTGGAATCCAAAAAAAAGCCAAAAGAAATGTACAAGTTGTAAATACTCCAAGAAATAATAATTCATGGGTGCACTAAATTTAGTGAACCGTTTCATAACATACACGACGAGAAAGAAAAAATAAACAATTGGGTATGCCCTGTAGTTTAGAGAACTAAAATCTCAAAAGTCATGGAATTGGAATCCAAAAGAAGGCCAAAAGAAATGTTCAAGGTTTAAATACTCCAAGAAATAATAATTCATGGGTGCACTAAATTTAGTGCCCTATTCTCTTATTTGTACGACGAGAAAGAAAAAATAAACAATTGGCCATGCCTTGTAGTTTAGAGAACTAAAATCTCAAAGGTCATGGAATTCGAATCCAGAAGAAGGCCAAAAGAAATGTACAAGTTGTAAATACTCCAAGAAATATTAATTCATGAGTGCACTAAATTTAGTGCACCGGTTCATAACATACACGACGAAAAAGAAAAAATAAACAATTGGCCATGCCCTGTAGTTTAGAGAACTAAATTCTCAAAGGTCATAGATTTGGAATCCAAAAGAAGGCCCAAGAAATTGTACAATTTGTAAATACTCCAAGGACTAATAAGTCATGAGTGTTCTAAATTTAGTGCCCTATTCTCTTATTTGTACAACGAGAAAGGAAAAATAAACAATTGGCCATGCCCTGTAGTTTAGAGAACTAAAATCTCAAAGGTCATGGAATTGGAATCCAAAAGAGGGCCAAAAGAAATGTACAAGTTGTAAATACTCCAAGAAATAATAATTCATGGGTGCACTAAATGTAGTGCACCGTTTCATAACATACACGACGAGAAATAAAAAATAAACAATTGGCCATGCCCTGTAGTTTAGAGAACTAAAATCTCAAAGGTCATGGAATTGGAATCCTAAAGAAGGCCAATAGAAATGTACAAGTTGTAAATACTCTAAGAAATAATAATTCATAGGTGCACTAAATTTAGTGCACCGTTTCCTAACATACACGACGAGAAAGAAAAAATAAACAATTGGCCATGCCCTGTAGTTTAGAGAACTAAAATCTCAAAGGTCATGGAATTGGAATCCAAAAGAAGGCCAAAAGAAATGTACAAGTTGTAAATACTCCAAGAAATAATAATTCATGGGTGCACTAAATATAGTGCACCGTTTCATAACATACACGACGAAAAAGAAAAATTAAACAATTGGGCATGCCCTGTAGTTTAGAGAACTAAAATCTCAAAAGTCATGGAATTGGAATCCAAAAGAAGGCCAAAAGAAATGTTCAAGGTTTAAATACTCCAAGAAATAATAATTCATGGGTGCACTAAATTTAGTGCCCTATTCTCTTATTTGTACGACGAGAAAGAAAAAATAAACAATTGGCCATGCCCTGTAGTTTAGAGAACTAAAATCTCAAAGGCCATGGAATTGGAATCCAAAAGAAGGCCAAAAGAAATGTACAAGTTGTAAATACTCCAAGAAATAATAATTCATGGGTGCACTAAATTTAGTGCACCGTTTCCTAACATACACGACGAGAAAGAAAAAATAAACAATTGGCCATGCCCTGTAGTTTGTTGAACTAAAATCTCAAATGTCAACGAATTGGAATCCAAAAGAAGGCCCGAGAAAATGTACAAGTTTTAAATACTCCAAGAAATAATAATTCATGGGTCCACTAAATGTAGAGCACTGTTTTATAACATACACGACGAGAAAGAAAAAATAAACAATTCAATTGGCCATGCCCTGTAGTTTAGAGAACTAAAATCTCAAAGGTCATGGAATTGGAATCCAAAAGAAGGCCAAAAGAAATGTACAAGTTGTAAATACTCCAAGAAATAATAATTCATGGGTGCACTAAATTTAGTGCACCATTTCATAACATACACAACGAGACAGAAAAAATAAACAATTCATTTGGCCATGCCCTGTAGTTTAAAGAACTAAAATCTCAAAGGTCATGGAATTGGAATCCAAAAAAAAGCCAAAAGAAATGTACAAGTTGTAAATACTCCAAGAAATAATAATTCATGGGTCCACTAAATGTAGAGCACTGTTTTATAACATACACGACGAGAAAGAAAAAATAAACAATTCAATTGGCCATGCCCTGTAGTTTAGAGAACTAAAATCTCAAAGGTCATGGAATTGGAATCCAAAAGAAGGCCAAAAGAAATGTACAAGTTGTAAATACTCCAAGAAATAATAATTCATGGGTGCACTAAATTTAGTGCACCGTTTCATAACATACACGACGAAAAAGAAAAAATAGACAATTGGCCATGCCCTGTAGTTTAGAGAACTAAAATCTCAAAGGTCATGGAATTGGAATCCAGAAGAAGGCCAAAAGAAATGTACAAGTTTTAAATACTCCAAGAAATAATAATTCATGGGTGCACTAAATTTAGTGCACCATTTCATAACATACACAACGAGACAGAAAAAATAAACAATTCATTTGGCCATGCCCTGTAGTTTAAAGAACTAAAATCTCAAAGGTCATGGAATTGGAATCCAAAAAAAAGCCAAAAGAAATGTACAAGTTGTAAATACTCCAAGAAATAATAATTCATGGGTGCACTAAATTTAGTGAACCGTTTCATAACATACACGACGAGAAAGAAAAAATAAACAATTGGGTATGCCCTGTAGTTTAGAGAACTAAAATCTCAAAAGTCATGGAATTGGAATCCAAAAGAAGGCCAAAAGAAATGTTCAAGGTTTAAATACTCCAAGAAATAATAATTCATGGGTGCACTAAATTTAGTGCCCTATTCTCTTATTTGTACGACGAGAAAGAAAAAATAAACAATTGGCCATGCCTTGTAGTTTAGAGAACTAAAATCTCAAAGGTCATGGAATTCGAATCCAGAAGAAGGCCAAAAGAAATGTACAAGTTGTAAATACTCCAAGAAATATTAATTAATGAGTGCACTAAATTTAGTGCACCGGTTCATAACATACACGACGAAAAAGAAAAAATAAACAATTGGCCATGCCCTGTAGTTTAGAGAACTAAATTCTCAAAGGTCATAGATTTGGAATCCAAAAGAAGGCCCAAGAAATTGTACAATTTGTAAATACTCCAAGGACTAATAAGTCATGAGTGTTCTAACTTTAGTGCCCTATTCTCTTGTTTGTACAACGAGAAAGGAAAAATAAACAATTGGCCATGCCCTGTAGTTTAGAGAACTAAAATCTCAAAGGTCATGGAATTGGAATCCAAAAGAAGGCCAAAAGAAATGTACAAGTTGTAAATACTCCAAGAAATAATAATTCGTCGGTGCACTAAATGTAGTGCACCGTTTCGTAACATACACGACGAGAAAGAAAAAATAAACAATTCATTTGGCCATGCCCTGTAGTTTAGAGAACTAAAATCTCAAAGGTCATGGAATTGGAATCCAAAAGAGGGCCAAAAGAAATGTACAAGTTGTAAATACTCCAAGAAATAATAATTCATGGGTGCACTAAATGTAGTGCACCGTTTCATAACATACACGACGAGAAATAAAAAATAAACAATTGGCCATGCCCTGTAGTTTAGAGAACTAAAATCTCAAAGGTCATGGAATTGGAATCCTAAAGAAGGCCAATAGAAATGTACAAGTTGTAAATACTCTAAGAAATAATAATTCATAGGTGCACTAAATTTAGTGCACCGTTTCCTAACATACACGACGAGAAAGAAAAAATAAACAATTGGCCATGCCCTGTAGTTTAGAGAACTAAAATCTCAAAGGTCATGGAATTGGAATCCAAAAGAAGGCCAAAAGAAATGTACAAGTTGTAAATACTCCAAGAAATAATAATTCATGGGTGCACTAAATTTAGTGCACCATTTCATAACATACACGACGAAAAAGAAAAAATAAACAACTGGCCATGCCCTGTAGTTTAGAGAACTAAAATCTCAAAGGTCATGGAATTGGAATCCTAAAGAAGGCCAATAGAAATGTACAAGTTGTAAATACTCTAAGAAATAATAATTCATAGGTGCACTAAATTTAGTGCACCGTTTCCTAACATACACGACAAGAAAGAAAAAATAGACAATTCATTTGGCCATGCCCTGTAGTTTAGAGAACTAAAATCTCGAAGGTCATGGAATTGGAGTCCAAAAGAAGGCCAAAAGAAATGTACCAGTTGTAAATACTCCAAGAAATATTAATTCATGAGTGCACTAAATTTAGTGCACCGGTTCATAACATACACGACGAAAAAGAAAAAATAAACAATTGGCCATGCCCTGTAGTTTAGAGAACTAAGTTCTCAAAGGTCATAGATTTGGAATCCAAAAGAAGGCCCAAGAAATTGTACAATTTGTAAATACTCCAAGGACTAATAAGTCATGAGTGTTCTAAATTTAGTGCCCTATTCTCTTATTTGTACAACGAGAAAGGAAAAATAAACAATTGGCCATGCCCTGTAGTTTAGAGAACTAAAATCTCAAAGGTCATGGAATTGGAATCCAAAAGAAGGCCAAAAGAAATGTACAAGTTGTAAATACTCCAAGAAATAATAATTCGTCGCTGCACTAAATGTAGTGCACCGTTTCATAACATACACGACGAGAAAGAAAAAATAAACAATTGGCCATGCCCTATAGTTTAGAGAACTAAAATCTCAAAGGTCATGGAAATGGAATCCAAAAGAAGGCCCAAGAAAATGTACAGGTTGTAAATACTCCAAGGACGAATAATTCATGAGTGTTCTAAATTTAGTGCCCTATTCTCTTATTTGTACGACGAGAGGAAAAATAAACAATTGGCCATGCCCTAAAGTTTATTGAACTAAAATCTCAAAGGTCATGGAATTGGAATCCAAAAGAAGGCCAAAAGAAATGTACAAGTTGTAAATACTCCAGCAAATAATAATTCATGCGTGCACTTAATATAGTGCACCGTTTCATAACATACACGACGAGAAAGAAAAAATAAACAATTCATTTGGCCGTGCCCTGTAGTTTAGAAAACTAAAATCTCAAAGGTCATGGAATTGGAATCCAAAAGAAGGCCAAAAGAAATGTACAAGTTGTAAATACTCCAAGAAATAATAATTCATGGGTGCCTAAATTTAGTGCACCGTTTTGTAACGTACACGATGAGAAAGAAAAAATAAACAATTGGCCATGCCCTGTAGTTTAGAAAACTAAAATCTCAAAGGTCATAGAATTGGAATCCAAAAGAAGGCCAAAAGAAATGTACAAGTTGTAAATACTCCAAGAAATAATAATTCATGGGTGCACTTAATATAGTGCACCGTTTCATAACATACACGACGAGAAATAAAAAATAAACAATTCATTTGGCCATGCCCTGTAGTTTAGAGAACTAAAATCTCAAAGGTCATGGAAATGGAATCCAAAAGGAGGCCCAAGAAAATGTACAGGTTGTAAATACTCCAAGGACTAATAATTCATGAGTGTTCTAAATTTAGTGCCCTATTCTCTTATTTGTACGACGAGAGGAAAAATAAACAATTGGCCATGCCCTAAAGTTTATTGAACTAAAATCTCAAAGGTCATGGAATTGGAATCCAAAAGAAGGCCAAAAGAAATGTACAAGTTGTAAATACTCCAAGAAATAATAATTCATGGGTGCACTAAATTTAGTGCACCGTTTCGTAACGTACACGATGAGAAAGAAAAAATAAACAATTGGCCATGCCCTGTAGTTTAGAGAACTAAAATCTCAAAGGTCATGGAATTGGAATCCAAAAGAAGGCCAAAAGAAATGTACAAGTTCTAAATACTCCAAGAAATAATAATTCATGGGTGCACTAAATTTAGTGCACCGTTTCGTAACGTACACGATGAGAAAGAAAAAATAAACAATTGGCCATGCCCTGTAGTTTAGAGAACTAAAATCTCAAAGGTCATGGAATTGGAGTCCAAAAGGCAGCCCAAGAAAATGATCGAGTTGTAAATACTCCAAGAAATAATAATTCATGGGTGCACTAAGTTTAGTGCACCGTTTCATAACATACACGACGAGAAAGGAAAAATAAACAATTGGCCATGCCCTGTAGTTTAGAGAACTAAAATCTCAAAGGTCATGGAATTGGAATCCAAAAGAAGGCCAAAAGAAATGTACAAGTTGTAAATACTCCAACAAATAATAATTCATGGGTGCACTAAATTTAGTGCCCTATTCTCTTATTTGTACGACGAGAGGAAAAATAAACAATTGGCCATGCCCTAAAGTTTATTGAACTAAAATCTCAAAGGTCATGGAATTGGAATCCAAAAGAAGGCCAAAAGAAATGTACAAGTTGTAAATACTCCAAGAAATAATAATTCACGGGTGCACTAAATTTAGTGCACCGTTTCATAACATACACGAAGAGAAAGAAGAAATAAACAATTGGCCATGCCCTGTAGTTTAGTGAACTAAAATCTCACATGTCATAGATTTGGAATCCAAAAGAAGGCCCAAGAAATTGTACAAGTTGTAAATACTCCAAGGACTAATAATTCATGAGTGTTCTAAATTAAGTGCCCTATTCTCTTATTTGTACGACGAGAAAGGAAAAACAAACAATTGGCCATGCCCTGTAGTTTAGAGAACTAAAATCTCAAAGGTCATGGAATTGAAATCCAAAAGAAGGCCAAAAGAAATGTACAAGTTGTAAATACTCCAAGAAATAATAATTCATGGGTGCACTAAATTCAGTGCACCGTTTCATTACATACACGACGAGAAAGAAAAAATAAACAATTCATTTGGCCATGCCCTGTAGTTTAGAGAACTAAAATCTCAAAGGTCATGGAATTGGAATCCAAAAGAAGGCCAAAAGAAATGTACAAGTTGTAAATACTCCAAGAAATAATAATTCATGGGTGCACTAAATTTAGTGCACCGTTTCATAACATACACAATGAGAAAGAAGAAGTAAACAATTGGCCATGCCCTGTAGTTTAGAGAACTAAAATCTCAAAGGTCATGGAATTGGATTCCAAAAGAAGGCCCAAGAAAATGTACAAGTTGTAAATACTCCAAGAAATAATAATTCATGGGTGCACTAAATTTAGTGCACCGTTTCATAACATACACAATGAGAAAGAAAAACTAAACAATTAGCCATACCCTGTAGTTTAGAGAACTAAAATCTCAAAGGTCATGGAATTGGAGTCCAAAAGAAGGCCAAAAGAAATGTACAAGTTGTAAATACTCCAAGAAATAATAATTCATGGGTGCACTAAATTTAGTGCCCTATTCTCTCATTTGTACGACGAGAAAGGAAAAATAAATAATTGGCCATGCCTTGTAGTTTAGAGAACTAAAATCTCAAAGGTCATGGAATTGGAATCTGAAAGAAGGCCAAAAGAAATGTACAAGTTGTAAATACTCCAAGAACTAATAATTTATGGGTGCACTAAATTTAGTGCACCGTTTCATAACATACACGACAAGAAAGAAAAAATAGACAATTGGCCATGCCCTGTAGTTTAGAGAACTAAAATCTCAAAGGTCATGGAATTGGATTCCAAAAGAAGGCCAAAAGAAATGTACAAGTTGTAAATACTCCAAGAAATAATAATTCATGGGTGCACTAAATTCAGTGCACCGTTTCATAACATACACGACGAGAAAGAAGAAGTAAACAATTGGCCAAACCCTGTAGTTTGTTGAACTAAAATCTCACATGTCATAGATTTGGAATCCAAAAGAAGGCCCACGAAATTGTACAAGTTGTAAATACTCCAAGGACTAATAATTCATGAGTGTTCTAAATTAAGTGCCCTATTCTCTTATTTGTACGACGAGAAAGGAAAAATAAATAATTGGCCATGCCTTGTAGTTTAGAGAACTAAAATCTCAAAGGTCATGGAATTGGAATCTGAAAGAAGGCCAAAAGAAATGTACAAGTTGTAAATACTCCAAGAACTAATAATTTATGGGTGCACTAAATTTAGTGCACCGTTTCATAACATACACGACAAGAAAGAAAAAATAGACAATTGGCCATGCCCTGTAGTTTAGAGAACTAAAATCTCAAAGGTCATGAAATTGGAATCCAGAAGAAGGCCAAAAGAAATGTACAAGTTGTAAATACTCCAAGAAATAATAATTCATGGGTGCACTAAATTTAGTGCACCGTTTCATAACATACACGACGAGAAAGAAGAAGTAAACAATTGGCCAAACCCTGTAGTTTGTTGAACTAAAATCTCACATGTCATAGATTTGGAATCCAAAAGAAGGCCCACGAAATTGTACAAGTTGTAAATACTCCAAGGACTAATAATTCATGAGTGTTCTAAATTAAGTGCCCTATTCTCTTATTTGTACGACGAGAAAGGAAAAATAAATAATTGGCCATGCCTTGTAGTTTAGAGAACTAAAATCTCAAAGGTCATGGAATTGGAATCTGAAAGAAGGCCAAAAGAAATGTACAAGTTGTAAATACTCCAAGAACTAATAATTTATGGGTGCACTAAATTTAGTGCACCGTTTCATAACATACACGACAAGAAAGAAAAAATAGACAATTGGCCATGCCCTGTAGTTTAGAGAACTAAAATCTCAAAGGTCATGAAATTGGAATCCAGAAGAAGGCCAAAAGAAATGTACAAGTTGTAAATACTCCAAGAAATAATAATTCATGGGTGCACTAAATTTAGTGCACCGTTTCATAACATACACGACGAGAAAGAAGAAGTAAACAATTGGCCAAACCCTGTAGTTTGTTGAACTAAAATCTCACATGTCATAGATTTGGAATCCAAAAGAAGGCCCACGAAATTGTACAAGTTGTAAATACTCCAAGGACTAATAATTCATGAGTGTTCTAAATTAAGTGCCCTATTCTCTTATTTGTACGACGAGAAAGGAAAAATAAATAATTGGCCATGCCTTGTAGTTTAGAGAACTAAAATCTCAAAGGTCATGGAATTGGAATCTGAAAGAAGGCCAAAAGAAATGTACAAGTTGTAAATACTCCAAGAACTAATAATTTATGGGTGCACTAAATTTAGTGCACCGTTTCATAACATACACGACAAGAAAGAAAAAATAGACAATTGGCCATGCCCTGTAGTTTAGAGAACTAAAATCTCAAAGGTCATGAAATTGGAATCCAGAAGAAGGCCAAAAGAAATGTACAAGTTGTAAATACTCCAACAAATAATAATTCATGGGTGCACTAAATTCAGTGCACCGTTTCATTACATACACGACGAGAAAGAAAAAATAAACAATTGGCCATGCCCTGTAGTTTAGAGAACTAAAATCTCAAAGGTCATGAAATTGGAATCCAAAAGAAGGCCAAAAGAAATGTACAAGTTGTAAATACTCCAAGAAATAATAATTTATGGGTGCACTAAATGTAGTGCACCGTTTCATAACATACACGACAAGAAAGAAAAAATAGACAATTGGCCATGCCCTGTAGTTTAGAGAACTAAAATCTCAAAGGTCATGAAATTGGAATCCAAAAGAAGGCCAAAAGAAATGTACAAGTTGTAAATACTCCAAGAAATAATAATTCATGGGTGCACTAAATTCAGTGCACCGTTTCATTACATACACGACGAGAAAGAAAAAATAAACAATTGGCCATGCCCTGTAGTTTAGAGAACTAAAATCTCAAAGGTCATGAAATTGGAATCCAAAAGAAGGCCAAAAGAAATGTACAAGTTGTAAATACTCCAAGAAATAATAATTCATGGGTGCACTAAATTCAGTGCACCGTTTCATTACATACACGACGAGAAAGAAAAAATAAACAATTCATTTGGCCATGCCCTGTAGTTTAGAGAACTAAAATCTCAAAGGTCATGGAATTGGAATCTGAAAGAAGGCCAAAAGAAATGTACAAGTTGTAAATACTCCAAGAAATAATAATTTATGGCTGCACTAAATTTAGTGCACCGTTTCATAACATACACGACAAGAAAGAAAAAATAGACAATTGGCCATGCCCTGTAGTTTAGAGAACTAAAATCTCAAAGGTCATGGAATTGGATTCCAAAAGAAGGCCCAAGAAAATGTACAAGTTGTAAATACTCTAAGGACTAATAATTCATGGGTGCACTAAATTTACTGCACCGTTTCATAACATACACGACGAGAAAGAAAAAATAAACATTTGGCCATACCTTGTAGTTTAGAGAACTAAAATCTCAAATGCCATGGAATTGGAATCCAAAAGAAGGCCCAAGAAAATGTACAAGTCGTAAATACTCCAAGAACTAATAATTCATGTGTGCACTAAATGTAGTGCACCGTTTCATAACATACACGATGAGAAAGAAAAAATAAACAATTGGCCATGCCCTGTAGTTTAGAGAACTAAAATCTCAAATGTCATGGAATTGGAATCCAAAAGAAGGCCCAAGAAAATGTACAAGTTGTAAATACTCCAACGACTAATAATTCATGACTGTTCTAAATTTAGTGCCCTATTTTCTTATTTGTACGACGAGAAAGAAAAAATAAACAATTGGCCATGCCCTGTAGTTTAGAGAACTAAAATCTCAAATGTCATGGAATTGGAATGCAAAAGAAGGCCCAAGAAAATGTACAAGTTGTAAATACTCTAAGGACTAATAATTCAGGATTGTTCTAAATTTAGTGCACTATTCTCTTATTTGTACGACGAGAAAGAAAAAATAAACAATTCATTTGGCCATGCCCTGTAGTTTAGAGAACTAAAATCTCAAAGGTCATGGAATTGGAATCCAAAAGAAGGCCCAAGAAAATGTACAAGTTGTAAATACTCCAAGAAATAATAATTCATGGGTGCACTAAATTTAGTGCACCGTTTCATAACATACACGACGAAAAAGAAAAAATAAACAATTGGCCATGCCCTGTAGTTTAGAGAACTAAAATCTCAAATGTCATGGAATTGGAATCCAAAAGAAGGCCCAAGAAAATGTACAAGTTGTAAATACTCCAACGACTAATAATTCATGACTGTTCTAAATTTAGTGCCCTATTTTCTTATTTGTACGACGAGAAAGAAAAAATAAACAATTGGCCATGCCCTGTAGTTTAGAGAACTAAAATCTCAAATGTCATGGAATTGGAATGCAAAAGAAGGCCCAAGAAAATGTACAAGTTGTAAATACTCCAAGGACTAATAATTCAGGATTGTTCTAAATTTAGTGCACTATTCTCTTATTTGTACGACGAGAAAGAAAAAATAAACAATTCATTTGGCCATGCCCTGTAGTTTAGAGAACTAAAATCTCAAAGGTCATGGAATTGGAATCCAAAAGAAGGCCCAAGAAAATGTACAAGTTGTAAATACTCCAAGAAATAATAATTCATGGGTGCACTAAATTTAGTGCACCGTTTCGTAACATACACGACGAAAAAGAAAAAATAAACAATTGGCCATGCGCTGTAGTTTAGAGAACTAAAATCTCAAATGTCATGGAATCGGAATCCAAAAGAAGGCCCAAGAAAATGTACAAGTTGTAAATACTCCAAGAAATAATAATTCATGGGTGCACTAAATTTAGTGCACCATTTCATAACATACACAACGAGAAAGAAAAAATAAACAATTGGCCATGCCCTGTAGTTTAGAGAACTAAAATCTCAAAGGTCATGGAATTGGATTCCAAAAGAAGGCCCAAGAAAATGTACAAGTTGTAAATACTCCAAGAAATAATAATTCATGGGTGCACTAAATTTAGTGCACCGTTTCATAACATACACAATGAGAAAGAAAAAATAAACAATTGGCCATACCCTGTAGTTTAGAGAACTAAAATCTCAAAGGTCATGGAATTGGAGTCCAAAAGAAGGCCAAAAGAAATGTACAAGTTGTAAATACTCCAAGAAATAATAATTCATGGGTGCACTAAATTTAGTGCCCTATTCTCTTATTTGTACGACGAGAAAGGAAAAATAAATAATTGGCCATGCCTTGTAGTTTAGAGAACTAAAATCTCAAAGGTCATGGAATTGGAATCTAAAAGAAGGCCAAAAGAAATGTACAAGTTGTAAATACTCCAAGAAATAATAATTTATGGGTGCACTAAATTTAGTGCACCGTTTCATAACATACACGACAAGAAAGAAAAAATAGACAATTGGCCATGCCCTGTAGTTTAGAGAACTAAAATCTCAAAGGTCATGAAATTGGAATCCAGAAGAAGGCCAAAAGAAATGTACAAGTTGTAAATACTCCAAGAAATAATAATTCATGGGTGCACTAAATTCAGTGCACCGTTTCATTACATACACGACGAGAAAGAAGAAGTAAACAATTGGCCATGCCCTGTAGTTTGTTGAACTAAAATCTCACATGTCATAGATTTGGAATTCAAAAGAAGGCCCACGAAATTGTACAAGTTGTAAATACTCCAAGGACTAATAATTCATGAGTGTTCTAAATTAAGTGCCCTATTCTCTTATTTGTACGACGAGAAAGGAAAAACAAACAATTGGCCATGCCCTGTAGTTTAGAGAACTAAAATCTCAAAGGTCATGGAATTGAAATCCAAAAGAAGGCCAAAAGAAATGTACAAGTTGTAAATACTCCAAGAAATAATAATTCATGGGTGCACTAAATTTAGTGCACCGTTTCATAACATACACGACGAGAAAGAAAAAATAAACAATTGGCCATGCCCTGTAGTTTAGAGAACTAAAATCTCAAAGGTCGTGGAAATGGAATCCAAAAGAAGGCCCAAGAAAATGTACAGGTTGTAAATACTCCAAGGACTAATAATTCATGAGTGTTCTAAATGTAGTGCCCTATTCTCTTATTTGTACGACGAGAGGAAAAATAAACAATTGGCCATGCCCTAAAGTTTATTGAACTAAAATCTCAAAGGTCATGAAATTGGAATCCAAAAGAAGGCCAAAAGAAATGTACAAGTTGTAAATACTCCAAGAACTAATAATTCATGGGTGCACTAAATTTAGTGCACCGTTTCATAACATACACGACGAAAAAGAAAAAATAAACAATTGGCCATGCCCTGTAGTTTAGAGAACTAAAATCTCAAATGTCATGGAATCGGAATCCAAAAGAAGGCCCAAGGAAATGTACAAGTTGTAAATACTCCAAGGACTAATAATTCATGGGTGCACTAAATTTAGTGCACCATTTCATAACATACACAACGAGAAAGAAAAAATAAACAATTGGCCATGCCCTGTAGTTTAGAGAACTAAAATCTCAAAGGTCATGGAATTGGATTCCAAACGAAGGCCCAAGAAAATGTACAAGTTGTAAATACTCCAAGAAATAATAATTCATGGGTGCACTAAATTTAGTGCACCGTTTCATAACATACACGACGAGAAAGAAAAAATAAACAATTGGCCATGCCCTGTAGTTTAGAGAACTAAAATCTCGAAGGTCGTGGAAATGGAATCCAAAGAAAGGCCCAAGAAAATGTACAGGTTGTAAATACTCCAAGGACTAATAATTCATGAGTGTTCTAAATGTAGTGCCCTATTCTCTTATTTGTACGACGAGAGGAAAAATAAACAATTGGCCATGCCCTAAAGTTTATTGAACTAAAATCTCAAAGGTCATGAAATTGGAATCCAAAAGAAGGCCAAAAGAAATGTACATGTTGTAAATACTCCAAGAACTAATAATTCATGGGTGCACTAAATTTAGTGCACCGTTTCATAACATACACGACGAAAAAGAAAAAATAAACAATTGGCCATGCCCTGTAGTTTAGAGAACTAAAATCTCAAAGGTCATGGAATTGGATTCCAAAAGAAGGCCCAAGAAAATGTACAAGTTGTAAATACTCCAAGAAATAATAATTCATGGGTGCACTAAATTTAGTGCACCGTTTCATAACATACACAATGAGAAAGAAAAAATAAACAATTGGCCATACCCTGTAGTTTAGAGAACTAAAATCTCAAAGGTCATGGAATTGGAGTCCAAAAGAAGGCCAAAAGAAATGTACAAGTTGTAAATACTCCAAGAAATAATAATTCATGGGTGCACTAAATTTAGTGCCCTATTCTCTTATTTGTACGACGAGAAAGGAAAAATAAATAATTGGCCATGCCTTGTAGTTTAGAGAACTAAAATCTCAAAGGTCATGGAATTGGAATCTGAAAGAAGGCCAAAAGAAATGTACAAGTTGTAAATACTCCAAGAAATAATAAATTATGGGTGCACTAAATTTAGTGCACCGTTTCATAACATACACGACAAGAACGAAAAAATAGACAATTGGCCATGCCCTGTAGTTTAGAGAACTAAAATCTCAAAGGTCATGAAATTGGAATCCAGAAGAAGGCCAAAAGAAATGTACAAGTTGTAAATACTCCAAGAAATAATAATTCATGGGTGCACTAAATTTAGTGCACCGTTTCATAACATACACAATGAGAAAGAAAAAATAAACAATTGGCCATACCCTGTAGTTTAGAGAACTAAAATCTCAAAGGTCATGGAATTGGAGTCCAAAAGAAGGCCAAAAGAAATGTACAAGTTGTAAATACTCCAAGAAATAATAATTCATGGGTGCACTAAATTTAGTGCCCTATTCTCTTATTTGTACGACGAGAAAGGAAAAATAAATAATTGGCCATGCCTTGTAGTTTAGAGAACTAAAATCTCAAAGGTCATGGAATTGGAATCTGAAAGAAGGCCAAAAGAAATGTACAAGTTGTAAATACTCCAAGAAATAATAATTTATGGGTGCACTAAATTTAGTGCACCGTTTCATAACATACACGACAAGAAAGAAAAAATAGACAATTGGCCATGCCCTGTAGTTTAGAGAACTAAAATCTCAAAGGTCATGAAATTGGAATCCAGAAGAAGGCCAAAAGAAATGTACAAGTTGTAAATACTCCAAGAAATAATAATTCATGGGTGCACTGAATTCAGTGCACCGTTTCATTACATACACGACGAGAAAGAAAAAATAAACAATTGGCCATGCCCTGTAGTTTAGAGAACTAAAATCTCAAAGGTCATGAAATTGGAATCCAAAAGAAGGCCAAAAGAAATGTACAAGTTGTAAATACTCCAAGAAATAATAATTTATGGGTGCACTAAATGTAGTGCACCGTTTCATAACATACACGACAAGAAAGAAAAAATAGACAATTGGCCATGCCCTGTAGTTTAGAGAACTAAAATCTCAAAGGTCATGAAATTGGAGTCCAAAAGAAGGCCAAAAGAAATGTACAAGTTGTAAATACTCCAAGAAATAATAATTCATGGGTGCACTAAATTCAGTGCACCGTTTCATTACATACACGACGAGAAAGAAAAAATAAACAATTGGCCATGCCCTGTAGTTTAGAGAACTAAAATCTCAAAGGTCATGGAATTGGAATCCTAAAGAAGGCCAATAGAAATGTACAAGTTGTAAATACTCTAAGAAATAATAATTCATAGGTGCACTAAATTTAGTGCACCGTTTCCTAACATACACGACGAGAAAGAAAAAATAAACAATTGGCCATGCCCTGTAGTTTAGAGAACTAAAATCTCAAAGGTCATGGAATTGGAATCCAAAAGAAGGCCAAAAGAAATGTACAAGTTGTAAATACTCCAAGAAATAATAATTCATGGGTGCACTAAATTTAGTGCACCATTTCATAACATATACAACGAGACAGAAAAAATAAACAATTCATTTGGTCATGCCCTGTAGTTTAAAGAACTAAAATCTCAAAGGTCATGGAATTGGAATCCAAAAAGAAGGCCAAAAGAAATGTACAAGTTGTAAATACTCCAAAATATAATAATTCATGGGTGCACTAAATTTAGTGAACCGTTTCATAACATACACGACAAGAAAGAAAAAATAGACAATTCATTTGGCCATGCCCTGTAGTTTAGAGAACTAAACTCTCAAAGGTCATGGAATTGGAGTCCAAAAGAAGGCCAAAAGAAATGTACCAGTTGTAAATACTCCAAGAAATATTAATTCATGACTGCACTAAATTTAGTGCACCGTTTCATAACATACACGACGAAAAAGAAAAAATAAACAATTGGCCATGCCCTGTAGTTTAGAGAACTAAATTCTCAAAGGTCATAGATTTGGAATCCAAAAGAAGGCCCAAAAAATTGTACAATTTGTAAATACTCCAAGGACTAATAAGTCATGAGTGTTCTAAATTTAGTGCCCTATTCTCTTATTTGTACAACGAGAAAGGAAAAATAAATAATTGGCCATGCCCTGTAGTTTAGAGAACTAAAATCTCAAAGGTCATGAAATTGGAATCCAAAAGAAGGCCAAAAGAAATGTACAAGTTGTAAATACTCCAAGAAATAATAATTCGTCGGTGCACTAAATGTAGTGCACCGTTTCATAACATACACGACGAGAAAGAAAAAATAAACAATTCATTTGGCCATGCCCTGTAGTTTAGAGAACTAAAATCTCAAAGGTCATGGAATTGGAATCCAAAAGAGGGCCAAAAGAAATGTACAAGTTCTAAATACTCCAAGAAATAATAATTTATGGGTGCACTAGATTTAGTGCACCGTTTCGTAACATACACGACGAGAAAGAAAAAATAAACAATTGGGCATGCCCTGTAGTTTAGAGAACTAAAATCTCAAAAGTCATGGATTTGGAATCCAAAAGAAGGCCAAAAGAAATGTTCAAGGTTTAAATACTCCAAGAAATAATAATTCATGAGTGCACTAAATTTAGTGCCCTATTCTCTTATTTGTACGACGAGAAAGAAAAAATAAACAATTGGCCATGCCCTGTAGTTTAGAGAACTAAAATCTCAAAGGTCATGGAATTGGAATCCAAAAGAAGGCCAAAAGAAATGTACAAGTTGTAAATACTCCAAGAAATAATAATTCACGGGTGCACTAAATGTAGTGCACCGTTTCATAACATACACGACGAGAGAGAAAAAAATAAACAATTGGCCATGCCCTGTAGTTTAGAGAACTAAAATCTCAAAGGTCATGGAAATGGAATCCAAAAGGAGGCCCAAGAAATGTACAGGTTGTAAATACTCCAAGGACTAATAATTCATGAGTGTTCTAAATTTAGTGCCCTATTCTCTTATTTGTACGACGAGAGGAAAAATAAACAATTGGCCATGCCCTAAAGTTTATTGAACTAAAATCTCAAAGGTCATGGAATTGGAATCCAAAAGAAGGCCAAAAGAAATGTACAAGTTGTAAATACTCCAAGAAATAATAATTCATGGGTGCACTAAATTCAGTGCACCGTTTCATAACATACACGACGGAAAAAAAAAACAAACAATTCATTTGGCCATGCCCTGTAGTTTAGAGAACTAAAATCTCAAAGGTCATGGAATTGGAATCCAAAAGAGGGCCAAAAGAAATGTACAAGTTCTAAATACTCCAAGAAATAATAATTTATGGGTGCACTAAATTTAGTGCACCGTTTCGTAACGTACACAACGAGAAAGAAAAAATAAACAATTGGCCATGCCCTGTAGTTTAGAGAACTAAAATCTCAAAGGTCATGGAATTGGAATCCTAAAGAAGGCCAAAAGAAATGTACAAGTTGTAAATACTCCAAGAAATAATAATTCATGGGTGCACTAAATATAGTGCACCGTTTCATAACATACACGACGAAAAAGAAAAAATAAACAATTGGCCATGCCCTGTAGTTTAGAAAACTAAAATCTCAAAGGTCATGGAAATGGAATCCAAAAGAAGGCCCAAGAAAATGTACAGGTTGTAAATACTCCAAGGACTAATAATTCATGAGTGTTCTAAATTTAGTGCCCTATTCTCTTATTTGTACGACGAGAGGAAAAATAAACAATTGGCCTTGCCCTAAAGTTTATTGAACTAAAATCTCAAAGGTCATGGAATTGGAATCCAAAAGAAGGCTAAAAGAAATGTACAAGTTGTAAATACTCCAACAAATAATAATTCATGCGTGCACTAAATATAGTGCACCGTTTCATAACATACACGACGAGAAAGAAAAAATAAACAATCTATTTGGCCATGCCCTGTAGTTTAGAGAACTAATATCTCAAAGGTCATGGAATTGGAATCCTAAAGAAGGCGAAAAGAAATGTACAAGTTGTAAATACTCCAAGAAATAATAATTCATGGGTGCACTAAATTTAGTGCACCGTTTCATAACATACACGACGAGAAAGAAAAAATAAACAATTGGCCATGCCCTGTAGTTTAGAGAACTAAAATCTTAAAGGTCATGGAATTGGAATCCAAAAGAAGGCCAAAAGAAATGTACAAGTTGTAAATACTCCAAGAAATAATAATTCATGGGTGCACTAAGTTAAGTGCCCTATTCTCTTATTTGTACGACGAGAAATAAAAAATAAACAAATCATTTCGCCATGCCCTGTAGTTTCGAGAACTAAAATCTCAAAGGTCATGGAATTGGAATCCAAAAGAAGGCCAAAAGAAATGTACAAGTTCTAAATACTCCAAGAAATAAAAATTCATGGGTGCAGTAAATGTAGTGCACCGTTTCATAACATACACGACGAGAAAGAAAAAATAAACAATTGGCCATGCCCTGTAGTTTAGAGAACTAAAATCTCAAAGGTCATGGAATTGGAATCCAAAAGAAGGCCAAAAGAAATGTACAAGTTGTAAATACTCCAAGAAATAATAATTCATGCGTGCACTTAATATAGTGCACCGTTTCATAACATACACGACGAGAAAGAAAAAATAAACAATTGGCCATGCCCTGTAGTTTAGAGAACTAAAATCTCAAAGGTCATGGAAATGGAATCCAAAAGGAGGCCCAAGAAAATGTACAGGTTGTAAATACTCCAAGGACTAATAATTCACGAGTGTTCTAAGCTTAGTGCCCTATTCTCTTATTTGTACGACGAGAGGAAAAATAAACAATTGGCCATGCCCTAAAGTTTATTGAACTAAAATCTCAAAGGTCATGGAATTGGAATCCAAAAGAAGGCCAAAAGAAATGTACAAGTTGTAAATACTCCAAGAAATAATAATTCATGGGTGCACTAAATTTAGTGCACCGTTTCGTAACGTACACGATGAGAAAGAAAAAATAAACAATTGGCCATGCCCTGTAGTTTAGAGAACTAAAATCTCAAAGGTCATGGAATTGGAATCCAAAAGAAGGCCAAAAGAAATGTACAAGTTCTAAATACTCCAAGAAATAATAATTCATGGGTGCACTAAATTTAGTGCACCGTTTCGTAACGTACACGATGAGAAAGAAAAAATAAACAATTGGCCATGCCCTGTAGTTTAGAGAACTAAAATCTCAAAGGTCATGGAATTGGAGTCCAAAAGGCAGCCCAAGAAAATGATCGAGTTGTAAATACTCCAAGAAATAATAATTCATGGGTGCACTAAGTTTAGTGCACCGTTTCATAACATACACGACGAGAAAGGAAAAATAAACAATTGGCCATGCCCTGTAGTTTAGAGAACTAAAATCTCAAAGGTCATGGAATTGGAATCCAAAAGAAGGCCAAAAGAAATGTACAAGTTGTAAATACTCCAACAAATAATAATTCATGGGTGCACTAAATTTAGTGCACCATTTCATAACATACACAACGAGACAGAAAAAATAAACAATTCATTTGGCCATGCCCTGTAGTTTAAAGAACTAAAATCTCAAAGGTCATGGAATTGGAATCTGAAAGAAGGCCAAAAGAAATGTACAAGTTGTAAATACTCCAAGAAATAATAATTCATGGGTGCACTAAATTTAGTGCACCATTTCATAACATACACAACGAGAAAGAAAAAATAAACACTTGGCCATGCTCTGTAGTTTAGAGAACTAAAATCTCAAAGGTCATGGAATTGGAATCCAAAAGAAGGCCAAAAGAAATGTACAAGTTGTAAATACTCCAAGAAATAATAATTCATGGGTGCACTAAATGTAGTGCCCTATTCTCTTATTTGTACGACGAGAAAGAAAAAATAAACAATTTATTTGGCCATGCCCTGTAGTTTAGAGAACTAAAATCTCAAAGGTCATGGAATTGGAATCCAAAAGGCAGCCCAAGAAAATGAACGAGTTTTAAATACTCCAAGAAATAATAACTCATGGGTCCACTAAATGTAGAGCACTGTTTTATAACATACACGACGAGAAAGAAAAAATAAACAATTCAATTGGCCATGCCCTGTAGTTTAAAGAACTAAAATCTCAAAGGTCATGGAATTGGAATCCAAAAGAAGGCCCAAGAAAATGTACAGGTTGTAAATACTCCAAGGACTAATAATTCATGAGTGTTCTAAATTTAGTGCACCGTTTCATAACATACACGACAAGAAAGAAAAAATAAACAATTGGCCATGCCCTGTAGTTTAGAGAACTAAAATCTCAAAAGTCATGGAATTGGAATCCAAAAGAAGGCCAAAAGAAATGTACAAGTTGTAAATACTCCAAGAAATAATAATTCATGGGTGCACTAAATTTAGTGCACCATTTCATAACATACACAACGAGACAGAAAAAATAAACAATTCATTTGGCCATGCCCTGTAGTTTAAAGAACTAAAATCTCAAAGGTCATGGAATTGGAATCCAAAAAAAAGCCAGAAGAAATGTACAAGTTGTAAATACTCCAAGAAATAATAATTCATGGGTGCACTAAATTTAGTGCACCGTTTCATAACATACACGACAAGAAAGAAAAAATAAACAATTGGCCATGCCCTGTAGTTTAGAGAACTAAAATCTCAAAAGTCATGGAATTGGAATCCAAAAGAAGGCCAAAAGAAATGTTCAAGGTTTAAATACTCCAAGAAATAATAATTCATGGGTGCACTAAATTTAGTGCCCTATTCTCTTATTTGTACGACGAGAAAGAAAAAATAAACAATTGGCCATGCCTTGTAGTTTAGAGAACTAAAATCTCAAAGGTCATGGAATTCGAATCCAGAAGAAGGCCAAAAGAAATGTACAAGTTGTAAATACTCCAAGAAATATTAATTCATGAGTGCACTAAATTTAGTGCACCGGTTCATAACATACACGACGAAAAAGAAAAAATAAACAATTGGCCATGCCCTGTAGTTTAGAGAACTAAAATCTCAAAGGTCATGGAATTCGAATCCAGAAGAAGGCCAAAAGAAATGTACAAGTTGTAAATACTCCAAGAAATATTAATTCATGAGTGCACTAAATTTAGTGCACCGGTTCATAACATACACGACGAAAAAGAAAAAATAAACAATTGGCCATGCCCTGTAGTTTAGAGAACTAAATTCTCAAAGGTCATAGATTTGGAATCCAAAAGAAGGCCCAAGAAAATGTACAGGTTGTAAATACTCCAAGGACTAATAATTCATGAGTGTTCTAAATTTAGTGCACCGTTTCATAACATACACGACAAGAAAGAAAAAATAAACAATTGGCCATGCCCTGTAGTTTAGAGAACTAAAATCTCAAAAGTCATGGAATTGGAATCCAAAAGAAGGCCAAAAGAAATGTACAAGTTGTAAATACTCCAAGAAATAATAATTCATGGGTGCACTAAATTTAGTGCACCATTTCATAACATACACAACGAGACAGAAAAAATAAACAATTCATTTGGCCATGCCCTGTAGTTTAAAGAACTAAAATCTCAAAGGTCATGGAATTGGAATCCAAAAAAAAGCCAGAAGAAATGTACAAGTTGTAAATACTCCAAGAAATAATAATTCATGGGTGCACTAAATTTAGTGCACCGTTTCATAACATACACGACAAGAAAGAAAAAATAAACAATTGGCCATGCCCTGTAGTTTAGAGAACTAAAATCTCAAAAGTCATGGAATTGGAATCCAAAAGAAGGCCAAAAGAAATGTTCAAGGTTTAAATACTCCAAGAAATAATAATTCATGGGTGCACTAAATTTAGTGCCCTATTCTCTTATTTGTACGACGAGAAAGAAAAAATAAACAATTGGCCATGCCTTGTAGTTTAGAGAACTAAAATCTCAAAGGTCATGGAATTCGAATCCAGAAGAAGGCCAAAAGAAATGTACAAGTTGTAAATACTCCAAGAAATATTAATTCATGAGTGCACTAAATTTAGTGCACCGGTTCATAACATACACGACGAAAAAGAAAAAATAAACAATTGGCCATGCCCTGTAGTTTAGAGAACTAAAATCTCAAAGGTCATGGAATTCGAATCCAGAAGAAGGCCAAAAGAAATGTACAAGTTGTAAATACTCCAAGAAATATTAATTCATGAGTGCACTAAATTTAGTGCACCGGTTCATAACATACACGACGAAAAAGAAAAAATAAACAATTGGCCATGCCCTGTAGTTTAGAGAACTAAATTCTCAAAGGTCATAGATTTGGAATCCAAAAGAAGGCCCAAGAAAATGTACAGGTTGTAAATACTCCAAGGACTAATAATTCATGAGTGTTCTAAATTTAGTGCACCGTTTCATAACATACACGACAAGAAAGAAAAAATAAACAATTGGCCATGCCCTGTAGTTTAGAGAACTAAAATCTCAAAAGTCATGGAATTGGAATCCAAAAGAAGGCCAAAAGAAATGTACAAGTTGTAAATACTCCAAGAAATAATAATTCATGGGTGCACTAAATTTAGTGCACCATTTCATAACATACACAACGAGACAGAAAAAATAAACAATTCATTTGGCCATGCCCTGTAGTTTAAAGAACTAAAATCTCAAAGGTCATGGAATTGGAATCCAAAAAAAAGCCAGAAGAAATGTACAAGTTGTAAATACTCCAAGAAATAATAATTCATGGGTGCACTAAATTTAGTGCACCGTTTCATAACATACACGACAAGAAAGAAAAAATAAACAATTGGCCATGCCCTGTAGTTTAGAGAACTAAAATCTCAAAAGTCATGGAATTGGAATCCAAAAGAAGGCCAAAAGAAATGTTCAAGGTTTAAATACTCCAAGAAATAATAATTCATGGGTGCACTAAATTTAGTGCCCTATTCTCTTATTTGTACGACGAGAAAGAAAAAATAAACAATTGGCCATGCCTTGTAGTTTAGAGAACTAAAATCTCAAAGGTCATGGAATTCGAATCCAGAAGAAGGCCAAAAGAAATGTACAAGTTGTAAATACTCCAAGAAATATTAATTCATGAGTGCACTAAATTTAGTGCACCGGTTCATAACATACACGACGAAAAAGAAAAAATAAACAATTGGCCATGCCCTGTAGTTTAGAGAACTAAATTCTCAAAGGTCATAGATTTGGAATCCAAAAGAAGGCCCAAGAAATTGTACAATTTGTAAATACTCCAAGGACTAATAAGTCATGAGTGTTCTAAATTTAGTGCCCTATTCTCTTATTTGTACAACGAGAAAGGAAAAATAAACAATTGCCCATGCCCTGTAGTTTAGAGAACTAAAATCTCAAAGGTCATGGAATTGGAATCCAAAAGAAGGCCAAAAGAAATGTACAAGTTGTAAATACTCCAAGAAATAATAATTCGTCGGTGCACTAAATGTAGTGCACCGTTTCATAACATACACGACGAGAAAGAAAAAATAAACAATTCATTTGGCCATGCCCTGTAGTTTAGAGAACTAAAATCTCAAAGGTCATGGAATTGGAATCCTAAAGAAGGCCAATAGAAATGTACAAGTTGTAAATACTCTAAGAAATAATAATTCATAGGTGCACTAAATTTAGTGCACCGTTTCCTAACATACACGACGAGAAAGAAAAAATAAACAATTGGCCATGCCCTGTAGTTTAGAGAACTAAAATCTCAAAGGTCATGGAATTGGAATCCAAAAGAAGGCCAAAAGAAATGTACAAGTTGTAAATACTCCAAGAAATAATAATTCATGGGTGCACTAAATTTAGTGCACCATTTCATAACATATACAACGAGACAGAAAAAATAAACAATTCATTTGGTCATGCCCTGTAGTTTAAAGAACTAAAATCTCAAAGGTCATGGAATTGGAATCCAAAAAGAAGGCCAAAAGAAATGTACAAGTTGTAAATACTCCAAAAAATAATAATTCATGGGTGCACTAAATTTAGTGAACCGTTTCATAACATACACGACAAGAAAGAAAAAATAGACAATTCATTTGGCCATGCCCTGTAGTTTAGAGAACTAAAATCTCAAAGGTCATGGAATTGGAGTCCAAAAGAAGGCCAAAAGAAATGTACCAGTTGTAAATACTCCAAGAAATATTAATTCATGACTGCACTAAATTTAGTGCACCGTTTCATAACATACACGACGAAAAAGAAAAAATAAACAATTGGCCATGCCCTGTAGTTTAGAGAACTAAATTCTCAAAGGTCATAGATTTGGAATCCAAAAGAAGGCCCAAAAAATTGTACAATTTGTAAATACTCCAAGGACTAATAAGTCATGAGTGTTCTAAATTTAGTGCCCTATTCTCTTATTTGTACAACGAGAAAGGAAAAATAAATAATTGGCCATGCCCTGTAGTTTAGAGAACTAAAATCTCAAAGGTCATGAAATTGGAATCCAAAAGAAGGCCAAAAGAAATGTACAAGTTGTAAATACTCCAAGAAATAATAATTCGTCGGTGCACTAAATGTAGTGCACCGTTTCATAACATACACGACGAGAAAGAAAAAATAAACAATTCATTTGGCCATGCCCTGTAGTTTAGAGAACTAAAATCTCAAAGGTCATGGAATTGGAATCCAAAAGAGGGCCAAAAGAAATGTACAAGTTCTAAATACTCCAAGAAATAATAATTTATGGGTGCACTAGATTTAGTGCACCGTTTCGTAACATACACGACGAGAAAGAAAAAATAAACAATTGGGCATGCCCTGTAGTTTAGAGAACTAAAATCTCAAAAGTCATGGAATTGGAATCCAAAAGAAGGCCAAAAGAAATGTTCAAGGTTTAAATACTCCAAGAAATAATAATTCATGAGTGCACTAAATTTAGTGCCCTATTCTCTTATTTGTACGACGAGAAAGAAAAAATAAACAATTGGCCATGCCCTGTAGTTTAGAGAACTAAAATCTCAAAGGTCATGGAATTGGAATCCAAAAGAAGGCCAAAAGAAATGTACAAGTTGTAAATACTCCAAGAAATAATAATTCACGGGTGCACTAAATGTAGTGCACCGTTTCATAACATACACGACGAGAGAGAAAAAAATAAACAATTGGCCATGCCCTGTAGTTTAGAGAACTAAAATCTCAAAGGTCATGGAAATGGAATCCAAAAGGAGGCCCAAGAAATGTACAGGTTGTAAATACTCCAAGGACTAATAATTCATGAGTGTTCTAAATTTAGTGCCCTATTCTCTTATTTGTACGACGAGAGGAAAAATAAACAATTGGCCATGCCCTAAAGTTTATTGAACTAAAATCTCAAAGGTCATGGAATTGGAATCCAAAAGAAGGCCAAAAGAAATGTACAAGTTGTAAATACTCCAAGAAATAATAATTCATGGGTGCACTAAATTCAGTGCACCGTTTCATAACATACACGACGGAAAAAAAAAAAAAAACAATTCATTTGGCCATGCCCTGTAGTTTAGAGAACTAAAATCTCAAAGGTCATGGAATTGGAATCCAAAAGAGGGCCAAAAGAAATGTACAAGTTCTAAATACTCCAAGAAATAATAATTTATGGGTGCACTAAATTTAGTGCACCGTTTCGTAACGTACACAACGAGAAAGAAAAAATAAACAATTGGCCATGCCCTGTAGTTTAGAGAACTAAAATCTCAAAGGTCATGGAATTGGAATCCTAAAGAAGGCCAAAAGAAATGTACAAGTTGTAAATACTCCAAGAAATAATAATTCATGGGTGCACTAAATATAGTGCACCGTTTCATAACATACACGACGAAAAAGAAAAAATAAACAATTGGCCATGCCCTGTAGTTTAGAAAACTAAAATCTCAAAGGTCATGGAAATGGAATCCAAAAGAAGGCCCAAGAAAATGTACAGGTTGTAAATACTCCAAGGACTAATAATTCATGAGTGTTCTAAATTTAGTGCCCTATTCTCTTATTTGTACGACGAGAGGAAAAATAAACAATTGGCCTTGCCCTAAAGTTTATTGAACTAAAATCTCAAAGGTCATGGAATTGGAATCCAAAAGAAGGCTAAAAGAAATGTACAAGTTGTAAATACTCCAACAAATAATAATTCATGCGTGCACTAAATATAGTGCACCGTTTCATAACATACACGACGAGAAAGAAAAAATAAACAATCTATTTGGCCATGCCCTGTAGTTTAGAGAACTAATATCTCAAAGGTCATGGAATTGGAATCCTAAAGAAGGCGAAAAGAAATGTACAAGTTGTAAATACTCCAAGAAATAATAATTCATGGGTGCACTAAATTTAGTGCACCGTTTCATAACATACACGACGAGAAAGAAAAAATAAACAATTGGCCATGCCCTGTAGTTTAGAGAACTAAAATCTTAAAGGTCATGGAATTGGAATCCAAAAGAAGGCCAAAAGAAATGTACAAGTTGTAAATACTCCAAGAAATAATAATTCATGGGTGCACTAAGTTAAGTGCCCTATTCTCTTATTTGTACGACGAGAAATAAAAAATAAACAAATCATTTCGCCATGCCCTGTAGTTTCGAGAACTAAAATCTCAAAGGTCATGGAATTGGAATCCAAAAGAAGGCCAAAAGAAATGTACAAGTTCTAAATACTCCAAGAAATAAAAATTCATGGGTGCAGTAAATGTAGTGCACCGTTTCATAACATACACGACGAGAAAGAAAAAATAAACAATTGGCCATGCCCTGTAGTTTAGAGAACTAAAATCTCAAAGGTCATGGAATTGGAATCCAAAAGAAGGCCAAAAGAAATGTACAAGTTGTAAATACTCCAAGAAATAATAATTCATGCGTGCACTTAATATAGTGCACCGTTTCATAACATACACGACGAGAAAGAAAAAATAAACAATTGGCCATGCCCTGTAGTTTAGAGAACTAAAATCTCAAAGGTCATGGAAATGGAATCCAAAAGGAGGCCCAAGAAAATGTACAGGTTGTAAATACTCCAAGGACTAATAATTCACGAGTGTTCTAAGCTTAGTGCCCTATTCTCTTATTTGTACGACGAGAGGAAAAATAAACAATTGGCCATGCCCTAAAGTTTATTGAACTAAAATCTCAAAGGTCATGGAATTGGAATCCAAAAGAAGGCCAAAAGAAATGTACAAGTTGTAAATACTCCAAGAAATAATAATTCATGGGTGCACTAAATTTAGTGCACCGTTTCGTAACGTACACGATGAGAAAGAAAAAATAAACAATTGGCCATGCCCTGTAGTTTAGAGAACTAAAATCTCAAAGGTCATGGAATTGGAATCCAAAAGAAGGCCAAAAGAAATGTACAAGTTGTAAATACTCCAAGAAATAATAATTCATGGGTGCACTAAATTTAGTGCACCGTTTCATAATATACACGACGAAAAAGAAAAAATAAACAATTGGCCATGCCCTGTAGTTTAGAGAACTAAAATCTCAAAGGTCATGAAATTGGAATCCAAAAGACGGCCCAAGAAAATGTACGAGTTTTAAATACTCCAAGAAATAATAACTCATGGGTGCACTAAATTTAGTGCACCGTTTCATAACATACACGACGAAAAAGAAAAAATAAACAATTCATTTGGCCATGCCCTGAAGTTTAGAGAACTAAAATCTCAAAGGTCATGGAATTGGAATCCAAAAGAAGGCCAAAAGAAATGTACAAGTTGTAAATACTCCAAGAAATAATAATTCATGGGTGCACTAAATTTAGTGCACCGTTTCCTAACATACACGACGAGAAAGAAAAAATAAACAATTGGCCATGCCCTGTAGTTTGTTGAACTAAAATCTCAAATGTCAACGAATTGGAATCCAAAAGAAGGCCCAAGAAAATGTACAAGTTTTAAATACTCCAAGAAATAATAATTCATGGGTCCACGAAATGTAGAGCACTGTTTTATAACATACACGACGAGAAAGGAAAAATAAACAATTCAATTGGCCATGCCCTGTAGTTTAGAGAACTAAAATCTCAAAGGTCATGGAATTGGAATCCAAAAGAAGGCCAAAAGAAATGTACAAGTTGTAAATACTCCAAGAAATAATAATTCATGGGTGCACTAAATTTAGTGCACCATTTCATAACATATACAACGAGACAGAAAAAATAAACAATTCATTTGGCCATGCCCTGTAGTTTAAAGAACTAAAATCTCAAAGGTCATGGAATTGGAATCCAAAAAAAAGCCAAAAGAAATGTACAAGTTGTAAATACTCCAAGAAATAATAATTCATGGGTGCACTAAATTTAGTGAACCGTTTCATAACATACACGACAAGAAAGAAAAAATAAACAATTCATTTGGCCATGCCCTGTAGTTTAAAGAACTAAAATCTCAAAGGTCATGGAATTGGAGTCCAAAAGAAGGCCAAAAGAAATGTATTAGTTGTAAATACTCCAAGATATAATAATTCATGAGTGCACTAAATTTAGTGCACCGTTTCATAACATACACGACGAAAAAGAAAAAATAAACAATTGGCCATGCCCTGTAGTTTAGAGAACTAAATTCTCAAAGGTCATAGATTTGGAATCCAAAAGAAGGCCCAAGAAATTGTACAATTTGTAAATACTCCAAGGACTAATAAGTCATGAGTGTTCTAAATTCAGTGCCCTATTCTCTTATTTGTACAACGAGAAAGGAAAAATAAACAATTGGCCATGCCCTGTAGTTTAGAGAACTAAAATCTCAAAGGTCATGGAATTGGAATCCAAAAGAAGGCCAAAAGAAATGTACAAGTTGTAAATACTCCAAGAAATAATAATTCGTCGGTGCACTAAATGTAGTTAACCGTTTCATAACATACACGACGAGAAAGAAAAAATAAACAATTCATTTGGCCATGCCCTGTAGTTTAGAGAACTAAAATCTCAAAGGTCATGGAATTGGAATCCAAAAGAGGGCCAAAAGAAATGTACAAGTTCTAAATACTCCAAGAAATAATAATTTATGGGTGCACTAAATTTAGTGCACCGTTTCGTAACATACACGACGAGAAAGAAAAATTAAACAATTGGGCATGCCCTGTAGTTTAGAGAACTAAAATCTCAAAAGTCATGGAATTGGAATCCAAAAGAAGGCCAAAAGAAATGTTCAAGGTTTAAATACTCCAAGAAATAATAATTCATGGGTGCACTAAATTTAGTGCCCTATTCTCTTATTTGTACGACGAGAAAGAAAAAATAAACAATTGGCCATGCCCTGTAGTTTAGAGAACTAAAATCTCAAAGGTCATGGAATTCGAATCCAGAAGAAGGCCAAAAGAAATGTACAAGTTGTAAATACTCCAAGAAATAATAATTCACGGGTGCACTAAATGTAGTGCACCGTTTCATAACATACACGACGAGAGAGAAAAAAATAAACAATTGGCCATGCCCTGTAGTTTATTGAACTAAAATCTCAAATGTCATGGAATTGGAATCCAAAAGAAGGCCCAAGAAAATGTACAAGTTGTAAATACTCCAAGGACTAATAATTCATGAGTGTTCTAAATTTAGTGCTCTATTCTCTTATTTGTACGACGAGAAAGAAAAAATAATCAATTGGCCATGCTCTGTAGTTTAGAGAACTAAAATCCACAAGGTCATGGAATTGGAATCCAAAAGAAGGCCAAAAGAAATGTACAAGTTGTAAATACTCCAAGAAATAATAATTCACGGGTGCACTAAATTTAGTGCACCGTTTCATAACATACACGACGAGAAAGAAAAAATAAACAATTCATTTGGCCATGCCCTGTAGTTTAGAGAACTAAAATCCACAAGGTCATGGAATTGGAATCCAAAAGAAGGCCAAAAGAAATGTTCAAGTTGTAAATACTCCAAGAAATAATAATTCACGGGTGCACTAAATTTAGTGCACCATTTCATAACATACACGACGAGAAAGAAAAAATAAACACTTCATTTGACCATGCGCTGTAGTTTGGAGAACTAAAATCTCAAAGGTCATGGAATTGGTATCCAGAAGAAGGCCAAAAGAAATGTACAAGTTCTAAATACTCCAAGAAATAATAATTCATGGGTGCACTAAATTTAGTGCCCTATTCTCTTATTTGTACGACGAGAAAGAAAAAATAAACAATTGGCCATGCCCTGTAGTTTAGAGAACTAAAATCTCAAAGGTCATGGAATTCGAATCCAGAAGAAGGCCAAAAGAAATGTACAAGTTGTAAATACTCCAAGAAATAATAATTCATGGGTGTACTAAATGTAGTGCACCGTTTCATAACATACACGACGAGGAAGAAAAAATAAACAATTGGCCATGCCCTGTAGTTTATTGATCTAAAATCTCAAAGGTCATGGAATTGGAATCCAAAAGAAGGCCAAAAGAAATGTACAAGTTCTAAATACTCCAAGAAATAATAATTCATGGGTGCACTAAGTTTAGTGCACCGTTTCATAACATACACGACGAGAAAGAAAAAATAAACAATTCATTTGGCCATGCCCTGTAGTTTGTTGAACTAAAATCTCAAAGGTCATGGAATTGGAATTCAAAAGAAGGCCAAAAGAAATATACAAGTTGTAAATACTCCAAGAAATAATAATTCATGGGTGCACTAAATTTAGTGCACCGTTTCATAACATACACGACGAGAAAGAAAAAATAAACAATTGGCTATGCCCTGTAGTTTATTGAACTAAAATCTCAAAGGTCATGGAATTGGAATCCAAAAAAAGGCCAAAAGAAATGTACAAGTTGTAAATACTCCAAGAAATAATAATTCATGGGTGCACTAAATTTAGTGCCCTATTCTCTTATTTGTACGACGAGAAAGAAAAAATAAACAATTGGCCATGCCCTGTAGTTTAGAGAACTAAAATCTCAAAGGTCATGGAATTCGAATCCAGAAGAAGGCCAAAAGAAATGTACAAGTTCTAAATACTCCAAGAAATAATAATTCACGGGTGCACTAAATTTAGTTCACCGTTTCATAACATACACGACGAGAGAGAAAAAAATAAACAATTGGCCATGCCGTGTAGTTTATTGAACTAAAATCTCAAATGTCATGGAATTGGAATCCAAAAGAAGGCCCAAGAAAATGTACAAGTTGCAAATACTCCAAGGACTATTAATTCATGAGTGTTCTAAATTTAGTGCTCTATTCTCTTATTTGTACGACGAGAAAGAAAAAATAAACAATTGGCCATGCTCTGTAGTTTAGAGAACTAAAATCCACAAGGTCATGGAATTGGAATCCAAAAGAAGGCCAAAAGAAATGTACAAGTTGTAAATACTCCAAGAAATAATAATTCACGGGTGCACTAAATTTAGTGCACCGTTTCATAACATACACGACGAGAAAGAAAAAATAAACAATTCATTTGGCCATGCCCTGTAGTTTAGAGAACTAAAATTTACAAGGTCATGGAATTGGAATCCAAAAGAAGGCCAAAAGAAATGTTCAAGTTGTAAATACTCCAAGAAATAATAATTCACGGGTGCACTAAATTTAGTGCACCATTTCATAACATACACGACGAGAAAGAAAAAATAAACAATTCATTTGGCCATGCGCTGTAGTTTGGAGAACTAAAATCTCAAAGGTCATGGAATTGGTATCCAAAAGAAGGCCAAAAGAAATGTACAAGTTCTAAATACTCCAAGAAATAATAATTCATGGGTGCACTAAATTTAGTGCCCTATTCTCTTATTTGTACGACGAGAAAGAAAAAATAAACAATTGGCCATGCCCTGTAGTTTAGAGAACTAAAATCTCAAAGGTCATGGAATTCGAATCCAGAAGAAGGCCAAAAGAAATGTACAAGTTGTAAATACTCCAAGAAATAATAATTCATGGGTGTACTAAATGTAGTGCACCGTTTCATAACATACACGACGAGGAAGAAAAAATAAACAATTGGCCATGCCCTGTAGTTTATTGATCTAAAATCTCAAAGGTCATGGAATTGGAATCCAAAAGAAGGCCAAAAGAAATGTATAAGTTCTAAATACTCCAAGAAATAATAATTGATGGGTGCACTAAGTTTAGTGCACCGTTTCATAACATACACGACGAGAAAGAAAAAATAAACAATTCATTTGGCCATGCCCTGTAGTTTGCTGAACTAAAATCTCAAAGGTCATGGAATTGGAATTCAAAAGAAGGCCAAAAGAAATATACAAGTTGTAAATACTCCAAGAAATAATAATTCATGGGTGCACTAAATTTAGTGCACCGTTTCATAACATACACGACGAGAAAGAAAAAATAAACAATTGGCCATGCCCTGTAGTTTATTGAACTAAAATCTCAAAGGTCATGGAATTGGAATCCAAAAAAAGGCCAAAAGAAATGTACAAGTTGTAAATACTCCAAGAAATAATAATTCATGGGTGCACTAAATTTAGTGCCCTATTCTCTTATTTGTACGACGAGAAAGAAAAAATAAACAATTGGCCATGCCCTGTAGTTTAGAGAACTAAAATCTCAAAGGTCATGGAATTCGAATCCAGAAGAAGGCCAAAAGAAATGTACAAGTTCTAAATACTCCAAGAAATAATAATTCACGGGTGCACTAAATTTAGTTCACCGTTTCATAACATACACGACGAGAGAGAAAAAAATAAACAATTGGCCATGCCGTGTAGTTTATTGAACTAAAATCTCAAATGTCATGGAATTGGAATCCAAAAGAAGGCCCAAGAAAATGTACAAGTTGCAAATACTCCAAGGACTATTAATTCATGAGTGTTCTAAATTTAGTGCTCTATTCTCTTATTTGTACGACGAGAAAGAAAAAATAAACAATTGGCCATGCTCTGTAGTTTAGAGAACTAAAATCCACAAGGTCATGGAATTGGAATCCAAAAGAAGGCCAAAAGAAATGTACAAGTTGTAAATACTCCAAGAAATAATAATTCACGGGTGCACTTAATTTAGTGCACCATTTCATAACATACACGACGAGAAAGAAAAAATAAATAATTCATTTGGCCATGCCCTGTAGTTTAGAGAACTAAAATCTCAAAGGTCATGGAATTGGAATCCAAAAGAAGGCCAAAAGAAATGTACAAGTTGTAAATACTCCAAGAAATAATAATTCATGGGTGCACTAAATTTAGTGCACCGTTTTATAACATACACGACGAAAAAGAAAAAATAAACAATTGGCCATGCCCTGTAGTTTGTTTACCTGAATATTCTGATTCATACCTTTTCACCAACCAGGGAGGAGTGTCCCAACACTATACCTCTTCTAATTCAACATGAAGTACAAAAGCATCAACATTTATACAGTCGTGGGCATGGTTGTCTTCCCAAACCTGGCAACAACTCGATAAACACGACGTCACAGACAGACAATAGCCCCTCTGTCCGTCTAGTAAAGTCAACTTTAAGGTTGACTTCTAAATAAAGCACTCTCTATTTCTGATCTTGACATATTAATGTTTCATTTTATTGAAGTATCTCAATTTAATAAACACTTATTACATTGTAAATTTTGGGTCATATTTAAAGTAAGATTTCAAATTGTCTCAGCTGTTAAATATGGCCTTATTAGACAAAAATGTTACGCATACTTGACGTTTGTCATGCGCGACATTGGACGTCAGACAGACAACACAACGACCAGACCCCAAAATGTGTCCGACAAGACAACTCTGGTCGTGGGTTCTCACGATCGCACGGCAAAGCAACATGAATATGTAAATCTAGTTACGGTGAATAACAAGTTCGTAAGCCCAAACGTGATTATGCAATCTCATGAGGGCCATTCGTGAACCACTGGGAAGAAGCCAATGCATACAGGAAGAAGTTGTAGAAGTTTACACAAACATTAACCCAACGAACGTTCAGTAAATCTTGGGATCCCACGACACTCCTGGCACTGAATCATTTAAACCAAAGATTGTGGTATCCCAAGATCCTTCTAAAAAAGCACGCATCTGCTACAACAATGGAAATTAAATAGTGGGTCCAGCTGAAGCACTTTGACAAGTCCCCGACATATTATTAATCAATCGTGGGATCCCATGAGAACGGCATCATGTAATTTCTGATACAGTGGTCGTGAAATCCCCCGAGTAGGAGAAATTGGCATCACCCAAAAAAATGATCATGAGATCCTATGATGCGCGTATAGGATTAACGAGAGAATATGACGGTCATCAAAAAGTAAGGCATATAGAAGTACACAAGAAAGGCCATAGCCAAGGTTCAATTGATCGTAGAATCCCATGATGAAATGATAGGGGATCCCCCGACTTTCAGACCACGAGATCTCTATACTCAAAGATTGCGAGGTCTTGCAACGCTTTATAAACAGATATCATGGGCTCTCACAATGATTACGTACGTTGGATACATACACGTATTCTCCTAACGTAGACCAACATATCTACAAAAGACAGTGAAATTAGGTTTCCCGTCACTAGTTTCTTAACATTCGACACTTTATAAATATTCTCAAATACTGTACAAAAATTCTCTACTCTTAAAGTGGATTTTTCTGTAATTGAGACTCATGAATCTCCATGTGTACAAAAGAAAACTGTTTTAGAAGTATTTGTTGAATTTGATGGCTTGTACAATAATTTTCCTAATGTAAGGCAACCTAATTGTTAACGCAACCTCGATGTCACCACAGCACAGTGATCCCTTAAGCACGTGAGTTTTTCGCAAAATGAAACCATTACGCGAAGCAAACTATCGTAGTCAGACTCCGTTTCATTCTCAATCTACAACATCCTCAATTTTTGACAAAGTGCAATGGCGTCAAGTCGACTACAGAATCCTTGACATTCGGAATCGCATAACACTTGCAAGCTCTGAATTCCCGCCGTGAATTTTGAAATCACCAAGCGTTCCTTGTTTTCGAATGTTGCATGCGTTCTTGAATGCCGTGCCACAATCAACAACGGTTGGGGGGTACGTGCGGTCCTTCACTTTGAAAGTTGATTGCATTCTCGAATTCCGTGCATCTCCAACTACAAGGAAGGATGGCATGGGGCTCTGGACTTTGTGACTGGAACTTTGCAAATCCAGTCTTCACTAAAACTCCAATTTTTCACTGACATTTTGAAATTAGCCGCATTCAAGGATGGTATTGTTGCACCGTTTTCTAGGAGTCAATGATGCTTTGACCAAAGCGGATTAAACTGTGAAGACTTTCACTTCCTCGAATGTCACAAGCTTCCCCGATCAATACTTGGAGTTCTTCCCCTACATGGCCTGATTATGTGTATCCTACAAAAACGAACCGTACAAAATCTCGTGAACCCAAAAAATTGAGCACCTGAGACATGTAGAACACCTCACTTACAAAAAGAATCAACAAAAATTTTGAACTCAGAAATGTTTATATTTGAAATTTTCTATTCTAATGAATGCAATCTTAGGATCTAGGGTCCACAATCATAGGGTCTACAATCCACGGTCATAGGGTACATGTTGTAGTGTAGTGTTCACGGTTTCAAGGTCATGGTTCTTGGTTTCAGGGTTCAGGGTTTCAGAGTTTAATAGGGTGTAGGGTATACAATGGCAGCGCTTTAGATTAACGTTTTTAGGGTGTGTAGTTCATGGTTTAGGGGTTTTAGATTTTAGGGTATTTTGAAAAGTGAAAATGAAGCTGATTATTTGTTTCCAATTTTTTTCTTTAATTAAATCATCTCAGACCAGGAATATGTAAACTTAAAATTCAATCCAACTCAATATTGCTAATTAAAAATGTCAATTAACAGATTGATTTCTTATATTATTGTTATGTAGTACAACATCCCATGGTTTCATATGGGACTTTACAAATTAAACAATGGCACAATTTATGTTTCATCTAGGAATTTCTAAATAAAGGACTTTGGATGTACAATCATGATGGAACGAAGAACAAACTGAACCATTATTTTGTATTTTAAATCTCAATTTGAATGATTTTATGAGTTAAATGCTTTCAAATTAATGCATTTTGACGGGTGGTGAATGCTTAAACATGTAATCATGTCATTCATGAGAATATTGTAGGTCATGCAATCTTCATCTGGATTTTTGAAATGATCGTATGTGGTATACATCTACATCATTATTTGACTACAATGTACGTAATTGTTATTTGAACAATCTTCACCGACTTTTAAAAAAAAATCAGGAATGAAATGTGCAATGGCTTTGAACGGCTTAAATAATATTAAAAATGTCATAAAATTTCATACGTGCATGAATAAAATTTGATTTAGGAAGATGTAATTGCTCCAGCTTTAGATTCCACCTATTTTCAAGTCTTATCCATTGCAAACTTCATCTTCACATGAAATTAAAAGAATCGGGAATGAAATGGGCCCTGCCATTGAATGGCTTCATTTTAAAAATGTCATGGAATTTCATACGTGCATGCATAAAATTCTATTGTGGAAGTTGTAATTGCTCTTAAGATTTAGATTCCACCACTATTTTCGAGGCTTCCATGTTGAAATATCTATCTTCACATGAAATAAAGTATATTGGGAACGAAATGGACCTTGCCATTGAATGGCCCATTTTTAAAAATGTCAGGGAATTTTATACATAAGACAGTACATGTCGGTATGAAAAAAAGCTTACAAGTTGTAAATACTCTGCTTATGAAGTTGTACCTTAATATTATTTGTTTCATAAATTGAAGATCATTTTTGAATGTCCTTTGTTCGACATAATTTTTTTAATTTCTATTTTTTCTAAGTAATCCCAAGATCATGGGTGGCTGGGCTTAGTCATGTACTTCAGAGAACTGTCTCCAAATATGCTCCAAAACACAAGTTAATCAAATAGATTAATACCCAATATACCCAAAAAATTTCGGGCAATCACGCTCTTGTTTACATCTATTCAATGATTGCAAGACAACTAATATAGAATATGTAAGATAATTTAGATATTATTTCTTCATCACATAGTTGCCAATCATGTTGATTGTATACATCAAAATGATTGTCCAGGAGATGAATGAAAAAGAATTATATAGGACATCAATAATGTCCCTTGTACTTATGTAATAGTCATTTCTATTTAATTAAATAATCTAAACTAATCATTTTCTAGAAAAATGACACAAGTGCACACTAGAAATCAAAGTTCATTATGTTAAAGGTATATTTAGTGGATTGGAAAGAAAAATTAATCATCAAAACCAAAGTTAAGCCTAGAAACCAATGTAGCAATCCATGAAATTAAATCGCTCATGATTCGTAACTAATGTTTGCATGGGCAGACTATTTAAAACTTTCTTCTACATTTTTTTTGTTCAAATTAACTCGTACAACATTATGCATGATTTATGGAATGAGAGTTCTTTGAACTGCGGGACCAAGGGGGCTTTTTTTAGGTTATGTGGTAAATTTGGGAAAAAGTAGCATGGACTTTTCCCGCTCCTAACTCTTCACTTCATGAGCGGAGTATTCACAACTTGTAAATTTTTTTTTCATACCGACATATACTGTCTTAGGTATGATTTATGAAATGAGAGTTCTTTGAACCGCAGGACCGAGGGGGACCTTTTTAGAATACGTGGTAAGTTTGGGAAAAAGTAGCATGGACTTTTCCCGCTCATGACCCTTCACTTCATGAACGGAGTATTTACAACTTGTACATTTTCTTTTTATACCGGCATGTATTGTCTTCTGTATGATTTATGGAATGAGAGTTCTTTGAACCGCAGAACCGAGGGGGACCTTTTTAGGTTACGTAGTAAGTTTGGAAAAACGTAGCATGGACTTTTCCCGCTCATGACTCTTCACTTCATGAGCGGATTATTTACAACTTGTACATTTTTTTTTTCATATTGACATGTACTATTCATATATATTTGATTTTATTTATTAATAGCACTATTTGTGGATCGACGGTGTGTGAAAAATTGTTTAGTTTCTTCATTTGTTATGAAATAATTAAGCTTCTTGTAGTCCAGGTTGTCAATTGAAATTTATTTAAAACCGTTTCTGTAGTCACTCCTAGTAAGAGTGACAATTGTATAACAAGGTGTTTTTGTAGTGACTTAATTCAAGAATTCTAATTTGGAGGCTCTATGAATTTATGCCATATTTAACTACTTCTGACTTTCAATAGTCCAAAAGTAAAGAGGCGGTGAAATCCCCTGATGTTTTCCTATGGGTCTGGAGATCTTCCAAAATAGGAACGCTTTGCATGCATCCAAGTCAGCACCCACAAGTATGTTGGGGAGTGCTTCATGTGCTTGGAAATGAAAGAAATTGTATAGTTGTAACATAGCTCACCGTGCTAGAGTTCACATGATTGTATTGGGAGATCTGTGGACCGGGTTTCCATAGTTCAGGCATCCAATTTACAACACAACTGAAGTCTCAGAACCTATCGAGAGATCCCCCGATGACCACCAATTGTTGCAAACATGGGTCCCATCCCATATTAATCCCTCACTGAGCGCTGATCTTTATATAATTCTATCGGGAGGTCCCCTAACGGGGGTGTTAAATATGAGTCACCTTCACTGACAATCTTGGTGTCAAAGTGGTACAATTTGATTCCTGTGCTATAGTGCAAGTCATATCCAAGTTCATCAAGAATGATTCACAATAAGGCACGATGCAGGCAATTCTTTCAAAGATATATGGTATCCCGAGAGTTCAACGGAAATACACACAAGTGGATTTGAAAGTCAAACATCAGTTCACAATTATCAAATGAGCAATTGCTCTTAGGAATAAGGAAACCGGTTCTAGGGTTCACCAAGAGATCCTCCAATGGACTACTAACATAATGGAGCTAAGGTAGTCAGGATATGACGAAGTTACAGGGGCATATTACAATACTGACAGTGACATTTGAAGAACTGTAGACCACTGAGTCACAGCTGCTCAGACGTTCAACATACATCTGAAGATGAATAACGGCTAAGTAAACATAATATTCCATTCGAAATAATGACATTAGTTTCAATTTGTGTGATGAACATCAAGGTTCTTTCACTGCAAAAAATAGATCCGTACTTGGTTGTCCGCTATATAATTGTGAAGATGCAAAACCCAGAAGACTAGAATTCCAATAGTGACTAATTGTGAGAGAAAAGAAATGCATTATTCAGACTCATTTGAGTGCATGTATGACCCGAGCAATGTATTCTGTTTCGGATACAAACATAAACCACTTCCATTTCAGGAGATGAGAGGAAGGAAAGACATCCCGCGCTTCTGCTATGAAGTCATTGCCCCCGTGCCGCACGCAAAGAATAGAAATCATAAACATATTAATATATTCATAAGGACTTATTTTACATATACATGTCACAAACAACAACTCTAAAAAATTAATCGAAGAACAGTCATATTGAATCATTGGACTGTACTTCAAAAACTTGACTTGCGACTGCGCTTACTGGATGTAGAATGCGTCGTGTGATATCACGATGGCAGTCGCAACCCGCAGAATGCATTGTGACATCTCACGATTTCCGCGACGACCGACACAATGCGTCGGGAGTTCCCACGATGGCAGTAGCGACCCCGGACTAGGCATTCAATCATGGGTCCACCACATTTGCCCGATTCAAATTCGCTAAGGCGGCCTCCCTACTCTTCTGAGGAATCGTCCATATTTTTTGATCCACTCTCCTAGACCAATTCGCATACACTGCAGCACCCGCGTCCACCCAGGTGAGGGGACTATTTTCAACAACCCATTTACTGTACCAGCAATTCCGATACATCAATTCCAGCGTCGTTTCGGAGTTATTGGGTCACCAGTACTGAAGCAAGAACTTCCCATTATTCACATCTCATTCCAATCTGCATACAATAGAGAATGCTCTTCCTTGCCAAACAGCACATGATTCCGGGACTTCCGGTCTGAGAAGTACCCAACAGCTTGGTCGTATGTCTAGCCATGGATTAAAGCTTTCCCTTTGTGCTTCATTTGCGGGCCGCAGTAAAGTTCCGGCTCCTCTTCTTCTTCTTCTTCTTCTTCCGGAATTACATCCATGGGATTGACCATCGATCTTGGGTGAGGGACTCCATTACGCGCCACCCTCCAATCGTGTTGTGACCAGAAGCCTTCCACCAACTTCAAAAGACACTCGGGTAGTGGTTCCTTCAACTCATCAAGAACACACTTCTAGTAATGCACATATGGACCGAACGCAGTTGTAAATCCCTTGCATTTAGACATTCCGTATTGCCAATTCTGAATGTATTTCTTGAGTCCTACTAGCATGAAACCCTTGTTCAAGGTAGCTTTCCGTGCCGCTTCCCTTGCCTTCTCTTGATTTCCATTCGGTATTGGAACCTCGCTGCCCCACATGGGCTTAAACGGAACAGATTTTGGACAGCCGTGAGGGAGCATAGGCTGACCATTGCCGTTTGTCTTCCAAAGGCGTTCAGAAGGTTTCTTAGATGGCAACCAATTTGAATCAACTGCTGACCTTTTGAAGTTCATGACAGGGACCCCGTCAGTGTCCACGTAGAACTTGAACAGGTGCATCTCCCCCAATCCAATTAATTTTTCCCCGCGATTGCATTGATAACCCTCCACAAATGACTTGAAATCCCCCACCTCCTGTATGAACTCCGGCATAAATGACAATTCTTGGGACTGCATGAAGGCTTTCATAAGGTCAACGACAACAAAAGTGTTCTTGGTGTTCAGAGCCTTGGAAAGGTGGTTGAAATATGCATCGATGTCCTCTTGAGTGTGTCCAACTAATAGAAACCCAACCTGAATTTCCTTGAAGACACCTTGTGCAGTGAGCAAGGATAAGAACGCCATAAGATATTTGTTCTTGTTATCCTTGGTAGAGTTGTCAAGCTAAAGATATAAATTTTTAGGAAGAAGGGTACTTCCGACGTGAGCTCCAGGTTTGATGAGGGTTAGGTTGTCCATACATCTAGAATTTCTTCTAAGTAGTGCCTCAAACAATGAGTTAGCCGGCGGATATGGAAAGAGGTTGCCTGCCTCTCGAATAGGTGGACCCTCCAGTCGGCGCAATAACCTTGCTAAAGACGAAATGGTGAAGTTGGAGTCCGCCGGCCAGCAAGATGGAGCATAATGGGCATAAGCACCGTCACCATGGCCATGAGCTACCATTCCAGTTACGCTCATCGAAAGCTACCCCAAACCGGCCGTGGCCTTCCTTATCACCCGCAGTCTAGGTAGAGCCGTCTTGGATGTATCCATCTTGTCGTGAATTATACCTAAAATTCTTTGAGGATCTCGTTTGGATTCTTCACGCCAAGATGCATACAAACAACGGCAAGAAGCTTGGTGATTCAGATGATGAATCCGTTGCTTCACAAACTCCACGTACTTGGGGCTTCCACTCGGAGACTTCAGAATAAACTGTTGTAGATCGTCGCACGCAGTACATTTTGCAAACAAACTTCCAACAGGCTTAATGGAGACGTTGTTGAAGTGCTCCCGCTTGAGTCTACTAATAGTCGACTAGCTCATGGGCAGCAAACCGTAGTCGGCATTCAACTCCACATCCAGAACTGGTACGGTTAAGCATCGGTACAAGCAAAGGAGAAGGAATGCAAATGAGAAGCAATGCTCCAGAACAATGATCGTGATATCTCATGATCATTGATCTCGTCGAGAGATCGCACGATCAATAAAGCAATGACAAGAGATTAGGGGCACTACCTCGTTGGCGTCTGCTCGGACTTGTTTCCAATTTCTTCCAGGAGGAAGAAATTTTAGAGTGTCCGTTCGCTTGTTCCTGATGCTGCGCATTTGTTGGGGCATTTGATCAGCATTCTCGTCAATAATGGCTTTCATAGTCCCAGTGACCTGAACAGTCCGAGTCCGCGGGCGCTCAATCCCTTTGTTTCCGTGCGTCCCTGATATGACACCATCGTTGTACATCTTGATGTAACTGTGGTAAGTGGACTTCGGGATGCCGTGAATTATGTACTACGCCGTGCCACAAACATCAACTCCCTGTAGCGTGTCGTATTTTTGCTTCTGCTCCCCGTACCTTTCATGAAGTTGTCCTCCTACTCCAATCCCATATTCATAGCGCTCGTCAAATGACTTCAAACAGTATTTTTGCCTTACCAATAGTTTGAACTCATGGTTAAAATGCTGACAACATAGACGTCTGTAGCACTTCTCCGAGCTGACTTTCCAAATCTCCTCGTCTGCTGTTTTGCGGGAATACTGCAATTACTTCAATTGCAATTTAGATTTACAAACTACAAAGTAGTATGGTGTTTTCATTCTACCTCCGAGGTAATCGAGAGGGTTGTCGATATTGAGAATGGGGGCAAAATGATCCACTGTCTCCTTCAACAAACGACCATTGGGAAACCAACACTTTGAAATTGGCCACCTGTCATGAGACATTATGGCTTCGGTGTCACCCACAAAAACATCGAGGACTGTCACACCTATGAAACCTTCACCAAGTGTTTTGTCTTGGAATGATCCTCCAGCCTCCAACAAATGATACGACTCGAGGAAACAAGGAGTCCGCTTGCGTCCTTCCGATGTACATCAAGTTCAAACTAGGCTCCTTGACGAATATGCGGACATGAATCCATCGGGGGATCCCCCGATGCTCTAACAACGTCGGCGGCTCTCCACAACGCTACATTCTCTTCAACATCCTCTAATGAGTTCATACCCCTCTGACAGGGAAAGCATTTTAAATCCTAGAATTCTAATTTGATAGAATGAGGTCGCACCAAAATGTAAATCAAAGGCTCAACAGGTATGGCCACATCCAGCCACTGGCCTTAAGGACGAACCTCTTTAACAATCCATGCTCCAACTTCACCGAATCTAGGCACAAATAGCTTAACCCAATCACCATTCACAAACAGTTCACATCCACCGGTGGAATCCTGTGATTCACTCTCTACATGCATTCTGTCCACATACAGGACTATCGCATCAACAGCAGACTCAATGAATGAATCCATTCTCAGAGTGAATTCTATCAAATCCCTTGGGCGAGATTTAAACGATCTGGCAAACCTATACATCATTGATTCAAGGAGTTAGGCGTGTCTACAGAAGAGCGCTACATTTATGGCCTTGAAACCTCACGACATGAAGGACAAAAGCATCAACGTGTACAATTGTGGGTTCTCACGATCACACGGCAACGCAACATGAATAGGTGAATCTAGTTACTATCAACAAGAAGTTCAAAAGCCCAGATGCGATAGTGCAATCTTACGAGGGCCGTTTGAGAACAACTGGGAAGAAGCCAATGCATCCTGGAAGACAACGCAGAAGTTTACAAGACATTAACCCAACGAACATTCAGTACATCGTGAGATCCCACGACACTCATGGCGCTGAATCATTTACACCAAAGATCGCGGTATCCCAAGATCCTTCTAAGGAATCACCTAAACTGCTACAGAAATACAAATGAAGTAGTGGGTCAAATTGAATCACTCTGATGAGTCCCCGACATATTATCAATCAATCGTGGGACCCCATGAGAACGGCATCGTGTAATTTCCGATACAATGTTTGTGAAATCCCCCGAGTAGGAGAAACTTGCGCCAACCGAAAAAATGATCGTGAGATCCCACGATGCTTATACAAGATCAACGACAGAGTATGACGATCATCAAAAAGTAAGGCGCATAGAAGTACACAAGAAAGGCCACAACCAAGGTTCAATCGATCGTGGGAAGCCACGACGAAATGCTAGGAGATCCCTCAACTTTCAGACCGCAAGATCTCTATACTCAAAGATTGTGAGGTCTCGCCACGCTTTATATAGAGAGATCATGGGATCTCACGATGATTACATACGTTGGATATATATACATATTCTACTAACGTAGACCAACATATCTACAGAAGACAGTGAAATTAGGTTTCCTGTCACTAGTTTCTTAACATTTGACACTCTATAAATATTCTCAGTTATTGTACAAAAATTCTCTACTTTTAAAGTGGATTTTTTTGTAATTGAGACTCCTGAACCTCCATGTGTATAATAGGAAACTATTTTAGAAGTAGTTGTTGAATTTGATGGCTTGTACAATGATTTTCTTGATGTAAGGTCCCCTAATTCTTAACGCAACCTAATTTCACTATTTTGTATAGACGTTCTAACTGGTTGTCATCCACGTACACGGTTCTCATATCAACTTGCCCTCATAGCAGTACCATCCTACGTTTCAAAGGAAACCTCGATGTCACCACAGCACGGTGATCCCTTAAGCACGTGAGTTTTTCGCAAAATGAAACCAATGCGCGAAGCAAATTATTGCAGTCAGACTCCATTTCACTCTCAATCTACGACATCCTCAGTTTTTGAAAAAGTGCAGTGGCGTCAAGCTGACTACAAAATCCACGACATTCAGAATTGCATAACACTTGCAAGGGATGCATTCTAACCTTGCAGCAATTGGCTTGGTCACAACTCTGTGCGCCTCCATGCCCACTCTGTCGCCAATGCCGGTAGACACCTACTCCACACTCCGCAACCTGCTCTGCCTGTTCATGTGTGCAAACAAAAAGAGTAAGCTCCAGGTTCATTTCGGGTTATGAACCAGGTGACTGGTTGGAATTCTTCAGCTCTGAATTCCCGCCGTGAATTTTGAAATCACAAAGCGATCCTTGATTTCAAATGTTGGATGTGTTCTTGAATGCCATGCCACAATCAACAACGGTTGGGGGATACATGCGGTCCTTCACTTCGAAAGTTGATTGCATTCTCAAATTCCGTGCATCTCCAACTACAAGGAAGGAGGGCGTGGGGCTCTTGACTTTCTGACTGGAACTTCGCAAATCCAGTCTCCACTAAAATTCCAATTCTTCACTGACATTCTGAAATTCACCCCATTCAAGGATGGTATTGTTGCACCGTTTTCTAGGAGTCAATGACCAAAGCGGATCAAACTGTGAAGACTTTCACTTTGTCGAATGTCACACGCTTCCCCAATCAATACTCGGAGTTCTTCCCCTACACGGCCTGATTATAAGTATGCTACAGAAACGAACCATACAAAATCTCGTGAACCCAAAAAATTGAGCACCTGAAACATGTGGAAGACCTCACTTACAAAAAGAATCAACAAAAATTTTGAACTCTAAAATGTTCATATTTGTTATTTTCTATTCCAATGAATGCAATCTTAGGGTCTAGGGTCCACAGTCATAGGGTCCACAATCATAGGGTTTAGGATACACGTAGTAGTGTAGTGTTCACGGTTTCAAGGTCATGGTTCTTGGTTTCAAGACTCAGGGTTTCAGGGTTTATTAGGGTGTAGGGTATACAGTGGCAGCGCTTTAGATTAACGTTTTTAGGGTGTGCAGTTCATGGTTTAGGGGTTTTAGGATTTAGGGTATTCTGAAAAGTGAAAATGAAGCTGATTATTTGTTTCCAATTTTTTTCTTCAATTAAATCATCTCAGACCAGGAACATGTAAACTTAAAATTCAATCCAACTCAATATTGCTAATTAAAATGTCAGTTAACAAATTGATTTCTTATATTATTGTTATGTAGTACAACATCCCATGGTTTCATAAGGGACTTTACGGATTAAACAATGATTGACACAATTTTTATTTCATCTAGGAATTTCTAAATAAAGCACCAGGGGCTTTTTTGCGTTTCCCTCTCATTTTCCCTGCGTAAATGGCAATCCAATGACTTTTCCTTGTGTCACAATCTGTTGACTGAAGGAAAAGTCATAAGATTGCCCTTTACACAGGGAAAAGTGAGAGAAGGAAACGCAAAAAAGCCCCTTTTGAAGGACTTTGGATGTACAATCATGATGGAACGAAGAACAAGCTGAACCATTATTTTGTATCTTAAATCTCAGTCTGAATGATTTAATGAGTTAAATGCTTTCAAAGTTATTAATGCATTTTGAAAGGTGGTGAATGCTTAAACATGGAATCATGTCATTCATGAGAATATTGTAGGTCATGCAATCTTCATCTGAATTTTTGAAATGATCGTATGTGGTATACATCTACATCATTATTTGACTACAATGCACGTAATTGTTATTTAAACAATCTCTACCGACTTTTCAAAAAAAATCGGGAATGAAATGCGTGCTGGCTTCAAACGGCTTAAATAAAATTAAAAATGTCAAGAAATTTCATACATGCATGCATAAAAATTGATTTAGGAACAAGCAATTGCTCCAGCTTTAGATTCAATCCACCACTATTTTCTAGTCTTGCCCAATTAAAAAATTTTAATTCACATGAAATAAAAAGAATCGGGAATGAAATGGGCCCTGCCATTGAATGGTTTCATTTTAAAAATGACATGGAACTTCATACATGCATGCAAGAAATTCTATTGTGGAGATTGTAATTGCTCTTAAGATTTAGATTCCACCAATACTTTCACTTCTTGCCCATTGCAAAATTCATCTTCATGTGAAATAAAAAAAATGGGGAATGAAATCAGCCTTGCCATTGAATGGCTTCATTTTTAAAATGTCATGGAATTTCATACATGCATGCCAAAAATTCTATTGTGGAAGTTGTAATTGCTCCTAAGATTTAGATTCCACCACTATATTCAATTCTTGTCCATTGCAAAATTCATCTTCACGTGAAATTAAAAATATGGGGAATGAAATACATAACATTCAGTAGCAGTCAGTGGCTCTGCCCTCCCCCGAACGAAATGGTGTGGAATATACCACACCATTTCATCCGCGGGATGAAATGGTGCGGTATATTCCGCACCATTTCAGTAATTGCTAATTTCCTGCGGACAATTGTCAATATTTGTCAGAACCGAACTTCGAGCCCGCACCGCGACTGTACACTAAAGTAGTGGAAAATGAAAAATTTCCAAGTAAAACTAAATACAAAACAATAGGAACTTTAAACAAAATGCTAATGGATTCATTGAGAATATTGATTTCTATGTTATTATAGAATTACCTCACTTTGAATTGGAACCCATTTATGCATTGTGCTTTAGAAGTGAGAAGACAACTCTTTATATGCACATGGAGTGGTAGGAGGTAGAGCAATCCATGTGGGATAAATAAAATAGAATTTGTAAGTTCTCAACTACCACTCATAGTTAAGTCAAAAACAAAGAATTGTGTTAAAAGTAGAATTTTAGACCTCGTTTAGGCATAGTAAAATAACTTTTTTCAAAAAACTTTGAACTAAAAAGAGTTGGTAAATGAAGATAAGTTTCACCTCCAAAAATCCGTTTGGGATTTTGAATCTCCAATCAAAAGTTATGAATAAATTTTGGAGAGGATTTTTAATGGACATTTTCTACAAAGTCATTTTAAAATCCATTCCAACCCCTCTCCGAATTTTATTCATAACTTTTGATTGGAGATTCAAAATCCCAAAAAGATTTATGGAGGTGAAACTTATCTTCATTTACCAACTTTTTTTAGTTCAAAGTTTTTTGAAAAAAGTTATTTTACTATGCCTAAACAAGGTCTAGAATTCTACTTTTAACACAATTCTTTGTTTTTGACTTAACTATGAGTGCATGAGAACCTACAAATTCTAATTTATTTATCCCACATGGATTGTTCTACCTCCTACCACCCCATGTGTATATATAGAGTTATCTTTCACTTTGAAACCCAAAATAAGTTATTGATTGCAAATATTAATAAGGTATTACTGTATTACTCATTGGATTTTTTGCCAACATCTTTCACTACAATATTTGATGATTTGTATGTCTAATCCTAAAAATAAGAAAAGAAAATGGAACATACCATAATGTACTGTCACTATCTCGATACCGAAGCTTACATAAATTAAGTGGGGATGAAAGTCGTGGATGAGGACTTCGGAGAGGAAAAGGCAGCCTCTCTGAAGGCTACTAAATGTTATGTAGGCCCTCCCATTGAATGGCTTCATTTAAAAAAAGTGATGGAATTTCATATATGCATGCCAAAAATTCTATTGTGGAAGTTGTAACTGCTCTAAACATTTAGATTCCACCACTATTTCCACTTCTTCCCATTGCAAAATTCATCTTCATGTGAAAAATGAGGATTGGGAATGAAATGGGCCTCGCCATTGAAAGGCTTCACTTGAACAAAGTCATGGAATTTCATACATGAAGGCCAAAAATTCTATTGTAGAAGTTGTAATTGCTCTTAAAATTTAGATTCCACCACAATTTTCACTTCTTGCCCATTGCAAAATTCATCTTCAAATGAAATAAGAAAAATAGGGAATGAAATGGGCCCTGCCATTGAATGGCTTCATTTGAAAAAAGTCATGGAATTTCATACTTGCATGCAGAAAATTCTATTGTAGAAGTTGTAATTGCTCTTAAGATTTAGAATCTACAACTACTTTCATTTCTTGCCAATTGCAAAATTCATCTTCACATGAAAAAAGAGAATTGGAAACGGAATGGGCCCTCTCAATGAACGGCTTCATTTGAAAAAAGTGATGGAATTTCATACATGCAGGCCAAAAATTCTACAGAGCTAGATGTAATTGCTCTTAAGATTTAGAATCCACCACTATTTTTGCTTTCTACCCATTGAATAATCCATCTTCACGTGAAAAAAGAGAATTGGGAACGAAATGGGCGTTGCCATTGAAAGGCTTCATTTTAAAAAAGTGATGGAATTCATACAAGCAGGCCAAAAATTCTATTGTAGAAGTTGTAATTGCTCTTAAGATGTAGATTCCACCACAATTTTCACTTTTTGCCCATTGCAAAATTCATCTTCACGTGAAGTAAGAAAAAAGGAGAATCAAGCGGGCCCTGCCATTGAATGGCTTTACTTTAAAAAAGTAATGGAATTTCATACTTACAGGCCAAAAATTCTATTGTGAAAGCTGTAATTGCTCTTAAGATTTAGATTCCACCACTATTTTCACTTCGTGCCCATTGCAAAATTCATCTTCACGTAAAACAAGAAAAACGGGTAATCAAGCGGGCCCTGCCATTGAATGGCTTCATTTTAAAAAAGTGATGGAAATTCATACTTGCATGTCAAAAATTCTATTTTGGAAGTTGTAATTGCTCTTAAGATTTAGATCCCACCACAATTTTCACTTCTTGCCCATTCAAAAATTAACCTCCACATGGAAAAAGAGAATTGGGAACGAAATCGGCCCCGCCATTGAAAGGGTTCATTTGAAAAAAGTGATGGAATTTCATGCATGCAGGCCAAAAACTCTATTGTGTAAGATGTAATTGCTCCTAAGATTTAGAATCCACCACTACTTTTACTTCTTTCCCATTGCAAAATTCATCTTCAAATGAAATAAGAAAAATAGGGAATGAAGTGGGCCCTGCCATTGAATGGCTTCATTTGAAAAAAGTCATGGAATTTCATACATGCAGGCCAAAAATTCTATTGTGGAAGTTGTAATTGCTCTTAAGATTTAGAATCCACAACTACTTTCACTTCTTGCCCATTGCAAACTTCATCTTCACGTGAAATATAAAAAGTGGGGAATGAAATGGGCCCTTCCCTTCAATGGCTTTATTTTTAAAAAGTGATGGAATTTCATATATGCAGGCCAAAAATTCTATTGTGGAAGATGTAATTGCTCTTAAGATTTAGATTCCACCACTATTTTTGCTTCTTGCCCATTACAAAATTCATCTTCACGTGAAATAAGAAAAATGGGGAATGAAATGGGCCTCGCCATTGAGAGGCTTCATTTGAAAAAAGTGATGCAATTTCATACTTGCATGCCAAAAACTCTATTTTGGAAGTTGTAATTGCTCTTAAGGTTTAGATTCCACCACAATTTTCACTTTTTGCCCATTGCAAAATTCATCTTCACGTAAATTAAAGAAAAATGGGGAATGAAGTAGGCCCCCTCATTGAAAGGCTTCATTTTAAAAAAGTCATGGAATTTCAGACTTGCATGCCAAAAAGTCTATAGTAGAAGTTGTAATTGCTCTTAAGATTTAGATTCCACCATTATTTTGCACTTCTTGCCCATTGCAAAATTCATCTTCACGTGAAATAAGAGAATTGGAAACGAAATGGCCCCTCTCAATGAAAGGCTTCATTTTAAAATAGTGATGGAATTTCATACATGCAGGCCAAAAATTCTATTGTGCAAGATGTAATTGCTCTTAAGATTTAGAATCCACCACTATTTTCGCTTCTTGCCCAATGCAAAATTCATCTTCACGTGAAATAAAAAAAAAATAGGGAATGAAGTGGGCCCTACCATTGTATGGCTTCATTTTTAAAAAGTGATGGAATTTCATACATGCAGGCCAAAAATTCTATTGTGCAAGATGTAAATGCTCTTAAGATTTAGAATCCACCTCTATTTTTGCTTCTTGCCCATTGCAAAATTCATCTTCAAATGAAATAAGAAAAACGGGGAATGAAGTGGGCCATGCCATTGAATGGCTTCATTTTAAAAAAGTCATGGAATTTCAGACTTGCATGCCAAAAATTCTATTGTAGAAGTTGTAATTGCTCTTAAGATTTAGATTCCACCATTATTTTGCACTTCTTGCCCATTGCAAAATTCATCTTCACGTGAAATAAGAGAATTGGAAACGAAATGGCCCCTTTCAATGAAAGGCTTCATTTTAAAATAGTGATGGAATTTCATACATGCAGGCCAAAAATTCTATTGTGCAAGATGTAATTGCTCTTAAGATTTAGAATCCACCACTATTTTCGCTTCTTGCCCAATGCAAAATTCATCTTCACGTGAAATAAAAAAAAAATAGGGAATGAAGTGGGCCCTACCATTGTATGGCTTCATTTTTAAAAAGTGATGGAATTTCATACATGCAGGCCAAAAACTCTATTGTGTAAGATGCAATTGCTCTTAAGATTTAGATTCCACCACTGTTTTCACTTCTTGCCCATTGCAAAATTCATCTTTACGTGAAATAAAGAAAAATGGGGATTGAAGTAGGCCCTCTCATTGAAAAGCTTCATTTTAAAAAAGTCATGGAATTTCAGACTTGCATGCCAAAAATTCTATTGTGGAAGTTGTAATTGCTCTTAAGATTTAGAATCCACAACTATTTTTACTTCTTACCCATTGCAAAATTCATCTTCACATGAAAAAAGAGAATTGGAAACGATATGGCCCCTCTCAATGAAAGGCTTCATTTTAAAAAAGTAATGGAATTTCATACATGCATGTAGAAAATTCTATTGTGGAAGTTGCAATTGCTCTTAAGATTTAGATCCCACCACTATTTTCACTTCTTGCCCATTGCAAAATTCATCTTCACGTGAAATAAGGAAAATAGGGAATGAAATGGGCACTGCCACTGAAAGGCCTCATTTTAAAAAAGTGATGGAATTTCATACATGCAGGCCAAAAAATCTACTGTGGAAGTTGTAGTTGCTCTTAAAATTTAGAATCCACAACTACTTTCACTTCTTGCCCATTGCAAAATTCATCTTCACATGAAAAAAGAGAATTGGGAACAAAATGGGCCCCGCCATTGAAAGGCTTCATTTGAAAAAAGTGATGGAATTTCATACATGGATGCCAAAAACTCTATTGTGCAAGATGTAATTGCTCCTAAGATTTAGAATCCACCACTATTTTTGCTTCTTGCCCATTGCAAAATTCATCTCACGTGAAATAAGAGAATTGAGAATGGAATGGGCCCTCCCAATGAAAGGTTTCATTTGAAAAAAGTGTTGGAATTTCATCCATGCAGGCCAAAAATTCTATTGTGCAAGATGTAATTGCTCTTAAGATTCAGAATCCACTACTACTTTCGCTTCTTGCCCATTGCAAAATTCATCTTCACATGAAAAAAGAAATATGGGAAATGAAGTGGGCCCTGCCATTGAAAGGCTTCATTCGAAAAAAGTCATGGAATTTCATACGTGCATGCAAAAAATTCTATTGTGGAAGTTGTAATTGCTCTTAAGATTTAGATTCCACCACAGTTTTAATTTCTTGGTCATTGCAAAATTCATCTATACATGAAAAAAGAGAATTGAGAACGGAATGGGCCCTCTCAATGAAAGGCTTCATTTTAAAAATGTGATGGAATTTCATACATGTAGGCCAAAAACTCTATTGTGCAAGATGTAATTGCTCTTAAGATTTAGAATCCACCACTACTTTTGCTTCTTGCCCATTGCAAAATTCATCTTCACGTGAAATAAAAAAAGTGGGGAATGGGCCTTGCCCTTGAAAGGCTTTATTTTAAAAAAGTGATGGAATTTCATACATGCAGGCCAAAAATTCTATTGTGCAAGATGTAAATGCTCTTAAGATTTAGAATCCACCACTATTTTCGCTTCTTGCCTATTGTAAAATTCATCTACACGTGAAATAAGAAAAATGGGAAATGAAGTGGGCGCCATTGAAAGGCTTCATTTGAAAAAAGTCATGGAATTTCTTACGTGCATGCAAAAAATTCTATTGTGGAAGTTGTAATTGCTCTTAAGATTTAGATTCCACCACAGTTTTAATTTCTTGCCCATTGCAAAATTCATCTTCACATGAAAAAAGAGAATTGGAAACGGAATGGGCCCTCTCAATGAAAGGCTTCATTTTAAAAATGTGATGGAATTTCATACATGTAGGCCAAAAACTCTATTGTGCAAGATGTAATTGCTCTTAAGATTTAGAATCCACCACTACTTTTGCTTCTTGCCCATTGCAAAATTCATCTTCACGTGAAATAAGGGAAGTTAAGAACGGAATGGGCCCTCTCACTGAAATGCTTCATTTTAAAAAAGTGATGGAATTTCATACATGCAAGCCAAAAACTCTATTGTGCAAGATTTAATTGCTCTTAAGGTTTAGAATCCACCCCTACTTTTACTTCTTGGCCATTGCAAAATTCATCTTCACGTGAAATAAAAAAGGTGGGGAATGAAATGGGCCCTGCTCTTGAATGGCTTTATATTGAAAAAGTGATGGAATTTCATACATGCAGGCCAAAAATTCTATTGTGCAAGATGTAATTGCTCTTAAGATTTAGAATCCACCTCTGTTTTCGCATCTTGCCGATTGACAAATTCATCTTTACGTGAAATAAGAAAAATGGGAAATGAAGTGGGCCCTGCCATTGAAAGGCTTCATTTGAAAAAAATCATGGAGTTTCATACGTGCATGCAGAAAATTCTATTGTAGAAGTTGTAATTGCTCTTAAGATTTAGATTCCACCACAGTTTTAATTTCTTGCCCATTGCAAAATTCATCTTCACATGAAAAAAGAGAATTGGAAACGGAATGGGCCCTTTCAATGAAAGGCTTCATTTGAAAAAAGTGATGGAATTTCATACATGCAGGCCAAAAATTCTATTGTGCAAGATTTAATGCTCTTAAGATTTAGAATCTACCGTTACTTTTACTTCTTGCCCATCGCAAAATTCATCTTCACGTGAAATAAAAAAAGTGAGGAATGAAATGGGCCCTGCCCTTGAAGGGCTTTATTTTAAAAAAGTGATGGAATTTCATACATGCAGGCCAAAAATTCTGTTGTGCAAGATGTAAATGCTCTTAAGATTTAGAATCCACTACTATTTTCGCTTCTTGCGTATTGTAAAATTCATCTTCACGTGAAATAAGAAAAATGGGGAATGAAGTGGGCACCATTGAAAGGCTTTATTTGAAAAAAGTCATGGAATTTCTTACGTGCATGCAGAAAATTCTATTGTGGAAGTTGTAATTGCTCTTAAGATTTAGATTCCACCACAGTTTTAATTTCTTGCCCATTGCAAAACTCATCTTCACGTGAAATAAGAGAATTGAGAACGGGATGGGCCCTGTCATTGAAAGGCTTCATTTTAAAAAAGTGATGGAATTTCATACATGCAGGCCAAAAATTCTATTGTGCAAGATGTAATTGCTCTTAAGATTTAGAATCCACCCCTACTTTTACTTCTTGGCCATTGCAAAATTCATGTTCACGTGAAATAAAAAAGGTGGGGAATGAAATGGGCCCTGCTCTTGAATGGCTTTATTTTTAAAAAGTGATGGAATTTCATACATGTACGCCAAAAATTCTATTGTGCAAGATGTAATTGCTCTTAAGATTTAGAATCCACCTCTGTTTTTGCTTCTTGCCCATTGCAAAATTCATCTTCACGTGAAATAAGAAAAATGGGGAATGAAATGGGCCCTGCTATTGAAAGGCTTCATTTGAAAATAGTCATGGAATTTCTTACGTGCATGCAGAAAAGTCTATTGTAGAAGTTATAATTGCTCTTAAGAATTAGATTCCACCACAGTTTTAATTTCTTGCCCATTGCAAAATTCATCTTCACGTAAAATAAGAGAATTGAGAACGGGATGGGCCCTGTCATTGAAAGGCTCCATTTTAAAAAAGTGATGGAATTTCATACATGCAGGCCAAAAATTCTATTGTGCAAGATGTAATTGCTCTTAAGATTTAGAATCCACCCCTACTTTTACTTCTTGCCCATTGCAAAACTCATCTTCACGTGAAATAAGAGAATTGAGAACGGGATGGGCCCTGTCATTGAAAGGCTTCATTTTAAAAAAGTGATGGAATTTCATACATGCAGGCCAAAACTTCTATTGTGCAAGATGTAATTGCTCTTAAGATTTAGAATCCACCCCTACTTTTACTTCTTGGCCATTGCAAAATTCATGTTCACGTGAAATAAAAAAGGTGGGGAATGAAATGGGCCCTGCTCTTGAATGGCTTTATTTTTAAAAAGTGATGGAATTTCATACATGTACGCCAAAAATTCTATTGTGCAAGATGTAATTGCTCTTAAGATTTAGAATCCACCTCTGTTTTTGCTTCTTGCCCATTGCAAAATTCATCTTCACGTGAAATAAGAAAAATGGGGAATGAAATGGGCCCTGCTATTGAAAGGCTTCATTTGAAAATAGTCATGGAATTTCTTACGTGCATGCAGAAAAGTCTATTGTAGAAGTTATAATTGCTCTTAAGAATTAGATTCCACCACAGTTTTAATTTCTTGCCCATTGCAAAATTCATCTTCACGTAAAATAAGAGAATTGAGAACGGGATGGGCCCTGTCATTGAAAGGCTCCATTTTAAAAAAGTGATGGAATTTCATACATGCAGGCTACAAATTCTATTGTGCAAGATGTAATTGCTCTTAAGATTTAGAATCCACCCCTACTTTTACTTCTTGGCCATTGCAAAATTCATGTTCACGTGAAATAAAAAAGGTGGGGAATGAAATGGGCCTTGCTCTTGAATGGCTTTATTTTTAAAAAGTGATGGAATTTCATACATGCAGGCCAAAAATTCTATTGTGCAAGATGTAATTGCTCTTAAGATTTAGAATCCACCTCTGTTTTTGCTTCTTGCCCATTGCAAAATTCATCTTGATGTGAAATAAGAAAAAAGGGGAATGAAGTGGACCGTGCCATTGAATGGCTTCATTTCAAAAAAAGTCATGGATTTTCATATGTGCATGCAGAAAATTCTATCGCGGAAGTTGTAATTGCTCTTAAGATTTAGATTCCACCACAGTTTTAATTTCTTGCCCATTGCAAAATTCATCTTCACATGAAAAAAGAGAATTGGAAACGGAATGGGCCCTTTCAATGAAAGGCTTCATTTGAAAAAAGTGATGGAATTTCATACATGCAGACCGAAAATTCTATTGTGCAAGATGTAATTGCTCTTAATATTTAGATTCCACCACTATTTTTGCTTCTTGCCCATTGTAATTTCATCTTGATGTGAAATAAGAAAAAAGGGGAATGAAGTGGGCCCTGCCATTGAAAGGCTTCATTTGAAAAAAGTCATGGAGTTTCATACGTGCATGCAGAAAATTCTATTGTGGAAGTTGTAATTGCTTATAAGATTTAGATTCCATCACAATTTTAATTTCTTGCCCATTGCAAAACTCATCTTCACGTAAAATACGAGAATTGAGAACGGGATGGGCCCTGTCATTAAAAGGCTTCATTTTAAAAAAGTGATGGAATTTCATACATGCAGGCCAAAAGTTCTATTGTACAAGATGTAATTGCTCTTAAGATTTAGAATCCACCCCTACTTTTACTTCTTGGCCATTGCAAAATTCAGCTTCACGTGAAATAAAAAAGGTAGGGAATGAAATGGGCCCTGCTCTTGAATGGCTTTATGTTTAAAAAGTGATGGAATTTCATACATGCAGGCCAAAAATTCTATTGTGCAAGATGTAATTGCTCTTAAGATTTAGAATCCACCTCTGTTTTTGCTTCTTGCCCATTGCAAAATTCATCTTGATGTGAAATAAGAAAAAAGGGGAATGAAGTGGACCCTGCCATTGAATGGCTTCATTTTAAAAAAGTCATGGATTTTCATACGTGCATGCCAAAAATTCTATTGTGGAGTTGTAATTGCTCTTAAGATTTAGATTCCACCACAGGTTTAATTTCTTGTCCATTGCAAAATTCATCTTCACATGAAAAAAGAGAATTGGAAACGGAATGGGCCCTCTCAATGAAAGGCTTCATTTTAAAATAGTGATGGAATTTCGTACATGCAGGCCAAAAATTCTATTGTGCAAGATGAAATTGCTCATATGATTTTGAATCCACCACTATTTTTACTTCTTGGCCATTGCAAAATTCATCCTCACATGAAATAAGAAAAATGGGGAATGAAGTGGGCACCATTGAAAGGCTTCATTTGAAAATAGTCATGGAATTTCATACGTGCATGCAGAAAATTTTGTTGAAGAAGTTGTAATTGCTCTTAAGATTTAGATTCCACCACAATTTTAATTTCTTGCCCATTGCAAAATTCATCTTCTCATGAAAAAAGAGAATTGGAAACGAAGTGGGCCCCGCCATTGAAAGGCTTCATTTGAAAATAGTTATGGAATTTCATACGTGCATGCAGAAAATTCTATTGTGGAAGTTGTAATTGCTCTTAAGATTTAGATTCCACCACAGTTCTAATTTCTTGCCCATTGCAAAATTCATCTTCACATGAAAAAAGAGAATTGGAAACAGAATGGGCCCTCTCAATGAAAGGGTTCATTTGAAAAAAGTGATGGAATTTCATACATGCAGGCCAAAAATGCTATTGTGCAAGATGTAATTGCTCTTAAGATTTAGAATCCACCACTATTTTCGCTTTTTGCCCATTGCAAAATTCATCTTTACGTGAAATAAGACAATTGGAAACGAAATGGGACTTCTCAATGAAAGACTTCATTTTAAAAAAGTGATGGAATTTCATACATGCAGGCCAAACATTCTATTGAACAAGATGTAATTGCTCTTAAGATTTAGAATCCACCACTATTTTTGCTTCTTGCCCATTGCAAAATTCATCTTCACGTGAAATACGAAGATGGGGGAGTGAAGTGGGCCCTGCCATCGAATGGCTTCATTTTAAAAGAGTCATGGAGTTTCATACATGCATGCCAAAAATTCTATTGTGGAAGTTGTAATTGCTCTTAAGATTTAGATTCCACCACAATTTTCACTTCGTGCCCATTGCAAAATTCATCTTCACATGAAAAAAGAGAATTGGAAACGGAATGGGCCCTCTCAATGAAAGGCTTCATTTGAAAAAAGTGATGGAATTTCATACATGTAGGCCAAAAATTCTATTGTGCAAGATGTAATTGCTCTTAAGATTTAGAATCCACCTCTATTTTTGCTTCTTCCCTATTGCAAAATTCATCTACACGTGAAATAAGAAAAATAGGGAATGAAATGGGCCCTGCTATTGAATGGCTTCATTTTTAAAAAGTCATGGAATTTCTTACGTGCATGTGGAAAATTCTATTGTGGAAGTTGTAATTGCTCTTAAGATTTAGATTCCACCACTATTTTGCACTTCTTGCCCATTGCGAAATTTATCTTCACGTGAAATAAGAAAAATGGGGAATGAAGTGGGCCCTACCATTGAATGGCTTCATTTGAAAAAAGTCATGGAATTTTATACTTGCATGCCAAAAATTCTATTGTAGAAGTTGTAATTGCTCTTAAGATTTATAATCCACAACTACTTTCACTTCTTGCCCATTGCAAAATTCATCTTGATATGAAAAAAGAGAATTGGGAATGAAATGAGCCCCACCATTGAAAGGCTTCACTTGAAATAAGTGATGGAATTTCATACATGCAGGCCAAAAGTTCTATTGTGCAAGATATATTTGCTCTTATGATTTAGAATCCACCACTATTTTCGCCTCGGGTGGGTCACTCTTTGTATATTTTGTGCACCACATGCGGCGAGGGGGTCTTTTGGGGGGGACTATTTACCTTCAAGGCACCATTAAAAGGGTCCCTATAATTAGTTAATTTTGAGAAATGACCCATTTTATTGCACTCTATCATTACTTATATTGCCAAGGTCAATGCATTTTTTTGTAGGCTATATTCATTATAAGTAAAAAAAAGTTAATTGAAAGTAATGTGAAAGCAAAAGTGTTACAAAAAAAGTCCCAAAAAAATGTGATTGGAATTTGACCTATCTTCTTGCTTTTTTAAACAATGATCAAACTTCAATGCGGTCATGTGTATAGAATGAACATGCAAAATAGTTTGTAGTTAAAATTCAATCTAAGCTACATGGGTGTCCTACTTTCAGAAGCATGAAATAACCAAGGAAAGCAAGAGAACATGTCTTCCAAACAGATAGACACAAACACATCAAAGTAAAACTTCATTGAGGGAGAAGACTTGCACAAATTTGTCATTTACATGTGTTAAAAAACACAAGACAATGTCTGGATTTTAATGAAAACAAAAACTAGCTTCTACTACATATAACCTATACAAACATAAGTCACATGATACAAAACGCTGCCACACAGGGTTTGAAAACAAGAACTACAAACATGAAACTCAAACATCATTTGAATTCAAATACAATGAAATTGTTATTGACATGTGTTCAACAATACAAGGTAATCCTGGAATTGTACTCAAAATGTTTATGACCAATTACATATGCTTACCATTCAGCAATTTTAGGTAAGATTTGAAACGATGAAGCACAGTATCAAAATTGTAACAAACCCGCACACAGAACTAAAACTCAAATTGAATAAAACCGAATTGAAATGAGCATTTGCATGTCTCTAAACACACAAGGTTCAGGAAGTCAAGTACTATAGAAGTGAAGCATAAGTTTTGTTTTCCAACAACTTCACCTTGTTGTAGAATGTCGGAATGCCAAAATCACCCTCCATTGTTCACATCTTCACTTGTGTCACCGTGAGCCCCAAAAACTGAATCCTAACCCCGACCCAATCTGAGCATGTAAGTTTACCTTGATGAACTAAATCCTAACCTGGATTCAAATTTTTTCAATTGAGCAAGAACCAAACGATGGAATTGGGAGAAAACATATCGTAAGTTAGGAATAACTCCCAAGTGCTTGAGATCTTGGCAACAACAACACCCCAATAAAATTGTCCAATTTCCAATTTGCAGCAGTGACCAAACCTACTCATAAAACGCAGCGGATGTCTTCAAAATTCACACATACAAATCCTTACACGCACACTGAAATCCTAAGCTCAGAAATCACCTTGCAATTCCTTCAAACCGCTTTTACAATTGTTCCCACTTTTGAATTGTGACCAGCGCGGCAACAAAACTCAAATACAACAACAACTCAAAAATTAATCCTAAGACAGGTTCTTCTACATCGTTGCTTTGTCCACATGATTACAACTAATGGACAATTTTCCATCCACTGTACCTCTCACCTAGCTGTGCAACCACTTGTATTCACTAACTATACTAAATATGGTTTCTAGGATCCAATTCTTTGCACCCTAAATTACATGTACTAAATTTTTAATGGACTAGATTTGTAGGCTACCTATATTATTTATAATGAATTTGTAACTTTGAATGTTCCCTACTTTACTTGTAAATTTTTTATAATTTTTTATAATTTTTACCCAAATTGAATTAAACCCTCTCTATTTTAAGCCCCACGTTGTTTTTAAAATGAGGGAAGTGACCCCCCCGAGATTTTTGCTTCTTGCCCATTGCAAAATTCATCTTCACTAGAAATAAGAAAAATGGGGAATGAAGTGGGCGCCATTGAAAGGCTTCATTTGAAAAAAGTCATGGAATTTCATACATGCATGCCAAAAATTCTATTGTGGAAATTGTAATTGCTCTTAAGATTTAGATTCCACAACTACTTTCACTTCTTGCCCATTGCCAAATTCATCTTCATATGAAAAAAGAGAATTGGAAACGGAATGGGCCCTCTCAATGAAAGGGTTCATTTGAAAAAAGTGATGGAATTTCATACATGCATGCCAAAAATTCTATTGTGGAAGTTGTAATTGCTCTTAAGATTTAGATTCCACCACTATTTTCACTTCTTGCCCATTGCAAATTTCATCTTCACATAAAAAAGAGAACTGGGAACGAAATGGGAGCTGCCATTGAAAGGCTTCATTTTTAAAAAGTGATGGAATTTCATACATGCAGGCCAAAAATTCTATTGTGCAAGATGTAATTGCTCTCAAGATGTAGAATCCACCACTATTTTTGCTTCTTGCCCATTGCAAAATTCATCTTCACGTGAAATAAGAAAAATTGGGAATAAAGTGGGCTCTGCCATTGAATGGCTTCATTTTAAAAAAGTGATGGAATTTCATACATGCGCGCCAAAAATTCTATTGTGGAAGTCGTAATTGCTCTTAAGATTTAGATTCCACCACAATTTTCACTTCTTGCCCATTAAGGTCATATTCATTAAAATGAAAGGAGGTGGCGTGTCATTTTAATTCTGAGACTATATTTAGTATGCAAAAGAAGTCAATAATTTGAGACAATTTGATAAATTGAGACTGTAATATGCCAAGAGAATTACATATTTAGGTTTGTATAAAAAACAGCACCAACACATGTCATTTTGCACACTACAATTCCATATTTTATGTCGATATATGGATCCATTGCTAAATTCACGTGTGTTTTTTGTCTCTTCAAGTAGACTCGCTTTGCACTTTTGCAAGGAAAGGGGTTCCAAGGAATTCAATGACATTCAAACTAAGATCATTCATAACAAATAAATAATTATTAGATTGGCTACAAAAACATTATGTATAATTATAGATATAGAAATTCAAAAATACTCATTATAAATGATAAAAGTGCATGTGCCCTTATAAACAAACAAACGTGGACATTTGAAATACAAGTAATAAGGAGAAAAATACTCCATATAATATAGAAAATAACAATAAATTCAATTTTCTTATATTAAACAAAATATAGAGCATCCAATTCCAGTATAATCAAATAAAAATCAGCACAATGTACTAAAGGAAATTGCAAATGAAATCTACTTCTTCTTCCTTCCTATTTTTTTTCCATTTTCTTTTGGACATAAAATGGTAAAAAAATAACCTATCAACTTTGAAAATTCCACAAAAACTCTCTTTCATACCTATTTTTTTTTGTCCTTCATATTTTTTACCTTCATTTTTATTTTTATTTATTTTTATTTTTAAAATACCTAAACTACAAACAACTAATACTCCTAAATAATGACTTCCTATGCCTACAAGCTATTCATCTTTGTGCCGAGGATGCTTTCTTCCTTTGAGCAACAATGTTGGCCTCCACGGACTCTTTGATGATGCAGATTTGCGTTTTCGGGATTTTGAATTCTGGATCTATTGTTTCTGCTCTCACGCAAGGCTTCTAAGCTGTCATTAGGGTATCCATATGATTCCAACTCAAGGAGACCTCTGTATCTTCACACCATATATTCTCTTTTTTAGTGTCCCACCCAAGATATGTATCCTCGTCAACGTGCTCAAATGACATTGGCATCCAGTACTGCAAGTGAATGAAATTGATATGCCCTGGATCCGGACTAGGGTTTGACAAAGCTCGAGCAAGCCAAAACGGGCGATGGTCACCATCCGCAGGACATACTGCGAGAAAATAACTGGCATACATATCACGACCAACACGGAATGAAGCACGTGGACGGTCACGCTTCTTTCCAACAAAGGGTGCATCCTCTGCAAATTCTTCACGCACACTACCGTCCTGTAGGAATTGGTTCAGGTATTGGTCTTCCTCTTCATTGGTGACTATTGAATTCGGCCAAAATCCATCCCGCAATATATCACGTGCCACAAGTGGTTCATGCAAAGTGCTTCTCACACCTTCCCAGTACTTCATCACTGGCTCATTCTTCCTCCGGAACTCCCCAGACAAGTCTTGATTAGCCATTCCAGACCAAACAGTAATGTACCCATCTACACCCTTACAAATGTCATCGAAGCCCTTCATCACTTTAGGTGACAAAGGTAGAGGGTTACCTCTTGGCAATTTAGGGCGTCCATCAGCTGTCTCCTTCCACAAGCGTATCCCCCCACCTTCCTTTGGCAACCAATCAATGTCTGTACATTGAATTTTGTATTGCATCAGGGGCCACCCACTCGAATCTTTAAAGAACTTGAATTGCTGGGCCTGTGAATGACCCATTAGAGATTCATCCTCTGTATGCAAGTACCCCTCTACAAACTTTTTGAAATCAGGAACCTCCTCAATGAGATGAGGAATTACAGGTTGCCTTTTGCAATCCATGAAGGACTTCATCAACCTTGGAACTGTGAGATAGTCATTAGTCTTCAACATGATGCTCCAACGACCAAACAGAGCATCAATGTCCTCGTGAGTGTGTCCAACAACGAGGAAATTTACGTAGACCTCACGAAAAACGGCTCTGTATACAAGCAGAGAACAGAATGCCAAAACCCACCGGTTTTTGTTGTCACCTGCACAATTGTCAAGTTGAAGATTCAATGTTGGAGGAAGACGTTGGGGTTGAACCACCTCCTCAAAACGAGGGGGGAGAGATTCCACACATATTTCTGAGCTTTCCAACAAGGCTTTTGACAATGGATTAATTACATCCACTGCAAACAAGTGGCGCGAGGAGAATTTCGGTTCACCCTCAAGATCTCGCAACAACTTTGCGATAGAGCCCACGGTGTGATTAGAGTCCGATGCAAAGATGTCTAAGCCATAGTGCGCATATCTCACATCTCCATGCCCATGGGCTATCATGCCCATAATAGCGAGAGGCAACTTCATCAATGAAACGGTGCCCTTGTTCTTGTGAGAATAATGGGGAGAAACCGTCTTTGAGTGATCCATCTTGTCATGAATTATGGTAATAACCTTCTCCGGATACTTCTCGGACACTGCACGGTTTGCATAATACAGCTCCCTATGAGCCTACTGTCTATTGAGGTGAACTTTTAACTGTATAGTCCAAAAGTCTTGCGCCCGCAAACGTGGAGTACATGCGCTCCTCAATTGCATGAATCTATCGCACTCGGCACAACGAGCAAAATTGTCACCACGAGCTTTTGGAGAGTATTCCGGAAATGAAGCCCGACGGATGCTGCTCAACCTGCTTGCTGAAATATGTGGCAACTGAAAGGTTGAATTGACGTTGTTGATCTCTGGCAAATGGTCCTTCCATTGAAATGATGAAGGCAGGACCATGGATGGAACTTTCTCCCCGGACTGAAGCGTCCTTGATTTGTGAGGCATCGGGTCTGCTTCCCTCTCTAGAATCAATTGAAGTGTGGCCGTTGCTTGTACGGTTTGAGTCCTTGGCTTCTTCAAGCCAAGGTTACCATGGTGCAACGGCGGCTTATCTAGTTTCGCCATGCCCTTGTACCTATAAAAGGTAGCTTTCGATATCCCATGAATGGAGCACCACGCAGTGGGGAAAACTTCATGATGTGATAAAGTAATCATGTCCCTCCCATTGGCATCAGAGTGGATTTGCTTATGTATGTCAAGGAGACGCGATTTACGTAATTTCACTCCGCCGTCCACATGAAGAACGGACCAAATGACTTGAATCTGCCCACGCGGAAACGGCTGCAAACAGTTTTTCGGGCAACAATTCTTGATAGACACTTCAATGATTGCCTAGGGGGTGAGGAGAGCTTCTTTCTTCGGAGGGTTGTTTGGTTCTTTTCTCTCCCGAGAACTCTCATAAGAACGAACTCCACTTTGAACGCGCCGGGTAGATGCATTGACTGCGGCCTTGTATATAAACGTCTCATCATGGTCATAAAGACTGGCACCGTTGAGATAGGTCCTCGATATCGGCCAAGAGTGCATTGACCACATCCACTGCGACGGAACATTGGCCTCACAAAGGGACTCCGCAATTTGAATTGCGACCCGGTGTGGGCGCTTATTTACCCACCCTTGGCAAATAAACGAGCACAACCAGGTTCTTAGTAATCTAGGTCCAATTCCATCGATGGGTGTCTAACGTCAATCCATTGTGCCTTCCAAGCAATGGATCTTTCCTACCTATCCTAAATTTTAAATATTCTACTGACTTATTACGGTTTAGGACTAAAACAAGGGAACAACAACTAGACTAAAACACGTGGACTTGGAACCCTTTCATCCCAAGGGGATTCAAAGCTTCGTCGTCCCCACGGGACCAATAAATGCGAGGACTTGAGAGCTTTGGTTCCAACCCAAAGCCTCCCCCCAAAAGATGCAACAACAAGATTAAGACACGTGGACGTGAGACTCTTTCATCCCAAGGGGGTTCAAAGCTTTGCCGTCCCGACGGGACCAATAAATGCGAGGACTTGAGAGCCTTGGTTCCAACCCAAGGCCTCTCCCAAAAAGATGCAACAACAAGACTGAGACATGTGGACGTGAGATTCTTTCACCCCAACGGGGTTCAAAGCTTCGCCGTCCCGACGGGACCAATAAATGCAAGGACTTGAGAGCCTTGGTTCCAACCCAAGGCCTCCCCAAAATAATGCCATCAACGACCGGACTTTGAGAGCCTTGGTTCCAACCCAAGGCCTATCCAAAAGGATAGACTACAACAGACTTTGAGAGCCTTGGTTCCAACCCAAGGTCTCTCCAAAAGGATAGACTACAAACAAACTTTGAGAGCCTTGGTTCCAACCCAAGGTCTCTCCAAAAGACAACAGAGAAATAAAAATCTGGCCCAAAGGGCCAGAGCTTAGTGTAGGGTGGGCGCCACCAGAGCAGGGAGAAGTGTGTTACAATGAGAGGAGGGGAGGTCCTCTTATACCTTATCAAGGCCTTGGAGTGCCCTCCAAGCGCCCTCCAAGCGCCAACCAAGCGCCTAGCTAGTGCCAACCAAGCGCCAAGCTAATGCCAACCAAGCGTCATAACTTGCCGTTGACTTTGACTATTTCAACACTAAGGGCTGGTCCTAACTCCTAACTATTGGAGATCAACTCCAAATTGAAAACCGATTGCGCCATTGGCTCCAGATTGCCGTGTTTAGTCCAAGACCTCCCTACCCCCCGTACCGAGGCCAAAAACCCTTCGTAGGCTAACCTAGATTAAAACCCAAATCGTAGTAAATTTCTAACTCTTGGGGGTCTCCTATTTTGAGAAAAGTAACTAGCCTAGGGTCTCCGGTAGATGCGAAAGAGTCGGGAAGGACTTTTGGTTGACTTCGTTTCACCATCGTATGGGCTCGGGATGCCGGTCAACGTGGCGGGGACCCCGCCACGTGGTTAATTCCCGAGGAATCTCGCCGGTTCGGGTACTTGCCGCTATCGGAATGTCGTGAAACTTCACGGAGCACATTATTAACATAAAACAAGCTAGTCTAATTTTTAGTGAGATTTTATTGTAACTTGGGTAATTTCCATGAAATTCCCGTTGGAGGTTAGGAGGGTTGACCACCCGGAAAAAGGTTCTTCTGCAAGTCGGAAGATGCCGGGATTTTTCACGTGACCTCTCAGGGAGTCGCATGAAAGACGTGCGGGTGTGTTTCCGTACCTAGCACGATTGGTCAATGGAGATTTAAACTGGACATCTCCTTGAATTAGCGACGGTGCGGGAATCTTCTGCAGGTGGAGGAATCTTGGCGAACCGATTTTGCCGTTGGACTCCTGGCATGGGATTCACCCTAGAACACCATCCTTGGGTTGTAGATTCCTCCACGGGCCCGGTCTTGCGTGACTGGCTCCTGCATGCTAACAATCGGGACTTTGGGAATTCGTCGATCTAATGGGGAATTCTAAATCTAACTCTAGGACCCGACCTAGTGGCCTCGCTGTGGATCCCTCGGACCGACCTAGCCATGAATCGCCACATTCATGGTGGGATTTAGCCCTTTTGGGGCTGTGTGACTTGAATCCTCCAAATCTAACATTTTTGTTATTTCTATACTATTTTTAGGCAAGGTTTGGAGGATTCTAAGTAAAAAAACACAAATCTAGACCAAATACTATAATGGGCATGACACAACCCTATTTCGGTTCTACACTCTTTTTATGGATTTTCCTATACTTTTATCAACTTAAAATTGCAAATTTCCAAAAAAATAATTCTACGAGTCCCAAGTGACAAATTGGGAGCTCACACCCGGTCGTCTCCAAGTGGTTTCCCGTCCATATCAATGACAAGGTCTGCATCAACGCTATGGCAAATTCCTTTTGCCACCTCCGTCCCAGCTTCATTTGTCAGTGTCACGCACTTGGTATACCATGAGGCACGAGGAATGCCTTCACAGGGTGCCACACTGGCCGACAAAGCTGGCACCGGATCTACAAACCCATTTGCGAAAGGATTGTTCATTCTGCAGCCAGTAAGATTAAAATAAGTTAAAGGACAGGAAGCGAAGACATTAGATACGCAGTACATTATTAAAATTCAATGAGCATTGTATCAGTTCCATGAGCACCTCTATACAATGAATTCAATGAATACTATAAGACATCACATGAAAAACTTGAACTCCCGGTTAGGATATTTCATATACTCTGACAATATTATCTTAAAATCAGATATAACTAGTAGAATTAATATACATAATTTATCACAGATTGGAAGATAATCCAGTGGAAACATATAATACTCTATGACTACATTACCTTCGACATGAAGATGAATAAGCGAAATTATTTCTCACACTCTCACGAATTTATCTTAGACTCGAAGATAAAGCAGCGGAAAATTATTTTGACCCTAACTATTCTACCTTTGACCCAAAGATAGAAGAGGTGGAAATTTTTCTCACAGTCTGACGATTTTATCTTAGACTCGAAGATAAACCAAAGCAACAATATTTTGGACCCTAGCTATTCTATCTTCTATTCGAAGATTAAGAGGTGTAAATGTTTCTCACAGTCTGACGATTTCATCTTAGACTCGAAGATAAACCAATGCTACAATATTCTGGACCACGGCTATTCTATCTACTACTCTAAAATGAAGAGGTGGAAATGTAAATCACACTCTGACAATTTTATCTTCGACTCAAAGATAAAACAACGGTGATATATTCTAGACTCTTACTATTCTCTCTTCAGCTCGAAGATAAAGATAGACATATTTCTCATACTCTCTCTATGTTATCTTAGACTCGAAGATAAAGCAATTGTGAAATATTTCAGACCGTGACAACCCTATCTTCGGCTCAAAGATAAAGATGTACATATATCTCTCACACTCTCACTATTTTATCATAAACATGAAGATACAACAATAGTATAATATTCTGGACTGTGACTACTATATCTTCTTCTCAAAGATGAAGAAGTGGAATTTTTCTTCACCCTGACAATTTTATCTTAAATTGAAACACAAAACAGTAGTAAAAGATTTTAAGATCCCTCTATTCTATCTTCGGCTCGAAGATAAAAATGCACATATATTTCTCTCACTCCCACTACTTTATCCTAGACTCGAAGATAAACCAAGGATGAAATTTCCTAAACAATGAATATTTTATCCTGGTTTCAAAGATGAAGACACCTATATATTCATGCATTCTCATTATTTTTATCTTCAACTCGAGGATAATCTATAGTTCTGAACAGAGATACTTTCACTAGTTTATCTTCGAGTCGAAGATAAACTAGTGAAAATATCTCTATTTAGAACTATAGATTATCCTTGAGTCGAAGATAATGTACATATTTCCTAGACGGATTATTTGGTAAATCCATGAGGTACTAATTTGTAGACACTGAGGTATTGTCATATTTCGTAACAGACAAACATTTATCCTTGAGTCGAAGATAAACTTGATTTTGTATATGTGTCATATACGGCCTCCACCGTAGGTTAGCCTGTAGTATGCAAAGACCGTAGAGAACAATATTCAACTCATACTTCAAGTAATTTAAACATTCATGGGGTCACGTTTATCTTCGAGTCGAAGATAACTAGAATATCATTTGAGAGTTTTCAATATCCTCGATCCGAGGATAACCTGTACTCTACGTCGTGGACGGGAAGATCATTGCTTCCGCTATTTACGGCGTATAATTCGGTCCTCAATATCCATACGGACATCAACATAGAAGTCAAGAATATCGTCCTTTGAATGATCAACACAGAAGACAACCTGATCCACATCCAGCACGACGACTGAAGCGTCGTATCCAACTACAGCACTACGTAGTCACAGCATCTGTACTCAGAAGTACTCAATATGAAACCGACGGAAATGAACGGCAAACAAAACAATGAGCTTACAAGAATGAGAGCGAAACTTAGGCCCGTATATTGTACTGGTTCCGGAAACACAAGCAGAAAATTGCGTAGCATAAATTCAAAGTCTGCGCCGCAGCGATGATTGCAACGGTGATGAAAGAGAAAAATGAAGAAGAATTTGGTTGAGTAAGTGTGGGGCTCGCGGGGAGAGAGACGATGCCTGGATGGCGGGACAATCTAGGTGGGAAGTTCTGGAATTTGAACCGTTGAAAACTTTCCAGGCTTAGGGGGGAAGTACCTCCTCGGTTCAGGGTGCGTTGACATTGTAATCATCCATAAAAAGGTAAGCGGCGGGACTGAAAAATGTACTTTTTTATATTTAAAGGGCATCTTCCATCTTCTGCATATATAAATAGAGGGAATTTAACTTTGCTACTACTTTGCCAACCACATTCCATTCCAGAATGTGGATTACTCTTAGATTTGGCATTTGTCCAATTCAGGAGTTTGACATGGCACCTTGCCTTCGACCATCGACATGAAATATTCTCTTTTTTAAGGTTGGGCTACAGTGTGTTTGCGACAAATGCCAGCACAAATTACTCAAAATCATACGGCTAATGTGCAGCGGCCATAGAGAATGGAGTATTCATATCTAATCCATTTTGTAGGGTGGGTTTAGGGTTTAGGGTTTAGAGCATTAGGCTCCCTTTAGGATTCAGGGTTCAGGGTTCAGGGTTTAGACTTGCTTTAGGGTTCAAGGTTCTGGGTTTAGGCTTCCTGTAGGGTTTAGGGTTTAGGATTTAGGGTTTACGCATAGTATTTAAGAAATCCTGAGTAGGGTATAATTTAACCCCTAAATGTCCAAGGCTTGTTTTGAGCTTCTTCGATTTTGCTCTAAATTGAACAAAAAGCCAACATTTTGATAAATTGAATCAATTTTTTTGGAATTGTATCGTACAAATTCAATCTAGACATGTTAGAGATCACATAGGAAAAGAAAACACAACAATATCATTTAAGTATTGCAAGATTATAATGTTTGATCATGAAGGTGTTAAAAGTATAAAAATCTTTCAGCCTTCTTTTTGCATGTTAAATGTGGAAAATTGGTCACCAAAAAAATATGAAGATAAAGGATCTAACATGCATAACCCCAACCAATTTACAGCTTCTCAAAACCTACTCTACAATTTTTTTAAATGAATTTCTAATGTGATTTTTCCTCCAAGGTCTAGTGTATTTGAGGCGCATTTCCAAGAGCCCTCAACACTGTGGAAAGTCAACATTGCAATGGATACCCTTGCACCAAATCTTGAATACAAAAATCATAATCAATCATTTTCAAAATCGGCTTTCTAACACTAAAAGTAGACTTCAAAAAAAAAATTCAAAAATAAAAATTACTAAAAATAGCAACTTGGTTAAGGTTTATTTAACTTCAAAGTTCTGTTGACAATAAAATTTGGTGCCTCAGGCATTTAGGGGTTAAATTAAGGTTCTGATTTAGTTCACGGTTGTTGTGCACTCCATCCCATCTATTTTGTCTAATGGATTTCAAAAATTATGTTGACATTTTACGCTAACTGCAACGTTGCCACTAATTCATAATTGAATATGTAATGATTTGCCTACACAAAAACTACAAAGCTAGAATTCATGAAATTCTTTTCTTCATTCAACTTCGGTTGATTTACGATGCTTGGCTTGAAAAAGAAATAATTCAATTTAGTCGTTCTAAAACACTACAATTTCAATGAATTCAAAATTATATGAAATTTGGAAGTGGCTAGAGTATATGTAATTAATCTAATTAAAAGGAACTATGCAAAATATGACTAGGTACATCATTCATTAGAAAAAGAATAACTAATATAACCATGTACAATGATAAAATACAATATTGGGAATAAGTGGCCTATTTCTTTTGTACTAAATTGTAAGAATGTTTACAGCATGCTGAAATTCTTCTTAAATCATTCCCATGCAAAAATCCAATTGATATTCTTGGACATTAAAATACAAGCCATCCATTCATTTCCAATTTCTTTAATTCTAGTAGACATAGATGTGACATGGATATATTAAATAGAATATTTAAAGGATTCTGAATCCTATACATATTTGCAACTTGCTCCAATCTTACTTTGGCCTTCTTTTGGATACCAATTTTATGACATTTGAGATTTTGGTTCTTTATACTGCAGGGCATGGCCAATTATTATTTTTTTCTTTCTCGTAGTATATGTTAGAAAATGAGGCACTAAATTTAGTGCACTCATGAATCACTAATCCTTGGAGTATTTACAACTTGTACATTTTTTTCAGCCTTCTTTTGAATACCAATTTCATGACATTTGAGATTTTGGTTCTTTAAACTACAATGCATGGCCAAGTATTATTTTTTTCTTTCTCGTAGTATATGTTAGAAAATGGGGCACTAAATTTAGTGCACCCACGAATTATTAATCCTTGGAGTATTTACAACTTATATTTTTTTTGGCCTTCTTTTGGATACCAATTTCATGACATTTGAAATTTTGGTTCTTTATACTACAAGGCGTGGTCAATTGTTTTTTTTTTTTCTTGTAGTATATATTAGAAAATGGGGCACTAAATTTAGTGCACCCACGAATTATTAATCCTTGGATTATTTACAACTTGTACATTTTTTTTGGCCTTCTTTTGGATACCAATTTCATGACATTTGAAATTTTGGTTCTTTATACTACAAGGCGTGGTCAATTGGTTTTTTTTTTTCTTGTAGTATATGTTAGAAAATGGGGCACTAAATTTAGTGCTCCTACAAATTATTAATCCTTGGAGTATTTACAATTTGTACATTTTTTTTGGCCTTCTTTTGGATACCAATTTCATGACATTTGAAATTTTGGTTCTTTATACTACAAGGCGTGGTCAATTGTTTTTTTTTTTCTTGTAGTGTGTGTTAGAAAATGGGGCACCAAATTTAGTGCACCCACGAATTATTAATCCTTGGAGTATTTACAACTTATATTTTTTTTTGGCCATCTTTTGGATACCAATTTCATGACATTTGAAATTTTGGTTCTTTATACTAGAGGGCATGGTCAATTTTTTTTTTTCTCGTAGTATATGTTAGAAAATGGGGCACTAAATTTAGTGCACACATGAATTATTAATCCTTGGAGTATTTACAACTTGTACATTTTTTTTGGCCTTCTTTTGGACACCTATTTCATGACATTTGAAATTTTGGTTCTTTATACTACTAGGCATGGTCAATTGTTTTGTTTTTTTCTTGTAGTATATGTTAGAAAATGGGGCACTAAATTCAGTGTACTCATGAATTATTAATCCTTGGAGTATTTACAAGTACATTTTTTTTAGCCTTCTTTTGGATACCAATTTCATGACATTTGAAATTTTGGTTCTTTATACTACTAGGCATAGTCAATTGGTTTTTTTTTTCTTGTAGTATATGTTAGAAAATGGGGCACTGAATTTAGTGCACTCATGAATTATTAATTCTTGGAGTATTTACAACTTGTACATTTTTTTTAGCCTTCTTTTGGATACCAATTTCATGACATTTGAAATTTTGGTTCTTTATACTATAGGGCGTGGTCAATTTTTTTTTTTTTTCTTGTAGTATATGTTAGAAAATGGGGCACTAAATTTAGTGCACCCACGAATTATTAATCCTTGGAGTATTTACAACTTGTACATTTTTTTTGGCCTTCTTTTGGATACCAATTTCATGACATTTGAAATTTTGGTTCTTTATACTACAAGGCGTGGTCAATTGGTTTTTTTTTTTCTTGTAGTATATGTTAGAAAATGGGGCACTAAATTTAGTGCTCCTACAAATTATTAATCCTTGGAGTATTTACAATTTGTACATTTTTTTTGGCCTTCTTTTGGATACCAATTTCATGACATTTGAAATTTTGGTTCTTTATACTACAAGGCGTGGTCAATTGTTTTTTTTTTTCTTGTAGTGTGTGTTAGAAAATGGGGCACCAAATTTAGTGCACCCACGAATTATTAATCCTTGGAGTATTTACAACTTATATTTTTTTTTGGCCATCTTTTGGATACCAATTTCATGACATTTGAAATTTTGGTTCTTTATACTAGAGGGCATGGTCAATTTTTTTTTTTCTCGTAGTATATGTTAGAAAATGGGGCACTAAATTTAGTGCACACATGAATTATTAATCCTTGGAGTATTTACAACTTGTACATTTTTTTTGGCCTTCTTTTGGACACCTATTTCATGACATTTGAAATTTTGGTTCTTTATACTACTAGGCATGGTCAATTGTTTTGTTTTTTTCTTGTAGTATATGTTAGAAAATGGGGCACTAAATTCAGTGTACTCATGAATTATTAATCCTTGGAGTATTTACAAGTACATTTTTTTTAGCCTTCTTTTGGATACCAATTTCATGACATTTGAAATTTTGGTTCTTTATACTACTAGGCATAGTCAATTGGTTTTTTTTTTCTTGTAGTATATGTTAGAAAATGGGGCACTGAATTTAGTGCACTCATGAATTATTAATTCTTGGAGTATTTACAACTTGTACATTTTTTTTAGCCTTCTTTTGGATACCAATTTCATGACATTTGAAATTTTGGTTCTTTATACTATAGGGCGTGGTCAATTTTTTTTTTTTTTCTTGTAGTATATGTTAGAAAATGGGGCACTAAATTTAGTGCACCCACGAATTATTAATCCTTGGAGTATTTACAACTTGTACATTTTTTTTGGCCTTCTTTTGGATACCAATTTCATGACATTTGAAATTTTGGTTCTTTATACTACAAGGCGTGGTCAATTTTTTTTTTTTTTCTTGTAGTATATGTTAGAAAATGGGGCACTAAATTTAGTGCACCCACGAATTATTAATCCTTGGAGTATTTACAACTTGTACATTTTTTTTGGCCTTCTTTTGGATACCAATTTCATGACATTTGAAATTTTGGTTCTTTATACTACAAGGCGTGGTCAATTGGTTTTTTTTTTTCTTGTAGTATATGTTAGAAAATGGGGCACTAAATTTAGTGCTCCTACAAATTATTAATCCTTGGAGTATTTACAATTTGTACATTTTTTTTGGCCTTCTTTTGGATACCAATTTCATGACATTTGAAATTTTGGTTCTTTATACTACAAGGCGTGGTCAATTGTTTTTTTTTTTCTTGTAGTGTGTGTTAGAAAATGGGGCACCAAATTTAGTGCACCCACGAATTATTAATCCTTGGAGTATTTACAACTTATATTTTTTTTTGGCCATCTTTTGGATACCAATTTCATGACATTTGAAATTTTGGTTCTTTATACTAGAGGGCATGGTCAATTTTTTTTTTTCTCGTAGTATATGTTAGAAAATGGGGCACTAAATTTAGTGCACACATGAATTATTAATCCTTGGAGTATTTACAACTTGTACATTTTTTTTGGCCTTCTTTTGGACACCTATTTCATGACATTTGAAATTTTGGTTCTTTATACTACTAGGCATGGTCAATTGTTTTGTTTTTTTCTTGTAGTATATGTTAGAAAATGGGGCACTAAATTCAGTGTACTCATGAATTATTAATCCTTGGAGTATTTACAAGTACATTTTTTTTAGCCTTCTTTTGGATACCAATTTCATGACATTTGAAATTTTGGTTCTTTATACTACTAGGCATAGTCAATTGGTTTTTTTTTTCTTGTAGTATATGTTAGAAAATGGGGCACTGAATTTAGTGCACTCATGAATTATTAATTCTTGGAGTATTTACAACTTGTACATTTTTTTTAGCCTTCTTTTGGATACCAATTTCATGACATTTGAAATTTTGGTTCTTTATACTATAGGGCGTGGTCAATTTTTTTTTTTTTTCTTGTAGTATATGTTAGAAAATGGGGCACTAAATTTAGTGCACCCACGAATTATTAATCCTTGGAGTATTTACAACTTGTACATTTTTTTTGGCCTTCTTTTGGATACCAATTTCATGACATTTGAAATTTTGGTTCTTTATACTACAAGGCGTGGTCAATTTTTTTTTTTTTTCTTGTAGTATATGTTAGAAAATGGGGCACTAAATTTAGTGCACCCACGAATTATTAATCCTTGGAGTATTTACAACTTGTACATTTTTTTTGGCCTTCTTTTGGATACCAATTTCATGACATTTGAAATTTTGGTTCTTTATACTACAGGGCGTGGTCAATTGGTTTTTTTCTTTCTTGTAGTATATGTTAGAAAATGAGGCACTAAATTTAGTGCACTCACGAATTACTAATCCTTGGAGTATTTACAACTTGTACATTTTTTTTAGCCTTCTTTTGGATACCAATTTCATGACATTTGAGATTTTGGTTCTTTAAACTACAGTGCATGGCCAATTATTATTTTTTTCTTTCTCGTAGTATATGTTAGAAAATGGGGCACTATATGAAATGCACCCACAAATTATTAATCCTTGGAGTATTTACAATTTGTACATTTTTTTGGAGCCATCTTTTGGATACCAATTTCATGACATTTGAGATTTTGGTTCTTGAAACTACAATGCATGGCCAATTCTTATTTTTTTCTTTCTTGTAGTGTGTGTTAGAAAATGGGGCACTAAATTTAGTGCACTCATGAATTATTAATCCTTGGAGTATTTACAACTTGTACATTTTTTTGAGCCTTCTTTTGGATACCAATTTCATAAAACGTCTCAGTTATCTTGCCTTCCAATTCAAAATAAATAAAAAATATACCATGCATACTTAACCCCTAAAGGACCAAGTGTCTATTCAACGTACGGAAGAAATCTTGGGTAGGTTCCTATGAAGTCATTTTTGGTCAAAATGATGTTCATGAAATTTGGACACAATGTACAAATATGTACTTCCTTGATGAAAAACTAATTTTTTTTCAAATCAGGTGCCTAGATCAGAAGTTATGATGCCCTGAAGTTATTGGGCAGCTCGGGCAATTTGGAAATCTTTGGAGAATCTTTTGCAAAAAAGCTAATCAACTTTTGAAATTTGGCATGTATGTAAATAATAAAATATGGCATACAATTGTATAAAAGAAAACAAATTTTAATACCCAAATAACTTTGTTAGCTACGTTGGGGCAGTTTCAAGAAAAAACATTTTCTTCAAACTTCAAACATTATAATTTTTCAATCCACGCGGTCAAATGGGCATCCATTCATTTCCAGGCTTTGGTAAAATGCTTTAATTACTTCAGTTTTGTAATTAAAGAAAAAAGAAAAAATTTCAAATTTCAATTTTCAATAACGTACCGAAAAAACATAGTTTCTGACAATGTCTCCCTAAAAAAACCCCTCGGTCCTTTAGGGGTTAATAGAAGACAAATTCAATAGAAGACTAGTGTAGCTCTGTGCTATTGCCACACCCAAAACAAAAGTCAAAGTCATTTTAAGAACTATAAATAATGCAAAATCCCATAAATCTCCCACCATTGGTCCAAATGTCACAAAACGAAGCCTCCCTTCTCGTCAAGGGCTTTCCAACGATACCAAGAACGTGAGAATTTGACACACGGTTCTCAATAATTATACATAATTTAACTAGTTTAGTAATTTTTAAGAATAGAAAATAACTCAAAAATCAATAACTTTCCCACTGTAGGTCCAAATGCCAAAAAACCAAACCCGTACACCCATCCATGCTCGAGGATTTTTGACGGTACCAAGTACACCAGCGGGGAACGCACTATTCAGGAGATCTTGACGAAACAAACAAACAAATCCAACCAAACAAAACTAAACAAACACAGTGTCTAAAGGTATGTGTACCGTCCCTAAAGCACGGGCTTGGTATTGGACGTGGAGGAGTGGGATTGACCCCAAGGTTCGGTGCCGATCGTGAGGTTTGGCACCGACCCTGCCCAAAATTTGGCAACTCGGATTGGGTTCGGTCACTCGTCTTCCTCCCGGCGCCGGACTTTGTTTTTCTTTGTCGTTTTTAGTTCCCCCGCGCTGTTTTGCTGTTTTGATTTGCATTCCTTGTTTTTGTTTTTGAGCGCGGAGTTTGTGGGAGCATTCTTGAGGGTATTTGGTGAGTGATTCGTGAGTGCTTTTTTGTAGCATTCTTGAGGTTTTGGGAGACTGATTCTAGAGGTTTAGAGGAGACTGATTCTTGAGTTAGTTACGTGAGCATTCTAGAGCGATTTTGGAGCATTCTTCAGCATTTTTGGAGGTCTTCCGTGTTCTCGGAGCATTCTTCAGCGTTTTCGGAGCATTCTTCAGCAGCGTTTTGTAATTGCGGAGATCTTCAGGGTTTGAGCAGCAGGAGTTGAGCCGCGTTTTGTAATTGCGGGCAGCAACGAACTTCAAGGAGGCGATTTTTTCTCTCGGTAAGCAGCAAGCCCTTTTTTCTTTTGATCTCATTAGTTTTTCAATTGGAAAACTTGTTGCACTAGTTCACATCAGTTGTTGTTGACAATGCTTGCTTTCTCTCCATGGAGCTTGTACAGGGATCCTCTTGTGCTTGTTTTTTCAGTTGAATTTGGTGGGATTGAGGTTTTGCTGCTAGGGTTTAGGGTTCAGCTTGCTTTTATAGAGATGTTGTTGTGCCTGTTTACAGAGTTCAATTTGCTTGGATTTATGTTTTTCTGTTGGGATTACATATTCAGCTAGCTATGCTACTTTGTGTCTCATTTTTTCCTGTGCTTGTGATCTCTCATTGATGTTCAACAATAAATGTGTTTTTTTGCAGTTTTGTATGATTGGATTTAGATATTGGAGGGCCACAGCTGCAGAGGGCACTAGCTTTTCATACCAGGTTTGTCATTCTTCTAAAATTACATGACGTTTTAGTCTCTTAGACCCGTAATTCAAAAATTCACTGTAGATTTTTGTACTCAGACTATGTGTGCAGGTGCTGTGCTTATAAATTAGGGTTTAGGATTTGATTTACAAGAGAACTTCGAGTTCAACGTCCATAATTATCCTTGGCTCGAAGATATATATCTTCGACCCCAGGATAGATTAGGGTTTGGGATCCATTTAAAGTGCAGATGCCGAGTTCGACATTTGTAATTATCTTCGTGTCGAAGATAAGTATCTTAGACCCGAGAATAGATTAGGGTTTAAGATCCACCTAAAGTGCAGATGCCAAGTTCAAAGTTTGTAATTATCTTTTGGTCGAAGATAAGTATCTTTGACCCAAGGATAACAAATGCATTAAGGTATAATTTTGCTAAAGATATCAAAATCCTCACCCAAAATTGTCCTCAGATCGAAGACAATTATCTTCGACCCGAAGATAAATTAAGGAATACGGACAAACAACCCTCAAGATGACAGGTTCTCAGTCCAAAATTATCTTCGGGTTGAAGATAATTATCTTCGACACGAAGATAACAACTCCTATCGATCTTAATTTCCATCAAGATGTCGACCTCTACGTCCATAACTACTGCCGCATAATGGACATTATCTTCGGGTCGAAGATAACCACGGACGCAGAAGAGACGCTCCAGAGAAAAAGTTATCAAAACACACCCAAAGAAACGGAACAAACATAACACAAAGAATAATATAACAGCATGTGAGTACAAAAAGACCCCACAGTAAAGAAAAAGAAGACAAAAATCACGAGAACCAGACGACATCGTCTATCTTTGAACCGAAGATAATGACGCCAAACAAATACAGAGAAACTAAAATTATCCCATCAGGTCGTCATGCATAGACATTAGCCAAACGAATACAGAGAAACTAAAATTATCCTCGAACCGAAGATAATACCGTTAGCCGAATTAGGACTACAACAAATCCCAGTAAAATTAATTAACATTCATAAATGTTGCTGCGTCTAGATAGAAGTACAAAATACCAAATGACAAACACAAGACATTGGCTAAATGTCCGCATATCGTCGACACGATGATAAAACACAAACACAAGAAGAAATATACGTGAGCTAAGAACAACTCCTCATCAAAAATATTTTAAAAATGTCAATGTATGCAGTTATCTTCGTACCAAAGATAAAGCAGTAGAATTCAAATTCACAAGTACAGAGTGCTCGTAGGGAGATGCCGTAACTAAATTCCTAAAACAAACTACTTCAATATCCTTGAGTCGAGGATAGACTACAACGTAAAAATACTTACGATTCCATTCCTCACTTGCAGATAGATAACAGAATGGAAGAAGAGCCAGAATATAACTACTCGACCACGCTTCCATTCCTGGAGCCATTTAACAAATGGCTAGGAGAGGGGCCCTTCTTCAACCATTTTGCTCCCATCTACGGCAAGCTGTGGCAGTTCAAGCCCGTCGTCGAGTCCTGGACCTTCGGTGTAAATCAGTCAAAGGACTATATCTACTTGCGGTATCGCGTGAAGGGGACCGGAACGTACGTGAACTGGAACCTGAACGAGAAGGTTTCACTTGTCGAGTAGCACCAGTCAAAGTACGTTGTCCTGACATTACTTGCAGTGGATGACAAGGATGAAGAGATTTTGCACAGTCACTCCATCATTATGCACGAGGATGATGAGTGCGGAGTCTTAGACCTGGACAGCCTTGTGGCAGAGCTGAATGCCGCCAATAACGAAAAGCTGGCAGACGACCTGCACAGGATTTTCAGCCCATGGCAAAAGCAGAACGCCGAGGCAGCGGCGCGCACAATCAACTACATATTCCGGGGGTTGGAAAAGCATATCCAGGGAGCAACCCGTAAACATCGAGGAGGAGCCCCACAAACTGTAGCCCCATCTGCTGAACCCGTTTTAGCGTCCACTGGTTGTGGACGGTCTGGGACCCAACGTGGCGGTCGAGGTGGAAATCGGGGTGGCAGCCAAGGTGGCAGTAGAGGTACTAGTCAAGGTGGGAGCAGAGGCAGCGGTAGGGGAAGTGCGCGGGCAGAGCCCCAAAAGAGAAAGTCGACCAAAGCCGTAGCCGGTGAATCAAGTGGTAAACGTCAAAAAGCAGTCACAGAGCAACAACCGACAACGGCTGGGAGTTCCGGATCCGCCCTCACTAACGTTCAACCAGGTCCGCCAAGCGAATTGCAGCCAATTGCCAATTTTGAGAAGGTGGTTGCGTACCAGAAGAACTTCCGAGAGAACAACAACGGTTGTTTTCTTTTCGAAGAACAAGCATTCCCGGTCCACATAAATCAGTGCTGGCTGCCGCGACCTAAATATGTCATCCGAAAGTTGGAACCAACACTCGTAGACAACAAAACGCAAGAACTGATCAACCTCCCAAACATGAAAGACCAGCAGACGATATGCTTGACTCCAATGGACAAAGACCGAAAACTGCTGAAGGACCGTCCAAAGGACTGGAAGTCAATTCAGGCTGGAAATTTTTTCATCATAAACGGCCAGCACAGCATCACTGCCGCCAAAGTGTTCTAAAAAGGCGGAGTTGACGCGAAGAGAATGGTAGAGTTGCAGACATGGCAAGCAAGAATCGTCTGGAGCAGAGATCCAGTGAAGCTCACAGAGATATCGAAGTGGTACAACGCAGCAAACCATATCACCCACAGCCAGCCCACCTGGAGGAACCAGATCTCAGCTTGCAAAGAGACTGGCTCTCCTACGAGAGACCGGCGGAGAAGGCTACCAATTGGGAAACACGAGGGAACTTAGCCGAGGTGTATCTGGTGGCCTACAAGGTAAAACAACAAAGGCTTCCTTATCTTTGGGTCGAGGATAACATTTACAGTCTTGGTCTGCTTGATCTGATTAAGTTCTTCATTTCATCAATCCAAAAATAAATGAAGCCTTTATTATCTTCGGGTCAAGGATAAATCCTTGCACTAAGCCTCCTTGTTTTATTTTCATTCCTTTGCAGAAATTTGTCGACGCCGTAATAATCCGCTACTAGAGCATAAACCCGGAAAAAGATGAAAGTCTGGTGAAGAAAGAATCAGACGTGAGCCACGAAATCCAAATGATCACATTGGCAGACTCCACCTACAGGTTGTGGGACCAGTTCATCACCAAACACATGGCGGGTTTACTAATCGACCCTCTGACGATGAAGCCACACAGCCTGTCAAAAACATTTAAACCAAGGAACTACACGCTGAAGAAGGAGTTCTTCAGGCACTTGGGCCACTTCACGGACAGGGACTTCAGAGATTATGTCGTCCATCTGCTTGGCCTCACACCCGGGCGAACTCTGCCCTACCAAAAGCTCACCGTCCACAGAGTTCCTCACTTGATAAAGGACTGTTTAAGCGGACCAGATTGGGTGGAGCGCAGGAAGCGCAAGAAGGTCATCACAGAGGAGCTGATGGCCGTAGATCCAACCTTGAAGTGCAAGGACAAGAATGGGGACGTGATCGATAGGGCCTGGAGGGATTGGAAATGAAAACACCTCTTCACGTCTGCGTCGTGGGACTTCCTCCTCAACGCATTGCCAAACAACTTCTTTGTGAAGAGGCTCACGAACGAGGGGAAGTTGAGGAGGGCGATTGACTACAAAGAAAAGCCGTTTTCAACGATCTATCCCATGTTCCAGCGTTTTGTGAAGATGAAGAAACACGTGGAAAAACCAAAGGGGGATGTCCAAGTCCGTGGACACGAATTTTATCTCCAGGCGTTTTACACGAGCCACATTTGGACGTACCACAGTCGAGCGCTCCCCATTGCAGTCATAGACTTCCGGCAGGTTCCCAGGCCAGCTCCAGGGTCCGGTGATCCCCCACCGGTCAAGACTCTTCTGAACTTCCTGCTCAATCACATGAGGCCTACTATGTCTTGCCGAATGTATGGATGTGGGTTGTCGGGAACAAGTACGACGAAGAAGCGGCTGTTTTGTTTGCAAAGGAGAACATGAAGCTCTTTGTCATGAAACAGTCCACATACGTTCCATGCAAGGCCGAGCGTCTGGACGGCCAGAGCAACCGGGTGATTGTTGCTCCATTTACGCTCCTGTTCTTCTTCAAGAAAGGGGGCGACGGTGCGCCCAAAGGCATTGACGCAATGCAGAAGGAGTACAGGACGTCGACTAAACCGTACTACCATGACTTTTGGAAGCACCTGGAGGCCAAGCTGAGAGTGCACAAGAGCGAACTGAGGATGGAGTTTTATATAAACATACTCCAGAGTTTCGCCATGAAAGGAGAGAACATGATCAGCATCTATTGTGGATCGAAGTTCATGATAGCAGCTAAGGTAGCATCCCATACCTGCCCTTGTTTATCCTCGAGTCGAAGATAAATCTGCCTGTTCATCACTGGGAGAAGTTTTTCTTGTTGGTTATCATTGACCAAATGCAGTTCCTGTTGTTTATTTGGTTGACTGATCTCTCAATATTCCAAGTCTGCTATCTTTGAGTTGAAGATAATGTCTATGAGATTCTAGCTCTGCTGATCCTTGAACGTACAACAAAATCGCTAATGCTTCAGTTACCATGTACAGATGTATGGACTCTTCTACTATGCAATTGAAGGGAGGCAGGAGACGGACGACTACCGTGCGATGGTCGGGAAGCACGGGGGGGGACAAACCTCAACAACTTCTTTCACGACAACTCGCCCTACCTCGCTAACTACGTGCGCCCGCGACTTCTTGGCACCTCGAACTTGAACTCAGAGTCCACAGACTCACTAGAAGTCAGTGAGAATGAGGAAGGGAATGAGGACGAAGAACGGGCTGAGAGGGAAGACGTAGGTGGTGAGTAGGAAACCGAACTCAGGATCAATGAGTTTAGATCAAATGAAGATGCTCTTGGAGAGGAGGAACTGGTGGTCCTGGCTGGGAGCTTTGAAGTGTGGAACCGGGGAGGCAGAGGAGGGTCACAGCAATCTAGCGCAGAGATCAGCTCGAAAGAGAAAGGGCAGGGCCCCGAGGATGCAATCGACTTGGAGTAAAACAAGGTTGACACGTACTCGGACATGGAAGACTTTGAATACCTCGAGGCTCAGATTGATGATGCTGGTCCGTCTAGGGTCGACAAGTCTGCGGATGCTGCAGGGGGTGATCTGCAAACTGGAGCGGATCGACAATCCGGGGAACCACCCGCAACTGCAAAGTTAGCACTTCTGCCCGGGAAGACTGAGAACAAGGAGTTCTGGGCGGTAAGGACCCAGGCTAAGGCTGAGAAGGAAGAAGCCAAGAGGCTTGAGAGAGAACGGGTGAAGGAGGTGGAGGAGAGGAATTGACGGCAGGCGGAAGAAATTGAGCAGCTTAGGGAACAGCTGCGGGCTTCATCGCAAGGACCTTCAGGATCACAACCGGGAGGCAGCGATGTCCAGGGCTTGGGCAGGTCCTCGCAAGTCTCCATTCACGAAGGAAGATCCCAAGATTATCTTTGAACCAAAGATAATCCGATTCCACTTCCGCCACCTCGTCAAGATGCAGTTCTTCCTCAGCCCCTCCAAGCTCGAAAACCGGACTCCTTTGCTCCCGTGGAGGCGTCGGCTCCCGTGGAGGTGTCTGTGCCCTCCCTTCCCGTACATTTGACGGAGCCCTCTGTCCCCGTTGAGATGCCGTGCCATGATACGGCTCTACAGGGGACCCCTACAGATGAGAGTTATCTTCGAAGCAAGGATAACTCGCAGCACCCCACTGGCGTCGAGTCGCAGTCAGAGTCCATCCCGGAGACGCAGGAGGGGGTAGTTGATATTGAACCTGTTCTCCCTTCGGTATTGTCAGGAATTCTGCTTGGGCTATGGGAAATGGAAAATCCCCCCGACAACGACGACGAGACCGTGGACTACGGAGAGTACTTGAACGATGTTGAGGCGATGGAGACAGATTAGGTACCCTCCCCTCAATCTTCAGACCCTTACGATTATTCATGAGTGACTCGATTGCCGTCTGCTGGATGTTTGATGTGGATTCCATCTTGCCTTTGTTTCCCGGTTAGAGGCACTTATGTCCATTGAATCTGACTTTCAGGGGGGAGTGGACAGTCTTTGATTGTGTGGCGTCGACAAACGATCCACATTTGATTGCCTCTTGTAGTATAGTGTAGAGTTAGGAACGAACGGTAGTTGGCACTTGTACATAATCTGCTAGAGATCAGCACGCTTTCTTCCGGATGTATCTTAAAATATTTGAAATAAATATACGCGACACTTATTCAATGGACTCGTGTCTAATGAATTGATTTTGTCCATGTTTGTGCCCAGCCCAAAAAAATTAGAAGTGTGCATCGTCCGTTGGCAATGAGGCAATCACTTAACAAAGGGGTTCTGCAGTCGCTTAGTGGAAATCTCTGCTTGTCGCCGTTTTATGGCTCTCATGAATCTACATTTCAACAGGTAACCGCAACTCTCTTGTGTTATGCTTGCTTCAGGTAGTACAGGCCGGCCGCGGAGAGTGTCCTCGGTAGTGGTCGCACCGCGACAGAAGTGGTTGAACATCGTGTTTGACTTGAACGGGGTGCTTGTCGAGTGCATTAATCAGTTGGCATACAAGGGTAAAACAAAATATGCGATCGACAATAGGGTCTTCAGCGATAAACACCCCACCATTATTGGCCATAAGGCCGTATTCGTTCGTCCAGACTTGAGGGAATTCCTAAACGAGGTATCCAATATCGCTAATCGCGTCGTAGTCTGGAGCTCCATGGTGAAGAAGAACGTGGAGCCCATAGCAGGATTCTTGTTCCAGTTCTGTAGTAAGTCGGAACCCTTCGACATCCTAGGACAGGAAAAGTGCTGGATGGTGGAAACCTCAAAAAACCAATTCTTTAGACATGGTAACGATCCCTTCAAGAGCCTTTTCCTCAAAGTGCTGGAAGATCACTTCTTCCTAGATCCAAACAATCCTATGGCTTTTAACAGCGACAACACTATTCTCATTGACGACTCCCCCTTAAAGAGTGTCCTCAATGAGAACGGGAACGCCATATTCCTCGAGAGCTGGAATCAGTACCAGTGGAGGGACAAGGTTCTAATGGGAACGCTGTTGCCATGGCTAAAACAACTCCACAAGGACTGTCCACCGGGTAGCCTTCGGGGGTTCGTGAACTCAAACCGGATTGGCAAAAGCCCTCTGTCGCGAACACTATAAGAAATCCCCGTTTTAGGTGACAAGCCCTAATTTTTTATGACGGATTTTAGATAATGTCAATGTTGACAACCCAAAATTTTTATGTCAACAAAAATGTACAATATAGCATCAATATTGACAATCCTATGTTTTTATGTCAACATCGATGTTACATTGTACATTTTTGTTGACATAAAAATTTTGGATTGTCAACATTGACATCACCTAAAATCCGTCATAAAAAATTAGGGCTTGTCACCTGAAACGGGGGTTTCTTATAGTGGAACCTCATACAGTGCTAGCAAAGTCCTGCTCGGATTGAGGATGTGTGCCAGATACTTGGGGACGCGATTCGTTCTGCCCGGGATGGATTTAGTGATAGAGCCAAAGAGCGAGAGTGACAGAAAGGACTAGACGTCCCCGTGTCGCCGTAGACTCTAGGATGGATTGTACATTTTGTAAATGTGGATTGTTTTGTGTTTGCAATTCAATTGTATCATTAAAGTTTTGAGAGTTCATTCCAATTTGTGGCCTCTCTCTTCGTCTCTAGGGTGCTGTTTTGTATTCTTGGACTGCTGTGATGTTCTGCATTGCATGTGATGTCTTCGTTTATCCGTGGGCCGAAGATAAATGTTTGGGGCTTCTATGCAATCGGGGGTGGCTTTAGTTCGGAGGATCTGATATGCGTATGCTCAAATGGAATCAGCCTACGATGAGGAGCCTCTTGTTTGGATCAGAGGCGTCGCTCTCGAGGAGGTCTAGCTCGGAAGGGGGGAGCTTCTTGGCGTCTTCGTATTCAAGGCCTTTCGTTTTCGGCTTCGCCACGGACGCGGCTTTGGCGGCCATAGACTTCTCCAAGGGAAATGTGGAAGAAAGCGTCGTCGACAGCCTGCCCAGTCGAGGACCGGTCGGGACCCCGATCTGCTCGCCGTCGCTGATGAAGTGGAAAGACTCGACACCTAGTCGACTGCGTTCGCAATCGCCAACTCCCCGTACCCCCAGCGCTCCACACAGGAAACTATATGCGGGCAACGATGGACATGCTGAACATCTTCGCCTCGACAATGCAGTGCTGTCGCCGGTCGCAGTTGGACATGACTCTCTCCACGTTGAAGATCCAAAAACGAAGTTGCTTTCCGGTGATTGCAATGGAGGTCGGAGATTGCAACATGGAGGCATCGTCGAGTCCCTCCGCCACAAATCCGGGGGGAGCGGTTCCGTGCCTTCCCGTGTACCTATTTTCAGCAAACCAGTTCTTAAAAAACATCAGCGATTAAATGTCTCACGTTCAATTACTTCTGCAGATCCGTACATAAACACTGTCCATAGGGTGCTACCAGGACCGCCTCCTCGAAGTTCTAGAACTCTTTCCAGCGATGATATTTATTCTCGAATCGAACGGAAGCGGCGGAGACAAGTAAAAGACATACTGAAGCTGGGGAGTTGTAGCCCCTTCCAGAGTGCCACTGAATACGCGATGCCTTCCTGGCGCGAGGATATTCTTAGAGGGTATGCCAAGCACAAAGCGCTGGAGGCGGAGAAGGAAGCGCTGGAGGCAACCAAGACCAGTTCTTCCAACGAGAACAAGCACGTTTAGCAGAGTCGTTCTTCTTCACAATGGAACTTCTCAGGATAACAATCATTACTATTAATAGAATAGCCATTGCCGTACAAAAAATGACCACTTTTAGCAAAGTAGAGCGCCTCATGTGCACATAGCCTCTACTATTTTCTCACCAGGTCATTTAGAATTAAGTAGATATCACTCCCTATGATTGAAGTGAATTACATAGATACGTGAGATAAACTGTTTCATATGTATATGGGTTTTCAAGTAAATTTATGTCTGTCAATGTAAAGTGGCCCACTTTTAATAATGTCACATACTTTTTGGCTAGGAATCATGTAGCATTTTGGAAATGTAACATGCTTCCATTTTGCTTTGTACTTATAATGTCTAATTTCTTAATCGTATTATTTTAGTGTTGCCTATATTTATCTTTGACTTTAAAAATTTATCTTTGAATGAAGGGACTTAAGGTCTAAAAATGACCAGTTTCCTTCATTTTAATGAATATGACCTTCATTGCAAAATTCATCTACACATAAAAAAGAGAATTTGGAACGAAATGGGCACTGCCATTGAAAGGCTTCATTTTCAAAAAGTGACGGAATTTCATACATGCAGGCCAAAAACTCTATTGTGCAAGATGTAATTGCTCTCAAGATGTAGAATCCACCACTATTTTTGCTTTTTGCCCATTGCAAAATTCATCTTCACGTGAAATAAGAAAAATGGCGAATGAAGTGGGCCCTGCCATTGAATGGCTTCATTTTTAAAATGTTATGGAATTTCATACTTGCATGCCAAAAATTCTATTGTGGAAGTTGTAATTGCTCTTAACATTTAGATTCCACCACTATTTTCACTTCTTGCCCATTGCAAAATTCATCTTCACATGAAAAAAGAGAATTGGGAACAAAATGGGCCCCGCCATTAAAAAGCTTCATTTGAGAAAAATCATGGAATTTCATACATGCAGGCCAAAAACTCTTTTGTGCAAGATGTAATTGCTCCTAAGATTTAGAATCCACAACTACTTTCACTTCTTGCCCATTGCAAAATTCATCTTCACCTGAAAAAAGAAAAATGGGGAATGAAATGGGCCCTCTGATTGAATGGCTTCAATTTAAGAAAGTGATGGAATTTCATGCATGCATGCATAAACTTCTATTGTGGAAATTGTAATTGCTCTTAAGATATAGATTCCACCACTATTTACACTTCTTGTCCATTGCAAAACTCTTCTTCACGTGAAATAAAAAACTTGGGAATGAAATGGGTATTGCCATTGAATGGCCTCATTTTTAAAATGTCATGGAAGTTCATACATGCATGCATAAACTTCTATTGTGGAAGTTGTAATTGCTCTTAAGATATAGACTCCACCACTATTTACACTTCTTGTCTATTGCAAAATTCATCTTCATGTGAAATAAAAAACTTGGGAATGAAATGGGCCCGGCCATTGAATGGCTTCATTTTAAAAATGTCATGGAATTTCATACATGCATGCATAAACTTCTATTGTGGAAGTTGTAATTGCTCTTAAGATATAGATTCCACCATTATTATTTACACTTCTTATCTATTGCAAAATTCTTCATCACGTGAAAGAAAAAACTTGGGAATGAAATGGGTCTTGCCATTGAATAGCCTCATTTTAAAAATGTCCTGGAAGTTCATACATGCATGCATAAACTTCTATTGTGGAAGTTGTAATTGCTCCTAAGATTTAGATTCCACCACTATTTTCACTTCTTGCCCATTGCAAAATCCATCTTCACGTGAAATAAAAAACTTGGGAATGAAATGGGACCTGCCATTGAATGGCTTCATTTTGAAAATGTCATGGAATTGCATACATGCATGCATAAAATTCTATTGTGGAAGCTGTAGTTGCTCTTAGGATTTAGATTCTACCACTACCATTAGAGGATTTTTGAGCTCTGAAGAGGGCCTTTAGGAGAGGAGGTTGGAGGGATGTTTTTGTATTTAAATGTCGTCCTTGAGGAAACTGATCCCCTATACCCGCTCACTGAAAAGATTAAAATTATGATGTACTTTTGCAGGACAAACAGCTCCTATTGGGTGGGTCACGAAGACCATTATGAAGCTTTGTCAAGGTTTTATTGTTTTAAATTTACAAGTTTATTATTTTAAATTTCATCATCATGACTTGAGGCTCACACAAGGACTCGACAAAAACTGTACGCAAGATAATTCGCTGACAACATTTGACTGATGAGATTAAAAAATTACCTTATAAGCAGAATTTTAAGCAGATCAATGATGTTGCTCATGTTCGGGTTCTCATCAAACAATACTGAGAGAACACATATGTCTGCGGCTTAATCCTTAGGCAGTACATGAAACATTTGAGTGCCGGAAAACATCCTTGCAGCAATTAGCTATCAGAAAGTGTACAAGGCTACCTTAACATGAACTACTGAATGGAATGAGCAAATTATACACAGTTATAGATTTAATACATAGTAGCACGCCTCAAATCACTAGACAAGTCCAACTGTCCGCTTGAATAAGAAAATTCATAAAAATCCTTGCGTGAAAACATGCTAATACATATGAATCCCCTGGATCGTGTGTTAAGCAAGTTCTTGAATCAGAGTAGTTCACGAAGACCTTGCTAATCTCGATCAAGCTACACAGGAAAGTCCTGAATTCGTGTAGTTCACTAAGATTCTAATCTCAATGAAGCACATGAAATAGAATTTTGTGATAGAAAACAAATATATATATGAGGGAACAGTCAAATGTTGTCAGCAAATTGTCTTATGTACAGTTTCCGTGTGAATAGCTATAAACTCCCAAGATGCTACAAAGCGCTTAGTGTAAAGCCCAAGAATTGGGCACGCTTTTCACTCCATACTTTTGACTCCATAATATGAAGAAATTGTGCTCTTTAAATTTAATGCAAGAAAATGATAGTTAAAACATGAAGGTCTACACTCTAATTCAGCAAGGCGACAAGTTCTCTATCAATTTCCTATGAACTAGTAACCGGATTGTAATCCTGCGGTGAATCCTCGAGTTGCCTATCAGCCTCATGTATACCCAATTCGGTGTTGCTTGCTATAGATACTTCATCTGTGTCCACCTCGTGTACTTTTGGTAATCTAGGAGCCCATCGACTCTTCAGTCTCTAATGAGAGGAGACCCATGCACAGTGTCTCTCACCTGCTGTAGATGATAGAGTGGTTTGACGACGGACATTGGCTTGAAGCTGGTCCGCTACGGCACGAGCATCTATTACTAGAGCTCTTTCCCTTTCACACTCACGGTGTTGTATCACATGATACCACCACTCAAATGTTTGGATAATTGCTGAGTGTTTTAAATTTGTGCCATCATGTTGAGTATGTTTCATATAAGTGGACTTGGCCTGGTAGTGTGTCTTTTCCATGCCTTGAGTAGACCAGATGGCAATGCTGCCAAACTGTTGCACGAACCATGATGAGTGCTTAACAAGAACATGCTATTACAACAGGAGATCCCACACTATATGTTAGTAATTCGTGTTAAATTCAAGCAGGATGAGAAAACAATGTGAAACTCTCCTATTCAGATTATGTTAGAAAACACTTTTAGAGCCTGTTCATTTTATTGCTTAAATTGTAGAGCAACCGTTGCAGGCAACTGTGACGATGATCTAAGCCATTATAGTATCTATTGAAAATATCTCCTCACAACATTTTGGAAGCTTTCAGAAGCGAAGGCTTAAGTGATGATCGAGAAGTTGTCATAAACGTTCATAAGTCAAGAATTAAGGGAAGCACGTCGACCAAAGTGATGAAAATATCATGGGAGCTCCTCCCGCAACTTGATTTATCATCCGCTCATGCATCTGGCACTCAGCACATACTAAGAAGACTAAAATCATACACATATTGAATCATTGACAATCTATTTCAAGATATCTCCTACACTAGTAACTTGAAGCCATAGTGTAAGCTTATGTTTCGATTTAGATTCAGAGCACTTGCAGCCTGACATATAATAAGGACATTTTCAAGGGAACCGAAACAGGAGAGGCATCATAGATCCAATTCAAAGAGGATGTACTATTTGATTCCACGTTTGGCAATTTGATTAGGAGAAGTCAAATGTAAGAAAAAAATCTACAAAATGTTCAAGAGAAACTACACAAATTGGTTTTAGGTTCAAACTAGACAAGGATTTCAAATCATGAAGATGAATCAAGCATTGACCACATATCTAAAGCTGTTGTGCATAATAACAAAATAAAGAATTCTGATTAGGGCTACATACTACATAGTGGGTGACTGCCCCTTCCCCGAAGGCTTTTACATATGCCCTACCCCATCGCTCAACCTTGGGCTTGTATGTTTCAATCTCTTGAGGAGTTAAAGACATGGCTTTGAAGTAAAATTGTAAATCATCAAAGGCCGCCCAGCATTCTTGTCGGTCAATCTTTGCTTGGCCTTGCCTGGTGTTATTCCTCTTTGCTTGGCATACGTCCTTCCACACTTTTTCGAAATGAGACCAAGACAACTTTTTGAACATCTTCCGACACTTGGAGCCGTTAAAGCTAAACTTGCTTGGTAAGTCTGAATTAATCCCTGAGAGTTTTGCATCTTTCTTTAAGACTATGGCTCCTCCATCCAAGCCTGCCTGAGATAGACAATGTTCCATAGCTGCAACTGCTTCTTTTCTCTCTTCAGCATCTTTTATCAACCAAACATAAGAAAGTTGCAAGTGAATGATCTTCTCGATTATCCTGCACAAAGCATGAAGCGTACAAAAATGCACGTTTGTTATGGGAATGTCAAAAATGGAGGACCACTTACCGGTTCCATCTGGACCACTAGAAGGACCTCTGACCGGCTTGGCCGGAATGGAACGAGAGAACAAGCCGCCATTCCATGCCTGTTTAAATTTCCAGGGCTCATGACTTTCGGCCTCTGTTAGTGTTCTCCTCTTTGCTTGCTTTTGCCAACAGTACATACACATGCGCTCAACGACGCTAGTGTGTGAGCGTGGAGCGGCGAGCTTGTGAGCTGCGAGCGTGGAGCTTGTGAGCCTGGAGCCTGAAAACTTTAAAAAAATATATATTTTTAGCCCAAATTTTTTTTCCAGAATTTTTTTTCAAAAAAGGAAAAAACTTTCTATTTATAGTAAATTTTTGGACCTATGCCCGCTTTCCCTATGACCATGGATGTCAGTTATAAATTTTTTATTCTCTAACAATTGTCATTTTTAACAAATAAGACCTTCACACTTTTATGCATAGTTTAGGACTTTCTTCTTCCACTAAATTATATTCTATACACAATTGAAGATTTTGTATAGAACATAATTTAATCAATTGAGCAAATAATACTCATAAAAACAAAGGTGGATTTAGGATAGCCTCTACTATAGCTGCTCTAGAGCAACTTTGATTACTAAGCTCAGTATAGAGAATGCGTCCACTGGCATAATTAGAGGCCTCACGGGATTTGAACCCGGGCCATCAACTTTCAGTCTCATTGACTCCTCACAAATATACTCCAATCTAAAGGAGTGACCACCCCTTTCAGAAAAGAAATTATAAAATGTGGAAGACGTCTTCTAGAAGATTAAAAATAAAATGAAACCAATAAGAAAAGGAAAAATGAAAATGAAAAGTGAAGAAAAAACAAAAAGAAACTCAAAGAAAAAAATGGATAAGATTTAAAAAGGGAATGCGACAAGAAAGCTAAAATGGAAATAAAGAAGGATGTCAAAGAAATGGAAAAAAATTTTAAAACCCAATTACATGAATTGATTTCATATTCATACTTGCATTACAAGATTTGGGGTCAACGTTGTAGTTGTTGACCATTCCAATGTTGCTACCTCTACTCTGGAACAGTGATGATTCCTGCTCGAAGTAAAAGAAGCTTCAGCTCGTTGAAGCTGTAACTGGGTGCATGAATGAATTGGTCATCATGCATGTCCATCTTGCAAAAATATCGGTATAGGTAGTACAAGTGCTTGCAATTCACATATGCCTGACGCCCTCCAATTGCAGAAACAGACATGTGAACAAAGTCCGGGCATGTGCACGACGGGAACATACCCAATGTAATTCGGTACACATTTTTATTAGGGTCTGTCCCGGTCTCCAATGACACTATTGCACCTAGGCCTGGAAAAGGAAGCAAGGTCACTCCCACAATTTCACCTTTCACATTTCCAACACTCTCCCACTTGTTTCGTTGCTCAGTAGTTGGTACATTTGTATTTCTTCGTATGGTTCTGTTGTTCCTAACTGTCGGATACACACTTGCATCTTGTGGCGGCGGTTGATCATACAAAACACTCTTGAATATGTTTGACATGTTGAAGAGTCGTCTTGGAGACAATGTAGGGCATTCTTGGAGATGGAAACCCGCATGCTGTAGATAAAGTGTCTCTTCTCGATTCAGGTTGGTCTCGGTTAAAACAGGCCAAACCTCGGGAACCTCAGGCCTATCAATAATGTACTTGCGCTTCAACCCTTTAATACACCGTTCAATATCATCCCAACAAAACCAGAAGTCTGCCACCACTTCTCGCTTATTCCCGTAATCTTCCTTCCTTCCACGATACGTGGGAGCAGGGGTGCCCTTCCGTCCTCTTGCAATTTTGGCAGTGCACTTGATGTTGGACGTCCGTTGCTGAGCTTGACATTTGGCGTTTGATTTGTGGCTAATCCTTGCAATGTGCCACTTTGACGTGTCGCAGTCGCTTTCAAATGCAAGAGTAACATGTCGGGATGGTTGTATCTCAGTCAGCTTTCCTTTGTCCATCGAAGTCTCCAATACAGCCGTAGTCGACCTTGTTCATACACGAGGTTGAGAAAAATTGACTTTGTCAGGTTGATGTGAATCTCCTGCATCGCCAATTGGAACGTCCAGCTTCCTCTTTGTGCTTCCAAAGATCTCTTCACCTTCCAAGTGTGGTATGCGAGTTCCAACATCCTCGGCTCCAGGTAATGTGTTTAGTGCCTCCGCCATTTTCTTTGGGTCTCCGCTTTGTCGTGCAGCTCTCAATTTCAATTCTCCCTTGGACGGACCAGATCCACTTGTATGTCCTTTCAAGTAAGCACGGTAGTTTGTCATCTGTGATCATGCTCGGATACTATCATCGCAAGTGGCGTCAAACAAATTGTTACCTCTGTTGTTGGACATTTGAAGCCACTTGTTATGAATTGTTTCCGATAAGTTGCACGAAGACATGTCCGCCAGCTCCTCCAAACTCAAATCCTACAAAGCCATTCCACAAAACCATGATTTCAATAGTTACACTTCATACATCAAAGCTTACAACCCCTATATACATTCATGTTCTTCCTCTACAAAGAAACATTGCAACTACTACCCAATTTCACTTATAAAATAAAAAACAACAAATTTCTCCTACCGTTTTTTTTTTTTTTTTTTTTTTTGGTGGTGCAATTGACCCAAAACGAGGGGACCGCAAGGGAGTCCAAATACCCCTTTTGGATCCGACAAGGGTATTTGGAGTCCCTCGCAATACCCCCGTTTTGGGTCAATTGAACAAAAAAAAAAAAAAAAAAAAGGGGCCGTTGTTACTCCAAATTAGTACTCAGAACTCACGCACGCCTATTTCAATCCAATTTATTTATTTTTTAAATTGAACACTAAAATTGCAATGTATCAAATGAAACTTAAGTTCAAATTCAATGTGCACGTACCATTTGCATGAAGCCTCCCCACTACCGATATCTGAAATGCCAAAATGCAAGCCAATGGTCCAAGTGATGAAGTGCATCTTCAGTGGCAGCTCCAGACGATAACCACCAAGATCGTATTGCAAGGTAACGTGTCTCTGCTTCTTCCATAGTCTTTGCATCTTTATATTGTCTGCATAGTGTGTTGTGTTGTTGCTGGAATGCTTCTTTGATATGCTTTTGAGTGTGATTTTGGAGAGAAGTACTCCAATGCAACAAGCACGTTCTCTCACAATTCTCCATTTTGTCATTGGCAAAACCTGATCCATAGACAATACGGACCGCATTCCAATTGGCCATAGCGCTGTCTGCCATGAACCCTTTGAAATTTGGATGATCTACTCCGTGTCGTGACATGACACTGTTCAAGCACTTCCAAAATTGCACTTGGATCTCTGTATCTTCAGATTGCATGTCGCATGTTGAAATGGTCATCACCTTCTTGTACTCTGGATCGTACACGTGGCAAGCCATTGTCGTCCAATCTTTTACACGTTTCACGTAGTCAAACATCATCCACGCATTTTGTAGATTCCCTTCGGGTTGCATGCGCCTCACCAAGTCCACTCCACTTCCAGGTCCTTCGGTGAGCATCTTGAAAACGTATACTTTTTCCTTCCCTTGACCAGGGAAGACGCTGTCGTGAATGTATTCGAACCTCGACTCTTTCTTCATGGTCATCATGTTGTCGATAACACCTCCTCGATTGCTTGAGCGAAATGAAGATATTACATTCCGTATATTTGGACTGCTCAAATACTGGTAGCGATCCATGACCTCTTCTAGTTCCTCCCCTTTCAACATCGCTTTCTCTCCCTCTCCGTTGTGAAATAGATAGTTTGTGAGGAAGTCCTTGCTAGCAGAGAGAGCAATTGCGGAGTTGGTGGCCGTGGGTGTCTTGGCCACTTGCTCCGCAATGAGTCCGCAAATCTTCTTTGCAGAATCTCTATACATGCCCTTCGCCACAGGGTGAGCATGTTCTCCGAAGTGAATGGCGGCCCTACTCATTTTCGGATTCTCAATGTAGCAGTAGTAAATCCTAGCATCACATGTGTCTAAACACGTAGGGGATTTCTTACATAGCTTGCAAGCTAGAGTACAGTCTTTGGGAGGACTACCTCCTACTGTGAGAGGGAACAACGTATAACCAGTCCACTCTGTTTCATTGTGTTTTGAAGCCCTTTTGAAGTAATCACAGTCTGGATTATCACATGCAAGATGACCGGCGCAGTATGACTTACGGAATTTGAGGTTGTCGGAGTTGTGAATGTTTGTCGTCACCAACTTGCACCAAGGGTGTCCGTCGTAACGCCGGTCCATAACCTCCAAGTTCCGGGCGGCAGAGGAAGACGAAGATGCACGACACGGAGGTAGTTCAAAGATGACATTCTCGTTGAATACTGTTGGAAGATATTGAACGCGGTGATGCTTAACAGCATTCAAATCCATTGTGGACAGTTCGTTCCTAGAACGATGTATAGCAGACAATCTTCTCAAACATTCCATTATGCTAACTCTATCAACTGGACTTGGATGCAATGGTGGACGTGACAATAGAGACTGTGTAGGACTGTTGGATGGAGTACCAGATTCTAAGTTCACTACAGATTTGGCTTGCGATTCAACTTGCAGACAAGTCGATTGCTTAATAAGTGTCAAATCCGGAGACTCTCCTTCCGATTCGGATGACAACTCTATGATAGTATCTAACCTCTCGACCTTCACTGCTCGAAGAACAATAAGCTCCCGTAGCACCGGAAAAACCTCACACGGTGGACTAGGAGAAACAGTGTGCGTGATGCAAGGCATATCAAGGGTTGATGCATCAGACTGGCGACTGAAAATCTCAGTTGACATAGCTAACATGGACAGAGGAAGCCCATAAGCTCTATAATTTCCTATTGCAAGATACCAGCAATGACCATCTTCTTCCATGGACTTCACTACAGGAACCGACTGTTGTACTTCACCTGATACTGACTGCCTCTCTTCTTCGACATAGATAGAGGATTCCACAAATCTAAAGCGGACGTGAAGAAGATGACTGAGCACTCTTGCACGTCCTCCCTCATCTACCGGAAACACGAGGGGGACCTCATGACCATCTACGCGAATGGAAGCCATGATACAAAATACGTTGTTAGGGAATACTGCAAATGGAAGAACTTGGTTCTTCTTTTGTGGTAATGGACTATTGATCAATGTAAAATACTATAGCCTGCATGATACCTTTATCGTCAAATTAGGATGAAGATAGCACGATCTAAGCAAGTGGATGAATATTTACAGTCAATTCTGAGCACAGCTGTCATTCCACCGTCCAAGCATATTATTAGTACATACATTTCTGAAAACATAAAGTCTGTAAGGCAGCTATGTCAGGCACATTCTGAAAGCTTGCATTTGAAATACTGGCGCACCTATATTAATTATCATACATTCCTAAATTTTGAGGAGTCAGAAAGGAAAAGGTTAGTGTTAGAGTGCTACTTAAAGTTTAGGTTTCTATAACACTTATGTTGACGGCGCTTTACAAAAGGTGTTACCTACCATGTCTGTCAGTCTCTATTGCCGCCGTCTCTAACCAACCTACTTTAGGGTTTAGGGTTGTAGGTTTAGTGTCCATGTTGTTCTTGTGTATATAAGACCTCTCCACTTCTTGAGAGCTCATTCTTACTGAATGTCTGCATAGTTGAATACCCTTTGCTTTTCACTTAGTTTGGATCATGTGTATACTCTCACCTCATGTTCATAGAAGATTATAGCTCTCCATCTCTTGTTCCATTGCAGTCCAATCAGCGTAGGAAGCGTATATCTATTTACTTCTCCTCTAGGAAGGCACTTAGGAGATCTAGATTGTCTCAAAGAAAGAAAGCTGTGTCAAAGACAGGTCATTCGAAACCCGGGAACTTGAAGAAAGCTCTTCAATTCCAAGGAGAAGGAAGTGGCGCACCGGAGGGAGATGGGCTGGAGAAGTTGGAGTCAATCCAGGAAATGTCTGAGAACACCACAACCGCACCACATGTAGATGTAAGCATCACATTATCCCATTTCTCTACTTTGAGACGTTTTCTATTTGTTCTTGTTCTTTTCTTGACAAAAGCAGCTTCCAATGTGATTTTCCTTAGATATTTTATAGCCTCTGTACCCATTCAGTAGTCCTCTGTGGTGGATAATAATTGAGGAGGGATATGAATTCGATATACAAAAATGGATATAGTGTACGGAAGTTGGATATGAAGTATACACATGCATTTTTATGAACATCTGTGCCTGAATATCCTATATGGAATTCATGTGGTATCCACTGATTATATGAAGGTATATATTTGTATAGTGTACAATGTCAAAGCTACCCGTATGCGGGTAGCTATATATCTGGACAATTGCATGCATTTGCACTAAGATAATGATTATATAGTAAGTCCTTCCAGTTCATAGTGACAGAAATGAAGGTGTATTATCTGTACTCCTGAGGCTCGAACATGGACTTTTCAATTGGTAAACTTTAGTTCCAAAACTGTGTAAGGTAGGAGGCTCCAATTTTGGAAGGCCAATTATAATTGTTCAATCGACTATCATAAATAGTGCCCACAGTTTAGAATCAGCATTCAGACATGGATCACAGTTACTTCAATGTACTTTTAGCTCTCAAATTGTGTTCTTAAATCCCGTTCAGTAGAATATACATTCATGTGAGGTTTAAATAAATGAAAGCATGTTGAGGATCATTCTCTGAGAGTCAAATTAATGAATTCCTCTAAGTTTCAAGGGCTCCATTCAAGTGTTGATTATGACTTAGATTGGTCCATTGTTAGGCACCTTACTCTGTAGAAACTCATAGTTAATTCATTCTAAGTCAAAACATTATGATTTAAACTGTCAATGAAGTGTTCTATTTTTTTCTTTCTAGCAAAAATATTTGAAAAATGGGGTATTCCATCGATTGTCCTAGAGAGGTCCACTAACGCTTAGTTGGTCAATTTAAGAGACTCCTACCTTATTGTGGTCTTTGAGTATACTATGTACCATGTCTAAATATTAAAAAATTATGAAAAAGCCCATACACTACTTTGGGGCTTTATTATATACACTTTAGAAATAAATAGGAAGTCTTTAATGGGGCGCAATTGAATATAATGGTGGTATTGTTTTCTAATATTTTGAAGTACTACATACAAAACTAAAAGAAGAGGGTTATAGTGAGTGACTACTAGTACAATACAAAAGAAATATAATTGTAAAATATATATTAGACACTAAGAAGGTCCAACTGTCCAAGTGACTATAGTTGATTTTCATGAGGAGCAATATCATATTTTGATATCCAAGTTTGTTGTACTCCTTCAAGGACGCTCAGGGTATAAATTGATTAGGATATGCTCTGAGGGTGCCTGATCTTACATAAATTCACGAATTTTTTTAATTTCATCCAATTGGTGCGGAAAATTACTGCAAGGATATCAATTGTTGATGACCTGTTAAACAACCATATCAATCCTGCTGTATGAACTAGTTGTCAGGGTATTAAAAGGGCATCAATTGGTCTATAGAATTGCAAGGGTATCAATCGGTTGCAATAAGTGTATCATTTGAGACCATTCACTAGTATCATTGGCTGACATGAATGTGGTTCAAACTAAGGTAGGAGGTTGTAAAATGGAACAGGCTCGTAAATGGAACATAAAATAGAGGTACATTTTGCACTCTCCAAAGAAGAAGCAGTCTACATTTGAGAAGGTGGTGGATTTTAGAGCCCAGAAATTGAACTTTTTTTCAACTTCAAAAATTTGTAACTTATTCCATAGAGGTACAAAAAATATGAAACAAATGGGGTTAGATGTCAATTCCATTTTTCTTTTAATGAAAATTCATTGGAAAATATTTCAAGTTTTTGCTTCTCCAAAATGCAAATCAGCTATTAACTGATTCATTTCTGGACTTAGCGCAAGTCTTTGCAGGAAACTCTCAAGTTGACTACATTATCTACACTCATCTATACTCAAAAGATAGGATACTTACATAGTCGATCAGAAGTTGCTTTTGTAGTTTTGTCCTCATCCCCGAATAAACACATTGACTTTCAAGTTTAAAATATCATGGGGGACACCTTTAATTTGAATCTAACATGTATCCAACTGAGATTAATCCGCAATTTCATGGAACTAACTTCAAGCTTAAAATTGCATAGTGCTGCTGTGAATAGACATTCCCATGATCTTCCGAATACTTTCCTGATTCCTGCAGTCTTCACTAATGATTCTGGATTGTTGAATATGGCAAGTGATCACATGAAATCAGCCCGCAATTTAGAAAAAGGAATTTGCTTTATCCATTGTCAATCAATAATAGCTTCTCCTTAAGCCTTGTCATAAAGGAGAGAGCGGAGGCCCATGCTGGACAGAATTAGTAAATTCTAATACACGCAGCCGAGCTACATTCTCGGATAAAGTAAGAAGCTCTGACGACTCGTCTTCCCCCTCCAAAGCCGATCCTGAAATCTTACTTCCTCTGACGGTGGCACATTCAGAACCAACACTTCAGTGTATGTCGATTTCGAGTTTCCATAGCAAGATTTAATTTTTGACAGAGCCTCCTGGACGTGCAGAGATCCGCTACAGTAATGACGAGAGCTACTCGGAGCCATACAAGGAAGAAGGAAGTGACGTTGGAGGAGGAGCATTCGTCGCCGCCGCCACCAGCAGCAGACGTCATCGAGGTAATAGGAAACTTTTGTTCACTCCTAATCAATTGAATCTCTGTCTTTTAATCAGGTGTTCACTCAACAAAGTAGATGATCTTGTTTTGGAAATTTGAAGCGAGAGTGCTGTCGTTCTTTAAACCTGCTTTTATGTGGACGATAGGAATGCATGCAGATTTACAGAGTTAAGGGAGCAATAATATTGGGCAGGCTGAGTTCCATGAGCCTATAGCACGCACAGCGGACAGATTGAATTACTGAATGCTCAGAATTGTGATCCATCGTTTAGATTATTACTTTGGTAACGATGATGTCCAGTCGCAATTTTGTACGCTCGGGCCTTGGGCACATGAACGTCACCACTGTGACAATCAGTGATCTGAAACTCCCCAGTTTTGATCTGGCATTGTGAGCATCGACCGTGATCTGGCACTGTGAGCATTGACCGTCTTGTTATTTCCTCCAACTACTGAAATGTTCAAGCAACTAAACATGTGCAGTTTGGTAAACTCGGAGGTTCTCTTTGGTAACTGAAGCAGGCTCAATAATAGGCATCCAGGCAAGAAGTTTGTCCCGTGACCAAAAAGAAGGGTAGCGCGAGCTACCCCTCTTTTTGGTCACGGGATAGACTTTCCTCTTAAAAGCGAATCTCTTTATCTTCCATGTCGTTTAGCATTCTCGTTCGGAAGCTTGTCTGTTCATTTTCGCAGGTTCATGTACTTGCTTTTCCTCGTTAGTCGACTAAGCGGCTGAGCCTCGCAAGCACTGCAGCGACAAACCCGAGAAACCTAGACCCAGGTTGACCGACCGATTGGCAGCACTTAATTGAGTTCTCTGGAATTAGTACTGTCTTGCGCGATACAGAATCGTGATATATTTCCGAACAAGAGCATTCCAGTTTCGTGATTGATCGGTGTGAGAGTCCAGGCAAAGATTCTAGAAAGCTACTGTATAGAAGTAATGCTTGTAAGTCTAAAGTTGACAGATTCATTACAATTTTTTTAGTACGTGAAATCCGAATAACTGAATATATGGTACATCCTCATCATAGTCACCTGACCAGATTCTAGTTACAAATACCGAGCAAGAACTATATCTCTGATCGGGTTTTCCAAGTTTTGTTGACGTTTTTATCCTGCAATATCATCCAGGTTCAATTATCGATCTCGATTGAATCGCGTAGGTAGCAGGCAGTCTGTTTAGATTATGCGTGATTATTTCTGATTTTTGGTAGTAATAAAACTCTGTTTAGATTATGGGAGGCTGCGACTTTCGTTATGGCGGGCTTGATATGGCAGGCTTGTTATGGCAAGCTCAATTCATGGGTCCGAGGATTTACAAAAATTCACTCTGACTGTCGACGTTGCAGGAGAGTGATCTCAGTTCGTGACCTGAAACCGGGGTAGCGCGAGCTACCCCTCGGACCCCTGTCAAACCCGACAGTAGTCCTGGGGGTAGCTTGCTCTACCCTCGTTCCAGGTCATGAGCCAAAATTTTTTTGCATAAAGCTCGTGAAGTGAGAAAGGTTTCAGATTTTTACTTGTGAGAGAGAGAACACATGATGTCAGATCAGAGACGTAGCCGAACTATTTCTCTAGTGTTAATGTCTGGATTTATTCTCGAAAAATTATGTCTGAAATTTCACGTGAAGGTGATTACTTCCTGTCACTTTGGAGCTCATGTTTGAGAAAATGTTTTCGATAGAGTTTAGTATGGCCAGTTCGGAAGTTTAAGAAGGTGAGTGTTTAGGAATAATGCTTCTCAGTTTTAAAATTCTATGAGTATTTTTTGGCCTAACGAGAGTCATATTGGTGAAATTGAAATGGACTGACAGAATGTTTAGATTCCGCTACTTTGTTTTAGTCAGAGCATCAATAAAATTAACCTGTATGATTATAAAAAAAGTCCAGCCCAGCAGCTTTCATTTGTTGACAGAGTTGAATATGAACGTGGAGGTGTCATACGTTCAGGCTTCTGACCCAAAACAGGGGTAGCGCGAGCTACCCCCACGACCCCTGTTGGGTCCGACAATGGTCTTGGAGGTAGCTCGCGCTACCCCTGTTTTAGGTCAAGATTAAGGAAATGACTAGTGAATCTTCAAGTAGTCTGGATTTATACTTTCAAACTGATAGTAAAGTTGTCGATCGCTTCATTCAAATTGATATTTTTAGAAGGATAGGACAATTTCAAGTAGACCGCACTAGTTAGAGCAGCTGGTAGATTATTTTTTGGGTTGTAGTGCCTTTGATTTTGGTATACAGTTAATACGAAAGTTGGAATTGATCACATCAACTTGTGAATGGGTAATTTCAATCACAAATAAATTTGATACATTGAAGTTCTTGAATTCATACAATTATGAATCTTAACTGACTAGTGTAGAACATATTTTAAACCCAATAATGAATAAGCAAGGTCAAAAGTAGTCAAAAGTACTAAAATTAACAACATTTAGCCTTAAATGAAGTAGGGGGATTACTTAATTTCTCAAGTATTCTAGGCCTAATATGGAAAGCAATTGAGATTACATAATTTTAATGATGTCTCTCAATCAATAGTTATCAAGTACAATTTTTTAATCAAATGTTTTTACCTTCCTCAACAAATTAAAAAAGGAATATCTTACAATATAATCTAAAACCAGCAATCAGTAATTCCATCTTTAATTGATTGGTGATTTAGAAATTATGATTTTTACAAGGATAGGTTTAGTAGGAGTTCAAGATGATTAATTCTAATCATAGGTATTTTTGAAATATCTATTTGAAATTTTGGTGCATGTAATTTTTGAAGGGTTATATATTGAACTGCGGTAGTCGATTTTTGAGCCTAGTACCTTCTGAATTCTATAATGTTTTCAAAGTAAAATCTCATTATTCTATACTATTTGAATGGTCAAAAACAAATTATACAAGATCATTAAGAAATGATGAAATAAAATCTACACTTGTGGTCCTCAAAGAATTCAATTTGCTCTTTATCCTGTATACATTTAATTTCATAGAAACTCATAGTACATCACATCTCAATAATAGAATTGGAATTTATGTAGATTCATTTAATACTTGAATTTGTTTGGCACAGTCTCTTTGTCTATGTATTTTTCTCATTGAATATTTGTTGCTAGTCTTTGTAAGTGAAGTATCCTCACTTGTAGACTTGAATGATATTGTTGACCTTAACTTTGTTCATTGTGCAGGTGGAGACACATGAATAGGGCAAGTCATTTCACCTGTAGTGGAAGCTGTCACAATCCCGATTGTGGATGTGAGAGGGCCTTCGGAGCCGGTGACATCCAAAGTCATCCACATGGATATATCGAGTGATTGTGTAGCACCTGATATTCCAGACGTGGTAAGTCTTGGCACAAGATTGGCCATCATCGATCGATTTTACGATTATGTGGAAGAGCCACACTTGAGTCGATTTAGTGCACCTAAAATTCGAAAACAAAAACAGCCAGTCTGGTCACTAGAGAGTTCTAGCACAGAGTACAGTTCAGAGTGTCATTCTGATGTTTCCGTTTGCAGCCCTCAAGTGGAGGAGTTTTGCACTTGTGCCTGTAGTGGTGAAGTGGGCAGGCATGAGATTGTATTGATTCACCTGAGTTCTGACTCAAATTGTACCATTGATTCTATTTGAATGAAAATGGTAACATTTATGAGTTATTCAGTTTGTAAAGGACTTTCACAATTATATATTGCAATGATTAGATTGTATCACTTTTCCAGCTTATAGTAAGTCAACAATACTGTCACATGAATGACAACTATGGGTTTTTTTTTAGAATTCTTTTTTTCATTTGAATTGGGTTACATTTTGTTCAATTCAAAAATTTAATGTTATGACTTTGGTCGTTATTGCAGATGGATGAGTCTCCTTGGCGTTGACCCAAGTAGACCAACCAATCGTGACGCCAGGGACGGATGAGACTACCCAGCCCGAGATCATTGGCCAAGAGGAAGGAGATTTTTCTACAGAAGGTGTTCCTGATGAGGAGGGGGTGAATGATTTACTAGAAGACAATCTTCGAAGGTTGCAAAAGGTGGACTCAGTGACAACCATTGCAAGCTTGAGAATGCGGCCTCAGAAATTCTCTAGACTACACATTCCACTGATCCGGTTAGTGGCAATGCCCATGGTGAAGCCAACTCTTTCTTCAGACCTTGTGAAGTTGGAAAACGAGTTTGCTCATGGGTATCGTGAAGGAGCGGCCGTCTTTTATGTTTCTGTGACAAACGAAGCCGGGGAGAGCTCTGAATTCACTCTGGAAGAGATGAACGGTTGGAGTCGCTTGTGGAAGAAACTCAACGATGAATTTGTGGAGTATGTTGAATCAATTCCTAAGCTGAAGTTCATGAAGAACTTGAAGTTCTTTGTATGCGACAGGAACCATCACCGCATTGTATGGATGAATGTGATTGACCGCTTGTACTCTGAGGATCCAAGATTTCACAATGCCGTCGATAGCATTGTTTTGGAAACAAAGGGGAGAATTGAACTAGTCATACAAATGATGCATGATATAAACAAGTGAGTGAATTTCATTTATATTACTATTTTCTTGAACTTCTTTATTGTTTGTGACTTCAAACTTCATGAGCTTTAATCATTTCAGATGTTCAAATATCTTTGATCGTTTTATGTAAATTGCAGATCAACGGAGGACTCTCATGTGAAGACAAACTTGGTACATACTCTGTACCGAGTCCAGAAGTACGGAGTGACTCCATATGAACAATTTGACGAAATGCTGAGACCATCGGAAAAGATACGTTGCAGTGTCCAGGGTGGGAAGAAACAATGGTCCTCTATGCCTCAGGGGGTGTTCACGACATTTCTTTTTCGGGTGAGAATCATACTTTTTGAATGATCATGAATATATGTCACTACATTTGATCATGCTGCATTGTTGTACGTTTGTTTGGTAAAAGATTCGTAATATTAATGCTCTTGAATTTTTGCAGCAAGAGATTTCACAAGCGGCGGATGCTGCAGTGCGTAAGTACAACGAGACAAAAGCTGTGGAGGAGAGGACTCCAGAGGGAGTTGCAGAAGCCATGAGAGTTGGGGCTAAATTGATGGCGGGCAAGATGTACGCCAAGACGGGGAAGTTATTGTCTGTGGCAAGCCCGCTTAACGGTCCCGAATTTCTTCCAGAGGTGCTATTCTTTTCAAATCCATTCTGGTATTTATATTTTTATTTTCTTTACATTTCGTTTAAAAAGTAACCATGAATTATTCAATTATACAGGTTGAAAATCATTGGATGGCAAACGAAGTTTCGGAGATGACTCTGGAGAAATTGCAGATGGTTGCCACATGCAACACATCTGCATTTCAGAAAACCAAGTTTCTGAAGTGGTGGAACTCTTCAATGCCTTCCCGAGAGGCTAGGCAATTTCCACCGAAGCCGGTTTCTGAAGATAAGCTGAATTCCTTCCTCAACAAGTGCGTTTGGTGGGCAGGGGTAATTTTTTGACTATATTTTTCCTGAACTATGATGCATGTAAATGTTTACATAATACATGTATAAAATTTGATATCTTTCCTTGTCATTTGCTTCTAGTCCAGTCAGAAATTTATGAATGTGGCTTATTTTCAGATTCAGGATGCTGCGGTTGACTACTTTGCAAAGGTGGAGAAGGACGACAAACTCAACATCAACATGGCATCCCCACTTGAACCGGAGCTTCTTACAGAGTATATTGAAGGATGGAGGAGGAAGTTACGGGATCACGCGTTTAACCCAACTCTGAAGGGTCAACATTCATTCAAGAAGTTTGATGCATTCTTGAATTATGATGGAGCAGATCAGGCCGTTCAAAGAGCTGTTTTCCGGTACTAGTTTCAACTTATTCAATCATACTTTCATTCATTGTAATTTATTGGTTTCGTGACTGGAAGTTGAAAGAATGGTGTCAAAAAAATTTTAAAGTTTGAAGCCATAACCAAAAGTGGGGGTACCGGTAGGTACGTCTAGAACCCTTGTCGGGTCCGACAAGGATATTAGAGGTACCCACTGGTACCCCCACTTTTGGTTATGGCTTCAAACTTTAAAAAAATTTCGACATTTTTTTTATATGACTGTATTTTTTTTCGGTTAATTTTGATTTATTCATTAAAGTTGCATTCAGTATTCTTTTGGTAGTTATGAAAATATATTAACCAATCAATGGAATGCTGAATTATTTATGATATTTGTTTTTATTTGCAATGTACTCAATAAATTTTGATGGATCATTGTAGGCCAGTGAACCTAAAGTGGGGGTTCCGTGAGGTACTCCAAATACCTCTTGTGGATCGAAAAGGAATATTTGGAGTACCTCACGATACTCTTATTTTTTGTATATGCTAGAATTGTTAAAGAAATTTCACTACTTTATTTTGACAATTGTTTTTCTAATGTGAAAATTAAGTTTGATTTTTTAGAGATGTATGCAGATGTTGTTTAGCATATAGCAATGGAGTATCACGGAAAACAATGCTGGATTGTCTGTGCCTTCTATGTGTATTTGTAATGTAGATATTAATGAGTTTTTGTATGTTGTGTTGCAGTTATTTCAAGCTTGAGCTACTGCCGAAGAACGCCATTGCTAAAGAGGATCTCCCTCCATTCTTAACCACATGGCTGGATCGAAGTGCTGAGGAGTGCATGTATACCGGATTCCAACTTCGGTCGTTTACAACAGCACATCTTTCCGGTGGAGGGTGGTACCTTGAATGTCCAACGACATTCACCCATCCGTCCGAGACAGCTTTCCGGCAGACATTTGAGGGACTTGGGGTCATTGACTTGAATGTTCCCGAGTTTGCTGATCTTACTCATGCACAGAAGAAGAGGGCCATTGCGAAGAGGACGGTGGCTGACAAGAAGAAAGAAGACAAAGTACAAGAGGCTCGAGAAAACAAAGAAAAGAAAGAATCAAAGCGGTTAGTGAAGGTGGCAGAGAAAGCAAAGGAGGTGGAGAAGGAGAAGAAAGAAAAGGGCAAAGGTAAGAAGAAGGTCGATGATGTTAAACAAGTTGTAGCATCTTCCACGGTGGACCAAGGTTCCCAGATGCAAGGCGGGTTTGGAGGTGGAATGAAGAGGAAAGCGGTCCTTCAAGAGCTCACGGAGGATATGGTTACACAAGGTACTCAAGTAATATGTCTTGGTGATGATGACGACGTCACCTCGGAGGAGTTGATTCTAAACGTGTCCATTATGGAAGTACAAGAAAACAAAACTGAAGACGCACCAAATTGCTACACCGAGGTGATGGACTTTTTGAAAAGGTAAGCATTTGTTAATTTAAATCTAGAAATGCATAATATTATGGAATGATGTGTTTATTTTTTTGGCAATGGCTGACTGACTGAGAAAATATGTGGTTATAGATGGCGGTACGGAAGGCTCGCACTTATGATGGTGTAGTGAACAAATGGCCAGGAGTGGACCTCATTCTGTTTGACTGCCCGAAGAATTTGCCCGTTCCAGAAATATCTTTTCCAATGCACGCGGTGCACGCATGGAACTCAGACGTGGAGTGCGTGGCTCTGAATAATGTGTTTTCCTTTGCTGAGAAGCACTTGCAGGATCATGGATGTTTGATTGTTTTTCATTCACGTTGTGGCGCTTCAAAGAGCAACATTGCAGGATTCTGTGAGGTGTACCCGTCATTGGTGGAGAAGGAAGACTGGTTGGGCATGAACGGGATGCACCTGACCTCACCCTTGGACAAGACGGCAACGGTATGAGTTTTGCAAATCTTCAGGACTTGTTTGAAATTTGGCATTTTTTTATGTATTATTCTTTCCGATTTATGATTTCTCCATTGCTTGCAGACATTGAAGTTCGGAATCACCGTCTTGGTGAAGGATGTTACCATGAAAGGAAAAGCAAGGTTCCAATACAAGCGGTCACAGGCCATGGCAAAGGCAAGAGTGGATCTTCGAAAGGACGACATGTACATGAACTACACCAACGAGGACACTCAATTGATGAATACGGCAACTTTCATGCCATGGCGGGGGGCTCGCAAAAAAGATGCTAGGTTCTTACAGTTCTTCATAGAAAGGACAACTGAAGAAGGAGACTTGGTTTTGGATTGCACAGCATCTACAGGTCAGTTTTGAATTCAATGATTGATTGATTGTGCATTCAATTTTGCAATTCATTTTATGAAAAAATGAACTAATGAATTGCATATTGTTTATTGCAGGGGCATCCATTACAGCATGTCGTGGCACTGGACGTCACATTGTGGCTTTGGAGGCGGACAAGGACATTTTTAACGCTGTCCTTCTACCCATGAAGAAGGTCATTCTGGCTACAATGGCAGCTGAAGTCACACAATTGCCGCCGTCGGTTGAGTCTTTACAAGATCCGGATGCCGTGACCGTGGTGCCTAGGAAGTTTGTTCGCATCGATAGAGCTAGTAAGTAAGTTTCAAGATTTTCAAGATTTATTTTTGTGCAGGCTACTGTTTATATTGTATGAGTCTGACATTGATTTATTTGTATTTTTAGACAAGAAGAAGTGATGCATGCACAGACATTGACGAAAAAACGAAGACTTCTTTTGAGTCCTCAGAAGTCTTTTGATCTTCCCGTGTATGCTGAGCAGATGGCATCGGCGTTTAAGGAGTTCGGATCTTCAAAACAAAAATCCCGTAAACCTAAATACGCTCTAAATGTTCTAGAGTTTATAGATAGGTCAGCGTCGGAGGGTGGAGAGACTTCTGAGTCGTCTACGACTCAGGATTCCGCGACTGAGTCCAATGCCACTTAGACTCAAGAGATTGACATATCTCTTGAGTCAAACTATTATGTGTTGATTTTCATTATGATTGGATTTGTGTGTTTTATGGCTACATTTTGGGTGTCATTTCTTCCTCTATGCAATTTTGAATTTTTTTCTTCATAAGATCATTTTTTTAGTGTTTTTATAATTTGAATACTATTCATCATTATAGGTTTTTCATTATGACCCTAAACCCTTAACAAAAACCTTGTTTCTAGATTTTTTTATTTACACATAATCCTTTCTTTCCAAGAATTTCAAAAGATCTTTATGTATGTAAAAGGTCTTCTTGTTAATTTGTCAAATTTTTAGATTTAGAATTTTTTATACTACTGAGCAAATTAATTTAATGATTTTCAACTATATATTTTTTATTTTCCACATTTGTACAAGTAGGCAAGTGTGAACCTACTTTTAAAATGTAGAAGTGGTTTTGACTTCATTTTTCTGCTTGAATCTCAATACCATACACTTCTTCCAATTTTCAGCCTTATTTTTGGTTTATTTTAATCTTGTTTTCCTATGTCTAAAAAATCCTAAATGCTTTCACCCAATTTTTCTGGAACAAATTCTTGAACATTGAATTCTAGTAATGTCCAATTAGTTGTTGCAATTAAGTTTTCTCAAATCTGGTTGTAAGTGACTAAAATTTTGGAAAAATTGAACTAAAATTTCTGATAAATTAAATTATGTACACCGACAGTCATAGGTCCATCATCCATTTTTTTCCAAAAAAAATTCCCGCTCACAAGCTCATGGGCTCACAGGCTCACACGCTAGCAACCCTGTACACGTGCTCAGCATTAGCACCATGTGAAAACCCGTATAGGCATTTGACTGTTTTCATGTCACATGCAAGATGCCATTCCACAGCAAACTCTCCCACATTCTCAACAATAAGCTTTTGTCCTTGTTGTTGGGCACAGATGATGGAAGGGAGAGGAGTCTGATCAAAAATCCACTTCAAACAGGCATGGCTCTCTTTCAAAATGCGGAATGTACCTATAGGCCATATGTGACCTTCAGCTTGAACAGAGAATGCTTTGCTGTTTGACACTGATGCCTCAGTGGTGCTCAATGCCCTATTCATTAAGGTAATACTAACACGCTCAAATTTTTGTTCCTTGATAATCTCAGCTTCATCCATCTTTAGAACAAAGATAAGCGGTGCATCCCCTATTTCTGCACAAGAAATGCACAACATTTCAATTTTATAATGACCAATAGAAGTAAACATCATAAACAAAGATTTGTGTTGCTAATGATTCCAGATCAGCACGTACCTGTGGTTGTGATTTCGTAGTGCCTGACCATAGACCATTGAACTACTTCAACATCGACAAATAGATTGTTTGAATCGTTCATATGTAAGTGGGTTGGACCAGTACGGTTTCTGGAATCTTCGTTGGGTTTGAGGGGGATTTTATAGGAATTGTTGAGGTGAAAATATTCCCCAATATAGTTGCGCAAGTTTGAATTAAACTTTATTCTCAGAAGCATTACTTGTCAAAGGAAAAAACACTATTTAAGCCATTGCTCAACTTCAATAGAATGCAATCAGTTACTTCAATGAATGACTTGTTATTTGTTTTAAAATAAAAGTAAAAATGCAAAGTTTCACATGAAATAATGGAATAGAGATTGATGAGCTCTTACACGGTGAGGCCATGGCAACGCTTTGAATTTCAGACTCTTGTCCACCTCGCTTGCACCAGCTCTCATTACCTTGCAGAGTGCATTGTATGCGCTTTCTGGTATACCATTGACATCCATAACCCCAAGAATTTGCCTCTCCCCTACAGCCTTGCCAACTTTCTCCAAGTGGTCATTTGTGATGGCAGTGGCAACTTTTCTAAATTTTGGAGCCTCCAACATTGTTTGGGCCTCACCTTGGGAAAGGATTTCAGCAAACACTGAACCGGTGTTGTTTTGCATGTTTCTTTCACCACATAAATGTTTCCGCATGCCATTCAAAGTGTTGTGCTCCCGAACCTCAGCAACGGTGTTTGGCTGAATAAGTCCCCTATATGAGAAAAAAATGATGTGCATGTTATACATAGTGCTATGAATTGAAAGTCAATTTCGTTAACTTGATGATATTTGTAAAGCCAAAAATTGTGACATATATCTTCATAGAAAGGTATAATTTGAGGCCACAAACTAGGAGAGATATGAGATTTTGGATTCATGCCACCCGCCTTGAACCGCGCCATAGCATTGGACTTTACCAAAATTGACATTCAGACTGCAGTGTTCAGAAAAAATCAAATGTAAAACCCTAATCTATACTCATTAGGTGACTGCAACAATCCTAAACCGATTTCTATTGATTTGGAAGGTTATACAACTGCGTTTAAATATAGAAGTTGGCCTAAAGAATGATTTGCTTGTTGCTTGATAAATTATAGAATAGTTGAATACTAAGACTAATAGATCTCATGAACAAGGCAACAAGCAAAAGAAGTCAAGTTCAAAGCACAAAGACGATTAGCACGTAGCGTTCTAGTTCCTTCATCAGCATGGATGGTACAAGAAGTGAATACTGGATTGATTACACCATTTAGAATTCCAACCAGGCTAGTGCTTACCGAATGGCAGCCTTCACTCGTTTTATGTGCCCACCTTTCCTCGACAAATCCGCAAGGTCTTTCTTCTTTCGGCCATTGGTACTGCTGAAGGACATATTCAGTTGCTTGGCACGCCAAAGTTTAATTTCCGCAAGCTCATTTCTTGTGCTGAGAAGCTCCAAATTTAAGTCTTGAAGCTGAGATTCATAGTTAACCTGCAAATGCTGCATTTTGGTTGAGTAATTCGCTATAAGTGACTCCACTTCTACAGCCGCTTCATTGCTATGTCGGGTTTTGTCTGCAATGTGAGCCGCTACAGACTCTTGGAGAAGTCGGAGTTGTATTTCTTGCGAAATTGCTGCATCATGAAAGCGAGCCATTTCGGAGCTAATATGATGCTCATATCTGAGTTGATCTTGCGCACGACTAGCCACCAGAGCGGTCCTTTTTGCCGTGGCTTGTGCCTCAAGTAGTTGCATTTGTGTGTTAAGGGACCGCACTAGAACCACCAAATCTGCACAGCGGCCAGCCAAGTCGTTTGTGCTCTGAAGTGATTGCACGTAACCAAGCAATCCTGGCGCCCCATCGCCGACAAAGCAAAGGAGGCTCTTGAGGTCAGAGAAGGGAGGAGGGCCGCTGGTCCTTGGATTTGCTAGATAAATACTCCCATCAAGCCAAAGATCGATGTTGGTGTCTCCGGCCTTCCGTTTTGTGGGAAAATTAGTTCATGGAGTTTGCTCTGCAAGCCTGTGCCCTCGGTAAATGCAAGGCCGATACTTTGCTGGTAGAACACAATTTGGAGTGTATGAGCCTTTGCTCCGGTAAACGTTTGTAACATCATTGAGCATCATTTTTAAAGATGCCCTTGATATTGACTGTGTCACAACATTGCAAGATCACTACTCTTGCAATAATTTAGGGAATTCAGCATACACACCAAAGTGACTAAAGTCTAGAACAGAAGATGAAGGAACCAGTTAAGAGTCAATCTCAAGTTACACATCAAATTCGGCAGTTCTATTTCCACTCAGTTACACTCTAAATTTTGATGACGTAGCCGCGGGAAGAACACCTTTCAGACGGGTCACATACCTTGCCGCCCAAAATTCTTGGCGGGAGGTTACTCTACATGTTATTTCAACGGTTTGCGTACCATATTATGATAACCCAACGTGCTATAGGTGGAGATTACATTGTTTGAGGTCCAAGTCTCCAAGAGAACTAACCTTGCTGTGTAGAGAATGATTGCATGTACAAACAATACGATCAATTGACTTTGTCATTTTAAAACAGTAAATACAAGCCCAACATCTGGGCCTCAAAGAAGTTGACAAATACAATAATTTCTTCAAGGCTAGGGATAGTAGAGCAAGGAGTCTACTTTTTTAACAAAAACTAAGAGGCTATGATAATAATAAAACATATTCATTGACCTTTTTTTAAATCAAAGTTTTTGCAAATATTATAATGTGTATTAAGATAATACATTATTCTGCAGAATAATTATTAATAGTTATACATCTTACTTAAATATATTGCATAGAAAATGATGGAAAAAATAGGATGAACATCTAAGTAATATATCACAAGCTCAATAGAAATTTGCAAAAATGAACGCCTTGCAAATGAATCTAAAATATAAAAATGAATAGAAAGCAAGTTCCTTTTACACTAGCTCCATACACAAAGTAAAAATATAGAAGTTCTTATTTATTTTTATTAAATATTTTTAAAATAGCTAAAATTAGGAAAGTAATTACAAAAATAATAGTGATATATAAAAAATGAAAAATTGAAAATGTAGTGGTCAATAGAAAGAATAATTAGCTTTCACTTTTATTTTTACCCTAGTTCTTTAGAAAAAGTTCAACATATCTCAATGATGTCAATTATTTTTTGCTAAGTTCTTTTACTTTGAAATACATCATTGAACTTCATATAAATTAGTACAGAAGTGTTCACTAGAAGTTTGAAGCCATAATCAAGCATTTTAGTGAAGAAGGGTCAAGTGTATTAAAAAACAAATGGGGCTAAATAGCTTAACTACATTGAAGAGCTTTGAATTTGGAAGCCGTTCCTATAATGAGAGGTACAAGGGACACCCTAGATTTTTGAAGGGTACCAAAAAGACACCCTTGTAGAATTGTTGGTTGTCCTCGGGGACACTTGTGGGCACACAATATCCCCCCCTCAAGGTATCAATTGTATGCCTTGGTTATGACATTATACAACTTGGGATATAAATATTCAATGCTCATTTTCTGACCAAGTGATATGTATATAGTATCCATAAATTTAGATTTATAGTATGATGCTTCTCTTAATATACTATAAGCCATTTGGAGTATTTATGAGTCATTCACCCCCAGGTGTAGCAGTTTGGGCCCCAGGTGTACAACTGGGGACCCTAGGTGTAGCACTTGGGGCCCCAGATGAGACACTTGGGACCCCGGATGTAGCACTTGGGGCCCTAGTTGAGACACTTGAGACCCCCAGTTGAGACACTTGATTCCCCCAGGTGTAGCACTTGGGGCCCCAGTTGAAATACTTGGGACCCGCAAGTGTAGCACTTGGGGCCCCAGTTGAAACACTTGGGACCCCACGTGTAGCACTTGGAGCCCCAGTTGAGACACTTGGGACCCCCAGGTGTAGCACTTGGGGCCCCAGTTGAGACATTTGGGACCCCCAGGTGTAGCACTTGGGGCCCTAGTTGAGACACTTGGGACCCCTAGGTGTAGTACTTGGGGCCCCAGTTGACACACTTGGAATCCCCAGGTGTAGCACTTAGGGACCCAATTGAAACACTTGGGACCCCTAGGTGTAGCACTTGGGGCCCTGTGGGCGCTAGATTACCCACCCTTGATAATAAAGCGAACACCGACCAGGTTCTATGCCTTTATCCACATTTTTTAATATATGGGGGTGATGTGAGCGCGGTCCACTGTGCCTTCCAAGCAATGGATCTTTTTTGCTAACGTTTCCTAAGTGTCGTGGATGGCAGCGAATAATTAGTAATGCATGTAGTAACTCACAAGTTAACTGCGATGTTTAGAGTGATGGTGAAATCCGAACTCCCTAATTATCTATCCTATGTCGAGGGTCGACTGAGTAGTCGGCGTCATTTATAACGTCCCTAACTACCTAAAAAGG